>CM056730.1:110511197-113119919 GCA_029844215.1 Przewalskia tangutica
AACCTAGAACCAGCGACTTCGGTCTCGTACGCTATCAACTCTCGTGATCGTTTAGCCCAGCGCCGGATGAACTCCTGCGGATCATCGCCGAGGCCTCGACAGTAGAACTCACGGCGGGCCTGACTCGAGAAAGTCGCGGCACCTCAGGCTATCGATCTGGTGAACCACGGTGCTCTTTTGGAGCTGCTGCGTCCGGCTATCCTCGTGTCAGCCTGACCACGGCGATAAGCGGGCGACTCGCGTAACCCGTCTCTGCTCGGGCCAGTTTGCGGGGCTCAGTCTTGTGGTGCTCTGTAGAGGCGCCATTTGCCTCTACTCGCGACTCCCGCTGCCTTGCCGCCACAGGCCTGGTTGCCTTCGCGAGAGCATAGCGGTAAAAGCGAAACCGTCGGAGGTCGACTTACAACGGCTGCTAAGGCACGATCTCGGAATGAGAAGAATAGAAACCAATCCTAAATGTCGCATGACCTCACGATTATAGATGTGGTGCCACAACACATCGATAATCAAGACTCTAGAGACGGTGCGTAGACACTTTAGAGGACTAAGCGCTCGATACCACTTACGTCACGACCGGCCGGGCGGTGGTGCCTTACGGCACCCAGTAGTCAAACAACGTCGAGAGAAAATCAGCGAAATTAAAACTCATACATGATAACCAATGAAAAGAAAAGCAGGCTAACAAACGGTTACCTTTTAAAATAACTAACACTGAGCGATTACAATCCCACACTTGCATCGGTGCTACGGACCTGCAGAATTTTTATAACATCTCGGCGGGACGGGGCCCGCCATACCACAGATATGTACAAAAAGTTCTACAACTTGAGCCGTACCAAATGACAAAGTCTCAGAAGGAATGGAGCTTTAAAGCGACGGCGATCGAAAGTGCGGATCAACAAGCGATGTATCTCAACTGCGGCGTGAGCGGCCCAGAAGGAGTCGATCAACAGTGCAGAGTATGCGAAAGCGAAAAATCATAAAAGAAATCATAATACTATAAGGAAAGCGGGAGGCATGTATGATAACGAACTACGATGCACCGCGTATATCTGATTGATCAAATCAAATCACATCAGTGAGGACTCGCAGAAAGATCATTACTCGAAGTGGGCGCATACTGCGTGGGCTACCCAACGTGTCGGTATGTCGACCCGATAACAAGATAGTACTCCTTTGTGGGCGCGCATGCGTGGGCTACCCAGCGTGTCGGTATGTCTGACGATAACAAGATAATACTCGCTGTGGGCGCATACTGCGTGGGCTGCAGCGTGTCGGTATGTCAAACAAATACCAGATAATACTCCGCTGTGGGCGCGTACTCGTGGGCTACCCAGCGTGTCGGTATGTCCAAACAAATACCGAATAATACTACGCTGTGGGCTGCGTACTGTTGGGCTGCAGCGTGTCGGTATGTCGAACCGGTTTACAAGATAACACTCACAATAGAAGCATACGTGGGCTACCAGCGTGTCGATATGTCCCGAAGGATCGATATAGTGGAAGCATACGTGGGCTACAACCAGCGTGTCGATATGTCCATCATCTGGCGATGTCCGGCCCTCAGTCGAGAGACTCGGTAGCACAAAGTCAAACAACTTGCACAACAACGAAACTATCACCACAAGCGAGCAAGTTACCGCGACTCAAAGTACCAGCCGTTTAAAGTCGACAAGCGGGTTCCAACCCCAAAATACTACATTCTTTCCTGCCTTGAAGACCTCTCTTTACGTAGAAACCATCACGATACTATCACGTAGTATCACGCGCATTAAATGTTTAGAACACGTCTTCAAACCTGATTAACATAACGTCAAGTATACTTTTAGAAGTCGAGTAATTAACTCCTTTAAGGTCAGTATTCCTACCTTTTAAAACCAAGTCATTTACTTTTCCCTTAAGAAAAGTTCGATATTTGAAAACAAGTGATTTATACTTTCAAACTCAAGTTCTTCTCTTTTCCAAAATCCGATACATTATCCTTTGCAATCCATTAAGTTCATTCTTTGGAATTTTAAGAAAATCGGAACTTGTTATCGATGATTCTCATTTAGCGACCGTGATCTAGGAAATGTAATATCATTTTGTCTTATCTTAGTTTCTATGCGGATGGAGGTTTCTCTGGTTTTAATATAATCGATTAGTGAAACCATTTCCTTTATTAGCGCGCGATGGTGTGTTCGATACTTGTTCCCATTTTTAAATCCATTTCACATTCTTATGCCGTTATACCTAACTTCCCATAAAGCTAGTATAACTCTTAAGTTTTCAAAAACCAAGTATTACTCATTACTCACGAATGAGGTTTTACAACTTTTGAATCATTACAAAACTTTCACAATTCTAAGTTAAGTCTCTTATCTTACAAGATCAAGTCTCTTAACTTCTACCAATCAACAACCGTTCTTTACTCGTAAAGTTGTTATAACTAACTTCCCATAAAGCCGTTATAACCCCTTTATGTTTAAACAACCAATTACCACATAAACATTTATGAGACCAAGAGGACTCATTCTTTAAGCTACCAGTGCCCATTACTAACGGATAAGACTTACTACTCTTTACATAATGAAGCCGCTTTTACACTTCATAACAAGTCAAGACAAAATTTGGAAAATCAATTTCCTTTAACACAAAGCGTCGTCAACGCACTATATATTTCACAAATAGTCATGTTTGAAGAGGATAGGAAGAATCGCATACCTCGCGGACGATTGCTGAAGCAAAAAGCAAAAGCCCAGCGATGTTGAACCGCCCGAGTAGGATCGCTACTCGTGGCGCCTCGATCTATAAGGGTCATAAGACATCTATTAACTTCTAGTTCGAGGCGTAGAATAAGCTAAAAGCAAAGCCCGCAGGTTCTACGAACTTACTACTACCTTTATCGAGTCAAAGCAGTAACCCATTCTAAACCCTTTTCAATACTCTTTCAATTCAAGTTTTAGGTTAACATGATGTCTAACCTAAACATCTTCAACTACCACAATTTCACTTACATACAACATGCAACGACTAACTTTGTCACCAAAAGGTAGTTACAATCTTAAAGCTAACATGCCCAGCCGGTTTTATGGGACAACAAGATCCAAATCCATGCAATATAAAAGCGGCCTCGGGCTGACTCAACTACTAAAATAAAGCGGCCTCGGGCTCACATCTATTCAAACTCTAAATATAACGACCTCGGGCTCACGGATCTATACTCTTATAATAAAACGACCTTAGGCTCATAACTTGAAGAAAGGAAACTTTTACCTTAAGGAATAGCCACAAAGCCCTTTTTCTTCCACCTCTTTCGTCAAAATCGCCCACGCGTTACCACGAGTTTACCACACTTTTTCTTCTTGCTTGACAATCTCCTCTAAAGCTAGGTTTTCTTCCAAAACTATAGAGAAGGAGAAGGTTTCCATGGAAGGGTTTTGAAATGAAATGAAATGGAATGGCCCAGTCTTCAGACTTGGCCTAAATAGGACCACTTCTTGATAAAAGGATGGGAGGACACTTGTCACCCTCCCATAGGTTATAAACGAAATATCCCTGTTTTTCGTCGCTTGCTGCGCAAAAATCCGCCTGGCGCGGCAGCGCGCGGCGTATGGCGCTCCACTCAAAAATAAATCTTCGCGTGTGCGCGCCCTGCATTCGGCGCGCGGCCTCAACCCTGTGACCCCAGTACAAGCTGGCGCGCCCTGCGATCCGCGCGGCCTGCTGCTACCGCATGCAAAGCTGCGCGGCTTTGCGCGCAAACTATAAACTCAGATGACTCGATCGGCGAGCAGTTTGTTGCGTTGGGATCTAGATTTAACGGGCTACACACTAGGCCTTTTAAACACCTTACAATCCTTAACAACTGGGGTCCAATACTCAAAGGTAAACTCAAAATCCTTCCAACACATGTTTGCCAACTTATCTATCCTCTAGAATTTACGGGGTGTAACAGGAATACCTCATGCGAGTCCTTATGGGCTTATGCGGGTGAAATAGTCTCATGCGGGCGGAGTCTGACCTATCTGAGGAATACCTCATGCGGGTCCATGCGATCTATGCGGGTGAAATAGTCCCAGGGATAGGATTGCTTAACGATACTGCGGGCGGGTGGTCCTGCCTTGATCGTGAGCTTCCTACTTTATATTGTAAGTATACACCTTTTTGCTCTCATTGTTAGTAAGGCACAGTGTACTGTTAATTGAGTTATCATACATGTCTCCAGTTTTATTTTAGACTTATGATTTCATTACAGTACTTTCAGTTTCACATATTTGGTACGTGTTGTACTGACCTCCTTGAGCTGCGTTCATCTGCGAGTAAAGTCAGTTGCGATCCTCGCTCTTGGATCATTGTTGGTGTTGAGAAGCTCGCTTCATTTCGGAGGCTTATCCACAGTATTGTCGGTTGTTGTACATTCGGGGTATGGCGGGCCCCTGTCCCTTGAGTTATTATTCTTAAGTGCAGTCACATTGTGGATTGGGTTGTAAGGAAAAAAATGTCTTTATTCTATTTCTGGATTGAGTATATTTTTACGGAAGGTGGCCTTATCGGCTAGCCTGTTGTTGTTTACTGTTTAAGTTTTTGTGTATGTTCCGCTGCTATTCTCTGATGTATACCTGACCAGGGTGCCCAGGTAGGGCACCAGTCGCGGGCCCGGGGTCGGGTCGTGACAAAAGTGGTATCAGAGCAGTTAGTCCTCGGAAAGTGTCTACAGACCGTGTCTAAGTAGAGTCTTGATTATCGGTGTGTTGTGCACCACATCTATAATCAGGAGGCTGCAGGACATTTAGGATTGGTTTCCATTCTTCTCACTCTAAGATCGTGCGATAGAGCTGTATGGTTAGGGCTGTCTCTCCCTAACAAGTATTGATTGTTTGTAGCTACAAGGAAGGCAGCATTGACCCAGGAAGGATTACGTGGATTGCGTATCCAGGTTGGTAATGGTTGTAGTTGGTATTGTGACATGCAACTATGCGGATTTATGTATGAGGGTCAGACGCGTGTTGCCTAGAATGATTTAGATTACCAGGATTTGGTAAGGACCAAATAAATACCGGGAAGGTATGAAACAGTTTAATGAACTCTCATCAAGGTTTTACGTGCTAATTTGAGATAATTAGGTGATGATGAGTTGTGGAAGAATGTAATGAACCCTCAAGAGGGTGATTAAGGGACTTAATGTAAAACTATGTTAATAGATTGAGCTACGTAAAAGGATTTCGAGAATGGTACGGGTGAGATCCGTGTGGAGTAATATGGTTGTTGTGGACAAGACAACACGATTATGGTATTACGAGAAGTTTTTGTACCCGATTCTGAGGTTGATAAGATAGGTGGGAGTATGGAAAATGCGAGCACGAGAATGTGATAACAGTCGAGACCTTAGGTATATAAGGCCTTCTCGGGTAGAAAAGTTAAGTCGGACGGGTAAGAGTTAAGTGCGGCCAAAGTCGAGTTGAAGTCTGTTAAAGGTCGCCCATAGCTTGAAATGAAATGGGATCAGTTGGTAGTAGTCCCTTCGTGAGAGTCACGGTGCAAGGCCCAAGTTTAGTTAGTCATTTTACGGGTTCGTGGACGTGTTCCACCGGAACCAGGGTGTGAGAGCCGGAATGGGCCTTGTATTGTTTAATTTAGTAACTTCAAAGAGTTGAGGCCAGAATTAGTATGGAAATTGTGTACGTATGATAGTATAAGTTTGGAAGTACGGGAAGAGTACGACCAGTAACAAAGAAAGCAACCAAGTGTAAAGAAATAAAGCCGAATCTATGAGAACCTTTCGAGGTGACTACACCCGTGAGTGTTGGGTGGTATTGGCGGGTAGATAATTTCCGGTAACGATAAAGTCGTTGGACCCAGTGTTATTATGAGACATTGAGGTTACTCTGATGCGGGCTAGTTGGCCTCTTGTTATGCCAACGTTGACTGAGAGAGAGATTGGCTCGATTCGGCTTTACAGTGGCGATTATCGGTGAAAAGGAAGAGAAGTGGTAGTAATCAGTGAATTATCCTTCCTTCTTTGGCATCATTGTTTTCTTTTTAAGTCTGTGTGACTTGTTCACTTGGGGTAAATTGTGTGAGAAAGTAGGTAATAATTGAACTTGGAGGAAGTTATGTCGGTGCCAGAGGTACTTGGAGTTGGTTTGGTGTGGCGGTCGGGCCACGACCTTCGGATAATTTCGAGGAAAATGTGCAAGGCAAGAATAAAAATAATCACGAATCTTTGCCATGGAAAGTGAGGGCAACTTTGGTAGGTTTTGAAAATCTACATGACTTTAAAGCGGTGCGTGATGATTAGCTAGTGCGGACCCTTGAGGACCTGTGATTGGGGTTGTGACTCGAGAAAGTTTAAGAAAGGGAGATAAGTTCTCTTTCCACGTAAAAGGGCGGTTTGCGTATTATGGGGTTGCGTGTACCCATGTTGATAGGCGAAGGATATAAAATGGTAAGGTCTTGGTGTCGCCGTACCATGGGTTCTGATTGTAGATAGCAGTAGGAAAAGTGTTGTGTTGGGGTAATTAAGAGCGTGCGAATTGGTCGAGGAAGTATCGTAAAGATATAAATGTAGGTTGCACGAGATACGTTTACCCCAGACTAGTGTAAAGACCATTAGTAAATAATGGGAAGTAAGAACATTTCGAGAAAATGTGGTAACACCTAGATATAGGCTCTACAAAATGGGAAAGGAAAACCGGGTTACTACTTGACGAGATCAAGGAAACCTTCCCCCCAAAAATGTGATTGACACTAAGTCTTAGCCATGAGGCAAGCAAAGGAATTAAGTCTAAGTTTAGTGACCAAGTTTGGTTGCAACAAAAAGGGAAACAGGAACCATAAGTGAGATTAAGGATACCCGAATATTTCGCAGGAATGAGAAAGGCTTTCAGTTATTGGAAGATAAGTTGACCACGACTACAGTTCTAACCCATCCCGTGAGACTAGAGGGATAGGTTATTATGATAACACGTTGGGTGTTGGGCTAGGTTGTGTGCTGACGCAACCCGAGAAGGATAGAGCCTATGTTTCCCCGGTAGTTAGGGAAGCAGGAAAGGAAATTGCGCCACTCACGATTTAGAGCTGGCGGCGGTTAAATCATGCCTTGAAGATTTGGGGGCATGACGTATATGCAGAATTCATGTGGATATTTGTGCAGACCACCAAAGCCTCCGGATATCTGCGGTGGCGGTAGAAGTTGCGGCGGCGATGGTGGTTAGAGTTACTCAAGGATTGTGATATTGATATCTATACCATCGGGAAAGCCAAAGCGATTACAAATACTATTTGGCGAGGATCTGGGTGATGCGCGGATAGGCGAGCGGATAGGCGGGGCGTGGTCCGTGAGACTATTCAGTTACCGAGCCTAGGGGTTCGATTATTTGTTTCCAAGGTTAATGAAGTTTAGATCCGAGAGGTTCTGAGTCTTACATCGTTGAAGAGGTAAAGAGGCGGCAGTATGAGGATCGATTATGATCTGATATCGAGATACGACTCTCAGGAGAAGAGCTGTTTGAGTAGCACGGATGGGGTCTTTGTGAGGCGAGATAGATTGCGTGTACCGGTCTTTGCGAGGACTAGTCGGCGGAGTTTTAGGGAGGCCATTGTGCTTATTGCTCTAATTGTTTGGGGCCGACTAAGTCGAGTCGTGTCCTCAGAGGTATGTATGGGTAAGATGACCGGAAAAGGGACATAGCGGAGTTTACTGCTTAAGTGTCCGGGTTAGTAGCAGGTCATGGTTGAGCACCAGAAGCCCAGTGGGCTATTACAGGCGATTGAAATCCCAACCTAGATACGAGAAGTATTTATTATGGATCTTTTTAAAGGGTGGCATCGTACTCAGAGGAAGTGCGACTCCCTAGGGGTCATGGTAATTAAATTTGTGAAACCAGTAGTGTTCTTCAATTTGGGACCACTTACTGGTGAGGATTATGCTAGCTTGTATAGCGAGAGTATTGTGAGGCTGCGGGGGTTCCTACGTTTATGATGTCAGACAGATGAGCTCGATTCTGAGATAACCGGAGGTTTTTGAAGGGTTTTAGGGACACGGTGAGTCTCGGTGTTGCATTACACCCTCGGGCCAGACGGACGGGCGTACTATCGGGCATTTAGGGATAGGTAGCGGGCACGTTATCGATTCGAGGGTGGGGAAGGTTATTTGCCTCTTGTTGCGTTACGTGCGATATGAATACCCTTCCGGATTCGGATGGCCTGTATGAGGCCTTGTATGTAGAAAGTGTAGATCGCCGGTTGGTTGGTTCGACATAGGCGAGGATTGATTATTTGGTCGGACTTGATTGTTGAAATTTGTGGATAAGGCGAAGCTTATCCGGGAAAGATTATTTGTAAGCTTAGAGTCAGCAGAAGCTTTATGCAGATAACCGATGTTGACACATGGGGTTCAGGTTGGCATTTTAGTTTGAGCATTGTTATGTGGCCACCTGTGGCATTATTGGTATGTAGGGGTTGTAAGGAGACTATGTCGCTATCTTTAAGTTGGACTCCCGAAAGAACATTCGGGGACGAATGTTTCTAAGGGGGGAAGAATGTTACACCCCGGAATTTCAGGATATGTTTATAAGAACGTACGTAAGAACTCAAAGATGTTAAGGTTTGGAGACGAGTAAAAATTTATCGGAATTTTGGAATTTGTCGGAAAACGAAATATTGCGACGAACGGGAGGGCGACACGTGTCACCCCCCTTAATGGTCTTGGACGAAATTGTGATGGAGAAAATGGTCATTTGACCATAATTTAAAAGACCAAGTCTTGCAAGACAATAAGCTTGACAACATTGACCAAGTCAATGACCCCACTTAGCTTGAATTTAATTAAAATGAATCTAAACCACCCATTTGTTCTAATCTTGACCCTCCATATTTTTATATAAGCTCCCTAGTAGTGCAAGACTTTGTCATTCACTACACTTAGAAAATTTTTGAAGCTTGTTCTTGCACTAGAGAGAGGGCTCACGGTTTAGGGATTTTTTCCAAGAGGAAAATTTCCAATTTTTGTCCAATAATTCCCCCACTTTAAACCAAGGTACCTAAGGGTATTATAAGTGTTTCTCAATAGAAAGATCCCGGAAATGTGGTGTTTTCGTATTAGTCGCAAGGCGAAAACCTAAGAGGTTATTCAACTTTGAAGATGAAACTTGAAGATGAGTTGTTCATAAGCTTCTAAGGGTGGCTTGGAGTGGATTGGAATGTCGGAAGGAGGAGCTAAAGGTGCTAGGGATCAACTTGTACTCTTGGAGCATATTTGGGCTAATTGAGGTATAATCTTCGTTTTACTTTTGTAATTGAAGATTTCATGTTATGATAAGTTATAAGTGGTCATGTGATATGTGTTATGAAGTTTGTTAAGTGTTATGGAATTGGAAGCCAAAAATCCGAAAATGTCATATTTAGCCATTTGAAATTGAAATCCAATTTGATCGATAAATTGAATTGTCGCATGTTACCTACTTGGAGAATGTAGTAGCTAGAATCAATTGCGTCTTGATATCTTATTATGCTACCAATTTGGATTGAAATGGAAATTGAATAAGAATTGGTATTGTTATATTATTGTGAGCCAATTGGGGCTGTTTGGTTATTCATTTGCATTGAACGACCTTCTATAGTATTGTGAGCCAATTGGGGCTGTTTGGTTATTCATTTGCATTGGATTACCTTCTATATTATTGTGAGCCAATTGGGGCTGTTTGGTTATTCATTTGCATTGAACGACCTTCTATAGTATTGTGAGCCAATTGGGGTTGTTTGGTTATTCATTTGCATTGAACGACCTTCTATAGTATTGTGAGCCAATTGGGGCTGTTTGGTTATTCATTTGCATTAGATTACCTTCTGTATTGTTGTGAGCCAATTGGGGCTGTTTGGTTATTGTATTTCAACCTTGGAAAAGGTGGCAAAGTTAGTAAAAACAAAGGAAGTGCTGTCCGATTTTCCGTAGAATTTAGTGTCTTGCACTTGGAATATTCTACGTTTGAAAATAGAAGTTAATAGACGTACTATGGTCATTATAGGTTGACATACTACGTACGGCGATTGGACTTAGCAAGTGGTTAACCGAAGAGGTATGTGGAACTTTTCCTATCTTTTGAGCATGACTAGTTTCACGTATATAGTACGGTAGACGTACAAGATTTTGATAATCTAGTCCATTTGACATCCTTGGCTTATTTTAGGAATGTCCAAGTTGATTGAGTTAGGGAATTAACTCACTTGTTTAAATGTTAAGTATATCTTGGTTTTCAAAGTTAAGAGACTTTAAGTATGTTGAAAGTATTTTGATACTTGTTTTTATGGAAAGTTTAAAGAGTGGTTTACTCTAAGTAATTTAAGTATGTTAAGGGACTTGAAGAGTTTTAAAGTATGTGATACTTGTTTCGTTTTAAATGTATAAGTCCCTTGGATAGGAAATTGTACTTGACTAATGCATAAAGTGAATATAACGACTTTATGGGGAGTTGGTTATATTGGCTTTATGGAAAGATAAATGGCTTGATTTATTGAAAGGCAATTTGATTTAAGGCATCAATTGCCTAAGGTTTTAAAAGAAAGAAGTCACTTGATTTAGAAGCCTAAATGTATTTCTAAAAGGTATCGTGACTTGTCTTGAATAGTAGTTATGACTTGATACTACGGTTATTAGTATCTTGGAAGTTATATATGAAAAAGAGTCATTTTTAAAAGAATAGAAATACGTAGTACTTTGGGTTAAATTCCCGAATTTTATAATGACATGTTAGTGCCTTAAGTAAAATAAAATGAGAATGTATATGAATAAGGCTAATAAGAAGTTAGGGGGATTTCTTAACTTGCTTATTTATTGTATGATAAGCCGGTAGGGCTTATGTTATGTATGATGGCCGATTGAGCTAGGGTAAGAGTATAAATGAGGTAAACCCCAGGCGTTATACCACTGCTTGAGGTAAGAGTATAAATGAGGGTAAACCCCAAGGCGTTATACCACTTGTTTTAGTGGATTTGCTACCCGTGATGCGAGGAATACCTCACGCGAGTCCTTATGGGCTTATGCGGGTGAAATAGTCTCATGCGGTAGTCTGACCTATCACGAGGAATACCTCATGCGGGTCCATGCGATCTATGCGGGTGAAATAGTCCCAGGGATAGGATTGCTTAACGATACTGCGGGCGGGTGGTCCTGCCTTGATCGTGAGCTTCCTACTTTATATTGTAAGTATACACCTTTTTGCTCTCATTGTTAGTAAGGCCGATTATCATTAATTGAGTTATCATACATGTCTCGGTTTATTTTAGACTTATGATTTCATTCTGGTACTTTCGATTTCACATATTTGATACGTGTTGTCTTGACCTCGCCTTTGCGTTAAATCCGCAGTAAATGCAGTTCTTGATCCTCGCTCTTAGGATCACTGTTCACTGTTGAGAAGCTCCTTCATTTGAGGCTTATCCACGGTATTGTCGGTTGTTGTACATTCGAGGTATGGCGGGGCCTGTCACTTGAGTTGTTATTCTTAGAGGTCTGTAGTCACATTGTGGATTGGGTTGTAAGGAAAAAAAAAATGTACTGTTCTATTTCTGGATTGAGTATACTTTTACGGAAGGTGGCCTTATCGGCTAGCCTGTTGTTGTTTACTGTTTAAGTTTTTGTGTATATTCCGCTGCTATTCTCTGATGTATACCTAACCAGGGTGCCCAGGTAGGGCACCAGTCGCGGGCCCGGGGTCGGGTCGTGACAACTATCAATTTCTAGTTTCTAACATAGAATAATACTAAGTATACGGTCTCTTATTCTACGGAAAATCGGGCATTACCTCCTTTGTTTCTACATACTTTTCCACCTTTTTCAAGGCCCGATAATCAATAACCAACATGCCACATTTAAGGCTCAATACATCAACCAACAATGGGGATTACACGCCTAACAATACGTGTAAAATTCTGTCCCACAATTAATACCAACTAAGTCCATAATCAAAGCCATTCTCGGCTAACTTATTCAACAACACAAAGTTCTTTCAAATTCTTTTTCAATCCAAGTCCTTAGGTATAACATGTTATATAGTCATAAACAACTTTAACAACTACAATTTCTTCTTTATATAACATGTGGCGACTTAAACTAATAATCAAATCGAATTGTAATCTTAAGGGCTAAACATGCTAGTTTTCGGATTAGGGTTCCAATAGCCAATACACTTATCAAACTTCATACTATATACCTCATGCTTGCTAATATCCATAGCTACAACAATAAGTAATCTTAATTACGAAAACGACAAGATTGTTACCTTTATAAGCCCTTATAAATTCCAAGATTCAAAGTCGCTCCTTAGCAATTCTTAGCTCCTTTCCTTTACGCTCCAATCTGCTATTTGAAGCCTTCAGAAGTTCACAACCAACTTCTCTTCCCTTTCCAATCAAAACCTATGAAAATGACTTAGGTTTTCGCCTTGCGACTAACGTGAAAACGTCGTTTTTTCAAAATCTTTCTATTGAGATATCCTTACAATACCCTTAGGGACCTTGGGTTAAAGTCTTGTGAATAATGGACCAAAACTATAAAAAAATTGTGTGGAACTTGTGGTGAACCCGAGAGCAAGTCTCATGAAGAACAAGGTCTCTATTTTTTTCTAAGTGTAGAAGATCTTGTCTTGCACTAGTGTGTATATATAACACAATGGAGGGTCAAGATAACAACATATGGGTGGCTATGATGAAGAACATTAAATAATTATCCAAGTGGCAAGTTGACTAAGTCAAAAATCTCAAGCTTTGAAGACTTGTTCATCTACCATGGTCAATGACCATTTTACCCTTGCCTCAATTAGTCCAAGACCATGTGGGGGCGGGGGGTGCCATATGTCGCCCTCCCATTCGTCCATAAAATTTCGTAACCCTCGTGGGCCCCACAAAACGTAAAATTCCTCGGGTGGACCCCACGTGACCAAATTCGTAAAAAAATAAATTTTCACACTCTTCAAATAATGCATTTTGAGAATCCAATTATCATCAACGAACATTTTTCCTTTCCGACGTTCGGAAGATTTTTTGCCGGAAAAACAATTCTTCCTTTCGTACCAATTTCAAGTGTTGTGTTCCTTACGTACATTCTCTTATACATGTCCTGGACTTACGGGGTGTAAAGAACTTCATCTATATTTTCTCTATGCAACGACGAACATCTACATCGCGTCTATGCAACAACGTCATTTCATTTAATCCTATGCAACGGCTTCATCTATGTTTCGTCTATGCAATGACAAATATCTGCTTCGTGACTATGCAACGACACTATTTCATTTAAGCCTATTCAATGAATCTATCTATGTTTCGTTTATGCAACGACGAACATCTGCAGCGCGTCTAAGCAACGATGTCATTTTATTTATGCTAATGTAATGACTCCATCTATGTTTCATCTATACAAAGACGAACATCTGTATCGCGTCTCTGCAACGACGTCATTTCATTTAAGTTTATGCAACGGCTTCATCTATGTTTCGTCTATGCAACGACGAACATCTGCATCGCGCCTATGCAACGACACAATTTCATTTAAGCTTATGCAACAGATCCATATATATTTCGTCTATGCAACGACGCCATTTCATTTAAGCCTATGCAACGGCTTCATCTATATTTTTCTTATGTAACGACGAACATCTGCATCGCGTCTATACAACTGTTACACCCCGGAAATATTTCAGGATATGTTTCTAAGAACGTACGTAAGAACTCAAATGTTAAGGTTTGAGACGAGTAAAAATTTATTGGAATTATGGAAGTGTCGGAAAACGAAATATTGCGACGAACGGGAGGGCGACACGTGTCACCCCCTTCATGGACATGGACGAAATGTGCAAGGGTGGAATGGTCAATTGACCATAATTTATGATGAAGTCTTGCAAAGCTTAGAGCTTGACAACTTTGACCAAGTCAATGACCCCACATTAAGCTTGATATTTAGTGAATCTCATCCAAACCACCCAAGTGTTCTAATCTATACCCTTCCTTGTGTTATATATGTACACTAGTAGGTGCAAGACCTTGTCATTCTCCACACTTAGAATTATTTTCAAGAAACTTGTTCTTGCTCTTTAGGGGAGCTCACGGTTTTGAGGTTTTTCAAGAAGGAAAAACTTCCAATTTTTGTCCAATAATTCCCCCACTTTAAACCAAGGTACCTATGGGTATTATAAGTGTTTCTCAATAGAAAGATCCCGGAAAAATGGTGTTTTCGTATTAGTCGCAAGGCAAAAACCTAAAGGGTTATTCAACTTTGAAGTTGGAACTTGAAGATGAGTTATTCTTAAGCTTCTAAGGGTTGCTTGGAGTGTATTGGAACGTCGAAAGGAGGAGCTAAAGTTGCTAAGGAGCGACTTGTGATCTTGGATCATATTTGGGCTAATAGAGGTATAATCTTCGTTTTACTTTTGTAATTGAAGATTTCATGTTATGATAAGTTATAAGTGATCATGTGATTTGTGTTATGAAGTTTGATAAGTGACATGGATTGTAGAAGCCTAGAACCAAAAATGACATGATTCGCCTTTTGAAATTGAAATACTATTTTGGTCGTTAATTAGAATCGTCGCATGTTTACCTACTTGAGGATTGTAGTAGTTGTAATCGATTGCGGCTTGATATCATGTTATACTAAACCACTTGGATTAAAAAGGAATTGGAAACGATTTGTATTGTTGCCTAATGGCCGAATTGACATTATAGTTTAGACTAGTTTGTTATCGTTTGTGGTGAGCCAATTGGGGCTGTTTGGTTATTCATTTGTATTGAACTACCTTATAAATTGTGGTGAGCCAATTGGGGCTATTTGGTTATTGTATTCGGCCTTGAAAAAGGTGGCAAAGTTAGTAAAAACAAAGGAAGTGCTGTCCGATTTTCCGTAGAATTTAGTGTCTTGAACTTGGAATATTCTACGTTTGAAACTAGAAGTTAATAGACATACTATGGTCATTATAGGTTGACATACTACGTACGGCGATTGGACTTAGCAAGTGGATAACCGAAGAGGTATGTGGAACTTTTCCTATCTTTTGAGCATGACTAGTTTCACGTATATAGTACGGTAGACGTACAAGATTTTGACAATCTAGTCCATTTGACATCCTTGGCTTATTTTAGGAATGTCCAAGTTGATTGAGTTAGGGAATTAACTCACTTGTTTAAATGTTAAGGATATCTTGGTTTTCAAAGTTAAGAGACTTTAAGTATGTTGAAAGTATTTTGATACTTGTTTTCATGGAAAGATTAAAGAGTGGTTTACTCTAAGTAATTTAAGTATGTTAAGGGACTTGAAGAGTTTTAAAGTATACGATACTTGTTTCGTTTTAAACGTATAAGTCCCTTGGATAGGAAATTGTACTTAACTAAGGCATAAAGTGAATATAACGACTTTATGGGGAGTTGGTTATATTGGCTTTATGGAAAGATAAATGGCTTGATTTTATTGAAAGGCAATGTGATTTAAAGGCATCAATTGCCTAAGGTTTTTACGAGAAAGGAAGTCACTTGATTTAGAAGCCTAATTTTATTTCTAAAAAGTATTGTGACTTGTCTTGAAAAGAAATTGTAACTTGATACTACGGTTATTAGTATCTTGGAAGTTTTATAATGAAATGAGCCATTTTAAAAGAATTGAAGTACGTAGTACTTTGGGTTTAACTCCCGGATTTAAAATGACATGTTTGTGCCTTAGGTAAACTAAAATGAGAGCGTACATGAACAAGAATAATAAGAAGTTAGGGGATTTCTTAACTTGCTTATATATTGTATGATAAGCCGGTAGTGCTTATGTTATGTGTGATAGCCGGATTTGTGCTAGTGATATATTATTCATTGCGGGGTCATTCCCCGGGTTTGTGGCATTGCATATTTCCGTGGATTTGCTACCCACGATGCGAGGAATACCTCATGCGAGTCCGTAGGGCTTATGCGAGTGAAATAGTCCCATGCGGGCGGGTCCGATTTATGCGAGAATACCTCGTGCGAGTCCGTAGGGCTTATGCGGGTGAAATAGTCCCGTGCGAGGAATACCTCATGCGGGTCCACGCGATCTATGCGGGTGAAATAGTCCCGAGAATAGGATCGCTTTATGATCTGCGGGTGGGTGGTCTGCTTTGATCGTGAGCCTCTACTTTATATTGTAAGTATACACCTATTTACTCTCATTGTTAGTAAGGCACGATTATCATTAATTGAGTAATCATACATGTCTCGATTTTATCTTAGACTTATGATTTCATTCTGATGCTGATTTCACATATTTGGTACATGTTATCGACCTCCTTGAAGTGCGTTAAATCTGCATGAGTAAAATCTGAGTTCTTTGGTCCTCGCTCTTAGGATCATTGTTCACCGTTGAGAAGCTCCTTCATTTGGAGGCTTATCCACGGTATTTGTCGGTTGTTGTACATTCGGGGTATGGGGCCTGTCACTTGAGTTGTTGTTCTTAAGTGCAGTAGTCACATTGTGGATTGGTGTAAAGAAAAGAAAAATATCGCATTCTATTTGGATTGAGTATATTTTACGGAAGGCCTTATCGGCTAGCTTTGTTGTTGGTTCTTGTCTAAGTTTTTATGTATGTTGTGTATGTTCATTTGCTATTCTCACGATGTATACAGCGGGGTGCGGGTAGGGCACCGATCGCTTGAGCGGTCGGGTCGTGACAAAAGTGGTATCAGAGCAGTTAGTCCTCGGAAAGTGTCTACAGACCGTGTCTAGTAGAGTCTTGATTATCGGTGTGTTGTGCACCACATCTATAATCGGAGGTGCAGGACATTTAGGATTAGTTTCCATTCTTCTCACTCTAAGATCGTGCGATAAATTTGTATGGTTAGGGTCGTCTCTCCTGCCGATTATGATTGTTTGCGCCACGAGAAAGCGTGATGACCGGGAAGGATTATGTGGATTGCGTATCCAGGTAGGTAATGGTTGTAGTATAGTTGGTATTGTGACATACAACTATACGGATTTGTGTTTAGGGGTCACATATATGATTTTAGATTACCAGGATTTGGTAAGGACTAAATAAATACCGGGAAGGTATGAAACAGTTTAAAGAATTCTCATCAAGGTGTTACGTGCTAATTTGAGATAATTAGGAAGTGATGAGTTATCGAAAAAAGGTAATGGACCCTTAAGAAGTTATTATTAAGAGACTAAGTGGAAGACTAGGTTAGCAACTTAAGCTACGTGGTATGCTTAAGGAATCTGAGCGAGATCCGGACGAAGAAAGTATGGTTGTTGTGGTCGAGACAACACGACTATGATTTTACGAGAAGTTTTTGTACCGATTCGCGAGGTGATAAGATAGGCTTGGAGCATGGAAATTGCGAGCACGAGAATGTGATAACCACCAGGACCTTAGATATATAAGGCATACCGGGTAGTAAAGAGTTAAGGCAGGACCCGAGGAAAAGAGTTAAATCGGCCGAGTCGGGATTGGGGTCTATTTAGGTCGCCCCATAACTTGAAGGAAATGGGATCAGTTGGTAGTATTCAGCTCGTGGCGAGTCGCGAGGTGCAAGCAAATTTAGTTAATCATTTTATGGGTTCGTGGGCGTGTTCCACCAGTTTCAGTTGTGAGCCGGAGGCGGCCTTATGTTGTTTAATTTAGTAACTCCAAGGAGTGAAGGCGAGTTAGTATGGAATTTATGTATGTAAGCTAGAATAAGTTTGGGAGTACGGAAGAATGCGACCGATGAAGAAAGAGCAACGAAGTAAGGAAATGGAACTGAATCCACGAGGACCTTTCAAGGTGACTACACGTGAGTGTTGGGTGGTAGTGGCGGTTAGATAATAATTGTCGGTAACGATAAAGTCGTTGGACCAGAGTTATTATGACATTGAGGTCATTATGAGTTCTGGCTAGTTTGCCTCTTGTTATGCCAAAGTGGACTACATAAGAGAGATTGATTCGGTACGGTTTCCGTGGCCAGGTTATCGAGTGGAAAGGAAGAGAAGTGGTGGTAACGATGAATTATCCTTCCTTCTTTGACATTGTTTTCTTTTTAAGTCTGTGTGACTTGTTCACTGGGTAAATTACGCGAAGTATGTAATAATTGAATTTGGAGGAAGTTATTTTGAGTGCCATGGAGGTACTTGGAGTTGGTTTGGTGTGGCGGTCGGGGCCACGACCTTTGGATAATTTCAGGAAAGCGTGCAAGGCAAGAATAAAAATAAATCACGAATCTTTGTGGAAAGGCGAGGCATCTTTGGTAGGTTGGAAAATCTACACGAACTTAAAGGCGGTGCGTGATGATTAGCTAATTACTGGACCGCAAGAGGACCCTGTGATTAGGGTTGTGACTCCAAGGAAAGTTCAAGAGAGGGAGATAAGTTCTCTTCCCCACGAAAAAGGACAGTTTGCGTATTATGGGGTTGCATGTATGTTACACCCCGTATTTTCAGGACATGTTTTAAGAACGTACGTAAGAACTCGCAAGTGTTGAAAATTGAGACTTGTAAAAAAATTTATCGGAATTATGAAATTGTCGGAAAACGTATTATTATGACGAATGGGAGGGTGACACGTGTCACCCCCCTTAGATGATGCCTTGGACGATTTTTGCAAGGGCTAAAGGGTCATTGGACCTTTGTTAGCAAGACAAGTCTTGCAACTTGAAAGCTTGACATGTTTGACTTAGTCAAGGGGACAATTAGTCTTGATTTTTGTTAAGACCTCATCCTAGCCAACCATTTGTGCACACCTTGACCCTCCATGTCCCTATATAATACTAGTAGCAAGACAAGAGTTCCACACTTAGCTAAAATTCACACAAATTGAAGAACAAGATAGGGAGGCTCACGGGTTGGGCATCCATAAGGGGGAAAAAAATTCGTTTGTTGTCCAATAATCTCCCCACTTTAAACCAAGGTTCCTAAGTGTATTGTGAGTATATCTCAATAGAAAAATCCCGGAAAAAGAGAGTTTTCGCATTAGTCGCAAGGTGAAAACCTAATGGCTTTTCTAGGTTTTGGTTGGAAGTTTGAAGGAAAATTGTTGGTATGGTTCTAAGGGTCTCAAGTAGCGGATTGAAGTATCTTGGAGAGTCTCTAAGTTGCTAAGGAACGAGTTCGGATTTGAAGATTGGATTGAGAATCGTTAAGGTATAATCTTGTCCTTTAAGATGTTACAAGATTATATATTTTTATTGTTGTTGTTAGTTTTACATGTTGATAACATGAAGTTGGTATGTAGAAGTTTATAAGGATTATGGATTGATTGTAGCCTTGGAAACTCCGAAAATGTAGTATAAGCCATGTTAAGTTGGATTACAATTTAATCGTTGTTAGAATCGTCGCATGTTATTGACTTGAAGATTATGGTAGTTATAATCAAATGCGACTTGATATCATATATGCTACCAATTTGGATTGAAATGGAAATTGGTTAAGAGTTGGTATTGTTGAACTCAAGGTGGCCGATTTTGGACTTGTAGTTGTTTTTAGTTGGTTATTCATTTGTATTGGACTACCTTCTATATTGTTGTGAGCCAATTGGGGCTGTTTGGTTATTGTATTCGACCTTGAAAAAGGTGGCAAAGTAAGTAAAAACAAAGGAGGTCTTTGTCGATTTTAGTAGAATTTAGCGACTTAACACATAATAATTCTACGTTTGAAGTAAGAGGTTAATGAACATATTGTGACCATTATAGGTTAAAGTACTAAGTATAGCGTATCCTACTTGGAGAGTGGAATAGCTATCAAGGTTGGAGTACTTTGGAGCATTTTGCTACTTGTCGCTAGTCGTCGCGAGGTATGTGAACCCCTTCTTCCTTTGGCATGATCCTACGTATGAAATATCCACGTGATAGTATTTCAAGATTCCTTCTACTCTTAGAAGTTAAGAAGTATTCACATTGTTGATTCCAAGTTAAGAGTATGTTTATATTGTCCTAAGTCTTTACCAAGTCTTATGGGAGATGTTGGTAAGAATGGTTAGGAAATTATGAGATTTGATCTAAAGCTATGTATCTTGATTTATGTAAAGTAAGTAAGTGGATTTTTATGTTCGAAAATGACTAGAATTTATATGTGAAAAGGGGTTTTATTTTAAAAGTGAAAGTTATATGGTTTTAAGAGAAGAAGTTACTTGGTTTTGGAAGTGTATGGAACTTTGTATATTTGTTTATAAGTATAAGTAAGTGGACTTTAAAGGATGTACGTTATAAGGTTTTAAGACTATGAACTTTGGTTGCCTTCTAAGGATTATGAAACTTTATTCTTTTTTCAAGTTGTGGACTTGATTTCTAAAGTTATGATGACATGATTTCAAAGAGTATGTGACTTGAAGTTTGATAATTCTTTTAAGTACGTATGTACGTAGTATGGTTGGGTTTAGTTTCCCTAATGTAGCAAGAATTAAGTGCCTTAAGTTCTCTAATATGAAAGAACGTTATAATAGCTTTATGGGAAGTTGTTATGACGACTTAAGAAGAAGTAATAATACGATTTAAAAGATTATGTAAGGAAAATACACCGAGCCTACAAATAGGCCGGATTACGTTATGTAAGGAAAATACACCGAGCCTACAAATAGGCCGGATTACGTTATGAGATACACCGAGCCTACTCATAGGCCGGATTACGCCATATTACCCCGAGCCTACACATAGGCCGGGTTACGTCCTGATGCAGAGCTCCGCGGGAGGCGGATTATGCTACATGATTCCACATGCAAGAGCCGCGGGCGGCGGATTATGTCACATGATTAAATCGATGCACCGTGTCCAAATGGGCGGATTATGTTATGTAAGATAAGTAAGTTATGTGGAAAAACTTGATTAAACTCTTGGTATATGCGTAAGAACACATTGTTAAATCTTATTGAAAGAAGGAAAGGCGGTTAATATACGATTGATTTCGGAGTTTCTATGACATTCTTTTATGCGATTATGATATGATTGTTGCACCTTATTTACATTCCATACTAAACTTTGTTATCGACCGCCGAAGCTGCGTTCATGCCGCGAGTTTAGGTACACGATTGTGGATCCGTGAGCTTAGGATCCGGTTCAAGTCGAGATAGCTCCGGTGTTCGGAGTTGTCACGCGTTTATGTTTATTGAAGTGCGGCGGGGCCTTGTCGCCACGATTGTTATGTTAAAACTCTTGAAGTGTAGTCACATATTGTGGGTCGGTTTGAAAAGAAAAGGCAATCGCTTCGTTTATGTATGTGCGTCCGGGAAGGTAGCCTATCGGCTAACTTTGTTGTTTATTCTTGTTGTTTTATTTTAATAAGTTTCATGTATGTTCGTGATTATCTCGATGTATACTGTAAGTGCCCGGGTAGGGCACGATCGCGAGCCCGGTCGGTCGTGACAAAAGTGGTATCGAGCGATTAGTCCTCGGAAAGTGTCTACGGGCCGTGTCTAGTAGAGTCTTGATTATCGGTGTGTTGTGCACCACATCTATAATCGGAGGCTGCGGGACATTTAGGATTGGTTTCCATTCTTCTCACCGAGATCGTGCGATAGAGTTTGTGTTGTTAGGCGTCTCTCCTAACGAGTTATGTTGATTGCGACTGAGAAAGCGTGATGACCGAAGGACTATGTGGATTGCGTATCCGGGTTGGTAATGATTATAGTATAGTTGGTATTGTGACATACATCTATACGGAGTTATGTATGAAATTGGGCAACGTGTTGCCTAGAATGATTTTAGATTACCAGGAATTGGTAAAGACTAACTAGATACCGGGAAGGTATGGAATAGTTAATGAATTCTCGCCAAGATCTTATGTTTATTTGAGATATTTGGGAAAGGATGAGCTGTCTGATAGGGTAGTGAACCCTTAAGAAGCCATATTAAGGAACCTAACGGAATGTCTTGTTAATAGATTAAGCTGCGTAGTAAGCTTAAGAGAATTATACGGATGAGGTCTGTATAGAATGAGTAATGGTTGTTGTGATCGAGACAACATGGTTATGGTATTGTTAGAAGTTTTTGTACCCGTTTTCTGGGGGACTGATAAGGTAGGCTTGGAGCATGGAAAGTGCGAGCCTAAGAATGTTAAGACCGCTAGGACCTTAGTTGTATAAGGTCTTCTCGGGTAGAAAGATTTCGTATAGACCAAGGATAAGAGTTAAATGCGACGCTGAGTCGGGTTGAGGACCTGTTACGGGTCTCCCCATATCCTGGAATGGAGTGGGATCAGTTGGTAGTAGTTAAAGCTCGTGGCGAGTCACGAGCGCAAGGCCCAAGTTTAGTTAATTGTTTTCTGGGTTCGTGGGCGCGTTCCACCGGAACCAGTCGTGGCCGGAAATGGTCGTATATTGTCTTATAGAGTGACTCCAAAGATTTGAGGCCAGAATAGGTAGGAAAGTTATGTATGTATGCTAGTATGAGTTGGAAGTACGAAAAGATTGTTACACCCCGTAAGTGCAGGACATGTAAAAGAGAATGTACGAAAGGAAACAAGACTTGGAAATTGGTGCGAAAGGAAGAATTGTTTTTCAAACGGAAAAATGTTAGAAACGTCGGAAAGGAAAAATGTTCGTTGTTGAGAATTGGATTCTCAAAATACATTATTTGAAGAGTATGAGACTTAATAATATTATGGAAATTTATTTTTACAGATTTGGTCACGTGGGGCCCACCCAGAGTTTTACATTTTGTGGGACCACGAGGTTCTGAAATTTTATGGACGAATGAGAGGACGACACGTGGCACTCCTTCCACAAGGCTTGGACGAAATTTTTTGCAAGGCTAAAGTGGTCATTTGACCTAAGTAGATGATAAGTCTTGCTAGCTTGAGTTTGTTGACCAAGTCCACTTGCCACATAAGCTTGATCCTTGTGAAACTCATCCTAGCCTCACATTTGTTTAAGTCTAAGCCCTCCAATATGTGTTATATACTAACTAGTAGCAAGACTAGCTCATTTTAACACTTAGAGAAATTAGAAGACCTTGTGTTCTTCCATAAAGCTCTCGGCTTTAGTGTCCTTTCCCACACAAATTTTTGTAGTTTTGATCCAATACCCACAAGACTTTAACCCAATGTCCCTTAGGGTATTGTAAGGATATCTCAATAGAAAGATTTCGGAAAAAACGTATTTTTACGTTAGTCGCAAGGCGGAAACTAAGGGAGTTCTTCAACTTTGAAGTTGGAACTTGAAGATGGGTTCTTCATAGGCCTCTAAGGAGTGCTTGGAGCGGATTGGAACCTAAGGAAAGGAGCTAAGAATTGCTAAGGCGCGACTTCGAATCTTGAAAATTTTAAGGGCTTGAAAAGGTATAAATTTTGTCGTTTTAGTAGTTAAGACTTACTTATTGTTGTAGCTATGGATTTTAGCAAGCATGTGTTATATAGTATGAAGTTTGATATGTCTATTGGCTATTGGAACCCTAATCCAAAAACTAGCATGTTTAGCTTAAGATTCCAATTCAAGTTGATTATTCGTTTGAGATTGTCGCATGTTGTTTAAGAAGGAAATTGTAGTTGTTGAAGTAGTTTATAACTATATAACATGTTTGACCTTAGAACTTGGAATTGGAAAGGACTTAGTGTGGCTATGTAAGTTGGCCGAGAATTGGCAAGTGTGCCTTAGGCTATTTCGTATGAATTGTGGGGCGGAATTTTACACGTATTGTAAGGCGTGTAATCCCCTTTGTTTAGTGGTTGTTTGGAGCCTTAAATGGGGCGTGTTGGTTATTGTATTCGACCTTGAAAAAGGTGGCAAAGTGAGTAGAAACAAAGGAAGTGCTGCCCGATTTTCCGTAGAATTAGAGACCAATACTTAGTATTATTCTACGTAGAGACTAGAAGTTGATAGTCTTGTTGTGACCATTATAGGTTGACACTTCTCGTCTGGCGTGTTCGGCAGCTTGTGGAATTAGCGAAAGGTATGTGAACTATCTCCTCTTCAGCATGATTCCTTAAGATAAAGAAAGTATGTTCTACTCCCTAAATGATCCATTCCTTGGTTGTATTTGGATTGCCTAAAGTAGAATTTGTTATGTGCTTAGATTGTACTTTGATGTTTAAATTGTAAGTTGTATAATCCATTTCCTTAGTGAAGTTTGGATTCTTAAAAGTGAAAGTATCTTACTTAAAGTACATAGAGTCTTGAAAAGGAAGTGGTTTCTAAACCTTTTGGCTAGTGCCTTAGTTCCAAAACCTAAAGGTCATTAAAATGACTTTAGAAGTCGAGGAGTGATTTACTTAATTGTTTTAAAGAGGAGAAATGACATGATTTAAGAGAAGAAACTTGTTTCTACATATTAAGAGACTTGAAGTGTTTTGAAAGTTAAGGGACTTAAAGAGTTTTAAAGTATGTGATACTTGTTCCGTTTTAAACGTATAAGTCCCTCGGATAGGAAATTGTATTTGGCTAAGGTATAAAGTGAATATAACGACTTTATGGGAAGTTGGTTATATTTGCTTTATGGAAAGATAAATGACTCGATTTTAAGGAAAAGGCAACTTGATTTTAAGGCATCAATTGCCTAAGGTTTAGTAATAAAATAAGTTACTTGGTTTCTAAAGGTTAAGAGACTAAGTGTATTTTTTAAAAAGTTAAGAAAATCGATTTGAAAGTATTTAATACTTGGATTTTAATAAGTATAAGTCTCTTGGTTATAAAAGGAATGGATATGTCTAAAACCATAAAGGGTTATAACGGCTTTATGGGAAGTCGGTTATAACGGCTTTATGGAAAGTTTAGAAAGTTGTCTATTTTGATTAATCGGCATAAGTTGCCTAGATTGTGAAATAAAAATTGGAGTTACTTGATTTCAAGTGTTGAAATAAGCTTTCTAAAAATGTAGTAACTTACTTTGAAAAATAGACACGCCTTGATACTACGGGTGTTAGTATCTTGGGATTTTACACAAAAAGGAGTCTCTTGAGAAGATTAGTACTTTGGCTTGATAAATTGAGAATTTGTCTAAGTGTGCCTTGATTAGTACTTTGGCTTGATAAATTGAGAATTTGTCTAAGTGTGCCTTGATTAGTACTTTGGTTGTTAAATGAGAATAATTCTACTTGTGCCTCGATAAGTACTTTGGCTTGATTAATTGTGAATTATTCTAAGTGTGCCTTGATAAGTACTTTGGCTTGATAATTGAGAATTATTCCATGTGCGCCTTGATAAGTACTTTGGCTTGATTAATTGGGAATTGCCTATGTGTGCCGGTGATAGCCTTTGAGTGCAAGTACTATGTTTTATTACGTTGTCGTGACTCTCGGTTGGAGGGTCGGCTGTCTGGTTGTAAGTTACTTGGACGTACCGACAGTGATGTGGGATTCCACGGGTATGCTTCCGTTATTTGTAGTACTTGGGTTAAATTCCCGGATTTATTTTATAAAAGACAGGGTAGTGCTTATGTCTTGTTTGATGGTCGGTCGAGATAGGGTAAGAGTATATGTGAGGGGTAAACCCCCAAGATGCTATACCACCTGTTTTACCACCTTCTCCAGGGTAGAGTATATGTGAGGTAAACCCCAAGATGCTATACCACTGTTTACCACCTTCTCGAGGTAGAGTATATGTGAGGTAAACCCCAAGATCTATACCACTGTTTACCACCTTCTCCGGTAGAGTATATGTGAGGGTAAACCCCCAAGATCTTTATACCACTGTTTACCACCTTCTCGAGTAGAGTATATGTGAGGTAAACCCCGAGATCTTATACCACCCGCTTTACCACCTTCTCCGGGGTAAGAGTATAAGTGAGGGTAAACCCCAAGATCTTATACCACCGTGGGACTTGGTGTTCATGTATGCCTATTGGTGTTGTACTATATCATGGATAGCGGTGAGAAAGATTCCACGCATGATTGATGTTATGGGCGTGAGACCCGGTTATATTTGAGTAATGACTCGAGGGCTGCGTCCACGACTTGATGTATTTGCTTATGTATTATGCATGTAGGTTGGCTATCATACATGTCTCCTGCTTTGTTTAGATCAATGATTTTATTACGATTTACATTCACATACTCTACATTCTTCGTGACCTCGCCTTGAGGCTGCGTTAAATGCCGCAGTTTAGTACGTTGTTCGGTGATCAGCGGCGTGAGATCACCTTTCGGGGTTTTGGATAGCTCCCTTTGTTCGAGTTTATCTTTTTGGTATATATCCTTGATCTGAGCTTTATGCGATTTTGGATGCGGGGCCTTGTCCCGTCATAGTTCAGTTTAACTCTTAGAGGTCTGTATTCATATGTGGGATTGGACTCATGCACAGTGTAGTATCTGTTGTTTATGTATATATGGCAGCCTTGTCGGCCTTGCCCTTGCACGTACGTTTATTTTAAAAAAATAAAATAAATGAGCTGTTACTAATTTCCGCAATGTACTTAGTTGTTAAGGTAGAAGGGTGCCCAGGTAGGGCACCAGTCACGGGCCCGGGGTTCGGGGTGTGACAAAGATAATCTCTTTTGGGCTTATGATGGACAAGTATGCGTGTGCGAAGTATTGTTATGTGGCCATGTGTGGCATTGTAGGTATGTCGGGGTTGTGAAAAGAAACTATGTCACTAATTATAAAGATTGACTCCGAAAGAACATTCGGGGACGAATGTTTCTAAGGGGGGAAGAATGTTACACCCCGTATTTTCAGGACATGTTTTAAGAACGTACGTAAGAACTCGCAAGTGTTGAAAATTGAGACTTGTAAAAAAATTTATCGGAATTATGAAATTGTCGGAAAACATATTATTATGACGAATGGGAGGGTGACACGGGTCACCCCCATGATGCCTTGGGCGATTTTTGCAAGGGCTAAAGGGTCATGGACCTTTGTTAGCAAGACAAGTCTTGCAACGAAAGCTTGACATGTTTGACTTAGTCGAGGACAATTAGTCTTGATTTTTGTTAAGACCTCATCCTAGCCAACCATTTGTACACCTTGACCCTCCATGTCCCATATAATACTAGTAGCAAGACAAGAGTTCCACACTTAGCTAAAATTCACACAAATTGAAGAACAAGATAGGAGGCTCACTGGGTTGGGCATCCATGGGGAAAAAATTAGTTTGTTGTCAATAATCTCCCACTTTAAACCAAGGTTCCTAAGTGTATTGTGAGTATATCTCAATAGAAAAATCCCAAAAGAGAGTTTTCGCATTAGTCAAGAGTGAAAACCTAATGGCTTTTCTAGGTTTTGGTTGGAAGTTTGAAGGAAAATTGTTGGTATGGTTCTAAGGGTCTCAGTAGCGGATTGAAGTATCTTGGAGAGTCTCTAAGTTGCTAAGGCGACTTGGTTGAAGATTGGATTGAGAATCGTTAAGGTATAATCTTGTCCTTTAAGATGTTACAAGATTATATATTTTTATTGTTGTTGTTAGTTTTACATGTTGATAACATGAAGTTGGTATGTAGAAGTTTATAAGGATTATGGATTGATTATAGCCTTGGAAATCCGAAAATGTAGTATAAGCCATGTTAAGTTGGATTACAATTTAATCGTTGTTAGAATCGTCGCATGTTATTGACTTGAAGATTATGGTAGTTATTGTTATACCCCGTATTTCCAGAGTATGTACGTGAGGGCGTACGTGTACAATTTGAGCCTTAAGTAGGCATAGTTGCGAAATTTGTACACAAGTGCCGAAAGGAGTCGTTTTTCGACGAAACGTTTCCACAGCTTACGTTGGGAAAATTCCGGCTATGTCATTTAGTATTTTTGCGGATTTTTAGGCGGCGAAACATTTTTGGACCAGCGGGAGGTGACACTTGTCACCTCGTTGGGCAAAGAGAGGGCTTGGCCTTGGCCGATTGGCTCCCTCTTTTGTGCCTTGCTTTGTGGCTTGTTTTGTGGAGTGTTTTGTGGAGTGTTTTGTGGGTGCACTTGGCTTGATCTTGGCCTTACACTTGCCTTGCACATGGCTTGATCTTGGCCATTGGTTGGCCTTTGGGTTTGCTATAAATACCCCCTTAGTTGATGAACTTTCTTCATCCAAAAATCATTTCCAAGTCTTGAAATCTCTCCCCCTTTGTGAGTTGAAATTCGTCCAAGCCCTCCCCCCCCTTTGTGGAGCTTGGCCGAGAGGTCCCCCCCCCCCTTAGAGTGAGGCTTGGCCGTGGGGTACCCCCCCCCCCTAGCCTAGTTACTTTCGTATAATACCGCTTGTTGTGGTATAGAAATACTCTCCTAGTATTGTTATAATGCCCAAAATACCTTAGCCTTATACCTTGTAGTATTCCAAAGTTACCTCTTTACGTAGAGTCCGGAAATACTACCTTTTGTCCTTTTAGTCTCAAACATAAACCCTAAGGAAACCTTCACCGTTGGTTGAAGTTTTGGAGTAAGTTGGATAGAACTTCTAAGGGTTGTTTGGAGCGGATTGGAGCACTCGGAGCGGGAGCTAAACCTTGCTCGGTAGCGACATTATACTCGGATAATTTTGGGCTTATCGAGGTAAACACTCTCATCCTTCTATTGTAATTGGAAATTACATGTTGTAAGAATATATAGTTGAAGTATACTATATATAGAACTATACTTAATCTTGTGGCAATGTCTTTTGACTTAAGCTGAAGAATTAAGAATGAACCCAATCTTGTAATTACATGGGGTGTATTCTGATGAACTTGTGTAGTATTCTTGTGTAGTAGAATTGTACACGTCCAGGTTGGGCGTGTAAAACCCCACGGTTGGCTTGGTAGCCGGCCTCGATAGAGAAGGAGATTTCTGTTGTGGCGGGAGATCTTTGCGAATTTTACGTAGAATATTCTACGTTGTGGTCAGATGATAATAGGCGCCTTGTGGCCTTGTAGGTTGAAGTACCTCT
Organism: Przewalskia tangutica; assembly: GCA_029844215.1. Taxonomy (NCBI): domain Eukaryota; kingdom Viridiplantae; phylum Streptophyta; class Magnoliopsida; order Solanales; family Solanaceae; genus Przewalskia; species Przewalskia tangutica. The sequence goes on from CM056730.1 coordinate 110,539,927, forward strand.
GCGTGGCGCGATTTACTTGGCTTAAGGAGTAGCCGATTGTTTGGAGCGTTTGCTATTAGTCGATACTCGTCGCGGTATGTGAACCTCTTCCTATCTCTTCTAGCATGTTATGTGTGTAACTATGTAGTGCGGTGACGTCAGTGTGTTTAATGTATTTGATTGGTTTGAAACATAAAGTGTTATAACGGCTTTATGGGAAGTTGGTTATAACGACTTTATGTAGGTAAGAAAATGGGTTGTGGTTTTAAAAGATAATTGATTTGATTTATAAGCGGCAGGCGTTATAATAAAACTTGAAGTATTTCAAAAGATTTATGAATCGTTTTGAAAGAAGTGTAGTATTGTGCTTTGAAAACTTAAGAGTTATACTAGCTTTATGGGAAGTTAGGTATAACGGCTTAAGAATGGTTTACTGATGTTAGAAGTTAAGAGACTTGATCTTATAAGATAAGAGACTTAACTTATTTGTTTTAATGGTAATGTTTGTGTGAAACCTCATTCGTGAGTAATGAGTACTTGATTTTATTCAAAGGGATAATGTTTCTTGATTTGGAAATCGAATGTGTATCGACAGGACCACTGCGGCGTTAATAAAGGAAAGTGTATTAAATAATGATGAATTGTATTAAAACCAGTGAAACCTCCATCTGCATAGAAACTAAGATGAGACAAAATGATATACATTTTCTAGATCATGGTGGTCATAATAAGAATGTTGTAAACAAGAATAACCTACTCTCGTGAGACATATATTACTCAATTGTTCTAAAAAAGAATCAGTGATTAAGTTTATGAACTATGAAACCATTTGAAAATGAGAAGCTTGAGTAATTGAAACTAGGCAAAGCTGGAACTTAGGAAAGAATGTTGTTACTTGATTTTGAAAAGGAATGTGGGTTGGTCATTCTAATACTACGGTATCGGGTGACTTTATAAAAGTAATGGATCTCTTTTAAAAGAACTTAACGTATGTAGTACTTTGGAGTTAAAAACCCGACTTTGGCATAAAATGAAAGTACTTTGAGTTGTATGAAACTTGCCTATGCTTGTTGTTGTGAAACTTGCCTATGCTTGTTGTTGTGAAACTTGCCTATGCTTGTGATGATAGCCTTTGTTGTGCAAGTGTGGTATTTACGTATTCTGGCGTCTCGATGAGGCGGTCGACTTGTTGAGAACTTACTTGGACGTCTTTGGCGGTGATGGAGAATTCCACGGGTATGCTCGCTGATAGTGTTATTCCATGGACTAGCTCTCCACGAGGTTTCTTCTTGTTCGGCACAGGTATCCGGTGGTCGGCTCTCGTCTTGCCGTCTCGTGGCGATTCGGCCTTGGTATCGGTAGTCGACCCTCGCGCTTGCCGATTCGATCTGATGTGAAATTTCGTGATCTGACCTTGGTCCTGGTGGTCGACCCTCGTACTTGCCACGGTCGGTGCGTGGCCGGCCTTGGTATCCGTGGTCGGCTCTCGCGCTTGCCCGTGTCGGCCGTGTTTTGGTTGCATTGTATTATTGATGCGGTCGGATCTGGTAGTTATACTTGTCTGTGCGGTTTTATAACACGGGTGGGACATGGTGTTCATGTATAATCCTTGGTATGGTTATATCATAAAGCTGTGATGAGGAAGAAATTCCACGCACGAGTGATAATTTGGAGGCGTGAGTCCTGTCTTGATGAATCGGTTATATGTTATATCTTGTAGTTTGGTCATCATACATGTCTCTGCTTTATATAGACTATTATGATTTCATTTCTGATATTCTGATTTCACATACTTAGTACTGTTATGCGACCTCCTTGGGCTGCGTTAAATCTGCGGTAGAAATCGTTGGTATCGATCCCGCTTGTAGGATCACGTTTAGCGTTTTGGAAGCTCCGTTCCTTGGAGGCTTATCTTTAGTAGGTTTCACTGAGTTGTAAGTTCTTGTACATTCGGGGTATGGCGGGCCTGTCGTCATAGGTTATTATTCTTCTTAGAAGTGCATGCTTTGTTGTGGCGGGGTTGTAAAAGGATTACTTGTTGATTAAAAATGTTTTTATATATGCATGAAAGGCCGTTTTGGGTTGCTTTGTTTTTGTCATAACTATTGTTATATTGTTAAAGTTTTATTTCCGTGGTTTTCTCGATGTTGTATCACTAGGGTGCCGGGGTAAGGCACGATCCACGGGCGGATTTCGGTGTGACAAAGTGGTATCGAAGCGATTAATCCTCGGAAAGTGTCTGAGGCGTGTCTAGTAGAGTCTTGATTATCGATGTGTTGTGCACCACATCTATAATCGGAGGCTATAGGACATTTAGGATTGGTTTCCATTCTTCTCATTACGAGATCGTGCCTTAGAGTGAGTGATAAGGTGGACCCTCGGCGTGTTTCGTTTTTATCGATTATGCCTCTGCGAAGGCAACCGGGCGAAGAAGGCAAAGCGTGAAGGATCTGCGAGTAAACGGCGAGACCACGATACACGAGCCTCCATCCGCGATGGAGCGAGAGAGATGAGTTACAAGAGTAGGCCCGATTAATGGCGGAGTTGTGGCGAACTTGAGGATAATTTGGGCCAGCGGTTTGATGCACGATGGTTCGCCGAATCGAGATAGTTCGAGGCTTGGGATTTTACGAGTTGTAGGCGCGAGTTTTATGGGTGAGGCACGAGGATGATCCGCGAGAGTTCATCCAAGCGATTCTGTGGATCGTGAGTGATCAAGGCATCGGAGTCGGTCGGTGGCCACAGGTTCACATCAATGCGTGATACCGCGATCGTGGTTTGATTCTTGGAGCTGTCGAGGAGAGCATGCACTTCCAGGTATGGAGCGAGTTCTCGAGGCTTTTCTTGCACATTTCTTGCCTCCCGGATGAGGAGGGCTCGGTAAACAGATTTTTGGTGTTCTGGCGAGCAGGCGTGCGGTTCGGGAGTACAATGTGAGTTCGACTCATTGGCGTGCGTCCCGCGTTAGTAGCTAGTATGGAGGATCGAGTGCACCGATATGTTCTGAGGGCTCGATGATTGCCTTGCAGAGAGTTGTTAGTGTAGCTCTTGGTAGGGCATGGACATTGCCGCGTCTGGCGTATACACTTGGATGTGAGGAGCGGATAAATCGGCGGAATGACCAAAGTCGTGAAGAGGCGAACAGCGAGGTCCTTTGGTGACTTTCGAGGCGGACCGCCTCGGTGTGACTAGTTATGTACCTCGTCGAGACTGAGTGGTCTCCCGGCTTCCGGGACGCCGGGATATTCGGGGAAGCGGTCGGGCTCCCGAGTTTCAGATTTTCGGGAGAGCGAGTGCTCGCCGGATGAGTGCCCTTGTCTCGGTGTGGCCGTTGTGGAAAGCTTCATAAGGGAGAATGTCGTACTAACTCGGAGATTGTTATTTTTGCGCCAACGAGGCCGTCGGCAGAAGACTGTCCAGGCGAGGTAGCTTGGTAGGATAGCATGGACTACTTAAGCGATTGCGGGTTCTTCACCTTCCGTAGCGAGCGGGATGTTTGTACACCGGAAGGCCGGTAAGTCGCGATGGGAGTTCCGATTTTAGCGGTCCTTGAACCGCCTAGTTTGAGTATATCCTTAACCTCAGAGTTTTGTTTGTATTGATGTTGTTGATGTGTTTAATGTTATGTTTGGATAGCTTTGTGCTAAAATGTGATTTAGAAACACAGTTAGTGAAAAGGGTAAGTCCAGGTAGTGTGAGATGGAAGTGGTAGCTTTCATGATGTGAAATAGTAAGATTGTTCGGATCGGGAACAAGAGTTGGCGCGGTTGGGGGTCGGGTTGAGGACCATTTGCGGGTCAACCGTAACCGGTTTGGGGTGGGTCAGTTACGAGTGGTCCCGCGGTGGTAGGTCACGAGGTGCTAGGCCCAAGTTTAGATGACCATCGTATGAGTTCGTGGATCGTTCGATCGAGAATCTGTTCGTGAAGGCGGGAATGGCCTTAGGGAGTCGAGGTTAGTGAGATGACCAAGTTTGGAGGTAGTGACTCGAGGTTGGAAACGAGCGTTGAAAGAAGTGTGATGCGGATACTAGAGCGAGTTAGTGTTCGTGGCAGTACTACGAGAAAGGGAGAAGTGAGCGTGTGTTTGTGGCGGTGTGGCATGATTGTTTTAAATGCGTATAGCGGTGAAGACTATCTTGGCGCTTTGTTTGTTTGAGACCTAGAAGGAACATTCGGCACGAATGTATCTAAGGGAAGAATGTTATACCGTATTTCCGTATATGCGTGAGGCGTGCGTGTACAATTTGAGCCTTAAGTAGGCATAGTTGCGAAATTTGTACACAAGTGCGAAAAGTCGTTTTTCGGCGAAACGTTTCCCACGACTTACGTTGGGAAAATTCCGGCTATGTCATTTAGTATTTTTGCGGATTTTTAGGCGGCGAAACATTTTGGACCAGCGGGAGGTGACACTTGTCACCTCGTTGACCGGCAAGAGAGGCTTGGCCTTGGCCGATTGGCTCCCTCTTTTGTGCCTTGCTTTGTGGCTTGTTTTGTGGAGTGTTTTGTGGAGTGTTTTGTGGGTGCACTTGGCTTGATCTTGGCCTTACACTTGCCTTGCACATGGCTTGATCTTGGCCATTGGTTGGCCTTTGGGTTTGCTATAAATACCCCCTTAGTTGATGAACTTTCTTCATCCAAAAATCATTTCCAAGTCTTGAAATCTCTCCCCCTTTGTGAGTTGAAATTCGTCCAAGCCCTCCCCCCCTTTGTGGAGCTTGGCCGAGAGGTTCCCCCCCCCCTTAGAGTGAGGCTTGGCCGTGGGGTACCCCACTGCTAGTTACTTTCGTATAATACCGCTTGTTGTGGTATAGAAATACTCTCCTAGTATTGTTATAATGCCCAAAATACCTTAGCCTTATACCTTGTAGTATTCCAAAGTTACCTCTTTACGTAGAGTCCGGAAATACTACCTTTTGTCCTTTAGTCTCAAACCAAAACCACTAAGGAAACCTTCACCGTTGGTTGAAGTTTTGGAGTAAGTTGGATAGAACTTCTAGGGTTGTTTGGGCGGATTGGAGCACTCGGACAGGAGCTAAACCTTGCTCAGTAGCGACATTATACTCGGATAATTTTGGGCTTATCGAGGTAAACACTCATCCTTCTATTGTAATTGGAAATTACATGTTGTAAGAATATATAGTTGAAGTATACTATATATAGAACTATACTTAATCTTTGTGGCAATGTCTTTTGACTTAAGCTGAAGAATTAAGAATCGCCCAATCAACTGTAATTACATGGTGTATTCTGATGGACTTGTGTAGTATTCTTGTGTAGTAGAATTGTACACGTCCAGGTTAGGCGTGTAAAACCCCAGTTGGCTTGGTACGGCCTCGATAGAAGGAGATTTCTGTTGTGGCGGGAGATCTTTGCCGAATTTTACGTAGAATATTCTACGTTGTGGTCTAGATGATAATAGGCGCCTTGTGGCCTTGTAGGTTGAAGTACTACGGCGTGGCGCGATTTACTTGGCTTAGGAGTAGCCATTTGTTTGGAGCGTTTTGCTATTAGTCGATGCTGTCGCGAGGTATGTGAACCTCTTCCTATCTCTTCTAGCATGTTATGTGTGTAACTATGTAGTACGGTAGGCGTCGTGTGTTTAATGTATTTGATTGGTTTGAAACATAAAGTGTTATAACGGCTTTATGGGAAGTTGGTTATAATGACTTTATGTAGGTAAGAAAATGGGTTGTGGTTTTAAAAGATAATTGATTTGATTTATAAGCGGCTTGGGCGTTATAATAAAACTTGAAGTATTTCAAAAGATTTATGAATCGTTTTGAAAGAAGTGTAGTATTGTGCTTTGAAAACTTAAGAGTTATACTAGCTTTATGGGAAGTTAGGTATAACGGCTTAAGAATGGTTTACTGATGTTAGAAGTTAAGAGACTTGATCTTATAAGATAAGAGACTTAACTTATTTGTTTTAATGGTAATGTTTGTGTGAAACCTCATTCGTGAGTAATGAGTACTTGATTTTATTCAAAGGGATAATGTTTTACTGATTTCGGAAATCAGAATGTGTATCGACAGACCACTGCAGCGTTAATAAAGGAAAGTGTATTAAATAATGATGAATTGTATTAAAACCAGTAGAAACCTCCATCTGCATAGAAACTAAGATGAGACAAAATGATATACATTTTCTAGATCATGCACTTTGTAATAAGAATGTTGTAAACAAGAATAACCTACTCTCGCGTGACATATATTACTCAATTGTTCTAAAAAAGAATCAGTGATTAAGTTTATGAACTATGAAACCATTTGAAAATGAGAAGCTTGAGTAATTGAAACTAGGCAAAGCCGAACTTAGGAAAGAATGTTGTTACTTGATTTTGAAAAGGAATGTGGGTTGGTCATTCTAATACTACGGTATCGGGTGACTTTTATAAAAGTAATGGATCTCTTTTAAAAGAACTTAACGTATGTAGTACTTTGGAGTTAAAACCGGACTTTGGCATAAAATGAAAGTACTTTGAGTTGTATGAAACTTACTATGCTTGTTGTTGTGAAACTTGCCTATGCTTGTTGTTGTGAAACTTGCCTATGCTTGTGATGATAGCCTTTGTTGTGCAAGTGTGGTATTTACGTATTCTGGCGTCTCGATAGAGGCGGTCGACTTGTTGAGAACTTACTTGGACATCTTTGGCGGTGATGGAGAATTCCACGGGTATGCTCGCTGATAGTGTTATTCCATGGACTAGCTCTCCATGGGGTTTCTTCTTGTTCGGCACGGTATCGGTGGTCGGCTCTGCGTCTTGCCGTCTCGTGGTGATTCGGCCTTGGTATCGGTAGTCGACCCTCGCTTGCCCGATTCGATCTGATGCGAAGTTTCGTAATCTGACCTTGGTCCTGGTGGTCACCCTCGTACTTGCCGGTCGGTGCGTGGCCGGCCTTGGTATCCGATGTCGGCTCTCGCACTTGCCGTATCGGCCGTGTTTTGGTTGCATTGTATTATTAGTACAGTCGGATCGGTAGTTATACTTGTCTGCACGGTTTTATAACACGAGTGGGACATGGTGTTCATGTATAATCCTTGGTATGGTTATATCATAAAGCTACGCCGGATGAGGAAGAAATTCCACGCACGCAGTGATAATTTGGAGCGTGAGTCCTGTCTTGATGTAGCTGGTTATATGTTATATCGTAGTTTGGTCATCATCATGTCTCTGCTTTATATAGACTATTATGATTTCATTTCTGATTTCTGATTTCACATACTTAGTACTGTTATCGACCTCGCCCGGCTGCGTTAAATCTGCCGCAGTAGAAATCGTTGGTATCGATCCCCGACAGGATCACGTTTCAGCGTTTTGGGAAGCTCCGTTCCTTCGGAGGCTTATCTTTGGTAGGTTTCCCTGAGTTGTAAGTTCTTGTACATTCAGGGGTATGGCGGGGCCCTGTCCCGTCATAGGTTGTTATTCCTTCTTAGAGGTCTGTAGCACTGTTGTGGGCAGGGTTGTAAAAAGGATTACTGTTCAGTTAAAAATGTTTTTATATATGCATGAAGGCAACCGTTTTGGGTTGGCCTGTTTTTGTCATAACTATTGTTATATTGTTAAAGTTTTTATTTCCGCTGGTTTTCTCTGATGTTGTATCACTAGGGTGCCCGGGGTAAGGCACCAGTCACGGGCCCGGATTTCGGGGTGTGACAGTTATAATCAAATGCGACTTGATATCATATATGCTACCAATTTGGATTGAAATGGAAATTGGTTAAGAGTTGGTATTGTTGAACTCAAGGTGGCCGATTTTGGACTTGTAGTTGTTTTTAGTTGGTTATTCATTTGTATTGGACTACCTTCTATATTGTTGTGAGCCAATTGGGGCTGTTTGGTTATTGTATTCGACCTTGAAAAAGGTGGCAAAGTAAGTAAAAACAAAGGAGGTGCTGTCCGATTTTCCGTAGAATTTAGCGACTTAACACTTATAATAATTCTACGTTTGAAGTAAGAGGTTAATGAACATATTGTGACCATTATAGGTTAAAGTACTAAGTATAGCGTATCCTACTTGGAGAGTGGAATAGCTATCAAGGTTGGAGTACTTTGGAGCATTTTGCTACTTGTCGCTAGTCGTCGCGAGGTATGTGAACCCCTTCTTCCTTTGGCATGATCCTACGTATGAAATATCCACGTGATAGTATTTCAAGATTCCTTCTACTCTTAGAAGTTAAGAAGTATTCACATTGTTGATTCCAAGTTAAGAGTATGTTTATATTGTCCTAAGTCTTTACCAAGTCTTATGGGAGATGTTGGTAAGAATGGTTAGGAAATTATGAGATTTGATCTAAAGCTATGTATCTTGATTTTTGTAAAGTAAGTAAGTGGATTTTTATGTTCGAAAATGACTAGAATTTATATGTGAAAAGGGGTTTTATTTTAAAAGTGAAAGTTATATGGTTTTAAGAGAAGAAGTTACTTGGTTTTGGAAGTGTATGGAACTTTGTATATTTGTTTATAAGTATAAGTAAGTGGACTTTAAAGGATGTACGTTATAAGGTTTTAAGACTATGAACTTTGGTTGTCTTCTAAGGATTATGAAACTTTATTTTTTTTTCAAGTTGTGGACTTGATTTCTAAAGTTATGATGACATGATTTCAAAGAGTATGTGACTTGAAGTTTGATAATTCTTTTAAGTACGTATGTACGTAGTATGGTTGGGTTTAGTTTCCCTAATGTAGCAAGAATTAAGTGTCTTAAGTTCTCTAATATGAAAGAACGTTATAATAGCTTTATGGGAAGTTGTTATGACGACTTAAGAAGAAGTAATAATACGATTTAAAAGATTATGTAAGGAAAATACACCGAGCCTACAAATAGGCCGGATTACGTTATGTAAGGAAAATACACCGAGCCTACAAATAGGCCAGATTACGTTATGAGATACACCGAGCCTACTCATAGGCGGATTACGCCATATTACCGAGCCTACACATAGGCGGGTTACGTCACGATAGAGCTCGCGGGAGGGCCGGATTATGCTACATGATTCCACAATACACCGAGCCCCACAGGCGGGCCGGATTATGTCACATGATTCGTCAGTACACCGTGTCCCGCAAATGGGCCGGATTATGTTATGTAAGATAAGTAAGTTATGTGGAAAAACTTGATTAAACTCTTAAGTATGTACGTAAGAACATGTTGTTAAATCTTATTGAAAGAAGGAAAGGAACGGTTAATATATGATTGATTTCAGGAGTTTCTATGACATTCTTTTATGCAGTTATGATATGATTGTTGCACCTTATTTTTGTTCCATACTCGGTTTTGTTATCGACCCCTTGAAGTGCGTTCATGCCCGCAGTTTAGGTACGATTGTGGATCCGCGAGCTTAGGATCGGTTCGGTCGAGATGGCTCGGTGTTCGGAGTTGTCACGTTTATGTTTATTCGAAGTACGGCGGGGCCTTGTCCGCATACGCTTGTTATGTTAAAACTCTTGAGGTGCAGTAGTCACATATTGTAGGTCGCTTTGAAAAGAAAATGAGGCAAGCTTCGTTTATGTATGTCGTCGGGAAGGTAGCCCTATCGGCTAACTTTGTTGTTTTATTATCGTTGTTTTATTTTAATAAGTTTCATGTATGTTCATTGATTATCTCGATGTATACAGTAAGGGTGCCGGGTAGGGCACCATGAGCCGAGGGTCGGGTCGTGACAATGTACCCATGTTGTTAGACGCAGGATATGACCGGAATATTAAAGGAGAATACGGCTATGGTTAAAGATAGGTTGCACGAGATATGTTTACCCCAGACTAGTGTAAAGACCATTAGTAAATAATGGGAAGTAAGAACATTTCGAGAAAATGTGGTAACACCTAGTTATAGGCTCTACAAACTGGGAAAGGAAAACCGGGTTACTACTTGTGAGATCAAAACCTCCCCAAAAAATAAATGTGATTGACAGTAAGTCTTAGCCGTGAGGCAAGCAAAGGAATCAAATCTAAGTTTAGTGACCAAGTTTGGTTGCAACAGAGAAAGGGAAACAGGAACCATAAGTGAGATTAAGGATACCCGAATACTTCGCAGGAATGAGAAAGGCTTTCAGTTATTGGAAGATAAGTTGACCACGACTACAGCTCTAACCCCTCCTGTGAGACTATAGGGTTAGGTTATTATGATAACACGTTGGGTGTTGGGCTAGGTTGTGTGCTGACGCAATCCGAGAAGGATAGAGCCTATCTTTCCCCGGTAGTTAGGGAAGCAGAAAAGGAAATTGCGCCACTCACGATTTAGAGCTGGCGGCGGTTAAATCATGCCTTGAAGATTTGGGGGCATGATGTTTATGCAGAATTCATGTGGATATTTGTGCAGACCACCAAAGCCTCCGGATATCTGCAGACTGAGGCAGTAGAATTTGCGACAGCGATGGTGGTTAGAGTTACTCAAGGATTGTGATATTGATATCCTATACCATCCGGGGAAAGCCAAGACTGTTACAGATACTCTTTGACGTGGATCTAAGGGTAGTCTGCCAGATGGGCAGCCAGATAGACAGGACGTGGTCCGTAAGATTCTTTAGTGACCGAGCCTAGGGGGTTCGATTACTTGTTTTCAAGGTTAATGAAGTTAGATCCGAGGAGTTGCCGAGTCTTCCGTCGTTGAGGAGGTAAATAGGCGACATTATGAGGATCGGTTATGATCTGATATCGATTCACGACTCTCAGGAGAAGAGCTGTTTGAGTAGCACCGGATAGGGTCTTGTGAGATGAGGATAGATGCGTGTACCGGTCTTTGCGAGGACTAGTCAAGGAGTTTTAGGGAGGCACGCAGTGCTTATTGCTCTAATTGTTTGGGGCCAACTAAGTCGTGTCGTGACCTCAGATGTATGTATGGATAAGATGACCGGAAAAGGGACATAGCGGAGTGTACTGCTTAGTGTCCGAGTTAGTAGCAGGTCATGGTTGAGCACCAGATGCCCAGTGGGCTGTGCGAGCGATTGAAATCCCAACCTAGATATGAGAGGTATTTAATATGGATCTTGTTAAGGTGGCATCGTGCTCGGAGGAAGTGCGACTCCGGGGTCGTGGTAAGTGGTGGCGAGACCGATGCGTGTTCTTCCGGTTAGGGCCATTTACTCGTGAGGTTTATGCTTGCTTGTATAGCGAGAGAGATTGTGAGGCGCACGGGGTTCCTACGCTTATGATGGCATGAGATGAGCTCGGTTACGGAGTAACTTCGGAGGTTTTTCGAAGGATTAGGGACACAGTGAGTCTCGATGTTGCATTACACCCTCGGCCAAGCGGACGGCGAGCGTACTATCCGAGCACGAGGATAGGTTGCGGGCTGTGTTCTTGATTTGAGATAAGCGGGAGGTTATTGCCTCTTGTTGTATTCTGAACACCCTTCCAAAGATTGGATGGCCCTGTATGAGGCCTTGTATGTAAGAAAGTGTAGATCGTCGGTTGGATGCTTCGACATAGGCGAGGTTCGGTTATTTGGTCCAGACTTGATTCAGCGGGCTGTGGATAAGGCAAAGCTTATCCGGGAAAGATTATTTGTAAACTCAAAGTCAGCAGAAGCTTTATGCGGATAACCGACGTTGACACATGGGGTTCAGCTCGACGTTTTAGTATGAGTACTGTTGTGTGGCCTCGTGTGGTATTATTGGTATGTAGGGGTTGTAAAAGAAGACTATGTCGCTACCTTTAAGTTTGACTCCCGAGAGAACATTCGGACGAATGTTTCTAAGGGGAAGAATGTTACACCGGAAATATTTGGGATATGTTTCTAGAACGTGCGTAAGAACTCAAATGTTAAGGTTTGAGGCGAGTAAAAATTTATTGGAATTATGGAAGTGTCGGAAAGCGAAATATTGCGTGAGCGGGAGGCGACACGTGTCACCCCTTCATGGACATGGACGAAATGTGCAAGGGTGGAATGGTCAATTGACCATAATTTATGATGAAGTCTTGCAAAGCTTAGAGCTTGACAACTTTGACCAAGTCAATGACCCCACATTAAGCTTGATATTTAGTGAATCTCATCCAAACCACCCAAGTGTTCTAATCTATACCCTTCCAGGTTATATATGTACACTAGTAGGTGCAAGACCTTGTCATTCTCCACACTTAGAATTATTTTCAAGAAACTTGTTCTTGCTCTTTAGGGAGCTCACGGTTTGAGGTTTTCAAGAAGGAAAATTTCCAATTTTTGTCCAATAATTCCCCCACTTTAAACCAAGGTACCTATGGGTATTATAAGTGTTTCTCAATAGAAAGATCCCGGAAAAATGGTGTTTTCGTATTAGTCGCAAGGCAAAAACCTAAAGGGTTATTCAACTTTGAAGTTGGAACTTGAAGATGAGTTATTCTTAAGCTTCTAAGGGTTGCTTGGAGTGGATTGGAACGTTGAAAGGAGGAGCTAAAGTTGCTAAGGAGCGACTTGTGATCTTGGATCATATTTGGGCTAATAGAGGTATAATCTTCGTTTTACTTTTGTAATTGAAGATTTCATGTTATGATAAGTTATAAGTGATCATGTGATTTGTGTTATGAAGTTTGATAAGTGACATGGATTGTAGAAGCCTAGAACCAAAAATGACATGATTCGCCTTTTGAAATTGAAATACTATTTTGGTCGTTAATTAGAATCGTCGCATGTTTACCTACTTGAGGATTGTAGTAGTTGTAATCGATTGCGGCTTGATATCATGTTATACTAAACCACTTGGATTAAAAAGGAATTGGAAACGATTTGTATTGTTGCCTAATGGCCGAATTGACATTATAGTTTAGACTAGTTTGTTATCGTTTGTGGTGAGCCAATTGGGGCTGTTTGGTTATTCATTTGTATTGAACTACCTTATAAATTGTGGTGAGCCAATTGGGGCTATTTGGTTATTGTATTCGGCCTTGAAAAAGGTGGCAAAGTTAGTAAAAACAAAGGAAGTCTTTGTCCAGATTTTCCGTAGAATTTAGTGTCTTGAACTTGGAATATTCTACGTTTGAAACTAGAAGTTAATAGGCGTTCATGGTCATTATAGGTTGACATACTACGACGCGATTGGACTTAGTGGATAACCAAGAGGTATGTGGAACTTTTCCTATCTTTTGAGCATGACTAGTTTCACGTATATAGTACGGTGAGACGTCTGAGATTTTGACAATCTAGTCCATTTGACATCCTGGCTTATTTTAGGAATGTCGAGTTGATTGAGTTAGGAATTAACTCACTTGTTTAAATGTTAAGGATATCTTGGTTTTCAAAGTTAAGAGACTTTAAGTATGTTGAAAGTATTTTGATACTTGTTTTCATGGAAAGATTAAAGAGTGGTTTACTCTAAGTAATTTAAGTATGTTAAGGGACTTGAAGAGTTTTAAAGTATCACGATACTTGTTTCTGCTTTTAAACGTATAAGTCCTTGGATAGAAATTGTACTTAACTAAGGCATAAAGTGAATATAACGACTTTATGGGGAGTTGGTTATATTGGCTTTATGGAAAGATAAATGGCTTGATTTTATTGAAAGTGCAATGTGATTTAAAGGCATCAATTGCCTAAGGTTTTCTGAAAGGAAGTCACTTGATTTAGAAGCCTAATTTTATTTCTAAAAGTATTGTGACTTGTCTTGAAAAGTTCTGCGAGTTAAAAGATACCCGTATGTGATATGATTTGGTTATTGCATTTTATTTGCTCCATATTCTGCACTGTCAGACCGACTTCTCGGGTCGTCTTTACGCTCACAGTGATAGTACGTACGCGATCCTCGCTCTGGTGATTCTGCTCAATTTTGGAGTTAGTTTTCATCCGGAGTTTGCTCAGGTAAACGGCTTCACGTAGACCGGCTGCATATTCAGTGGGTACGGCGGCCCCGCTCCGCCGCAGCTACTGCCTTCACTTCGGTTAAGCTTCGAGTTCACTCCGCCGGTGCTCGCTCTCGCGTACCAAGCCTTGCGAGGTTGTAGTGACTTAGTGTACATTCAGGTACGGGCGTCTCGCCCCGCCCGCGAGAATTTAGGTCCTGTAGTCACACAAGCCGCGGGGCTGGTAAAAAAAGAAAAGCGGATGTAATCCGTTGTTATGACATGATATTTGCTCTGCGTAATGCAGCTCATCTGCTAACCTGTGGTTTAAATTATTTGTATTTTATAACGTGAATAGTGGGCAAAAATACTCGATGTATATTCAACAAAGGAAGTGTCTGGGGCCGCGTCGACGTGGCCTGGCCGTGACCAAGTGAATTCGACATTCGCGCTGGAATTTATTCGGTAACGTCATTGTTAATCGTATCATTGGGCCTTAAATTGACGTATTCGGGTTATTGAATTCTACTTGAAAAAGGTGGCAACATTACAAAGAGTTATTGTCGACATCCGGGATTTTTCCGTAGAATACTACTGATGCATACGCTTAGAGTTAATTCTAGAACTTAGCAGCTGGATTAACTAGCTGCTAAGATCACTTAGGTGACGAGAATTAGACTGGATCACTGAAGCAAAGGATAATAAACCGGTTTGATGTGGAACTTTTGTAAATAAGTTAAATGTAACAGCCATACTGTAGACGACACTTAAGACGGCATTTGACATTATAACAATACTTTTGAGAGTCCATTTGATCGATCACTACTTCGGCCTATTTTAAAACATCTAGTTGGGGGTCGGAGTGGGTACCCGACTCATTAGGAAATTAAGTCACTTGTTTGAAATATTATGGATATACACTCAAGTTTTCAAAAGTTAAGAGACTTTAAGATACAGTCGGCTTAAAGTATTATTGATACTTGGTTTTGTGCGAGAGTTTAAGTATCCCTCGTTATAAAATAGCGTTAATGTAGTCAAATCATCCAAGCCAACCGCCCATCAACCCAGTACTTACGGCCACTCTGTCGGGAAGTCTGTTATAATAGCTTTATGGAAAGTTAAAAGAGAAAAAACTACCAGTGGTTTACTTCTAAGTAATTTAAGTGCATGTTAAATGACTTTGCGTGAACGAAGGCAAATTGATTTAAACGCTTATCAATCGGATATCATAAAATGTAAGATCATGCCAAAGAAAGAAGAGGTTCACATTACCTCACGCATTTTTCTAAAGAGCAAAAATGCTCATTTTTTCAAATGTCAAAGTTATTGCGATCGACATTCACTGTAGATACGCTATACTTAGTACTTCAAGTATCATGGCCACAATACGCCCATTAATCCTCTTACTTTTAAACGTAGTACTAAGCGTAGTCACTTTTCGTTACCCTACGTGGATTTGACAACAGACATGTTCCTTTGTCTAAACTAACTTTGCCACCTTTTCAAGGCGTAATACAATAACCAAATGGGTTGCGGAATTTCTTAATTGGCCTATCTATATGCATGATGTGCGTCAGGCATGAATAAGGCAACTGTCATGCAACATGAATTAGTCCAATAGAGATGTGTAAGACTACCATCCAAATCCTCAAGATCAATACAATAATACCAATTCTTATCTGCAAATTTCCATTTCAATCCAAATTGGGTAGCAATACTATCAAGATCGACATTTGATATAACTACCATAATCTTTCAGAGCTCAATGTGACATGTGCGGGTAAGCATTTCTAATTAAACGCATCACTTGTAATCCAACTTAAACATGGCTTCACATTACATTACTTCGTGGGATTTCCAAGGCTACCCATGACGCATAATACATTATACTTCCGAGTACATATACGGGCTTACGCGGGTGAAACAAGGTAAAACTAATCAACCACGCGGGCGGTACAACCATGCGGATGAATAAGATTATCACGCTCCACACGAATTCGCAATCCTGCTTAAAATAAGTCCCGCCGAGTTAGTGATCATTAACGACATCGCGCATGCAAGCGGTCCCGCAATCCGCAAGCTTCCTAGACCCTTAGAACAAAGATACTTTTCTTCAACTTATCATAGTAAGACAATCTCGTATCGTTAACCCGTAAAGTTATCATACCGCTCAGCTTTTATCTATCGAGACTTATGATTTCATTATAGCAGAACCTTGGCTCACATATTTGAGCTTAAAGGCCAGATCAACGACTTTCTTTCCTCAATGGTGCTTTCACGCCGCAAAGCAGTATACGTTGACGATCCTTCTCTAGGGTGATCACTGCTCATGTCAGGCTGGTAAGTCTTTTATTCCTGAGGCTTATCCCCAGGGTATTGCCGATACGAGGTCAAGATTGCCATTCAAATACGGCGGCCCCGTCCGCCGTGAGAAATGTTATTCGTATACGCCTCTAGTCACATCATGGTTGGGCAAAGAAAATAAAATGACCTGCTTTATTGTCATAGCTTTACTTTGTGCAAGATCGGCTCATCTCAAGCAGCGGTAAAATTTTATAAGTGACTGGCCCAAGTTCAAATTGCCTAAGGCATTTTACGGCTATGTGTATGTTCCGCCGCTATTCTCCTGGATGTATAATCAAGCCGCGCCAGTAGTGGCACCGGCCAAATGCTCCGATAAATCGTGACAAGTCTCGCATCGTGAGCAGCTTGCGGAGTCTCCTGAAAGGTTCTACGCATCGCTTCGACACGCGCCTGTCAAAATACACGGTGTACATTCTATAATCTCTTAGAAACATTTAGGATTGGTTTCATTCTTCTCAAACTTAAGATTAAGCGTGACATAGCCTTTCCGCATGGGCAGTCGATATACTCTAACAATGCCACACATGGCCCTAATTCCGGTTCACACGCATAATGATTCCATCGCAGAGCGACCTAAAAGAGATTATCTTTCGCAGCTTCCAACTCATACTAAGATACATACATAACTTCCATATCCAGTCTGGCCTCAAATCTTAGTCAGACTCTATAATACAACTATACGGCCATTTCGGATGGTACGGTTTCAAGTGACCTGGGTTCCGTGAACGGGGTGTACCAGATTCGTAACCTCAGAAACAGATGATTTTAGACCAGGGGTTATTGCAATAAAGCTTAGAGATACTGCCACGCAGTATTTAACTACTACCAACTGATCCTACTTACATGGTACTGCCACGGGAGATTTACGCACAAAGTCTTCACTGGTCCACTCAACGGACCTACTTAAGCAGGTTATAATTTCGGGAATTAAAATCTTATAACGCCAGAAAAGCCTTATAAGTTCACCTAAAGACGGACGAAAGAGTAATATTCTTAGGCTCAAAGGAAAAGAGGCAACCAAGTGGTAAAGAACGGGTACAAAACCTTCTCATAAAAGCGCACTAACCATGTTGTCGTCCAATCGATAGCCGAGCGGTAGATAATTACTCAGACGACACAAATGATCTCATCCCAGATAATCTCTTTGTAGAGTTCTTAATACTACAGCACCTAATCCATTAACCTACGACATCTCACGCTCCTCATACGCCAACGGTTCACTTACGTAAGAGAGTCATCGCATTGGTGTCATCCTTTCCCAAATTATCTGCAAATAAAACATCGAAAGTGGAAAGCGAGAATTCATTAACTGAATTATCCCATACCTTTCTTTGGCATCATCAGTAAAGGTCTTTACCAATTCCTGCGGTGAATCTGTTCATTCTATAACACGCGCCCACTTGTATAATACGTAGGTAAATAATCGGCGTCACAATACCAACTATACTACAATTCATTATGGAACCCTCGGATTTATGTTATGCCTCGAGTACTTGAGTTGGTTCTGTGCATGGCCAATCACGCTTCCTGGAGTAATTTCAACATGAACTCGTTGGGAGTGTGCAAGACGACTTAACAACATGCCTCTATCGCACGAGGCCGCCTCACAGGCAGCGGAGAAGAATTAGGGCATCTTTTGGTAGGTTTGCAAAATCTACCCGACTTTGTCAGGCAGTACAACACAATCGATAATTAAGGATATTTACTTAGACTCGGCCTCAGAGGACTCTCGATTAGGGTCATACACGCCTTATGAAAGTGTCACGACCACCCCTAAGCCCGCGATCGTGCCCTACCCGCACCTGCCTGTATACATCGCAGAATAGCAAATGAACATACACGAAACTTATAAAATAAAAATAACGGCAGATTAAACTACAAAGTGCTAGCCGCTATTTACCTTTCCGACACATATACGTGTACATAACAAATAAAGCATATAGACATCCTTTTTTTTTTTTTTACAAACCGACCCACAACATACGTGACTACTGCACCCTAAGAACATAAATCGCGGCGGACAGTTCCGCCATACCCAATGTACATAAGTCTACCACATCGGAAATCACTAAAGACAAAGCCTCCGGAGCGAAAGCTGGCTTCTTTCCAAAATCAACAGATCCTAAGAGTGGATCACCAATCAGGTACCTATCACCTCATGCATGAACACAATTTCTGAAGGGTCAAGATAACAAAAATTTAATATGGAATGTAAATAAAATGCAATAACCAAAATCATATCTGTATAAAAGAATGTCCTTTTAACTCCTGAAACCAATCATATATTAACCGTTCATTTCCTTCTTTCGATAAGATTTACAACATATTCTTACATACTTACTTAAGAGTTTAATCCCGCCATTTTCACATAACTTACATATCTTACATAACATAATCCTGCCCGCCTGTGGGGCTCGGTGTACTGTGGATTCATATAACATAATCCGGCCCGCCTGTGGGGCTCTGTGTACTGTGGAATCATATAACATAATCCAGAGCCCTTTGTGGCTGCCGCCTTGCATCGGAATCATATAACATAATCCGCCCGCCGCGTCGATCGTGGAATCATATAACATAATCCGCCCGCTGTGGGGCTCTGCATCGTGGAATCATATAACATAATCCGCCCGCTCGCCTGCATCGTGGAATCATATAACATAATCCGCCCGCAGGGCTCGG
This sequence comes from Przewalskia tangutica, assembly GCA_029844215.1. Taxonomy (NCBI): domain Eukaryota; kingdom Viridiplantae; phylum Streptophyta; class Magnoliopsida; order Solanales; family Solanaceae; genus Przewalskia; species Przewalskia tangutica. The sequence goes on from CM056730.1 coordinate 110,558,701, forward strand.
TGTAAGATGACGAACCGGCACATGTGAAGGCTCGGGGTAATATGGCGTGTCCGCCTATGTGTAGGCTCTGTATCTCATGCGAATCCGCCTATTTGTAGGCTCGGTGTATTTCATAACGTAATCCGGCCTATTTGTAGGCTCGGTGTAATTTTCCTTACATAACATTTTCAAACCATCTTTTCACTTCTTCTTAAGTCGTCATAACAACTTCCCATAAAACTATTATAACAACCTTTCATTTTTGAGAACTTAAGACACTTTTATTCTTACAACATTAGGAAAACTAGATCCAAAAATACTACGTACATACATACTTAAAAAGAATCATAGAACTCCTTTCTTTTTAAAGCTCAAGTCACATACTCTTTTGGAAGCCATCTTCTTATCTTTTGAAATAAATCAAGAAGCCATACTTTGTAAAATTAAGTCATTTCCACTTATAAAATCAAGGCTTATAGCCTTAACACCTCGTAGCATACACTCTTTCAAATCATGTCGCTTATACTTTAGAAATCAAGTCCCATAACTTGAAAAATAAAGTTTCATAATCCTTTAAAGAAAATCAAAGTTCATAGTCTTAAAACTTCATAACATACATTCTTTAAAGTCCACTTACTTATACTTGTAAAATCATGTCATCTACACTTTTAAAACCAATCCCCTTTTCACATATAAATTCAAGTCATTTTCAAACATAAAAATTAACTTACATACTTACTTTAAATAAATCAAGATACATAGTCCTTAAATCAAATCTCATAATTTCCTAACCATCCTTACCAACGTCTCCCATAAGACCTAGTAAGGACTTAGGACAATTTAAACATACTCTTAACTTAGATTCAACAATGTAAATACTTCTTAACTTCTAAGAGTAGAAGAAATCTTAAAATGTTGTCACATGGATATTTCATACGTAGGATCATGCCAAAGAAAGAAGAGGTTCACATACCTCGCGACGATTGTCGACAAGTAGCAAAATGCTCCAAAGTACTTCAACCTTGAGCTATTCCATTCTTCAAGTAGGATACGCTATACTTAGTACTTCAACCTATAATGGTCACCATACGTCCATTAACCTCTTATTTCAAACGTAGAATATCCTAGGTGCTAAGTGTTACACCCCGTAACTCCAGGACATGTTTAAGAGAATGTACGTAAGGAACTCAAGACTTGAAATTAGTACGAAAGAAAGAATTGTTTTTCCGACGGAAAATCTTCCGAACGTCGGAAAGGAAAAATGTTCGTTGGTGAGAATTAGGTTCTCAAAATGCATTAATTGAAGAGTATGGAACTTATTATCATTATAAAAATTTATTTTTACGGATTTGGTCGCGTGGGGCCCACCCGAGGAATTTTACGTTTTGTGGGACCCACGAGGGTTACGGAATTTTATGGACGAATGGGAGGGCGACACGTGGCACCCGCCCACATGGCTTGGTCGAATTAATGCAAGGTCAATAGGGTCATTTGACCATGGTAAAGATTATAAAGTCTTGCTAATTGAAGAGCTTGATATAGTTGACTTGTCAAAGGGCCACATAGGCTTGATCCTTGTGAAAATCATCTTAGCCACCCATTTGTTTAAGTCTTAGCCCTCTAATGTGTTATATAAGCATAACTAGTGCAAGAGCAAGTCTTCAAACACTTAGAATTATTTCAACATTTTCTTGTTCTCTTTAGAAGCTCACGGGTTCAATGATCTTTCCCACACAAAAATTTTAGTTGTGATCCTTTATTCACAAGACTTAAACCCAAGGTCCCTAAGGGTATTGTAAGGGTATCTCAATAGAAAGATTTCGGAAAAACGACGTTTTCACGTTAGTCGCAAGGCGAAAACCTAAGGAGTTGTTCAACTTTGAAGTGGGAACTTGAAGAGGAGTTCTTCATAAGCTTCTAAGGGTTGCAAATAGCGGATTGGAACGTCAAGAAAAGGAGTTGGAGTTGCTAAGGATCGACTTAGGGTTTTGGATCATTTTTGAACTTAAGGAGGTAATAATCTCCGTCTTGCTATTATAATTTAAGATTTCATGTTGTAGTAGTTAGAAATGATCATGTGGATTATATTATGAAGAATGATATGTGTTATGGAATATTTGGATGGAATCCGAAAGTTGCATGATTTAGCCTTTAAGTTTGTAATTCAATTTAGTTACTAGCTTAGTCGTCGCGTGTTAATTACTTGGAGTTTGTAGTAGTTAATCGCTTGCGACTTGATATCATGTTAGGCTAATAACTTGGATTGAAATGGAAGTTGGATAAGAATTGATGTTGTAGTACTTCAAGTTAGCCGAATTGGATTTTTAGTTTGTTTTTCAATGGTATTGGACTACTTTCTAAATTGTGAGCCAATTGGGGCTGTTTAGTTTTTATTTGTATTGAAGTACCTTATAGAAATTGTGAGCCAATTGGGGCTGTTTGGTTATTGTATTCGACCTTGAAAAAGGTGGCAAAGTAAGTAGAAACAAAGGAGTCTTTGTCGATTTTTCGTAGAATTAGTGACCTAGCACTTAGAATAATTCTACGTATGAAGTGAGAGGTTAATGGGCGTATTGTGACCATTATAGGTTGAAGTACTTAGTATAGCGTATTCTACTTGGAGGATGGAATAGCTATCAAGGTTGAAGTACTTTGGAGCGTTTTGCTACTTATCACAATCGTCATGGCGGTATGTGAACTTCTTCCTTCTTCAGACATGATTCTATGTATGGAATATACATGTGGTATTATTTCATGATTCCTTCTATTCTTAGAAGTTAAGAAGTATGTATGTTGATTTACTCTACGTAAGGGTTATGTCTAAGTTATCCTAAGTTATAAGTATGTTAAATTGTCCTAAGTCCTTACTAGGTCTTATGGGAGACGTTGGTAAGGATGGTTAGGAAAATATGAGATTTGATTTAAAACTATGTGTCTTGATTTATTTAAAGTAAGTAAGTGGATTTTATGTTCGAAAATGACTAGAATTTATATGTGAAAAGGGGTTTTATTTTAAAAGTGAAAGTTATATGGTTTTAAGAGAAGAAGTTACTTGGTCTTGGAAGTGTATGGAACTTTGTATATTTGTTTATAAGTATAAGTAAGTGGACTTTAAAGAATGTACGTTATAAGGTTTTAAGACTATGAACTTTGGTTATCTTCTAAGGATTATGAAACTTTATTTTTCAAGTTGTGGACTTGATTTCTAAAAGTATTGATGACATGATTTTAAGAGTATATGACTTGAGTTTTAAAAAGAAAGAAGTTTATGATTCTATTAAGTACGTATGTACGTGGTATTTTTGGGTCTAGTTTCCCTAATGTTGTAAGAATAAAAGTGCCTTGAGTTCTCTAAAATGAAAGGTTGTTATAATAGCTTTATGGGAAGTTGTTATAACGACTTAAGAAGAGGTAACAATACGTTTTAAAATGTTACGTAAGGAAAATCACACCGAGCCTACACGTAGGCCGGATTACGTTATGAAATACACCGAGCCTACAAATAGGCCGGATTACGTTATGAAATACACCGAGCCTACAAATAGGCCGGATTACGTTATGAGATACACCGAGCCTACACATAGGCCGGATTACGCCATATTACCCCGAGCCTACACAGAGGCCGGGTTACGTCATCTTACACCGAGCTCCACAGGCGGGCCGGGTTATGCTACATGATTCCACAGTACACCGAGCTCCACAGGCGGGCCGGGTTATGCTACATGATTCCACAGTACACCGAGCTCCACAGGCGGGCCGGGTTATGCTACATGATTCCACAGTACACCGAGCCCCACAGGCGGGCCGGATTATGTCACATGATTCATCAGTACACCGTGTCCCGCAAATGGGCCGGATTATGTTATGTAAGGTATGTAAGATATGTAAGTTATGTGGAAAAACTTGATTAAACTCTTAAGTAAGTACGAAAGAATAGGATGTTAAGTCTTATTGAAAGAAGGAAAGGAACGGTTAATATACGATTGATTTCAGGAGTTTCTATGACATTATCGACCCAGTATTTGGGGTCGTAGTATATGCGTCCTCCATAAGGACCGGACTATATTCTGAAAGATAAGTAAGTTAAATGGTAATGAACTTAATGACTTCTCTTAAGTATGTACGTAAGATATGGCTATAACTCTTAAGGGGACAGGAAAAGATAATAAGGTGCGATTAAGTTCATAAGTGGTAATGACACGGCAGGATCTGGTATGTATTGTTTTATACTTGTCCTTGTCATTCTTTTGTACAGTTATGGTCTGCATTTCATCAGACGTTATTTCGCTCCATATTCGTACTGTTATCGACTTCTTCGGGCCGCGTTCATGTCCGCAGTTTAGGCCTGATGTGGATCCGCGAGCTTAGGATCTGGTTCAAAGATTTTTAGATAGCTCCGAAGTTCCGGAGTTCACATGGCTGTGTATATACAGGGGTATGGTGGGGCCTTGTCCCGCCACAGTTGAAATTCTTAGAGGTCTGTAGTCACATGTTGTGGGTCGGTTTGTAAAAAGAAAGGGATATAATCATTTGTTTATGTATATGTCTGGGAAGGTAGCCTTATCGGCTAACCTGTTGTTTATTTCTCGTTATTTTATTTTATAAGTTTCATTTATGTTCACGCTATTCTTCGACGATATCAACAGGTGCCCGTAGGGCACCGGGCCATGCCCGGGCCGGGAAGTGACAAAGTGGTATCGAGCGCTTAGTCCTCTGGAAGGTGTCTGCATCGTGTCTAGTAGAATCTTGATTATCGGTGTGTTGTGCACTACATCTATAATCGTGAGGTCGCGGGACATTTAGGATTGGTTTCCATTCTTCTCACTCGAGATCGTGCCATATGTAGCGTGTTGTTAGGGTCGTCTCTCCCTAACGAGTTATGTTGATTGCAGCTACGAGAAAGGCAGCAGAGACCCGGGAAGGACTATGTGGATTGTGTATCCAGGTTGGTATGGATTATAGTATAGTTGGTATTGTGACATACATCTATACGGAGTTATGTATGAAGTCGACGCATGTCGCTTACAATGAGTTTAGGTCACCAGAATCGTAAAGACTAACTAGGTACCGCGAAGGTATGGAAGTTATGTATGTATGTTAGAAAGAGTTGGAAAAGTAAAAGGTAATCTCTTTGGGCTTATGATGGACAAGTATGCGTGTGCGAAGTATTAGGGCCATGTGTGGCATTGTTGGTATGTCGGGGTTGTGAAAGGAAACTATGTCGCTAATTATAAGTTTGACTCTGAAAGAACATTCGAGGACGAATGTTTCTAAGGGGGGAAGAATGTTACACCCCGTAACTCCAGGACATGTTTAAGAGAATGTACGTAAGGAACTCAAGACTTGAAATTAGTACGAAAGAAAGAATTGTTTTTCCGACGGAAAATCTTCCGAACGTCGGAAAGGAAAAATGTTCGTTGGTGAGAATTAGGTTCTCAAAATGCATTAATTGAAGAGTATGGAACTTATTATCATTATAAAAATTTATTTTTACGGATTTGGTCGCGCTGGGCCCACCCGAGGAATTTTACGTTTGTGGACCCACGAGGTTACGGAATTTTATTGTCGAATGGGAGGTGGTCAGGTGGCACCCTGTCAAATGGCTTGGTAGTATTAATGAAAGGTCAATTGGTTGATTTGTCCTTGGTAAAGATTATAAATTCTTGCTAATTGAAGAGCTTGATATAGTTGACTTGTCGAAGGGCCACATAGGCTCGATCCTTGTGAAAATCATCTTAGCCACCCATTTGTTTAAGTCTTAGCCTCTAATGTGTTATATAAGCATAACTAGTGCAAGAGCAAGTCTTCAAACACTTAGAATTTTTTCAACATTTTCTTGTTCTCTTTGAAGCTCACTGTTCAATGATCTTTCCCACACAAAAATTTTAGTTGTGATCCTTTATTCACAAGACTTAAACCCAAGGTCCCTAAGGGTATTGTAAGGGGTATCTCAATAGAAAGATTTCGGAAAAACGACGTTTTCACGTTAGTCGCAAGGCGAAAACCTAAGGAGTTGTTCAACTTTGAAGTGGGAACTTGAAGAGGAGTTCTTCATAAGCTTCTAAGGGTTGCAAATAGCGGATTGGAACGTCAAGAAAAGGAGTTGGAGTTGCTAAGGATCGACTTAGGGTTTTGGATCATTTTTGAACTTAAGGAGGTAATAATCTCGCCTTGCTATTATAATTTAAGATTTCATGTTGTAGTAGTTAGAAATGATCATGTGGATTATATTATGAAGAATGATATGTGTTATGGAATATTTGGATGGAATCCGAAAGTTGCATGATTTAGCCTTTAAGTTTGTAATTCAATTTAGTTACTAGCTTAGTCGTCGCGTGTTAATTACTCGAGTTTGTAGTAGTTAATCGCATGACTTGATATCATGTTAGGCTAATAACTGGATTGAAATGGAAGTTGGATAAGAATTGATGTCAGAGTACTTCAAGTTAGCCGAATTGGATTTTTAGTTTGTTTTCAACGGTATTCGACTACTTTCTAAATTGTGAGCCAATTGGGGTCATTTAGTTTTATTTGTATTGAAGTACCTTATAGAAATTGTGAGCCAATTGGGGCTGTTTGGTTATTGTATTCGACCTTGAAAAAGGTGGCAAAGTAAGTAGAAACAAAGGAGGTGCTGTCCGATTTTTCGTAGAATTAGTGACCTAGCACTTAGAATAATTCTACGTATGAAGTGAGAGGTTAATGGGCGTATTGTGACCATTATAGGTTGAAGTACTTAGTATAGCGTATTCTACTTGGAGGATGGAATAGCTATCAAGGTTGAAGTACTTTGGAGCGTTTTGCTACTTGTCGACAATCGTCGCGAGGTATGTGAACCCCTTCCTTCTTTAGACATGGTTCTATGTATGGAATATACATGTGGTATTATTTCATGATTCCTTCTATTCTTAGAAGTTAAGAAGTATGTATGTTGATTTACTCTACGTAAGGGTTATGTCTAAGTTATCCTAAGTTATAAGTATGTTAAATTGTCCTAAGTCCTTACTAGGTCTTATGGGAGACGTTGGTAAGGATGGTTAGGAAAATATGAGATTTGATTTAAAACTATGTGTCTTGATTTATTTAAAGTAAGTAAGTGGATTTTATGTTCGAAAATGACTAGAATTTATATGTGAAAAGGGGTTTTATTTTAAAAGTGAAAGTTATATGGTTTTAAGAGAAGAAGTTACTTGGTCTTGGAAGTGTATGGAACTTTGTATATTTGTTTATAAGTATAAGTAAGTGGACTTTAAAGAATGTACGTTATAAGGTTTTAAGACTATGAACTTTGGTTATCTTCTAAGGATTATGAAACTTTATTTTTCAAGTCAGGACTTGATTTCTAAAAGTATTGATGACATGATTTTAAGAGTATATGACTTGAGTTTTAAAAAGAAAGAAGTTTATGATTCTATTAAGTACGTATGTACGTGGTATTTTTGGGTCTAGTTTCCCTAATGTTGTAAGAATAAAAGTGCCTTGAGTTCTCTAAAATGAAAGGTTGTTATAATAGCTTTATGGGAAGTTGTTATAACGACTTAAGAAGAGGTAACAATACGCTTAAAATGTTACGTATGAAAATCACACCGAGCCTACACGTAGGCGGACACGTTATGAAATACACCGAGCCTACAAATAGGCCTGACCACGTTATGAAATACACCGAGCCTACAAATAGGCCGGATTACGTTATGAGATACACCGAGCCTACACATAGGCCGGATTACGCCATATTACCCCGAGCCTACACAGAGGCCGGGTTACGTCATCTTACACCGAGCTCCACAGGCGGGCCGGGTTATGCTACATGATTCCACAGTACACCGAGCTCCACAGGCGGGCCGGGTTATGCTACATGATTCCACAGTACAACGAGCTCCACAGGCGGGCCGGGTTATGATAAATGATTCCACAAGATGCCGAGCCCCACAGGCGGGCCGGATTATGTCACATGATTCATCAGTACACCGTGTCCCGCAAATGGGCCGGATTATGTTATGTAAGGTATGTAAGATATGTAAGTTATGTGGAAAAACTTGATTAAACTCTTAAGTAAGTACGAAAGAATAGGATGTTAAGTCTTATTGAAAGAAGGAAAGGAACGGTTAATATACGATTGATTTGGGAGTTTTATGACATTATCGACCCAGGATTTGGGCCGGGTAGTATATGCGTCCCTCCATAAGGGACCGGACTATGTTACGAAAGATAAGTAAGTTAAATGGTAATGAACTTAATGACTTCTCTTAAGTATGTACGTAAGATATGGCTATAACTCTTGGCGACAGAAAAGATAATAAGGTGCGATTAAGTTCATGTGGTAATGACACGAGGATCCGTATGTATTGTTTTATACTTGTCCTTGTCATTCTTTTGTACAGATTATAGTCTGCATCAGACGTTATTTCATTCCATATTCGATTGTTGTTCAATTTCTTCGGGCCGAGGCTGCGTTAAATGTCCGCAGTTTAGTACGCTGGATCCGCGAGCTTAGGATCCTGGTTCGATTTTTAGATAGCTCAAGTTCCGAGTTCACATGGCCGTGTATATACAGGGTATGGTGGGCCCCGTCCCCGCCACGCTTGAAATTCTTAAGGTCTGTAGTCACATGTTGTGGGTCGGTTTGTAAAAGAAAGGGATATAATCGCCGTTGTTTATGTATATGTGTCGGGAAGGTAGCCTTATCGCTAACACTTTGTTTATTTCTCGTTATTTTATTTTATAAGTTTCATGTATGTTCCATTGCTATTCTCTCGACGATATCAACAGTGGTGCCCGTAGGGCACCATGGCGTCTGGTCGGAAGTGACACTAAGTCACTAAATTCTACTAAAAATCTGACAAAGACCTCCTTTGTTGCTACTCACTTTGCCACCTTTTTCAAGGTCGAATACAATAACCAAACAGCCCCAATTGGCTCACAACAATACTAATTCTTATCCAATTTCCATTTCAATCCAACTTGGTAGCATAACATGATATCAAGTCGCATTTGATTAATATAACCATAATCTTCAAGTAAGTGACATGCGACGATTCCTAATAAACGACCAATTTGTAATACAACTTATCATGGATTACATTACATTTCGGATTTCCAAGGCTACAATCAATCCATAATCTTTATAAACTTCAACACATATACTTCATGCTAGCAACATGCAAAGATAACAACAATAATACAAATAATCTTGTAACACTTTAAAGACAAGGTTATACCTTAACGATTCTTAATCCAATTCCAAATCCGAAGTCGCTCCTTAGTAGTTTAGAGCCTCTCCAAGACACTTCAATCCGCTCCTTGAGACCCTTAGAACCATACCAACAACTTTCCTTCAAACTTCCAATTCAAAACCTAGAAAGCCACTAGGTTTTCACTTTGCGACTAATACGAAAACTCTCTTTTTCCGGGATTTTCCTATTGAGATACACTTACTATACCCTTAGGTACCTTGGTTTAAAGTGGGGAGGTTATTGGTCAACAATAGAAAATTTTCTCCTCAAACCCTTAGCAAAACCGTGAGCCTCACTTAGCACAAGAACAAGATTTCAAAATATTTTCTAAGTGTTATGACAAGTCTTGCTACTAGTACTACTATATAGTTCAATGGAGGGTCAATATTTGCACATATGTGTGGTTAGGATGAAACTCTTTTAAATATCAAGACTTTGGTCCCATTGACTAAGTCAACATTGTCAAGCTCTCTATTTGCAAGACTTGGTCATCTAAACAATGGTCAAGTGACCCTTTTGCCCATGTAATTTTCGCCCAAGACATTATATGGGGTGACACATGTCGCCTCCCATTCGCCCATATAATTCAGAACCTTCATGGGCCCCACAAAACGTAAAATTCCTGTGGGCCCCACAATAAATCAAAACCGCATAACCTAATTTCCATAATGATAAAACATTCCATAATCCTCAATTAATGCATTCTGAGAACCTAATTCTCACCAACGAACATTTTTCCTTTCCGATGTTCTAAGATTTTCCGTCGGAAAAACAATTCTTCCTTCGCACTTTTCAAGTCTTGTGTTCCTTACTTACATTCTCTTAAACATGTCCTGGAGTTACGGGGTGTAACATTCTTCCCCCCTTAGAAACATTCGTCCCCGAATGTTCTTTCGGAGTCCAATCTAAATAGATAGCGACATAGTCCCCTTTTTACTCCACCCTTCATACAACATATGCCACCCATGGCCACATAACAATACTCATACTAACATGCATACATAACTTCCATACTGATTCGCCTCTAATCCCTGGAGTCACTCTATAAAACAATATAAGGCCATTTTCGGCTCTCCCAACCTGGTTCCGATGGAACGCGTCCACGAACCCGTAAAACAATTAACTAGACTTGGGCCTTGCACCCTCGTGACCTTGTCACGTAGCGGAACTACTACCAACTGATCCTACTCCATTCCAGCCATGGGAGACCCGCAACAGTCCTCAACTCGACTCAACGTCGCGACTTAACTCTTATCCTTGGTCCGACATAAAATCTTATCACAGAGAAAGCCTTATATACCTAAGGTCTCTAAGAATCAATATTCTTAGGCTCGCAATTTCCATGCTCCCACCTATCTTATCAGTCTCCCCGTAAACGGGTACAAAAACTTCTCATAATACCATAATCGTGTCGTTGATCACAAGAACCATTACTTACTCTATACGGACCTCATCCGTACCATTTCTTAAGCCTACTACGCAGCTTAATCTATTTACATGACATTCAGTTAGTTCCTTAACATGGCTTTCTTAAGGGTTCACTACCCTATCGCATGACTCATCCTTTCCCAATAATCTCAAAATAAACCACAAGACCTTGGCGAAAATTCATTAACTATTCCATACCTTCCCAGATCTAGTTAGTCTTTACCAATTCTCGTAATCTAAAATCATTCTAGGCAACACGCCCCATCATACATAAATCCGTATAGATGTATGTTACAATACCAACTATACTATAATAATTACCAACCCGATACGCAATCCATAGTCATTCCCGGTCATCGCCTTTCTCAGAATGCAATCAACATAACTCGTTAGGAGAGACGACCCTAACAACACGCCTTTATGGCACGATCTCGAGTGAGAAGAATGGAAACCAATCCTAAATGTCCTGCGGCCTCCGATTATAGATGTGGTGCACAACACACCGATAATCAAGACTCTACTAGACACGGTCATAGACACTTTCCGAGACTAATCGCTCGATACCACTTTTGTCACGACTCCGACCCCGGGCTCGATCGTGCCCTACCCGGGCACCTGCTCGTATACATCGAGAATAGCAATGAACATACATGAAACTTATAAAATAAAAATAACAGATTAAACCACGGGTTAGCCGCTAAGGCTACCTTCCCGACACATATATGTATACATAACAACAAAGAAGCTACATCCTTTTTTTTTACAAACCGACCCACAACATACGTGACTCTGGCACTTAAGAATTACAATCACGGGACGGGCTCGCCATACCTGAATGTACATAAGTCTACCACATCGTGAAACCGTACCAAAAGACAAGCCTCCGGAGTGAAAGGGGCTTCTTTCCAAAATCAGCAGAGATCCTAAGAGCAAGGATCACCAACTGCGTGTACCTATCACTGCGGCATGAACGCAGCTCCGGCGGGTCAAGATCGATCACATCGCCACGACCCGACCAAGCTCGCGATCGTGCCCTACCCAGGCACCTGCCTGTATACGTCTGAGAATAGCAATGAACATACATGAAACTTACAAAATAAAATAGCGAGAAATTAAACAACAAAGTTAGCCGATAAGGCTACCTTCCCGACACATATACATATACATAACAACAAATTACATCCCTTTCTTTTACAAACCGACCCACAACATGTGACTACAGGACCTCAAGAGTTTAACATAACAATCGTATGGACAGGGCCCCGCCATACCACAATATACATAAGTCTACTACATCGTGACACCGCACTAAAAGATAAGCCTCCGAGTGAAAGGAGCTTCTTTCCAAAATCAACAGAGATCCTGAGAGCAAGGATCACCAACTGGTACCTATAACTGCGGGCATGAACGCAGCCCCGGGAAGTCGATAACAAAATTTAGTATGGAACGAAATAAAATGCAATAACCAAATCATATCTGATAAAAGAATGTCCTTTAACTCCGAAATCAATCATATATTAATCGCCTTTCCTTCTTTCAATAAGATTTACCAACATATTCTTACATACGTGTAAGAGTTTAATCCAGCCTTTCTCACATAACTTACATATCTTACATAACATAATCCACCGTTTATTGCGGGACGATTGTACTGATGAATCTTGTGACATAATCCGCCCGCCTGGGGCTCGGTGCATTGTGGAATCATATAACATAACCCGCCCGCTGTGGGGCTCGGTGCATCGTGGAATCATATAACATAACCCGCCCGCTTTGTGGGGCTCGGTGTCGATGACGTAACCGCCATGTAGGCTCGGGGTAATATGGCGTAATCCGGCCTATGGGTAGGCTCGGTGTATCTCATAACGTAACCCGGCCTATTTGTAGGCTCGGTGTGATTTTCATAACATAATCCGGCCTATTTGTAGGCTCGGTGTGATTTTCCTTACATAACATTTTTAAACCATCTTATTACTTCTTCTTAAGTCGTCATAACAACTTCCCACAATCTTTCATTTTAGAGAACTTAATACACTTTTATTCTTACAACACTTAGGAAAACTGGATCCAAAGGTACTACGTACATACATACTTAAAAAGAATCGTATCGCTTAAAACTTCATAATCCTTAAAAGACAATCAAAGTTCTTAGTCTTAAAACTTCATAACATACTTCCTTTAAAGCCCAATTACTTATACTTATAAAAAAATATAAAGTTCCATACCTTCCAAAACCAAGTAATTTATTCCCTTAAAATCATATAACTTCAAGTCATTTTCGAACATAAAATCCACTTACTTACTTTAAACAAATCAAGACACATAGCCTTTAAATCAAATCTCATAATTTCCTAACCATTCTTACCAACGTCTCCCATAAGACCTAGTAAGGACTTAGGATAATTTAAACATACTCTTAACTTAGATTCAACAATGTAAATACTTTTTAACTTCTAAGAGTAGAAGGAATCTTGAAATACTATCACATGGATATTTCATACGTAGGATCATGCCAAAGAAAGTAGAGGTTCACATACCTCGCGACGACTAGCGACAAGTTGCAAAAAGGCTCCAAAGTACTTCAACCTATAATGGCCACAATATGTCCATTAACCTCTTAATTCAAACGTAGAATATTCTAAGTGCTAAGTCGCTAAATTCTACGGAAAATCGGACAGCACCTCCTTTGTTTCTACTTACTTTGCCACCTTTTTCAAGGCCGAATACAATAACCAAACAGCCCCAATTGGCTCACAATTTCTATAAGGTACTCGATACAAATGACTAACTAAATGCCCCAATTGGCTCACAATTTAGAAAGTAATCCAATACAAATGAAAAACAAACTAAAAAGTCCAAATTCGGCCACCTTGAGTTCAACCTTACCAATTCTTATCAAATTTCCATTTCAATCCAAATTGGTAGCATAACATGATATCAAGTCGTATTTGATTATAACAATCCATAATCTCTAAGTAGGTAACATGCGACGATTTCTAATAACGACTAAATTGAAATCCAACTTAACATGGCTTATATTACATTCCGGATTTCCAATGCTACAATCAATCCATAATACTTATACTTTATCATATCAACTTCATGTTGGCAACAAGTAAAGCTCCCAACCACAATATATATATATAATCTTGTAACACCCTTAAAAGACAAGATTATACCTTAACGATTCTTAATCCGATTCCAAATCCGAAGTCGCTCCTTAGTAGTTTAGAGCCTCTCCAAGACACTTCAATCCGCTTGTTGAGACCCTTAGCACCATACCAATAACTTTCCTTCAACCTCCAATCCAAAACCTAGAAAGACAACTAGGTTTTCGTTTTGCGACTAACCCGTAAACTATCTTTTTCCAAGATTTCTCTATTGAGATATGCTTACACTACCCTCAAGAACCTTGGTTTAAAGTGGGAAGCTTAATGGACATCAAACAAAAAATTTTGTAGAGAGAGCTAGCCAAACCCGAGAGCTTGTGCTCAAGTTCATCAATTTCTCTTGAAAATTTTCTAAGTGTTGGCACTAGTATTGCTACTAGTAGTATTATAAAGCACATTGGAGGGTCAAGATGCAACCATTTGGGTGGCTAGGATAAGCTCTACTTAAATATCAAGCTAGTGGTCCCATTGACTTAAGTCAAACATGTCAAGCTCTCTACATTGCAAGACTTGTCTTCCTAACAAGGGTCAAATGACCCTTGTGCCCATGCATTTCGTCCAAGACATCAATGAGGGGGGGTGACACGTGTCGCCCTCCCATTCGTCACAATAATACGTTTTCCGACAATTTCTTAATTCCGATAAATTTTTACAAGTCTCAAATCTTATCACTTGTGAGTTCTTACGTACTATCTTAAAACATGTCCTGTAAATACTGGTGTAACATTCTTCCTCTTAGAAACATTCGTCCCGAATGTTCTTGCAAGTCAAACTTATAATTAGCGACATAATTTCCTTTCACAATCCGATATACTAACATTGCCACACACGGCCCTAGTACTCGCACATACTTATCCGTCCATCATAAGCCCAAAAGAGATTACCTTTTCAGACTTCCAACTTACTTCTAGCATAATGCATAATTTCAATATTATCCGTTCTTGATACATAAACATAAAACAACCTTATCATGCATACAAATCTGAAAGGGTCAAGATATACCTGAATTCATATAGGCGGTTCAAAGGACCTCTAAAATCGGGAACTTCACCACGACCTCGCCACGCGCCAGTGTATGAACATCCCGCCTAGCTATCAAGGCGAAGAACCCGCAATCGATCCGGTAGACTTTTCTATCCTCCCGCAACTCTCCTACTAGGACAATCCTCAACATATGGCCCTCGACGGCCACAGTAAAACAGCACTGAGCACGACGACATTCCCCATGGTGATGCCAGCCACACTGTGAACACTGAGGAAAGAGGGGCCCCGACTGCCTAGAACCCATGCGCGATATCTGATCCAAGCCCTCGAGCTCGACCGCCCCGACTACCCGGCCGATCTAACCCTCCGCCGTAAAATCGGGAAGGAGCACTCTTGCGGGCTGAATCAGACCTAGCTCGCCGAGGCTCTCCGCCGACAATCACCACGAACTCCCCGCTGCTCGCCTTCGGCTGGCCTGGTCTGGTCGGTCCTCTCTCTCCGCCTCAATCCCTGTGCATATGTCCGCATCTCCGGCGATATCTATTCTCGTGAAGGCTACCCTGTGCAAGCAGTGATCATATAACGGTCTAATCCCATAACATAGCGATGGACTCTATCGCCATGTTAGCCACAATAGTGCGCATACCTAGCCAACGAGTCAAACTTCTAGGTGTACTCACGATGGTCCTCCCATTCCCGCCTCAATGATAAGAACCTATCAACACGGGCTCTCCTCATCTCGTGAGGCAAAAGTGACCAAGAAAGGCCTCGTGAACTCATCCCAAACCACCGGACGAGCATCATCACCCTCGAAGCAACCACGACTCAAACCAGTTCAACGCGATATCGCGAACCGGTAGGAGGCTAGCGTAATGCACTCGCCTCAAGCCCTAAGAACTGCGTGGTCCGTCGTAGCCGAATGAACTCCTGCGGATCCTCATCGACCTCGAACCATAAAACTCGGTGGATGACATCCTAGAAAATCCCTAATCCGCAAACCGCTCGGCCTGGGTCGCTGTTCTCGCTGCCCGCTCACTACTATATCGTCAATAATCGGATCGCCTCGTAGTCTCTATACTCGCACCGGCCGCGGAACCGAGGCTCGTAAGGGAACCTCTCGCTACCGCTCTCGCCTTTCTAATCGCCGGCTGGCTGAACTCGCCGACCCGCCACTACCTCGGGCATAGTCTGCGGCTCACTCGTAACTCTTCACAGACTCATCGCGCCTCCTGCCGCTTTGCCCTTCGGGCCTCGTTGCCTTCCGGAGGCATAGGTGATTCATATACATAAGAATACGTCAGAGACGGATCAACCTATTAATACATCTCTACTGCACGATCTCAGAGTAAGAAGAATGGAAACCAATCCTAAATGTCCTGCAGCCTCCTGATTATAGATGTGGTGCACAACACACCGATAATCAAGACTCTACTAGACACGGTCTGTAGACACTTTCCGAGGACTAAGCGCTCGATACCACTTTTGTCACGACCACCCGGCTCGCGATCGTGCCCTACCCAGGCACCTGCTCGTATACGTCGAGAATAGCAAATGAACATACATGAAACTTACAAAATAAAATAGCGAAATTAAACAACAAAGTTAGCCGATAAGGCTACCTTCCGGACACATATACATATACATAACAACAAAGAAGCTTACATCCCTTTCTTTTTACAAACCGACCCACAACATGTGACTACGCACTTCTAAGAGTTTAACATAACAATCGTGGACAGGCCCCGCCATACCCCAATATACATAAGTCTACTACATCGTGACACTGCATCAAAAGATAAGCCTCCGAGTGAAAGGAGCTTCTTTCCAAAATCAACAGATCCTAAGAGCGAGGATCACCAACCTGGTACCTATAACTTTGCATGGCATTTAACGCACCTCAAGGGGTCGATAACAAAAATTTGTATGGAATGTAAATAAAATGCAATAACCAAATCATATCTCGTATAAAAGAATGTCCTTTAACTCCCGAAATCAATCATATATTAATCGCTCCTTTCCTTCTTTCAATAAGATTTACCAACATATTCTTACATACGCATTTAAGAGTTTAATCCAAATTTTCTCACATAACTTACATATCTTACATAACATAATCCGCCCATTTGCGGACACGGTGCTTCATGAATCTTGTGACATAATCCGCCCGCTGGGGCTCGGTCTTGTGGAATCATATAACATAACCCGCCCGCCCGGGGCTTGCATCGTGGAATCATATAACATAACCCGCCCGCTGTGGGGCTCGGTGATCGATGACGTAACCCTACATGTGTAGGCTCGGGTAATATGGCGTAATCCGCCTATGGGTAGGCTCTGTATCTCATAACGTAACCCGCCTATTTGTAGGCTCCTGTGATTTTCATAACATAATCCGGCCTATTTGTAGGCTCGGTGTGATTTTCCTTACATAACATTTTTAAACCATCTTATTACTTCTTCTTAAGTCGTCATAACAACTTCCCACAATCTTTCATTTTAGAGAACTTAATACACTTTTATTCTTACAACACTTAGGAAAACTGGATCCAAAGGTACTACGTACATACATACTTAAAAAGAATCGTATCGCTTAAAACTTCATAATCCTTAAAAGACAATCAAAGTTCTTAGTCTTAAAACTTCATAACATACTTCCTTTAAAGCCCAATTACTTATACTTATAAAAAAATATAAAGTTCCATACCTTCCAAAACCAAGTAATTTATTCCCTTAAAATCATATAACTTCAAGTCATTTTCGAACATAAAATCCACTTACTTACTTTAAACAAATCAAGACACATAGCCTTTAAATCAAATCTCATAATTTCCTAACCATTCTTACCAACGTCTCCCATAAGACCTAGTAAGGACTTAGGATAATTTAAACATACTCTTAACTTAGATTCAACAATGTAAATACTTTTTAACTTCTAAGAGTAGAAGGAATCTTGAAATACTATCACATGGATATTTCATACGTAGGATCATGCCAAAGAAAGTAGAGGTTCACATACCTCGCGACGACTAGCGACAAGTTGCAAAAAGGCTCCAAAGTACTTCAACCTATAATGGCCACAATATGTCCATTAACCTCTTAATTCAAACGTAGAATATTCTAAGTGCTAAGTCGCGAAATTCTACGGAAAATCTGACAAAGACCTCCTTTGTTTCTACTTACTTTGCCACCTTTTCAAGGCCGAATACAATAACCAAACAGCCCCAATTGGCTCACAATTTCTATAAGGTACTCAATACAAATGACTAACTAAATGCCCCAATTGGCTCACAATTTAGAAAGTAATCCAATACAAATGAAAAACAAACTAAAAGTCCAAATTCGCCACCTTGAGTTCAACCTTACCAATTCTTATCAAATTTCCATTTCAATCCAAATTGGTAGCATAACATGATATCAAGTCGATTTGATTATAACAATCCATAATCTCTAAGTAGGTAACATGACGATTTCTAATAACGACTAAATTGAAATCCAACTTAACATGGCTTATATTACATTCCGGATTTCCAATGCTACAATCAATCCATAATGCTTATACTTTATCATATCAACTTCATGTTGGCAACAAGTAAAGCTAAAAACAACAATAAATATATATAATCTTGTAACACCCTTTAAAAGACAAGATTATACCTTAACGATTCTTAATCCGATTCCAAATCCAAGTCGCCCTTAGTAGTTTAGAGCCTCTCCAAGACACTTCAATCCGCTGTTGAGACCCTTAGCACCATACCAATAACTTTCCTTCAACCTCCAATCCAAAACCTAGAAAGACAACTAGGTTTTCGCTTTTGACTAACCCGTAAACTATCTTTTCCAAGATTTCTCTATTGAGATATGCTTACACTACCCTCAAGAACCTTGGTTTAAAGTGGGAAGCTTAATGGACATCAAACAAAAAATTTTGTAGAGAGAGCTAGCCAAACCCGAGAGCTTGTGCTCAAGTTCATCAATTTCTCTTGAAAATTTTCTAAGTATGGAACTTAGTCTTGCTACTAGTAGTGTTATAAAGCACAAAGGAGGGTCAAGATGCAACCATTTGGGTGGCTAGGATAAGCTCTACTTAAATATCAAGCTAGTGGTCCCATTGACTTAAGTCAAACATGTCAAGCTCTCTACATTGCAAGACTTGTCTTCCTAACAAGGGTCAAATGACCCTTGTGCCCATGCATTTCGTCCAAGACATCAATGAGGGGGGGTGACACGTGTCGCCCTCCCATTCGTCACAATAATACGTTTTCCGACAATTTCTTAATTCCGATAAATTTTTACAAGTCTCAAATCTTATCACTTGTGAGTTCTTACGTACTATCTTAAAACATGTCCTCAGAATACGGTGTAATAATCCACGACCCGCTTTGGTTCGTGGATCGTGCCTTACCCGGGCACCCAAGTAGCCATATATCAGAGAAATCAGCGGAATATAAAACAAGACAAGAAACATAATGAAAGTAGAAACAATTTATCTGAAGAAAGACTTGCCTTTCGGCATATATAAACATAACCCAAGTTCTGCAGTTACATCCCAACTGTACAATAGGTCTACAGACCTCTAAAGAAATAGACAACTATGGCGGGACAGGGCCCCGCCATACCCTGAATGTACAAAAACTATCTACAATACAGGGAGATCATACCCAAAAGTAGAGCCTCCGAAGAAAGTGGAGCTCCTGACACCAACGTAGAGATCCTAAGGATGTGGATCTAGCACCTGCTTCCCTCTAGAACCTGCGGCATGAACGCAGCCTCAAGCGAGGTCAAGACAACAGTACCAAGTATGTGAAACTATAAAGTACTTTAAAACCAATTTTACAAGTATGCACAAACAACTAATGAATCGCACATAGTGCTACATTATAAACAAGAGCAACAATAGTAAACTGTAATGTGTCTTTTCTAGGCGTGAATGATCGCAGGCCACTCGCCATATTATCATTCAAAGAAGTTTAACCCGACTCCTGAGTCCGTGATAGGCCACTCATGGGCCCGCATGAGGTATAACCCGCATCGAGGGTAGCTACTCCTCGGCATCGCCCCGACTCGTTGTCCGTGACGCCACATAGACCGCATGAGAGGCATAACCCCGCATACTAACTCGAACTCTCGTAGCTCCGCATAGCCCTGGACCCGCATGAGGTATTCTCGAATCATGGTCCTGCATCACCGAAGTCTACCCCGTCGGAGGCGCCAACCCCTGTGATCATCTCAAGAGGTGAGTGATATAGTATTAACACGAACATAGTTTAAACAACATAAGCATAAGTAAGACCACTCTTTACACAAACGTTACAAGCTACTAACACATAGCATCACAATATGTCTACTCATCAAACCATCTTATTATACCTTTCAGAAATCAATACAAGTTCTTTATAAACACGTAAGTAAACTGTTCCTTTTTTTATAAAACTTAAGCCGTTATACTTAACTTCCCATAAAGCTAGTATAACCCTTAAGCTTCTTGTTTTAAAAACAACTATTCTTCTTCTTTCAAAACTGTGTTATAATTCTTTTGAAAGACTTTTTAAGATCTTTATTATTCAGGCTTAAGTCGCAAGACATTGCCACAAGTATCATTTAGGCTTAAGTCAGAAGACATTGCCGTAGTTAATATTCAGTTAACACATGTACGTCTACCGTACTATATATATATTTAAAATATCATGCTTTAGTAAGAATCACATACCTTCTCGGCGAAAACCTCCTGCCAAGTGGAATATGTCGCGCGCAGAGAATCAACCTATAATAGTCACGTACATCTATCAAAGTCTAGACTACTCAAGGTCATTCTAAACCGAGGGTTCACAATTTACTAAAGTCGGGCAATGACCCTACCCTGAGCTATATAAGTTCATCAGAAAACAATCCTATGTAAGTACAACAGTATATTCTTCTTTTATACCCTTCTAAGGTGTTACATTCAATTCTATTCTTTAATAACCTTCTAAGTATTTATACTTATTTCTATACTTCTACAGTATGCATTCTCTAATTACAAAAGAGGGATGAGATTAATTACCTCGATAAGCCCAATAATATCCAAGTAAAAAGTCGATCCTGAGCGAGGTTTAGCTCCTAATCCAAAGCTCCAAGGTGCTCCAAGAATCCTTAGAAGTTTCCCACAACTTCTACTAAGTACTAAGGGATTTGGGCTAGGTAAAGTTGGGCATTATAACAATACTAGAAGGCAACTTTTCTACCAAGGGAGGGGGGTAGATTCGCCAGGCTGTGGGGTAGGCCTCGCCAAACTCACTCAAAGGGGGGAAAGAGGTGTTGGACGATTTGGCTTAAGGAAGAGGAGAGGATTTTTCAAGACTTGGAAGATTTGTGGATGAAGAACTCTTCATCTAAAGGGGGGTATTTATAGGTCAAGGGATGGCCAACCAAAGGCCAAGATGATGCCAAGTGCAAGGCAAGTGTAGGGTGAGGATTTACTACACACAAATATCCTACCAACTCCTTGACTTTGTGCCAAGGCACAAAAAACGTGCCATGTTCCACCAATTTCGTCCAAGGGACGATTTTCAAGTCCACCAATGGGAGGGTGACAAGTGTTGCCCTCCCGTTGGTCCAAAATGTTTCGTCTCTCGGAAAAATCCGTAAAAATTAGAAATGGCATAGCCGGAATTTATCCTACGAAAGCTGTGGAAACGTTTCGTCGGAAAACGATTCTAATAGTGAGTTGTGTACAATTTTCGAACTTGGCCTAACCTTAAGGCTAAACTTTTGTACGTAAACCTCCACGTACATACTCTGGAAATACGGGGTATAACATTCTCCCCTCCTTAGAAACATTCGTCCCGAATGTTCCTTCCCAAGACAGTTAATGATAAGGTTCTCAACAACTTAACAGTTTGCAAAAGCCACAAACGGCCACAAAACAACACTTAAGCACATACGACAATGAAAATTTACAAGTAGGAAAGTGAATTACCTGGAGGTGTGGGGAATAAGTGAGGATACCTCTGCCTCATGTCCTCCTCAGCTTCCCACGTCATCTCCTCCCTAAGCTCGTTCCGCCACAAGACTTTGACGGAAGCCACGTCCTTCGTCCGCAGACGCCTAACCTGACGATCGATTATCGCTATGGGAACCTCCTCATACGATAACCCCTCGGTCACCTGGACATCGTCAATCGGATGTACCCTGGATGGATCCCCGATACATCTCCTCAGCATAGAAACGTGAAACACCGGATGCACTGCCTCCAGATCGGACGGCAGATCCAACTCATAGGCAACCTTGCCCACTCTGCGGATAATCTGAAATGGCCCAATGTACCTTGGGCTGAGCTTCCCCTTCTTCCCGAATCTCATCACACCCTTCATGGGTGACACCTTCAGGAAGACCCAATCGGCAACCTCGAACTCCAAATGTCGACGTCGATGATCTGCATACGACTTGCCGACTTCAGTGTCATCACGCGCCTGATAAGCTTCACCTTATCCATCGCTTGCTGCATCAAGTCTCGTCCCACTAATCGTACCTCGCCACATCGAACCATGCTATCGGCGACCGCACTTCTCCCATACAAAGCCTCATAAGGCGCCATCTCGAATCCGGAGTGGTAGCTGTTATTATACGCGAACTCTACCAGCGGCAAGTGATCCTCCCAGCCTACCTCGGTCAATAACACAGCTCGCAGATATCCTCGCAGTCGGATAAGGCGCTCGCCCGTCCGTCGATGCGTGGATGGAATGCAAGACTTCAGCTCACCGTCCCTAAACCTTCTCGAAAGACCTCCGAGTTAGCCAGAATCGGGCTCTCGCCGAAATGATAGAAACAGAACTCCATGCACGACGATCTCTGATGTAAAGTCCGCATAATCCTCACGAAAAGTCGCCCTAACGGAGAAAGTGCGCTGATTTCACACCGTCGACGATAACTCAAATAGAATCATGCTTCCTGAGTGCGAGGTAATCCCGTGATGAAGTCCATGTTGATCACCTCCCACTTCCGTGCCGGGATCTCTATCGTCAGAATAAACCACCGTGCCTCCGTGCTCTACCTTCACCGCCGACAACACGCACCGAGCCACAAACTCGCCACGCCCTCTTCAAGCCATCCCACCAATACACGATCTAAGGTCATGGTACATCTTCGCCGACCGATGGATAGAGTAACGCGCTGTGTGCTTCCCAAGAACTCCGCCAAGTCTCAAACATCCGAACACACAACCGCTCAAACCTTAGCACCCCATCGGTGCTACTCAAGGACCCTTCCTCACGAAGAGTCGTATCACGATGCCGAATCAAAACCGATCCTCAAATCGTTGCCTCTTCACCTCTCGACGATGGAAGACTCGCAACCTCACGAACTCGAACCCCATTGCTATCGTAATCAATCAAAGCGGACACCAAGGCTCGCTAATCGATGCAAATCACGAACCATGCCCCTACTTCTGGCCAACATCCGATAGGCTCCCATCGACCTACGACTAAGAGCATCTGCCACAACATGGCCTTCCGGGTGGTACAGATATCAACATCGTAATCCTTAAGCAACTCTAACCACCGTCTCGCCGCAAGTTCACTCCTCGGTGAAGATATACCGAGGCTCTTGTGGTCTGTATAAATATCCACGTGAACCCCATACAAATAGTGCCTCCATCTTCAAAGCGAATCACCGCTAACTCCAAATCATGGGCGGGTAGTTCCTCTCGTGTTTCTTGTCGCGGATGATACGCTATAACTCTACCGCCGCATCAACACACATCCCACCGATGCCCGACGATCACAATACACGACATATCCATCCGACCTCCGGAAGAGTAAGAACGGCGGCCGCCGCCTCTTTCAAGAATCGAAACCCCGCCACAAGCATCACCATCAAACTTGGTCGCTCGAGTCACCTAGTCAACGGTGCGTAGATAGAAGCAAAATTCTCCACGAACCGCCGATAATAACTCGCGAGGCCCGTAAAATCGCGAACCTCTACGGAGTAGTAGGTCTAGGCCAAGTCCTCGATCGCTTCGATCTTAGCCGTATTCACTGAATGCCATCACTCCGGCAATATGCCCAAGAAAAGCCACCGTCAACCAAAACTCACATTTGGAAAACTTCGTGATACAAACCGCCGATCCCGAGAATCACAAGACAGCCTCAAATGCTCCGCATGCTCCTCGCCTGAGCGAGAATAAACCAAGATATCATCAATGAACACTATCACAAACGTGTCCAAAATGGTTTGAACACTCGTTCATCAAATCCATAAATACTACCGAGCATTCGTCAACCCAAAAGACATGACTCGAACTCATAATGCCCGCATCGTCCAAACGCAAATTCTAGGGACATCCACCTCTCTAACTCGAACTCGATGATAGCCCGATCAGATCAATCTTGAAAACATCTCGCGCTCGCAATCGATCGAACAAATCATCAATCCCGGAAGGGTATCTCGTTTTATGGTCACCTTGTTCACCGTCAGTAGTCAACACACATGCGCAGCGCCCCGCCCTTCTTCTTCACGAACAATACCGCGCTTCGGAGAAACACTAGGTCTGATGAAGCCCTTCTCCAGCAAATCCCTAAGCTGATCTTTCAACTCTCTCAACTCGGCAGGTGCCATTCTGTATGGCGGAATGGAAATAGGCCGAGTGTCTGGCAATACATCTATGCAAAACTCAATCTCCTCTCGTGAGGATACCCGGAGGTCGTCTGAAACACGCCCGAGAACTCCCTGACCATCGAATCGCTGAAAATCTGGTACCGCAGCCTCAGTATCAAACACCCGAATGAGATGGTAAATGTAGCCCTTCCGCACCATCTTCCTAGCCTTGAGGTAGGAAATAAACCTACCCTACGATACTGGTTCCTCCCACTCAACAACCGGCTCTCGTGAAACTGAACCAGATTACTTTCTCTCTGCTTCACATTGGCGTAGCAAGAAGCTAGCCAATCCATCCCCATGATCACGCCGAAGTCAATCATCTCCAACTCTATCAAGTCGCAAGTGTCCGACGACTATAAATGGTCACAGACAAGCTCTATATACCCGCCGAGCACACCGAATCACCCATCGCGTAGCTACCTCGAAGTGGTCTATGGACTCGTGCTCATCCCTATCCTACTAGCAACAAGGGGAGATATATAGGATGAGTAGAACCCGGATCTATCAAAGCATACACATCAAACCCGTAAACCGAGCAAGGTACCGTGACGACATCAGCGAGGCCTCCGATCCCGCTGGCCGACAAAGCATAAATGCGTTCGAGGACCGCTAGAATCGACCCGCGCCACGACCGCCGCGACCAGCTGGTCCATGAGTACTCGCCTCCGGCGAGTAATCGCTGGGATGAAGCGGCAATGCACCGTAGGCCGGGCCCTATCACCGGGCCACGCTCGGCCTGACAGCTTCGCAGTGACCCCGCTGGTCACAACGGAAACAAGCTCCGGCGCACCACACTTCCCGTAATGGGATCTACCGTGACGGCCACACCGGGGTGGTCCCGATCGCCGCATTTCGCCGCTCGACGCTCGCCCTGGCCCCGGCCCGCCTCGAATACTCGTCAGGCCGACGCGCAGAGTGCTCGAGCCGGCCGTGGTGCAAATCCAGATCGCCGCCGAGGCCGCCACCACGATAGCCACCGTAAGACCTCCCGCCCCGGCCTTCTTCTCGCTGCTCGCCCACTGCCGACCTCTGCGCTCCTCGCATCCAAGTGCGTGAGCCTGCATACGGGTAATATCCATACCTGGCTGAAGAGCCACACCCGCACAAGACTCGGCCATATAATCATCTAGCCCAGTGACATATCGGTGCACCCTATCCTCCATATCTGCTACCAAGGCTGGGACATATCGAGCCAACGAATCGAACTCAACGTTGTACTCTAATCGGCGCGCCTCTCTGCCTCAAAGAATAAAACTCGCCCGCGTGCCTCCTCATCCGCAAGGCAAGTGTGAGAAAGGCCTCCGAAAACTCATCCCATACTGCTGGAGGTGCATGCTCGCCCCGAGAAAGCTCCCACGAGTCAAACCAGTCGACTGCGGTATCACGCAGCCGATGCGAGCCAAAAGTCACGGACTACTACGATGCCTCGATCACTTACGATCCTTCAAGTCGACGGATGAACTCGCGGATCATCCTCGGTCTCGACCAGAAACTCGCGGGCTACAACTCAGAAATCCCGTAGCCTCAAACTATTCGCCTCGTGAACAACGGTGCTACCGAGCTGAACTGAATCGAATGGCCGCCAAACCTCTCTCATATCGCCACGACCTTGGCTAGTAATCGCCATCTCTTGTACTTAACCTTCCGCCGGCCGGGGATCGAGGCGAGGTACTCGTGGTCTCACCGCCATGGGCCCTAAACTCGCTGGGCCGGCAGCCGAACTCGCCGTCCGAGGCGCCGGTAAAGACCGGGCTCGAGCCACGTAACTCGGGTGTCTGCTAGCGCCTCGGCTGCCTTGCCCTTCTCGGGCCCGGTTGCCTTACGTGGAGGCATAATCACATAGAAAGGAATACGTTAGAGGTCCAACCTATAACACAACTCTACAAAGACGATCTCGAGTGAGAAGAATGGAAACCAATCCTAAATATCCTATAGCCTCGACGATTATTGGTGGTGCACAACACACCGATAATCAAGACTTACTAGATACGGTCAGAGACACCTTCCGAGGATTAATCGCTCGATACTACTTTTGTCACGACCGCTTTGGGCGTGATCGTGCCTTACCCGCACCCAAGTAGCCATATCGTAGAAATCACGAATATAAAACAAGACAAGAAACATAATGAAAGTAGAAACAATTTATCTGAAGAAAGACTTGCCTTTCGGCATATATAAACATAACCCAAGTTCTGCAGTTACATCCCAACTGTACAATAGGTCTACAGACCTCTAAAGAAATAGACAACTATGGCGGGACAGGGCCCCGCCATACCGAATGTACAAAACTATCTACAATACAGAGATCATACCCAAAGTAGAGCCTCCAAGAAAGTGGAGCTCCGACACCAACGTAGATCCTAAGGATGTGGATCTAGCACCGCTTCTCTAGAACTCGCAGATGAACGCACTTCAAGGAGGTCGCATAACAGTACCAAGTATGTGAAACTATAAAGTACTTTAAAAACCAATTTTACAAGTATGCACAAAACAACCAATGTAACTGCACATAGTGCCACATTATAAACAAGAGCAACAATAGGTAAATCGTAATGTGTCTTTTCTAGGTCGCGAATGATCGGGCAGGCCACTCGCCATATTATCATTCAAAGAAGCCTAACCTCGACTCCTGAGTCCGCATAGGCCACTCACACGGGCCCGCATGAGGTATAACCCCGCATCGAGGGTAGCTACTCGGCATCGCCCCGACTCGTTGTCCGCATGGCCACATGCACCGCATGAGGCATAACCCCGCATACTAACTCGAACTCTCGTAGCTCCGCATAGGCCCCCGGACCCGCATGAGGTATTCTCGAATCACGGTCCTGCATCACCGAGTCTACCCCCGACGGAGGCGCTTTAACCCCCGGTATCATCTCAAGAGGTGAGTGATATAGTACTAACACGACAGCTTATAGTTTAAACAACATAAGCATAAGTAAGACTGACCTCTTTACACAAACGTTACAAGCTACTAACACATAGCATCACAATATGTCTACTCATCAAACCATCTTATTATACCTTTCAGAAATCAATACAAGTTCTTTATAAACACGTAAGTAAACTGTTCCTTTTTTTATAAAACTTAAGTCGTTATACTTAACTTCCCATAAAGCTAGTATAACCCTTAAGCTTCTTGTTTTAAAAACAACTATTCTTCTTCTTTCAAAAACTGTGTTATAATTCTTTTGAAAGACTTTTTAAGATCTTTATTATTCAGGCTTAAGTCGCAAGACATTGCCACAAGTATCATTTAGGCTTAAGTCAGAAGACATTGCCGTAGTTAATATTCAGTTAACACATGTACGTCTACCGTACTATATATATATTTAAAATATCATGCTTTAGTAAGAATCACATACCTTCTCGGCGAAAACCTCCTGCCAAGTGGAATATGTCGCGCGCAGAGAATCAGCCTATAATAGTCACAGACATCTATCAAAGTCTAGACTACTCTGAAGGTCATTCTAAACTGAGGGTTCACAATTCTACGGAAAGTCGGGCAGCGCAACCCTACCCGGTGAGCTATATAAGTTCATCAGAAACAAATTCTATGTAAGTACAGTTCGTATATTCTTCTTTTATACCCTTCTAAGGTGTTACAGTTCAATTCTATTCTTTAATAACCTTCTAAGTATTTATACTTATTTCTATACTTCTACAGTATGCATTCTCTAATTACAAAAGAGGGATGAGATTAATTACCTCGATAAGCCCAATAATATCCAAGTAAAAAGTCGATCCTGAGCGAGGTTTAGCTCCTAATCCAAAGCTCCAAGGTGCTCCAAGAATCCTTAGAAGTTTCCCACAACTTCTACTAAGTACTAAGGGATTTGGGCTAGGTAAAGTTGGGCATTATAACAATACTAGAAGGCAACTTTTCTACCAAGGGAGGGGGTAGATCTGGCCAGGCTAGGGGTAGGCCCTCGCCAAACTCACTCAAAGGGGAAAGAGGTGTTGGACGATTTGGCTAGGAAGAGGAGAGGATTTTTCAAGACTTGGAAGATTTGTGGATGAAGAACTCTTCATCTAAAGGGGTATTTATAGGTCCGGATGGCCAACCAAAGGCCAAGATGATGCCAAGTGCAAGGCAAGTGTGAGGATTTACTACACACAAATATCCTACCAACTCCTTGACTTTGTGCCAAGGCACAAAAAACGTGCCATGTTCCACCAATTTCGTCCAAGGGACGATTTTCAAGTCCACCAATGGGAGGGTGACAAGTGTTGCCCTCCCGTTGGTCCAAAATGTTTCGTCTCTCGGAAAAATCCGTAAAAATTAGAAATGGCATAGCCGAATTTATCCTACGAAAAGTCGGAAACGCTTTGCCGAAAACGATTCTAATAGTGAGTTGTGTACAATTTTCGAACTTGGCCTAACCTTAAGGCTAAACTTTTGACGTAAACCTCCACGCATATACTGGAAATACGGGTATAATAAGTACAACAAAATTTAATATGGAAATGTAAATAAAATGCAATAACCAAAATCATATCTGTATAAAAGAATGTCCTTTTAACTCCTGAAACCAATCATATATTAACCGTTCCTTTCCTTCTTTCGATAAGATTTACAACATATTCTTACATACTTACTTAAGAGTTTAATCCCGCCTTTTTCACATAACTTACATATCTTACATAACATAATCCGGCCCGCCTGTGGGGCTAGGTGTACTGTGGATTCATATAACATAATCCGCCCGCCGCGGGCATGCATTGTGAATCATATAACATAATCCGCCCGCCAAGGCTCGGTGCATCGTGGAATCATATAACATAATCCGCCCGCTCGCCTTGCATCGTGGAATCATATAACATAATCCGCCCCGCTGGGCCTTGTCTCGTGGAATCATATAACATAATCCGCCCGCCTGCTCGCTGTCTGTGGAATCATATAACATAATCACCGCTGTGGGGCTCGGTGTAAGATGACGAACCCGGCCTATGTGAAGGCTCGGGGTAATATGGCGTAATCCGCCTATGTGTAGGCTCGGTGTATCTCATAACGTAATCCGCCTATTTGTAGGCTCCTGTATTTCATAACGTAATCCGCCTATTTGTAGGCTCCTGTAATTTTCCTTACATAACATTTTCAAACCATCTTTTCACTTCTTCTTAAGTCGCCATAACAACTTCCCATAAAGCTATTATAACAACCTTTCATTTTGAGAACTTAAGACACTTTTATTCTTACAACATTAGGAAAACTAGATCCAAAAATACTACGTACATACATACTTAAAAAGAATCATAGAACTCCTTTCTTTTTAAAGCTCAAGTCACATACTCTTTTGGAAGCCATCTTCTTATCTTTTGAAATAAATCAAGCCATACTTTGTAAAATTAAGTCATTTCCACTTATAAAATCAAGGCTTATAGCCTTAACACTCGTGAGCATACACTCTTTCAAATCATGTCGCTTATACTTTAGAAATCAAGTCCCATAACTTGAAAATAAAGTTTCATAATCCTTTAAAGAAAATCAAAGTTCATAGTCTTAAAACTTCATAACATACATTCTTTAAAGTCCACTTACTTATACTTGTAAAATCATGTCATCTACACTTTTAAAACCAATCCCCTTTTCACATATAAATTCAAGTCATTTTCAAACATAAAAATTAACTTACATACTTACTTTAAATAAATCAAGATACATAGTCCTTAAATCAAATCTCATAATTTCCTAACCATCCTTACCAACGTCTCCCATAAGACCTAGTAAGGACTTAGGACAATTTAAACATACTCTTAACTTAGATTCAACAATGTAAATACTTCTTAACTTCTAAGAGTAGAAGAAATCTTAAAATGTTGTCACATGGATATTTCATACGTAGGATCATGCCAAAGAAAGAAGAGGTTCACATACCTCGCGACGATTGTCGACAAGTAGCAAAATGCTCCAAAGTACTTCAACCTTGAGCTATTCCATTCTTCAAGTAGGATACGCTATACTTAGTACTTCAACCTATAATGGTCACCATACGTCCATTAACCTCTTATTTCAAACGTAGAATATCCTAGGTGCTAAGTCACTAAATTCTACGGAAAATCGGACAGCACCTCCTTTGTTTCTACTCACTTTGCCACCTTTTTCAAGGTCGAATACAATAACCAAACAGCCCCAATTGGCTCACAACAATACTAATTCTTATCCAATTTCCATTTCAATCCAACTTGGTAGCATAACATGATATCAAGTCGCATTTGATTAATATAACCATAATCTTCAAGTAAGTGACATGCGACGATTCCTAATAAACGACCAATTTGTAATACAACTTATCATGGCTTACATTACATTTCGGATTTCCAAGGCTACAATCAATCCATAATCTTTATAAACTTCAACACATATACTTCATGCTAGCAACATGCAAAGATAACAACAATAATACAAATAATCTTGTAACACTTTAAAGACAAGGTTATACCTTAACGATTCTTAATCCAATTCCAACCAAGTCGCCCTTAGTAGTTTAGAGCCTCCAAGACACTTCAATCCGCCTTGAGACCCTTAGAACCATACCAACAACTTTCCTTCAAACTTCCAATTCAAAACCTAGAAAGCCACTAGGTTTTCACTTCATGACTAATACGAAACTCTCTTTTCCGGGATTTTCCTATTGAGATACACTTACTATACCCTTAGGTACCTTGGTTTAAAGTGGGGAGGTTATTGGTCAACAATAGAAAATTTTCTCCTCAAACCCTTAGCAAAACCGTGAGCCTCACTTAGCACAAGAACAAGATTTCAAAATATTTTCTAAGTGTTATGACAAGTCTTGCTACTAGTACTACTATATAGTTCAATGGAGGGTCAATATTTGCACATATGTGTGGTTAGGATGAAACTCTTTTAAATATCAAGACTTTGGTCCCATTGACTAAGTCAACATTGTCAAGCTCTCTATTTGCAAGACTTGGTCATCTAAACAATGGTCAAGTGACTCTTTTGCCCATGTAATTTTCGTCCAAGACATTATATAAGGGGGGGTGACACATGTCGCCCTCCCATTCGTCCATATAATTCCGTAACCTTCGTGGGCCCCACAAAACGTAAAATTCCTCGGGTGGGCCCCACAATAAATCAAAACCGTACAACCTAATTTCCATAATGATAAAACATTCCATAATCCTCAATTAATGCATTCTGAGAACCTAATTCTCACCAACGAACATTTTTCCTTTCCGATGTTCGGAAGATTTTCCGTCGGAAAAACAATTCTTCCTTCGTACCCTTTTCAAGTCTTGTGTTCCTTACTTACATTCTCTTAAACATGTCCCGGAGTTACGGGGTGTAACAACAATGACTTCATCTATGTTTCGTCTATGCAACGACGAATATCTGCATCACATCTATGCAACGACATCATTTCATTTAAGCTTATGCAACGACTTCATCTATGTTTCGTCTATGCAACGACAAATATCTGCATCGTGTCTATGCAATGACACAATTTCATTTAATCTGATGCAACAACTTTATCTATGTTTCGTTTATGCAATGACGAACATATGCATCGCGTCTATGTAATGACGTTATTTCATGTAAGCATATACAACAACTTCATTTATGTTTCGTCTATGCAACGATAAACATCTGCATCACGTCTATACAACGACGTCTTTTCATTTAAGCATATGCAACAACTTCATCTTTATTTCGTATATGCAACGACGAACATCTGCATTGCGTCTATGCAATGACACATTTTTATTTAAGCATATGCAATGGCTTCATCTATGTTTCGTCTATGTAACGACGAACATCTGCATCGCGTCTATGCAACGACGTCTTTTTATTTAAGCCTATGCAATAACTTCATTTATGTTTCGTCTAAGCAACGAAAAATATCTGCATCGCGTCTATGTAACGACGTCATTTCATTTAAGCTTATGCAACAGCTTCATCTATGTTTCATCTATGCAACGATGAACATAGATATCACATTTATGCAACGACACCATTTTAATTTAAGCTATGCAACGGCTTCATCTATGTTTTGTCTATACAACGACAAAAATCTACATCGCGTCTATGAAACGATGTCATTTCATTTAAGTCTATGCAACGACTTTATCTATGTTTTGTCTATGTAACGACGAATATCTGTCTCGCGTCTATGCAACGACATCATTTTATTTAAGCCTATTCAACGACGTTATCTATGTTTCGTCTATGCAACGACGAACATCTACATCGCGTCTATGTAACGACGCCATTTTTTGTTTAAGCCTATGCCACAACTTCATCTATGTTTCATCAATGCAACGACTTCATCTATGTTTCGTCTATGCAACGACGAACATCTGCATCGCGTCTATGTAACGACGTCATTTCATTTAAACCTATACAACGACTTCATCTGTGTTTCATCTATGCAACGATAAATATCAGCATCGTGTCTATGCAACGACACCATTTCATTTAATCCTATGCAACGACTTCATCTATATTTCGTCTATGCAACGACGTCATTTCATTTAAGCCTATGCAACGACTTCATCTATGTTTCGTCTATGCAATGAAGAACATCTGTATCGCGTCTATGCAACAATGTCATTTCATTTAAGCCTACGCAATTGTTATACCCCGTATTTCCTGAGTATGTATGTGAAGACGTACGTACAAAAGTTCAAGCCTTAAGTAGGCAAGGGACGAAAATTGTGCACAACCCACGAAAAGAATTGTTTTCCGACGAAAAGTTTTCCGAACCTTGCGAAGGGAAAATTACGGTTGCGACATTTATAATTTTTACGGATTTTTTCGAGAGATAAAATATTTTGGACCAACGAGAGGGCGACATGTGTCACCCTCAAGTTGGCGGAAATGGGGGACGAATTGAGGGCACGTTTTTGGTGTTTTAAAGGGCTAAAACATTGGTCAAGGTTAGGTAGGATATTTTGTGATATTTGTGTGGTAGATGGATAAGGGTACACATGTGCAAATCTACACCATCCACTTGCCCTCCACTTGCCTTAATCTTGGCCCTTGGTAGTCCTATAAATACCCCCCCTAAGTTGGAAGAATTCTTCATCCACAAATCATTTTCCAAGTCTCAAAACTCCCCCCCCCCCCTTTGAGAGAAGCTCTCGTCCAAACACCCCTTGGTAGAAAATATTCTCCAAGTATTGTTACTATTCCCAAATACCCTAGCCAAATACCTAGTAGTATTCCAAAGTCACCTCTATACTAAAAGCCAAGAAATACTACTATACTTCCTTTAGTCACATTTAACTTGGATAATTTTGGGCTTATCGAGGTAAATACTCTTATCATTCTATTGTAATTAGAGATTACATATAAGAATAGTTAAGATTTGAGTATAAGATATGGAAGGATATTAAAGAATAGAATTGAACTGTAATCACCTTAGAAGGGTATTAAAGAAGAGATTCGAATCAGATTTACATGTGATCAGTATTTACAGTAGACTTGAGTAGTTAGACGGGTAGGGAAGTGCTGCCCAATTTTTCGTAGAATTAAGAACCTTCTGCTTAGAATATTCTACAGAGTAGTCTAGACGTTGATAGACGTATTTGACTATTATAGGTTGATACTCTGCGCACGACATATTCGACTTGGCAGGTGGATTTCGCCGAGGAGGTATGTGATTCTTCCTATCCTCTTGAGCATGATATATTTTAAAATATATATAGTACGGTAGACGTACGTGTGTTAACTGAACATGGTTTTACTTGACGTCTTTTGACTTGAGTCTAAATAATAAGAATCTTGAAGTATTTCAAAAGAATTATGAATCATTTGTGAAAGAAGAGTAATACTTGTTTTTAAACAAAAAGCTTAAGAGTTATACTAGCTTTATGGGAAGTTAGGTATAACGACTTAAGAAAGATAAAAGGAACGGTTTACTTATGTGTTTATGAAAGACTTGTATTGATTTCTGGAAAGTATAGTAAGATAGTTTGCTGAGTAGACATATTATGATGCTATGTGTGGCAGTGTCTTGTAACGTTTGTATAAAGAGGTTATTCTTATTGTGCTTATGTTGTTTAACGGTAAGCCGTTATGTTAGTATTATACCACTCACCTCTTGACATGTTATACCGGGGGTTAAGCTGCCCCCCGATGCGAGGGATGCCTCATGCGGGTCCAGGGGACCTATGCGGAGCTACGAGAGTTCCAGGTTAGTGTGCGGGGGACTACCTCATGCGGTCTATGTGGCCATGCGGACTACGAGAGTCCAGGACGATGCCGGGGAGTAGCTACCCCCGATGTGAGGAATACCTCATACGGGTCTGTGGGACCTATGCGAACTGCGGGAAGTCCAGGATTAGGTACGCATAATGATACTATGGGCGATTGGCCTTGCTTCGATCATTAGCGGCCTAGAAAAGACCAGTTACATTATATCTATTTTGCTCTTGTTTATGTTGGCACTATGTGCGCTTAACTGGTTGTATTTGTAAATGGTTTTAAACACTTTGATTTCACTTCGCATTTTTACGCCACATACTTGGTACTGTTATGCGACTCCTTCGGGCCGTTCATGCCGCAGGTAAGGAAAGCGAGTGCTAGATCCGCATCCTTAGGATCTTTGCTTTGGTGTCGTGAGCTTCATCTTCTCCGAGGCTCGACTTTTGGTATGGTTCTCCCGTGTTGTAGATATATGTACATTCAGGTATGGCGGGCCCCGTCCGCCATAGTTGTTCACTTTCTTAGAGGTCTCAGTAGTACTCATGCACTGGGATGTAATCGCGGACTTGGTTTATATATATATGCCGAAGGCGACTTTTCTCGATAAACCGTGTCTCATTTTACATTTGTTTCATGTCTTGTTTTATATTCCCGACATTACTGATGTATGACTACTGGGTGCTCGGGTAAGGCACGATCCACGGCCCGGATCGGTCGTGACAAAAGTGGTATCGTGAGCGCTTAATCCTGGAAAGTGTCTCAGCATCGTATCTAGTAGAGTCTTGATTATCGCAGTTGTGCACCACACCAATAATCGTGAGGCTATAGGATATTTAGAATTGGTTTCCATTCTTCTCACTGAGATCGTGCCTGTAGCCGTGTTATAAGTTGGACCTCTAACGATTTCCTTTCTTTACGCTATGCCTCCACGTAAGGCAACCCGCCCAGGCGGCAAGGCCAGGAGCTGCTAGTAGGACACCGAGAGTCACGAGGCCTGTGCCCGCCTATACCCGGCGATACATCGACGGCGAGTTCCACGACGCCGCCCCAGCAGGTTTAGAGCCGCAGCGATGGTCGATGAGACCACAAGACTGCACCTCCAACCCCACACCGAGCAGAGAGATGGGTACAGAGATGGCCCATTATTTGCCAGATCGTGGCGCATACGAGATAGGCCGGATGCAGCAGCCCAGCCCAAAGACTGTGGTTCACCCAGAGCGGATAGTTTGAGGCTACGGATTTTCTCGAGTCAGAGCCCGCCGTAGTTCTACGGTCGAGGCCCGAGGATGATCCACAGGAGTTCATCCGATTCTGGGCCATGAGGATCATGCGAGTGATCAAGGCTTCGGAGACCGAGTCCGTGATCTTCGGTTGCGTGATACCGCAGTCGACTGGTTTGATTCGTGGGAGCTATCCCGTGGAGAGCACGCGCCCAGAAGATGGGACGAAGTTCTCCGAGGCATTTCTCACTCACTTCTTGCCTCCGCAGATGAGGGCACGCCGACAAGTTTTGATGCCGAGACAGCAGAGGCGCACCGTTAGTGAGTACAACGCTGAGTTCGATTCGTTGGCTCGATATGTCTCTCGCGCTAGTAGCGTATATGGAGGACCGCGCACCGCCACGCCACCGCTAGATGATTATATGGCGAGTCTTGCGCAGAGTAGCTCTTCACCGCATGGACATTGCCCGCACGCAGCTCATGCACTGATGCGAGGTGAGCGCAGAGGCCGACGTGGTCGACAGCAGAAAGTGCCGTGACGGCAGGTCTTTGGTAGCTCTCGGGTGGGCGGCCTCGGCAGCCTAGATTTGCACCACGCCCACCAGAGCACTCCTACACCGTCATCGGGAGATGCCTGGTATTCGGGGCGGTCGTGGCCCCAGGACTTCGGACTTCCAGGGTAGCACAGGTGCTAACCGATCGAGACCCCCCCCCTCAGTGTGGCCGATGCGGTAGATCCCATCACGGGAGTTTTGGTCCTACTTCGGGAGTTTGTTATACTTGCGGCCAGCCGGGTCACTTTGCGAGACCGTCCGACTAAGGCGGCGCAGATGGTAGGGTCACCACAGGTCTTTCGCGGTCTTCATCTCCCATAGCTACTCGCCGAGGGCGTGGTACTCATGGGCCAGCAGGTCGCCGAGGTCGTGGCGCGGTCCCGATTCTAGCGTCCTCGTAACCGCATTTATGCCTTGTCCACCGGCAGACTGTGAGGCATCCTGATGTCGCCATGTACTTTATCGCTTTCTTGTTGTGACGCGTGTATGCCTTGATAGATCCGGTTCTACTGGCCCCATATATCTCCCATTATTGCTAGTAGGATAGGATGGATAGAGCCCGAGTCCATGACCCTTTCGAGGTAGCTACGCCAACGGGTGATTCGGTGGTAGCTCGGCGGGTATATGTGGCTTGTCCAAGGATTTTTGCATCATCGACCAGCCGACTTGATAGAGTTGGACATGACCGATTTCGATGTGATCATGGTATGGATTGGCTAGCTTCTTGCTACGCCAATGTAGATCGCAGGAGAGAGTGGTACGGTTCCGCTTTCTGGGAGCCGTTATCGAGTGGGAGGAACACCGTGTCGCCGAGGTAGGTTTATTTCTTACCTCAAGGCTAGGAAGATGGTGCGCAGGGGTATATCTACCATCTCATTCGTGTTTGATACCGAGGTCGCGGTACCATATTTTCACGGGCCCAGAGTCGAGAGTTCCCGCATGTGTTTCGGATGACCTCGTATCCTCCCGAGAGGAGATTGAGTTTTGTATAGATGTGTTAGACACACTCGGCCTATATCCATTCCGCCATACGTAATGGCACCCGCCGAGTTGAGAGAGTTGAAGGACCACCGAGAGATTTGGAGAAGGGCTTCATCAGCCTAGTGTTTCTCCCCGGGAGCGCCAGATTGTTCGCAAGAAGGACGGACGCCGCATGTGTGTTGATTACGCATAAACAAGGTGACCATTAAGAACATATACCCTCTTCCCGTGATTGATGATTTGTTCGACCATTGCGTGGTGCGAGATGTTTCTCCAAGATTGATCTCGCGATCGGGCTATCATCAAAGTGCGAGTGGAGGCGGATATCCCTAGGATCGCATTCGACCGACGGCACTATTAGTTCAGGGTCATGTCTTTCGGTTTGACCAATGCTCCGGCGGTATTTATGGATTTGATGAACCGAGTGTTCAAGCCATTTTCGGATACGTTTGTGATAGTATTCATTGATGACATCTTGGTTTATTTTCGTTCAGAGCGCGAGTACGCGAGCATTTGAGGATCAGGCTGAGAGTTCTCCAGGACCAGCAGTTGTACGCCAAGTTTTCGAAGTGTGAGTTCTGGTTGACTTCAGTGGCTTTTCTTGGGCATATTGTCGGGGCTGATGGTATTCGGGTGG
Organism: Przewalskia tangutica; assembly: GCA_029844215.1. NCBI lineage: Eukaryota > Viridiplantae > Streptophyta > Magnoliopsida > Solanales > Solanaceae > Przewalskia > Przewalskia tangutica. Next base: position 110,596,688 of record CM056730.1, read on the forward strand.
ATACGGCCAAGATCGAGGCAGTCAGGAGTTGGCCTAGACCTACTACTCCGACAGAGGTGCGCAGCTTTCTGGGCCTCGCAGGTTATTATCGGCGGTTCGTGGAGAAGTTTGCTTCTATTTCGGCACCTTTGACTAAGCTGACTCAGAAGGGAGCTAAGTTTCAGTGGACTGATGCTTGTGAGCAGGGTTTCCGCCATCAAGGAGAGATCGACGACGCCCATTCTTACTCTTCCGCAGGTCCAGACGGCCATGTGGTGTATTGTGATGCGCCGACATCGGGCTTGGATGTGTTGATGCAGCAGGAAAGGTTATAGCATACGATCCCGACAGCTAAGAAGCATGAGAGGAACTACCCCACCCATGATTTGAGTCAGCGGTGATTCACGCCAAGATCCGAGGCACTATTTGTACGGAGTTCATGTGGATATTTATACGCACTACAAGAGCCTTCAAGATATCTTCAACAGAGGAGTCGAACTTACGGCGAGACGGTGGTTAGAGTTACTCAAGAATTATGATGTCGATATCCCGCACCACCCGGAAGGCCAATGTTATGGCGATGCCTTAGTCGTAGGTCGATGGGAGTCTATCGATGTGCAGCCGCAGAGGAGGGCATGGTCCGCGAGTTACATCGCTAGCGAGCCTGAGTCCGATTGATTGGTTCGATAGCGCGGGTTCGAGTTCGAGAGGTTGCCGAGTCTTCCATCGCCGGCGAGGTGAAGAGGCAAAGCTGAGGATCCGGTTTGACGCGGTATCGTGATACGCTCTTCGGTGAGAAGGTCCTTTTGAGGTAACACCGATGGGGTGCTAAGGTTTGAGGGCGTTGTGTGTTCCGGATATTGCAGACTTCGCAGCAGGTTCTGGGAAGCACACAACGACGTTACTCATCCATCCGGTCGACCAAGATGTACCACGACCTCGATCCGTATTGGTGGGATGGCTCAAGAGGACGCTTGCAGAGTTTGTGGCTCGCCCGTGTTGTCGCAGCGAAGGCAGAGCATCGAGGCACCGTGGATTATTGCAGCGATAGAGATCCCGACCGGAAGTGGGAGGTGATCAACATGGACTTTATCACAGGATTACCTCGCACTCCGGAAGCATGATTCTATCCGGTTATCGCCGACAGTCGACGAAATCAGCCCACTTTCTCCGTCAGACGACTTTTCTACCGAGGATTATGCCAGACTTTACATCCGAGAGATCGTGAGACTACATGGAGTCCCTATTTCTATCATATCAGACAGAGGAGCCCAGTTTATGGCTAACTTCTGGAGGTATTTCCAGAAGGGATTAGGGACGCAGGTGAGCCTCGATCGCATTCCATCCTCGCATGCATTTTGACAGCAGAGCGTACTATCCGCACTTTGAGGATATGCTACGAGCCCGTGTTATTGATTTCGTGGTAGTGGGAGGATCATTTGCCGCTAGTAGAGTTTCATGTGATAATAATAGCTACCACCCGGATTCGACGGCGCCATGAGGCCTTGTATGGGAGAAAGTGAAGATCGCCGATAGGCTGGTTCGATGTGGGCGAAGTGCAGTTAGTCGGACCAGACTTGATACAGCAGGAAGTGGATAAGGTGAAGCTTATCCAGGAGAGGCTATTGACAATGTGAGTCGCATGTCGTATGCAGATCATCGCCGTCGGCATCCGGAGTTTGAGGTTGATGATTGGGTTTTCTGAAGGTGTCACCCACGGCGGTGTGATGAGGTTTGGGAAGAAAGGGAAGCTCAGCCCAAGGTACATTGGGCCTTATCAGATTGTCCGCAGAGTAGGCAAGGTTGCCTACGAGTTGGATCTGGCGTCCGATCTGGAGGCAGTGCATCCGGTTTTTCATGTTTCTATGCTGAGGAGATGTATCGGGGATCCATCTAGAGTACACCCGATTGACGATGTCCAGTGACCGGGGGTTATCGTATGAGGAGATTCCCATAGCGATACCGATCGTCGCCAAGGTTAGGCGATTGCGAACGAAGGATGTGGCTTCCGTCAAGGTCTTATGGCGAACGAGAACAGAGGAGATGACGCGGAAGCAGAGGAGGACATGAGGTGAGGTACCTCACTTATTCCCCACACCTCCGTAACTCACTTTCCTACTTGTAATTTTTCTTTGGCATATGTACTTAAGTGTTGTATCAGGCCATGTGGCATTTGCAAATCGCTTAAGTTATGAGGAACGTTATCGTTATCTGTCTTGGGAAGGAACATTCGGGACGAATGTTTCTAAGGAGGGGAGAATGTTATACCCCGTATTTCCTGAGTATGTATGTGAGGACGTACGTACAAAAGTTCAAGCCTTAAGTAGGCAAGGGGCGAAAATTGTGCACAACCCACGAAAAGAATTGTTTTCCGACGAAAAGTTTTCCAACTCATGCGCGGAAAATTACGGTTATGACATTTATAATTTTTACGGATTTTTCGAGAGATAAAATATTTTGGACCAACGAGAGGCGATATGTCACCTCAAGTCATGAAATGGGACGAATTGAGGCACGTTTTGGTATTTTAAAGGCTAAAACATTGGTCAAGGTTAGGTAGGATATTTTGTGATATTTGTGGTAGATGGATAAGGTACACATGTGCAAATCTACACCATCCACTTGCCCTCCACTTGCCTTAATCTTGGCCCTGGTAGTCCTATAAATACCCCTAAGTTGGAAGAATTCTTCATCCGTAAATCATTTTCCAAGTCTCAAAACTCCCCTTTGAGAGAAGCTCGTCCAAACACCATCTCTCTAAAGAGCTCTACCAAACACCCCCTTGGTAGAAAATATTATCCAAGTATTGTTACTATTCCCAAATACCCTAGCCAAATACCTAGTAGTATTCCAAAGTCACCTCTATACTAAAAGCCCAGAAATACTACTATACTTCCTTTAGTCACTAAACGAAACCCTAGGAGAAACTTCATAGTTGGTTGAAGTAGTAAGTAGAAGTTGTGTAGAAACTTCTAAGAGTTTCTTGGAGCTATCGGATCGTGCAAATTAGGAGCTAAACCTTGCTCAGGATCGACATTTAACTTGGATAATTTTGGGCTTATCGAGGTAAATACTCTTATCCTTCTATTGTAATTAGAGATTACACATAAGAATAGCTAAGATTTGAGTATAAGATATAGAAGGATATTAAAGAATAGAATTGAACTGTAATCACCTTAGAAGGGTATTAAAGAAGAAAATCGAACTGTACTTACATAGGACTGTATTTACAGTAGACTTGAGTAGTTTGACGGGTAGGGAAGTGCTGCCCGATTTTCCGTAGAATAGAGAACCCTCTGCTTAGAATGTTCTTCAGAGTAGTCTAGACGTTGATAGACGTATTTGCCTATTATAGGTTGATACTCTGCGCGCGACATATTCGACTTGGCAGGTGGATTTCACGGCGAGGTATGTGATTCTTCCTATCCTCTTGAGCATGATATATTTTAAAATATATATAGTACGGTAGACGTACGTGTGTTAACTGAACATGGTTTTACTTGACGTCTTTTGACTTGAGTCTAAATAATAAGAATCTTGAAGTATTTCAAAAGAATTATGAATCATTTGTGAAAGAAGAGTAATACTTGTTTTTAAACAAAAAGCTTAAGAGTTATACTAGCTTTATGTGAAGTTAGGTATAACGACTTAAGAAAGATAAAAGGAACGGTTTACTTATGTGTTTATGAAAGACTTGTATTGATTTCTGGAAAGTATAGTAAGATAGTTTGCTGAGTAGACATATTATGATGCTATGTGTGGTAGTGTCTTGTAACGTTTGTATAAAGAGGTTATTCTTATTGTGCTTATGTTGTTTAACGGTAAGCTGTTATGTTAGTATTATACCACTCACCTCTTGACATGTTATACCGGGGGTTAAGCTTCCCCCCGATGCGAGGGATGCCTCATGCGGGTCCAGGGGACCTATGCGGAGCTACGAGAGTTCCGTGTTAGTGTGCGGGGACTACCTCACGCGTCTATGTGGCCACGCGACTACGAGTCCGTGACGATGCCGGGAGTAGCTACCCGATGCGAGAATACCTCACGCGGTCATGACTATGCGGATCGCGGAAGTCCAGGATTAGGTACGCATAATGATACTATGGGCGATTGGCCTTGCTTCGATCATTAGCGGCCTAGAAAAGACCAGTTACATTATATCTATTTTGCTCTTGTTTATGTTGTGGCACTATGTGCAGTTGAACTGGTTGTATTTGTAAATGGTTTTAAACACTTTGATTTCACTTCAGTACTTTACAGTTTCACATACTTGGTACCTGTTGTACTGACCTCCTTCGGGGGGCTGCGTTCATGCCGCAGGTAAGGGAAAGCAGGTGCTAGATCCGCATTCTTAGGATCTTTGCTTTGGTGTCAGGAGCTCCATCTTCTCCGGAGGCTCGACTTTTGGTATGGTTCTCCCTGGTGTTGTAGATATATGTACATTCAGGGTATGGCGGGGCCCTGTCCCGCCATAGTTGTTCACTTTCTTAGAGGTCTGTAGTACTACTGTACAGTTGGGATGTAACTGCCAGACTTGGTTTATATATATATGCCGAAAGGCGACTTTTCTCAGATAAACTGTGTCTCATTTTACATTTGTTTCATGTCTTGTTTTTATATTCCGCTGATTACTCTGATGTATGACTACTTGGGTGCCCGGGTAAGGCACCAGTCACGGGCCCCGGATCGGGTCGTGACAGCAATGGCTCCATCTATGTTTCGTCTATGCAATGACGAACATCTACATCGCGTCTATGCAACGACGCAATTTCATTTTAGTCTATGCAACGGCTCTATCTATGTTTCGTTTATGAAACGACGAACATCTACATCGCCTCTATGCAACGATGTCATTTTATTTAAGCCTATGTAACGACAACATCTATGTTTCTTCTATGCAACGATGAACATCCGCATCACGTCTATGCAACGACGTCATTTCATTTAAGCTAAGCAACGACTTCATCTATGTTTTGTCTATGCAACGACAAACATCTACATCGCGTCTATGCAACGATGTCATTTCATTTAAGCATATATAATGGCTTTATCTATGTTTCGTATATGCAATGACGAACATATACATCGCGTCTGTGCAACGACGTTATTTCATTTAAGCATATGCAACGACTTCATATGTGGTTCGTCTATGCAATGACGAGCATCTGCATCGCGTCTATGCATTAATGTCATTTCATTTAAGCCTACGCAACGACTCCACTTATATTTCGTCTATGCAATGACGAACATCTGCATCGTGTCTATGCAACGACGCAATTTCATTTAAGCTCATGGAACACTTTCATCTATGTTTCGTTTGAGCAATGACGAATATCTGCATCGCCTCTATGCAACGATGTCATTTTATTTAAGCTTATGCAACGACTTCATCTATGTTTCGTCAATGCAACGACGAACATCTGCATCGCGTCTACGCAACGACATCATTTCATTTAAGCATATGCAATTACGTCATCTATGTTTCCTCTATGCAACGACGGACATCTACATCACGTCTATGCAACTACGTCATTTCATTTAAGCCTATGCAATGACTTCATCTATGTTTTGTCTATGCAACGACGGACATCTGCATCGCTTCTATACAAGGACGTCATTTCATTTAAGTCTATGTAATGGATCTATCTATGTTTCCTCTATGCAACGACGAACATCTACATCGCGTCTATGTAACAACGTCATTTCATTTAAGCCTATGCAACGGCTTCATCTATGTTTCGTCTATTCAACGACAAATATCTGCTTCGTGACTATGCAACGACATAATTTCATTTAAGCCTATGCAATAGATCTATCTATATTTCTTCTATGCAACGACGAATATCTACAGCGCGTCTATGCAACGATGTCATTTCATTTATGCTAATGTAATGACTTCATCTATGTTTTATCTATGCAAAGACGAACATCTGCATCGCGTCTCTGCAATGACGTCATTTCATTTAAGTCTATGCAACGGCTTCATCTATGTTTCGTCTATGCAACGACGAACATCTGCATCGCGTCTATGCAACGACACAATTTCATTTAAGCCTATGCAACGGCTCCATATATATTTCGTCTATGCAACGATGAACATCTGGATCGCGTCTATGCAACGACGTCATTTCATTTAAGCCTATGCAACGACTTCATCTATATTTTCCTATGCAACGACGAACATCTGCATCGCGTCTATACAACGTCGCCATTTCATTTAAGCATATGTAATGGCTCCATCTATGTTTCGTCTATACAACGACGAACATCTGCAGCACGTCTATGCAACAGTGCCATTTCATTTAACATATGCAACGACAAATATTTGCATCGTGTCTATGAAACAACATCTTTTCATTTAAGCCTATACAACGACTTCATCAGTAATTCGTATATGCAATGATGAACATCTGCATTGCGTTTATGCAACAACGCCATTTTATTTAAGTCTATGCAACGGCTTGATCTATGTTTCGTCTATGTAACGACGAACATCTGCATCACGTCTATGTAACGATGTCATTTAATTCAAGGATATGTAACGACTTCATCTATATTTCATCTATGCAACGACGAATATCTGCATCGCGTTTATGCAACGACGTCATTTCATTTAAGCCTATGCAAGGGCTTCATCTATGTTTCGTTTATGCAATGACGAACATCTATATCACGTCTATGCAACAATGTCATTTCATTTAAGCCTACGCAATGGCTTCATCTATGTTTCGTCTATGCAATAACGAAAATATGCATCGCGTCTATGCAACGACGCAATTTCATTTAAGCCTATGCAACGACTCCACCTATATTTCGTTTATGCAATGACGAACATCTACATCGCTGTTACACCCCGTAATTTCAGAACATGTTTTTAAGAACGTAAGTAAAAATCCACAAGTGTTAAGATTTGAGACTTGTAAAATTTATCGGAAATTATGGAATTGTCGGAAATTGTGTTATTGTAACGAATGGGAGGGCGACACGTGTCACCCCCCCCTTATGTGATGCCTTGGTCGAAAAATGCAAGGGCAAGATGGTCATTGGACCTTAGTCTTGCATGCATGTGTAGCATGAGAAAGTTGACTAGTCAAGAGGTCAATAAGTCTTGATATTTAGCAAGACTAGATCCCAACCAACCATTTGTTTGTATCCTAACCCTCCAAGGTGCTACTTATATTACTACTAGTAGAGAGGGAGCTCAACACTTAGAAATTTTACACAAAAAATTGGAAGAACATAGGCAAAGCTCTCGGGTTCACCTTGCAAAAAGAAGAAAAAAATTTGTTCCTTGTTCTTTTAGTTCCCCACTTTAAACCAAGGTTCCTAGGTGTATTGTAAACACATCTCTATAGAAAATCTTGGAAAAGATTGTTTTGGGTTAGTCAAAACGAAAACCTAAGAGTCTTTCTAGGTTTTGCTTGGAGTTTTTAAGGATAATTGTTGGTATTGTTCTAAGGGTCTCAAATGTCGGATCGAGGTGTCTTGGAGAGGCTATAAACTACTAAGGGCGACTTGGATTGGAGTTGGTTTAAGAATCATTGAGGTATAATCTTGTTCTTTGAAAGTATTACAAGATTATTCATTTTGTTGTTGTTAGCTTTGTATGTTGCAAGCATGAAATTGTTATATTGAAGTTATAAAGATTATGGATTGATCATAGCCTTGGAAATCCGAAATGTAAGATAATCCATTACTAAGTTGAATTACAATTTAATCGTTATTAGAACCGCGATGTCATTGACTTAAGGATTATGGTTATTATAATCAAATGCGACTTGATATCATGTTATGCTACAAATTTGGGTTGAAATATAAATTGTGAGCCAATTGGGGCTGTTTAGTTAGTCACTTGTATTGGACTACCTGCTATATAAATTGTGAGCCAATTGGGGCTGTTTAGTTAGTCATTTGTATTGGACTACTTGCTATATAAATTGTGAGCCAATTGGGGCTGTTTAGTTAGTCATTTGTATTGGACTACTTGCTATATAAATTGTGAGCCAATTGGGGCTGTTTGGTTATTGTATTTCGACCTTGGAAAAGGTGGCAAAGTTAGTAAAAACAAAGGAGGTGCTGCCCGATTTTCCGTAGAATTTAGAGACTTAACCCTTATAATATTCTACGTTTGAAGTAAGGCTTTAATAGACGTATTGTGAATATTATAGGTTGACATAGTACGGGCGGGACTTCGTACTTGGCAAAGTGGTTTGACCCGACAAGGTATGTAGAACTTTTTCCTATCTTTTGAGCATGACTAGTTAGCGTATGTAGTACGGTAGACGTACAAGACTTTGACATACTTCACTTGTTTTACGAAATGCCAAGTCGGGTGAGTTAGGAGATTTAACTCACTTCTTTGAGAATATTAAAGATGTCTTAAGTCTTGTTAAAGATAAGGGACTTGAAGAATTTTAAAGTATGTAATACTTGTGTCGTTTTAAAAACGTATAAGTCCCTTGGATAGGAAATTGTACATGACTAAGGTATAAAGTGAATATAACGACTTTATGGGGAGTTGGTTATATTGACTTTATGGAATGAGAAATGACTTGATTTAATGAAAGGCAAATTGATTTTAAGGTATCAATTGCCTAAGGTTTTAACAAGAAAAGGAGTCACTTGATTTAGAAGCCTACTTTAATTCTAAAGGTATTGTGACTTGCCTTGAAATGGAATTTGGACTTGATACTATGGTTAATAGTGTCTTGGAAGCTTTCTACTAAAAAGAGTCATTTGTTTTTAAAGAATAGAAGTACGTGGTACTTGGGGTTAAATTCCCGGATTCTTATAAAAGACATGATAGTGCCTTAAGTAAACTAAAATGAGAGTGTAGAAGAATAAGACTAATAAGAAGTTAGGGAATTGCTAACTTGCTTAATTATTGTATGACGGCCGGTTGTGAGATAGGGTAAGAGTATCAGTGAGGGGCAAACCCCCAAGACGCTATACCACCTTCTCCAGGATAAGAGTATAAATGAGGGGTAAGCCCCCAAGACGTTATACCACAAGCATTATCTTCTTCAGTGGTAAGAGTATAAATGGCGGCAACCCCCAAGACGTTATACCACCTGCTTCAGGGTAAGAGTGTAAATGAGGGGTAAGAACCCCAAGACGTTATACCACCTGGTTTTATGGGTTCACTACCCATGATTTGATTGCGAGACTGCTATTATGATGTTGTACGTATTCTCTTGATTTACTCTCATTGTTAGTAAGGCACTGTGTACTGTAATTTTGTTATCATACATGTCTCCAGCTTTATTTTAAACTTACATTGCAATTACAAGACTTCCGCTTTTACATACTTAGTACATATTGTATCGACCCCCTTCCTGGGCCGTTCATGCCGCAGAAAGTGGTAAGGTGCGGCATCCACATTCTTAGATCACTTATCGACGTTGGAAGCTCCATTCTCCGAGGCTTGTCTTTCTTTGGCACGCCTTTGTCCCCGATGTTGTAGATTATGTATATTCAGTATGGCGGCCCCGCCCCGCCACGCTTGTTATTCCTAGAGGTCTGTATTCACATATGTGGTTGGGCTACAAGAACCGAGTCGTAAAGTTGTACTTTGACTTTGTTTATATTATGGAAGGCGCCTTGTCGCTAGCCTCGTGTTGTATATTATTTACACACGTGTTTACGTTGTGTATGTTCCGCCGCTATTCTCTCGATGTATACTCAACGGTGCCTGTAGGGCACCGGGCCATGCCCGGGTCTGGTCGTGACAAAAGTGGTATCGAGCGATTAGTCCTCGGAAAGTGTCTACATGCACCGTGTCTAGTAGAGTCTTGATTATCGGTGTGTTGTGCACCACATCTATAATCGTGAGGCTACGGGACATTTAGGATTGGTTTCATTTTTCTCTCTCGAGATCGCATTAGAAGTGTCTTATTAGGTTGAATCCTCTCCGACCTCTTCTTATGAAACAGGTATGCCTCCACTTCGAGCTACCAGTGGCCTGTATAGGCAAGGCAAAGCAGCAGGAGTCGCTAGCGGTACTCAGAGGTCACACGGCTCGTGCACGCACTATGCCCGAGGTAGTAGGCGGGTCGCCGAGTTCACCACGCCGACAAGATTAGAGGAGCCGAGAGCGACAAAGAGCTCCAGAGGTTCCGATACTGCACTCTCCAGCCTCACCAACACGAGTATAGAGACTACGGGAGCGATTCGGTTATTGACCAAGATAGTAGCCGGGCAACAATGAGTGAGTGCACCCACCCTAGAGCCGATGGGCTTATGGATTAGGGATTTTCTCGGGATGTAATCCACCGAGTTTTATGGTTCAAGGTCCGACGAGGATCCGCAGGAGTTCGCTCGACAGATACAATGACCATGCAGTTCTTAGGGCTTCAGAGACAGAGTCCGCTACACTAGCCTCTTACCGCTGCGCGATATCACGTTGAACTAGTTTGAGTCGTGGTTGCTTTCGAGAGGTGATGATGCTCTTCCAAATTGTTTGGGAGGAGTTTACAGAGGCCTTTATGGATCACTTTTGCCTCCCGAGATGAGGAGGCCCGAGACAGATTTTTGACCTTGCAGTAATCGGGAGGACCGTTAGGAGTACACTGAGTTTGACTCGCCGTGCATGCTCACACTATTGTAGCTAGCATGGCGGATAGAGTTCATCGTTATGTGATGGGGCTAGACCGTTATATGATTACAAAGATGCTTGGGGTGGCTCTTCACCAGATGGACATCGCCTGATGCAGCTTATGCACAGAGGATGAGGATAGAGAGAGGAGGACCAGATTGACGCAGCCACCAAGAGGCTGTGACATCGGGTCTCAGGGCAGTGTTCGAGGCTGACAGCATCATCAGCAGAGTAGGTCAACATTCCAGCCAGCACAGAGTGCTCCGTCAAGGTTTTCTGTTAAGAGGTCTGATCATCCAGCCGCCAGAGCAGTCGTGGCTCCGGACTACAGATTTCGCGAGGCAGGAACCGTCACCGATCGGGACCACCCACACCTCAGTGTGCTCGATGCGGTAGGTTCCACCAGGGTGAATGTCGCAGAGCTTCGGGAGCTTGTTACTCGTGTGGCCAGCAGGGCCATTTGAAGAGAGATTGTCCATCTAGAGGCAAAGATGAGTGGTACAAAGACACCGACGGATCGATTCCGGGTCTTCTCCTTCGTGGTCAGCGCCCCGGAGGGCAGGGTACTCACGGACAGGCAGGCCGCGGTAGAGGTCGAGGTGGTGGTTCTAGTTCTAGCGGTCCTCAGAACCGCATATACTCTCTAGCCAGCCGCCAGGATCAGGAGGCTTCCCCTGACGTCGTCACAGGTACATTACTGATTTCAGGCTGTGATGTTTATGCATTGATAGATCCAGGTTCTACCTTGTCCTATGTGTCCCCTCTTATTGCGGGTAGAATCGGAGTAGAGCCGTGTCGATAGAGCCGCTTGAGGTAGCTACGCCAGCCGGTGATCTTGTTAGCCGAGCGGTGTATAGAGGTTGTCCGTATTTATTTACACCGCCGACTCGCAGACTTGATAGAGCTGGAGATGACAGATTTGGATGTCATTACGGGTATGGATCGTTGGCTTTGTTATGCCAACGCTGGATCGTAGAGACAGTTGGTTCGGTTCCAGCTTCGCGAGCCGCTTATCGAGTGGAGGGCAACACAACATCGCCGGCGGGTAGGTTTATTTCTTACCTCAAGGCTGGAAGATGGTGCGCAAGGGTTACATCTATCATCCGTTCGTATTTGATACGCAGGCCGAGGTGCCGCTTCTTCGCCAGCAATGGTTAGGAGTTTCAGATGTGTTCTCGCATGATCTTCCCGTATCCTCCCGAGAGGAGATTGAGTTTTGTATTGACACGCTGCCGACACTCGACCTATTTCCATTCCGCCATACCGGACGGCACTTTCGAGTTGAGGAGTCAAGGACCACCGAAAGACTTGCTAGAAAGGCTTTATCGTGCCTAGTGTATCTCCCGGGAGCGCCGGTGTTGTTTGTAAAGAAGAAGGATGGGACGCTGCGTATGTGTTGACTACATGTGCACGAATAAGGTAACCATTAAGAATGTACCCTCCCCGTGATTGATGATTTGTTTGACCACTGCGAGGTGCGAGGTTTTTCAAAGATAGACTCGCGGTCCAGTTATCATCGTGTTCGAGTTCGAGAGGCAGATATCCCAAAGATCGCATTCAGACCCTGGATGGGCACTATGAGTTCAGTGGTTATGTCTTTCGGTTTGACCAACGCCCAAATGTATTTACGGATTTGATGAACCGGTGTTCAAGCCATTTTGGATACATTTGTGATTGTATTCATCGATGACATCCCGGTATATTCACTGACAGAGCAGAGCATGCACCACTCGAGGATCAGATTGGGATTCTCCGAGTCGGCGCTATTCGCCAAGTTCTCCAAGTGTGAGTTTTGTTGGCCTCGCGGCATTTCGGGCATATTATCGGGCTGATGGTGTTCGCAGATACGACAAAGATTGAGGCAGTCAAGTCTTGGCCGAGACCTACTACTCCTACAGAGGTGCGAAGTTTCTTAGGACTGGAAGGTTATTATCGCAGGTTTGTGGAGCGCTTGTTTGATTTCAGACCGCTGACTAGTCGACTCGTGGCGCCAAGTTCCAGCCGATGAGGCTTGCGAAGGGTTTCCATTTGTTGAAGGAAAGGTTGACTACGCCCGCCTTACTCTTCCGGAGGGGTTAGATGGGTACGTGATCTATCGCGATGCCTCTGCATCGTTAGGTGTGTTTTGATGCAAAGACGGCAAGGTTATAGCCTATGCTTCCCAAGAAGCATTAAGCATGAGAGGAATTACCCTACCCATGACTTAGAGTTGGCCGCGTTATTCATGCCTTGAAGATTTGGAGACATTATTTGTACAGGTTCATGTGGACATTTTTACGCACTACAAGAGCCTCCAAAGATATCTTCAGCAGTATGAGTCAACTCGAGATGCAGACGGTTAGAGTTCACAAAGATTATGATGTTGATATTCTTTACCATCCGGGAAAGCCAACGAGTTGCCGATGCCTTGAGTCGTAGGTCGATGGGAGCCTATCGAGGTACACCAGAGAGATGTGACATGGTCCGCCGATCCACCGCTTAGCGAGCCTGGGGTTCGATTGATCGATACCGACGATAGTGGTACGGGTTCGCGAGGTTGCCGAGTCTTCCATCATTGATGAGGTGAAGATGCGACGCTGAGGACCCAGTTGGTACGGTATCGGATGCAGCTCTACGGTAGGAGAAGAGACAAATCGAGGTAGCGCCACGGGGTGCCGAGATTTGAGGGCCGGCCAGTGTTCCCGACGCGGCAGACTCGACAGAGATTCTCGGGAGGCACACAGTTGCTCGATATTCTATTCATCCGGGGTCGACCAAGATGTACCATGACCTCAGATGTTTGTATTGGTGGGATGGCCTGAAGAGGGACGTGGCAGGTTTTGTTGCACAGTGTCCTAATTGCCAACAGGTCAAGGTCGAGCACCAGAGGCCCAGTGGTTTATCGCCTATCGAGATTCCGACTGAAGCCGAGATGATCAACATGGACTTTGTTACAGGTTACCTCGTGACCGTGAGAAAGTACGACTCCATTTGGGTTGTTGTTGACAGGCTGACGAAATCAGCCCATTTCCTTCCAGTCAGGACGACGTTTTCAGCTGAGGACTATGCCAGATTGTACATCAGGGAGATTGTGAGGCTGCACGGTGTCCCAAAGGTCGATTATTTCGATAGGAGCCTGGGCTTACGCTAACTTCCGGAGGTCTTTCCGTATGGGTTTGGGGACACAGTGAGTCTCAAGACAGATTTCATCCTCGATCGACGGCAGCAGAGCGCACTATCCGTACACTCGAGGATATGCGAGCTGCGTGATTGATTTCAATGGTACCGGGAGGATCATTTGCCTTCAGGAGTTTGCTTACAACAACAAACTACCATTCCAAAGATACGATGGCGCCATACGAGGCTTTATACGGGCGAAATGTAGATCGCCGATTGGTTGGTTCGACGCGGGCGAGGTACAGCTGGTTGGCCTGCATTTGGTACATACAGTTGGATAAGGCGGCTTATCCAGAGATCGCAGCGCTCGTAGTCGGCGTAAGTCATACGCGATAACCGGCCGCATTTGGAGTTTCGTAGACGATTGGGTCTTCTTAGCGTCACCCATGGCGGTGTGATGAGATTCGTAAGAAGGGAAACTCACCAAGGTACATTGGGCCCTACCGCATCGTCCGTAGAGTGGGACAAGTTGCTTATGAGTCGATCCGCCATCGAGTTAGAGGCGGTACATCCGGTCTTCCATGTTTCTATGTTGGAAGTGTATCGGTGATCCAAATGAGGTTTTCCCTACTAGTGAGGTCCAGTGTCGAGGGGTTATCGTATGAGGAGAGTCCCATAGCGATACTCGATCGCTGTGTCGCGATCGCGACCAAGGATGTAGCTTCCACAAAGTCCCGTGGAGAAATGATAACCGGAGGAGATGACTTGGGAAGTGGAGGAGGACATTGTCACGCCCGAACCTCAAGCCAGGATCGTGCCCTACCCGGGCACCTTCTACCTTAACAACACAAGTAAATCATGGAAATTTAATAAGACACTCATTTTTTTTTTTTTAACAAACGACGCGTGCAAGGCAAAGCCGACAAGGCTGCCATATATACCTAAACAAAAGACACTACACCGCATACGCAGTCCAATCCCACATATGAATACGCACTTCTAAGAGTTATATCAACTATGACGACAAGGCCCCGCCAGCACCATAATCAGACAAAGTCTGCATCAAGGATATATACCAAAAGATAAACTCGAACAGAGGAGCTATCCAAAACCCCGAGCAGATCCTACGCCGCCGATCACCGAACAGCACCTAAACTCATGGCAGATGAACGCACTTCCGAGGTCAAGACATTTAATAATGTACTGTATGTGAATGAAGTACTGTAATAAAATCATAACAGCTAAACAAAGCAGTGAGACATGTTATAGCCAACCTACAAGACACAATACATAAGCAAATACATCAAGTCGTGACGCAGCCCTCGAGTCATTACCCAAATATAACCACGGGTCTCACGCCCATAACATCAATCATGCCCGTGGAATCTTCCTCACCGCCGGCACCCATGATATAGTACAACACCAATAGGCATACATGAACACCAAGTCCCACCTGGTATAGCATCTGGGGTTTACCTCACTTATACTCTTACCTGGAGAAGGTGGTAAGCAGTGGTATAAGATCTTGGGTGCACTTCACATATACTCTACCTCGAGAAGGTGGTAAAACAGTGTTATAGCATCTGGGTGTACTTCACATATACTCTATCCTCGAGAAGGTAAACAGTGGTATAGCATCTTGGGGTGTACCTCACATATACTCTACCCGAGAAGGTGGTAAACAGTGGTATAGCATCTTGGGGTGTACTCACTTACACTCTTACCCTATCTCGACCGACCATCAAACAAGACATAAGCACTACCATGTCTTTTATAAAAAGAATCCGGGAGTTTAACCCAAGTACTACAAATAACGGAAGCATACCCGTGGAATCCCACATCACTGTCGGTACGTCCAGGTAACTTACAACCAGACAGCCGACCCTTCAACCGAGAGTCGCGACAACGTAATAAAACATAGTACTTGCACTCAAAGGCTATCACCGGCACACACAGGCAATTCCCAATTAATCAAGCCAAAGTACTTATCAAGGCACACATGGAATAATTCTCAATTATCAAGCCAAAGTACTTATCAAGGCACACTTAGACAAATTCTCAATTTATCAAGCCAAAGTACTAATCAAGGCACACTTAGACAAATTCTCAATTTATCAAGCCAAAGTACAAATCAAGGCACACTTAGACAAATTCTCAATTTATCAAGCCAAAGTACAAATCAAGGCACACTTAGACAAATTCTCAATTTATCAAGCCAAAGTACTAATCAAGGCACACTTAGACAAATTCTCAATTTATCAAG
Organism: Przewalskia tangutica; assembly: GCA_029844215.1. Classification (NCBI taxonomy): domain Eukaryota; kingdom Viridiplantae; phylum Streptophyta; class Magnoliopsida; order Solanales; family Solanaceae; genus Przewalskia; species Przewalskia tangutica. The sequence continues at coordinate 110,612,620 of CM056730.1, forward strand.
CCAAAGTACAAATCAAGGCACACTTAGACAAATTCTCAATTTATCAAGCCAAAGTACAAATCAAGGCACACTTAGACAAATTCTCAATTTATCAAGCCAAAGTACAAATCAAGGCACACTTAGACAAATTCTCAATTTATCAAGCCAAAGTACTACGTACGTACATTCTTTTATAAAAGACTCCTTTCTATGTAAAGCCCCAAGATACTAACACCCGTAGTATCAAGGCGTGTCTATTTTTCAAAGTAAGTTACTACACTTTTAGAAAACTCATTTCAAAGCTTGAAATCAAGTAACTCCAAATTTTCACAATCTAGGCAACTTATGCCGATTAATCAAAATAGACAACTTTCAAAACCTTCCATAAAGCCGTTATAACCCTTTATGGTTTTAGACGTATCCATTCCTTCAATAACCAAGAGACTTATACTATTAAAACCAAGTATCACATACTTACAATTCAAGTTCTTAACCTTCAAAATACTTCAAGTCTCTTAATAGTTAGAAAACAAGTTTTCTTCTACTTTTTAAACCTCAAGTAACTTCACCCTTAACACAAGTTACTTCTCTTAAATCATGTCATTTCTCCTCTTTTAAATCAAATAAGTAAATCACTCCTTTGACTCCCCTAAAGTCATTATAATGACCTTTAGGTTTTAGAACTAAGGCCCTAGCCAAAAGATTTGGAAACCACTTCCTTTTTAAGACTACATGTACTTTAAGTAAAAATACCTTCACTTTTAAGAATCCAAACTCCATCAAGAAAATGGATTCTACAACTTACAATCTAAACATCAAAGTACAATCAAGGAAGTACATAGAACAAATTCTATTTTAGGCAATCCAAATACAACCAAGGAATGGATCATTTAAGGAGTAGAACCTACTTTCTTTATCTTTAGGAATCATGCTAGAAGAGGAGATAGTTCACATACCTTTCGGCTAAATCCACAAGCTGCCGAATACGCTGACGAGAAGTGTCAACCTATAATGGTCACAATAAGACTATCAATCTTCTAGTCTCTAACGAGAATAATACTAAGTATTTGGTCTCTAATTCTACGGAAAATCGGGCAGACTTCCTTTGTTTCTACTCACTTTGCCACCTTTTCAAGGCCGAATACAATAACCAACAAGCCACATTTAAGGCTCCAAACAACAACCAAACAAAGGGATTACACGCCTTACAATACGTGTAAAATTCCGCCACAATTCATAATGTAGTTCAATACTTACTTAGTCATTCTACCAACAATGACTCAACACAAGTCCTTTCCAATTCTTTTACAATTCCAAGTTCTAAGGTCTAACATGTTATATAGTCTAAACAACTTCAACAACTACAATTTCCTTCCTTATACAACATGCGATGGCTTAAACGAATAATCAACTTGAATTGTAGTCTTAAGGCTAACATGCTAGTTTTCTGATTAGGTTCTAATAACCAATATCCTTATCAATACTCATACTATATATCTCATGCTTGCTAATAACCATAGCTACAATCATAAGTAAGCCTTAACTATTAAAACGACAAAATTTATACCTTTCAAAGCCCTTAAAATTTCCAAGATCCAAAGTCGCGCTTTAGCAATTCTTAGCTCCTTTACTTAGGTTCCAATACGCTCCAAGCACTCCTAGAGGCCTATGAAGAACCCATCTTCAAGTTCCAACTTCAAAGTCAAGAACTCCAATAGTTTCCGCATGACTAACGTGAAAACTCCGCTTTTTCCAAATCTTTCTATCGAGATAACCTTACAACACCCTGGGGACATTGGGTTAAAGTCTTGTGGCTAATGGATCAAAATCACAAAATTTTTGTGTGATATTCAACAAAGCCGAGAGCTACTCCATGAAGAACAACTAGTGTGATTTTTTCTAAGTGTTAAAATGGCAAGTCTTGCACTAGTAGTGTTTATAACACACAATGGAGGGCTTAGATAAAAACACTTGTATTAATTGGATGATAGGATCAAGCCAAACGGCCTCGACTGGTCAACAATCTCAAGCTCTTAATTAGCAAGACTTATCTTCCACCATGGTAAATGACCATTTTACCCTTAACATTTTCGTCCAAGACCACTTGTTGGGGTGCCACGTGTCGCCTCTCATTCGTCCATAAAATTCAGAACCCTCGTGGCCCCACAAAATGTAAAATTTCTGTGGGCCCCACGTGACCAAATCCATAAAAATAAATTTCCATAGTGTTAATAAGTTCTATACTTTACAAATAATACATTTTGAGAATCCAATTCTCAACAACGAACATTTTTCCTTTCCGACGTCCTAAGACTTTCCGCTAAAACAATCCTTCCTTTCGTACTAATTTCCAAGTCTTGTGTTCCTTACGCATATTCACTTACACATGTCCCGAACTTACTGGTGTAACATTCTTCCCCTTAGAAACATTCGTCCCGAATGTTCTTAGTCGGTTGTCAAGCTATACAAACTCCAAGATAAACTCTATACTATGCCTATCAATCAAAATCGCAAGACTAACGATGCCATACATGGCCACCTCATCATACGTGAACATAATAATGGACCTTCCGTCCGTGGTCCCCGCCACAATACTCGAAGGTTACTTTTCCTACACTGGATTCCTTAGAGGTTCCTTTCTTTCCTTACTTGTCATACCTTTCGTGACTTTCAAACTTATCTAGTACACGCATAAAATCTCAAATATCAAGCTTCTATTCTCCAACTCGAGTTACTATCCAAACTTGGCCATATAGTTACTTACATTCCCGTTAAGGCTCTTCTCGGTCCTTACGACCTAGTTCCGGTTGAACGCATCCACGAACTCGTACAACGATCAACTAGACTTGAGCCTGGCATCCTCGTGACCCTATCACATAACGGGACCATTTCTAATGACATCACCCCATTCCATACTATCGGTGACTAAATGAGTCCATAACCCACTCATCGTCACACTTAACTTCTCGCTCTTAGTCCAAATAAATCTCTTATCTCAAGGTACTTTTACCCTATCCCCTATTCACTAGAGGTTCGCACATAAGCCAAAGTATTTCTACTGCATAATCTTCCTATTGGTCTTACATCACATGAGGCAATTACAACTTGTGAACTCTACACAACTATAGTCTCACCACTTATCATTCTTGTCAATATTATTACTTTTCAATTACTAATGAAAGTATTCCTACCTCCAGGTACTATCACTTATAATCGCTAACCACACAGTGGAAAACATATATGCTAGGCAAAATCAATCTATCAACGCATCGATGATTCAAAAGAATCGAAATATACCAGAACCCCGCGCGATGTCGCCCCGATCCTCGCCAAGAGTCACGCTATCTATGCGTTCAAGGACCGCGAACTATAAACTCCACTCGACTCTACCACGACCGGCCGACATCCGAACACCCCGCTCGGGGACGCATAATCGCGAGGAAAGTGGAACCAACCATCGGCTCATAGCCGAGCCACCTCACCGGCCTCTTCTAAAAGGACATACTCGTGATATGGCCCGGACGCCACAATAATAACAAACACTGCGCTAAGACGGCATTTCCCAAATGACGCTTACTACAATGGAAACACCGAGGAATAAGTGGCCTCGATCGAGAAAATCCTCCGCCTCCGAGAACCTCGACTGGAGCTTGGACCGCTCCTAAATACCTTGGTCAAATCTCCCACCGTGAGCCGCGGGGTATGTATCGGGTAGGCTGACGAATACCTCACTCATTCCGAGGCGCTCGCCCAAAAACTCACCGATAACCAACCGGCTCTTGCCTCTTACGCTGATCTCCGCTGCCCTCTTCCTCTCAGACACATGTCTGCATCGCCGAACAACTCCTCGCGGGAAATCGTAGCATCGCTAACTTGGTCAATAACATAATCGCTTCTCATGACCCTAAAGTCTTCTCCTAATCGAGAAATCAGAGGCTCGTGCCGGGTCTCAAAACTCGCGCAGAAGAACTCGCCGATCGTGGAACAACATCCAGATACCTCGCACGAGCCCTATCAACTCTCGAGTATGACTAGTAGCTCCTCGCTACTCCTTTGCCCTTCTCGGGCGGCCGTTGCCTCCTGAGGCATACCAGAACACAAAAATACGCGAGAGGAATTATCTTACTAACACACTCTATGGCACGATCTCAGAGTGAGAAGAATAGAAACTAACTCCTAAATGTCCCGTAGCTCCTCGCTTATGGGCGTGGCGCGCAACACACCGATAATCAAGACTCTACTAGACACGGCCTCAGAACATTCCGAGGATCGATCGCTCGATACCACTCACACGCCCGAACCCCAAGCTCGGATCGTGCCCTACCCGCACCCTTCTACCTTAACAACACAAGTAAATCATGCGAAATTTAATAAGACCTCATTTTTTTAACAAACGTGACGCGCAAGGGCAAAGCCGAAGGCCGCCATATATACCTAAACAAAAGACACTACACCGCATACGCAGTCCAATCCTACATATGAATACAGCACTTAAGAGTTATATCAACTACGACGACAAGGCCTCGCCGCATCTATAATCAGACAAAGTCTGTATCAAGGATATATACCAAAAGATAAACTCGACAGAGGAGCTATCCAAAACCCCGAGCAGATCCTACGCTCGCGATCACCGAACAGACTAAACTCACAGATGAACGCAGCTTCGGGCGAGGTCAAGACGTAATAATGTACTGATGGAATGTAGCATCAGTAATAAAATCATAACAGCTTAAACAAAGCAGAGACATGTGCGATAGCCAACCTACATACACACATAAGCAATACATCAAGTCGTGGACGCAGCCCTCGTGAGTCATTACCCAAATATAACCACGGGTCTCACGCCCATAACATCAATCATGCCCGTGGAATCTTCCTCACCGCTGCAATCCATGATACAAGACAACACCAATAGGCATACATGAACACCAAGTCCCACCTGGTATAAAGATTCGGGTTTACCCTCACTTATACTCTTACCCCGGGAGGTGGTAAAGCGGGGTATAAAGATCTCAAAGTGCACTTCACATATACTCTACCCGGGAGAAGGTGGTAAAACAGCGAGTATAGCATCTCAGTGTACCACTTCACATATACTCTATCCTCGAGGTGGTAAATGGTGGTATAAGATCTCGGTGTACCTCACATATACTCTACCCGAGTATGGTAAAACAGGTGGTATAGCATCTTGGGGGTGTACCCCTCACTTACACTCTTACCCTATCTCGACCGACCATCAAACAAGACATAAGCACTACCATGTCTTTTATAAAAAGAATCCGGGAGTTTAACCCAAGTACTACAAATAACGGAAGCATACCCGTGGAATCCCACATCACCGTTTCAGACGTCTGTAACTTACAACTGCATGTACCATTCTTCAACCGAGAGTCGCGACAACGTAATAAAACATAGTACTTGCACTCAAAGGCTATCACCGGCACACACAGGCAATTCCCAATTAATCAAGCCAAAGTACTTATCAAGGCACACATGGAATAATTCTCAATTATCAAGCCAAAGTACTTATCAAGGCACACTTAGACAAATTCTCAATTTATCAAGCCAAAGTACTAATCAAGGCACACTTAGACAAATTCTCAATTTATCAAGCCAAAGTACAAATCAAGGCACACTTAGACAAATTCTCAATTTATCAAGCCAAAGTACAAATCAAGGCACACTTAGACAAATTCTCAATTTATCAAGCCAAAGTACTAATCAAGGCACACTTAGACAAATTCTCAATTTATCAAGCCAAAGTACAAATCAAGGCACACTTAGACAAATTCTCAATTTATCAAGCCAAAGTACAAATCAAGGCACACTTAGACAAATTCTCAATTTATCAAGCCAAAGTACAAATCAAGGCACACTTAGACAAATTCTCAATTTATCAAGCCAAAGTACTACGCACGCATATCTCTTTTATAAAAGACTCTTTCTATGTAAAGCCCCAAGATACTAACACCCGTAGTATCAAGGCGTGTCTATTTTTCAAAGTAAGTTACTACACTTTTAGAAAACTCATTTCAAAGCTTGAAATCAAGTAACTCCAAATTTTCACAATCTAGGCAACTTATGCCGATTAATCAAAATAGACAACTTTCAAAACCTTCCATAAAGTCGTTATAACCAACTTCCCATAAAGCCGTTATAACCCTTTATGGTTTTAGACGTATCCATTCCTTCAATAACCAAGAGACTTATACTATTAAAACCAAGTATCACATACTTACAATTCAAGTTCTTAACCTTCAAAATACTTCAAGTCTCTTAATAGTTAGAAAACAAGTTTTCTTCTACTTTTTAAACCTCAAGTAACTTCACCCTTAACACAAGTTACTTCTCTTAAATCATGTCATTTCTCCTCTTTTAAATCAAATAAGTAAATCACTCCTTTGACTCCCCTAAAGTCATTATAATGACCTTTAGGTTTTAGAACTAAGGCCCTAGCCAAAAGATTTGGAAACCACTTCCTTTTTAAGACTACATGTACTTTAAGTAAAAATACCTTCACTTTTAAGAATCCAAACTCCATCAAGAAAATGGATTCTACAACTTACAATCTAAACATCAAAGTACAATCAAGGAAGTACATAGAACAAATTCTATTTTAGGCAATCCAAATACAACCAAGGAATGGATCATTTACGAGTAGAACCTACTTTCTTTATCTTTAGGAATCATGCTAAGAGGAGATAGTTCACATACCTTTCGCTAAATCCACAAGCTAAGCCGAATACGCCGTACGTAGAAGTGTCAACCTATAATGGTCACAATAAGACTATCAATCTTCTAGTCTCTAACGTAGAATAATACTAAGTATTTGGTCTCTAATTCTACGGAAAATCGGGCAGCACTTCCTTTGTTTCTACTCACTTTGCCACCTTTTTCAAGGCCGAATACAATAACCAACAAGCCACATTTAAGGCTCCAAACAACAACCAAACAAAAGGGGATTACACGCCTTACAATACGTAAAATTCCGCCCCACAATTCATAATGGTAGTTCAATACTTACTTAGTCATTCTCCAACAATGACTCAACACAAGTCCTTTCCAATTCTTTTACAATTCCAAGTTCTAAGGTCTAACATGTTATATAGTCTAAACAACTTCAACAACTACAATTTCCTTCCTTATACAACATGCGATGGCTTAAACGAATAATCAACTTGAATTGTAGTCTTAAGGCTAACATGCTAGTTTTCGGATTAGGGTTCTAATAACCAATATCCTTATCAATACTCATACTATATATCTCATGCTTGCTAATAACCATAGCTACAATCATAAGTAAGCCTTAACTATTAAAACGACAAAATTTATACCTTTCAAAGCCCTTAAAATTTCCAAGATCCAAAGTCGCGCCTTAGCAATTCTTAGCTCCTTTCCTTAGGTTCCAATACGCTCCAAGCACTCCTTAGAGGCCTATGAAGAACCCATCTTCAAGTTCCAACTTCAAAGTTGAAGAACTCCAATAGTTTCCGCCATGACTAACGTGAAAACTCCGTTTTCCAAATCTTTCTATTGAGATAACCTTACAACACCCTTGGGGACATTGGGTTAAAGTCTTGTGGCTAATGGATCAAAATCACAAAATTTTTGTGTGGGATATTCAACAAAGCCGAGAGCTACTCCATGAAGAACAACTAGTGTGATTTTTTTCTAAGTGTTAAAATGGCAAGTCTTGCACTAGTAGTAAGCTTATAACACACAATGGAGGGCTTAGATAAAAACACTTGTATTAATTGGATGATAGGATCAAGCCAAACGGCCCTCGACTCGTCAACAATCTCAAGCTCTTAATTAGCAAGACTTATCTTCCACCATGGTAAATGACCATTTTACCCTTAACATTTTCGCCCAAGACCACTTGTTGGGGTGCCACGTGTCGCCTCTCATTCGTCCATAAAATTCAGAACCTCGTGGCCCCACAAAATGTAAAATTCTCTGTGGGCCCCACGTGACCAAATCCATAAAAATAAATTTCCATAGTGTTAATAAGTTCTATACTTTACAAATAATACATTTTGAGAATCCAATTCTCAACAACGAACATTTTTCCTTTCCGACGTCCGGAAGACTTTCCGTCGGAAAAACAATCCTTCCTTTCGTACTAATTTCCAAGTCTTGTGTTCCTTACGTACATTCACTTACACATGTCCTGAACTTACGGGGTGTAACAGACATGTTGGGGAGGTATCCTCACTTATTTCCTATACCTGCAGGTATTTCATTTTCCCTTGCTTGTCAGGTTTTAATTGAAGTGTTTCTTTTGCTTAAATGTTTTTATGTGGCCATGAGTGGCATTTTTGGTATGTCGGGGTTGTGAAAGGAAACTATGTCGCTAATTTAGTTTGACTCCGAAAGAACATTCGGGGACGAATGTTTCTAAGGGGGGAAGAATGTTACACCCCGTAATTTCAGAACATGTTTTTAAGAACGTAAGTAAAAATCCACAAGTGTTAAGATTTGAGACTTGTAAAATTTATCGGAAATTATGGAATTGTCGGAAATTGTGTTATTGTAACGAATGGGAGGGCGACACGTGTCACCCCCCCTTATGTGATGCCTTGGTCGAAAAATGCAAGGGCAAGAGGGTCATTGGACCTTAGTCTTGCAAGCATGTGTAGCATGAGAAAGTTGACTAGTCAAGAGGTCAATAAGTCTTGATATTTAGCAAGACTAGATCCCAACCAACCATTTGTTTGTATCCTAACCCTCCAAGGTGCTACTTATATTACTACTAGTAGAGAGGGAGCTCAACACTTAGAAATTTTACACAAAAAATTGGAAGAACATAGGCAAAGCTCTCGGGTTCACCTTGCAAAAAGAAGAAAAAAATTTGTTCCTTGTTCTTTTAGTTCCCCACTTTAAACCAAGGTTCCTAGGTGTATTGTAAACACATCTCTATAGAAAAATCTTGGAAAAAGATTGTTTACGGGTTAGTCGCAAACGAAAACCTAAGGGTCTTTCTAGGTTTTGCTTGGAGTTTTTAAGGATAATTGTTGGTATTGTTCTAAGGGTCTCAACAAGCGGATTGAGGTGTCTTGGAGAGGCTATAAACTACTAAGGAGCGACTTCGGATTGGAGTTGGTTTAAGAATCATTGAGGTATAATCTTGTTCTTTGAAAGTATTACAAGATTATTCATTTTGTTGTTGTTAGCTTTGTATGTTGCAAGCATGAAATTGTTATATTGAAGTTATAAAGATTATGGATTGATCATAGCCTTGGAAATCCGAAATGTAAGATAATCCATTACTAAGTTGAATTACAATTTAATCGTTGTTAGAACCGTCGCATGTCATTGACTTAAGGATTATGGTTATTATAATCAAATGCGACTTGATATCATGTTATGCTACAAATTTGGGTTGAAATATAAATTGTGAGCCAATTGGGGCTGTTTAGTTAGTCACTTGTATTGGACTACCTGCTATATAAATTGTGAGCCAATTGGGGCTGTTTAGTTAGTCATTTGTATTGGACTACTTGCTATATAAATTGTGAGCCAATTGGGGCTGTTTAGTTAGTCATTTGTATTGGACTACTTGCTATATAAATTGTGAGCCAATTGGGGTTGTTTGGTTATTGTATTTCGACCTTGGAAAAGGTGGCAAAGTTAGTAAAAACAAAGGAGGTGCTGCCCGATTTTCCGTAGAATTTAGAGACTTAACCCTTATAATATTCTACGTTTGAAGTAAGGCTTTAATAGACGTATTGTGAATATTATAGGTTGACATAGTACGGGCGGGACTTCGTACTTGGCAAAGTGGTTTGACCCGACAAGGTATGTAGAACTTTTTCCTATCTTTTGAGCATGACTAGTTAGCGTATGTAGTACGGTAGACGTACAAGACTTTGACATACTTCACTTGTTTTACGAAATGCCAAGTCGGGTGAGTTAGGAGATTTAACTCACTTCTTTGAGAATATTAAAGATGTCTTAAGTCTTGTTAAAGATAAGGGACTTGAAGAATTTTAAAGTATGTAATACTTGTGTCGTTTTAAAAACGTATAAGTCCCTTGGATAGGAAATTGTACATGACTAAGGTATAAAGTGAATATAACGACTTTATGGGGAGTTGGTTATATTGACTTTATGGAATGAGAAATGACTTGATTTAATGAAAGGCAAATTGATTTTAAGGTATCAATTGCCTAAGGTTTTAACAAGAAAAGGAGTCACTTGATTTAGAAGCCTACTTTAATTCTAAAGGTATTGTGACTTGCCTTGAAATGGAATTTGGACTTGATACTATGGTTAATAGTGTCTTGGAAGCTTTCTACTAAAAAGAGTCATTTGTTTTTAAAGAATAGAAGTACGTGGTACTTGGGGTTAAATTCCCGGATTCTTATAAAAGACATGATAGTGCCTTAAGTAAACTAAAATGAGAGTGTAGAAGAATAAGACTAATAAGAAGTTAGGGAATTGCTAACTTGCTTAATTATTGTATGGCCAGGTTGTGAGATAGGGTAAGAGTATCGTGAGGGCAAACCCCAAGACGCTATACCACCTTCTCCGTGATAAGAGTATAAATGAGGGTAAGCCCCAAGACGTTATACCACTGCATTATCTTCTTGAGGTAAGAGTATAAATGGCGGGCAAACCCCAAGACGTTATACCACCGCTCAGTGGTAAGAGTGTAAATGAGGGTAAGAACCCCAAGACGTTATACCACCTGGTTTTGGGGTTCACTACCCATGATTTGATTAGGATCTATTATGATGTTGTATGTATTCTCTTGATTTACTCTCATTGTTAGTAAGGCACCGTAATCGTAATTTTGTTATCATACATGTCTCGACTTTATTTTAAACTTACATTGCAATTACAGATTCTTCCGCTTTACATACTTAGTACATATTGTGTAATCGACCCTTTCCTGGGCCGTTCACGCCGCAGAAAGGGTAAGGTGGCGATCCACATTCTGGATCACTTATCGACGTTGAAGCTCCATTCTCCGAGGCTTGTCTTTCTTTTGGTACGCCTTGTCCCTGATGTTGTAGATTATGTACATTCAGGGTATGGCGGGGCCCTGTCCCGCCACAGTTGTTATTCCTAGAGGTCTGTATTCACATATGTGGTTGGGCTACAAGAACTGAGTCGTAAAGTTGTACTTTTGACTTTGTTTATATTATGGAAGGCGCCTTTGCCAGCCGTGTTGTATATTATTTACACATGTGTTTACGTTGTGTATGTTCCGCTGCTATTCTCTGATGTATACCTGAACGGGGTGCCCTAGGGCACCAGTCGCGGCCCGGGGTCGGGTCGTGACAATCGCCTCTATGCAACGATGTCATTTTATTTAAGTCTATGCAACGACTTCATCTATATTTCGTCTATGCAACGTTGAACATCGGCATCACATCTATGCAACATCGCCATTTCATTTAAGCTATGCAACGGCTTCATCTATGTTTTGTCTATGCAACGACAAACATCTGCATCGCGTCTATGCAACGATGTCATTTCATTTAAGCATATGCAATGACTTCATCTATGTTTCGTCTATGCAACGACGAATATCTGCATCACATCTATGCTACGACATCCTTTCATTTAAGCCTATGCAACGACTTCATCTATGTTTCGTCTATGTAACAACGAACATCTGCATCGCATCTATGCAACGACGTCTTTTTATTTAAGCCTATGCAATGACTTCATTTATGTTTTGTCTATGCAACGACAAATATATGCATCGTGACTATGCAACGACGTCATTTTATTTAAGCATATGCAATGGATCTATCTATGTTTCGTCTATGCAACGACGAACTTCTACAGCGCTTCTATGCAACGATGTCATTTTATTTATGCCAATATAATAGCTCCATCTATGATTCGTCTATCCAACGACGAATATCTGCATCGCGTCTATGCAACGACGCATTTCATTTAAGTCTATGCAACGACTTCATCTATGTTTCGTCTATGCGACGATGAATATCTGCATCGCGTCTATGCAACGACGCAATTTCATTTAAGCCTATGCAACAGCTCCATATATATTTCGTCTATAATACGATGAACATCTGGACCACGTCTATGCAACGACGTCATTTCATTTAAGCCTATGCAACGACTTCATCTATGTTTTTCCTATGCAATGACGAACATCTGCATCGCATCTATGCAACGGCGCAATTTCATTTAAGCATATGCAATGGCTTCATTTATGTTTTGTCTATGCAACGACAAACATCTGCATCGCGTCTATGAAACGATGTCATTTCATTTAAGTCTATGCAACAGCTTTATCTATGTTTTGTCTATGTAACGACGAATATCTGTCTCGCGTCTATGCAACGGCATCATTTCATTTAATCCTATACAACGACTTCATCTATATTTCGTCTATGTAACGACGTCATTTCATTTAAGCCTATGCAACGGCTTCATCTATGTTTCGTCTATGCAATGACGAACATCTGTATCACGTCTATACAACAATGTCATTTCATTTAAGCCTACGCAATTGCTCCATCTATGTTTCGTCTATGCAATGAAGAACATCTGTATCGCGTCTATGCAACGACGCAATTTCATTTAAGCCTATGCAACAGCTCCATCTATATTTCGTTTATGCAACGACGAACATCTACATCGCCTCTATGCAACGATGTCATTTTATTTAAGTCTATGCAACGACTTCATCTATGTTTCGTCTATGCAACGATGAACATCGGCATCACGTCTATGCAACGACGTCATTTCATTTAAGCTATGCAACGGCTTCATCTATGTTTTGTCTATGCAACGACAAACATCTGCATCGCGTCTATGCAACGATGTCATTTCATTTAAGCATATGCAATGACTTCATCTATATTTCGTCTATGCAACGACAAACATCTGCATCACATCTATGCAACGACATCATTTCATTTAAGTCTATGTAACGACTTCATCTATGTTTCGTCTATGCAACGACAAATATCTGCACCGTGTCTATGCAACGACACCATTTCATTTAATCCTATGCAACAACTTTATCTATGTTTCGTCTATGCAATGACGAACATATGCATCACGTCTATGCAACGACGTTATTTCGTTTAAGCATATGCAACGGCTTCATCTGTGTTTCGTCTATGCAATGACGAGCATCTGCATCGCGTCTATGCAACAATGTCATTTCATTTATGCCTACGAAAACGACTCCACCTATATTTCGTCTATGCAACGACGAACATCTGCATCGTGTCTATGCAATGACGCAATTTTATTTAAGCCCATGTAACGCTTTCATTTATGTTTCGTTTGAGCAATGACGAACATCTGCATCACCTCTATGCAACGACGTCATTTTATTTAAGCTTATGCAACGACGAACATCTCCATCGCGTCTATGCAACGACGTCATTTCATTTAAGCATATGCAATGACGTCATCTATGTTTCGTCTATGCAACGACGGACATCTACATCGCGTCTATGCAATTACGTCATTTCATTTAAGCCTATGCAATGACTTCATCTATGTTTCATCTATGCAACGACGAACATCTGCATCGCTTCTATACAAGGACGTCATTTCATTTAAGCCTATGCAACCACTTCATCTATGTTTTGTCTATACAACGACGAATATCTGCATCGCGTTTATGCAACGACGCCATTTCATTTAAGTCTATGCAACGGCTTCCTCTATGTTTCGTCTATGCAACGTCGAACATCTGCATCACATCTATGCAACGACGTCATTTCATTTAAGCCTATGCAATAACTTCATCTATATTTCGTCTATGCAACGACGAATATCTACATCGCGTCTATGCAACGACGCTATTTCATTTAAGCTTATGCAATGACTTCCTCTATGTTTCGTCTATGCAACGACGAACATTTGCATCGCGTCTATGCAACGACGCCATTATCATCGCGTCAGCACACTGACGCCATCAACATCGTCAATACAATGACGACATCATCATCGTGTCAACACCATGACGCCATCAGCACCGTCAACACAGTGACGTCACCCACATCACCTCTAACCCAGTGTAATCATAATTCGACAATGGGACAAAATTTTGAATTTACGTCTGCCTTTCTTTAATTTTCTAGCATCGCAGCAACTCAGTGTCATCATAATTCGACATTAGGACAAAATTTTGAATCGGCATCAGTCCGTCTTTAATTTTCTAGCATCGCAGCAACTCAGTGTCATCATAATTCAACATTGAGACAAAAAATTTAAATCTGCATTAGCTTTGCTTTTAATTCTTCTTAAAATTTATTTTGCCCACACATTTCTTGATCCTTGTTCTAATTCTGACGATGGAGACAAAATTGGTTACAAGTCAACGTCTTTGTCGGAAAACTCTTTCATCGTCTTCAGTCAAAGAGGGACAAGTTGTTGACACCCAATTTTGACTCATCTTTTGACTATTTGTTGCAATTTTAAGTATTTTTTAACACCGCATTTTTGTCATATTTTTTTCATTTTTATATCATAATCATATTTTTATACTAATACTTTGTTTGTTTTATTTTCGCAAAATGACATCGCGTTTATTATTTTTAATTAGGCATTAAACATTTCTTAAATATTTTGTTATTATTACTCCGACATTTTATTTTGATAATTTTGCATCTCTTTAAATCATGTTTTCTTTTAAATAATAAACTATTTTTTTATTTTTACAGAAAAATAAAAATAATGCTAAAAGGTGCTAAATGCAAGGGCTGCTAAATGCTAAAAGATGCTAAAAGGGTTCGCGGATTTGTCACCTAATTAGCTTGGGTGAATAAGGACACCTAAATGTTAACTAAGTCAAGTCAACACTAACTTCATTTAAATGGTCTGCAAAATTGTGTAAGATTTTGGCTAGAGTTCTTTATTAATCTAGAGGGAAGAGATTAGACATCTTCTAAGATCCGCTAATTTGCGGTTGTTCGTTCAAACCTAGGTTATTATTATGCTAAGAGTATAATGCATGTTTAAAAGATGTTACAAGTATTTTATAAAAATATGCATTTTGATAAAGGATTTATAAGACCAATGCTATAAAAGTACATATAAAGTTTAAATATATGCATTTGTATTATTTATGAGAAAATGATGCAAAGTTGATTTATTGGCTAAATGCATGTATTTACTTGGTAACTTAATATTGATTAACACAAGTATGACATGATGCATAAAAATACTTAATTTTGCAATTGAGAAGATCTATGCCTAAATTTCATTAGTAGATATTAAATTGTTAGGCAAAAGTTTAGGTGTGCATGATAAGCCTAGGATAATTAACTTAATCAGAAGCAAATTTCTAGTATCAAATTACTTTCTAATAGCGACTTAAAGCTTAGGGGGTCCTACTAATGTAATGTTAGACAAATAATTAGCAACAAATGAATGGGGAAAGGGGAATCAATAATAATGACTCGAAGAATGACGATGCTATTCCGCCTGCAGTTTGAATTTTCTGATGCGAGATGCGACGATAGAAATAGATGCAGGTCCTCATTTGAAGTAGCTCATGATGAGTCTCGCCATGAGACTCTTCATTTTGCTCCGATGCATTTCATGTAAAAATAAGAAAGATAAAGATTAGTATACATTCAAAATTTATCAACAATACAAGCAAAATACATTTTATACACGCACACAAGGACTTAGCAGATGGCAAAAATAAATGAGAAATAAACTTAGCCCAGATATGCTCACATGCTGGATACAATAGTGCACATGTAATATAGTGACCTCTTAAGCATGTAAAGATACTTGATTACGATATGTGTTTTAAGACTAAGAGTGACTGAAATATTGACATTTAGGCAAACAACAAGGCATATTTATAAGAATGCAATTTGACACGAGAGGGGCAAGGCAGTGGCCTAAAGGGGTCATGATAAACCAAGATGTATCACCTGTAAATAACATGCTTCATTTTTGTCACATTATAGGAGACTTGACAGTGCTTATAGAACAGCCATACAAAGGCATCAACAAGCAGGAGCAAAAATAAGAAGGGACGGGCATACACTTCCTTATTCGATCGATTTGTAGGTATGTAGCCATTTTTAATCATTTAAGCTAGTCTCAACTATTTCAAGCCAATATTAAGACAACGCGACAAGTTACAATTAACACAATACCAAACATGAGGTCGACTGTTTCTACAAATCAGCTTATCTATACTATATTAGTATATTGTATCTATTAAACAGAGTAACTCCAAATTACGTATTCAGACAATTCAAATCAATATCAGACCAAACCCCACGAATATACATGGTGATATATAGCGATGAGAGAAGTGTATCGACGGGCAATAGCCACCAAACAGAGCTTATACAATTTAATAGGTATGCAAACAACCAGATTAAGCCAAGCATTTTAGCCTATACATGATCAGAACACACATTACGAAGTACAGATCGATCAAGGATATGAAAAGACATGAGTTTACCTTCTTCGGGCAGCTAACCGGGGTAGCGTATCAAGTCGTCGATTCACTCGGGAATGTATTAGCGAAGCTTTTCTTTATTTTTTTAAATTTGCTTTAAAGAATTAGGATTTTACAATACCTGATGTTCGACTGTTATTATTGTTTTTTGCTACTGTTTTTCCTCTTATTTTTGGATGTCGATGCCTATTGATGTTTACCTCCTCGCTGTTAATTTCTCCATTGATATTAAAGGGGTTCTTTCTATGAAAGTCGGTCTTTTGATCCTTAACCGATGTCTTGTATGTGTATGAATCTCTGTATATATAGTCCCAATTGAGTTCTCAATTTGGTAAGATTTTGGTACTAATTTTATTGCGATCTTCGGTGTTGATTCTCGAAAATCTTAGACTGATTATTGGTGTGATTTTACAAGCTTCTTATGGTAAGTTTTGGGTGTAAGATTTCGTTTTATGGTAAGTTATTTTGGTAAGCCTTAAGACTGATTTTGCAATGATTTTGTAGGGATTTTCTTTGTGATTTATGGTAAAGAAAAGCTGGGTCACGAGGGTAAAGGTGCAGCGGTTACCTAAAACTGCTAGGTTTTAGGTTAGGGTCTTTTTGATCTTGTGTAGAAGAAGGGAAAATGGGGTCTAATAAGGGTGTTGAGCCAAACGGGTGTGGGCTAAAAGAGTGTGCTTGGGGTATTTTAAAATAAAAGAGAGGGGTTGGGCCTCTTGATTTTAATTGGTTTGGGTAGAGTTTTAAGTGTTAGTTTATTTTAAGTGTTAGTAAATGGGGTTTGAGTTATTATTAAATTATTTTAATATGATTTTAGGTGCTTTATTAGTTTTAGCTTTGGTTTAAATTATTACGACGCCGTTATTAAAAACTTATTTATTGCGCATACTTTGCGATGTTAATTAAATTAGAGGGGGGATTTCAATTACAAATAATAATTATGAAATTGCTTTGAGTATTAATAAATGTGGATATAATTTTAAGAAATACTTGATGCGATGCCACTATCAAATTGTTTATTTATTTATGTATTTATTATTATTAAAATTCTAAAGGCGGACATAATATTTATGGAGTGCTTAATTCTTGAGATGTCATTATTGAATTACTTATTTATGTATTTATGTGTTTATGCATGTATTATTATTGTTAAAATTATTAAGATTATTCTAAAAATTAGTGTAATTTTATGATTAATGATTGGACGAGAGGGTCAAAATTGGGTGTCAACATTTATAAGACACCTATTAAAAATGTTTATCAATTTTTTTTATTCCCACTATTTATATTATTGGTGTTGTATTAAATCCGACTACTAAAATAGACGGTTGTAAAACACTTATTGAAACGATTTATGATTGTATAGCAGTACTTCCACCTCCAACTCCAAAAAAACCAAATGAATAACCACCTAAGGAACCAACTAAAGAAGAAGTTTTGTCTAGCATACACGATGAATGCAAAAAAGTATATATGCATTACCAACAAGAAAGCGCTAGGAACCAACCGACTTCTTATCCATCTTTTTCTTCTCCATCTTCTTCCTCTGCTTCTCCATTTTCTTCTTCTCTATCTTCTCCTTCTCCTTGTCCTTGTCCTTCTCCTCCTCCTTCTCCTCCTCCTCCTCCTCCTCCTCCTCCTCCTCCTCCTCCTCATTCTTCTTCTTCTTCTTCTTCTTCTTCTTCTTCTTCTTCTTCTTCTTCTACAATACAACCTTATAAAAGACATGATGTTTCTACGACTAGTATTAAAATCCTTAGAAATAGAATGTTTAGTGGTTCCACTACTAATCAAGATAACGAGTTTGATGTTTTTGTTTTGCAGGGTGTTATATCATACCAATCAGTTCTCAATGAAGAAGGACGTGAAGGCTTGATTAAATACTGGAGGAAAAATGAGAAGAGATTTTCGATACTAGCAAAGATGGACCGAGATGTGTTGAACATTCAAGCGTCATCAACGGCGTCTGAAAGCGCTTTTTCTGCCGGAAGATTTCAAATAGGAGAGCACATACACACATTAGCGGGAGACAACTTGGAGATTACAGTTCTATTCAGAGTTTGGATACGAGCGGAGCGTAGAAGGTGCGGTCAAACAGAGATCAACGAAGAAGACGACGAAAACTACAACGAAATCTTGTCTGAGGGAACTGAAAGTGACGTCGACCAATTTGACCAACAACTTCTAATTCCAACTGAAGAACCACAAGACATTGTAAAGAAATTAGAAAATGTATTTTTAACTATGTAATTTTTTTAATTGCAATTTTACTATGTGATTTGCAATTTTTGAACAACACCACAAAGTTGCAATTTTGAAATTATATTACTTAAAATCATATTTCTATTAAATAATATAAGAGACACAAAAACAGTCTTGGGATGTTTTTATTACACTATCTTGTTCAATTATCTAAGTGTTTATATTCACAACTTTTTTGAAATTAAGTGTCTAAAAAAAAGTGAAACCCCGGCCCCGCCCCGCCAACACCGATCCCCTTTTCCGACGGGATGTGGGACGGGACAGGAAATCGGCCTGTGCCGCCAATCCCGACCCTTCCAGCCCCGTCGAGTCCCGTCCCGCCGGACCCGACCCCGGTCCCTTTGACAGCCTTACTATAAACATTGCTTTTGGCCGACACACGTAATAAGAGTCCTGGCTCTGCAACTTCCATATGACTTGTATGTTCTTTTAGGCAGGTCTATTTGTTTCTACTCTTCTTGCAGTTCCATTTATGTTTCCCATTGGCTCATATAAAAATAATAGAAAAAATATGTTTTTTGTTTAAAAGCTAGTAGTATTAGTTTATTGTTATTGGACTTGCTCCTAAATTTGTTTCCGTTTATAATGTAAGGTAGGATTACGTGGAAGTGCGTTTTGTTTTGTTATAATTATGTAATTATCTTATCCTATAACTGTGACTAACTATAAAAATTTACTAAAAATATTTAAAATATAAAAAAATAAATATAAGAAGAAGCTAAGAAAATCCAACATCTATTATATATACATGTAAATTAATTTTAACTTTAACTTTCTTAATTATTCTAAGAAGGAGGTTCGGATGAACCCCTTTCCACACCCTAACTCTGCCTATGATCCTATAACTATTATACTTCTTTTGCATAAACTTCTTCCGTACAATTTTAAATTAAAAAGCCAAACCTTTCAAAATTAATTGCATAACTTGTTCTATATATTAAATTGTTCAAGTTCAATGCGTAGGTTGAGATAAAATCGATCAGAGATTTATCAATGACTTTTTTCAAATTAGGCATTAGGCCTAACTCACGCTCCAAATTAAAAGTAGCTCAAAAGAAGAAGGATTGTCCAAGCCTTATAACAAGTTCAGGGATCTCATCTCTCACGGATGTGATTTATTTCTCTTCAACATCCCTATTGTTGATGTTGGATGAGTGTTGTGACAAGTGTTGTGCCAACATCGCTTATGAACATAAGGATGTTGCCAACAATGTTGTGACAACATCTCTGTAAACGATTTTGCCTATTTTTCCGACCAAAACAGTGTTTGTTACTGTGAGTTAAAAATGACCTAGGCAATCTAACAAGGAAGCTATGTTTAAAACGTGGGAAAAGACGACATCATTTTTAAGAGACTTAGTTGAAAAATAGCTAGTTCGAATCGAACATGTTGATACTCTTCGTCAACTAGCTGATATTTTTACCAAATCTCTAGATCACGAGAGAATTTCTAGCTTGAAGAAATCTTTTGGTCTATGCTTTCTCTGAAAATGAAACAAGCAAGGTAGATGTTGTCCTCAATGTTGTCTCAACATTTTGGATAACATTTACTGTTTTGTCAATATACTTGGTAAATGTTGTGGCAATGTTGTATAATATTCTTTTTACTCAAGCATGACTCTATAATGACAAGAAATAAATGCGATATCGTTCTCTGCGATGGTATATCTAAAATAATTAGATATATCATAAAAAGGGAGTATCATAAGAAGGCAAAACCTATACATAAGATTTGGTTGTATACAAAAAGAGCAAAGCTATAAGATTGGTATCGTTCCTATTATATAGGAGTACCACGGGCTTCAAAGAAGGTTGAAAATACCTAAATATTTTTTTCTCTTTATGTGTTCAACTAAGTTGATTAAGGACAATGAAAAATGTCACATTAATCCAGAGATCAAACTCATAGGGAACATGTACAGAAGATGTTTACCAAATCAGAAAATTCTTGGAGTCTTATACTACTTGAGTTGATTAAAAATGTTGCCAACATCACCAACAACATCATCTTCCAGTATGTTGATGAATAATATTTTTGTCTTATTTTTATGAGTTTTCGTCTCTGTTTTAATTTCAAATCCTAATGAATATGGACAGAAATTACCGTTTTAATTTTCAAAATTTTAAAAGATGTTGTATGCTATGTTTTCTCCTTATTTTAGGTATAAAGAGCTTCAAATTCTTTATACTGCCTAAATGTGAGGAAAAAGAAGTTGTAGAGTTTAAAAATTGTCATATGAAAAAAATCTCCACTAGTCTTTGTGTTGTCACATCAACCGGATCAATCAAATCAATGGAAACCAAACACCACTAACACAATTTCAAAATCAATTTTTCCCAAACACACCAAACTCTTCAAAACCCTCTCCTATGTCCATTTCCCCGAAATCTTCCAACACTAAAGAATACACTCCAATGTCAACCAGCCCATCAAACGATAAAGTGATATATAAACATTATACACCAGTTAATGATCTGAAACCTATCCATGAAGATTTCTCATAGGCAATGATTTTGTCCGGTTCAGATGAACCATTACAGATAAGCTTTTCAGGTGACCATAAAAACCCCATAGATGTTGATGCAACATCGGACTTTTCGAACCTTGCTACTCGACATTCTTCATCAACATTCCCATTGAGAAGGTCCAAAAGGCTTTTTGAAAACCAATTTCGTGAGAATCAGACTGCTAAAAGGTCAAGGGTAGAGTCGACTTTCCCGGTTGACTCTAGCAGTATCAGCAGCAGTACTGACACTGATTTCAGTGTTCACAGCAGTCCTGAAACACCTTCTACACCCACTCCACAAGATGAACCTGAGAAGGAAGAAGAAGAGGTGTCAGACAACACACATCTGAGGAACTTTATGTCAAAAAGGGTCAGAAGAACTTACCGAAATGTTGCCTCAAAGGTTGCCTCAACATCAAAGGTAACAGGCACACAAGTTGACCCAGAATATGTTGCCCCAATATCAGAAGCAACACCTGCATCAACCCCATCATATAACAGCAACACAGAATCTGAATCAGATTCTGAGGTAATGACTCACTCTCCTTTATTTCAAACAAAATCATGTGCTGATAATTGAAAATATTTTAATAATAGAGTAATTAGGGGAGTGAAAGTTATTGACCTGACCTCATTCTCCACTTATGACCTAATTGATTTTTTAAGTAACAGAAATGTCTTGAATTCTGTAACTAGCAAAAATTATTATTGTGAAAAGGTGATTAGAGTGTTCTATTTGAAACCTGTTGTTAAAGACACTAGCTCGAAGAAATTTGAGAAAGTATACCTATACAACATTGTATATAAATTCACACCTGAAATCATCAACTCTACTCTAGGGATAACCATAAATGAAAGACCCTCTCAATCCAATCCCACTACAGATGAACTTAATACTATGATCAAGTATCTTACGGGAAATTTGATCACAATTTGGGCACCTCATAGTCCTGTGTCTAACTCACTTCCCTGTTTACATCCTTGCACAAGCTTATCATTTTCAATTGGCTACCTTCTCTTAATGAGACGGTAGTAACTCTAGAGCAAGCATCACTTCTGTCTAAGATTGGGAGAAATGAAAGAGTTACTTGGGAACTTTAATATTTGAACATGTTTCCAACTTGGCAGAAAGAAAGAGCAACTTTTCCCTTTCATAACCCTCCTTGATCTATCAAATCCTCCTCAATCAAGAATTTAAAATCCCAAAATGGGAGAAGCTGAGTCCTGCCTTAGAGGTATACTCAGTGCAAAAAACGGTACTAAATAGCAGAGACAAGATCATCGATCTGCCCTGGAAGAAGGAAGACTGGGACTTAAAAACATCATCAGATTTTGTCAACATTTCATACAACACATAACCAGGTAAGGTCCCAATGTCCAATGAATGACTTCAAAGGCACATCACGAATCGAATGCACAAATCCAAGAGTCGCGAGCCGTAGATCATCGTAGGACATTATTTCTTCACAAAAAAATGGAGAAGAGGATGATGATACTGCTGCAGGGTCAAGCAAAAAATCAGGGGAGAAGAATGACTGGATTGACTGGTATTAAACTGTTGCTGCTACCAATGCCGAATGGAGATGAATGATGATGGAGCTGTACAGATTGAATTATCACAGAAAGCGGCTGGAAGCTACTGTGGTACAACCAATCTAGTTGATGGTGTTAGCTTCGTGAAGTGGTAGTTAGGTCTATGGATGATGATTGTTGAAATTTGTTTGGCAAATTGACATGCTGATACATTGGATTATTTTTTTCTGTTTGTAATATTTACTTCGGGATATTGGTTAGTTCATGCAGAAATTATTCTGCTTACTGTGGAAATATTATGAATATTAGTTGTTGACTTATTACAAAAATGTCGTATGAAATGCAAGTCACGACTAATGAATATAAACTCCTTCTGACTAAATCATCTGTCACGACCCGACCCCGGGCCCGCGACTGGTGCCCTACCTGGGCACCCCTCACATGTATACATCAGAGAATAGCAGCGGAACATACATAAACTCATAAGTACTAGACAGTAAATATCAACAGGCTAGCCGATAAGGCCACCTTCCGAAAAATATACATAACCCAAAAACAACAGTTACATCTTTTTTTTACAACTCAATCCACAAGATATGACTACAGACCTCTAAGAATAACAGCTGTGACGGGACAGGGCCCCGCCATACCCCTGAATGTACAACAACCGACAATACCAGGGATCTGAACCAAAGATAAGCCAACGAAGTAATGGAGCTTCTCAACAGCTGAACAGTGATCCTAAGAGTGAGGATCAACAACCTGTATAACTCTACCTGCGGCATGAACGCAGCCCAGGCGAGGGTCGATAACAGTACAAGTATGTGAAACTGAAAGTATTGTAATGAAATCATATAGTCTACAATACAGCTGGAGACAGGTATGATGACCAAAATAACAGTACACTGTGCCTTACTAATAATGAGAGTAAACAAGAAGATACTTTACTGCATAAAAATAGGAGGTTCATGATCAAATTAGGGTCACCCGCCCGTAGTATCATTAAGCAATCCTAATCCTGAGACTATTTCACCCGCATAGGTCATGTGGACCCGCAATGAGGTCATCCGCCTCGCATAGGACTATTTCACCTGCATGAGCTCTACGGACTCGCATGAGGTACTCCTCGCATCATGGGGAGCAAATCCACAGAATATGCAATGCACAAGCTTGGAATGACCAGAATGAATAATATATCTCACGACCCGACCCAGGCTCGGGCATCGGTGCCCTACACAGGCACCCTTACGTATACATCGAGATAATCAATGAACATACATGAAACTTATAAAATAAAACAACAAGAATAAACAGCGAGTTAGCCGATAGGGCTACCTTCCCGACGTACATACATAAACGGCAGCTCGCTCCTTTCCTTTACAAACCGACTCCACATATGTGACTACGCACTCAAGAGTTCTAACATAATAAGCGTGGCGGACAGGCCCCGCCATACTTCGAATAAACATAAACGTGACAACTCCGGAACATCGAGCCATCTCAACTTGGTTAACCGATCCTAAGCTCGGGTCCACAATCGCACCTAAACTCGCGGCATGAACGCAGCTTCGGGCGGGCCGATAACAGTGCCGAATATGGAATGTAAATAACGATAAGAAATGATCATAATCAGACAAAAGAATGACAGGGACAAGTATAAAAATACATACCAGATCCGGCCGTGTCATTACCACTTATGAACTTAATTTCACTTCATTATCTTTTCCTGTCCCATTAAGACTTATAGCCATATCTTACGTACATACTTAAGAGAAGTCATTAAGTTCATTACCATCTAACTTACTTATCTTTCGTAACATAATCCGGCCCCTTATGGAGGGACGCATATACTACCCGCCAAATCACGGGTCGATAATGTCATCTAGTGCGCAGTAGTATACTTGCCGCCCCATCTTCGGGTCGATAATGTCATATAGTCGCCCATAAAGGTATCTTGCCCGCCCATCTCGGGTCGATAATGTCATATAGTCTCGCCATAAAGGTATACCGCCTGCCCATCTCTGGTCGATAATGTCATATAGTTCGCCCATAAAGGTATATCGCCCCATCTTCGTCGATAATGTCATATAGTCTGCCCATAAAGGTATCTTGCCGCCCGTCTGCTCGTCGATAATGTCATATAGTTCGCCCATAAGGTATACTTCGCCCATCTCGGGTCGATAATGTCATATAGTGCGCCCGTAAAGGTAAATCGCCCGCCATCTCTGGGTCGATAATGTCATATAGTCTGCCCATAAAGGTATACTGCCCGGCCCATCTCTGGGTCGATAATGTCATATAGTCTGCCCATAAAGGTATACTGCCCGGCCCATCTCTGGGTCGATAATGTCATATAGTCTGCCCATAAAGGTATACTTCCCGGCCCATCTCTGGGTCGATAATGTCATGTAAAATCCGGGAATTTAACCCAACGTACTACGCGCTTCTACTCCTTTAGAAAGACTCTTTTTCAATTACAACTTCCCAGATACTAACAACTATAGTATCAAGTCCTATCCACCTTTCAAGACAAGTCACAATACCTTTTTAGAAATACAATTACCGGCTTCTAAATCAAGTGACTTCTTTTATTATAAAACCTTAGGCAATTGATGCCTTAAAATCAAGTTGCCTTTTCACTAAAATCAAGTCATTTATCTTTCCCTAAAGCAAATATAACTAACTTCCCATAAAGCCGTTATATTCACTTTATACCTTAGCCAAAAACAGTTTCCTATCCAAGGGACTTATACGTTTAAAACGGAACAAGTATCACATACTTTAAAACTCTTCAAGTCCCTTAACTTAAGAAAACAAGTTTCAAAGTCTTAAAAACTTCATACGTGAACTCCTTTAAATTAAGTAACATCTACATTGGTGCGTTGTGAATAAGTTATACTTATTTATAGCGATCTTATTCAAGTAGCCATGATCTAGAAAATGTAATACAATTTTGTCTTATCTTAGCTTCTATGCAGATGGAGAATTCTACTTGTTTTAATATAATTAATTGTCATTACATTTTCCTTTATTAACGCTGCAATGGCTTGTTCGATACTTATTCTTATTCGTGCCGTAAGTTAGCCAAATCAACTTGACTCCAAATACTTCCTAACGACTCTTACCAACATCCCCCATAAGACTTGGTAAGAACTTAGGATTTCTTAGACGTAGCTTTTGCATAGAGTAAATTAACACAACTACCTCTTAACTTCTAAGAGCAGACGAAATCATGAAATACTACTACATGTACATTTCATACATAGAATCATGCCAAAAGAAGGAAGAGGTTCACATACCTCGCGACGATTATCGACAAGTAGCAAAATGCTCCAAAGTACTTCAATCTTGATAGCTGTTCCACCCTTCAAGTAGGATACGCTATACTTAGTACTTCAACCTATAATGGTCACCATACGTCCATTAACCTCTTATTTCAAACGTAGAATATTCTAAGTGCTAAGTCACTAAATTCTACGGAAAATCGGACAGCACCTCCTTTGTTTCTACTACTTTGCCACCTTTTTCAAGGCCGAATACAATAACCAAACACGCCACATTTAAGGCACAATCAAAGCAATTTATCAAATAGGGGATTACACGCCCACTAGACGTGTAAAATTCCGCCCCACAAACGATATCAAACCAATACCACAATAAGTCCAATTCGGCTACATTGAGGTGCTACAACATCCATTCTTATCCAATTTCCAATTCAATCCAATTTGCTAGCATAACATGATATCGAGTCGCAATCGATTATAACTACTATAATCTCCAAGTAATTAACATGCGACTATTCTAACTACGACCAACTTGAAATCCAACTTCAAATGGCTACTATGTCATTTCGGATTTTAGGCTACAAAAATCCATAATACTTATAAAACTTCAACACATATACTTCATGCTAGTAAAATGTAAGGCTAACAACAAATACATAATCTTGTAACACTTAAAGAGAACAAGATTATACCTCCACGAATCTCAATCTAACTTCCAACCAAGTCGCTCCTTAGTAGTTTAAAGTCTCTCCAAGACACTTCAATCCGCTTGTTGAGACCCTTAGAACAACACCAACAATTATCCTTCAAATCTCCAAACAAAACCTAGAAAGACCATTAGGTTTTCGTTTTGCGACTAACCCGTAAACCATCTTTTTCCAAGATTTTTCTATTGAGATATGCTTACAATACACTTAGGAACCTTGGTTTAAAGTGGGGAGCTTAAAGAACAAGAAACGAAAAATTTTCTTTTCTTCCAAGAGAGAAGCCGAGAGCAACCCTATGAGTTCTTCCAATTTGTGTGAAAATTTTCTAAGTGTGGGAACTAGTCTTGCTACTAGTATACATATATAACATAATGGAGGGTTAAGATAGGAACAATTGGGTGGCTTGGATAAGCTTTTAGTAAATATCAAGGCTAAGTGGGGTCATTGACTTAGTCAATTTTCTCATGCTACTACTTGCAAGACTAAATCATCCTACCAAAGGTCAAATGACCATTGTGCCCATGCTTCAATTCGTCCAAGACAACATAAGGGGGGGTGACACGTGTCGCCCTCCCATTCGTCACAATAATACGTTTTCCGACAATTCCATAATTCCGTTAAATTTTTTACAGTCTCAAATTTTAACACTTGCGAGTTCTTACGTACGTTCTTAACACATGTCCTGTAAATACGGGGTGTAACATTCTTCCCCCCTTAGAAACATTCGTCCTCGAATGTTCTTTCGGAGTCAATCTTTATAATTAGCGACACAGTTTCCTTTCACAACCCCGACATACCAACAATGCCACACATGGCCCTAATACCTCGCACACGCACATCCGTCCATCATAAGCCCAAAAGAGATTACCTTTTCGTACTTCCAACTCATTCTAACATACATACATAACTTCCATACCAATTTTGGCCTCTAATCTTTGGAGTCACTCTATAAAACAAAATAAGGCCATTTCCGGCTTTCATGACCTGGTTCCGGTGGAATGCGTCCACGAACCCGTAAAACAATTAACTAGACTTGGGCCTTGCGCCCTCGTGACCCCGTCACGTAGCGGAACTACTACCAACTGATCCCACTCCATTCCAGGCCATGGGGAGACCCGTAACAGGTCCTCACCCCGACCCGCCGTCGCACTTAACTCTTATTCTTGGTCTATAATAAATCTTCTACCCGAGAAGACCTTGGCGAGAATTCATTAACTATTCCATACCTTCCCGGTATCTAGTTAGTCCTTACCACTCTTGGTAAATCTAAAACCATTCTAGGCAACCCATAAATGACCCTCATACATAACTCCGTATAGATGTATGTCCCAATACCAACTATACTATAATCATTACCAACCTGGATACGCAATCCATAGTCCTTCCCGGTCATGTTGCCTTCTCATACCAGTAATCAACATAACTGCGTTAGGAGAGGCGACCCTAACAACACGGCTCTACGGCACGATCTCGAGTGAGAAGAATGGAAACCAATCCTAAATGTCCAAGTGCCTCCCGATTATAGACGTGGTGCACAACACATCGATAATCAAGACTCTACTGAACACTGCGCAGACACTTTCCGAGGACTAATCGCTTCGATACCACTTTTGTCACGACCCCTCAAGCTCGCATCGTGCCCTACTCCAGGCACCTTACAGTATACATCGAGAGATAATCAGCGGAACATACATGAAACTTATAAAATAAAACAACAAGAATAAGCAGCGAAGTTAGCCGATAGGGCTACCTTCGACATATACATAAACGGCAGCCCTTTCTTTCTTTACAAATCGACCCACGATATGTGACTACAGCACTCTAAGAGTTCTAACATAACAATCGTGGGCGGACAGGCCCCGCCATACCACGAATAAACATAAACGTGACAACTCCTAACACCGGAGCCATCTCAACTTATGAACCGATCCTAAGCTCGCGGGTCCACAATCGTACCTAAACTGCGCGGCGTGAACGCAGCTTCAAGAAGGGTCGCATAATAGGTACGAATATGGAACGAAATAACGTCATAAGAAATGATCATAATCGTAAAAGAATGACAGGGACAAGTATAAAAATACATACCAGATCCGGCCGTGTCATTACCACTTATGAACTTAATTTCACTTCATTATCTTTTCCTGTCCCATTAAGAGTTATAGCCATATCTTACGTACATACTTAAGAGAAGTCATTAAGTTCATTACCATCTAACTTACTTATCTTTCGTAACATAATCCGGCCCCTTATGGAGGGACGCATATACTACCCGCCAATCTTCGGGTCGATAATGTCATCTAGTTCGCCCGTAAAGGTATCTTGCCCGCCCGTCTACGGTCGATAATGTCATATAGTTCGCCATAAGGTATCGCCGCCCATCTGCGGTCGAGCAATGTCATATAGTCTGCCCGTAAAGGTATACCGCCCGCCATTCTCGGGTCGATAATGTCATATAGTGCGCCATAGGTATCTTGCCGCCCATCTTCGTCGATAATGTCATATAGTTCGCCATAAAGGTATACTTCCGCCCATCTGCGGGTCGATAATGTCATATAGTTCGCCATAAAGGTAAATCGCCGCCCGTCTTCTGGTCGATAATGTCATATAGTGCGCCATAAAGGTATAATGCCCGCATCTCTCGTCGATAATGTCATATAGTTCGCCATAAAGGTATAACGCCCGCCATCTCGGTCGATAATGTCATATAGTTCGCCCATAAAGGTATACTTCCGCCATCTCGGGTCGATAATGTCATGTAAAATCCGAATTTAACCCAACGATTACGCGCTTTCTACTCCTTTAGAAAGACTCTTTTCAATTACAACTTCCTGGATACTAACAACTATAGTATCAAGTCCTATCCACCTTTCAAGACAAGTCACAATACCTTTTTAGAAATACAATTACCGGCTTCTAAATCAAGTGACTTCTTTTATTATAAAACCTTAGGCAATTGATGCCTTAAAATCAAGTTGCCTTTTCACTAAAATCAAGTCATTCATCTTTCCATAAAGCAAATATAACTAACTTCCCATAAAGCCGTTATATTCACTTTATACCTTAGCCGAAAACAGTTTCCTATCCAAGGGACTTATACGTTTAAAACGGAACAAGTATCACATACTTTAAAACTCTTCAAGTCCCTTAACTTAAGAAAACAAGTTTCAAAGTCTTAAAAACTTCATACGTGAACTCCTTTAAATTAAGTAACATCTACATTGGTGCGTTGTGAATAAGTTATACTTATTTATACCGATCTTATTCAAGTAGCCATGATCTAGAAAATGTAATACAATTTTGTCTTATCTTAGCTTCTATGCAAATGGAGAATTCTACTTGTTTTAATATAATTAATTGTCATTACATTTTCCTTTATTAACGCTGCAATGGCTTGTTCGATACTTATTCTTATTCGTAGTAAGTTAGCCAAATCAACTTGACTCAAATACTTCCTAACGACTCTTACCAACATCCCCCATAAGACTTGGTAAGAACTTAGGATTTCTTAGACGTAGCTTTTGCATAGAGTAAATTAACACAACTACCTCTTAACTTCTAAGAGCAGACGAAATCATGAAATACTACTACATGTACATTTCATACATAGAATCATGCCAAAAGAAGGAAGAGGTTCACATACCTCGCGACGATTATCGACAAGTAGCAAAATGCTCCAAAGTACTTCAATCTTGATAGTTGTTCCACCCTTCAAGTAGGATACGCTATACTTAGTACTTCAACCTATAATGGTCACCATACGTCCATTAACCTCTTATTTCAAACGTAGAATATTCTAAGTGCTAAGTCACTAAATTCTACGGAAAATCGGACAGCACCTCCTTTGTTTCTACTACTTTTCCACCTTTTTCAAGGCCGAATACAATAACAAAACACGCCACATTTAAGGCGCAATCAAAGCAATTTATCAAATAGGGGATTACACGCCTACTAGACGTGTAAAATTCCGCCCCACAAACGATATCAAACCAATACCACAATAAGTCCAATTCGGCTACATTGAGGTGCTACAACATCCATTCTTATCCAATTTCCAATTCAATCCAATTTGCTAGCATAACATGATATCGAGTCGCAATCGATTATAACTACTATAATCTCCAAGTAATTAACATGCGACTATTCTAACTACGGCCAACTTGAAATCCAACTTCAAATGGCTCTTATGTCATTTCGGATTTTAGGCTACAAAATCCATAATACTTATAAAACTTCAACACATATACTTCATGCTAGTAAAATGTAAGGCTAACAACAAATACATAATCTTGTAACACTTAAAGAGAACAAGATTATACCTCCACGAATCTCAATCTAACTTCCAATCCGAAGTCGCTCCTTAGTAGTTTAAAGTCTCTCCAAGACACTCTCAATCCGCTTATTGAGACCCTTAGAACAACACCAACAATTATCCTTCAAATCTCCAAACAAAACCTAGAAAGACCATTAGGTTTTCGCTTCTGGACTAACCAGTAAACCATCTTTTTCCAAGATTTTCTATTGAGATATGCTTACAATACACTTAGGAACCTTGGTTTAAAGTGGGGAGCTTAAAGAACAAGAAACGAAAAATTTTCTTTTCTTCCAAGAGAGAAGCCGAGAGCAACCCTATGAGTTCTTCCAATTTGTGTGAAAATTTTCTAAGTGTGGGAACTAGTCTTGCTACTAGTATACATATATAACATAATGGAGGGTTAAGATAGGAACAATTGGGTGGCTTGGATAAGCTTTTAGTAAATATCAAGGCTAAGTGGGGTCATTGACTTAGTCAATTTTCTCATGCTACTACTTGCAAGACTAAATCATCCTACCAAAGGTCAAATGACCATTGTGCCCATGCTTCAATTCGTCCAAGACAACATAAGGGGGGGTGACACGTGTCGCCCTCCCATTCGTCACAATAATACGTTTTCCGACAATTCCATAATTCCGTTAAATTTTTACAAGTCTCAAATTTTAACACTTGCGAGTTCTTACGTACGTTCTAACACACGCCTGTAAATACGGGGTGTAACATTCTTCCCCCCTTAGAAACATTCGTCCTCGAATGTTCTTTCGGAGTCAATCTTTATAATTAGCGACACAGTTTCCTTTCACAACCCCGACATACCAACAATGCCACACATGGCCCTAATACCTCGCACACGCACATCCGTCCATCATAAGCCCAAAAGACATTACCTTTTCGTACTTCCAACTCATTCTAACATACATACATAACTTCCATACCAAGGTTGGCCGCTAATCTTTGAGTCACTCTATAAAACAAAAATAAGGCCATTTCCGGCCATGACCTGTTCGGTGGAACGCGTCCACGAACCAGAAACAATTAACTAGACTTGGGCCTTGCGCCTCGTGACTCGCCACGTGGCGGAACTACTACCAATCGATCTCACTCCATTCCAGGCCATGGGGAGACCCGTAACAGGTCCTCACCCCGACCCGCCGTCGCACTTAACTCTTATTCTTGGTCTATAATAAATCTTCTACCCGAGAAGACCTTGGCGAGAATTCATTAACTATTCCATACCTTCCCGGTATCTAGTTAGTCCTTACCACTCTTGGTAAATCTAAAACCATTCTAGGCAACCCATAAATGACCCTCATACATAACTCCGTATAGATGTATGTCCCAATACCAACTATACTATAATCATTACCAACCTGGATACGCAATCCACATAGTCCTTCCTGGGTCACTGCTGCCTTTCTCATAGCTGTAATCAACATAACTCGTTAGGGAGAGACGACCCTAACAACACAGCTCTATGGCACGATCTCAGAGTGAGAAGAATGGAAACCAATCCTAAATGTCCTGCAGCCTCCTGATTATAGATGTGGTGCACAACACATCGATAATCAAGACTCTACTGAACACTCTGCATAGACACTTTCCGAGGACTAATCGCTCGATACCACTTTTGTCACGACCGACCTGCTCGCGATCGTGCCCTACACGGGCACCTTTACAGTATACATCGAGATAATCACGAACATACATGAAACTTATAAAATAAAACAACAAGAATAAACAACAAAGTTAGCCGATAGGCTACCTTCGACGCATACATAAACGGCAGCCTCTTTTTCCTTTACAAAGCGACCCAATATGTGACTGCACTCTAAGAGTTCTAACATAACATCGTGGCGACAGGCCCCGCCATACCACAATAAACATAAACGTGATAACTCCGAACACCGGAGCCATCTCGACTTTGAACCGATCCTAAGCTCGCGGGTCCACAATCAGACCTAAACTCGCGGCATGAACGCACTTCGGCGGGGTCGCATAATAGGTACCGAATATGGAATGAAATAACGTGCGAGAAATGATCATAACTGTACAAAAGAATGACAGGGACAAGTATAAAAATACATACCAGATCCGGCCGTGTCATTACCACTTATGAACTTAATTTCACTTCATTATCTTTTCCTGTCCCATTAAGAGTTATAGCCATATCTTACGTACATACTTAAGAGAAGTCATTAAGTTCATTACCATCTAACTTACTTATCTTTCGTAACATAATCCGGCCCCTTATGGAGGGACGCATATACTACCCGGCCCAAATCCTGGGTCGATAATGTCATCTAGTCTGCCCGTAAAGGTATACTGCCCGGCCCATCTCTGGGTCGATAATGTCATATAGTCTGCCCATAAAGGTATCATGCCCGCCCATCTCGGGTCGATAATGTCATATAGTTCGCCTAAAGGTATCCGCCGCCCGTCTCGGGTCGATAATGTCATATAGTGCGCCCGTAAAGGTATCTTGCCCGGCCCGTCTGGTCGATAATGTCATATAGTGCGCCCATAAAGGTATCTTTGCTCGGCCCATCTCGGGTCGATAATGTCATATAGTTCGCCCATAAAGGTATACTTCCCGCCATCTGCGGTCGATAATGTCATATAGTGCGCCCATAAAAGCGCCGCCCGTCTCGGGTCGATAATGTCATATAGTGCCCATAAAGGTATCTTGCGCCCATCTTCGTCGATAATGTCATATAGTCTGCCCATAAAGGTATACTGCCCGGCCCATCTCTGGGTCGATAATGTCATATAGTCTGCCCATAAAGGTATACTTCCCGGCCCATCTCTGGGTCGATAATGTCATGTAAAATCCGGGAATTTAACCCAACGTACTACGCGCTTCTACTCCTTTAGAAAGACTCTTTTTCAATTACAACTTCCCAGATACTAACAACTATAGTATCAAGTCCTATCCACCTTTCAAGACAAGTCACAATACCTTTTTAGAAATACAATTACCGGCTTCTAAATCAAGTGACTTCTTTTATTATAAAACCTTAGGCAATTGATGCCTTAAAATCAAGTTGCCTTTTCACTAAAATCAAGTCATTTATCTTTCCCTAAAGCAAATATAACTAACTTCCCATAAAGCCGTTATATTCACTTTATACCTTAGCCAAAAACAGTTTCCTATCCAAGGGACTTATACGTTTAAAACGGAACAAGTATCACATACTTTAAAACTCTTCAAGTCCCTTAACTTAAGAAAACAAGTTTCAAAGTCTTAAAAACTTCATACGTGAACTCCTTTAAATTAAGTAACATCTACATTGGTGCGTTGTGAATAAGTTATACTTATTTATAGCGATCTTATTCAAGTAGCCATGATCTAGAAAATGTAATACAATTTTGTCTTATCTTAGCTTCTATGCAAATGGAGAATTCTACTTGTTTTAATATAATTAATTGTCATTACATTTTCCTTTATTAACGCTGCAATGGCTTGTTCGATACTTATTCTTATTCGTGCCGTAAGTTAGCCAAATCAACTTGACTCCAAATACTTCCTAACGACTCTTACCAACATCCCCCATAAGACTTGGTAAGAACTTAGGATTTCTTAGACGTAGCTTTTGCATAGAGTAAATTAACACAACTACCTCTTAACTTCTAAGAGCAGACGAAATCATGAAATACTACTACATGTACATTTCATACATAGAATCATGCCAAAAGAAGGAAGAGGTTCACATACCTCGCGACGATTATCGACAAGTAGCAAAATGCTCCAAAGTACTTCAATCTTGATAGCTGTTCCACCCTTCAAGTAGGATACGCTATACTTAGTACTTCAACCTATAATGGTCACCATACGTCCATTAACCTCTTATTTCAAACGTAGAATATTCTAAGTGCTAAGTCACTAAATTCTACGGAAAATCGGACAGCACCTCCTTTGTTTCTACTACTTTTCCACCTTTTTCAAGGCCGAATACAATAACAAAACACGCCACATTTAAGGCGCAATCAAAGCAATTTATCAAATAGGGGATTACACGCCTACTAGACGTGTAAAATTCCGCCCCACAAACGATATCAAACCAATACCACAATAAGTCCAATTCGGCTACATTGAGGTGCTACAACATCCATTCTTATCCAATTTCCAATTCAATCCAATTTGCTAGCATAACATGATATCGAGTCGCAATCGATTATAACTACTATAATCTCCAAGTAATTAACATGCGACTATTCTAACTACGGCCAACTTGAAATCCAACTTCAAATGGCTACTATGTCATTTCGGATTTTAGGCTACAAAAATCCATAATACTTATAAAACTTCAACACATATACTTCATGCTAGTAAAATGTAAGGCTAACAACAAATACATAATCTTGTAACACTTAAAGAGAACAAGATTATACCTCCACGAATCTCAATCTAACTTCCAAATCCGAAGTCGCTCCTTAGTAGTTTAAAGTCTCTCCAAGACACTTCAATCCGCTTGTTGAGACCCTTAGAACAACACCAACAATTATCCTTCAAATCTCCAAACAAAACCTAGAAAGACCATTAGGTTTTCGTTTTGCGACTAACCCGTAAACCATCTTTTTCCAAGATTTTTCTATTGAGATATGCTTACAATACACTTAGGAACCTTGGTTTAAAGTGGGGAGCTTAAAGAACAAGAAACGAAAAATTTTCTTTTCTTCCAAGAGAGAAGCCGAGAGCAACCCTATGAGTTCTTCCAATTTGTGTGAAAATTTTCTAAGTGTGGGAACTATTCTTGCTACTAGTATACATATATAACATAATGGAGGGTTAAGATAGGAACAATTGGGTGGCTTGGATAAGCTTTTAGTAAATATCAAGGCTAAGTGGGGTCATTGACTTAGTCAATTTTCTCATGCTACTACTTGCAAGACTAAATCATCCTACCAAAGGTCAAATGACCATTGTGCCCATGCTTCAATTCGTCCAAGACAACATAAGGGGGGGTGACACGTGTCGCCCTCCCATTCGTCACAATAATACGTTTTCCGACAATTCCATAATTCCGTTAAATTTTTACAAGTCTCAAATTTTAACACTTGCGAGTTCTTACGTACGTTCTTAACACATGTCCTGTAAATACGGGGTGTAACAATATCACTAGTCCAACCGGCTATCATACATAACATAAGCACCACCGGCTTATCATACATAACATAAGCACCACCGGCTTATCATAATTATCATAAGCAAGTTAAGACATCCCCTAACTTCTTATTAGCCTTAATTATCATGCACTCTCATTTTATTTAACTTAAGGCACTAACATGTCATTAAAAATCCGGGAATTTAACCCAAAGTACTACGTACTTCCGTTCCTTTAAAAAGAACCCTTTTTATATAAAAACCCCAAGATACTATCACCTGTAGTATCAAGGCTCGTCTACTTTTCAAAACAACTTACTACACCTTTAGAAATTCATTTCAAGGCTTTGAAACTCAGTAACTTCTACATTCACAACCTAGACAACTCATGCCTATTAATCAAGTAGACCACTCTCTTAACCTTCCATAAAGCCGTTATAACTAACTTCCCATAAAGTCGTTATAACTCTTTATGTTTTAGACAAATTCATTCTTTTTATAACCAAGAGACTTATACTTTCAAAACCAAGTATCATTTATTTTCAAATCAAGTTACATAACTTTCAAAATACTTCAAAGTCTCTTAACTTTAGAAATCAAGTTTCTTTACTTTAGAATATCAAGTTTCTTAACTTTAGAAAATCAAGTCTCTTATCTTTAGAATAGTTCAAGAAATCAATACTTTTCCAAATCAAGTATTCTATACTTTTCAAGTCAAGAAATCCTTCCATGTAACATCAAGTCACATATCCTTTTCGAAAACAAGGCAAGGATACCAAAATGAAACTGAATTCATTTTTAACCATGTACGTCCACCGTACTATACATTTATAAAACTCATGCTCAAGAAGATAGGAAAAGTTCCACATACCTCTTCGACTTAAACCACTTGCCAAGTTGAATACGCCGCACGTATAATGTCAACCTATAATGACCATAATACGTCCATCAACTACTAGCTTTCAACGTAGAATATTTCTAAGTATAAGGACTCCTAATTCTACGGAAAATCAGGCATCACTTCCTTTGTTTCTACGTATTTTTCCACCGTTTCAAGGGCCGAAAATCAATAACCAATGCCACATTTAAGACTCAACACATCAACCAATCAAAGGGGATTACACGCCGCACAGGACGTGTAAAATTTTGCCCCACAATCGATATCCGAATAGTCCCACATTTCAATGTCATTCTCAGCTAACAATGTACAACAACACAAAGTATTTTCCAATTATTTTTCAACAAGTTGTTTAGTCTAACATGTTATATAGCCGCAATCGATTATAATAACTATAATCCCTTCTTTCTATAGCATGCGACGATTGTATCTAACAATTAAATTGAATTACAAACTTAATAGCTAACATGAACTTTTCGGACTTTAGGCTTCTAAAATTCCATAACACTTATCAATCTTCATAACATATATTACATGATAATTTCTAACTTATCATAACATGGAATCTTCAATTACAATAGTAAGACGAAGATTATTACCTCATTTAGCCCAAATATAATCCAAGATTAAAAGTCGATCCTTAGCAACTTTAGCTCCTCTTTTCGACGTTTCATCCACTCCAAGTAACCCTTAGAAGCTTATGAAGAACTCCTCTTCAAGTTCCAACTCCAACTATGAAAAACCCCTTAGGTTTTCATGTTGCGACTAACATAAAAACGTAGTTTTTTTGGGCTTTTTCTATTGAGATATCCTTGTAATACCCTGAGGAACCTTAGGTTGAAGTATTGTGAATTATGAACAATAATTGCAAAAATTTCTCTTCCACAAGGCCTCATGGCCGAGAGCTCACTTTAAGAGCAAGAACAAGATTTTCCAATTTTTCTCTAAGTGTTGAAATGACCAAGTCTTGCACTAATAGTATAGATATATACTACATTCAAAGGTCTAGATTAGAACATTTGGGTGGCTTGGATGAATTCATTTAAATATCAAGGTAAGTGGGCTCATTGACTTGGTCAATAATGTCAAGTCTTGGCCTTTCAAGACTTGACCCATTCTTATCCATTTTTGTCCAAGCCCAAGTGTGGGGGGGTGACACGTGTCACTCTCCCATTCGTCCATAATGTTTCGTTTCCCAACATTACCATAATTGGTCAAAATATCGGAAACCTCGTGGGCCCCACAAAAACGTAGAATCTCTCGGGTGGGCCCCACGTATCCAACTCTGAAAATAAACTTCCATAATTCCAATAAATTCTAAACATTGCAAATAGAAAATTCGAGAACCCAATTCTCATTAACAAACATTTCTCTTTCCCGAGGTTCGGAAGGTTTTTCCCTCGGAAAACAATTCTTTGTTTCGTTCAAATTTTTAAGTCTGGTGTTCTCCCGTCTATTCTCTTATACATGCCCTGGAATTACGGGGTGTAACATTCTCCCCTCCTTAGAAACATTCATCCCCGAATGTTCCTTCGAGGTTACATCTAAACGGATATTGGCATAGTCCCCTGACTACACCTAACATAATCACACTTGCCACACATGGCCACATAACAATACTTATACTAAAACGTCAACTTGAACTCCAAGTGTCAACGTCGGTTATCTGCATAAAGCTTCTGCTGACTCTGAGCTTACTAATAATATTTCCTGGATAAGCTTCGCCTTATCCACAACCCACTGAATCAAGTCCGACCAATTAATCGAACTCGCCACGTCGAACCAACCAACCGGCGATCTACACTTTCTTTCATACAAGGCCTCATATAGGGCCATCTGAATACTAGAAGGGTATCTGTTATCGTACGTAACTCAACAAGAGGCAAATAATCCTCCCAGCTATCTCTAAAATCAAGAAAACAGGCCCGCAACCTATCCTCAAGTGCCTGTATAGTACGCTATGCCTGTTCGTCGGTCTGAGGGTGAAATGCAACACTGAGACTCACCTGTGTCCCTAATCCCTTCTGGAAAACCTCCAGTTATCCAGAACTGAGTTCATCTGTCTGACATCATAAATGTAGGAACCCCGTGCAGTCTCATACTCTTCCTGATATATAATCTCGCATAATCCTCAGCCGAGTAGATAGTCCTGACCGGAAGAAAAAAAATAAGTTGACCTCGTCGGCCTGTCTACTATGACCCACAAGGAGTCGCACTTCCTCTGAGCACGATGCAACCCTATAACAAAATCCATATTAATCACCTCCCACTACCAAGTCGGGATCGCAATCATCGATAATAGCCCACTGGGCTTCTGGTGCTCAACCTTGACCTGCTACTAATTCGGACACTAAGCAACAAACTCTGCTACGTCCCTCTTCAGACCATCTTACCAATACATACATCTGAGGTCATGATACATCTTAGTCGACCCCGAACAAATAGAGCAATAAGCACTGTGTGCCTCCCCTAAAACCTGCTGACAAGTCCTGCAGCATCGGGAACACACAATCTATTCTCATATCACAGCACTCTATCCGGTGCTACCCAAACAATTCCTTATCCTCTTGGAGAGTCGTATCTCAATTTCGCCCTAGAACTGGATCCTTATAATGTCGCCTCTTCACCTCCTCAATGAGGGAAGACTCGACAACCTCTCGAATCTGAGCTCCACTATCGTGCTCCTGTAGCTGCCGAGAAAATATAGGTTTTTACCTTATCGTATTGCATCCCCACACAACCCAGCCAAACACTCAAAGTGTTACCACACAACCTAACCCTCTAGTCCCTCAGGAGGGGTTAGAACTGTAGTCGTAGTCAACTTATCTTCCAATAACTGGAAGCCTTTCTCATACTTTCGAAATAGTCGGGGATATAATCTCAATTATGATTCCTGTTTCCATTTCCCGGTTGCAACCAAACTTGGTCACTATACTTAGATTCGATTAATTTGCTTGTCTCATGGCTAAGACTTCTTGCCAATCACAATTTAGTGGGAGACTTCATTGATCTCGTCAAGTAGTAATCCTATTATTCTCTTCCAACTCATAGAGCTTATAGTCAGGTGTTCAACCTCAATTCATGGTATTACATAGTCTAATGGCTTGCCAAGATTTCTTATCGTTCGAGTATCTACTCGTCTTACCTTTATTTTTCATTACAAGTTGCCCTGGGGTCTCTTACCTCCCCGTATATATATGGTCTGGCCCGTCATTACAGGCTTGCCACCTTTCGTCGAGGTGTTCCTAACTGCCCATCATTTCTAATGGTCTTTACACAAGTCTAGGTAATTATGCCTTGGGAAAACTTCATAACTGTAATTGCATTCTCCTTATTATTCTGGTCATAACCCTTCATCATACTAATTACTAACCCAAAATATTTCTACCTCGCTCTTGGGTTATACATTTCCATTTATGCTTATAACCAACATTTATATCCTTAAGACACATCCTCGACCATTTCCTAATGTCGTTCTCAATTACCCCAACACAATACTTTTCCCACGGTTATCTAAAATTGTAACCTATTGTATGATAAATCAAGACTTTACCAGTCTCATATCCATCGCCTAATAATATGGGTACGCATAACCCTCAATAATACGTAAAACTATCCTTTTACGTAGGGGAGAGAGCTTATCTCCCTTTCATAATCTTTCCTTGAAGTTACAACCCTATTCACAGTGTCCTCTTGCGGTCCTGTATATATCTAATCATCAAGCACCGCCTTAAAAAATCATGTAGATTCTCAAAACCCACCAATGATGTCTTCGGTTTTCCGCAGGCAACACTCGGACTTATCTTATTCTTGCCTTGCACATTTTCCTGAAATCATTCGGGAAGTCGTGGCCCTGACCGCCACACTAGACAACTCCAAGCACCTCCAAGGGCACTTAACATAAAATCCTTCAATGATCGTACGTTCTTATCTCCGTCTCTTAGTTTTCAAATTCACGTACTACATACTTCTAACATCAATTTATTTACTTCAACCGAACAAGTCACATAGACTTACTAAAATCAAGTCTGTCAATTGTATATCATTACCGAGCAATCCTTATGTACCCGCTCAGCTACAACCCAAACACCCACTGGTGTAGCTACCTCGAAAGGTCATTATGGACTCCGGCTCTATTCCTTTACACTTATTTGCTCACTTTCTTACTGGTTGTACTCTTCCCGTACTTCCAAACTTATACTAGTATACGTACATAACTTCCATACTAATTCTGGCCTCCAATCTTTGGAGTTACTTACATCGAACAATTTAAGGTCATTTCCGGCTCTCACAACCTGGTTTCGGTGGAACGCGTCCACGAACCTGTAAAATGATTAACTAGAATTGGGCCCCGCACCCTCGTGACCATGTCACATGGCGAAACAACCCTAAACTGACCCTGCTTCATTACAGGCTATGGGTCGACCCGTAATAGGTCCATAAACCGATTCGGTCTCGCACTTAACTCTTGTCCTTGTCCTTATATACCCAAGGTCTCGGCGGTTATCAATATCCTTAGACTCGCAATTTCCATGCCCCAAGCCTACATTATCCTTCCCCGCATAAGGGTAATATAGCTTCTCATAAGCTCTTAATCGTGTTGTCTTGATCATAACAACCATACTGACTCCATACGGATCTCATCCGTACTATTCTCTTAAGCATACTACGTAGCTTAATATATTAACATAGTCTTCCATTAAGTCCCTTATCAAGATTTCTTAAGGGTTCATTACCTTCTCAGACAACTCATCATCTCCTAATTATCTCAAATTAGTACGTAAAACCTTGATGAGAATTCATTAAACTGTTTCATACCTTCTCGGTATCTATTTAGTCCTTACCAATTCTTGGTAATCCAAAATCATTCAAGGCAACACGCATCTGACCCTCATACATAAATCCGTATAGTTGTACATCATTATACCAACTATACAACAAGTATTACCAACCTGGATATGCAATCCACATAATCCTTCCTGGGTCACTGCTGCCTTTCTCATAGCTGCAATCAACATAACTCGTTAGGGAGAGGCGACCCTAACAACACAACTCTATCGCACGATCTCAGAGTGAGAAGAATGGAAACCAATCCTAAATGTCCTGCAGCCTCCTGGTTATAGATGTGGTGCACAACACACCGATAACCAAGACTCTACTAGACACGGTCTGTAGACACTTTCCGAGGACTAACTGCTCTGATACCACTTTTGTCATGACCCCAAGCTCACATCGGGCCTGTGCCCTACCAGGCACCCTCATATTCATCAGAGAATAGAAGAGGAACATACATAAACTCATAAGTACTAGATAGTAAATATCAACAGGCTAGCCGATAAGGCCACCTTCCGAAAAATATACATAACCCAAAAACAACAGTTACATCTTTTTTTTACAACCCAATCTATAAGATATGACTACAAACCTCTAAGAATAACAACTGTGACGGGACAGGGCCCCGCCATACCCCTGAATGTACAACAACTGATAATACCAGGGATCTGAACCAAAGATAAGCCTCCGAAGTAATGGAGCTTCTCAATACCAACAATGATCCTAAGAGTGAGGATCAAGAACTCAGATAACTCTACTGCGGCATGAACGCCCTCGGGCGAGGTCGATAACAGTACCAAGTATGTGGAAATCAGCATCAGAATGAAATCATATAGTCTAAAATAAAGCTGGAGACATGTATGATGATCAAAATAACAGTACACTGTGCCTTACTAATAATGAGAGTAAACAAGAGTATACTTTACTGTATAAAAATAGGAGGCTCATGATCAAATTAGGGCCACCCGCCCGTAGTATCATTAAGCAATCCTACTCCTGGGCCTATTTCATCCGCATAGGTCATGTGGACCCGCAATGAGGTCATCTGCCTCGCATAGGACTGGTCCGCCCCGCATAGGACTATTTAACCCGCATGAGCCCTACAGACTCGCATGAGGTATTCCTCGCATCATGGGGAGCAAATCCACGGAATATGCAAATGCCACAAGCCCGGGGAATGACCTCGTAATGAACAATATATCACTAGCCCAACCGGCTATCATACATAACATAAGCACCACCGGCTTATCATACATAACATAAGCAACACCGGCTTATCATAATTATCATAAGCAAGTTAAGACATCCCATAACTTCTTATTAGCCTTAATTATCATGCACTCTCATTTTATTTAACTTAAGGCACTAACATGTCATTAAAATCCGGGAATTTAACCCAAAGTGCTACGTACTTTCGTTCCTTTAAAAAGAACCATTTTTATATAAAAACCCCAAGATACTAACACCTGTAGTATCAAGGCTCGTCTACTTTTCAAAACAACTTACTACACCTTTAGAAATTCATTTCAAGGCTTTGAAACTCAGTAACTTCTACATTCACAACCTAGGCAACTCATTCCTATGAATCAAGTAGACCACTCTCTTAACCTTCCATAAATCCGTTATAACTAACTTCCCATAAAGCCGTTATAACTCTTTATGTTTTAGACAAATTCATTCTTTTTATAATCAAGAGACTTATACTTTCAAAACCAAGTATCATTGATTTTCAAATCAAGTTACATAACTTTCAAAATACGTTAAAGTCTCTTAACTTTAGAAATCAAGTTTCTTCACTTTAGAATATCAAGTTTCTTAACTTTAGAAAATCAAGTCTCTTATCTTTAGAATAGTTCAAGAAATCAATACTTTTCCAAATCAAGTATTCTATACTTTTCAAGTCAAGAAATCCTTCCATGTAACATCAAGTCACATATCCTTTTCGAAAATAAGGCAAGGATACAAAAATGAAACCGAATTCATTTTTAACCATGTACGTCCACCGTACTATACATTTATAAAACTCATGCTCAAGAAGATAGGGAAAGTTCCACATACCTCTTCGACTTAAACCACTTTCCAAGTTGAATACGCCGTACGTAGAATGTCAACCTATAATGACCATAATACGTCCATCAACTACTAGCTTTCAACGTAGAATATTTCTAAGTATAAGGACTCCTAATTCTACGGAAAATCGGGCATCACTTCCTTTGTTTCTACGCACTTTTCCACCTTTTTCAAGGCCCGAAAATCAATAACCAATGCCACATTTAAGGCTCAACACATTAACCAATCAAAGGGGAATACACGCCGCACAGGACGTGTAAAATTCTGCCCTACAATCGATATCCGAATATTCCCACATTTCAATGTCATTCTCGGCTAACAATGTACAACAACACAAAGTCTTTTCCAATTATTTTTCAATCCAAGTTGTTTAGTCTAAAATGTTATATAGCCGCAATCGATTATAATAACTATAATCCCTTATTTCTATAGCATGCGACGATTGTATCTAACAATTAAATTGAATTACAAACTTAATAGCTAACATAAACTTTTCGGACTTTAGGCTTCTAAAATTCCATAACACTTATCAATCTTCATAACATATATCACATGATCGTTTCTAACTTATCATAACATGGAATCTTCAATTACAATAGTAAGACGAATATTATTACCTCATTTAGCCCAAATATAATCCAAGATTAAAAGTCGATCCTTAGCAACTTTAGCTCCTCTTTTCGACGTTCCAATCCACTCCAAGCAACCCTTAGAAGATTATGAAGAACTCATCTTCAAGTTCCAACTCCAACTATGAAAACCCCCTTAGGTTTTCATGTTGCGACTAACATAAAAACGTAGTTTTTCCGGGATTTTTATATTGAGATATCCTTGTAATACCCTT
Source organism: Przewalskia tangutica (assembly GCA_029844215.1). Taxonomy (NCBI): domain Eukaryota; kingdom Viridiplantae; phylum Streptophyta; class Magnoliopsida; order Solanales; family Solanaceae; genus Przewalskia; species Przewalskia tangutica. Next base: position 110,657,376 of record CM056730.1, read on the forward strand.
AGGAACCTTGGGTTGAAGTATTGTGAATTATGAACAACAATTGCAAAATTTTCTCTTCCACAAGGCCTCATGGCCGAGAGCTCACTTTAAGAGCAAGAACAAGATTTTCCAATTTTTCTCTAAGTGTTGAAATGACCAAGTCTTGCACTACTAGTATAGATATATACTACATTCAAGGGTCTAGATTAGAACATCTGTGTGGCTTGGATGAATTCATTTAAATATCAAGCTAAGTGGGCTCATTGACTTGGTCAATAATGTCAAGCCTTCGCCTTTCAAGACTTGACCCATTCTTGTCCATTTTCGTCCAAGCCCAAGTGGGGGGGGGGGACACGTGTCACCCTCCTATTCGTCCATAATGTTTCGTTTCCCGACATTTACATAATTGGTCAAAATATCGGAAACCTCGTGGGCCCCACAAAAACGTAAAATCTCTCGGATGGGCCCCACGTATCCAACTCTGAAAATAAACTTCCATAATTACGATAAATTCTAAACATCTCAAATAGCAAATTAGAGAACCCAATTCTCATTAACAAAAATCTCTCTTTCCCGAGGTTCGGAAGATTTTTCCCTCGGAAAACAATTCTTTCTTTCGTTCAAATTTTTAAGTCTGGTGTTCTCCCATCTATTCTCTTATACATGCCCTGGAATTACGGGGTGTAACATCATAGATACAACATTACTTGAAATTCATAACTGCAGGTTGAGGGGGAGCATAACCCTGATCCTACTGATTTTTAGATTGTTATGACCACATCGATAATCAGTATCCTAGTCATTTTTAGTTTTGTATGGAGTTTTGTGAAGAAAGGAAAAAATGGGGAGATTGTTGATGTTGGATGAGTGTTGTGACAACATCGCTTATGAACATAAGGATGTTGGCAGCAATGTTGTGACAACATCATAGACAACATCTCTGTAAATGATTTTTCCTATTCTTCTGGCCAAGACAATATTTGTTACTGTGAGTTAAAAATGACCTAGGCAATCTAACAAGAAAGCTGTGTTTAAAATGTGGGAAAAGAAGAAGTCAAGCTTGGAAGAAAAGTAACGTGAAAACCAAGTCAAGACTGTTGAGTTTTTCATGGAGGAAGACTCGGTCCAGGTTGCAGCCTTCTTTCTCGCAACTCCTACAACCAATCAGCGAGGATTTCAAAGAAGTTTCACACTATAAATAGAGGGAGAACTTCAGAGTATCGATATCTAGAATTCAACGAAAAGAATCACCAAGAGAGCTCTCGAATATTCACCTTAGAAACTGGATCAACATCTTAGCCTAAAGTAGTATAACAACATCTAGTCCAACATTACTTTTTCTGCCCAGATTCTAGATTGAGATTATTGTTAAAACAATTGTAATAATGATATTGTATGTTTCTTTTTAGATGTTTTATTTTTAGGCTGAAGTCATATGCGACTTCGTTTTTATTTATAATTTATTTTTTCTTTTCATTGCTACGAATTGTAAAAAGAAATTCATTTGTAATTGTATATAATATATACATTACTTCGGTCATTTAACCATCAAGGGTTATATTACCATATACCCTTGAAAATATAAACCTTGTGTCTTTTACTTTTCAGTGCTTTTACACTCTTAAGGTTTATTACTGTTTTATCATAGTATTGCCTCAGGTGTTGAGACAACACTGACGACAACATTCAGAAATTGTCTAACTGTTCAAGTGTTTAATTTTTTTATTCTTACACAAACTGCTTATCCATAAGCCTCGGGCCCAACACCCCTCACGCCTAGATCCAAACATTCTTTTATCTGGGGTTTCACTGTCCGGTATGGAGCGTGCACATTCATAAACCCAGGGCATTTTCACCCCTTATCTGTGGGCCCACATTGAATGGACCTGACTCTGATACCGTGTCAAATTAGACATTGGACCTAACTCACACCCCAAAAGTTAGCTCAAAAGAAGGAGGGTTGCTCAAGTCTTATAAATCTCATCCCTCACCAATGTGATATATTTCTATTCAACAACTTTAAAGTTACTTAATTCAAATATTGGAGAATGAAGAGGTAAAAAAAAGGGAACATGTAAATGAAATGATACTAATTAAATACACAAATATTACTCTTAGAGTTACTCAAGGATCGTGATATTGATATCCTATACCATCCGGGGAAAGCCAAGACAGTTACAAATACTCTTTGTCGTGGAACTAAGGGTAGTCTGCCAGTTGGGCAGCCAGATAGACAGGATGTGGTCCGTGAGATCCTTGATCTAGAGCCTGTTCGATTATTTGTTTCAAGGTTAATGAAGTTCAGATCCGAGAGGTCACCAGTCTTCCATCGCTTGAGAGGAGGCGCGATATGAGATCCAGCTTATGATACTGAGATTCGAGATACGCCTCCGGGAAGAGAAGAGCCTGCTTGAGTAGCGCTGAATTCTTTGTGAGATGAGGATAGATTGCGTGTACCGGTGCCGCAGACTAGTCGCGAGGTTTTGGGAGGCACGCGGCTTATTGCCCTAATTGTTTGGGGCCGACTAAGTCGTCCGTGACCTCGTAAGTATGTATTGGTAAGATGACCTGAAAAGGGACATAGCGGAGTCTACTGCTTAGTGTCCGAATTAGTAGCAGGTCAAGGTTGAACACCAGAAGCCCAGTGGGCTATTGCAGACGATTGAAATCCCAACTTAGATATGAGAGGTAATTAATATGGATCTTGTTACGGTGGCATCGCACTGAGGAAGTGCGACTCCGGGGTCATGGTAAGTGGGTGGCGAAACCAACGTGTTCTTCCTGTTAGGGCCATTTACTCTACCGAGGATTATGCTTGCTTGTATAGCAGAGATTGTGAGATCGCACGGTTCCTACGTTTATGATGACCGAGATGAGCTCTTCACGGATAACTTCGAGGTTTTTCAGAGGGATTAGGGACACAGTGAGTCTTAGTGTTGCATTACACCTCGGACCGGGACAGGGCAGAGCGTACTATCCAGCACTTGAGGATAGGACGCGGGCCTATGTTCTTGATTTCGATATATGGAGGGTTAATTGTCTCTTTATGTGTCATGCGATAACAATGAATACCTTTCCAAGATTCGGATGGCCCCTGTATGAGGCCTTGTATGTAAGAGTGTAGATCGCCATTGGATGCTTCACATAGGCGAGGTTCGATTTGGTCCAAACTTGATTCAGGGCCGTGGATAAGGCGAAGCTTATCCGAAAGATTATTAGTAAGCTTAGAGTCACCAAGCTTCATACAGATAACCGACGTTGACACATGGGTGCACACTTGACATTTTAGTATGAGTACTGTTGTGTGGCCTCGTGTGGTATTATTGGTATGTAGGGGTTGTAAAAGAAGACTATGTCGCTATCTTTAAGTTGGACTCCCGAGAGAACATTCGGGGACGAATGTTTCTAAGGGGGGAAGAATGTTACACCCCGGAAATATTTCAGGATATGTTTCTAAGAACGTACGTAAGAACTCAAATGTTAAGGTTTGAGACGAGTAAAAATTTATCGGAATTATGGAATTGTCGGAAAACGAAATATTGCGACGAACGGGAGGGCGACACGTGTCACCCCCCTTTATGGACATGGACGAAATGTGCAAGGGTGGAATGGTCAATTGACCATAATTTATGATGAAGTCTTGCAAAGCTTAGAGCTTGACAACTTTGACCAAGTCAATGACCCCACATAAGCTTGATATTTAGTGAATCTCATCCAAACCACCCAAGTGTTCTAATCTATACCCTTCCTTGTGTTATATATGTACACTAGTAGGTGCAAGACCTTGTCATTCTCCACACTTAGAATTATTTTTCAAGAACTTGTTCTTGCTCTTTAGGGGAGCTCACGGCTAAGAGGTTTTTCAAGAAGGAAAATTTCCAATTTTGTCCAATAATTCCCCCACTTTAAACCAAGGTACCTAAGGGTATTATAAGTGTTTCTCAATAGAAAGATCCTGAAAATGGTGTTTTCGTATTAGTCGCAAGGCTTAAAACCTAAAGGGTTATTCAACTTTGAAGTTGAAACTTGAAGATGAGTTTTCATGTTTCTAGGGTGGCTTGGTGGATTGGAATGTCTAAAGGAGGAGCTAAAGGTGCTAGGATCGACTTGTACTCTTGGAGCATATTTGGGCTAATTGAGGTATAATCTTCGTTTTACTTTTGTAATTGAATATTTCATGTTATGATAAGTTATAAGTGGTCATGTGATATGTGTTATGAAGTTTGTTAAGTGTTATGGAATTGGAAGCTATAAAATCCGAAAATGTCATATTTAGCCATTTGAAATTGAAATCCAATTTGATCGATAAATTGAATTGTCGCATGTTACCTACTTGGAGAATGTAGTAGCTAGAATCAATTGCGTCTTGATATCTTATTATGCTACCAATTTGGATTGAAATGGAAATTGAATAAGAATTGGTATTGTTATATTATTGTGAGCCAATCGGGTCGTTTGGTTATTCATTTGCATTGGATTACCTTCTATATTATTATGAGCCAATTGGGGATGTTTGGTTATTCATTTGCATTGGATTACCTTCTATATTATTGTGAGCCAATTGGGGCTGTTTGGTTATTCATTTGCATTGGATTACCTTTTATATTGTTGTGAGCCAATTGGGGCCGTTTGGTTATTATTTCGACCTTGGAAAAGGTGGCAAAGTTAGTAAAAACAAAGGAGGTCTTTGTCCGATTTTCCGTAGAATTTAGAGACTTAACACTTATAATATTCTCGCTTGAAGTAAGGCCTTAATGGACGTATTGTGAATATTATAGGTTGACATACTACGGGCGGAATTTGTACTTGACAAGTGGTTTGACCCAAGAGGTATGTGGAACTTTTCCTATCTTTTGAGCATGACTAGTTTCACGATATAGTACGGTGAGACGTCAAGATTTTGACAATCTAGTCCATTTGACATCCTTGGCTTATTTTATAATGTCCAAGTTGATTGAGTTAGGGAATTAACTCACTTGTTTAAATGTTAAGGATATCTTGGTTTTCAAAGTTAAGAGACTTTAAGTATGTTGAAAGTATTTTGATACTTGTTTTTATGGAAAGATTAAAGAGTGGTTTACTCTAAGTAATTTAAGTATGTTAAGGGACTTGAAGAGTTTTAAAGTATCGATACTTGTTTCGTTTTAAACGTATAAGTCCCTGGATAGGAAATTGTACTTAACTAAGGCATAAAGTGAATATAACGACTTTGGGGAGTTGGTTATATTGGCTTTATGGAAAGATAAATGGCTTGATTTTATTGAAAGGCAATGTGATTTAAAGGCATCAATTGCCTAAGGTTTTTACGAGAAAGGAAGTCACTTGATTTAGAAGCCTAATTTTATTTCTAAAAGTATTGGACTTGTCTTGAAAAGAAATTGTAACTTGATACTACGGTTATTAGTATCTTGGAAGTTTTATAATGAAATGAGCCATTTTAAAAGAATTGAAGACGTAGTACTTTGGGTTAAACTCTGATTTAAATGACATGTTTGTGCCTTAGGTAAACTAAAATGAGAGCGTATATGAACAAGAATAATAAGAAGTTAAGGGATTTCTTAACTTGCTTATATATTGTATGATAAGCGGAAGGCTTATGTTATGTGTGATAAGCGGATTTGTGCTAGTGATATATTATTCGCATGTTGTGTCATTCCGGTTTGTGGCATTGCATATTTCGTGGATTTGCTACCCACGATGCGAGGAATACCTCACACGAGTCCAGGGCTTATGCGGTGAAATAGTCCGTGCGGGCGAGTCCGACCTATCTGAAATACCTACGCGAGTCCGTAGCTATACGCGGTGAAATAGTCCATGCGAGGAATATCTCACGCGGTCCACGCGATCTACGCGGTGAAATAGTCCCGTGAATAGGATCGCTTGATATCGCGCGGTGGTCCTGCTTTGATCGCGAGCCTCCTACTTTATATTGTAAGTATACACCTATTTACTCATCATGTTAGTAAGGCACAGTAATCGTTAATCGAGTAATCATACATGTCTCCGCTTTATTTTAGACTTATGATTTCATTACAAAAGATTTTCGGGCCACATATTTGGTACATGTCAGATCGACCTCCTTCGGGCCGCTCACGCCGCAGTAAAGTATGTGTCGGTCCTCGCCTTAGGATCACTGCTCACCGCTGAGAAGCTCCTTCATTTCGGAGGCTTATCCTCGTATTGCTTGTTGTACATTCAGGGTATGGCGGGCCCCGTCCCGCCGTAGTTGTTATTCTTAGAGGTCTGAGTCACATGTGGATTGGGTCAGAAAGAAAAGAAAAATGTATTGTTCTATTTCGATCGAGTATATTTTACTGGCGGCCTTATCGGCCAGCCCGCTGTTGGTTACCGCCTAAGTTTTTTTGTATGGTGTGTATGTTCCGCTGGTATTCTCTGATGTATACCGGCGGGTGCCTGTGTAGGCACCGCGCCCGGTCGGGTCGTGACAAAAGTGGTATCGAGCGCTTAGTCCTCGGAAAGTGTCTACACCGCGGTCTAGAGTCTTGATTATCGCGTGTTGTGCACCACATCTATAATCGTGAGGTCACAGGACATTTAGGATTGGTTTCATTCTTCTCCTCTAAGATCGCGATAGAGTCAGATGGTTAGGGTCGTCTCTCCCTAACAGTTATGATTGTTTGCAGCTACGAGAAAGACAGCAGTGACCCAGGAAGGATTATGTGGATTGCGTATCCATGTAATGGTTGTAGTATAGTTGGTATTGTGACATACAACTATACGGATTTGTGTTTAGGGGTCACATATGTGTTGCCTAGGATGATTTTAGATTACCAGGATTTGGTAAGGACTAAATAAATACCGGGAAGGTATGAAACAGTTTAAAGAATTCTCATCAAGGTGTTACGTGCTAATTTGAGATAATTAGGAAGTGATGAGTCATCGAAAAAGGTAATGGACCCTTAAGAAGTTATTATTAAGAGACTAAGTGGAAGACTAGGTTAGCAACTTAAGCTACGTGGTATGCTTAAGGGAATTGTACGGGCGAGATCCGGACGAAGAAAGTATGGTTGTTGTGGTCAAGACAACACGACTATGATTTTACGAGAAGTTTTTGTACCCGGTTACGGGGGGCTGATAAGATAGGCTTGGAGCATGGAAATTGCGAGCCTGAGAATGTGATAACCACCGAGACCTTAGATATATAAGGCCTTCTCGGGTAGTAAAGAGTTAAGATGCACTGGAAAAGAGTTAAATACGACGCCAGTCGGGTTGGGGATCTATTTAGGTCGCCCCATAACTTGAAAGGAAATGGGATCAGTTGGTAGTAGTCACGCCACGTGACAGGTCACGGCGTGCAAGGCCCAAATTTAGTTAATCATTTTATGGGTTCGTGGACGTGTTCCACCTAACCAGTGTCAGAGAGCCGGAATCGCCTTATGTTGTTTAATTTAGTAACTCAGGAGTGAGGCGAGTTAGTATGGAATTTATGTATGTAAGCTAGAATAAGTTTGGGAGTACGTAAAGGAGTACAACCAGTAGAAAGAGAGCAACCAAGAGTAAGGAAATGGAACTGAATCCATGAGGACCTTTCAGGTGACTACACCCGTGAGTGTTGGTAGCCGAGCGTTAGATAATAATCGACGGTAACGGTAAAGTCGCTGACCCAGCAGAGTGTTATGACATACATCGAGGTCATTATGAGTTCGGGCTAGTTGGCCTCTTGTTATGCCAACGTGGACTACATAAGAGAGATTGATTCGGCACGCTTCCTTAAGGCAGTTTGCCATCGAGTGGAAAGGAAGAGAAGTGGTGGTAACGATGAATTATCCTTCCTTCTTTGACATTGTTTTCTTTTAAGTCCATGTGACTTGTTCACTGGGGTAAATTGACGCAGAAGTATGTAATAATTGAATTTGGAGGAAGTTATTTTGAGTGCCCTTGAGGTACTTGGAGTTGGTTTGGTGTGGCGGTCGGCCACGACCTTCCTGATAATTTCAGAAAACGCAAGGCAAGAATAAAAATAAGTACGAATCCGCCATGGAAAGTGAGGCATCTTTGGTAGGTTGAAAAATCTACACGAACTTAAAGCGCGTGCGTGATGATTAGCAAATTACTGGACAGCAAGAGGACCCAGTGATTAGGTTTGTCACTCAAAGGAAAGTTTAAGAAAATGAGATAATTCCTCTTCCCACTAAAAAGGGACGATTTGGCGTATTATCGGGTCATGTACCCATGTTGTTAGACGGGATATAAGATCGTAGGTCTTCATATCGCTACGCCATAGGTTACTGATTGTAGATAACCGTAGGAAAAGTGTTGTGTTGGGTAATTAGAACGACGCATTTAATTGGTCGAGAAGTAGCGTAAAGATATAAATGTAGGTCGCACGGTATGTTTACCCAGACTAGTGTAAAGACCATTAGTAATTAATGGAAGTAATAACATTTCGAGAAAATGTGGTAACACCTAGTTATAGCTCTACAACCGGGAAAGGAAATCGGGTTACTACTGACGAGATCAAGGAAACCTCCCCCAAAAAAATGTGATTGTGATGTAGTCTTAGCCGCGAGGCAAGCAAATGAATCAAATCTAAGTTTAGTGACCAAGTTTGGTTGCAACAGAAAGTGGAAACAGGACCATAAGTGAGATTAAGGATACCCGAATACTTCGCAGAATGAGAAAGGCTTTCGCTATTGGAAGATAAGTTGACCACGACATACTTCTAACCCTCCCGCGACTAGAGGGTTAGGTTATTATGATAACACGTTGGGTGTTGGGCTAGGTTGTGTGCTGACGCAACCCGAGAAGGATAGAGCCTATGTTTTCCTGGTAGTTAGGGAAGCAGGAAGGAAATTGCGCCACTCACGATTTAGTCTTGGGCGGTTAAATCATGCCTTGAAGATTTGGGGGCATGACGTATATATAGACTTCGTGGATAATTATGCGCACTCCAAAAAGCCTCAGATATCTGCAGATCGAGGTAGAATTTGCGACAACGATGGTGGTTAGAGTTACTCAAGGATCGTGATATTGATATCCTATACCATCCGGGGAAAGCCAAGACGAGCATGATACTCTTGTCGTGGACTAAGGGTAGTCTCGCCAATGGGCAGCCGATAGACAGATGTGGTCCGTGAGATCCTTCGCCACGAGCCTGTGGTTCGATTATTTGTTTCAAGGTTAATGAAGTTCGATCCGAGAGGTTCCGAGTCTTCCATCGTTGAGGAAGTAAGGAGGCGATGATGAGATCCAGCTTATGATACGCAGATCGAGATACGCTCTCCGGAAGAGAAGAGCCTGCTTCGAGTAGCGCCGAATGGGTCTTTGTGAGATGAGGATAGATTGCGTGTACCCTGCGGCCGCAGACTAGTCGCCAGGTTTTGGGAGGCACGCAGTCTTATTGCCCTAATTGTTTGGGCCGACTAAGTCGCGCCGTGACCTCAGTATGTATGGGTAAGATGACCTAAAAGGGACATATGGAGTTACCGCTAGTGTCCGAGATAGTAGCAGTCATGGTTGAGCACCGAAGCCCAGTGGGCTATTGCGAGCGATTGAAATCCCAACCTAGATATGAGAGGTAATTAATATAGATCTTGTTACGGTGGCATCGCACGAGGAAGTGCGACTCGGGGTCATGGTAAGTGGTGGCGAAACCATCGTGTTCTTCCTAAGTTAGGGCCATTTACTCTGAGGATTATGCTTGCTTGTATAGCGAGAGAGATTGTGAGATCGCACGGGGTTCCTACGTTTATGATGACCGGCTGATGAGCTCGATACTGGATAACTTCGGAGGTTTTTCAGAGGGATTAGGGACACAGTGAGTCTCGATGTTGCATTACACCCTCGGACCGACTGACAGCAGCGAGCGTACTATCCAGCACTTGAGATAGGATGCGGGCCTATGTTCTTGATTTCAGATATAGCGGGAGGGTTAATTGTCTCTTTATGTGTCGTGCAATAACAATGTATACCTTTCCAAGATTCGCATGGCCCCGTATGAGGCCTTGTATGTAAAAGTGTAGATCGCGGTTGGATGCTTCACATGGCGAGGTTCAAGATTTGGTCCAAACTTGATTCAGCTGGCCGGATAAGGCGAAGCTTATCCGAAAGATTATTAGTAAGCTTAGAGTCACCAAGCTTCATACAGATAACCGACGCCGACACACGGTGCGAATTTTGACATTTTAGTATGAGTATCTTGTTGTGGCCTCGTGGTATTATTGGTATGTAGGGGTTGTAAAGAAGACTATGTCGCTATCTTTAAGTCGACTCGAGAGAACATTCGGGACGAATGTTTCTAAGGGGAAGAATGTTACACCGAAATATTTCAGATATGTTTCTAAGAACGCACGTAAGAACTCAAATGTTAAGGTTTGAGATGAGTAAAAATTTATCTAATTATGGAATTGTCGGAAACGAAATATCATGACGAGCGGAGAGGCGACACGTGTCACCCCCCTTTATGGACATGGACGAAATGTGCAAGGGTGGAATGGTCAATTGACCATAATTTATGATGAAGTCTTGCAAAGCTTAGAGCTTGACAACTTTGACCAAGTCAATGACCCCACATAAGCTTGATATTTAGTGAATCTCATCCAAACCACCCAAGTGTTCTAATCTATACCCTTCCTTGTGTTATATATGTACACTAGTAGGTGCAAGACCTTGTCATTCTCCACACTTAGAATTATTTTTTCAAGAACTTGTTCTTGCTCTTTAGGGGAGCTCACGGCTAAGAGGTTTTTCAAGAAGGAAAAATTTCCAATTTTTGTCCAATAATTCCCCCACTTTAAACCAAGGTACCTAAGGGTATTATAAGTGTTTCTCAATAGAAAGATCCCGGAAAATGGTGTTTTCGTATTAGTCGCAAGGCGAAAACCTAAAGGGTTATTCAACTTTGAAGTTGAAACTTGAAGATGAGTTTTTCATAAGCTTCTAAGGGTGGCTTGGAGTGGATTGGAATGTCGGAAGGAGGAGCTAAAGGTGCTAGGGATCGACTTGTACTCTTGGAGCATATTTGGGCTAATTGAGGTATAATCTTCGTTTTACTTTTGTAATTGAAGATTTCATGTTATGATAAGTTATAAGTGGTCATGTGATATGTGTTATGAAGTTTGTTAAGTGTTATGGAATTGGAAGCTATAAAATCCGAAAATGTCATATTTAGCCATTTGAAATTGAAATCCAATTTGATCGATAAATTGAATTGTCGCATGTTACCTACTTGGAGAATGTAGTAGCTAGAATCAATTGCGTCTTGATATCTTATTATGCTACCAATTTGGATTGAAATGGAAATTGAATAAGAATTGGTATTGTTATATTATTGTGAGCCAATTGGGGCTGTTTGGTTATTCATTTGCATTGGATTACCTTCTATATTATTATGAGCCAATTGGGGATGTTTGGTTATTCATTTGCATTGGATTACCTTTTATATTGTTGTGAGCCAATTGGGGCTGTTTGGTTATTGTATTTCGACCTTGGAAAAGGTGGCAAAGTTAGTAAAAACAAAGGAGGTGCTGTCCGATTTTCCGTAGAATTTAGAGACTTAACACTTATAATATTCTACGTTTGAAGTAAGGCCTTAATGGACGTAATGTGAATATTATAGGTTGACATACTACGGGCGGGAATTTGTACTTGACAAGTGGTTTGACCCGAAGAGGTATGTGGAACTTTTCCTATCTTTTGAGCATGACTAGTTTCACGTATATAGTACGGTAGACGTACAAGATTTTGACAATCTAGTCCATTTGACATCCTTGGCTTATTTTAGGAATGTCCAAGTTGATTGAGTTAGGGAATTAACTCACTTGTTTAAATGTTAAGGATATCTTGGTTTTCAAAGTTAAGAGACTTTAAGTATGTTGAAAGTATTTTGATACTTGTTTTTATGGAAAGATTAAAGAGTGGTTTACTCTAAGTAATTTAAGTATGTTAAGGGACTTGAAGAGTTTTAAAGTATACGATACTTGTTTCGTTTTAAACGTATAAGTCCCTTGGATAGGAAATTGTACTTAACTAAGGCATAAAGTGAATATAACGACTTTATGGGGAGTTGGTTATATTGGCTTTATGGAAAGATAAATGGCTTGATTTTATTGAAAGGCAATGTGATTTAAAGGAATCAATTGCCTAAGGTTTTTACGAGAAAGGAAGTCACTTGATTTAGAAGCCTAATTTTATTTCTAAAAAGTATTGTGACTTGTCTTGAAAAGAAATTGTAACTTGATACTACGGTTATTAGTATCTTGGAAGTTTTATAATGAAATGAGCCATTTTAAAAGAATTGAAGTACGTAGTACTTTGGGTTAAACTCCCGGATTTAAAATGACATGTTTGTGCCTTAGGTAAACTAAAATGAGAGCGTACATGAACAAGAATAATAAGAAGTTAAGGGATTTCTTAACTTGCTTATATATTGTATGATAAGCCGGTAGTGCTTATGTTATGTGATAGCCGGATTTGTGCTAGTGATATATTATTCGTTGCGGGTCATTCCGGTTTGTGGCATTGCATATTTAGTGGATTTGCTACCCACGATGAGGAATACCTCATGCGAGTCCGTAGGGCTTATGCGGTGAAATAGTCCCGTGCGGATTTCCAGCCTATCACGAGGAATACCTCATGCGAGTCCGTAGGGCTTATGCGGGTGAAATAGTCCCATGCGAGGAATACCTCATGCGGGTCCACGCGATCTATGCGGGTGAAATAGTCCCAGGAATAGGATCGCTTTATGATACTGCGGGCGGGTGGTCCTGCTTTGATCGTGAGCCTCCTACTTTATATTGTAAGTATACACCTATTTACTCTCATTGTTAGTAAGGCACAGTGTACTGTTAATTGAGTAATCATACATGTCTCCAGTTTTATCTTAGACTTATGATTTCATTCACAGTTCTGGCCACATATTTGGTACATGTTAGATCGACCTCCTTGGGCTGCGTTCACGCCGCAGTAAAGTACAGTTGCTTTGGTCCTCGCTCTTAGATCACTGTTCACCGTTGAGAAGCTCCTTCATTTCGAGGCTTATCCACAGGTATTGTCTGTTGTACATTCGAGGTATGGCGGGCCCCGCCCGCCAGAGTTATTATTCTTAGAGGTCTGTAGTCACATCAGGATTGGGTAAGAAAAGAAAAATGTCTTTTCTATTTACGGATTGAGTATATTTTACTGGAAGGTGGCCTTATCGGCTAGCTTGTTGTTGGTTCTTGTCTAAGTTTTTGTATGTTGTGTATGTTCCGCCGCTATTCTCCGATGTATACTGGCGGGGTGCCTGTGTAGTGGCACTGGGATCGCCCGGTCGGGTCGTGACACATATGATCACTCAAACATGACTACAGACTCAACATGCATTCAATATTAGTTTATGCATCAATTAACTCTTTCCAACAGTCCATCAGGCCAAAATTTTATAAGCTTACTAACTCTCCACTAATGTAGACATGCATACTTACGAATCATTAGGACTTTTCTAGGTTGTATCATTAGGCTTAGGCAAGGGCAGGTAAAATGTCATTAAGGCTCACAATTACCATAAGCATAGAACCAACCACCCCAACTTGCTTTCACTTATAATGCACCACAATCCCCCATTTTTCTTCTTTTCTAAATTGAGAAATTCCACATTTTTTTTCTTTTTAACTACAACACCCCAAACTTGTTTTTTATTGTGTTGTGAACAAGGGGTGTGTAGTTTATTTATATATATATATTTTTTTTTTCTTTTTTTCAATGTTCTTCTCAATCTTTTACACTTCTTATTGATAATCATCAATCTATCGTATCATTCACTAAAATTCACCCCCCAAACTTGTATACTTCTATACTCATGATAATTCAAGGGAAGGATAAATAATGAAGTGTTTCAAATAGGCTCATGGATATGTGTTGATCAACAAAGAAGAATTCATTCGGGCTCAAAAGGGGCGACTAGGAATTAATATAGCAATGGTGGCTTGAAAGGCTCAAACGGTCCAAAGATGGCCTAATCATTTCCCTAAGAATGCATTATCTAGGATTTCGTCTCAAGTAGCAAGCAAACAAGTTCTAAAATTTTCCACCTTCTTTTCCTCAAACCCAAATTCACTTATGCATAAACCAATTAATTGAGTACAAGATAATCAATAGTCATGAACGAGTTTTCATTTTCACTAATAACATAAGGCAAACTCAACAATGATCCAACTTAAGCACACATATTATGCATTTCATGACTATCAATTTCCTCTAATTTTATTACAAGTATCCACTCAATCTCATTAGCTATTGTTTTCAACTTGGTTCACTTGACACACGACATTAAAAAAAAGACACAAATAATAAACAAACACTAAACATAAAAAATTTAAACGACTCATCACTCACAACAATAACATAAAATGACACAAAACAATAAAATCCCCCCAAATTATTCAACACATTGTCCCAAATGTGAAAAGTAAAGCAAGAGAAGGAAGACTTACAGACACACTAAGTGATTCATGTAATTGGTGGCAGCTCTTTTAACCCAACACTTGGTTCGAGCACTTTCAATCAAAGCGCTTCTCGTAGATAAAAAAAATTCTTCAACTTTCAGCATTTCAGTCCTTTTTCCCTCGGAGTTTGGCGTCATTTCATCTGCCATAAAAAACATAAACTAAGAAGCAAAAGACCGTGAGACTGTTCAAGACTAAAATAAAACAAAACAAAATAAAATAAAATAAAACAAATAAAATGTTGGGTTGCCTCCCACTAGCTGCCTTTAATGTCATTTAACCGGACGCATATAATCTTCACTAGTACCCCGTGGATACTTCATCAAACGGTCTACAATCCGAACAGTTATTATTGTAGGTCTCACTTCACCTACACCTTTTCTATAAAGCACAGAAAAGGGCAGTACTTTTATGCTTGCCCCCAAATTTCCCAATACTTGCTTCCATTCAAAATTTCCTATAGTGTAGGGAATCATGAAACTCCATGGATCTCTAGGCTTCTGGGGTGCCCTTGAGGATATAGACTTTCTATTTGAGGATCAACAATGACAGTTGGTGGTGTCTTTTCTGCATTGGGTTGGTCCTTAGTGACCTCTTCTTTCTCTACACCAACCATCTCTCCCAATTTCTCATTGCTCTCAACAACTTGTTGTAGTTCAGGTTCCTCAATCTGCTTACCACTCTTCATAACTGTGTCGCTAGACAGATTTTCTTGAGGTATATTGATCATCATATATATCAGCTGCCCTATTTGTGTCTCCAAATTTTGTATGGAAACCCTTGTCTCAACCATAAACTAAGTCTAGAACTTGGTGAGCATGAGTATGGCTGTCTGCAACTCATTTAGATCTTCCTGTGGAACCTGTGGGTTAGGCTGTTGTTGGTAATTCTGCTGCCCTTGATAGTAGTAGTCCATGCTTCTTTTTTTTATACACTAACTTTACCTACAAAATAAGAAAAATAACAAAAATTGATAAAAAGATGCTCGCAGAACAAGTTAGAAACTTGTTTATGGAGCAACCAAATTAGAAATAAGATTAGATATTTTGATATTGATAATACGTCAGTCCCCGGCAATGGCGCCAAAAACTTGTTCGCGATATTTCTGTGCTTACGTAAGTGTATGTATCGCTATGTAGTAATAAATCTTGGTAAGACCAAGTATCGTCCACAGAGACTGATTTATCAATTACCGAAATAGCTAATCTATGATTTCTATTTGGTTAATGTAAATTGTGTTTGGTTTTTGAACTAAGAACTACAACTAAAGTAAAGTGCAGGAAATAAACTAGGATGATAATACTTTGGTTTTTAAAACAGTTATGTAGAGAATTAGGGTTTCTAATCTCCTCAACAATCCACTCTTTAACTTGTTAATGCAAGACTAATGATTCTTCTTCTTATTAAGATAACAGGTTAACGAACATATTCTATATTCCGGTTAGGACATATAAAAACTCAACCTTATGCAAAAATCTTCTATATTTCTATGATAGATTTTACCACACAGGAGGATTAAGAACAATAATTTTAAATACTACAAAAATATCGAGGTACTTTCGTTCATGATTTTAACCTATGTCTAATCAACTATAGCATATTCAAATCTCTCTTTTCAGATCTCGATTCGATATCATATAAGTTATGACAATTAATGGCCAGTTAATTATCAAACAATCAATACAAATTGAATAAATCTTAAATAGATGAAGAAGAAATCACTAACAATGCATTAACTTATGAAAATAGTTTCATGTTGATTCGATGGAAAACCTAATAAAGAAATTAGTTCATAGACATTGTCATGCTAAGAAACTAATTGTCTTCAACATAAACTGAATTAAAGTAAGGAAAAAGAAAAGAACTTGAATACTAGATGTCTCTAATGGTGTTCTAGCCTCTGTTTTCTGCCTCCAAAGTATGATCCCCTAGTAGAATAATTCTGTTACACCCCGTAATTCCAGGACATGTATATAAGAACGTACGTAAGAAATTAGGACGCTGCGATTTGAGACTTGTAGAATTTATCGAAATTATGGAAATGTCGGGAAACGAAACATTATGGATGAATGGAAGGGTGACACGTGTCAGCCCCCGCTCTATGGGCTTGGACGAAATGGACAAGGCCAATTTTTCAAGTCTTGAAAGCCAAGGCTTGACATTGTTGACCAAGTCAATAAGCCCACTTGACCCTTGATATTTTAATCTCCTTCATCCAAACCCCACAAGTGTTTTAATCTTGACCCTCCATTTAATTATATGTACACACATATAGCAAGACAAGTTCTAACACTTAGTAAAATTTCAAGAAAACTTGTGGGCACTTGAGGGAGCTCTCGGCTAAGCTCTTGAGAAAGAAGAATTTTTTTTCGTTTGATGTTCATAATTCACAATACTTTAAACCAAGGTTCCTAGAGGTATTGTAAGGTTATCTCAATAGAAAGATTCCGAAAAAGATACATTTTTACATTAGTCGCAAGGTGAAAACCTAAGTCGTTTTCATAGTTTTGGTTGGGAATTGAAGGGAAGTTGTTTATGAATTTCTAAGGGCTTCAAATGGCGGATTGGAGCGTGAAGGAAAGGAGCTAAGTTTCTAAGGAGCGACTTTGGATCTTGAAGTTATATTAGGGCTAATCAAGGTAACAATAGTGTCCTTTTAATGATTAAAGATTACATGTGGTTGTAGTCATATATATATATATGCAAGCATGAGATATATATAATGGAGATTGAAATGTTATGGAATATTTGGAAGAAATCCGAAAGTTGCATGATTAGCCTTAAGATTGTAATTCGATTTAGTTATTAGTTTTAGTCGTCGCATGTTATATAAAGAAGGGATTGTAGTTGTTATTATCGATTGCGGCTATATAACATGTTAGACTAAACAACTTGGATTGAAAAGGAATTGGATAATACTTTACATTGTTGTATATTGTGGTCGAGAATGGCATTGGCTATTGAACTACTTGGTATTAATTGTGGGGCAAAATTTTACACGTCCTGTAAGGCGTGTAATCCCCTTTGAGGTGGAAAAGTACGTAGAAACAAAGGAAGTGTTATCCAATTTTCCATAGAATAAGTGACTTTACACTTAGTATCGTTGGAAAGCTAGAAGTTGATAGACGTATTATGGTCATTATAGGTTGACATACTACGTGCGGCATATTGGACTTAGCAAGTGGATTGAACCGAAGAAGTATGTGGAACTTTTCTTATCTCTTGAGCATGAGTAGTTATAAATGTATAGTACGGTAGACGTACGAGATTTAAATGAATTTAGTTTCATTTGATATCCTTGACTTGTTTTAAGAATGTCCAAGTTAGTTGAGTTAGAGAATTAACTCACTTGTTTTTAAAGGATAAAAATGCCTTAGTTTCTAAAGCATAAAGTTAGTATAACGGCTTTATGGGGAGTTGGTTATAATAACTTTATGGAAAGTTAAAAGAATGGTTTACTCTAGTAATGTAAACAAAGATAAAATGACTTGAAATAAAGAAGGGCGATTTGATTTAAAGGCATCAATTGCTTAAAGTTTAAAGTAAGGGTCACTTGGTTTAGAAGCCTAAAAATGTATTTCTAAAAGTGTAGTGACTTGTTTTGAAAAGTAGACAAGCCTTGATACTACGGGTGTTAGTATCTTGGGGGTTTTATACGAGAAAGAGTCATTTTTAAAAGGATAAAGGTACGTAGTACTTTGGGTTAAATTCCCGGATTTTTCATGACATGTTAGTGTCTTAAGTTAAATAAAATGAGAGTGCATGATAATTAAGGCTAATAAGAAGTTAAGGGATTTCTTAACTTGCTTATGTTATGTATGTTAGCCGGTTGTGCTAGTGTTATGTTATTCTTGCGGGGTAAACCCCCGGGTTACTACTTATTCCATGGCTTTGCTACCCATGATGCGAGTGCGGCGTTTGTACTCATTGCGGGTCCACCGGGCCTATGCGGGTGAAATAGTCCTATGCGGGTGAAATAGTCACATGCGGAGCAAATTGCTCCATTGCGGGTCCACAAGACCTATGCGGGTGAAATAGTCCCAGGAGTAGGATTGCTTAATGATACTACGGGCGGGTGGCCCTACTTTGATCATGAGCTTCCTATTTTTACGCAGTAAAGTATACTCTTGTTTACCCTCATTATTAGTAAGGCACAGTGTACTGTTATTTTGGTTATCATACATGTCTCCAGCTTTATTTTAGACTATATGATTTTATTTCAAGATTTTCGCTTTTTACATACTTGGTACATTTGTTATCGACCCCGCTTCGCCACTGCGTTACGCCGCAGTATGGGTAGCGAGTTGTGTCAGGATCCTCACTTTTAGGATCAGCGATCGGTTGTCGAAGGCTCCATTTCTTGGAGGCTTGTCTTTTATACGGTTTCGATGTTGTAGATTTATCTACATTCGAGGTATGGTGAGTCCTGTCAAAATCCACGGTTGTTATGTAAAAATTCTTAGAGGTCTGTAGTCATATCTTGTGGATTGGGTTGTAAAAAAAAAGGGATGTGACTGCTTTTTGGGTTATGTATATACTTATCGGCTAGCATGTTGATATTTCATGACTTGTACTTTTTGAGTTGTATGTATGTTCCGCTACTATTCTCTGATGTATACCATGACCCAGTAGTGCACCGATCGCGCCCGGTCGGTCGTGACAAAAGTGGTATCGAGCGATTAGTCCTCGGAAAGTGTCTACTGAGCCGTGTCTAGTAGAGTCTTGGTTATCGGTGTCAGTGCACCACATCTATAACCGGGAGGTCACAGGACATTTAGGATTGGTTTCCATCTTTATCTCTCTAAGATCGTGCAGTAGAGCTGTCTTATTAGGTTGAATCCTCTCTGACCTATTCTTATGTATCAGTTATGCCTCCACGGAAGGCGACCAGGGCCCAGAAGGGCAAGGCGTATGCGAGAGGCGCTAGTGCACGCAGAGGTTACTAGGACTCGTGCCCGCACTATGCCTGAGGTTGTAGGCCCAGCATGATTCTGGCCGCGGTATTAGAGAGCCTGTGAGCAACCGTAGCTCCAGAGGTTCCGATACCTGAGCCTCGCCTTCGCCTGGCCGAGTATAGAGATTATGGAGAGAAGATCGTTATGGACTAGCATAGTAGCGAGCGTGGCAGAAGTGAGTAGCTAACCCAGAGCCGATAGTTTGAGGATTCGGCATTTTCTGGTCAGAATCCACCCGAGTTTTATGGCTCGAGATCCGAGATGATCTCGGGAGTTCATTCAGCGAATCTGACTATGCACAGTACTTAGGGCCTCGGAGACAGAGTCAGTTGTGCTAGCTTCTTACCGGTTATGTGATATTGCGTTGAACTGGTTTGAGTCATGAGAGTTGTCTAGAGGTGTGGGTGCTCTTCCAGCTGTTTGGGATGAGTTCACAGAGGCCTTCCTTGATCACTTTTTTCCTCCTGAGTTGAGGAGAGCCCGCGTTGATAGGTTCTTGACATTGAGGCAGAGTGGGAGGACCATCAGAGAGTACAACCTGGAGTTTCACTCATTGGCCAGGTATGCGCTCACTATTGTGGCTGGCATGGCTGATAGAGTTCATCGCTATGTGATGGGGCTAGACCGCTATATGGTTACTGCATGCCTGGGAGTGGCCCTTCATCCAGGTATGGATATTGCCGGAGATGAGCATATGCGAGGATTGAAGACAGAGAGAGAGGATCACCAGACCAGGCGACCCAAGAGGCCGGGGCAGCGAGGTTTGAGGTAACTTTCGAGGCGACAAAATGTGAGCTAGGTCTGATTCACCAAGACAGAGTGCTCCTTCCGGTTTTACGCGGGAGGTTTGATCAGCCGGGTTATTCGGGAGTAGGTTAGGGCTCCAGGGTCCAGAGCGTGTAAGGATACGCCCGGCCCGGGAATGGCACTAGGATCCACAGGTGGCTCAAGATAGATATATTTGTCACATTCAAGGTATTAAGGGATATTGTCATCGACATCGATCAATAGTGACTTCATGCAAGCAAGAAGAGGGAGTTCTCCTTCGTGGGAATGGAGTAGTATCCTATCTGCTAGATCTGTTCTTGAAAAGGGAGTGTGAGTACAGGGTAGATATTTCAGGAACGCGGACACAGGTGGTGCATGGCTGTCGTCAGCTCGTGTCGTAAGGTGTTGGGTTAAGTCCCGCAACGAGCGCAACCCTCGTGTTTAGTTGCCATCGTTGAGTTTGGAACCCTGAACAGAGTGTCGGTGTTTCCAGGGGAACCGGGGTCCTAGTCAGATGAGGTTACCTTTACCTCGGTGTGGTCGATGTGGTAGGTTCCATCGTGGGGAGTGTCATATTTCTCCAGGAGCTTGTTACTCTTGCGGCCAGCAGGGCCATTTGAAGAGGGATTGTGTCACGACCCGTTCCAGGGCCCGTGACAGGTGCCTTACCCCGGGCACCCTAGTGATACAACATCAGAGAAAACCAGCGGAAATAAAAACTTAAACATGCAAATAGTCATGGATCAAGATGAAAGAAAATAGGCCAACCAAAACGGTTGCCTTTTCAAAGATATATATATACATAGACATTTGAGCAACATAATCCTTACAACCCCGCCACAACAAAGTGATGCACCTCTAAGATTTACAACAACTATGGCGACGGGGCCGCCATACCCCAAGAACTACGGACTGGGGTAACATACCGAAAGATAAGCCTCAAGGAACGGAGCTTCCCAATACGCTGAAATGTGATCCTATAAGCGGGGATCGGCGGATGGTGTACCTACATGCGGCATGAACGCAAATTCAAAGGAGGTCGATAACAGTACCAAGTATGAAATCAGAATATCAGAATGAAATCATAATAGTCTATATAAAGCGGAGACATGTATGATAACCAAACTACGATACACATATAACGATTATATCAAGTCGTGGTCTCACGCCTCCAAGTCATTACTCAAATATAATTATGGGTCTCACGCCCACAACATCAATCATGCCCGTGGAATACCTTCCTCACCGCCTAGCCTATGATATGATAACACCAAGAAGTACACACGAACACCAAGTCCTCACGATGCCAAAGCCGTACTAACAATACAATACAACCAACCAAGGCGACGGCAAGCAAAGTCATACCGGCGAATACGGCGAACGGTAAAACCTCATGGAGAGCTAGTCCATGGAATAACAATACCAATGGAACCATACCCGCCGCGATCGCGCGTCGTATGTCCAAAAGGAAACAACAAGACAAAGAATCCCAATGGAACCATACGTGCGCCACGATCGTCGGTCGAGATGTCGAAAAGGAAATAATAAGGCGAATCAAAATGGAAGATACCCGGCGCCACGATCGTCAAGATGTCCAAAGCGACAGCAAAAATAACACTATCTATGGCGCACGGTGAATTCTCCGTCACCGCCAGACGCCCAAGTAAGTTCTCAACAAGTCAACCGACCTCCATCGAGACGCCGGTAGTATAGAAACACAATTTTTGCACAACAAAGGCTTTCACAACAAGCATAGGCAAGTTACACAACAACAAGCATAGGCAAGTTACACAACAACAAGCATAGGCAAGTTACACAACAACAAGCATAGACAAGTTATACACAACTCAAGGTACTTTCTTTTTATGTCAAAGTCCGGGTTTTAACCCTAAAGTACTACGTACGTTAAATTCCTTTTAAGAGATCCATTCCTTTTATAAAAGTCACCCGATACCCGTAGTATAAAGATAGAGTGACTTATATCTTTTAAGTAAACCAAAACAACTTCCATACTTTCCTTTTTAAAACCAAATTAAGGCAATACCATGCCTTCTTTTTAGACCAAAACACTTCTCTTTTTAACGTCAAGTTACCACATTAAAACCAAAGATAAAACCCTTCTTTTGTTTTCATAAAGTCGTTATAACTAACTTCCCATAAAGCTGTTATAACACTTTATGTTTTAAACCAATTTAAGACAAAACAATGCCTTTCTTTTCCCTAGAGTTCCAGTTTGCCTAATTCCAATTACTCAAGTCTTTTTAGAAAAGTTTCATAGTTCGATGTCTTAATCTCCTTTAAAACAATTGAGTAACATATGCCATAGGCGTGAGCAGTTATTCTTATCTATAACCATTTATTAAAGCAGCCATGATCTAGAAAATGTAATATCATTTTGTCTCATCTTAGCTTCTATGCAGATGGAGGTTTCTACTGGTTTTAATAATACTTCATTATTCAATACATTTTCCTTTATTGGCGCTGCAGTGGTTTTTTCGATACTCATTCTGATTTCCGAAATCAGTAAAACATTATTCCTTTTAAAAACCAAGTACTCATTACTCACGAATGAGGTTTCACACAAAAATTCATATTAATACATTCAAGTCAAGTCTCTTATCTTTTAAGATCAAGTCTCTTAACTTCTAAAATCAGTAAACCATTTCTTTACCTCTCTTAAGACGTTATACCTAACTCCCCATAAAGCTAGTATAACTCTTTTGTTTTCAAAACCAAGTATTACTCTTCTTTCAAAAAGGTTTCTTAATACTTTTGAAATACTTCAAGATTCTTATTATTCAGGCTTAAGTCGAAAGACATTGCCGTATAATTACGTTCAGTTAGCACACGTACGTCTATCGTACTATATATATATATATTATTCAGGCTTAAGTCAAAAGACATTGCCGTACAACTACGTTCAGTTAGCACACGTACGTCTACCGTACTATATATATTCCTTTTAAAATATCATGCTCAAGAGTATAGGAAGAATCACATACCTCGCGACGATTATCGACTATAAGCAAAACGCTCCACGGCTATAACCCGGCTAGCCTGGTCCACCTTCCAAGTAGTACATGCTACTCAGTAGCGATCGACGATAAAGGTTAAGTCTACCATCAGAATACGGTCTATGTAAATGCAGTTTAATTCTCTTCTTTTACATTCAGCTTAAGTCCAAAGACATTGCCGCAAAAACTATGTTCGCTTATATATAGTATACTTCAACTATATATTCCTATAACATGTAATTTCCAATTACAATGAAGGATGATATTTACCTCGATAAGCCCAAAATTATCCAAGTATATATATCGATCTGATGACGTTTAGCTCACTCCGAGTGCTCCAATCCGTTCCAAACAACCCTTAGCTCTGCACTTCTACTTAACACTTCAACCGACTATGAAGGTTTTCCTTGGGTTCGTTTTTGTGGTGAGGAAAGTATAATAGTATTTGCTCTACGTATAGAGGTAACTTTGGAAAGTACTACAAGGTATTTGGGCTAAAGTATTTGGGCATTATAACAATACTTGGAGAAGTATTTCTATACCACAAAGGGTATTATACTGAAACCAACTAGGCAAGGGGTACCCTCTGGCCAAGCCTCACTCGAGGGAGGCTCGCCGGCGAGCTTCTCAAAAGAGGGGTTTGGACGAACTCAACTCACAAAGGAGGATTTCAAGACTTGGAAAATGATTTTAGGATGAAGAAGTTCATCAACTTAGAGGTATTTATAGGTCAAGAAATGGCCAACCAATGGCGAGATTCATCCAAGTGTTAGGCAAGTGTAAGGCTAAGATTAAGCCATGTGCACTTATCCATCTACCACACCAACTTGCACAAAATATCCTACCAACTACAAGCCCCCTTGTCGTCCACTTTGCCTAACACGTCGATGTGAGGTGACACGTCACCCTCCCGTTGGTCCAAAATGTTTCGTCTCTCGGAAAAATCCGTAAAATTATAAATGACATAGCCGTAATTTTCCCTTCGCAAGTCTTGTAAAACGTTTCGTCGAAAAACGACTCTTTTCGGCACTTGTGTACAATTTCGAAACTTGCCAAATCTTTAAGGCTCAAATTTTTATACGTACGCCCTCACGTACATACTCTGGAAATACGTGGTATAACAGATTGTCCGACCAGAGGCAGCATGAGTGGTATGATTCAGCCTACAGGGTCAGTTGTCGGGTCTTCATCTTACGTGGTACGCGCCCGAGTGCGGGGTTTTCACGGGCGGCGGCGTGGCGAGAAGGTCGTGGTGGAAGTCTAGTTCTAGCGGTCCACATAACCGCGTATATTCCTTAGATCGGCGGGATCGGGAGAGCTTCACCGGATGTAAATCGCAGTACATTAATGATTTCATGTTGTGACATTTATGCTTTGATAGATCCAGGTTCTACCTTATCCTATGTGTCCCCTATTATTGCTGGTAGAATAGGGATAGAACCGGTGTCGATAGAGCCTTTTGAGATGGCTACGCCAGTGGGTGATTCGGTGTTAGCCGAGCGGGTGTACAAAAATTACGATGTTCATATGATCGTCGGACCTAGCGAACTTAATAGAGTTAGAGATGGCAGATTTTTGTCATTATGGGTATGGGTGGTTGACTTCTTATTATGCCAACGTTGTATGTAGAGACGAGTTGGTCGATTCGATTTCGGTGGCGGTTATTGAGTGGAAGGGCAATACATCGCCGTAGGTAGGTTTATTTCTTACCTCAAGGCTAGAAAGATGGTTCGAAAGTACATCTATCATTTGGTTGGGTATTACGTCAGGTGAGTGCGATTCTTGATCGATTCGTGGTTAGAGAGTTTTCGGATGTATTCCCAGATGATCTCCCAGGTATTTCTCAAGAGAGGGAGATTGAGTTTTGTATTGATATGCTGTCAGACACTCGACCTATATCTATTTCACCGTACAAGATGGCATCTGCTGAGTTGAGGGAGTTGAAGGACCAGCTGAAAGATTCGCTGGAAAAAGGCTTCATTAGGCCTAGTAATTCTCCCAGGGGCCTTAGGTTTGTTTGTTAAAAGAAGGATGGGGCCAGCTGCGTATGTGTGACTCTGAGCGGTGAATAAGGTAACCATCAAGAATAGATACCTCCCGGGATTGATGATTTGATTGACGGTTGCGAGTGCGAGTGTTTCTCAAGATAGACTGCGGTCCTGTTATCATCAGTGCGAGTTAGAGGCGAGATATCCCAAGATCGCATTCGGGACCGATATGGGCATTATGAGTTGGTGATGTCTTTCGGTTTGACTAACTCTCGGTATTTATGGATTTGATGAGCGGTGTTCAAGCCATTTCGAATCGTTTGTTATAGTATTCATTGATGACATCTGGTTTATTCGCATGCAGCGGAGCATGCGAATCAACGAGGGCGGTACTTGGAGTCCTCGGGCCGATTATGCCAATTTCTCCAAGTGTGAGTTTTGGTTGGTCTCAGTGGCATTCTTGGGGGACATTATCGGGACCGACGATGTTCAGGTGGATACGGCAAAGATTGAGGTAATCAAGACTTGGCCGAGACCTACTAATCCGACGGAGGTGCGCAACTTCTTAGGGCTGACGGGTTATTATCGTAGGTTTGTGGAAGCGATTAACGATATCAGCGACTCCGACTTCGAGCGGCTAAGTTTGATGGGCGGAGCTTGTGAGAAGGGCTTCCAGTTACTGAAGGAAAAGTTGACGACGACTCCAGTTCTTACTCTTCCCGAGGGATTAGAGGGTTACATGATTTATTGTGATGCCTTGGGTATCGGGCTAGGGTGCGTATTGATGCAGCACGACAAGGTTATAGCCTATGCTTTCTGGCAGCTATGGAAGCATGAGAGGAATTACCCTACTCACGACTTAGAGTTGGCCGCAGTTATTCATGCCTTGAAGATTTGGAGACATTATTTATATGGGGTTCATGTGGATATTTATACAGACCACAAGAGCCTCAGACATCTTGACGAGAGGGAGTTGAACTACTTGGCGAGGCGGTGGTTAGAGTTCTTTGAAGGATTATGATGTTGATATCCTATACCATCCAGGAAAAGCCAACGTGGTTGCAGATGCTTTGTGTTACACCCCGTAAGTCCAGGACATGTAAAAGAGAATGTACGAAAGGAAACAAGACTAGGAAATTGGTACGAAAGGAAGAATTGTTTTTCCGACGGAAAATCTTCCGGACGTCGGAAAGGAAAAATGTTCGTTGTTGAGAATTGGATTCTCAAAAGGCATTAATTGAAGAGTATGGAACTCTTAACATTTTTGGAAATTTATATTTACGGATTTGGTCATGTGGGCCCACAGAAATTTTATTTTTGTGGGACCCATGAGGGTTCTGAATTTTATGGACGAATGAGAGGCGACACGTGGCACCCCCTCGTGTGGTCTTGGACGAAAATGCAAGGGGTAGAATGGTCATTTACCATCAGGAAGATCAAGTCTTGAAGCTTGATATTGTTGACCAAGTCAACTTGTCAGCTCTTTAATTAATGATCCTTCATCCTAGCCCACAAGTGTATTAATCTAAGCCTCCTTTGTAGTATATATCCTACACTAGTGCAAGACAAGTTCTATACTTAGAAAAATTTTCAAGAAAACATTGTGCTAGCTTAGGTGCTCGACGAGGAGCTTTCAAAGACAAAAATTTTGTAGTTTTGATCCATTAGCCACAAGACTTTAACCCAATGTCCTAAGGGTATTATAAGGTTATCTCAATAGAAAGATTTGGAAAAAGCGGAGTTTTCACGTTAGTCATGGCGGAAACTAAAGGAGTTCTTCAACTTTGAAGTTGGAACTTGAAGATGGGTTCTTGTAGGCCTCAGGAGTGCTTGGGTATTGGAACTTAAGGAAAGGAGCTAAGAATTTCTAAGCGCGACTTTGGATCTTGGAAATTTTAAGGGCTTGGAAAGGTATAAATTTTGTCGTTTTAGTAGTTAAGACTTACTTATTGTTGTAGCTATGGATTTTAGCAAGCATGTGTTATATAGTATGAAGTTTGATATGTTTATGGGCTATTGGAACCTAATCCAAAACTAGCATGTTTAAGCTTTAAGATTTGAATTCAAGTCGATTATTAGTTTAAGCGTCGCATGTTGTATAAAGAAGGAAAGTGTAGTTGTTGAAGTTATTTAGACTATATAACATGTTGACCTAAGAACTTGAAATTGGAAAAGGATTGGAAAAGACGTAGTGTGATTGGTTATATGTTGGCCGAGAATGGCTAGGGAAGTATTATACTATGTCGTATGAATTGTGGGGCGGAATTTTACGTATTGTAAGGCGTGTAATCCCCTTTGTTTGGATGTTGTTTGGAGCCTTAAATGTGGCTTGTTGGTTATTGTATTCGGCCTTGAAAAGGTGGCAAAGTGAGTAGAAACAAAGGAAGTCTTTGCCCGATTTTCCGTAGAATTAGAGAGTATACTTAGTATTATTCTACGTTGAGACTAGAAGTTGATAGTCTTGTTGTGACCATTATAGGTTGACACTTCGTGCGGCGTATTCGGCTTAGCTTGTGGATTTAGCGAAAGGTATGTGAACTATCTCCTCTTCAGCATGATTCCTTAAGACTAAGAAAGTATGTTCTACTCGTAAATGATCCATTCCTTGGTTGTATTTGGATTGCCTAGAATAGAATTTGTTCTATGTACTTCCTTGATTGTACTTTGATGTTTAAATTGTAAGTTGTAAAATCCATTTTCTTAGTGAAGTTTGGATTCTTAAAAGTGAAAGTATTTTACTTAAAGTACATAGAGTCTTAAAAAGGAAGTGGTTTCCAAATCTTTTGGCTAGTGCCTTAGTTCCAAAACCTAAAGGTCATTATAATGACTTTAGGGGAGTCAAAGGAGTGATTTACTTATTTGATTTAAAAGAGGAGAAATGGCATGATTTAAGAGAAGTAACTTGTTTTAAAGGAGTGAGTTACTTGAGGTTTAAAAGTAGAAGAAACTTGTTTTCTATATATTAAGAGACTTGAAGTAATTTGGAAGTTAAGAACTTGTTTTGCAAGTATGTGATACTTGGTTTTTAAAGTATAAGTCTCTTGGTTATAAAAGGAATGGATATGTCTAAAACCATAAAGGGTTATAACGGCTTTATGGGAAGTTGGTTATAACGACTTTATGGAAGGTTAAGAAAGTTGTCTATTTTGATTTATGGGCATAAGTGGCCTAGTATGTGAAAATTTGGAGTTACTTGATTTCAAGCTTTGAAATGAGTTTCTAAAAGTGTGGTAACTTACTTTGAAAAATAGACACGCCTTGATACTACGGGTGTTAGTATCTTGGGGCTTTACATAGAAAGGAGTCTTTTATAAAAGAATGTACGTATGTAGTACTTTGGCTTGATAAATTGAGAATTTGTCTAAGTGTGCCTTGATAAGTACTTTGACTTGTTAAAAGAGAATTATTCTATGTATGCCTTGATTAGTACTTTGGCTTGATAAATTGAGAATTTGTCTAAGTGTGCCTTGATAATTACTTTGACTTGTTAAAAGAGAATTATTCTATGTATGCCTTGATTAGTACTTTGGCTTGATAAATTGAGAATTTGTCTAAGTGTGCCTTGATAAGTACTTTGACTTGTTAAAAGAGAATTATTCTATGTATGCCTTGATTAGTACTTTGGCTTGATAAATTGAGAATTTGTCTAAGTGTGCCTTGATAAGTACTTTGACTTGTTAAAGAGAATTATTCTATGTATGCCTTGATTAGTACTTTGGCTTGATAAATTGAGAATTTTTCTAAAGTGTGCCTTGATAAGTACTTTGAATTTTTAATAGAGTATTATTATATGTATTCATTTATTAGTACTTTGGCTTGATAAATTGATAATTTGTCTAAGTATGCCTTGATAAGTACTTTGGCTTGTTAAAGAGAATTATTCTAAGTGTGCCTTAGTAAAGACTTTGGCTTGTAATTAAGGATTTGCCTATGTGTCTGGAAATAGCCGGTTGTGTGCTATTGTTATATCGGTCGTTTGAGGTCATTCCGGGTTGGTGGCATTGCATAATTCGTGGATTTGCTACCCACGATCTGAGGAATACCTCATGCGAGTCAAGTAGGGCTTATCGGGTGAAATAGTCCCGTGCGGGCGAGTCCGACCTATCACGAGGAATACCTAAATGCGAGTCGTAAGGGCTTATACGGGTGAAATAGTCCTATGCGAGGAATACCTCCGGGTCCACGCGCCTATCGCGGTGAAATAGTCCCGGGAGTAGGATGGCTAAATGATCTGCGGGCGGATGGTCTGTTTGATCATGAGCTTATATTTTATATTGTAAGGATACTCTGTTTACTCTCATTGTTGGTAAGGCACAATGTGTTGTAATTTGATTATCATATATGTCCCGGATTTGTTTGTGTTACCCTATGGTCATGCTTTTACGATGTGGGAATCAGGCATGAGACCACGTGGTATTTAGGACACGAGTGGGATGGGTGTTCATGTATCCTTATTGGTGTTATTACATCATGGATCTGCGGTGAGGAAGGATTCCACGCATGATTGATATTATGGGCGTGAGACCCATAGTTATATTTGAGTAGTGACTTTGAGGGCCTGCGTCCCTGACTTGATATGACTGCTTATGTATTGTGTACTGTAGGTTGGCTATCATACATGTCTCCTGCTTTGTTTAGACTGTTATGATTTCATTACTGATACTGCATTCCACATACTTGGTACATTCTTCGATCGACCTCGCCCGGTGCGTTAAATCTGCATGAGTTTAGGTATGTTGTTTGGTGATCGGCAGTGTAGGATCCTGCTCGTGGTTTTGGATAGCTCCTCTGTCGGGAGTTTATCTTTTGGTATATATCCTTGATGTGCTTTATGCAGTTTTAGATGCAGTGGGGCCTTGTCGTCATATTTGATTTAACTCACAAGTCGTATTCATATGTAGGATTGGACTGCGTATGCGTGTAGTGTCTTTATCATGTATATTATGGCAGCCTTGTCGGCTTTGCCTTGCACGTACGTGGGTTTTAAAACAAAAAAAAAAGGTGTTATTTAATTTCCGCAGTTTACTTAGTTGTTAAGTTAGAAGGGTGCCCTGTAGGGCACGATCCACGAGCAGAGGTTCGGGGTGTGACAGTGGTATCGAGCGATCGGTCCTCGGAATGTCTGAGGCCGTGTCTAGTAGAGTCTTGATTATAGGTGTGTTGCGCGCCACACCCATAAACAGGAGCTCAGGACATTTAGGAGTTAGTTTCTATTCTTCTCACTCTAAGATCGTGCCACAGAGTTGTGTTAGTAAGATAATTCCTCTCGACGTATTGTTGTGTTACGATTATGCCTCGAGAGAACCGGCCGCCGAAGGGCAAAGGAGTAGCGAGGCTACTAGTCCGACTCGAGAGAGTTGATAGGGCTTATGCCGGGGCATCTGGATGTGGTTCCACGATCGTGAGTTCTTCTTCGCGGTTTTGAGGCCCAGACACGAGCCTCCTGTTTCTCGATTAAGGAAGACTTTAGGGTTATGAAGGAAGCGATTATGTTATTGACCAAGATAGCGATTACTCTGATTTCCTCAGCAGAGGTTATTCGGCCCAAGACCCAGTGTACGGGGTAGAGGCAGTAGCGGAGATCTGTGTAAGAGGCTAGACCGGTTGGTTATCGGTGAGTTTTGGGCGAGCTGCCTCGGCGAAGTGAGATATTCGTCGGCCTACCCGTACATACCCACGCAGCTCACGGTGGGAGATTTGAGCCAGGTATTTAGGAGCGGTCAGCTCCGAGGATCGAGGTTACCGAGAGCGAGAGGATTTTCTCGGCGAGGCCACATATTCCTCGATGTATCATATGTAGTAAGCGTCATTCGGAAATGCCGTTATGACCTGAATGGTTATTATTATTGTGGCGGCCAAGACCTGAAAGAATGTCGATTAGAAAGAAGCGGTAGGTGGCTCGGCTATGAAGCGAGATGGTTGATTCTCTTTCCTCGCGGTATGCGTTCTCGGGCGGTGTTCGGATGTCGGCCGGTAGTGGTAGAGGTCGAGTGGGGTTTATAGTTCGCGGTCCTTGAACCGCATAGATAGCGTGACTCTGGGCGGGATCGGGAAGCGACATCGCTGGTTACTGGTATATCGATTCTTTTGAATCATACGTGCATTGTTAGATTCAGATTTTACCCTAGCGTATATGTTTTCCCTTTATTGCTAGAGTTGTAAAGTGATAGTACCCCAGAGGTATGGATACCTTGATTAGTAAAGTGAGAAGTTAAGAATGTTGACAAGAACGATAAGTGAACTGAGACTATAGTTGTGTAGAGTTCACAGGTTGTAGTTACCCCATAATAAGTGTAAGACCGATAGGGAAGAATGTGCAGTAGGAATACTTTGGCTTTTGTGACAAACCTCTAGGAATGGGAGGTTAGGGTAAGAAGTACCTTGAGCTAAGAGAAAGATTTATTGCAGACTAAGAATGAGAAGTTAAGTGTGACGATGAGTCGGGTTATGGACTCATTTGAATTCAGTAGTATGGAATGGGGTGATGTCAGCTAGAAATGGTTCCGTTGTGTGATAGGGTCCCGAGGATGCAAGGCCCAAGTTTAGTTAATCGTAGTACGAGTTTGTGGACGCGTTCCACCGGAACTAGGTCGTAAGGACCGAGAAAAGCATTAACGGGAATGTAAGTAACAGTATGGCCAAGTTTGGTTAGTAACTCCAAGGATTGGAGAACAGAAACAAAATTTGAGATTTTGTACGTGTACTAGATGAGTTTGAAAGTAAGAGAAAGTATGACAAGTAAGGAAAGAAGGGAACCTCTAAGGATCCCGTGTTTGGGAAGACTGTAACCTTCGAGTTTTGTGAGAAGGGACCACGGACGGAAGGTCCATTATTATGTTTACGTATGTTATGTGGTGGCGTCGTTAGTGTATGCGATTTTGATTGATAGGCATAGTATAGAGTTTATCTGAGTTTGTATAGATTGAAAATCGACTAAGAACATTCGGGGCGAATGTTTCTAAGAGGAAGAATGTTACACCCGTAAGTCGGGACATGTAAAGAGAATGTACGAAAGGAAACAAGACTAGGAAATTGAGTACGAAAGGAAGAATTGTTTTTCCGCGGAAAATCTTAGGACGTCGGAAAGGAAAAATGTTCGTTGTTGAGAATTGGATTCTCAAAGGCATTAATTGAAGAGTATGGAACTCTTAACATTTTTGGAAATTTATATTTACTGATTTGGTCATGTGGGGCCCTTTGACCGAAATTTTATTTTTGTGGGACCCTAAGGTTCTGAATTTTATGGGCGAATGAGAGGCGACACGTGGCACCCCTCACGTGGTCTTGGACGAAAATGCAAGGGTAGAATGGTCATTTACCATCAGGAAGATCAAGTCTTGAAGCTTGATATTGTTGACCAAGTCAACTTGTCGGCAGCTCTTTAATTAATGATCCTTCATCCTAGCCCACAAGTGTATTAATCTAAGCCCTCCTTTGTAGTATATATCCTACACTAGTGCAAGACAAGTTCTATACTTAGAAAAATTTTCAAGAAAACATTGTGCTAGCTTAGGTGCTCTGGCGAGGAGCTTTCAAAGACAAAAAATTTGTAGTTTTGATCCATTAGCCACAAGACTTTAACCCAATGTCCCTAAGGGTATTATAAGGTTATCTCAATAGAAAGATTTGGAAAAAGCGGAGTTTTCACGTTAGTCATGGCGGAAACTAAAGGAGTTCTTGACTTTGAAGTTGGAACTTGAAGATGGGTTCTTGTAGGCCTCTGGAGTGCTTGGAGCGGATTGGAACTTAAGGAAAGGAGCTAAGAATTTCTAAAGCGCGACTTTGGATCTTGGAAATTTTAAGGGCTTGGAAGGTATAAATTTTGTCGTTTTAGTAGTTAAGACTTACTTATTGTTGTAGCTATGGATTTTAGCAAGCATGTGTTATATAGTATGAAGTTTGATATGTTTATGGGCTATTGGAACCCTAATCCGAAAACTAGCATGTTTAAGCTTTAAGATTTGAATTCAAGTCGATTATTAGTTTAAGCGTCGCATGTTGTATAAAGAAGGAAAGTGTAGTTGTTGAAGTTATTTAGACTATATAACATGTTGACCTAAGAACTTGAAATTGGAAAAGGATTGGAAAAGACGTAGTGTGATTGGTTATATGTTGGCCGAGAATGGCTAGGGAAGTATTATACTATGTCGTATGAATTGTGGGGCGGAATTTTACACGTATTGTAAGGCGTGTAATCCCCTTTGTTTGGATGTTGTTTGGAGCCTTAAATGTGGCTTGTTGGTTATTGTATTCGGCCTTGAAAAGGTGGCAAAGTGAGTAGAAACAAAGGAAGTCTTTGCGATTTTCCGTAGAATTAGAGTCGTATACTTAGTATTATTCTACGTTGAGACTAGAAGTTGATAGTCTTGTTGTGACCATTATAGGTTGACAACTTCTCGTGCGGCGTTTTGACAGCTTGTGGATTTAGCGAAAGGTATGTGAACTATCTCTCTTACAGCATGATTCCTTAAGACTAAGAAAGTATGTTACTCTTAAATGATCCATTCCTTGGTTGTATTTGGATTGCCTAGAATAGAATTTGTTCTATGTACTTCCGATTGTACTTTGATGTTTAAATTGTAAGTTGTAAAATCCATTTTCTTAGTGAAGTTTGGATTCTTAAAAGTGAAAGTATTTTACTTAAAGTACATAGAGTCTTAAAAAGGAAGTGGTTTCCAAATCTTTTGGCTAGTGCCTTAGTTCCAAAACCTAAAGGTCATTATAATGACTTTAGGGAGTCAAAGAGTGATTTACTTATTTGATTTAAAAGAGGAGAAATGGCATGATTTAAGAGAAGTAACTTGTTTTAAAGGAGTGAGTTACTTGAGGTTTAAAAGTAGATGAAACTTGTTTTCTATATATTAAGAGACTTGAAGTAATTTGGAAGTTAAGAACTTGTTTTGCAAGTATGTGATACTTGGTTTTTAAAGTATAAGTCTCTTGGTTATAAAAGGAATGGATATGTCTAAAACCATAAAGGGTTATAACGGCTTTATGGGAAGTTGGTTATAACGACTTTATGGAAGGTTAAGAAAGTTGTCTATTTTGATTTATGGGCATAAGTGGCCTAGTATGTGAAAATTTGGAGTTACTTGATTTCAAGCTTTGAAATGAGTTTCTAAAAGTGTGGTAACTTACTTTGAAAAATAGACACGCCTGATACTACGGGTGTTAGTATCTTGGGGCTTTACATAGAAAGGAGTCTTTTATAAAAGAGATATGCGTATGTAGTACTTTGGCTTGATAAATTGAGAATTTGTCTAAGTGTGCCTTGATAAGTACTTTGACTTGTTAAAAGAGAATTATTCTATGTATGCCTTGATTAGTACTTTGGCTTGATAAATTGAGAATTTGTCTAAGTGTGCCTTGATAAGTACTTTGACTTGTTAAAGAGAATTATTCTATGTATGCCTTGATTAGTACTTTGGCTTGATAAATTGAGAATTTGTCTAAGTGTGCCTTGATAAGTACTTTGACTTGTTAAAGATAATTATTCTATGTATGCCTTGATTAGTACTTTGGCTTGATAAATTGAGAATTTGTCTAAGTGTGCCTTGATAAGTACTTTGACTTGTTAAAAGAGAATTATTCTATGTATGCCTTGATTAGTACTTTGGCTTGATAAATTGATAATTTGTCTAAAGTGTGCCTTGATAAGTACTTTGACTTGTTAAAAGAGAATTATTCTATGTATGCCTTGATTAGTACTTTGGCTTGATAAATTGAGAATTTGTCTAAGTGTGCCTTGATAAGTACTTTGGCTTGTTAAAGAGAATTATTCTAAGTGTGCCTTGGTAAAGACTTTGGCTTGTAATTAAGGATTTGCCTATGTGTGCTGGAAATAGCCGGTTGTGTGCTATTGTTATATCAGTCGTTTCGGGGTCATTCCCCGGGTTGGTGGCATTTGCATAATTACGTGGATTTCTTTGCCACCCACGAGGAATACCTCATGCGAGTCCGTAGGCTTATGCGGGTGAAATAGTCCCGTGCGGGTCCGACCTATCACGAGAATACCTGCGAGTCCGTAAGGGCTTATGCGGGTGAAATAGTCTATCTGAGGAATACCTCACGCGGTCCACGCCTATCACGGGTGAAATAGTCCCGGAGTAGGATGGCTAAATGATCTCTGCGCGGATGGTCCTGTTTTGATCATGAGCTTCCTATTTTATATTGTAAGGATACTCATTTACTCTCATTGTTGGTAAGGCACAATGTGTTGTAATTTGATTATCATATATGTCCCGGTTGTTTGTGTTACCCTATGGTCACGCTTTTACGATGTGGGATTAGGGCATGAGACGCGTGGTATTTAGGACACGAGTGGACCGTGTTAAATGTATCCTTATTGGTGCTATTACATGGGATGGCGGTGAGGAAGGATTCCACGCATGATTGATATTATGGGCGTGAGACCCATAGTTATATTTGAGTAGTGACTTTGAGGGCTGCGTCCACGACTTGATATGACCTTATGTATTGTGTCGTAGGTTGGCTATCATACATGTCTCCTGCTTTGTTTAGATCGTTATGATTTCATTCACGCTTCATCGCTCACATACTTGGTACATTCTTCAGTCGACCTCCTTCGGGGCTGCGTTCATCTGCAGTTTAGGTCTGTTGTTTGGTGATCGGCAGTGTAGGATCCTTTCGGGGTTTTGGATAGCTCCTCTGTCGGGAGTTTATCTTTTGGTATATATCCTTCATGCAGGCTTTATGCAGCTTTGGGTGCAGTGGGGCCTTGTCCGTCATATTTGATTTAACTCCAAGTGCATTCATATGTGGGATTGGACTCATGTACAGTGTAGTGTCTTTATCATGTATATTATGGCAGCCTTGTCGGCTTTGCCTTGCACGTACGTTGGTTTTAAAAGAAAAAAAAAGGTGTTATTTAATTTCCGCAGTTTACTTAGTTGTTAAGTTAGAAGGGTGCCCAGGTAGGGCACCAGTCACGGGCCCGGGGTTCGGGGTGTGACACTTTGAGTCGTAGATCTATGGGGAGTCTGTCAGAGGTACAGCCAGATAGATACGACATGGTCCATGAGATCCATCAGCTGGCGAGCCTTGGGGTTCGGTTGGTCGATACCGAGGATAGTAGGGTACGGGTTCGAGAGGTTGCCGAGTCTTCCATCGTTGAGGATGTGAAGAGGCGACAGTATGAGGATCCAGTTCTGATTCGGTATCGAGATACGACTCTTCGAGAGGAGAAGAGTTTATTTGAGGTAGCGCCTGATGGGGTGCTAAGATACGAGGGCAGATTGTGTGTTCCCGATGTTGTAGGACTTCGTCAGCGAGTTCTGCGAGGCACACGGTGCGTTACTCTATTCATCCGGGGTCGACTAAGATGTACCATGACCTCAGATGTATGTATTGGTGGGATGGCCTGAAGAGGGACGTAGCGGAGTTTGTTGCTCGATTTATTGTCGCCAGGTCGAGATTAAGCACGGCTTGGTGGGCTATTGCAGGTGATTGATATTCTGACATGGAAGTGAGAAGTGATCAACATGGATTTTGTTATA
The DNA here is from genome assembly GCA_029844215.1 of Przewalskia tangutica. Taxonomy (NCBI): domain Eukaryota; kingdom Viridiplantae; phylum Streptophyta; class Magnoliopsida; order Solanales; family Solanaceae; genus Przewalskia; species Przewalskia tangutica. Next base: position 110,694,040 of record CM056730.1, read on the forward strand.
GGATTACCTCGTACTCAGAGGAAGTGTGATTCCATCTGGGTTATTATAGACAGGCTGACGAAATCAACCCACTTTCTTCCGGTCAGGACTACGTATTCGGCTGAGGATTATGCTAGACTTTATATCAGGGAGATTGTGAGACTGCACGGAGTTCCTACATCTATTATATCGCATGCAGGAGCCGGTTCGGCTAACTTCTGGAGGTCTTTCCAGAAGGGGTTAGGGAAACATGTGAGTCTCAGTACCGCATTTCATCCTCAGACCGACGGGCAGACAGAGTGTACTATCCAGACACTTGAGGATATGATGCGGGCCTGTGTTATTGACTTTAGGGGTAGCTGGGAGGATCATTTGACTCTTGTTGAGTTTGCATATAACAACAGCTACCATTCTTGTATTCAGATGGCGCCATATGAGGCTTTGTATGGGCGGAAGTGTAGATCACCGATTGGTTGGTTCGACATGGGCATTCAGCAGGCTATGGATAAGGTAAATCTTATCCAGGAGAGACTCTTAGTAGCTCAGAGTCGGCAGAAGTATTATGTAGATAATCGGCGTCGACACTTGGAGTTTCAGGTTGACGATTGGGTCTTCTTGAAGATATCACCCATGAAGGGTGTGATGAGGTTCAGAAAGAAGGGGAAACTTAGCCCAAGGTACATTGGGACTTATCAGATCATCCGTAGAGTAGGCAAGATTGCCTATGAGTTGGAACTGCCATCCGAATTAGAGGCAGTACATCCGGTCTTCCATGTTTCTATGTTGCGGAAGTGTATCAGAGATCCATCTAGAGTTTTCCCAGCTAGTGATGTCCAGGTGACGGAGGAATTATCGTATGAGGAGAGTCCCATAGTGATACTCGATCGCCAGGTGAGGCGACTGCGGACCAAGGATGTGGCTTCCGTCAAAGTCTTGTGGCGGAATGATAATATAGAGGAGATGACTTGGCAAGAAGAGGAGGACATGATGAATAAGTATCCTCACTTATTCCCTACACCTTCAGGTAATTCATTTCCCTTACTTGTCAATTTTAATTGAAGTATTTGTTTAAGTGTTGTTATGTGGCCAGATGTGGCATAATTGGTATGTATGGGTTGTAAAAAGAGACTATGTCGCTATCTATTAGATTGACTCCGAAAGAACATTCGGGGACGAATGTTTCTAAGGGGGGAAGAATGTTACACCCCGTAATTTCATGACATGTATATAAGAACGTACGTAAGAAATCAGGACGCTACGATTTGAGACTTGTAGAATTTATCGGAATTATGGAAATGTCGGGAAACGAAACGTTATGGATGAATGGGAGGGTGAAACGTGTCATCCCCCACTCTATGGGCTTGGACGAAATGGACAAGGCCAATTTTTCAAGTCTTGAAAGCCAAGGCTTGACATTGTTGATGAAGTCAATAAGCCCACTTGACCCTTGATATTTTAATCTCCTTCATCCAAACCCCACAAGTATTTTAATCTTGACCCTCAATTTAATTATATATACACACATATAGCAAGACAAGTTCTAACACTTAGTAAAATTTCAAGAAAACGTGTGTGCACTTGAGGGAGCTCTCGGCTAAGCTCTTGAGAAAGAAGAATTTTTTTTCATTTGATGTTCATAATTCACAATACTTTAAACCAAGGTTCCTAGAGGTATTGTAAGGTTATCTCAATAGAAAGATCCCGGAAAAGCTACATTTTTACATTAGTCGCAAGGTGAAAACCTAAGTCGTTTTCATAGTTTTGGTTGGGAATTGAAGGGAAGTTGTTTATGAACTTCTAAGGGCTTCAAATGATTGGAGCGTGAAGGAAAGGAGCTAAGTTGCTAAAGAGCGACTTTGGATCGAAAACCGATAACGAATATCTTATCAGTTTGATTATTGATTTAGGGAATTTACAAACCGAAAATCGATAAACCGAACCGATAATACACAAATCGAACTGAACCTACAGTTAAACACCCCTAGCTTAATGTATTTTAAACTATTTTTAGGATATTTTAGTAATTCAAATGAGCTGCATTATATTATGTGGGGTTTCCTACAATGATCAGATCACTTTTTTACTCCAAATAAGTTGGTTACCGTATATAATATATTAGTTTTTGATTGAGCGGACTTTTTGCCCATCCCATTAGAATTTCCCGGATCCAGCAAAATTTGTGAGTCATTTATTTCAAAGTTATGACGTAATTTGCGCTAAAATCCTGACAACCCGCAAGAACTTGTGGTAAGACAAGTATTATTTGATACATCAGAAGTTCTAGACTTATTATCATGTTTTGATACACAAATTATTTTTACAAAGTGAGTCAAAACTTAAAATAATGGCAGAAAAATATCCTATTTATACCAATCAAAATTCAATATATAAGGATCGAAAATGTTGGGCCCTGGGCGGGCTACGTTTCTCTTAGTATTAATGATTATTAGAAATGGAAAGAACCATGCATGCCTCATATTTTTTATTTTTTTTAGATAATCCACTAGGCTTGTGGGCCTAGGTTATTTTATATATCAAAAAGAAAGTACATGGGGCCCCCGTAGGAGGAAATACACTGCTTATCAGCAGGAGTGCAAAAAGAAAGAAGAAGCAATAATCAAATAAGCAATGATCATCACCGAGTTTATAACATACTCGATGATGATACTACAAATGCGGATACAAACAAAATGAAGATACAATGTAAGCCTAAAGCTATAAGCTACCTCCGCATACAAAGTCTTGATCTGAGTGTCTCATCTGTCATCCCCTAAATACTCTAAGTATCGATCATGTAAAGGAGTCCAGGTGGGATGCGGATCTGGATCTAGTAGTGATGGATGAGGTTGCGATGTGTAATCCTCGGGCAACACTCTGACTTTGGAATCAATGGGGTTGGAGTCCGGTGAAGCTAGCATCTGTCATGGCCCCGAGTGTCGATCTAACTTCTTAGTATCCATCTTCATGTATTTTTCATTGCTGGTTGTGTCATATCTGCTATCATCCGTTGCTCGTGCGATGAAGAGTGTAGGGCTGATGTGCTCGCAACTGTCTGCTTCTGTGAAGAGCCTGCGTAATGATATCAGATGGCCGTAGTTGTTCGCTGTCAAACCTGCTGTTTACGACGCCACAATCGTGCCTTTCGCATCCGTGAAGATGTTGATAAAATCGTACCTTTGCTCGATTAGCTTCATCACCATTCGCGACCTCGATCCACGAATATCCTCATTCTGCAATAGGAATAGCCTATCAAACCAATCGGTAGCGGTGTAACTGTGGGATCTCCTTACCCTCGAGTATTATGCCCATAAAAGGATCGAATCCTCTATAGCGAAGCGCTACCTCGAGTGAAGTCTCTTATAGCTGGTTTGTCAACCACTGTATCCCTATCCTCATCAAATAAGTCAGCCATGTCAACAAAATTATCATCTTCGTCAACCATGTATTCCTTGCGGGTATCAACCTCCACCTCAACATCATCATTATCAGCAATAACAAGCTCCTTACCATAAATTCTCCCCACAATACCGGATGAGGGAATGCTAGTACAAACTTGGTTCAAAGACACAATATTCTTGGCTAAAGAAGGTAGCTCAAGATTAATGCCAATCAAGAATGGGTCCCGTCGTTGGAAAAATTTTGGTGCTGTAGGGGTAGAGGGTGCGGAAGAAAATATAGGGCGTTTGTATTTGGCTTTCCCAATATCCAGTGGGGATACAGGGTGAGTAAGGGTGAGTTGGGGGAAGGGTGTAGTTTCTGTAGGAGGGGTATGTTCAGTGGGAGGTTGGATGGGTTCTGGTGGAATAAGGGGTGTGATGTCGGGTAGGGATAGGTGTGGTGTGGTCTCTGGTGGGTTTGGTTCAATAGGTGGGGGCGGGGGGGGGGTCTCAGGTGCGGTGGGGATATCCGGGTTTGGTTGAGGAAGAGGGGTGAGGCGTGCATTGTGAGGAGGGGCTGGGTGTGGGTAGGTAAGGTGGAGGAGGTGCTAGCAAGGTGGGAGGGTTGTGCCATGAATTGAAAAGGATGGGGTTTTGTTCTTTGGATTGGAGTAGGTGTGGGGTAGGTAATGGAGTGGGGTGATTGGAATTTGTGGGGTGTGCTATAGAGACTTGTGTGTTTTTGTTTGGAGGTTGTTTTGGTTAACTTTAGATATTTGAAATGGATTTGATTCCAGTATTTTTGGTTTTGGCTTTTGGACTTGTGGAGTATTTTCTTTAGTTTATTACTTGCAACTGTTTGCCATACATTTGGATTTTTGGGGGCTTATTTCGCTTGATTTGTATTTTAGGGGATTTCTTTGGCTGGATTTGGATTTTTGGGTGAATGTTTGTTTTGTTTGGATTATTCGTGGATTTGGGTTTTGTGGGAGTCTTTTGGAGGAGAGGAGCAAGATGTGTATTTTCTTTGTCCTTGAAGGTCTCATCTCGTGATCGAGTTTCAACACCCGTACATCATGTCATGAAGGAACAATTAGTGCAATACTTTGGGAGAAAGTCAAACCGAATCTTGTAAGAGTTTGTTTGAATTCCTCCTTCCGTAGCAATTTGGATTTGGATATTTTGGGATGTTGACGCAACAAATCTAGTTCGACCTTAACCTTAGCACAACTAGGACGGTCATATTTTTGGTGGCAGATCAACACAAATGGGTCTACCCACGAAGCAATAGACAATAGGATAGACTCATCAAAGTAGGCAGGTGGAAGGTTAGGGAATGAAACCCAAGCCCAAGCTATACTAGTTTCTTTTGTAGGTCAAAGGAAACATCATATTTCATAGTGCGTAAAGGATAGGATTCCCTCTTATCTTTTATATCAAAGTGGTAGAGATGGACATAAGTGTATCATAATCTTCAATGGAGCATCGGATCGAATACGACGGCTAAACAGATAACCAATTCTAACTTGGGCTTTCAATTTCAACCGCTTAGGTAATTCACCCTCAAAAATCTATGTGAGGCATGCCATGACTAAATTTACCTATCATCGCCCATTTCAAATCTTGACGCGCAATTAACACATCAATTTCAGATTTCTGAAGCAATAATGTAGGTTCTCCGTGTAGATAATTTACCTGTTTAGGTGCTAACGGAGGTGGTATTTGACCATTCTGAGCTTTGTTGGGACCCGCTGATCCAGTTGTCGGAGGTGATGATTGTAGAACATTAGCAAAATGAATTCGTGTTTAGGACGATGCGAATTGCGCCACATGCGGTACGGCACCATTATCGCTTTTGTTTTGCGGTGATGTTCACAAAATACCATTTTGATCCAAAGTCAATGAATTGTTGCATTGGGGTCATTAGTGGTGGAAAATCGTAAGAAATGGTGGACAACCTCTACAGTGGCTTGCCAAACACGGCGCCCATTGCCGTCGGCGTTCACGAAAAAATGGCAGTTGTGAAAAAACGATTGTTGAGCGTCGGCGTTTAGTGGGAATTGTAGAGCTTGTTGAGATGAACACAATGGTACCACCCACGACCCACAACAATACCTGAAACGATCGGAAAACGACGTCGATTTGCCGGAAAATTCGATTTGGTCGTCCCGGCGTTCTGGGAAGAATTGACGGTTGAGGGTAGGTGCAAAATGACGGGGTGAAGACGACGAGTGTGATGGTTCCACCCTCGATCGTCGATTGTACCTGGTTTCACGGAACCGATCAAGCGCGCTAGGTTTCGAAATGAGATTTGGATGAATCGGAGATTTAGTAACAATCGAAGGTTGTGGTGGGTATAGAAATGACGGCGAGGGGAAGACGAAGCTGTTGGTACCAACCCCGATCGTCAATTTTGCCGGAGTTCGCCGGAAAGTTAAAAAGAACGATCGGAAAACTGAAGGTTTTTCGATCTGTAATTTCCGGCGTTGTAGGAATAGTCGACGGTCGTGGTAGGTATGGAAGTGACGGGCTCGTCGAGACGAAGCTATAGGTGGTGGTCCCGTTGACAGAAAACGCCGGAGCTCGCCGGAAACAGTGAAACGCCGTCGGCGTCACTGTTCACCGCGGCGGCGTTAGGGTTTACTGTTCACCGGAATTTTTTTTTATGCCTGCCTCATATTTAATTTCCACTTTTACAAGGTGGGACATGAACTTACAAGAGAACGAAATAGTTATTGGAAAACAAAACAGACAAGGTTATAAAGACAAGGAAATTTGCAAAACTAAAATAAGAGGAAGAAAATATAGGAAAAGATACACAAAATGACAACGATCTGGGCAATTAAAGAATGCGATCATGTACTTGTCTCGGCAAACCTTCTAGAAGATTAGTTCAAGTTGATGTGTGTCTAATCCAGAATTTGAAGTTTTGAACTCACTCCAAAATGATTATGTTTTGCACCTTAAAAAATGATCATATATTTGTTAGATATCTCAAAACTAATTGGGCCATTGATTGAATTAATTCGCTACTTAGTGCCTCTACTTGAGAGTCACGAAGTGGCTTCAAATCCCAATTGTTGCATTCCTTGAGTTTTCTGTGATGCTCACGACCAGCAGACTACAAATGACCTTGGTTAGGAAATGTCATTTGATTCATATTTACTCATTTCTGTATTGTTTTTATGTGTGTTTAATAAAAGAATTTGACGAAGTGGTGTCACCTGACGCCGCTTCTGAAAATATATATGTTCTAGAGACAATCATTTTAGGGACACATGTACTTGAACGCATTCGTATTATTAATGAGATTAATATATTTATGACATTTGCAATTACTGAATTATTATTTGATTGTTTGTATTATTCATTAATATGCATCCCTTGAACTAAACGTTGTCATTGATAGTGTGAGATATTAATGATAGAGCGTAGTTCTTAAAGTAGTCTCGACTGATGATTATTGAGAATGGGATATCAATGATATATTATAAGTCGACATGTAGTCTGCATCACATTCTTAGAGAATGCAGTATGTCTCACTTACTACTAGTAATGGTTGCTAGTGATGGACACATGTATACTCTTGGAAGGTATTGGCATGCCCTGCTGATAAACTATTTGTTATACATGTCTAGAGTATTATCAGCATGTGGGAGATAGAGGTCCTTCGACTTGAGGTCAATACGCACCTGGTTTGTAGATTAATGTACTTTAATCATGTCCTAAGCTTAAATTCCTTATAGGATAAGACATGACTTGAATTGGGTACATTGCGATACAGACTACGGTGGTAGTTGAGCCAAGAATATGATTCATTCATCGATTAGATATTCGAGAGAACACTCAGCTTTTCAGTGATATTAGGTCGACCAAGTCATTGGCCAATACAAGAGACATATTTAAGATATGATCTAGTTGTCGACTAATATAGATGAGATAAAGTGATCAAGCCATTTGGATAGACACTTGGCAAATCCTAAGCTTGATCGAGTGTGTTGTGAATGAAAGGAATTTATCATCCCGCATAGAGGTTGTGTTTACTAAGAGTCTTGTAAACGTACTTCACATATCGAGTTCGTCATATGACGCAATCTAAGAGTTCCGTGTGAACTTTAATTTTATTAAGTGTCGATGTGTGAAGGCCTAAAGGGTCACACTAAGTCGATTGTCTTTTCAGTCTAAGGGTATATTGAGAGAGTATAAATATTCGATTTAGAATCGAGATATTTTAACCAATAATAAATTATGGGATAAATTCCATTTGATGAAAATTATTTAATAAAATCAAAATTAGATTTTAGATTTAATCAAAATTAAAACGCGCAGAAAATAAGGGAGTAGCCATACGCTAGGAGCCGGGAATTGGCAATGCAATGATGGGCCCATCCGACCGACCATCGAATTCGGATTTTGGATCAGTTTTAAACCTGATCCAAGTCTGATTTGGTTGTACCCCTTCCCTATATATTTGACATTTAACCCATAATTTAAGGTTGCACAAAATTGTTACTCAATTCCTACTTTCTGAACTCAGAGTTCAGGAATTAAAATACTCTCAAACCTCTGCCAAGATTTCCTGGCTTTCCTGACATAGGGGTATACCGTAGCGAAGGCTTGCACCCGGGGTGACAATCACGTGCGCACATTTTAGTAGAGACTTAAGAATATCAACTGTAAGTTTATTTCTCATGTCTTTACAGGTTTCAATTGTAACGTAATCATACCAGAGACGGAATTGTTGAGGCAAGTAAGTTAATAAAATTTTAAACTTTCGATGTGCCTTACTTGTGTGTTTTAGGTCTAACAAAACCCTTCAGTGGTATCAGAGCCCAGGCTGGTTCAATGGTTACGTAACAAATTGAAAGATATAATAATATGGGTTAAACGTAAAATTGATTTTAATCTGAATTAAAACAAGGCTATTGAAATCTGACAGACTTTGACTGAGCGATTAACTTTTGTAATCACCCTAAATTATCAACTACGCTAAATCGAGGAAGTCATTCCGTTCTAGCACGAATTGAGCCTTGTGCAAAAACTGATTCATTGCGAACATGGTGCACGACGAAGAACGTGTAGGAATGGATGATGGTCGACAAGTGCGTTATTGATAATGTTGGGTGGTAGTAAAGGATCCGTAATCTGAACCCTAAATTAGATTTAGGGGTTGGACGATTTTTAGAAAATCAGCGCGGAAACTACTCTGAAAGGACGTCAGTGCCACAACCCTAATGTGGGGCGCCAGTTAGGGTTTCACGACGGCACCACGGCTCTATCTCAGAGCTCCGAGGAGCCGGTCACGGTAATTTCAGGGGTCGTGATTAAAAGCTTCATTTTGAAATTTGGAACTCTCTGGAACTGAAGCGTCACAGCCATAATTCACAAAAACAGAAACCAAAAGTTTCTGCCTATTCAGCGCCGCAGCGCCGGATTTTCAGAATGATAAAATCTCAGTTTTTGAAGTTTAATCAATGATTATTGTTACACATTATGTTGGTATACTGTTTGCGTGCTAAATGATCGTCATTTATCTTACTAAGTTTTAGAGTCTGCAAATAATGTTTGGGTAGGCGGCACCCAAAAAACTAGTTTAGAGTCCGCAATCATGCTTGGGTAGGCGGCACCCAAAACTAGTTTAGAGTCCGCAAGCATGCTTGGGTAGGCGATGCCCAAATACATGTTTAAATGCTTTGAGTAATGTTTGAAACATGTAATAGTTGATCTTGAATATAACCTTGAATTAAAATGTTCCCCAAAGTTTAATACAAGTCTCATTTAAAATGAATGTGTCGTCCGTTATAATTGATTTTGGTGCAAAATCCTTTTCGGCGAGATGAGTATTTATGCCCCAATATTTGCTCTAAGTGTACGAGGACTCAGACCTTTTCATAGATGCATATAAATGTTGTAGTAGGTGATAAACCTTCGTGAGTATTTACACCCCAATGTTTGCTCGATGAAGGCAAAGCCCGCTTAGATACATAATTGCAGTCGCATAACGGGGTTGACTTGCTAGGCTGTCTTGGCTCCCCAGTGTTAGACAACCGAGGGACGCAGATCGTATTGTTTAGAATATGCGATCAACCAAGAGTTGCAAATTGTTTGTAAATGGTTTAGAGACCTACTGGATCATGTTGTTGAAGTTATCAGCCCCAGCAAACGCGGAGACAACATGAGTCTGGATCTTGGCCCATTATGACCATATTTGATATGAGTCCATATTATTTCATGGGGTAAAAGAGTATGTTAAAATAGTGGGAGCTAATTTAAACTAAAGACCATGTAAATTAGTTAATGAATGTGTTCAATAGAAATTATGTTAGAATGTTAATTTCAAGTCTATATTTTCTTCAGTTACAATGTTGAATCTGTCACTTAAAATATTGGTTGAAACAAACAAGTCGACTGGAGCTAATTACCATAACTGGTTAAGAAATCTGCGATTAGTGTTAAAACTAGAAAGAATTGAGTATGTGTTGACACAGTATTCCCCACAGTCCCTGCTAAATATTCTGCTGAGTTTGCCTTGTTTAACAAGGCGACCTATCAGGAACATCTAGATGATACTACCCTAGCACAGTGTGTAATGTTGTCCTCTATGACTGTAGAGTTATAGATGAGACATGGAAGAATGGGCCCTAACGAGATGCTAGAACACTTGGAGAGTCTCTATGACTCACAGTCTCAGACAATGGAGTATGAACTGTTGAGGGACCTTTTCAAGTGTAAGTTGAATGAAGGGGGTCCAATGTCAGTGCATGTTCTGAAGATGATTGGGTTAATAGAGAGGTTGGCTTCGATTGGAACGAAGTTGCCTGTAAATGTCTCTGTCAACCTAATCGTAAATTCGCTTCCTGATTCATTTGAGAATTTCATTGTGAACTTCAACATGAATAGAACCAAGGTGAATCTTCCAGAACTTCACAACATGCTAAAAGCTTATGAGGGACATTGCACAGATCCAAGAGGAGACAAGACACTAGGTGTTTCTGGACCTGTTGAACAGGGTATGTTTGTCATTGAAATAAATATATCTATAAGTAACTCTCACTGGTGGGTATTAGATACCGCATGTGGCTCTCATATTTGTAATAATGTGAAGGGTCTGACTAACAGCAGAAAGGTCGGACCATGTGAGGTAGACCTGCGCGTTGGAAATGGAGCACGAGTTGATGCTGAATGTGTGGGAACTTATAGACTAGCTTTATCTTCTGGCTTTTGTTTAGAACTTAATAATTGTTATTTTGTTCCCTCGTTAATGAGGAATATTATTTTTATTCCAATGTTAGACATTGAGGGTTTTCTTCATTCATTGCCAATGGCAGTTATGTATTGTCTTTTAATGGTTTTGTTTGTGAAAGTGCTCCGCTTGTGGATGTAATGTATGTTTTAAACTGTAGTCATGAAATTTTCAATGTAAAACATAAACGAGCTAAAATAAGTAATCCAAGAAATCTCACCTACTTATGGCACTGTAGACTTGGTCACATCAATGAATCAAGGATAACAAGTTTGAGGAAATTAGATTACCTAGAACCATTTGACTTAGAGTCATATGACAATTGTGAATCTTGCTTAACAGGAAAGATGACAACCAAATCACTTTCTGGGAAAGGGGTTCGTGCCAAAGAGGTGCTTGAGTTAGTCCATACCGATGTATGTGGGCCGTTTTCAACTCAAGCTAAAGGAGGCTTTCTTTATTTCATCACTTTAACAGACGATTTCTCAAGGTTTGGGCATGTGTATCTTATGAAACATAAGTCTGAAGCTTTTGAGAAATTCATAGAGTACAAGTCAGAAGTAGATAAGCAACCTGAAATAAGTATTAAGACTCTTCGATCAGATCGAGGAGGTGAATACTTAAGTAAGCAATTTCTAGATTACTTAAAGCTTCATGGAGTTCAATCACAATGGACACCTACCGGAACGCCACAAATGAATGGTGTTGCTGAGAGGAGAAATCAGACCTTATTAGGTATGGTCAGATCCATGATGAGCTTCTCAGCTCTACCAACATACCTATGGGGATATGCATTACAAAGCTCAATCTATATTTTGAACAGATTTCCTTCAAAGTCAGTATGGAATGGCAAGAAGCCAGAACTTAGACACATGCGACCCTGGGGGTGCCCTGCATATGTAAAGAAGTTGCTTACTGACAAATTGGAATCTAAAAGTGAGAAGTATTATTTTGTGGGGTATCCTAAGGAAACAAGGGGATATTACTTCTATCTTCCTGGCGAACATAAGATTATTGTTTCCAGAAATGTAACTTTCCTTGAAGAAGACTATGTCTACAAGGAACAGAGTTACATCAAGATAGAACTTGAAGAAATTCAAGTAGTACAAAATAATATAGAGAATGAACCCTTGTCAAATGACCTAGGCAAGGACTCAGTGGGAGTATTTGATAATGATTGGGTACTTAGAGTACGCCCTTCAGCCAGTGGGAGTGATGTGAGAGATGCAGAAATGCAAGACTCTCATACACAACCAATGAAGGATGACACAATGGTTGTGCAACATCCTATTTAAAATAATATTCCTGAAAGTTCTCAAGGTGCTGGATTGTCCAACACACAAACACCTTCTCACAATAAAAATACAACAAACACTGAAACCCATAATATATAACTCTGTAGGACCACTAGGACTCATCGTGCACCTGAAAGACTTAACCTCCTTGTTAAAACACACAATGAAATAGATATTCCTGATGATGATGAGCCTACTACCTACATCGAAGCAACGTTAGACATTGATTCACAGAGATGGAAATGAGCCATGAAATCCGAAATGGAATCCATGTACATAAATCAAGTATGGAACTTGGTTGATTGCCAAAAGGGGTTAGACCCATAGGATGCAAATGGTTCTTCAAGAAGAAGATTGATGTATATGGCAAAGTACAGACTTATAAAGCAAGATTGGTGGCTAAAGGTTATAATTAACGACCTGGGGTCGATTATGATGAAACCTTCTCACCTGTTGTAAAAATTATGTCCATTCGGATTTTGCTTGCAATAGCTGCATACTATGATTATGAGATTTGGCAAATGGATGTTAAAATAGTCTTCCTCAATGGTAATCTAATTGAGGAGGTGTATATGATACAGCCAGAGGGTTTTACATCCAAGACTCAACTCAAAGCATTATGCAAGCTACAAAAGTCCATTTATGGACTTAAGCAAGTCTCAATGAGTTGGAATATTTGCTTTGACAAAGTAGTCAAATCGTTTGACTTTGTTAGAAGCAAAGAAGACCCATGTGTTTATAGTAAATGCACTGATGAGAGTATTGTCTTTATTGTCATATATGTAGATGACCTATTGATAATGAGAGATAAAAGACTCTCATGCAATCAGTCAAGGAATGGTTATCCAGCACCTTCATGATGAAGGACTTGGGTGAAGCCTGCTATATTCTTGGAATTAGGATCTACAGAGATAGGCTTAATAGATTGTTGGGGTTGTCACAGTCCGTATACATAGACAAAGTGTTAAAACGTTTTTCTATGGAGCATTCTAAGAAAGGAAATATTCCTATAGGTCAAGGCATCAAGTTATCAAAGAAGGATAGTCTTTCTACTGTTGTAGAACTTGAATGCATGAAGAGTATCCCATATGCTTCAGTTATAGGATCAATCATGTATGTCATGACCTGTACAAGGCCAAATGTGACCTATGCACTTAGTATGACTTGCAAATTCCAGCAGAATCCTGGGGAGAAACACTGGAAAGCAGTCAAGAGTATTCTTAAGTATCTTAGATGAACTAAAGAATATTTCTTAGTCCATAGTGGACAAGAAAAGCTAGTAGCTACTAGGTATGTCGCGCCCTCGCGCCCGTTTTTGACCTCGAGGTCTGAACGGTGCTGCAACGTTGCTCTTTTGGCGTGGTTCCCTGGAATGAGCAAAATGCTTGTTTTGAGGAGTCGTCACCTAATTAGTTAAGTGAATTAGGAAACTTTAACTATTGCAATAAAATTACTACAATTGATCTTCATTTAATAGTCTGCGAAATTAATGAGATTCTAGATTAGGGTTCTTTATTATCCTAAAGGGAAGAGGTTAGGCATCCTTTAAGATCCGCTAACTTGCGGTTATCCGGTCAAACCTAGGTTAATTATCCATCATGCTTTAGAAATTAAAAATAAAAACAATTAAATTAAATACAACAATAAAACTCTGAATGACATCTTCTTGTCTTCTTTAGCCCTTTTTAGGAATTTTTTCCAAGACGCATCTCCGGATACCTGTATAAACACTTAGTAAAAGTGTCAGTAAGAGAGTAAATAATTATCAAACAGCGATAAAAATTAATAAGTAGACTAAAAAATAAAACTCATCTTTTGTACAGGGGAGGCTTTGGAAATCAAACGAAGATTCCTTCATCGGCCAAATGTGTAGTATCTTATTCAAAATCAGTTTAATAACATGAACAAAGGGCAAAATCGTCAAAAAATTAGCCCAAACACAACAGAACAATAGACAACATTATAGTGACACAAATCTCAAGAAATGCACCAACATCCAATGAAATTCCAGAACGTCGCCGGAGGGACGAAATCAGAAAATCAGTAACAACAAAACAGGCGACACGGTAAATATAACAGCAGTGCGATAATGCAACATCACAGCAGCAACATAACAACAAAATGGCCCAAAATTTAGTGGAGACAACATCGAGTTTGCTGGAAAAAACAAGATCACCGCGGCCAAATAACAAAGAACAAACCAACAAGGTCGTCGAAAAATACAGGGTATCGCCGGAGTTTAAACTCCAGCCAGAAAGAAAATTGGGCCCGAAAATAAGCCGACAAAGTTCGCCGGAGTTGTGAAAACTCCGGCTAGATACCAAATCACAAAAAATAAAGCAGTCTGATAATAAAATCAACAAAACAGATCCATTCCAAAAATAATACCAAAAACGTATAAGATCATTCCATACCGAAACCAAACCCAGCTAACCATAAAGAAGTATGTCGGTGTTACTTCCACGGAGAACGCCGGAGCGACGCACCTGGCGGTCGACGGCAGCGATGGAGTGGTAGCGAACAAGGCAAAGATGAGGTCGAGAGCGATGGGTTCGACGTCACGCAGTTGTGACGGGTGGTCCGATTAAATGCGATGGTGATGTGTTAAAATGAAGAAGATGAGAGTAAAAAATGAAAGGGATGTGTATATTGCAAAAGGGAGTTGCGGCTGTACGTGTTCTCAAATAAATGAGATCTGCAAAAATAAAAGAAGGGGGGTATGAAGAGCTGCGTGCGGCGCTGAAGGTGAGTTCCAAATGAGAAGAAGGAGTATTTATTTATAGGATATTTTTTAGGTTTAGGTTAGTTTTGGGGGGAAATAAAAGTGGGGTTTGATTTTGGGGGGAATAAAATAAAGGGGTGTTTGGTTTTGGAGGAAATTGGTTTTAATTAAAAATCATTCTAAGCAGGAGTGGGTGTCACGGTCGAAAAAGGGCGTGACAGAAATGGCGACTCTGCTGGGGATAATCAGGTTCTTAACCATATCAAGCCTAGGGTTATTATTTGGCATTATTTTTGTTGTAATTTTTTTTATTTGTAATAATTGTAATTGTTATTTGTTACTGCTTTCTTAAATTGGCATTCCGTTCATACTTCTTCCACTCTGGAAAATTCACACAATCACACACTACACGCGTTGGTGTGCTTCGCGCACCCGCGAATTTCTTTCAAAATACCCATATTTTAGGAGAGTTGGCGCAGGCACGGAGTTGATCGGTTCGGCTGATCAGCCGCGTGGCCTTCTCACTCGAGTTGTCCGCTCGGGAACCTTGCGTCTAGTAAGCCAAATCTTAGCAAATTTAGGATAGAGTTATACCACCCTTTATCTTAAGGCATGCATGCATTTACCTTAGGTGGGTCGGTCCTTGGTATCGACACCACAATTAGGAAAACACCAAACTTGTCGACGGATTTCGCAACCCAACGACCAATCAACATATTATGTGTTTTGTGGCAATGATAGACGAGTCCAAGCCTAAACATGACATGGCGAAATTGGAAAACGCACATTCATTTTGTCGTCATTTCCAACAAAAGCATTACAATTTGACGACTTGAACCAATCTATCATGATCTCGCATATCTGGCGTTTAAGCCTACCTCTGAAATAAAGAGGCCCCCAAATACATGTTAGGACTCGTTTTTTGTTCGATATGCTTCACAATAATTAGATGCCTTATACTAACATGGTTTGATGTAATTTAAAGGTCTTATTCTTTTTCTCCCCAACCTAAGGTCGATTCGTATTTGACTAAGAGGTGGCAGAATGTACGTACTTTGCAAGATCAAAGGCACAATCACCCAGCAGATGACTGATGGGCACTTAATTATTTGAGATGCAGAGCACAAAAATGTTCTAAAATGGGATCTGAAAAACAGACAGGGGTTGCAGATCCAAACAAGTCAGGCGTCCGAGCACCAAAACTGCAAAGCCAATACGAATCGATCGCCCCCCCTCCCCCCCAAAACTCATAAGTTTTCTTTGAGCGCAGGTTCTTCATATTAGCAGAAGCAGAAAATACAATAGCAGAATCAGAAAGCACAACAAGAAGGTTCTTCATATTAGCATAAGCAGAAAGAAGCAATAGAAGTAGAAATACAGCAATAATCAAATTCCACAACAGAAGCAGCAGAAGCGAAGAAAATGACAGCAATCAAAGTTCAAATTCCGCAGTTCTTCATATTAGCAGAAGTAGAAGAGAATAGCAACAATCAAAGTTCAAATTCTGTAATAAAGTCCAGCGCATTGGCTCGGTCACAAAGTCACATTGCAATCCATGCGGTTCACAAACGTATAACATCCAGATCAAAGGCATCATTGCAATCCATGCGGTTCACAAACACACAATAATCAAATCAAAGGCATTATTGCAATTCATGCGATTCACAAACACACAACACCTAGATCAAGGGCATCATGGCAATCCATGCGGTTCGCAAACGCATTACGTCAGTGAAAGGACAACATCTCAATAGTTCCAGTATTTAGCATGTCCGTGCAAGGACAACATCTAAGCATTCACAGCATCCAACAAGTCCGTGCAGAGACTACATCAGCATTCGCAGCATTCAGAAGTCCGTGCAGAGACGACATCAGCATTCAGCATTTGCAACATCCAGAAAATCCATGTAGAGACTACATCAGCACTCACAGCATTCAGCAAGCATCGCAGCATCCAGCAAGTCCGTGCAGAGACTACATCAGCATTCGTAGCATTCATCAAACATTTGTAGCATCCAACAAATCCGCACAGAGACTATATCAACACTCGCAGCATTCAGCAAGCATTCCCAGTATCCAGCAAGTCCGTGCAGAGACTACATCAGCAATCGCAGCACTCAGCAAGCATTCGCGACATCCAACAAGTCTATGCAGAGACTACATCAACATTCGCAACATTCAAAAATCATTCACAACACCCAGTAAGTCCGTACAGAGACTACATCAGCACTCGCAGCATTCAGCAAACATTCACAACATTCAACAAAGTCCGTACAGGGACGACATCAGCATTCACAGCATCAGTAATTCCGTGTAAGGACAACATCGCAGCATTCAACAAAGTTCGTGCAGGGGCGATATCAGCATCTCAGCGTTCACAACATTCAGCAAGTCCATGCAAGGGTGACGCCAGCATTCACAATCGCAACACATCCGTGCAAGTACGAAATTTCAGCATTTGCAGCATCACATCAACACAATCGCCATCATATTTTTACAGGATAACATTTCTACTCACACAATTACATTGCTTATAAATTCATGCGTTATCGTTTTTTGCCTTAACAGTTATGCACTAACCGTTTGCTTAAGTTTTAGCATGCAGGAGCACAACGTGAATTTTTCTCTTACAGTGAACCGGGATAATTTGTTGGGGAGACAGCATTCTCAACAAATGGCAGAAGCGGCCTCAAGCGTCGGTCCACTCTCCCCATCATCCCATATCACCAATGATCCAGTGTCGTCATAACTTGACACTGAGACAAATTTTAATTTTTGTGTCAGCTCATTTGTTAGTCGTTTCTTAATTTTCCGACACCCATAACCCTGTGTCATCACAATAGCACAGTGTCATCATAATCCGACATTGAGACAGTTTTTTTTTAGCGCCAGCCTTGTTTTGAGAGTGTCACCATAGCAACCCAGTGTCATCATAATTCAACACTGGAACAATTTTTGAGTCTATGTCAGCTCTCTTGTCAGTCGTGCCTATTTTTTACCCAGCGTCACCACGGTAGCCCAGTGTCATCATAATGCGACACTGGGACAATTTTAGAGTCGGCATTTGCCCTTGTTTTTCTTAATCTCTGCTTTAATTTCGAGGATAGAGACAAAATTAGCTATAAGTCAACGTCTTTGTCTGAAGACTCTTTCATCATCTCCATACAAAGAGGGACAAGTTGTTGACACCCAATTTTGACCCTCTCGTCCAATCATTAACCATAAAATTACACTAATTTTTAGAATAATCTTAATAATTTTAACAATAATAATACATGCATAAACATATAAATACATAAATAAGTAATTCAATAATGACATCTCAAGCATTAAGCACTCCATAAATATTATGTCCGCATTTAGAATTTTAATAATAATAAATACATAAATAAATAAACAATTTAATAGTGGCGTCGCATCAAGCATTCCTTAAAATTATATCCACATTTATTAATACCCAAAAAAATTTCATAACTATTATTTGTAATTGAAACCCCCCTTCTAATTTAATTTAACATCGCAAAGTATGCACGATAAATAAGTTTTTAATAACGGCGTCGCAATAATTTAAACCCAAGCTAAAACTAATAAAGCACCTAAAGTCATATTAAAATAATTTAATAATAACTCAAACCCCGTTTACTAACACATAAAATAAACTAACACTTAAAATTCTACCCAAACCAATTAAAATCAAGAGGCCCAACCCCCCTCTTTTATTTTAAAATACCCCAAGCCCACTCTTTTAGCCCACGCCCGTTTGGCCCAACACCCTTATTAGACCCCATTTTCCCTTCTTCTACACAAGATCAAAAATACCCCTAACCAAAAAAACCTAGCAGCTTTAGGTAACCGCCACACCTTTACCCTCGCGACCCAGCTTTTCTTTACCATAAATCACAAAGAAAATCCCTACAAAATTGTTGAAAAATCAGTCTTAAGGCTTACCAAAATCACTTACCTTAAAACGAAATCTTACACCCAAAACTTACCATAAGAAGCTTGTAAAATCACACCAATAATCAGACCAAGATTTTCGAGAATCAACACCGAAGATCGCAATAAAATCAGTACCAAAATCTTACCAAATTGAGAACCCAATTGGGACTATATATATACAGAGATTCATACAAACACAAGGCATCGGTTAAGGATCAAAAGAGCGACTTTTATAGAAAGAACCCCTTTAATATCAATGGAGAAATTAACAGCGATGAGGTAAGCATCAATAGGCATCGACATCCAAAAATAAGAGGAAAAACAGTAGCAAACAACAGCAACAACAGCCGAACATCAGGTATTGTAAAAGCCTAATTCTTTAAAGCAAATTTAAAAAAATAAAGAAAAGCTTTGCCCCTTGCAATCGCATCGCAATACATTCCCGAGTGAATCGACGACTTGATACGCTGCCTCGTTTCGCTGCCCGGAGAAGGTAAACTTATGTCTTTCCATATCCTTGATCGATCTGTACTTCGTGATGTGTGTTGATCATGTATAGGCTAAATTCTTGGCTTAATCTGGTTGTTTGCATACCTGTTAAATTGTACAATCTCTGTTTGGTGGCTATTGCCCGTCGATACACTTCTCCCATCGCTATATATCACCATGTATATTTGTGGGGTTTGGTCTGGTATTAATTTGGATTGTCTGAATACGTAATTTGGAGTTACTCTGTTTAATAGATACAATATAGTATGGATAAGTTGATTTGTAGAAACAGTCGACCTCATGTTTGGTATTGTGTTAGTTGTAACCTGTCGCGCTGTCTTAATATTGGCTTGGAATAGTTGAGACTAGCTTAAGTGATTAAAAATGGCTACCTACCTACATATCGATCGAATAAGAAAGTGTCTGCCCGTCCCTTCTTATTTTTGCTCCTTCTTGCTGTTTCCTTTGTATGACTGTTCTATAAGCACTGTCAAGTCGCCTATAATGTGACAAAAATGAAGCATGCTATTTACGGGTGATACATCTTGGTTTATCATGACCCCTTTCGGCCACTGCCTTGTCCCTCTCGTGTCAAATTGCATTCTTATAAATCTGCCTTGTTGTTTGTCTAAATGCCAATATTTCAGTCACTCTTAGTCTTAAAACTATATCGTAATCAAGTATCTTTACATGCTTAAGAAGGTCACTATATTACCTGCGCACTATTGTATCCATCTTGTGAGCATATCTGGGCTAAGTCTGTTTCTCATTTATTTTTGCCATCTGCTAAGTCCTTGTGTGCGTGTATAAAATGTATTTTGCTTGTATTGTTGATAGATTTTGAACGTATACTAATCCTTATCTTTCTTATTTTTACATGAAATGCATCGGAGCAAAATGAAGAGTCTCATGGCGAGACTCATCATGAGCTACTTCAAATGAGGACCTGCATCTATGTCTATCGTCGCATCTCGCATCAGAAAATTCAAACTGCAGGCGGAATAACATCGCCATTCTTCGAGTCATTATTATTGATTCCTCTTTCCCCATTCATTTGTTGCTAATTATTTGTCTAACATTATATTAGTAGGACCCCCTAAGCTTTAAGTCGCTATTAGAAAGTAATTTGATACTAGAAATTTGCTTCTCATTAAGTTAATTATCCTAGGCTTATCATGCACACCTAAACTTATGTTAACAATTTAATATCTACTAATGAAATTTAGGCATAGATTCTTCTCAATTGCAAAATTAAGTATTTTTATGCATCATGCCATACTTGTGTTAATCAAGATTAAGTTAGCAAGTAAATACATGTATTTAGCCAATAAATCAACTTTGCATCATTTTCTCATAAATAATACAAATGCATACATTTAAACTTTATATGTACTTTTATAGCATTGGTCTTATAAATTCTTTATCAAAATGCATATTTTTTATAAAATACTTGTAACATCTTTTAAACATGCATTGTACTTTTAGCATAATAATAAACTAGGTTTGAACGGACAACCGCAAGTAGAGGATGTCTAACCCCTTCCCTTTAGATTAATAAAGAACTCTTGCCCAGAATCTTACACAGTTTTGCAGACCATTTAAATGAAGTTAGTGTTGACTTGGCTTAGTTAACATTTAGGTGTCCTAATTCACCCAAACTAATTAGGTGACGACTCCCCGAACCCTTTTAGCATCTTTTAGCATTTAGCAGTCCTTAGTATTTAGCACCTTTTAGCATTATTTTTGTTTTTCTAACATTCTAAGAAGGAGTGAATGTCGCGGTCGAAAAAGGGCGTGATAATAAAGTGTGTTTTTCATATATTCACTAAGTAACAAAAATATTATAGCTATGTAAAATAACAGTTAAAATATTAACATAATATATACCGAAAAAATCTTTAGTTGTTTAAAAAAAATTCTCTAAAAATTCAATAAATTCTAAAAAAATTACATCAAAGCATATCAATTGAATTTCGATTATGGACGTTATAGTGTCTTCTTGAGAGTTGTGATAATATAGAGCAGTAAGTAGTCACAACTAGGGCTGTTAGTGGTTCGGATATACTCGAGAACCGGACCGGTAAATCCGGACCGAAACCTTAATCGGATCTGAGTACAAAAAATACCCGACCGATAAGAGCCGGACCGGTAATCCCAGAAAATACCCGAACCGGTCCCCATCATTACACCGGAATTCGTGATATGTTTATAAGAACTCAAAAATGTTAAGATTTGAGACGAGTAAAAATTTATCGGAATTTTGGAATTTGTCGGAAAACGAAATATTGCGACGAGCGGGAGGGCGACACGTGTCACCCCCCTTAGTGGTCTTGGACGAAAATGGCATGGATAAAATGGTCATTTGACCATAATTTAAATTGTCCAAGTCTTGCTAAAGCTAGAGCTTGATAAAATTGACTAAGTCAAATGCCACTTGGCTTGATCCTTGTGAAAAGCATCCAAACCACCCATTTGTTCTAATCTTGACCCTTCATATATTTATATAAGCTTCCTAGTGCAAGACAAAGCTCTACACTTAGCTAAATTTTCAAGAAATTGGATGAACATTGAGGAGTGCTCTCGGCCAAGCTAGGGTTTCAAGGGAAAAATTTTCAATTTTTTTCCAATAATCCCCATACTTTAAACCAAGGTTCCTAAGAGTATTTTAAGGGTATCTCTATAGAAAGATCCCGGAAAAGTGGTGTTTTCGTATTAGTCGCAAGGCGGAAACTAAAGGAGTTCTTCAACTTTGAAGTTGGAACTTGAAGATTAGTTCATCATAAGCTTCTAAGGGTCGCTTGGAGTGGATTGGAATGTCAAAAAGAGGCGCTAAAGTTTCTAAGGATCGACTTGTAATCTTGGATCATATTTGGGCTAAATGAGGTATAATCTTCATCTTACTTTTGTAATTAAAGATTCCATGTTATGATAAGTTATAAGTGATCATGTGTTATGTGTTATGAAGATTGATAAATGTTATGGAAATTTAGAAGCTCAAATCCGAAAATGACATGTTGAGTCATTTGAAATTGAATTAAAATTTGGTCGTTAATTAGAATCGTCGCATGTTATCTACTTGAAGATTATAGTTGTTATAATCAATTGCGGCTTTACTACGTGTTATACTAAACAACTTGGATTGAAAAGGAGTTGGAAAGGACATTGTATTGTTGTCCCTAAATGCCGAATGGACATTGTAGTTTAAACTAGTTTGATATAAATTGTGGGGCGGAATTTTACACGTCTTGTAGGCGTGTAATCCCCTATTGTTAACTACTTTGTTGAGCCTTAAATGTGGCGTGTTAGGTTATTTAATTCGGCCTTGAAAAAGGTGGCAAAGTATGTAGAAACAAAGAAAGTGATGTCCGATTTTCCGTAGAATTTAGTGACTTTGCACTTGGAATATTCTACGTTTGAAGTAAGAAGTTAATAGACGTACTATGGTCATTATAGGTTGACATACTACGTACGGCGTATTGGACTTAGCAAGTGGATTAAATCGAAGAGGTATGTGGAACTTTCTTATCTCTTGAGCATGAATAAGTTGTAAATGTATAGTACGGTAGACGTACAAGATTTTGACAATCTAGTCCATTAGATATCCTTGGCTTATTTTAAGAATGTCCAAGTTGGTTGAGTTAGGGAATTAACTCACTTGTTTAAATATTAAGGATATCTTGGTTTTCAAAAGTTAAGAGACTTTAAGTATGTTGAAAGTATTTTTGATACTTGTTTTGTTGGAAAGTGTAAGCCTCTTGGTCATAAAGAAGAATGTAAGTTTCTAAGGTATAAAGCTAGTATAACGGCTTTATGGGAAGTTGGTTATAATAGTTTTATGAAAGGTTAAAAAGAGTGATTTACTCTAAGTAATTTAAGTATGATAAATGACTTGAAATAATGAAAGGCAATTTGATTTAAAGGCATCAATTGCTTAAAATTTTAAAAGAAAGAAGTCACTTGATTTAGAAGCCTATAATTGTATTTCTAAAAGGTATTGTGACTTGTCTTGAAAAGTAGTTATGACTTGATACTATGGTTATTAGTATCTTGGAAGTTTTGTATGAAAAAGAGTCATTTTAAAAAGAGTAGAAGTACGTAGTACTTTGGGTTAAATTCCCGGATTTTTATAATGACATGTTAGTGCCTTAAGTAAACTAAAAATGAGAGTGTACATGTATAAGACTAATAAGAAGTTAGGGGATTTCTTAACTTGCTTATATATGGTATGATAAGCCGGTAGTGCTTATGTTATGTATGATAAGCGGTAATTAGTGCTTATGTTATGTGATAGCCGGTTTGCTAGTGGTATGTTATTCATTACGGTCATTCCCTGACGGTGGCATTTGCATATTCCGTGGATTTGCTACCCATGATGCGAGGAATACCTCACGCGGTCCGTAAGGGCTTACGCGGGTGAAATAGTCCCACGCGGGCGGATCAGTCCTATGCGCGAATACCTCACGCGTCTACACGACCTATCACGAGAATACCTCACGCTGGTCCACACGACCGCGGTGAAATAGTCCCGCGAGTAGGATTGCTTAATGATATCGCGGGCGGTCCCGCTGATCGTGAGCTTCCTATTTTTATGTTGTAAGTATACTCTTATTTACTCTCATTGTTAGTAAGGCACGATTATCGTTAATCGAGCTATCATACATGTCTCCGCTTTATTATAGACTTATGATTTCATTACGATTTTTAGTTTCACATATTTGGTACATGTTGTGCGACTTCTTCGGGCCGCTCACGCCGCAGTAGAGTACGTGCTGATCCTCACTCTAGGATCATCGTTCACCGTTGAGAAGCTCCTTTATTTCGAGGCTTATCCCCGTATTGTCGGTTGTTGTACATTCGTGGTATGGCGGGGCCCCGTCCCGCCAAAGTTGTTATTCTTAGAGGTCCAGTAGTCACATTGGTGGATTGGGTTTGTAAGAACAAAAATGTACTGCTTTAATTTTGTATTATGTATATATTACGAAAAGCGCCTTATCCGCCAGCTTGATGTCTAATGTCTAAATATGATTTTTATTTTAAGAGTTGTGTATGTTCACCGCTATTCTCTCGATGTATACTGTAAGGGTGCCCATGTAGGGCACCCGCGCCCGGTCGGTCGTGACAAAAGTAGTATCGATCCGTTAGTCCTCGGAAAGTGTCTACGCACCGTGTCTACAGTAGAGTCTTGATTATCGGTGTGTTGTGCACCACATCTATAATCAGGAGGCTGCAGGACATTTAGGATTGGTTTCCATTCTTCTCACTCTGAGATCGTGCGATAGAGCTGTGTGGTTAGGGTTGTCTCTCCCTAACAAGTTATGTTGATTGCAGCTACGAGAAAGTCAGCAGTGACCCAGGAAAGATTATGTGGATTGCGTATCCAGGTTGGTAATATTTGTAGTATAGTTGGTATTGTGACATACAGTTATACGTATTTATGTATGAGGGTCACATATGTGTTGCCTAGAATGATTTTTGATTACCAGGATTTGGTAAGGACTAAATAGATACCGGGAAGGTATGAACAGTTAAGGAACTCTCATCAAGGTTTTACGTGCTAATTTGAGATAATTAGGAGATGATGAGTTGTCGGAAAAGGTAATGGACCCTTAAGAAGTTATTATTAAGGGACTTAATGGAAGACTATGTTAGTAACTTAAGCTACGTGGTAAAGCTTAAGGGAATTGTACGGGAGAGATCTGGATGGAGAAAGTATGGTTGTTGTGTTCAAGACAACACGATTATGGTATTACGAAAAGTTTTTGTACCCGGTTACGGGGGACTGATAAGATAGGTTTGGAGCATGGAAATTGCGAGCCTAAGAATGTTGATAACCGCCGAGACCTTAGGTATATAAGGCCTTCTCGGGTAGTAAAAAGTTAAGTCAGACCAAGGATAAGAGTTAAGTATGACGCCGAGTCAGGTTGAGGACCTATTAAGGGTCGCTCCATAGCTTGAAATGGAATGGGATCAATTGGTAGTAGTCCCGCTACGTGACAGGGTCACGAGGGTGCAAGGCCCAAGTTTAGTTAATCATTTTGCCTGTTCGTGGACGCGTTCCACCGGAACCAGGTTGAGAGAGCCGTAAATGGCCTTAAGTTGTTTAGAATAGTAACTCCAAAGATTGGAGGCCCGAATCAGTATGAAGGCTATGTACGTACGCTACAATAAGTTTGGAAGTACGGGAAGAGTACGACCAGTAAGAAAGAGAGCAACCAAGTGTAAAGAAATGGAACCTGAATCCATGAGGACCTTTCGAGGTGACTACACCCGTGAGTGTCAGTGGTAGCCGAGCTGTTAGATAATAATTACCGTAACGATACAATGCCGTTGACCCCAGCGCATCTAGCAGAGTCAAGTATGCAGACATCGATGTCATTATGAGACGAGCTAGTTGGCCTCTTGTTATGCCAACGTGGTTCATGAGAGAGATTGATGCGTACCGCTTCCTAAGTCGGTTATCGAGCGGATAGGGAGAGAAGTGGTGGTAACCAGTAAATTATCCTTCCTTCTTTGACATTGATGATTTTAATAAGTCTGTGTGACTTGTTCATGTGAGGTAAATTGACGCAGAAAGTAAGTAATAATTGACTTTGAAGGACGTTATGTTAAGTGCCCGTGGAGGTACTTGGAGTTGGTTTCGTGGCGGTCGGGGCCACGACCTTCCTGATAATTTTAGGAAAATGTGCAAGGCAAGAATAAAATAAGCACGAGTGTCTTTGGCGAAAGGCGAGGCGTCTTTGGTAGGTTTTGAAAATCTACATGACTTTAAGGCGCGCGTGATGATTAGATATTTATGGACCGCAAGAGACCGTGATTAGGTTGTGACTCGAAGGAAAGTTAAAAAATAAGGGAGATAAGTTCTCTCCCCACGTAAGCGACGCTTTACGACATGGGGTTATGTGTACCCAGGTTGTTAGACGAAGGATAGGAGACTGGTAAGGTCTTCGGTATCGTCATGCCATAGGTTACAGTTGTGGATAACCGTGGGAAAAGTATTATGTTGAGGTAATTAAGAACGACGTACGAAATAGTCGAGGAAGGGTCGTAAGGATATAAATGTAGGTAGTACGCATATATGAAACTGCACGATTATGAATCAAGATAGAAATACTTTTGCTAATAATAAGCATAAGGTAAGGTTATGACCAGAATGATAAAAGAGAATACGACTATGGTTATGTAAGTTGCACGAGATATGATTACCCCAGACTAGTGTAAGACCATTAGTAAATAATGGGCAGTAAGAACACCTCGAGGAAAGGTGGTAGCATCGGGTTACTACTTGATGAGATCAAGGAAACCTTCCCCCCCCCCTAAATTGTATTCGACTGGAAGTCTTAGCCATGAGGCAAGCAAAATAATCAAATCTAAGTTAGTGACCAAGTTTGGTTGCAGCACAGAAAGGGAAACAGGAACCATAATTGAGATTAAGGACACCCGAATATTTCGCAAGAATGAGAAAGGTTTCCAATTATTGGAAGATAAGTTGACCACGACTACAGTTCTAACCCTCCCGAAAGACTAGAGGTTAGGTTATTATGGTAACACGTTGGGTGTCAATAGGTTGTCAGTGACGCAACCCAATAAGGATAGGCCTATGTTTTCCTGTAGTTGGGGAAGCAGAAAGGAAATTACGCCACTCACGATTTAGAGTGGCGCGGTTAAATCATGCCTTGAAGATTTGGGGGCATGACGTATATATAGACTTCATGTGGATATTTGTGCAGACCACAAGAGCCTCCGGTATATCTTCAGACAGAGGCAGTTGAATTTGCGACAGAGACGGTGGTTAGAGTTACCCAAGGATTGTGATATTGATATCCTATACCATCTGAGGAAAGCCAAGACAGTTACAGATACTCTTAGTCGTGGATCTATGGGTAGTCTGTCAGATGGGCAGCCAGATAAACAGGACGTGGTCCGTGAGATTCATCAGCTACCGAGCCTAGGGGGTTCGATTATTTGTTTCCCAGATTAATGAAGTTTGGATCCGAGAGGTTGCCGAGTCTTCCGTCGTTGAGGAGGTAAAGAGGCGACCGTATGAGGATCCAGTTATGATACGCAGATCGATACGGCTCTCCGAGAAGAGAAGAGCCTGTTTGAGTAACACCGGATGGGGTGCTGTGATATGAGGATAGATTGTGTGTACCCGGTGCTGCAGGACTAGTCAGCAGGTCTTAGGGGAGGCACGCAGTGCTTATTGCTCTAATTGTTCGGGGTCGACTATGTTGTGTAGTGACCTCAGATGTATGTATTGGTAAGGTGGCCTGAAGAGGGACGTAGCAGAGTTGTTGCTTAATATCCGAATTAGTAGCAGGTCATGGTTGAACACCAGAAGCCCAGTGGGCTATTACAGGCGATTTAGACCCCGACTTAGATATGAGAGGTAATTAAAATGGATCTTGTTACAGGGTGGCATCGTACTCAGAGGAAGTGCGACCCCCTGGGGGTCATGGTAAACATGCTGACGAAACCAACCGTGTTCTTCCGGTTAGGACCACTTGCTTGGCTGAGGTTTATGCCAGCTTTTATAGCAGGGAGATTGTGAGACTGCACGGGGTTCCTACGTTTATGATGTCAGACAGATGAGCTCGGTTACGGATAACTTCTGGAGGTTGTTCAGAAGGGTTTTAGGGACACATGTGGGTCTTAGTGTTGCATTTCACCCTCAGACCAACGGACAGGCAGAGCGTACCATCCAGGACTTGAGGATAGGTGGTGGGCCTGTGTTCTTGATTTCAGAGATAGCCGGGAAGGTTATTTGCCTCTTGTTGAGTTACGTACGATAACAGATACCCTTCCAGTATTCAGATGGCCCTGTATGAGGCCTTGTACGTAAGAAAGTGTAAATCGCCGGTTGGTTGGTTCGACGTAGGCGAGGTTCATTTATTTGGTCCAGACTTGATTCAGCGGACTGTGGATAAGGAGGCGAAGCTTATCCAGGAAAGATTATTAGTAAGCTCAGAGTCAGCAGAAGCTTTATGCAGATAACCGACGTTGACACATGGGGTTCAGGTTGACATGTTAGTATGAGTATTGTTATGTGGCCACGTATGACATTATTGGTATGTAGGGGTTGTAAGGAGACTATGTCGCTATCTTTAAGTTTGACTCCCAAAAGAACATTCGGGGACGAATATTTCTAAGGGGGGAAGAATGTTACACCCCGGAATTCCAGGATATGTTTATAAGAACGTACGTAAGAACTCAAAAATGTTAAGATTTGAGACTAGTAAAAATTTATCGGAATTTTGGAATTTGTCGGAAAATGAAATATTGCGACGAGCGGGAGGGCGACACGTGTCACCCCCCCTTAGTGGTCTTGGACGAAAATGGAATGGATAAAATGTTCATTTGACCATAATTTAAATTGTCCAAGTCTTGCTAAAGCTAGAGCTTGATAAAATTGACTAAGTCAAATGCCACTTGGCTTGATCCTTGTGAAAAGCATCCAAACCACCCATTTGTTCTAATCTTGACCCTCCATATATTTATATAAGCTTCCTAGTGCAAGACAAGGCTCTACACTTAGCTAAATTTTCAAGAAATTGGATGAACATTGAGGAGTGCTCTCGGCCAAGCTAGGGTTTCAAGGGAAAAAATTTCAATTTTTGTCCAATAATCCCCATACTTTAAACCAAGGTTCCTAAGAGTATTGTAAAGGTATCTCTATAGAAAGATCCCGGAAAAGTGGCGTTTTCGTATTAGTCGCAAGGCGGAAACTAAAGGAGTTCTTCAACTTTGAAGTTGGAACTTGAAGATAAGTTCATCATAAGCTTCTAAGGGTCGCTTGGAGTGGATTGGAATGTCAAAAAGAGGCGCTAAAGTTGCTAAGGATCGACTTGTAATCTTGGATCATATTTGGGCAAAATGAGGTATAATCTTCATCTTACTTTTGTAATTAAAGATTCCATGTTATGATAAGTTATAAGTGATCATGTGTTATGTGTTATGAAGATTGATAAATGTTATGGAAATTTAGAAGCTCAAATCCGAAAATGACATGTTGAGTCATTTGAAATTGAATTACAATTTGGTCGTTAACTAGAATCGTCGCATGTTATCTACTTGAAGATTATAGTTGTTATAATCAATTGCGGCTTTACTACGTGTTATACTAAACAACTTGGATTGAAAAGGAGTTGGAAAGGACATTGTATTGTTGTCCATAATTGCCGAATGGACATTGTAGTTTAAACTAGTTTGATATAAATTGTGGGGCGGAATTTTACACGTCTTGTAGGCGTGTAATCCCCTATTGTTAACTACTTTGTTGAGCCTTAAATGTGGCGTGTTTGGTTATTGAATTCGACCTTGAAAAAGGTGACAAAGTATGTAGAAACAAAGAAAGTGCTGTCCGATTTTCCGTAGAATTTAGTGACTTTGCACTTGGAATATTCTACGTTTGAAGTAAGAAGTTAATAGACGTACTATGGTCATTATAGGTTGACATACTACGTACGGCGTATTGGACTTAGCAAGTGGATTAAATCGAAGAGGTATGTGGAACTTTCTTATCTCTTGAGCATGAATAAGTTGTAAATGTATAGTACGGTAGACGTACAAGATTTTGACAATCTAGTCCATTTGATATCCTTGGCTTATTTTAAGAATGTCCAAGTTGGTTGAGTTAGGGAATTAACTCACTTGTTTAAATATTAAGGATATCTTGGTTTTCAAAAGTTAAGAGACTTTAAGTATGTTGAAAGTATTTTTGATACTTGTTTTGTTGGAAAGTGTAAGCCTCTTGGTCATAAAGAAGAATGTAAGTTTCTAAGGTATAAAGCTAGTATAACGGCTTTATGGGAAGTTGGTTATAATAGCTTTATGAAAGGTTAAAAAGAGTGATTTACTCTAAGTAATTTAATTATGATAAATGACTTGAAATAATGAAAGACAAATTGATTTAAAAGCATCAATTGCTTAAAGTTTTAAAAGAAAGAAGTCACTTGATTTAGAAGCCTATAATTGTATTTCTAAAAGGTATTGTGACTTGTCTTGAAAAGTAGTTATGACTTGATACTATGGTTATTAGTATCTTGGAAGTTTTGTATGAAAAGAGTCATTTTAAAAGAGTAGAAGTCGTAGTACTTTGGGTTAAATTCGGATTTTTATAATGACATGTTAGTGCCTTAAGTAAACTAAAATGAGAGTGTATACGATAAGACTAATAAGAAGTTAGGGATTTCTTAACTTGCTTATATATGGTATGATGTTCTAGAAGGCTTATGTTATGTATGATGTTCGGTAGTGCTTATGTTATGTGTGATAGCCGGTTTGTGCTAGTGGTATGTTATTCATTACGGGGTCATTCCCCGGGTTTGTGGCATTTGCATATTCCGTGGATTTGCTACCCATGATGCGAGGAATACCTCATGCGGGTCCGTAAGGGCTTATTGTCACACCCCGAACCCCGGGCCCGTGACTGGTGCCCTACCTGGTCACCCTTCTACCTTAATAACTAAGTACATTGCGGAAATTAATAACAGCTCATTTTTTTTTCTTTTAAAACCAACGTACGTGCAAGGCAAAGCCGACTAGGCTGCCATATATACATAAACAAAAGACACTACACCGTACATGAGTCCAATCCAACATATGAATACAGACCTCTAGGAGTTAAACTGAACTATGACGGGACAAGGCCCCGCCGTACCCAAAACTGTACAAAGCCTGTACTGAAGGACATATACCAAAGATAAACTCCGGAATAGAAGGAGCTTATCCAAAACCCCGAGCGGGATCCTACACTGCCGATCACCGAATCAAGACCTACACTGCGGATTGAACGCAGGCCCGGCGAGGTCAAGACGAAGAATGTACCAAGTATGTGAACAATAAGTGCGTAATAAAATCATAGCGATCTAAATAACACAGAGACATGTATGATATCCAACCTACAATACATAACACATAAGCAGTCATATCAAGTCAGGGACGCAGGCCCTCAAAGTCATTACTCAATATAACCATGGGTCTCACGCCCATAATATCAATCATGCCCGTGGAATCCTTCCTCACCGCGGCGATCCATGATGTAATAACACCAATAAGGATACATGAACACCAAGTCCCACCGTGTCCTAAATACCTCGTGGTCCCATGCCCGGAATCCCACCTCGTAAGCGTGACCGTAGGGTAACACAACAACCGGGACATATATGATAATAAAATACAACACATTGTGCCTTACTAACAATGAGAGTAAGCGAGTATCCTTACAATATAAAATAGAAGCTCATGATCCAGCAGGACCGTCCGCCCGCAGATCATTTAGCAATCCTATTCTGGGACTATTTCACCCGCGTAGGTCGCGTGGACCCGCGTGGTATTCCTCGTGATAGGTGGACCCGCCCGCGTGGGACTATTTCACCCGCATAAGCCCTTTCGACCCGCATGAGGTATTCCGCATAGGACTATTTCACCCGCATAAGCCCTTACGGACTCGCATGAGGTATTCCTCGTGATAGGTCGGACCCGCCCGCACGGGACTATTTCACCGCGTAAGCCCTACGGACTCGCATGAGGTATTCCTCGTGATCGTGGGTAGCAAATCCACGGAATTATGCAAATGCCACAAACCCGGAATGACCACGAACGACCGATATACCAATAGCACACAACCGCTATTTCCGGCACATAGGCAATTCTCGATTAACAAGCCCAAGTACTTATCACGGCACACTTAGACAAATTCTCAATTTATCAAGCCAAAGTACTAATCAAAGCATACATAGAATAATTCTCTTTAACAAGCCAAAGTACTTATCAAGGCACACTTAGACAAATCCTCGATTTATCAAGCCAAAGTACTAATCAAGGCATACATAGAATAATTCTTTTAACAAGCCAAAGTACTTATCAAGGCACACTTAGACAAATCCTCAATTTATCAAGCCAAAGTACTAATCAAAGCATACATAGAATAATTCTTTTAACAAGCCAAAGTACTTATCAAGGCACACTTAGACAAATCCTCAATTTATCAAGCCAAAGTACTAATCAAAGCATACATAGAATAATTCTCTTTTAACAAGCCAAAGTACTTATCAAGGCACACTTAGACAAATCCTCAATTTATCAAGCCAAAGTACTACGTACGTACATTCCTTTTCAAAAGACTCCTTTTTATGTAAAATCTCAAGATACTAACACCCGTAGTATCAGCGTGTCTATTCTTCAAAGTAAGTTACTATACTTTTGAAACTCATTTCAAAGGTTGAAACCAAGTAACTTCAAATTTTCACAAACAAGGCAACTTATGCCGATTAATCAAAATAGACAACTTTCTAAACCTTCCATAAAGCCGTTATAACCAACTTCTCATAAAGCCGTTATAACCCTTTATAGTTTTAGACATATCCATTCCTTTTATAACCAAGAGACTTATACTATTAAAACCAAGTACCACATACTTACAAATCAAGTTCTTAACTTTCAAAACACTTCAAGTCTCTTAGTATATAGAAAACAAGTTCCTTCTACTTTTAAACCTCAAGTAACTCACTCCTTTAAAACAAGTTACTTCTCTTAAATCATGTCATTTCTCCTCTTTTAAAACAATTGAGTAAATCACTCCTTTGACTCCCCTAAAGTCATTATAATGACCTTTAGGTTTTTGAACTAAGGCACTAGCCAAAAGATTTGGAAACCACTTCCTTTTTAAGACTCCATGTACTTTAAGTAAAATACCTTCACTTTTAAGAATCCAAACTTCATCAAGAAAATGGATTATACAACTTACACTCTAAACATCAAAGTACAATCAAGGAAGTTCATAGAACAAGTTCTATTCTAGGAAATCCAAGTACAACCAAGGAATGGATCATTTAAGGAGTAGAACTTTCTTTCTTTATCTTAAGGAATCATGCTAGAAGAGGAGATAGTTCACATACCTTTTCGGCTAATATCCACAAGCTAAGCGAATCACGTGCGTAGAAGTGTCAACCTATAAAGGTCACAACAAGACTATCAACTTCTAGTCTCTAACGAGAATAATACTAAGTATTTAGTCTCTAATTCTACGGAAAATCGCAAAGACTTCCTTTGTTTCTACTCACTTTGCCACCTTTTTCAAGGCCGAATACAATAACCAACAAGCCACATTTAAGGCTCCAAACAACAACCAAACAAAAGGGGATTACACGCCTTACAATACGTGTAAAATTCCGCCCCACAATTCATACGAAGTAGTTCAATACTTACTAGTCATTCTCGGCCAACAATGACTCAACACAAGTCCTTTCCAATTCTTTTTACACTTCCAAGTTCTAAGGTCTAACATGTTATATAGTCTAAACAACTTCAACAACTACAATTTCCTTCTTTATACAACATGCGACGCTTAGACTAATAATCGACTTGAATTGTAATCTTTAGGGTAAACATGCTAGTTTTCGGATTAGGGTTCCAATAGCCAATAAACATATCAAACTTCATACTATATAACACATGCTTGCTAAAAACCATAGCTACAACAATAAGTAAGTCTTAACTACTAAAACGACAAAATTTATACCTTTCCAAGCCCTTAAAATTTCCAAGATCCAAAGTCGCGCCTTAGAAATTCTTAGCTCCTTTCCTTAAGTTCCAATCCGCTCCAAGCACTCCTTAGAAGCCTATGAAGAACCCATCTTCAAGTTCCAACTTCAAAGTTGAAGAACTTCTTAAGTTTCCGCCTTGCGACTAACGTAAAAATACGTTTTTTCCGAAATCTTTCTATTGAGATATCCTTACAACACTCTTAGGAACCTTGGGTTTAAGTCTTGTGGCTAATGGATCAAAACTACAAAATTTGTCTCTAAAAAAAACCCTTTGGCCGAGAGCTCTTAGTGGAGTCTTCAAAGTTTTTCAAATAATTCTAAGTGTAAAATGGCAAGTCTTGCACTAGTAGTAACCTTATAACACACAATGGAGGGCTTAGACTTAAACAAATGTGAGGCTAGGATGAAAATCACATGGATCAAGCTTATGTGGCAAGTTGACTAGTCAATTATGTCAAGCTTAGCAAGACTTATCTTCCACCATGGTAAATGACCATTTAACCCTTGCAACATTTCGACCAAGCCATGTGGGGGGTGCCACGTGTCGCCCTCTCATTCGTCCATAAAAATTCCGTAACCCTCGTGGGCCCCACAAAACGTAAAATTCCTCGGGTGGGCCCCACGTGACCAAATCCGTAAAAATAAATTTCCATAATATTACTAAGTCCCATACTCTTCAAATAATGTATTTTGAGAATCCAATTCTCAACAACGAACATTTTTCCTTTCCGACGTTCGGAACATTTTCCGTCGGGAAAACAATTCTTCCTTTCGTACTAATTTCCAAGTCTTGTTTCCTTACGTACTTTCTCTTATACATGTCCTGGACTTACGGGGTGTAACATTCTTCCCCCCTTAGAAACATTCGTCCCCGAATGTTCTCAGTCGGTTGTCAAGCTATACAAACTCCGGCATAAACTCTATACTATGCCTATCAATCAATACTCCACAAGACTAACGATGCCACACCTGGCCATCGCCTAACATACGTAAACATATCAATGGACCTTCCGTCCGCTACCCCTTCTCACAAACTCGAAGGTTACAGTTTCCTAGAACACGGGATCCTTAGAGGTTCCTTTCTTTCCTTACTAGTCATACTTTCTCGTACTTTCAAACTTATCTAGTACACGTACAAAATCTCAATATCGTTTCTGTTCTCCACTCCTTGGAGTTACTAATCAAACTTGGCCATTAAGCTACTTACATTCCCGTTAAAGCTTTTCTCGGTCCTTACGACCTAGTTCCGGTGGAACGCATCCACAAACTTGTACAACAATTAACTAAACTTGGGCCTGGCATCCTCAGGACCCTACCACATAACGGGACCATTTCTAACTGACATCACCCCATTCCAAACTATCGGCTGACCCGAAATGAGTCCATAACCCGACTCGTCGTCACGCTTAACTTCTCATTCTTAGTCTGAAATAAATCTCTCTCTTATCTCGAGGTACTTCTTACCCTACCCCCTATTCACTAGAGGTTCGTCTCATAAGCCAAAGTATTTCTACTGCACAATCCTCCCTATCGGTCTTACACTTATACGGGGTAATTACAACTTGTGAACTTTATACAACTATAGTCTCAGTTCACCTATCATTCTTGTCAACATTCTTACTTCTCACTTTACTAATCAAAGTATCCTACCTCCGGGTACTATCACTTACAATTGCTAGCACCGCTTATCTTGGTCAATAACATAATCGCTTCCTCATGACCCTATAGTCTTCTCCTAACCGAGAAACCGGAGGCTCGTGCTGGGCCTCAAACTCAGCGCAGAAGAACTCGCCGATCGCGAACAACATCCAGTATAACACGGGCATAAGCCCTATCAACTCTCTTAGTCGACTAGTAGCTCCTCTACTCCTTTGCCCTTCTCAGGCCGTTCTCCTCGAGGCATACAGAACACAACAATACGTCGGAGAGGAATTATCCTACTAACACACTCTATGGCACGATCTTAGAGTGAGAAGAATAGAAACCAACTCCTAAATGTCCTGTAGCTCTCGCTTATGGTTGTGGCGCGCAACACACCGATAATCAAGACTCTACTAGACACGGTCGTAGACATTCCGAGGACCGATCGCTCGATACCACTGTCACACCCCAACCGGGCGGATCGTGCCCTACCTGGGCACCCTTCTACCTTAATAACTAAGTACATTGCGGAAATTAATAACACCATTTTTTTTCTTTTAAAACCAACGTGCGTGCAAGGCAAAGCCGACTAGGTGCCATATATACATAAACAAAAGACACTACACCGTATACGTAGTCCAATCCTACGTATGAATACGGACCTCGAGTTAAATCAACTATGACGGACAAGGCCCCGCTGCCCAAAACTGCATAAAGCTCGCATCGCGACATATACCAAAGATAAACTCCGAATAGAAGGAGCTTATCCAAAACCACGAGCGGATCCTACACCGCCGATCACCGAATCAGGTACTACACTGCGGCGTGAACGCACTTCGGGCGAGGTCGATGAAGAATGTACAAGTATGTGAACGATGAAATCGTAATAAAATCATAGCGATCTAAATAACACGGGAGACATGTATGATATCCAACCTACGATATAACACATAAGCGGTCATATCAAGTCGTGACGCAGCCCTCAAATTCATTACTCAATATAACCACGGGTCTCACGCCCATAATATCAATCACGCCTGGAATCCTTCCTCATCGCGCCGGCGATGTAATAACACCAATAAGGATACATGAACACCAAGTCCCACCTGTGTCCTAAATACCTCGTGGTCCCATGCCCTAATCCCACCTCGTAAAAGCATGACCATAGGTAACACAACAAATCCGGGACATATATGATAATAAAAATACAACACAGGCCTTACTAACAATGAGAGTAAACGAGAGTATCCTTACAATATAAAATAGAAGCTCATGATCCAAAGGACCATCCGCCCGCAATGATCATTTAGCAATCCTATTCTCGGGACTATTTCACCCGCGATAGTCGCGTGGACCCGTGAGGTATTCTCGATAGGTGGACCCGCCCGCGTGGGACTATTTCACCCGCGTAAGCCCTTTCGACCCGCATGAGGTATTCCTCGCATAGGACTATTTCACCCGCATAAGCCCTTACGGACTCGCACGAGGTATTCTCGCATAGGTCGGACGCCGCACGGGACTATTTCACCCGCATAAGCCCTACGGACTCGCATGCAGGTATTCCTCGCATCGTGGGTAGCAAATCCACGAATTATGCAAATGCCACAAACCCGGAATGACCCCAAACGACCGATATACCAATAGCACACAACCGGCTATTTCCAGCACACATAGGCAATTCTCAATTAACAAGCCCAAGTACTTATCACGGCACACTTAGACAAATTCTCAATTTATCAAGCCAAAGTACTAATCAAAGCATACATAGAATAATTCTCTTTTAACAAGCCAAAGTACTTATCAAGGCACACTTAGACAAATCCTCAATTTATCAAGCCAAAGTACTAATCAAGGCATACATAGAATAATTCTCTTTTAACAAGCCAAAGTACTTATCAAGGCACACTTAGACAAATCCTCAATTTATCAAGCCAAAGTACTAATCAAAGCATACATAGAATAATTCTCTTTTAACAAGCCAAAGTACTTATCAAGGCACACTTAGACAAATCCTCAATTTATCAAGCCAAAGTACTAATCAAAGCATACATAGAATAATTCTCTTTTAACAAGCCAAAGTACTTATCAAGGCACACTTAGACAAATCCTCAATTTATCAAGCCAAAGTACTACGTACGTACATTCCTTTTCAAAAGACTCCTTTTTATGTAAAATCTCAAGATACTAACACCCGTAGTATCAAGGCGTGTCTATTCTTCAAAGTAAGTTACTATACTTTTCGAAACTCATTTCAAAGGTTGAAACCAAGTAACTTCAAATTTTCACAAACAAGGCAACTTATGCCGATTAATCAAAATAGACAACTTTCTAAACCTTCCATAAAGCCGTTATAACCAACTTCTCATAAAGCCGTTATAACCCTTTATAGTTTTAGACATATCCATTCCTTTTATAACCAAGAGACTTATACTATTAAAACCAAGTACCACATACTTACAAATCAAGTTCTTAACTTTCAAAACACTTCAAGTCTCTTAGTATATAGAAAACAAGTTCCTTCTACTTTTAAACCTCAAGTAACTCACTCCTTTAAAACAAGTTACTTCTCTTAAATCATGTCATTTCTCCTCTTTTAAAACAATTGAGTAAATCACTCCTTTGACTCCCCTAAAGTCATTATAATGACCTTTAGGTTTTTGAACTAAGGCACTAGCCAAAAGATTTGGAAACCACTTCCTTTTTAAGACTCCATGTACTTTAAGTAAAATACCTTCACTTTTAAGAATCCAAACTTCATCAAGAAAATGGATTATACAACTTACACTCTAAACATCAAAGTACAATCAAGGAAGTTCATAGAACAAGTTCTATTCTAGGAAATCCAAGTACAACCAAGGAATGGATCATTTAAGGAGTAGAACTTTCTTTCTTTATCTTAAGGAATCATGCTAGAAGAGGAGATAGTTCACATACCTTTTCGGCTAATATCCACAAGCTAAGCCGAATACGTCGTACGTAGAAGTGTCAACCTATAAAGGTCACAACAAGACTATCAACTTCTAGTCTCTAACGTAGAATAATACTAAGTATTTAGTCTCTAATTCTACGGAAAATCGGGCAGCACTTCCTTTGTTTCTACTCACTTTGCCACCTTTTTCAAGGCCGAATACAATAACCAACAAGCCACATTTAAGGCTCCAAACAACAACCAAACAAAAGGGGATTACACGCCTTACAATACGTAAAATTCCGCCCACAATTCATAATGCAGTAGTTCAATACTTACTAGTCATTCTCGGCCAACAATGACTCAACACAAGTCCTTTCCAATTCTTTTTACACTTCCAAGTTCTAAGGTCTAACATGTTATATAGTCTAAACAACTTCAACAACTACAATTTCCTTCTTTATACAACATGCGACGCTTAGACTAATAATCGACTTGAATTGTAATCTTTAGGGTAAACATGCTAGTTTTCGGATTAGGGTTCCAATAGCCAATAAACATATCAAACTTCATACTATATAACACATGCTTGCTAAAAACCATAGCTACAACAATAAGTAAGTCTTAACTACTAAAACGACAAAATTTATACCTTTCCAAGCCCTTAAAATTTCCAAGATCCAAAGTCGCGCCTTAGAAATTCTTAGCTCCTTTCCTTAAGTTCCAATCCGCTCCAAGCACTCCTTAGAAGCCTATGAAGAACCCATCTTCAAGTTCCAACTTCAAAGTTGAAGAACTTCTTAAGTTTCGCCTTGCGACTAACGTAAAAATACGTTTTTTCCGAAATCTTTCTATTGAGATATCCTTACAACACTCTTAGGAACCTTGGGTTTAAGTCTTGTGGCTAATGGATCAAAACTACAAAATTTGTCTCTAAAAAAAACCCTTTGGCCGAGAGCTCTTAGTGGAGTCTTCAAAGTTTTTCAAATAATTCTAAGTGTAAAATGGCAAGTCTTGCACTAGTAGTAACCTTATAACACACAATGGAGGGCTTAGACTTAAACAAATGTGAGGCTAGGATGAAAATCACATGGATCAAGCTTATGTGGCAAGTTGACTAGTCAATTATGTCAAGCTTAGCAAGACTTATCTTCCACCATGGTAAATGACCATTTAACCCTTGCAACATTTCACCAAGCCATGTGGGGTGCCACGTGTCGCCTCTCATTCGTCCATAAAATTCCAGAACCCTCGTGGCCCCACAAACGTAAAATTCCTCTGTGGGCCCCACGTGACCAAATCGTAAAAATAAATTTCCATAATATTACTAAGTCCCATACTCTTCAAATAATGTATTTTGAGAATCCAATTCTCAACAACGAACATTTTTCCTTTCCGACGTTTCGAACATTTTCCGTCGGAAAACAATTCTTCCTTTCGCACTAATTTCCAAGTCTTGTTTCACGCACTTTCTCTTATACATGTCTGGACTTACGGTGTAACAACATGCGGGTGAAATAGTCCACGCGGATCGGTCTATGCGAGAATACCTCACGCGGGTCTACACGACCTACGCGCCGATACTGACTATCGCGAGAATACCTCATGCGGGTCCACACGACCATGCGGGTGAAATAGTCCCGCGAGTAGGATTGCTTAATGATCATGCGTGGGTGGTCCCGCTTGATCGTGAGCTTCCTATTTTTATGTTGTAAGTATACTCTTATTTACTCTCATTGTTAGTAAGACACGCAGTATCGTTAATTGAGCTATCATACATGTCTCCGCTTTATTATAGACTTATGATTTCATTACTGATTTTTAGTTTCACATATTTGGTACATGTTATCGACCCTTCGGGACGCGTCACGCCGCAGTAGTACTGCCTTGATCCTCACTCTTAGGATCACTGTTAACCGCTGAGAAGCTCCTTTATTTGAGGCTTATCCTCGGTATCGGTTGTTGTACATTCGGGGTATGGCGCCCGCCCCGCCAAAGTTGTTATTCTTAGAGTCAGTAGTCACATCGTGGATTGGGTTTGTAAGAACAAAGATGTACTTGTTTTAATTTTGTATTATGTATATGTTACGAAAAGCGGCTTTATCAAGCGGTTGATGTCTAATGTCTAAATATGATTTTTATTTTAAGAGTTGTGTATGTTCCGCTGCTATTCTCTGATGTATACCTGTATGGGGTGCCCAGGTAGGGCACCGATGCCCTGGTCAGTCCTGACACCCCCACCCCACCCCCGCCCTCCACCATCCCCACCAGTTCCCCCTGCCAGCCTCCTCACTCTAATTAGTAAATTGATCAAACTTTATATGGTCATAACTTTGCGCTCGGACGTCCGTTTTACCTAAAAAAAAAATTGATTACGCGTATTTTTTCGATACGGGGGTGGCCAAACTGTCGAAGCGGTTTGATTCCTCCGATTTCTCCAAAAACGTCCATCTTGCCCCTCAATTTCACTTTTCCCCCAAATCGTTACGTTTTTCTCCTTTTCAAATCTAAATATCTCGCGATGTACAATTGATTTCAACGTAAAAATTGCGTGGCACCGCGTCCGAGAATGTCAATTTAAGTATTGGAAATTCAATTTTAAAAAAAAAATGACCCGACCCGGAAAATTTTACTGGTCCGACCGAACCGACCGATAGTTTTCGATCGGACCGGATCTCGCTCAGACTAAACCTTACCGGTCGGCCCGATCCGGACGATTTTATCGGACCGGTTCCGGTAAGTGGATACCCGGACCGGACCGGTCCGATAACAACACTAGTCACGACGAGATAAAAAAAAGGTGCAAAACATAATCATTTTGGAGTGATTCAAAACTTCAAATTCTGGATTAGACACACATCAACTTGAGCTAAACTTCCAGAAGGCTTGACGAGATAAGTACATGATCGCATTCTTTAATTGCCCAGATCGTTGTCATTTTGTGTATCTTTTCCTATATTTTCTTCCTCTTATTTTACTTTTGCAAATTTCCTTGTCTTTATCACCTTGTCTGTTTTATTTTCCAATAAATATTTCGTTCTCTTGTAAGTTCATGTCCCACCTTGTAAAAGTGGAAATTAAATATGAGGCATGCATGGTTCTTTCCATTTCTAATAATCATTAATACTAAGAGAAACGTAGCCCGCCCAGGGCCCAACATTTTCGATCCTTATATATTGAATTTGGATTGGTATAAATAGGATATTTTTCCGCCATTATTTTAAGTTCTATAATCATAAGTAACAATTACTTGTTCATATAGAGAATTCCACCTAATCGCTATTTTTTTAGAAATTTTTCTAAAAGATAATTACAATCGTAATAAGTTTTTTATATTTTTTTTTCTTTGTATTTTATTACTTCTAAAAATAAAGTTTATATCAAATTGTACTTTATTAAGAATGTCTTCAAAAAGTGATAGATCATCCTTTACAACTAAGTTATAAATATGACACACACATTTTATATGAAACTAATTAGAAAAAGATGGAGTTAACAGATTTTTTTAAAATCTCACAACATAATTATTAGAAGAAGCATACGTA
Organism: Przewalskia tangutica; assembly: GCA_029844215.1. Lineage (NCBI taxonomy): Eukaryota > Viridiplantae > Streptophyta > Magnoliopsida > Solanales > Solanaceae > Przewalskia > Przewalskia tangutica. The sequence continues at coordinate 110,735,721 of CM056730.1, forward strand.
ACAGTCATAATTTTGTCATTTATACCATAATAATCGCAAACTTCATGAATATTTTGTGCAATAAAAGCTTTAGTGTGTTTATCATCATTATATCTATATGCTAAAATACGTATTTGCATAGATCAATTATGATCTATCCAATGACATGTTATAGTTAAATAATCATTGTCGTTAGTACTACAGCCTATATCAGAAGTGATAGATACTTTGCCAGGAAAATGATATAATGCATAACGTAAATATTGTTGATATTCATGTGCAAATTTAAAAACGTCTCTCCTAACAGTTGATCTAGGAAAACCGCTAAAAGCAGGATTATACGTATCTCTTACGTAATGAGTAAAACCTGCAGAGGAATGAAATGCTAAAGGCAAACCCTCTACCGCACCTAATTTTTCTATTAATTTCCTATCTCTGTGTTCATCGTATTTAGGACGTACAATTCCCCCCGTTGTCGGATTAATTTGACCTTGTACTTGGTCCGGAACACTATGTGAACCTTGTCCCGACTCACAGCGCATTGACGCACCCGATTTTGTAGCTTCGTATTCATCCCACTTAGCTTTGTGAAAGTCTTGTACATGTCTTAATAAATCTCTCGTCCCACCCTGACTTTTTTCGATTTTAAATTGATAAATATTTTTACAAATTTTACATATAACTACTTGATTCTCTTTGTCCCTATCAAAAAATAACCATGTAGGAGATTTTAATGGTCGTTGTGTGGGGCCTAGTCTCATACTAGGGAGAATATGAGACATTGCTGTTTCAGGCTGAGACTCAGTTTGAGTCTGGGGTTGAGGTGCACTAGTGGGTGTGTCATCCAGATTATCGTCTAAATTAAAGTTTGGTTCAGTTGCAGAATATATCTCATCATCTAATGGTGCATCATTAAAAAAGTAGTTTCATCTATATGAGTGTAATCAATCAACTTATCCTGACTAGGAATATGATGACTAGAAGAAGTATCAATGCTCTTGTTACCCCTACTAGAAGAAGCACCCTTATCCTTACCCTTAATCATACGTTCAAGGCGTTCCATTATAATTATGCAAATAAATAATTAAATTAAATGAAATTAACTGCGATAATTAAAATAAAGTAACAATAATAATTTAAAAAAGGAACGAATGTACCAAACGCTGACGTAACATTGTGTAATGGAGGTTGAAAATTGAAACTTTGCTCGATGGATAATCCTCAAGCTAGTTGCCAACTTCACTCCCAATTTTTTAACTTTAATATAAATTAGCAAATAAAATATAAAATTTAGTAGACAATGTAGAGTTGTAGAGAGAGAGATATAGAGAGATGGTAGGAAGATTTGTGAGAAAACCAGAAGTATTTATAGTTGAGAAATTGGATTAAAATATACTAACTTATGAGTTAAAATAAATATTAAGGGGGTAGGGGGTGGGATGGGGGAGCCAAAAATGGTCGTTGGAACCGTTGCACAACGGCTAAAATCTAAATTTGACTGTTGTTGCAACGACCAATTTTGCAAAGGGGAGGGGGGATCGGTGCCGGACGAGCCAAGGTCCCGTCCCGATTTTGAATCCCGGGACCGTAACTATTTTTAGGGGGGTCGGGACGGGGCGAGGCGGGATCGGGTCGACCCGGCTCACTGGACAACCTTAGTTTATACTTATAGGCAACACTACGATGACCATATTTTGTACTCCCTCCGTCATTATTTTAGTAAAATTAACACTCATTAAAAAAATTAATAAATATAGTGTAGAATGTACTTATCTATCTTTATCTATTAGATGTGTTTTCTTTACAATTAAGTATTATTAATGAGGAGTACTTTTTTAACTTAAGAGTATAATTAGAAATATTAATCAATTTTTATCTTGAATTCAGGACATTATTTTAGTACAAAATATTTGTTTTCGCTAAAGTAACATTTATTTAATTTTCTGTGATTCTCTAAAACGCTGAAATGTTTCTGCCATGATACGCCGTATTATGATCAGACGTCAGTGACATCATGAATGTGAACTCTATTTTGTGGTCATTTTCTCTTCTATTTAAGTGAATTATAATCAGTATTAATCCATTTTAGTTGTCGACAAATTTGAATTCGGCAGCTTTGTCTCATATATTATCATATTAAGAACTTGGTTGGTCAAGCTGTAAAAAATATTTATTTTAAAAGGTATTTTTATTAAAATAACTTTCAGGAAAACACTTTTTGAGAAAAGATTTATATTTATTGTATTTGACCAATATTTTTAAAAGTGTTTTGCAAAAAAAAGACACGTATTATAACATATTTTCTATAGTTAGAATTATTTAAATAAAAAAATATTTTTAAATGTTTATTATATAAAGTACTCTTTGAAGTTATGTGAAAGAAATATTACTCGTATGTTTTCTAGCAATAAACTTCTTATTCGAGAGTAAAAATGAGAAACAAAGGAAGAGAACGGTTGGAGAAAAGGAAAAGTAAAACTTGTATTTATAGTTGGTGGACTATTCCTAAGAGCAAAAAAGGAGAAGTTTGCTAAAAAAGCAGTAATCATACCATCTTATTATATAATATATATAATGATGCTATCATGGAGGACTGAGAGTGTCTTATTAAATGACTGAACAAGGCTTTCATGATATCATTTCAGTATAGATTTTTTTTGAGAAAAGTGTATTTTTGAATAAATTAAATAATCGCAATCTCATGTCAGTTTATTATATATATCATATAATTTTTTATAGAGGACTGATAACTATTTTTGAAGAAACAAAAGAATTTCTATGTGATACCATCATGATATACGAGAGATAGGGTGATACCATATTGGTATCATAGTTTTAGAGGCATTTGGAAAAATAATTTTGGTGTAGGAAAGTAAAGAGGCATTTTCGGGTAATTATTTACCTGCAGTGACATTTATGTTCTTTTCATTTAATTTTTTGCTTATGCTTTTGAGAATTCACATAACCAAGGGCCTAGAAACCTCCATTTATCCTCTTACAAAAAGTTAGACCAGCATTCGAATAACCTTTAAGATACCTCAATATTCACTTAATTGCTTTTCAATGTGTCTTACCCGAATCAGACATGAATCGACTAAAGCACACTCACTACTTGAGCAATATCAGGCTAAGTGCAAATTATAGCATACATAAAGCTACCAACTACAGTAGAATAAGGAACTTTTAACATGTACTTCACCTCTTCCTTTGATTGCAGTGTCATCAAAGAAGAATGTCTAAAATATTGTGCTAACGATAAAGTAACGGGGTTACATTTATCCATGCCAAACCTCTTAAGTACCTTCTCAATATAATTCTTCTGTGAAAGATGTACCTCACCGTTCTTATGTGGATCTCCATTCTAAGGATTTTCTTAGCTTCACCTAAATCTCCTTAATTAGCAATTTCTTAAAATTATTTATCTCTGTCATACTGTTAGCAACAATAAGCATATCATCAATATTGATTATATGCTTAAAATAAAATAAAAATTATTATTTTTATTTTAAGCATATCAATATATAACAGTAAATAAATATTTGAATTACCAGACACCTTCATGTGATACACGTAACTATCAAATGCACTTCTCGAGAAACCTTTAGTAATCATGAACGCATCAAATCTCTTGTACCACTTTCGTGACTGTTTCAAACCATACAAAGATTTCATCAATTGACAAATCTAGTCTTCTTTTTCTTCAATAAGGAAACTATCAGGCTGATTCTTGAAGATCACCTCTTCAAGTTCACCATGTAAGAATGCAGTCTTGAGATCAAGCTGATAAAGCTTCAAGTCATAATGGGTAACCAACGCTAGTAACAAATGAATTGAGTTATGCTTCATGACTAGTGAGAAACTCTCATTGTAGTCGATTCTCTCCTTCTGATAAAAGTCCTTAGCAACCAATTTCGCTTTATATCTAGCATCTTCTACACCCGAAATGCCATCTTTTTTTGAATATCCATTTGCAATCAATAGTTCTCTTCCCCTTGGTAGACTCACCAAATCCCATATTTGATTATTGTGCAGAGACTTTATCTCTTCGGCCATGGCTAAACGCCATTGGCCAGATTCACCACACATAGTAGCTTTTGTATAGCTTGAGGGTTCGAAATCCTTGATTTCCTCCTTTGAAATAGCTAATGCATAGGCCACAATATTAGCTTGCAAAGGCTGAGGATAATATTTTAGATTAGGCTTCAAATTTCGTTTGCCCCTTCTAGTAGCTATACTATATGGTTCAGCTTCAGGTACTACTGTGTTAGCTTTTTCATTTTCTGACTCCACCTGAGTCACTTGATCCTCCTCTTCGGTGAGTTTCATATTTTCCTCCACCGATTCTGTTGTAAGAATGAAGCAACGTTATTTCACCCCTTTCTGTTCTACAAACTCAATAAAAGCCTTTCTAGTATCAACTCATCAAAAGTAGCATCTCTATTGATTACAAACTTAAAAGGATCTAAACTCCATATTCTATATCTTTTTACCCTTTCAGCATATCCCATAAATAAAACTTTTCGAGCTCTAGATTCTATTTTCCCATCACTTACATGATAATATGCGGGACATCCAATGATTCTTAAGTACTAGTAATCAGACGGTTTACTTGAAGTACCTCATTTGGAGTTTTCAAATCAATTGCCGACGCTGGAGAACGATTAACAACATAACAAGCAGTTTTTACTGCTTCCGTCCAGAACTCCTTAGGCACCTTCGCATTAAAGAGCATACATCATGTTTTCTCAAGAAGAGTGTGATTAATCCTTTCAGCCAACCTATTATGTTGTGGTGTATGCCTAACAGTTCTATGTCTCAATACACCATGAATCTTGTAGAAATTGTCAAACTCTTCATTGCAAAACTCCAAGTCATTATCTGTTCGAAGACACTTAATCTTTCTACCATATTGATTATCAATTAATGTATTCCAGTTTTTTAAATTCTCAAAGACATTACTTTTAGCCTTTAAGAAGTATACTAAAATCTTGCATGAAAAAACATCAATGAAAGTAAGAAGATACCTCTTTCCATCCTTAGATGGAATCTGAGATGCACCCCATAAATCTGAATGAATATAGTCAAGTACCCCTTCGGTTTTGTGCTTTCCCATTCTAAGGCTGACCCGTTTATGCTTTTCAAGGACAAAATGCTTACAAAAATCAAGTGTACTAATCTTCTTACCTTTCAAAAGATTCCGGTTGCTCAAAATTGTCAAACCCCTCCTACTCATGTAGCCTAATCTCATATGCCACATCTTAGACTTGTCATCATCTGATAAATGTGAGGTTGCAGAATTCACAATACCTAGAATGGTTCTACCCATAAGTACATAAATACCACCCTCCAGTTCGGCCCTTAACTTAATCATAGAACCCTTGGTCACCTTACAGATTTCACCTTCACTTGTATGCTTGTATATGAGTTTATCAAGAGTACTAAGAGAGATCATATTCTTTTTCATATCTGGGACATGTCGAACATTAGACAATGTTCTAATGATATCGTCATGACACCATATACAGGCTGAACCAATGCCTGCTATTTCACATACTATATCATTCTCCATAAGTATAGTCTCACTCGTTTGCTCGTAGCTACTAAACCAATCCTTTCTGAAGCACATGCGAAAGGTACAAGCTGAATTCAAAATTCACTTATGCGTCTTAATGTCATATGTTGAAGCAGTTAGAACATAATCTTCTCCGGATGTTTGAGCTACCTGAACCGTAGATGCACTGGATGTTGTTTTATCAATATTTCTACTTGGGCAATCCCTCTCAAAGTGACCCTTTTGATGACAACCCCAACATTCAGCATCCTTCCTACTCACTTTTTTCTGGACTTTGACCTAGCTACTTATTTGCCTCTTCCTCTTTGGCTCGAGCGACCTCTAACCATCAAAGGCTCATCATCGTCCTCTTTCTCACCAGTTGATATGGTTTCTTAATTCATCTAAATTCAATGCATGTCTTACTATATGTAATGTGACCACCTCCTTACTGTACATCATTGAATTAACTACGTCATTGTACGCCGGTGATAATGAAAACAGTACAGTACACGCTAGTTCTTCATCTCCCACTTTAATATCAACATGAGTAAGATCCATATCCAATTTATTAAAAATATCAAGATGATCCTGTAAGTTGTACCTGTATTCGTCTTGAAGGTGTGTAAACGCTGCCTTAACAACATTCTAGTTGTTACTGATTTCTTCTAGTAAAGATCGTTAAGTTTCTTCCATAAACTCACAGTCGTTTTGTCGGTACTGACTTCACATAACACATTGTCTAATAAGGATAATTGAATTGCGCTAAATGCATCCATCTCAATCTTTAATTTGTTTCTCGTCGTCTATCGTCTTTTCAGGATATGAGTTGTCGAAAGCATAGACTGATCGTTCTCTCTGTAACAACGTCAGGATCTTCCAGATGTTGAAGTTATTACTTCGCCCATCAAAATTCGCTACCTCAAACTTCATAGATGTCATAATCTCCTTGTTAGGATCTCACGATCTATAAGCTCTTGATATCAATTTTTAGTGCGAAAATGATAAAAACACAGTAAATTGATGTGATTCTAGTCCACGGAGAACGACTGACACTTTATTATTATCAAGGGAGAAACTAAGTTACAAGATGGAATACACTTAGGTTCTAATTTATGTACCTCTTAATAAACCCTAACTAGCCTGTATTTATAGTACTTGGTCTATGTCTTTCCTAAAAAGGATCTAAATCCCAATAACACTCGAAAACTAACAAAGAAAAATTTCATTTTATTTCTTTCCATTTGTAGTAGGAATTGACTTGAATATCTTCTAAACTTCACATAAACAAAATTGGCATACAAGACTAATTAAGATCGTGGCGTCCAAATGAAAAAATATATACTTTCATATTCATCGTTCTTGTTAACAATGTGAACGAGTGACCCTTTGACAGTTGGATGCAATAACTAGGAGAAAGTATAGAATTGACAACAAAACTTTAGTAACAATGAATATATCGTTGCTAAAAACGTAAATGACAACAAAAATTTAACATATTATTGCTAATTAAAAACATAAATGGCAAAAAACAACAACTTAGTGTTGTGAAAACTTTTTACAATGATATGCAATAATTTTTGTTATTACAAAAACTACTTTTAGAAACATCCAATATGTCAACAAAAATATTATTAACAAATGTCATTCCTTATAGTGAATCCGCCTATACGTGAACTAGACATAAGATTGCAATGTTAATTTCTCTCATATTTCGGCTGAAAATTGGAGAGAAACAAAAATTATACATTTTCAATGAAGAAATTATGCAACCCTCTTTTATCTTTCCACTATTAAATATCAATTAAAGTAGGTTACAACAAAATAAAAATAATACTATTAATTAATAGAGTTAGAAAAAGTGCACCGCAAAAGATGTGATATATAGACATCTTAATTTAATGCAATCGTTAATAATCACTTCTTTTACTGCTCATGACATGTATACATATACAGAGACCTATACTAGGTTACAATATTGCACATTAAGAGAATTTTACTAATAATCTAATGGGTCATGGCTACCATTCCCAAGCACGTGTATGTGAGGGAGAAAGAAGAAGTAAAGACTATCACGGAGCCGAATTGAACACTTTGTTTTATTATGTTCATATAATAATATATATTTACATCACCATACTCCCTTAATCTTCAATAAAACCCAACTCCAAAGTGACAAAGCTTTAATGTTTTTTGTCCTCTTTTCCTTGTGTTTGTTCTTTAGCAGTGGCACACTACAATACAAGGATAGCTAAATGATATAGCCACAAAGTTTTAGCTATGATTAAATTTCGTAGTTAATTATTTTTTTTATCATGAGTTAAAATTTATTGTAGTAGTGATAACCTTTTAGCCATAATAAATTATTTAAAATAAAATATTGTAGCTAAATAAATATTTTTACTTCAAATTGTAAAAATTATGGCAATAGCTAAATGATATTGCCACAAACTTTTTGTTGTACTGAAATTTCGTAGCTAATAATTAATTTTTTCCACGAGATGAAATTTGTTGTAGCAATTATAACCTTTTAGCCATAAAAAATTATTTAAAATAAAATAGTATATTACAATATAATACAAACGAAATTAAAAAGTTGAAGTCACAGATGACTTCCGCCTGAAAAATATACCTAAATAGACATAGACAATATCTCATTATAATTGCTTCAATAAAGAAGCAAATCTATAATCAGGGCAGCAATTATAATGTTGGACAGAATGTTGTCGACACGCTCATGCAACACTTGTGATCAGTTTTCTGACGAATATATCGGAGAGCTCTCTTGATATTTTTTCTAACTTTTTTTGGTAATCGATTCAGTGAAGCAGCCTCTCTATTTATAGTAGAGGGTTTTTCTTGAAATACTCATTGAATCGTTGTAGAGGTCGAGAGAAAGATGGGCAGCCGATAGTATTTGTTGGGGAAGATTATGAAGCAAGATCCTCTAACTTCTTGGACTTGTTCCCCAAGTTTAGCAACAGCTTTGACTTGTTCTTCACACGTTTTTCATCAGCTTCAAAACACCTTGCCAAGTCACTTTACCATCGAGGTAAAATTCCCACGAGATTTTCTTCAGTTCCGTGAAGTAAGACAAAACAGTTTCTGAGAATGTTAGTTCGAATGTCGTGACATTTGTTCCAACATTTTTGCATTTTAACTTAGTACTAAAAATGACATGTTGGGCAAAATGTCACAACACCAAACCCAACATTGACACATAGTAAAATGAATGAATTCTTAGTTACGTACAAAAGTTTTTGTGGCAAAATACTTCAATTCATAGATATAGATTTTTGAACTCGAAGCTAAATACAATATTTGTTGCCACAAGACGAAACTATAAAAATAGCCACCAAATTTGTATTTTCATAGCAAATACATTATACTTTTTGTTACAAAAGAACATAGCGTAGCTACAATATAAATATTGTTATAAGTTTATCTATCGTGGCAAAAGAATAAAATTATATGCTATAAATATATTTTTCGTGGAAAGAATATTTTACCGTCACAGCTACAACACACAAAAAATTCGTAGCTATAACTTCTTAGCCACGGATCATGTAAATATGTAGCTAACTTTTAGTTACGCTATATTTTGCTATGAATGCTACTAACAAAATTGTGGCTAAAGTATGTAGCGATGAAAGTTTTCATAGTTAGTTACATTGTAGCTATTGATGCCTATGTTATAGTGGGCAGTGGCGCACTCTACTCTCCACACAATATAATATAATATAATATGTATATAGTCTTACACTATCTTGATAATTTGTCATGACGTTCTGGTATATAGTATACACATAATATAAAATACATTTCAGTTCTAGCTCTTCTACATTATCAACACGTTGTCCACAACTGGCCTATGGCTTTTTTTGGACTCATTATTGAATATTCTAGTCTCTAGATTCATCCATCTCTTCTGTATCTCTTTCCGACCAATAAAACGACAACCTAACCTACACGAGATTTAGCATCTTATACACCCTAGCTATAAGTTACAATATCCTTGCGTAATAGCAGAACTAATATGTTACAACTGAATATAGCACTAAACCCCGACCACACGTTCTCAAGCTCGCGTCAATTTTGCTTCTTGTAATCATTATCGTCCACCTCCACCTTATCCACTCCTTACCAAAGTACTAGTATAATAGTTAGCAGTATTAAACAAGTAAATCACTACAATTGAACAATGAGTCGGTTGGAAAGCTGGCCGGAGCCAATTATCCGAGTTCAAGAACTCTCCGAAAGTGGTATTAAGGAAATTCCCGAACACTTTGTTAAACTGCCAGCGTACAGGCCATGTTTCAAGGAGACAACAACATCTCACGTTAATAGTATTCCATTGATTGACCTTGAAAACATGAAGTCATTAGATGAGTATGTTCGACGTGAAACTATGGAGCTTATTTCCCAGGCTTGTCGCGACTGGGGTTTCTTCCAGGTGGTGAACCACGGCGTTAGCCATGAACTCATGGCTAACACACGTGGTGTTTGGCGCGAGTTCTTTTATCTTCCACTAGAGGAGAAGCAGAAGTTTGTGAATTCTCCGGTTACATATGAGGGGTATGGCAGCAGGCTTGGAGTGGTGAAAGGTGCTAAATTGGATTGGTGTGATTATTTCTTCCTTCATTATCTTCCTTTGCAGTTGAAGGACGAGAACAAATGGCCTAGTCTTCCTATTTCATGCAGGTGAACTTTAATTCGACAGCATATTTTTTTCTTTTCAGCACATGATTTTCTAATAGTTGGGTCCGTGGTAGTTAGACTTGAATTCAAAAATTCTGACGTGTGTGATCATAATCTAAAAATTAAATTGATAGAAATAATGTATTTTTATTTACTCAATTTAGTCCTAGGTGTCTTAATTAGTGATGGACACTTTCTATCCATTTCATATGATATTATTTTCTTATTGAATCACTACATATTTAAGATCAGAAATTCTAAAAAAAAAAAAAAAAAAATTAAAATTTTGTATTTAATCAAATTTTGCTACATAAATTGAAATTGAGGAAGTACATGATTTGAACAGGACTCCTTTTGGTTCCTTTTCTTTTATCTGTCCATTTTAACAAATCAAGAGAGAATTAATTTTTTCCTCAATGCTTAACCTTACCATTAAATAATTATTTTTCAAATTTGATTTGAGTACAACAGTTAAGTTTAGATTTCTAAATTATACTCCCTCTATCTCAATTATTTATGTGATATTTTTCGCTTTTCTAAATTCAAAAGTTTGACTAACATTTTAAGATATATGTTTTTATTAAAATTGATATGAGAAAAGTTATAACTTATAGTACATTTCATGTAGTTTTCAAATATATAAATTTTAGTCGGAATATTCCACAATTATAATTTTGGAATGAAAATCATAACTATAATTTGGATAACTTATCTCACATTTTGTATGAGATAAATTTGCATTATTAATCTTGATTTTAATATCAATTTTAGTTAACATACCTCCAACCGAACGTGGTATAAATTTTACCTCCAAATTCTAAACTCTAATATCCCACCTAATCTCTCCGACCAAACGACCCAATTTTAGTCGACATATCAGATCGATATTCTGAACTTCATCAACTCTAGCTAGATTTGTAATTGTGGTCCTTCGATAGTTGTCAAATGGTCCTTGTGGTATAGTGTAATTTGTCAATTATTCTAGCTGTCTTTCCTCACGTGTTTCAATAGCACAATTCTTCTGTGAAACATGACAAACGTGGTAATGTACATCGATCGGATTTAACTAATATAAATGTAAAAGATTTTACACTATCACTATAGCTATAATTTTACTTGTTGTAACATGTTATTTACCATTATTTGCTGGTTATCAAACTGTTAAACAGTAGGGTCCAGCAGTCCGTGTACCAACATATCACGGGTCCCACACAATTTCATAATTATATATTATTTTGTATATTAGTGTTATATCTTAATTAGGATTGTAATATTATCATAATTGTATAGTTAATCTCCTTATAGAATAAGAATTTAAATGTAAAATACGAAAATGATGTTCCTATTTAACTTGTATATATATGTCATTCATCAATAAGAATAATCAAGGAATTATTTCTTTCATGGTATCAAGAGTCTAGATTTTTTTATTTGCTTCCGCTTCTTATTTTTTTCTTGACAAAAATCGTGACCCCTCCTCGGTTTTCCAACCAAACCCGAGATTCTCTTACTCCTTCCTCACAAATTTTCTTCTCTCAATCTTGTTGTTCTATTCCCTATGGCTGATAAGAACAATTTTCATCCTGCCCTCATTGTTTCTAACATCAAGAGTGTCATTATTATCGTTCTTGACCTAGAAAACGTCCAATATGGAACATGGACGGAATTATTTAAGATTCATGCTTTGGCACATAAAGTCTTTCACCACATCATCCTCCAAATCCTCCATGAGGAGTGATAAGGCGTCTACTTCTACGACGGTTGTGCCCACTAAAGAAGCAGATCCAGAGTTATGGGTCATGCTTGATGTCAAGGTTCTTCAGTGGATTTATGTCACTATCTCCTTGGATATTTTACAGACGATTATGAAACTCAACTCCACAACTATGACGGCGTGGAATCGATTGCAGTACATCTTCCAAGAAAACAGTCATTCTCGAATTGTTATCCTTGAGCAGGAATTTTCACAGGTAGCTATGGCAAATTTTCTAAACATTTTTTCTTATTGCAAACGTCTCAAGGACTTGGCAGACCAACTCCGCAATGTGGGTTCTCCTGTTTCTGATAGTCGTCTAATTCTTCAGATAGTTGCAGGCCTATCAGAGGCCTATACCGATTTTACTTCGGTTATTCGTCAGAGTAACCCCCTGCCAGGATTTTATCAAGCCCGTTCTATGCTTATTTTGGAAGAAGTCGGACTGGCTGTGAAAGTGGTGATTAGGGTCAGTCCTGTCGTCATGGTGACTGAGTTCGAATTTTATCCTTCCGGTTCCACCAACCCTAACCAAACTCGCAACAACGGGGGTGGTAAAAAGGGCCAAAATCAGAAAAATGGCAAAAACTGAGGCAGCAACAACGGAGGAAACCGCGAGAGCAGCCTAGGCCCACAGGGCCCTCGGCTGCATCGATCCGGCGTCGTCTGCATAGCACGCGCCTTCTCAAAGACATAGTGTCGCGGCCTAGCTTTTTTCACGGTCAAAATTCGTGGTTCGATAGCTGGGCACCCAAAGCACCAAAGATACTGTCTCGCCCCTCTCAGGCTCATCACGCAATGGAACTCACACATACCGACATTGAGGCAGCAATGCACACACTTGGCTTGACTCAATCGGACCCCAATTGGTACATGGACATAGGTGCCACTACCCACATGACATCTGTTAGGCGTATTTTGTATACGTTTTTTGAGGCATTTTCAGTTAGTATTTTACTTGTTTTTGTTGTGTTTAGTATAGTATTAGGGTCGTTTTCTTTTCTTTTGAGTCACAGCGGTTCAAAAAGGCAAAATGACAAAAAAGAGCGAAAAGTGGGCATAAAGAGGTCCCGAGGCAGAAAAAGGTTGAAAATTGATGACTCGGAAAAAGACAAAGTAGCACCGCGGTTCCTAGAAGCTGAACCACGGTGCCAAAAGATCAGAGACCCGCAGGACTTTAGGCATCGGGGTGCCATTGAGACAGAACCACGGTGCCATTTATAATGAGAGTTGCAGGACTTTCAAAGACCGCAGCCGACTGCAGGATCCGCGTCAGACGCGAATTACGATCCGAAGTTAGAATTGGCGCGTAGCGTCCATAAGGCACGAATTTGCAACATATTTAAGCCCTGAGGGATTAGTTTAATGAATGGGTAGTTGATTCTAGAAAAGAAACACATCACAAGGCAAGGATTCAAGGCTACAATTGGAGACTTAGTCTACGCAATTTTCTTTCGTTTAATTCAGTTTATGTATGGATATTGTGTTAGTTTGTAGCGTGACTATGGCTAGGAACTAAACACTTTATTAGGGTTTTCCTTATGATTCGCTTGAAACTTTATTCATGAATTAATGCAGTAGCTTGATTACTTCTTCACTTGTTAAGATTTATTCAATAATTGATATGAATGTTTGATAGTTAATTGATCACTAATTATCATAATCTATATGATTTCGAATCAAGAACCGAGAGGAGAGATTTGGATATGCTGTAATTGAATAGACATAGATTAAAATCGCGGACGAAAGTACTCCGATACTTGTGTAGCATTATAGGTTACCGCTCTTAGTCCTCCTATGTGGTAAATCCTATCATAGAAATATAGAAGGGTTCTGCACTGGCGTTGAGTGATTATATATCCTAACCGAAATATAAGACAGTCTAGTTAACCGCTATCTTAACGTAGAAGAAGAATCATTCTAGTCGCATTAAGGATTGAATAAAGTGGATAGTCGAGGACTTGGAAGTCCTAATTCCTTCATAATCTGAGTACAACTTAAATAGTTTAATTAATTCTTGCAATTAATTCTAGTAGTTAGACAAAAAACCCAATCAATACTCGTTTGTCAAATAGATAACATAAAATAGATGAACGGTACTTAGAAACCAGTCTCTGAGGACGATATTCGGTCTTACAGACTATATTACTTGTAAAACGATACGTGCACTTGCGTGAGCATTTGTAAATCGCCTAACAGCATCCGACCAAGGTACTCTCTCGTCTTATTCCAGTTTGAGCAGTAATCATGGTATAATTGTTGGTAATGGCAGTTCTATTCCAATAAAGGGTTATGGTAATAAAACTTTGTCCCCGCCTCATCCACCACTAGTCTTGAAAAATACTCTTCATGCACCAAAACTAATCAAAAATTTGGTGTATGTCCGTAAATTCACCACTGATAATTGAGTTTCTATTGATTTTGATCCGTTTGGGTTTTCTGTGAAGGATTTCAAGACGGGGAGTCCTTTCATGAGGTGTGACAGTAGGGGGGATCTTTATCCAATCACACCAAGTCTCAACATCTCGCGTCAAGCCATGTCATCCTCTTTTGCAGCTATTGCTCCTTCCTTGTGGCATGCTCGTCCAGGTCATCCTGGGCCGTGTATTTTATCTTCTTTAGATAGACATAAGTTTATTCCTTGTAAGGATGTGCGTAGTACTCCACTTTGTCAATTCTATGCTATGGGAAAATTATTAAATTACCGTTTGTAGCTTCAAATTCTCATACTTCTATGTCATTTGACATTATTCATAGCGATTTATAGACATCTCCCGTTCTCAGTTCTATGGGTCATCGATATTATGTCTTATTCTTGGATGATTATTCTAAATTTTTATGGATGTTTTCAATTGCGAAAAAATCCCAAGTTTTTTCCATATTCACAAAATTTAGAGCTTTCATCATAACTCAATTCGAACGAGAAATAAAGAACATTCAATGTGATAATGGTAAAGAGTATGACAATGATGAATTTAAGGAGTTTTGTGCACAAAATAGGATAAATTTTTATTTTTCTTGTCCTCGTACGTCCTCACAAAACGGGAAAGCAGAAGGCAAAATTCGTACCATTAATAACATTATTCGCACTTTATTAGTTCATTCTTCCGTCCCTCCATTGTTTTGGCATCATGCGCCACAAATGGCTACCGATCTACTTAATATTCTTCCCTCCAAAGGTTTGACATATTCATCCCCTCTCCAAGTGTTATACAATAAGACTCCTTCGTATTCTCATCTTAGGGTCTTCGAATGCTTATGTTATCCATTGTTTCCATCCACTACAATCAACAAACTTCAGGTACGTCTACTCCTTGTGTGTTTTTGGATTTTCCGTCAAATCACTGTGGTTATAAATGCTTTGATTTGTCCTCTAAATGAATCACCATTAGTCGGCATGTCATCTTTGATGAATCCCAATTTCCGTTTTCTAAAGTAGAAATACTCGTGCCTAGTTCATATGACTTTTAGATGATGATATCTCCCTATATGTTCAACATCATTTTTCATATTTTTCACACAAAACGTCGTCAGCACCACGGATCTTAGGAGAGGCGCCACACTGCCATCCAAATGGCCGAGAAATGAAATCCGTCGGCAATGCGCGGCTAAAACTTCGCAGAGCTCAGCTCATCCGCGTCGCAGTCCTTGATCCCTGCGTCGCGGCGCCTTCGACGGTAATTCCCGAAATTTCTCAAAATTCTCCCAATCCAGCCTAGAGTAATGGTCCAGTCACTCGCAGTCAGCAGAGTATATTTAAACCAAAAAGACATTTTAATTTGAATTTTAATGTTCTTAAATCCCCCTTACTCCGTAATCATGTGTCTGCCTTAAATGACCCCAATTGAAAATTGTCATGACCGAGGAATATAATGTTCTTATTGATAATAAGACGTGGGAGTTGGTACCTCGTCCATCCGCTGTTAATATTATTCGGTCTATGTGGATTTTTGTTCATAAGGAAAATTCTGATGGTTCATTTGCAAGGCATAAGGCTAGACTTGTAGGTGATGGTAAGACTCAGCAGGTTGGTGTGGATTGTGGTGAGACATTTATCCCGATGGTCAAGTCGGCTACCATTCGCACTGTGCTCAGCTTGGCTCTTTCAAAATCATGGCCCATTCATCAGTTAGATGTGTAGATGTTTTCCTACATGGTGATCTTCAGGAGACAGTGTATATACATCAGCCTTTGGGGTTTAGGGATACTAGATATCCTAATCATGTCTGTCTATTGAAGAAGTCATTGTATGGGCTTAAGCAGTCTCCACGGGCTTGGTATAAGAGGTTTGATGATTTTGGTTCGACTATGGGTTTTTCTCACAGCATGTCTGATAATTCATTATTCATATATCGTCGGGGTTCCTCCATGGCTTATATATTGTAATATGTGGATTATATTATCTTGACTACCTCTTCTGATGCTTTGAGAAAGTCTATTATTACAATGATCAGTTCTGAGTTTGCCATGAAAGACTTGGGCCCCTTTAGCTATTGTTTTTTGGGAATTGTTGCCACTCGTCATGTAGGTGGATTGATCTTAACACAAAAGAAGTATGCAACAGAGATCATTGAGAGGGATGTGATTTCATCATGTAAGTCCACTTCTACTCCAGTTGATACTAAACCCAAGTTGGGTGCTGCAGCTAGCTCTCCGTATGAGGATCCGACCCGCTATCGTAGTCTTGCAGACGCCCTTCAGTATCTTACGTTCACGTAACCAGACATTACATATGCAGTCCAGCAGGTGTGTTTGCTTATGCATGATCCCAGAGTTGAACATATGAATGCACTCAAACGCATCCTTAGGTACATTCAGGGAACACTTGATTATGGTTTGCATTTGTACCCTTCGTTGACGTCTACACTTGTCTCCTATACAGATGTTGATTGGGGTGGTTGTCCTGACACCAGACGGTCTACATCTGGCTATTGTATGTTTTTGGGTAATAACTTGGTTTCATAGTCTGTCAAACGTCAATCTACGCTTTCACGTTCAAGTACAGATGCCGAGTATCGAGGGTAGCAATGTGGTTTAGAGTTATGTTGTTACGAAATCTACTTTTAAGATTCATTGTCTATCGGTAGGCTACCTTGGTATATTGAGATAATATAAGTGTCATCTACCTTTCGTAATCATGTTCGACCAATGACTAAACACATAGAGATGGATATTCACTTTGTTGAGAGAAGGTAAAGGACAAGTACACGTCTGTCATGTCACTTCCGGATATCAAATTGCGACATTTTTACAGCGGTCTTCCTCACCTTTTTGAAGATTTTTAGAGAAGTCTCAAGGCAAATCACCGCTATGCGGTGTGTTAAGCGTCTGATGAGGTCCACCAGTTCGTACCAACATATCACGGGTCCCACACAATTTTGTAATTGTATATTACTTTGTATATTAGTGTTATACCTTAATTAAGATTGTAATATTATCATAATTGTATAGTTAGTCTCCTTATAGAATAGAGATTTAAGATGTAGAATAGGAAAATGATTTTTCTATGTAACTTGTATATATATGTCATTCATCAATAAGAATAATCAATTGATTATTTCTTTCACAAACTGCTACAACGTGTTATAACAGATTACATATTATAAATTTTAAGTGATTCGTTAGTGTAATTCTTTTTTTCACTATATCGATATTTATGCTGAAGCTTTTTTTTAAAAGGTATCTTCTCAATTATTACTCAAATAAAAAAAATGGCGGGACAAACCCCATTATATCGAGCAAGACATAAAAACAAACAAGCGCGAGGGTAGCCAGAATTAGAATGCGATGGCGCGGGGCCATGGTCGCGAGTTCGATCCTGCATAAACCTTCTTGGCTTGTCACATCGCGTGAGCACAAGTGGTTGTCGGTGGCGTGGTTTGCAGGCTATTGCGTCAGCCCGGGGTTTACCCTGTGCGCACTCGAAAGAGTAGCGGTTGCGGGTTCCTTCGTCAAAAAAAACAAAAAAAAACAAAAAAAAAAAAAGACATAAAAACAACAACCTAACTAAAGCGTCGCTGATTTTCTAGCTAGAGAAACGGATACCAAAGTTAAACTCATAACTTTTGCGGATCATAATAATAGTTCTAACTTTTATCTCTTTTTTCACCTTTTGTTATTTTTTGACCTCTCAGGCAAACCATTGCAGGATATGGACAAGAAGTAGTGAAGCTAGGTGAAAAGTTACTCAAAATCTTATCTATAAACCTCGGATTAAATGAAGATTATCTACACCAAAGCTATGGAGGAGACAAAGAAATAGGTGCATGCTTAAGAGTAAATTTTTACCCTAAATGTCCCCAGCCAGATCTTACCCTAGGCCTCTCTCCTCACTCTGATCCCGGTGGCCTGACCGTTCTCCTCTCTGACACCGATGTTGCCGGCCTCCAAGTCCTCCATGGCAATGAGTGGATAACTGTTCAACCGGTTCCTAATGCCTTTGTTGTCAACATTGGAGATCAAACTCAGGTAAATATAGCTAGGTGTGATTAAATTATAACTTTGTTGTCATTTTCTAGTGTGCCTTTCATAATAATTGTCATGTGCCAAATGTGGCATATGAAGTCTCACTTGACCCCAAGCCAGCGTTTGCTTGTCTCTTGTCTTTTGGAACGATCCTATGCCCATCAATGGCGGATGCAGGCATGATTCATATATATATATATATATATATATATATATGAGATTCATTTGAATCAAATACTTTTAATATGACGTATAAATTTATGTACAAAAATGCATTAAATTTATAACAAATAGTAATAAATCCAACATGTAGTTTAACAAATATAATAGATTTAACATACTAAAAACATTAAAAATTTAATCTATATATAAAATTTAAATTTTTAATTCGCCTCTGATCACGATGACAAAGCACCTAGGATCTAGAAGGTTGGCATGTGTCAAGTGGGACTACGAGCACCCCCACGGGTTAAATGTGTGCCACTGTCGCTATAAAGTCGGCATGTGACATACGTACTTGGGATCTAGAAATTTTTCCATACTTAAATCAGTTCAAGCTTAAAGCAATAAGTTGTCACATTTGGGAGCCATGCTAGTTAATATTCATTAGCCACTGTGGCGGATCTTGACCAAAATATTAACGGGGGTCGTAACTAGTGACGGATATAGATTGTGCAAACATACGAAGTAATAATTTTTTACGTAGAAAAAAAAATTATGCCTAGAAAGCAAAAAAAAAATTAAAATTTCTGGTTGTTCAACTGTACCACCATGCTTCATGTAGATCCGCCAGTGGTGGTAACTACTAACAAAAATGTTATAATTGAAATTTATACGAACAAAATTTAATTTTATCAAAGATTCAAAATAACATCAACACAATAATCCACCACGAAAGACTCAAAGACTGTGATGCCTATCAATTTTCTTGAGTTGTACCATCATACCAACTACCACTCCTAAAAATACATAAATCAATTATCAAAGAAACAAACATAAAAGAATAAAATAATAGTTGAGCTACTTTATTATATTTTTATTAGTATTTTCGCTAACAACTTGATGACTTACTCATGATGTTATTACGAGATTGAGGATGACTCTTGAATTTAATTGATAGAAAGGGAAGGGAAGATTTTTGGTGATCTTTGGATAGAGAGTCAGAGATGTTCTTGAATTGAAATAAAATTAGAGGGTAGAGGGTTTTAGAGGGTTTGTTTATAAAAGAGTTATATTAAAAAAAAAATGGGGGTTGGGGGGGGGGGGCGTGGCCACCCCCAGGGGGGCTTAAGCTCCGCCACTGATTAGCCAATATAATTTTGTTTTTCAACACATTGTTATTAAAAAACAAATAGTACGTATTATTATTGTTGATGTTGGATAGGATGTTGTGACAACATCTGCGAAAGCACAGGACAATATCTTCAGGATGTTGCCTGTGATGTTGCGACAATATTTCTGCCAACATCTATGTAATTGTTTTGCCTATTCTTCCCGCTAGCGGTTGGGTTACCGCGAGTAAAATGACCTGCAAGCTTACCGTTATTTGTGTTTAAAACGTGGTGAAAGACCAAGTCAAAACGTGGAGAGAAAGCAGCGAAGACCAAGTCCATATCGTTGAGGATTTTTAGGAGGAAGACTCGGCCCAAGCTGCTGCCATCTTTTGCTCAACCTCTGCAGCCATCAGTGAGGATTTCTTTTTCGTTTGTAACGCTCAATTTGTAAAAAGAAATTCTTTGTAATTGTATATAATTTATACAATTCTTTTGGTCATCGACCATCAAGGGATATATTTATATATACCCTTAAAAATATAAACCTTGTGTTCTTTTACTTTCCGCTGCATTTACTCTAACAAGGTTTATTCTGTTTTATTACAATGTTGCCTTAGATGTTGACCCAACATTGAAGGCAACATCCAGTGACTGTTTTTGTTATTCGTAGTTTTGCGACTTTTAATCTTACGTTTTACGAATTTGTAGCCCACGGGACCCAACAAGTGGTATCAGAGTCTGCACTTGATACAATAAGTGTTTGATTCTGATTATTACAGCCATGGACTCAGCTTCATAAAACGTTGGACTTCTAATACTTGACGGATCTAACTATGCCTACTGAAAAATTTGACTGCGTTCGCACATCAAATCCATTGATGTTCGAGCCTGGAGATCTGTATCCGAAGACTATGTAATCCTCAAGTACCCAGCAGATGAGGATGGTGATGTTCTCACTAAACCCGAGTCTGAATGGACCCAGGAAGAAATCAACTCGGCAAGCTTTAACGAAAAGGCCCTAAATACGATATTTGGATGGGTAGATCTATATATGTTCAAGCTTATCTAGAATTGTACAACGGCTAAGGATGCTTGGGAAACCTTACAAACCCATTGCGAGGGAACCTCAAGTGTTCGACGTACAAAGTTTCGCATGATCTTGAGTCAATACGAGCACTTGAGGATAGAGGAGTCTGACGACATAAAATCATATTTTGAAAAGTTGATTGACATTGCTAATCAGTGTCAAGTTTTTGAGTCTCCATTAACCAACACACAACTTGTGGATAAAGCTCTCAGATTTCTTCCTGAAAGATTTAATACTAAGATCTGTGCTATTGAAGAGGCCCATAATCTTGCTACTATGGATCTTCACGCTTTAATGAGCATCTTTCAAATATATGAGATGAACATGAAGAGCCAAAGAGATATATATAAAGACAAGACTTTGGCACTCCAAGGACAAACCTCCGAATCTGAAATAGAAAACGAGGAAGTAAACCTGGAGGAACTGGGGAGTGATGCAACTGTTGCCTTACTCACACGTAGATTCAATTATATGGTGAGAAAGATCAACACTGACCGTAAAAAAGCAAAATATAACAAGCATCAAAACCCTATCTTCAATAAGCAGCCTAATGGATCAACTTCTGAGAAAAGTAACCGTTTTCCACTGAGGAAATACAACTCCAACGGAACCAATTACAATCCCACACAACTATAGAAAGTGCAATGTCATGCATGCTCGGGTTGGGGACACTTCGCTAATGGGTGTGCAAACATCCTTAGGAAAATTGGTAAGGTCATGTGGGTAACCCTCAGTAATGATGAGAATGAAGAGGAAGAAGAAGATCGAGAAGAAGAACAACCACAGGCAATGCTTGCAGCCATGTTTGAATACTCACAGTTCGACGATGAAGATGTTGTTGACGATGTTGACCCAACATCTGAAACAACATCGGAGGCCACATCGGAAATGTTTGCATCATCAAAGAGGTATGCCAACTTTAATTATTCTGATGTAAATTGTTTTAGTGGATTTATTTCTTCAACTGAAGCTGCTGATTTGGATCTAGTTGACTCGAAAGACAAAATGATAAAGGAATTACAAAATCTGTGTAAAGCCTTAATGACTACATCTGAGCAACTGGACTCAAAAGCAAAATCATTGGCTCATGAGAATTACAATTTTAAAGGCATAATCAACCGATTAGAGGTGACACTTACCAAGAAGGATCTTGAGCTTGATAAGATTCGTGCACGATTGTACATAGCTGAGACCACATTTCAAAGGCTAAACATGGGAACCTCCAAACTGGATGAAATTTTGAACTTCAGCAATCCCACAAGGACTGGGCTTGGATATCATTCTCCAAGAAAAACCGATACTTCCAGGATCCATAGTCCAACTGAAAGGATAAAATTCGTCAAAGAAAATGCTTGTAACTCTCAGAGCACTATGATTGGATCGAAGTTTGTATGTAGCTTCTGTAAAAAATCAGGATATCTCATGTCTTACTGCTACAAGCTTCAAAATTATGCTCTCAGCCTATTGTCTAAAGTGTTGTCACCAATGTTGCCCAATATCACTGACAACATTCAAAGCAAAATGCCTAGAAGCGGAAAGAAGACAAGGTTTAAGAAGGAGTGGGTACCCAAACTAAATCTAAAATGTAATGTGTGCATAACTGTCTTGCGTACTAACATTACAGGTTCTTGGTACTTCGATAGTGGTTGCTCACGTCATATGATAGGTACTAAAAGTATCTTGAAGGAGTATGGAGCATTCAATGGAGGGTATGTAACCTTTGGAGGAGGAAGTAAGATTATTGGTAGAGGAACTCTAAATGTTCCGAATGTACCAGCCTTGAAGAATGTGCTTCCTGTAGAAGGTTTAGTTGCTAATCTCCTTAGCATAAGCCAACTATGTGATGATGATCTAGAGGTGAAATTCAACAAACTTGGATACAAAGTTACAGATTCTGCAAACAAGTGTGTCATGTTAGGAACTCGAACCGGAGATAACTGTTATCTAGTAGGTAGAGAAGAGGTTTGCAACTCCGCAAAGGTAGGTGACTTGACACTTTGGCACCAGAAGTTGGAACATGTCAACTACGACACCTTGGAGAAACTGATCTAGTTTGAGGCTGTAAAAGGCATTCCCAGACTGGATACAAAAGATAAAACAATGTGTGAGGATTGTTTGAAGGGAAAACAGACCCGAGTCTCTCACAATGTTGTCCACTATGACGGATAACATTCAGGTACGTCTCATTATTTCCAATTATTGCATATGGGTCAAATTGAGGTAGATAGCCTAGGAGGAATGAGATATTCTTATGTGATAGTTGATGATTTTTCCAGATTTACTTGGATATATTTTTTAAAGAAAAAATCACAAACCTTTGAGATGTTTAAAACTCTTTACTCTAGAATTAGGAATTTATTTTGTTCTTCAATTTTTAGAATAAGATCTGATCATGGAAAGTAATTTAAAAATCAGACCTTTACAAAATTTTGTGAAAAGAAAGGCATATTCCATGAATTTTCGGCACCAAAAACACATCAACAAAATGGGGTCGCCGAGAGAAAGAACAGAACTTTACAAGAAATGGCAAGAGTAATGTTGAGTTCTAAGCAATTATTAAAGAGGTTTCGGGCTGAAGCATTGAACACAGCATGTCACATAAGTAATAAAGTCTACTTTCGGCCAGGGACCAAAATGACGCCCTATGAACTGTTAAATGGAAAGAAACCTACAGTGAGGTATTTCCATGTCTTTGGGTGTGTGTGATATATTCTTAATGACATGGATAAACTGGCCAAGTTCGACTCCAAGAGCGACAAGGGGATATTTGTCGGCTACTCTTAGAATAGCCATATTTACCGGATATACAACCTTCGGACAAAGACCATTCAGGAGTCTGTCAATGTGATTTTTGATGATCTGCTGTACATATCTGGAAGATCCTCAGAAAACAACATTGTGGTTGTAGTAGAGGAGGAGCAAATTACTGAAACATCAGATGTTGACCCAACACCAGAAGTCACATCTGAACCTCAAGAAGAGAACACCGAGGAAGATGTCGAGGAGAAGTCTGCTACGGAGCTGAATGATCAAGTAAGAAGAGACCCTCCATCGAGGATTAGGAGGAACCATCCACCCGACCTAGTGATAGGGGGAGTGTTTTAGCAGAGGCAAACAAGGGAGAAAGAACCAGTCAATTACCGAGAAATGGTAAGGTATGTGTGCATGTCCACCATATACCAACAGGTTAGTCTTTCTTGCTTTACATCTACATTGGAACCTAAGAATATTGGGGAAGCATTGAAAGATAATTTTTGGATACAAAATTTCGCAAGATGGTGAGCAGTTTACCCGAAATGAGGTTTGGGATTTGGTACCACGACCCAACAACACTAATGTTATTGGGACTAAGTGGATATACAAAAACAAATCAGATGAATTAGGGCAGATTGTGAGGAACAAAGCTCGACTTATTGCTCAAGGATATACACAAATTGAAGGTATCGACTACGACGAGACCTTTGCACCTGTGGCTAGACTTGAATTAATAAGATTGCTTTTTACCATTGCTTGTTACTTGAAAACTACCTTGCACCAAATGGACGTTAAAGGTGTCTTTCTCAATGGATACTTGGACAAGGAAGTATACGTTGAACAACCAAAAGGATTCGAAGATCCTCACCATCCACAATATGTATACAAGCTCAAGAAAGCTTTGTATGGGTTAAAACAAGCACCACGTGCATGGTATGGTCGCTTGACTAACTTTCTTATTGGTTTTGGTTTTTTTCGTGGAGAAGATGACAAAACTTTATTCATAAAGAGACACGGAGTAGATGTAATCATAGCTCAAATTTATGTTGATGACATTGTCTTTGGCTCGACTAAAGAACCCCTCTTGAAGTCATTTTTTGAATCTATATCGACAATATTTGAAATGAGCATGATTGAAGAACTAACATTTTTCTTAGGCTTGCAGATTAAACAGGTTGAAGAAGGGATTTGTGTATCCCAGAGCAAGTTGCCAAGAATCTTGTTAGGAAGTTTGGTCTGGAAAACGCTAAACACATGAAGACGTCAATGGGTTCTACGCAACAGGTTTGTAAAGACAATGTTGGACAAGATGGTGACCCAACATTGTACCGATCTATGATAGGGAGCCTTTTATACCTTACTGCCAGTCGCCCAGATATCATGTTTAGTGTGTGTGTTTGCGCCAGGTTCCAAGCCAGTCCCAAGGTATCTCATCTTAATGTCGTAAAACGTATCATACGATATATTGCCGGTACAAGTGACTTGAGAATTTGGTACTCTAGAGACATTAATCCTAATCTAATAGGATATAGTGACTCAGATTGGGCCGGTGATGTCGACGATAGGAAAAGCACTAGTGGTGGTTGTTTTTATCTTGGCAACAATCTAGTATCATGGTACAGTCGTAAACAAAATTGTGTGTCACTCTCGACTGCCGAATCCGAGATGTGGCAGCCGGAAGTTGTTGTGCTCAACTGATTTGATTACGATATATGTTTGATGACTATGGCATATCTAATAACTCTGTGATTTTGTACTGTGATAATCTGAGTGCTATTAATATTTCCAAAAATCATGTTCAGCATTCACGTACAAAACACATTGACATAAGGCATCATTTTTAAGAGACTTAGTGGAAAAACAGCTAGTTCAAATCGAACATGTTGACACTCTTTCGCAACTAGCTGATATTTTTACCAAACCCTTAGATCATGAGAGATTTTCTTGCTTGAAGAAATCTCTTGGTCTCTGTTTTCTCTAAAAAAAAAAAGACAGGAAAGGTAGATGTTGTCCTAAATATTGACCTAACATTCTGGGTAACATTTACCATTTGGATCAGTGTACAGGATATAGGTTGTAAGTAATGTTGCATAATATTTTCAAAGGAATCAAGCTTGACTTCACAAGGACAAGGTTTGAATGTGATACCGTTCTCTGCGATGATGTATATCATAAAAATGGAGTATCAAAAGAAGGCGAAGCCTCAACTAAAGATTTGGTTTTATACAAAAAGAGCAAAGCTCTGAGGTTGGTACCGTTCCTATTCTATAGGAGTACCATGTGCTTCAAGAAGGTTGAAAACTCCTTAATATTTATTTTTTATCCATATGTGTTCAACTAAGTTGATTAAGGACAATGGTAAAATGTCACATCTGTCCAGCGATCAGTCTCATAGGGAACATATACGGAAAACCATTTGCCAAATCAGAAAATCCTTGAAGACTCAACATGCTTGTGAAAACTTGGAAATGTTGCCAACATCGTTCACAACATCGTGTTTCAGTACATTGGTCGATCTTGTTTACCTTATTTTATTTGGGGTTTTAATGTGTAACAAGTCTCTGTGAATAACGAAAATCCAAAAAAAAATAAGGAGGACTGTTTCTTTTAAATTTTGTAAATGCCTTGTGTCATGTAAAAAACTTTGTTTTGGGTATGTGTAGAGTTCAAATATTTTCCACTACCTTGATTTAAGGAAAAGAATTTGTGTGTAAATTGAAGATTGCCTTGATTAAAATCCTCATTATTGCGCCAGTCTTGTCACATCAATCAGCCACCAAGTCGAACCATCAAATGGCAGCCCAAACATCACCACCAGTTTTTCAAATTCGCCCAACTCTTCAAAACCCTCTCCCATGTCCATATTCCCCAAATCTTTCCAATCTTTCATATAAAAAGAGTATTCTCCTATGTCAACAAGTCCACCAAACGGCCACAAAATGTGTAAACATTACAAAGCCATCAATGAAGAAAAACCTTCTGAGGAAGACGCAAATGTAGTCCTGATTTTCTGAGTTCCGATGAGCCATTAAATGTGTGTTATCCTGGAGATTCGGAGAACCAAATAGATGTTGATACAACATCTGATTTTACAAACCTTTCGTCAAGAGGATCACAGTCAACAATGCCGACGAGAAGGTCGAAAAAGGTGTTTGAAAGCATATTCAGTGAAAAGCAAACTACCAAATGGACCAGGGCAGAATCGACTTTCCCTGTTGAAGAGTCGAATTTCCCTGTTGAGTCCACAACTTCCACCAGCACTGATTCAGACTTCAATATACCCAAAAGTCCGACAGCTTCAGCCACCACTCCAACCTCTCCAACCACTCCAACCGAAGTCGAAAAGGAAGGAGAAGAGGAAATGTCTGACGACACTCCTCTAAGGAACTTCATGCCCAAGAGAGTGTGAAGAACATACTGGAACCCAAGCTTAAATGTTGCATCAACATCGAAGGTAATAAAAGAAAAAGAAGTTGATCCTGACTATGTTGCCCCAACATCCGAGGCAACACCGGAAGCCACATCACCAGAACAAGAAAAACCAGAATCTGAATCAGATTCTGAGGTAATGTCTTACTCTCTTTTGTTCCATAGTAAAACGTGCTCAAATAATTGGAACTGGTTTAAGAATAGAGACATCAGAAGTGAAAAGGTGATAGATGAATCTTCATTTTCAGAATATGGTTTGATTGACTTTCTTAGTAGTCGTAGGGTTCTGAGCTCTGTAACTGGAAAGAATTCTTACTGTGAGAAGGTTGTTAGGGTGTTCTATGCCAATCTGACCCACCTAGTAAGAGACACAACCTCAAAGAAATTTGGAAGAGTGTATTTTTATAACAAGGTGTATAATTTTACCCCTAACATCATAAATACCACACTAGGGATCCCTAATGTAGTTAGAACCCCAGAAGCTACTCCCACTGCTGAAGAATTGAATAAAATGATCAAATGCCTCACTGGAAATTTGATCACCACTTGGGCTCCTCGCAGTCCAGTGTCGAGGCTCACAGCACTGTTTGCAACCCTGCATAGAATTGTCATATACAACTGGTTGCCCTCCGTGAATGAAATTGTTGTTACCCTTGACCAAGCAACCTTACTGTACAAGTTAGGAAGAAACTACAAGGTTGATCTTGGAACGCTAATTTTCAACCATGTCACAAACTTGGCTGAAAGACAGTCTAACTCTACTCTTCCATACCCCTCTCTCATTTTTCAAATACTACTGAACCAAAACTTCAAGACTCCGAAAGGAGAAAAACTGAGTAAGCCCCTAGATGCTTATCCAGTACAAGTAGTGAATGGCAGGGACAGAGTCATAGACTTGCCCTGGAAGAAAGAAAACTGGGACACCAAAACATCGCAGCATGTTGCCACTAAACCAACACAGGATGTTACCAACATTCCTGGCAACATCGAGTGTACTTTCCCTATGTCCAATGAATGGCTAAGGAAGCACATTGCTGAACTTGATCGACAGATTCTGGAGCTTGTGCGTGCAAAAAGCTACTATGAGGACATGCTTTCTTCACGAAAAGAGGGAGAGAGTACTGATGCAGTTGAGGCTGAGGGAAGGAGCAAACAGAAATGGGGAGATGGTGCAGAGTCAAGCAAGCAGGGGGAGAAGATATGAAGATGAAGATGGTGGTGATAGTATATTGATGCTGCTCGATCTCTACTATGTAAACAATCATTTGGTTAATGGTTTGGTGTTTCTTTTAACTGATATTTGGATATAATTTTTTTTGGTTTGTAATAATTAATTATGGGATATTTAGGTATGGTTTTGGCAGATATATCTTTGTGCTTATTTTATATATATATATATATATAGATAGATATATATATATATATATATATATGTGTGTGTGTATATGTTTGCCTAATGTGGCTTAGTGTTATGGTTGTAGACTAACTATGCTCGCATCTGCTGAAAGTAAGTCACGACGGACATAGCATAACTCCTAACTAACCATAACATCGATACCACATTACTTGAAATCTTGTAACTGCAGGTTAAGGAGGAGCACTACATTGATCTTATTGTCTCCTAGATTATCGAGGACTATATCTAGATTCAGTATCCTGGTCATTTTAGCATCGTATGGAGTTTTGTGAATAAAGGCAAAAAGGGGGAGATTGTTGATGTTGGATGGGATGTTGTGACAACATCTGCTAAAGCACAGGAAAACATCTTCAGGATGTTGCCTGTGATGTTGCGACAACATTTCTGTCAACATCTATGTAACTGTTTTGCCTATTCTTCCGGCCTAAGAAGTTGAAGTTACTGCGAGTAAAAATGACCTAGGCAAGCTTACCAGATTGCTGTGTTTAAAACGTGGTGAAAGATCAAGTCAAAACGTGGAGAGAAATCAGCGTAGACCAAGTCCAGATCGTTGAGGATTTTTAGGAGGAAGACTCGGCCCAAGCTGTTGCCATCTTTTGCTCAACCTCCGCAACCATCAGTGATGATTTTAAGGGAAGCTCAACACTATAAATAGAGGAGAGTTTCACAAGTATCGACATCCAGATTTAGAGAAGAAGAACTTCCAAGAGAGCTCTCGGATTTTACCTTAGAAAACTGGATCAACCTTTTAGCCTAAAGTTATTTTAACAACATCTTGTCCCACATTGCAATCGTTATTTCTATTCTAGATTAAGCTTATTGTTCAAGTGATTGTAATGAAGATGTTGTCTTTTATCTTTTAGATTTTGTAACTTTAGGCGAAGTCATCTGCGACTTCATTTGTGTATGTAATTTCTTTTTCGTTTGTAACGCCCAATTTGTAAAAAGAAATTCTTTGTAATTGTATATAATTTATACAATTATTTTGGTCATCGACCATCAAGTGATATATTTATATATACCCTTGAAAATATAAACCTTGTGTTCTTTTACTTTTCCGCTACATTTACTCTAACAAGGTTTATTCTGTTTTATTACAATATTGCCTCAGATGTTGACCCAACATGGAAGGCAACATCCAGTGGTTGTTTTTGTTATTCGTAGTTTTGCGACTTTTAATCTTACGTTTTACGAATCTGTAGCCCGCGGGACCCAACAATTATTATCATAAAAATTTATAGTAACTTTTTTGTCACTTAATTCTGAATATGGTCGTCTATTTTTATGTTGTATACATTTTACAGATATTAAGTAATGGAATGTACAAGAGTGTAGAGCACCGTGTGATTGTAAATTCCGTCAAGGAACGTGTTTCTTTGGCACTCTTTTACAATCCAGGAGGTGATATACTCATGAAACCTGTAGATGAACTTGTGACGGAGGATCGACCGATATTATATTCTCCGACGACATTCAACGAGTATCGAGCTTTCATCCGAACAAAGGGTCCTTGTGGCAAATCTCAAGTTGAATCACTAAAATCTCCAAGATAATCATAAGTACCTTTTTATATTTTGGAGGTCACTAAAATCTTGCCTGAATACTTGATATTTTGTTAAACTTCTAAATTAGTTTAAAAAATTCAAAAGTCACGTGATCTGATCAGATATGTAACTATACGTTTAATAAACTCAACTCAATATATAATAATTAAGTCTAGTTAATTAAACCACGTGATCATTATCACTTGGGATAAGATTTTACTATCCAATTTTTTCAAGTAAGAAAATATTATAATGTTGAAAACATGTAGGGACACACTTAATTGGATATCAACATCTAGGAGTTTGAGTTGAAGTAATAGTTTGTATCTTGATAATTGATAGTAGTTGCATGTCAAACTTAAAAAAATCAAACTAATATCAAATGTATATCCGTGGTTGAAAATTAGTTGATAATTAGGTATCAAACACTGAAAGAAATAATTTTTAATTATTTTTATTAATAAATGGGGTATATATATACAAGTAAAATATATGAAAATCTTTTTTCTATTATACATCTAAAACTTTATTCTATTTGGATATTAACTAATATAATTATGGTAATAGTACAAGTCTAATTACACTACAATATACTTTCCTAATATACAAAATATACTTCCACTGCCCGTGATGGGCTGTTGTCCTAATATACAAAATAGTCACTATTTCTCATTAATTTACCACTTAATTAAATTGACCCGGCTCATTACCCACCAAATTAAACCCCAAAACCCATCTCTTAAAGCTTCTTCATCTCATGAACAGTATCTTTCCATCTGATCTTTGTACCCCTAGGAAGTGCAGCTCTGACAGATTGTAGAGCTAGACGCATGTCTATCCACACACGAAGAGATAACTCAAACTGAAGAACAGGTTTATAAGTAAGAAAATCATCATAAGGATAGAAAGAAACTAGATGGTTGCTTTAAGACCATAATTTCAAACTTACCTTTATTGCTCTCAGTGGTCAATTTGGTTAAAAGTAATATAATAAAGATAGAATAGAAGAGTAAGGTCATTCTAGTTATACTTAAATGATAACCCTCAAATAAATAGTAAGAATACTAATAGCAATAAATTGTATGAAGCAGTTTAAAGTTAACAAAGAGCATCACTTACCTTCTGGACCTCCAAGCTGATTAACTGTTTTCTAAAACAGATCAAGCTAAGTTAAAAAAGTCGTCAACTTAAAATCCTGCTTTCAGTTTACTTTACATCGGTGAAGCAATCAACAATTTAACAAGAGTGAAAATTCATTTGATGAGTCTAAAAAGAAAGGTAAATATGTCAGTTTGTCAATACATGGTCAACAGAATCCAAATCTTTATTCAACTACAAAAACCATTAACATTATAGAACCTTTACAATAACTTAAAAGTTTTCTATATATGGGGCTAATATCCGAACATGGATAAGGGAAGAAGGTAAATTACATTTTTCTTTCCAAGCGTCATTTAAGGAAATATCACAATAGGATATCAATACAAATGTAAGATTGCTATACTATTCCGTTAATGGTCAGGGCAACAGCTCTTATGGCCCCCATGGTTCATGAAACAACTACTGTCTGCTCCGCTTCAAGCTGCACGAGGGGCATTTATATTGCTTTATACTCTCAGCTTTAGCAGGGGTTATCTTAACACACTTCCCATGGTACCACCTCTCACAGATGTCACAGCCGATCCAAAATTCATCAGCACTATAATTCCCACCACAGCTTCCACATAGTGTCTCACCATGTTCTTCTTCCTCTGGGTCACTTTCATCTGCAAGCTTTGGTGTGCTTTTGGCCTGACCTTCAGTAGATTTCTACAGAATGTAAGAGCAGATTTTTAGTGGCCAGGGAGGAATGAAACACATTAAATTCGGACATACTGAAAAAACTATAAGGAACTCCATATAGAATTTAATGGTTTTAATCTCGAGCATTAATAATCTGAAAATTTTGCAGTAAGCATATTAATACAAAGGCACCACTAGTTCAGGAACAACAGAGAGAAGGTAATACCTTCGTACTACCACGAGATTTGCTTCCACTATCAGCAGTGGGCTTCTCTTTTACGTGCTGCTTTCTTTCTGCCACAACTTCAAAGGCAGTTGGTAGATCATTGATCATGCTGAATAGACGCTTCCTACGCAAGAAGCAACAATTGCAAGTCAGAAAAATTCGTTTTTCCTTCTTAAACACTAATAAAGCACATCAGATCATGCGCGTTCCCTTTTGTCGAATAGTGGAAACTAGGTGATACACTTTGTAATAGATACTAATACAAACAAACTCATTGAGTAGACAAAAACTAAGACAAAACTGGATTTTGTGCCTGACAGTAAGCCAACATACAGAAAGAGGGAAGAAACTCTGAATCTTCTCTTTTGACATTGTCCTATCACTGACCAGCTATGTCAGCTACTCCTAAACTTTGTGGGTATCAAATAGTCCATGCTTGGGACTACACATGATCATTTGTGATGTTAGTATAAGGACAAGATAAAGTAAGAAATAGCTGGTGGAATACGGTTCCATCTTGTATCTGGTGAGTGTTTGGAGAGAAAGGAACTCCAGGTGCTTCAAAGAGACGCACAAAATCATTAAAGAGGATTAAGAGCCCATTTGGATGAGCTTATGGATTTTGACTTATAAGCCAAAAGCCATAAGTTGGGAATTCTAGCTTGTGGCTTTTAAACATTGTTGTTATTTTGGTAGAAACAAGTGTTTAAAATCACTTTTTATTCTATTCAAACACCACAAAATTGCTTATAAGCTATTTTGGCTTAAAAACACTTGAATAAGCCGATCCAAACAGACTCTAATACAGATTGTCTTCTGTTGTTTCATTCTTGGTGTAAACCGGAATATGCTAATGTGGCAGAACTTTATTAGAGATCATAGAGTTCCTCTAACATTAGCAGAGTTTCATACTTTTGGTATTTTGCTCACACGCACAGAATTTACAGCACTCCCTTTGCTGTTCCTTTAATACAATCATCATCTTTCAAAAAATAAGAACTGGATTTTATAGGCATCAATGTAGCCCTTTATTGTATGACAATTAGCATATACTCCCTCCATTCAAATTTATGTGAAGGTGTTTGACTGCACACCGAGTTTAAGAAGAAAATGAAGACTTTTATAACTTGTGGTCTAAAACAAACCATAGATTTTTGTGTAGCTATAAATCATCTCATTAAAGGTAAAATGAGAAGTTTAAAGTTAAATTATTACTAAATGTAGAGAGGTGTCATTCTTTTTTGGACCGACTAAAAAGAAAAGAGAATCACATAAATTGGGGCGGAGGGAGTAGAAAAAATCCAAAGAGGAAACTTCCACAAGTGCTTCCTGTGAGGTGAAAATAAATGTATTTCCAGCTTATGTAGTTCCATTTTAGACTTCCCCGTGAAAAAATTGCATCATAAAGTAGAGAGGTACATGTGTATGAAGTTTGAATCAAGAGCGACAGATTTTAAAAGAAAAGAAAAAACAAATAGTTGTTTTTGGCTGCACATGGCCAGTAGACTGAGACTATTCACCTCCACTAGTCTCCTGACATCCAAGATCCAACACAGCAAGAAAATGATGAAGGGATGAAAAGGTAAAAGAAGATTAAGAAAAACTGCAAAAGTGAATATTGAATAGCTAAAGCCTAAATGTCACAATGCAAACCCAAAAAAAACAGGGACTTACATGAATACTTCAATGCAAAACAGAGGATGGAAAACTTTGAAACAAATTCCCCAAGAATAATTCTACAACAGCAACAACATACCCAGTGTAATCCCACACAGTGAGGTCTGAGGAGGGTAAGATGTACACAAACCTTACCTCTACCATTGTGGGGTAGAGAGGATGTTTCCGATAGACCCTCGGCTCCTCAAAAGAACGTAGTCAATGCAGAAATTCAAGGAAAATAAAACAGCAAGATAACAATTAAAAATAAATAAAGCAACACATAGGAATACACAAAAGATTATGGATCTACGTGAAACCTAAAGAATATTACAAAGAAAGGGAGAAGAGAAGGAGAGGTTAGCCCACCTGTCTGCGTCTGACAAAACTCAACTGACTACTAACCTTCTATCCTAATCCTCGACCTCCAAATCTTCGTATCTAGGGTCATGTCCTCAGTCAGCTGGAGTTGTATCATGTCTTGTCTAATCACCTCTCCCCGATTCTTCTTCGGTGTACCTATAACTCTCCTAACTCCTGCTATCCCCAGTCTCTCACACCTCCTAAATGGCGCATCCTCACACCTCTTCACATGCCCGAACCACCTCAGTCTCGCTTCTCTCATTTTGTCCTCCACGGAGGCCACTCCGACCTTGTCCCGCATAACTTCATTTCTAATTATGTCTCTTCTAGTATGACCACACATCCATCTGAGTATCCTCATCTCCGCTACCTCCATCTTCTGAACGTGGACGTTCTTAACTGGTCAACCTTCCGTCCCATACAACGATGGTCTAACCACCACTCTGTAGAACTTACCTACTATTTACTAGAATAATTCTATTTCCAGTAAATAGTACCTTGGCAAACAAATGAATAACCGGTTTGACAATGTTCAGACTCTTTCACTAAATTTTCAGCTAATGTCAATTTGTTCAGCCAAAAGAAATTACATTTCTAGTTTAATTGTGCTCACATATTAATAAACACGTTGACATTACATTATTAAACAAAAAGTTCAATTTAACAGAGGTACATGCAGCAATAGAATTTAAAGTTTGCTTTTTCTAAGTTTGAGAGATGAAATAAGACCTGAACTTATATAACTTGGGAACTTGGTCTTTATAAAGAAATAACAATAAAACACAAACAAACTTGGTGACTTGGTAGTAGCAATATCGGAATAGCAAGGAATAGCAGAGGTGAATATGTGCTTTATGAAACGCGGAAAATATTTTGGAACAGACTAAAAAGGATGGAAAAAAATCTTTCAGTAACAAAGTTTTCTACTACCAGGTTGTGATAGGTATCAGGCACAAGGTTAACAGGGAAAAAAAAGGGCAGCCCGGGGCACTAAGCTCCCGCTATGCGGGGGGTTCGGGGAAGGGCCGCATCATAAGGGTTACAGGCAGATTGTCTAAAATCCTTGCAGGACTACTGCAAAAAATGTCCTTTTTGATAAATGACAAATATTACTTTTAATTTTTTTATTGTTGATAGATCACAGAGATTACCAAAAATTGCTTTTAGTCTCTGCACCATGAATTCAGAAATGTTCCATGCTTAAAATTAGTTGAACTCTCGAAAAAAGAAATGGTGCATCTCTGATGCATATCTAATTTCAATGTCAACACAATGGTGAAAAAACAAAAAGAAAGTAGAAGAGACAACTCGTCTTTAATTGGCTGCAGAAAAAAATACATAAAAAAGTTTAGGATACTAGAAATAACTATACATAAAAAGGGCAGCCGGTGCACTAAGCTCTCGCTATGCGCGGGGTCCGAAGAAGGACCGGACCACAAGGGGCCTATTGTTGGTGATTTGCATACACAAAACAAAGACAAGAAATTCAAGGTTTAGAAGAGGGACTCATTACCCAAACTTTAATTCCATGGAGTAAAAGAAAGGAATAAGACCTTTCCAGCACAACATTCGGAAATTTAATGTTCAGAGGAAAGACAAAATACCCATTAAACCAAACTCTAATATCATTAAGAAGGAAAAGTAGAAGTAATTCTAGAAAGTGAACATTTCACACAGTGTTCCTAACTCCTCCCCGGGTAGTTCCCAATGTTAAGTCCATTACTGAGAGAAGTGGTGATCTCGTCTTGCTGGTCCCGGATGTTGAGTCCATGCAAACCTACTTTCTTAGTTGGACTCTACACCGCTACGCACCTTACGTCGTGCGCTAGTGCGCTCATCCGCTGCTTGTTGCGCAACGGACCTAATTTCATAGAGTCATTCGGTCTTCATGCTACATGAAGAACATAAGCCAGATGACGGAACGGGAAGACGCTTATTTTAATGCTCTTTCTGATCGACATTAAGCTTTGCGATCCGCAGGCGAGAGGCTCGCGCGGTCTGCGTAGTCGAGAGAATCCTTCGTTCTCTTTAGGTCTAGTGCGCGTCACTCAGTCCCAGGGTGTTTACTCGATACTGGTGTTTTAGGCTACGAGTTTTGGTATTGCGATTCTGAGTCAAATCATATCACGATTCCCGATAGCGGGAGGATCCGTGGTTAGATTGGAAATGCGCCCGAAGGTCTCTGCGAACTTGGTTAGTGTGGATACTATATCCCCATAGACTGTACTCATGGGAAGTAGTTTACCTTGCTAACTGCTAACAGTGGCAAAGAGCCTTTTTCTATTAGTTCCACAGCGGATTCTGTAAAAGCGGTCCTCGCCTGCACAAGCAAGCAGATTAGCTCCCTCATTCTCTTATTAGGTTGCTAACTTTTCCCGCTATATGGGACAGGCAAATTCGCTTCGGGTAGCACCACTAGATCTTCAACAAGGTGGAAATTCTCGTATTCGTCCCAGCAGTCAGGTTTGGTCCTCCGGGCAGCAACCCAGCTCCTCTCCTTATAGGAAAGCGAGTTGCTTTTCTCATTTTTGAGTTGAGGTTTGAGATACTAAACCAGATCGAGCCCGGGATCTTCTTGGAAATGGGGAACTATTGAAGCTATCAGTGTGATTGATCAAACAAGTACGGCTTAAGTCATCGATTCCAATCCGATAACGCTTTTCTTTTTATTGGTATGCCGCTCCGCGAGCGACATAGGTAAGGGAGAAGCTTTACTCGCCGAATGAAGAATAGGTCCAGTCCAGGGGACAAATCAATATCGAATTTTACTTTCCGGAATCCTTGCTCCTGGCTTATATTCACATAGGCGAGAGGAAGAGGAGCGTAGCAGTTCGAATTGCTTCCCGCTTTCAGTCAAGTAAGGCACTACATGCTTACTGCCGCCACTGAGAAGCTAGTCGCGAAGAAGCGGAGAGCGAAGGCGTCTCGGCTTTGCTTCTCCCCGAGCGGTGCTGAGTGGTGTCCTCCCCTCCCTAATACCTAAACAGAGTTCCAACTTTTCGATCTTCCCATTCATTCATTTCTGGGTGCTCCTAGTGCAACCGACATTATAGAGCAGCTTGCGGGACGTAGCATTTCTCTTCTGCATGTCCATGGAGTTTTGAAAAATCCAAACAGACATATAATCGGTACAGCCGGTATAGAAGCCTTACGCAATTCCACCAGTGTGTAATACATCCAACATTCTCAATATTAAACGCTTTTGGCAAGCCGAAAGATAGAAAGTTTATTAGAAAGCGTTAACAAGACTACTTGCATTTCCCTCTTTGAGTTGGCCTAGTATCTCAATGCTCTCCTGCGGATCTTCCTCCAGCAGAATCCTTTCTGATAGGCGGGACAAAGCGCTTTCAATGGTGATGAAAGTCGGTGACCGAATAAGAGAGGTTTTTACCGCTGACGCGGTGATAAAGAAGGCATGCAGATTTAAAAAATGTCCTTTTTGATAAATGACAAATATTACTTTTAATTTTTTTATTGTTGATAGATCACAGAGATTACCAAAAATTGCTTTTAGTCTCTGCAGCATGAATTCAGAAATGTTCCATGCTTAAAATTACTTGAACTCTCGAAAAAAGAAATGGTGCATCTCTGATGCATATCTAATTTCAATGTCAACACAATGGTGAAAAAACAAAAAGAAAGTAGAAGAGACAACTGCCTTTAATTGGCTCGCAAAAAAATACATAAAAAGTTTAGGATACTAGAAATAACTATACATAAAAAGGGCAATGCATGCACTAAGCTCACATGCATGTGGTCCGGAAGGA
Organism: Przewalskia tangutica; assembly: GCA_029844215.1. Taxonomy (NCBI): domain Eukaryota; kingdom Viridiplantae; phylum Streptophyta; class Magnoliopsida; order Solanales; family Solanaceae; genus Przewalskia; species Przewalskia tangutica. The sequence continues at coordinate 110,773,466 of CM056730.1, forward strand.
CCGGACCACAAGGGGCCTATTGTTGGTGATTTGCATACACAAAACAAAGACAAGAAATTCAAGGTTTAGAAGAGGGACTCATTACCCAAACTTTAATTCCATGGAGTAAAAGAAAGGAATAAGATCTTTCCAGCACAACATTCGGAAATTTAATGTTCAGAGGAAAGACAAAATACCCATTAAACCAAACTCTAATATCATTAAGAAGGAAAAGTAGAAGTAATTCTAGAAAATGTTTTGATTGAGAAAGAGGATAAAACTGGAAAAGTGATTGGAAGAGACAATCATGCTGGGATGATCACCAGAAAAAGAAAAGAAAAGTAAAATATTACAATAAGGGAAATTTTTGGCTGGGTATGGCATAAGACTACCTGCCAGTAGGGGCAAGCTATTTAGGTCTCTACTGTATTTTTATTTTATTTTTTTGATAAAGATGGTGTCCCTTCTATAGTTGCACCCAATTCACTGACAATAGGCCACGCCCTTGGATTCAACTATCCGGGTCTCTAGTAAGAGCGTAGAACCTCTTATATACAACAACAACAGCAACATACCCAGTGAAATCCCACAACGTGGAGTCTGGGGAGGGTAGAGTGTACGCAGACCTTACCACTACATTGGTAATGTAGGTAGAGCGGTTGTTTCCGAAAAACCCTCGGCTCAAAACAAAGCATAAGCACAAGCAAAGCAAAGCAAGAGATACGGTCAGACCCGATCTGCAATAACTAACGCAGGTAAATAAGAAAAACAAAGTACACTAAGAACTCATAGCAGCAGAAATCAAGCGACATGGGACTATCAATATTGCACCTACTAGTATGATATGCTAAGTAGGCCTACAATAATAACACTACAACTATCAGGTACCAGTTTGTAAGCGTAAGTAGGACTACACTCAACTATCTACTACCTTTGTACCCTAATTTGTGTCCTTCAGCACCCCCTATCTAAGGTCATGTCCTCAGTAAGTTGCACCTGCGTCATATCCCGTCTAATCACCTCTTCCCAATACTTCTTCGGCCTACCTCTACCCCTCCTGAACTCGTCCATAGCCAACCTTTCACACCTCCGCACTGGGGGATTTGCGTCTCTCCTCTGCACATGTCCAAACCATCTCAACCTCGCTTCCCGCATCTTATCCACCACCGAGGCCACTCTCACTCTGTCCCGGATATCATCATTTCTAATCATATCCCTCCTTGTATGCCCACACATCCATCTCAGCATCCTCATCTCCGCAACTTTCATCTTTTGGATGTGCGAAATCTTGACTGGCTAACACTCCACCCATACAACATAGTCGGTCTAACTATCGCCCTATAGAACTTGCCTTTAAGTTTTGGTGACACTTTTTTATCGCATAAAACTCCATATACGAGCCTCCATTTCATTCACCCTGCCCCAATACGATGTGTGACATCGTCATCAATCTCCACATCCCCTTAGATAATAGACCCGAGATACTTGAAGCTTCCTTTCTTTGAAATGACCTGAGTATTAAGCCTCACCTCCACGCCTGTCTCAAGGTCGCTCCCGTTACTGAACTTGCACTTCAAGTATTATGTCTTGGTCTTACTCAGCCTAAACCCTTTAGACTCCAAGGTCTGTCTCCAAACCTCCAGCTTAGCGTTCACTCCGCTGCGAATCTCATCAATCAGGACTATGTCATCTGCGAATAACATACACCATGGCACCTCTCCTTGAATTTGTCGCGTCAGTCCATTCATCACCAAGGCAAATAAGAATGGGCTAAGAGTTGATCCCTAGTGCAGCCCCATCACCACTGGGAAGTGCTCCGAGTCTCCTCCTACTATCCGAACCCTAGTCTTGGCTCCATCATACATATCATTGATCGCCCTAGTGTACGCCACCGGCACACCTCTAACCTCCAAACATCTCCATAGAATCTCCCTATGAACTTTGTTGTATGTCTTCTCGAGGTCGATGAAAACCATATGTAAGTCTTTCTTCCTATCCTTATACTGCTCCACCAACCTCCTAATAAGATGAATGGCTTTTGTGGTCGAACGCCCCGGCATGAATCCAAACTGGTTCTCAGAAATAGACACGCCTCTTCTCACCTCATCTCTACGACCCTTTTCCAAACTTTCATAGTGTGGCTTAGCAGCTTGATACTCCTGTAGTTGTTGCAACTCTGGATGTCACTTTTGTTCTTGTACAAAGGGATCATTGTACTCCATCTCCATTCTTCAGGCATTCTTGTTGTCTTACAAATGACGTTAAAAACTCGATACCACTCCAAACTCGCTCGCTGCACTTTTCCAAAATTCAACTGGATCTCATTAGGCCCGGTCGCTCGTCCCCTGTGTATCCTGCGAACAACACCCTTAACCTCCTCAACCTTAATGCTCCTACAACACTCAAAATCCTGGTACCTACCAGATTGCTCCAGATCTCCCAGCACAATGTCTCTATTTCCTTTTTCGTTCAAGAGTTTATGAAAGTAAGACTGCCACCTCTGCCTAATATGCGCGCCCTCCACCAGTACTTTGTCATCCTCGTCCTTGATGCACCTCACGTGATCCAAGTCACGGGCCTTCCTCTCCCTCGCTTAGTCTGTACAACTTCTTATCCCCGTTTTTTTTCCTTTAACTCCACATACATGCGTTCAAAAGCCGTTGTTTTTGTCACCGTAACCGCAAGCTTTGCCTCCTTCCTGGTCATCTTATACAGTTTCTTATTCGTCCACTTCTCCACCTCATCTTTGCTTTCTAAAAATTTCGCATACGTCGCTTTCTTCGCTTCCACCTTCACTTGAACTTTACTATTCTACCACCAGTCCCCTCGGTGCCCACCACGGCTACCCCTCGAGACCCCAAGCACTTCTCTAGATACCTCTCGAATGCAACTGGTCGTCCTGTCCCACATACCAGTCGCATCCCCACTACTCCCCAAACCCCATTGGCCATCAACCTCTCCCTCATCTCCTTTGCACTATCCATGATCAAACACCCCCATTTGATTCTTAACCTGTCATCCACAACCCTCCTCTTCTTCTCCATCTTGATCTCCAAATCCATCACCAAAAGCTTATGTCGGGTTGTAAAAATAGGTGATAGAAGAGAAAAAAATTCTTGAATTTGTTATAGACAATATATAGGAGGGCTCCATTTTAGGCTACTAGAACTAAGGTACATCACCACATGAAATAAGGAAAGTTAGCTAAATACTAAGATTCCTAATTATGACAGAACTAAGAAGAATATTCTATGTTATTTACCAAAGCACATAGACCAAAAGAAAGGGAAATCCCAAAGTAAAAATCAAGTATTAAAAATATCATTATATTTTTATAAATCTAAAATTAATGTAATGCGGCAGCTAATACAAGCCCATGGAGCTACAGACTATAAGCAGAGAAGAACAAACTATAAAGGTTTTGCACGTTTAAGCTGCATTATGAGGAACTTCTCCTATTTCATGGTTTCCCCATCTACAGGAACAATATACAATTTCAAATAAAATGGCCAGCATTTCAGAAATATCCCTTTTCATGGTCTCCACAGAAGCAATATGCAAATGCAAATAAAATGGCCTGATGTTCAGAAATGCAAAGGACAACCCACAGGAGAGTAGCCATTGTGAGACAAATAAATTAGAAGCAGGAGCACACATCACATATCCACAAAAGAAAATTATCTCCGCAAAGATAGCCAATGTATGACCAAAAGAGATTACAACAATGTCTAGTAACTCTAAATCACAGCTAAAATCACTGAACAATCAGATGGTAATCACAAAAGATAGTTTATATGGCTAAATGTAATAGGGCAAAGTTTTATTCTTGACAGACAGTGGGAGTTATGGATACTTTTTTTTTTAAATGAAATGTATATTTCGCTACAGAAGTACCTAGGAGGTAGTGAAAGCATACAAACTACAGCATAGTTGTATCTGTTACAATCTGAAAACTTCTATAAAATCCGTGTACTGAACCTAAGTCTTCTACCATATCCCCCCCCCCCCCCCACACTACCTTTTATAATAGCTCAATGATTATTCTGATTCTCAAACCATCTCTTAGTTCTTTCCAACCAAATGGTCCAATAGATGCAAAGAGGTATGGCTTTCCAACTTTGCTTCAGATTCTTCCGGACTTTCTGATTCTACCAACAATCAATAGGTCTTTCACCACTCATTTTCAGGAACAGGTCCCATAACTGTTTTGTATGACTGCAATGCAAAAACAGATGTTCTGCAGGTTCCTGAGTTTTGTCACGGAAAAAACATCTATTGCACAAAGGAATTCCTCTATCTGCAACATATCTTGAGTTAAACATGCATTTCTAGCTGCAATCCAACCAAAACAAGCTACTTCAGGTGGTGCTTGTGATTTCCATTACATCTTTTATTTGAAACTGAAACAAAATATAATAAAGAATTTTTTCCGTTACATCTTTTATGGTCAAATCAAATCCCAGTGACTTATTTGTTTTAGCAAGACTATTGCAACTATCTACTGAGAATTTACTATCGTTTCCAGCTGTCCAAATCTGAGAGGCCAACCTACTAGCATCAATAATCAAAATTTCCAACTAATGTAGAAGTTGACCAATTTCAGGAACTTCCCAAACACTAAGGTTCTCCTGATACTGAATCACAATTATTCCCATGAATGCCACTCTACATACACTCTGCTACCGTACACTCTTTTGTTCCATGTTAAACTATACAATGTAGGAAATTTTGTTCATCAGTTTATCGTCTCCCACCCAAACATCTGTTCAGAACTTGATCCTGCTCCCATTTCCAACCTTCAATAAAATGAATTTTGGAATTTTAGGCCACTTATGCTTGAATCATGTTAGGTTGTCTACATCACACCCCTTGGGGTGCGGCCCTTCCCTGCACTGCGAACACGATATGCTTTCGCACCGGCTGCCCTTTTAGGCCATAATAACCTTATGTGCTTCCATAATTTAGGCCAAACATCTGTCCAGACACTGCACAGGGTGTCCAAAATACTTCTCTACCATATGTGGTGGTGTCGATAAGCTGCTTCCACATTTCCTCTCCATTTTCATTTTACCTCCACAACAATTTTAGTTGACTTCCAAACCACCACTTTTCTTGTCCTTTATAACTTTCTGCCACTTTACAAATTGGAACTTTTTTCCTTTCAAAATTTCCTTCCCAAAGAAGCTTACTTCTCATGGTCTTCACCTATGTTGCTCGGACTCTTCACTTCGGTGCGCACTCCGTCGACACGACATGGGTGTGGGATCCGTACCCGATTTGGTGAATCAATTTTGGGTACTTTGACCAAAATCGAGGGAGAAATTGCGGACAGATTCAATGATTTATGTAATAAAAACAAAAGATATGGTGCAATTGAGGAAAATGGGATAACTTGTATATAGAAATTTCTATGGTGCAAATTAGTTTTATATAGAAAACAAAAGCTATGGTGTAAATTATCCTTTTGATCAATATTTTCTCCTCAAGTTTTCCACATAATATCACATAATTTAGTTTTTATAACTCTATTTTAAGAATTTTGAGTTATTTTTTTGCCGAATCCCTTTCGCACTGATCCGCACTACGAATCATAAAATTTAGATCATGACGAACCCGACCTCTGGATACGTACCCGTATCTGACACCCGCACCCGAGTCAGAGCAACATAGGTCTTCACAAAACAGCTAGGAATGGGGAAAAGTGACATCGAATAGTTCTATCCAATACACTATTGATTAAAGTGAGCCTCCCAACAAAGGATAGGTATTGTTTTTTTCCAGGGGCTAGCTTCTTAGCACATCTATCTAAAACTCCTTGCCAAATCCTTTGATCCATCACCTTAGCTCCCACTGGAAGCCCTAAATAAACAATAGGGAATTTCTCAACTTTACATCCCATCAACTCTGCCAATTCATTTATGTTGCTATCCGCATTAACGCTGAATGTTACTTGTTGATGCATAAAGCAAATGCAATATATTCCTGGAATCAGGTCTCGCTTAGGGTTCTCTGATTTAGGAAATCTGTACATTTATTTAAGGAGGTTCCTTTATAAAATTAAGACTGACATATAACTTTTATTAGGTCTAGGTAGCGAGAAATGTGGGATAAGAGTAAGATTTAGAGAATTTCTTTTCTAGAGAACCCTTAAGGCTTAAGATACAAATTACTCACCACTGTTGAAACGAAATAAGCTCAAAAGAATGTCGCAAGTCGCAACCTTTCTATAAGTAGAAACAATTGAACTTTAAAATTCCCCTTTTACCCTTAATGAAATGATTTATAGCCACACAAATATCTAAGGATTGTTTAAGACCACAATTTCAAAGGTCTTCCTTCCTTTCGTAAACTTTATGCCAAGTCAAACGGCGCCACATAACTTGGGGACGGAGGGAGTACTTTTTTTTGAAATAGGTAACCATTTGTATTGCTATATTCTTAACATCTAAAACATGTTAAGAGGGGAACTTTACAGTTGCAAAAAAAAGGTAAAAGAGGAGCTCCTATCCAAAATAACTATGCACTTACACATTGCCAATTAAATCTATCAACTCTCCTACTTTCCCCCACATATTCTATTTACACCAAAAATAAAAAAGACAGACAATATCCTAACTTTCTTGATGGGACTGCTCGTCTTCAAAATATCTGGAATTTCTTTCCGTCCATATTGTCCATCATATACAAGAATGTTATTCATAACATGAATTAAGTAGAAAAGAAGTATGTCCCATTTTGGAAAACTGAGAAATTAGAATGTTGTTATAACATGAATTACAACTTCTATAGTTTTTTGTCATCTAAATAGTTGAAAGCTTTTGGGTAACAAAGGTAACATTTATTTACGTCTCCGAGAACTCAAGTCAAGTTTCACTACCATCCCTACCACAAGTGATCAAATTCACTTTAAGCAACTAGTACCTTCTAGAACGAAATATATAGAGGATTCAAATCACTGGACCAACTAGTTTGGGATTAAGGCATAGTTGATTATTTGATTAATTCTCCAAAATAATGCAGAACCAAAAACGAATCTTAGAGCATGATTTTGGGACACACACCCTGCTAAAGTCAGTTCCTTAACCACTAAACATTCAATTTTAGCCAGTTAGCAACTTTAGTTGTATCTTGATAAAACAATTATGTAATTTCTTAGCATGAGACATCAAATGAATAGCAGGAACCACAGGGGAGGCACAGCTAGACTAGAGAAACAGCGTAGTGCGAACCTGCATTTCTTAAAAGCACTTTGCATTTCTGCATTTACCAATTAATCCCAATTCCAACCAACAACAATCTGTACCTTTCACTTTGGTTAAGACGAGTTCCAAAAAAGAAAGCCACGTAGCAACCAACAATCACTGTGCACGGCAACTAGTGAAAGCCAATCTCTCCGATTCATCCCATCTCTTGCAAAATTTATCCCTAGTGCTGGCTCTGGAAGCTCGGGTGGGACTTCTTCAGCAGGAAGGTTGACTTCCCAGGTTTCATTTGGATGTCCGTATAGGCACAAATTTTCTTTCTCTACACCCAAGTAATAAGACATGAATAACATAAAAATCAATCAAATAAGTCAAGACCATAGAAATTTAGGACATAAATTACTTTTTTCTAAATTTACAAAAAGTAAATGAAGTCGCATAAAGCCAAGTAAAACTCCTTGTATATATAACAGAGATTCAATTTTCTCAAATTTTCCTTTCGACGACCAAATTAGTATAACTCTGTATGTGTAGTAGGCATAAAGCTTGAATTAGAGTCCTAGTTGGTAAACCAAGTCTGGTATTTAGTGAAAAAGAACAGAGAAGCAAGCTCATTATTCTCCGAGTTTTGAAGTTGGAAACAGTGAATTTCTCAACTATCAAATTAATAAGAGTTAATGGTAAAAAACACACCTAAACTATCACTTTTGCGCGATTTTCACACCTCGAAGATGACTAGGCCAACTATCAGTTGTTCTGTTTTCCTACCTGAACTATCACTGTCTACTCAACTAGATGTGTTTTAATAAATACATGGTGATAGGTCAAGTAGGAAAAGGGAAGATAGTTCAAGTGCGGCTTTGACCATTATCATAAATAATAACAATGTTAGCATTTCTAAATTTTTCCAATGGTACCAATTTCTTGTGATTTTTATTTCAACAACATTTCATCCACAGTCAATGTAACTGTATCCCAAATCCCAATAATAAAAAATCTATATAAAAAAAACAGAGCACGAATAAATGAATCACCAACGCGTAAAAGCTGAAAATGCTGTCAATTATAGATTGAGGAATAAATCAATCAATTATCCCTCAATTCAAAATTACAACAATTAAATCTCACACCGTGGATAGAGTGACACAGACCTTACCTCCACATCAGTAGGTAGAGGTGCTGGAGACCCTAGACTCAAAACAAAGCATAATCACAAGCAAGACTTAGGGCTAATTATAGGAATCTCCTGTCCCATTCCACTTTATTCATGTTCATTTCATTCCAATACTAAATAAACACCAACAAATTAACTCAATCGATTAAAAAAGCTCATTTCTTCAAATAACAAAGATAAATTACCTGGATCGCATAGATTATAGAATGCATCTACATCTGAAAAAAAAACAAATCAATTTTAGAGTCCATTATTCAACAAAATCCAAAAATTATAAGCCAAATTTATTGGATGTGTGTTTGTAAAGGAAGTACCATGTGTTAAAGCGCGAAGAATTCCAGTATGGCGAGCGCTATAATCTTTGAAGATCTCTTCTACACTTGTAGGACTTGATGACATTTTTGAGATCTTCAGCAAAGTAAAAGAAGATCAGGGAATGTGAATTATAATGTTGTGTTTATATTATAATCACGGAACACCTTATTTATATAGAATATTTACATAATTATAAATATTATTTAACTTACTAGAAATAAACTATCAAAATTGATGAGATACAACTATACTTCATAAAATAAAAGTGATGTATTTATCTAACTCAATCTATAATTCATCTTTATGGTTACAATTCAACTATTTCGAAATCATCAAAATTCACATGTTCTAACTTTAAATAACTAATGAATTTTTATGTTACTTTAACTTATTTTTTTAACTCAAACAATAATGCAAAATATATAGATATTGACTAATTTTTTATTTTATTATTATATTAAAAGATTATAATAAGTGGTTCTAGATATACATGCAAGAGGCTGTATAAATCAGACACTCAAACTTGAACTTTTCAGAAAGATAAAAATCAACCAAAAGAATAAATAGAAAGATATCTATGTGAATTTTTTTCTTGAGTTTAGCCACATTATGCAACACACCTTCATCCGTCCTAATGCATTTATTCACATCGCAAAAACCTTTAGATTTCAAAACAGGAGTCCTCTCATGAGGTGTGATAGTCGGGGGAACTTTATCCAATCACATCAAGTCTCGGTTTCTCGCATCAAGTTGAAGACTTTTGAAGCCTTTGCTCCTTTCTTGTGGCATGCTCGTCTAGGTCATCCGGTGTCGTCTATTTTGTCTGTCTTAAATAAAAATAAACTTATATCTTGTAAGGGTACGCGTAGTACTTCGAATTGTCAATCTTGTTCCTTAGAAAAAATTGTTAAGTTGTCATTTGTAGACTTCAAATCTCATATGTAATGTCATTTGATATTATTCATAGTGATTTATGGACGTCTTCTGTTCTTAGTTCTATGGGTCATCGGTATTATGTCTATTTTTGGATGATTATTCTAAGTTTTTATGAACTTTTTCGATAACGAAAAAATCTCAAGTCTTTTCCATCTTCTTGAAATTTCGAACATTCATTGGAACTCAATTCGAACGAAAAATAAAAAATATTCAATGTGATAATGGAAAGAATATGACAATGGGGAGTTTCGGGAGTTTTGTGTAAAAAATGGGATCAATTTTCAATTTTCTTGTCCTCATACGTCTTCACAAAATGGGAAAGTCGAACGTAAAATTCGTATCATTAATAACATTATCCGCACTTTATTGATGCATGCTTCTGTATCCCCATTTTTTTGGCATCATGCTCTACAAATGGCTACAGATATTCTTAACATTCTTCCTTCCAAAGGTCTGACATATTTGTCCCCTCTTCAAATTTTATATAATAAGACTCTTTCGTATTCACATCTTAGGGTCTTTAGGTGCTTGTGTTATTCACTTTTCCGTCCACCACAATTAACAAACTTCAGGCCCGTTCTACCCCTTGTGTGTTTTTGGGTTATTCGTCAAATCATCGTGGTTACAAATGTTTTAATTTATCATCTAATAAAATCATCATTAATCGTCATGTTATTTTTTATGAATCCCAATTTCCGTTTGCTAAGGTCAATAGTCTCGTGCCTAATTCGTATAGTTTTTTGGATGATGATATATCATCGTATATTATTTGTCATTTATCGGATATTTCCCGCACTCCGAATCTACCAGCGGGCCCACTGTCTGTTGGTCCTACCTTCAGTTGTCATCGGGTCCAAAGAATCGGCTATCTTCCACCGCCTGCCGGTCTAATTAATTTCTCGGCTTAAGGCCTTTCCGCCCAACTACAGCAGTATCGTGTCGATTTTGGCCAGGTCAGTCCATCGCTCGGCCGTCAAGACGTCTCGTGTCCCAGAAATTTCCAAAATCCACCCAATTATGCCCCGAGCCATGGTCCAGTCACCCGAAGTCAATGTGGTATTTTAAAATCAAAAAGACATTTTAATTTAAATTTTAATGTTCTTAAATCGTCACTACCCCGTAATCATGTGTCTGCTTTGAATGGGCTGAATTGGAAAATTGATATGACCGATGAATATAATGCTCTCATTGATAATAAGACGTGAGAGTTAGTGTCTCATCCATCTGGTGTTAATAGTATTCGATCTATGTGGATTTTTGCTCATAAAGACAATTCTGACGGTTCTTTTGCAAGGCATAAGGCTCGTCTTGTAGGTGATGGTAAGACTCAGTAGATGGGTGTAGATTGTGGTGAGACGTTTAGCCCGGTGGTCAAACCAGCTGCCATTCCCACTGTGCTCAGCTTGGCTCTTTCGAAAGCATGGCTCATTCATCAGTTAGATGTAAAGAATGCTTTTTTACATGGTGATCTCAAGGAGACAGTCTATATGTATCAGCCTTTGAGGTTTAGGGATCCCAAATATCCTCATCATGTCTGTTTATTGAATAAGTCCTTATATGGGCTTAAGCAATCTCCGAAGACTTGGTATAAAATGTTTGCAGATTTTGTGTCAGCTATTTGTTTCTCTCACAGCAGGTCTGATAATTCGTTATTCATATATCGTCGTGGTTCGTCATTGGCTTATATACTCTTATATGTGGATGATATTATCTTGACTGTTTCATCTAATGCATTACGTCAGTCTATCATGACTATGTTCAGTTCCGAGTTTGCTATGAAGGACTTGGGGGTTGTTGTCACTCGTCATGCATGTGGACTGTTCTTATCACAGAGGAAGTATGATGCTGAGATCATTGAGAGGGTTGGAATGTCATACTGTAAGTACACTTCCACTAAACCCAAGTTGGGTGCTGCAGCTGGCTCCCCATATGAGGATCTGACCCGCTATCGCAGTCTTGCAGGCCCTTCAGTATCATACGTTCACGCGACCGGATATTACATATGTCATAAAACATGTGTGTTTGTTTATGTATGATCTCATGATTGAGCACATGAATGCGCTCAAACGCATTATTAGATACATCCAGGGGACGCTTGATTATGGTCTGCATTTATATCCTTCGTCGACGTCTACATTTGTCTCATATACAGATGTTGATTTGGGTGGCTGTCCTGACACCAGACGGTCTACGTCTGGCTATTGTATGTTTCTTGAGAATAATTGTGTCTCATGGTCTGCAAAACGTCAGTCAACGTTATCCCGTTCTAGTGCAGAGACCGAGTATCGAGTGGTAGCCAATGTGGTCTCCGAGTCATGTTGGTTACGTAATCTTTTATTAGAACTTCATTATCCTATTGAGAAAGCTAGCTTAGTTTATTGTGATAATGTTAGTGTCACCTACCTTTCTGGGAATCCGGTTCAGCACCAGCGCACTAAAAATATTGAGATGTACATTCATTTTGTTCGAGAGAAGATAGCTCGTGGACAAGTATGCGTATGTCATGTCGCTTCCAGATATCAAATTGCAGACATTTTTACGAAGTGTCTTTCATCGGTCCTTTTTTAAGATTTCAGAGATAGTCTCAGCGTACGAAGACCGCCCGCTATGACTGCAGGGGTGTGTTAAATATAATATGCACAATTATGTATTATAGTATAATTAGTTTTGTAGTCTTTCCATAATTGTATATTTAGTATCCAAATAGAATGAGGATTTAGATGTATAGTAGAAAAAGAATTTTCCTATATATAACGTGTATATATACATCATTCATTAATAAGAATAATGAAGGGATTATTTATTTCCTAAACTACAACATAACTTAGAAATAAAGGAATCACGCAAGAAAACGGCTTGAATCAAAACCTAATAAAAAGACAAACAAAGAAGTAGAAAAAAAAAACTCAAGTTTACTAGTAGACCTAAAAGGCTAAAGCTAATTGTACGTAAATATGATCCAAGATATTACTACTTAAATATAATAGAATTGTACTTTAAGAATAAGACTTTTATTTACTATATCGTTTAAATAAAAAATTATATAAAATAATATTGTAATTGATTAGAAGTGTAAAATATTAGGACTTCTTACCTAGTTGAAATAAGGAAAGACTTAATAACAATTTGTTTTTATTTCGAATTCCCAAATATTAGGAAAATAGTAAATGATAATTTTGTTCATTATATAATTTTTAATGAAGAGTAAAAAATTCAATCAACATTTTTAAGACCGTATTTTTAATATAATATATAGATATATAGATTAAGAGTTTTATTAAATATCTAAAAATATTTAATTATAATTTCAGTTATTATTATTCATATTAACTTAAAGTCATTGTACTAGGTAGAAAATTACATCTCTGTGGGAGATGTTTTTAGCGTGGTTGACACGTGTAATTTGAGCACCTGATAGAATTAGAATCTCTATTTTACCTTAATTATAATTGTAGTCCTAATAGAATTATGATATATATTTTACCTTAATTACATTAAATATTAATTACATAATATATTGTGAATATATATATGAAATATATTCACTATCACACCCTCGATCGGAGCGGGAGGCCGGACGAGGCGAATCTGAAATCGATGAGCGATTCTTGAAAGCAACCTTGTGAAGATATATGCGCACTGATACGAAGAAGAAACATGCAACACCCTAACGTGACCCACTGCAACCTTCTCACGAACAAAGTGAATGTCCATCTCAATATGTTTGGTTCGCTGATGCTAAACCAGGTTATGAGACAAGTAGACAACATATATGTTATCACAGTAAACCAAATATGTCTTACGTATGAGACAATGAAGCTCAAGAAGGAGATTTCTGAGCCAACATATCTCGGCAACAACGTTCGCAATGCCTCGATATTCTGTTTCTGCACTCGAACGGAAAAGCGTGGCTTGCCGCTTGACAGACCACGATATGATGTTATCCCTAAAAAATACACAATATCTGGACATATAGCGATGGGTGTCTGGGAAGCCTATTCTACGGTGAAAGTAAATGACTTTTGATTTTTCCTATATGCCTTTTGATCTTATTTGGATTTTTTACCTATTCTACGGTGAAAGTAAATGACTTTTGATTTTTCCTGGAATTAGGCCTGAAATGCGCAGCTTCCTATGGTCTTTCCCTTGAGAGGTATACAAACTGTTAGCAACATCATTTTTCTATTTATTAATTAAGATTCACTTTGTATGCTTATATTACTAGGTGACAAGGAGTTGGAGTTTGTTTTCATGTTTGAACTTGATCTTAACTAATCTAGTTGGAGTTTGTTTTCATGTTTGAACTTGATCTTAACTAATCTTGTAAAACTTTATAAAGTTACAGACCCCTATCTTTTCTTAATACGAGAACCGTAGTAAAATCACACACTATCTTTTTTTAATTGAATGAACTTAAATATTTTCTTCAATTAGATTGGATTTCATTTTGTCAAAAAAAATTCAACTGATGGAAATATTATTCAAGGCAAAATATTTTACATGTGGATCCAGATCCGATCTGTGGACCCGGTAGATCCGATGGATCCGGATTTGAATCTAATTTTTATAGGCCCGATGAATCTGAATTCAGGTATAAAAAATGGATCTGGATCTACTAGAATCCGGTCCAGATCCGATCAATTGTCATCCCTAAGCACACTTGTTGAACAACATATGCAATATCTGATCGAGTGAAGGTAAGATACTGAAGAACACCTACGAGACTCCTATAAAAAGAGGATCACTGACCGAATCCCCATCATCTGCACTGAGTTTGGACTTGGATTCGACAGGAGTGGCATGATCTTGCAATTTGCCATTATAGCCCTTTAGACGATCTCTTCTGCATACTTACGCTGACACAAAAATATGGCATGTGCGGATCTGATCACTGATATCCCCAAAAAATAACTCAACTTACCCAAGTCAGTCATAGTAAATTCAGACTTGAGTAGAGTAATGATCTCGTGCTTTAGGACATCTGAAGAAGTTGTTAGTACAATATTATCCACATATAACAGAATGCAAGCGATGTCAGTACCTTGATGAAATATGAACAATGAATGATCCCTCTGCTGCACACGAAACCAGTATGGATGATATATGTAGCAAACCGCTCATACCAAGCCCTAGGGGCTTGTTTCAGTCCATATAGAGACTTACGAAGAAAACAAACATGATGAGGAGCCTCCGGACACACAAATCCTGGCAATTGGTGCATATAGACGGTTTCTTTCAAATCTCCATGTAAGAAAGCATTCTTTACATCAAGCTGTTGAATATGTCAATTCTTCCCCATAGCAATGCTCAAAATCATGCGGATGGTAGCTGACTTAACCACTAGGCTAAAAGTCTCACCACAATCAACACTCTCCTGCTGCTCTGTGCCATTTGCCATAAGTTTGGCCTTGTAACGTTCAAGTGCACCATTATCTCTGAACTTATGATGAAATATCCATATACAACAGATTATATTCACCCCATCAGGTCGCGGACCAAGATCCCAAGTGTGTTGTGAAGTAAGCGCATTAAACTCATCTCGCATGGCCGCATTTCGATTCGGATCAAGTTTGGCTAAGGTTAGGTTTTTAGGAATGGGTGAGATGGTTTGAGTCGATAGGTTAAAGTGAAATTTTGGTTTGAAAATCACATGTTGTACACATGTTTTCATATGGTGAGTGGGACGGTCACGGGTGGGGCGAGGTTGGGTGGTGAGTGAGCGGCAGGGCGGGGCGGCGGTGGTGACGGGCAATGTGGCTGGGTAGGGTGGCGGGTAGGGTTTGGCAGGCAGTGGGTTAGGATTTTGTTTCTAGTAGTAATGGGGACGGGTCTGGGTAGTGTGGTGGGGTTGACGGGATGGGTGGTTGGACGACCGAAGGTTGTGGATTTTATAGCGCATTTTGGAGTAGAGGGGAGGTGTCTGAGTCATCAAGAAAACCATAACCAGTGACTTGAAATTTTTAGATGTTGTCGAACGAG
The DNA here is from genome assembly GCA_029844215.1 of Przewalskia tangutica. Classification (NCBI taxonomy): domain Eukaryota; kingdom Viridiplantae; phylum Streptophyta; class Magnoliopsida; order Solanales; family Solanaceae; genus Przewalskia; species Przewalskia tangutica. The sequence goes on from CM056730.1 coordinate 110,789,051, forward strand.
AAAACATACTCAACAAACGTGACATGACGTGAGATTAAGATTTTGTATGTGTATATCTCATAGCACAAGTACCCCCTATGGTTTGACGGAAAATCGAGGAAGACGCACAGAGTGGAATGAGTTACTAATTTGTGAGGGATCGTAGAGGATAAATTTGGGTAACAAAGACAGCCGAAAATTCGAAGGTGATCATAGAAAGAGATCCGACGGAAGAGAATTTCGGTGGGTGTCCGATTTTGAATCGTACGGGTAGGTAAGATGTTAAGAATGTGTTCTACCATTTTAATGCATAAACCCAAAAGGTAGGGGGATAGACGCATGTAAAAGAAGGGTACAAATCATGTTGTTAATAGTGCGGAGAATTCTTTCGGCTTTACCATTTTAAGGGAAAGTATGGGGGCAGGAGAATAAGAAAAACACGTCATTAGCCGCACAAAAATTATGAAAGTGAGAGTTATTGAACTCACGACCATTATCACATTGAAACGTTTTGATGTCTTTTTCAAATTGCGTTTTAACCAATGTATTAAATTCAAGAAATTTGGAGTAGACTTGAGACTTAAGTTTAAGCGGATAGACCCAAAAGAAGTGAGATAAGTCATCCAAAAATACCAAATAATATTTATGATCTAGGTTGCTAATTATATGTCCATAAATCCACATGAATAATATCAACTGGAGGAAAGTAATACTCGAAGAAGATGTAAATGGAAGTCTAACATGTTTCCCTAGATGACAAGAAGAGCAACTATGTTCAAGATTCTCTTTATTACATTGGATTAACTTGTGGTTTCTAAGAAAATAAAAAATATGGGCTCCGGGATGTACAAGTCAACTATGTCATGTTGAGGAGGAGATGTCAACTAGAGATGTGGGAGGATTGACACTGGCAGTGGACGTGAATAGGAAAGGATAGAGATCCCCCTCACTATTGCATCTTGTAATAAGTTTTTCCGTACGTAGGTCCGTTATAAAAAAATCAAATGGGTCAAAATTAATGTATACAGAATTATCGGTGGCAAATTTTCTGACATAGATTAGGTTCTTGATAATGTTAAGGGCATATAAGATGTTTTAAGGGAGAAATGGGGATGCAGTGGTGGGGTTAGTGTGTGGCCAAACCCTTGTATTGAAATGCGATGACCATTTACGACCATAATAGATTGATGAGTATTTAAATTGCGTAGTAGAGGAAGATTATTAGAATTGTTCGTGAGGTGAGACGTGACGCCCGTATCCATATACTACGTATTATCATGCTTCTTTGTTGGTCATTGTGTAGTGGGCACAGAGTGGCCGGATGTCTCTGTTATCTTTGGTAGATGGGCGATGCCATCATTCTTGTTGGGCCTAACTGGAACATGGCGACCGCCCAGCGAAGTTATTACTGAGTATGTGGGTTGACCCATTGAGTCGGGTATTAGGCCTGCATCTGATAATTTGTGATGCCGAGTGTTAAGGAAGCGGGAGAAATTGTGTGGGCTGCGGGTGACGCCATTAAGGCTACCAAAAAATAGAGAAGAAAGAGAGGAGGGTTCGGGATATATATATATAAGGTGTATACAAACGATAAGGGCAGACTCTCCAAGGAGGATATTGATAAGATGGTTCAAGAAGCAGAGGAAGACAAATTTGTGGATGAAGAGCACAAGAAGAAGGTCGAGGCAAACAATGCTTTGGAGAACTATGCTAACAACATGAGGAACACCGTGAAGGATGAGAAGATTGCATCCAAACTGCCTGAAGCAGTGCGTCGGAAAAATTAGGAGTAAGGGGGGTGGCGAAATAGGGTTTAGAGATTTTTGACTTCTGATATCAGGTAGAATAGTGTAATTTTCCTTGATAGAGTTCTCTTATTAATGTCATATATATAGAGTATACAATTGTAGTCCTAATAGAATTATGATCTCTATTTTACCTTAATTACATTAAATATTAATTACAGAATATATTTTGAATATATATGAAATATAGTGACATGCATATTCACTTTATTAAATCACTTGATTATAGTAAATTTACATGGTTTGGTATAAAGTGCAACAAATATTCATGTGTTTTTAGTTATTCACTAGCTTGGAAGAAAGGGGCAAAAGTATACTGGCATTCGCCCTTCCCCCACTTAAAGTCATTGTTGTCTTGTACTATATCAATCTATCTATTTTATCAAGAGGGACAGAATATAAAGAAAAAAATCAAACATGATAAGGTAAATCCAAATTTAAACAAGTTCTCTCACGATAAGGTTGACTGCAAAAGCAAAGCAAGCAAGAAAGAAAAGATGTCATTAATTCAACTACAATCCTCCATTTTAAAGTACAACAAACAGTGGTTCCATATTCCATATCAACGCTCAACAATTCCGCGAATCAATGCAGTTTCCCTCAACGAACAACAACTAATACAGTCCGGTAAAGTCTGTCCTATATTACCTAAAGAAGCAGGTGCAGCCATGGAAAATGAAGGGTATATATTGCTGGACATTAGGCCAGAATGGGAGAGAGAGAAGGCGTGTGTTTCGGGTTCGTTACACGTGCCAATTTTTTTGAAGGATATGGATAATAGTCCCATTACTCTGTTGAAGAAATTGGTGCATTTTGGTTATATTGGAGCTTGGATCGGACAGAATTTCACTATGATCAATGATGAGTTTGTTAAGCAAGTTGAGCAGGAAATTCCTGATAAGGATAATGCTAAGGTACTCGTGGGTCGTGGCTTGTGGTGAAGGACTAAGGTCAGTAATGTAATTATTCAAGTGTTACTTTTTCATAAGTAGTGTCCACCGGCTACTTTTCGCCTTTTTTTAAAATAGTCATTGTTTTGAAAACTCCGTGACATTAACTATTTTTCAATTACAAGGACGGAAAAAGTGACAATTTATGAATTTCACCCGTTGCTTGCATTCATATTGATATAATAACCCGAAGCAAAGCTGGTTCTTCTTGACCATTCGGTAATTGAAGACTACTAGCTAGAATAATCAGGATTCGCATTGGATCGCCATGCCAAGGGAGTAAACTGCTTCCTAGCGAGAGATTTTTCATTTTTAGGACTCGAACCCGTGAATGTAGGGATCCCAACCATTCCTTTCCGGTGGTATGATATGGGATACAAATACGTGATGTACATCCCTTTATATATTACTCATATGTCTATTTTTTAAAAATTTATAGACACGATTATTTATAGCTAATTTTCAATTTAGGCATAGTTGATTGATTGACATACAACTCCGAGTACAAGGAAAATCTTTTCTTTCCTTTGGACATATGATGGTGAACAATTGTTGGAAATTTACTAAATGTGGAAATAAGTTTAACGCATTATTTCTGACTCGAACAATTGAGGCCTCGCACGTAAGAAACACCGTTTTCACACACGTGCACACATAGTGCCAAGTATCGTAAATTTCATTAGTGAAAGAGATATTGGTACGTAAGTGAAACGTTTGAGACATAGAATGATGGACGGTTATTGGCCAAATGACACACGTTTCACGTTGGTAAATGAAGGAAGAAGTGTAAAATCGAACACAGTCGGAAAAAGACGCCACCACCGCGGCGCGCGACGCCGATGGTAGGGACGGCGCTGAGACGTCTTTGGTCACTGGAACTTCGGCGTCGCGGCGCTAACGAGGCAGTGTCTGATCCGATGGAATCCCAAAAGTTTGGCTGTTGGGGGGTTTCAATGGCATTGAATCCACCAAATAATGGCCATTACTTGGACCATTATTTTGCTGAATTACTTGGGGATTAAAAGCCTTCCATTACATGGCAATTGAATGCCATTGTGGGGCAATTAAAAGGTCATCTTACACAACTATAAATTGAGGCCTTTGGCTCAAAAGACACTCCATACTTGTATGAGTTCAGATTTTCTGAAACATCTTCCTCTCTTGCAATCTTCACACACTCAAAGATCCTTCTTTCCTAAGCGAACACTTGAGTCCCCTTTACTCACTTGTTTGATTGCTGTTTTATCTTAGGAGATAAGTTGTCAACACACCGTTAAAGGATTACAGGGGCAATATTATCTTAAGGATAAATTGAAAAATCAATCGACTCAGCAAGCCATTATTCTTGTTTTATTTCCAGATTCATAAACAATTTGTTGTTGATATCAAGGTCAAAAAGCTTGTTACAATTGGAACAAACACTGAAGATGGACTCAAGAACTACTCAAGAACGCAGATTCAAGACGAATCAAGAACCAAACTTTGTTGTGGTTGTCACAACTCTTATTAGGCTTCAAGCCTATTTGTATTGTAATTCATTTTGTTTATCCTTTCTAAGTACTAGTAATAGTTGTACACTAGTCTCGTACATCCATTGTATAACTCACATAATATTTGTACTAGTGCTAGAAAGATGTTAGCCAATGGATATGATCCTGAATCTGGTTGTGATTTTCTTTTTGAAACTAGTCAAGTTGATAGTCCTTTAAACATTTCAAAGAATGTCTTTGTCAATAGATCTGGTCCTAGTTCTTGGTCTCTCTTTGACGATAGTTACAAATCTGTGTTCGTCAAAAGTGAGATCTCGGTTGCTGATCCTGAACTTGAAAATATTGCTGATAGTCATGCTTGTAAGAATCAAGGAAGAGTTGCTGTCACCGCTCCCGAGATTGGTGGAAATAAGTGTCCACAAGAGGTTGAGGATATCAACTGGGACATGAGGAGAAGGCTAAAAGTGATGTTCCATCTTCTAAGAAGAAGCCTCCATCTTATGGTAAGGAGGATTTGGACACGTGACTGACGTGGGTCGGATTCCAAAGGTATGAATCGATTATTCTTTCTTGTCTAAAATGAGATTAAAAGATAATTTCTGAATAAAAGTGAATAAAGCAAGGCTAGGAATATGAAGTATTTTTTATTAAAACATATATTCCCTACACTTTAAAATCAGAATTTTAATCTCACTTTCCTTTCCGTTGATAATTGGACTGTTATAAATAACGACCTAAAAGATGTGGACTTAGATTATAATAAACTGAATTTATGGACAATCCTAAGTAAGGGAAGAGGACTAAAGACAAGGACTAAAGGACTAGAGACAAACCTGTCACTATTTCCGACAGAAGATTCGTCTTTTGATAAGATAGTATTGGACACTCAGTCATACAAAGCCTACGGGTGACTGGAGTGGGCCAGAATCTCCAGATCTTGGATGATCTGAAGGCCTAAAGAAATGCACAAAAGAAATAGGACACTCAGTCTGCTAAGGCAACTGGAGTGTGCCAGAGTATCTAGATCACATATGATCCGGTTACGCCCTAACCACGGGCAAGAGGTTGTTCATGTAAAACAACGCTACCTTCAAAGCAGAAGAAGTTGAAGAGGTTGTCTTCAAAAGGACTTAAAGGAATGGGATCACTCTTAAAAGAGGTGATACATGTCCTAAACTTGGTTTTAAGGACGCTGTTGGGAAATATGGCTTGAGTCTTCGCCTCATGTCCCGCAAGTCGATGATAACTAAGAGTGGTACAATAATACTGTAGCCAAATGACTGATATATTTGTAATCCGTGCATCTATGCCATCATAGATTAATACACGTTAAATAGAAAGTCATTCAAAAGCTAACTAAAGTCGAGATTGTTGTCGTTTGTCGACATAAATCCTCAAATGAATGTGAGGTAGGCAAAGAGGCAAAATCACCTTTCCATTCCATCAAAGGAATAGCGAAAGAAGCACCACTCCTCTATAACATAATCACGCCTACGTAGGTAATTTGACGCCTGCACAAATAGAGAGGGGTGACAAGAACGTTGTGATCTTCATCGACGATGGTACAACGTATTGCATCCTTTGTTGAAAAACAAAGATGAAACACCGTCGGAGCGCCGCGGTGCCTCCACCAAGAGCCGCGACGCTTAAAGTCGGTGGCATCGGAATTCGTGCACCGCGAGCCTCAGGGTAGGCGCGGCTGCGAGCGGTCAAAGCTTCTGATTTGAGAATTCGTAGGGATAGACGGGAAGAATGTGAAACATCGTTTATCAAACGATTGCTCCTTACTCACCTCAGTCTAACGGTGTTAGCCAAGCGCAGATCCGTACGCCCAAAATATGTAGGGCAAGGCGATCCTTACCGCTAATGCGATTCTCAATAGAACTCCGCATAAGGATAAGGATAAGGATAATCCTCCATGTGAAACATGGAAAGAATCCCATATACAAATATTGTGATATAGGGTAGTGTGGCAAGTGTTGAAATACCAAAGCCAAAACGGGTCAAGTTAGACCTAAGACTGTAGATTGCATATCCACTGGATCTGCATAGAACAGTAGTGCTTATCGCATCCTGGTGCCAAAGAATGCTGAGTTCTTTGAAGATGACTTTCCTTGAGAAGGAAAAAGTAGTGGTTGCTCAAGGTTAACAAGGATCCGCGAGTGCCTGATTGTCCGGAACTAGACGTTTTAGATCTATAAGACTCGAAAGTTGCTGACTATCCGGAGCTCAATGCTCAAGATCTACAGAGCTAAGGGATTCTTGAACTGAGACCGAGCAAAAAGAGGGGACAAAGACTTGTTCCATGCCTTCTAGCTTATATGGTTGAGAATGAACCATGGACAAATTGAGAATTGTCATCTCCAGAAGCGCTGCTTTGGAAATAAGCTAAAAGAGAGAAATAGACTCCATTAGATAGAACCACACTTGTGTGATGGTTGATCTTCCTCCGGGAAAAGAACCTCTTGGTTGTAAAAGTGGATACTCAAATTGAGTACCAAGTGGATGGATCTATTGACGAGTATAAGGCCTCGGCTACTTGGACGTGTGCTCCTATGTGAATAACTTAATATCCAGGGCCACCGCAGTCTTGCGTGACATGGACGTTAAGACAACTGTCACGACCCGACCCCGGGCCCGCGACTGGTGCCCTACCTGGGCACCCTTACAGGTATACATCAGAGATAATCAGCGGAACATACATAAACTCAACAAGAAATAAATAACAGGTTAGCCGATAAGGCTACCTCCCTGGATATATACATACGTAAAACCAAAAGCATTTACCTCCTTTTTTTTTACAAACCGACCCACAAGATATGACTACAGACCTCTAAGAGTTTTAACATAACAATCGTGGACGGACGGGGCCCGCCATACCACGAATGTACATAAAACTACAACCTCGAGGAACTGTACCAATGCATAAAGCCTCGGAGAAATGGAGCTTTCGAAGCGGCGGTGATCCTAAGAGCGAGGATCGGCAGTTATGTACCTCAACTGCGGCATGAACGCACTCGGCCCGAGGTCGACTGAAATATGTACCAAGTATGTGGCCGAAAATCAGAATGAAATCATAACAGTCTATATAAAGCTGGAGACATGTATGATAACCAAAATAACAGTACACGGTGCCTTGCCGAAGTGAAAGTAATGAAAGTCAGTTTACCTCAGACATACTATTTCAACACGAACAATAGTCACACGGGGCTATGGACACAAGCCCTCAAATATCATCACCTGGTCCGGTAAGGTCTCAAGCTCACAAATATCAAAGCGTGCTCGTGGAATCCCCCATCACTGCCGACAGCTGTATGTGTAAAATATAACCATGTGACGCGCCCGTGGCATCCTACCTCATTGTCGGCGTACACATATACAATACATATATATATATATCCTGCCCGTGGAATCCCCCATCACTGCCGACAGCCGTAGGTGTAAAATATAATCATGTGACGCGCCTGTGGCATCTCTACCATTTGTCGGCGTACATATACAATATACATATATATCTCCCGCCGTGGAATCCCTATCAGCTGAGAACCGTAGGTGTAAAATATAATCATGTGGCGCTTGTGGCATCTACCTCATTGTCGCATACATATACAATATACATATATATCTCTCCGTGGAATCCCCATCACCGCTGATACCGTAGGTGTAAAATATAATCATGTGACTTTGTGGCATCCTACCTCACTGTCGTACAGACATATAATATACAATATATATATATATATATATATATATATACATATATATATATATATATATATATATATATATATATCATGCAGTGGAATCCTCATCTCTGTACATGACTTTATGGGAGCTAGTTCATGGAGTAATAATCGTACATAACATGCAGTGGAATCCCTCATCTAAGTACATGTCTTCATGGAGAGCTAATCCATGGAGTAATAATCGTATATAACATGCGTGGAATCCTCATCTAAGTACATGTCTTCGTGGAGAGCTAATCCATGGAGTAATAATCATATATAACATGCCCGGAATCCTCATCTCGGGTACATGTCTTCATGGAGAGCTAATCCATGGAGTAATAATCGTATATAACATGGTCGCATGCCCCAGAATCCCTCATCGTATAAGCATGGCCATGGGGTAATAATCGTATCCGGGAATTTAACCCGCATCCTGGTCGCATGCCCCGGAATCCCTCATCGTATAAGCATGTCCAAGGATCAATCACAATGAAATCGTATCCGTGGAATCCTCCATCACCGCTTCAGACGCGTCAAGTAAATTCCATTAGACGGTAGACCCTCCAACTGAGAGTCACGGCAGCGTAAAAATATAATACTTGCACTCAAAGGCTATCACAAGCAAGCATAGGCAAGTTCAAAAAATCTTTAGACTTTCATTATCATACAAAGATGAATCTCATTTTATAAACTCAAGGCACTTTCGTATTACTTAAAAATCCGGGAATTTAACCCAAAGTACTACGTACTTCCATTCTTTTCAAAAGACTCATTTTCATATAAAACTCAAGGTACTAACACCCGTAGTATCAAGGCATGTCTACATTTCAAACAAGTCACTACATTTTTAGAAATACATTTCTAGGCTGCTAAATCAAGTGACCTTTACTTTAACACTTCAAGCAATTGATGCCTTTAAATCAAATCGCCCTTCCTTATTTCAAGTCATTTCTTTGTTTACATTACTAGAGAAAATCATCCTTTTAACCTTCCATAAAGTTGTTATAACCAACTTCCCATAAAGCCGTTATACTAACTTTATGCTTTAGAAGCTAAGACATCTTTAACCTTTGATAAAGCCGTCATAACTAACTTCCCATAAAGCCGTTATAACTCTTTATGTCTTAGACAAATTCATTCTTTTTATGACCAAGAGACTTATACTTTCAAATCCAGTTACACAACTTTCAAAATATTTCAAGTCTCTTAACTTTAGAAATCAAGTTTCTTAAGTTAGAAATCAAGTTTCTTAACTTAGAAGTCATGCCCCTTATCTTTAGAATAGTTCAAGAATCAATACTTTTCAAATCAAGTATTCTATACTTTTTCAAGTAAGGAAATCCTTGTTTACTTTATTAGAATAAACCATTCTTTTAACCTTTCTTTAAAAACAAGTGAGTTAATTCTCTAACTCAACCAACTTAGACATTCCTAAAACAAGTCAAGTATATCAAATGAACTAACTTCATTTAAATCTCGTACGTCTACCGTACTATACATTTATAACTACTCATGCTCAAGAGATAAGAAAGTTTCCACATACCTCTTCGGTTCAATCCACTTGCTAAGTCCAATATGCCGTACGTAGTATGTCGACCTATAATGACCATAATACGTCTATTAGCTTCTAGCTTCAACGTAGAATATTCTAATTGTAAAGTCCCTTATTCTACGGAAAATTGGACAGCACTTCCTTTGTTTCTACATACTTTTCCACCTTTTTCAAGGCCCGAAATCAATAACCAAACGCCACATTTAAGGCTCAACAATTTAGCTAACCAAAGGGGATTACACGCCTTAACAGGACGTGTAAAATTCTGCCCACAATTAATATCCAAACACTCCAACATTTCAATGCCAAATGGCTACAATGCAACAACAATATATCTCATAACACTTATTAATCTCCAATACATATATCTCATGCTTGTTAAAATGTATAACTACAACAATAAGAAATCTTCAATCACTTAAGAGGACAAAGTGGTTACCTTGATAAGCCCAAAATAGTCCAACAATCTCGCCCACTTTAGCCCTCTTTCCGAAATTCTTCTTCCCGCTAAAATCATCTCTACGAACCCCCTACAAGCTCGCACACATATTTCCTTCTTGTTGCCTTTCCAAAAATCTCATTTAGGCTTAGGGTTTTAACCATTTGAGAGAGAAGGGAAGAGAAGAGCAATTTTGGGTGAAGTCTTGGAAATGATTCTAATCTAGCAAGATTTGGTCATATATAACCTTTATCTTGTTATACAAGTTGGGAGGGACACTTGTCGCCCTCCCATAGGTTCTTTACATAAATATCTTCTAATTTTGCCCCATTTCCGCAAAAAATCTCGCCTCGCCCTGCCTTGCAAGGCCCATGCCTGCAACCAGACAATTTCGTGGTTTCCGCGCCATGGCCACTGCGGCCGCCGCATGCTGACCTGTCTCTTCTGTCAGCTGATCTTGTAACATTCATAACTTTCTACTCCGATGTCCTATCGACGAGCGGTTTGTTGCGTTGGAAACTAGACTCAATGAACTTCATATTAGGCTTTTGAAACACCTAAAAACTTCCAATATACTAGGAGATATACTGCTCCAAAGTTGACTGAAAATCTGTCAAAAAAATATTCTGCCAACAACTTTTTTTTTCTTTTTTCCAAATTCGAATCTTATTTCCTTTCGTACGTTCTCATCTCATCCTCTTGGAATTACGGGGCGTAACAACAACCTTCCTAACCAGAGAGTTGGTTTGATGGACTGCTGGGCTTCTTCCTGAACTTCCATTATGGTCTCTGAAATGTTTACATTTTGGTCCTGGAAGTTTCAGATAAAATATTGACTCTGAAGCTAGAAAGCCAATAGTGGGAAAACCAAAAGTCCGAAAGTGGAAGAAGAAAGTGATACGGAACAACCTGAGGGGTATGTGGTTCCAGGGAAGAGAAGAAAGTCTGTCGACTTATCAAATCTTTGTGCGGGCTGAAACAGGCCCCGAAGCAATGTCACGAAAACCTTGATAGTACCCTACTATCGAAGGGCTTCTCCATTAAAGAGTGTGACAAATATGTCTACATGAAAAGGTAATTCTAACTCGTTTATGATATGTCTTTACGTAGACGACATGTTGATCACAAAGTGTAATCCTAGTTTGATCCTAGAAGTATGTTGAATAATATTTCGACATGAATGATATGGGTATTACAGATGACATCTTAGGAATTGGGAATTCCAAGACATCTAACAGACTAGTCTAAACCAAACTCACTTGTGAGATGTTGTGACAGTCTCGTTAAAGTCACCAATGGATATGAATCATAGAATTGATTGGAATCATAGTGCACCCATATATCAGGAGCGATAGACGTAGGTCACATGTAGTTCAATGTATTCTACACACTACAACTGACAAGATCAGTTGAACTAAGGTTCACTGGTAACGATCGATAGAAGGCTTTAAATGAGATGTGACGACATCTGAATTATTCGCTTATCTATGGATTATGGATGTCCCGCGGTTCTGAGAGAACACAATGATGCAAACTGGACATCAGACTTGAAGAATACCTAAGGCACAAGTGGATGTGCATGGTGTGTCTTTGCAAAATCCTCTAAGCAAATTTGTATAGGCCAATTCGTGATGGAATCGGAGTTTATCGCTTTGTAAAAATCATGATAAAAAGTTGAGTAACTTCACGACCTCTTAGAGAATGTCCCTTATTGGGAGTAACTCGTGCCTTCGTCAGTTATTGATCGGTGTATTTTATATACACTTTTTGAGTCATTTTTAGTTAGTATTTTACTCATTTTGTTGATGTTTAGTATAGTATTAGGGTCGTTTTCTTCCTTTTGTGTCACGGCGGTCAGAAATGGAGAAATGACGAAAAGAAGACGAAATGAGCATAATTGAGATGGAATTGCACACTAAAAGGGCCAATAAATGAAGTCTAAGTCGGGAAGTATAGAGAGATCGACGGCTTGAATCGACGGGCAGCGAAACAAAAATCTGCCAAAATACCATCACCGGCGCCGCGGCGCCGCCCCTGAATTTTCAGAAAACTTGCAGATTTTTCGACGCCGTGGCGCCCAATCTCAGGGCCATGGCGCCGAAGCGGGATTTTTTGACGTTTTGGGCCGAATTTGACACGTTTTCAGAGTCCAAAAGGGATAACTTTTTCTACCTACAAAACCTATATAATCCCTAAAACCCTGCTCATTATTCATTCCATCCATTGTACATACAACACAACTCTAGGAGGCGAAGATTTGAGACCTAGTTCAAGTATTTTCTTTTCTTTCTCTTTTCTTTGTTTATTTCAGTTCATGTATGGAGATTGTATTAGTTCTTAGCGTGACTATGGCTAGGAGCTAATTACTTTATTAGGGATTTCCTTGTGATTCGCTTGAAACTCTTATTCATGAATTAATGTATTAGTTTATTTTCTTCTTCACTTGATTAAGATTTATTCAATAGTTGTTTTGATTGCTTGATAGTTAATTAGCTACTAATTTTCATCACTCGAATCGAAATCCGAAAGGGGAGATTCTGAATATGCTATAGTTGAATAAACATAGGTTAAAATCGTGGACGAAAGTACCTCGATACTTGTGTAGTTTTATAGGTTATTGTTTTTAATCCTCCTTTGTGGTAAATCCTGTCATCGAAAGATAGAAAGGTTCTGCATCGGGGTTGAGTGTTTATATATCCTAACCAGAATATAAAACGGTCTAGTTAACCCTATCTTAACGTAGAAGAAGAAGTCAGTCTAATTGTATTAAGGATTGAATAGAGTGGATAGTTGATGATCTTGGAAGCCCTAATTCTCCGTCATAACTGATTTAAATCAAAGTATTTTCATAATTAGTTTATTTCCTGCATTATTAGTCTAGAATTCCAAACCAATTAACGTTAACCAAATAGAAACTAAAGCATAGATAATCGGTACTTGAAAACCAGTCCCTGAGGACGATATTCGGTGTTACCCAGACTATATTACTTGTACGATACGTGCACTTGCGTTAAGCGTGTGGATAAATCGCTATCAAGTTTTTGGCGCCGTTGCCGGGGATTGGCGTATTTCAATATCGATTTATCTATTCTTATTTCTAATTTGGTTGCTCCATGCGAGCATCTTTTTATCAATTTTTTTTTGTTTTTCTTATTTTGCAGGTAAAGTTCGTGCGTTCTACAAAAAAAAATAAATTAGGACACATGGGCTACTACTACTATCAGGGTTCAGGGGCAGTGGAGTCATCAACATCAGCTTAACCCACAGGTTCTAGAGGAAGATCTAGATGAGTTACAAGCAGGCATACTCAGGCTCACCAAGTGTCAGACTTAGTTTATGACTGAGACAAGGGTGTCCTCGGATTTGGAGACCTGAATAGAGGCGGTAATGGATAGAATGATCAATACACCTCAAGCAAATCACTAGCGACACCATTGTGGGAAGTGGTAAGCAAATTGAAGAGCACACAACCACCGGTGTTGAGGAACTGAGAGATAGTTGGTGTAGAGAAGGAAAAGGTTACCAAGAGCCAATTATTCACCTTTTTGGATTCCATGGAGTTCCTTTTTCCTGTACCTATTGCAGAAGAAACACCACCGGTATCCTTTGTTGATCCCCCGAATAGAAAGTCCATACTCTGAAGGGCACCCAAAAGTTGAGAGATGTAGAGAGTTTCACTGATTCCTACATTATAGAGAGCCTAGAAGACAAGTCTGTCTTGTGTAATTGGGGGATAATCTTAGATCTGAAGCCCTTGTTTGGAGAAATTGTTGTGGTTGAAGTGAGACTGCAACACTAGCCGTGCGGATTCAAGCGATTCGAGAAGAATCTACAACACTAGTAAAGGTTAATCGCGTCAGGCTAAAAAGACGTTAAAGAAGCGCTTGTTGGAGACAACCCAATGTTTATTAATTATGTTATTTTAATTTTTGTTTTAGTTGTTTTCTTTTGTCTTGAAACGATCTCACGGTCTTGGGTTCTTGTCTTGTGTTTGTGGATAGCCAGGTGGACTAGGCGGACCGAAAGAAAAACCCCGAAAAGAGAAATCACGGCTCAGGCGCCACGACGCCCAATCTCAGGGCCGTGGCGCCACATTATCGAAGAGCATGAAGTTTGGCGCCACGCGCCGAATCTCGCGCCGTGGCCGAAAGTTTCGAGAGCCAGATTCCGTGCAAATTCTAGAATTTTTCCTCCCAGACCTCCGTTATGACCGCTGTGTTGTGTCAGTAAGTTGTCCCTATTTTTAGTCTTCACACATTGGGGACAATGTGTCGATTAAGTTTGGGGGAGGGGGTGTCTTATTGTTTTGAGTCTTTTTATTTGTTTTGGGTGTTTTTGAGTCATAATTTTTTTAATGATCATCGTCTTGTAGTTACTTGAATCGCCTAGTGAAGTAAAGTGGGATAATGTAATGGAATTAGAAGCAGAAAATCTGAACGCTTAAGTTAGATATGCCAAGAATTCATGAAATCAAATTATTTGGGGTAATTGTGCTTGATTTATGCATTGTTAAAACTAAAGCCTATGTATGCCTTGCTTGTTATTTGGCGAAATAGTTAGGATATACATGTTAGGGAGATGACTCATGCATTTCTTTGTTAGCCATTTCTTACCATTCATTGCCTATCCCTGACATTAAAATTGTATCCCTAGTCAGCCCCTTTGAGCCAAAAATACGATCTTTCTTTGACATCCTATAATTCCATATTTTGTGCCATAAGTGAAAACTTGAGATGTTTGGAATGAAAAGTGTTGAAAAAAAAGATGAAAAGAGAGTGAACAAATTTATGCACCCCAATGAAAATAACATAAATAAGCAAAAGCCTAAGTTTGGGGGTGCCTGTTATTCATCATGCACCACATTCTCTCGAAACAAAAGAAGGGAAAAGATAGGTACGAGATTAAAAAGAGAATCAAAAGAAAAGGGAAAAGTTGAAAGAAAAAGAGCTTATTGGGAGTAACTCGTGCCTTCGTCAGTTATACATTGTAAGGGCACGGATGACGGGGTCTGGACATATCTGTCGCAGACATAAGACCGTATGGCAGTTGATCATCACGAGTGACATTTTCTTGATTACTGATCAAAGGATATAGCAGACCCTTTAACCAAAAGGGCTACCCAAAGATCAAGAGTTCTGCATGTCTAGGGGGTGGGCTTAAAACCCAATCAATAAGAACTAATACGGTGGATACCCAACCTTACAGACTAGAGATCCCAGGAATTAGGTTCAATGGGAAAACTAAATCGTAAAGGTTCAGTTGAGCGCTTCGGAGGAAGCAAGAGCACTTCGGATACTGATTTCTTCTTAGAAACATGAATCCAAGGCTGTTCCCGAGATAGACATTAAGTGCTATCTGCAGAGTGGGTAAAGGTTAAGCTGTCAAAATCTTTGATGATCCTCAACAATTGAGGTTAGGTTTGGAGAAACTTTTAATTGTTCCTAACACTTGTGTAGCGGGGTATTGCAGGATACCTTGTAGGAGACCACATATTTGAGTGCGAGGACAGACCGCCTCAAATGAACGCACTTAAGAATTCAAGAGTGTCCACGACCCACGACGGACAAACCTTAAAGAAGGATAGAGTAAGGAAAGGTGTTGTGTTGGTACCATTGTCTTGGCTTACGCTAAACACTGATGGTTCAAGACATCACGTTCACCGCGCAGTAAGTAAGTCCGATGGTATTCTACTATAGAAGGTTTAAATCTACGGCTACCTATCCAGATACAACATCGATCCGCCTGCTAGAAAGACACCTTGTGGGTGCGCCAAAATCTCTTTCAAGAGGGGATTGTTGGAAATTTACTAAATGTGGAAATAAGTTTAACCCATTATTTATGACTCGAACAATTGAGGTCTCGCACGTCGGAACATCGTTTTCACACACGTGCACACATAGTTCCAAGTATCGTAAATTTCATTAGTGAAAGAGATATTGGTACGTAAGTGGAACATTTGAGACATAGAATGATGGACGGTTATTGGTCAAATGGCACGTGTTCCACGTTGGTAAATGAAGGAAGAAGTGTACGAAGTGTAAGATCGAATCGGGTCAGAAAAAGGGCCGCGACTCCCCAGTGGTAGGGCCGTCGCGCTTGAGACGTCCTTGGTCACTGGAACTTCGGCGCCGCGACGCTAACGAGGCAGTGTCTGATCCAATGGAATCCCAAAAGTTTGGCTGCTAGGGGGGAGGGGGGTTTCAATGGCATTGAATCCACCAAATAACGACCATTACTTGGACCATTATTTTGCTGAATTACTTGGGGATTAAAAGCCTTCCATTACATGGCAATTAAATGCCATTGTGGGGCAATTGAAAGGTCATCTTACACAACTATAAATTGAGGCCTTTGACTCAATTCAAAAGACACTCCATACTTGTATGAGTTCAAATTTTCTGAAATATCTCCTCTCTTGCAATCTCCACACACTCAAAGATCCATCTTTCTTAAGCGAACACTTGAGTCTCCTTTGCTCACTTGTTTGATTGATGTTTTATCTTGGAAGATAAGTTTTCAACACACGATTAAAGGATTACACGGGGAAATATTATCTTAAGGAAAAATTGAAAAATCAATCGACTCAGCAATCCATTTTTCTTGTTCTATTTCCATATTCCTAAACAATTTGTTGTTGATATCAAGGTCAAGAAGCTTGTTACAATTGGAGAAAACACTGAAGACGGACTCAAAAACTACTCAAGAACACAGATTCAAGACGGATCAAGAACCAAACTTTGTTGTGGTTGTCACAACTCTTGTTAGGTTTCAAGCCTTTGTATTGTAATTCTTTTTGTTTATCCTTTCTAAGTACTAGTAATAGTTGTACACTATTCCCCTACATTGTATAACTCACAACTACAACTCTAATTTTGTTTATAATATAATGTTAGTATGCTCCATGATTTCAACTATAGAGACCTATAAGTTCTGCCAATGTGAATTAGTTTCAGGTATATATTGGACAATTCTGAACTTTATGGCTGCACCTGCAGGCCTTTGATGGCTATTTCAAAGTTACATGAGGGAGAATACAGGAATTTGGCATGGTTAGCTGGTGGATTTAATCGTGCTTCTGATAGTGATTTTCCAGCAGTAGAAGGGGCTGAAAAGTTGCAATATGCCACCATAGGAGGTGCGTCATATTACTTCCTTCAATTGCTTATACTACTACAAGCTGTGGGAAAGGAAAGTTGATAGAACAGAATTGCCCATGATGGTGTTGTTATCTTTAGGAGATATTGTATATTGATTAAGCAGCTGAAACTTAGGCTATATGAACTCATTTTGCTTAATAACACAATATTGTTGGTTCTCCCAATCCATTTATACACTTCCTGAAGTCAACTATTATGTAATGCCTGCTCAAGAAATGCAAAAAGTTCTGTAATTTCAAGTGCAATAACTAGAGTGGTTCTTTTCCAATGTTGCTCGGATGCTCCAAAAATACTATCAGGTGCGTGACGAATCCTCCAAAATTAGTGCATTTCTGGAGGATCCGACATGATTGCGGCAACATTTTTTGAGAGTTCGAGCCTCATAGCTTTTATCCTATATCCTCAGTAGATCAGTGATTCCCCACTTTGTGTGACTTAAGAACCCGACCAATCTTTGGAAATGGAGGTGTCTCACCAACTAAGCAAGCCTCACTGGTTCATAACAAGAATGGTTGTGTGTTGGGACAAAGCAGTTAAAACTGTCATTTTAAGACTCCAACTTTAGGAGATGGTTTGTCTGACAAATGAATTATAACATCCAATTAATATTGTGAGTATATAATATGAGGTTCAATTTTCTAGTCTATACATGAAGCATTATTTTACAAATTCGAAGCGCATAAGTAGTTTCACAGAGGGATATTTCTCTCCCTTTTCATCGTAAATAGGGACAGCTCGAATTCCTGTTCTGAGCTCTGAAACAGGAATGCAAGTTTGTCCACCAAAATCATCGATCTCTGACATATCATATTCATGAACTTCCACGCGAAGCAATGCTATCTCTGGAACTGTCAATGGGAACTCAAATTCATCATCCCATGTTGGTGTCCAGTTATCTTCTATCGGCCTGGTTTTCTTCACTATTGAATCTGCAGGGACTCCAGCAATACCAATCTACAATACATGGAAGTGGAGTTGAGGAAAGAAATCTTAAAGAAAAAATCAAATGCGGATATATTAGGCCAACCTTGACATAGAAGTCTGGTGGAGAATATACATCAAAATGTGTACGTTTAAAGTCCAAATGCCAACCTGTTCCCATGTATATTTTCACCTGAAAATTAGACAATGCCAAGTTTTACTATATATCCTTCAATAAGTGCGGGTAATTCACATATCTCAGATAAAGATGAACTGCTCTTCCACCTTCAGGGTGGTTTTCACTGATAAAGCCCTTTTAGGATCATGGACCTCGTTATTTGGGCCAGATTTTAAGAGAAACTCTGGTTTCTTGACATAACCGCAGCCACCATTTGCTCTGAACATCCCTTGCATTAACCATAAAGGCCTTCCATGTCCCTGGTGCAAGAAAATAGTCGCATTGTACATTAGATGTATGGACAGATACGAAAATACAAACTTGCAGTACTAAAATATGGATATTGTGAGAATAAAGGAGCAAAGAAACTTATTGGAACCTGCATGTTGAATGCAACCATCTGAGCTCCATGCATCCATCCAATTAGTGGATTGTAATTGGAAGAGTTGACTCGTATACCTTTTGGATATACTCTCAGCAAATTTCTCTGAGTAAACCTATATATGGAGAATTCGACAGTGCACAACGTTGAAAGGAAAAGTAGTCAGCTCCGAGAAAGGAAAACAGTGTATTGTTTTTTGGAACAAACAACAACAAACACAGTTAGGCTTCGCCATTTCTGGTCCGTTTCAAAAGTAAAACAGAATTAGGGCCACCTTCTGAAATATTGATTATAGTTAACGTGAGGTTTAATTATTGTCTTTGTTTACAAAGCATAGCATATTATAGATATTCATGTACACGTAAACACAATGTTGAAAAAAGAACAGAACTATGATAAAGATTACAATCATTGCATTATGAGTTTGCGTTCACCTGATTAAATCTTGCCCATGATTGAGGGCAACATTTGTGAGCTTTTCTTCATTCAAGCTAACTCGTTTCACCTTAATAGGATCCACGGTTAGCCACTCACTTGTTGGGCCTTTTGATTTCCCTGCTTGGATGGCAATCAAGTGTTTATACTCAGGAGCTGTATACTTCTGTATATTGGGGTTCTCATGATGAGAATCAGCTTCCTCATCTTGACACTCTCCGTTCTCTTTATTCTGCATAGTGGTTTGATTTAGTCTAAATAAGCAAGTGTCCAAGGGCTCGGGTTTTTTCGTAGTATATTTACACAAAAACAACTTCTATGATTGATCACCTCATAAGAAGCCAGTTTTTGTGTAATATCAGAAATTTCTGCTCCCCATGCTTTTTCCTCGGACGATTTCTTCCCCTTCTGAGAACCATTATCTTTCTCATTTGTTTTCTTAGTTTCAAGATATTCTTTGGGTGGTTTAGTTGAGATGATAATCCGCCCCTTCAAAGATTCTGGAGAAGGGAATTCTGACAAGCATTCTGCCCCACAGGTAAACAGTATATCTCCAAATATTTGAGTGACCATCTAGACATGAACTTAATCACGGTTAATCACACAACAAAAATTCAAACCATGAGACATTAGTAATACTCGATAGTAGGAATAAGTTTACCTCGGCTACTTTAGCCTGAAGATCAGGAGTGAGATGGTCTTCTAGTGTTATAATTACAGGATATTCAGATGCCACAAATGCATGCTCCTTTATTGATTTCAAACATTGGATAAGTTCCACCGGAGGAGTTAGTGTCCTGCATTTTCAAAACTTCTCGATGAAAGATGGAAAGAGAAAAAATGTTTCAAGGCTAGTCCTTAGGTACTGCTGAAGTGCAACATGTTGAAATATCTGAGCATCTCAACCTAAAAGTTTAAGCCGCCAGAGAAAGGACACTTCTATTTACTTAATTATATATCTTCGATACCTCCCCCCACGTGCAGATCTGCTTCTTTTTCATGGATGAACAATGAACACTTTTTGAGCATATGAGAAAGTAATGTACACTCCAACTCTAAGTTTGCAATATGCGAGAGGAAAGTGAAGCATTACCCTCCATGAAGGATATCCACATTGTCTTTCGAGGAATTTGGCCACATGTCTAATTCAATTACTCGGACACCTCGTTGGAGTGCCTTAATTATAGGCACATCGCTGCAATCACTATTGAGCTGATTCCCAGTGAGATAGGTATTGTGACTGGTGTAAATGAAATAATGAGACAAAGGAGCACTCATGTCATGGTGCACCTGGAATGCAAACAAAACTAAAATTATTGATAGACATCATAATGAGATAAAAGTTAAGAGAAAGACTAGATGCATCATAGTAATAATCAATTTGCAAGAATAACATAAAGATCAGAATCTCTTCCCAATAACCAATTTCTAGATTTGCTGATCTTTCTTCTGTAGTGCTCTAAACCAGTTAGTGATTTACTACTCTTTCCTCTACAAGGCAGGAAATAGTGATTGCATAAATAAATATTTGACCAAAATATTTAGAACTGCATGTCAAATATTTAAAACTGCAAACAAACACAAGTAGATAATAACCTTTCATCTCTTCCATATTATGTGATACAGTACTATTAAAGTATTAATAGTCAACAAAGAGCAATATAATAACTAACAGCACCAAATTAAATTAAAGTCTGTTTTCATTTTTGGCTTTGTGCAACTACTAATATAAAATGACTCAGAGAATTCGCATAAATATATCATGAGAAACAATATGTTAAAAAATAATACTACAATTTTATACCTTTTGTTCAGGAGAGAGATACATTAGAATCACTGAAGAGGTAACGAAAGAATCCATCAAGATTGAGACCCTTTCTATGGAAAACAATATTAAGATGCTCATGAAAAACTTTGAGTGCAGATTCTAATAAAGATTCAGCTTCTTCTTTTGTAATATTTTCTTCACCTTGCACTTCCTTCAAGACTTTGTAAAAATGTTCTGCTGTCATGATGTTATTTTCTGAATATTTGCCAAACAAATCCTTGATCTCAGCAGGTGCTTCAGCTTCTTTCAGCTTGAATTTTCTCGGGAAACAGCATATTCTGTATGTTTGTTTAGTCATTTCTGTCAAATTTGCCTACAAAGTGAAAGGGAGAGAGAATTGGAAAAGAAATGGATAGGTCCCCCCCTTGTGCTAGTGCTTATATGTCATGGTTGCTAATTGCCAACGTTTTGACTCTTTAAGTAGATTTTTTTTTTCAAGAAGAGACTATAATTAGTGTTAGAAAAATAAAAGCAACAAACCAGAAATAGTAAACACCTATTACAAAAACTAGAAAATATGAGGAACAAAAGATTACAACAAAAGAAATAATCTTAACAAAACAACTGGAAACTAGAACCAACACTTGATCTGGATCTTTGCTGAATCGAGCGATGACACTCTGTCTTTAAGACAAGATTGCCCCGTATATATCCTTTTACGTTACTAGGCAATAGTATCCAAGATAAAACAACTACTAAAATAATTGAGCAAAGAAAACTCAAATGTTTCTCTTGAAGAACTTTTTAGTATTGAAAGTATGCTAGAGAGGAAAAAGTTTTTCAGAATTTCTGATTTTTAAGTGTTTAACAATTGAGCCAAAGACCTCAATTTATAGTGCAAGACTTGTCTCTTCAAGTGCCAAGTAATGACATTGAATTTTCCAAGTAATGACACTCATTTATCAACCCAAATAATGGCTGAAATGAATGTCATTGAGGGCAGCCCAAAAGTCTACAAAAATCAGATTTCTGTTTCAGACTTTCTGTCAGAATTAGCGTCGTGGTTGAGCCTCAGAAGCGTTGCGACTCTAGAAACTTAGAGCCGAATTAGTGTTGTGGCGGAGCCTCGGAGAAGCGACCTGCGGGTTGTGCGCGTCCGCCCGGCCACTTTCAGGCCGTTCCGTGCTTTACACTATGCACACTTCTCTTCGTTTACCAACGTGGAACAACATCATTTGGCTAATGAACCGATACTTGTGTAACTTGATAGGTTATTGCTCTTAATCCTCCTTTATAGTCAATCTTGTCATCGAAAGATAGAAGGGTTCTACATTGGGATTGAGTGTTTATATTACCTTAACAGGAGTATAAAACGACTTAGTTAACCTGCTATCTCAACATATAAGAAGAACCTTAATTATTTGCATTAACGAGTAAAGTGAGCGGATAGTCGAGGAGATTTGGAAGCCCTATTTCCACCATATCTGAAGTAAAGTAAAATAATTTAGTTAGCATCTATAATCATAGCTATAAATAAATCATCAAATTATCGGTCACCAAATAGATACCACAAAATAGAGGTTGGTAATTGGACACTAATTCCTGAGATGATAACTCCGTCTTCTAGACTATATTACTTGTCACGATACGTGCACTTGCGTTTAGCGTGTGTATAAATCGCGCATCAAAGACCCAGGAGCTGGCCAATATGGCAAATAACAGGCCACAGGGCACTCTTCCGAGCAACACAGAGGTTAATCCAAGAGAGCAGTGTCAAGCAGTGACATTGAGAAGTGGGAAGCAGTTAGAACAACCTACACCCCAGCCTGTGATAGAACAGAGAGTTGAGCAGAGAGTTGATACAGAAAAAGAGGGGGTCACTAATAACCACCCTATTTTAGAGAAGGCTCCACCAGTTCCAGTGAGGGAGTACACAGAGAAGATTCCTGACCCTCAGAGGCTGCAAAGAAAGGAAGTTGATAAGCAATTCTCTAAGTTCTTGGAGGTGTTTAAAAAGCTGCATATAAACATTCCTTTCATTGAGGCGTTGGAGCAAATGCCTACTTATTTCAAGTTCATGAAGGAAATTCTACGGAAAAAGAGGAAGCTGGCGGATTATGAAATGGTGGCGTTGACAGAGGAGTGTAGTGTCATCTTGCAGAAGAAACTGCCTCCTAAGCTTAAGGACCCAGAGAGCTTCACATTGCCCTGCACTATTGGTAGGGTGACATGCAACAGGGCCTTATGTGATTTGGGGGCTAGTGTCAACCTTATGCCTCTGTCAGTGTTCAAAAGATTGGGTTTGGGTGAAGCCAAACCAACCACTGTTAACTTGCAATTAGCTGACAGAACAATAGTGCATCCCAGAGGTTGAAGATGTGCTTGTTAAGGTGGGAAAGTTCTTCTTCCCAGCAGACTTCCTCATCCTTGACATGGAGGAAGACGATGAAACTCCCATCATCTTGGAAAGACCGTTTCTACATGAAACGAGAGCCTTGATTGATGTGGAGAAGGGCGAGCTAAAACTGAGAATTGAGGACGAGAAGATGGTGTTCAAGGTGTTTAAACACACCATTGAATCCCCAGTCATAAGCAAATGTTTTGCAGTCAGCACTGCTAACAAATCGATTGAGCAGCCAGGCGAAGCGAGGAGATCGATCCCAACACAAGTAAGTATTGCTAACCCCCCTCTTGAGAAAAAGAAGAAAAATAAAAATAGAAGGCTAAAGAGAAAAATGATCCTGAAATGGGTAGGCTGTGGGGTTAAATTACCTCAAGCTTCTTGATAAGGAACTTGCGTCCGACTACAAGACGTTAAATACATCACTTGTTGGGAGGCAACCCAATGTTTTAAATTATGTTATTTCAATTTCTGTTTTTAGTTTATTTTATTTTGTCTTGAATAGTCTCACGGTCTTGGGTTCTTGTTTTGTGGTGTGGTGATGACAGGTACAGGGCTAAAAAGTGGAGGACGAAAAATGCGAGAAAAAAAAAAGCTCAGAGCCACGGTGCCCAACAGCAGAGCCATGGCGCCGAGAATTCAGAGAGGCCGCAAGAGTTTGGGCGCCACGACGCCTAACTACAGGGCCATGGCTCCAATCTATCAGAAGCCACATGTGTTTGGGTGCCACGACGTCCAACTGCAGGGCCGTGGCGCCGCGACGGAAATTCTGAATTTAAAAGCCGTAATTCGAGATTTCCCTCTCCCACACAAAACCCAAAACACCTAAAACTCTCTAAAACCCACAAAAATACATTCTTCCACTTAAATCTCAACCAAATTCCTTCAATTCCTTTCACCCATCACCATTACAAACCACAACCCTCCTTCCATTGCTTCATTCCACCGCAAGAAACAAGAAATTTGTGAAGAACACCCTCCAAGGTAACATTCATCAATTTTTCTTGAACCCTCTAAGCAAATAGGGGAGGTAATTCGTAAGTTTGGGAGTGTGAGGGTTATTATTGGATATTGTGTTATGTGGGAGATTTGGGTTGGCTATTCTCGTCGTGGGGTGTTGTGCGTAGTGTTGTGGGGTGTTGTGCGTAGTGTTGTGGGGTGTTGTACGTGTAATTTTGGTGTAGTTGGGGTTAAATTGTGTAGTGTGTGTTGTTGTGCTTGTGCTGCTGTGTTGATTTGGTGATTGATCTTTGTTGGAAACCTCACATAAACAAAGAAAACTCTGCCGAAATTTTTCAATGGGTCCCCGAAAGAGAACTTCCAGAGCTTCTTCATCCACCTCAGCTCCAGTTTTTGATACCACAAGGTTTGCTAGTAAAAAGGCAGAAGACAGATATAACCGATTAGGTACTAGACCCATGATACCTGCGAGGGGCATGAAGTACATGAGGGATCCTTTTGATGATAATGATGCCTATAAGCCGATTCGGGCTATGATAGAGGCAAATGGGTGGCGAAGATTCATCGATCCTGAGAGAATTGCACCACAGAACACTATCATGGTGCGAGAATTTTATGCAACTACGGACGGATGAATGGCGGATGTTTTATGAGAGGGCAACATGTGCGTGAAATCGAGGTGATAAATGCAATGCGAGGGCCGGTAGATGTCGAAGGCCGTAGCTCTGACCCAAACCATTTCAAGAGTTGAAGTGAAAATGCACCACATCAATTGAGATGCGATGATAGAGACATTATGCTACCGAGCGAGTTCGTATTTGCGAAATGGAGCTAGGAGGTGAGCAAGTGTCGATTTAATAAAGCGACGGGGTTGGTATGCCGTAAGTGCGCTGTTTCCATCGGCCAGATTCACGAGTGCTTGCAGATAGAATAAAAATGGTGTATGGAATCATGGCGAGCAAGGCGATTGACATCGGGCGAGAAATAGTGCGAACGTTGAAGAGATTAGCGGGTTGTCCACGGCTGGTGGGTTGGGGCATAGATCACTTATTTGTGCCTTATGCGGTGGCGTGAGATCGACCTTAGTCGCGATACCTTTGAACAAGGGACAACCTCGCATGATGTATAGTGTAGTGCATGTATTCACTGAAACTTGATCCATCCGTGAAGCAAAGAGGAAGGAGCCCAGCACGATGTGCGGAGGCGCCATAGAAGAATATGAGTGCGAGGCAGAGGCTCGATATGAGCGGCGTGACCGCTGACTGTCACGACGACCACAGGCGCGGCCCGGTGCCCTGCGGGCACCGTCAGTATACATTAGAGAATAGCGGATGAACAAACATAACACATAACTTTGTATAAGTAAACATCACCGGCGTATAAAGGTGCCTTACGTAAAATATACTTAATCAAGAGTACAACTAGTTCTTACCCAAAACACAAACGTGACTACATCTCTAAGAATAGCCAGCGTGGCGGGACGAGGCCCGCCATACCACTGAATGTACACAATACCTATAGCGTCGGGGAAGAACGGTATCAACAAAACAAGCTTCCGAGGAATGGAGCTTCGACAGGAGCGGTGATCCTAAGAATGAGGATCCACCACTTTACCTCTACTGCGGCGTGAGCGGCCAGGAAGAATTCGATTACCTGATATGTACCAGTATGTAAAGCGGAAAATCGTAATAATGATATCATAAGTCTAAAAGTAATTTGAGTCATGGAAGAAAATCAAAATCTGATTGCAGTGCCTTACTAACAATGAGAGTAACAAGTATATACTTTCTTTGCGTAAAAATACGAGGCTCGTGATCAAAATAGGGTCCTCGCGTAGTATCAATAAGCACCCTACTCGTGGGACTATTTCACCGCATGGGTCGTGTGGACCCGCATGAGGTATTCTCGCATAGGCTGTACACCGCGTGGGACTATTTCACCGCGTAAGCCCAGGACTCGCGTGAGGTATTCTCGCGTCGTGGGTAGCAAATCCACGGAGCGGTGGTATAACGTCTTGGGGTTTTCCGCCATTTATACTCTTACCACAGGCGGTGGTATGGCGTCTTGGGGCTTTCCGCCATTCATACTCTTACCACGGAGAAGGTGGTATGACGTCTTGGGCTTGCCTCATTCATCTCTTACCCTGGAGAAGGTGGTATAACGTTTTGGGGCTTGCCCCTCATTTATACTCTTACCCTAGCTCAATCGGTCATCATACATAACATAAATAAGTTAAGAAAGCTCCTAACTTCTTATTAGACTTGTTCATATACCCTCTCATTTTAGTTTACTTAAGGCACTAACATATCTTAAAAAAAGAAATCCGGGAATTTAAATCAAAGTACTACATACGTCTATTCTTTTGAAAATGACTCCTTTTCATATAAAACCTTTGGGCAATGGATGTCTTAAAATCAATTTGCCTTTCATAAATCAAGTCATTTGTCCTTACTTATCTTACTTAGAGTAAATCTCTTCTTATTATCCTTTCATAAAGCTAATAAACCAACTTCCCATAAAGTTGTTATATTAACCCTATACTTTAGTAAAATTATACTTTTCCCATAACGAGGACTTATACTTTTTAAGCAACAAGTATTATATACTTAAAACAAGTAAGGATATCAAATCTTGTCGTCTACCGTACTATATGGGTCTGACTACTCATGCTCAAGAGATAGGAAAGCTCCGCATACCTCTTGGTCGATCCACTTGCTAAGTCAAAATACCGCGTAATATGTCAACCTATAATGACCATGTCGTTTATTAACTCTAGTTAAAATGTAGAACATTCGAGTTTCAAGCCACTAAATTCTATGGAAAATTGGGCAGCATTTCCTTTGTTTCTACATCTTTGCCACCCTTTTCAAGGCCGAATTCAACATCCAAGCGCCACGTTTAAGGCCCAACAATCCAAACATTTCAAAGGGGATTACACAACTAAACTTGGGTGTGTAAAATTCTGTCCCACAATGTACAACAACTAACTTAACAAATTTAAGGTAGTATTTAGGCTACAACATGCTTACATAATCTTCTTAACCACTTCTTTCATATCGAACCATATTTCTTACATGAACTATCTAAGAGTAATATTTCCAACCATAAGTTCTTCCTTCTTACATGCGATACCAAAAACTAGCTCTGAGGAAGAATTGTTACCTTAGAGCTTTAGCCAAAATTATTCCAACAACTTTGCTAGCCTCCTTTCCAAGAACACCACCACAATAACTCCTACAGGTAGCCACAAGCTTCCTTCGCCACACCTTCAGATTTTCCTCAAGCTTTGAATTCCTCTTGGAATTCTAGAGAAAGGAGAGCTTTAGCTTTAGAGAGAGATGAGAGTTTGAAGAATGACCAAGTCTGTTATACCAGTGGTTCGGGCTGGACATGATCGGGTCTGTGCAGCCTGGGCCGGGCGAGCGCGCGGCGGTGATTGTAGGTCGCCGGCCAAGTCGCGGCTCGAAAATCTTGAGGGTCGCTGAGTTTCAGCCGCGGCCCAGTGCGCGCAGCGGCGCCAAAGATCCGAGGTCGCGGAGATTGCAGCGCCAGCAAGGGCATGTGAAGCCGGCGGCGAAAAACTTAGAAAGTCTGATTTTGTTTTAAAAAAGGCCATGGGAGGGTGACAAGTGTCCCACGTCGATTCTGCTCATGCATTATATTGACCAAGACTTGGTCATTCTTCCCATCTTTCATCTTCACTCTCTCTCTCTAAAATCTGCTCATCTCTGCAGAAAACCCAAGAAAAATCTGAAAGTTAAGAGCGAAAAGGAAGCTTGTAGCTAGCTTGTTGGCATTGTTGTGGTGGTGTTCTTGGCAGGAAGCTAGAAATAGTTGGAATAAGTTTTGGCTAAAACTTTAAGGTAACATTTCTTCCTTTAGAATTAGTTCTAAGTGTTGCATGTTTAGAAGAAAGAACTTGTGGTAGTAAATAATGCTAGAATCTTTGCATGTTAGAAATGTGGTTTGGGTATGAAAGAAATGGCTAAGAAGTGATTATGAGCATGTTGTAGCCTAAAACTACCTTAGAAGTGATAAGTGAATTGTTGTAACTAGTGAAGCGAATTTTACACACCCAGTATGGATGTGTAATCCCTTTAAATGTTGGATTGTTGAGCCTTAATTGTGATGTTTGGATGATAAATCGAGAGTGGCAGTGGCAAAGTGAAACAAGGGAAATCTGCCAATTTTCCATAGAATTTAGTGACTTAGAACTTGGATTGTTCTACTTTGAGATTAGAGGTTAACAAGCGTATCATGATTATTTTAGGTTGACATACTACGTCTTGATAAATGAACTTAGCGTGGATTAACCAGAAGGTATGTGGAGCTTTCCTATCTCTGAGCATGATTAGTCAGACTGCACATGTATTTGACAAGATTTGAAAATCTTCGTTTGTTATAAGCATTTGATACTTGCCGTTTTAACGAAAAAGTATAAAAATCCCTTGGGCTTAAGGAATGTGTTTTACTATTGTTAACTCTAATATAACGGCTTTATGGGAGTTGGTTATATTAGTTGGTGAAAGTTTAATGGAGAAAGGTTTTGATGTTTTGAACTTGTGGAAGGAAAATGGTTTTAAGGCATGAATTGCCTAAGGTTTTACAAGAAATGAAGTCACTTAATTTAGAAGCTTGAGATAGTTTTAAAGGAAATGTGACTTGTTTTGAAAAGAAAGTAACTTGATACTATGGTGATTAGTATCTTGGAATTTTTGGTATAAAAAGTTATTCCTTAAAAGGTTAAGTCATGATACTTGGGTTAAATTCGGATTTTTATTAAAAGACATGATCGTGCCTTAGGTATACTAAAATGAGAGGATGTATTAATACTATTAATAATAAGTAAGGTGATTAATAACTTTCGTAAGTTATGATAGGCAGGTAGTGCTTATCTAATGATATGATAGGACGGTAGTGCTTGAGGTGATATGATAGGCCGGTACTGCTTATGTTATCTATGATAGCCGGATGAGCTATGTTATATATATATTGTTACGGGTAAACCCGGGTTATTGTTTATGCCATGGATTTGCTACCCGTGATGCGAGTGCGGCGCTTGTACTCGTGCGGATCTGGACCATAGGATCGTGCGGGTGAAATAGTCCCGTGCGAGTGCAGCGATGGTACTCATGCGGATCCACGGGATCCGTGCGGGTGAAATAGTCCCGTGCGGGTGAAATAGTCCTATGGCGGCGGATGACCTCATGCGGGTCCACAGGACCCGTGCGGGTGAAATAGTCCCGAGAGTAGGATTGCTCGATGATACTACGGGCGAGGTACCTGTTTTGATCGTGAGCCTCTATTTTTATGCTATAAAACTTATACTTGTTACTCTCATTGTTAGTAAGGCACGGTCTGACATAAATTGATTTTATCTATAACTTGGTATATTTTGGACTTATGATATTACTACGGTATTTTCGATTTACATACTTGTGCGTTGTGTCTGACCCGCTTCTCCGGGGCTGCGTTAAATCTGCGAGTAAGGAAAGGCGGTGGTAGATCCTCGTTCATAGGATCTTTACTCAGTGTCGTGAGCTCCATTTCTTGGAGGCTCGACTTTTGGTATGGTTCTCCCGTGTTATTCTTTGTTTTGTACATTCGGGGCATGGCGGGGCCCTGTCCGTCATAGTGTTACTCATTCTTAGAGGCACTGTAGTCTTGTCGAACTTGGTTCGTTTAAGGATGTAGCTGTTCGGTTTTATGTACTTTTGGGTTAGCCATTTTGGGCTGAACTATTCTATATCTTATGGTTGTTTATCTTGAGTTTATATTATTTGGTTTTCTCGATGTTGTGTCACTAGGGTGCGGGTTAAGGCACCGAGTCACGGATCCGGGTTGGTCGTGACAAAAGTGGTATCGAGCGATTAATCCTCGGAAAGAGTCTACGAGCCGTATCTAGTAGAGTCTTGATTATCGGTGTGTTGTGCACCACATCTATGTCGGAGGCTGCAGGATATTTAGGATTAGTTCCCCTTCTTTTACTCTAAGATCGTGCAATAGAAATTTGTGTTATAGGTTGAATTTCCTCAGCGCATTTTCACTGTATCGATTATGTCTCGCGAAAGGCAGCACCCGGAAGAGCAAAGCGATGAGAACTACCATAGGGCAGAAGTCACGAGCCGAGCGGTCCTTACGAGCGAGTATTTGGACGGCGAGTTCTGGCGTCGCCCGGCCCAGCGAAGTCGGCGGCGGCGACTCTGCGAGACCGCGATACGAGCCCTGATCCAGCGGCGAGCGGAGGATATGGGCTCTGAGAGATAGCGATTCTTGGCGGAGATCGTGGCGAGCGGAGGATAGGTTGGAGGCGGCGATTCATTTTGCACACGTAGTTGGCCAGTGCTAGCTCGAGGCGAGGACTTTTGAGTTGTAACCCACTTTGAGTTTCGGGTCGAGACACGAGATGATCCTCGAGGAGTTTATCAAACGATTCTGCCGGATCATGCGCGGTGTCGGCTTGAGGCCCGAGTGATCGGTGGTCTTTGAGTTCGCATCGAGCTGCGGGATCTGGCGATTGGTAGTACGATTTGTGGAAGCTGTCCCGGAGAAACATGCGCTTCCGGCCGTTTGGGGCGAGTTCGAGGCATTCTTAGCCATTTCTTGCCTCGCGAATGAGAGGGCTCGGGATAGATTTTTGTGGCCCGAGACAGAATGGCGGGCGGTCAAGAATACAACGTGGAGTTTGATTCATTGGCTAGGTATGTGCCGCGTTGGTAGCGAACATGGAGGGCAGGTGCACCGCTATGTCACGAGACTCGATGATCACTTGGCGAGAGTTGCTCGGGGTGGCTCTCGGCCGGGCATGGGCATTGCCGCGTGCGACACGTGCTCTCGGGTGTGAGAGCGGTAAACGGATCGGCAGTGCTCGGCGGAAGGCGGGAAGCGAGGTCCTCTGGTAGTTTTAGGGGTAAGCGGCCCAAACAGATTTGCACCACAATGGTCGAGCGCTCGCACCATCCGGGGCGTCTGAGTATTCGGGGCGGGGCGGGGTTCGAGGGCTTGGGTTTCGAGGACGAGTTCGGTCGGATGAGGCCACCATGCCTCGGTGTGGTCGATGTGGTGATTGCCATTATGAAGTGTCGTGTTCCTCCGAGGAGCTTATTCTTGCGGCGGCGGGGCCGTTTGAGAGAGATTGTCCGTCCGGAGTGGCGGGAATATGATGGCTCGGTAAGCGAGTCGATGGTGAGTGCTTCATCGTCGATGGCGATGCGCCGGAGGCGGTGTTCCGCAGACGAGCGAGCGCTGGCGGTCGTGGTAGAGGTTCGATTCGGTCCTCGAGCGCATTTATGCTATGTCGGCCGCGAGGACGGGGCGTCGCGATGTCGTCACGGTACATTGTTGGTTTCTTCTTTGTGATGTTTATGCTTTGATAGATCCGAGTTCTACCTTGTCCTATATATCTCCTCATATTCTTTGGTAGAATAGGGATAGAGCAGAGTCCATGAATCCTTTGAGGTGGCTACGGCAGTAGGTCTTGGTGTTAGTGGCGGGTATATAAGGCTTGCCCGGTGACTATAGATGGTGCGTCGGGCCAGCGACTTGATAGAGTTGGATATGTGGACTTGATGTGATTATGGGTATGGATTGGCTAGCGTCTTGCTATGCCAATGTGGGCGAGAGAGGTTAGTTCGATTCGGTTTCTGGGGCCGGTTATCGAGTGGAAGGGAATCTTTGCGTCGCCGGGGTAGGTTTATTTCTTACCTCAAGGCTAGGAAGATGGTGCGGAAAGGGTATATTTACCATTTGGTTGGGTATTAAATCACGAGGTGAGGTCTGGACCTTGATCGATTCAGGTGGTTAGAGAGTTTCGGGCGTTTTCCCGACGAGCAGGGTATCCTCACGAGAGGAGATTGAGTTTTGCATCGATTTGGCACGGACACTCGGCCGATATCTATTCGCCATCTGAGAATGGCACTGCCGAGTTGAGGCGAAAGACCGGTGAAGGACTTGCTAGAAAAGGCTTTATTAGGCCTGAGTGTTTCTCCCAGGAGCGCCGGTGTTGTTTGTAAAGAAGAAAGATGGGGCGTTGCGTATGTGTATTGATTACGAGCGGTGAATAAGGTAACCGTCAAAAATAGATATCCTCCCGGGATTGATGATTTGTTTGACGATTGCGAGTGCGAGATGTTTTCAAGATCGACTGCGATCCGTTATCATCAGTGCGAGTTAGAGAGCGGATATCCGAAGACGCATTCGGGACCGGTATGGGCACTATGAGTTGAGTAATGTCTTTTGGGTTGACAGCGCTCGGCGGTATTCATGGACTTGATGAATAGGGTGTTGAGCCATTCACGGATATGTTCGTTATAGTTTTCATCGATGATATCTTGGTGTATTCGCGCGCGAAGCGGAGCATCTGGTCATTTGAGGCGATCTTTGAGAGTCCTCGAGGCCGTGATTGTATGCAAGTTCTCGAAATGCGAGTTTTGGTAGCCGGTGGCTTTCTTAGGACATGTTATCGGGCCGATGGTATTCGGGTTGTCTGACAAAGGTGAAGCGATCAGACTTGGCCTAGACCAGCTGCAAAGCAGTGCGCGACTTTGGGCACTTGCGAGGTTATTATCGGAGGTTTGTGGAAGTTTGCTTATTTCACCTTTGACTAAAGCGACTCGAGAAGCGGCTATGTTCGATGGACGGATACTTGTGAGAAAGTTTTTGATTGCTAAAGGAGAAGTTGGCGGCCGCCCGTTCTTACTCTTCCGGAGGTTTAGATGGATATGTGGTTTATTGTGACGCGTCAGTGTCGGACTTGGGTGCGTCGATGCGGCGGCAGCAAGGTTATAAGCTTATCGTCTCGGCGGCTTAGGAAGCATGAGAAGAACTATCCACATGACTTGGAGTTAGCGGCGGTGATTCGTACCTTGAAGATCTGGAGGCATTATTTATATGGAGTTCATGTGGACATTTACACGGACCACAGAGTCTCGATGCATCTTGACGGAGGAGAGTGAACTTGCGGCGAGAGGCGGTGGTTGGAGCTACTTAAGGATTACGATGTTGATATTCGTACCACGGGAAAGCGATGTAGTGGCGGATGCCTTAGTCGCGGTCGATGGGTAGTCTATCGATGTTGACGAGAGAAAGGGATATGGTCAGAGCTACACGGTTAGCAAGCCTTGGGGTTCGTTTGGTTGATTAGTTAATGCGAATTCGGGTTCGAAGGTCGCCAGTCTTCCGTCGTCGAGGAGGTGAAGAAGCGGCGATATGAGATCCGATTTTGAGTGCGATGCAGAGATGCGACTCTCGGGAAGAAGAGTCTATTTGAGTAGCCGGATGGGGTGCTAAGATTCGAGGCGGTTGTGTGTTCCGATGTAGCGAGACTTCGTCGGCCAGATTCGGAGGCGCGGTGCTCGTTATTCGATTCATCCGGTCGACTAAGATGTACCATGACCTCAGTGCGTGTATTGGTGGGATGGTTTGAAGAGGCGTTGCGGTTTTGTTGCCCGATGTCTAATTGTCGTGAGTTAAGGTTGAGCACGAAGCCGGTGGGCTATTACGGTATTGATATTCCGATGTGGAAGTGGGAGGTGGTCAGCATGGACTTTATTACGGGGTTACCTCGCGCAGGAGAGGCGTGATTCCATTTGGGTTATTGTTGTGGTGTGAAATCAGCCCACTTTCTTCGATCGGGGCAGCGTTTTGGTGAGGACTATGCGGGTTATATATTAGAGAGATTGTGAGATTGCGGAGTCGGTGTCGATTATATCGAGATAGAGAGCCAGTTCACGGCTAACCGGAGGTCCTTCGGAAGGATTAGGACACAGTGAGTCTCGACGGCGTTCATCCTCGGAGCGGACGGACGGGCGGCGCACTATCGAACAACGAGGATATGTTGCGGGCTTGTGTTATTGATTTGAGGTATGGGAGGATCATTTACCTCTTGTGGAGTTTGCTTATAACAACGGCTACCATTCTAGTGTTGAGATGGCGCCTTATGAGGCCTTATACGGGAGAAGTGCAGTCACCCATAGGTTGGTTTGAAGTGGGAGAAGTGCGATTAATCGGGCGGTGGTTGTGACGATGGATAAGGTGAAGCTTATCCAGAGCGGTTATTGGCGGCCAGTCGCGAGAAATCATATCACGGATCATCGGCGTCGACAACAGAGTTTGAGGTTAATGATTGGGTCTTTACGAAAGTGTCACCCATGAAGGGTGTGATGAGATTTGGGAGGAAAGGAAACTCGGCCCAAGGTACGTTGGCGTGTCAGTTGTCAGAAGAGTGGGCAAGGTTGCTATGAGTTGGATCTGCCGTCCGATCTTGTGGCGGTACATCCGATTTTCATGTGTCTATGTTGCGGAAATGTGTTGGAGATCCGTCTAGAGTACACGGTCGGGATGTCGGTGTGAGAGAAGTTATCGTATGAGAGAGTCCCATGCGATACTCGATCGTCGAGTTAGGCGACTTCGGACGAAGGGCGTGGCTTCCGTCAAGGTCTTATGGCGGAGCGAGCGAGGAGGAAATGGCGTGGGAAGCAGAGGATGACATGATGAAGAAGTATCCTCACTTATTCCCTACACCTCCAGGTAACCCACTTTCCTGCTTGTTAGTTTTGATTTAGTTGATTATGCTTGAGTAATGTTGTGGCTCGGGGAGCATTCTTATTTGCAAAGGAATAGTTAAGAAGATATGTTTATATTGTGTTTGGTGTGAGGCTAGAAGGAACATTCGGGACGAATGTTTCTAAGGGGAGGAGAATGTTATACCAGTGGTTCGGAACTGGACTTGATCGAGTCTCAGTGCCGGCCGAGGCCGGCCATGC
The DNA here is from genome assembly GCA_029844215.1 of Przewalskia tangutica. NCBI lineage: Eukaryota > Viridiplantae > Streptophyta > Magnoliopsida > Solanales > Solanaceae > Przewalskia > Przewalskia tangutica. Next base: position 110,823,959 of record CM056730.1, read on the forward strand.
GCATGGCGCGCGTGAGAAGTCGGCCGCGCTCGAAATCGAGGCCGAAGTCGTGAAGTTTCAGCGCCGCCAGGAAGCAGGCGCGGCGCAAAGATCCGGGTCCGCAGAGTTGGCGCAGCGCCAGCGCCAGAGAAGCGCCGAGGCGGAAATTTGCGGAAAAACTTAGAAAGTCTGATTTTGTTTTAAAAGGCCATGGGAGGGTGACAAGTGTCCCCCCGTCGATTCTGCTCATGCATTATATTGACCAAGACTTGGTCATTCTTCCCATCTTTCATCTTGCACTCTCTCTCCTCTCTCTAAAATCTGCTCCTCCTTCTCTCTAAGAAAACCAGAAAAATCTGAAAGTTAAGAGCAAGAAAAGGAAGCTTGTAGCTAGCTTGTTGGCATTGTTGTGGTGGTGTTCTTGGCAGGAAGCTAGACATAGTGGGAATAAGTTTTGGCTAAAACTTTAAGGTAACATTTCTTCCTTTAGAATTAGTTCTAAGTGTTGCATGTTTAGAAGAAAGAACTTGTGGTAGTAAATAATGCTTCTAGAATCTTTGCATGTTAGAAATGTGGTTTGGGTATGAAAGAAATGGCTAAGAAGTGATTATGAGCATGTTGTAGCCTAAAAACTACCTTAGAAGTGATAAGTGAATTGTTGTAACTAGTGGGGCAGAATTTTACACCCAGTATGGATGTGTAATCCCTTAAAATGTTGGATTGTTGAGCCTTAATTGTGGTGTTTGGATGATAAATTCGGCCTTGAGAAAGGTGGCAAAGTGAGTAGAAACAAGGAAATCTTGATTTTCCATAGAATTTAGTGACTTAGAACTTGGATTGTTCTACTTTGAGATTAGAGGTTAACAAGCGTATCATGATTATTTTAGGTTGACATACTACGTGGTAAATGGACTTAGCTTGTGGATTAACCGAAGAGGTATGTGGAGCTTTCCTATCTCTTGAGCATGATTAGTTGTACTTATGTAGTACGGTAGACGTCAAGATTTGAAAATCTTCGCTTGTTATAAGCATTTGATACTTGCTTCGTTTTAACAGAAAAGTATAAAAATCCTTGGGCTTAAGGAATGTGTTTTACTATTGTTAACTCTAATATAACGGCTTTATGGGAGTTGGTTATATTAGTTGGTGAAAGTTTAATGGAGAAAGGTTTTGATGTTTTGAACTTGTGGAAGGAAAATGGTTTTAAGGCATGAATTGCCTAAGGTTTTACAAGAAATGAAGTCACTTAATTTAGAAGCTTGAGATAGTTTTAAAAGGAAATGTGACTTGTTTTGAAAAGAAACCGTACCTTGATACTATGGTGATTAGTATCTTGGAATTTTTTGTATAAAAAGAGTGATTCCTTGCAAGGGTCGAGGTACAGGATACTTGGGTTATATTCCCGGATTTTTATTAAAAGACCTGATCGTGCCTTAGGTATACTAAAATGAGAGGATGTATTAATACTATTAATAAGAAGTTAGGTGATTCTTAACTTGCGTAAGTTATGATAGGCCGGTAGTGCTTATGTTATGATATGATAGGCCGGTAGTGCTTGTGTTGATATGATAGGCCGGTATGGAGTATGTGATGTCTGATAGCCGGCTGAGCTATGTTATATATATATTGTTACGTAAAACCCGGGTTATTGTTTATGCCGTGGATTTGCTACCCATGACGCGAGTGCGGCGCTTGTACTACGCGGATCCGACCATAGGATCCATGCGGGTGAAATAGTCCCACGCGAGTACGCGATGGTACTCGTGCGGATCCACGTGATCCATGCGGGTGAAATAGTCCCATGCGGGTGAAATAGTCCTATGACGAGGCGGATGACCTCATGCGGGTCCACAGGACCCATGCGGGTGAAATAGTCCCAGGAGTAGGATTGCTCGATGATACTACGGGCGAGGTACCCTGTTTTGATCGTGAGCCTCCTATTTTTATGCTATAAAACTTATACTTGTTACTCTCATTGTTAGTAAGGCACAGTGCAACATAAATTGATTTTATCTATAACTTCAGTATATTTTTGGACTTATGATATTACTACAGTATTTTCCAGTTTTACATACTTGGTACGTTGTGTCGACTTTCCTGGCTGCGTTCATGCCGCAGGTAAGGGAAAGCTGGTGGTAGATCCTCATTCATAGGATCTTTACTCAGGTGTCAGGAGCTCCATTTCTTCGGAGGCTCGACTTTTGGTATGGTTCTCCCTGGTGTTGTTGCTGTTTTGTACATTCAGGGGCATGACGGGGCCCTGTCCCGTCATAGTGTTACTCATTCTTAGAGGCCTGTAGTCTTGTCAGAACTTGGTTCGTTTAAGGATGTAACTGTTCGGTTTTTATGTACTTTTGGGTTAGCCATTTTGGGCTAAACTATTCTATATCTTATGGTTGTTTATCTTGAGTTTATATTCCGCTGGTTTTCTCTGATGTTGTGTCACTAGGGTGCCCGGGTTAAGGCACCGGTCACGGATCCGGGTTCGGGTCGTGACAAAGTCTTCAAGACTTGGTCAATAAGTAGTGCATGCAAAATCAGATGGGGGGGGGGGGACACTTGTCACCCACCCATGACCTCTTTTAAAATAAAGCGGCTGCACTTCCCACTTAACTGGGCAGAACCGCTCGGCGCTGAAACTTCGCCGACTCCGGGACATTCCGCGCGGCCTCGCTTCCGGCCACGGCTGCAACTTCAGCGCACTCGGATCTTTCCGCCGCGCCACGTGGCTCCTTCCCGAAACACCTTTCTGTCCGTCTGCGCACTGAACTTGTAACTCCCATAACTTCCTACTCCGATGTCCTATCGACGAACGGTTGGTTGCGTTGGAAACTAGACTCAACGAACCACGCACTAGGCCTTTGAAACACCTAGGAATTCTCAATGTACCGGGTCATAACCCGCCCCAAAGTTGACCAAACCCGTCTGAAACAATCCGTCAACCTATCTTTCGAAAATTTTAAGTCTTACTCCTTTCGTACGCTCTCATACGCATGGCCAGAACTACGGGGTATAACATTCTCCCCCCCCTTAGAAACATTCGTCCCGAATGTTCCTTCTAGGCTTACTTAGATCACAATATCGGCATAGACCCTCTTAACTATTCTTTTTGCAAAAGACGCTCCACACAACATACTTAAGCATAATTTCCAAATTAAAACTAATAAGCAGGAAAGTGTGTTACCTGGAGGTAGAGGGAATAAGTGAGGATACTTCTTCATCATGTCGTCCTCTGCTTCCCACGTTATCTCCTCCCTGTTCTCGTTCCGCCATAAGACCTTGACGGAAGCCACATCCTTCGTCCGAAGTTGCCTAACCTGACGATCGAGTATCGCTATGGGACTCTCCTCATACGATAACCCCTCTGTCACCTGGACATCATGAATCGGGTGCACTCTAGATGGATCTCCAATACATTTCCGCAACATAGACACATGGAAAACTGGATGTACCGCCTCCAAATTGGACGGAAGATCTAACTCATAGGCAACCTAGCCTACTCTACGGACAATCTGATAAGGCCCAATGTACCTTGGGCTGAGTTTCCATTTCTTTCCAAATCTCATCACGCCCTTCATGGGTGACACCTTCAGGAATACCCAATCATCTACCTCAAACTCCAAGTGTCGACGCCGATGATCTGCATACGACTTTTCGACTCTGAGCTGACAATAACCGCTCCTGGATAAGCTTTACCTTATCCACTGCCTGCTGAATCAAGTCTGGCCCGACTAACTGCATTTCTCCCACCTCAAACCAACCTATCGGTGACCTGCACTTCCTCCCGTATAAGGCCTCATACGGCGCCATCTGAATACTAGAGTGGTAGCTGTTGTTATAAGCAAACTCCACCAGAGGTAAATGATCCTCCCAGCTACCCCTGAAATCAATAACACAAGCCCGCAAAGATATCCTCGTTGTCTGGATAGTGCGCTCGCCCGTCGATCGAGGATGAAATGCGATCGAGACTCACTGTGTCCCTAATCCTTCGGAAAGACCTCAGGAAGTTAGCCGTGAATCGGGATCCTCATGCGAAATAATCGATATAGGAACTCCGTGCGATCTCACAATCTCTGCGATATACTGATAGCATAATCCTCGGCGAAAAAGTCGTCCCAGGAAGAAAATGGGCCGATTTAAAACTGTCGACGATAACCCAAATGGAATCATGCTTCCTCTGAGTGTGTGGTAATCCTGTAATAAAATATATATTTACCACCTCCCACTTCCAAGTCGGAACATCAATAGCTGCAATGACCACCGCTTCGGTGCTCAACTCGACTGGCCGACAATTGGGAATGCGCCACGAACTCCGCAACGTCCTCTTCGTGCCGTCCCACCAATACACACATCTGAGGTCATGGTACATCTTAGTCGACCCCGGATGAATAGAATAACGAGCACTGTGTGCCTCCCCCAGAATTTGCTGACGAAGTCCTGTCACATCGGGAACACACAACCGGCCCTCAAATCTTAGCACCCCATCAGGCATTACCTCAAATAGACTTTTCTCTTTCTGAAAAGCGGCATCTCGATACCGTACCATAATCGGATCCTTATACTGTCGCCTCTTCACCTCCTCGACGATGGAAGACTCGGCAACCTCTCGAACCCGCACTCCATCACTATCAGAATCAACCAAACGAACCCCAAGACTCGCTAACTGATATAACTCTCGGACCATATCCCTTTTTCCTGGTTGTACATCAAACAGACTACCCATCGATCTGCGACTAAGGGCATCTGCAACTACATTGGCCTTCCCTGGGTGGTACAGAATATCAACATCGTAATCCTTAGCCTCAACCACCGCCTGCCGCAAGTTCGGCTCCTCCGTGAAGATATACCGAGACTCTTGTGCGTGTAAATATCCACATGAACTCCATACAAATAATGTCTCGGATCTTGAGGCATGAATCATCACGCTAACTCAAGTCATGTGTGGGATAGTTCTTCTCATGCTTCCTAAAGCGCCGAGATCGTAGTTATAACCTGCCGCCGCATCAAGACGCACTCAAGCCCGACACCGACGCATCACAATAAACCACATATCCGCCTAAACCTCTGGAAGAGTAAGAACTAGGGCGTCAATTTCTCTTTCAAGAATCGAAACTTCCTCACAAGCATCCGTCCACCGAACATACCGTTTTCCGAGTCACAGTCAAAGGTGTTGAAATGGAAGCAAACTTCTCCACAAACCTCGATAATAACTGCAAGGCCCAAAAAGCTGGCACTCTGTTGGTGTAGCTGGTGCAGGCCAAGTCTTGATCGCTTCAATCTTGCCAGATCAACCCGAATACCATCGGCCCGATAACATGCCCTAAGAAAGCCACTGGCCAACCAAAACTCGCAGCCGAGAACTTGGCATACAATCGCGGCCCCGAGGACTCAATACCGTCCTCAAATGATCCGCATATTCTCGCTCGTGCGTGAATAAACCAGATATCATCAATGAATACTATAACGAATATATCCAAGAATGGCGAACACCGCTCATCAAATCCATGAATCTTGTTGGGCGTTGTCAACCCGAAAGATATCACCCTCAACTCATAGTGCCCATACCGGTCCCGAATGCGCTTTGGGATATCTGTCTCTCTAACTCGCACTGATGATAACTGCATCGCAGTCTATCTTGAAAACACCTTGCACTCGCAATGGTCAAACAAATCATCAATTGCGGGAGGATATATGTTCTTGATAGTTACCTTATTCACCGCTCAGAATCAACACACATACGCAGCTGGCCCCATCCTTCTTCTTTACAAATAACACCGCGCTCCTGGGAGAAACACTTGGCCTGATAAAGCCTTTTCCAGCAAATCCTTTAGCTGGTCTTTCAATTCCTTCAACTCGGCAGGTGTCATCCTGTATGGTGGAATAGATATCGGTCGAGTGTCTGGCGCCAAGTCGATGCAAAACTCAATCTCCCTCTCAGGAGGGATACCCGGCTCGTGCGGGAATACGTCGAAACTCTCTAACGACCGGACCGATCAAGGTCGGTATCTCACCTCGATGTCGAATACCCGCACTATATGGTAGATATACCCTTTCCGCACCATCTTCCAGCCTCGAGGTAAGAAATAAACCTACCGCCGGCGACGCAAGATTCCCTTCCACTGAGCAACCGCCACCAGAACCGGAACCGAACTAATCTCTCTCTACAATCTACATTGGCATAGCAAGACGCTAGCCAATCCATACCCATAATCACATCAAAGTTCACATATCCAACTCTATCAAGTCGCCAGAGTCCGGCGATCGCCTATAGTCACAGTGGCAAGCCTTATATACCCGCTCAGCTACCACCGAATCACCCACTGACGTAGCCACCTCAAAAGGTTTTATGGACTCGGGCTCTATCCCTATTCTACCAGCAATATGAGGAGATATATAGGACAAGGTAGAACCTGGATCTATCAAAGCATATACATCACAGCAAGAAGAAACCAATAATGTACGTGACGACATCCGTGACGCCCGTCCCGACGGCCGACATAGCATATATGCGCTCGAGGACCGCTGAACTGGACCCTACCACGACCTCGCCGCGCCTGGCCCGTGAACACTGCTTCCGGCGCCTCGACGAAGACGAAAATCCAAGAATCGACCGCTTACCGAACCATAACACTCCCACCGCCTAAGGACGGATAATCCATCTTCAGATGGCCCTGCTGGCCACAAGAGTAACAAGCTCCCGAACCCATACGGCACTCGCCCGGATGAGACCTACCGCATCGAATGCACCGAGATGTGGGTGGTCTTGATTGGTGACGGCCGCCTCCTCGAAACCTCAAGTCACGAGCCCCGACCGCCCCGAATGACCCGGCCGCCGGACTCTCCCGCCGAAATCGGAAGGAGCACTCGTGGCCGGGCTGAAATGTGGACCTAGTTCTGCCGAGGCCGCCCGCCAAAACTTCCCGAGACCTGCTGTCACCGCCTCTTTGGCCGGCCTAAATCTAGCCGATCCCGCTCTCTCGCCTCAATCCTCGCATACGCCGCATCTCGGCATATCCATCCCGGCCAAGAGCCACCCCAAGCATGCAGAATCATACGACTGCCTAACCCCATCACATATCGGTGAACCTCGCTCACATGTCCACAATGGTGTGCGCGATACCGCCAAGGAGTCAAACTCTGTGTACTCTCGATAGTCCTCCCGCCCCGCCTCAAGGTCAAGAATCTATCACGCGGCTCTCTCATCTCGTGGGCAAGAAGTGATCCAGAAATCCTCGTGAACTCCTCCCAAACACCGGAAGAGCATCCTCACCTCTCGACAACACCCATGACTCAAACCGTTCAACGCAATATCGCGAACCTGGTAAGAAGCTAGCATAACGGACTGGATCTCCGAGGCCCTAAGCACTGCGTGGTCCGTCAGAATCGCCGTGACAAACTCCAGCGGATCCTCCGAATCTCGAACCATAGAACTCGGGTGGATGACAACCTGGAAGTCCCGAATCCGTAAATCGTGGCCAGGGTCGGCCGCCGCTTCCGCACGGCCGCTCGCCACTATGCCGGGTCAATAACCGGACTGTTCCCCGTAATCTATACTCACCGATCGCGGGACTAGAGGTTCCGCATCGCGGTCTCGATGGCCGCTGCCGCCTCGAACTCGCTGAGGTTGGCGACGCCGTGGAACTCGCCGCCAAACATCATCTCTCGTAAAGACTAGGCTGTGCCTCATGACCTCCGCGCCCCACTAGCGACTCTCACCGCTTTGCCTTCTGGGCCGCGGTTGCCTTGCGTGGAGGCATAACTGATACATAAAGGAAAATATCAGAGAAGGTTCAACCTATAACACAGCTCTATTGCACGATCTTAGAGTGAAAGAATGGAAACCAATCCTAAATATCCTGCAGCCTCCTGATTATAGATGTGGTGCATAACACACCGATAATCAAAACTCTACTAGACACGGTCTGTAGACACTTTCCGAGGACTAACTGCTCTGATACCACTTTGTCACGACCCGACCTACCGGGGCACCCCGTCAGGTATACATCAGAGAATAGCAGCGGAACATACATAACACATAACCTGTATAAGTAAACATCACTGGCCAGCCGATAAGGCTGCCTTCCATAAAAATATACTTAATCAAGAGTACAACTAGTTCTTACAGCCCAAAACACAAACGTGACTACAGACCTCTAAGAATAGCCACTGTGGCGGGACAGGGCCCCGCCATACCCCTGAATGTACACAATACCTATAGCATCAGGGAAGAACCGTACCAACAAAACAAGCTTCCGGAGGAATGGAGCTTCTGACACCGGAACAGTGATCCTAAGAATGAGGATCCACCACCTGCGGCATGAACGCAGCCCCCGAGGAAGGGGGTCAGTACACAATATGTACCAAGTATGTAAAACTGGAAAATACTGTAATAATGATATCATAAGTCTAAAAGTAAGCTGGAGTCATGGAAGAAAATCAAAATACAGTACACTGTGCCTTACTAACAATGAGAGTAACAAGTATATACTTTACTGCATAAAAATAGGAGGCTCGTGATCAAAACAGGTCCTCGCCTGTAGTATCAATAAGCACCCTACTCGGGACTATTTCACCCGTGGAGTCCTGTGGACCCGCATGAGTATTCCTCGTGATAGTCGCACGCCCGCATTTGAGACTATTTCACCCGCATAAGCCCATAAGGACTCGCATGAGGTATTCCTCGCATCACGGGTAGCAAATCCACTAACAAGTGGTATAACGTCTTGGGGGTTTTCCTCATTTATACTCTTACCACAAGCGGTGGTATGGCGTCTTGGGCTTTCCTCATTCATACTCTTACCGGAGAAGGTGGTATGACGCCTTGGGCTTGACCTCATTCATACTCTTACCCCGGAGAAGGTGGTATAACGCCTGGGCTTGCCCTCATTTATACTCTTACCCTAGCTCAATCGGTCATCATACATAACATAAATAAGTTAAGAAAGCTCCTAACTTCTTATTAGACTTGTTCATATACCCTCTCATTTTAGTTTACTTAAGGCACTAACATATCTTAAAAAAAGAAATCCGGGAATTTAAATCAAAGTACTACATACGTCTATTCTTTTGAAAATGACTCATTTTCATATAAAACCTTTGGGCAATGGATGCCTTAAAATAAATTTGCCTTTCATAAATCAAGTCATTTGTCCTTACTTATCTTACTTAGAGTAAATCTCTTCTTATTATCCTTTCATAAAGCTAATAAACCAACTTCCCATAAAGTTGTTATATTAACCCTATACTTTAGTAAAATTATACTTTTCCCATAACCAATGGACTTATACTTTTTAAAACGAAACAAGTATTATATACTTAAAACAAGTAAGGATATCAAATCTTGTACGTCTACCGTACTATATGGGTACAACTACTCATGCTCAAGAGATATGAAAGCTCCACATACCTCTTCGGTCAATCCACTTGCTAAGTCCAAAATACCGCACGTAATATGTCAACCTATAATGACCATAATACGTTTATTAACTTCTAGTTAAAATGTAGAACATTCCAAGTTTCAAGCCACTAAATTCTATGGAAAATTGGGCAGCATTTCCTTTGTTTCTACATACTTTGCCACCTTTTTCAAGGCCGAATTCAACATCCAAACGCCACATTTAAGGCCCAACAATCCAAACATTTCAAAGGGGATTACACAATCCACGACTCTCGGCCGCATCGTGCCTACCGCACCCTGCCTGTATACATCGAGAATAGCAATGAACATACACAACATAAACACACGTGTAAATAAAAACGTAATGTGCTAGCCGATCAGCCGCTTCCATAATATAAACATAATCAAAAGTACAACTCGCTTCTACAGCAACCACATACGTGAATACGCACTTCAGAATAACAATCGAACAATCAGTATGACAGGCCCCGCCATACCTCGAATATACATGAATCTACTACTGTGGAAACTGTACCAAGAGATAAAGCCTCCGAGCAAATGGAGCTTTTTCCCAAAATCAACCGAGATCCAAGAGCAAGGATCACCAACAGGTACCTAAAACTGCGGGCATGAACGCAGCTTCGGGGTCGCATAACAGAAAATATGGAATGTAAATAACGCATGAAATGATCATAATCGTACAAAAGAAAGACAAGGACAAGTATAAAACAATACATACCCGATCCTGCCGTGTCATTACCACTTATGAACTTAATCGCACTTATTATCTTTTCCATTCTTAATAAAATTTATACCACTTTCTTACGCATTTTTAGAAAAATCATTAAGTTCATTACTATATAACTCACTTATCTTTCATAAGTATAAACTGCCCTTTGGGCGAGGGCACCTATACTACCCGCCCATCTAGACGCGATCAAGGTCACATAGTCCGCCTGCAGCGTATACCGCCTGCCCAATCTCGGGTCGATAATGTCATCTAGTGCGCCTGCAGGTATATCGCCGCCCATTCTGGTCGATAATGTCATATAGTCCGCTCAGATAGGTATATCGCCCGCCATTCTCGGTCGATAATGTCATATAGTCCGCCAGATAGGTATATCGCCTTACCATTCTCGGTCGATAATGTCATATAGTCCGCTCAGATAGTATACCGCCGCCCATTCCTCGGTCGATAATGTCATATAGTCCGCCAGATAGATATCGCCCGACCCATTCTCGGTCGATAATGTCATATAGTCCGCCTATAGTATATCGCCTACCATTCTCGGTCGATAATGTCATATAGTATCCGAATTTAACCCAACGTACTACGCGCTTCTACTCCTTTAGAAAGACTCTTTTCAATTACAACTTCCGATACTAACAACTATAGTATCAAGTCCTATCCATCTTTCAAGACAAGTCACAATACATTTTTAGAAATACAATTACCATTTCTAAAACAAGTGACTTCTTTTCTTATAAAACTTAGGCAAGCGACGCCAGAAATCAAGTTGCCTTTTCACTAAAGTCAAGTCATTTATCTTTCCATAAGGCAAATATAACTAACTTCCCATAAAGCCGTTATATTCACTTTATACCTTAGCCATAAACAATTTCCTATCCAAGGACTTATACGCTTAAAACTAACAAGTATCACATACTTTAAAACTCTTCAAGTCCCTTAACTTTAAAATCAACTTAAGACATCCTTACTATTTTCAAAGAAGTGAGTTAATCTCCTAACCCACCCGACTTGGCATTACATAAAACAAGTAAAGAATGTCATAGTCTTCAGACGCCTACCGCATCACATACACGCAACTAGTCATGCTCAAAAGATAGGAAAAGTTCTACATAGAGTAAATCACATAACTACCTCTTAACTTCTAAGAGTGAAGGAAACATGAAATGATACCACAAGTATATTCCATACATAGAATCATGCCAAAGGAAGGAAGAGGTTCACATACCTCGCGACGATTGTCGACAAGTAGCAAAATGCTCCAAAGTACTTCAATCTTAATAGCTATTCCACTCTCCAAGTAGGGTACGCTATACTTAGTACTTCAACCTATAATGGTCACAATACGCCCATTAACCTCTCACTTCATACGTAGAATTATTCTAAGTGCTAAGTCACCAATTCTACTGAAAATCTGACAGAACCTCCTTTGTTTCTACTAACTTTGCCACCTTTTCAAGGCCGAATACAATAACCAAACAGCCCCAATTGGCTCACCACAATCTATAAGGTAGTCCAATACTAATAAATACCAACTACTACAAACTACAAGTACAAATTCGCCACCTGAGTTCAACAATACCAATTTATCCAATTTCCATTTCAATCCAAGTTATTAGCCTAACATGATATCAATACGCAAACTAATATAACTAATATAATCTAAAAGTCAAAAACATGCGACGAGACTAATAAATACTAAAATTGTAATCCAACTTAACATGGCTTACAATACATATCTGATTTCCAACGCTACAATCAATCCATAATCCATATAAACTTCAACACATATACCTCATGCTAGCAAAAGTAAAGCTAACAACAATATAAATAATCGTGAAACACTCAAAGAACAAGATTATACCTCAACGATTCTTAGTCCAACTTCCAATCCAAATCGCCCTTAGCAACTTAGAGCCTCCTCAAGATACTTCAATCCGCTTACTGAGACCCTTAGAACTATACCAACAACTTTCCTTCAAACTTTCAATCCAAAACCTAGAAAGCCACTAGGTTTTCACTTATACTAACCCAAAACTATCTTTTCCGAGATTTTTCTATCGAGATACACTCACAATACACTAAGGAACCTTGGTTTAAAGTGTGAAGCTTAATGGACAACAAACAAAATTTTTCTTTCTTCGACCCAAACCCAGAGCTAAGCCTCTTTGTTCTTCAATTTTTGTGAAAAATTCTAAGTGTTGTTTGTCTTGCACTACTAGTATAATATAGTGTAAAGGAGGATTAAGATCTAAACAAATGGGTGGTTTGGATGAGGTCTTAACAAATATCAAGACTAAAGTGGGGTCTTTGACTTGGTCAATGTTGTCAAGCTCTAAGGCTAGCAAGACTTGTCTTCCTAACAAGGGTCAAATGACCCTTTTGTCCATGATCAATTCGCCCAAGGCTTTCTAAGGGGGTGACACGTGTCGCCTCCCATTCACAATAATAATACGTTTTCCGACAATTCCTTAATTCCGCTAAATTTTTACAAGTCTCAAATCTTGACGCTTATGAGTTCTTACGTACGTCCTTAAAACATGTCCTGTAAATACGGGGTGTAACAACAACTAAACTTGGGTGTATAAAATTCTGCCCCACAATGTACAACAACTAACTTAACAAGTTTAAGGTAGTATTTAGGCTACAACATGCTTACATAATCTTCTTAACCAATTCTTTCATAACCAAACCATATTTCTTACATGCAAACTATCTAAGAGTAATATTTCCAACCACAAGTTCTTCCTTCTTTACATGCAATACCAAAAACTAGCTACAAGGGAAGAATTGTTACCTTAGAGCTTTAGCCAAAATTATTCCAACAACTTTGCTAGCCTCCTTTCCAAGAACACCACCACAATAACTCCTACAAGCTAGCCACAAGCTTCCTTCTTGCCACACCTTTCAGATTTTCTCAAGCTTTGAATTCCTCTGGAATTCTAGAGAGAAGGGAGAGCTTTAGCTTTAGAGAGATGAGAGTTTGAAGAATGACCAAGTCTTCAAGACATGGTCAATAAGGAGTGCATGCAAAATCAGATGGGGGGACACTTGTCACCCACCCATGACCTCTTGTAAAATAAAAGCAGCACTTTCCCACTTAACTCGCAGAACGCCGCCACTGAAACTTCGCCGACTCAGACATTCCGGCCGCGCCCGCTTCCCTGGCCATGCGCTGCAACTTCAGCGCACTCGGATCTTTCCGCGCGCCCCGTGGCTCCTTCCGAAACACCTTTCGTCCGTCACAAGACCGAACTTGTAACTCCCATAACTTCCTACTCCGATGTCCTATCGACGAACGGTTGGTTGCGTTGGAAACTAGACTCAACGAACCACGCACTAGGCCTTTGAAACACCTAGGAATTCTCAATGTACCGGGTCATAACCCGCCCCAAAGTTGACCAAAACCCGTCCGAAACAATCCGTCAACCTATCTTTCGAAAATTTTAAGTCTTACTCCTTTCGTACGCTCTCATACGCATGGCCAGAACTACGGGGTATAACACAACCACCCTTAGCCTTGGAACCTCTAATGCCTATGATGGAGCAACTGCTCATGAACCAACGAAGGATGATGCAGAGCCTGGACACAATGATACAAGGTCAACAAGACCTAAGGCAGGATCAACAACAGTTGAGCCACATACTTGACGATTTGAGCTCCAGGTTCAATCAGTGAGCCATGCATTATCCGCCACCACCACCACCATTTTAAACCACAAGTCTGTTAGTTATCCCATTTTTTTTTATTTTGAGTCTTGCACACATTAGGGACAATGTGTGATTTAAATTTGGGGGGGGGGGGGAGGGGGTTCTTAGTTTATTTTGTTTTTGTTTTTGTGTGTTTTTGAGTCTTTTTGTTGTTTAGTTGTAGGCTTTATATGAGTATAATTTTTTTTTATGATCATGCATGTTGTAGTTACTTGAAACGCCTAATGAAGTGAAGTGGGATAATGTAATTGGAATGAGAAGCAAACAATCTGAACACTTAGGTTAGATATGCCAAGAATTCATGAAATTAATTATTTGAGGTATCTGTGCTTGATTTATGCATTGTTAATGATAAAGCCTATGTGTCTGCTTACTTGTTATTTGAGGCGAAATAGTTAGGATATACATGTTAGGGAGATGACTCAGACATTTCTTTGTTAGCCCTTTCTTACCATTCATTGCCTATCCCTGACAATAAATTGTATCCCTAGTCAGCCTATTTGAGCCAAAAACAAGATCTTTCTTTGACACCCTATAATTCCATGTTTGTGCCATTAGTGAAAAATCAAAAGATGTTTGGAATGAAAAGTATGAAAAAGAGAGAAAAAGAGAGTGAACAAATTTATGCACCCCAATGAAAATAGAAAAATAGGCAAAAGCCTAAGTTTGAGGGTGCCTGTTATTCACAATGCCCCTCATTCTCTCAAAATAAAAGAGGGATTGGTAAGAGGTTAAAAAGAAAATCAAAAGGAAGGAAAAAAGTTGAAAGCAAAAGAGCTTATGGTACGTAAATTGAGCCTACATGCCCATTTTTACCTACCCCTGCCTAAGCCTACATTACAACCCTGAAAAGTCCTGAAGATCTCTATATTGTGTGTCTATGATTAGTGGAGAATAGCAAGTGAACAGGCCATAGAATTTTGATATTGACATGCATAGGCTAAGTATTATTACTTCCATGTAGCATGATTGAAATGAATTTGCGAAATATCTGACTTGAGAATTTAGAATGCTAATAATCCATGCTATACATGTTCCTGCATATTATTCTACTAACATTCATGCTTTTCTAGTGACGATTGTGCAGCAGGTTGATCATGTCTTTAAGTCTTTTATTTCTTTTCTTTCGTGTCATTGTTTCTATTTTTGGATCTTTACTCGAGGGCGAGCAAAAGTTAAGTTTGGGGGTATTTGATCGATGTATTTTATATACATATTTTGAGTCATTTTTAGTTAGTCTTTTGTTCAATTTTGTACAAATATGTGTCGTGTTAGGATAATTTTTTTTTCTTTTGAGTCACAGTGGTTTAAAATGACACATTGGCGAAAAGAAGCAAAAAGAGGGCAGAAACAGAGGTTCCAGAGCCAAAAGAGACGAAAAGTTGGCACCCCGGACGAAGGACAGGGCGGCGCCGTGGCGCCACTCGATCATCAAAAGCAGTGCCACGACGCTCAAAGATCTGACGAGTGGCAGGAGTTTCGGCGCCACGACGCCGGACTGCAGGGCCGTGGCGTCGACGCAGAAATAAAGCCAGATCCGAGAAGGAATGGGCCAAGGTCAAGAGGAAAAAGTTGGAAACATTTTTGGAGGCTATAAAAGGCCCTTTGGGCAGATTTTTGAAGTGTTCCACAATCCCTAACTCATCACAACACTTAGACTCTTGGAGGCTTCAAGATTAGAGGCTTGTTCTTGAGTAATTCTTTTCTTTCTTTACTTTATTTATTTTCAGTTTATGTTGGATAATCTTTTAGTTCTTGGCATGTCTATGACTAGGAGCTAAACTTTACTTAGGACTTTCCATTCGAATCACTTGAACCTCGTTTTATGATTTAATGCATTTTTTGGTTTCTTCTTTATATAGTTGAGATTTATTCAATAATTGTTTTGATTGCTTGTAATTAATTGATCACTAGTTATCATCACATATATGATTTCGAATCGAAATCCGAAAGAGGAGATTCTGAATATGCTATAGTTGAATAAACATAGGTTAAAATCATGGAGAAAAGTACCCCGATACTTGTATAGTTTAATAGGTTATTGTTCTTAATCATCCTTTGTGGTAAATTCTATCATCGAAAGATAGAAGGGTTCTGCATCGGTGTTGAGTGTTTATATATCCTAACCAGAATATAAAACAATCTAGTTAACCTGTTATCTCAACATAGAAGAAGAACCTTGATTGTTGCATTAATGAATAAAGCGAGCGGATAGTTGAGGAGATTGGAAGCCCTATTTCCACCATATCTGATTTAAGTAAGTAATCTAGTTAGTTTTTACAATTATTCAGTAGTTCTTAGATAAACACCACAACAACAATATCGACAACCAAATAGATACCATAGATAGATGTTTGGTAATTGAACACTAATCTCTGAGGACGATATTCGGTCTTACCCAGACTATATTATTTGTACGATACGTGCACTTGCGTTAAGCGTGTGGATAAATCGCTATCACTTGTCAGTTTTGCTTCAACCTCAGCTTTTTGCCTTACAACATCTGTTTCTTCCCTAAGCCCGAATCTTGTTAGTAAGACTTTCCTGCCAACTGCTTCTTTTCTTTTCATGGCGATCCACGCCTTCTTCGTAATCTTGATTGAACCTTCACCTACTTTTTGCTCTCCTCAAGCAGCCTTTCTTCTCCCCCTTTTTGGGAAGAAAGCAAAAATAGGTAATGATCTCTGCTGACAAGCTTTTCTTACTTTATCAACTCCAGAATTTGTGAGTTGATTTTAGTAATCTCATCCACTAGCCATTTTGTAGATAGATCATACTGCTTGACTGATGTTTTCTCAGATGAGGAACATTCCTGACAACATTTTCTCTATCTGCTTCTTTGGTCCAGGGTAGATCAATTAGCCTTTCCTTGCTCTTTAAAATGACTATGTTTACTGTGTAGAGTTCAGGATCTTTTCCTATGATATCCCCTCTTAAAGGCTCTAGTCCTTGACTAGTTAAAACTTTGAAAATCAGAGAGGGAAATGGAAGAATTGAAGTTGATTCTTTTTCTGCTAAATTGGCAATTTGATAGAAGATAATCTTCCCAAGATCAACTTTAAACCATTTACCTATCTTAAAGAGGAGTGAGGCTTGTTCAGATGTGACAATTGATTCATTCATTGAGGGCAATCAATTGTGGATTGCAATTTTGTGAAGGGTGGAAAACAGAGAAGTGAGTTTTGATGTTTGACACCTAGGAATCCATTTCTTAAGTATACCTCCAGTAAGGTATTCTATCATAATATCCCTATTGGTTGTCACTTTTTCTGTCTCTAACACATGCTCTTCAGAGATTTCTATGCACTAATTGATGATTGAAGGAGTAAACTCATACATTTTGTTATAGAGATAAACCTTCTCAAATTTCTTCGAAGAGGTATCTACTATAGCAGTATTCAGGTTTGCATAAAACAATCTTACAATCTCATCTACATATGGTTCCTTATCAGTAACAATACAAAGAAGTTGTCTTATCTCAAGAAAATCTACCAACCCATACTCAGAACAAGAAGTGAAATCTATCACATTTTCTGCTTTAATCACTCTATTTCTGTACCAGCCCTATCTATCATGCTTAAGCTTGGAATACAATCGCTCAGAGAAAGCAAATACCTCATTTTTTGTTCGAATTCGCTGTTTGTAGAGGAGGATGGAGATTCAGTCTGTTCAGAAGATGGCTGAAATATTTCCTGTGATGTCGTGACATTTTGGGCAACATCTGGGTCAGCACTTGGTTTTGGAGATCTGTGAACTTTCTTCGGACATAATCTCTTCAATGGTGTGTCGTCTGAAATTTCCTCATCAGACGACTCTTCAACAACAGGAACAATGGGTACATACTTAGATGGAGAGATTGGAGGTTCATCTTGTTCTTCAACTGAAGGGGTTTTCTCTGCATCATCTTCTGTTGAAAAATTAAAGTCTGAGTCATCTCAATACTTCGAATAAACAGAACAGAACTTCTTTTTGATCCTTGATTTCTTCACAGAAAGGAGAGATAACAACTCTTTCAAACATCCTTCGACCTCCTCAGGGAATGTAGATGTGCATTTCTTTTCCTAACACGGTAACATCGGTGGCATCGAGATCAATGTGGTTGTTATTATCTCCTGATACGCGGTTTCGAGGTTCTTGAAAATTGCCGAGCACGATGCCCGCAAGCATACGGGAAGACTTTTACTCATGGGTGACATTTGGTTTGACATTGGTGAAATGTCCATGGGTGAATATGGAGAAGGTGGTTGAGAGGGTTTAGGGTTTTCCAGGGTTTTGGAAGTGGAAAAAGTGGAGTGTTCCATCGGTTTATTGCTTTAACCGAGATGATGTGCTGATTTTTCCTTTTTTTGGTTTTTTTGTTTCTGGAAAGACAAAAGACAAAAAGAATGAACAAGTGAGGAAGATTTTATATACTTGGCAAAATTAATACTTTCCAGATTTTGGGAATTTGTATTGTGTTCCAATACTTGTTCCTCAAATTTAGGTAAAAAGATAGACATCAAGATTTGAATTAAAGAGATTTTTTTAAACAATAACAACATCACACACAAGATAGGGAAAAAAATTGAATTTTCAAAAATCAGTTACATACTGCATTTCAACAAATATCATCATCTGAGAATGTCAACAATAATGTTAGCAACATTTTTAACAACACGAGTATTATGATCGTTCAATTTTCTTTTCTTCTTCGGCAACAAATCAAGACACGATTTATGTATGGTTTTATGAGTTTAACCTTCAGACTAATGTAACATTTACCCATTGAGTCCTAGATCTATTCACAAAGCACATATAAGCTTATTTTTGTGTCAAAAACAAGAATACTTATTTAGCATCCTCATAATTTTATTGTTTAAGCACTTGATACTCTTATAGAATAAGAACGATATCATATTCAAAGCCTTTTCCTGATTTGCACAGTTGCCGAAAATTAGAGAAGACTTTGCCTTATTTTGATACTTTTTTTTATGATAATGATCATCGCATAGAACAATATCACATTAAACTCATGTTTTTTTAGAATGAACAAAAATCAGCCAAACAGTACTGAAAAATCAGATTTTGATATTACAAGGGAAAATATCACCCGAAAAATTAAAGACATTTCAGCCGACATTCGCCCAACAGTGCCTGTTTCATAAATTACATAGACCAAGAGAGCTTTTCAAACTTGAAAATATCTCATGATCTAAGTCTTTTGTAAATATATCAGCTAGTTGGTCAAGAGTATCAACATGATTAATTTGGACTAGCTGTTTTTCTACCAAATCTCTTAAAAAATGATGCCTAATATCTATATGCTTTGTACGAGAGTGTTGAACTGGATTTTTTTGAAATATTTATAGCACTCAAGTTATCACAGTACAAAACTAAGATATTATTTGAAAAACCATAGTCGTCTAACATGTGTCTTAACCATATCAATTGAGAACAACAACTTTCAGCTGCTACATAATCAGATTCAGCAGTTGAAAGCGAGACACAGTTTTGTTTGCGACTATACCAAGATACTAGATTATTGTCAAGGTAAAAACATCCTCCACTCGTACTCTTTCTGTCATCCACATCACCAGTCCAATTTGAGTCACTATACCCTATTAGATTAGGATTAGTGTCTTTGAAATACCAAATTCTCAACTCACATGTGCCGACAACATATCAGATGACACGTTTTAAGGCATTTAAGTGAGAGATTTTGGGATGGGCTTGGAATCGAGCACACACACAAACACTAAACATTAGATCAGGACGACTAGCAGTGAAATACAAGAGACTACCTATCATAGATAGATACAATATTGGGTCGACATTTTCGCCAACATCGTCTTGCATATCTTCTGTGTTGATCCCATTAGAGTCCTCATCTGTTTAGAATTCTTCAATCCAAACTTCTTAACCAAATTCTTGGCATATTTGCTCTGGGTGATGAAGATTTCATCTTCATTTTGCTTTATCTGCAAGCCTAAGAAAAAGGTTAATTCCCCTATCATGCTCATCTCAAATGTGGAGGACATAACTTCGACAAAATGTCTCAAGGTGGGACTGTGAAGTCGAACCAAAGACTATGGCATCTACATAGATTTGAGCAATGACCATATCTACCCCGTGATGCTTTATAAACAATGTACAATATGCTTCATCACGTTTAAAACCAAATTCAAGAAGAACTTGAGTTAAACGGCCATATCATGCTCGAGGTGCTTGTTTCAATCCATATAAAACCTTTTTGAGCTTGTATACAAACTAAAGATGGTGAGGATCTTCGAATCCTTTCGGTTGTTCAACATAGACTTCTTTGTCAAGGTAGCCATTCAAGAAGGTACATTTAACATCCATCTGATGGAGAGTGATCTTCATACAACAAGCTACAACAAGTAACAACCTAATCGACTCAATTCTGGCCACAAGAGCAAAGGTTTCATCATAGTCGATTCTTCGACATGCGTATATCCTTGAGCCACCAGTCTTGCCTTGTTTCTTACCACAGTTCCAGATTCATCTGTCTTATTTTTAAAGATCCATTTAGGTCCAATAACATTAGTATCATTTGGACGAGTAACTAGATCCCAGACTTCATTTCTCGTGAACTGCTCAAGTTCTTCTTGCATAGCTTGTATCCAATAATTGTCCTTGAGTTCCTCTCCAACATTCTTTGGTTCTAGAGTAGATACATAACATGAAAAACTTACCTTTTGATACATGGTAGACATACACACATATCTGACCATATCTCTGTAATTCCGAGGTTCTTTCCTTCTTGTTCTTAAACCTTCGAACACTTCTCATATCACTTGTCAAGTAGGATGATTCTTTCTAATCCTGAATGAGGGATCCCTGCATATTGGGTCTTGCAATTCATCATTTGATCCTCATCTGCACCTTCTGTGTTCTCGGGTTCAGACTCAGGTGTTGCTTCAGATGTCGTGACATTTGGAGCAATATATGAATCTTCTGCATTCTGCTCATTCTCCACGGTAATCACAACGTTATTTTCAGGCATTTTTCCTGCAAGATCAGCACAATCATCGAAAACAACGTTAATAGACTCTTGTACAGTTTTGGTTCTAAGATTATACACACGGTAAGCATGGCTATTTTGTGAATAGCCGACAAAACTCCTTTGTCACTTTTGGAGTCAAACTTGGCTAGTTGTTCTCTATCATTCAAGATGTAACACACATACCCAAAGACATGAAATTAACACATATTTAGTTTCTTTCCATTTAAAAGCTCGTAGGGTGTCATTTTAGTACCAGGCCTAAGATAGACTATTTGTTATGTGACTTGCAGTATTTAAGGCTTCAGCCCGAAAACGTTTTGACAATTTCTTAGAACTCAGCATGACTCTAGCCATCTCTTGTAAAGTCCTATTCTTCATTTCTGCCACACCATTTTGCTGGGGAGTTTTGAGAGCAGAAAATTCATGGAAAATACCCTTCTTCTCACAAAATATTGAGAACATATTATTCTCAAATTCCTTTCCATGATCTGACCTAATTCAAAAAATGGAAGAATGATACAGATTCTTTATCCTATAGTGCAACACTTTGAACATGCCAAAAGTTTGAGACTTTTCTTTCAAAAATAATATTCATGAGTACCTGGAAAAGTCATCTACAATCACTTAAGAATACCTCATGCCTCCTAGACTGTCTACCTCGATTGGACCCATAAGATCCATGTGTAAAAGCTGAAAACAATGAGACGTACCTGAATATTGTCTGTCACTTTGGGCAACATTATGAGAGACACGGGTTTGCTTACCTTTTAGACAATCTTCACAAACCACTGTTTTATCTTTAGGACTTAGTTTAGGGATGCCTCTTACTGGCTCATAAGAAATTAATCTTTCAAGGCTATGGTAGTTGACATGACCTACTTTTTTATGCCACAAATTAGTGTCATATGTCCTAACATTATTGCATATCGCTTGTTCTCCAACAAGATATCAATTGTCGTCTGTCCTTGTACCTGTCATTACACATTGGTTAGCTTCATTTGTAACTATACAAGCATACTTATTAAACTTAACCTCTAGATCTTCATCACACAATTGACTTATATTGACTAGGCTAGCCATTAAACCATCAACATGGAAGACATTCTTCAAGGTCGGAACTCCTGGAACATTTAAGGTTCTTTTTCCTATGATTTTACTTTTGCTTTCACCTCCATAAGTAACATTTCCCCCACTGAGTGACTCGTAGTTCCTTAGGCAGTCCCTTTTCCCTGTCATGTGACGAGCACCTCATCAAGTACCATGAACCTGAAATGTTAGTCCTTAAAACAATTATAGCAACATTACATCACACATTCATTTTAGGAATCCAAACTCTCTTTAAACCTTTTATGTTACTGGGATTAGGAATGTTGCTTCGAGTGATTTCCAGACTTATTACAGTGATGGCACAAAAACTTCCTTTCTTTTACAAAGCCCATTTTCTCATTTTTGTCAAACAAATTGGAGCACATAGCATTAAGAGAGTTCTTGTAACCCAAACCTGCATGTGATGGTTGACCAATATTCAGTATTTCATCCAGTTTGGAGGTATATGTATTTAGCTTACGGAAAGTTGCTTCGGCGAGATCCAACTTTGCACTAATCTTACCAAATTCAAGATCATTTTTTGTGCGGTAACCTCTAAGTCGTTATCAGACCTTTTAAACCCGTATTTTCACGACTTAAAATTTGTAACTTTGAGTTAAGTTGTTTCGATTCTATGATCAAGTCATTACAAAGTTTTTGCAAATTCTTAATCATGTCATCCTTGGGATCAACTTGATCGTCAAAGCTAGTCTCACTACAAGAAATAACACTAGTAAAGCAATTAACATCAGGATAATTAAAATATTCATACCTTACAGATGTTTTTGGACCTGCAGATGTCGTCGCAGATGTTGACGCAAATGTGGTGACATTTGGGACAACACTGTCGATGACATTTTCATTATCTGAGAGTGACTGTTCGTAAACAGTGGCCAACATTGCTTGTGACTCAATTTCTTGGTCTCCTCCTCTTCTCCTTCATCGTCCCTAAGAGAAACCCACAAATTCTTACTAACTTTTCTCAAGGTATTAGCACATTTATTTGCATAATGACCTCATCCTGAACATGCATGACACTGCACAGATTCGAGTTGCCTGAGATCAAATTTGGTACGATCTGAGTTGGTTCTCCTTAGTTGATTTCCTCTTTGTACTATAGGAAGGGGGTTAGTAGACTTTTGATTGAAGTCTTGGTTTTGGTGCTCTTTGGATTTAAATTTATTTCTATCATTGTTGAACTTCCTTACCATTGAATTGTATTTTTGAGTAAGGAGGGCAATATTTGCACCATCACCGGTTTCTTCAAGATTTTCATCCTCATCATCGACGTGACTCTCTAAGGATTTTGCTTGAAGTGCTATATCTTTGCTTTTATACAATGTCCTTTGATTTCCATATTCATCTCATAAGTTTTGAGAATACTCATTAAAGTATGAAGGTCCATTGTAGCAAGATTGTGAGCTTCTTCAATCGCACATATCTTTATATTGAACTTTTCAGGAAGAGAACGTTGCTTTTTCCACAAGTTGATTGTTGGTCAGTGGAGATCCAAAAACTTGACATTCATTAGAAATGTCGATCAACTTTTCAAAATAAGTTTTGATATCATCCGTCTCTTCCATCCTTAAACGTTCATATTTACTTATGAGCATGCGGAACTTCATTTGTCAAACAATTGAGCTACCTTCACAATGGGTTTGTAAAGTATCCCAAACATTCTTGCCTGTAGTGCAATTTTGTATGAGCTTGAACATGTAGATATCAACCCATGCAAAAATAGCATTTAGGGCCTTTTCATTGAAGCCAACATTATTGGTTTCTTCCACACTCAATTCGGTCTCAAGTTTATGAAGTATGTCGCATTTCTCGTCCGGTGGCAGCATATGGACATTATACCCATTGGTAATTGATCTCCATGCTCTAACATCAATGGATTTGATATGAGAGCGTAACGAATTTTCCAATAGGCATAATTTGATCATCTAAAAGAAGAAGTCTACCAATTGTTGGATTAGCCAGATCCATAGTTCAAGTAAAATGACCTAGCACTTATTATGTTAAGTGTCGGCTCTGATACCACTTGATGGGTCCCGAATGTTATACTATGAAATAATCAAAATCAAACAGTAAAAAATACTTGTATGCAAAAAACAACTTACAGATGTTGTTAACAATGTCGTCTGACAGAACTGACGACACTTTAGATTAAAACAGAAAAATCTTTGAAGAGTTAAATTGCAGCGGAAATAATAAAGACACAAAATTTTAATTTACATAAGTTATATTAATATATAACCTATGATGATCAATGACCAAAAGTATTGTACAATTGAATAAATTCCTTCTCTTACAATATTACAATAGAATACAAAAGGAATTAAAAATGTTAAGTCACAGATGACTTATGCCTGAAAAATCTATCTAAATAGAAGTGCACAACATCTCATTACAATTGCTACAATAAACGAACAAATCTAGAATCTAAGCAGCAATATAATATTGGATAAAATATCGTCACAAACTCAGGTAACACATTTGATCCAGTTTTCTGAATGAGATTTCTGGAGAGCTCTCTCGATATTTTTCTCTTGTATTTTCTGGATAGTCATTCCTCGTTGTGACCTCTCTACTTATAGTAGAGAGTTCCCTTGAAGACTCATCAATTTGTTGTGGAGGTTGAATTAAAAATGGGCACGTGTGGCAGTAGCTTGAGGAGTTAAATTCTCAACTGCTTTGACTCGTTCTTCACTCGTCTTGATCTCCAAGCTTTGACTTTTTCTCCCACGTTTTTATTCTTCTCCAAAGTTCCTTGTCAAGTCAAAATTACCATCATGATAAAACTCCATAATTTTAGATTATGTCCAGTGAAGTAAGACAAAACTGTTATCCAGAATGTTGGTCCGAATGTCAAAGACATTTGTTCCAACATTTTAGTTTTTCAACTTAGTAATAAAATGTCATGACACCAAAACCGAAAAAATGATCAAAATGGTCCTTGACATATGAGTTTTGGTTCCAATTTTTTATCCTAAATGTATAAACATGATGGAAATAGTATTTAATGTATTCTAAAAAATGATCAATTTGTTCATAAGCCATATAAATAAAGATAATCACTATTTTTATTGTAAAAACAATAGAAGCCCTCCGTATGTGCACTGTACATAAGCTATTAAACTACAAAACAAAGGTACTTGTATGTTTGAATTTCAGAACTCACATCAAAATTCATAACCCTAACTTAAAAAAATCATGGAAAACTTTTGATACAAGAGGAGGGCTTGAAGAAAATTGTAGTTTTATGGTGAATATATTCAATGGAGTATAGAAGGAAAATGTATTCGATTTGGCTAAGTAGGTTTTGTATGAATAAAAATGTTGTGGGTCTCAATTTATTTTTACGACAAAAACAATGATTATCTTTACTTATATGATTTAGCACCATATTGACCACTTTTAAGAATATATACATTAAAGACCATTTTCAATTTTCATCATATTTATACATTAATTAAGAACTAAATGAAAAACAAAAACTCATACTTAATTAACCA
The DNA here is from genome assembly GCA_029844215.1 of Przewalskia tangutica. Lineage (NCBI taxonomy): Eukaryota > Viridiplantae > Streptophyta > Magnoliopsida > Solanales > Solanaceae > Przewalskia > Przewalskia tangutica. The sequence continues at coordinate 110,849,398 of CM056730.1, forward strand.
TTTTGATTGTTCTTTCTATAGGATTATTACATCGTAATCAACTGAATATACCTGTCTGAGTCCAAAATAACTTCACAACATGAACTTTGGCAACGTGTTATACGTTACATGTGAAATGGTTGCAGCTGTTTCGCAACAAGTGCCTTTGATGGGCACTTGACAGGATCAGCACTAAAAATCTAGGGAACAGTTCATATATACTTCATTGACTTTATATACACGGTCTTTACTTTCATTTGGTGCTATTAAAGACACATAATTTGATGTAAAACACCTCTTCTCAAGGGGATAGTTGGAAAAGAATAAATCATCACAAGGAGATAATTGAAGAAAAAAAAAATCATCACTCTAAATTTTTACACTATCAATATACAAGTAACAACATACTATTAATATTTTTAATAGGCTATCGGTTAATACTTATCATAAAATTTTACTTTTTTTTATGATTGGAACATCCGCCGTCACTATTTTTACAAGTGCCAAGACAGAACCCTGACCGACGCAATAGTCGCAAACCACGCTGCAGAAACCACACTTGCAAATCATGCGCTGATAGCCAACCAAGAATGTGTTGACAGGGGCAATCGAACTCGTGACCTTTCGATCCCGCTCTCTCCTGCTCCACCAACTTGGCTTTTCTTGCGGATAATTTTTTTTACTTTTAATTACCTTACAAATGGCTCGATTGTGTAAATATTTTCTACTCAACATACAAAACTTAAACTCATAAGTCGTTAGTACTAATTTAGGAATAGAAATATTGTTAAACCAATTCTTTATCCATGTAGACCTTGTAAAGTGAATTAATTTGTTTAATTCCCTTTCTCGGCCGTTTAATTACTGCTTTCGTTGTGATTCAGCATGCCTAGCTCCTTGTAATTATTATTGCATACTAATTAAAGGAAGAAGATTATATTGTAAGGCACCTATGTATCATCACTCAGTCACCACTTACTTCTCAAATACAGTTGATTTCAGCTGTGGTAAGTGGTGCACGCCAGGTTGGGACAAACTTAATTAATGTTTCTGTTAATAGAGATTAATTAAGCATGTGTAATTAGCTTGTCCAACTTCAAAAGGCAAATGGAGTGCGGGGTCAATTAATGAACTCAATATTTTTGACACAGACAATCGATAAATAGTGAAAAATAATTAAATTGCAATTACTTTCTTCTCTTTGCATTGATATGAGGATATTATAATTTTGTGATATTTTTTGACACTAAAATTGAAAATATTGTTCATAAGCTGGTTGAAGCAAATTATATTGAGTAAGAATTGTTGTATTTGGAAAAAAAAAGAATGACTTCCGCTTATAAATGAAGAGATTCAATACTCTTCTTTCAATGATCAAATACTGCAAGAAAGATTGAAGGGGACATCCACTTTTTCTCATGCCATAGCTAGTCCACTTAGCCAAAAACTCATCGTATTTTCAGCTGATGCTTTCAAAGTTTCAGATGAGACTTCACTTTCCAAAATTAAGCCTTTGTCCACTAATAGAATCATATCTTAGATTTAAGTCTAGATATAGTTGGTAAAATCTAATTTTATTTATTTATAAGTTTAAATATGATATATTGTTAGACAAGGATTTGTACGTATACGATTGGTAGCAGTTGTCAAATTAGGCATTGAGCCGAACTCACACCTCAAAAGTTAGCTAGTTCAAAGGAAGGAGGATTATTCAAGCCTCGTAAGGAGCACATGAATAATATCCCTCACCGATATGGTACATTTCTCTTCACCCTCACGCTCGTGATCCGGACATCCTTTTCATCCTTGATCTTCTATCCGGTCTGGAGCGTGTACATTTATGGACCGAAGGCATTTTTACCTCCCATCGGTCCGGGATTGGTCAGTTAGTCCGGAGGCATTCTATCCCCTTTTTTTTTCGGGGGCCAACATCGGATCGGACCTAGACTTGACTCTGATACCATGTCAAATCGATATCGAAATAACTCACACCTCAAAAGCCAATTTCAAAAAAATTAGGATTGCCTTTATAAGCGAGCTCCGTAATCATCATCCGTCCATCTACTAATCACGGTTGCACCCGCTACCGAAGTCTACATCGGTTTTTGCCCACTATTAATAATTGTTCTCAACCTATGCACGCAACTCATGCAAGAAGTAGGTATTAACTAATGGTGCTAGGACGACCGTAGGGACACATACTTGATAGTAATTGACAATCAAGAACTCACCGACACCAAATTTCCATTAAATCAGTTTTGACTGCATATCTCTTTTATTATTTTGCATCTTGATGGTAGTAAAAGTTTTTGCCAGGAGATTGAACAATAACCAAAGTGGAGGAAACTCTCTCTAAAACTAGATTTTTTCTCTTTTTCATTTTCTTAGTTTATTTCTAACTAGAACTAGAAAAGGTATAGATGACATGTTATTCTATGTGTTGTATGTTGAGTTGCCTCTTTCTTCTGTTTGAATTTACTTAGGCTCCTTATATTTTCAACCAGAAGGGAATAAAAAGGTACGGAATAAATAAGATTGATAAAAAATATTTCTGTCAACAATTTTGATGTTGATGAGACTTGCTATGACATAAATGTGTATGTAGAGAATCTCAATACTCTATTGTAGGGTGTTCACGGGTTGGTTATAAACCGATCCGAATTTGTTATATATTGAAGATAAATAGGCCATCACGGGCAGATGCAGATTGTGAGCCCATCATGGACAGATTAGGTCCAGTCCACAATTGTATATTTGGTATATATTAGACTTAGTCTTGTATCTTAATTAGTAGTGTAATATTATCATAATTGTATAGTTAGTCTCCTTATAGAATAAAAATTTAGATGTAGAATAGAAAAAGAATTTTTCTATTGTAGCTTGTATATATATGTTTTTCATCAATAAGAATAATCAAGAGATTAATTCTTTCATGGTATCAAAAGTCTAGGTTCTTTTTCTTGCTTCCGCTCTCACTTCTGTTCTTGAAAACCATGACAACTAACCCTCCCCCCCTCGGTTTCTGCAAACCCGAGCTCCTCTCCTTAAAATCGAGTTTTGTTCAAAGTTCGTTCTATTCACCATGACTGATAAGAACACTTTTCATCCTGTCCTCACAGTTTCTAACATCAAGAGCGTCCTTCATATTGTTCTTGATCTAGAAAACGTCCAATATGGAACGTGGGCGGAGCTATTCAAGATTCATGCAATAGCACATCAAGTTCTTCACCATATTATCCCTCCGACTCCTAAAACGGGGGATAATATTACGCCCCGTAATTACAAGAGGATGAGATGAGAACGTACGAAAGGAAATAAGATTCGAATTTGGAAAAAGAAAAAAAAGTTGTTGGCAGAATTTTTTTAGACAGATTTTCAGTCAACTTTGGAGCAGTATATCTCCTAGTATATTGGGAGTTTTTAGGTGTTTCAAAAGCCTAGTATGAATTTCATTGAGTCTAGTTTCCAACGCAACAAACCGCTCGTCCATAGGACATCAGAGTAGAATGTTATGGACGTTACAAGATCAGCTGACAGAAGAGAAAGGGTCAGGCGCCACGGCGTCGAATGCAGGGCCGCGGCTCCGTAAGTCCTGAAAGTTTCTGAAGTTGTAGCGCCACGGCGCCGGCTGCAGGGCCGCGGTGGGATTTTTCGCGAAAAGTGGGGAAAAATCAGAAGATATTTGTGTAAAGGCCTATGGGAGGGCGACAAGTGTCCCTCCCATCTTGTAGACCAAGAAAGGTCTTATATTATGACCAAGTCTTGGAAGACTTGGTCATTTGCAAAGATTCATCCAAAAGAAAATCCTCTTCTCTTCTCTCTAAAAATTTAAAGAACCCTAAGCCTAATGAGATTTTTGGAAAGGCAACAAGAAGGAAACATGTTGGCGAGCTTGTAGGGGGTTCGTAGAGGTGATTTTAGCGGGAAGAAGAATTTCGGAAAGAGGGCTAAAGTGGGCGAAATTGTTGGACTATTTTGGGCTTATCAAGGTAACAACTTTGTCCTCTTAAGTGATTAAAGGTTACTTATTGTTATAGTCATATATATATATATATATATATATATATTATGCAAGCATGAGATATATATATGGAGATTGAATGTTATGGAATATTTGGATGGAATCCGAAAGTTGCATGTTTAACCTTAAGATTGTAATTCGATTTGGTTATTAGTTTTAGTCGTCGCATGTTATATAAAGAAGAGATGGTAGTTGTTATTATCGATTGCGGCTATATAACATGTTAGACTAAACAACGTGGATTAAAAGGAATTGGTTATTGAATTACTTGACATTAATTGTGGGGCAGAATTTTACACGTCCTGTGCGGCGTGTAATCCCCTTTGAATTGCTGAATTATTGAGCCTTAAATGTGACATTTGGTTATTGATTTCGGGCCTTGAAAAATGTGGAAAAGTACGTAGAAACAAAGGAAGTGCTGTCCAATTTTCCGTAGAATAAGGGACTTTACAATTAGAATTTTCTACGTTGAAGCTAGAAGCTAATAGCCATATTATGGTCATTATAGGTTGACATACTACGTACGACATATTGGACTTAGCAAGTGGATTGAAGCGAAGAGGTATGTGGAAACTTTCTTATCTCTTGAGCATGAGTAGTTATAAATGTATAGTACGGTAGACGTACGAGATGAAGTCAGTTCATTTGATATACTTGACTTGTTTTAAGAATGTCTAAGTTGGTTGAGTTAGAGAATTAACTCAATTATTTTTTAAGAAAGGTTAAAAGAATGGTTTATTCTAATAAGGTAAACAGGGATTTCTTGACTTGAAAAAGTATAGAATACTTGATTTGGAAAGTATTGATTCTTGAACTATTCTAAAGATGTGAAGCCCCAAATTTGTTACAATAACAATAAACATTATTGTGTTTATGTGATTATGTTATTATTGGGTCCATGTGATTATGTTACGACCTTATTCACATTCGAGGACGAATGTTGCTTAAGGAGGAGAGAATGTAAAATCCGGAAAATAAATAAATAATATATAGTTGTGGTTGGGTTAATAAAAATATATTTATATAAGAAAACAAAGAATAAATTGCATGGGATAGAGTTAGTGTTAAAGTTGGATAGATAGATAGATGAAATGAAAATAAGAAAACAAAAACAAAACAAAAGAAAAGAAAAAAAAAAAAGAAAAAAAAAGGAAGGTAGGCATGCAGCACGTCCATTCCTTTGCTTTCCCCCTTCCTCCCCCCTTTTCATTTCCCCTCCCTTTAACTCCCCTCAAGTTTTGGTCTTCTACCTCCCATAAGTTATACAAACACCCTTACTTATACACAAACAAAGTACCTACCACAAAGGATAGAAAATCAGAAAAAAAAAAAAGTGAACAAGAAGAAAACAAACCTGAAAAAATATCAAGAGGGCATGAAGAACAAGAATAAAAAAATATTAGGGAGCAATGGTCACTTTTAGCAACCGAACAACAATTATTTTTACGCTTACAAGGTGAGTTTTCTCACTCAGAAATTCTTGGTAATATCCTTTATTTTAAGTTCAATACATGTCAGAATAAGAATTGAGTATTGAAAAGAAATATTGAACTTTTGATTGTTTAGACAACTAGTTGCGTCATTAACTTTACGAACTGTTCTCACTGAGTTATAGTTGTTAGAATTTGATGAAATTCGGAAGAATTGTAAACCTCTCTAATATGATCATATAGAACCAAAAATGAGGTAAAATGGACATACAATTTGAAAGTTATCATAGTTCAAAGTTCCTGCCTTAGATTTGGTCGAAATTCGGAAAGGCATAATTACGGACTGTTTTTATTGAGTTTTACTTATTAGAATTATATGAAAATTTACATGGTTGTAAATCTCTCTGTTACGGACAGATATATATAAATATTTATTAAAACGGACTTACGAGTTGAGAGTTATTGTAGTTTGAAGTTGCTGCCTCGGATTCGTCGGAATCCATAAGGGCAGGACGTTGAAACGTAAAACTGTACTAATATGTGGGGAATATGAAAATTGTTGCTAAATAAAAGTTCTAGATATCTTTGTTGTGGACATTTTGAGACCTTACGGGGGTCTATACGACTTACGGATTGAGAGTTATCGCTGTTTAAAGTTTCTGCCTCGGATCTATCGAGATCCAGGAAGGGCAGCGAATAAAAGTGTAAAACTGTACCAAATGGTACAGAATATAAAAGGATGGTTCACATGGAGACGTGTAGATCTCTGTTCTCGTCGTTTTGAGATTTTATGGGGCTTGAACGGGTTTACAGATTAGGAGTTATGACTATTCTAAGATTGGGTGATGTTTAATAAAAATTCCGCCGAAACAAATTTTATGTGGCTGTTTTGAGGATAAATTTGTGTTAGTTACCCAAAGTAGTTTTAAATGAAATTTGGTACAGAGAAAGATCCCCGTCTTACCTTAGTTTCCGCTTGAGAAACACCTTAGTTGGAGTTATGGTTAAAAAGTTATAATCGTTACAAGTATGAATGACAGAATGTTGGGAAAGAGAATATTATTTATTCGATCTTCTGAAAAATATGAAAAGTGAATACGTGTTCACATAAATATATAAATATAAACATAATGGATCGGGTTGCACGCCGCAACAAAACGTAAAGTGAATACGTGTTCACAAATACGTAAATATAAACATAATGGCTCGGGTTGCACGCCGCAACAAAACGTAAAGTGAATACGTGTTCACCAATACGTAAATATAAATATAATGGATCGGGTTGCACGCCGCAACAAAACGTAAAGTGAATACGCGTTCACAAATACGTAAATATAAACATAATGGATCGGGTTGCGCCGCAACAAAACGTAAAGTGAATACGTGTTCACAAATACGTAAATATAATGGGTCGGGTTGCGCGCAACAAAACGTAAAGTGAATACGCGTTCACAAATACGTAAATATAATGGGTGGGTTGCACGCAACAAAACGTAAAGTGAATACGCCGTTCACGAATACGTAAACATAATGGATCGGGTTGCATCGCAACAAAACGTAAAGTGAATACGAGTTCATATATACGTAAATATAATGGATCGGGTTGCACGCCGCAACAAATATGAAAGATGAATACATGTTCACCTATATATAAATATGACAAGTGAATACGCGTTCACAAATATATAAATGTTATGAACATGTGAAAATGCAGGGTAATGTCTTAACGTATAATACGAGATAAAATGAAGTGTTAGTTAAACCGAGAATTTACTATGAGGAGTTGTTGCATTTTTAAAAATCTTTGTAACCTGATATGTTTTTGTAATATGTCTATTACGTTATAATGTGATTGCGCTTGGAATATTGTGGTGTTACTTTGAATTGCAGGGTAAGGTTCTCACTCAGCCCCAGATGGTAGGGCTGACTCTTTATTTAACATGTTTCAGAAAGCGGTGATAGAGGAAAGGCTCCACGTCAAGGCTAGCGATCGTCCATGACCTCTTGTCATACCAAGTCCATTGCTTGGGCTTGGTACTCGTCGAGTTCGTAATGTCGGTTCAATGTCTCGGGATAGGCCCGTGTGGAATGATCTCCCTTCCAACTTAGAATAATATTTGTCAGTATGTCTATGTTGAAACAATATTTGCACGAGCATGGGCTCGCGTTATATTTTTAATAAAGTCATAAACAAATTTCTTTATTGTTATTTTATTAATAGCTCCGTATTTGAATATAAGTTTAAATTTCTAAATAAAGAGAATTAAATGGTGCTCCTGGTGGGAAATAATTGTCCAGGTGCCATCACGCCCTAAGTAAAGACTTAGGAAAAGTCGGGGCGTGACAAAAGATAAGAGACTTGATTCCTAAGTTAAGAAACTTGATTTCTAAAGTTAAGAGACTTGAAGTATTTTTGAAAGTTGTGTAACTTGATTTGAAAGTATAAGTCTCTTGGTCATAAAAAGAATGAATTTGTCTAAGACATAAAGAGTTATAACGGCTTTATGGAAAGTTAGTTATGACGGCTTTATGAAAGGTTAAAGATGTCTTAGTTTCTAAAGCATAAAATTAGTATAATGGCTTTATGGGAAGTTGGTTATAACAACTTTATGGAAGGTTAAAGGAATGATTTTCTCTAGTAATGTAAACAAGGATAAATGACTTGAAATGAAGAAAGGCAAATTGATTTAAAGGCATCAATTGTTTAAAGTTTTAAGGTAAAAAGTCACTTGATTTAGAAGCCTAAAAATGTATTTCTAAAAGTGTAGTGACTTATGTGAAATGTAGACAAGCCTTGATACTACGAGTGTTAGTATCTTGGGGTTTTGTATGAAAAGAATGGAAGTACGTAGTACTTTGGGTTAAATTCTCGGATTGTTATGTGATATGAAAGTGCCTTGAGTTAATAAAAATGAGATTCATTTTGTATGATAATGAAAGTCTAAAGATTTTATGAACTTGCCTATGCTTGCTTGTGATAGCCTTTGAGTGCAAGTATTATATTTTTTACGCTGCCGTGACTCTCAGTTGGAGGGTCGGCTGTCTCGTTGTGAATTTACTTGGACGTACCGACAACGACAGAGGATTCCACGGGTACACTTCCATTGTGATTGATCCTTGGACATGCTTATACGATGAGGGATTCCGGGGCATGCGACCAGGATGCGGGTTAAATTCCCGGATACGATTATTACCCCATGGTCATGCTTATACGATGAGGGATTCCGGGGCATGCGACCATGTTATATACGATTATTACTCCATGGATTAGCTCTCCATGAAGACATGTACCCGAGATGAGAGATTCCACGGGCATGTTATATACAATTATTACTCCATGGATTAGCTCTCCATGAAAACATGTACCCGAGATGAGGGATTCCACGGGCATGTTATATACGATTATTACTCAATGGATTAGCTCTCCATGAAGACATGTACCCGAGATGAGGGATTCCACGGGCATGTTATATACGATTATTACTCCATGGATTAGCTCCCCATGAAGTCATGTACCCGAGATGAGGGATTCCACGGGCATGAGATATATGTATATTGCATATGTGCACGCCGACAGTGAGGTGGGATGCAACGGGCTTGTTACATGTATATATTGTACACTTACGGATGTCGACAGTGATGGAGGATTCCACGGGCACGTCTTGAGGTTTTGAGGGCTTGAGACCCTTACTGGATTGTGTGATGGTTTTGAGGGCTTGTGTCCCTAGCCATGGTGTGACTATTGTTCATGTGTTGAAATAGTCTTTTAAAAGGTAAAACTGACTTTCATTACTTTCATTTCGGCAAGGCACGGTTGTACTGTTAATTTGGTTATCATACATGTCTCCAGCTTTATTTTAGACTATTATGATTTAAATTACAGTACTTTCAGTTTTACATACTTGGTACATATTTTGTACTGACCTCCTTCGGGGGGCTGCGTTCATGCCGCAGGTTGAGGAACATAGCTTGTTGATCCGCATTCTTAGGATTACTGTCCAGTTCTTGGAAAGCTCCATTTCTCCGGAGGCTTTGTCTTTTGGTACGGTTCCCTGAGGTTGTAGATTTATGTACATTCAGGGGTATGGCGGGGCCCTGTCCCGTCACAGTTGTTATGTCAAAACTCTTAGAGGTCTGTAGTCGTATCTTGTGGGCCGCTTTTTAAAAAAAAAAAAAAAAGAGGTAACTGCTTTTGAATTTATATATATCTAGGGAGGTAGCCTTATCGGCTAACCTGCTATTTATTTCTTGTTAAGTTCATGTATGTTCCGCTGATTATCTCTGATGTATTCCTATAAGGGTGCCCAGGTAGGGCACCAGTTGCGGGCCCGGGGTTGGGTCGTGACAGATAACACCACCGAAGATAATGATGTACCCACCAAAGCAAACAACCTAAAATTATGGGTCACGCTTGACGCAAAGGTTCTTCAATGGATTTATGCCACAATATCCATGGACCTCTTTTACAAACGATTATGGAACCCAACTCCACAACTATGGAGGCTTGGAATCGATTGCGTGATATCTTCCAAGATAACAGTCATTCCCGGATTTTTACCCTTGAACAGTAATTTTCTCAAGTTGCTATGGCAAATTTTCCTAACGTTTCATCTTATTGTAAACGACTCAAGGACTTGGCAGATCAACTTCGCAATGTGGGTGCTACGGTTACTAATAGTCGTTTCATTCTACAGATGGTTGCAGGCTTATCCGAGGCCTATAACGGTGTTGCTTCGATCCTTCGTCAAAGTAACCCCCTTCCGGAATTCTATAAAACCCGCTCCATGCTCACATTGGAAGAAACAGGTTTGGCTAGAAAGACGGCTATAGGGGCTAGTCCCATCGTCATGATGACTGCGTCAAATTTCCCCCCTTCCAATTCCGTCAGTGTGAGCCAAAATCACAACAACGATGGTGGTAAAAAAGGTCAAAATCGGAAAAATAATGGCAAGAATCGCGGCGGCAACAATCACCGGAACAGTGGCGGCAGTCAGCAGCATCCTCAAACGTGGGGACAATAGTAGGCCCCACTGTAGTGGACGTGGATCCCATCCTCTTCCCGATAGCGTGGCAGTGCTGCCTGCCCATTCTAGCCGCGCTGCCAGATTCTCGGTCGGGCTCGGGTTTGGACCGGTTTATGGGCCGGGGCAATAGTCTGGAATACTCGGGCCTCGGCCCCTCAAGCCCATCACGCAGCGAGACCCATACAAACCGACATTGAAGTTGCGATACACACGCTTGGAATGACTTCACCGGACCCAAATTGGTACATGGACACAAGCACCGCTACCCATATGACATCCGACCAAGGTACTCTCTCGTCTTATTCCAATTTGAGCAGTAATCATGGTATAATTGTTGGTAATGGTAGTTCGATTCCAATTAAAGGTTTTGGTCATAAAACTTTATCTCCTCCTCATCCACCACTTGTCCTAAAAAATACCCTTCATGCCCCAAAACTAATTAAAAATTTGGTGTATGTCCGTAAATTCACCACTGATAATTGGGTTTCTATTAATTTTGATTCGTTTGGGTTTTATGTGAAGGATTTCAAGATAAAGAGTCATCTCATGAGGTGTGACAGTAAGGGAGACCTTTATCCAATCACACCAAGTCTTAGTTTCTTGCGTCAAGCCATGTCATCCACTTTTGCAGCTCTTGCACCTTCATTGTGGCATCCTCGTCTAGGTCATCCGGGGTCGTCTATTTTATCTACTTTAGATAGAAATAAGCTTATTTCTTGTAAGGGTACGCGTAGTACTCCAAATTGTCAACCTTGTTCTCTAGGAATGATTATTAAGTTGCCATTTGTAGCTTCAAATTCTCATACTTCAAAGCCATTTGATATTATTCATAGCGATTTATGGACATCTCCTGTTCTCAGTTCTATGGGTCATCGATATTATGTTTTATTCTTGGATGATTATTCTAAATTTTAATGGACGCTTCCAATAGCGAAAATTTCCAAGTTTTTTCCATCTTCGTAAAATTTAGAGCTTTCATTATAACTCAATTCGAACTGGAAATAAAGAACATTTCAATGTGATAATGGCAAAGAGTATGACAATGGGGAGTTTCGGGAGTTTTGTGCTCAAAATGGGATACATTTTCATTTTTCTTGTCCTCATACGTCTTCACGAAATGGGAAAGCTGAACGTAAAATTCGTACCATTAATAACATTATCATCACCTTATTGGTTCATTCTTCCGGCCCTCCGATGTCCTGGCATCATGCTCTACAAATGACTACATATTTGCTTAACATTCTTCTTTTTAAAGGTTTGACATATTCGTCCCCTCTTCATATTTTATATAATAAGACTCCTTCGTATTCTCATCTTAGGGTCTTTGGGTGTTTGTGTTATCCTCTTTTTCCATCCACCACAATTAACAAACTTCATGCCCATTCTACTCTTTTTGTGTTTTTGGGTTATCCGTCAAATCACCGTGGGTATAAATGTTTTGATTTGTCAGCTAATCGAATCATTATTAGTCGTCATGTTATTTTTTATGAGTCCCAATTCCCATTTTATAAAGTAGAAAAACACATACCTAGTTCGTATGATTTTTTGGATGATGAATCTCACCATATATTATCTAGCATTTTAAAGATATATCCAGCAACTCATCGTCAGCGCCGCGACCATTAGGGGAGGCGTCGCGGTGCCTGCCATCCAGTAGCTAAAATTATTTACCCTCGTCGTCAGCGCCGCGGCCCTTCGGGGAGGCATCGCGGCGCCTGCCATACAGTAGCCAAAATATTTCACCCTGCCGTAGCGCGACGCTAACTTCCAAAGAGCTGGAAAGTAGGCACCGCGATGCCTCTAACGGTCCAGACACCATCACTGCCTACTGAAAATTCCCAAAATTTACTCAATCTAGTACCGAGTCATGGTCCAGTCACCCGTAGTCAACGGAGTATTTTTAAACCAAAAAACTATTTTAATTTAAATTCTAATGTTCTTAAATCACCCTTATTCCGTAATCATGTGTCTGCCTTAAATGAACCTAATTGGAAAATTGTCATGACTGATGTAATGATCTTATTGATAATAAGACGTGGGAGTTGGTACCCCGTCCATCTAGTGTTAATATTATTCGGTCTATGTGAATTTTTCCTCATAAGGATAATTTTGACGGTTCTTTTACAAGACATAAGACTCGACTTGTAGGTGATTGTAAGACTCAGTAGGTTGGTGTAGATAGTGAGATGTTCAGCCAGGTGGTCAAACCGACTACCATTCACACTGTGTTCAGCTTGGCTCTGTCGAACTCATGACCCATTCATCAACTAGACGTGAAGAATGAATTCCTACATCGTGATCTCAATGAGACAATCTATATGCATCAGCCCTTGGGGTTTAGAGATACTAGATATCCTCATTATGTCTGTTTAATGAAGAAGTCCTTGTATGGGCTTAAGAAGTCTTCACGGGCTGGTATAAGAGGTTTGCTGACTATGTTTTGACCATTGGGCTCTCTCACAGCAGGTCTGATAATTCATTATTCATATATCATCGAGGTTCTTTCATGACTTATATACTGTTATATGTGGATGATATTATCTTGAATGCCTCTGCTGATACCTTGCGAAAGTCTATTATGACAATACTCAGTTCTGAGTTTGCCATGAAAGACTTGGAGCCATTGAGTTATTTTTTGGGGATTGTTGTCACTCGTCATGCCGGTGGATTGTTCTTATCACAGAGGAAGTATGCAATATAGATCATTGAGAGGGCTGGGATGTCATCCTATAAGTCCACTTCTATTCCAGTTGATACTAAACCCAAGTAGGGTGCTGCAGCTGGCTTTCCATATGAGGATCCGACCCGCTATCGTAGTCTTGTAGGCACCCTTCAGTATTTTACGTTCACGCGACCTGATATTACATATGTCGTACAACAGATGTGTTTGTTTATGCATGATCTCGGGATTGAACATATGAATGCGCTCAAACACATTCTTAGGTACATTTAGGGAACACTTAATTATGGCTTTCATTTGTATCATTCATCGACATCTACACTTTTCTTCTATACAGATGCTGATTGAGGAGGTTGTCCTGGCACCAGAAGATCTACGTTTGGCTATGTATGTTTTTAGGTAAAAACTTAGTCTCTTGGTCTGCCAAGCGTCAATCCACGCTTTCATGTTCAAGTGCAGAGGCCGAGTATTGAGGGGTAGCCAATGTGGTTTCTGAGTTATGTTGGTTACGTAATCTTCTTTTAGAGTTTCATTGTCCTATTCAGAAAGCTACCTTGGTGTATTGTGATAATATAAGTGCCCTCTACCTTTCTGGTAATGCAGTTTAGCACTGGCGCACTAAACATATAGAGATGGATATCCACTTTGTTCGAGAAAAGGTAGCTAGAGGACAAGTACGCGTCTGTCATGTCCCTTCTAGATATCAAATTGTAGACATCTTTACAAAGGGTCTTCCCTCGGTCCTTTTTTGAAGATTTTAGAGACAATCTCAGCGTATATGTTGAAGACAAATGGGCCATCACGGGCAGATGCAGATTGTGAGCCCATCACAGGCAGATTAGATCTAGTCCACAATTGTATATTTGGTATATATTAGACTTAGTCTTGTACCTTAATTAGTAATGTAATATTACCATAATTGTATAGTTAGTCTCCATATAGAATAGGGATTTAGATGTAGAATAGGAAAAGAATTTTCTATTGTAACTTGTATATATATGTCTTTCATCAATAAGAATAATCAAAGGATTAATTCTTTCTGAATCGAACTAATTAAATATCCCGATATTTGTTTAGTTTTTGTTTTCTTTGCTTTTAAAATTTAAAAAACGATAACATTTGATTTTATTTTATTGAAACAAAACCGAAAGAAAAATTGAAGCAAACCAACAAATTTTATATACACATTTTTATAATTATATATATGCAATATATTAAATTTTATAAATAAATTTTAAATACTTTATATACTTCTTCATCAAAATTTTATTTATCTCTAATAGGCTAATGAACTTACACCTAAATTAAACTCATTTCTTAAAAGAAAGACATGAATCCAAACCGATTTATTCAAAGAAACAACTATAAAATTTACCTAAAATTATTTTATATTTTCTATAAACTTTATTCACTTGATTAAAACTTATAAATCTTAAGACATTTTCTCTATAGTCCAAGAAAATTATAGCCACCACAATTGAAGGGTAATAACAAATTATAAGTTGGAAAAAGATAGAAAAATTCTTTCCTAATTGTAGGAAAAAATAAAAAATAAAAATATCATTAAGTTTCTTAAAAAAACCTGAAAAACCAAATCAAACTGACTACGATCAAACGAATTGTCGTGTATTATTTGGTTTGGCTGGTTCTAATAATTTAAAACCGACTAATTTAGTTCGATTGAACCATAAACACCGCATGGCGTGTACTGGCTCGAGAGGAATAAAGGCGAAGAAACTGATCCGCAAATAATGTTACTTCCAAATTTAATTAAAGAGAAGTAAGATTCCTAACTCAACTAAATTTCCTCCTAAAATTGATTACTAAACTTAGTGTATTAATATTTCTCAGCCATTACATATAGGACCTAACATTATTCTTGATATAGATTTGCTACACTAACATACAATTGAAGGCTCATTTGAATTTTGAAGGGTTGATAACTAGATCAAATAAGAACTTGAAACTGGACCAACATTATGTTTGGATTTATACTTGTTAATCACACCCTGAACTAATCGAAATTTATACCCATACGGGTCTTTTTTTTTTTTGGATTTATACCGGTTTAGTTTTTGGAATGATTAGTGTTTGAAATTCGTTTGTATAACATTTTGAAAAGAGAAGTAATATGCACATCCTAATTGTCCAAACCAAAAAACCCAAACTAAAGAATTAAAAGTTTCAATTGGGCTTGAGTTTTCGATTTAGACCGAACAATGCACGGCCCTAATTTTCCGCTATTTGGTTTATTCTTCTTAATAAATATTGGGAAACTAACTGAAATACCCCACAAAAATAAACTAATTACCCGCCTCATGCCTCTTTTAAATAAATTATCCGACGTATCCCCTCGCCCAAAACTATTTACCCGACATACCCCCTCGCCCAAACTCCTTCCTTTGTAATATCATCACAATATATTTATATACCAGTGTAGAGAATGTATATTAGGCCTAACTCAACCCCAAAAGCTAGCTCAGAGGTGAGAATTGTCCAAGTCCATATAAGGAGTCCATGTTCTCATTCTATTTTTCGATGTGAGACTCTTAACACTCCCCCGCACGCCCAAACCTCGTTAACTAGAGCGTGGACAATATAGTTTGGTGGCCCAACATCAGTGAACAAATAATTGGAATGAGTCTGACTCTGATACCATGTGAAGACACATTTTCACATCAAGTTGATGAATCAACCATTTCTTTCTCATAGCTATGCTCAAAATAAAGGCGTGGTGTCCGCTTAACCATCGATCAATGTCTCACCAAAATCAACTCCTCCTATCGCCCATGCCATTTGCCACAAGTCTCGCTTTACGGGCGCTCAAGCTCACCGCTATCTTTGAATTTGTGATGGTATAACCACATGCAACGATCACATTCACCCCACTAGTCTCTGCACAAGATCCTAAATGGGTCAGAGCGAGCATATTAATTCCTCATGCATGGTCGCATTTTAATTTGGGTCAAACTTGACTAATTTTAGGTTTTTAGGTATATGTGAGATAGTCTGAGTGGATAGGTTAAAGTGGACTTTAGGTTGAATATCACATACCGGGTACGGGTTTCTATACGCTGGCCTGAATCGAGACTTTGGGACGGAATTAGGGAAATAGGACGGGTGAGTGATGGTACCGCAGATGGGGTCGCTGTGGTCATGGTCATCGATGGTCATGGGATGTCGATAATGACGGGCAATGAGGCGAGGAGGTTGGTCGACTAAACATGGTGTCGGACCTGAGTAAGAGGTGGGGTTCGATAAGAGTTGAAGTGATAAGACAACGGCGGTGGAGACCGTGATGGGATAGCCGCATATTAACACTATGTATGGCGTGGCGGAGAGAAGTGTCCGGATCATTGGAAGCCGTAATCGCGACTTGAAGTTGTTGGACGCTTGCAAAGGAAAAATGTTTTCTCGAATGATACATGGCAGAGACTAGGATTTAATGTGTGGATAAATCATAGCATAAGTACCCCTATGTTTTGACGGTAAACCTAAGAAGACGCAAGGAGAGGTGCGAGGTGCTAATTTGTGAGGGGTCGTGGAGGCAAGATTGGTAGCGTAGACAATCGAAAATCCGAAGGTGATTATATGAAGGGATCCGATGAAATAGAATTTCGGGAGGGATTTTATTTTGACGAGTACGTAGGTAATATATGTTAAGGTATTCTACTATTTTTAAAGCATAGAACCAAGGGGGAAAAGAAGCTTGAAAGAGTATTGTACGATCATATTGTTAATGATGCGAGTATTATTTCTACTTATCATTTTGAGGTGAGGTATGAGGGCACGAGAATCAAAACACCATACCATTATCCGAACATTTTTTTATGAAAGGGGGAATTATTAAACTTACGACCATTGTCACATTGAAACAATTTTATGTCATTTTCAAACTGTGTTTTAACATATGTTCGAAATTCAAGAAACGTGAAGTAAACTTGAGACTTATATTTGAGCGGATAGATCCAAAGAAAGTGAGAGAAGTCATCTAATAATACCAAATAATATTTATGACCCAGTTTGCCAGTAATGGGAGATGTCCATAAATCTGCATGAATGATGTCAAAAGGAGAAAAAGTAATACTTAAAGATGACATAAACAGAAGTCTAACATGCTTTCCTGGAGGACAAGAATAGCAATTTAGGCAAAATTCCCTTTATTACATTGTTAAATCGTGACTTCTAATAAAGTTAAAACCGTGCTCCGGTGTCCAAGTCTCATGCAAAGTTGATAGAGAGATTGCAACAGTGAGGTATGTGGATTGATACTTGCAATGTGGAGGAGAAATGATAGATGTCCCCACACTATCAGATCTCGTAAAGAGGTGTCTCCACACGTATGTCCTTCACAGAAAAAACATAAGGATCAAACTCAATATATATGAATTTGTCACTAGCGAATTTCCTAACCGAGATTAAGTTTTTAATAATATTAGGAGTATATAGGACATTTTTTAAGGGAAGGGGAGGGTGAGGTGACGGTGTTTTAGTGGTTCCGTAGCCTTGAATTGGAATGTGATTGCCATTTTGGACCAAAATAAATTAAAGATTTCTCAAATTAAATAGTTGAAGAAGATTATCATTGTTATGAGTGAGGTGGAATGTGGCACTCGTGTCCATATACCAGGCATCATTGTACTACAGTAAATTTATAGTATTGTAGGCTTGACTCAGTTCTTCAAGGGACATAAGGTTGTATGGCTGTTGTGGTTGTTAGGCTAGAGATAGGTAAGCCTGATGTTGTTAGGACGTGTAGCGGGGGGGCTGGAGGTGGGCCAATAATTCCTGGTTGTTGGCGCTGTCTAGTGAATTTGGATTGGGCCGTCGTATATATACATGGTGGTGAGGCCCAGGTCCCGGGGCTGTGGGCTATGGTCATGTGCCATAGTGTTGGGCCGACCTACTGGGAGGGGTGTTTGGTCGGTCGTGACTATCCCACTAGACCTGGAGTTACCACCATGACCCTTCCCTCAGTCATTGCCTCGATTCCCACGACCACACCCTATTTCATATTCTCAGTCACCACATTGAGGGTGGTGGTCCGTGTTGTGTTGTGAACCGGCGGGTGTAGTAACAGTTGGCGGTACGTCAACTGCCAATTCTTGTTGATTGTGTTCATTCTATTTGGCTCGTCTAGTCTCTTTCAATAATAATTGTGATCAGACTTTGTTGAAGCTAGGGAGAGGATCCACTTATTGGATCATCATTTCAAGTGTGTGTTAGGCATATTTTATATACACCTTTTGAGTAATTCTTAGTTAGTCTTTGGCCCATTTTTGTAAAAATACGTGTCATGTTAGTATAGATTTTCTTTCTTTTGAGCCACAGTGGTTTAAAATGGCACATTGGCGAAAAGAATCAAAAAGAGGGCAGAAACAGAGATTCCAGAGCCAAAAGAGATGAAAAGTCGGCATCCCGGACGAAGGACAGGGCGGCGCCGTGACTCCACTTTATCAGCGAAAGCAGCGCCACGGCGCCCAAAAATCTTACGAGTCGCAGGAGTTTCGGCGCCACGACGCCGGTCTCAGGGTCGTGGCGCCGACGCGGATTTTCAGCCAAATCCGAATGGGAATGGGCCAAGACCAAGAGGGAAAAGTTGGGAACATTTTTAGAGGATATAAAAGGCCTTAGGGCAGATTTTTGAAGGGTTCCACAATCCCTAACTCTACACAACACATAGTTCTTGAAAGCTTTAAGATTGGAGGCTTGTTTTTGAGTAATTATTTTTCAGTTTATGTTGGATAATCTTTTAGTTCTTAGCATGTCTATTGTTAGGAGCTAAACTTTAATTAGGGCTTTTCATTCGAATCACTTGAACCTCGTTTTATGATTTAATGCATGATTTTGGTTTCTTCTTTATATAGTTGAGATTTATTCAATAATTGTTTTGATTGCTTGGTAATTAATTGATCACTAATTATCATCACATATATTATTTCTAATCGAGATCCGAAAGAGGAGATTGTGGATATGCTATAGTTGAATAAACATAAGTTAAAATCGTGGACGAAAGTGCCCTGATACTTGTGTAGTTTAATAGGTTATTGTTCTTAATCCTCCATCAGGTAAATCTTATCATCGAAAGATGTATGGTTCTGATCGGTTGAGTATTTATATATCCTAACCGGAATATAAAATGGCTTAGTTAACCTGCTATCTCAAAATAGAAGAAGAACCTTTATCATTGCATTAAAGATTAAATCGAATAGATAGTTGAGGAGATTGGAAACCCTATTTTCACCATATCTGATTTAAGTAAAGCAATTTAGTTAACTTTTATAATTATTTAGTAGTCATAGATACAAACAACCATCAAAATATCGATCACCAGATAGATACCATAGGATAGAAATTGGTAATTGAACACTAATCCCTGAGGACGATATTCGGTCTTACCTAGACTATATTACTTGTCACGATACGTGCACTTGCGTTAAGCGTGTGGATAAATCGCTAACAGTGTGTCGTGCTCATATTTCGGCAAACCAGTAATAAGTTGTAACACCATCTTTGTTTCGGAAATCGGAGTGCCAAAATTAGACAATTGATCGGCAATCAATTTTAGTTGTTTACAATAGTCTAACATGTTGGAAAAATGTTCAAGACGGGTGTTGTTAAATTGTTCCTCCAAATAGATGGCACGTGTATGTTTGTTGTCTTGAAATATTTCCTCTAGTCATGTCCATAATTCATGAGTCGTAACACCTGTCTTCATAATAGTATGAAGTAAATCCTTAGATATGGTGTCATATATCTATTGTTTAACAATTACATCTAGCCGCTTCTACATCAGGTTGTCGACACCGGGTGGATGAGGCGTGGTGGCATCAATGTGATCTAAGACGTTGTATGCACAAGCATGTATTTGAAATAATTCAACACACGATGAGTATTGTCTATCTTCTTGATCAAGAACCGAAGTAATAAAGTTCTTGATATTTGTTACGGTAAAGGCCGAATGAAAGAAGGTAGGATAGAAGGAGGGAAGATGTGTGATGTCAGGGTTGGAAGAGGAACCCTTAGGAGATTCGTAAGTATCCATGAGGGGGTAGTTTTAAGTGGTTCAAGAGAAGGAGAAAAAAAATAGGGTTAGGGTAGGAGGTTGACGCCGCCGGAAGCTAGGAGAGGGAGGGGGTGAACAAGAGTGGTAAGAAGGGTGTTTAGGGTTTGGCTCTTGATACCATATAAAGAATGAATCTTGGGCCTAACTTATTGGAGTGCAACAATGTAAAGATGTTGAAGTGCCACATAACAAGCTAAGGTGCACTGAAATAGCGTGCAACAACAAGTCTCTCAAGCATTTCCCTTGTTTAGTTTGTTAGTTATAGCATAATAAGTGGTTAGTTGATTACCTTCTTAATTAAAGTGTTTAGAGACTTGTATAAATAAGTGCACACAACACTTTTACAGTTAAGAGAAAAATTGGAAAGCTCCCACAAATATCTTGTGTTCATCTTCCTTTCTCTTCTTCATATCTCAGCGATGATCAGTTGCATGCGTGTTGCGGCGTGATCACATCATGAAATTCAACATGGTATCAAAGCCATAGCATTGATGATCGACGAATTACGTGTTGCGATAGGGAATTGGTTAGTCGTCTTCTGTCTTCAATTGACAAATAATTACAGATCTAATTGTGATTCCGATTTCTATTTCGGATCAATTTCTAAGTTGCAGCTCTAATTGCGATTCCGATTTCTATTTCGGATCAATTTCTAGTTGCGAATTTTTTTCTGGAACGAATTGATTTCTAGGTCTGGATCTCTGCATGTGCGATAATTGAGTGTTAATTTTCAAATATTTGATATTCATAATCGCAACTGATGGAGAATGAACCTTCGACCACATCACACACAGTAACATTGGACGAGAATTCGAGTTTGAGCTCGAATATTGTTGATCATAACCATCAGTTATTCTTAAGTGCTTCGGATGCAGCTGGGACAGTTCAAGTGGAGATACAACTAATAGGAATGGAAAACTATACATTGTAGAGTCGGGCAATGAGGCTCACATTGTTGACGAAGAATACGATTGGTTTCATTGACGGAACTGTTAAGAGAGACACCTTTGGCGCATCTCAAGTAAGACAATGGGATCGATGCAACGCGATGGTCATTTCGTGGATAATGAAGAATGTAAATAAGAATTTTCTTAGTGGAGTTTTATACAGATCCACTGCATACGCAGTGTGGAAAGACTTAAGGGAGAGATTCAACAAAATTAATTTGTCACGAGTATATAAATTAAAAAAGGAGTTAGCAATGTTAGATTAGGGAACCTCACCTGTTTCTGGTTACTATTCGAAAATGAAAGATCTATGGGATGAGATAGATTCTATTATTCCTCCTCCAACGTGCGATTGTAATAACCCAAGGACATATATTGAACACTTGACAAACCAAAGGCTGCTAGAGTTCCTAATGGGTCTAAATGATAGCTATAATCAAACAAGGAGTCATATTCTACTAATGACTCCTATACCTAGTGTAAATCAAGCTTATTCTATGATTGCTCAGGATGAGAGTCAAAAAATTATTACTGGAAGGTTTGCAAGTCTGGGAGATCAAAATGCTGAGGGAACTACTTTGTTCATCAAGTCATTACAGAGCAGACATCAGAGGCCCTACTCCTCCAATATGTTTTGTGATCATTGTCAAATTTAAGGACACATCAGGAATACATATTACAACTAATGTTCTGTGATTTCTGCAAGAAACAGGGACATGTAATGGAAAAATGTTATAAGATTATAGGTTATCCCTCAGATACTAAAGGAAAAAAAGGGCAAACATTGTGGTTACAGGAGCACAATATGGGGATGAAGATAGACTATAGGTCCTCCAGACAAATATGAGAAAATGCTTACCATGCTGGGTCAACAGGCAAATACAAGTGGATATTGTCAAAACCAGACAGTCTTGGCTGAAGATCCTTTAGCCAATTCACATGCTCCCAGAGTACACATGGCAGGTATACCTGTGATCCCTAAGAAACTTGATAGCTGGATAGTAGATTCAGGGGCTACAAACCATATGGTTAGTACTGCACATATGCTGGAACATGTTGATCACATAGAGACTGCAGGCAAAGTACATTTACCCACTGGTGACTCAACAGTTATTACACAAACAGTAAGCTGTAGGTTAAAAGGGGGTGACATGATAAAGTATGTGTTGTGTGTTCCAAGTTTTAAATTTAACTTACTCTCAGTATCAAAATTGGCAAAGGAGCTAAATTGCAGTGCTAGGGTTTTTCCTGATTTTTTTGTCCTACAGGATCTCTTCACTGGGAAGGTGAAGGAGATTGGTAGGAAAGTGGATGGCTTGTACATGCTGGAATCTCATAGAGGAGTATGAACCAAGATCATACAGTGAAGCAGTCAAGGACAAGAGGTGGATAGAAGCTATGTAGTCATAAATTCAGGCTTTAGAAGACAATAAGAAATGGGAAATAGTTGACTTACCCAGCAACAAGAAGGCTATAGGTTGCAAATGGGTTTACACGATCAAATACAAGGCTTCAGGAGAAGTGGAGAGATTCAAAGCAAGGTTGGTCGCAAAGGGATACAACCAAAGGGAAGACATTGATTACCAGGACACCTTCTCTCCTGTTGTGAAGATGGTGACAGTTAGAACAGTTATTGCTTTGGCTGCTGCAAGGGAATGGGTCATATATCAAATGGATGTGTCTAATGCATTTCTCCAAAGGGATCTTGCTGAAAAAGTTTATATGAGTCTACCTCAGGGTGTCACACATGATCAAGGCAAGGTGTGCATGCTTATTAAATCCTCTGGTCTTAAACAAGCATCTAGACATCAAACATTAAATTGATCACGACTATTGTCTTCTGGTTTTAGTCAAAGTCATTTGGATTATTCCTTGTTTACAAGAAAGGACATAAATAAGATTGTAATAGTATTGGTTTATGTTGATGATTTACTCATCACTAGGAATAATGGTGAGATGATTGCTGAGACCAAGAAAGCATTACAACAACACTTCAAAATCAAAGACCTGGAGAGTTGAGATATTTTCTAGGCTTTGAGTTTGCTAGAAATAAAAGTGGTATTGTAATGCACCAAAAGAAGTATGCCTTGAATCGTCATGATATAGGATTCACGCGGCTAAACCTGCAGGACACCAACGAAGACAAATGTCAAGTTGACTCATCTGCTTATGATCAACATACGCAGCTACAAGATCATCCAAGCGTTGATGGGGTGATCGATGATCCACTTTTGGAAGATCCATCTAGCTATCGTAAACTTATTGGAAGGCTCTTATATTTGACCAACACAAGGCCGATATTGCCTTTGATGTCCGGTAGCTGAGCCGGTTCATGCAAACACCGAATTGTCACATCAGTGGGCTGGCGAGAGGGTGGTCAAGTATGTGAAGCAAACACCGTGGCCGGGTGTTTTTCCGGCCGCAGGAGGTCGGACATTGATTGCTTTGTGATGCAGATCGGCATCCCGCCCAAACACTAGAGATCTACATCGGATATCTCGTTTGTTGGTTCTTCCTCATCTCTTGGAAGTCTAAGAAGCAGATCACAATATCCGTGAGCTCGCTGAAGTGAATACTTAAGTATGGCTTCGTGGTTGCGAAATAGTATGGATTTCGTGACTATTTCGAACTAGGTGTTCATTTGCACGCCCATCTCTATATATAGTGATAGCAAATCTGCCATTCAAATAGTCTGCGAATCCGGTGTTTCATGGCGTTTAAACACATTGAGATATATTGCCACTTCATTCGAGAGAAGATTTAACAAGAGTGGTTTCTGCGCTTATACATTGCACCAAAATCAGCCAGCTGATTTGTTGACAAAGAGCTTGACTAAGGGTGTCCACAAGCATTTGTTACTCAAGATAGGTATGAAGAACTTGTTTGCAGTACCTAGCTTGCAGGGGGGTATTGGAGTGCATCAATGTAAAGATGTTGAAGTGCCACATAACAAGCTAAGGTGCACTGAAGTAGCATGCAACAACAAGACTCTCAAACATTTCCCTTGTTTAGTTTGTTAGTTATAGCATAATAAGTGGTTAGTTGATTACATTCTTAATTAAAGTGTTTAGAGACTTGTATAAATAAGTGCACACAACACTTTTACAGTTAAGAGAAAAATTGGAAAGCTCCCACAAATATCTTGTGTTCATCTCCCTTTCTCTTCTTCATATCTCAGGTGATGCATCCAGTTGCACAGGTCGTATGCAACTGTGATCACATCATGAAATTCAAATAACTTAACCTCAAAAGCTAGCTTGTAGGGTGAGGATTGTCCAAGTTCATGTTCTCATTTCATTTTCGATGTGGGACTCTTAATACAATGTTTTTGTGTCAGTGTAAGTATGCTGAATTTTCGGATCTCTCTTTTCAGATCTGGTCACTGTAATTATTATTCTATTATAATTATGTAAAATATAGATTATTCTCTAATCAGGTTTGTAAATTGTAAACACCTATAAATATTGCATTAAGAAAAATTACACTCTTCTACAATCAGAATGGTATCATGAAGGACTAAGAGAAGGACTGAAGTAGTCTCTTATATTAACAGTGAAATTGGGTCGTTCATAGAATCCATTCCTATTACATCCGGATATCAACGCCGTCCACATTTTCAAGTCCTTCACAAGGAAAGACTAGAGGGAAAATTCAATCGAGGTCAAATTATGATATAGAAAGAATATTTTGTTTGATAGCAGATGCATACAAAGTATCAGTCAATCTAAAAGCATTGTTTGATGTAATTAATTCAGTAGAATCATGTTGAGTAATTGAGATTCTTTTACCATTGTCCATAGCTATGCCTTCTGATGCGCATTAAGATGCACACACTTTAAACGCAAGTGCACGTTATCGTGACAAGTAGTATAGTCTTGATAAGACCGAATATCATCCTCAAGGATTAGGGTTCAATTACCAACTATCTATTTTTTTGGTATCTATTTGGTGAATTGATAATTGATTTGTTGTTTATAACTAAGAATTATGCAAGCTATTTGAATATAAAGATTTATTTCAGTGGTGATGAGAATAGGGCTTCCATGTATCCTTACTATCCGCTTATGCTACTTACTAATGCATTAACTTATGATATTCTTATTTTGGAGAAAGCAGGTTTACGAAATCGTTTTATACTCCCGTTAGGGTTATATAAACACTCAACCCCAGTATCGCACCTTACCTACCTTTCGGTGATAAGGATAACTCTATAGGAGGATTAAGAACAAAAACCTAGTCGATATCGCGCATAATGCAAAATTAGGGTTGTTAAGCCTCTCATCAACGCTACATAAATAATTGAGGTGTTTTCATCCCTAATCCAAGAATGTCTACCCAACTTACAGCATATTCACAATCCCCCTCTTTCGGAATCTGATTAGAAATCATATAGTGATAATTAGTTGTCAATTAATTACCAAGAGTTCAACTCAATTATTGGATAGATCTCACAATAAGAAAAATAACCATAAGCATGCATTAATTTATAACATAAGTTTCTAGCAATTCAACATGGAAAGCCCTATAAGAGAATTAGTTCCTAGCCATAAATATGACAAGAACTAATTCAAAGTTCATCATACAAAAACTGAAATAAAGTAAAGAAAAGGGAAAAGAAATTACTAAACTAATGGTATCCAATCTCCAAGCAAAAGTCTTGTGTTGTGCCAGAAGGGGAACCCAAAATCGCCTAGGTTCTCCTTTATAGGCCGCAAACCGCCTCCTCTTTTCCTTCAGCCTGGCATTTTCGCCAAAAGACTAATTTTTTCCGCGTCGGTCTTGTGCGCCGAGTTCTGCAATCCGTCGGGTGTTTTGGCGCGCGCCGATATCTGCTGCGAGGCGCGCGGCCTGGAACTCTGTAGCTTCTCGGATGTTTAGCGCCGCGACCTGCATCTGGTGCGAGGCGCCGCTGCAAGTTCTGTAGCCTCTCTGAATAGTGGCGCGCGCTTTTGTGCAGGAAGCCGCGTACTGGTCCGATTTTTCCCTCGTTCGCCACTTTCTCTGTTTCCAGCTCTGGCATCTCCTCTTTTGCCCTCTTTTAGCTCCTTTTCCGCCATTTGGCCATTTTAACCACTTTGACTCAATAGAAAGGAAAACTATCCTAATACAACATTTATATGTACAAACGACAAAAGACTAACTAAAATCGACTAAAAGGTGTATATAAAATACACCGATCAAATACCCCCAAACTTAACCTTTGCTCGCCCTCGAGCAAAGATAGAAAGAAATAAAATAAAAGACTCAAAGAACGAAAAAAATAAAAGACTCACTGCCATTGATCACTTTTGCTGCATAAGTGTTAACTAGAAAAACATGAAGGTTAGCAGAATAATATGCAGGAACATATAGCATGAAATTTTCAGCACATTAAGCTAGATATTTCGCAAACTCATACTTATCATGCTTTGATGGAAGTCAATATACTAAATTATGCATATAAATTCAAGAATTCCTATGGCATGCTTACTTGTTATTCTCCACTAATCCTGGATATGCATAGAAGAGATCTTTAGGACTTTAAGGGTTGTAATGTAGACTTAGGTATATGTAGGTAAAAATAGGCAATTTAGGCTCATTTCGTGTACCATAAGCTCTTCAGCTTTTCAGTATTTCCCTTTTTCTTTTTGTTATTTTCTTCATTTCGATTCTATCTTTCCCCTCTTTTGTTTTGGGAGAGTGAAGTATATAATAATGACAAGCACCCCCAAACTTAGGCTTTTGTCTATTTCTTATTACTTTTGTATTGGGGTGCAACAGACTTATTCGCTCTTTTTTTTGTCTCTTTTTTTTAACACAATGTATTCCACTATTTCATATTTTCACTTATGGTACAATTTGTGGGAATATAGGGTGTCAAAGAAGAGGTTTCAAATTTAGGCTCAATGGGGCTGACTAGGGATATTTTTAAAGTACAGAATAGAAAAGAATGGTAAGAATTGGCTATCAAAGAAATGCCTGAGTCATCTCCCTAGCATGCATATCCTAACTATTTCGCCTCAAATAGCAAGCAATCATAACACATAAGTATTTATCATTTAGCATGCATAACTCAAGCAAGAAACTCCAAATAGACAGATTCTGTGAGTTTTTGGCATATCTAACTTAGGTATTTAGATAGTTGCTTCAATTCCGTTACATTATTCCACCTTACTTCACTAGGTGTTTCTAGCAACTACAACATTCATGATCTTTGACAGGCAATTATGACTCAAAAAGAAAAAAAATTTGGTGACTCAAAAATAAACATAAAAACAATCAAAAAGACTAAAATAAAACATAACATGACACAAATAAAATACCCCCAAACTTAAATCACACATTATCCCCAATGTGTGTCGACTCAAAGACAATAAAAGAAATAAGATACTTACAAACTTTGGTTAAAATGGTGGTGGTGGTGGTGGATAATGCATCGACCATTGGTTGAACAAGGAACTCAACTCGTTGATTTGTTGCCTTGTTTCTTGCTGTCCTTGTACTCTCGTGTCCAGTCCGCATCATCCTCATCCGATTTTGATACAATTGCTCCATTGTGGGCGCTGGAGGTTCTGCTCGCGTAGTTTGTCGGTGGCTAGGTCCCGCCATATTGAGCCCTATTTCGTGCTCATCTTCGCCCATGGCGGCCTCTCTGCCGGTGGTTGTACTCTCCTTTCTTTGGTGGGCTTGGTGCAGGAAAGAGTGCACTATCCCATAGGACACATGCAGTTGGTTTCTTTCATGAGTGTCAGTGGGTAGTTGTGGAACCGCACTCATGTGACATAGCTTGGTGATAACTGAGCCATGTCCCAATCCGCCTGTTGTTACCAACCTGCTGATTTCCTCAATGCTCTGCACTATTTCTTTCCCCACATCAATCGTCAACCTCATAATTCCATATATCGCTTAATCCTATCCTCGACACTCGGTGAAGTGTGGATGGAATCACGCGCGCGTAAATATAGCCAACCTTTGGCTACTTTGTTGAATTGGCACTGCTCAAGTGCTCTTGACCCATTTCTTCCAATATCAAAAAGCGCCCATGGTAGCTCACTGTGTCTGCAACGGCATTCAAGTCGATGTTGTAAATGCTTATAGACCATGTTCTAAAGTGATTCCAATCACTTCTTTATTCAACATCAAATGTTTTCAATTGTATATTTATATCCTCTGCATCACAGTACATAATGTCCTTACAAAGCATCCCTTTCCACCTTCTCCTAAAATTGGCATAAAATTCACGCACCATCATTGTTGTGTTTCTTGGTGCTATCTTCTCCGGTTCACAAATTTTCTCCACTCCTTAACTCAATCATCTCCCGAATGGGCTCATAAACATCCTCTTCCCATATGACTCCTCGGTAGTCCATTCCCTTCTCGGTATTAAAGTGCAGTATCGCTTTTGTATCTTTGGTAGGCTTGGTAGCTCACAAACCTATTTTCATCGTATTGTGGGGTTGGGGTGGATGTGGAGCCTCTTCTTTTCCTGGTGGCCATGGTTAAAACAGTTTCTGGATCTTACAATTTAGTGGCACAACTGTTTCCTACACAATTAACAACTAGCAGCGAACACAACACCCCCAAACTTCAACTTTTCTACCCAATACCCACACTCATGTTTCTACTCTTTTCTCCAAACTTCACAATCAACTTTTCAGTACCCAATTACTTCAACTACAATACTCCTTCAAACTACTACCTCCTGTGACTTCAGTAAAGGATTCAAGAACAGAAAAGGATTACCTTTTTATGAGAAGCTTCAAGCTGTTCTTGTTTCTAATGGTGGTTTGAGGCTATGGAATGGAGCTTTGTTGGTTGAGATGGCTAAGGGTTTTTAGGAATTTAAGAGTTTTGGTTGTGGTTGGGTTTAATTTGTGGAGGATTTGTGGGCAAATTTTTGGAATTTCGTGGGTTTTTGGAGAGGAAGGGTTAGGTTTTTGAAATTGGATTTGGGAAAATCGATTGGCGTTTTAAGTTCGATTCCCGCCGCCGCGGCCTTTTAGCCGCGCCTAAACTCTGCGCTCGCCGGGACTTTGCGCGACCGCTCACAGGCGGCCGCTTAAACTCGCAACTTTCGGAATTCTACTGCGCGGCCACTGCTCAGCGCGCGCTAAACTTCAGCGCTGCTCGATTCTTTTGGCGCCACTCACGCGTATGGCTTACCCGCTTTTCTGGAAATTCTGGCTTTTCTTCAATTTATTTCAGCACTCAATCACAAAGACAAACACAAGACCCCAAGACCGTGAGGCGTTCTTAGACAAAATAAAATAAACTAAAGATGAAAGTAAAATAACATAATTGAAAACGCTGTTGCCTCCCAAGTAGCGCTGTCTTTAACGTCTTTTAATGGACGCAGTTCCTTAGCTTTAATAACCACGTGGATTAAGCCCCCAACCAATCCATTTCCTCCACATTTGGCGTTTTATTTTTCTTCTTTTCTTCTTAGCATTATCAGTAAGGGGGAGCTCAGGAATACTTACCTCCTTTAGTGGTATTTCAGCAAACCATGCCTGCTTTCTTGGGCTCATCGCTCTTTGGTTGAATTGTATTGGCTCGCATGGGGGTTTGATGGTGTTGATTGCAAAGCACCCACTCATTTTTGGTGGCTCAATGACGTGTTTAAAAACTTTAAACACCATTTCTTCAGACTCCACCCTTAGTGTTAATTCTCCTTTTTCAACATCAATCAAAGCTCTCCCCGTTGCTAGGAATGACCTCCCCAATATGATAGGGATTTCCGCGTCTTCTTCCATATCGAGGATGAGGAAGTCTGCAGGAAAGAAGAATTTTCCTACTTTTACAATCACGTCCTCGATCTTGCCTCTTGGATGAACCACCATCCGTCGGCTTCTGCAGACTTATTGTGGTTGGTTTGGCACCTAACTCAATCTTTTAAATACCGATAAGGGCATTAGATTTATACTTGCCCTAAATCATATAGAGCTCTGTTGCAGTTACCACCACATGCAAGGTAGTGTAAAGCTCACGGATCTTTTAGCTTTGGTGGCAACTTTTTCGCAAGATAGCACTACACTCTTCTCGATTGCTACTATTTCGTGATTCGCCAACTTCTTTTCCCCAAAATCTCCTTCATAAACTTGAAATAGGAGGCATCTGCTCTAATGCTTCTATGAAAGGTATGTTGATATGCGACTTCTGAATGTCTCCAAAATTTGGGGAATTGTTTATCAACCGCCTTTCGCTGTAGTCTCTAGGGGAAAGGGATCTTCTCTGTATACTCCTTCTCTGAAGTTTTCTTTACTGTTGGGCTAGGCTCAATCACCTTCTCTTTTTCTAACTCTGCTTTCTTCTCAACCATCGGTGAGGTATTTCGCTCAATGTCTTCCACTTCTCAATCGTGCCTTCGACATCGCCGACACGCTTCCTTCTGATTTACCTCAGTATTGCTTGGCAATGTCCCATGTGGCTCTTTGTTTGCTGTTTGCTACCGACCACATGTGTCTCAAGTTCTGAATGAGGATCTAGCCACATCATGAATTGGGTGCAGGCATTGGCGGTCGTCACAAACCGCCAACTCGTCGGGCTTTTCTTGCTGAACCGGTGCATTGAACTGTTGATGCTGTGGGGCTTGAATGAAGCGGTCGCGATTCTGATTCTGCTGGTTCTGCATCGCCCTATCACGATTCTGCGCCGACACGATCACGGTCTGCGCCCGTGATCGATCTGCGCCGCGCATCGATCTGCGCCCGCGGTCTCCTTTCCATGAGAAATTTGGGTGATTCTCCATCCCGGATTATAAGTGTTAGAGTAGGGGTTGTTCTGCTGCCTCGATAATTACCTATGGCCCGACACTCTGCTGCTCCATGGTATATTGTTGGAATCATTGAAGGACACTATCAAATGTATGTGGGCCACCACATATCTCATGACTTTAGGCATCTGTGCGCATTCATCGACATCAGTATGTTCTTTGCAATCGTTTCGCTAGAAGGGCCACTGGGCATTCAAGGCGTGATAAGATCTATTTCGTGGACTCCCATTCTTCTCCCATTTGTCGACCTCTCTTCCGTGACATGGTTGTTAGTGGCCATATCTTCTAATAACTCATGAGCGTCGTGGGCTGTTTTCCTCATGAATGCTCCACCCGCTGCTGCATCTATGATGGTTCTGGTTGTACTGCTCAGCCCGTTGTAGAAGATGTGGACCAAGTTCCACAACTCAATGCAATGGTGTGGGCACTTTCTCTGTAGATCTTTGAACCTTTCCCAAGCTTCATATAAGGACTCTCCATATGCTTGGTAAAAGTTGTTCAACTCCCCTCTCAATTTTGCTGCTTTACACGGGGGAAAGAACTTGGCTAGGAATTTCTGTGCCAGCTCTTGCCATGTAAAAATCGAATCGGCCGGCAGGGAATTCAACCATACTTTTGCTCTATCCCTAAGTGAGAAGGGAATGAGCCTCAATCTGACGGCATCATCGATGCGCCGTTATATCGAACGCTGCACATAGCTCGAAATTAGCTATGTGCGTATGTGATCCTCCGGCGATCCTCCGAATTGCACCGTGTCTGTACCATGCTCGTAATCACGGTTTTATCTCGGTTGTTAGCTCCTATCGCGGGAGCCTAATGCACGCTCGTGCTCCATTTACTCTTGGCGCATAGTCTCCCAAACTTCTTTCTGGCTGGACTTGGACTCTCTCTTCCACGTCTATTGGCGTTTGCCTAGGTATTCCTGGATGGGGCTAATTCTCTCTTAACCCTTCTCCCATCCCGTTGTTGTTCTGAACGCCGTTCATCTCTAACAAGGTTGCAATCCGCTGATTCTTTCTGTTCTGTTTGCAGGTTTTCTCAATTTCTGGATTGAAGGGAACAAGAGTGTCTGCTCCTCTTCTCCTTCGCATAAACTGACTTCCTGAAATAGATCAAAAACAGACAACAAATCACGGCACCTCGAATTTTCAAAAGAAAAACGTAAAAATTAAAAATTAAAATAAAAAAACCAAATTAGAAATTAAAAATAGACAAATTTGATATTGAACTATGCCTAATCCCCGGCAACGGCGCCAAAAACTGTTCCTAGCCATAAATATGACAAGAACTAATTCAAAGTTCATCATACAAAAACTGAAATAAAGTAAAGAAAAGGGAAAAGAAATTACTAAACTAATGGTATCCAATCTCCAAGCAAAAGTCTTGTGTTGTGCGGAAGGAACCCTTAAAAGCGCCTAGGGTTCTCCTTTTATAGCTATGAAACCGCCTCCACTTTTCCTTCAGTTCGCCCATTTTCGTCAAAGACCTAATTTTTTCAGCGTCGGTCTTGTGTGCCGCGAAGTTCTGCAATCCGTCGGGTGTTTTGGCGCGCGGCCCGATATCTCATGCAGCGGCGCGCTACTGGAACTCTGTAGCTTCTCGGATGTTTAGGCGTCGCGCCCCTGCGCTCTGGCATGCGAGTGCCGCGGCTGCAAGTTCTGTAGCCTCTGCAATAGTGACCGCGCCCTGCTTTTAGTGCGAGGCGCGACGGCCGTGCAGATTTTTCCTCGTTCGCCACTTTCTCTGTTTCCAGCGCTGGCATCTCCTCTTTTGCCCTCTTTTAGCTCCTTTTCCGTCATTTGACCATTTTAACCACTTTGACTCAATAGAAAGGAAAACTATCCTAATACAACACTTATATGTACAAAACGGGACAAAAGACTAACTAAAACTGACTCAAAAGGTGTATATAAAATACACCGATCACCTTCTAAACTTTTATATGCTTCAAGATTTGTATGCTTTGTGGTGACTTGATGAGTAGTACCGGAGTCGACAATCAATTGATTTGCTGCAGCTTGGTTACCTGAAAGAAAATATGCCTTTGCCTCTAAATGATTGTGAGACTATGACCAGTAAACATTTGCAGTGTGACCCAGTTTGTTGCATAATTGAAAGCGAACATGATTATTATTATAACGCCCTTGCACTGGAGTATTTGTACGATTGTTGGAATGCCATTGTGAGTTATTATTGGGTCCACGAGCAGTGTGATTGTTGGAATTGGTAGATCTGTTGTGAGTTACCATAGCAGTAGTTACGACAATGGTTTCTTTGTTCAACTCTTCATGTTTGAGAAAGAGCTCATAACCAATTAATTTTGCATACAACTCATCGTATGAGATGATGAAATCTCTTGCCCGAATTGCAGCGGAAATCTCACAAAAATATGAGCCAAGACCACTCAGAATTTTCACTATCAACTCATTATTGATGACAGTAACACCGGCAGTGGCGAGCTCATTGCAGAAGGAGCGCACTTGATGAAGATAATCAGCGATAGGGTGGGAGTCCTTTGATAGATGCACGAGCTGGTCACGAAGGTTAAAAATTCACGTTTGGGACTTGTTGGCATAAGTCAGGTGCAGGGAGTCCCAAGCAAGTTTAGCAGTGGAGGCAGCAATCACAGTTGCAGCAATCGTCGGATCGACAGAAGCCATTATGACATTCTCAGATCAATTGATCTTGGCGAATCAAATGGTGTATGCTCGTTACGCTCTTACCGCTGTTTTGAGTGAGAGTTGTCGAAGTAACGAGAGAAGAGTCGTCAAGATGGTCAAATAGATTGTGCCCGCGCATAAGCATGGAAATCTGGGCTTTCTATGTAGAAAAGTTATGACTGCCAACAAGCTTTATTGGCACTTGTGACACAGGATTGAACTGAACAAAAACGTTAGAGTTGATGTCCATGGAGTCCGCATTCCTTACGTTTTCAGGCATGCTAACAGTGAGTATGTGTGGTGGTAGTTAGAGGATCAAAAAAACTCTGGAGAGTTACGATGTAGGTTCTGATACCATATAATAAATTGAGCAAGATGAAACAAAACAATACTTTCATTAATTGATGAAGAACTGAAATATATACACAAAATAAACTAACAGTCTCCTCCACGGTGGAACTAGGGGTGGCAAATGGGCGGGTTACTGACCCGTCCAAATGTTACTTGGGTGGCAATGGGTGGAGTTGAAATGGGCTAAAAAGCGGATCAAAGTTCAATCCGCTCAATTTTTACTAAGCTTTAATTGTCTTATTTGTTTTTTTATAATTTTTAGTAGCTAATAAATTATTATTTTTCTTTTATTATAACTATATATAACATATCAAATAAAAAAAATATGTTTTAACATATTTTGATAGATTTCTCATGGATCAATTTGTGCTAGATATCAACCTAAAATTTGATGGATAGAAATTAATTGGGCTGAAATAGGTTGAACTAACGGGTCAATAATCCGCCCAAACTTGAATAGGTTAGGTGTGTTATGATTTCATGTGTTAAAGTTTGACTCCTAAAATAGTGGAAGCAAAAATAATAGCCTATGCAGTAAATAATCTAGGTACAGTAAAATATAAGCAGTAACAACCTAAAGGATAAGCAGTAAACACGTTCTAATAAAGGGTTAACACCCCAAATTCTAGTTAATTAATCTTTACCAAATCAATTTTCCTCTTCCAAGCTCAGATTAAAGTAAATGGGCGAGTCATAAGGCTAGCTAATCCATTAAGAACAAAATTAATTAAAGAAACATAGACGCACTTCATTAGAAATAAAAATCATTCAATACATTTGCAAAACAAGAGTTTCAAACCAAACTTTAATAATGTATATTTTAATAAATAAAATTCAAGTAAAGGAATGAAATACTACACACTTAAATATTCAATACAAAGTAAGTAATTAAAGAAATGATTAAGAAATTTTTCATTTAAGTGCTTCAATCTTCTCCTTCAATGGTGTGGTTCTCAAGGCTTGAAAACGTGGCAAAAGATGAAAAATGATATCTCCAAGTCTTGCTTTTGTAGCTCCACAATTTTACAATTCAAAAATGACAAAAATAATCCACAACTTTTCAGATTTCAGATTTACAAATCCGACCACTTTTTGCAATTTTAGTCACTTTTCTCTAATTTAGCTCCTTTCTGTTTCGTTTTAACTTGATTTTTTCCCGATCATTTCTAAATCACATAAAACTTGTAAAATGGAAGTAAACAATATTAAATGCACCAATTTTTCAATCAAACATAACAAAAGTCTAAGATTAAAAAAGAGATAAATTAATAAAATAGACACAAGAACCTATAAGGAATGATATGAAATGATCAGATACTTAGATATGTCATCAAATGACACGTATTTACCACTCCGATCAGTTTAATTTAAAAAGTTTACCAACTCTATGAGCCCCAAATTACCAGAAACTTGAACTGTGCACTCTACCGAATAGTGTCATGAGAAAACAATATATACTACTTAAAACCAACTTGCTATCTAAAACAATTTTTGAACACCCTATACGTTCTCTACTTGTATGTATGATTTGATTGGTCATTTGATTGTGCATGTAATCATTTGAATATTGGGGAACTTGTTTGAGTTTCGCTCTTGATGTATTATTACCATATACTAATCGTATATCAAAATATATCTTGAATCACTTGTATATCTACTTAAACATGCTTTAGCTTGCATCTCAAATATTCCATTGTCCTCTCGTTCATTAACTTTCTTAGCTTCTCGATAGAGCTTTGTTCATACATTTTATGATTACTTTTCCCTCTGTCTCAAAAAGATAGATTATCCTGCTTTCATTATTAGTTTGTCAAAAACACATTTATATATTTAGAAATAATTTATTTTAATTAGATGATTTATAGCCACATAAATATCTATGACTTGTTTTGAACCACACATTCAAAAGTATTTTTTATTTTTTAAACTTTATATCAAGTCAAACTAGGACAATTATTTTAAAACGGATTAAGTAATAATCAACATAGGTGTTAGAGTAAGCTGCTCACATTACATTCTCTCTGGGGTGACTCTTTTTCTAACTTTGCATGAACGTACTAGGATCAATTTGATAATGAGAATTGTTCTCTTTTTTCCATTTTTTTAATTTGAAAATTAACATTTAGCCATGATAATTTTGAATACAACCGAAAAATATCTATAACTATGTTTTCACGTTTTTTCACTTTTAATACATTCAAAAAGTCAAATATTCCTTGCAAAACGCCTACCATAATCATCATAGGAAGGAATATAATAAAAAAACATATATTTTACAACAACAATAATATATCCAGTAAAATTCTACAACGTTGGATCTGAAGATGATATAATGTACGATGACGTTACCTTTATCTTGATAAGGTTTGCGTAACAAGAAAAAAGAGAGATAGTAAAAAAGAATCCGAAGCTGGCCCCATAGAGAAAATTGTCTGTCGTCGTTTTCTCTTTAGCAAAATGTTACCTAATCATTCACAAGTCAATCTAGTTCTATCAGGATTTTACAATGGTTAGTAAAAGCTTGTGTTTTTGCTTCCTAAATAGAAAGAGCAGCAAAACTAAGCAAGAAGTGTTAGAATAAGATGATAAAGATGCCTCATCCTTTCCATTTACAAAGGATCTCAATATATACAAGTAAAAGGGAGAAGATTGTTAGCCTTCATCTTCTCAATTCTATCCTAAAATACACTACTTAAAGAAAGATCCTATACTAATTACTAGGACTGGCCAGTGGGCCGGGCCGGGCCCACCGGGATCGGGTTTAGCGGGATCGGGACGGGGTCGGGGCGGAGAAGAGGCGGTCGAGTCAGCCGGGCCTGGCGAGGGTCGGCCGGGACCATACTGTGTCCGCCCCGGTCCCCCCCGCTGGGTAAGTGGGCCTGACGGCCTGCCTGTCAAAGGGTTTTGTTTTGTTTTTTTAATTTTTCACTAAATTAAAAATACTAAATTAATAACAAAGTAACATTAACATATACTTGTCATATAGTCATATACATATACTATAATATTATAGACTTATAGTATTATAATTATAGTATTATACTCATATATATAATATATTTATAAAGTATAAAGTTATAAACTATAAAGTATAAACTATAAAGTATAAACTATAAAGTATAAACTAAATAATTAAACAAAGACAAGAAGAGTGTAAAAAAAACATCTCAAGGCTGTTTTTGTGCCTCTTATATTATTAATTATTTCATTGAAATATACAAGATTCAGAATTACAACATTGTAGTGTACTGTTGTTGAAAAAAATTGCAAAAGACATAGAAAAATTAAAAAATTGCAATGAAATAAATTACCAATTTGAAAATATTTTTTCTAGTTTCTTTATAATTTCTTGTGGTTCTTCGGTTGGAATTGGTATATCTTGGTCAAATTGTTCCACGTCGCTACTCATGCCTTCAGATAAAATATCGTTGTAGTTGTCGTCTTCTTCGTTAATCTGGTTGTGCAGCCTCGCCCGCTCGCTCGTATCCAATCTCTGAATAGTCGCCATCTCCAAGTCTCACTAATGAGTGTCTGTGCTCTCTATTTGAAATCGCTGCAGAAAAAGCGCTTTCGAGCGATTGATGGCGGAATGTTCAAAATATCTCGCCATCATTGAAAGTGTCGGAAATGTCTTCTCATTCTGCATCCAATATTTCAGCAAGTCTTCTTTTCCTTCTTCATTGATAACTGCTTGGTAAGGTAAATTACCCTGCAAAACAAAAACATCGAACTCGCTAATTTGGTTAGCATCACATTACCGCATTCTATTTTCAGGCTTTCAATAGAATTAATACTAGCCCGTAAGCAAGATGTCTTTTTTTAGGTTGTGTTGAAGAAGAAGATGGTACAAAAGTCGGTTCGTTACTAGCACTTTCTTCTGTAATCTTTGATATACTTTTTTGCATTCATCTTCTACGATATTCAACACTTCTTCTAGCGTTAGTTCAATAGGTGGCTCAACATTTAAATTTTTGGGAGTTGGAGGTGGTAGTACGTCCATACAGGTATAAATATTTTCAATAAGACTTTTACAACCTCTACTTTAATAGTCGGGTTTAATACAAGACCAATAATATAAATAGGAATAGAAATAAAATATTTCTTTAATTTCATAAACATTTTTTAATAGCCGCTTTATAAGAAGGTTTTTCATATATTCTTTAAGAAGTAAAAATATTATAGCTATATAAAACAACATAGTTGAAATAGTAGGATAATATAAAGTAGAAAATTCTTTTGTTGCTCGTTGAAAATTTTCTAGAAATACAATAAGTTCTCTAATTTTGTCCCAATCATTATCCACAACCATATCATTTGGATTTTGATTATGGGCGTTAAAAAATAAAGTAATAGGTTTTCTATAGTCATAAGCAACAACTAGTTGGTCATATAAAGAATTTCACCTAGTTGGTACTTCTTCGGGAATTTTTCTGTAAGATAGTCCACAATCGTGACAAGTTTTTTTATATTCTTTTCTCTGTTGAATTCTATTATTTTTAAAAATAAAGTGTATAGCAAATTATATTTTTTCAAGAATATCTTGAAAAAGTGAAAGACCATCCTTTACAACTAAGTTATAAATATGGCACACACATTTGATATGAAAATGTTTTGGAAAAGACGGAGTTAAAACATCTCTTAAAATACTAATAGCGTAATTGTTAGAAGATGCATTATCTAATGTAATACTCATAACTTTATCGCTTATTAGTAATAATCGCAGATGAATAAATATTTTTCAAATAAACTCACCATGTGCCTACTATCTATATATCTATATGCTAAAATACGTTTTTCATAGACCATTTATAATCTATCCAATGACAAAGTCATCGTTAAATAATCATGGTCGTTAGTACTCGACCTATATCGAAGTTATAGCGACTTTGCAATTTAAATGATATAATGCATAACGTAAATCGTTGATATTCATGTGCAAATTTAAATACATCTCTTTTAACAGTTGATCTAGAAAAACCTTTATAAGCGAGGATTATACATATCTCTAATATAATGAATAAAACCAGAGATTCAGAAATGAAAAGGCAAACCTCCACAACAACTAATTTTGCTAGTGCTTCCTATCTTTATGTTTATCGATTTAGGGCCTCTGACTCCCCCGTCATAGGTTAATTTGACCACAGACTTTGTCAGACAAGATGTGAACCTTGTCCCGATTGAGAGGGACGCTTGCTCACCATTTTTTCAATAAGGTATTGGGCATGCAAGACATTGTGTTTTTGCAACAGGTGTCTTCCTAAACCCCAGTCCCCATGACCTTGTCCAGTTTTAAAAGAATAAACATTTTTACAAGTTTTACATACAACTACTTGATTAGGTACGTCCCTGTCAAAGTATTTCCATACAACTGATTTTAATGGTCGTTTTGCCGGACCTCGTCTCATAGTAGGGGGGATAGGAGGCATTTCACTAGTGGGTGTATCATCATCTTCATTAGTAGGTGTATCATCATCTAGAGTGTCATCTAAATTAAAATCTTCTTCAATTTGAGGATAATCATTTTGTGTCAAGATCATATGGTATTTCGTAAAACATTTCGGGATCTATAAAATCATCTTGTCTAGGAATAGTGGAACAGAATACTAGAAGAAGTACCACTTGCCCTTGTTACATACTACTAGAAGAAGTACTGCAAAAACGCTTTTAACTCTTTTCATGGTAATAAATAGTTAAAGACTTAAAGATAATGAAATTAAATGTGTTAAATGAAATAAAAACAAAATAATAATTTAATGAGAGAACGAATGTACCAAGCGACGTAAAGTCGACGTGTAATCGAGAGGTTGAAAATTGAAACTTTGCTCGATAGATAATCCTCAAGCTAGTTGCCAACTTCACTCCCAATTCTCAAATTAATAAATAGATTGAATATGTAGTAGACAATGTTGTATAGAGAATAGAGATTGATTGATTGAGAGATTACAGAGTAGAAAGATTTGTGAAAATAATAAGAAGAGGAAATGAGGTATTTATAGTTGAAAAATTGGGTTAAAGTGTAAATATAATAACTTAGGGGTTAAAAATAAATATAAAAAGGGTAGGGGGGAAGCCAAAATGGCGTTGTCAACGCCAAAATGTAAATGGTCGTTAGACAACGGTTATTTCTCGCAGCGCTAGGCTGGGCGGAGGTGAGGCGGGTCGAGGCGAGTCAGGCGGGACCATACTGTCATGGTTGAGCCCCAGGTCGTTTTTTTTCAGGGTGTGTCGGGTCGGGTGGGACCGGGGTCGTCGGCCACTATCGCCACCCCTACTAATTACTGTTGAGGATATTAAGTAGTTGGTTAAGAAGTAGTTGGTTAAATAATTATATTGGTTAATTACTTCAGTGGTAAATTGGTCTTTTCACCTTTCTAGTTAGTCTCATTTTTCTTTTCTCTATAAGCTCTTGTACGCAGGGCATTTTGCCTGTGTGGATTTCATAATGAAAATTAGAAAAGCTTCCACAAGTTCATCCCTCTTCCTTCCTTAATTGATTCTTCTACAATTAACATGGTATCAAAGCCAACTAATGATTGTTGTTGAGAAATCGAAGCAAGAGAGAAGGCCTAGGTCGAAACAAATTGAAGAACGATTCTGCAAATCGAAGATCGATTCTGGAAATTGAAGATCGAAATTCTATTCGTGGTTCAATTCGAGAACAATCAGACGCATGCAACACAGTTTACAATATACATATTACAATCGACAGGTGAAAATCAAATTTCTGGTTCAGTTCGTACACGATCGACATTCTGAAGTTCGATCTATGATATTTGAGATTTGGAAGATCAATCGATCAACTGTAGTTGTTATTTGTTTCAATTTTTTGTTTTGAATTTTGGTGAGAGTAGATACCTCACAGAATACACCAGCGATTACTGAGGAAACTTCGAACCTGTGTTCAAACATAGTGGATCACAATAATCCATTATTTTTGAGCTCATCTGATACTCCCGAGGCTGTGTATGTTGAGATACAGCTAACGAGAATGAATAATTATACATTATGGAGTCGCGCGATAAAGCTCAGCTTGTTGACGAAGAATAAGATCGATTTTATTGATGGTACAGTGAGAAGAGATATGTATGAAGGAAATCTGGTGAAGCAGTGGGATCGTTGTAACGCAATGGTGATGTCGTGGATCATGAAGAGTGTTAGTCGAGATTTGCTGAGTGGTACCTTGTATCGCTCCACTGCTTTAGCTGTTTGGAGGGACTTGAAGAAGCGATTCGAGAAAATCAACTTGTCTCGAGTATACCAATTGAAGAAGGAACTGAGTATGCTGCAGCAGGGAGTGTCTCCCGTTGCCAATTATTATTCACGAATGAAGGATCTATGGGATGAGATCGATTCCATAATTCCTCCACCTACATGTGAATGCGACAACCCTCGGGCTTATGTTGATCACCTTGCTAGCCAGAGGTTATTAGAGTTCTTGATGGGATTAAATGATGGCTATAATCAAGCACGAAGCCACATTTTGTTGTTATCACCTACGCCTAGTGTCAATCAAGCATATGCTATGATTGCGCAAGATGAAAGTCAGAAGTCCATTACTGGAAGATTCGGAGACATTGATTCGACTGAGTCTGTGGCTTTATATGGGAAGTCAACACAATATCAACAAAAGAAACCAAATCTGGTGGTTTCTGTGATTATTGCAAGATGAAAGGTCACATTAGAGAGAATTGTCGCAAGTTGTTGTTATTCTGCGATTACTGCAAGAAACAAGGTCATATTGCAGAAAAATGTTATATAGGCGATGGCGATTCCAAAGAGAACAGAAGGTGAATGCAACATTGCTCTCACGACCGCTGCGAGACATGAGGAGTTGTCTAGCAAAGACATGATATTCTCCAGAGCAGGATGTCTCAGTATAGTCCAGACAGATATGAAAAGGTGCTATAGGTGTTCGACCAGCAGGACAAGGCTCACATGGCAGGTAACCTTATGTCTTATGAACATAGGGGTACCATTAATTCAGATTGGATAGTGGACACAGAGGCAACTAATCATATGGTTTGTGATAAGAACATGATTGAGAGTTGAGATAGGGATAGTGCAGGACAGGTACAACTCCCTAAAGGTGCTGTGGCTAGAATCACACATACTGGGAGTTGCAGATTGAAGTGTGGTGATTTCATTGAGCATGTGTTGTGTGTTCCTACTTTTAAGTTCAATCTGCTCTCAGTGTCGAAGTTAACCAGGGAGTTAAACTGTTGTGCAAGATTTTTCCCTGACTTCTTTGTCCTGCAGGATTTGTTTACCGGGAAGGTCAAGGATACTGGTAGAGAAGTTGATGGATTGTACATACTGGAATCAGGTAGAATCTACAAGGAAGCAATAAAGGCACATGCCCATGCCTCTTTGATAGTGATCTCCAAGGATGAGCTGGAAGCTGAGCTCTGGCACAGAAGAATGGGGCATGTCCCATTGAGTATGCTTAGGAAAATTACTGCTTTTAGACTCAAATCGAATTTCTCAATATGTCATTATGATGTTTGTCCATTAGCTAGACAAATAAGAAAGTCTTTCCCTGACAGTATGAGTAGAACTGAAATACCTTTCCAACTTTTACACCTGGATGTCTGGGGTCCTTATAGAGTGTCATCTTATGATAATATGAGATATTTCCTTACTGTGGTGGATGATTACACTAGATGGACATGGATTTTCTTACTACAAATTAAATCTGATGTGATATCTGTTCTCAAAAATTTGTTTATCTGAGATAAAAACTCGCTTAATATAGGGTGGCGATGGGCGGCCCACCGAGATCGGGACCGCGGATCGGGAGTCGGGGTGGGAGAGGCGGGGTGGGTGAGGCGAGGCGAGGCGGGATCGGGGCAGCG
Source organism: Przewalskia tangutica (assembly GCA_029844215.1). Lineage (NCBI taxonomy): Eukaryota > Viridiplantae > Streptophyta > Magnoliopsida > Solanales > Solanaceae > Przewalskia > Przewalskia tangutica. The sequence continues at coordinate 110,892,159 of CM056730.1, forward strand.
GGACGATACCGTGTCCGTCCGGTGGGCGAGGGCCAGTCGGCGGGTTTTTTTTTAATTTTTCCACTAAATTAAAAATACTAAATTACTAACAAAGTAATATTAACATACAGTCATATAGTGATAGTCATAGACTCATATACTCATATTATACTATTATAATATTATAGTATTATACTCATATATATAATATATTTATAAAGTATAAACTAAATAATTAAACAAAGACAAGAAGAGTGTAAAAAAAACATCCCAATGTTGTTTTTGTGCCTCTTATATTATTAATTATTTCATTGAAATATACAAGATTCAGAATTACAACATTGTAGTGTACTGTTGTTGAAAAAAATTGCAAAAGACATAGAAAAATTAAAAAATTGCAATGAAATAAATTACCAATTTGAAAATACTTTTTCTAGTTTCTTTATAATTTCGTGTGGTTCTTCGGTTGGAATTGGTATATCTTGGTCAAATTGTTCCACGTCGCTACTCATGCCTTCAGATAAAATGTCGTTGTAGTTGTCGTCTTCTTCGTTAATCTCTGGTTGTGCGCCTCCCCGCTTCGCTCGTATCCAATCTCTGAATAGTACCGTCATCTAAATTAAAATATTCTTCATTTTGAGGATAAACATTTGTGTCAAGATCATATGGTATTTCAGAAAACAGTTCAGGATCTATAAAATCATCTTGTCTAGGAATACTAGAAGAAGTACCCTTGCCCTTGTTACCCGCTCTACTAGAAGAAGTACCCTTGCCGAAAAGACTTTTTGTTCTTTTCATTTTAATTATGATAATAAATAGTTAAAGACTTAAAGATAATGAAATTAAATGTGCTAAATGAAATAAAAACAAAATAATAATTTAATGAGAGAACGAATGTACCAAACGCCGACGTAGAGTCGATGTGTAATCGAGAGAGGTTGAAAATTGAAACTTTGCTCGATTGATTAATACTCAAGCTAGTTGCCAACTTCACTCTCAATTCTCAAATTAATAAATAGAGTGAATATGTAGTAGACAATGTTGTATAGAAATTAGGGAAAATGTAGGAAGATTTGTGGAAATAAGAAGAAAATGAGGTATTTATAGTTGAAAAAGTGGGTTAAAGTGTAAATATAATAACTTAGGGGTTAAAAATAACGATAAAGGGGGTCGGGGGGTGGGGGGAGGGGGGGACGCCAAAAATGGCAGTTGGCTAACGGCCAAAATATAAAATGGCCGTGTGACAACGGCTATTTTGGAAAATGGCGATCGGGATCGGGCGGGTCGGTCTAGCGGGACCATACCTGTCCCGGTTCGAGCCCCGCCCCGTTTTTTTACACGGGGTGGGGCCGGACGGTGTCGGATCGGCGACCTTGGCGATCCTAGTTTAATGTGGCGGTTAAGGGTGTCAGGACATCTAATGGAATCAATTTGTTATCTGCGTGTTTAGATCTCTTTAATAAATTAGGGATCATACATCAAAGGTCCTGCCCTTATACTCCATATCAGAATGGAGTAGTTGAAAGGAAACATAGGCACATTTTGGAGATTGACAGGGCTATTAAGTTACAAGGTCATCTGCCAGTTAAATTCTGGAGTGAGTGTGTGCAGGCTGCTGTTTATATCATTAACAGGGTTCCTACTGTTATATTAGGGAATGTTTCACCTTATGAGAAGTTGTTTAAAAGAATACCTTCACTTTCACACTTGAGGGTGATAGGATGCCTTTGTTATGCCTCAAACTGGGAAAGCAGGGACAAGTTTGAACCTAGGGCCATTAAGGCAGTATTACTTGGATATGCTATCAACAGGAAAGGATACAAGTCTTGAACTTGCGATGAGGCGGTTTTGTTAGCAGATATGTCAATTTCCATGAAAACATATTCCCCTACCAACAATTCAAGAAGAATGAAGACTCAACTATATCTCCATGCTCTGATTATAGTTTGTTTACTGATATTGCACATGTTCCCTCACAATCTATTCCAGTGGAGAATGTGAGTATACATCATAAACAGGTTTCTGGAGGAGGACCAGTAGATACAGAAGTGGAGACAGCAGAGGTGCCACTAGAGAGGCCATCATCTGCTGATAACCATGTAGCCAGCTTGGAAGATGGAGAAGCTGCTGAGAGGTCTGGTATTGCTGAGGATATTAGAAGGTCCAAAAGAATAAGGAGAACTCCAATCTGGTTGAATGATTTTTTGCATCCAGGGTCAACACCCCCCCTCCTACACACAGTCAGGCAGGATGTGTATATCCAATGATAAAGGTGGTGGATAATGCTGGGGTCTCTTATCAGTATCACAATTTCCTAGCCAGAATCTCAGCAGAACATGAGCCACAGACATACCATGAAGCAGCCAAGGATTCAAGGTGGGTAGAAGCCATGAATTCAGAGATCCAAGCTCTAGAAGACAATAAAACCTGGGAGGTTGTTGACTTGCCACACAACAAGAAGGTCATTGGTTGCAAATGGGTATATAAAATTAAGTATAAGGCTACAGATGAGGTGGAGAGATTTAAGGCAAGGCTTGTAGCTAAGGGATACAATCAAAGAGAATGGGTAGATTACCAAGAGACCTTCTCTCCAGTTGTGAAGATGGTCACTGTGAGGAGTGTGATTTCAGTTGCAGTTTCTAAAGGTTGGGCTATTCAACAAATGGATGTATTCAATGCATTCCTTCAAGGGGATCTAAATGAGGAGGTGTATATGAGCTTGCCACAAGGAATTGCACATGAACAAGGACAGGTTTGCAGGCTGCTTAAGTCATTATATGGTCTTAAGCAAGCCTCCCGGCAGTGGAATATAAAACTAACCACTGCACTGATGTCATCTGGTTTTGTCCAAAGTCTTTTTGACTATTCTCTGTTTATCAAGAGGGATGGAGATAAAATAGCTATGGTGCTGATATATGTGGATGATCTTCTCTTGACTGGTAATGATCAAGGGCTTATTGATGAGACAAAAAATATCTTGCAACATCATTTCAAAATCAAGGACCTTGGTGAGCTTAGGTACTTCCTAGGTTTTGAATTTGCAAGGAACAAAGAGGGGATAGTGATGCATCAACGAAAGTACTCACTGGAGCTGATTGAGGACATGGATTTAACTGGTTCCAAACCAGTAACTTCCCCAATGGAAGCAAATGTGAAACTTACTTCAGCTGAGTATGATGCTCTTGTGAAGGAAGCAGGGAAAGATGGGGCAGCAACATGCAAAGTTGGTGCAGCCATTTCACTACATAATGACAGTCTACTGAAGAATCCAGCAGCTTATCAAAGCCTGGTTGGACGACTACTGTATTTGACTAATACTAGGTCGGACATATCTTTTGCAGTTCAATGTTTGAGTCAATTTATGCAAGCACCCAAACAGTCCCATATGGTCGCAACTGAAAGAGTTGTAAGGTATGCAAAGCAAGCACCTGGCTTAGGAGTGCTGATAGCAGCAGAAGACAATAATATTCAGTCGGCTTATTACGACGCAGATTGGGCTTCCTGTCCTATTACTAGGAGATCAGTGTCGGGGTATCTGGTGTATTTTGGATCTTCTCTTATCTCGTGAAAATCCAAGAAGCATCAGACCGTTTCTCGGAGCTCGGCAGAATCTGAGTAGAGATCTTTGGCATCAGTGGTAGCAGAGATTGTATGGATTAAAGGACTGTTTTCAGAGATTGGTGTGTTCTTGAGACTTCCTGTTTCAACTCATTGTGACAGAAAATCTGCAATCCAAATTGCTACGAATCTAGTGTTTCATGAGCGGACCAAGCACATCGAGATCGATTGTCACTTCATCGGGGAGAAGGTGCAATCTAGTCTGATTTCTCTGACATATATCTTGACTGATGACCAACCAGCAGATATGCTGACTAAGGCCTTGTTACCATGACACCATATGCATCTTCTTTCCAAGCTCGACATGAAGAATCTGTTCTTACATCCTCGCTTGAGGGGGGTGTTGAGGATATTAAGTAGTTGGTTAAGAAGTAGTTGGTTAAATAAGTATATTGATTAATTACTTCAGGGGTAAATTGATCTTTTCACCTTTCTAGTTAGTCTCCTCTTTCTTTTCTCTATAAGCTCTTGTACGCAGGGCATTTTGCCTGTGTGGCTTTCATAATGAAAATTAGAAAAGCTTTCACAAGTTCATCCCTCTTACTTCCTTAATTGATTCTTCTACAATTAACAATTACCATTTAATTACAATAATTCTCTAGAATATTATTAACACTAATTACCATTTAATTCACAAATAAATTCTAGAATATTCTCTAATACTCCCCCACAGTCGAAACGGAAGGAGGACGGATGTTGATATTGTCCCGAAAGTCTTCAAATAGAATCAGCGGAAGCCCTTTAGTGAATATGTCAGCTATCTGATGACGTGTCAGAACATGCAACACTCGAATTTGTCCGCGAACCACATTCTCACGAACAAAATGAATATCTAACTCAATATGCTTTGTGCGCTGGTGATTGATTGGATTTCCGGAGATATAAATTGCGCTGATGTTGTCACAGTATACTAGTGTAGCCTTTGGCAATGGACAATGAAGTTCAAGTAATAGATTCTGAATCCAACATGACTCAGATACTAGATTGGCTACGACACGATATTCTGCTTCAACATTGGAACGTGATATTGTGGGTTATCGTTTAGACGACCAGGAGATCAGATTATCGCCAAGGAAAACACAATATCCTGACGTGGACCGTCGGGTATCTGGACAGCCTTCCCAATCTGCATCGGTATATGTTAGGCGTATTTTGTATACGTCTTTTGAGTCATTTTTAGTTTATATTTTACTCGTTTTTGTTGTGTTTAGTATAGTAGTAGAGTTGTTTTTCTTTTTTTTTTAGCCACAGCGGTGTAAAAAGTCAAAATGGCAAAACAAAATGAGAAATGGACAGAAAATGTGCTCTCGAGGTGAAAATGATGAAAGTTGGCAACTCAGAGCGAAAGAAGGCAGCACCGCGGTGCCACTATGCAGAACCGCGGTGCCATATTTACCGAGGAACCACAGAACTTTCAGCACCGCGGTGCTATCGTGAAATCTGCGGTGCCAATTGTCTTTGAGAAGTCTGCGGGAGTTTCGACACACTTGTCGGTATCTACGCAGCGGTCTTGAAATTCGATTCGCGCAAATTGGCTAAGGGCAGATTGATCCATAGGGAATGAAAATTAGAGGATATTTAAGCCCTAGGAATTAATGCTATGAAAAAGTTGGTCATTTTACAACATAATACAACATAAGACGGATTTGGAGCTACAATTGGAGACTTAGTTCGCAGTAATTTCTTTTCTTTCGTTTTTAATTCAGTTTATGTATGGATTTTGTGTTAGTTCTTAGTGTGACTATGGCTAGGAGCTAAACACTCTATTAGGGCTTTTCTTATGAATCGCTTGAAACTTCTATTCATGAATTAATGCAGTAGTTTGATTTCTTCTTCACTTGATTAAGATTTAGTCAATAATTGGTATGAATATTTGATAATTAATTGATCACTAATTATCATAATATATATGATTTCGAATCAAGCGAGAGGAGAGATTTGGATATCTTGTAATTGACTAGACATAGGTTAAAATCGTGACTGACGATACCGATACTTGTGTAGCATTATAGGTTCTTGTTCTTAATCCTCCTATGTGATAAATCCTATCATAGAAATATAGAAGGGTTACGCACTGGGTTGAGTGATTATATGTCCTAACCTAATATAAGGCAGTTTAGTTAACGCTATCTTAACGTAGAAGAAGTCATTCTAGTTGCATTAAGGATTGAATAGAGTGGATAGTCGAGGATTTTGGAATCCCTAATTCATTCATAATCGATCACAACTTAAATAGTTAGTTAATTATTGCAATTATTCTAGTAGTTAAACAAAACCCAACTTAATATCGATTGCCAAATAGATAACATAAACTAGATGAAGCAGTACTTAGGAACCGATCTCGATGGCGATATTCAATCTTATCGGACTATATTACTTGTGAATAATGCGCTTGCGTGGCGATCGAAATATCGCTAACGATATGAGATCAATTTGGACCTGTGAGATGAATATATGTAAGCCATACTCTAGCGTGCCCTTGATGTACCACACAATGCGTTTGAGAGCATGCATATGTTTCTCCATAGGGTTGTGCATAAAAAGACAGACCTGTTGCACTGCATATGAAATATCTAGCACAGTGAATGTCGAGATCGAAGTCGTGCCAAGCTCCTGTAAAGGGTGGGGTCTTCAAATGGTTTACCAGAAACACCACTCAGCTTGGATTTGGTGTCTACCGGAGTGGCAGATGATTTACATAAAGATATACCGGCTCGATCAACAATCTCTGTAACATATTTCTTTTGGGATAAAAATAAACCACCTGAGTGATGTGTGGCAGTAATCCCGAGAAAGTAATGAAGAGGACCAAGATCCTTCATAGCAAACTTCGATCCTAGTTGTAACATGATAGACTGACGAAGTGTCACTAATGAAGTGGTTAGTATAATATCATCCACATATAAAAGAAGATAAGTAATATTAGTACCCTGACGGTAGATAAATAGAGAATGATCTGATCTGCTATTTAAAAACCCAGTGTTGATACAAAGTCTGAAAATCGTTTGTACCAAGCCCGAGGTGTTTGTTTCAAGCCATATAATGATTTTTTAAGTAAGCACACATGGTCCGGAAACCTGGGGTCCCTGTAGCCTAAAGGATGATGCATATAGACTGTTTCATGGAGATGTCCATGAAGGAATGCATTCTTGATATCCAGCGGGCGAAGTGACCATTCTTTGGAAATAGTCAGACTGAGTACGGTTCTGATGGTAGCCGGTTTCACCACTGGACTAAATGTCTCTCCATAGTCCACGCCTACCTGTTGTGTTTTTTCATCACCTACAAGACGAATTTTATGTCGCTCAAACGTGTCATCAGATTTTTCTTTGTGACTGAAAATCCACATAGACCGAATAATATTAGCATGAGATGGACGAGGTACTAGCTCCCACGTCTTATTTTTAATTAAAGCATTGTATTCGTCATCCATGACCATTCTCCAATTTAGGTCACGTAGGGCAGACACAGGGTTTCTGGGCACAACGGTGATTTTGTGACCTGGGTGTTCAAACTATATTTTGTGTTGGGATTTGAGTATACCATGCTGGTTGCGGGTCACAGGGCGGTGGAAACTGGTTTGTGAATCGGGTGGATGGGCTGGACATGGTGTCGGGTCAGTGGGCTGGACGCCACTTGCTCGGGAAGAATTTCTAGCGTCACTGAAAGATAGGCCAGAGATAGCTAATGGATCGGTGTGATTAGTTGGTGGTCCAAAGAGTTTTTGGGCCTTTAGTCCGCTGAGGATGTCCATCGATTGGGCTCCCATCGCCCTCTCGAACACCGGGACGATTTAGTGGACGAGTAGGAGAATGTTGGGTGATGGCCGGGTAAAAAATTGGATGTAACCCGGTATCCAGAAACTCATATGTGGGAGATCGTGGCTCAAGAATTTTTCTGAATGGGAATTGAGATTCATCAAAGAGAACATATCGGATAATAAACATCCTATTGGAGGATATGTCATATCATTTGTATACTCTATGATGTGACGGGTATCCCAAGAACACACATGGAGTAGATTTCGGTTGTATTTTGTGGATGATTGTGGATAGGAATAATGGATAACATAAGCAATCAAAGACCCGGAGATGAGAGTATGAAGGTTCTCGGAGGTAAAGAAATTTAAGGGTGTTTGGTTGAGTGTATTTTGTTGGGTAGGATATTCAACAAATGAGTATCCACTTGATGTGCATGATGCCAAAAATTAGGGGTAGAGAGGCATGAGCAAGGGATGTCCGAACAATATTATTGATGGTTCTGATTTTTCATTCCACCTTTCCATTTTGTGTTTCGCTCGCTTTCCATTTTGTGAAGAGGTGTGGGGACATGAGAACCTGAAATTCAAACCGTTTGTTTTGCAAAAATCCCAAAATTGCCTATTATCAAACTCTCGCCCATTATCACATTGTATGTTTTTTATATCCATTTCAAATTGTTTTTGGACGAATGCTCTAAAAATGAGGAATGTGGAAAAAACTTGTGATTTTTTCGAGAGGGGAAATGTGCACAAGAAATTAGAGTAGTCATCTAAAACAAGCAAGTAATATATATGCACGGAAGAGCTTAAGATAGGAGATGTCCAAATATCACAATGAATAGTGTCAAAAGGCATGAAAGTGCAATTACTGGATGACTCAAGCGATGGTGAATATGTTTACCCAAAGGACATGACTGACACTTATTAAGAGTCCGAGTACAAGAAATAATGTTATTGCGTTTGAGAGATTTCAAAACATACTCTTCATGATGTCTCAAACGCTCATGCCATAAATTGGAATTAAAAACAACAAAATTAAAATGTTTCTTTTCTGGATTGAGGTGTGAAGTGACTGGATAAAGTTCTCCCTGACTTTCACATCTCATGAGTCGTGCCCCTGTTTGGAAATCATACACAGAGAAACCAAAGGGGTCAAAAGTTACAGTTACCCAGTTATCACTTGTAAACTTTCGGACAGAAATTAAGTTTTTAATCAATTGTGGGGCATGAATAACATTTTCAAGGCTAATGGCGGATTTGAGTTGGACAATTTAGTGGAACCATAACCTTTAATTGGAATAGAGTGGCCATTTCCTACAGTTATACCATTTGATTTGCTCGAATTAAAATAGGACGTAAGGTTACCTTGGAAGGACGTCATATGGGACGTTGCACCTGAGTCCATATACCAATTCGGGTCCGGTGAATTAATTTTGAGTGTCTGCATGATTGCATTGATGTCCGTGGGTTGGCCCACTGCCGAGTGGGCCTCCTGCCACGTTGGTAGTGGCCCATTTGCTTGCATTGGGCTGCCCGTATACTCGTGAATATCCGCCTCCTTTATTAGGCACAGAGTAAATTAGCCCAGCAGGGGGCTGAACAATTCCTGCAAAATGTGGAGAATTATTAGACTGAAAATATGTTGGGCCAGAGGTTGGTGGACTGGGCCTGGCCCAGGTGTTCGACGGGTATAGGCAAGGTGGACCAGCCCAGTTCCATCGTGGCGTGCCATTCGGCTGAATTATTCTTTGGTTGTTTCGCCACGCGTCGTAGCTATTCTGCCGTCATGCACCGAAATTTTGGTGACCACCATTTTTGTTGCGATTTCCTCCCTTTTTATTTTCGTTACGCCCTTTTTGTCCACGATGATTTTGTGATGGTGAAAAACTATTATTATCATTTGTGACAACTAATGCCGAGTCATTCGTGTTAGCCACCTGTTGACACCCAATTTTGACCCTCCCGTCCAGTCATTAACTATAAAATTACACTAATTTTGTAAAAAATAATTTTTAGGATTTTTATAATAAAATACAACAATAAACATAAATACAGGCATTAAGAATTAATTTAATAATGACATCGCGTCTTACGTAGAGTTTCAAGCACTTAGAGTCTCGCGTCCGCATTAATTAAACTTTAAGCTTTGTCGTAATTCTTAAATAATTAATAAATGCATAAAATAAATAATTTAGCGATAACGTCGTGTCAGGTAGCATAGCCGCATTAATTAGTAATCATTTGTAATTTAAAATCAATTTTAATCTAATACATGCATTTAATAGCGTCGCATTTATAAAAAGCTTTAAACAATTCGTAAAAATCATATTTGCATTAGCATTTAGATAATTCAATCTAAGCTCATTTTAATTTAATTTAACTCATAATAATGCATAACAATAAGATTTTAAATAATAGCGTCGCATTCTAAAGCATTAAGCATTAATTAAACAACACGCCCGCATTTATTATCGTAATAGTTTTATAACTCGAAATTAGACTAATTTAGCACCTAAATAATTAGACTAATTTAGCACCTAAATAATTAGACTAATTTAGCACTTAGATAATTTTAAAGCACCTAAATATTTTAATCACAATTAATTAATTACTTTGTCACTAATTAAAAGCCTAAAACTATTAATTAAATACTAATTAATAACTAACTAATACCTAATTCTACCCATTCCAAATAGCCGGTTCGCATAGCCCAAAGACCCAACCCAACACTTTAATTAAATCGACCCGCGACCAAGCTTGACAACCCGCGAACCCGCAGCCCAACTCGCCCCTTTACTTACCCTCAGCCCCAGCTCCCTTTCACATCGTCTCCCTCAAACGAAAGCAAACCCAAAAAACCTAAAGCCTTCCATCGCCGCCTTCGAAAAACCCCGATATTCTCGCCGGATTTTCGGCTGAAAATCCGGCGACACTTTCCTTACCCACACACACGTCTCTAACGATCTCTTACCATAAACCAGCACCCAAATATCACACAAAATCAGCACAAAATCGAGTACGAATCTTACGAAATCTCGTCCAATCTCAGCCTTTATTTACTCACCAATTTTAGAACCTAAAGTTAGGCTATTTAAACGACATGCAATGAGAATCAGAGGGACAGACAGAGTAGGGCAACAAAGGCAGACCGATAGCATCGACCCAGCTCGACGGGAATCGGTCCGAGCCTGAGGCGAAACATAGGTCGAACACCCTTCCTTTTACCTTCAAGGATACCTTTCTCCACAATCCGAAATTTTGCAGTCTAAGAGCAAGAACGAAATTTCGAAACCTTCTCTTAATTTCAGTCAAGAAATCAGCAAACTATCTCTGCCTTTTTTCGCATCGCAAAAACCAAACCCCGAGCGAATCGACGACTTGATACGCTGCCTCGGTTCGCTGCCCGGAGAAGGTAAAATTATCCCTCTTTTGTCTAAAATTCGTTTGATGTCAGTATGTGTGATGTGATTGTTCTGTGTATATGTTAATGGCTGCTTATGTTTATTAAATCAATTGCTGGACACTCTCTTTTGTAATATTAACTGTCATTAATGTTTGCGATTGTGGTTGTCGAGGCATCTCGATAGCATTGGTTGCATGAAATAGCCATTTTTGTGGATTGATTAAGTTGTATCACTTATGTTCGGATCCAAGGATAGCATGGGTGTTATTAATCATTGGTACACTGAATACTCAATCCGTTGAAACAATCAAAACGTATACGCTATCTCGAGTTCTAAATATGAATGTTTCCCTGACCTGTTTCAGAATCCCATGCCCCATGTTTGAAATCTATATATTATACTTACATATCGATATGAACCTTGTTATGCTTCTTGAGTCTATTTTAGGATCTCTAATGATGTTTAGATGTATGATTCCTTGTACACTGAACCATTGCATTTAGGTAGTCCATCAGTTAATTTCCAGGTTTTTGTACTCCCAGACTAGCCACAGGATTCCCAGAAAGACAAGGCTTTGTCTGATGTCCCTATTTGAACTAACTGCGTACTTGTTTCTGTTTGTCATGTGGCTACCCTGAATTATTCATTCACCATGTCACCAAGGCTTGATAAACACAAAAGAAATCGCTTAGAAATACTCTCCTTTACACATATCCTAAGATAGACATCTGTTGTATGAAGAAAAATGTGTACTCTTTGGATATACTAAGTCACCGTGTGTCTTGTTTTTATGTGATTTTGCTTTTGAATGCATGGTTATAGAAATTTTACCAATTGAAATCTACATAGTATATTGGTGTTCTGATTTTTCTTTCTATATGGTTGACTGATTAGGTGCATCTATATTGTTATCTTATAATGGGTCTTCATGTTGTTTGGCACTGAACTGAATTGAAATTAGTTGGGTTCTCTCCTCGTCTCTTTGTCCTTATAAATCTAAAAAAAAGAAATCATGAGTCATTAGATCTGTCCTTGTTCTCCAGACTGCCCTCAATGCTTTGTTTAGCCTAAGTATTATCTGTTGGAATAAGGAAGATACGCAATTGTTTTCTTCTCTGCTGGTTAATCTGAATCTGTTGGCTATGCCCACTGCTGCTTAGACTGTTTGTGGGAAACACCCGTAAATTCCTTTTTATTTTATTTTTATTTGGACCTGCCAGTTGACTTCGGGGCATATTAATGGCTACGTTAAAAGTTGCTGATGACTACTTGGCCCCTCCCCTTCCCCTCTTATCTTCTAAGTTGAGTGGTTTGGACTGTCTTCGTGTGAACGGGCAAATCTAAGTGTCTTATGTGTGCTCAAATTAACGTCAATTTTTATTTTTTTGGAGTAAATACTAATCCTTATCATTTGTCTTATTTTTTACATGTAATGCAATGCCTTGGAGCAAAAGGAAGAGTCTCAATAAGAGACTCGTCGCAACTCACGAAGACCCGCATTTATGTGCTTCATCCTCTCCGCTTCAGGAATTCCTAGAAAAACAAATAGGACGTCGTCATCCGTCGTAAAGAGCATTCTTAAATCCCATCCTCTCTCTTTACTTGCTATTCATTTATTTGCTTATTGTAATTTAATTACTCCATTTCTGTAATATTTAGGATTATCCAGAACAATTAAGTTGCAAACATATAAGGTGGAAAGTAATTCATAATTATAAACGCACTTCTAACTTGCTTGTCTTTTAGGCTTGCCCTGCACATCTAAACTTCGCCAAACAATTTTATTTGCATACCCAATCATGAAACCAACAAAATCGATTTTTCACAAATCACTAAATGACGTTATAATTCATTTCATAAAAATTACCTCCTTATTATCAAGCTGTAAAGAATATAGAATCTTGATATCATACCTTGCATGTTGTTAATCACGACTGATTTTTTGCAAAATGAAATGCATATCTTTAGTAAATACATCAATTCTGTATTATTATTTTCTTATAAATGCATACTTTCAAAGCATACGTAGCATCGGTCTTATAAACCTGTTATCAAAATGCATTCTCTTATAAAGCACTTGCATCATCTTCTAAAATATACATCTCTCAGCATAATAATTACCCTAGGTTTGAACGGACAACATGAGTTAGCGGATCCTTTAGGGTGCCTAACCCCTTCCCTTTAGGATAATAAAGAACCCTTACTCAGAATCTCATTTAAGTTTAGCAGACCATTAAAATGGAGTTAATGTTTACTAGTTAAACATTTAGGTGTCCTAATTCACCCAAACTAATTAGGTGGCGACTCCGCGAACCCTTAGCATTCTAGCAACCCTTTAGCTTTAAAATTAATCTTTTTAGCATATTAGCACATTTTAGCAATCCCTAGCAACCTTTAGCATTTCTAGCACCTCTTTAGCTTTTAGCACTTCTTAGCATTAGCACCTTTAGCCTCTTTTAAACTTTTAGCACTTTTTGCACCTTGTTAAACCCTTTTAAACCTCTAAGCATTATTGAACATTATTAGCATTTTATTTTTTATTTTCTAACCTTTTATTAAGCAGCAGGAGTTTAGAAAATAAATGCCGCGGTCGAAAAAGGGCGCGACAGAAATGGCGACTCTGCTGGGGATTTTAGGTTCTTAACCACAACAGATCTAGGATAATTATTTGGCAATTACTTTGGCATTTAATTTTTGTGTGTTGTATTTTGTTTTATTTATTTTTGATTGCTACCTGCTTTACTGCTTTCCTTAAACTGGCATTCCGCTCATATTTCTTCCACTCTGGAAAATTCACACAATCACACACTCACGCTACCGGTGCTTCGCACCGCAAATTTCTTCAGATACCCAAATTTTAAGAGAGTTGGCGCTGCGCGGAGTTAGATCGGTTCGTCCTGATCACCGCGTAGCCTTCACTCGAGTTGTCCGCTCGGGAACTCAAGGCCTAGAAAAACCAAATCTTAGAAACTTAAGATAGAGCTATACCACCCTTTATTTTAGGGCATGCGCATTTACCTTAGGTGGGTCAATCGCGCATTGATACCACAATTAGGAAGACACTAAACTTGTCGACGGGTTTCTCAACCCAACGACCAACCAAAGATATTATGTGTAGCGTGGCGATGATGGACAAATCCAAACCTAATCATGTCGGTGAAATTGGAAAAAGTGCCGTCATTTGGTCGCCATTTCCAACAAAAGCATTACTGTTGGGCGACTTGGACAAATCCGTCATAATCTCGCATAAGTGACGTTTAGGCTTACCTCGGCATAAAGAGGTTCCTTTGCATGTTAGGAAACGTTTTGAATGTACTATGTGTGATATATCCGCTACATGCCGCAAATTATGTGTTTTATGCTAACACCGTTTGTTGCATTTGTTTAGAAAATTTATCATCCTCCCAAAGGTCGGTTCGTGTTGACTCAACAATGTGAGCATCCACACTTCACCGAGTCCAAGGCAAGAAATGATGATATGATCGGCTCGGCGTCACGAGCCAAATGGTTTGGGAATTATTCCTGTCGGTAAGCAAATGAACCTTGAAGGGAGGAATATCACGATCGGGAAGAATGTATTGCCTGGCATAGCGACAAATTCGATATGCGGAGTTGAGATGGAGAGGCTACGGAATCGACCAACCTATCCATTAGCTTGAATACCCTATGCGGATCAAAGGCCACTACTTCACAAACCATCCCTGCATCGACCTCCACCACCACATATCTCCCAAAACTCCACAAAGGCCACCGATCCGAACAAACCGCCGCCCTGACCAACCTCAACCCCACCTTCAAAAATGACCTCCACTACCCATATACCTCACCGCCGCACTTCACCATAATCAGCCCTAATCGCCAACCAATACCCACGCACCACACCCATTACCAATTTCCAAGAACAACCTGCATACCGACTTATGCAGAAGCGGCCTTTTACGTCCCCCGTGCTTCGCGAAGGGATCATTACGAAGAAATGGAGAGGAAGTCCGAGCCAAAATGGGCGAGGCGTGGCAAAGAAATTCATAGTTTGAAAGAAGCGATTCGGGCATTCGATCGCACAAAGGTCACGAAGGACTGAACTACGAGGACCTTTGCATGCATCCGACGATGGAACCGCCTGGGGTACAAGGTGCCAAGTTTGAACTATTTGATGGAAAAGGAACCCCGTGCACACGAGGTCATATTGCGACAAAGCTAATCGGTAGGGAAGAACCCAGTATCATTATGAAGTTGTTCATTCGAGCTTGGCCGTGAGGCACTAGATTGGTATACCACCAAGATCCGCGAAATGGCATATTGGAATGCATTGGCCCAAGATTTTGTGGAGCGGTTCAGTTCAACACGTAAACCGTGGGCGAGTTCTACTTAATGAAGTTGGAGAAGAAGACTACGAAACATTCGGAGAATACGCCATGAGGTGGCGTTGAGGCGCGAAAGTGCAACCACCCGTGGTGGAGAGTGAGATGACCACATTATTTGTACGATCTTTGAAGGATGCAACCTACTATGAGCGGATGATAAAGCGTCGTCGGGCGGAATTTTGCGGAAGTTATTAGAATGGCGACCGTAGAAGAAGGTATTAAGACCGTAGGATTACAAATCGCGCGGCATTACGAACTAATAAGGCGATTGATCGGGGACACTGAGTACTTCACAGAGGAAGAAAGAGAGCTTTCCCTTCCATGTTTGTACAAGAACGCAAACCCGAAGCATTCATAACATACCAAACCCATCATACTACCACAACTACCACACACACTATATATAACACTTCACGGCACCCGTTCATCACGCGCGTAGATCCACCCATCAGCCCGCCAGAATAGAGCACCCAATGCACCCAGAGCAAATAAGAATTACGAAGGAAAACCACCCAAAGTTCGCACCACTATTGAACCCATACCTCAAATATATGAAAGGTTGCGGCTGCGGGCCTAATCCAACCGATTCGGAAGGATCACGACCTATCCCAAGATGGTATGATGAGAACAAGCGCGCGTATCACTCCAATAGCCCGGGACATGACGAAGGTTGCCACTCCGCCGGGGGCGAGAATCGAGGCACTGATCAGAGAAGGGGTAATTCAGCTAAAGGATCCTGCCCCAAATGTGCATGATAACCCTTTGCCAAACCACGGCCACGTCAATGTGCACCTGATAACCTTAGATGAGGAATACACTCCGCCACGCCATTCCGCCTCGAATCGATCATTTATCCGGCATGCACCACGCGAGGCGAGAGGGAGATAGCAGAGCATGAAGACCCAGCCATCCACGAAGCAGAGCATGAAGGCATATTGATTGGATTTGCACCCCTGTCTTTGTCCGCCTAGAGCCTGGATAGGAAAAACAATTTATTTTAGCAGAATAATTTATAAACTCGTTTTTAAGCTTTAATAATGTTTTCTCTCGTTTTGCTTGTAATGAACTACGTTTGACCTGATTCCCTTAGTGGATACGTAGGCGGCCGTCTCGGCTTCGGTCCCACATCTAGAATTTTTTAATTTTATCCAATATTCGCTTGTAATGAACTACGTTCGACCTGATTCCCTCATGGGGATACGTAGGCGGCCTAAATCGGCTTCGCACGTTAGGAAACTTTCCTTTGCTTGGAAAGCGACAAGAATACACATAGCCTATAAGCAACTACCTGAGACCCATTTTAGGCGGACCCGCACTTTTCAAACCGGGACGGGGTTGCAAGTCCAAACAAGCCTGCACGCAGATATCAAGGAACAAGGCAGCGAAGTCACATACACATCGACCCCCCCCAAAAACTCACAAAATGTTCTTTGAGCGCAGGTCTTTTCATACTAACAGAAGCAGCAAAGGCAGAGGATTGCAACAACCCAAAGTCCGCGGCAAAGAGCGTGACAGCGAAAGGCATCAACGGTCGTGATCAAAGTTGAGTTCCGCAAAACCTAGCGCATCAACTCGAGAATAAAGTCAAATTGGCAACCCACGTATCGCACACAGCAAAGGCATCATGGCAATTCGTCAGCTGCAACGTTCAGCATGTCCGTGCAAAGACAACATCTCAGGGATGACATCTCTATCCATAAAATTGCACTTCTCATATATATTTATCATTTTGTTTAGCGGTATACACTAACGTTTTCTCGCTTAGCTTGCGGAGCATTTATTCTACGAGCGGCGGCACGCCCGTCGACGCGTTATCGGCCGCAACAAGTCCACGCAACGACGGCGGCAACATCGTAGACAACAGCGTAATCAGCAAGTCCACGCAACGCGCGGCGTGAAATCGTCGAACAACGGCGTTATCGCACCGCAAGTCCATGCAGCGGCGCCAGCGGAACACGCCCGCATAACGACGTAATCGGCAAGTCCACGCAACGGCGCCCGGCGGCACGTCCGGCAACGGCGTAATCGGCAAGTCCATTACGGCGCCCGGAATACGTCAAACAACGGCGTTATCGGACCGCAAGTCCATGCAGCGACGCCCGGCAATACGTCAAACAACGGCGTTATCGGCGCGATCCGCAGCGCGCCAAAGGCAACACGCCCGGACAACGGCGTAATCGGCAAGTCCACGAACGCCGGCGGCGAATCGTCGAGCAATGGCGTTATCGCACGCAAGTCCATGCAGCGGCGCCCGGAACACGCCCGTATTACGACGTAATCGGCAAGTCCATACGGCGCCGGCGGCGCCCGTCGGACAACGGCGTAATCCGCAAGTCCATGCAACGGCGCCCGGCAACGCCCGAACAACGGCGTGTCGAAGTCCATGCAGCGACGCCAAAGCGAACACGTCAAACAACGGCGTAATCGGCAAGTCCGCAACGGCGCCGGCAATACGTCCGGACAATGGCGTTATCGGCCACAAGTCTCGCAGCGGCGCCCGAAGAACACGTCAGCGGCGCTATCAGACAACAAGTCCGGAACGACGCCATCATCATATCACGCAGGGCGATTTCTATACACCGAAATTGCATTTCTTATGCATGCTTTATTATTCGTCTTAGCGATTTATGCACTAACTCTTTCTTGAGCTTTAGTACACGAGGACAATTGCGGCAGGACAACATACCCGCGTTCACAATCGCGGCACGTGCGGGGCGAAAATCACGGCGTTCGCAAAATCGCATCAACACAACGTCGCGTTTTGCGGGATAACCTTTCTATTCCGCGATTTACATTGTTTTTAAAATTATTTTGCCTTAGCGATTTATGCACTAACCGTTTGTTCAAGTCTTAGCATGCAAAGCCGAGCACAACGTGGATTTTCTCTTCTGGCCAGGCAATGCTTGGGGCCAACCTTCCCAACGATTGGCGAAGCGACCTCAGCGTCGGTCCACTCGCTCGCATCACCATAGAACCCAGCACCACAAGCCATAGCAGTACACCCCAGGTTCAAGCCAGTTATATTCTTTTACTTTTTGCACCATAACCCAGTGTCATCATAACTCGACACTGGGACAGCTTTGAGTCCGCGTTAGCCCGCCTTAGTGTTTTGACCTTGGTATCCCAGTGTCGTCATAACTCGACATTTGGCGGCTTTTTAAGTCGCGTTAGCCCGCCAGTGTTTAGACCATAGTAACCCGGTGTAAATCGTAACTTCGAATTTGGGGCGGACCTGATTTATGTGTCGGCGCCTCTACGCGACATTTTTGCAACTCTGAAGATCGAGACAAAATTGGCTATGAGTCAACGTCTTTGTCCGAAGATTCTTCCATCATCTCCATACAAAGAGGGACATCTGTTGACACCCAATTTTGACCCTCCCGTCCAGTCATTAACTATAAAATTACACTAATTTTGTAAAAAATAATTTTTAGGATTTTTATAATAAAATACAACAATAAACATAAATACAGGCATTAAGAATTAATTTAATAATGACATCGCGTCTTACGTAGAGTTTCAAGCACTTAGAGTCTCGCGTCCGCATTAATTAAACTTTAAGCTTTGTCGTAATTCTTAAATAATTAATAAATGCATAAAATAAATAATTTAGCGATAACGTCGTGTCAGGTAGCATAGCCGCATTAATTAGTAATCATTTGTAATTTAAAATCAATTTTAATCTAATACATGCATTTAATAGCGTCGCATTTATAAAAAGCTTTAAACAATTCGTAAAAATCATATTTGCATTAGCATTTAGATAATTCAATCTAAGCTCATTTTAATTTAATTTAACTCCGCAATAATGCATAACAATAAGATTTTAAATAATAGCGTCGCATTCTAAAGCATTAAGCATTAATTAAACAACACGCCCGCATTTATTATCGTAATAGTTTTATAACTCGAAATTAGACTAATTTAGCACCTAAATAATTAGACTAATTTAGCACCTAAATAATTAGACTAATTTAGCACCTAGATAATTTTAAAGCACCTAAATATTTTAATCACAATTAATTAATTACTTTGTCACTAATTAAAAGCCTAAAACTATTAATTAAATACTAATTAATAACTAACTAATACCTAATTCTACCCATTCCCAATACCCGGTTCGCATAGCCCAAAGACCCAGCGCACACTTTAATTGCGCGACCCGCGGCCCAACCCGCGAACCCGCCAGCTCGCCCTTTACTTACCTCACCCACTCGCTTTCACATCGTCTCCTCAAACGAAAGCAAACCTAAAACCTAAAGCCTTCCATGCGCCGAAAAACCGATATTCTCGCCGGATTTTGGGCTTAAAATCCGGCGACACTTTCCTTACCCACACACACGTCTCTAACGATCTCTTACCATAAACCAGCACCCAAATATCACACAAAATCGGACAAAATCGATGCGAATCTTACGAAATCTCGTCGATCTCGCCTTTATTTACTCACCAATTTTAGAACCTAAAGTTAGGCTATTTAAGCGACATGCAATGAGAATCGAGAATGACGGTAGTAGGGCAACAAAGCGACCGATAGCATCGACCCGAGCTCGATCGGGAATCGATCGAGCACGAGAGGCGAAACATAGGTCGAACACCCTTCCTTTTACCTTCAAGGATACCTTTCTCCACAATCCGAAATTTTGCAGTCTAAGAGCAAGAACGAAATTTCGAAACCTTCTCTTAATTTCAGTCAAGAAATCAGCAAACTATCTCTGCCTTTTTTTTCGCATCGCAAAAACCAAACCCCGAGCGAATCGACGACTTGATACGCTGCCTCGGTTCGCTGTCCGGAGAAGGTAAAATTATCCCTCTTTTGTCTAAAATTCGTTTGATGTCAGTATGTGTGATGTGATTGTTCTGTGTATATGTTAATGGCTGCTTATGTTTATTAAATCAATTGCTGGACACTCTCTTTTGTAATATTAACTGTCATTAATGTTTGCGATTGTGGTTGTCGAGGCATCTCGATAGCATCGTTGCGTGAAATAGCCATTTTTGTGGATTGATTAAGTTGTATCACTTATGTTCAGCAGATCCAAGGATAGCATGGGTGTTATTAATCATTGGTACGCTGAATACTCAATCCGTTGAAACAATCAAAACGTATACGCTATCTCGAGTTCTAAATATGAATGTTTCCCTGACCTGTTTCAGAATCCCATGCCCCATGTTTGAAATCTATATATTATACTTACATATCGATATGAACCTTGTTATGCTTCTTGAGTCTATTTTAGGATCTCTAATGATGTTTAGATGTATGATTCCTTGTACACTGAACCATTGCATTTAGGTAGTCCATCAGTTAATTTCCAGGTTTTTGTACTCCCAGACTAGCCACAGGATTCCCAGAAAGACAAGGCTTTGTCTGATGTCCCTATTTGAACTAACTGCGTACTTGTTTCTGTTTGTCATGTGGCTACCCTGAATTATTCATTCACCATGTCACCAAGGCTTCGGTAAACACAAAAGAAATCTGCTTAGAAATACTCTCCTTACACATATCCTAAGATAGACATCCTGTTGTATGAAGAAAAATGTGTACTCTTTGGATATACGGAAGTCACTGTGTGTACTGTTTTTATGTGATTTTGCTTTTGAATGCATGGTTATAGAAATTTTACCAATTGAAATCTACATAGTATATTGGTGTTCTGATTTTTCTTTCTATATGGTTGACTGATTAGGTGCATCTATATTGTTATCTTATAATGGGTCTTCATGTTGTTTGGCACTGAACTGAATTGAAATCAGTTGGGTTCTCTCTTCGTCTCTTTGTCCTTATAAATCTAAAAAAAAGAAATCATGAGTCATTAGATCTGTCCTTGTTCTCCAGACTGCCCTCAATGCTTTGTTTAGCCCAAGTATTATCTGTTGGAATAAGGAAGATACGCAATTGTTTTCTTCTCTGCTGGTTAATCTGAATCTGTTGGCTATGCCCACTGCTGCTTAGACTGTTTGTGGGAAACACCCGTAAATTCCTTTTTATTTTATTTTTATTTGGACCTGCCAGTTGACTTCGGGGCATATTAATGGCTACGTTAAAAGTTGCTGATGACTACTTGGCCCCTCCCCTTCCCCTCTTATCTTCTAAGTTGAGTGGTTTGGACTGTCTTCGTGTGAACGGGCAAATCTAAGTGTCTTATGTGTGCTCAAATTAACGTCAATTTTTATTTTTTGGAGTAAATACTAATCCTTATCATTTGTCTTATTTTTTTACATGTAATGCAATGCCTTGGAGCAAAAGGAAGAGTCTCAATAAGAGACTCGTCGCAACTCACGAAGACCCGCATTTATGTGCTTCATCCTCTCCGCTTCAGGAATTCCTAGAAAAACAAATAGGACGTCGTCATCCGTCGTAAAGAGCATTCTTAAATCCCATCCTCTCTCTTTACTTGCTATTCATTTATTTGCTTATTGTAATTTAATTACTCCATTTCTGTAATATTTAGGATTATCCAGAACAATTAAGTTGCAAACATATAAGGTGGAAAGTAATTCATAATTATAAGCACTTCTAACTTGCTTGTCTTTAGGCTTGCCTGTAGCATCTAAACTTCGCCAAACAATTTTATTTGCATACCCAATCATGAAACCAACAAAATCGATTTTTCACAAATCACTAAATGACGTTATAATTCATTTCATAAAAATTACCTCCTTATTATCAAGCTGTAAAGAATATAGAATCTTGATATCATACCTTGCATGTTGTTAATCACGACTGATTTTTTGCAAAATGAAATGCATATCTTTAGTAAATACATCAATTCTGTATTATTATTTTCTTATAAATGCATACTTTCAAAGCATACGTAGCATCGGTCTTATAAACCTGTTATCAAAATGCATTCTCTTATAAAGCACTTGCATCATCTTCTAAAATATACATCTCTCAGCATAATAATTACCCTAGGTTTGAACGGACAACCGCAAGTTAGCGGATCCTTTAGGGTGCCTAACCCCTTCCCTTTAGGATAATAAAGAACCCTTACTCAGAATCTCATTTAAGTTTAGCAGACCATTAAAATGGAGTTAATGTTTACTAGTTAAACATTTAGGTGTCCTAATTCACCCAAACTAATTAGGTGGCGACTCCGCGAACCCTTAGCATTCTAGCAACCCTTTAGCTTTAAAATTAATCTTTTTAGCATATTAGCACATTTTAGCAATCCCTAGCAACCTTTAGCATTTCTAGCACCTCTTTAGCTTTTAGCACTTCTTAGCATTAGCACCTTTAGCCTCTTTTAAACTTTTAGCACTTTTTGCACCTTGTTAAACCCTTTTAAACCTCTAAGCATTATTGAACATTATTAGCATTTTATTTTTTATTTTCTAACCTTTTATTAAGCAGCAGGAGTTTAGAAAATAAATGCCGCGGTCGAAAAAGGGCGCGACACCACCTTTTTAGAAAAACCTTGTTCTTCTAGAATCAACATGGACCTTGCTTGATAGAATAAGGGAAGCAGATTACTTTGACGGATGACCGTGCAACTCCACTATACGCCTTTGTCAGTCCGACAACTAATTGTAAAACCAAACGATTATTGGTAACCGGAGAACCAACATTTTTCAATTGATCTGCCACACTTTTAGGAGTTGGCAATACGCGAAAGTATTAGGGAAGTCATCCATATCAACACTGGAGAATTTTTGTTCCAAAGCCACTGCACGAGAGTTTTGATTGTCATAAAACACACTCCGTAAGCGCTTCCAAGCGTCAATTACCTTATAATCTGGTTCCATGATTGTGTGCAATAAAACAGTTGAAATTGTTGCATATATCCAATCAAGAACTGTGACATCGAAGGTATCCCACAATTCTTTTTTGTCATCCGCTGTCAAAACTTTTCCTTTACCTTTTCCCGGGGGTATGATATGAAGAAGAACCCGGTGAGATCGACAACAGATTTTGAAAATTTCTGCCCACGAAGCATAATGAACATTCTCCATTTGTAATGTTATGGGAACATGTGTTTTGATATTTGAAACGGTAAGAGCGGGATGATAAAAAGATTTGGAGTCGGACATGTTGAATTTGGTTGGAAATTCTCAAGGAACAATTGTTTGTGGAATGTAGAATAGTATGCAGAATAGTGGAACGACATAGGAAGAAAAAAATAAAACAAAACAAGTTATTCTAGGGAAATTTCGGTTATTGGTAAGTGGAGGATTGGACCGAAATTATGGACTAGAATAAGGATCTTTTTTCTAAAGCTCTTGATACCATGTTAGAATAAGATGATAAAGATGGATGATTTTCCTCATCCTTTCCATATACAAAGGTTCTCAATATATACAAGTAAGAGGGAGAAGATTGTTAGCCTTCATCTTCTCAATTCTATCCTAAAATACACTACTTAAAGAAAGATCCTATACTAATTACCATTTAATTATAATAATTCTCTAGAATACTCTTAACACTAATTACCATTTTCAGATTGATTTATTTGTGGTTTGATTTGTGTTAATAATGTGTGATAGTTGCGTGTGGCAGTCACTGTTGTTCAGTTATGGTGGCATGAGGGTTGTTATCGGTCCGGTACGGGTATCGACATACCCGAATCGGACCGGAACGAGACCGGATCGATAAGGTTTTGGTCCCGAGTCGAGATCCGGGACCGGACCGATACCTTATCGGGCGGGTACCGGACCGATAAGGTTTTGTCCGGGTCGGTCCGGGGACCAGATTTTTTTTTAAATTGAATTTTTAATACTGAATTTGACATTCTCTGACACATTACACAAAATTTGGACGTTGAAATGTATTGTATATTGTGAGATCTTTAGTGAAGAAAAGAGAAACTTAGTAACGATTTGAGGGAAAAGTAAAATTAATTGGCAAGACTGACGTATTTGGAGAAGTCGGCTGCGCCAAATGTTAGCCTTTTCCTATTTCTTACGCAAGTGTACATATCGTTACAAGTAATATAGTCTGGTAAGACCGAATATCTTCCACAAAGATTGGTTTCTAATTACCGATCTATTGTAGGTTATCTATTTGGCAAACGATGGCTGATTTGGGTTTTTATCTAACACTACTAGAGTAATTGCAAGAATTAAACTAAATTACTTTAGTTTAATCAGTTATGATGGAAATAGGGCTTCCAATATCCTCGACTATCCACTTTTTTCAATCCTTAATGCAGCAAGAATGACTTCTTCTTCTATGTTAAGATAGCAAGTTAACTAGACTGTCTTATATTCCGGTTAAGATATATAGTCACTCAACCCCAGTGCAGAAATCTTCTATATTTCTATGATAGGTTTTACCACATAGGAGGATTAAGAACAATAACTTATAATGCTACATAAGTATCGGGGTACTTTCGTCCGCGATTTTAACCTATGTCTATTCAATTATAGCATATCCAAATCTCTCCTCTCGGTTCTTGATTCGAAATCATATAAATTATGATAATTAGTGATCAGTTAACTATCAAACATTCATACCAATATTGAATAAATCTTAATCAAGTGAAGAAGAAACCAAATTAATGCATTAATTCATGAATAAGAGTTTCAAGTGATTCAATTGGAAAGCACTAATAAAGTGTTTAGCTCCTAGTCATAGACATGCTAAGAACTAATACAAATCCAAACATGAGCTGAACTAAAATAAAGAAAAGAAAGAAAAATACTTAGAACTAATGTCTCCAAAGCCTCCAAGGTTGTGATATGTTGTATGTTATGCGATATCCGGCCCCTTATAAAATCTATCCCAAGGGTTTAAATATGCTGCAAAAATCGTGTGCCGTGGACCTTTCTGCCCCTATTTTCGCTTCGGATCTGCAAAAACGTGTCGCCGCCCTGCATTCCGGAACCGCGTCGCCGTAACTCCTGCGGTGCCTCTGAATAAATGGCGCCACGGCCCTGCTGCTAGGCGCTGCGGCCCTGCATGCTCTTCGTCCGGATCACCAACTTTCGTTCTTTTTGCCTCGAAAGCCTCATTTTCTGCCAACTTTTTACTTCTTTTCACCATTTTGCCATTTAGAACCGCTCTGACTCAAAAGAAAGAAAAACGACCATAACGCCACACTTATTTAAACGAAAATGGGAAAAATACTAACTAAAAATGACTCAAAAGTGTATACAAAATGCGCCTAACAAATACCCCAAACTTAACCTTTGCTCGCCCTCGAGCGAAGATCAAAACAAAATCAAAGAAACAAAAACAAACAGACTCAAATGAAGCAGCTGCACAAGGTTACTTAGAAAAACATGAATGTCAGTTGGGATAATATGCTGGAACATATATAGCATGAATATAGCAATCTAGAATTTCAAGCCAGATATTTCGCAAATTCATTTCAATCACACTCAATGGAAACATGAACACTAACCTATGCATGTCAATTTCATTAGTTCTATGGGCCTGTTTACTTGTTATTCTCCACTAATCATAGACATACATTCTAGAGATCTTCAGGACTTTTCAGGGTTGTAATGTAGGCTTAGGCAGCGGTAGATAAAAGTTGGCATTTAGGCTCAAATTACGTACCATAAGCATTTTTCTCATTCAACATTTTGTCCTTCTTTTTAGTATTCTTTTTCGTCCATACCTATCATTCCCCTCTTCTCTTTTGAGAGCATGAAACACATTCACATAGGCACCGCCAAACTGAAGCTTTTATATTTTTTTTATTGGGGTGCATCAATTTTTCACTCTCTGTTGTTATTTTTTTCACTCTTTTTCATCCATGTTTTCACTTACTGCTTATGGCACACAAGGAAATCATAGGGTGTCAAAGAAACAACTTATTTTAGGCTCAAAGGGCTGACTAGGGATACAATTTACTGCATGGTAGGTAATGAAAGGTAAGAAGGGCTAACAAAGAAATTTCTGAATCGCATCAAATAACAAGCTAGCAGACTCAGACATTTTTCAACCATTTTTTCATAATTGACAACACATAGGCTAAGCACAAATATCCCAAATAATTAGATTTTCATGAATTTTTGACATATCTAACTTAAGCACACAGATTTTAGCTTCTAATTCAATTACATTATCCCACTTAATTCACCAGGCGTTTCAAGCATTACAACATGCATGATCATAAAAACAAATTGACTCATATAGACACAATAAAATAATCGAAAAGGCTCAAAATAAACAAAAAAAAATAAAATAAGAACCCCAAACTTAAATGACACATTGTCCCAAATGTATAAAGACTCAAAAATAATAAAGGGACGACTTATAGACATACATCAGCTCAAGATGGTGGATGTGGGGGCGGATACTGTTCATCGGGAAATTTCCCAGAGGCGCTGCGACCGCTATTTTGCGCGTGGGCTGCAACTCCTGCAGCTTCACTGATTAATAGGTGTCGCGGCCCTGCAATGTAGCGCCGCGGCCCTGCAATGTAGCATCGCGGTGCTGCACCAATTTCATGTTTTCATCATTTTTCTGTGCTTCATGTCCAATTCCCTTCACCTGTCATCACAACATAACCAAAAATATCAAAAGTGAAATTGTTCAATTTAGACTAATTGCATAATTTAAACCTTGGGTTGCCTCCAAGTAGTATGTCTTTAACGTTTTTTAGCCGGACGCATGTCCTTTATTCAATCACTGGGTAAATTACCCCCACAACCCATCCATTTGAAGATCATTTTTCTCTTTCTTACTCTATTCTTCTTTTTCACAGGATCGGGTTTAGCAAGATTTACCTTTTTGTCAGCTTTCATTTCATTAACTTTTATTTCAGTACTCATACTAACATGTGGGTTCACCGTTATCGCAATGATCCCCCATGACTTTGGATTTTTCTCGATGAGCTGATGTGTCAGTTGTGCTCGCCGCAAAGCATTTGTTGCTGGCCTGGGATTCAATGGTAGATTTGAAAACCTTGAACAACATCTCCTCTTCTTGGACCCTCAGTCTCAACTCTCCCTTCTTCAAGTCATTAAGAGCTCTGCCCGTGGCTAAGAATGGTCTTCCTAAAATAATGGGCATGTCTTCATCTTCCTCCATGTCAAGACTGAGGAAATCTGCTGGAAAGAAGAACTTGCCCACCTTGACTAGCACATCTTCCACTATATCTCGGGGTTGCACCACGGATCGGTCAGCAAGCTACAGATTTACTGTGGTTGGCTTGGCTTCCACCAAACTCAATCTCTTGAACACAGATACGGGCATAAGATTGATGCTAGCCCCTAAGTCACAAAGTGCCCTGTTGTATGTTACTTTGCCAATAGTGCAGGGCAGGGTGAAGCTTCCTGGGTCTTTCAGTTTAGGTGGCAACTTCTTTTGTAAGATAGCGCTGCACTACTCTGTCAGCACTACTGTCTCATAATCCGTCAATCTCATCTTATTCCCAAGTATCTCCTTCATAAATTTGGAATATGTGGACATTTTTTCCAAAGTCTCAATGAAGGGGATGTTGATATGGAGTTTCTTAAATACCTCCAAGAACTTGGAGAACTGCTTGTCCAGGGCCTTCTTCTATAGTCTTTGAGGGTAAGTAATTTTATCTGTGTATTCTTTCACAGTCGCTGGTGGAGCTTTCTCTACTGTAGGGCGGTCATCAGTGACCCCCTCCTTTTCTACCTCAACTGCCTTCTCCCACTCCTTCTCCTTTACCACCGCTGGTTGGGGAGAAACCTGCTCCAATTGCTTTTCACTTCTCAACAAAACTGCTTGGCACTGCTCTCGCGGATTAACTTCCGTGTTGCTTGGGAGAGTACCTTGAGGTCTGTTGTTTACCATCTTCGCCAGTTGCCCCACCTGTGTTTCCAAGTTCCTGAGAGAGGACATTGTTTCTGACATAAAATGATTCTGGGAATTGGTGAGTGTAAGCAAGGCTGCTCTCAGTTCATCAGGTTACTCCTGTGGGGTATGTGGTCTAAAATGTTGGGTTGATGTGGCCTGATTATGTGTCTGCTGGTTCTGGTAGTTTCCTTGATACGGTGGCTGCTGCCCTTGGTCATTCCTCCACGAAAAGTTGGGGTGATTTCTCCACCCCGGATTATATGTGTTGGAGTTATAGGGGCGCTGAAAGTTCCCAACTTCCTGAACCTGCTCCATGGGCACATTATTAGGATCCACCGATGTGCATCTATCAAAAGTATGTGGTCCACCGCAGATCTCGCAACTCACAGGCATCTGAACTGCGTTCACAGACATGGTATTCTGTTGCAGTTGCTTTATCAAGAGGACCACCTGCGCATTCAATGCAGTGATAGCATCTATCTCATGTATGCCCATAGTCTTCCTGCTACTCACTGATCTGTCATCTGCCCCTTGGTGATTATTTGCAGTCATGTCTTCTAGCAACTCATGTGCCTCATTGACACTCTTCCTCATGAACGCTCCCTCTGCTGCAACATCAATTATGGTACGAGTAGTACCACTCAACCCATTATAAAAAATGTGGACCAACATCCACTTCTCTATATCATGATGCGGGCATTTTCTCTGCAAATCCTTGAATCGCTCCTATGCATCATAAAGTGACTCTTCATCCAGCTGATAATAGTTGTTCAACTCTCCCCTTAGCTTTGCCGCCTTTGAAGGAGGGAAGAACTTGGCAAGAAACTTCTGGGCTAAGTCTTGTCAGGTGGTGACGAAGTTCGCATGCAGTGAATTCAACCAGCTCTTGGCCTATCCCTAAGTGAGAACGGGAAGAGCCTCAATCTAATGGTATAGTCAGTAACACAATTATACTTAAAGGTGGCAGACAGCTCCAAAAAATTGGCAATGTGCATGTGGGGATCTTCAGACGACAATCCCCCAAACTGGACTGTGTTCTGGACCATGCTCAGGATGGCTGGCTTGATCTCAAAGTTGTTTGCCCCTATTGCTGGGAGCCTGATGCATGTCTGTGCACCTGTAACCGTGGGCAGAACGTAGTCCCCAAAATTCTCTCTGCTGGAACCTGTATTGGCTCCCCTACATTTTCAGGAACCTCATTGTTCGCCCCATTCTGATTCAGTTGGTTTTCCATGGTCACTGAATTAGACATCCTCTTGTTTTGCCTGTTCAGCTTGCAAGCTTTCTCAATCTCAGGGTTAAAAGGAACAAGTGTATTTGCTCCTCTTCTTCTTCGCATAAACTTGTCCCTGGGATCGATCAAAATCAACAAACAAATCAATACAATAGGGTTCTAAAAGTAAAAATAAAAATAAAAGTCAAAATAGAAATAAGGATAGATGGTTCGATATTAAAAGTACGCCAATCCCCGACAACGGCGCCAAAAACTTGTTAGTCGATTTCTAATTATTTACGCAAGTATACATATCGTTACAAGTAATATAGTCTGGTAAGACCGAATATCATCCACAGAGACTGGTTTCTAATTACCGAACATCTATTCTAGGTTATCTATTTAGCAAACGATGGTTGATTTGAGTTTTTATCTAACACTACTAGAGTAAGTGCAAGAATTAAACTAAATTACTTTAGTTTAATCAGTTATGATGGAAATAGGGCTTCCAATATCCTCGACTATCCACTTTTTTCAATCCTTAATGCAACAAGAATGACTTATTCTTCTACATTAAGATAGCAGGTTAACTAGACTGTCTTATATTTCGGTTAGGATATATAGTCACTCAACCCCAGTGCATAAACCTTCTATATTTTTATGATAGGTTTTACCACATAGGAGGATTAAGAACAATAACCTATAATGCTACACAAGTATCGGGGTACTTTCATCCGCGATTTTAACCTATGTCTATTGAATTACAACATATTTGTCACGACCCGACCTCGGTCCCGCGACTGGTGCCTTACCCCGGGCACCCTAGTGATACAACATCAGAGAAAATCAGCGGAAATAAAACTCATAAAAGATAAACAGTGATACTCAAAACAGGCTAACCAAAACGGTCACCTTTCTGCAAATATAAATAATTGAACCTGAACAGTTACATCCTTTACAAACCCTGCCCACAACAGTACTACAGACCTTTAAGAATGTAACAACAACTATGATGGGACAGGGCCCCGCCATACCCCTGAATGTATAAGTACCTACAATGACAGGGGACTATACCAAAGGATAAGCCTCCGGAGAAACGGAGCTTCCCGAATCTGATCGTGATCCTAGGCGAGGATCGACAAGCGGTGTACCTCTACTGCGGCATGAGCACCCGAGAGGTCGATCTGTACCAAGTATGTGAAATCGAAAATATCAGAATGAAATCATAACAGTCTATATAAAGCAGGAGACATGTATGATAGTCAAACTACAGTACACAACATATAAGCAATCGTATCAGTCGGGGACTCGCGCCTCAAAGTCATCACTCAAATATAACCATGGGTCTCACGCCACAATATCAATCATGCCCGTGAAATTCCTTCCTCACTGGCGGCAGTCTATGATATAACAACACCAAGGAGTACACATGAACACCAGGTCCCACCTGTGTCATAAGAACCGTACGGGGCAAGTACGAAGGCATAACTACCAGAACCAACCTGCATCATCCACTGACCGGGCAAGTACGAAAGCCAACTACCATATACCTACCGTACCAACAACACTATATAACTGTATCACGAAGCTGACACGGGGCAAGTACGAAGGCCGACTACGGATACCACCGCGCATACGTGGCGGGGGCAATCACGAAGACCAACTACGGATACCAAGCCGTAATCACGAGACTTCGCCACAAATCGAGCGAGGCAAGTCAAGGCTAACTACGAATACCTCTGCGTCGTGCCAATGGCGAGGCAAATCTGAAAATCAACTACCAGATACCAAGACGTATCAGTAAACCTCATGGAGGGCTAGTGTTACACCCCGTAATTCAAGAACATGATTATAGAATTAAGATTGGAATGTCGAAAGGAAAGGATTTTTACATTTCCTTATACGGAAAATTTTCGAGTTTAATGTGATGACAAGAATTAATTCTAGTAATGGAATTATTTTTCATTAGAATTATGGACTTAGTGGATTTATTAAGTCTTGGTATACTATGTTACATGTCCATCGAAATGGGATGAAAAATAACTAAGTGTGGATGAAATATTTTGTGAAGAAATACTTGGCGATAGGAGGTTAGCAAGTGCCCTCCCACTTGTCTTGTGAAAACTCACACACCTTTATATAGATAAGTCTTGAAGACTTAGAACAAAAGATATTCATCCATATAAACCCTCATCTCTCCAAAACCTAGAGCAATCAGAAATCCCCATATCCAAAGACAAGATCAAGATCAAGTATTTTCTTTCCAAGATTAAGCACCCTTAACCCCTAAATCTAGGTTGGGCGAAAATAGAATGAAACCCTAGGGTTTTTAGTGGACTTTTTGGAGGCGAAACGTGAAGAGAAGTTGATCCTAAGGTTGTAGGGGATACATATATGTGATTGGAACTTGAAGAAGTGGGCGAAACGAAAGCTGCGGACCAATAAATACGGACTGTTTTGGGGCGTTTTTGGACAAAAATGAGGTAAAGTCCTTCTTCTTTTAAAGTAATTGGATATTACTTATTTTTATAATTTATGGATGAACTTGTGTTAAAAGAATGAAGAATAAAAAGCGTTTGAGCCATTTTTGGGGCTAAAACCGATTTGGGACAGATTTGGTGTAAATGGAATTCGTTGGTTATTGTCGTTGTTATCTTCACCTATTGCATGTTATAATGGATTAATATTGTTGTTAATAAGTTGTTATAACTTATATAGATGTTTTGGAACTCGAATTGGAATAAAAAGGATTAAGGAAAGAGTTATCAGTTTTAGTTGTTGTCGTAGAATCTATAAAGCTGTTGGATATTGTCGTGCGATTTTAGGGACTGCTAGGCGTGTTGTATGCTGGAAAATCAGCCCCTATATTTCATGTTTAATGTAGTAGATTGCTAATGAAAACCCGAAGGAATAAGGGTGTGGAAAGGCGTTGAAAGGCCTCGCGTTCCACCATCGTTATAGTAATTATGGACTGTTTAGGTTTGTTTTGGTATGGTTTTGGGGAAAAATTTTACCGTCTTGTTAAGGCGTGTAATCCCTTTGGTTAGCTGAATTGTTGGGCCTTAAATGTAGGCGTGTTTGGTTATTGAATTCGGCCTTGAAAAATATGGCAAAGTATGTAGAAACAAAGGAAGAGTTGTCCGATTTTCAGTAGAATTTAGTGACTTAGCACTTAGAATATTCTACGTTGAAGCTAAAGGTTAATGGGCGTATTATGGCCATTATAGGTTGAAGTACTAAGTATAGCGTATTCTACTTGAAGGATGGAATAGCTATCAAGGTTGAAATGCTTTGGAGCATTTTGCTATTTGTCGATAATCGTCGCGGTATGTGAACCTCTTCCTTCTTTTGACATGATTCTATGTATGGAATATACATGTAGTACTATTTCATGATTCCTTCTACTCTTAGAAGTTAAGAGGTATGTCTGTTGATTTACTCTACGTAAAGGTTATGTCTAAGTTATCTAAGTTCTTACCAAGTCTTATGGGGATGTTGGTAAGAGTCGTTAGGAGGTATTTGGAGCAGTTGACTTGACTAAGTTCTGGCACAAATGAGAATAAGAATCGAACAAGCCAGCTGCGGCGTTAATAAAGGAAAATGTAATGATCAATTAAGTTAAAATGAGTAGAATTCTCCATCTGCATAGAAGCTAAGATAAGACAAAATTGTATTACATTTTCTAGATCATGGCTACTCGATTAAGATCGTTATAAATAAGTATAACTTATTCACAACGCACCAAGTATATGTTACTTAATTTATAAGAATTTATGTATGAAGTTTTAAGACTATGAACATCAAATTTTTAAAGGGTTAAGGGACTTTATTTTTCAAGTTATGAGACTTGATTCTTAAAGGAAGAAATGAATTGATTTAAAAGTATAGAATACTTGATTTGGAAAGAATTGATTTCTTGTCATTTTAAAGATAAGAGACTTGATTTCTAAAAGTTAAAGAAGCTTGATTTCAAAAGTTAAGAGACTTGAAGTATTTTGAAAGCTATGTGATTTGATTTGAAAGTATAAGTCTCTTGGTTATAAAAGGAATGAATTTGTCTAAGACATAAAGAGTTATAACGGCTTTATGAGAGGTTGGTTATAACAACTTTATGAAAGACTAAAAGAATGGTTTTCTTCAGTAATGTAAGCAAAGAAATGATTTGAAATAAAGAAGGGCAAATTGTTTTAAAGGTACCAATTGCTTAAGGTTTTTAAGAAAGAAGTCACTTGATTTAGAAGCCTATAAATGTATTTTTAAAAGGTATTGTGACTTGTCTTGAAAAGTAGATATGACTTGATACTACGGTTATTAGTATCTTGGAAGTTTTATTTGAAAAAGAGTCATTTTAAAGGGTAAGTGCGTAGTACATTGGGTTAAATTCGGATTTTATAATGACATTATCGCGTCGAGAAATGGGTGGGCGTTATACCTTTATGGAGACTATATGACATTATTGCGTCGAAATGGGTGGACGATATACCTTTATGGGCGGACTATATGACATTATCGCGTCGAAATGGTCGGGCGATATACCTTTATGGGCGGTATATGACATTATCGCGTCCACGAAATGGGTCAGGCGATATACATTTATGGGCGAACTATATGACATTATCGCGTCGAGAAATAGGTCGGGCGTTATACCTTTATGGCGAACTATATGACATTATCGCGTCGAGAAATGGGTGAGCGATATACCTCATGGGCGAACTTATGTGACTTTATCGCGTCCCAGTTGGCGAGCGGTATGGCGTCCTCAGTAAAGGCGGATTATGTTATGCAAGTAAGTAAGTTATATGGTAATGAACTTGCCGGTTTTCCTAAGCATATGCGTAGAATGTGACTATAACTTTTATGTAAAAATGGGAAAGATAATAAGATGCGATTAAGTTCACGAGATAGTAATGACACGGTAGGATCTGGTATTTACTTTTTATACTTGCCACTTGTCATTCTTTTATGCAGTTATGATTTGTTTACTATACTATATTTTAGTTCCATATTTGGTACTGTTGTCTTAACCCCGGGAGGCTGCGTTAAATGTCGCGAGTTTAGGTACGATTGTGGATCCATGAGCTTAGGATCTGGTTGACATTTGAGATGGCTCGATGTTAGGAGCTTGTCGTCATGGTTATGTATATTCGAAGTGCGGCGGGGCCTTGTCCGTCATAGCGTTGTCCAAATCTTAGAGTGCATGTTCATACATTGGTGGGTGGCTAGAGTTGTTTTACATTGTTAAGCGGTGTAGACCACTGGGTAATTTTTATGTTATGGCAGCCTTATCGGCTTGGCCTTAGTTTAAAAAAAATAGTGTTATTTATCTTCAGTAGTTTATTATGTTGTATGAGTATAAGGGTGCCCAGGTAGGGCACCGATGTGACTGAGGTCGGTCGTGACAAAAAGTGTTATCGAAGCGATTAGTCCTCGGAAAGTGTCTGAGGTAGTGTCTAGTAAGTCTTGATTATCTGTGTTGTGCACCACGTCTATAATCAGTGCGGATCATTTAGGATTGGTTTCCATTCTTCTCACTCTGAGATCGTGCGATAATTTGTGTTGTTAAGTCGTCTCTCACTAACGAGTTATGTTGATTGCGGTACGAGAAAGCGCGATGACCGGGAAGGACTATGTGGATTGCGTATCCGGGTTGGTAATGATTATAGTATAGTTGGTATTGTGACATACATCTATCTGAGTTATGTATGAAAGTCGGACGCGTGTTGCCTAGAATGATTTTAGATTACGAAGTTGGTAAAGACTAACTAGATCTGGGAAGGTATGGAGCGGTTAATGAATTCTCGAGTCTTATGTTTTATTTTGGGATAATTGGGAAAGGATGAAGTATGCGATAAGGCGGTGAACCCATAAGTCATGTTAATAACTTAATGGAATACCATGTTAATATATTAAGCTATGTGGTAGGCTTAAGAGAATTATGCGGATGAAGTGCGTATAGAGTAAGTAATGATTGTTGTGATCAGGCGACACGATTATGGTATTATGAGAAGTTTTGTACAGTTTGCAGAGGGGCGATAAGGTAGGCTTGGAGCATGGAAATTGCGAGCCTAAGATTATTGATAACGTCGAGACCTTAGGTATATATAAGGCCTTCTCGAGGCGATAAGATTTTATTGGACTAAGGGTAAGAGTTAAGTGCGGCGGGTCGGGGTGAGTACACATTGCGGGTCGCCTCGTAGTTTGAAATGGAGTGGGATCGGTTGGTAGTAGTTCCGCTCGTGATAGGGTCACGAGTGCAAGGCCCAAGTCTAGTTAATTGTTTCTGGGTTCGTGGGCGCGTTCCACGAAAACAGTCGTGGGAGTCGGAAATGGCCTTATGTTGTTTAAAAGAGTGACTCAAAAATTAGAGGCGAATCGGTATGGAAGTTATGTATGTATGCTAGTATGAGTTGGAAATGCGGAAGAAATGCGACCCGTAAGAAAGATAACAACAGTGTAAAGGAATGAGCACGAATCCATAAGAACCTTTCGAGTAACTACGCGTGAGTGTTTGGGTGGTAGGCGGCGGGTATATGAGATTTGCCGGTGATAATCTGATCGTCGGACCACTAGTAGACCTAGTAGAGATGATTATGACGGACTTTGAGGTCATTATGAGTATGGACTAGTTGGCCGTGAGTGCGAGTTGACGTCTTAGCATATGTATTGTTATGTGGCCATGGGTGGCATATGTTGTATGAAGGGTGTAGTAAAGGAGACTATGTGGCTATCTAATTAGATTGGACTCAGAAAGAACATTGGGGCGAATGTTTCTAAGGGGAAGAATGTTACACCAGTAATTCAAGAACATGATTATAGAATTAAGATTGGAATGTCGAAAGGAAAGGATTTTTACATTTCCTTATACGGAAAATTTTGAGTTTAATGTGATGACAAGAATTAATTCTAGTAATGGAATTATTTTCATTAGAATTATGGACTTAGTGAATTTATTAAGTCTTGGTATACTATGTTACATGTCCATGAAATGGGATGAAAAATAACTAAGTGTGGATGAAATATTTTGTGAAGAAATACTTGGCCAATATGAGGTTAGCAAGTGCCCTCCCACTTGTCTTGTGAAGACTCCACACCTTTATATAGATAAGTCTTGAATACTTAGAACAAAGATATGCATCCATAAAACCCTCATCTCTCCAAAACCTAGAGCAATTCAAATCCCAGTATCGAAAGACAAGATCGATATCAAAGTATTTTCTTTCCAATTAAGCACGCTAACCCCTAAATCTAGGTTGGGCGAAAATAGAATGAAACCTAGGGGTTTTTCGTCGACTTTTGGAGCGAAACGTGAAGAGAAGTTGATCCTAAGGTTGTAGGGGATACATGTATGTGATTGGAACTTGAAGAAGTGGAGGCGAAAGCAGCTAGCGGACCAATAAAGACCGGACTGTTTTGGGGCGTTTTTGGGCTAAAAATGAGGTAAAAGTCCTTCTTCTTTTAAAGTAATTGGATATTACTTATTGTTATAATGTATGGATGAACTTGTGTTAAAAAAAATGAAGAATAAAAAGCGTTTGAGCCATTTTTTGGGGCTAAAACCGATTTGGGACAGATTTGGTGTAAATGGAATTCGTTGGTTATTGCCGTTGTTATCTTCACCTATTGCATGTTATAATGGATTAATATTGTTGTTAATAAGTTGTTATAACATATGTAGATGTTTTGGAACTCGAATTGGAATAAAAATGATTAAGGAAAGAGTTATCAGATTTTAGTTGTTCTTAGTAGAATCTATAGAAGCATTGGATATTGTCGTGCGATTTTAGGGACTGCTTTAGGCGTGTTGTATGCTGGAAAATCAGCCCCTATATTTCATGTTTAATGTAGTAGATTGCTAATGAAAACCCGAAGGAATAAGGGTGTGGAAAGGCGTTGAAAGGCCTCGCATTCCACACCGTTATAGTAATTATGGACTGTTTTAGGGGCTGTTTTGGTATGGTTTTGGGGCAAAATTTTACGTCTTGTTAAGGCGTGTAATCCTTTGGTTAGCTGAATTGTTGGACCTTAAATGTGGCGTGTTTGGTTATTGAATTAGGCCTTGAAAAATGTGGCAAAGTATGTAGAAACAAAGGAAGTGTTGTCCAGATTTTAGTAGAATTTAGTGACTTTGCACTTAGAATATTCTACGTTCGAAGCTAAAGGTTAATGGACGTATTATGGCCATTATAGGTTGAAGTGCTAAGTATAGTGTATTCTACTTGAAGGATGGAATAGCTATCAAGGTTGAAGTACTTTGGAGCATTTTGCTATTTATCGATAATCGTCGCGAGGTATGTGAACCTCTTCCTTCTTTTGACATGATTCTATGTATGGAATATACATGTAGTACTATTTCATGATTCCTTCTACTCTTAGAAGTTAAGAGGTATGTATGTTGATTTACTCTACGTAAAGGGTATGTCTAAGTTAGCCTAAGTTCTTACCAGTCTTATGGGGATGTTGGTAAAAGTCGTTAGGAGGTATTTGGAGCAAGTTGACTTGGCTAAGTTCTGACACAAATGAGAATAAGAATCGAACAAGCCAACTGCGGCGTTAATAAAGGAAAATGTAATGACAATCAATTAAGTTAAAATGAGTAGAATTCTCATCTGCATAGAAGCTAGATAAGACAAAATTGTATTACATTTTCTAGATCATGGCTACTCGATTAATATCGTTATAAATAAGTATAACTTATTCCTAGCGCACAGTATATGTTACTTAATTTATAAGAATTTACGTATGAAGTTTTAAGACTATGAACATCAAATTTTTAAAGGGTTAAGGGACTTTATTTTTCAAGTTATGAGACTTGATTCTTAAAGGAAGAAATGAATTGATTTAAAAGTATAGAATACTTGATTTGGAAAGAATTGATTTCTTGCCATTTTAAAGATAAGAGACTTGATTTCTAAAAGTTAAAGAAGCTTGATTTCAAAAGTTAAGAGACTTGAAGTATTTTGAAAGCTATGTGATTTGATTTGAAAGTATAAGTCTCTTGGTTATAAAAGGAATGAATTTGTCTAAGACATAAAGAGTTATAACGGCTTTATGGGAAGTTGGTTATAACAACTTTCTCGAAGACTAAAAGAATGGTTTTCTTCAGTAATGTAAGCAAAGAAATGATTTGAAATAAAGAAGGGCAAA
This sequence comes from Przewalskia tangutica, assembly GCA_029844215.1. Classification (NCBI taxonomy): domain Eukaryota; kingdom Viridiplantae; phylum Streptophyta; class Magnoliopsida; order Solanales; family Solanaceae; genus Przewalskia; species Przewalskia tangutica. The sequence goes on from CM056730.1 coordinate 110,930,362, forward strand.
TTGTTTTAAAGGTACCAATTGCTTAAGTTTTTTAAGAAAGAAGTCACTTGATTTAGAAGCCTATAAATGTATTTTTAAAAGGTATTGTGACTTGTCTTGAAAAGTAGATATGACTTGATACTACGGTTATTAGTATCTTGGAAGTTTTATTTGAAAAAGAGTCATTTTAAAGGAGTAAGTGCGTAGTACATTGGGTTAAATTCCCGGATTTTATAATGACATTATCGCGTCCCAGAAATGGGTCGGGCAGTATACCTTTATGGGCAGACTATATGACATTATCGCGTCCCAGAAATAGGTCGGGCAGTATACCTTTATGGACAGACTATATGACATTATCGCGTCGAGAAATGGTAAGGCGTTATACCTATGGGCGGACTTATGTGACTTTATCGCGTCAGTTAGGGTAGGCGGTATGGCGTCCTCGATAAAGGGCGGATTATGTTATGCGAGTAAGTAAGTTATATGGTAATGAACAGCGGTTTTCCTAAGCATATGCGTAAGAATGTGACTATAACTTTTATGTAAAAAATGGGAAAAGATAATAAAGTACGATTAAGTTCACGAGATAGTAATGACACGGTAGGATCTGGTATTTACCTTTTTTTATACTTGCCACTGTCATTCTTTTATGATTATGATTTGTTTCTTGTATCATATTTTAGTTCCATATTTGGTACTGTTGTCGACCCGCCCGGAAGCTGCGTTAAATGTCCGCGTGTTTAGGTACGTGATTGTGGATCATGAGCTTAGGATCTGATTGGCATTTGAGATGGCTCGATGTTAGGAGCTTGTCGTCGTGGTTATGTATATTGAGAATGCAGCGGGGCCTTGTCCGTCATAGTATTGTCCAAATCTTAGAGTGCATGTATTCATGCATGGGCTGGGTGGCTAGAGTTGTTTTACATTGTTAAGCAGTGTAGACCACTTTCGGGTAATTTTTATGTTATGGCGACCTTATCGGCAGCCTTAGTTTTAAAAAAGTGTTATTTATCTTAGTAGTTTATTATGTTGTATGAGTATAAGGGTGCCCGGGTAGGGCACCGATCGCGACTTGAGTCGGTCGTGACAAAAATGATATCGAAGCGATTAGTCCTCGGAAAGTGTCTGACCGTGTCTAGTAGAGTCTTGATTATCGGTGTGTTGTGCACCACGTCTATAATCGAGGCTGCGGGACATTTAGGATTAGTTTCCATTCTTCTCACTCTGAGATTGTGCGATAGAGTTGTGTTGTTAGGGTCGTCTCCCTAACGAGTTATGTTGATTGCATTTACGAGAAAGCGTGATGACCGGGAAGGACTATGTGGATTGCGTATCGGGTTGGTAATGATTATAGTATAGTTGGTATTGTGACATACATCTATACGAGTTATTTATGAGATGTCGGGCGTATTTGCCTAGAATGATTTTAGACTACGAGAGTTGGTAAAGACTAACTAGATCACAGGAAGGTATGGAGCAGTTAATGAATTCTCGCCCGAGTCTTATGTTTTATTTTGGGATAATTGGGAAAGGATGAAGTATGCGATGAGGCGGTGAACCCAGAAGTCATGTTAGAACTTAATTGAATACCGTGTTAATATAATAAGCTGCGTCGTAGGCTTAAGAGAATTATGCGGATGAGGTAAGGTATAGAGTAAGTAATGGTTGTTGTGATCAAGGCGACACGATTATGGTATTATGAGAAGTTTTGTACCCGTTTCACGGGACTAATAAGGTAGGCTTGGGCGTGGAAATTGCGAGCCTAAGAATATTGATAAGTCGAGACCTTAGGTATATATAAGGCGCTACCGGCGATAAGATTTTATTCGGACTAAGGGTAAGAGTTAAGTGCGGCGGGTGGGGTGAGTACATTGCAGGGTCGCCTCGTAGTTTGAAATGGAGTGGGATCGGTTGGTAGTAGTTAAAGCTCGTGATAGGGTCGCGGTGCAAAGCCCAGTATAGTTAATTGTTTCTGGGTTCGTGGGCGCGTTCTAGGAACCAGTCGTGGGAGTCGGAAATGGCCTTATGTTGTTTAAAGAGTGACTCCAAAGATTAGAGGCGAGAATCGGTATGGAAGTTATGTATGTATGCTAGTATGAGTTGGAAATGCGGAAAGAAATGCGACCCGTAAGAAAGATAACAACCAAGTGTAAAGGAATAGAGCACGAATCCATAAGAACTTTTGAGGTAACTACACAGTGAGTGTTTGGGTGGTAGTGGCGGGTATATGAGATTTGCCGGTGATGATCTGATCGTCGGACCACTAGTAGACCTAGTAGAGATGATTATGACGGACTTTGAGGTCATTATGAGTATGGACTAGTTGGCTTCGTGAGTGCCAAGGTTGACATCTTAGCATAAGTATTGTTATGTGGCCATGGGTGGCATATGTTGTATGGAGGGTGTAGTGGCATATGTTGTATGAAGGGTGTAGTAAAAGGAGACTATGTCGCTATCTAATTAGATTGGACTCCGAAAGAACATTCGGGGACGAATTTTTCTAAGGGGGGAAGAATGTTACACCCCGTAATTCAAGAACATGATTATAGAATTAAGATTGGAATGTCGAAAGGAAAGGATTTTTACATTTCCTTATACGGAAAATTTTCGAGTTTAATGTGATGACAAGAATTAATTCTAGTAATGGAATTATTTTTCATTAGAATTATGGACTTAGTGGATTTATTAAGTCTTGGTATACTATGTTACATGTCCATCGAAATGGGATGAAAAATAACTAAGTGTGGATGAAATATTTTGTGAAAAAATACTTGGCCAATAAGAGGTTAGCAAGTGCCCTCCCCACTTGTCTTGTAAAGACTCCACACACCTTTATATAGATAAGTCTTGAAGACTTGGAACAAAAGATATCCATCCATACAAACCCTCATCTCTCCAAAAATCTAGAGCAATTCGAAATCCCCATATCCAAAGACAAGATCAAGATCAAAGTATTTTCTTTCCAAGATTAGAGCAACATCATCATATAACAGAATGGTTGCCCGTCAATTTGGCAGCAAAGGGTTTTGTACCCAGAGTGTGCACCTATCACATAGTTTGAACAGAAAAAGGTCATGCGTAGTTGGGATAAGAAAGAATTTGAGTTTATCAGTCCTCTAATTAAAACAAGGTCACTCCAAGTCAGTTATTAAACCTATATGTCCAATCATTTAGGATGAACTGCATAGTGTAGGTAGCGCCCCTAATTTCCTTTTAAGTCATTAAGACTAGATGATGTCAGATACACCACAAAAACTTCACATTTGTAAACCAATAATGTATTGTCATGAGAAATGACAGCATCAACTTTAAATGAGAGATATGTAAGCAATGAAAGGTTGATTCCAGTATCAATCCAAACATGAAAGTAAGTTGTCCTTCAAATTAAATGGGCTAAGGTATGTCAAAGCAATGAAATGTTACAGTGATATCCGATTTAAGATGAATAGTTACTATAAAAACACATGAAATAAACATTAAAAACTACTCTACACAATTAAAAAACTTCTGACCTTTTCTAATTCGACGAATCGTATTTTCATGAGCCAAAAGACAAGCATCAGGATTGTGCTTCTGGACTACTGAAAGACCTGAGCATACCAGGAAGCACATGGAGCACCAAATTATGTTACAGAAATAACTTACAAAACCTTCACATTAGTCTGGTGAACAAAGTGCGGAGAATAATACTTTTGATTTCATACTTTTGATAACAAAATCAAAGAAACTATTCATCATGTTATATATGTTTTCCCAGCTGCTACTGAAATAGCTATCCAATAAATCCATCCTGCAATTAGTCAACCAACTTTTGCTGACGAACCAAACAAATGTTTATAAAGGAAACTTTTCGCAACTGCAAAAGAGCTACTTACCATCAATATGATCATTATGATGATGTGTCACAAAGACGACTAGTTTTCTCGGCAAAGCAACAATAATTTCCTTGAGCTGGTAATCAAAGAATCAGCATCAAGATGTCACAACAACATAAGAGGCAGAACCAATTACCTGGAAAAGAAAAAGTATGAAAACAAAGAGGAGAAACATAATAAGAGTCTCAACCACTCCAGAACAAATTATTAAGACATACAGAAAAGAGAAACACGCGCATGAACCCATTTACCGAGGCAAAGCTATATATTTCATTGAACGTACTAGCGTAGAACAAATATTCTCAGCTTTACTGGCAATCCTAGTCCAAATTCAGGCTCCTGAACATACTTCAGGAATTTTCACTCAACTGTGGTATCGTCTAATTCCACTTGCTCTAGAACCTACAATAATCATCACCTACAAGCTTTAACATCTCCATATCGCAAAACATGCATATGTATAGAATGTGACATGTGAAGGCGAGCCGCTTTATGGAATATTATTACAAAAATGTATCATACCTTTTATGAAGTCTACTTTAACGTCTTACAACAATTACAACCATGATGATCATGAGGACAACAATTATGATAGTCATAAGAATAATGAAGGTATAATGATAGTTATGATAACATAACCACGAGTACACCAAGAAGGCAAAAGATATATGATTACTAACAAGCTATCTCTATGGGTACCAGTAGCACTGTTTATCAATTAATCGGTCTTAAGCTATTTAATTTCTGTTAAAGCTTAAATGCTAGTCAATGTGTTGCATGAAAAGAACATTAGAATAGCAGACATGCAACTGAGATACCGTAAACGTACGAGAGAAAAAACATCTGCCTTATTCTTTATAAATTTTGCACTAATAAACTATATCAAGTTAGCATTTTTGCTCAGTTTAAGCACAAATTTGGCACCGAAATCAGTTGGTAAAAGTTTAATTTTAGAAAAACTAAAGAAATAACTCATTTAAGTAAAATGCAATCCATCATACTGAATTCCAAAGTTGACCGGGTAGTGGAAAATCAAATATTGAACAACTTAATATAAAAACTATGTCACTAAAGGGGGAAGATATTTCAGTAAGCTCCAACAGAGAGTATATCTACCCAAGGCTCCAAATGAAACTTCATATTTTATAACTAAATCATTTAAAATTGTTATCTTGTATATCCGTCTCTCATACCTTTGACCTAATCTGGAATGTTCCGTTTCCTACATTTGATACATCCACACACAGCGTAAAATGAGATCAATAGCAAACAAAACGTAACGCCTAGATCAGAAATAAAGGCAATGTGAGTAAGAACTTTTGAACATCATCGATAAGTTACCTCGTTACTGGAATTTCGAACAGATTGCTCGGAGAAAGCACGCCACTCTTTGCAAGAAGCCGCCGAAAGATCAACACCCGTGCGGCGGCCGACGCCTCCATTCACGAATCGCCAACTCCTTCCCGCTTTACTCAAAACCTTAAAAACAGAAAAACAAAGATAAAATCGACCTAAGGAAACCCTAGGAGTAAGAAATAGTAAAATAAAGGTCAATAGAAAGTTTGAATCGAGAATGGTTTAGATGATGGGAGCGAGGGACTACGTCTTCGGATTTGGAGGTTTTCGGGAAGGAAAGGGTTGTCAAGAGGACTGAAAAATAGGTGTGGCTTTTCTCTTCTTGCCCTATAAACCAAAACAAAAGTTTAGAATAAATTGTATCCAATCATAAGATCATCATACTAAAAGTTTAATTTGTTTTTATTAAAATAATTTTAAAAAAGAAATTAAAATCGTGTAAATCTTAATTTAAATTAAAAAAGTAATAAATCTAATAAAAATGGTGTCGTTTTAATCAGTCAAACGCTATATTTTTTGTCAATTTAAAACACAAGTCACTTATTTATGTGACATTTCACAAACTCGTCACACAAACGTCATAAACAAATGACACTTAAAAAAACCGTCACACAAATGTCATAAATTTATGACACTTAAAAAATCCGTCACACAATTAAAAAAACCGTCACATGAATGTCAAGAAAAAGCATAAATTTAGTAAAAATATGTGACATTTGCATTTCTGTCACATATCAACTGTCACCGTAACCTGTTTTTCTTGTAGTGTATTTAATAACAAAGTTGAAAAATTAACAGTTGCCTATTTTCTTATTTGAAGCTTACTGTGAGAGCCACAACGTCATTCAATGTATGAAGACAATTGAAAAAGAGTTAAATTAAGATAACATTCATACCACAAATAACATTAATATATATTGTTATTTTATCTCTTCATGAGGTATGTTGTATTTCTTCATTCACTTCGAGGAATGAAACTTGGTCATTTAGATGCATTTTATACACAACTTCAATAGCTTATTATTTTTCTCAAGCACAAGAAAATATTTCTTAGACAATTTTCAATCTCTTTACTACTTCAGGAGTAAATTTTTAAAATTTTACTACTTTCAAAAGTTCTACTTCCGGAGTAGAGTTCCAAGTTTTATTACTTAAGGAGTATAGTTAAAAATTTGCTACTTGAGAGCGATTTTTGAGTTTGCTACTTGGGGCGATTTGAGTTTACTATTTCGGGAGTAAATCATAGAATATTTTAAATATTTTTTCTCAACTATTCTACCTCTTCTGGAGATGAAATCGTGATAACTTCACAACAAAACACACGTCCGTTTTAGAAAATTTTGTCACATTCGCAGAGTTGAATTTATATTTGTAACATTTATTAAAAGTTCTTATTCTTCAAGAAACATAATCATCCCTTAAACATATCAATGTAAGATAGCTCTTTTAAAAGATATTGCTACTTCTGGAGCAAATTAAGACATACATATCTTGTAGATAATTTTCTCTAACATGTCCTCCACGATAATCATAATAAGTAAAATATTATCACTTTTAATGATTAACGAAGACATGATATTACCAATTCTGGTGGTTGTACAGATTTTCTTATGAACTCTGTTGGAATTCAAACGAAACGTGACGTTAATATCATAATATTTCTTAATGTCTCATCACTTATTGCTCTTCAGGAGCAATTAATGCTTTTGAAAGTTTGATAGCGTAAAACGATTAAGACATACAAATTAAAATTCATAAAATGTTAAGGAACCATATATAAATATATATGCAACGATTCTACCTTATCAGAATTCTAACAAATCTTATATGCATATGTAGTCGTTTGTTAAACTGGCAGCAGCATAACAAACAAAAACTTGTGATATCTTATGCAATATTACAATCTTTACTAGTTACTCCCACAAGAAAATTAACCAAATACAAAAAAGAAAATTGGAAGCCAGTTACTAATTCATGATCTGGCATGTACAGAATGAAAACTTCATTCTCGATTCTACGATAATTTTTATGAAAGCCTTTCATTTGCTTCTCTTCGATGGAAGTTTGATTTTCCCAGAATGTATCCTAATTTTTTGTCTAATTCTTCTGATGATGATCGATTCAACATCTGATCAAAAAGATATACATTGGTTATATTTCATCTCTTCAACAAGTTTAGTAATGATCATAATCGTGTCATGACGGGTCAGGAGCAGGAGATGAATATTACGTCAATAGAGTAAGTTCTTCTTGTTGTTGTGCCCTTAAGACGAAGCTAGGGTAGCGATGCGAATGCTTGTGAGTGCATTAAGTAAATTAAAGAGATACTAGCTGGTCTGAAATGTGCAGGATCGAGCCCTGGCCTTGGAAGCCATCCATTCAAGCCTTCCCAGTCCTTTTTTCAGTTTTTTTATCGGACTTTCTAAATCCATATGATATGATATGGCTTTCAAGCTTCCTAGCATGAGCTTGTGTGAAGCATGAGAACATGAGCAAGCTCAGTCTTTCGCTACTCGTGTGAACCCCCTCATGACTTTCAGAAGGGCCTAAAGTGCATGATGATTCGATTTCCGAAAAGGTGAAATATAAAGAAAAAGGCCCCCTCTTGTTGTTCTCTTTCTTTCTCTCTCCTATTGACTATTGACTATTGATATAGAAAAGTCTGGTTCTATTGAGCGGGTAAGATACTACCTGAAGAGTCTCGTGCTGATAACGTGTTATGAAATAATATAACTAGAACAAAACTAGAACAAGGATATTGTGGAGAAAGGAAGAAGAGTTCTTTATTTCTCTTGAAGGATGAAATACAATGAGAGGAACATCTCTATTTATAGGGTCTAAGTATCATGATCTCAAATTCAATAACCCTAACTTTTCTTATAGAGATAAATATTCATAATAATAAATAATATTTATAACAAGAAAAGTTTTAAAAATGGATGAGTTTATTTCTTTGTGAGATGGTTTTGTTAAGATGTTGCATTTGCTGGACCTCTGAACAAGTTCTTTGGATCTTAAAGGACAATATATTAGTCAATTACGCCTTAATGTCAAACTAGTTGGAGTCAGCTATAGATTTATGTATCCATTAGTGGGCAGTGGGCTTACCTTCAATAGCTCAATATTCAGAGGATTGATCATAATTAGACTATTTCAGCCGGCCATTAACCTACCGACAACTCGAACCCTTTGTCCAGCCTTGAAAGCAGGGGCAGAGTTAGAATACGGATACGGTTTCGGCCCAATCTTTAGTCCAAACCTTATATTTGTCTTAAAAAATCTATAGAATATGTACAAATTATTAATTTCGATAAGATAACTTAAAATGACTAGAATCGCGAATCCATAAGCTTCAAATTCTGAGGCAGAGTTTGTATCTTAATAAAATGTGAAAAGTATTAATTCCTCACACTGGTTTGCATACTGATATTTTGAAGGTTTAAACTGTTGCAGGCATGGAAACTTAGAGAAGAAGGGAGGCTTCGAGATCTTGTTGATCCAGAGCTGACAAGAATATCCAGAAGCCGAAGTGCTTCGCTTCATCAAAGTTGCTCTCTTTTTTATTCAATCTGCTTATAACCAAAGACCTAACATGAAGCAGGTGACTGAAATGCTGTCTAAAGAGGTCAAGCTAAACGAGAAGTTGCTAACTGAGCCAGGAGTCTATAGAACACATAGCTCTAATCGATCGAGTTATGGTAATCTCCAGACCTCGTCCTCCAAGGGAAAGAAAAAAGGCGTAAAATCCACAAATCATTTGCAACAACGGAGTTCCAAAGTTTTCAGAGTGTAACTGAGATGATACCAAGATAAGTGCAGGGACGTGCTATTCCATTGTAACGGTTCTAGGTGCTCATATTCTTTAGTATTTGTAAATTGCTCCTCTGCTAGCCTAGGAAATGCAAAAAATACATGTATTGGCCCTCACTAGATCTTAGAGTAGCTAGTTGGTAACCTTCCCATGTAAGATAGAGCTATGCGTAGCTGGGAAGGACGGATATTAGTAGTTCTATTTTTATTACGGATATCATAGTTGCATAATAGTTTGCAAGTTTGAGAGTTCCAAGTAGATATTTGGTGATTAAGAATAGTTTTCTTCCATGTAGCAGATTAGTTTTCTGGTGCTGCAGTAGCTTAAGCCTTAAGGTCTTATGGAGTCAGTAGATATGACACATGATCTTTAACAGCCACACTGCAACATGCAGTGGCGGAGTCAAAATTTTCACGAAGGAGGTTCATTATTTATTATATATGTTGGGTCCCGATAGTTATACTATGGAATAATCAAAATCAAACAAGTAAAATTTCTTGTACGATGAAACAGGTAAATATCGTTAACAATGTCGTCTGGCATAACTGACGACACTTCAATAAAAACAGAAAAAACTTTTGAAGAGTTAAATTGCAGCGAAAATAATAAAGACACAAATGTTTAAATTTACATAGGTTATATATTAATATAACTCATGATGGTCAATGACCAAATATATATATATATATATATATATATATTTGAATATATTCATTCTCTTACAAGATTTACAAAATAATACAAAGGAATAAAAATAGTGAAGTCGCAGATGACTTACATGCCTGAAAAATCTAACTAAGTAGATATAGACAACATCTCATTATAATTGCTTCAATAAAGAATTAATCTAGAATCTAGGCAACAACTATAATGTTGAACAGAATGTCGTCGAAACGCTCATGCAACACAGTGATCCAGTTTCAGATCGAGATTTTTTTTAGAGTTCTCTCTTGATCTTTTTCTCTTGTAATTTATGGATATTCATTCCTTGATGTAGCCTCTCTATTTATAGTAGAGAGTCTTCCTTGAAATGCTCAATGAATCGTTGTGGAAGTTGAGCAAAAGGTGGGCAGCTTGACCAGATTTGTTGGAGACGAATGTGGAGCAAAATCCTCCAACCTCTTGGACTTCTTCCCCAAGTTTAGCAACGTCTTTGGACTTGGTCTTCCCACATGTATAATCAGCTCAACAAGTTCCTTGCCAGGTCACTTTACCATCGTGGTAAAATCCCACGAGATAAGTTACAGTCCGTGAAGAAGGGCAAAATTGTTATCAGAATGTTGGTCCGAATGTCAAAAACATTTGTTCCAACATTTTGGTTTTTAACTTAGTACTGAAAATGTTATGTTATGATAAATGTCATAACATATAACCCAACATAACATTCTTCCTCTTTTTGTCTTTCTTCATAAAACAAACTTTTTTAGTGCGAGTGACATATGACAATTATTAATGCTCCTCCTTAACCTGTGATAGCATACAAAAAAAAACATATACAAAACAATATATATGCCATTCACATATAGGATTAGATGAACCCAAAAATATATAAAAATATTTTGTCCAATCATTACAACCCAAAATAAAATAGTCGTTAGATCATCTTTACAACTCAATTCAAAAGTAAACAAATTAAGCATTCATTAGTAGCACAGTAGCATCAACAGCAAACAATTCAAAAGTAACCCATCATCCAACACCAGCATCATTACACCTCTCTTGCATGTCAAGCATTAGTAGTAGCTTCCAGTCGCTTTCTACTTCTGCTTGACTTTACACCTGCAACCACCAGCACCTAGTCTTTCTCACCTCTTCCTCATTTTTTGCAGCATCAACCTCATCAGCCTCCCCCTGTTTCCCAGAATCCCCTCCCCCTTTTTGGGAAGAAAACAGCTTTAGAACACGATATCTTGCTTGAATCATGACTTCTTTAACAATATTAACTTCTGAAATCTGAAGGTTGATCTTTGCGAGTTGATTCACAAGTCATTCTTTTGTCAACGGAAATCCTTCTGAGTATGTGTTGCCGGAAATGTTGGTGGCATTTCTTTCAACATCATTTCTGATTTGGTCCAGTTTTCAGGATAAGTCTATGATTCTGTCTTTGCTTTTTAAAATTTCCTTGTTCACAATATACAGCTCTGGATTTTTCCCAAGTATGTCCTTCTTCTTTGGTTGAAAGTCTCGTGATGTAAGGACTTTGTAAATTAAAGAGGAAAAAGGTAGGATTGAAGTGGATTTTTTTGGGCTAAGTTGACAATTTGATTAAAAATTGTTTGTCTTAAGTCAACTCTGAATCCTTTACCGACTTTGTATAACAAGTGAGCTTGTTCTGAAGTGACAATTGACTCATTCATTGAAAGGAGCTAATCAGATATAGCAATTTATGGAGGATTGCAAACAAAGTGTGAGTTTTGAGGATGGACATCTTGAGATCCATTTCTGAATTATACCTCCTGTGAGGTATTTAATGATTTCATTTTTATCTTCCATTGCATGTGTTGACACCCAATTTTGACCATCCCGTCCAGTCATTAACTATAAAATTACACTAATTTTCAATAATTTTTAAATAATAAAATGCAGCGATAAAACATTAATACAGGCATAAATAAATAAATAATTTAATAATGGCACCGCGTCTTACGCATTTAGAGTCTCGCGCCCATATTTATTAATTTTAAAGCCATGTCATAATTCTTAATTAATAATAAATACATAAAATAAATAATTTAGCAATGACGTCGTGTCAAGTAGCATAGTTGCCTTTATTAATACGCAAAAGAATTTCATCTAATACATGCATTTAATAGCGTCGCATTTATAAAAGCTTTAAACAATTTTTAAATATCATACTTGCATTTGGCATTTAAATAATTTAATCTAAACTCAATTCAATTTTAATTTAACTTCGCAATAATGCACAATAGTAAGATTTTAAATAATAGCGCCGCATTATAAGCATTAAGAACTAATTAAATAGCACACCCGCATTTATTATTAATTTTAAATTCAAACTTAAACTAATAAAGCACCTAAATAATTTAATCACAATTTATTAATCTGATTTATCACTAATTAATTTTACCTAAACTAATACATTAAAACTAACCTAAATTAAATACTCACAAGCTTCATTTTCGTCCAAGCCCAATGCCCACTAAAATTTGCAGCCCACAGATTCCTTATTCGCAGCCCAACTCCCAATTAAATTCCCAATCCCTAGCCCAATTTCCCTCTTATTTCAGTATTTTTTCTAAGCCCAAAACTAATCCCCCTATTCTCCTCATCTTCATCAAATACCCATTACAAGCAAATGACCTAAATCCCCAAGAACCTCAAATTCACATACACACATGCCATCGATATCCCAAGATCTTAACCTGATTCTCCTCCAAAATTTCATAACCAAATCTTACTATAATAAGAACAATACCAAAAATCACCTGTAATAATCAAATCGTGCTAAATATGGTATTGAAATCGCCTAAAAATCATCCAGCAGCATCAAAATTCGCCCAAAATAACGAATCAATCAACACCCAAATATCACCCAGATCGCACTAAATCGCATAAAAATCAAACCCAAATCCTTACCATAATAAAACCCCAAAATCGCATAAACCGAGACCCAAATCTTACCCAAATATAAGCCAAATCAAGGCTATATAAGAAGGCATCATTTAGCATCGAGAGAGGCGAACCAACAAGCATCGCTCCATACAAGCAAGAACACCTCAAACACTAGTTTCGCATGCCTTAGTCTCGATAGCACAAAAACGTAAACTCGTAAACAAATCACTCAAAACTTTGTTTCCTTTCAAATCGCATAGCACAAAACCTCCTAGTGGATCGATGACTTGATACGTGACGGTTCACGCTCAAAAAGGTAAATTAATCCCTTTTCTTTAATTTTGGGTTGTTGCATACGTATGCTTATGCAAAGCTTATTTTTTACCCAATTCTTTGTGCTGTCACTTGTATATTTGTATTTGTTGCTTGAGATATGGGTATTTTGCCTTCTAAGCACTTGTCTAATGAAATTCGAATATGGTCTGTAAATAACCGACGTGAGAGATATGAATGATTATTTGCTTTACCATTGGGTTCTTGATTATTGACGATCAATATTTACGTGTTGTTTTGTTTGTCCTGTAGATCGCGTGTATGTAGCAACATAGTGCCGTGACTTGATTGATCTGCAAGAGTGTTTGTGAACTCACATATAGAAATCGTGCGATCGTATGTTCTTTACTTATTCATTACAACATAGCTTGAAAGAAACGCCATGTTTGATCTACTATAGGCAAAAGACGTGAAACCTCCTTATCGGATTAGTTTGTTTTCATTCGGTTCATAGTTGTAGTTACTTGTCTATCCCAGATAATAAGTTTAAGCCAAAGGCTCGTGTATGGACTTGATAAATCAATTGGTTATCTGTTGGTCTAGTAATTATTCGCTTTATCTCTAAATGTACCAAGTGGTCTTAAGTAATTCTAGCGCATGTTTGTGAATTCTATTAGTCCGGTCCATTATTTGTCAACTTAGAGTGTGCATGTGTTGTAGTGTGGAAATTGTGTATGAAAATAGTCCCCATAAAATTGTTCAGACTTTGTCCCATCTTCCGAATATGTCTACCTTTGAATCTAGCTCGTGTCATAACTCGCATGTTGTATGATGTATCTAGTCGCCCAAATCAAATCAACCTCCATGTATACATCATACATATTATGAACATCCCGTGTACTTATTGCAATGTCTAGGTGTACATCGATGGGTTTTGAGCATTTTAAGTGCATGGATATGTTTAGACATACACGTAGGACGCCGGGCTTTGCCTCTTACTTGACTATGGCCGGGTATGTTTAAAATCCATCTTCGGGCCTCAGATCGGGCCACCATTTTTGTTTCTTGGGTCGTTGTGTGGCTTACCATACTTTCTTTAAAATTTGAAAGCCATTGGCTCGATTGCATCTTTATCGATTGATTCTCGACTACTACGATTGAATAACAACTAGATCACACATATGTTTAAACTCACATGCGCTTTTACTTGCATTATTGATAAGCTCGATACATACTAATCCTTATCTTTTCTTATATTTTACATGAAATGCATTGGAGCAAAATGAAGAGTCTCATGGCGAGACTCATCACAAGTCGCAACAAATGAAGACCAGATCTGTGTCACCGTGATTCTCGCCTCGAATTCTCAAACAAAAGGGGATGACGACATTGTCATCCCCAAGAGCATCCTTTGGCCTCTTAATCTCTTACGCCTTATATATATTTGTTTGCTTATTTGTTGAAACTTAATTAGCTAACTTTGTAATTAATAGGAGACATAGAACAATTAGTTTTTTAGAATAAATAAATCGCGTATAGTTTTAAATCGAAAGACACTTTTAAATTACTTCTTTTAAGGACTTGACATGCATGCCTAAACTTTACTAAGCAATTTAACTCGCAACTAACGCAAAGAGTTCTTATAAAATTCATGATAAAATACATTGATTTCCTCATAAGCCCTTTTTAGCATAATATAAAACTATGTTGAATAACTTTCTTATCATAAAATTATAAAATAATCACCTTTGGCACTATACTATGCAATATATATTTTATCTAATATAGCAAATTCATATGTTCTCAAGTATCTTATGAACGATATTTTCATCCAAAAATTATATCTACTTTATAAAAATCATAAAACTTCTATGTCACAAAGAACACTTTCTATCAAATACCTTCAAAACATTTATCCTTAGTAATAATAATTAACCATAGGTTTGAACGGACAACCGCAAGTTAGCGGATCTTAGAGGGTGCCTAATCCCTTCCCTCTAGATTAATAAAGAACCCTTACCCAGAATCTCATTAAGTTTAGCAGACCATTAAAATGGAGTTAATGTTTACTTTAAACTAGTTAAAATTTAGGTGTCCTAATTCACCCAAAATAATTAGGTGGCGAATTCATAGCAACACTTTAGCATTTTAATATTTTAAACACTCCTTTTAAACTTTAGTATTCTTTTAACATTTAACACTTTTATTTATTCTCTAACACTTTTATTCAAGCAGGGCTCGCTAGAATCCCGTTTTAGACTCCGGTTTAAAATGGGGTGTTACAGATGGCGACTACTCTCGGGATATAAGGTTCTTAACCATATGCCTAGGGTTATTATTTGGCATTATTTATGCATTTAATATTTGTGTCCTATATTTTGTTTATTTTAATTGCACTGCTTTATCGCTTCCCTAAACCGCATTCCGCTCATATTTCTTCCACTGAAAATTCACACAATCACACACTACATGCGAGGTGCGTTGGGTGCATCAGCAAAATTCTTTCTTCAAAATCCAAATTTAGGAGAGTTGGTAACATACGTGGAGTGTCCGGTCTAACCGGTGGCCACGTAGCCTTCTCACTCGAGTTGTCCGCTCGGGAACTCATACCCGTAAAAGCCAAATCTTAGAAACTTAAGATGAGCTATACCACCCTTTATTTTAGGCATATGCATTTACCTTAGGTAGGTCGGTCCTTGGCATCGACACCACAATTAGAAAGACACCAAACTTGTCGACGGGTTTCTCAACCCAACGACCAACCAGCATATTATGTGTAGCGTGACGATGATAGACAAATCCAAACCTAATCATGTCATGCTGAAATTGGAAAAGTGCACCGTCATTTGGTCGCCATTTCCAACAAAAGCATTACGGTTGGGCGACTTGGACAAATCCATCATAACCTCGCATATTTGACGTTTAGGCCTACCTCTGACATAAAGAGGTCCCAAACATGTTAGAACACGCACTTGATTTGCAATTTGCTTATTAGTATATATCACAACCTTTGCATGTTATACTAACTTGGTTTGCTTCATTTGTAGAATGGTTATTTTGTCTAGCTTATCCCCAAAAGGTTGATTCGCTGATCGCGTAAGCACAATCATCCAATAAATGACTAATCCAGGCACCGAACGAAACAACTTAGGACTCATCCTGCTCCCGCAGGACGCAGAGGCGTTAGAAATGAGAAACACCAATGATCAACACCTCGCCGAACTATCGCAAAGAATGGAAGTCACGCAAGCCGAAATTGAAAGGCTCCAAATATCACAAACCTTTGGAACTACGTGACTGATTCCTCATGATACGTAGCGCCACACTCGCCGGTCCCACCTTTACAAAATCCCAATTTCTCCTTTGCTTGTATTTGGAACTACGCTCGACTCGATTCCTCAAGTGATACGTGGCGCCACATCGGCCTCGGCCCCACCTTTATAATTTTACCCAATATTCGCTTGTAATGAACTACGCCATGACTGATTCCTCGCTGGATACGTGAGCGCCTAAATCGCCGGTCACACCATTAGGAAACTTTCCCTTTGTTTTGAAAACAACGAGAATACACATAACATACAAGCAACTCCATTGAGACTCACTTTAAGGCCAAACACCCTTTTCAAAACTGGGACAATGTAGGAAACCAGACAGGGGTTGCAAGTCCAAACAGGCCAGGCACGCAGATATCAAGGAACAAGGCTAAGTCAACGCGAATCAACCGCCTCTCAAACTCACAAATTTTTCTTTGAGCGCAGTCCTCATATTAGCGAAGGTACAACAAAGTTCTCGCTTACTAGCGTATGTAAAATACAACAAAATTCTTCGTATGCAGGCGGCATAAACATCAACAATCAGAGTTCAAATCCCGCAATAAATTATAGCGCATCAGCTCGGGCCTAGAGTCAAAATTGCAACTCATGCAGTGCACAAACGCACGATAAAGACATCATGACAATCCACACGGTTCACAAATGCATCACAACAAAGGCATCATGGCAATTGTCACGGCAAGATCCAAAGATGTCCGCCAAGGACAACATCTCAAAGATTCACAACACCCCACATATCATACAGGGAAGACATCCTTATTCACATAATTGCAGTTCTCATATATTTATCATCTTGTTTTACCGTTATGCACTAATTTTGTCGCTTAGCTTAGAACATTTATTATACAGAGCATCAAGAATACGTCCAAAACGACGCTAAGTCCGAAATGACTCAGTCGAAACGACTCATCCGAAAATGACGCCACGCCCAAAACGACGCCGAGTCCGAAACGACTCAGTCCGGAAACGACTCCACGTCCAAAACGACGCCAAGTCCGAAACGACACCACGCCCAAAACGACGCCGAGTCCAAATGACTCAGTCCAAAACGACTTCGTCCGAAAACGACGCCACGTCCAAAACGATAACACGCCCAAACGACGCTTAAGTCAAAACGACTCAGTCCGGAAACGACTCGCGTCCGAAACGACACCGTTCAAAACGACGCCGCCCAAAACGACGCCGAAGTCCAAAACGACGTCCACGCCCGAAACGACGCCAAGTCCAAACGACTCAGTCCGGAACGACGCCACGCCCCGGCCAAAACGACGCCACGTCCGAAAACGACGCTAAGTCCGAAAACGACACCACGTCCAAAAAAAAAAAAAAAAAAATGACGTTGAGTCCGAAAACGACTCCGAGTCCGAAAACGACGCCACGTCCGAAAACGACGCTAAGTCCGAAAACGACGCTAAGTCCGAAAACGACGCCACGTCCGAAAACGACGCCACGTCCGAAAACGACGACAAGTCCGAAAACGACGCTAAGTCCAAAACGACGCCAAGGCCGAAAACGACGCCATCATCAACATATCACATCTACGCAGAGACGATTTTCTCTGTTCTCAAAATTGCATTTTTCTCTCATTTCAGGCTTTATTATTATTATGTCTTAGCAGTTATGCACTAACTCTTTCTTGAGCTTTAGTCTACAGGGTCAGCAGCAACACAACGACATCATCAACACAACAAGTCCAAAAACGACGACAAGTCCAAAACGACGCCAAGTCCAAAAACGACGCCAAGTCCGAAAACGACGCCAATAGCAACATTCCAATACAACAGATTCGCTCACAAAGAAGCGTCATTTGCATCTCGTCCATACAACGATTTAACATTCGTGATTTCGCCTATACAACGACGCATAACGCCCATACAAGGCGCCATTTGCATTTCGTTTACACAACGATTTAACATTTGCATTTCGTTTACACAACGACGCATACGCCATACAAGACATCATCTGCATCTCGTCTATACAAGACGGCGTATCATCACATCATTTCATTATATAGTATATACAATCTGACTACAACCACATCACAAATTCACATTCTTACATTGTTTTATTTTGACGCTTATGCAAAGAATGCTTCTATCTTAGCTTCAATCTACAGAACCGCAAGATGGAGCACAACGTGGATTTTCTTACAAATAACCGGCAATTTGTTGGGGCCAATCTTCCAAACAAATGGCGTAAGCCGCCGCAATCGCTTGGCCCACCTGCTCCACATCACCATAAAACCCAAAGATCATAAGTCGACACCGCACACCCTGAGTTCAAGCCGCTTATTTTATTTTTATTTTTATTTTTAGCATCACATACCCAAATGTCGCCATAACTCGACCGGGACAAATTTTGAGTCCGCATTAGCCCACCTCGTGTTTTGACCATGGTAGCCCAAAGGTCGCCATAACTCGACACGGGACAAATTTTGAGTCCGCGTTAGCCCGCTCGTGTTTGACCATGGTAGCCTGGTCGCCATAACTCGACATCGACAATTTTAAATTTTGCGCGTCACTTGTCTAATTGCCCAAACCTTTCAATCTGAGGGTCGAGACAAAATTGGCTATGAGTCAACGTCTTTGTCCGAAGATTCTTCCATCATCTCCATACAAAGAGGGACAAATGTTGACACCCAATTCCGACCCTCCCGTCCAGTCATTAACTATAAAATTACACTAATTTTCAATAATTTTTAAATAATAAAATGCAGCGATAAAACATTAATACAGGCATAAATAAATAAATAATTTAATAATGGCACCGCCTTACGATTTAGAGTCTCGCCCATATTTATTAATTTTAAAGCCATGTCATAATTCTTAATTAATAATAAATACATAAAATAAATAATTTAGCAATGACGCCGTGTCAAGTAGCATAGTTGCCTTTATTAATACGCAAAGAATTTCATCTAATACATGCATTTAATAGCGCATTTATAAAAGCTTTAAACAATTTTTAAATATCATACTTGCATTTGGCATTTAAATAATTTAATCTAAACTCAATTCAATTTTAATTTAACTTCGCAATAATGCACAATAGTAAGATTTTAAATAATAGCGCCGCATTATAAGCATTAAGAACTAATTAAATAGCACACCCGCATTTATTATTAATTTTAAATTCAAACTTAAACTAATAAAGCACCTAAATAATTTAATCACAATTTATTAATCTGATTTATCACTAATTAATTTTACCTAAACTAATACATTAAAACTAACCTAAATTAAATACTCACAGCCCACAAGCTTCATTTTCGTCCAAGCCCAATGCCCACTAAAATTTGCAGCCCACAGATTCCTTATTCGCAGCCCAACTCCCAATTAAATTCCCAATCCCTAGCCCAATTTCCCTCTTATTTCAGTATTTTTTCTAAGCCCAAAACTAATCCCCCTATTCTCCTCATCTTCATCAAATACCCATTACAAGCAAATGACCTAAATCCCCCAAGAACCTCAGCCGACACATACACACATGCCATCGATATCCCAAGATCTTAACCGGATTCTCCTCCAAAATTTCATAACCAAATCTTACTATAATAAGAACAATACCAAAAATCACCTGTAATAATCAAATCGTGCTAAATATGGTATTGAAATCGCCCTAAAAATCATCCGAAAGCAGTACCAAAATTCGCCCAAAATAACGACCGAATCAACACCCAAATATCACCCAGATCAGTACCAAATCGCATAAAAAATCAAACCCAAATCCTTACCATAATAAAACCCCAAAAATCGTACAAACCGAGACCCAAATCTTACCCAAATATAAGCCAAATCAAGGCTATATAAGAAGGCATCATTTAGCATCAGAGAGGGCGAACCAACAAGCATCGCTCCATACAAGCAAGAACACCCTCAAACACTAGTTTCGCACAGCCTTAGTCTCGATAGCACAAAAACAGAAACTCAGAAACAAATCACTCGAAAACTTTGTTTCCCTTTCAAATCGCATAGCACAAAACCTCCTAGTGGATCGATGACTTGATACGTGACGGTTCACGCTCGAAAAGGTAAATTAATCCCCTTTTCTTTAATTTTGGGTTGTTGCATATGCGTTTATGTAAAGCTTATTTTTTTACCCGAATTGCTGTTGTGGCCCTTGTATATTTGTAGTTGTTGCTTCAGTATATGGGTATTTTGCCTTCTAAGCACTTGTCTAATGAAATTCTGGAATATGGTCTGTTAAATAACTGACGTGAGAGATATGAATGATTATTTGCTTTACTCGCTGGTTCTTGATTATTGACATCAATATTTACGTGTTGTTTTGTTGTCATTCTAGAGATCGCAGATGTAGCAACATAGTGCCGTGACTTGATTGATCTGCAAGAGTGTTTGTGAACTCACATATAGAAATCAAGCAATATATGTTCTTTACTTATTCATTACAACATAGCTTGAAAGAAACTGCCATGTTTGATCGGTTATAGGCAAAGCATGTGAAACCTCCTTATCGGGATTAGTTTGTTTTCATTCGGTTCATAGTTGTAGTTACTTGCTTGTCTATCCCAGACAATAAGTTTAAGCCCAAGGCTCGTGTATGGACTTGATAAATCAATTGGTTATCCGTTGGTCTAGTAATTATTCGCTTTATCTCTAAATGTACCTCAAGTGGTCTTAAGTAATTTAGCGCATGTTTGTGAATTCTATTAGTCCGGTCTCATATTTGTCAACTTAGAGTGCATGTGTTGTAGTGTGGAAATTGTGTATGAAAATAGTCCCCATAAAATTGTTCAGACTTTGTCCCATCTCTCAATATGTCTACCTTTGAATCTAGCTCTCGTGTCATAACTCGTGATGTCAGATGATGTATCTAGTCGCCCAAATCAAATCGAACCTCCATGTATACATCATACATATTATGAACATCCTGTGTGTACTTATTGCAATGTCTAGGTGTACATCGATGGGTTTTGAGCATTTTAAGTGCATGGATATGTTTAGACATACACGTAGGACGCCGCTTTGCCTCTTACTGACTATGGCCAGCCGGGTATGTTTAAAATCCATCTTCGCGGTCGTCAGATCGGGCCACCATTTTTGTTTCTTGGGTCGTGTGTGGGCTTACCATACTTTCTTTAAAATTTGAAAGCCATTGGCGATTGCATCTTTATCGATTGATTCTCGACTACTACGATTGAATAACAACTAGATCACACATATGTTTAAACTCACACGCGTTTTTACTTGCATTATTGATAAGCTTGGGATACATACTAATCCTTATCTTTCTTATATTTTACATGAAATGCATTGGAGCAAAATGAAGAGTCTCATGGCGAGACTCATCACAAGTCGCAACAAACGAAGACCCGTGATCTGTCCACCGCATTCGCCTCGCAATTCTCAAACAAAAGGGGATGACGACATTGTCATCCCCTAAGAGCATCCTTGGCCTCTTAATCTATTACGCCTTATATATATTTGTTTGCTTATTTGTTGAAACTTAATTAGCTAACTTTGTAATTAATAGAGACATAGAACAATTAGTTTTTAGAATAAATAAATCGAATATAGTTTTTAAATCGAAAGACACTTTTAAATTACTTTTAAGGACTTGACATGCATGCCTAAACTTTACTAAGCAATTTAACTCGCAACTAACGCAAAGTTCTTATAAAATTCATGATAAAATACATTGATTTCTCATAAGCCCTTTTAGCATAATATAAAAACTATGTTGAATAGCTTTCTTATCATAAAATTATAAAATAATCACCTTTGGCACTATACTATGCAATATATATTTTATCTAATATAGCAAATTCATATGTTCTTGAAGTATCTTATGAACGTATATTTTCATCCAAAAATTATATCTACTTTATAAAAATCATAAAACTTCTATGTCGTCAAAGAACACTTTCTATCAAATACCTTCAAAACATGCATCCTTAGTAATAATAATTAACCCTAGGTTTGAACGGACAACCGCAAGTTAGCGGATCTTAGAGGGTGCCTAATCCCTTCCCTCTAGATTAATAAAGAACCCTTACCCCAGAATCTCATTAAGTTTCGCAGACCATTAAAATGGAGTTAATGTTTACTTTAAACTAGTTAACATTTAGGTGTCCTAATTCACCCAAAATAATTAGGTGGCGACTCCCTAGCAACCCTTTAGCATTTTAATATTTTAAACACTCCTTTTAAATTTTACTATTCTTTTAACATTTAACACTTTTATTTATTCTCTAACACTTTTATTCAAGCAGGGCTCGCTAGAATCCCGTTTTAGACTCCGGTTTAAAATGGGGTGTTACAGCATGGTCTGAATCTATAACATCCTCCTCATCCTTTAAGTCCAGACATTGATTAATAACAGCAGGTGTGAATTTATATATTCTATTACAGAAGTATATTTTTCCGAATTGCTTAGAGTTAGTATCTTCCATAACAGTGTCTAAGTTAGCATAAAACAGCCTGATTACATTGTCAATATAGGGTCCTTTGTTTGTAACAGATCCGAGAAGACTTCTGTGCTTAAAAAACTCAATTAAACCATGTTCTGAACACGAGGCAATGTCTAATGCTTTTTCAGACTTGATGATTCTATATTTATACCATTCCCAATTTTTAGAACTAGTTTCAGAATAAAATTTCTCGGAAAAGAAGGTTACCTCTTGATCAAACTCTGAGTCTGATTTTGTTCTGCTGGAGGAGACTGGAGATTGAGTTTGTTCAGGAGTTGGCTGGAATGTTGTGAAACTTGGGAAAACTTCAGGGTTAGAACTTGACTTTGAGGTTTTGTTAACTCTTGTCGGATAGAACTTTTTTAATGGTGTGTCGTCAGGTATTTCTTCATCTGATGACTCTTCAGCTGCAGGAATAGAAGGCTCAAAATGAGATGGAAAGGTTGGGGTTGGTTCAGCTTGCTTTTCAGAAGATGTGTCCTTTTCATCATCTTCGATTGGGAAATCGAAGTCCGAATCATCTCAGTCACTGCTAGAACACGCATGGACTTGCTCATCAGGCTTGGACTTCTACGTTGTTGGCTGAGCTTCAACATTTCTCTCATAAACTCTTGTTGACCTCCGTGTTGGACTTTAGAGGTGCTTTCCCAATTTCTTAGAACAGAAACATCTGGAGTTGCGTCTAGGTCGATTGGATTGTCATTATCTCCAGAATAGCTTATATCGAGAGGTTCTTGGAAAATGCTTAGTACAATGGTTGTGCTTTGAGGAGGTCTTGTACTCTCTGAAGTTTCGGGGCCGCGACGTCAGCCTGCAGGGCCACAAGCGCTGCAGACGTTTCAGACCGTTGGAAGATGGACGAAAACTGTTTTTTGGGCTGACTTTGGAGCATTAATTCTCCATTATTTGGCTCATGAATTCAGCCATTATTTGGCTGAATTATTACTCCACATTCATGGTCATTACATGGTCTTTATTGGCCATTACTTGGCTATGTGGAAGGTCATTTTCTCTACATTATAAAATGGAGCCTTGGGCTCATTTGAAAATACACCTTACACTTAACAATTCTCTGAAATTGTATTCCTCTCTTGCAATCACAAACACTCAAAAATATTTCTTCCTAAGCAAATACTTGAGTTCTCTTTGCTCATTTGTTTGATTGTTGTTTTATCTTGGGAGATAAGTTGTCATTACAACCCTTGAAAGGATATACGGGACAATATTATCTTAAGGATAGATCAAGAATTTGGTCGACTCAGCAAGTCCTTTTATTTGTTCATTTCCAGATTTCTTACAATTCATTGTTGTTGTTGTTATATTCTCATTTCCTTTATTTCTACACTTTGTTCCCACAAGCTTAAGATAATATCTGTTATTTCAACAACAACATGACTGGACAAGATCAATTCAACACTGAAAATTCCACCGATGCTCAGGGCAATCCCATTGCCTTCAATCCCACTACTCAAGGCACTAACGCTGCCTTCAATTCCACTATTCTTGGCACTTCTAGTGTCACCACTGATCATGGCATTCCTAATGTCTTCCAAACCACAGCTTTTGGCACTTCGAGTGCTACCACTGATTTTGGTACTGGCCGTGTCAACACTATTTTTGGTACAACCAATGCCTCTATCGCTCCGTGCACTTATAGTTCCTTTGCTCGCCTTGGCGCCAACAACATCTATGCTCTGTTAGAGGCATTCCCAACGCCTTTACAATCGCTCGGCGGGCGCCGCACACTTTCTTAGTTTTCACCATGAACGTCCTGAAAAGTTCATGGGTGCTCACTTTAAGAGATGTCAGCAAAAGATATTATTTTTCCTGACGGTTATGGGAATGTCACGTTTCCTAACCGAAGACCCCCCACTAGTGGGGAAGACGTGGACCCTCAGCCAAATGATTTGGCGGGATGGGGCCAAGGTAACCATGTCACTGACGACATGAGAATGGTTCGCGAAGCATGGAAACATAGTGATTTCATGTGTAGAAACTATATTCTAAACAGTTTGTCTGATCCTCTACCTGCGATTGTCTTGCCGTTGAAACTGCCAAGCAGTTATGGGACAAACTTCAGAAGAAATATAACACCCAAGATGCGGGTAGCAAGAAGTTCATCATTGAGAAATTTCTGAAATTTCAAATGGTGGATAACAAGAGTGTGACATCACAAGTCCAGGAATTTCAAATGATTCTACATCACCTGGATTTGGAAGGGTTGAAGCCCAACGAACAATTCTTGGTTGGAGCGTTGATCGAGAAGCTGCCTCCCTCATGGACTGAGTTTATAAACTATCTAAAACTCAAAACGAATGAGATGACCTTAGATGAACTTATTGTCAAACTCCAGATTCATGAGGACAATAAGAAGGCCATGTCAAAGGGGAAACAACACGTTGAGGCTAAGGAGAACCTGACGGAAGTCAAAGGGAACTCAAGCAAGAAGCAGAAGTTCCAGAAGGAAGGCAAGCCCTAAACAACTGAAAAGTTCAAGGGAAATTGTAATCATTGTGGTATAGTTGGTCACAAGGCCAAAGATTGTCGCAGGCTCAAACGTGAGAATAAATCCAAAGGCAAGGCCAAGGCTAACATCGTCGAAGACACGCTCGTAGACGATATGATTCAGGAGTTCTCAGCGGTGGTTTTTGACACTAACCTCGTTGAGAATCTGGTGCAATGGTGGCTAGACACGGGTGCTACCCGTCACATTTGTTCCAATAAAAATGTCTTCTCCACATATACACCAGTCACAGATAAGATGTTGTTCATGGGCAACAATTCTTCTTCAGAGGTGCTGGGGGTAGGAAAAGTGACCCTAAAGATGACATCCGGGAAGGAGCTGATTCTGAAAGAAGTGATGCATGTCCCAGAAATTCGAAGAAATCTAATTTCTGGACCTTTGTTAGTAAATTCTGGTTTTAGGCTAGTATTAGAGGCTAACAAGTTTATAATCATTAAAAATGAAACCTTTGTAGGATGGGGATTCGTCTGTGAAGGTCTCTTTAAGTTTAATGATGCATATGTAATGTCTTATGTTTCAACTATCAATAAAATTGAGCCTTCTACTTACTTGATTGAGTCATCTAATTTATGGCATCATAGATTATGACATGTTAACCATCAATCTATGTAAAGATTGGTAAAGCTGGAATTATTGTCATCTATCGACATAAACCCTCAACGTAAATGTGAGGTGTGCGTAGATGCAAAACTTTTCAAGAGTCCATTTAGATCCGTCGAAAGGGAAACCGCTCCTCTAGAACTTATACACATTGATTTATGAGATTTGAAGTTCGCTCAAACTAGAGGGGGGAACAAATACTTTGTGACTTTCATAGATGATGGTACAAGGTTCTGTTACCTTTACTTACTAAAAAGTAAAGATAAAGCATCTGAAGCTTTCAAACGCTACAAAGCAAAAGTTGAGAAGCAACTAAGCGGACAGATTAAACAATCTGTAGCAATAGAGGGGGAGAATATGTAGCGCCCAATCGGGTATAGTTCATCAAACAATGGCTCCTTACTCACCTCAATCAAACGGTGTTGCTGAACACAAGAACCGAACTCTAAAGGAAATGATGAATATTTTACTCATCAATTCGGGCCTCTCAAACCACGCTGGGAAAAGTTGTCCTTATCGCAAATAGGATTCTTAACAGAGTTCCACACAAGGGTAAAGACAAGACTCCATACGAGCTATGGAAAGGAAAGAAACCTACCTACAAGTATTTGAAGGTATGGGGTTGTCTGACCAAGGTAAAAGTACCTATGCCAAAGCAGGTCAAGATTGGATCTAAGACTGTGGATTGCATATTCATCGGATATGCCAATAACAGTAGTTTTTATCGCTTCATAGTGCATAAGTCGGATGTACCGGACATTTATGAAGGTGCGATCATGAAATCAAGGAAAACATGGTTCTTTAAAGACACATTTCCATATAAGGAAAACAACATAACCTCTCACAAACGAAGTTATGATAAAATCTCTGAGGATCAAGGGGTAGATGACTACATAGATCCGAACGGTTCAGATATAGTGAATTCTGAAGTGGCGAATTATCCGGAATCCAGTATTCCAGATTCTCAGGACTTGGAAGATTCAGAAATAGAACCAAGGAAAAGCAAAAGGGCCCGAAAGGACAAGTCCTTTGGTTCAGAATTTGAAGCTTATTTGGTTCAGGATGAACCACGGGCAATCGTCGAAGCTTTCTCAACTCCAGAAGCACCGTTCTGGAAGGAAACTTTAGAAAGTGAGATAGAATCCATCCTGCATAACCACACCTGGGAGTTGGCTGAACTTCCCCCGGGACACAAACTGTTGGGTTGTAAGTGGATACTTAAACGGAAGTTAAAGGCTGATGGATCTATCGACAAATACAAAGCTAGGTTAGTAGTCAAGGGCTATCGCCAAAATGAGAGCCTTGATTAGTTCGACACCTACGCTTCGATATCTAGAATGACATCTATACACATGTTCATAGCTATCGTCGTCTTGCGGGATCTTGAAATACATCAAATGGATGTTAAGACTGTCTTCCTAAATGGTGATTTGGAAGAAGAAATATATATGGACCAATCAGAGGGGTATGTGGTTCCAGGACAAGAGAAAAAAGTGTGTCGGCTTGGTAAATCGTCAGAGGGTGAAACAAATCCCAAATAACGGCACGAGAAATTTGATAGTACTATCAAAAGGGTTCGTCATTAATGGAAGTGACAAATGTGTCTACATGAAAGGAAATGTCGAATCCTTCATCATGATATGCCTATATGTAGATGACTTGTTGATCACTGGAAGCAGTCCAGGGATAATCCTAGAGACTAAGAACATGTTAAACAATGTTTTGACATGAAAGATATGGGCGTTGCAGATGTCATCTTAGGGATCAAGATATCTAAGACATCTAATGGATCGTCTTGTCTCAATCTCACTACAACGATGATGTACTGAAGAAATTTGGGATATTCGACAGTTCACCGGTATCGACACCATTGTATATAAGTCAAAAGATTGACAAACATCTTGGTAAGACCGTACGCCAGGAGCGATATGCGCAGGTGATTGGTAGTATGATGTATATCACAAACTGTACTCGCCCTGATATCGCTCATACAGTCAATAAATTGGCTAGGTTTACTCGAAATCCAAGTGAGGATCACTGGAAAGCATTGAACAGGGTACTACGGTTCCTAAAATTCAAGATAAATTTCGGGTTACACTATTCGAGATATCCAGTGGTACTAGAGGGGTACATCGATGCAAACTGGATATCTGATAGCGACGACATCAAGTCCACCAGCGGATATATTTTTACAATTGATGGTGAAGCTGTGTCTTGGAAATCCTCTAGGCAAACTCTTATTGCCCGATCCACTATGAAGTCGGAATTTATCGCTTTAGATAAAGCGGGAGAGGAAGCTGGGTGGCTTCATGGTTTTCTAGAGGATGTCCCCATATTGGAATAAACCTGTGTCTTTTGTAATGATCCACGCGATAGTCGATCGGCTCTGGAAGCGGCACGCATTCAATATACAACGGTAAGTCTCGTCTTATTCGATGGAGACACGAGTCGTTAGGCGATTGATCACCTCGTATTATTTCCATTGATTACATAAAATCTAAGGAAAATATCGCAGATCCTCGACGGGCGGAATACCCAAAGATCGCTTGTTTTGCACAATCAGGGGAATGAGCTTAAAACCCAAACAATAAGAAACGATATAGTGGACACCCAACCTTACAGACTGGAGATCCCAGGAATAAGGTTCAATAGGAAACTAAACTGTAAAGGTTCTGTGAACGCTTCGATGGAAGCAAGAGCACTTCGGATAATGTGTCTTTCTTAAGAAACATAATCCAAGGCCGTTCCGTGATAGACAAAAAGTGCTACTGCAGAGGGTAAAAGATAAATTTTCAAACCTTTAATGATCCTCGATAGTTGAGGTTAGGTTGAGAAAGTTTTTAATGGTTCCTAACGCCAGGTAGCGGGTATTACAAGATACCTTGTAGGAGACCACCTATTTAAGTGTGAGGACAGGCCGCCTCAAATGAATGCACTTAAGAATCCAAGGGTGTCCACGACCCACGATGGATAAAACATTAGAAAGATTGAGTAGGAAATGTGCTGTGTTGGTACCATTGTCTTGGCATATACTAAACACTGATGGTTCAAGACATCACTTTCACCGCGCAGTAAATATATTCGATGATATTCTACTATGGAAGGTTCAAAGCTCCGGCTACCTCTCCAGATGTGATATCAATCCGCCGAGTGATTGCTCGAAAGGCACCATGTGCGTGCGCCAAAATCTCTTCCAAGAAGGGATTGTTGGAAATTTACTAAATGTGAAATAAGTTAATCCTATTAAATTATGACTCGAACAATTGGGGCCCCGCACATCGGAAACTTGGTTTCCACACACGTGCACATAAACTGCCAAGAATCGTAATTTCCTTAAGTGGAAGAGATATTGGTACGTATACGAATTGTTTGAGACGTAAAATAATAGATGGTTATTGGCCAAATAACAATGGTTTCACGTTGGTAAATGAAAGGAAGACGTGTACAATGTGAAAAGATGAAACGAGTCTGAAAAATGTCATGCGCGGCCTGGCCGCGGCGCAACTCTCGGATACTGGCGCGCGCTGAGCTCTGAGCGGCGCCACAGCTGCACCAGCAGGCGCGACGCCATGGGACGTTTCATACCGTTGGAAAATGGACGAAAACTATTTTTTGAGCTAACTTTGGAGCATTAATTCTCCATTATTTGGCTCATGAATTCAACCATTATTTGGCTGAATTATTACTCCACATTCATGGCCATTACATGGTCTTTATTGGTCATTACTTGGCTATGTGGAAGGTCATCTTCTCTACATTATAAAATGGAGCCTTGGGCTCATTTGCAAATACACCTTACACTTAACAATTCTCTGAAATTGTCTTCCTTTCTTGCAATCACAAACACTCAAAGATTTTTCTTCCTAAGCAAACACTTGAGTTTCCTTTGCTCATTTGTTTGATTGTTGTTTTATCTTGGGAGTTAAGTTGTCATTACCACCCTTGAAAGGATATATTTACACAATAATGCGATACTATAAAATGTATCTTTGCTTATAAAGGTAATCATACACAAAGATAATAACATATGTACATACACGTTACCAATTTTTAAACTCTTTTATTTCCATGCTGCACCATTATCATTCCAATTTTTTGCAAGTGTCAGTTTTTTATTTTCTTGATTCCACAAAATTCTTTACCTAATTAGAATGGAAAGAAGAATCTATAATTATATATAATATAAAGCTAGACATAGACAAGGTGATGAAACACCTCTCTATGATCATCATTCCTATTTATTTATTTTTCTCCTTTTTTTGCCTTTTCCCCTTATTTTTATGCTTCAAAAACAACACCAAAGAAGAAGAAAAAAGGAAGAAAATATGTATTGCTATAATTAATTGTAGCTGCAGTTAAGACATTTAATAGCAGCAATCATGAATCATTAAGTGAGAAATAAATATATGTTGAACGTGTATGAGAGGATAGCAAGACTGCAAGAGACCCATGTATTGTTGGGTTGGGATTATGAGAAGAGATGTTTTGTTGGGATAGTTATATAAAGAGACCATGTATTGTGGCAACTTTGCAAGATTTACCATGAATAATTCAATATTCTATCGTTCTGCCTATTGGTTGATTGAAATACTATTGACAAACGTCATGCATGTTTTTTTTGTTGGCGAACGGCGCGCGCTTACTCTTTCGAAATGCGCATAAGCCCTCGGTCGACGCAATAGCGCAAACCACGTCACGATTAACCACACTTGACAAGCCATGTGTGACAGACTCAACCAAGAGGGTTTATACAGGGGATCGAACTCGTGACCTTACGGTCTCGCGCTCTACTGCTACACCAACTTGGTTATGCTTGCGGGTTAAACGTCATGCATGTTGCTTTGCAAAAGGTAAGACATATTTTGATTTTATTTCTGATTTATATATTTTTACTAAATTTAGAATATTTTAAACTCTGCAATAAAAAAAAATCATTTATCGTGCTAATTATGAAAAGGAAAAAAATGAGTTTTAGAGGAGACTGAAGATGGAAATTGATCTGAGGAAGCACATTTACTTGGTGTCGGATCACTGGGAAAACTAAAGGCTCAATTAATGCACGTCTTTTCCTTACTTACATTTTTGTCAATAAATTATTACACAAGTGGACGACTCCTCGAGCACTTAGACCATCTCTGACGTAATTAAAATCATATTTATCTCATGCCACATTATCAAATATCTTTAATTATTACATACACTTCACGTCAGCAAATATTTTAAAAAATAATTCATTTTCTCTCTCTTCCGTATCAATACATATAGTCCACCATATATATTCATTCTATCTCATTTTCTATTTTGTATATAATATTATTCTTGTAATTCATATTATTACACATGTAATAATAAAATTATAAATTACTTATATTCATTTAATTTTGACACTTATCAAATATTATTATAATATTAAAACACAACAATACATGATTTTATTAATGAAGATAAATTAATCGTTAAATTTATCAAAAACACACTAAAATATTGATAATATTAAAATCACAAATTGAAAATTAATTTTCGGTTCTTTCAAACTTTTGCCAAATTCCAAACTTTTCGGTTATACGGATATTGCATACCAAAATTAGTTTGCATCATATATGACATTTGAAAATTGGATGACATATTTTGAGAATTTTGTGGACGCTTAATATTGGAATTTTGTAGTTGGTTAGAAAATATAAAATGTGGAGGAAGATTAAAATTTTGATTAGAATCCATATTAAAAAAAATAGCAAATAATTTGAAAGAAGATAGAAATTTTGAGAAAATATCCAAAATATTTTGATGTCCAAATGAAGTATATTTAGTCTCTTTTTATAGATCTTGAAAAAAAAAATAGTGTTTTTTTATTTTTTAATTCGGTTAAATTATTGGTCAAAAATAGCAATTAAAATAGCGTGAAAAATAATTTTTTGGCAGTCAATCATAGGCTGCCACATGGCGCAATATCTTCTGCATCTTATGCAGCGTGAGACATTGTCTCCACGTGGCAAGATTATCTCCTATATATTCAATAATTTCCAATTATTTCCATATCAACATGTCATTCAAATTGTCTCCTGCTGTGTGTAATTATTGAGGACAATGTCCCCCGGAGATGGTCTTAGCTTAATAAGATCTTATATTTATAGCAAATAAATAATAATTAAGATACTCAGTAATGATAGACTTTATTTGTGCTGGTTCCCAACTAACTAGCAGAATAAATCACTATTTGGCTCTTTCAATTAACAAGATCTTTTTTAAAAAATACACATAATCAATTGATTTTTTATTTTTGATTTAATTATTCATGTATACATTTTAAACTCGACTAATTTGAGTTATATTGGAATCTCAACCGTTCAGTTATATTCCACGATACTACGTATACAAATTGATTTATGATTATGTGTGAGAAATTTCTTGAATCATTGAAAATTAAAAGAAATAATCTCTTGATTATTCTTATTAATGAAAGAGGTGTATATACACTTTACATATTTCCATAATACGAAAAATTATTTTCCTATTCTACTCCTAAAACTATATTCTATTTGGAGACTAACTATACAATTATGGTAAGAGTATAATACTAATTATACTACAATATACATTCCATATACATCCTAATTTTGGTATTCACGGGCACACGGGTAGCCCAAACATCCGATACCAAATTTTTGATCAATTTAGGCGCATGAAGGATATTTTTCAATACAAGGGGTGGATGGGGGGTGGGGTGGGGGGGGGGGAGACATTGATTTACCATAACCACGAATTGGAATTGAATTACCATCACAACAATTATATCACGACATCGCCAAATGGAATAAGACAAGAGAGTACCTTGATCAGATGTCATGTGGGTAGTGGCGCCGATGTCCATGTACCAATTCGGGTCCGGCGGATTCAATCCAAATGTGTGCATCGCGTCTTCGATGTCGGTAGGAGTAGGATCCTCTGCATGATGGGCTTGCGGAGGTCGAGGCCCAAGCACCCCTGCTTGTTGCCTCGCTGCATCGACATCAAATCGCCATCGCCTGTTTGTCCATCGCCACCGCTGGGCCACCGCATATCGGGCCGAGATTGGCCGCCAGCCCATCGCCATTTGCCGACAATGTTGCGGATCGGGGACTGGTTGTTGGGCCATCGCCCACCGTCTGTGCCTACGGTCAATCGCCCAAGGTCGGAACCGGTTGCCGCGACCCACCGCTGGAGTTAGACCACCGCAACCGTTAACGCCATAGGAACCACCATGTTTGCCTCCCTGATTTTTCCCGTTTTTACAAAAAAATTACCGCCATCGTGAGCACGTTTGGCAATTATCAACGAAACCCGGAAAATTTCTGGAGGACGTCACCATGACTACGAGGCTCGTGCCGGTAGCCATTTTCTTAGCCAAGCCGACTACTTCCAAAGTAAGCATGGGGCGGGCTTGATAAAACTTTGGGAGATGGTTACTTTGACGAAGTAGAGTCCCCACACCATTATAGGCCTTGGAGAGGTCGGCAACATCTGTAAAACAAGACGATCGTCACTAACGGGCGCACCAACGGTGCGAAGTTGGTTCGCCAATTCTTTCAACCTTTTGCAATAAGCTGAAACGTTCGGAAAATTTTCCATGTTGACGTGGAAAAATTCTCGCCAAGTGTAACTCAGAATTCGATTACCTTGGAATATGTCACGCAGTCTATCTCAAGCAGCCTTTATCGTAGCGTCTGGCTCAATAATCATTTGCAACATGTCGGTAGAGATAGTGGATTAAATCCAGTGTGAAGGACGGTGGCATCAAGCGTCGTCCACAACTTTGGATCATCATCGTGTTTTGGCACCTCAGTATCCTCAAGATCGCGGGGGATTATGTGATGGATGACTTGATGCGAGCGTGCGTGAATCTTGAACAGTTCGATCCACGTCGCATATTGGACATTTTCTATTTCAAGAACAAAATTGTGATTCTTGATGTTAGAAATTGTAAGGGCATGATGGAACATGTTTTTAGATGTAGACATATTGATAGAACAATATGTGATTGAGGGATTTAGGAGAAAGAATTTTACATTGTAGAAGACGAAAAATTCTTGGAAACCGAGAGCTAGTTATCGGCGGAAGCAATGAGGAATTATAACCTAGACGTTTGATACCATGAAAGAAATAATTCCTTGATTATTCTAATTAATGAAAGAGGTATATATACACTTTACATATTTCCATAATAGGAAAAATCATTTTCCTATTCTACTTCTAATACCCTATTCTATTTGGAGACTAACTATAAAATTATGGTAAGAGTACAATACTAATTATACTACAATATACATTCCATATACATCCTGATTTGGGTATTCACGGGCAGTCACGGGTGGCCCAACCATCCGAGAGGCAGTGGGCTTCCCTTGGGCCATTTGGGCTTCATCCGAGACCTTCATATATATGTATTTCGTGTATATTGTATGTATATTTAATAAAAATAATACTTAGAAAATGATTGCTTGAAAAAATCCATGGTGTTCGAAAAAGGTAGTAATAAATTTAAGTCGGTTTAATGGGACACCCACATGGCTGGAGTTTTCTGATGCTGAAATGTTTAAGAATTTTAGACTTTTCTTTTCTCTTTTATTTTTCCTATTTATTGTTTATTTTTTTGGGTCTAAATACCTAAAATAATTGTTAATACTTTATTGTAAATATTCGTGAAACGAAGTGAATTTTGAATATTATCGTAAAATGTATACTGTGAAGTGTGATCACTATTTTGATGCGGAAAATATTAGTATATCTTATAATCCTTTTTAATGAATTTAAATTTTTAAATTAAAAATATATATATATTGATTTTACTCTTGAAAATTAGTAATATGGACCCCCACCTTAAAGGCTTAAACAAAAAGGAACCAAATAACTTTTGATGGATAGGGTACTTAAAGTCATAGTATTATTACTTTTTTCTTTAAATATATACAACCAAAATTGTTTATCTCAACATGTTCAATTCAATGGTAATCACATACGAGCCATGCAGCCACAGAAGAATAGAGCATAGGACCGCAAGGTCACGAGTTCTATCCCCAGATAAACCTTCTTGGTTGAGCACACATGGCTTGCCAAGTGTGGTTAATCTACCGACGTGGTTTGCGTGCTATCGTACACCGGGGGTTTACCTGCGCACTGAAAGAGTAATACGGTGCGGGTTCTTTCGTAAAAAAAAAATGGTAATCACATACGCTTCAAATGATATTACAAAATGGACCTAATCTCCTGTTTACATTTATTTAAGTTACTCTAGTATAATTATGTCGTAATTAGTAAAGTTGTTGTCATATAATTAGGAGGTGACGAGTTCGAATCTTGAAAATAACATCTTGTAGAAATACAACATAAGACTATGAACAATAGACACTTATAATTCGTTCTTTTTCCGGACATCGCACATAGTGAGAGTTTAGTGCTCCGGCTGCCCTTTTACTCTAGTGGTTTACTAAATGGAGCTAACTCATATTTATTTTGTGCTATGATATTTGGCCAATCTTGAAGAAAAGAGGATTTATAAACTTAAAACTATCGGCCATTTTGCAAGAATAACGTATAGAGAAAATGCACCAAACTTCCACAATAATTATAATTCCAGAAAGGTTTCATTTTTTATGTAACATGTCATAAAAGCATAAATTAGTGTTAAAAAGTGTCCGATCCGCGACATTTGTCCGTGAACAGTGTTCCAGATTTGTATATTTGATATATATTAGAATTAGTCTTGTATCTTAATTACTATTGTAATATTAGTATAGTTAGTCTCCTTATAGAATAGGGGTTTAGATGTAAAGTAGGAATATGATTCTCTTATTGTAACTTGTATATATATATACCTTTCATCAATAAGAATAATCAAGGGATTAATTCTTTTATGGTATCAAGAGTCTAGGTTCTCTTTACCTTGTTTCCGCTCCTTAAAAATTTCTTTTTCTTTCTCGGATTTTTCTGCTCACGCCGCGGCCCTTTGCTTCCAAAAATTCTCTCTCCCAAATTCTCTTCTCCGAATCTTTGTGTTTTATTCACCATGACTGATAAAAACACGTTTCATCCTACCCTCACAGTTTTCAACATCAAGAGTGTTCTTCCTATCGTTCTTGATCTAGAGAACGTCCAATATGGGACGTGGACATAATTATTTAAGATTCATGCTATGACATATAAAGTTTTTCACCACATCATTCCCACTACTCCTACGGGGGGTGATGCGACGTCTACGTCTACAACGGTTGTGCCCACCAAAGTAGCAGATCCAGACTTATGGGTTATGCTTGATGTCAAGGTTCTCCAGTGGATTTATGTCACTATCTCCTTGGATCTTTTACATGCGATTATGGAACCTAACTCCACAGCTATGGCGGCGTGGAATCGATTGTGTGACATCTTCCAAGATAACAGTCATTCTCGCATTGTTATCCTTGAGCAGGAATTTTCTCAAGTTTCTATGGCGAATTTTCCAAACGTTTCTTCTTATTGCAAACGCCTCAAGGACTTGGCAGACCAACTTCGCAACGTGGGTTCTCCTGTTTCTAATAGTTTTCTAGTTCTTCAGATGGTTGCCGGTCTATCAGAGGCCTATACAGGGGTTGCTTCGGTTATTCATCAAAGTAACCCCCTACCAGAAGCCCGCTCCATGCTCACTTTGGAAGAAACGGGTTTGGCTAAAAGGGCATCGATTGGAGCAAATTCCTTCGCCACGATGACTGTTTCAATTTTCCTCTTCCAATCCAGACAACGTGACCCAAAATCACAACAACGGGGGTGGTAAGAAGGGCCAAAATCAGAAGAATAATGGCAAGAATCGCGGCGGCAACAATGGGAGCAATCGCTACCAAAGAAGAACGGCGGCCGCCCATGTTGGCCCGTGTTCATGATGATGGTCCTAGCGCCCACGACCGCGGATCATCCTTACAGCGCGCGGCTGGCCTGTTACGTGGCGTCTCGGGCCTCACCGCAAGCGCTGCGCCCGGCCTTCTTCTCAGTCGACTCGTGGTTCAGACACCCTACGGGCCAACCCGTCTTGGACCTCGCACCCCTCAGGCCCACCATGCAATGGGCCGCGGAGGACGAATCAAGGCCTGAAGTTGGTTCATCGAGCAAGAGGAGAGAAGGATCAACAAGGATTTCATACCCTATGCTAGTTCTTTTTCTCTCTCCCCCACTCAGATCGACATTAAAGCAGCGATGCACACGCTTGGCTTGACTCAACCGGACTCTAATTGGTACATGGACACAGGTGCCACTACCCATATGACATCCAACCAAGGTACTCTCTCGTCTTATTCCAATTTGAGCAGTAATCGTGGTATAATTATTGATAATGGTAGTTATATTTCAATTAAGGGTTATGGTAACTTTATCCACTCCTCATCCACCATTTGTCCTGAAAATACCCTTCATGCCCCAAAATTGATTAAGAATTTGGTGTATGTCTGTAAATTCACCACTGATAATTGGATTTTTATTGATTTTGATCCGTTTAGGTTTTCTGTGAAGGATTTCAAGACGGGGAGTCCTCTCATGAGGTGTGACAGTAGGAGAATCTTTATCTAATCACATCAAGTCTCATCATCTCGCGTCAAGCTATGCCTTCCACTTTTGCAGCTCTTGCTCATTCCTTATGACATGCTCGTCTAGGTCATCCGGGGTCGTCTATTTTATCTTCTTTAGATAGACATAAGTTTATTTCTTGTAAGGGTACGTGTAGCATTCCACTTTGTCAATCCTGTACTTTAGGGAAAATTATTAAGTTACCGTTTGTAGCATCAAATTCTCATACTTCAATACCATTTGATATTATTCATAGTGATTTATGGACATCTCCAGTTCTCAGTTCTATGGGTCATCGTTATTATGTTTTATACTTAGATGACTATTCTAAATATTTATGGACGTTTTCAATTGCGAAAAAATCTCAATTTTTTTTCATTTTCATAAAATTTAGAGCTTTCATAAAATTTAGAGCTTTCATTAGAACGCAATTCGAACGGAAAATCAAAAACATTCAATGTGATAATGACAAAGAATATGACAATGGAGAATTTAGACAGTTTTGTGCTCAAAATGAGATAAATTTTTGTTTTTCTTATCCTCATACGTCTTCACAAAATGGAAAAGCTGAACGAAAAATTTGTATCATTAATAACATTGTCCGCACTTTATTGGTTCATTCTTCCGTTCCTCCATTATTTTGGCATCATGCGCTACAAATGGCTACCGATCTACTAAATATTATTAACTCTAAAGGTTTGACATATTCATCCCCTCTCCAAGTGTTATACAATAAGACTCTTTCGTATTCTCATCTTAAGGTCTTCGGATGCTTATGTTATCCACTGTTTCCATCTATCACAATCAACAAACTTCAGACACGTTCTACTCCTTGTGTGTTTTTGGTTTCCCGTCAAATCACTGTGGTTATAAATGATTTGATTTGTCCTCTAAACGAATCATCATTAGTCGTCATGTTCTCTTTGATGAATCTCAATTTTCCTTTTCTAAGGTAGAAATATCCGTGCCTAGTTCATATGATTTTTTGGATGATGATATCTCTCCATATGTTCAACATCATTTTTTGGATTTTTCACAAAAGTCTTGATGACCCTTGCGGGATGCGCTACCGCCATCCAAAGGAACAATCAGATTTAAACCCGTTATTAACGTCGCGGCGCCTCCGACGGAAATTTCCGACACTTCACAAAATTTCCAAAATTCACCCACTCCTGCCCAGAGTCAAGGTCCAATCACTCGCAGTCAACGGGGTATTTTTAAACCGAAAAGACATTTTAATTTGAATTCTAATGTTCTTAAATCACCATTACACCGTAATCCCGTGTCTGCCTTAAATGACCATAATTGGAAAATTGTCATGACCGAGGAATATAATGCTCTTATTGATAATAAGACGTGGGAGTTGGTACCCCGTCCATCTGGTGTTAATATTATTCGGTCTATGTGGATTTTTGTTCATAAGGAAAATTCCGATGGTTCTTTTGCGAGACATAAGTCTAGACATGTAGGTGATGGTAAGACTCAGCAGGTTGGTATGGATTGTGGTGAGACATTTAGACCAGTGGTCAAGTCATCAACCATTCGCACTGTGCTCAGCTTGGCTCTTTCAAAATTATGACTCATTCATCAGCTAGATGTGAAAAATGCTTTCTACATGGTGATCTTCATGAGACGTTGTATATGCATAAGCCCTTGGGATTTAGGGATACTAGATATCATAATCATGTCTGTTTATTGAGGAAGTCCGTGTATGGGCTTAAGCAGTCTCTACGGGCATGGTATAAGAGGTTTGCTGACTATGTTTCGACTATGGATTTCTCTCACAGCAGGTCTGATAACTCGTTATTCATATACTGTCAGGGATCTTCCATGGCTTATATTCTATTATATGTTGATGATATTGTTTTGACTTCCTCTTCTAATGCTTTGCGAAAGTCCATTATGATAATGCTCTGCTCTGAGTTTGCCATGAAGGACTTGAGCCTATTGAGTTACTTTTTGGGGATTGTTGTAACTCATCATGCAAGTGGATTGTTCTTATCACAGAGGAAGTATGCAACAGAGATCATTGAGAGGGCTGGGATGTCATTCTGTAAGTTCACTCTACTCCTGTTGATACTAAACCCAAGTTGGGTGCTGCAGTTGGCTCTCCCTATGAAAATTCGACCCGCTATCGTAGTCTTGCAGGCGCCCTTCTTTCACGCGACCTGATATTACATATGTCGTACAACATGTGTGTTTGTTTATGCATGATCTCAAAGTTGAACATATGAATGTGCTCAAACGAATTCTTAGGTACATTCAGGGAACACTTGAGCATGACTTGTATTTGTATCCTTCGTCGACGTCTACACTAGTCTCCTATACAGATGTTGATTGGGGTGGTTGTCCTGACACCAGACGGTCTACGTCTGGCTATTGCATGTTTTTAGGTAATAACTTGGTCTCATGGTCTGCCAAGAGTCAATCCCGGCTTTCACGTTCAAGTGCAGAGACCGAGTATCGAGGGGTAGCCAATGTGGATTCTGAGTCATGTTGATTACGAAATCTACTTTTAGAGTTTCATTGTCCTATTGAGAAGGCTACCTTGGTGTATTGTGATAATATAAGTGTCATCTACCTTTCTGGTAATTTAGTTCAGCACCATCGTACTAAACACATAGAGATGAATATTCACTTTGTTCGAGAGAAGGTAGCTAAAGGACAAGTACGTGTCTGCCATGTCCCTTCAATATATCAAATTGCAGACATCTTTACAAAGGTTCTTCCCTCGGTCTTTTTTGAAGATTTTAGAAACAGTCTCAGCGTACGAAGACCGCCCGCTATGACTGAGGGGGTGTGTTAAACAGTGTCCGAAATGTTTCCAGCGCCGAGGCCCTTGTCCGTGAACAGTGTTCCAGATTTATATATTTGGTATATATTAGAATTAGTCTTGTACCTTAATTACTATTGTAATATTATCATAATTGTATAGTTAGTCTCCTTATAGAATAAGATTTTAAATATAAAGTAGGACTATGATTTTTCTATTGTCTTTTCATTAATAAAAATAATGAAGAGATTAATTCTTTCAATTAGAATGCACGATAAGCTTTTCTATCCAAAAAGGAATACCACAGTATTCTTAGTAGTATGATCAATAATGGTGATGTTTTATACTTCTTGGAATGATGATTTAGGACAAGTGACTTAAATATTAACCTGGCAGACTATAGAAGAGGAGACGTTTTCAGAAGAATGATTAAATTTGAAATTTGACATTTGCCCTGCCAGACATGTGGATTAGCTGTATGATATCATCATTAATTTTTTAAAATTTTGGAAAGAAATTCTATTTGGATAAAATAAAAGCACGTTCAGTTCTTATTTAGATTTTATAATCAACCCGACTAGAAAAATTCTGAAGACAAATCTCTTCTTATCCTTCCAAATCATTATATAATTCTTAACATTGCGTTCTATATTGTCAAACAATTCAATAGCCTCTAAGGTGTTTTTGGAACGAATGAAAATGTTTTTCTGTCAAAAATATATTTTTAGAAAATAATTATTATTTTCTTTGTTCCAATTTATATGATACACTTTTCTTTTTAATCTGTCCCAAAAAAATGATACATGTCTATATTTAGAAATAATTTAACTTAAAACTTCTCCTTCTACCTTTAATGATATGATTTATAATCACACAAGTATTCATGACCCATTTTAGATCACAAGTTTTAAAAGTCTTCTTTTCTTTCTTAAACTTCATAATTAGAAAAATTATATCATATAAATTGGGATGGAGGGAGAACAATTTATTTTGTTGATCGATCATCGATCAATAAATAAAAAAATATTATTTGAAGAACACTTATATATAATTTAGACAAATATTATGAAAGTTAAGGGATATGAGGGATGGAGGTGCGGGGGGGGGAGTGGGGGTCGAGGTGGGGAGTCGGATGTGAGGGTTTGGGGAGCAGTGGTGCGGGATTGGGCGAGGGTTGAGGCGAGGTGGAATGGAGTATTGAAGTGGGAGAGACAACTATCATAAAACTTGTTTTTCCTACTTTCATCAGATAAGTTATTTTATTCATTATTTTAGAAAAATATTCTAAAAGAATATTTCTCAAACCAATCAAATATTAGAAGGAAAAACACTCCCAACCACACATCACCCTAATTATATTGTTGACTTGCAATGGAAGTAGGAACATGCTTAGAACGTATATAGTAAAATTCAAACTATCTACCGGTAGAAACTTCATTAATTAATACTCGATTATTTAATAAATTCTCTTAAATAATATTTTTGATCAATTACGATTCGGGGATAACATGCTAAATTAATAATTCGCTAAAATTATAAAATAATACATTTTTTATTACTCATATAGACCCCATATAAAATATAAATTAATAATTCCTTATATATTACATAATACATGAGTGATTTATGAAGACTTCTTGAAAAATGATTCAATTGTCTTT
Organism: Przewalskia tangutica; assembly: GCA_029844215.1. Taxonomy (NCBI): domain Eukaryota; kingdom Viridiplantae; phylum Streptophyta; class Magnoliopsida; order Solanales; family Solanaceae; genus Przewalskia; species Przewalskia tangutica. The sequence goes on from CM056730.1 coordinate 110,972,117, forward strand.
TGTTTTTTGTTGAATTTAATGTCACATTGAACCTCATCTCTAATTTGTTTGTGTTAGCATGATTTGATCTTGTGTTTATATAGGAAATATTTTTTAATATCCATAAAGTAGTACATTGAACACAAGAAGTATAATAAAGTGAGAGATTGAAGGGTGCTTTTAAATTGGTACATACTTCATTTGATATAGTTTATTGAACAATAATTAAGTGGAAGATTGAATGATGTTTATAAATTGGGTATTTCATTATAAATTTATCAATAAGTTGACAAATTATTAATTAATATATAAATTAATAATTATTAAGTTATCGATTAATTAATATCTCTTTTAATTAATAAATTTTGTGTAGGTGTGTCGAGAGAAAATTGAAAATCACACTTAATAGAAAATTAAATCAACTTGATAAATCAATTTTTCAAAACTTGGGTTGGTTTAGTATTAAATTATAAAAGAGTTCGATAATATTTAATTTGGTTTGAGTCTAAATAGCTAATTTCGTTTCCTTCTTTATATGTTTTTGCTTTTATCAACATTTTTATTCTTTTTCCTTGTGCTCGGGAACCGAAATTCTGTTTTTTTTGCACATAAAAAATTCTTTTAAATTTCATGCTCAAAGATTAATTATATATAAACCGAAAATGGCCCAATCGATTCAAATTTAATTGATTTGATTTTTCTTTTAAATAAAACCGAATCAAATAAATGATGAACATGGTAAATACTAACCTGCACTAGGTATCTACATCGATCTAATATAACTTACCATAGTTATCTGATTTAATGAAGTAACATTAATATAAGTAATAGTTGTGCTTTCAATGCATGTCGCATTTATTAATTTGGTGTAAATACCTAGTGCAGATAGTTTTTACCACATGAACACCCATAGATGAGTGCAAAAGTAATTTGCACAATCATGTCATTTATAAAATAATTACATGTAAATCTCTATGATAAACACTAAAGGTTATCCGATAAATGATGTTGGCTTAAATTTATTTACATATAAAAGAATAATTAAGCAATCAGTATATATAACTAAAATCTTTTACAAATAATTTTCTTAAAACATATATAAAATAGGCAATTTTAAAAATAATTATGTAGTCAAAATTATGTTTTTCGCAGAACTATATATATTTGTTCTTAATTGTTTTTTTTTGTGAAAAGAACCCGCAATGCTCTTCGAGTGCGCTGAGAAACCCGATCGACGTAATAGCACGCAAACCACGCCACCGCTTAAACCACACTTGGCAAGCCAGGTGTGACAGACTCCCCAAGAGGCGAAGGCAGACCAGGCGTTACCCTGGGTTTCGAACTTGTGACCAAGCTCTTCCACACCACCCAATGAGAATACCTCTGCCTTCAAGACCAACTGGTCTAGGGCAACATTTGTTCTTAATTGTTTTTTTTTTTTTTTTTTTTTTTGTTGACGAAGGAACCCGCAGCCGCTATGTTTCTAAAGTAGTTTGTTTTTTCTATTTATAATATGGTGCTTTATATTTTGTGTTTTCCAAGTCGTTTATATTCATTTTGCTCTCTTTCATTTCTTTCTTTATTTGTTTGAGCTTTCATTAACGTTCCCATTAATGTTTAGTGTTCAACTATTACCAACTATTTAGTATTCAATGAATATTAGAAAAAAGGAAACGCACTCTTTTCACAATAAATTCACTTTGAAACTGACTTATTTGCTCGGTCAATCGCCAAAACAACCGAACTGATCAAAATCAACAAAACCAAAAACGACAAATTTGTATTATGTTTGATCTTGTTTAGTTTAAACATTTAAAAAACCGACTTAACTGGTTTATTTTTCTTAACACAAAATCAAATCAAATTGAACCATGAACCCTTTAGGACTGAGTGTAAAATATTTGTGTAGAATTGTATTAATTTTTCTTGAGGAGCATTTCTCATTAATACAATACATATATATATATATATGAAGCCAAGTTAGGCTGATGATCTAAAGGGGATAATAAACAGGGAAGGAACTGGTATATAAGGGATTGAATAATTAAAAGATAATAGAAAATGCGGTAAGTAAAGACTTCAAATTACAAATTAATGTTCCTGTAGAGGAATCCAGAATTCGTTCAAAACAGAATGTAATTTAGGCGGTTGAACCGACCATGGTATTTAAACAAGAATTTAATGCAGGTATTAAAAGTATGCAAGTATTTAAAAGCATGAATATATAAAAGATTAGGAGGTTATACCATCCATAATCAAATTTATTCAAATAATTTAAAACTTACAAGGAGTTTAATGGTGAACGGTATTGATGTTCATATGATATGAGTCATATGGGTCATATGAATCATATGAGTCATATGAAGGTATTTGGGGAATTTAATGGAGAATTTATATCCTAATCTACTAAGGGGATAATCTGAGAGAACTTCAAACTTCTAGAGAGAAGGAAGAAAGAAAACTAGGAAAGAAAAAGCTTCTCTAACTAAGTGAGAGGGGGTCTCCTTTTATAGGAGTTTACAAGGGTAAATAGGGAATCTAACTATTCTTCCGAGTGGAGAATGACATCATCCATGACATCACTATTTTTGTATCTTTCTCGAATTATTGCTGGAATCTTTGCTTTTACTGTTTCCTTTTTGAAAGGAACTTTTACTTTTATCGGGCATCTGCTTTTGTCGGGTATTTGCTTTTGTCGGTCATTTTCTTTTGTCGGAATTTTGACTAATCTCCACTCTAGACATTTTGTCTTTTCTTGGCAACTTTCAGAATTTACTGTTGCCAAAAACCGGACTATCTTCGTTCTCAATTTCGAGTTCTTCTTCTTCTGACGAGGAGCCTTGTTTTGATGAGGATGGTGCAAATTTCAGAATTATGACTTGCATTTCTTCTGAATTTTTAGCCGCTGCAAGCAATGAGGTCATCTGGGATTTATGTGAAAGGAACTGGGTGTGCTCCTTTGTTTCAAATGGTGCCGGTGGTGTTTATGGAGACGCCTGTAATGAAATGGGTTTATTGTTATCTAACCATTTCTGATTTTTTTGTGGTGTGAGGCTCTTTCGTATTTTAAAGCTATCCCATCATCGGATTTTGAATCTTCTTCGGATAATTGGAATTTTATCGTCTGAATAATCTGCAAACCATGTAAATACCCATGGTAAGTGGAATTTTGTATGGAAAAGGTGTAGAGGCACAAATCTTTTTTTTCCCCGGAGGGTTTGAACTGGGATTTGAAGAGGCTGAAAGATTTAGTGAGTTCTGATTTTTGTATTTCTAGGGTGGATCCGAATTGCTCCCACCACGAATTCCACCATGTTGGAAATTGTGATGGATCACATGAGGTATCAAAATGAAAAAGCCAAGTGTGGCTTTGGTTGAAATTTTGAATAAAGAAGGAATTGAACCAAGTTTGTTGGTAATCTCATTAATTAAAAGAAATGTCAAAAAATGATTCATTTTTGTGGGTATCTGGAAAATTTATGATTTGTGACAGATCAATCCCCCAATGAATATGAGCAATTACGCTGAGTATTTTGCAAATTGAATAAGAGGGATTCGGGTTATTTTTGTGAAAATTAATTTTAATAGTAGTTGATCCTGATATTTCAAGGATTGCTTGATAAAAATATGAGGTTTTTAAAATATCCCATGATTTATAAAACCATTTTTGTCCAAAATAATTTTGTATTGCTAGAAAAGGGTCTTTATTAAAAAAAAATCCATTTTCAAGTGTAGTAATATTTTGAAAAAACGATCTTATGAAGAAATTAGGAGCAGATTTTTTGGGGACATGTGGTACCACAAGTTGATTTTTTGAAAATTGTTTTTGAGAAAGGATTTTTGAAGATTCTCCTTTCTCGATTTTTGTAGCAATTTTAGAGGTTTTTCCCTCTAATGTTTTCTGCACAACTTTCTGTTTAGGAATTTGAAGTTGTAACAGTGCTTGTTGTAATTCTGGGGATTTTGCAAGGAGCTGTTAATTCTTGTGCGGAATTTGCTGGTGTTTTCTGCACAGATTCTGTACTACTTGAATTTTTTTGTTCTTCTTTCATAACTGCATTGTACCAGGACATAGGTTTTTCTGCGGGAATTTGAGCAGAGAATTTCTCTTTTTCTTCTTTTATTGTTTGGGAAGTGTGTTTTAAGGGTTTTTTGGGAGTCATGAAATTTGTTTGTTGTTGTTGTGGTGCAACAACTGGGATATTTATTGACGGAGGGTCTTTTTTTTTCTTTTTTGGAGTAAGGCACTGCACACTGCCTGTGTACAGTATTGTCCACATTCACGCATGTCCTTCCTCGATATTTTGTCATTGTAGCCCAGACACCAATTATTTGGACAATGATAGGACATTTCCTTGATGTGGCTATTGTCAGGTATTTGGTGGCTTTTTATAGGGATTTTGAGGAAATCACGGACCAAGATTTCAGGATAAAAATCTTTAAGAATTAATTTACAGAAAATTCATTTTAATGCAGAGTTTTGAAAATATACATGATTTGGAAAATTATTTTGAAAAATAAATTTAAAATCGGTATCAATTGAGTGGTCAGAAGCATACTTGTTTCTTCCCCCCCCTAAAGAAAAATCGCTTTTTAATTCTTGTAAATAATATGATTTTTCTTTATGTATTGAACACGTTTTTATGAGATTGAGATCTTTTGTTTTTGGTGTCGTTATAAACTGGAATTTCAGTTTCTTTTCATTGTTTTAAAAGATATAAATTCATTTTCTACTTTATAAGGGGTGATCAGATTCATAAATGGCGTTCCTAAGATTACGAAATTGTGAATTTCTTTAACTAGAACAAATGACGTAGCTATAGAAATTTCATCATTTATGATTGACGCTTTGGTTTTAGACTTAATTTCTAATTTAGAATTATTAGCCGCTGTTAACGAATCCTGTGTTTCTTCTTGGAATGTCTCAGGTATTATACCGGTTTTTATACAATTTAAGTCTGCTCCTGTGTCAAAGAGAGCAACAGTTGTTATTTTAAAATTATCTGAAAATTTTAGTGTTATTTTTATTAGATTTTCTTTGTTGTGATTTGTCTTAAGACGGTTAGAAAATCTTCTGGGACTTCTTCCAGATTTTCTATTTGTGGTTCTATGGGGTTTTCTGAATCAGATTTTCCAGAATCGGAACTTTCAGGACTAAAGTTTTTATTAGAAAGCACAATTTTAATTAATTCAGAATCTTTTTTCTGTTTTTCTTTTAGTTCTTTATATCTAATTTTACTTGAATGATTTCTTTTTGTATTTCTTGAATTGATATTTCTTTTCTCTCTTTTATCTTTTTACCTTTTTCAAGGATTTTTGTTAAGTCGTATGTATTTTAGTATTTGGTAAGATTGTATTTTTAATATCTTTCTTTTCTTGTGTAAAAGTTTTTAGGAGTTTATTTAAGTATTTTTTTGGTGTTGGGTATCTATGTGTTTAATCATATCTAACATGAATTCTTGATCTTTAGTCAAGACGTAAATTCGTTTTCCCTTTGCATTTTCAGATTTTTCAGTCGAACTACTTGTGACTGATTCATCTATTTGGAGGGCTTTATTATTATCTGAAAGAGAAAAATAGTCAGGGTCTGACTGGTCTGGCTCAGAATCAGAGGAATCTATTAGGAGAATAGAAATTTTTTGAGTTACATCTTTGTCGAGATTTAATTCTTGTAATTTTTTATTCATTCTACAGTATTTTGATGTATGTCTTTTTTATTACATTTATAACATGTTAGATTTTTGTAGTTAGAATTATTCTTTTTAGGATCTCCGGTATTTCTGTTATTTTTATAAGGATTTTTATAATAATCATCGTTAGTTCTATAATTTTTAGTCTTTTGTTGATTTCTTGTGGGATTTATAAATTTTGCTACAGTCTCCTGTGCAGTTTATCCGGTATCCATGTGTATGGAATTGTAGTTAGGCCAATAACTGGTATCCAAACTCTTTTAGCAGTTTACCCGGATAAATTCGTCCACGGATGAACGTTCTTAGTTGGTTAAATCCTATAATACCGAGCGATCAGGCCATAGGGTTACAATAAGTCCTCGTGTGTAAGAGAGACATACACATGGATTTGTTTCTCCGTAGAGCTACTTCTTATGATTTTGGATCATCTTCTTCCATGGATTCACAGAAGATAATAAATTCCGAAGAAATCGTTATACAAGATTTTGAAAAATTAATAGATAATTGGAAAATACCAAAAGTAAATAGAGATCAAATTTACAAGAATTCCAAATATCAATTCTTCAAAACAAATTTCACTATTAAAATAGAAGAAAGAGATCCAATGAGTAAAACCTTTTGAAACAATCCAATTACTTTCTCAAAATTTTCTGAAAAAACACAGAGAAAGAAAATTATAAATACATACACATTGGTTTAGTCCAAGTAGGGATAAAACTCCTTACCAAAGATGGATTAAACACTTTAATCCTTGCTATCTTAAGAGATGCAAGATTCACAAACTTTGAAGATTCTCTGTTAAGTTCGGTCGAGTCCAGTCTCTGCACAGGATCAATCTCTTTTGATTGTTACCAGAATTTTTCAGTATCCCTCAATGATAAAAATATCCAAAAATCCCTTGTCTTACAGATTAAGACACACAATTACCAAATGCTTGAAGGATCTATTCATGTAGCATTAATTTTTAGAATTCATTATAAAACTATGACTTCTTCTTTTGCCACAAAAGTCAGATACCATAGTAAGAAAGGTGAAACCCTTTTTTTACAAACATATCTTTCCAGATCTAACACAGTAATACCAAGACCTATTAGGTGGAAGGATATTACCCTACCAGAAGAATGGATCCTGGAAGGAATAGTTAAACCTGAACCCTTAGAGTCTGACCAACTAAATACCCACCTAAGAGAAGTAACACAATATCAGGATGGTAGAGTCAGTCTCTCGTTCCTAAGAAGATCTATGAGTAGTAGATACTCAAATACAAGTCCCGAAGATACCATAGACTTAGGAAGAGTCTCACAAATCCCTTCAGTAATAAATACCCCTTGTAAAAGAAATGCTAGACATTCTACGTCAGATTTACTCAATTTAATAAATGTAGACTATATTAATCAAATACCCAGATCAGTATACATAAATTCCACTGTTAAAGAACCTGTAGATGACCAAGAACCTACAAGTCCAACAGAATCCTCGATAAATCGAGATGACTTAGCAAATGAGTGTTGTGTTCTAGAAAAAGAATTCCAAGTAGATAAGAAATTACTACAAAAAGAATTCTATGAAGAACAAAACTCAGATAAAAGAATTTGGTTCTTTAAAAATTTCCAGGAAACAGATACAAGAAAAGTTCTATGTATTTGTATAAAAAATAGAATTAATATTCACTTTTTTGAGTGGTTTGATATTTACGCCTCTCAAAATAAAATAGGATACCTCTTTTCTAAGGAAGTAGACCCCGTTGTTAATAAAATAACAACTTTAAAATATGATTCTGATAGCAGTGATACCTTTGAACAAATCAAAGAACCTCTCATTAATAATTTGAATTGGAAACAACCTGTACCAGGGTTACAAATAATCTTTGCTCCAGACCTAGGAATAATAAAACCCCTAGCTCAATCCCGCTATAATGCATCTTCCATTTACGATTGGAACCTAGATGGAATGACGGAATACAATATCCTCAGCTTCCTCCAACAAATGACAATGGCAGTAAATGCCTATCAAACACAGAAGGATGTCCTTGATAAGACCTCTACAGAACTGCTAATCGCAGGATTCTCTAGTCAACTAAAAGGATGGTGGGATCATTATCTCACTGACCAACAAAAAGAAGACATCTTAAATTCTATAAAAACTGATGAAGAAGTAATACCAATTCTAGATGAATTAGGAGAACCCCTACAAGATACAATATCAACTTTGATACTAACAATATCTTTAAATTTCATAGGTGATTTAAAGAAGTAATACCAATTCTACACATCTAAATAATAAAAATGCCGAATTACTTTCAAATTTAAAATGCAAAAAACTAAGTGATTTTCAATGGTATAAGAATACATTCTTAACTAGAATAATGGTTAGGGAAGACTCTAGCCAACCATTCTGAAAAGAAAAATTCTCAGCTGGATTACCTACCCTTTTAGGAGAAAAGGTTAGGAATAAAATTAAAGAAAATTGTGGAAAACAAATAATACCCTACGATGAGATTACATACGGAGAATTAGTTTGTATAACTCAACAAGAGAGATTAAAAATCTGTTAAGACCTAAAATTGCAAAAACACCTTAAAAAGAAACTAAAAAGAACGAAATGCGAATTAGGTACTTTTTGCAAACAATTTGAAACAAATTCCATAGAAAACTCCCAAAATTGCACAGGAGACTGTAGCAAAATTTATAAATCCCACAAGAAACCAACAAAAGACTATAAAAATTATAGAACTAACGATGATTATTATAAAAATAATCGTTACAAAAATACCAGAGATCCTAAAAAGAATAATTCTAATTACAAAAACCTAAAATGTTATAAATGTAATAAAAAGGGACATACATCAAAATACTGCAGAATGAATAAACATTACAAGAATTAAATCTCGACAAAGAGATAACTCAAAAAATTTCTAATCTCCTAATAGATTCATCTGATTCTGAGTCAGACCCTGACTATTTTTCTCTTTATTCAGATGATAATAAAGCCCTCCAAATAGATGAATCAGTCACAAGTAGTTCAACTGAAAAATCTGAAAAAGGAAAACGAATATGTGTCTTGACTAAAGATCAAGAATTCATGTTAGATATGATTAAACACATAGATACCCAACACCAAAAAGAATACTTAAATAAACTCCTAAAAAAATTTATACAAGAAAAGAAAGATATTAAAAATACAATCTTACCCAAGAATCCTGCAAAAATCCATACGACTTAACAAAAATCCTAGGAAAAGGTAAGAAGATAAAAGAAAGAAAAGAAATAACAATTCAAGAAATACAAAAAGAAATCATTCAAGTATAATTAGAGATAAAGGAACTAAAAGAAAGACAGAAAAATAATTTTGAATTAATTAAAATTATGCTTTCAAATAATAAAACACAAAAATCCAGTCCTGAAAATTCCGATTCCGGAAAATCTGATTCAAAAAATTCCATAGAACCAGAAAATAATGTTGAAACCCAAATAGAAAATCTGGAAGAAGTTCCAGAAGATTTTCTAATTGTCTTAAGACAAATCACAACAAAGAAATGCCTAATAAAAATAACACTAAAAATTTCAGATAATTTTAAAATAACAATTGTTGCTCTCTTTGACACAGGAGCAGACCTAAATTGTATAAAAACCGGTATAATACTTGAAATATTCCTAGAAAAAACACAGGATTCGGTAGCAGCAGCTAATAATTCTAAATTAGAAATTAAGTCTAAAACCAAAGCGTCAATCATAAATGATGAAATTTATATAGCTACGTCATTTGTTCTAGTTAAGGAAATTCACAATTCCGTAATTTTAGAAACACCATTCATGAATCTGATCACCCCTTATAAAGTAAAAAATGAATCTATATCATTTAAAATTAATGAGAAAAAAATTGAAATTCCAGTTTATAACGACACCAAAAACAAAAGATCTCAATCTCATAAAAAACATGTTCAATACATAAAGAAAAATCTTATTATTTACAATAATTAAAAAACTATTTTTCTTTAGGAGGGAAAAGGAACAAATATATTCATGGCCACCCAATTGATACTGATTTTAAATTTATGCTTCAAAATAATTTTTCAAATCATGCATGTTTTCAAAAGTTTGCATTAAAATGTATTTTCTGTAAATTAATTCTTAAAGAATTTTATCTTGAAATCTTGGCCCGTGATTTCCTCCAAATCCCTATAAAAAGCCACCAAATCTCTGGCAATAACCACTTCAAGGAAATGTCCTACCATTGTTCAAATAATTGGTGTCTGGGCTACAATGACAAAATATCGAGGAAGGACATGCGTGAATGTGAACAATAATGAACACAGGCAGTGTGTGGAGCCTTACTCCAGAAAAGAAAAGAAGAAAACCCTCCGTCAATAAATACCCCAGTTATTACACCACAACAGCAAAAAACAAATTCCATCGCTCCCAAAAAACCCTTAAACAACATTCACAAGCCAATAAAAGAAGAAAATGAGAAATCCCCTGCCCAAATTCCAGCAGAAAAATTCATGTCCTGGTACGATGCAGTTATGAAAGAAGAACAAGAAAATTCAAGCAGCACAAAATTCTGTGCAGAAAACAACAGTAAATCCCGCACAAGAATTAACTGTTGATAACCTTTTTCAGCTCCTTGCAAAATTTCCAAAATTGCAACAAGCACTGATGCAACTTCAGATTCCTAAACAGGAAGTTGTCCAGAAAATATTAGAGGAAAAAACCTCTAAAATTGCTACAAAAATCGAGAAAGGAGAATCTTCAAAAACCCTTTCTCAAAATCAATTTTCAAATTCCCAACTTGAGAAAGAAGAGTCTTGAAAAAAACATTTCTCAAAGACAATTTTTTAAAAATCAACTTATGGTACCACAAGTCCCCAAAAAACATGCTCCTAATTTCTTCATAAAACCTTTTTTTCAAAATATTACTACTCTTGAAAAAAGATATTTTAATAAAGACCCTTTTTAGCACTACAAAATTATTTTGGACAAAAATGGTTTTATAAATCATGTGATAATTTTAAAACCCCATATTTTTATCAAACTATCCTTGAAATATCAGGATCAGCTACAGTTAAAATTAATTTTGACAAAAATAACCCGGATCCCTCTTATTCAATTTGCAAAATACTCAGCGTAATTGCTCCTATTCATTGGGGAAATGACCTGTCACAACTCATAAATTTTCCAGATACCCACAAAAATGAACCATTTTTTGATATTCCTTTTAATTACTGGGATTACCAACATGCTTGGTTTAACTCCTTTTATATTCAAAATTCGAACCAAAGCCACACTTGGCTTTTCCATTTTGATACCTCATGCGATCCATCACAATTTCCAACATAGTGAAATTCATGGTGGGAACAATTCGGATCCACCCTAGAAATACAAAAACCCGAAGTCACTAAATCTTTCAGCCTCTTCAAATTCCAGTTCAAACCTTCCGAGGAATAAAAAAGATTTGTGCCTCTACACCTTTTTCTTACAAAATTCCACTTACCATGAGTATTTACATGGTTCGCAGATTATTCAGACGATAAAATCCCAATTATCTGAAGAAGATTCAAAATCCGATGGTGGAATAACTTTAAAATACCAAAGAGCCTCATACCACAAAAAGTTCAGAAATGGTTAGATAACAATAAATCCAGGCGCCTCCACAAACACCACCGGATGGTCTCATTTCATGCAGCGGCTAAAAATCCAGAAGAAATGCAAGCCATAATTTTGAAATTTGCATCGTCTGCATCAAAACAAGGCTCTTCGTCAGAAGAAGAAGAAATCAAAATTGAGAAAGAAGATAGTCCGATTTTTGGCAACAGTGGATTCTGAAAGTTGCCCAAAAAAGACAAAATTCCCGGAGTGGAGATTAGTCAAAATTCTGACAAAAGAAAATGACCAACAAAAGCAGATGCCCGACAAAATCAGATGCTCAAACAGTAAAAGCAAAATTCCAGCAATAATTCGAGAGGAGGACAAAAACAATGATGTCATGGATGACGTCACTCTCCACTCAGATGAATAATTAAATTATTAAAATATTATTATAATAGTTAAATTCCACTTTGTAATTCTCCTATAAAAGGAGACCCCCTCTCCCTTAGTTAGACAATCTTTTTCTTTCCTAGTTTTCTCTCTTCCTTCTCTCTAGAAGTTTGAAGTTTTCTCAAATTATCCCCTTAGTAGGTTAGCTTAAACTCCCTATTAAATTCCTAAATACCTTCATATGATCCATATGACACCGTTCACCATTAAACTCTTTGTAAGTTCTTAATATTTTGAATAAATTTGATTATGGATGGTATTACCTCCTAATCTTTTAAATATTCATGCTTTTAAATACTTGCATACTTTCAATACATGCTTTAAATTCCTGCATTAAATACCATGGTCGGTTCAACCGCCTAAATTACTTTCTGTTTTGAACGAATTCTGGATTCCTCCACATGAACCTTAATTTGTAATTTGATTTTGTCTTTACTTACCGTATTTATATATATAATCCTAATACATTAGGGATCCTATAATTATCATAATTATACAACACTAATAAATATAAATATACGGTGAATATTCTACTAATATTCACTAATACAAATTTCTCACGGAAATGAGGAGGTCGGACGCTTAGGCTGGATCTGAAGTTGAGGAATAGTTGTCTAGGCAGTCCATTAGTGAATATATCTGCATACTGATATGAAGAGGGCACATGTAATACCTTGACATGTCCGATATCAACCTTCTCACGAACAAAGTGTAGATCCATCTCAATGTGTTTGGTGCGTTGATGTTGAACCGACTTGTGAGATAAATAAACGACGGATATGTTATCACATTATACCAAAGACGCCTTACGCAAGGGACACTGGAGCTCCAAAATAAGGTTTCAGAGCCAGCAGATCTCAGCAACAACATTTGCAATGCCTCTATACTCTACTTCTGCACTCGAATGGGATAAGGTGGCTTGCCTCTTAGTAGACCAGGAAATGAGATTATCCCCTAAGAACATATAGTAGTCGGAGGTGAAGCGTCGTGTGTCCGGAGAGTCTGCCCAATCAGCATCCGTATATGATAACAACCTAGTCGGTGATGGGTATAAATGCAATCCATAATCAAGTGTGCCCTTAACATATCGAATGATACACTTTTTTTAAGAGCCCTGGGGGCATGCATGAATAAGCATATCTGCTGAATAACAAAAGCAATGTCAGTCCTGGTGAAATTAAGATAATGTAGTGCACCTGCAAGACTCATGTATATTGTAGGATCGGACACTGGATTACCATCAACAATACTAAGCTCTGATTTAGAATCAATCGGTGTGGACATGATCTTGTAGTTCACCATTTTAGCCATGTACACTATCTCCTCTGCATACTTGCGCTGACACAAAAATATAGTATCTGCAGAACGAGTCACTAATAACCCAAAAAAAAATAGCTCAACTTCCCCAAGTCAGTCATCACAAATTCAGTCTTAAGTAATGTAATACTCTTATTTTTCAACAAATTAGAGGAGGCAGTAAGCACAATGTCATTCACATTTACTAACAAATAAACAATGTTACTACCTCGATGAAAAATAAATAGAGAATTATCACATTTATTGCATATAAACCCAATCTGCATGATGTACCGTGCAAAATATTCATACCATGCTCTAGGGGCCTGTTTCAAACCATAAAGGGACGTACAGAGATGTCATACATACTTAGGGGTTGTTGGATGTACAAAACCAGACGGTTGGTGCATGTAAACGGTTTCTTTCAAATCCCCATGTAGAAATGTATTTTTCACATCAAGTTGATGAATCAGTCAATGCTTACTCATAGCAATACTCAAAATTGTACGAATGGTAGTCAGTTTAATAACCGGATTGAATGTCGCACAATAATCAATACCATACTGCTGATTTGTATCATTCGCCACAAGTATCGTCTTATATCTCTCTAGATCACCACTATCGCGATATTTGATGAAAAAGCCACAAGCATTTGATCATATTAACCCCTCCATCTAGGAACCAAATCTCACGTGTGTTGTTGTGTTAAAACATTAAATTCCTCACGCATGACTGCATTCCAATTTGGGTCAAATTTGGCTAATTTTGGGTTTTTGGGAATTGGGGATATTGTTTGGTGGATAGGTTGAATTGGATTTTGGGTTTGAAAATCTCGTGTTGGGCATGAGTTTCCATGTGGTGAGTGGGGGCAGGGACATATTCGGTATTTGGGAAGGGGTTCGGGTCAGGTGTGGGTATTATGAAGGGAAGGGTCGGTGACTGTGACAGATGGAAGGTGTGGCGAGATGTCGGTGATGGTGACTGATGGGAGGTGGCCATGTCAGGTAGGAGATATGAATTGGGTTCATATGTGGTGGTTTCCGGTATATGGTGAACTGGGTATGGGGTCGGGTTTTCTGACCTGAGTGTAAGAGATAGAACAGTCGACTGGTTGGACACCGGGAATAGGAGACCCAATGGTTCAGGAGTGGTGAACTTGTAGTTCGGTAATGGCAAAACAGTGGGTGTGATTGGTTGATGTGTTGGAGACTTGGTGGGTCGATTGCCTAAGGGAACAGAGGCAATCGACGGGAATTGATACTGTGTAGGAAGGCCACCGGAGGTGACAGATGGAATTGATGGCGACTGGAGGTAGCTCTAGGATATGGAGGCGATGGTACAGTCGCTAGATTAATGAGCAGGTGGCGGACGATGAGAAGATGCCTGGTGGTGGCTTTGGCAGTCGGTAATAACAGATGATAGTCCGACCAATTTTTGGTGGCGGCATACGGTGTATAAATAGTGGGATTAGTGGTAGACAGCGGCTGAACAGTGAGGTTGGTGGCAGACGGTGGTTGAACATGGTTGGCTACTGATGGAATAGTGGTAACATGGCGGAGAGTATGGTGGACAAGTAGTGATGTGTCAGAATCATCGACAAATTAATAAACAGTGACTCGAAATTTTTGAATGTTGTCGAATGGGAAAATGTATTTAACAAAGGTGTTGTGGCGTGAGATTATAATTTTGTTGGTGGATAGTTCATAGCACAAATACCCCCTATGGTTCGATGGGAAACCTAGGAATGCACACGGAGTAGATATAGGTGCTAGTTTGAGGGGGGTCGTGGATGTCAGATTTGGGTAACACAAACAACCGAAAATTCTAAGGTGATCATAGCGAGGGATCCGTCGGTAGAGAATTTTGGTGGGTGTTCTATTTTGAATCGCACGGGTGAGTAAGATGTTAAGAATATGTTCTATCATTTTTAATGCATATACCCAAAACGTGAGGAGAGACACATGAAAAAGAAGGGTACAAACCATGTTATTAATGGTACGGAGAATTCTTTCGGCTTTGTCATTTTGAGGGGAGGTATATAGGCACGAGAAACAAAGACCATGCCGTTAGCCGCACATAATTTATGAAACAAAATTATTGAATTCACGACCATTATCACATTGAAATGTTTTGATATATTTCTCAAATTGCATTTTGACCATTGTACGAAATTCAACAAATTTGTAGAATATCTGAGATTTGAGTTTAAGCGGATAGACCCAAAGAAAGTGAGAGAAATCATCCAAAAATACCAAATAATATTAGTGGCCTAGGTTGCTAGTTATAGGGGAAGTCCATAAATCGGCATGAAAAATATCGAAGGGAGAAAAAATAATAGTAAGAGAATGCATAAAGGGTAGTAGGACATGTTCCCTAGATGACAAGAGGAGTAATTATGGGGAAGTTTCTTTTTATTACAGTGAATTAAATTTCAATTACGGAGGATATCAAAGATATGGCACCTGGATGACCAAGCCTATTATGCCACGTTGATGAGGATATTGTTGCGAGAGCAGTGGGAGGAGTGATGAGGGTAGCTAGAGATGTGGGAGGATTAGTATTGACAACGGACGTGGATATGAAAGGATATAGGTCCCTCTCACTATAGCATCGTGTCAGAAGATTCCCGGTACAGAGGTCCATTACAGAAAACCCAAACGGATCAAAATTAATTTGAGACAGAATTATCAGTGGTGAATTTTCTAATAGATATTAGGTTTTTGATGATGTTCGGGCCATAAAAGATATTTTTAAGAGAGAAGTGGGGATGCGGTGGTGGGAAGGGTATGGTCAAATCCTTGTATTGGAATGTGATGATCATTATCGACCATAAAAGATTATAGAGTTTGTAACTTGCGCAGTTGAGGCAGATTACTAGAAGTATTTGTGAGATGAGATGTGGCGCCCATGTCCATATACCACGCATTATCGGATTGTTGACGGGTAAAAGTGCCAAAAGCTTAGCCTAAATCGGCTTAGGCTAGGCATGGGATGGACTGATGGCCCCCAGGATGTTGGGCATGTCGGCTGTATCCTGGTGGTGTCGGTCCCAAACTGTGAGGCCATTGCTGGGCTTCAGGGACATGGACCGGATGAAATTGAACCTGCCTGTGGCCCGTCGGTTATGCTTGTGGGTGGGACGATGACAGGTTATTGGGATGTTGATGGTGCCACTGGGCCACTGGGTCTGGGACTCGGCTGACAGTCCAGTCCCTTGTAGCGCTTTTGCCGCTGCTCGTAAAATAGTCGTGATTAGTCTCCGCCATGAATGTTTGCCAGAAAAAATATGTTGGGGTTCGAGGCGTATATTTGTGGTGTATGTGAGGCAGTAGCTGTCGTATACGAGGTGTATATCGGTTTGTTATACGAAGAAGAAAGTTGGGGAGACTGTATATTAATTGTATATCAATGTATCAGGTGGTATCATAGGATTCAGCAAAAAAAGAGGGGAGACCGAATGGAGGGAATTAGGGTAGGGAGAAAGTTTTGGCTTATGATACGATATAGAATTGTATTAATTTTCCTTGAAGAGTCTTTCTCATTAATACAATATATATAGTGTGTACAATGTGCAATGCTCATACAAGAGGGGTCCTATAATTATCATAATTATACAACACTAATAAATACAAATATATGGTGAATATTCTACTAATAATTTGCATAATCACGTCATTTATAAAGTATTTACAAGTAGTTTTTTAATTAAAAATATTAATTAATTATATGATAAAATGACAATTAACTTACTATCGGTTTTTAAATTTATTGACATGTACAAAAAGATCTCTATGCAACCCGTAAATATAATTTAAACCTTTTACAAAAGAAAATTAAAACATATATAATATTTTTTTAAAAGAAACTTCTTTAATCAAAAGGCCAATTTAACCAGTATTGACATATTTAAACATTACTACATTTATAAAACTTTCTTTATGTGCAATTATCGACCCAAATATTAGAGTCAAACTTCTATTATTAACTTGTCCATACAATATAGCTTATTGGATGAACTTACCTTTTCGAATCTCTTCCTTATTCCTCTTGTATGTAACTTCTCCCTTTCTTCCTTATACGTCCCCTTCCAAGTAGCAGCCATTAGTCTTCTCTATGCCAATTATTCTATGAACTTTACCAGATTAAAACTTTGAAGTGTTCAAATTAATACAACTATAAACTCCCTTGCACACATTCATCTTTCTCTCTACTTCCATCTTTTTTTCTCCATGAAAAAGCTGCAAATAATACGTTACATCACCTTTTTATAGTCTATATTCAATGGTAAAGATGTTTGATTACTATAGAATTAGTATAACAAAAAAAAATCATCTTTTTTCTGTTCTTTCTTTTGCTTTGATCCTTTCAATTATCATATTTATTTTTAATCTTTCATCATCTCATTCAGTTGCTTTTGTATCAATAACTAGTTCACATCATCCACTAAAGTCAACTTTTGTACCAAGACCAAAATCTTCAAAGAAGGAAAAAATAAACCATGAAGAAAATATAATCAAAGAAGAACAAGAAGTTGAAGATCATGTGAATTTGGTGCCTCCTTTTAATCTCACAGAGGAGCAAAGAATTTCTTGGTTCAAGAAAAAATTGCCTGAATTTAGCATAATGAAGTCAACAAGATTGTCAAGACAATTCAATAGTAGAGTGAACAAATTTCTAATTTCAAGTTGTAAAGTTAAGTTCTTCATGACATGGATTTCCCCTGCTAGTTCTTTTGGAAGAAGGGAATTTTTCGCGTTGGAGACTCTATTCAAATCCCAACCAAAAGGGTGTTTGGTAATTCTGTCGCAAACTTTAGACACGCCTCGTGGGGTTCGAATTTTGAGACATTTGACTCAATTAGGCTATAAAGTTGTTGCAGTGACACCAGAGTTGTCTTTTCTATTCAACAAGACGCCAGTTGAAACTTGGTTTGATGACCTCAAGAATGGTAAAAAGGATCCTGGAGAAATCCCATTGGCTCAGAATTTGTCCAATTTGATTAGGCTAGCGGTTCTGTACAAGTATGGCGGTGTTTATCTGGATACGGATTTTATCATCCTGAAGGATTTTTCGAAATTGAGGAATTCGATTGGCGCGCAAAGTGTATCTCCAAATGGGAATTGGACAAGATTGAATAATGCAGTGTTGATATTTGATAAAAATCATCCACTTCTTTACAAATTCATGGAAGAATTTTCTTCCTCTTTTGATGGAAATAAATGGGGACAAAATGGACCATATTTAGTATCAAGAGTAGTGAAGAAATTGATGAACTCCACAGAAAAAAATCAGTTCAACTTTACTGTATTACCACCAATATCTTTTTATCCAGTTGATTGGATTCGAATTTCCGGATTTTTTATGAAGGTAAATACAACAACTTATTCAAGATGGATAGAAGCAAAATTGCTTCAACTTAGTGGGGAGACTTATGGAGTACACCTATGGAACAGGCAAAGCAGTAATATGAAAATTGAACAAGGAAGTATCATAGGGAGATTGATTTCTGATCATTGTTTGTTATGTAAAGATGTTTACAGCTTAAATTAAATCCCACTTGTGAATTCTTTAATTTCAGATTAATTGTAAAAAGTCAGGACATTTTTTTTATACTAAAAATACAAGATCTTGATCATTATAAGCTTGAATAAGGTCAAGCAATAAGAACTTTGTTTGTTGTTCTTTAGTTTTTTTAATGTTACTGTTCTGATGA
This sequence comes from Przewalskia tangutica, assembly GCA_029844215.1. Lineage (NCBI taxonomy): Eukaryota > Viridiplantae > Streptophyta > Magnoliopsida > Solanales > Solanaceae > Przewalskia > Przewalskia tangutica. The sequence goes on from CM056730.1 coordinate 110,990,830, forward strand.
ACTTTTGATTTCAATAAAATCAGGTTGTTTCTTTCTCAATGTCAATACATGCTAAAAGAATCCCAAATATTCCATGTGGCTGCCTACTTGTATTTTTTGGGATATGGTTTACTAGTATTTTTCAACATACTTTAATTTATGTGACATTTTTTTTTAAAAGATTTTTTTTTATTACATAGAGTTAGGAAAATGGGAAATGGGGAAGGGGATTACAACGTGAGGATTCAAACCGTTACCAACAAGGTAAAATTCAGGTAGTCAACCAACTAAGCTACTAAATTCCTACTTATATGTAAGGCTAGCCAACGGGGCGGGGTTACCCGACCCCATACCGACCCCGCCCCGACCCCACCTGCCCTGTATCGGTATTCGGTATCGGTACCGGTACGGGGTCGAGAAAAAATTTCGATCCCGACACCGACCCAACCCCGACCCCAACCCTTCACACACACCCCCAACCCCTTCTAGCCGTTGCACAACGGCTTTGTCCAATTTGGTCGTTATGCAATAGTCAAATCCCCCTCACCCCCTCCCCCAACCCCCTACCCCCTAATATTTATTTTTAACCTTTAAATTATTATATTTACACTTTAACTCAATTTTCCAACTATAAATACTTCATTTTCGCTTCATTCTTTCTCACAAATCTTCCTACAATCTCTCTAATAATCTCTCAGTCTATCTATCATCCTCTCTACATTGTCTACTAAGTATTCAATTTTATTTATTCATTTGGAAGTGAAATTGACAACTAGCTTGAGGATCATCCATCGAGCAAAGTTTCAATTTTCAACCTCTCGATTATACGTTGACGTTACATCAACGTTTGGTACATTCGTTCCCTCATTAAATTATTATTGTGTCTTTATTTTAATTATCGCACTTAATTTTATTATCTTTAATTATTTATTTGCATAATTAAAATGGAAGGATTAAGAGGTATGTTTAAGGGTAGGGGTCAAACTTTTTCTAGCAGGGATAACAAGGGCAATGGTACTTCTTCTAGTCATCCTATCCTTCCTGCATGGGACGATTTTATTGATACTGAATTATTTTCTGATGTACCATTAAATTTAGACGATGAATTCTTTTCTGGAACTCAACAAGACTTTAATTTAGAAGATAATCTAGATAACACAACCACTAATCTAGATGACACGCCCACCAATGCACCTCAAATTGAAACGCCTCCTATTCCCCCTAGTATGAGACGAGACCCACCGAGCGATAATTAAAATCATATGTATGGGCTTTTGTGAGACGTACAAAATCAAGCTGCTATATGCAAAATTTGTAAAATTCTTTATAATTTAAAATGGAAAAAGATCAGAGTGGGACGGGAGGTTTAACTTGAATACCAAACACAAAGCTAGGTGAGATGAATATAAGACTAAATTGAAGGGTGAGTCAATGCCCTCTCAGTCGGGACAAGGTTCACATACTGTCTCGCACCAGGTACAGAGTCAAATTGACCCTATGACGGGGGCAATTGTAGGCCCTAAATACGATAAAAATAAAGATAGGGAAGTATTATCAAAATTAGTTGCAGTGGAAGATTTGCCCTTTTCATTTCCTGATTCTCATGGTTTTATTCATTATATAAGAGAAATGTACAATCCTGCTTATAACGATTTTCCTAGATCAATTGTTAGGAGAGACATTTTTAAATTTGCACACGAATATCAATAATACATTATATCATTTTCCTGGCAAAATATCTATTACGTCTGATATAGGCCGTAGTACTAACGGTCATGATTATTTAACTGTAACATGTCATTGGATAGAATATAAATTTTCTATACAAAAACATATTTTAGCATATAGATATATTGATAGTAGGCACACTGGTCTTTTTATTGCAGATTTTTTTTTTAGTTTGCGATTGTTATGACATAACTGATAAAATTATGAGTATTACATTAGATAATTCATCTTCTAATAATTCTGTTGTTACATCATTAAAAATGTATTAACTCTATCTTTTTCATATAAAATGTGCATGCCATATTTATAACTTAGTTGTAAAGGATGGTCTATCACTTTTAAAGACATTCTTGTAAAAATACAATTTGCTATAAACTTTATTTTTAAAAGTAATAGAATACAAAGAATAAAAAAATATAAAAAAACTTGTCACGATTGTGAACTACCTTACAGAAAAAATTTCGAAGAAGTATGCACTAGATAAAATTCTTTATACAACCAACTACGTGTTGCTTATGAGTATAGAAGACATGTAATCCAATTTTTTAACGCCCGTAATCGAAATCCTACTGATATGATTATTGATTCCGATTGGGATACAATTTTAGAACTAAATACATTTTTTGAGAAATTTTATCTAGCTATTAAAGAATTTTCCGGTATTTATTATCCTACTATTCATCAATGTCATTTTATATAGCTCTAATATTTATATTACTTAGTGAATATATGGAAAAACCAGCTTATAAGACACCTATTAAAAAATGTTTCTAAAAATGAAAAAACATTTTATTCTTATTCCCCCAATTTATGTTATTAGTGATGTATTAAATCGATCTATTAAAATAGACGATTGTAAATCACTTATTGAAACTATTTATGATTGCATAGATAAACTTCCACCTCCATCTCCCAAAAATCCAAATGACTCACCACCTATTGAAAAAACAAGAGAAGAAGTGTTGTCTAGCATAAAAGATGAATGTATAAAGGTATATATGCATGAACAACAAGAAAGTGCTAGCAACCAACCGACTTCCATGTCATCTTCTTCTTCTTTAACACAACCTCAAAAACGACATGCTGCAGCTAGTATTGAAAGCCTCAGACATAAAATGTTTAGTGTTACCGTTTCTAATCAAGTTAGTGAGTTTAATGTTTTTATTTTGCAGGGTCTTGTACCGTACAAATCAATTGAAAATGAAGAGGGACATGAAGACTTGCTAAAATACTGGAGGGAGAATGAGAAGAATTTTCCAACACTATCTAAGATGGCCCGAGATGTGTTGAACATTCAAGAGTCATCAACAGCGTCTGAAAGCGCATTTTCTGCGAAAAGATTTCAAATAGGGGAGCACAGACATTCATTGACAGGAGACTCATTAGAGATTGCGGTTCTATTCAAAGACTGGATTCGTACGGAGCGTAGGAGGTGTGGCCAACCGGAGATCAGCGAAGAAGAAGACTACAACTACAACGAAATCTTATCCGACGGATGTACAAACGACGTCGACCAATTTGACCAAGATATACCAATTCCAACCGAAGAACCGCAAGATATTATAAAGAAACTATAAAATGTGTTTCTTAAAATGTAATTCTTTTAATTGTAATTTTATTATGTTATTTATTTGCAATTTTCAATATCACGAAGTTGCAATTTTGAAATAATATAGAGGCACAAAAACAGTCTTAGGATATTTTTATTAAATTATCTTGTTGTGTGTGTGTGTTATTTATTTATTTATTTAATTTAAAGACAAATAAAAAAATGACCCCACCCCGACCTCCTCTAGATCGGGATGGGGCAGCGGCAGACCCCGACAGCCCCGACCCCGCACTAACCCCCAGTCCCACCAGACCCCGATCCCCCGCCCCCACCCCGACCCCGCCTGTTGGCCATCCCTACTTATATGACATCTTAATATATATACTTGAGTTATTGTTTCGTTACAAAAATTAGTTTTATGACCTTGATATGAACGATTATCCGTGAAATTTTTCCATAGTATATGTTGAGAAAATCTTGTCCTAAGTAGCTGCCATTTGAAGCAATCCATCTCTGACTTATGACTTGTGGAAGGAATGATCCATATAGGTGGCTTTATGAGGTGCTGTTTCTTTAGTTTATGGACGGATCAATATGAATTACATCATGATCTAAAATCACAGCCCCACAAATTAAATAAATGGGTTTAATGATGGGTGCCTATGTTAAAGAAGACACGGGCTTCGGTCCATCAGCAGTCCATCCGTGTATATTCCATCATATGATATATTTGTATATGGTAGATTTGTATATTAATTAGTAGTGTAGTCTTACCATAATTGTATGATTAATCTCCATATAGAATAGAGATTTAGATGTAAAATAGAAATAGAATTCTCCTATTGTAACTTGTATATATATGTCTTTCATCAATAAAAATAATCAATGGATTAATTCTTTCATGGTATCAAGAGTCTAGGTTATTTTTACCTTGCTTCCATTCCTCTCTTTTCTCTCCAAAATAACGTGTTTAGTCCCCCCCCCCCCCTCGGAATTCCCAAACCCGAGATCACCCTTCTTCCTAAATTTCTTCCTCACAAATTTTCTTCTCCAAATCTTCGTGTTTTATTCAACATGACTGATAAAAACACCTTTCATCCTGCCCTCACGGTTTCTAACATCAAGAGCGTTCTTCATATTTTTCTTGACCTTGAAAACGTCCAACATGGTACGTGGGCGAAATTATTCAAGAATCATGATATGGCACATCAAGTTCTTCACCATATCATTCCTCCGACTCCTAAAACGGGGGATGACACCATCGAAGATGATGATGTACCCACCAAAGCGGACAACCCAAAATTATGGGTCACGCTTGAAGTAAAGGTTCTTCAATGGATTTATGCCACAATATCCATGGACCTTTTACAGACGATTATGGAACCCAACTCCATAACTATGGAGGCGTGGAATCGATTGCGTGATATCTTACAAGATAATAGTCACTCCCGAATTGTTACTCTTGAGCAGGAATTTTCTCAAGTTGCTATGACGAATTTTCCTAATGTTTCTTCTTATTGTAAATTATTCAAGGACTTGGCGGATCAACTTCGCAACGGTGCTCACGTATTGCAATAGTCGTCTCGTCCTACAAATGGTTGCAGGCTTGTCTGAGGCCTATAATGGCGTTGCTTCGATTCTTCATCAAAGTAACCCCCTACCGGAATTTTACCAAACATGCTTCATTCTTACATTGGAAGAATTCGGGTTGGCTAAGAAGGCGGCAATTGGGGCTAGTCCTGTCTTCATGATGACTGAGTCCAATTTTTCTCCTTTCGGTTCCACCAACTCGAGCCAAAATCGCAACAAAGGTGGTGGTAAAAAGGGGAAAAATAGGAAAAATTGTGGCGGCAACACCCACCGGAACAGCGGAAGTGGCGGAAGTCAGTAGCATCAGCAGACGTGGGGCCAACAATGGGCCCCAATGCAGTAGAAGTGGGTCCATATCCACTCCAGTGACGCGACTTCGGCCAGTCCAGTACGCGCTCTTCACCATCGGGCCCCACTTTTGATTCAGCTCGGGTTTCGAACGGTTTATGGGCGACCAGAGACCAAAGATACTGGGCCTCACCCCCCTCAGGCCTATCACGCAATGGGACCCACGCAGACCGATATTGAAACTGCAATGCACACGCTTGGAATGACTCAGACCTGAATTGGTACATAGACACCGGCGCTATCACCCACATGACATCTTACCAATGTACTCTATCGTCTTATTCCAATTTGAGCAGTAATCATGGTATAATTGTGGGTAATGGCAATTCAATTCCAATTAAGAGTTATGATCATAAAACTTTGTCCCCTCTTCATCCACCACTTGTATTGAAAAATACTCTTCATGCCCCAAAACTAATTAAAAATTTGGTGTCTGTCCGTAAATTCACCACTGATAATTGGGTTTCTATTTATTTTGATCCATTTGGATTTTCTGTGAAAGATTTCAAGATGGGGAGTCCTCTCATGAGGTGTGACAGTAGGGGGGGATCTTTATCCAATCACACCAAGTCTCGGTTCCTCGCGTCTAGCCATGCCTTCCACTTTTGCAGCTCTTGATCCTTCCTTGGCATGCTCGTCTAGGTCATTCAGGGCCGTCTATTTTGTCTATCTAAAATAAAAATAAACTTATTTCGTGTAAGGGTACGCATAGTACTCTGAATTGTCAATCTTGTTCCTTAGGAAATTGTTAAGTTTCCATTTGTCGCCTCTACTTCTATTACTTCAATGTCATTTGATATTATTCATAGCGATTTATGGACATCTCCTGTTCTTAGTTCTTTGGGTCACTGTTATTATGTTATATTTTTATATGATTATTCTAAATTTTTATGGACGTTTCCAATAGCGAAAAAATCTCAAGTTTTTCCATCTTCCAGAAATTTAGAGCTTTCATTAAAACCCAATTCGAACCAGAAATCTAGAATATCAAATGTGATAATGGCAAAGAATTTGACAATGGGGAGTTTCGGAAATTTTGTGCTAATAATGGAATTAATTTTCATTTTCTTGTCATACATCTTCACAAAATGGAAAAGCCGAACGCAAAATTCGTACCATTAATAATATTATCCAAACTTTCTTGGTTCATGCTTCCGTACCTCCATATTTTTGGCATCATGCTCTACAAATGTCTACCGATATTCTTAACATTATTCCCTCTAAAGGTTTGACATATTTATCCCCTCTTCAAGTATTATACAACAAGACTTCTTCGTATTCTCATCTTAGGGTCTTCGGATGCTTATGTTATCCACTGTTTCCATCCACTACAATCAACAAACTGCAGGCACGTTATACCCCTTGTGTATTTTTGGATTATCCGTCAAATCACCGTGGTTATAAATGCTTTGATTTGTCTTCTAAACGAATCATCATTAGTCGTCATGTTATCTTTGATGAGTCTCAATTCCCTCTTGGACACATTCATATTATTAATGAGATTAATATATTTATGGCATTTGCAATTACTGAATTATTATTTGATTGTTTGTATTATTCATTAATGTGCATCCCTTGAGCTAACGTTGTCATTGATAGTGTGAGATATTAATGATAGAGAGTAGTTCTTAAAGTAGTCTCGACTGATGATCATTGAGAAAGAGATATCAATGATATATTATAAGTCGACATGTGGTCTGCATCACATTCTTAGAGAATGTAGTATGTCTCACTTACTACTAGTAATAGTTGTTAGTGATGGACACATGGATACTCTTAGAGGGTATTGGCATGCCCTGCTGATAAACTATTTGTTATACATGTCTAGAATATTATCAGCATGTGGGAGATAGAAGTCCTTTGACTTGAGGTCAATACGCACCTGATTTGTAGAGTAATGTACTTTGATCCTGTCCTAAGCTTAAATTCATTATAGGATAAGACATGGCTTGAATTGGGTACATTGAAATACAGACTAAGGTGGTAATTGAGCCAAGAATAAGATTCATTCCTCGATTAGATATTCGAGAGAACACTCAGCTTCTCAATGATACTAGGTCGACCAAGTCATTGGCCAATGCAAGAGATATATTTGAGATATGATCTAGTTGCCGACTAATATAGATGAGATAAAGTAATCAAGCCATTTGGATAGATACTTGGCAAATCCTAAGCTTGATCGAGTGTGTTGTGAATGAAAGGAATTTATCATCCCACATAGAAGTTTTGTTTACTAAGAGTCTTATAAACGTACTTCACATATTGAGTTCGTCATATGACGCAGTCTAGGAGTTCCGTGTGAACCTTAATTTAATTAAGTGTCGATGTGTGAAGGCCTAAAGGGTCACACTAAGTCGATTGACTTTTCTCTTTAAGGGTATATTTAGAGAGTATAAAATATTCGATTTAGAATCGAGATATTTTAACCAATAATAAATTATGAGATAAATTCCATTTGATAGAAATTAATTAATTAAGTCAAAATTAGATTTTAGATTTAATTAAAATTAAAACGTGCTGAAACTTAAAATAAAGGGGCGTCGCGACGCCTCAGAGGCTGAGCCGCGACGCTGGTACGATAGTGAGCCCAGTTCAACTGGCCCACCTGACTTCGGTTTTGGGAAAGGTTTTTAAGCCCAATCCCAGTCTGATTTGTATCTTAATAACCCCTATAGATTCAGCACTTAACCTCATAATTTATGTTACACCAATTCTACAAAGAATTTGTTGGTTGAATTCTTACTAGAATCATAAACTAAACTCTTACTCTCTGAACTTAGAGTTCAGGGATTAAAATATTTTCAAACCTCTGCCAAGATTTCCTGGCTTTCCTGACAGAGGAGTATACCGTAGCAAAGGCTTGCACCCGAGGAGACAATCGCGTGCGCACCTTTTAGTAGAGACTTAAGAATATTAACTGTAAGTTTGTTTCTCATGTCTTTACAAGTTTCAATTGTAACGTAATCATACCAGAGACGGAATTATTGGGGCAAGTAAGTTAATAAAATTTTAAACTTCCGTTGCGCCTTACTTGTGTGTTTTAGACCCAATAAAAATCTTACAACGTCATATTAAGCAAAAATCAGGAGAGATATTACACTTGTAAATCTAAGCGGCTGCTGCTTTAGATGGATAATGATTAGCGTAGATGCACTATATTTGAACCATTCCTGTCATTTGAATGATGAGGATTAATGAATTTCAAGCTTGTTCGAAATTGGCTAGTTTAAGGACAACTGGAAACAAGGGTGGATCCACATTAGAAGTTGTTAGTGCCAATATAGACCATCAACACATAAAATCAACAACATAGATATAATTCAAGGAATTGAACTCAACAACAACAAATGCATCAAATACTATAAATCACATACTAACTTGTTTGTAGATAGAGTGCGCTTCGACGCGGTGTCCTAAGACAAAAATTTGTCCCGACTTGTCTTTGCGGTTTTATGACGTCTGCCTTGAGGATACAACTATCTGAGTGATAGTTCTAGCACAAGAACTCCACTCCTGGCGAATTTACTAAATGTGTTCTTCAGAAATGGTTTTTGAAGATGAAGAAGAAGTGTCAAGTAATAATCTTCCAAAGTTTTTTATTTTCAAAATTAGAAGATTAATCTTGTTGATTGTATGTTAAAACAAGTGATTAACATGCTATTTATAGCATACATTTTGACCTTAAGCAGTCATTCATCAAAGGTTGTGACCTTACATGAAAAGAGGCAACTTTTGGTTCAAAATTTGGAAATTACCGTTGCGTAGCGCCGTGGCGCTGTCCCCGGTGCCGCGGCCCTGCAACATGGCGTCGTGGCGCTGAAACTCCTGCAGACCTTTGACGTTTTGGCGCCGTGGCGTTGTCGACGGGAACTTTGGCACTGTTCAGGCGCTACGCCTAAAATCGCAACGCTTATTTTTAATCACTTTATTTCTTCTTCTTCTACAAGTTCCAACAATACCCCACATTTTCTATTAACACATCCAACAATACCCCATATATGGATAGAAAATAAGATAAACGGAACTTATCATCATTTTTGTCAAACGCGATATGACATGCATCGGAGACAGTGTCTTTTGGACTTGAACCGCTCGTAGTGAATACCTATCGGATCTACTTGTGAAGTAGTAGACGTAATGCCTTGAACTATTCACGTTTTGTAGTAAATTAAGACAACAAGCATCTTATACATCATACCAACATATTTCAATTCTTACGGTTGTGTTCTTTTCGGTCATGAACAACTCCTTCTTCATGAGAATTTCTAGAGAACTTAGCCATCTTGGTTCTCCCAGATGCGACCCCACATCAATCTCACATAGGTAATACCAAACTAGAATAGTCTGTACTATCCCACCATAAAGGCTTTGGAGTATTATTAAGAATAATATATATTCATCCCTTTAAACGTCAACGGATTAACCCACTTAGTACACCACAGGAACGAGCATATGTGTGTTTTACGCTCCTTGAGTCTTCCCCAGCTAGTTTTCCTATTGAACCTAAACCATGGGATCTCCAATTATGATAGGTTAGGACTCCACCATTTCACAACTCATTGTATTGAAGCTCATTCCCCTCGATGTAAATACGACTTGCTCTCTTGTAAGGCCTTTTGTCAAAGGATCTGCTATATTGTCCTTTGATTTTACTGTTATACCCCGTAGTTCCGAAGTATGTATATGAAGACGTACGTACGAATGTATACGCCCTAATTAGGGTAAGATTGATAGAATTGTTTTCCGACGAAAATTATTCCGAACCTTGTGAAGGAAATTTTACGTTTTCAACATTTTTACGATTATGGAATTTTTCCGAGAGATTAAATATTTTGGACCAATAGAAGGGTGACAAGTGTCACCCCTAGATTGGGCCATGTGGACGAAAATGAGTGGACAAGTGGGCAAGACAAGTGGCCAAAAGTCTTGCATGGCATTGGCATGGCCTATGTTGGACTATTTTTGTGACATTAGTGGGCAAGTCTTGCATGGTCAAGTCTTGCATGGCTTTTGTAAGATAAGTGTGGGAAGGAACCTTCACATATGATCTCTACCTTACACATGTGTTAATCTCAACCCTTGGTTGTGCTATATAAACCCCCTTAGTGGATGAAAATCAGCCACACTTAACATATTACAAGACTTGAAAAACATTTCCTCTCCCTCCTTCTCTATCTTGATTTGGTCCAACCCCCTTCCCTAACCAAATGTTGTCCAAGAATTCTTAAACTTATAAGTATTCTTCCTTAATGTGTTAGGAAGATTATTAACCAAGAGTTAGACAAGATTTCACACCCCTAGCCTCAAAAACCTTCCCTTGGCCGAGAGTAGGCAGATTTTCGCAACTGTTTTGGGCAGATTTTTAGTCAAGTTTGGAAGGGAATATCTCCTAGCATATAAGGAGTTTTTGGGTGTTTCAAAAGCCTAAAATGAAGTTCGTCGAGTCTAGTTTTCAATGCAACAAACCACTCGTCGATAGGACACTGGAGTAGAGAGTTATCAACGTTACAAGTTCAGCTGACGAAGCAGTGGCTAAAAATCCGGACAGTCACGTTTTTTTGGGCTATTTTGAGGTAATGAACCTTAACCTCTTTGTGAAGTTGATTATTATGTATATATGGATATTATACATATATTTGAAGTATATTATGGACTATGAGATATAAAGAAAGATTTGGATCTTGTTAAGATATTAAAAAGAGAATTGACATGTTAGCCATTAAAATGGTAAAATGTATCCATTACTTGCTAAGAAGTTAACAACAAGGAAACTATAACTTATATAAAGATTGGAATATAAGTTGAAGGACTAATGAAGTAATTGGATAAGTATTATTGTAAAAGTTGGCCAAGGACCCCAACTTAAGGACCGTATCTACTTTGGACTTTTTACTTTGGACTTCTTTACTTATTGTTATTATGAAGGGAGATAGTAAACGCGTTACCGTTTGGGCGTGTTATCCCCTTCTTTTACTTATTGTTATTATGAAGGAGATAGTAAACGCGTTACCGTTTGGGCGTGTTATCCCCTTTACTTATTATTATTATGAAGGAGAGATTGTTAATCGCGTTAGTTTGGCGTGTTATCCCCTCTTTACTTATTATTGTTATGAAGGAGAGATTGTTAATCGCGTTCGTTTGGGCGTGTTATCCCCTTCTTTACTTATTATTGTTATGAAGAAGAGATTGTTAATCGCGTTAGTTTGGGAGTGTTATCCTTCTTTAAATTTCAGTATTATTGCACCTTAATTATAGTAGGTTAATCACGGTTATCGGGCCTTGGAAAAGGTGGGAAATTGAGTAGAAGCGGGAGGTCTTTGCGAATTTTCCGTAGGATATGGAACTTGTCCTTAGAAATATCCTACGAAGAGATCTAGAGGTTAATGGACGTTTCGTGGCCATTATAGGTGGAAGTACAACGAGTAGCGTATTCTACCTGAAGGGTGGAAAAGGCTAGCAAGGTTATAGTACTTGGGAGCGTTTTGCTAATAGTTGATAATCGTCGCGGTATGTGAACCTCTTCCTATCTTTTCTAGCATGATATTTTGTAAAATATATATAGTGCGGTAGACTTACGTGTGTAAAATGAATTTGGTTTATTTAAAACATAAAGTGTTATAATGGCTTTATGGGAAGTTAATTATAACAACTTTATGTAGGTAAAAGAATGGGTTATTGATTTTTAAAAAAGATAAGAGACTTGACTTATATTTGACTTGACTTGATATGTGAAGAACTTGAATTGTGTGGAAAGTTGTGAAACCTCATTCGTGAGTAATGAGTACTTGGTTTCGAATAATAATGTTATATTAATTTCGGAAATGAGAATAAGTATCGAACAAACCACTGCAGCGTTAATAAAGGAAAATATATTGACAAATAATTAATATTATTAAAACAAGTAGAAACCTCCATCTGCATAGAAGCTAAGACAAGACAAAATTATATTACATTTCCTAGATCACGGTTGCTTTAATAAGGTCATTAATAACAAGTATTGATTTTTCTTAAATTCCAAGGTAAGGAACTTGATTTCTAAAAGAAAAGAGACTTGAGGAATTGAAGTGTTTTTGGTTTAAAAGAAAGACATGGTTTTGTCTTAAAATGGTTTAAAAAGAAGGTATGAAAATTGTTTTGGTTTACTTAAAAATAATAGTCACTCTATTTTGATACTACGGGTATCGTGTGACCTTCGAAAAAGGAAATAGATCTTTTGAAAGAATCTAATGTACGTAGTACTTTAGGATTAAAACCCGGATTGTTGGCATAAAATGGGAGTACTTGAGTTTATATAAATGGTGAATCTATTTACATGTTAATGAAAGTCTAAGAGTATGTTGAACTTGCCTATGCTAGTTATGATAGCCTTTGTTGTGCAAGTATTGTATTTCTATACCACCGCGTCTCTCGATGGAGGGTCGGCTGACTTGTTGTGAACTTATTTGGACATACCGGCTGTGACAGAGGATTCCACGGGTATGCTTCCATTGTGAGTGATCTTGGCCATGCTTATACGACGAGGGATTCCGGGGCATGCGGCCAGGATGCGGGTTAGATGCCCGCGCGTTTCATTACTCCATGGTCATGCTTATACGATGAGGGATTCCGGGGCATGCGACCATGTTATACTTTACTCCATGGGCTAGCTCCCCGTGAAGACATGTACCCACGATGAGGGATTCCGGGGGCATGTTATATTATTATTCCATGGGCTAGCTCCCCATGAAGACCTGCGCCTACGATGAGGGATTCCGAGGGCACGTTATGGCCATGCTTATACGATGAGGGATTCCGGGGCATGCGGCCGAGTATATATATATATATATATATATATATATATATATATATATATATATGTATATGTACGACGGTGAGAAGGATTCCACGGAGCGTCACGTAGTATGATTTATGTCATAGACTGCCGGCAGTGAGGAAGGAATTCCACGGGCATGATTGATGTTATGGGCGTGAGACCCATTGTTATATTTTGAGTGATGACTTTGAGGGCGTGAGTCCCTGACTTGACACGATTGTTTTAGATTGTGAAATGGTATCTTTTTAGAGACAATGTTGATGTTCATTACTCTTGTTGTTAGCCGGGCTTTGTGAAACACATTTTTTGATTATCATACTTGTCTCCTGTTTTATATATAGACTATTATGATTTCATTCTGATATTTTGATTTCACATACTTGGTACTGTTATCGACCTTGAGGCTGCGTTACATGCAGCGAGGTTGAGTGCGTAACTTGGCGATCCGCTCTCTTAGGATCACTGTTCAGTTCTGGGAAAGCTCCATTTTGCCGGAGGCTTGTCTTTTGGTACGGTTCCCTGAGGTCATATACTTGTGTACATTCAGGGGGTATGGCGGGGCCCTGTCCCGTCATAGTTGATTTCATTCTTAAGTGCAGTAATCGTTGTGGGTAAGTTTTGTAAAAAGGATTTAACTGTTCAAGTTTTTAGTTTATATACAGAAAGGTAACCGTTTTGGTTAGCCTGTTTCTTATTCTATCTTGTTTCATGTTTAAGTTTTTATTTCCGCTAATTTTCTCTGATGTTGTATCACTAGGGTGCCCGGGGTAAGGCACCAGTCGCGGGCCCGGGGTCGGGTCGTGACATTTACATAATCAATGGAAATAATTTCATTCTTCAGCAAGCTTCGTATTGTATTATGACGTCGCCTTATGTGCCTTGATTTGCCATTATATATTTTATTATTTTCCCTCGTCAGGGCAGCCATACTATCACAATGTATGCAAATGTCGTTCACTGTCTTTGTCCACAACAGAATACCTTATAGGAATTTTTTAGCCATTCTGCCTCTTCGGCAGCTTTATCCAAGGCTACAAACTTAGCTTCCATAGTTGATCTCGTATTTACCATTTGTTTTGATGATTTCCAAGATACCGACGCTCCACCAAGTGTAAATACATACTCACTTGTGGACTTACTTTCTGAATGGTTGGAAATCCAATTAGCATCACAATATCCCTTTAACACGGGAGGATATTTTGTATAATGCAACTCATAATTCATTGTATGTTTTAGATATCATAGTGCCCTTATTAGCGCTATCCAATGATCATTTCCAGGATTGTGTGAGTAACGACTAAGTCGACTCACTGTATATGTTAAATCCGATCTCGTACAATTCATTATGTACATCAATCTTCCAAGAACTTGTATATACTCCAATTGAGACACACTTTCACCTTCATTCTTCTTAAGTTGACAAGCGGGATCAAATGGTGTAACTACTAGTCTATCATCATAGTGTCTAAATTTTCTAAGGACTTTCTCCACATAATGAGATTGAATTAATATATAACCCTCAGAATTCCTTTGAATTCTAATACCAAGAATGACATCCTCTATTCCCATATCTTTCATATCGAAAGTGGCATGCATCATCTTTTTAGTTTGGTTAATAACATCCTTACTTGTTTCCATAATTAACATATCATCCACATATAAGCATATAATGACACAAACATTCTTACCTTCTTTAATGTATACACATTTATCACATTTATTTATGTGAAAACTATTTGGTAATAATGTGTTATCAAATTTTTCATGTCATTGCTTTGGCGCTTGTTTAAGTCCATACAACGACTTAACCAATTTACAGACTTTCTTTTCTTGACCTTTAACAACAAACCATTCGGGTTGTTCCATATATATTTCTTCCTCTAATTCACCATTCAAAAATGTCGTCTTCACATCCATTTGGTGAATTTCCAAATTGTGAATCGCTGCTATAGCAATTAGCGTCCTTATAGACGTAATTCTCGTCACTGGTGAGTATGTATCAAAGAAATCTACACCTTGCTTTTGTCGGAATCCTTTGGCTACTATCCGAGCTTTGTATTTATCTATAGTACCATCAGGTCTTAACGTCCGTTTAAAGATTCATTTATGGCCTATTGGTTTTTGTCCCGGAGGAAGATCAACCAATATTCATGTATTGTTTTGTATAATGAATTCTACTTCACTTTGGATAGTCTCCTTTCAATAAGGTGCTTCAGATGATTCTATTGCAACCTTATACGTTTGAGTTTCTCCTTCAACGAAAAAGGTTATAAAGTCTGGTCCAAAATCTCTAGCCACTTTTCCATGTTTACTTCTTCTTAGTTTAGAATTATTTTCTTGAACGGAGGAAGTAAGATTCTCAACATTTAGAGTGTCTTGGTTCGACTCACTTTGAGGCATTGTCCTCTTCTTACAATTAGGAATAATTTTATCCTTGTCTTTATAAGAAAAAATATCCTCAAAAAAAATTGCTTCAGCAGATTCCATTAGTGTGTTCTTGTGAATACCTTCAACATCAGAATGATACACCAAAAATTTATACGCTGCATTATTATTGGCAAGGCCAACATAAATGCAATCCACAATTTTTGGTCCAAGTTTAGTTCTCTTTGGTAAATGAACTTGAACTTTTGCTAGGCAACCCCACACTTTCATCCTTTTGAAAGTCGGCAATCTTCCATTCCATAATTCTTATGGAGATTGATCACTTTTATTTAGAGGAATTCTATTTAATATCATATTTTCAGTAGCTAATGCCTCACCCCATAGACTGAGAGGTGCACCCGAACTAATCAATATTGAATTTATTATATTCTTCAATGTTCTATTCTTTCGTTCGGCAACTCCATTTTGTTGTGGAGTATATGACGCAGTGGTTTGATGAACTATAACATGAGTAGAACATAATTATTTGAACTCATTCGACGTATATTCACCGCTTCGGTCTGACCTTAGAATTTTAATTCTTTTGTCAAGTTGGTTTTTCACTTCTGCTTTGTATGTTTTAAACATGTTCAAAGCCTCATCTTTTGTATGTATTAAGTATACATAACATAATTTTTCTGCAATCATCAATAAATGATATATAATAATTCTTTCCTCCACGAGACGAAGTTGCTTGGTAATCACATAAATCACTATGAATTAGACCAAACACTTCATTTGATTTCACAACAGATATATGAGGATGACTTGCATATGTTGATTCTATGCAAACCCCACATTTAGTCATTTAGTTCATGGAACATTTTGGAAACATGCCTATCTTTACCATTCTTTGTAAGGAACGATAATTTACATGACCTAATCGAGAATGCCATAAAGAAGAAAGGTGTTACACCTCGTAAGTTTAAGACGATAATTAAGAACATCATTAAGGAAGTAAGATTCTAATATTGAATATAAAGAGTACTGGTGCGCGATTTAATGCACACACTTTAACGCAAGTGCACGTTGTCGACTCAAGTAATATAGTCTTGAAGACCGAGTTATCGTCCTCAGGGATTAGTGTTCAAGTACCAACTTCTATTCTTTGTTATCTATTTGGTGACCGATATTTGAGTTGTTGATTATGTTTCTAATTATGAAAGCTAATTAAACTATGTGTTTACTTCAGTAGTGATGAAAATAGGGCTTCCAAGTCTCCTCAACTATCCACTTATATTACTTATTAATGCAATAAATTATGGTTCTTCTTCTTTTGGAGATAGCAGGTTTACTAATCCGTTTTATACTCCCGTTAAGGCTATATAAACACTCAACCCCAGTAGCGCTCCTTTCTACCTTTCGGTGATAAGGATGACTCTATAGGAGGATTAAGAACAAAAACCCATGTTTAACGCTACCCAAGTAATTGAGGTATTTTCATCCCCAATTCGACCTATGATTACCCAACTACAGCATAGTCACAACCTCCTCCTTTCGAAGTTTGATTAGAAATCATATAAATAATGATAATTAATGATCAAGTAATTACCAAGCATTCAAAACAACTATTGGATAAATCTCAACAATAAGAAGAACAACCATAAACATGCATTAATTCATAACATAAGGTTCAAGTGAATTGACATGGAAAGCCCTATTTCCATCATCACTGAAGTAAACACATAGTTAATTAGTCTTTATAATTGTTAGTTATAATCAACAAACTCAAATATCGGTCACCAAATAGATAACAAAGGATAGATAATTGGTACTTGAGCACTAATCCCTGAGGACGATAACTCGGTCTTCAAGACTATATTACTTGAGTCGACAACGTGCACTTGCGTTAAAGTGTGTGCATTAAATCGCGCACCAAGTTTTTGGCGCCGTTGCCGGCGATTAGGCATAGTTCAATATCAATTTTATCTATTCTTAATTTCTAATTTGGTTTTTATTTATTTTTATTTATTTTTACGTTCTTTTTTATTTTTTTTGTGAGAACCAGTTGCCGTGATCCGTTTATGCTTTTGATGCTTTGTGAACTCGGTTTATGCGAAGGAGAAGAGGAAGCGGACACTCTTGTTCCCTTCAATCCAGATTGAAAACTGTAAGCGAGCGAAGGAACAACGGTTTCATTTGTAAAAAGAGATGGAAGGCGCCAAAACAATAATGATATGAATGAGGATTAGGCGATCATCGGCTAATCAAAGAATGTCTCGGAGAATACCTATGGATGTCGAGGAGAGTTCAAGTCGGCGAGAAAGAAGCTTGGGAGACTACGTCTTTGCAGGGTGAGCGAACCTGAGACATGTATTAGGCTCCAGAATAGGAGCAAATAACTTTGAGATCAAACCGCGATTCTAAGTATGGTGCAGCAGTGCGGTTTGGAGAGGCTGCCGTCGGAGGATCCTCGTATACGCATAGCTAATTTCTTGGAGCTATGTGCAACATTCGATATATCTTGGCGTTCGATGGCCTTGATCAGTTGAGCTTTTTCCTTCTCTCGAGGATAGAGCAAAAGTATGGTTAAATTCCTTAACATGGTTCGATTTTTACATGGCAGAAGCCCGACGTAAATTTTTGGCAAAATTCTTCCCACCGTACAAGCGACAAAGTTGAGAGGAGTGAATAATTTCTACCAGCGGACGGAGAGTCATTATCTGAAGCTTAGGAGAGATTCAAGGACTTCTGAAAGGAAGTGTCCACACCACAGTATTGAGTTGTGGAACTTGGTCCACATCTTCTATAACGGGCTGAGCGGAACAACCAGAACAATTATTGATGCAGCAGCAGGTGGGACCTTTATGAGGAAAACATCCCATGAAGCTCACGATTTACTAGAAGACATGGCCACCAATAACCATGTCACAGAAGATAGACAAATGAGTGGAAGGAGAACAGTGGGAGTTCACGAGATAGATGCCATCACTGCCCTGAATGCCCAAGTTGTCCTGTTAACCAAGCAGCTGCAACAACATACAATATCAGTGAATGCAGTGCAGATGCCAAAGAGCTGTGAAATGTGTGGTGGTCCACATACATTCGATAGATGTCCTTCAGCTGATCCTAATAATATGCCAATCGAGCAAGCAGAGTGCCAAGCTGTGGGTAACTATCAGAGGCCCCAGAACAACCCATACTCCAACACATACAATCCAGGGTGGAGGAATCACCCAAATTTTTCATGGAGAAGCGGCGGGGACGCGAGAATCGGTATAGAGGCGATGCAAAATCGTGACCATTTACTCAGGCCCCACCTTCTCAACAATTCAATGCACCTGTTCAGCCAGAAAAGCCAGACGAGCTGAGAGCAGCTTTGTTGACACTCACCAACTCCCAGACCCAGTTCATGGCAGAGACTAGATCTTCGTTCAGGAACTTGGAAACATAAGTGGGTCAACTAGCAAAGCTGTCGAACAACAGGCCACATGGTACCGTCAGCAACACGAGAGATGAATCAGAGAACAATGCCAAAGATGCAGTGAGAAGTGGTAAGCGGTTGGGCGGCGTTCACCTCAGCCGATAGTTGAACAAAGGGCAGAAATAGAGAAAGAGAAGGTGGTTGAAGCTCGCACAGTAGTAGAGAAAATTCCAGAGAAGGAGTATACTGAGAAGATCCCGTTCCCACAGAGATTGCAGAGGAAGGAAGTTGATAAACAATTCTCCAAATTTTTGGAGACATTCAGAAAGCTACATATCAACATACCCTTCATAGAGGCGTTGGAGCAAATGCCCTCTTATTTCAAATTCATGAAGGAGATTTTGGGGAAGAAGAAGAAACTAGCAGAATATGAGATGGTGGCGCTGACTGAGGAGTGCAGTGCCATCCTACAGAAGAAGTTGCCCCCTAAACTAAAGGACCCATAGATCTTTACATTGCCGTGCGATTGTCAGTGACATGCAACGGGGCCGCTGTGATTTAGGGGCAAGCATAAATTTGATGCCTTTGTCGGTATTTAAGCGGTTGGAGTTAGGTGAGGCAAAACCAACCACGGTGAGCTATGACTAGCCGATGAAACGATGGTACACCGAGGAAGATTGAGGATGTCTTTGGTTAAAGTAGGAAAATTCTTTTTCTGCGAATTTCCTCATTCTCGACATGGAGGAGGATCAGAGATCCCGTCATATTGGGAAGACCATTCTTGGCGGCGAGAGCCACGATCGATGTAGAAAAGGAGGCGGCGTTGAGGTGGAGAAGGAAGAAATGGTGTTTAAAATATTTAAACACATTATTGAGCCACCAATCATGGCGGTGCTTTGCAATCAGCACCATCAGAACCCGCAGTGAGCGGTGCAAGCCAAACCAAGGAGATAAGCCACGCACGCAGTGCGTGATGCGAACCTCCGAAAGCGGTATGTGCTCTGAACCTTCCTTGAAAATAATTTTAAGAAGAAAGCGAAGAAGAAAAAGAAAAATGTGGAAAAAATGGATTGGTTGTGGGGTTAATCTACCCCACTTATTGAGTTAAGGAACTTGCGTCAGGCTAAAAGACGTTAAAGCGCTACTTGGGAGGCAACCCAAGGTATTTTGATTTATTTTACTTTAATATAGTTAGTTTTATTAGAAACGATCTCACGGAGGTAATGTTTGTGTTGTGATTGGCAGTGCGAGCGATAAATTGGAGGCGGCGAAGAATAGCGAGAATTTCGAAAAAGCGGGTGGCGCGGCTGAAAAGCGAAGGTGCTGAAGTTTAGCGCGGCTCAGGCGGCGTGGCGCCAAAAATCCAGAAAAATTGCCAAGTCTAGGAGCCGCGGCGCCAGGAAGCGGCGCGCGCGAAATTCCGGCGATGATAAATTGGGCGCGCGGCTAAATGCGAACGCGGCCGGCGGAAATCCAGAAAATAAAAGACGCCCAAAAATCCGATTTTTCCCCAATTCCAAACCAAAACCTAAACCCTCTCCTCCACAAAACCCACGAAAATCCACACTTTACCCACAAATCTTCCATAAATCAAACCCAAACACAACTAAAACTCTTAAAGTCCCTAAACCCTTAACCATCTCAACCAACAAAACTTCATCCCATTGCCTCAAATCACCATTAGAAGCAAGAAAACCTTGAAGAACACCGTAAAAAGGTAATCTTCTTTTTTTCTTGAGAGTTTTACTGTAGTCAAATGAGGTAGTATATTGGAAGAGTGTTGTATTGTTGAAGTTGTTGGGGTGTTGAAAAATTGGTTGTGAAATTTAGAGGAAGAGTATACAAGGAGGGTGTGGGTGTTGTGTAGAAGATTCTTAAGTGAAGTTTGGGGGCACTAGGGTTGTAGCTGTTGATTGGTGAGTGATAGTGTTGGTGAACAGTGTTGATAGAAAGGGAACGCTGCAAAAAGTGATCTACACATGTCTGCCAGAAAGAGAAGAGCCTCTACATCCACCTCAGCCCCTCAATACGATGATACTAGGTTTATTAGCCAACAAGCTCATGAAAGATACAAAAAGCTTAGTACTAGGCCCTTAATCCCTGAAAGGGGAATGAATTATCAAAGGGATTCGCTTGGGGAGGAGGATGTATATGAGCCCATTCAGGCAATGATTGAGATGATGGGGTGGAAAAGATTTGTAAACCCAGAAAAGATAGCACCAATGAACACAGTGATGGTGCGTGAATTTTATGCTAATCTTTTGGAGAAGGTGGACAATGGATGCTTTGTGAGGGGAAAATATGTGCCTGTGACGGCAGAAGAGGTCAATGCGACATTAGAAACAGTTGATTTTGAGGAAAAAGGTGATGACCGAAGCTACTTCAGAACATGGTCCAGAAACACCAACAACATCGACTAGAATACCGTCGCAGGAACAGTGAGCTACCCTGGGGCTGCATTTGATATTGCCAGAAATGGGTCGAAGGGCGGCGGTGTCGGTTCAACAAAGCGACCAAGGGTTGGTGTATTTAAATCGATGCCGTCGATTCCATCAACGCACTTTGCAGTGCGAGAAGACGAATCAAATTGATATATGGAATTATGACGGAAAGGCGATTGATGTGGAAATGAGATAGTGCAAAGTATTGAAGAGACGGCGGGTTAGTAACAGCGGTGGGTTGGGACATGACTCACTTATTACAAGTTTATGCGCCATAAATGGGGTCCCAACCCTATCCATCGATACTCGTGAGAAACCAACTGCACATGTCATATGGGATAGTGCACTCCTTCCTGCACTCCAAGTCCCCAGCAAGAAGAAGAGCACCAAAGACCAAGCGGCCAGGTGAGGCGCCATGGGCGAAGATGAGCCGAGATAGAGGCTCGATATGCGGCGAGCGAAACCACCGCCACCGCGGTAATCAGAACCTTCGATACCATGATGGAGCAATTACTCCAGAATCAGATAAGGATAATGCAGAGTTTGGACACGGTGATACAAGGACAACAAGAAACGAGGCAGCAAATTAACGAGATGAGTTCCTTGTTCAACCAGTGGTCCATGCACTATCCAATGCCACCGCCACCGCCACCATTTTAAACCAAGTCTGTAAGTGTCCTTTTCTTTTATTGTCTTTGAGTTTTGCACACATTGGGGACAATGTGTGATTTAAGTTTGGGGGGTGTCTTATTTGTGTCTTATTGTTATAGTATGTTTGAGTCTTTTTGATTGTTTTTGTGTATTTTTTAGTCATAATTTTTTTTTTCTTTTGAGTCATAATTTTCTGTCAAAGATCATGCATGTTGTAGTTACTAGAAACACCTAGTGAAGTAAGGTGGAATAATGTAATGGAATTAAAAGCAACTATCTAAACACTTAGGTTAAATATGTCAAAAACTCATGAAATCTGTCTATTTGGAGTTTCTAATTGAATTGTGCATTGTAAATGATTAAAACCTATATGTTATGATTGCTTGCTATTTGAGGCGAAATAGTTAGAATATGCATGTTAGGGAGATGACTCAGGCGTTTCTTTGTTAGCCAATTCTTACCACTTTTTTCTATCTCTGACATTAAAAATATCACTAGTCAGCCACATTGAGCCTAAAAATTGAACTTTTTCTTTGACATCCTATATTTCCATACTTGTGCCATAAGTAAACATGTGAAATAGTTGGAATACAATGTGTTAAAAAAGAGACAAAAAGAGCAAACAAGATTGATGCACCCCAATAAAAAAAAGTTATAAGAAATAGGCAAAAGCCTAAGTTTGGGGGTGCTTGTTATTATAATACACTTCACGCTCTCAAAACAAAAGAGGGGAAAGATAGATTTCAAGTGAAGAAAAGAAATCAAAAGAGAAGGGAAACATTGAAAAGCTAAAGAGCTTATGGTACACAAAAATGAGCCTAAATGCCTATTTTTACCTACCCATGCCTAAGCCTACATTACAACCCTTAAAAGTCCTGAAGATCTCTTAGATGCATATCCATGATTAGTGGAGAATAGCAAGTAAAAATGCCATAGGATTTTGAAATTAACATGCATGATTCAGTATTTTGACTTCCATTAAGCATGATAAAAATGAGTTTGCGAAATAGCTTAATGTGTTTAGAGTGCTAAAATTTCATGTTATATGTTCCTGCATATTATTCTGCTAACCTTCTTGTTTTTCTAAGTAACACCAATGCAGCAAAGTGATCAATGTCATTGAGTCTTTCTATTTTCTTTTTCCTAGAGTCCTTATTTCTTTCTTTTGATCTTTGCTCGAGGGCGAGCAAAGGTTAAGTTTGGGGGTATTTCATCAGTGTATTTTATATACACTTTTTGAGTCGTTTTTAGTGAGTCTTTTGTCCCCTTTTATACAAATACGTGTCGTCTTAGGATAGATTTTCTTTCTTTTGAGTCAAATTGGTTAAAAGGGCTCTTTGGCGGAAAAGGAGCGAAAAGAGGGCAAAAGTGGAGGTTCCAGAGCTTAAAATGTGAGAAAGTGGCGAACCAGCGAGAACAGATTCTTGCGCGCCGCCTCCGACCACGAGGCGGGCGCCCGGCGCCCAATATCTAGAGGCCTTCAGAAGTTCCAGCGTCGCGGCGCCTCGAGCAGCGAGTTGCGAGCGCGATGCCTCATCGTCATCGAAGTTTGAAGTTCGTGCAGCGGCTGATGCGCGAACGCGTGGCGCGCGGGAAAAATCAGGTTTTAACGAATTTATGGGCCAGGCCTGAAGAAAAACCTTAAGGGCGGTTTTGAAGCTATAAAAAGAGAACCCTAGGCAGTTTTCAAGGGTTCCCTTTCTTGCACAAACACAACACATCTTGGAGTTCAAGATTGGAGACCATTCTATTGTAATTTTCTTTCTTTCTTTTACTTTACTTTTAGTTTATGTTGGATATTGAATTAGTTCTTGTCATGTCTATGACTAGGAACTGATTCTAATATAGGGCTTTCCATGTCAATTCACTTGAACCTTATTTTATGAGTTAATGCATGTTTATGGTTGTTCTTCTTATTGTTGAGATTTATCCAATAATTGTTTTGAATGCTTGGTAATTACTTGATCATTAATTATCATTATTTATATGATTTCTAATCAAACTTCGAAAGGAGGAGGTTGTGACTATGTTGTAGTTGGGTAATCATAGGTCGAATTGGGGATGAAAATACATCAATTACTTGTGTAGCGTTAAACATGGGTTTTTGTTCTTAATCCTCCTATAGAGTCATCCTTATCACCGAAAGGTAGAAAGGAGCGCTACTGGAGTTGAGTGTTTATATAGCCTTAACGGGAGTATAAAACGGATTAGTAAACCTGCTATCTCCAAAAGAAGAAGAACCATAATTTATTGCATTAATAAGTAACATAAGCGGATAGTTGAGGAGACTTGGAAGCCCTATTTCCATCATCACTGAAGTAAACACATAGTTAATTAGTCTTTATAATTGTTAGTTATAATCAACAAACTCAAATATTGGTCACCAAATAGATAACAAAGGATAGATAATTGGTACTTGAGCACTAATCCCTGAGGACGATAACTCGGTCTTCAAGACTATATTACTTGAGTCGACAACGTGCACTTGCGTTAAAGTGTGTGCATTAAATCGCGCACCAAGTTTTTGATATCCAACATAAAAACTGAAATAAAGTAAAAGAAAGAAAAGAAATTACTAAGTAATGGTCTCCAATCTTCAACTCCAAGATGTGTTGTGTTTGTGCAAGAAAGGGAACCCTTGAAACCGCCTAGTTCTCTTTTTATAACAAACCGCCCTTAAGGTTTTCCTGAGCTGGCCCATAAATTCGTTAAAACTGATTTTCAGCGTCGCGCCGCGACCGCTCTTGGCGCCGCGGCCGGAACTCAACTCTCGATGATGAGCGTCGCGCTGGAACTTCTGAAGGCCTCTGGATATTGGCGGCGCTGGCCTGTTGGCTGGAGTAGCGCGCTGAATCTGTCTGCCTAGTTCGCCACTTTATCGCATTTTAAGCTCTGGAACCTCCACTTTTGCCCTCTTTTCGCTCCTTTCCCGCCAAAGAGCCCTTTTAACCAATTTGACTCAAAAGAAAGAAAATCTATCCTAAGACGACACGTATTTGTACAAAAATGGACAAAAGACTCACTAAAAACGACTCAAAAAGTGTATATAAAATACACTGATCAAGTACTTGCATATGTTTATACGGAAACTAGTGGACAAACAAATGTTATCCCAGAATAATTTTTGAATACTACAAATGTGACGAAGAGAATTAATACTAGTAGTTGAATTTGTTCCAAAGGAGTTATGAAATAGTATTGTATTATAAAATCTTGGCATTGAGAATACGAGGTCTTATGAAATTCTCGGGAATTAAGGGAAGCGGAATTTAAGATTTAATTATTACTTGAGGGATTAATTAATTATACAATGAGGGATTAAAGTGTAAATAGTAATTTTCAGATTTTACACTTAAAGTCTTCCTAACTCTTCATCTTCTTACAATGTATTTCAAAATTTCAATCCCTCTCTTCTCCCTTCTCCTCTTCAACCGAAACCATACCCCATTGCCATATCAAATTGAAGTTCTTTTTCTTTTAATTCCTCTCCTAGATTAAATCATTCTTTATCTAAGTTTAGAAGTAAAAAATTGCACAAAACTGTGGGTAAAATCGTGCCACTGCTGGCCGAGATTGGAGCAAAAAATTTCCAGCTTTTTGAGACGAATTTAAGGAAGAAAAACATAAAGAATGATGGATTAACATTGTAGAATTCATACATGTCAATTTGGAGTTGAAAAAGTGTGAAAATTTGATGCAAATCGATGGAACAGTGGATCGCATATTAGGGATTGTTTTGGGCTTGAAATTAAGGTAAAAAAATCTTCTTTTATGGTATAATTGAAGTGTATGTTGTTGTAAGTTTAAGAAATGAATTTGTGTTACGGAAATTTGGAATTAAGACATTGCATGTGAATATTTTGGACATTAATACCGAATTGGGGACTGTTTTGATATATATTGAATTTGATTGTGTTATTGTTATTATCGTCACAAATCGCATGTTGAATTGAAGAGAAATCTTGATAATTAAAGGTGTAATTAGTTATATGGAAGTGTTGAAACATGAATTGGATTCTAAGGAATTAAGAAAAGAATTGATTTTGTGGATTTTGGCCGTAAAACTTGCTTGAAATTGTTGGATATTGTCGCGTCGAGTTAGGGGCTGTTTTGTGGAGTTTTAATGCTTAAAATATACGTTATGAACATGTATACACGATGTGGTAATTGCTAACGTATGTCCCAAAAGAATTAAAGTGTAAAAAAGGTGTTATGTTACAAATTATAGGACTCGAACTCTTGTAGTTGTTGTATTGCATAAACAAAAAGGAAAGGAATGTATTATCATGGCGTTTACGGAGTATTTGAGATTGTTATGATTATATCCTTACTTTGTGATTATTATTTGGTATTGCTGGCTTGATTTGTAAGTTATGGATATGCACATAAATAGGGGAAGTGCTGTCCGAATTTCTATAAGAAAGGAGAGTCGTCTTTCGATTAACTTACGCTAGAAATCATAGAATTGATGGACGTATTACCCTTTATTATAGGCTGAAATTCTAGACGAGACATATTCTAATATTAAGTTGGTTAGTTCGGCTAAAAGGTATGTGAAACTATTCCTTCTTTCTCTTTGGCATTATTTATATAAAATGAGCGTACGGCGGACGTACATGATTTCTACACGGTCTAACTCCTAATGATATTTGTTATGAGACGTGCCTTTGAATTTTCAGAAAAGAATTCAATTTAATGATTTTATTGAGAGTCGAATGAGGATTTCACACCGAGTACCATAATGGGCCGGGTACAGTATGTATATGATTTCACACCGAGTCCATAATGGGCCGGGTACGGTATGTAAAGGATTTCATAGCGAGTCCCATAATGGGCCGGGTACGGTATATATATATATGTATGTGGTTTCATCACACTGAGTCCCATAATGGGCCGAGTACGGTATATATATGTATATGACTCTCATTTGTATACGACACATTTGGATTTGGATTCTGATTATTATACTTGTCTCCGGTTATCTGTTGTCCACTTATGATCTTCTTTACAGTATTACATATTTTACATACTCAATACATTATTTCGTACTGACCCCCTTTCCTCGGGGGGCTGCGTTCATGCCCGCAGGTACAAGTGCTCAGTTTGGTGATCTTCCAGTCTAGGATTCATGTTCAGCTATTTGGAGAGCTCCATTGATTCAGAGCTTGTCATTTTGGTACAGAACTTTATTCTGACTTATGTATATATTTAGGGGCACGACGGGGCCCTGTTCCGTCATATGTCGTTATCCTTCTCATAGAGGTTTGTAGACAGTCGTGGGTTATACGTATGTGGAGTTGTTAACCTATTTTTATATATGTGTTGTTGTACTCTGTTTTGGGATGTTCCCATATATAGTGGAAACCTTGTCGGCTTGCGTCTTTTGTTATATTTGCTTAGATGTGACTCCTCAGAAGACAGGGTTATTTTTGTATAAAGGCAGCCTTGCCGGCTTGCCTATTCGGACATGTGTTATTATTGCAGCGTTATGCTGCCGAATTTCATATGATTCTTAGTGTCAGTCTGATTATATGTGACATGTTAGTATAATGACGTCCAATTAGGGTGCTTAGTCGCGTCCCATCGGGTCGAGTCGTGTCAAAAGTGGTATCAAAGTACTTAGTCCTCGGAATGTCTACAGACCGTGTCTAGTAGAATCTTGTGTATGGGTATGTTGTGCACCATACTTGTACGCAGGAGGCTGCCAGATATTTATGATTGGTTTCTATTATTTTATCTCTTAGATCGTGCAATAGAGCTATGTCATTAGGATAATCGCTCCCCCTCTAACAAATTATTGTGGTTGCAGCTATGTCTCAAAAAAAAGCGACAGTGGCCCGGAAGGGCAAATTAGAGTTATTTGGACTTGACGTAGTGCATCAAGCCATAAGGGAAGTGGAAGAATTTGAATAGAAGTATGATGACCAGGTTTGGAGGTACTAGGTTAACGTCAGGTAAGGTAACTCTTCAGAATATTCTACGTACCGAATAAGGGAATAAGTTAACGATTCATCACTTAAGGGATGATATCGTCAGAGATTGGAACCAGGAGCAATGTCCGAGATTACGTATGTAAACTAGAATATGTTGGGATTATGAAAAGTACGACAAGTAAGAAATGAAGTTGTTTATAAGTACGAGGAGTGAGAAGATTGAAAAAAGAAAGAAAAGAGATCCCTCTCAGACCATGAATGAGGTGTCAACTTGTGAAATGTATTGCAGTATTCTATATCTTAAGAATTGGTACTCCATTATACCATGTTATCTGCTCCATAGTTACAGAGATTGAATTTTTCCTTCCAAGATAGAAAATGAAGCTTATCTATTATTTTCTCCTCCATACCTCTAATTAAATTTTGAGCTCTAATTGTTAGAATCTGTGACTGTTTTATGGTATACCATGTTGCTGGACTATGTGAAGGTAAGAAACTGCAAAAGAATATTATTTCCATGTAAGAGTAAGAAGGGGTTATTACTTCTGGAATAATAATATTGATATAAAATAATGAAAACATTTTTCTTACTTTGGACCGAGTGCTAGGAAGTATTGGACATATGGATTATTTGAGTTTCTTTCACAAATGACTTAGAACCTGGAAATGATGAGCATCCTATTAGTGTATAGTTGTGTCAAGCATTTAAAATATCGTAAAGAGTAGTGTTCAGCGCACAAAAATTGAAAAAGTAAAGCAAGGACGTGCAGCGAACCTCTGGAGTTCATATTTTCAGTTAAGAAGTTATTTGAAGGATTGGTAACTGAGGTATGCATTCATGCACAGTTTCAATACATTGGTTCACACAGAATGCTAAGATGGGGTTATTTGGTCTCTTGGAACCAAAGGTTAAAATGGAAAAAGCTCATAATGCCTTTCTTAACTTATGTAGTGGGTGATCTTTTAGTACTAATCTTATTGAGCGTTCAAATGGAAGAATATGATTATTGTGGAAGCCTCATCTCTATAAGGTAAATATTAAAAACTGTACAGAATAATTGAAACACTGCGGGGTGACACATATGGGTATAAAGAAAAGTTTTCATATGACCTTGGTGTGTGTATTCAATGATGTGACTCTTAAAATGGAACTGTGGATAGATATTGGAAGGTTACATGGCCAGATACAAAGACCATAGGCAATAATGAGTGATTTCAACTGAGTATTAGAGAGAGATGAAAGGGTAAAATGTTCGATTACTATGACTAAGATAAGGGATTTTAAGCAGTATATAGCAGATTATGGTAAAATGAGTAGTATGCAGGGTGTATAGCAATACTTACTAATCAAGAATGGGTTGATAATCTACATGCTTCTAAAGTGTCTTTCATGAAACCAGGCCTATATGATCATCCTCTTGGAATAACTAGGTGAGAATGAGGCATAGAGATTTAGTACAGGTTCAGATACTTTGATATGTGAAGGTTGGATCCTGAATTTCTATAGACAATAATAGAAGTGGGGAAAATAGATAAGAGAGGTTCAGAGATATATGAACTAATGGGCAGGATGAACAAGCTCAAATAGGTTGCTACACCGGTGGGATATTCTGTTATAGCTAAGCAAGTATAGAAATTGTTCGGTGGTTATATACAGTCGGCAGACCATTTGAGGACAATACTTAGGGTCCTCCAGCACCAGAAACTGTATGCTAAATTTTTTAAGTGTGAATTCTGGTTGACTTCAGTGGCATTCTTGGGGCATATTGTCAGAGCTGATGGTATTCGGGTGGATATACAGAATATTGAGGCAGTGAAGACTTGGCCCAGACCTAATACACCTACCGAGGTACGCAATTTTCTGGGACTAGCAGGGTGTTACAGGAGGTTTGTGGAGAAGTTTGCCTCGATCTCAACGCCTTTGACTAGGCTAATCCAGAAGGCAGCTAAGTTTCAGTGGACCGATGCTTGTGAGCACAACTTCCAGCTGTTGAAAGACAAGTTGACTACAGCTCCAATTCTGACTCTTCCTGAAAGACCAGATGGGTATGTTATTTATTGTGATGCTTCAGGTGTTAGACTTGGTTGTGTGTTGATACAACATGGCAGAGTTATAGCTTATGCCTCTCGACAACTCAGAAAGCATGAAAAGAATTATCCCACTCATGATTTGGAGCTAGCAACGGTGATTCATGCCTTGAAGATATGGAGACATTATTTGTATGAGGTTCATGTTGATATTTATACGGATCACAAGAGTCTCCAATACATCTTTAAGCAGAAGGAGTTGAACCTACGACAGAGACGGTGACTAGAGTTGCTAAAGGACTATGATGTTGATATCCTATACCACCCAGGGAAAGCCAATGTTGTGGCAGATGCTCTTAGCCGTAGATCTATGGGTATCTTGTCGGATGTGCAGCCAGACAGAAAAGAGATGGTTCGTGAGATACACGGGCTAGCTAGTCTTGTTCGAGAAGTTGCTGAGTCCTCTATCATAGAAGAGGTAAAAAGACATCAGTATGAGGATCCTGTTCTGGCACAGTATAGAGATGCAGCTCTCCAAAAGAAGAAGACTCTATTTGAGGTTGCACCTGATGGTGTGCTAAGGTATGAAGGTAGGCTATGTGTACCGAATGTTGCGGGGCTACGACAGCAGGTTATGGGTGAGACACACAATGTCTGTTATTCTATTCATCCAGGGTCAACAAATATGTACCATGACCTTAGATTCTTGTATTGTTGGGATGACATGAAAAGAGACATAGCAGAGTTTGTTTCCAGTGCCCGAATTGTCAGCAGGTTAAGGTTGAGCATCAGAAGCCTAGTGGATTATTGCAGGAGATAGATATCCCGAATTGGAAATGGGAAGTGATCAATATGGACTTTATTACAGGCTTACCTCGCACTCAGCGGAAGTGTGACTCCATATGGGTTATTGTGGACAGGCTGACAAAATCAGCCCATTTTCTTCCAGTCAGGACTACTTACTCAGCTGAGGACTATGCTAGGCTAAACATCAGGGAGATAGTGAGACTACATGGGGTTCCTACATCTATCATATCGGACCAATGAGCTCAGTTTACATCTAACTTTTGGAGATCATTCCAGAAGGGATTGGGGACACAGGTGAGTCTCAACACGGTATTTCATCCCCAGACGGATGGGCAGGCAGATCATACTATTCAGACACTAGAGGATATGCTGAGAGCCTGTATTATTGACTTCAGAGGTAGCTGGGATGATCATTTACCACTCATTGAATTTGCCTATAACAACAACTACTATTCTAGTATCCAGATGGCTCCGTATGAGGCTTTATATGGGATGAAGTGCAGGTCACCTATTGGTTGGTTTGAGGTAGGTGAGACTAAGTTGATCGGCCCAGACATGGTTCAACAAGCTGTTGATAAGGTGAAGCTTATTCAGAAAAGATTATTAGCAACCCAGAGTCGACAGAAGTCATATGCTGATAATCGACGTCGACACTAGAGTTTCAGGTTGTTGATTGGGTGTTCTTGAAGGTGTCACCCATGAAGGGTGTGATGAAGTTCGGTAAGAAAGGGAATCTTAGCCCAAGATACATTGTGCCTTACCAGATCATTCGTAAGGTAGGCAAGGTTGCCTACGAGTTGGACCTTCCATATGATTTGGAAGCAGTACATCCATATTTTCATATCTCGATGTTGCGTAAGTGTATTGGCGATCCTTCGAGAGTCTTCCCGGTTGATGATGTCCAGGTGACATAGGAGTTATCTTATGAGGAGAGCCCTATAGCCATACTGGATCGCCAGGTCAGAAGATTACGGACTATGGATGTGGCTTCCGTCAAGGTATTGTGGCGAAACACCAATAGGGAGGAAATGACTTGGGAGGCAGAAGATGAAATGAGGAAGAAGTATCCTCACTTGTTCGCTGTGCCTCCAGGTAATTCAACTCGATCCCTTATTTGATTATAGAAATTGATGAATTGTATATGTGTTATTGTAGCCCTGTGAGGCATCTGTTGGGTTGCTGAATATTGGTGAATAGGTATAGTTATAAAGGAGACTCTGCCGAAACTTTTATAAGACTAAGACCTATTACGAACATTCGAGGACGAATGTTTCTAAGGGAGGAAGGATGTTACACCTTGTAAGTTTAAGACTATAATTAAGAACGTCATTAAGGAAGTAAGATTCTAATATTGAATATAAAGAGTACTTGCATATGTTAATACGGAAACTAGTGTACAAACGGATGTTATCCCAGAATAATTTTTGAATACTACAAATGTGACGACGAAAATTAATACTAGTAGTTGAATTTGTTCCAATAGAGTTATGGAATAGTATTGTATTATAAAATCTTGACATTGAGAATACGAGGTCTTATGAAATTCTCGGAAATTAAAGGAAGCGGGATTTAAGATTTAATTATTACTTGAGGGATTAATTAATTATACAATTAGAGACTAAAGTGTAAATAGTAATTTTCAGATTTTACACTTAAAGTCTTCCTAACTCTTCATCTTCATACAATGTATTTCAAAATTTCAATCCCTCTTTTCTTCCTTCTCCTCTTCAACCGAAACCACACCCCATTGCCATACCAAATTAAAGTTCTTTTTCTTTTAATTCCTCTCATAGATTAAATCATTCTTCATCTAAGTTTAGAAGCCAAAAATTTGCACAAAACAATGGGTAAAATCGTGCCACTGCTGGCCGAGATTGGAGCCGGAAATTTCCAGCTTTTTGAGATGAATTTAAGGAAGAAAAACATAAAGAATGATGGATTAACATTGTAGAATTCATGCATGTCAATTTGGAGTTGAAAAAGCGTGAAAATTTGATGCAAATCGATGGAACAGTGGACCGCATATTAGGGACTGTTTTGGGCTTGAAAATAAGGTAAAAATTCTTATTTTATGGTATAATTGAAGTGTATGTTGTTGTAAGTTTAAGAAATAAATTTGTGTTAAGGAAATTTGGAATTAAGACCAATATGTGAATATTTTGGACATTAATACCGAATTGGGGACTATTTTGATATATATTGAATTCGATTGTGTTATTGCTATTATCGTCACAAATCGCATGTTGAAATTGAAGAGAAATATTGATAATTAGAGGTGTAATTAGTTATATGGAAGTGTTGAAACATGAATTGGATTCTAAGGAATTAAGAAAAGAATTGGTTTTGTGGATGTTGGCCAAAAACTTGCTTGAAATTGTTGGATATTGTCGCATCGAGTTAGGGGCTGTTTTGTGGAGTTTTAATGCTTAAAATATACGTTATGAACACGTATACACGATGTGGTAATTGCTAACGTATGTCCCAAAAGAATTAAAGTGTAAAAAGGGTGTTATGTTACAAATTATAGGACTCGAACTCTTGTAGTTGTTGTATTGCATAAACAAAAAGGAAAGGAATGTATTATCATGGCGTTTATGAAGTATTTGAGATTGTTATGATTATATCCTTACTTTGTGATTGTTATTTGGTATTGCTGGCTTGATTTGTAAGTTATGGATATGCACATAAATAGGGGAAGTGCTGCCCGAATTTCTATAAGAAAAGAGAGTCGTCTTTCGATTAACTTACGCTAGAAATCATAGAATTGACGGACGTATTACCCTTTATTATAGGTTGAAGTGCTAGACGAGACATATTCTAATATTGAGTTGGTTAGTTCGGCTAAAAGGTATGTGAAACTATTCCTTCTTTCTCTTTGGCATGTTTTGTATAAAATGAGCGTAAGGCGGACGTACATGATTTCTACACAGTCTAACTCCTAATGATATTTGTTATGAGACGTGCCTTTGAATTTTCAGAAAATAATTCAATTTAATGATTTTATTGAGAGTCGAATGAGGATTTCACACCGAATCCCATAATGGGCCGGGTACGGTATGTATATGATTTCACACCGAGTCTCATAATGGGCCGGGTAAGGTATGTATAGGATTTCACACCGAGTCCCATAATGGGTCGGGTATGGTATATATATATATGTATGTGGTTTCATTCACACCGAGTCCCATAATGGGTCGGGTACGGTATATATATATATATAAGACTCTCATTTTTTATAAGGCACATCTGACTCTCATTTGTATACGACACAGTTGGATTTAGATTATGATTTTTATACTTGCCTTCGGTTATCTGTTGGCCACTTATGATCTTTTTTACAGTATTACATATTTTATATACTCAGTACATTATTTCATACTGACCCCCTTTCCTCGGGGGGGATGCGTTTATGCCCACAGGTACAGGTGCTCAGTTTGGTGATCCTCCAGTCTAGGATTCATTCTCAGCTATTTGGAGAGCTCCATTGATTCGGAGTGTTGACACCCAATTTTGTCCATTCCCCCCTTAAATAAATAACCAATAAATTAAACAATTTTCTTTTTTTTAGAACCACAATTTTACATCGCAAAATACACATAATAGGTAGTTTTTAATAACTGCCTAGCATTATAAAATGTTAAGCATTAATTAATTAGCACACCGACATTCATCATTATAATAATAGCTTAGACTAATAAACACCTAATTAATTTAATAACAATTTAGATTTCATTAATTTACCATTAATTAAATAAAATACCTAAGGCTAACCCACAAACCAATAATTAACGTACCACAACCATTACCTCGTCCAAATTGTTACCTTTCATTGCGACCGAAACCTGCGTCCGGCCATAGCCCACTTCCCTTAAATTATCCCTCGTCCGGGACTACCCTACACCCAGCCCCTTCTTCCATCGACTTAAGGACAAACCACTAGCTTCCCTATCCACGCCGCCGAGAGCAAGATCCTCGCCGGATTTTTCGAGTCAACATTATTGCTGCTCGCTTCCATATCGCGGGCATCCCAAGATCTTTCCTCAAATCACACCCCGAATCAAACCTTCCTTTCTGTTTCAAACCTTACCAATCAATCCTCGAATCAGTGAGATAATAACCAAATCTCGTGTTTCATTCCTGAAGACTTGCCATAACCATAAGCAATACTTACCTTAACAGACTATACAAGATATTAGTACCAAGATTCGTCCAAAAATAAGCAGCAAAATCTGTCCGAATTACTTATTAATGGTAAGAAGTACCTCACGAATCAAAACCTACCAACTTGGAGTACCAAATCCTAGCTATAAATACAGAACCACTATGCATGCAATAAGGGGGAATGGATCAATCAGAGAGCAATACCCCCACAGCATCGTGCCAAAAACTCTTCTATTTTCTATTCAGTTGACTACTTTCTATTCCGCCAAACTAGCTCTTCACGAACTTTCCTTGACGATTGGAAAACCTTTGTCGTCGCCTCGATTCTACCCACAAAAGGTCCGGAAACCCGCCCCTTTCTATTATTTAGTCATTCAGTATTGTGTGCCCTGCATGATAATATCCGTATATCATTTTGTTTGAACCTATTTGATTTGGTTTAGTCATCATTTCCAGATAAATCTGTTAGTCATGGTTTTTTTTTTTTATTTGTTTTATTTTGCGGTGTCGACTCTGTTCTAAGTATGTGTATATTCGATCGCTATTCTGTTTTCTGTGAGTATAGTTAGATATGTAACAGTGGTACAGGGGTCGTAGATCCATTTTGTGTTGATTATCTGTTATTAATTTGTGACTATCTGAATGTTGATTTGGGTATTCTACCTTTGTATACTTCATGTCACGGGATTGCGCATGTTTATGTGAACATTTAGATGTGTGTTTAATATTGTGTGGTGTGGGATCTGCCGTGCTATCTCAGGGTACTTGTAATTTAGTTAAGTGAATAATACGACATGGATTCATCTTCAGGATCATAATCTGTGGCATTTGAATATTTGTTTGTTAACTCATTCAATTGAACAAAATAGTTTGTCTTGTTAGTCCTTTAGAAGCTTCATTGAATTATGCGGAAGTGTATGCTACCTGTTAAGAGTCAAGATATTTTAGTCATTTGTACCATTGTCCTGCCTAGTATGACTCTATTTAGACCATGTCTATGTTACCATTTGAATCATTTTTCAGAATATATGAATGCGTGTTAGATTGCCTGAGTTGTTTTCCTTCTTGTGACGTCGTACTGATGGATATGCAGCATAAGGGTGACCACACATGCTTAGCCAGTCCATCAGTGGTTATGTATGATATGATATGTATTGTTTCTAAGGAGTCATCTAGCCATTTATGTATGTTGGTTATGTCTAATAAGCCATTATGCCTCACATATCCTGCTAATGAAGTTATTTGTATGCTCAGTTTGTGGACATATCTGATGGATCTCCCTAACTTTACATGAATCTGGGGAGGGGGCTGTCATTTAGTGGACAGGGGGATAGTTTCGGATGGACTGATTTAGTCCACATGTTTTCTTATACCCTTGATTTATGTATGGCGAATAAGTTGGGAGATATACATTCGTGACTTTTCCAGCAGTTTATCTAGGATATAAAAAAAATGAGTTTGTCCCACAAGGAATATATCTAAACTATGGGTCTCGAACATATCTGCCTCATATCTTCTTTAGAATCCTGCCCGTCCAGTGTAGTAGTGGTCATACATTGCAACAGATATACCTGCTGACTTACCTGTATATCTACATTGCTGCTCAATTGCCCACTATTTCCCCATTATCTGATATGTTGTTCAAATTGCATTAGTATATATTCAATATACATGAGTTGTATACCTCTCTGGTTTATGCGAATGTCCTGTGTGTATCGACTTTATATGGTAGATACATTGGAAATCAGTTTGTATAAATGGGCCTGCTTGAGGTGATAACATTGATATTTTCTTTAAAAAATCTGAAAAGCAAAATCTGATGCTATTGGGGCCTGGGTCACGTTTCTTGCATATTGAGGCCCATCACTGGTAGAATATCTGTATGGCAGTAATTAGTGCTGGCAGCATGTGTGCTTAGTTTAATATTTCATTTATTTTCATATATGATGGAGTTTAGAATATTTACTAATCCTTTTCCTTCTTATTTTTACATGACATGCATCGGAGGATAATCGAGAGTCTCGGCATGAGACTCATCATGACTTCCATATCGCCAACCACACTTCCGCCGCAGGGCTTCCAAACAGCTATAGGATAGATGGTGTCACCATCCATTCTAGACGTCATGTCAACTACGACCTCACTCCCGCCTTTGCTTATTTGTGTATTTATTTATTTTTGCTTATTTATCATTGTTATATTTGTTAATTCTGTAATTAATAGGATAATTAACTCTAATAGTCTTTGAATACTTTGGAAGGGGTCGTTTAAAGATAAATTCGTCTTTTACTTAGTCTAGGCTCATCATATAAATCTGAATCTAAAATAATTAATCCTAGCTATGCTTTAGCCATGTAGTTAATATATTCCTCCATATTTAATTCTTAAACTTTTTCATAAACTCGTCATAAATATAATAGGAAGTAATTTTCGCATACACGTATAAAAAATAATTTCATAATTAACTTTTATATAAGAGTCTTAAATATATTAATAGGAGTAACGTATCATTTTCTTACTTTTGTTAAATAAAATAATTTCATGTCTTATAATTGTATAATCAACTTTGTATATT
Source organism: Przewalskia tangutica (assembly GCA_029844215.1). Taxonomy (NCBI): domain Eukaryota; kingdom Viridiplantae; phylum Streptophyta; class Magnoliopsida; order Solanales; family Solanaceae; genus Przewalskia; species Przewalskia tangutica. Next base: position 111,028,221 of record CM056730.1, read on the forward strand.
TTTTGTGAGTCTAATAAGGCCCTTTTAGTTATCAATATATATATTCTTTAGATATTTACCACATCCCTTTTACTTAAATAATCTCTTTTCTAAAATATACATCCCTTAGCCATATAAATTAACCTATGTTTGAACGGACAACCGCAAGTTAGCGGATCCTTTAGGGTGTCTAACCCCTTCCCTTTAGGATAATAAAGAACCCTTGCCCAGAATCTCACATAGTTTCACAGACCTTTAAATGGAGATCATTAATTGCAGTATTTACTGCAATAAATCAAGTGTCCTAATTCACTATAATAATTAGGTGGCGACTCCTTAAAATACATTCTAGGAATCAACCATACGTGGCACTCCCGTTTCGACTCCGGTTTAAAATGGGGTGTTACAGATGGCGACTCCACTGGGGAAAGACAGGTTCTTAACCATAACAAACATAGGTTAATTTTTCTTTCTTTATTTTTTTTATTTGCTTAATTTGCTTATTTTGTGTTTCACACTTATTTGCTTTTATGTTTTGCCTAAACTATTTTTCTTTACATATAAATATTTGCATATTGTTTTAACTGCTATTTGTTACTGCTTTCCTTAAACTGGCATTCCGCTCATACTTCCTCCCTTATGGAAAATTCACACTATCACACACTACATGCGAGGTGCGCTGGGTGCATCAGCAAAATTCTTTCTTCAAAATCCAAATTTAGGAGAGTCGGTAATATACGTGGAGTGTCCGGTCTAACCGGTCGCCGCGTAGCCTTCTCACTCGAGTTGTCCGCTCGGGAACCTTGCGTCTAGTAAAGCCAAATCTTAGAAAACTCAGGATAGAGCTATACCACCCTTTATTTTAGGGCATGCATGCATTTACCTTAGGTGGGTCGGTCCTTGGCATCGACACCACAATTAGGAAGACACCAAACTTGTCGACGGGTTTCTCAACCCAATGACCAACCAACATATTATGTGTAGCGTGACAATGATAGACAAATCCAAACCTAATCATGTCATGCTGAAATTGGGAAAAGTGCACCGTCATTTGGTCGCCATTTCCAACAAAAGCATCACAGTTGGACGGCTTGGACAAATCCATCATGACCTCGCATATGTGACGTTTAGGCCTACCTCTGGCATAAAAGGGTCCCCATGCATGTTAGGACTCGCTTGCAATGCGACAATGTATGTGTAACATGTACTTGCTAAATGCTATTTACACTTTAGCAAAATCACGTGTTTTACACTAACACAGTTTGCTACATGTTGTCTAAAGGATTTACCATCTCCCCCAAAGGTCGATTTGTATTTGACTAAGCAATGGCAGAACATCGATATCTCACAAGATCAAAGGCACGGTCCAGTGACATGACTGATTCAAAGGCATCTAAGCGGAACGAGTCGGAACCTGTCTTGGTTCCTATAGGAAAAGCAGGGGTCTCAGAAGAGAAAAGCAGCATAGACCCGATCGAACACCTCGCACAATTACCACAGCAAATGGCAACCCTGCAGGCCGAAATCAAAAGGCTCAAGAACCTCACGAGCACTCGTCACCGCAAATAACCAAAGCGGTCAAAACCCTCCAAATTATTACGATGCCGCTACTACATATCCCATTCAACCAATATACAATGCACCCATATATCGCACAAAACCGAATGCCTAACGTGCTCGGCTAAACACAAACCAAAGGCCACCACAAACCTATTTACGCACATATGACAACCCTTGCGATACCCACGCGTGTATACGCCACGACCCAGCCCGTCCACCAAACATCTTCACACCCCGTCTAAATGCCACGAAAGGCCACCAAAGTATACACCCGCTAGCCGAGCCGCCCTTGTCGCGGTTATGCGAGAGGTTGAGGTTTGCAGGGATACTCCGGCCAATTCCAAAGAATGTGCCCAATCCCAAGTCCAAAGCTCATGATGGGAACAAAAGTTGTGCATACCATTCTGGAGCCATCGGACACGATATGGGAAGGTGTTATACACTCAGAGACAAAGTCAGGGAGGCGATCGAGGAGAGTCATTCGGTGGAGGATCTTACCCAATGAGTACAATGAACCCCAAAGGAAGAGAGATGTTCCTGGGCAGAGCCGCTCCGCTTGAATCGATCATGCACGCGAAGCCAAAGAAGGAGATCTTGACGCGAGCATAAAGACCCAGCCAGCCATGATGCAGAAAAGCGTATTGGTTGGGCTTGCACCCTTGTTCTGGTCCGCCTAAAGCCCGGATAAGAAAAAGCAATTTAGTTTAGCAGAATAATCTAAAACTCATATTTAAGCTTTAATGATTGGAACTACGTATGACCTGATTCCCTTGGAGGATACGTAGGCGGCCACATCGGCTTCGGTCCCACCTTTTAGAAAATCCCAATTTCTCTTTTGCTTGTAATTGGAACTACGTATGACCTGATTCCCTTGGCGGATACGTAGGCGGCCACATCGGCTTCGGTCCCACCTTTTAGAAAATCCCAATTTCTCTTTTGCTTGTATTTGGAACTACGTATGACCTGATTCCCTTGGCGGATCGTGGCGGCCACATCGGCCGGTCCACTTTTAGAAAATCCCAATTTCTCTTTTGCTTGTAATTGGAACTACGTATGACTGATTCCCTTGGCGGATCGTGGCGCCACATCGGCCGATCCGCGCTTTAGAAAATCCCAATTTCTCTTTTGCTTGTATTTGGAACTACGTGTGACCTGATTCCCTTGGCGGATACGTAGGCGGCCACATCGGCTTCGGTCCCACCTTTTAGAAAAATCCCAATTTCTCTTTACACCATTGGAACTACGTATGACCTGATTCCCTTGGCGGATACGTAGGCGGCCACATCGGCTTCGGTCCCACCTTTTAGAAAATCCCAATTTCTCTTTTGCTTGTAATGAACTACGTTCGACCTGATTCCCTTGGCGGATACGTAGGCGGCCACATCGGCCTCGGTCCCACATTTAGAAATTTTAATTTCACCCCAAAATTTGCTTGTAATGAACTACGTCATGACCTGATTCCCTCATGGGGATACGTAGGCGGCCTAAATCGGCTTCGGTCACACCATTAGGAAACTTTTCCCTTCGTTTTGAAAATAACGAGAATGCACATAACATACAAGCAACTACATTGAGACCCACTTTAGGCCAAACACCCTTTTCAAAACTGGGACAATGTAGGAAACTGACGGGGTTGCAAGTCCAAACAGGCGAACGCAGATATCAAGAACAAGCGGCGAAGTCAAATACGAATCGACCACCCCAAAACTCACAAAATTTTCTTTGGCGCGAGTCCTTCATATTAGCGTAAGATACAACAAAGTTCTTCATATTAGCAAGCGAAAAGAAACAACATAGCGAGAGAGAGGCACCGACAATCAGCGATCGAAATTCAAAAGTCGCGACAAAATCTAGCGCGTCGGCTCGGGCATAAAGCACACAACAAAGGCATGGCATTCGCGATTCGCGAGAAACATCTCGGGGCGACATCTCTACCAGCATAATTGCCTTTCTCAAATATTTATCATTTTGTTTTAACGATTTATACACTAACCTTTTTCTCAAGCTTAGCTTGCGGGAGCATTTATTCTACGAGCAGCGGCAAGCGTCGTCGAAAGCGACGTTATCGGCGTATGTCGACGGCGACATATATCCGACCAGTTTCGTCGATCAGCGGGACAATTTTTAAGGATTTAGCCACGAAGAGACCGACAAATATGATTCCATATGCTCGAGAGATCGACATAAAGCGGGACAAATTTTAAAAAAGAGCTCGGCGTGAGCACCGAGAGTATGGGAGAATCTGGCGATTTCGGATAAGGAAGTTCGTTTTGTTTCACAACATGTCACTATTCAAGTATCGACATAATTTCCTACTAGCATATATAAGTATATTTTCTCAAGATAAAATATTTTTCAACAAAATGTTTTGACCGAGACTCAAATCGACGGGGTTACATGTCCGAAAAGACAACGCGTGCAAATATCAAGAGCAACACAAATCGTGACCCACTCCCGAACTCACAATTTTTCTTTGAGTGAATTTTGCGGGACAATAGGAACAAGGAGGACAACAACATTCCAATACACGGATCCGCTCACGAAGTCCATCCGCAACAAGTCTACATCAAATACATCTCGCCAAAGCCATCTTCGTTACTCGAGCTCATCATTTACACTTTAATTATTTCATCTAGCTTTGATTATGCATAACACGATTTTTATCTATGCCCTGAGGCGTCATCGCATCTCGTCCATATGAGCGATTCGCCCATCTGGCGTCGTTGCATTTCGTCCATCTGAGGCGACAACGCCCATCTGGCGTCATTTGCATTTCGTCCATACAAGCGATAATGCCCATCTGGCGTCATTGCATCTCGTCCATCAAAGCGATAACGCCCATACAAGGCGTCATTTGCATCTGTCCATCTGAGCGATAACGCCATCTGGCGTCATTTGCATTTCGTCCATACAAGCGATAACGCCCATACAAAGCGTCATTTGCATCTCTTCCATACTGAAGGCGATAACGCCATACAAAGCGTCATTTGCCTCTCGTCCATCTGAGGCGACAACGCCCATACAAGGCGTCATTTGCATTCGTCCATACAGCGATAACGCCCATACTGGCGTCATTTGCATTTCGTCCATACAAGCGACAACGCACATACAAGGCGTCATTTGCATTTCGTCCATACAAGACGACAATGCCCATACTGGCGTCATTGCATTTCGTCCATACAAGCGACAACGCCCATCTACAAGGCGTCATTTGCATTCGTCCATACAAGACGCCCATCTGGCGTCATTTGCATTCGTCCATACAAGACGACAACGCCCACATCTGGCGTCATTGCATTCGTCCATACAAAGGCGACAACGCCCATACTGGCGTCATTGCATTTCGTCCATACAAGCGACAACGCCCATACTGGCGTCATTTGCATTCGTCCATACTGAACGACAACGCCCATACTGGCGTCATTTGCATCTCGTCCATCTGAGCGAGCCCATATTCGCCCATAGCGACGCGTAAGGCGTCATTGCATTTCGTCCATACTGAGCGATAACGCCCATCTGGCGTCATTTGCATTTCGTCCATATAAGGCGATAACGCCCATCTGGCGTCATTTGCATCGCGTCCATACAAAACGATAACGCCCATCTGGCGTCATTTGCATCTCGTTCATACAAAGCGATAACGCCCATCTGGCGTCATTTGCATTTCGTCCATATAAGGCGATAACGCCATCTGGCGTCATTTGCATCTCGTCCATACAAGCGATTCCGCCCATCTGGCGTCGTTTGCATCTCGTCCATCTGAGCGACAACGCCCATACTGGCGTCATTTGCATTTCGTCCATACAAGACGATAACGCCCATCTGAGCACAACGCCCATCTGGCGTCATTTGCATTTCGTCCATACAAGGCGATAATGCCCATCTGGCGTCATTGCATCGTCCATACAAGGCGACAACGCCCATCTGGCGTCATTTGCATTTCGTCCATACTAGCGATAACGCCCATCTGGCGTCATTGCATTTCGTCCATCTGAGCGATAACGCCCATACTGGCGTCACTGCGTCGTCATCTGAAGACAACGCCATCTGGCGTCATTTGCATTCGTCCATACAAGACGATAACGCCCATACAAGGCGTCATTTGCATTTCGTCCATACAAGACGAGAACGCCCATACAAGGCGTCATTTGCATCTCGTCTATACAAGACGGCGTATCATCACATCATTCCATATACAGTCTGACTACAACCACAACACAAATTTACATCCTTGCATTGTTTTGTTTGTGATTTATGCACTAATGCCTCTATCTTAGCTTCAATCTACGAACGTTTACAAGGCTGCGAAAGACGAGCCTGGCGTGGACCTACTCTTCTACGGCGGCGAGGTAATTTGTTGGGAGCAAGGCTTCCCAACAAAAGGCAAACGTGGACCAGAACGTCGACCTACTCTCTCCCAACATTCTAGCACCATAATAACTCATTGGCACCATAGCTTGACACTGAGACAGATTTTGAATCCGCGCCGGCCCCACCTTTAGTTTTCAGACACCAACAATACTCGTTCCAATTCGATGACCGGACAAAATTGGCTATAAGTCAACGTCTTTGTCCGAGATTCTTTCATCTTCCCATACAAAGAGGACAACTGTTGACACAATTTTGTCCATTCCCCTTAAATAAAGAACCCATAAATTAAACAATTTTCTTTTTTTTAGAACCACAATTTTACATCGCAAAATACACATAATAGGTAGTTTTTAATAACTGCCTAGCATTATAAAATGTTAAGCATTAATTAATTAGCACACCGACATTCATCATTATAATAATAGCTTAGACTAATAAACACCTAATTAATTTAATAACAATTTAGATTTCATTAATTTACCATTAATTAAATAAAATACCTAAGGCTAACCCACAAACCAATAATTAACAGCCCACACAACCCTTACCTCGTCCAAAATAACCTTACCTTTCACTTGCGACCGAAACCTCATCCAAATTAGCCCACTTCCTTAAATTATCCCTCGTCCAGCAGACTACCCTACACCCTTAGCCCCTTCTTCCATCGACTTCTTAAGGACAAACCCTAACTTCCCCTATCCACGCCGCCGACAGAGAGCAAGATCCTCGCCGGATTTTTCGGCGAGTCAACAGTATTGTCGTTCTGTACCCCTTCCATATCGCGCAGGCATCCCAAGATCTTTCCCTCAAATCACACCCCGAATCAAACCTTCCTTTCTGTTTCAAACCTTACCAATCAATCCTCGAATCAGTGAGATAATAACCAAATCTCGTGTTTCCTTCCTGAAGACTTGCCATAACCATAAGCAATACTTACCTTAACAGACTATACAAGATATTAGTACCAAGATTCGTCCAAAAATAAGCAGCAAAATCTGTCCGAATTACTTATTAATGGTAAGAAGTACCTCACGAATCAAAACCTACCAACTTGGAGTACCAAATCCTAGCTATAAATACAGAACCACTATGCATGCAATAAGGGGGAATGGATCAATCAGAGAGCAATACCCCCACAGCATCGTGCCAAAAACTCTTCTCTTTTCTATTCAGTTGACTACTTTCTATTCCGCCAAACTAGCTCTTCACGAACTTTCCTTCGACGATTCGGGAAAACCTTTGTCGTCGCCTCAGTTCGCTACCCACAAAAGGTCCGGAAACCCGCCCCTTTCTATTATTTAGTCATTCAGTATTGTGTGCCCTGCATGATAATATCCGTATGTCATTTTGTTTGAACCTATTTGATTTGGTTTAGTCATCGTTTCCAGATAAATCTGTTAGTCATGGTTTCTTTTTTTTATTTGTTTTATTTTGCGGTGTCGACTCTGTTCTAAGTATGTGTATATTCGATCGCTATTCTGTTTTCTGTGAGTATAGTTAGATATGTAACAGTGGTACAGGGGTCGTAGATCCATTTTGTGTTGATTATCTGTTATTAATTTGTGACTATCTGAATGTTGATTTGGGTATTCTATCTTTGTATACTTCATGTCACGGGATTGCGCATGTTTATGTGAACATTTAGATGTGTGTTTAATATTGTGTGGTGTGGGATCTGCCGTGCTATCTCAGGGTACTTGTAATTTAGTTAAGTGAATAATACGACATGGATTCATCTTCAGGATCATAATCTGTGGCATTTGAATATTTGTTTGTTAACTCATTCAATTGAACAAAATAGTTTGTCTTGTTAGTCCTTTAGAAGCTTCATTGAATTATGCGGAAGTGTATGCTACCTGTTAAGAGTCAAGATATTTTAGTCATTTGTACCATTGTCCTGCCTAGTATGACTCTATTTAGACCATGTCTATGTTACCATTTGAATCATTTTTCAGAATATATGAATGCGTGTTAGATTGCCTGAGTTGTTTTCCTTCTTGTGACGTCGTACTGATGGATATGCAGCATAAGGGTGACCACACATGCTTAGCCAGTCCATCAGTGGTTATGTATGATATGATATGTATTGTTTCTAAGGAGTCATCTAGCCATTTATGTATGTTGGTTATGTCTAATAAGCCATTATGCCTCACATATCCCTAATGAAGTTATTTGTATGCTCGGTTGTGGACATATCGATGGATCTCCTAACTTTACATGAATGCGGGTGCCATTTAGTGGGCGGGGATAGTTTCAGATGGACTGATTTTGTCTACATGTTTTCTTATACCCTTGATTTATGTGTAACTGAATAAGTTGGGAGATATACCTGTTACGTGACTTTTCCAGCAGTTTATCTAGGATATAAAAAAAATGAGTTTGTCCCACAAGGAATATATCTAAACTATGGGTCTCGAACATATCTGCCTCATATCTTCTTTAGAATCCTGCCCGTCCAGTGTAGTAGTGGTCATACATTGCAACAGATATACTGTGACTTACTGCATATCTACTGCTTTGCTCAATTGCCACTATTTCCCATTATCGATATGTTGTTCAAATTGCATTAGTATATATTCAATATACATGAGTTGTATACCTCTCTGGTTTATGCGAATTTCCTGTGTGTATCGACTTTATATGGTAGATACATTGGAAATCAGTTTGTATAAATGGGCCTGCTTGAGGTGATAACATTGATATTTTCTTTAGAAAATCTGAAAAGCAAAATCTGATGCTATTGGGGCCTGGGTCACGTTTCTTGCATATTGAGGCCCATCACTGGTAGAATATTTGTATGGCAGTAATTAGTGCTGGCAGCATGTGTGCTTAGTTTAATATTTCATTTATTTTCATATATGATGGAGTTTAGAATATTTACTAATCCTTTTCCTTCTTATTTTTACATGACATGCATCGGAGGATAATCGAGAGTCTCGGCATGAGACTCATCATGACTTCCATATCGCCAACCACACTTCCGCCGCAGGGCTTCCAAACAGCTATAGGATAGATGGTGTCACCATCCATTCTAGACGTCATGTCAACTACGACCTCATCCGCTTTGCTTATTTGTGTATTTATTTATTTTTGCTTATTTATCATTGTTATATTTGTTAATTCTGTAATTAATAGGATAATTAACTCTAATAGTCTTTGAATACTTTGGAAGGGGTCGTTTAAAGATAAATTCGTCTTTTACTTAGTCTAGGCTCATCATATAAATCTGAATCTAAAATAATTAATCCTAGCTATGCTTTAGCCATGTAGTTAATATATTCCTCCATATTTAATTCTTAAACTTTTTCATAAACTCGTCATAAATATAATAGGAAGTAATTTTTATACACGTATAAAAATAATTTCATAATTAACTTTTATATAAGAGTCTTAAATATATTAATAGGAGTAACGTATCATTTTCTTACTTTTGTTAAATAAAATAATTTCATGTCTTATAATTGTATAATCAACTTTGTATATTTTTTGTGAGTCTAATAAGGCCCTTTTAGTTATCAATATATATATTCTTTAGATATTTACCACATCCCTTTTACTTAAATAATCTCTTTTCTAAAATATACATCCCTTAGCCATATAAATTAACCTATGTTTGAACGGACAACCGCAAGTTAGCGGATCCTTTAGGGTGCCTAACCCTTCCTTTAGGATAATAAAGAACCGCGCCCGAGAATCTCACATAGTTTCACAGACCTTTAAATGGAGATCATTAATTGTAGTATTTACTGCAATAAATCAAGTGTCCTAATTCACTATAATAATTAGGTGGCGACTCCTTAAAATACATTCTAGGAATCAACCATACGTGGCACTCCCGTTTCGACTCCGGTTTAAAATGGGGTGTTACACGGAGCTTGTCATTTTGGTACAAAACTTTATTCTGACTTATGTATATATTTAGGGGCACGACGAGGCCCTGTCCCGTCATATGTTGTTATCCTTCTCATAAGTGCATGACGATGCGTGGGTTGTACGTATGTGGAGTTGTGAACCTATTTTTGTATATGTGTTGTTGTACTCTGTTTTGGGATGTTCCCGTATATAGTGGCAGCCTTGTCGACTTGCATCCTTTGTTATATTTGCTTAGATGTGACTCCTCAGGAGACAAGGTTATTTGTGTATAAAGGCAGCCTTGCCGGCTTGCCTATCATGTGTTATTATTGCAGCGTTATGCTGCCGAATTTCATATGATTCTTAGTGTCAGTCTGATTATACGTGACAGGTTAGTATAATGACGTCCAATTAGGGCGCTTAATCGCGGCCCGTCGGTTCGGGTCGTGACAAAAGGGAATCAATCACATACTCAGAATCAGTGGTAGTACCTGCATTTTCATTGATAACGACAAATGTCTTTGTACATACAACACTTAGTTTGAAAAGCCTCTCACTGAGGTAGCCTATACACCCCAAATAATAAAAAATATATATATATATAAGCTTAAGTTTGGGGTGCCTATGTGAATTTGTTTCATGCTCTAAAAAAGGGAAGAGGGGAATGATAGGTATGAATTGAAAATAATACCAAAAAGAAGGACAAAATGGTTGAACGAGAAAAACGATTATGGTACGTAAATTGAGCCTAAATGCCTACTTTTATCTACCTCTGCCTAAGCCTACATTACAACCCTGAAAAGTTCTGAAGATCTCTAGAGTGTATGTCTATGATTAGTGGAGAATAACAAGTAAACAGACCCATAGAATTAAATGAAATTGACATGCATAGGGTAGGTGTTCATGCTTCCATTGATTATGATTGAAATGAATTTGCGAAATATCTGACTTGAAATTTTAGATTGCTAAGTTAATGATATGTATGTTCCAACATATTATCTCAACTGACGTTCATGCTTTTCTAAGTAACCTTGTGCAGCTGCTTGATTTGAGTCTTTGAGTCTTTTTTATTTATGTTCCTTTGATTTTGTTTTGATCTTTGCTCGAGGGCGAGCAAATGTTAAGTTTGGGGGTATTTGTTAGGTGTATTTGTATACGTTTTTTGAGTCATTTTTAGTTAGTATTTTTCCCATTTTTGTTTAAATAAGTATCGTGTTAAGGTCGTTTTTCTTTCTTTTGAGTCACGACGGTTCAAAAAGGCAAAATGGCAAAAAGGAGCGAAAAGTTGACACAAAAGGAGGGTCCCGAGGCAAAAACGACAAAAGTTGGTAATTCAGGACAAAAGACTCCAGCACCGTGGTGCCGTTCATACAGGACCGCGGTGCCATAATTACTGAGAGGTTTCAGTACATTCGGCACCGCGGTGCTATTCGACAGGACCGCGATGCCAATGCGGGGAATTTCAGATCCGAAGTAAATTTGGCCAAGGGCAGAAGGGTCCATATGACACGAAATTTGCAACATACTTAAGCCATAGGAATTAGTCTAATGAGGGGAGTTGGTCATTCTAACACACAACACATCACAGAGCAAGGATTGGAAACTACAATTGGAGACTTTAGTTCGCAGTACTTTTCTTTCTTTTTAATTCAGTTTATGTTTGGAATTGTATTAGTTTTTAGCGTGACTATGGCTAGGAGCTAAACACTTTATTAGAGCTTTCCTTTTGAATCGCTTGAAACTCTATCTCATGACTTAATGCATTAGTTTGATTTCTTCTTCACTTGGTTAAGATTTATTCAATAATTGGTATGAATGTTTGATAGTTAATTGATCACTAATTATCATAACCTATATGATTTCGAATCAAAAACCGAGAGGGGGATTTGGATATGCTGTAATTGAATAGACATATGTTAAAATCGCGGACGAAAGTACCCCGATACTTGTGTAGCATTATAAGTTACTGTTCTTAATTCTCCTATGTGATAAATCCTATCATAGAAATATAGAAAGGTTCTGCACTGGGGTTGAGCGATTATATATCCTAACCGGAATATAAAACAGTCTAGTTAACCGCTATCTTAACGTAGAAGAAGAAGTCATTCTAGTTGCATTAAGGATTGAATAGAGTGGATAGTCGAGAATTTTGAAAGCCCTAATTCCTTCATAACTGATTAAACCCCAATAATTTAGATTACTTCTCGCAATTATTATAGTAGTTAGATAAAAACCCAAATCAAATATCGTTTGTCAAATAGATAATCTAGAATAGATGTTTGGTAATTAGAAACCAGTCTCTGTGGAAGATAAACTCGGTCTTACAGACTATATTACTTTTGAACGATACGTACATTTGCGTAAGCAAGTGAACACGGTCCGAACAGCTAGCCCAAACCAACCCATCATTAAAATCACTCTTGCCCAAACCCATGAAATCTTGAGCGGGTAATTTGAGTTTGAGCTAATTTTGTCACCCCTACATATTCCTTGTCTTGGTTAATTCTGTCGAATCTGAAACTACATATGAAAATATTTTCAATTAAACTTTTTATTAGGTCGCATGGTATTAAGCAAATATCCGGAGAGAAATTACACTTGTAAATCTAAGTTGTTGCTGATTCAGATGGATAATGATTAGCGTAGATGGATTATATTCGAACCATCGTTGTCATCTGAATGATGAGGATTAATGAATTTCAAGCTTGTTCAAAATTGGCTAGTTTAAGGACAAATGGAAACAAGGGCGGAGCCACATTAGAACTTACATGTTCGGTATAATCCAGTAGCATTGTGTTACAATCCTTAATCCAAGCTCAATTATTCTTGCATGCTTGGATCATTGCAGATAGAGGCTCTGAGTATCGAGTAGAGAAAAAAAGTGAGAAGGAAGAAGAAATGAGATTTTGTCCAAGATTTTCTGATATACATTCAATCTACAGATACAAGTATTTATACTATGAGTCTTGCATTACTAACCACTTGCATTACTAGCCAAATCACTACTTAACCACTATTGTAAATATAACCACCAACAAATATAACAACTAACAACATAATGATATGAAATGTATATAACTAATGTATTTCTAGTGTATATCTTCAATACGCCCCTCAAGTTAAGACCTGCAAATAGGTTCTTAAGTCCTAGCTTGTATGATAAGTAATCATGCCTTGCCTGGCTCAAACTCTTTGTGAGAATATCTGATGGCTGCTCTTCAGTAGAGAGATAGACAGTGGAAATCATCCATTGTTGTAATTTCTCTCGGATAAAGTGACAATCGATGTCGATGTGCTTGGTGCTCTCATAAAATACCAGATTGACTGTTATTTGTATAGCAGACTTGCTATCACTGTGTATAGATACAGAGAGTTGAATGGGAACATGTAATTCAGAGAATAATCCAGACAATTGTACTACTTCTGCAACTGCAGAAGCCATGCTTCTATACTCAGCTTCAGTTGAGCTTCGCGAGACTATACACTGCTTCTTGGACTTACATGATATAAGTGAAGACCCAAAGAACATAAAGTAACCAGTAATGGATCTTCTAGTATTTAGGCAAGATGCCCAATCAGCATCACAATAAGCAGTAAGAATGTTAGTGTCTCATGCAGCAATGAGAATACCCAGTCCTGATGCATTCTTGACATATCTAACCACTCGATTTGCAGCTAGAAAGTGAGATGTCTTAGGTGCTTGCATGAACTGACTTAAACATTGGACAGTAAATGAAATTCCAGGTCTGGTATTGGTCAAGTACATCAACTTTCCTATCAATCTCTGATAACAAGCTGGATCCTCCAGCAATGGATCAACAGTATTTGTTGATGCTCCCTTAATCTGCTCATCATATACAGTGGATGTCATCTTGACATTGAGCTCCATTGGTGACCTCACTGCCTTCCCAACTGGAAATCTAAGATCTGATATCAACTTCACAACATATTTCCTCTAATGCATTACTATGCCACTGTCATTTCTAGCAAATTCAAAACTCAAAAAATATCACAAGGCACCCAGATCTTTGATCTTAAAGCTCCGTTGAAGAGTCAGTTTAGTGTCCTTAAGAAGTTCCTCATCATTACCAGTGATAAAGAGGTCATCTACATAAATCAGATCCACTACAATCTTGTCCTCAACACTTTTTGTGAGAAGAGAATAATCCATATGACTTTGAATAAATCATGAATCCTTCAAGGCAGTGGTTAGCTTTATATTCCATTGCCTCAAGACTTTCTTCAACCCATACAATGACTTCACTAGTCTACACACATTTCCTTGCATATGATCAAAACCTTGTGGCATATTCATATACAGCTCCTCATTAAGATCACCTTGCAAGAATGCATTATATACATCAATTTGATATATTGACCAACCTTTTGAGGCAGTAACTGAGATCACTTCTCTAACCGTCACCATCTTTGCAACTGGTGAAAACGTATCTTGATAATCCACTCATTCCTTTTGATTATAACTTTTGGCTACTAGCCTTGCTTTGAACCTTTCCACTTCACCATTTGCCTTGTATTTGATCTTGTAGATCCACTTGCACCCAATAGCCTTTTTATTATTGGGTAGATCAGTTATTGCCTGCATCTCAACCTTCATAGCATCAATCCACCTGTTATCCTTCACAACTTCAGAATATGAAGTTGGTTCCTGTTCAGCTTCAATTCTAGCAATAAAACATTGGTATCCTGCTGCCAACCCAGTGTAGTTGAACTGTCTGACATAGGATATAAGCAAGACTGAGCTTGTCTACTTCCTTCACCACCTGGTTGTATGAAATCCTTCATCCAAGCAGGTTGCTTCCTATTTCTATTTGATCTTCTCAATAGAGGAGATATGGATTCAAAGTTGTGATCCTGATCTTCATCATGTTGATCCTCTACAGTGGTTCCATCCTGCTCAGCAACTTCTATTCCTGCATTTTCTATAGAAATCTGTTGAACTTGCTGAAGAATATTTCCATCTGCTCCCTCAGTTGTATCAGCTGGACCTGGACCTTCCTTGTGTCTGAAGTATGCATGTTGTCTGGATCAGTCCTCATCTCCTGATGGAATGGAAATATATCTTCATAGAATGTGACATCCCTACTAACAAATATAACATTAGTAGTTAGATTTAACAATTTGTATTTCTTCTGCTTGGTTGAATATCCAAGCATCACTGCCTTTGTAACTCTAGTATCAAATTTATCTGCCTTCACCAAGTTAGTTACATAGCAAAGACATCCAACCACTCTCAGGTGAGATAGAACTGGAGCCCTTTTATAAAGTTTCTCAAATGGTAAGATGTTTCCTATCACCATAGAAGGCATTCTGTTAATGATGTACACTGCAACTTCTACACAGTCTCCCCAGAATCTAGCAGGAAGTTTACTTTGAAATTTGATTGCTCTTGCAATTTCTAGAATGTGTCTATGCCTCCTCTCCACTACTCCATTTTGTTGAGGACTATAAGGACAAGAACACTGATGTCTAATCCTTACAAGAATTGTTAACAAACTCTGAACCATTATCAGATCTTACACACTTAACATATGCATTAAATTGTGTCTTAATCATCAGACATAGTTCTTTAAGCATAGTAGCAACATCAGATTTAATATGTAGAAGAAACACCCATGCCCATCTAGTACAATCATCAACCACAGTTAAGAAATATCTCATTCCTGTATATGTAGGGACCCTGTATGGTCCCCAAACATCAATGTGCAACAACTTAAAAGAAAAACCAGTCCTACTCTTGCTAGTAGGAAAAGGTAATCTAGTTGTAAAACTAGCTTTATTTTTTAAAGCACTTATTTTTCTAAGTACATTCATTGGCACATGTCCTAATCTTCTGTGCCATAAAAATGCCTTCAATTCCTCTACACTGGTTGCTGCCATATGTGTTTGTGCTCTCATCCATCTATTCTGCCTCTCTGCAGACTCCAAAATATAAAGACCATCCACCTCTCTACCAATCTCCTTCACCTTCCCAGTGAAGAGATCCTGTAGCACAAAGAAATCAGGGAAAATTTTGCACGACAATTCAATTCCTTATTTAATTTGGATTTTAAACTGGAAACTTGGTACACAAAGCACATGTTTTTTAAGTTCACCACCTGTTAACCTGCAATCTACAGTGTGAGTGATTGAAGCAGTGCCTCAAGTTGGTAGTTGAACATGCCCTGAATTTACTGACAAATCAATTGTTTCTATCATATTTTTATCTTTAACCATATGATTTGTGGCTCATGAATCCACTATCCAAGGATTGTTATTATTCTTACCAATACATTTACGTGCCATATGTACTCTGGATGCTACATCTTTATCTGTGTCTGAGCCCTTACTCTGATTCATCACAGATATCATCTACTCTAGCCTGTCTGGTGTACATGTTTTCATTATGTACTGAAGTTGTTCTTGTTGATATGGAGAAAGCTGTGAATTGCCTCCATGATATCCTGGAGAAAATTGTGAATTTCCTCCATGATATCTTTGATTAAAGCTTCCATCAGTGAATCCTCCATTTGGTTGTTGAGTCATTTCATACCCCTGCATACACTGTTGTGCTACCCCAACACCTTCTGAATATGATGCCATAAATGCATTAACCTTTTTCTTTCCCTTGAAATCTGCAGGTGTCACGACCCAAATCACAAGTCGTGATGACACCTACCCTATTCCCTGAGTAGGCGAACCACGTTCTCAATTAACAAGTTAAATCAGTGGAAAAATAAATAAAGAAACATAATTTATAAAGTCTTAACACTTAATTTCCCAAAATCTGATCAAAGGGTACAAGAGCACTAACAAGTTTGGAAAATAGAAGTCGAAAAGAATGCCCGAAGGCTACATAATGTCTGTCAATAACCAACGAAAATTGGAAAAACTAAGAAGCCCTTCAGGGGCCACGAACGACCAAGTAGCTCACTCTGAATGACAAGAAGATGTCCACCTCGCGAATCAGCCACGGGGCATAGAACTGGAACCTGGATCGTATCTGCACTCAACAAAAGTGCAGCAAGAGTAGTATCAGTACAACACTAGTACCGGTAAGTATCATAGACCGACAGTGATTAGATAACACATGAAGAAGTTGGAACCAACAAGTAGCACATAGAACAAACATGTATGGTTATGTATCCTATACAAGTCCAAATATAAGAAATTATGAAATCAACCAAGACATATATAATTTAACCAAATGAGCAGTTAAAACTAAGAGTAGATGGAAGCAATGCAATACAATAGTCATCTCTCCCTCACTCCACTCTCGTACACACATGCTAAGGCAGTGCCTTCAAGCCATGACTCATGGGGGACCCGCAAAGTACATGTACCACTCGTGCTCTCCGGGTAGAACCTCGGAGGCTATCAATCACTCGCAATCTCCGGCAAGGACCTCGGAGTTGCTCAATCACTCTCAATCTCCGGCAGCAACCTCGGAGTTATCAATCACTCTCAATCTCCGGCAGAAGCCTCAGAGTTTATCAATATCATCAAAATAATAATATACAAAAAAAGTATGACCGGCATGATATCAGTCTCAACACATATCACAAATATATAATCGACAAGTACAAGTCATATCAATGTCTTATGTTCAATTATCAACATCGCAATTCTTTTATTTCACAAGGCAAGTGAGCCATTATGAAACGGAGATGCAATCAGGTGATACTCACAGGAAATAACACATATGGCGACAAGCCCACATAACAGCAGACGATACCAATGTAATTGCAACTCATCTCCACTTCATGCCCGAAGGCCTATCATGTTATCCCTGTCACTTCCTACAACTACATACGATTCTCTAAGCAGAGTCTAAATAAAGTAAACCGTAACCTACCTCAATGCCGAGAGGGTGCCACGAACAATCAAGCCAATGCATTTCCCTTGCGTAGAGCCTCTGAACGCTTAAAATCTAGAAAATATGCGAACTATGTTATAATACGAATCTAAGGACACCCATATTTCTATATTTATATTAACCATATTTTTACCATTTCAATTGTATGGCTATACTCCTATACATATAAAAATATTAGCATATCTTCAAGAATTTCAAATAACATTCCTTTATTTCAACTTTCTCGTATCTCCCGCTTATAAAGGATATAGCATTAAATTCGTAACTCCAAATCAGTTGTTTATTGTACCACATCGAAGACAACACTAGGATCTATTATTATACCGAATCCCATATGACATTACTTAGTGTAGTTGGTGAAAATTTACGAAAGAAATAACCCTATGAAATTTGTGTCGCCAGAATTTTTGTAAAACAAGGCAAAAACTTCAAACAGTCATAACTTTCAAACCATAAGTCGTATTTATCTTTGTAAGATATCAAACTGATGGAAACAGAGTAATATACAACTTTCAGTCATCCCATATTTTCATAATCCTTATGGATTTGTACAGTTTTCACATTTTATATTCTGTGTCGTCTGGGTTTCGGTAAAACGAGGCAGAAACTTTAAACAGTCATAACTTTCAAAACATAAGTCGTATTTATCTCCGTAAGATATCAAACTGACGGGAACAGAGTAATCTACAACCTCTGTTCAGCCCATACTTTTATATTCTTTAGGTATTTATACAGTTTCCATGTTTAATGTGCTGCAGTAATCATTATGCCATGTTACATCCCTCAAGTTTCTCTATTCAAGTGGATTGTGGAATTTTCGTGTAATGACCTCCTTGAAATCTGATTTCATTCCATAACACGTTATTATAAGGATCACAAATAGATTAACTCAACCATGTAATATAGAATCTAACCTGAACCTGATTGATAGGGTTTTCTTTTTTCCTTTCTTCTTTCCTTCTTTCTCCCTTCTTCTCCTGCAGTTTCTTTGCTGCGTACGTTCCCTTCTCCCTCTCCTTTCTTTTCTTTCTTCCTCTAGGGTTTTCTTTCTGCTTCGTCGTTCCCCTTTCTCCCTCCCCTTTCTTTTCTACTAGGGTTTTGTGTTCTTGAAGATGGAATGTGAGAATGAGTGGGAAGGTTAATAGGTTAAAAGGAAATCTGAAAATTAAAGTTGCACATAAGCCCCTAATTTTCCTCTTAATTTAATCTCCCAAAAACTTATTAAAACTTTGATCCCAAGTCCTTCAATTAATAAATCTTAAACCCACTTCTTTTAAATTTTAACTCCCGCTTTAATTAATTCCCGAGAATTTCATAAAGCCTCGTATTCTCAATGTCATAATTCTTTTTCGTAGTTTAAAGTGCTAAACGACCAGACGGGTCATTACATTAGATACCAATCAAACAATCGCTCGTCCTCGAGCGACAAGGTAGGGGTGGAGGAAAAAAGGTACCTGAACTGTCGAACAACTGAGGATATCTACTCCGCATATTCGCCTCGATCTCCCAAGTGGCCTCCTTCTCGCCAGAAAGAATATGTGCAAATCTTTAAGCCAATTCTAAACATTTTTGTAAAAATTGACATTATCCAAGGCCTATTGCACTAATTCCAAATATGTTAGTTTAAATCATTTGAAGCTCTTGAGTAAACACTCGCGTCAATTCTTAAACCTTCAAATGACGTATTATGTGCGTCACTCTAGTGATTATTTTATCATTCCAAATTTGTCAAAAATCAGTCCATCACCCCAACGACCTTCCACATCTATTTGTAACTCCTCAGTATATCACTAAGTACAAGTGCAAACCGTTAGAACTGTTCGTAAAGTTGCCATCAACTAAATATTATCAAATCTCTTGGTAAACTCCAATAAGCCTGATAAACTCATTATATCTCTATCCAGAAATAAAATCTATCATCTTTAAAAATGGGCTACTAGGATGTGCATCCATAAGCCACTTGACCCTAGATGAGCAGATTCGACCAGATGTAAAATGTACAATTTCTCGAATATCGCTACTAGTCACTCGAACTGATTCTGAACATTAACAGTATAAGTAGTGAGCCTTCCAAAAGTTTGTGATGACTCATTCCGTCCATTTTCTCTTGAGTAATCAATCTTGTGTCGTCACTCTAACCTAACTAAAATTTCACCCATCTCATTAACTTGGTACAACTATACCCTTCTACTTAAATCTTCATGTTTCTCAATTAACCCTAGCTAGTCACACAAATTTGATAAATCCTAGCTAGTCACACAAATTGATAAATCCTAAAAAAATCAAAATACTTCAAGTCCTCCTTTTTGTTCCTTCACTTATCTCATTCACCACTCCGAATATTTTGATATATGGTCTTTGGCCTCCTACCCTTCACAATCGTAACAACTCTGAGTGCGATGTCTCATTACACCCTTACAAAAATCCAAAAGTACCAATCTTAAAATTTTACATGTCTCACTCCAATAACCCTATGTTATTCACACTTGAAATGTTCAATCGTGCTATCAAGCTAGAAAAATTTCGATATAGTCTACTAACATGACACAATTTCACTTCAAAATATACATCAACTACAAGTTGCAGAGATTCCAAGATTTCCTCTTATTTATCAACTCTAGCCCGTCAATTAAATAATACTAGGAAATTACCTATCTTGGTACAACACATCGCCTTTCCATCAATCTTATCATGTTAATCATCTGAATATTACACCTTACCAGTCATCAATTGCAAAACCCCATGACACTTCGTCATAACACTTAGTCAAGTTCCATAGACTTCACTCTTCAGTCATATTTATCAATTACACTCTAACCAAATGACGCATGACAACACCGCCATAATCCATACCTAACTCAAGTAATCTCGTTTTTTCAAATTTAAATCCTTTTTCCTTTCTGAAGATGTACCTTAATACTTCCAATTTGAATCCAAACATGATCTCATCTTAATTCTTCAATTTCTCATATTCCATTCCCAATCACTCCTACCATTAACAATCAGAAATTCCCCAAACCCACGCGAGGGGTGCATCAAAATATCATTACTCTTGTAGAATAGTTAAACCCTCACAACCTTAAGCATCTGAAAGTTTTCCTTACACCACTCTAACCTTTAAAATAAATATCCTTCCAAGTCTATCGTATGACAAGTACAATCCTTCACGATTCCTTTCCATCAAAAGTACCGACCAACCCTCGTGATTCTAACAAGTCAATTATTACCAATTTAATATCCTGATATATCACTGTCCTGATACATAATTTGTAAGACAATCCTTACTTCTCATACACACAATCCTACCAACGTTCTCACAAAGTTCCATACGAGTATCCTTGCCAAATATCATTTAATTGAACAGTACTTCTTCCATATTAGTTCATGCGTTTACCAACCCAATATCAATGCTGGAAGTCCTATAGTGAATTCGCTCCTCTTGGCCCCAACCGATATTACTAATCCTTAATTCAATTGCTCTTCACAAATTGAATTAACTAAGATGTAACTGTGATCTACCACTTTAAATATTCTTATTGACTAACACCTCGCTCGAGGGTCCTTAAGTGATGTTTTTCTGAACTTTAACGCCCTTAGCAAATCATGTAATCATCAACTCCACAGATTTATGTCACGGGTAATTGTAAGAACTTTTCGAGTCCTAAGAACATATACAATACCCACATATATCCTTTCTAAGATTAGGTGCAACAGTAGATAACCCCTAAAGTAATAAACATTCAAACTTATTCATCCCTAGGTCCATCATTATTAGTCGATCATAATACTCCCTGTAGCCCACGACATAGTCAACTTTACAAATTTTTTGTTCATTTAACATTTACTTTATAAATGGAGTAGCCTTGTTCCATGACAACCTAATGTGTTCACCCCATTTATGATGTCTTAGCCCATAGAATATGTCATGCTAGCACCTTTCACCCGCACATCTAACAATTGTGGTATATCTCACAAAATCAACAAGATTTTAGCCCAAAATGACCCCTTTATATCACCTCTTCAAAATCTCAAGTGAACCGACAACACACCCTCTACTGAAAGATTACAACCTCCCCTTCCCATAAAATTCAATCTCCACGGGAAAATTCCCCCACTTGACGTAACAGCAATAGATATTTCCTTTAAGAACCTCTAAACAACTTGTGCTTAACCCACACAATCCCATCTTGCTGACACTCCACTTTGCCATTCATTCTCCCGCGTAATACCAAACTAAGCACACTTCATGCTCCCATCAAAAGAATATTTTACCATTATGACTATTTTGTCACCAGCATAAACTATTTGGATTCTCGTCAGTACACCTCAACCTATAGGATAGAGAGGGAATATTTATATGAATCACATAAAGAGTCCTACCACCTATGAGAGAACATAGAAATGAGTTTAAGATATCAATCTGAACAATCTCGCACGAAAAGAATGAACCAGATACTAATCGGATTGAACTAGCACGAAAGGAGTAAAGAAGTGAAGTGTCTCCTAAATGTCCTATAGCCTCTCGAGGATGGATACGGACGTCTACGTATCAATCCACAAGACTCTACTAGACATTGTTCTTCTACTCATTAGACCGATTAACCTAGCAGCTCTGATATCAACTTTGTCACGACCCAAATCACAAGTCGTGATGGCACCTACCCTATTCTCCGAGTAGGCGAACCACGTTCTCAATTAACAAGTTAAATCAGCGGAAAAATAAATAAAGAAACAGAATTTATAAAGTCTTAACACTTAATTTCCCAAAATTTGGTCAAAGGGTACAAGAGCACTAACAAGTCTGAAAAATAGAAGTCGACAAGAATGCCCGAAGGCTACATAATGTCTGTCAATAAACAACGAAAAATGGAATAACTAAGAAGCCCTTCAGAGGCCACGGACGACCAAGTAGCTCACCCTGGATGACTAGAAGATGTCTACCTCGCGAATCAGCCACGGGGCGTAGAACTGGAACCTGGATCGTACTCTGCACTCAACAAAAGTGCAGCAAGAGTAGTATCAGTACAACACTAGTACCGGTAAGCATAATAGACCGACAGTGATTAGATAACGCATGAAGAAGTTGGAACCAACAAGTAGCACATAGAACAAACAAGTATGGTTATGTATCCTATACAAGTCCAAATATAAGAAATTATGAAATCAACCAAGACAGATAAAATTTCAACAAATGAGCAGTTAAAACTAAGAGTAGATGGAAGCAATGCAATACAATAGTCACTTCTCCCTCACTCCACTCTCGTACACACATGCTAAGGCAGTGCCTTCAAGCCATGACCCATGGGGGACCCGCGAAGTCCATGTACCACTCATGCTCTCCGGGTAGAAATATAGAATCTAACCTGAACCTGATTGCTAGAGTTTTCTTTTTTTCCTTTCTTCTTTCCTTCTTTCTCCCTTCTTCTCCTGCGTCTGGTTGCTGCTGCGTACGTTCCCTTCTCCCTCTCATTTCTTTTCTTTCTTCCTCTAGGGTTTTCTTGCTGCTTCGTTGTTCCCCTTTCTCCCTTTCTTTTCTTTTCTACTAGGGTTTTGTGTTCTTGAAGATGAAATGTGAGAATGAGTGGAAAGGTTAATAGGTTAAAAGGAAATCTGAAAATTAAAGTTACACATAATTCCCTAATTTTTCTCTTAATTTAATCGTCCAAAAACTTATTAAAATTTTGATCCCAAGTCCTTCAATTAATAAATATTAAAACCACTTCTTTTAAATTTTAACTCTCGCTTCCATTAATTCCTGAGAATTTCATAAAGCCTCGTATTCTCAATGTCATAATTCTTTTTCGTAGTTTAAAGTGTTAAACGACCAGACGGATCGTTACAGCAGGATATCCTATCAGTCTGTAGAAGGTGTCTCTAAAATTCCCCCTGTTCTTACAATAGTCGCAATACATTAGCTTGTAACAGCCTTCTCTATTGTGTCCTTTCATATGGAAGTGGTCACAGAAAGCATACGCATTGTACTTCTTATTATTGTTAAATGATGCCTTACTTGTTAATGCCACAGTATCAGCACATTGACCCCCTGAGATATATTTTTGACTCTCATCATGTGCTATCATAGCATAGGCTTGATTCACACTAGGTGTATGTGACATCAACAAAATATGACTCCTCGCTTGATTATCCATCATTCAATCCCATGAAAAACTCTAACAACCTCTAATTTCCTAAATGTGATATGTACTCTCTCGGATTTGTACACTCACATGTATGTGGAGGTATAATTGAATCTATTTCATCCCATAAATCCTTCATTCTAGAATAATAGTGAGACACTTGTGAGACTCTCTGATTCAACAATGATAATTCCTTCTTCAGTTGATACACTCTAGAGAGATTAACCTTATCGAACCTCTCCTTCAAGTCTCTCCAAACAGCATAAGCATTCGATCTATACAGAATTCTACTTAGCAAATTCTTATCCACATTCCTCATTATCCATGACATAACCAAAGCATTACATCTATCCCATTGTCTCGTGTGATTAGGCCCATATGTATCACGCTTTATAGATCCGTCAATGAATCCAATTTTATTTTTCGTTAATAGAGTCAATTGCATGGCTCTACTCCACAACATATAGTTCTCCATTCCTATTAGTTGAATTTCAACTTGTATCGCACCCACTGTGTCTGAGGCATTTAGGAATAATAGATAATTGTGATCAATTATTTCCGAATTAGAATTCGAACTCTCTTCCAGTGTTGTCGATGGCATTGTTGTTGTATTTTCCATAGAGTTTTCGATTAAAAAAACAGTTATAATAGAGAACTGCACTAACAGTAATTTCAATCGAGATTGTAAATGCAAATGTAGATCGATCAGTCGAGACGAGAACAGAATTCGACTGAAAGAACAAATTTAGATGTAGCAGAAATAGATCGATATCGGATTACCAGATCGATTGCGAGCAGAATAGAAATTGCAATATCCAAACCTATGAAAATCGAATCCCTCAGCTCCTGCTTGCAGATTAACAGGACCGCTCCTCGATTCACCTTGCCAAGCTTTGATACCATGTTACAATCCTTAATCCAAGCTCAATTATGCTTGCATGCAACTATAGCCTTGGATCATTGCGGATAGAGGCTCTTGAGTATCGAGCAGAGAAGAAAAGTGAGAAGGAAGAAGAAAGGAGATTTTGTCCAAGCTTTTCTGATATCCATTAAATCTACAGATACAAGTATTTATACTAGGAGTCTTGCATTACTAACCACTACTCAACCACTTGCATTACTAACCAAACCACTACTTAACCACTATTGCAAATATAACCACCAACAAACATAACAACTAACAACGTAATGATATGCAATGTATATAACTAATATATATCTAGTGTATATCTTCAATACATTGACGCAAATATAATTTGTTTTAAGAAATATAATTCAGTTAAATATGTATAAATAATGTATTCAAAACTCAATAAACAAAGTATGATTCATAACATCTACTATAAATTCTTGAAGCAATCTTAACATAGGATATCATTGAACTAAGACTTAAAAATAGTCAGAATAAAATGCATGGGATTATAAGTAACTACAGAACTGCAGAAAACTACGCACGCACAGTTGAACTTGTTGCATCATCGATCAATAAGCTTGCTTGCAATATGATAGCATGTATGGACTTGATACATCGCCAATTTCACCTTTTCCTCCGATAGAATCAAAGATGATTGCCATATAGGACGCATTGAGCCCTCAGTAGTGACAGGCTTCTTAATATCTAGGCCAACTTCACCCATCAATTCCTCAAGTGTACTACTCAGCATCTCTGGCTTCTTACGAAGTTTACCAGCCAAATAACCAACATCCACGATTCTATTAAGTTCTAATTTCTGGCCACTACTTCCAGTATATATGATATAGTGGATTTCTGGCTTATGTTTTTAGGACCTATAAAAGTGATAGTTTTGTCACACGGGAACTCTTTAAGAGACTGGGGGATATCAGATTGATTATCCAAGATCACCATACGCTTAAATTGAATTATTAGGCATCGTTTTTTCACATGTAACAACAACAAATCTCCATTATTTACAACATCAATTCCCACAAATGAATTTGCAGTCTTTAATTCATTCTTTAGTGCCGAGATGCCACTGTTTACGATAGCTTCACGGTCAGTAACTGTTGTGATGACAGTATCTTCACAAAATTTGACATGGTAACTGCTCGCATTGACGAGCCAAGGAATGGGCAACACCTCCGACAATGATATTTTCACTCTTATTGTTGGTCAGTACTAGTTTATGTTAATAAAAGGGGTGGTAGTAATATACTATAGCTCTACCGTGGACATACCGAGCGTTACATCTTCTTCTTGAAAAATGTAGCGAGCTAATTCTCTTCACCTGGATATATAAGGACTATAGTGATTTTCCCAAGGGATTTACATTTATGTTTCTTAATATCATTCACATTCACGGTTCCGCAAGGATCATCCAACATTATTTTGCATGTAACACCATGTAAAAAAAAGAAATGTTGGTTTTTTAATAGTCCTTCTTTTCCATTTTACTACTAATGTAGTTCTCTATTGATTTGAGACTCTGTTGAGTTATGAGATATACTACATATATACATTGTATATATATGTGGTTAGTTAGAAGATAGTTGGATATTAGTTTGTTATAAATAAGTTCTCATTAGATATTTTGATTAGATTAGATATTTTGTTATTAGCAAGATATTGTTAGAGGGTCTAATTTCCTATAAATAAGACCATTACTTGTAATTACACCTTAAGCTCTTATAATTATAAAATATCAATAGAAGAGCTTCATTTTTACGCTCCCAAATATCTTCTTTCATTTTCTCCTTATTCTTCTCAAATCTCTTCATCTCTGTCTTGTGCTCCTCTTCCCTGTTCAATTATCTTGCACAAATCTCCGCACCTAAATATTCTAACATGGTATCAAAGCCGGATAGATCCGAGAGGCGCGACAATTAACAGATTCAATCGATCGAAAAACAGAAGAAGATTCAATCGATCGAAATTCAAAATTTAAATCAAAATCGAAGGAGTACCTTGAAATCAAAATCGAATGAGTAACCGACTGAAGAGATCGAGATCGAAAGATTCGAAGGAACCGAAATCAATTCTCTGTTTTAGATCGACATTACAACAGATGAATTGAAGTGAAATTGACGGAACGATGGATTCGACTCAAAGTCGAGATCGAAGAAGCTCATAGAGCATATTGAGATGGAAATCAACAACAATTGAAATTGGAAAAATCAGAATCGTGATTGCGATTTTGAGGAAAACAGAGAATCGAAGATTGAGGTAATTTCTATTATCGCATTTGTCGATCGAGTCGTATGGATATGTTATCAGTTTGTGCGGATACACTCCGCCTTTGGATATCATTGCGACGTCGAAGATCGCCGAAATTATTTCTAGAGGTTATTTTCGTATTATTTCGTGTTAGAGAATCGTTTTGTAATATTAGAATTGAATTCGTGTTAGTGAATGTTGGATTGTTGCTGCTGTTTCACTGTGGCTGTTAATATTGTTCATAAAACATCAACTGCTAATGTTTTTGTGTTATCGAATTGGAGAGAAGTGTCATTTGTTGTTGTCGTGTTGGTGTGTTGGTTATATACTGGTGTACTGGATGTTATGCAGATCGTGATGATGCTTCTACTGGTGTTGTGGAACCAACACCAGCTGCTCCTTATGCTGATAATGCTGGCGTGCTGCTTCTGTTAGCATTACTACTGATGATGTTGTGCCTGCTGGAATTTTGCTCACTGATAATGTTACTGGTGTGGTGATGTTACAAGTTGCTATTTTCTGGAATGTAGATTTGGATTGGGTTTGTAGGATTATAAGAGTAGGAAACGTCTATCGATAAGAGGGTCGAGAAGTTCTTAGTGACAAATAGACTAAGAACTGAGGGATACTTCGTCGAAGATAATATGGATTGAGTTGAAAATCAATTCAAGGATTCAAAGAGTTATTCACAGTCGATCAAGTGTTAGATTGACTGTTTTTATATGTTTAGCTCAGGATAGGAGAATCGACGGATTTCTATCCGGAATAGTAGTAGAAATTGAGGGAGACTCTGTTGCATATCCGAGCTTATTATGAGAGATTGCGTGATGAGAATCGAGGGATTCTCTAGTCCAAGCGAGACTAGAGAACGAGGGGTTCTTGCCGCTTATTGAAATAGCTTGCGTGATGAGAATCGAGAGATTCTTTAGTCCAAATGAGATTAGAGAACGAAGGGTTCTTGACGTGGGTTGCATAGGGAGAATCGGAAGATTCTCTAGTCCGAGTGAGACTAGAGAACGAGGGGTTCTTCATTATTGACGTGGGAGTTGAAGCTCCTGCTTGATGCAGCTGTGTTGCTGCTTTTACCGGTTGTTATTGCTGCATATTGCAGCTCATGATAGTTGCTGGAACTTTGCTAACTGCTCACTGGTGTGACTGTTTCAGCTGCTGGAATTTTGGTGATTGGAAAATGTTTGTTGCAGCTGCTGTTGTGGAGATGATGTTGGTTGTTTCTAACATGCTGCTGGGATACCCATATGTGCTGCAGCTATGTGTGTACAGTTTATGGAGGAATGTGAAAAAGTTGTTATGAAACTTCTATATGGAGCACTGTTGGTACTGGTTGTTACATCTGCCGCTGTTGGTGGGATAATTGAATGGAAAACACTATAAGATCCCCACTTGAAGCAGTTAATCAATTTCGTCCTACTAGAGCAGTGATGCAAAAGTAGCGGGACATCAAACCTCAAAACAAGCTACATCCAAGAACTTGGAAAAGATGGCATTGGTGGAGTGATGAGAAATGAACATGAAGACTTCACTATGGGATTTTCTATACCTACTGACAGTGGTATGAACAATCAGGAAAAATTGGAGGCTGCTAGTTTTGGAGGCAACTGGTGTTTCCTAATGGTTTCTCTAATGTTCACATGGAACTTGACTCTCAGAACACTTATAGTTAAAGAGTTTCCGGAAGTCCTCAAGGACGTTGTTTTCAAGCTAGGACTAAAACCGGTATTTTCAGTGCCTATCTTGAGGGGGTGTTGAAATATGAGATATACCACATAGATACATTGTATATATATGTGGTTAGTTAGAAGATAGTTGGATATTAGTTTGTTGTAAATAAGTTCTCATTAGAAATTTTGATTAGATTAGATATTTTGTTATTAGCAAGATATTGTTAGAGGGTCTAATTTCCTATAAATAGGACCATTATTTGTAATTACACCTTAAGCTCCTATAATTAGAAAATATCAATAGAAGAGCTTCATTTTTACGCTCCCAAATATCTTTTCTTTTCTCCTTCTTCTTCTCAAATCTCTTTATCTTTGTCTTGCGCTCCTCTTCCCTGTTCAATTATCTTGCACAAATCTCTGCACCTACATATTCTAACAGACTCTTCTTAGAAAATCAAGTATTAGGAGTTTATTTCTAAATTATTCATAGTAACTATGCTTTAAAAATTTAAATTTGATAATAATACTCTACGTAGTTACTTTTTAATTTATTCAAAAAGAATCTTTAGATCGTAGTTTAAGGGTCATAAATGGTAAAAGAAATTAAAAGAGGGACATTTACTAAATAGAATTTTCAAAAAATAGATAATCGGCGAAAATTTCATGAAAGATAAGGGCCAGTTCTGACAATAAATTCTCAAACCCTCACGTTGACAGTTTCCAACTTTAACCTAACATATGCATGCTGTAAGTGATAGCCCAGCCCTTGTTCGAAATTGAGGATCCATTTATCTTGCAATTCGTAGTCTCAAATCAAATCAACAACGATCTCTTGAATTTCATGCGCATACATTCCTTCAAAAAAAATAAAAGTGGAGTAATTTGCGTCAATGAGACCTTAATAAGCCACATTTCAAATGTTGGGTAATCTAGTGTGAAGTTTTTTCATCCTCTCTTTTTTACCAATTTTTTTTAAATTAATATTCAGCTAAACTCACTATGTAGTTACAACTTACAATCTAATGTAGAAATAGGGATGGCAAATGGGGCAGGGCAGATCAGGGCGGGATAGAACATGTCAAATGTTAAACGGGGGCAAGACATGGCAATGCTTAAATGGGACAGGGCAGGGCGGGACAGGTCAAAACACATTTTTAGAAAATTCTAAATAGGGCAGGGCAGGTAATAGGTTATAATTTTTAGAAAAAATTAACTAGTTTTAATTGTGCAATTATAATATGTTACGCAGGGTTATACTTGTTATAATTGGATAAAAATTTATAGAGTTGAACATTTTTCTGTTACGGTCATATTGTGACTTTACGGGGATTAATACGACTTACGATTTGAAAGTTATCACTGTTTAAAGTTTCTGCCTCGTATCAACCGAAATCTGGAAGGGCATAATACATAACGTAAAAACTATACAAATAGGTAAATAATTTGAAAGTTTGTGCTGAATAAAAGTTCTAGATTACTCCGTTATCGACAGTTTGATACTTTACGGGGATAAATCCGACTTACAGTTTGAAAGTTATCACTGTTTAAATTTTCTGTCTCGGATCAACCGAAATCTGAAAGGGCAGAATGTATAACGTAAAAACTGTACAAATCAGTAAAGAATCTGAAAGTTTGTGCTGAATAAAAGTTCTAGTTTTTCTGTTCTCGATAATTTGATACTTTATGAGGATTAATCCGACTTACGGATAATAAGTTATGACTGTTTTAAGATTGTGTCTTGTTTCATAAAAATTCCATCGAGACAATTTTTATAGGGTTGTTCTTGCGTGAATTTGTACTAGTTACACTAAGTATTTCAAGAGTAAACTTGGGATAGTGTTAGTTCTCCGTGTTACCTTTATCTCAGCGTAAGAAATACCTAATTTGGGGTTACATTTTGAGAGTTGTAACTCTTACAAGTGAAAAGTTAAAAAAATAAATACCAAGTTAAAAGTAAAAAATGAAAAATAACATAAATAGGGCAAGACATAACGGGGCAGGGCAGGTCAAATTTTTAAAAAATGCTAAACGGGGCAGGGCGGGTTAACATCTTAGCAGGTCAGGACTTGTCCTGCCCTAACCCGCCTTAACCCGCCCCATTGGCACCCTATGTAGAAGTGGCCATAACTAGACTTGTTGTATTACAATTTCCAATCTTGGCGAAAGTATATGTATTTCCTAGAGACAATCTGTATTAGGAAACAATGTACTTTATACGCATTCGTATTTATATTAATGATGATTAATATTATGGCAACTTGCATTTGTTGAATTATTAGTTGATTGTTTATAATTTTCTATAAATGCAACCCTAGAGGTTACGTGTTTATTAATGATGTGAGAACTAATGTTATAACGTAACTCTTAAATTATCTCGACTAATGATCATCGAAATTGGGATATCGATGATATGTGATACATCGACATGTGGTCTGCATCATATCCTTAGGGGATGTAGTATGTCTCACTTGCTACGAGTTATGACAACTCGTGATGGACACATGGATACTTGTTGAAGTATTAGTATGCCCTGCTGATGTACTGTTTTGTTATATGACTATAATGTCATCGGCGTGTGGGAGATAAAAATCCTTAGACTTGAGGTCAATATCATCTTGTTTATGGAGTAATGTACTTTGATCCTGTTCTAAGCTCAAATGTCTTATAGGTTGAGACGCGGCTTGTTTTGGGTGCATTATGAAGTAGATTAAAGGTGTTATGTGAGCCAAGAAAAGATTCATTCCTTGAATTTATATTCGAGTGAACACTCAGGTACTCATATGGTATTAGGTTGACTATGTCATTGGCCAATGCATTGGACATGCCTGTGACATTGTCCTGTTGTCAACTAATATAGATGAGTTATAATAATCAAGTCATTTGGATAGACACTTGACAGATCCTAAGCTTGATTGAGTGTGTCAAGAATGAAAGGATTTTATCTTCTCACATATAGGTTCAGTTCACATATTTTGTGTAGCTAAAATTTACATATTGGGTTCGTCTTTCGGTGCAGTCTAGGAGTTCCGTGAAGATCCTAATATAATTAGTGAATATATGTAAAGTCCTGAAGGGTAACACTAAGTCAAATGTTCCGTCGATTGAAGGATGTAATTAGAATGAATTTATACATATATGTTCGGTTGATGACCGGGACATTATAATGAGAAAAGACTGAAAAATAGGACAGGACCGCGGTGCCCTGTTTTGGGACCGCGGTGCTAAGAACACTGGACAGCACCGCGGTGCCTCTTTAGTGGGATCGCGGTGCATCTGATTCTCGCATTCAATTTTGCGATCGATTTTCTGCAGGCCCAAATTTACGAAAACCCTAAGCCTCTATTTTGCAATTATAAATAGAGGGCTTACCTCTCATTCCAAAATATACAAAACCTAAGAGAGGTCAATCTCTTCTAAAGCTCTGTCAGAATCCCTAGCATTCCTGACTTAGCAATTACATCAAAGTTCTATAACTTGCAAATCGAATGACGTTTGCGTGTGCACCCTCGGACTACACAAAGTTCCAGAAGATTCAACTGCTTGGCTGATTGCTTCGAGAATGTAAGTCTTCTGTCTTTGTGTTTGTATTTTCTATTACTTATCATACTGCAATTCGACCGTCGTCGGGTTTGAAACATAAATTTTCAAATTCCGCTGCGGGTATGAACCCGACGTAAACACCTACACTTGGAATCAATACTCTTGTTGATTCAGATTTCAGCTCTCCTCGTTAATGATAACTTTAGTTACTATGTCTCAATCTCAAGCAAACTCAAGTCAGCTCGCCTATATGAATTATTCGATGTCCATATTGTTTCATTTTAGCCGACATGAATAATAAATATTTATATAACCTATCAACTTATTTTAAATTGAGGTATAGTTATTGTTGTTAGCAAAAAGAGCTCTCCTTGCCAACTGTGTTAAAAAGGGAAATTTACATATTGACTATTCCGTCAAAAATATTTATATCTGCTATCAAATATACACATATTATATACTCCCTATTATACATTTATATATCTTCTATTTGTGCATACGACTATTTAATTTGAAATCTCTCAAATAAAAGGAAAAAAATTGAGCTAAGCCCAAGAATTACCTTATTGGGCTCTACCCAAAGGAGAGAATTGCTTAGCAATTTTTACTCGGTTTAACAGAGTAGTAACACTTGGTTATTATGTCATTCAACGACGACGTTTATATCGCCTTCGTTTGGGTTTGGCGCGCGATCTGATATTTGCTCTTTAGGACCGGCGATGAGAATGATGTATTGTTGATATTCAATGTTCCTGTGCTTGAAAGGGCCAAGAGCATTCGCACAATTGTCCTATTTTAGGGTGTTCTTTAATTTTTATGCTCAAATTGGTGATCTTTAATTTTTACTCTTTGCTTAAAAAAATGACCGAAAATACATTTGAAGTTGTGGGTTCGAATCTCAGTAGAGTTAAAAAGAAAAGAAATTCTCAAGTCAAAATTTCATTAGAAAATATGTCTTTTCGGCAAAAGTTGTATATAAATTATGCCTTAAGGGACATAGTTTATACCTCCAAAAATACATCTGAGGTTGTGCGTTC
This sequence comes from Przewalskia tangutica, assembly GCA_029844215.1. Lineage (NCBI taxonomy): Eukaryota > Viridiplantae > Streptophyta > Magnoliopsida > Solanales > Solanaceae > Przewalskia > Przewalskia tangutica. The sequence goes on from CM056730.1 coordinate 111,061,421, forward strand.
GAATAACAGCTTAATCAAAAAAAATCGCAAAGCAAGATTTCATAGAATTATGTCTATTCAGCCAAAGTTGTATAGAGATTATGTATTAAGGGACATAGTTTCTATGTAACTATGCCTGAAGGGAAAGTTTCGTTGAAAAATTAAGATTATGTATTATCCGGCTAGTTACATAGAAATTATGACCCAAGATGCATATAGTTTCATATAACTTTGGCCGAATAGATATAATTTGTATGGAAATTTTGCTTTGCAGTTTTTTTAAAAAAAAAACTTTAGTGAGATTTGAACCCAGAATCTCTGATTTAGTAGGACCGTGAATAAATGATACTTTCACCCACAAAATTTTATTAAATGAGAAGTATGAAAAAAGATTAAAGAAAATCGAATTGACGGCAAAAATTAAAGACCAGCAGAACAATCCACGCATTTTTTTGAATATAGGCCGGGTTGGGGCGGTTATTACACCCATATATATGCAAGAGCCACGGCCCAGTAAAAGCTGCCAACATATGAAAATTATGCTATGTATTTTATGTAAAGTTTTAACTTTTTTAAATCACACTTTTTTCCGACTTCGTTAGACTCCTCACCGTGAAGACGACGTATAGTAAGATCATCTTTACTTGATCTCATCGGAAAATTCATTATCTTTTTCCTCTTCCTTATAGAATTCTTTCTTTTCTTTATCCCTGAAATTACAATATAAGAGGCTCTGAGTGTTTCATTTGAAAGAAATCTAAACTAATTAATTGTATTAGAAACAGTTATGTATTAAGAAGAAGATGAAGAATATTTCAGTTATATAATGGCCAATAAGATAGTGACACGTGTAATTTTGTCATTTTAAAATAATTCTCACGCACTCTTTGTCATATCACGTTTTAGGGAGATAATAAATTCACTTTTTAAATGTGTAGAAGGGTAACTGACAACTCAAGTAATTGAAGTATGAAGTTGACTTTTCGGGTATAGATATAGTTGAGGGTGATATCTATGTATTTTGCCTATAATCTAACATCCTCTACTTTGTGTCTTCTTTTTTCCTTCCATTTGCCTATGAAAAACATGAAGGGATCTTTTTAAATTTCATAAACCTGTGAGCCTATAAAGAAGCAGAGAATAAGGAAATATTTGTTAGTCCAAAAGGAAGCTGGTCCCCTTTTAGTTCTCTTTCTTGTTACTGCTATCTTTTAACTAATGATACGTACTATAAATACATGAGTGCGCTATTTCTGCAATCAATTTGAAAAAAAAAAGGTATCAGAATCTTGTTGTAAAAGATATAAGAATATAAAAACACCAAACCAATGGGGTTGTGGGACAAGATATATGTGGACTTAATATACTCTTAAGAGGACTAGAATATCAAGTTAGAATAAAGTGGCAATGTGCTTTCTTTTGCAACTTGCAAGAGGTTCTGCTTTAAGAAAGGAGTGGGGCAGTATGGTATTTACTGAAAAAGTTTCTAAGAAGGGTACTAATATTGCTCATGCTTGACATATATTCTTTTGGCGAAAACCCAAGGGTGTGGCGGAGAAGTCTAGATTATGCGGGATAAAAGTTCAGAGAGATCGGAGTTCATATCTCAATAGAGATAAAAAATGTTAGATAATTTCTTGGTAGAGTTCCCCGGTATATATTCATGCTGGTGGAAGATAGTAAATACCGAGTAAATAGTTGAAGCACGCACAAATTGTCTAGACACAATCACTATTAAAAAACAACATATTCTTTGGCTAGGTGGGGTGGGGGACCTATATATAGTTTGCACTAAGGTTTTATTGATACTTCCAACAGAAAATTGTGATGTAATACCACCAAAACGGAAAAGACCAATAAGAGGTGGCATGATGAGGTAGAAGAGAACATGAAATTAACAGTAACTGCACAACAGAACAAGGAAATCAACTTTTCATTTGACCTCTTATGATTTGCAAGTTGTTGGAAATCATTTCATGAAAAGAACAAATTTGAATAATCATTTAAACACAAGAAGGAGCTGGTGGCTGTTTTGGTTTGGTGGTAGACAAAGCAGTTATGTAAAGTAGCACTAATGAAACATATATTAGTACAGCTTCTTTAAAGTAGTGATTCTTATCCTTAACTATCACAAATAAGACTAAAGCTCCTCTTTTGTGGTCTCTAATCATTAGATTTTGAATTATTAATTCTCAATTCCACTAACCACAGAGGTAGGTATTCAAGATTTGAAGGTTATGGATTTTCATAGCGATTTTAAGTTAATATATAATAATAACTGGGTTTACAATCACATATTTATATATACTTTACGAATTTCTTAACATAAATACATAATCTATGCAAAAGCTAGTGTTCCGTGAATGCATATTGTGAAGTAAGAAGATATTCAAGCCAATTCCTACTCAAAAGCGGAAAGAAATAAAAGGAATTTTTTTTTCTTTATTGGTTTTCGAGTGTTATTGGGATTTAGATCCTTTCTAGGTAAGACTTAGACCTAGTAGTATAAATACAAGCTAGCTATGATTTATTAAGGAGTACAGAAATTAGAACCTAAGTGTATTCCATCTTGTAACTTACTTTCTCCCTTGATAATAATAAAGTGTCGGCTATTCTCCCTGGACTAGGATCACATCGATCCGAATCATGTTAATTACTGTGTTTTTATCATTTTCGCATTAACAATTGGTATCAGAGTCCACATGACGTGAGATTTAGGAGACAAGGAGACTATGACATCTATGAAGTTTGAGGTAGCGAAATTTGATGGGAGAAGTAATAACTTCAACATATGGAAGATCGAGATCACGATGTTGTTATAGAGAGAAGGATCAATCTACGTTTTGGATGACTTGTATCCCTAAAATACGTCAGAAGCCGAGAAGCATAAGATTGAGATGGATGTGTTTAGCGCAATTTAATTATCCTTATCATACATCATGTTATGTGAAGTCAGTACTGATAAAATGGCGAGTTTATGAAAGAAACTTGAAGAACTCTACCAAAAGAAACCAGTAACAACTAGAATGTTGTTAAGGCAGTGTTTACACACCTTCAAGATGAAGACAGGTACAATTTTACAAGATCGTCTTGATGCTTTTAATAAATTGGCTATTGATCTTACTCATGCTCATATTATAGTGGGAGATGAAGAACTAGTGTGCACTCTATTGTTTTCATTATCATCGGCGTATAAAGAAGTAGTTAATTCAATGATGTACAGTAAAGAGGTGGTCACATTACAGATGGTAAGACATGCATTGAATTCAGATGGATTAAGAAACCATATCAACAATGGTGAGAAAGAGGACCATGGTGAGGGTTTGACGGTTAGAGGTCGCTCGAGCCAAAGAATGAGAGACAAATCAGTAGCTAGGTCAAAGTCTAGAAAAAGGGTGAGTAGAAAGGATCCTGAATGCTGGGGTTGTCATCAAAAGGGCCACTTTGAGAGGAATTGCCTGAATAGAAAGACTGATAAAATAATAGGCAGTGCATCTACGGTTCAGGTAGCTCAGATATCTAGAAAAGATTATGTGCTAATGGCTTTAACATATGACATTCAGACATATAAGTGGATTTTAGTTTCAGCTTGTACCTTTCACACGTGCTTCAGAAAAGATTGGTTTACTAGCTATGAGCAGACGAGTAGGATTGTACTTATGGGAAACGATGGCATCATAAGAACATTGTCTAATGTTCGACATATTCCCTCTATGAAAAATAATATGATATCTCTTAATACTTTTGATAAGCTCAAATACAAACATGCGGGTGAAGGTGAAATCTGCAAGATGACCAAAGGTTCTCTGGTTATGTTAAAGGCCAAACTGGAGGGTGGTCTTTATGTATTTATGGGCAGTACCATTTTAGGTATTGCGAATGCTGCAACCTCATAATTATCAGATGATGATAAGGCTAAGATGTGGCATATGAGCGTTAAGTCCATTTTAGGACTGTTTTCGAGTCTAGTTTAGAGAGTCTTTTAGGTGCATTTTCATTGTTTTGTACAGTATTATGCTTTGTTTGCTGTGTTTTCAGACAATAAGCGACTTTGATAGGAAATGGCGAATCAATGATGAAATGACCGATATTAAGGATGGAAATGTGCAACACGAGCCCAAGTAATCAACCAAGAAAGTCCATGAGAAGAGTGGAAGAAAACCTGAAAATCCAAAAAATAGAGCACATCGCCGTGGCGGCAAAATGTAGGGCCACGACGCTGAAAATTCAGAGAAGCTGCAGTTGTTTTGGCGTCGTGGCGCCATCCTGCAGGGCCACGACGCCTACGTGAGATTTTCTGTTTTTGGGCTGAATTTGACGAGGGTAAAAGGGTCTGAGACGCAATTTTTTTCAGATATAAAACCCCTAAACCCTGTCATTATTGATATCATACTTTGGAGAGGCAAGAATTGGAGGCAGACACAAGATTGGAGACTTCTTTTGTTCAAGTTTTTTTTTTTTATTTCAGTTTATGTTGGATATTAATTTAGTTCTTAGCATGACAATGTCTAGGAGCTAATTTCTTTATTAGAGTTTTCCGTCGAATCAACTTGAAACTCTTTTCATGCGTTAATGCATAGTTATTGATTTCTTCTTCAATTGTTAAGATCTATTCAACTTGTTATGATTGTATGATAATTAACTGATCGTTAATTGTCATAACTTATATGAATTCAAATCAAGATCTGAAAAGGGAGATTTGAATATGCTATAGTTGTTTAGACATAGGTTAAAATTGTGGACGAAAGTACTACGATACTTGTATAGTAATTAAGGTTATTACTCTTAATCCTCTTGTGTGGTAAAATCTATCATAGAAATATAGAAGGTTTCTGCATAAGGTTGAGTTTTTATATGTCCTAACGGAATATAGAACATGTTTGTTAACCTGCTGTCTTAATAAGAAGATGAATCTTTAGCATTGCATTAATAAGTGAAAGATTGGATAGTTGAGGAGATTGAAAGCCCTATTTCCTTCATAATTATTTTAAACCAAAGTATTATCATCTTTAGTGTAAATTCCTGCACTTTGTTTAATCTTAATTTTTAGTTCATAAACCAAACAAAGAACGTTAGCCAAATAGATACCATAGATTAGATATTCGGTACTTGATAAACCAGTCTCTGTGGATGATAACTCGGTCTTACAGATCTTTATTACTTGAACGATACGTACACTTGCGTAAGCATCTAGAAATATCGCAATAATGAGCGAGAGGGGGTTGGCAAGTTTGAGCAACCAAAACCTTTTGAAAGGTGAGAAGATTAGTAAACTTGATTTTTGTGAGCATTGTGTCCTTGGAAAGCAGAAATTGGTCAGCTTTAGCACGGGCAAGCATAAAATTAAAGGGGTACTTGACTATATTCATTCAGATGGGGTCCATCTCTGGTTCCATCCAAGGGTGGAAAGAGTTATCTTTTTTACTTTTATTGATGATTTTTCATGCAATGTTTGGGTATACTTCTTAAAGGCTAAAAGTGATGCTTTGAGAATTTCACAAACTGGAAGGCATTAATTGAATATATGTGTGGCAGAAAAATTAAGTGTCTTCGAACAGATAATGACTTGGAGTTTTGCAATGAAGAGTTTGATAATTTTTGCAAGATTCATGGTGTATTGAGACATAGAACTGTTAGGCATACACCACAATAGAATGGAGTAGCTGAAATGATGAATCACACTCTTCTTGAGAAAGCACGATGTATGCTCTCTAATGCCAAGGTGTCTAAGGAGTTCTGGGCGGTAGCAATAAATGTTGCTTGTTATGTTTGTCGCGACCGTTTTTGACCTCGGGATCTGAACGGTATCCGCAACATTGCTCTTTGGTGCGGTTCCCTGGATGGAGCAATAATGCTGATTTTGAGGAGTCGCCACCTAATTAGTTAAGTGAATTAGGATACTTGATTTATTGCAATAAAAAATACTGCAATTAATCTCCATTTAATGGTCTGCAAAATTAATGAGATTCTGGATCAGGGTTCCTTATTATCCTAAAGGGAAGGGGTTAGACATCCTTTAAGATCCGCTAACTTGCGGTTATCCGTTCAAACCTAGGTTAATTATTTATTGTCTTTTTTTTTATTCTACATATTCTAAGCAGTTTTCATAAACACTTAGTAAACACTTAGTAAAAGATCCCTTTTTAGGCCTTCTGCACAAGATGATCTTCGGGTACCTGCATAAACACTTAGTAAAAGTGTTAGTAATAGAATAAATAATTTTAAAGTAATAGCGAGAATTAATAAGTAAAACCAAAAATAAATCCGTCTTTTGTACAAGGGAGGCCTTGAAAATCAGACGGACATTCCTTCATCGGCCAATATTGCTAGAAACAATAAAATAAATAAAATCTTCAGATCCGCGCCAAAACAGTAATAGTTTTAAACACGGAGGGCTCAGATATATAAAAATAAAGTGGGACATCCTAAATAAGTCCGGCTGCGAAAATTCGCCCCGCCAGCGCATGTTGGTTATCCGGTGTAAGTGGAAGAAATCATCATTGCCCAAAAAGCTCCATTTTATTTTATTTTCCGTCTTTGCAACTGTGGAGTCCTCAAAAATCGACCAATGTAGTAGCGTGTTCAAATCAGTAAAATACAAGTGTAGCATCTAGTTCAAATCAGTGTATTACCCCAAGTATAACAATCAATTCATTATCAAAATACCAGCAAAATGCAGCCCGATAGAATCATAGCCAATGGCAAAGCGGAGCAGCGATCAACATGAATCCGCAGTAAAAAGAACAGCGAGCAGCAAACTAAAACAACAACAATATCACGAATAACCCAAAAACCAATAAACCAGCAAGCTAAAAACAACAACAATATCAGGAATAAACCAAAAATGGCAAAATAGTGTCGGGGTGATAGACAAATGATCAATACAGCGACTTTGATTCACCGACAAAACGTCCATTATCCCAGAAAACTCAGAATATTACCAAAGGGACCAAGTATTGTGCTAAAAATCAGTCCAACAAATAACCAAATAGAGCTGAACATAGGTCACCATTTCCGGCCAGAAACAAAACGAGAAATCAGTCCCAACAAACCACAATGTGGAATATATCAAAATATAGCCGAACCAGTCACCAAAAAATCAGTGCAACAAACATAACATATAACAACAAAGTTAAAGAATAAACAATAGTGTCGCCGGAGTTTTACTCCGGCCAGATTCAAACAAAAGGAGGACGGCGGAGTCACTTCCACGACGACGCTACGAGCGCGCCGCTATGGTGGGCGCGGGCGATGGTTGGTTCGAAGGTGTCGGGATAGTGGTGTTCGACGCAACTCCAGTCGGTCATCGCCTTCGGCGGGGCATTTGCAACAGTAGTAGTGATTGGTTGCTCCGGTTCATCGGAGCTTGAAGCTTCGTCGAGCAAGCGCAACGAGTAATGGAGTCTAAAATAATCGCCCAAAAGATGGGGTGTTTACCGTGTGGGTGTATGGACTGCTGATGTTACCGTGGTGAGGTTCGCGGCTGAGGGGAGTGGCGGCGATGGGAAGTGGCATGTGAGTGTGTGTGGGTGTGTTGTGTTGTGTTGTGAGATGAGGAAGAAGAAGAGTTAAAATGGAGAGTTAATGGTGAGGTCTGTGAGATTTACGGCTGAGTGATGTTGTTGTTGTGGGTGTTAGGTCGACGGCGAGCGGCGGGGGTCGATGGTGAGCTTTGTTCACGGAACCGAGCTCGGTGATGGGCGACGCGCGGTTCGATGGTAGTTTTAGGGTGAGAGAGATAAGGGTGTGTGATGTGCGGCTGGTTGTGTGTATGTTGTTGGTATTTTATTTATAGGGGGTATTTAGGTTTAGGGTTTTGGGTATTGGGGGAAAAGATGAAAGGTGTACTGGACCTCATTTTTGGGTCTCAATTTGGCTTCGGTTTTCGGCGGATTGGAATGATCCAGATTGTGCCTCGGACTGGACTGATTTGACAAAAATGCAAAACGGGTTTATTATTTAAAAGAAAATTATTTAAAAAGATGCAAAATTATTAAAATGCAAATGCCGATGCAATAATAATAAAATACAATATTTAACAAATATTTAATGTCTAATTAAAAGTAAAGACGGGATGCCAATTAATTATTTAAAGAGATGCAAAATTATTAAAATAAAATGATCGCGCAATAATAATAACATAATATTTGAAAATGTTTAATACCTAATTAAAAGTAAAAACGTGATGTCAATTTACAAAAAATAAAACAACATAGAATGTTAGGTAAAAAAATATACAAAAATGCCAAAATATGGTGATTAAAATGTGGTGTCCTAAAACACTTAAAATTGCAAGAATGTCCAAAAGATGGGTCAAAATTGGGTGTCAACAATGTTGTTAATCGTTCTCCACTGTCAGCGATTGACTTTAAAACTCCAAATAAGGTATGGTCAGGTAAACCGTCTGATTACTCATACTTTAGAATCTTTAGGTGTCCCGCATATTATATAAGTGATGGAAAACTAGAACCTAGAGTTTGAAAAGGTTTATTTATAGAATATGATGAAGGGGTAAAAGGATATAGAATATGGTGTAGATCCTCTTAAGCTAGTAATAAGTAGAGATGTTACATTTGATTAAGCCTTTGTGCTTGATACTAGAAAGACTTCTATTGAGTTTGTAGAACAGAAAGGGGTGAAACAACGTTGCGCCATTCTTACAACAGAATCGATGGAGAAAAATATGAAACTCACAGAAGAGGAGGATCAAGTAACTCAGATGGAGTCAGATAATGAAAAATCTCACACAGTAATACCTGCAGCTGAACCATACAATATAGCTACTGGAAGGGACAAACGAACTCTGAATCCTAATCCAAAATATTATCCCCAGCCTTCGCAAGCTAATCTTATGGCCTATGAATTAGCTACTGTCGAGGAGGAAATAAAGGATCTGGAACCCTCAAGCTATACAGAAGCTACTATGTGTGGTGAAACTGATCAATAACATTTAGCCATGACCGAAGACATGGATTCTCTACACAAGAATCAGACATGGGATTTGGTGAGTCTACCAAAGGGGAAGATAAATGTTGGTTACAAATGGGTCTTCAGAAAAAAGGACGAGATTCTGGGTGTAGAAGATGCTAGATACAAAGCGATATTGGTTTCTAATGGCTTTTGTCAAAAGGAGGGAATCGACTACAATGATATTTTCTCATTAGTCTTGAAGCATAGCTTAATTCGTTTGTTACTAGCTTTGGTTGCCCATTATGACTTGAAACTTTATCATCTTAATGTCAAGACTGTATTCTTACATGGTGAACTTGAAGAGGCGATCTTCATGAATCAAACCGAGGGTTTCTTTATGAAAGAAAAAGAAGAATAGGTTTGTCAATTGATGAATTTTTTGTATGGTTTGAAACAGTCCCCATGACAATGGTACAAGAGATTTGATGCGTTCATGATTACTAAAGGTTTCTGAAGAAGTGCATTTGATAGCTGCGTGTATCACATAACAATGTCTGGTAATTCATATATTTATTTAATATTATATATTGATGATATGCTTAGTGCTGCTAATAGTATGACAGAGATAATTGAATTGAAGAAACGGCTAAGTAAGGAGTTTGACATGAAATATTTAAGTGAATCTAATAAAATCATTGGAATGGAGATTCACAGGAAGAACGGTGAGGTACAAATTTTACAGAAGAAGTATATTGAGAAGGTACTTCTGAGGTTTGGCATGGATAAATGTAAACCCGTTACTTTACAGTTAGCACAACATTCCAGACTTTCTTCTTTGATGGCACCGCAATCAAAGTAAGATGTGGAGTACATGTCAAAAGTTCCTTATTCTAGTGCAGTTGGTAGCATTATGTATGTTATGATTTGCAGTTGGTAGCATTATGTATTTTATGATTTACACTCGGCCTGATATTGCTCAAACAGTAAGTGTGGTAAGTTGATTCATGTCTAATTTGGGTAAGACACATTGGGAAGCAATTAAGTGGATATTGAGGTATCTTAAAGGTTCTTCGAATGTTGGTCTAACTTTTGTAGGATGAGAAATGAAGGATTTTCGTCCCTTGGTTATGTGGATTTTGACTTTGCAGGTGATCTTGATATAAGGATATCAACAACGGGCTATATCTTTACTCTTGCAGGTAGTGCCATAAGCTGGAAGGCAACTCTCCAGTCTATAGTTGCTTTGTCCGCAACAGAAACTGAAAATATATGGCAGCAACAGAAGCAGTAAAAGAGGTTATATGGTTGAAAGACTTGGTGTCAGGATTTAGTAGAATTCAACATGAACCAACTCTAAAATATGATAGCCAGAGTGCTATTCACTTGATAAAAAATCAGATTTTATTATCACACCAAACATATTGATATTAGATTATATTTTATTCGTGATGTTGTTGAACAAGGCACAGTTAAGGTCTTGAAGGTTGACACAAAGGACAACACAATGGATATGTTGACCAATGTGGTTTCTCTTGTCAAGTTCATTCATTGAATGAATTTGGCAGGAATTCGCATCAACTGATGCGTCAGGATGAAGAACGGCAGGGCAAGCTAGAGCTACTAGTATGTACAAGGTTTCAGTTAGTGTCTCTTATTTCCTACACGAAGTTAGCTCATATAGGCTTAGAGACATTGGACTGAATGACGTTCATATGGAAGCTCGAAATTCATCTCAAGGTGGAGGTTGTGAAGTTGAGAAGATCTTAAAGTCAATTCCTACTCAAAAGCGGAAAGAAATAAAAAGATTTTTTTCTTTGTTGGTTTTCGAGTGTTATTGGGATTTAGATCATTTTTAGGAAAGACTTAGACCTGTAGTATAAATACAAGCTAGCTATAGTTTATTAAGGGGTACAGAAATAAAAACCAAAGTGTATTTCATCTTATAACTTACTTTCTCCCTTAATAATAATAAAGTGTTGGTCGTTCTCCGTGGACTAGAATCACATCGATCCGAACCACGTTAATTACTGTGTTTTTATCGTTTCCACACTAACATATATATTATGCTCTACGTCTGCAACTGACTAACCATTAAGCGTCTCATACATAAATCAAGTTATCATTGGTGTTTAGGGCTTGATTTTGGGCACTTCGATTACGTTATGAGATATCTGCTACCTCCTCCTAGCATAGGATACCGAGCAATTCTCACTATGACTTAGGCATATGAAAATAAATCCTAAAACTAAACACTTCTCCATGAACATATTAGAAGAACACCTATGTAGAGGGCTCTGAATCGAACAGAAGTGATTAGGTTTTCACGAATTACAAGTCTAATTTAATGAACTATTTGCAGAGAAACATTCAACCATTTATTCTGTACGCCAGTGAGAGCTACGAAACAAATTATTTGTTGGAAATTTAACTATGTGGGATTGAGTTTTTTCCGTCTTTAGTGACTTAAACACGTGGGGCCCACATGTCGAAAACATCATTTCTTCGCACATTCCTAATCTACTAAATGAGTAGATGATAATAGTGTCAACTATTGTCAAATTTCGTTAAGAAATGAAAAAGATATTGGTACAGAAAGTAAGGTGTTTGAGACATAAAAAGATAAAATGTTTTTGGCCAAATAAACAAAATTTCCACGTAGGTAGAAGATGGAAGGATTGAGCACATATAAACTATTTTTGAGTAAGGGTTTGGGACCCCAAGGGGTAACCCATGTGTTTGGAAGAAGGATGACCTAGGTGAGCTTGGGTTCAGGGCTAAACACCACACGCGGGCCGCCGCCCGTCGGGCTGCGGGCTATTTTCCGAAATTTTCTTTTTGGTCCCTGAAATGTTTCTTATTTACATTTTGGACCTAAAAGTTTCGAAACGTTGCAACGACTCTGAAGCGTTGCAACAACAGATTCGCCCCATCTTCTTCCCTATATATTCTTTTGTTCAGTTCGAAGAACAAAGACATTGAAAAATTCAGAGACAGAATTCTCTCCAATCCTCTCCTATGCAGTCTTTCTATATTCTTTTTTTCGCCAGAATCAACTTTATTTGCTTTATATTTTTGTTGTTTTATCTTGGGAGACTATTGTCTATTACCGTAAAAGCATATATACAGGGCAATCTTATCTTAAAGACAGAGAGTCATCTCTCGACTCAGCCAATTCCGTTCTGTTTAATAGACAACACTTTTTTTTCTTACAATTTTACATTGTTTAAAACAATGGACTTGCTTATTTTCTTATCTCTGTTTTCTCTAAAAAAAAGAAAAAAGAAGAAGAGGAAGAAGAACATTGAGAGAGCATCAAGTATCTTGAGAAGTTAACACTTCCTGTTTAACAGTTTACCCTGCCCCTGTAGGGGATAAAAACTTAATTCTGTCAAGTTGATTCATATGATGAGTAAACAGAGCATAATAAGCTACTTGATGAAGTGGATATTGACTCAACATTTATTAGGATGACTGGATGAAGGTGACTTTGGTACCACGGTCACTATGTTGTTCGAACTCTTCAGAAATGATGCTGAATTCGTGTCGGATTCTCAAAAAATACACCACTTTTAAAGGATCTGACATGCACCCAACAACATTTTTGAAGAGTCCGAATAACATAAACCAAAAATCACGGATCACGAAAGCCATTTCTTAGGAAAATATTTTTGGTGATGAAGTTATTTTCTAATGTTCGGTAGCAAATGCAAGGTAAGACTAAGTACAATAGACACTTGTGGTCCGGCCCTTTCCCGGACCCCGCGCATAGCGAGAGCTTACTGCCCTTATTTGTCATCAAAATAGGAAAATTACTTTTCTCACTTATGAGCAGAAGTCATTTTCCATACGACTATCTTAACTTAGTGGGCTATCTTCTGTCTGATACAAGGGAAAATCCTGAACTAGTCCCAAATTATGACTTAGCTTTTGGTCTTAAACCAAAAACTCCAATTTTGATCAATTCTAATTTTGCATCAATGAGGTGCAAAATGAACTAGACTAATGAATTCAAGGAATCAAGGTGCTACCCCTGGCTATCCCCTAAATGCCAATTGCATTTTTTCTTTCCCCTTGTAACAGTGAGCACAAGAATAAAATGAAATGCATTATGAATTAGAGGATACAAATGCAAGCTGTAATTGTGCTTCTTCTTATCTTCTACAGAAATGAAAACAAGGAACTACAAACTAAAACTACCACAATTTTCTTAAGGAACTTTAATTACTTGACTTATTTGCTAACCATCTTGAATGACTAGTAATATCAACATGAAGGTGCTCAGTCTTCTCACTGAACCTTCTACACCTCTGAATTAATTCATCATAAAAGGGACATTTGCTTGCTGAACTCTGCGAATCGTCGTGGCAGCTGCATACTTAGCTTAATCTCCCAATGTATTTAATCAAACCTCAAACACACTTGAAGAAATAACTCATAGCTCTCTTAATTAATGAGCAGCCAGCCCTCTTTAGTTCCAGAGTTGTTGTTGCTGATTCTTGGTAGTGGCACTTCTTTTGTTTTTTCGTAAGAAATATGGATCAAATTTTGACTAATTCCCAGCTGATCACATAGTATTGTACTGACCAAACTGAAGTCCTTGCAGAACAACACTATGCATGCCATGTTCATGCAACTTTAGTCCATATGTCTTGAATCCTATATCTGTTTCTAGATTTGGCAAATTGTACTCACATAAGGCTTTCTGTGGAGAAGGAACAGATATATCTGTATGATTCTCCGGCAAAGGAGATTTCATTTCTATAAGATTGACAGTTGTAATATCATGTATGCTTGATCTTCTCTTATCTTTACCCCCGGAAAGCTGCCTGATAAAGTACTTCTGAGCATGGCTAGCTACTTGAGTTGGAGTTCTTGTGGTCACAAAATTGCGAGAGATATTTCTCCAATCTCCTTTTCCATACTTTTTCAGCCCCAACAGAAATTGCCTGATCAAAATGTAGAAAACAATTTCAAAATTTGCACGAAAAACAGAATCATCTATCTTGACGAATTGCAGCATACTCCGAATTCCAAAGCATTTAGTTATTCGAACTAACATTATTAAAACTGAACTATAGCCATTTAGAAGGGTTAATTTCATCAATGGTCACTAAACTTACTCTTTGTAACACTAAAGTCACAAAATCATTTTTTCTAACAGTAAAATCACTAAACTTTTATAATTACTAGTCACCTGTGCTCTTCCTCGGTCCATGGGACTCCCTTTTTCCTTTCGTGTTCAGAAGATCGATTTGATGTGTTTGGCTTGCCAGAAGGACCATAGAATCGCTTGTTGAAGTCGTGGAAGCCGCCTTCTTGATCATCATGATTAATCCACTCCAATGTGAATGAATTACTAGTTGTGTAGCCAGGTACTGGTATTAATCCAGCCTCTATATCACTAATATCTTCTACCAATTCTCTATACTGTTTGATCACATCGTTCACAGTCTTTCCAGGTATCATCGCCGCTACATTATACCATCTATCCGGAGTCTCCTTGTCAAATAACGCTAGCGCATCCTCGAACCTCTTGTTTTCTTCAGCAGTCCATCTTGTTTCCTTATTTTCCTCAAATAACCAATTTGAGTTTCTAAAGTATGTTGCTGCAGGAGGAGAAAGAAATCCCATTTCCCTACTCATGTTTCCTTGTTTATTTACATATACAAAATTAGCACCACCAGCAAGAGGAGAAGTGGCAGCCTAGTTGTGTTTTTTCTTGGTAAAAATATGAGAAGTGGGGTTTGTTTTTATGGCATCAAGAAGCAATTGAGGGGAATCTGAATAAGACTTTTTGGAAAGTAGTAGTATAAGGTGAGAAATCTAAGAATGACCACCCAACTTTCCAAAACCCAAGGAAAATTAGAAAACAAGTAGATCTTGCAAGTGAATATTAAGCATTTGAGGTCTTAAGCAGATCTAAAACACTTATAATCTACACCAAGTATAGAAGAAGCTAGCAATAGAATAAGAATAGAATTATTGTATAGAAACTGGGACATAGTCCTTAAGAGGAAAAGGGGCAAAAATAAGGAAGAGAAAACAGAAATATTTCCAGGAGTTAGGGGGAAAATTCCTTTTTTTTCCTAGAAATAAAAATTGAGAGTTGTGCTATTAAAACCAAAAAGTATAACTAGTGAACAAACTTAAAGAAATGCATCTGCATCTGGTAGAATTTTGCTTCTTACTTTTCATCTTTTATATATATATATATATATATATATATATATATATATATATATATATGCATGATAATTGATAGCTAACAAATACTTCATCCATGCCAGTTTATGTGACACTATATATTTTCATATTAGGTGTGCTTGTGGCCTATATCAAGGCAATTAAGGACATGTACGAGGGTGCCATGACCCGGGTTAGGATAGTGGAGGTGCACCTGAACACTTTCCGATCGTGATGGAGTTGCATCAGAGATCAACCCTTAGCCCGTTTCTATTTGCCTTAGTGATGGATGAATTGACACACCATATTCAAGAGGAGCTGTCGTGGTGTATGTTATTTGCAGATGATATAGTTCTTATTGATGAAACACGCAGTGAGGTTAATGATAGGTTGGTAGTTTGGACTTAGAGTGTAAAGGTTTTAGGTTAAGCAGGACTAAGACAGAGTTTATAGAGTGCAAGTTCAGTGACGTGACGCAGGAGACATGCGTGGAAGTGAAGATTGAGACACAAGCTATACCCAAAATAGAAAGCTTTAAGTACCTTGGGTTCATAATATAAGGAGATGTCGCACATCGTATTGGAGCAGGATGGACGAAATGGAGGCTCACCTCCAAGGTGCTTTGTGATAGGAAGATGTCGCCTAGGCTGAAAGGTAAGTTCTACAGAGTGGTGTTTCGACCAATATTGTTGTATGGAGCCGAATGCTGGCCAGTCAAGAACATTTACGTTAAGAAGATGAAGGTAGCGGAGATGAGGATGCTCATATGGATATGTAGTCATACTAGGAGAGATATGATTAGAAATGAAGTTATACGGGATAAGGTCGGAGCGGCCTCTGTGGAAGACAAGATGAGATAAGCGAGACTGAGATGGTTCGACATGTGAAGAGGAGGTGTGAGGATACACCAGTTAGGAGGTGTGAGAGATTAGCGATAGTAGGAGTTATGAGAAGTAGAGGTAGGCCGAATAAGAACTGGGAAGATGTGATTAGACAAGACATGACACAACTTCAGCTGACTGAGGACATGACCTAAGATAGGAAGATTTGGAGATAGAATGTTAGTAGGTCGTTAAATTTTGTCGCATTGTGTGTGAGAGAGGTAGGGGTTAACCTCCTCTTCTCTTTTTCTTTGTTGTATTATTTAGGTTTCGCGTAGATTCCTACTCTTATATGTGTTTTGCTATGTGCTGCTTCTTTATTTTGTATTATAATATCTTGCTATCTTATTTTCTTTGAATTTCTGCATTGACTACATTTTTTTTGAGTCGATGGTCTATCGGAAGCAACCTTTCTACCCCATATTACCCTCCCCAAACCCACTTATGAGATTATATTGGGTATGTTATTGTTATTTATGTATTTTCGTATTAATTCATTTAGAAAAGAATGACTTTCAGAAACAATTAACTTCACCATATAATTATATAATATGTGATTTGTTAGACCACTAAATTCATGACTAATTAAACACTGTCATATAATTTGTGATGGAAAGAGTGTAAATAATAAATACTTAGAGGTCGTTTGGTAGCTGGTTAAAGTTATGCAGGGTTTAGTTATTCCACCTTCTATACTGCATAAATTATGTCATAACGTATACATGTATTAGTTATGCGGGTTTGTAAATTGCAAATCAAATATCATATTAATTTTATACATGAACAACTTACCTCTTAATCAGCTACCAAATGTGATATTACATAGGTAGAATTTACTATGTGCGTAACTCACCCCAATCCAGCTGCCAAACGACCCCGCCCTTAAGTATTATGTTAGAGAGTGATGCACAGGGCAGAAAATAAGGACAGAGAGAGTGAAAATTATTTGTGTCCAGATGTCATTGGGTAATGTGGGAGGTCATTTTGGGTGTGTTGAGATAGAGATCCTCTCAGTTCTAAAACAAAAAGGACAACATGTCATTGTCCATAGAGCTGCCTGTTACAAAACAAAACATTGAAGACAGCATAGGCATTAATATTTTTTTGGGGTGAAGTTTTGGTTACTAATGTTGAGATGTTGAGATAAAGTTAGGTACAAATGTAGTTAGAAGAGGAGCCTCTTGTAGGAGCCTTATAACTAACTCTTATTCTTGAGTTTACTTGTATAAATACTCTTCTTTAGTGTACTTTGTATTACAACATATTAATAAAAATCACAGACCATGGAGTCTTCTTCTTCATCTCTCTTTTATAATTTTTCCTCTTCTTCATCTTTAAGTGTTAATGCATGTGAATATGTTATGTCTCAATTGTATCGAGGAGTCATCCCTCGACTATATCAACACAGTAATTGCTTAATGTGTATCAAGGTGTTTTCGATAAGATCATCTTCTCGGCTATATCAAAGAGTCTCTTCCCCAAGAGTCATTTCCTCGAACATGTCAAAGGCATTGATTGCAGGTTCTCTCTTCCTTGAAGGTGTTGATTGCAGCAGTGAATGCAATTCTCAACATGGTATCAGAGCAGGTTGTTATCCACATCAAGTCTATTTGTTGCTGCGAAGATCTGTAAGGAAAAGTCAAGATCATACTAATATTCTTGAAAATTCTGATATTCATCTATTTTTCTGATATTCCTTCATACATCTTCCCTTGTTTCTTATTCTTGTAAGTCAAATATAGATCTGCAATTGCTATATTATACCTTAAAAATAATATCAAAAATTTGCAGAAGAATCTATAAAATTCAAGAAACATACTACTTCTTATTGTTCTATTCTAGAAAGACTTAAATCTTGTGACCTTCTGATATTGTGCCAGAAAAAATCTTACTTCTTGGTTATCTTGATATTGTATCATAAATATTTCTTCTGTTCTCAGTTAGTTAGAACCAAAAATTCTTGATCAGAATTTTTTTCCTGTTATTCTGCATTTCTTAATCTAGTGCTTCAGTCTTGTTATTGAAAAATGGGCATAGAACTACCCAGCACAGAACTAACCACTGAGAGTAATGACACTCCTGGATCATCTACAACACCCATGCCCTCAATACCAAGAGAAACTGCAGGAATTACCTCTGTCACCACTGTGTTTGACCATAACTATCCCCTATACTTACAAGCTTCAGATGTAAGTGGAGTTTCCTTGATCTCCTTCCAACTTTTGGGGTCTGAAAAATATGCTGTCTGGAGCAAGTCCATGAATATTGCTCTGCTGGGAAGGAACAAATTAGGTTTTGTAAATGGAAAATGTACAAAGAATAAGTATGGGATGGAATGGTGGGATCAGTGGGATAGGGTCAATGCAGTAGTACAAGCATGGCTAATGAATGTTGTGTCTAGCAGTCTACTGTGTGAAGTCCTATTGCAGAATCAGCCTATGAAGTGTGGGAAGATCTAAGGGAAAGGTTTGACTAAGTAGATGAATCAAGAACCTATGATCTACATAGGAAAATTGCTACTCTATCACAAGGAAATGCTAGTGTTGCTGAATACTACACTAAGCTTAAGAATCTGTAGGTGGAATTTCAGGCCATAGTGCCACCTCCTAACTGTGCATGCCCTACTTCCAAGGATTTTGCAGATTATCTACAGAGACATAAGTTGTACCAGTTCCTCATGGGGTTGAATGAAAACTACATCATGTTAGGAGTCAAATTCTACTCGTATCCTCTCCCCCACAAAATAAGGCTTTATTCTATGATGTGATGAAAAAAAAAAAAAAAAAGTGTTAGTAAGTGTGTTACCTTGGAGAGCTGCTAGTCGTCCAAGCAGGGATGAAATGGGGTAATATGAATTCTACTGCTATATACTCAAAGACTACAACAGCAGGAAGTCAAAAGTCTAAAAGGAATACCAATTTATTCTGTGATGAATGTAAGATGGGGGCAACACAAAGGAGTTTTGCTATAGAGTAGTTGGTTACCCTCATAGTTTTAAATCAAAGAGAAAGGAACATGTTTCTCACAATGTTTACAATAGGGGTTCTGAACACACATCTGGAAGCACTAAGACCAACTGGCAAGTTGAAGGAGCACCAAGATTCTCTCAAGACTAATATGACCAGATTGTAAAGTTGTTGAACAAAAACCAAGTGCAGACATAAGTATCTCAGAACTCAGACCCTCAAGGTACTCAATCATCTGCAAATTTAACAGGTATATCTGAACTCAAAGCTTTACATGTCTTTAATATAGTCAAGAAATGGATAGTAGATATAGGCTCCAAGATGGACTTTTATGTGTTAGTTAGTTAGTCAAATAGTATACAAGATCCTGGGAAAATAGGTCTAAATGTACAAGCTAAACAGAAGAGTACTGTTGCAAAAGAAGATATTAATCTGTAGCATAGAAGGTTTGGTCACACCTTTAGTAAGGTACTAAGCAAATTAATTAATGCTAGTATTGATGAGATAGCTAGAACAATAAAGACTTGTAATGTTTGCCCTTGTGCAAAACAATGTAGACTACATTTTCCTAGTAGTAGTACTTACAGTAATAGAGCATTTGATATTGTGCATATGGATGTATGGGGTCCCTATAAAGTTTAAACTCATAATGGCAAGAAATAATTTCTTACTATTGTGGATGATTACACTAGAATGACTTGGATATACTTACTTAAACTAAAATCAGAAGTATGTGTGGTCATTAACCAGTTTCTTGCTTATGTGTCTACTCAATTTAATCAAATACCTAAGGTAGTTAGAACTGATAATGGTGTAGCTGAGAGATAACATAGGCACATACTAGAAATTACCAGAGCCATAAGGCTACAGGCAACAATATATTTAATCAATAGACTACCATCATCCAAGACTGATACTACACCCTATGGGCCTATATCACAAAAAAATTTCCATAAGTCATATAAGAACTATAGGATGTCTGTGTTTTGCTAATGATCTAACAATCACTAATAAGCTGCAATCTAGAGTTAGAAGGTGTGCTCTGATGGGCAACCCAAAAACTCAAAAAGGGTACATACTATATGATCTTCATTCTAAAGTTCTCATTGTTAGTAGAGATGTTAAGTTTAGAGAAACTGAATACCCTTTTAAGGAAAATATATCTAATGTGCATGTGTTTCAGAATCTACAAGGTAATAATAATGATCAGGTTATACATCAGGATATCACACAAAACAACTCAGCTGAATCACAAAAGGATTATGTAGATACTACTAGCACAGAGACTGTTGAAGTTACTAATACTAATGAAAATAATATAGACAAGAGAGACTCAAGGGAATTACAACCCTTAAGTTCCACCACTGAAGTACCAGGTGACAGTCTAGCAGCTAGGATATCTAATAGACCCAAACAACCTCCAATATGGCTTAAAGATTTTATTACAACAAATGCCAATAATGTACTTTATCCTATAGCTAACTATATGTCTTATGACCACATAAATACTAGATACCAAGCCTTTTTAAGTTCATTCTCAGAAGTAACAGAACCTAGAGGTTATAATGAAGCATCCAAAGATCCTAGGTGGGTAGAAGCAATGAAGGCAGAAATAGAGGCTTTACAAGAAAACCACACTTGGGAAATTGTTACTCTGCCAGAAGGAAAACAACCAATAGGCTGTAAGTGGATTTACAAAATCAAATATAAAGACACTGGTGAACTAGAAAGATTGAAGGCTATATTAGTGGCAAAATGATATAGTCAACAAGAAGGGATAGACTATCAAGAGACCTTATCTTCAGTGGTCAAAATGGTAACTGTAAGGACTATACTGTCTATTGCAGCTTCTAGAGGTTGGTGTATCCATCAAATGTATGTATATAATGTCTTTCTTCAAGGGGATTTATATGATGAGATATTTATGGACCTTCCACAAGGATTCATTAGTCAAGGGGGCAGATAAGTATGTAGACTAATTAAGTCCTTATATGGGCTCAAGCAAGCACCTAGACAGTGGAACTTTAAGCTCACAGAGGCCCTAGTTCAGATGCAATTCAGGCAGTCTCAGTTTTATCATTCATTATTTATAAAACAAACTAACCAAGGTATGACTGTTATACTAATATATGTGGATGATATCTTAATTACAGGAGACAATATAAGACTCATAAAAAAGACTAAGCACTCTCTACAAGATGTCTTTAAGATGAAATACCTAGGGGAATTAAGATACTTTCTAGGAATAGAGTTTGCTAGGTCCAGTAAATGTATCCTTATGCATCAAAGAAAGTATGCTTTAGAACTCATTTCTGAGCTAGGATTAGCTGCAGCCAGACCTATCAATACACCCACTGATTGTAATATGAAACTTACCAAAAACAAATATGATGAATATAAAAATCAGCAGATAACAGACAAAGAAAAACCAATCACAGAGGATGAACCAATAAGTGACATTAGCTCAAATCAGAGATTAATTGGTAAGCTGTTATACCTCACCCTTACCAGACCAAATATTGCCTATAGTGTACAAACACTCAGCCAGTTCTTACAAAAACCAAAGAAGTCATATTTTAATGTTGTAATCAGAATAGTAAGGTATATAAAAGGTCAGCCAGGACAAGGGATACTTATGTCTAGTAATAAACAAGATACATTAATAGCTTATTGTGATGCAGACTGGGCTTCAGTCCACATACAAGGAAATCTATTACAGGTTATTTGGTAAAATTTGGAGACTCACTCATATCTTGGAAATCAAAGAAGCAAAGAACTATCTCTAGGAGCTCTGCTGAATCAGAATATAGAAGTCTAGCTAGTACAATTGTTGAGCTCACTTGGTTGATAGACCTGTTGAAGGACATTGGCATCAATATCATAAATCCAGTCACAGTATATACAGACAGCAGGTCAGTAATACAAATGGCAGCAAATCTAGTGTTTCATGAAAGAACCAAACACATAGAGATTGATCTACATTTCATAAGGGAGAAGATACAAAAGGGGATGGTACAAACAGAGTATATAAGCATTGCAGAACAGCCATCAGATCTTCTTACCAAAGGTCTAAGTAGAATACAACATCTTCATCCGTGTTCCAAGCTTGGTTTGCTGAATATTTTCCAGCATCCAGCTTGAGGGGGCCTGTTGAGATGTTGAGATAAAGTTAGTTACAAATGTAGTTAGAAGACGAGCCTCTTGTAGGAGCCTTATAACTAACTCTTATTCTTGAGTTTACTTGTATAAATACTCTTCTCTAGTGTACTTTGTATTACAACAGATTAATAAAAATCACAGACCATCGAGTCTTCTTTTTCATCTCTCTTTTATACTTCTTCCACTTCTTCATCTTTAAGTGTTGCTGCATGTGAATTTGTTCTGTCTCAATTGTATCGAGGAGTCATCCCTCGACTGCATCAACACAGTAATTGCTTGAAGTGTATCAAGGTGTTCTCGACAAAATCATCTTCTCGGCTATATCAAAGGGTCTCTTCCCCAAGAGTCATTTCCTCGAACATATCGAAGGCATTGATTGCAGGTTCTCTCTTCCTCGAACATATCGAAAGTGTTGATTGCAGCAGTGAATGCAATTCTCAACAACTAAGGTTTAGTGTCATGAAAGCGTAGGCATTACAAATGTATACTCTTTTGATTCTACCAATTATAAGTAAATCAAGACGAGGGTGAATTTAATAATATGACGTTAATTTTTCCTATCATGATTATGTCATAATGATGATTGTCTGTTGAAACTATTTTTAAAGAGTAATCTGGTACATGAAGCGTCTTGCATTTATACAAGGTTTTAGAGATTTACAGCATGACGAAGGTGTGTGATGTAGACAACTTAGTCATTTTGACGAAAGTATTAGTGGTTTGATCCAGGAGCTGATTTAGAGGGGGCCCAGGGTGTTTACCCGAACATACTCGACAAAAAATTATAGTGTATATATAGGATGAATTTTCTGTTTTTATGTACATATATTATCTTTTGAACACCATAAACAAATGAAAAATGTTAGCTCAAGTGGTATAGAGTGTTCAAAATTGTCTTTAGCATCTTAGGTTTGATTCCCAATGCCGCCACTGATTTAATCGACGACTTGAACTCATGCCTGTATTAATCGACGAAGATAGTTTACAGTTTCTTTGTGCCTCCGAATATCCCTAATTCTAAAACTCTTTTTAATTAAAATATCGTCATCAAATGGTAAAAATGACTTAATTAAGCGTAAGTTATTTTCTATTACTTTAACTCTTATTTCACTTGTTTCTCTCTATTAACAATGGAGTAACTAGTCTCCCGGACATAGCTGGATGACAACGGATGAAAACTTAAACTCCCTGCAACGTGGGTTCGAACCCTGGTGGGAGCAATTTGCTCTCTTATGGGGTAGGACCTTGTAGGTGATATCAATTGCTCTATTCTCAAACCCTGGTCATTCAGACACATCCCGCGATTTACTGGTAGTAGTGTTGAGGGATCAGTGCTACTATCTCCAGGAATAGTCTGACGTAAGACAGGAACCTGGATATAAAAAAAACAATGGAGTAACTATCTTTCTTGGCATTAATACTCAAAAGCATCTTCAGAATCCATGTCATATAGCTCACCTTCTACTACCATATTAGCGTATTTCATGTATCTTATTATCAAACCAAATGCTAAAAATGATACATATCTAGCAAAGTAATTTTAGGGATAAAACACTCCAGAACAACTACTTACTTTAGTGAAAAAAGAAAAACAAAAAATTATTAATCCTTTTTTTTTTTAATTTCACCCTTACTACTTCAAAAAAGCGTAGTTTTATGTAAGGAATACATATACATGTAATTCAGTCAAATATCCTTCATGATTAATTAATGCTATTACTAAATAATTTTCTTAATGAATATACTAAATTCTTAACCGACAAATACTGCACCCTGAGGGAAAATAAGGAGATAGTGATCATGTCTCATGGAGGTTAGAATAAAAAGGCTAATCATATTTGGTATGTCAAAGTGGTTCACTACAAAAAAAAGGTTTAACCGTCACGAAAGGTCTTTCTGAAATGAACTGGTATTGCCACTTGAAGCATCAGTTTTGATTGGCAACTGAGCACATCCAGATGTTGTACTGTAAGGACTAAGAATTCTTTGCCTAGAAGCAGTACGCATACGCTTTGTTGGAATAGACGCATTAAGATTGCTAGATGGCCTTTTTCCCAGTTGCATAGATTCATGAGCAAGTTTGTATTCCGCACGTTGTGTAAATGGTACATCAGTGCGAACTGCATATGGTCTTCCACTATACGCCTTTATGTGGATCTTCCTTTTCTTCTGGGAAAATCTTGATGGTTTGTTACCTTCATTGGCAACTGATGTATCATATGGACTTGTATCTCCTTCATCCTCTTCAAATGCATAGTCTTGAGATCCAAACTCTTCAAAGAGATACAACAAGAAATATGACCAACTAGAGAAAAAAGTTCCAGGAGGTAACAATCTCCCAAGAACATAAAAAATTAAAAAGAGAACAGAAAAGAAAGAAAACCTGGAATTGTATCGCATGGCAATGTCTCCACCTCTTCATGCATGCTACTACCAGATTATGAGTAAAATTCCTCAAGAAGTGTGAAATGAGCTCTGCAAAGCTCTTGACCACAAGTTAAAACAAAAACATGTTAACCAAGAAAAACTTTCCTGTGTGGCAGGTAATGCAAGGGAAAGAAATCACATTTCCTCCTGTTAATTGTACTCTATTAGTCAAAGTACAGCTTAGACTTTGGACTGCATGTAATAACTTTCTTTACATAAGTATACACAGAATGCTAAAGAAAATAACTTGGTTGTTCAAACAAACAACTTACATCGAAAGAACAATGTTCCCCATTACATTAAAACCTATCAAACATAGCGATCATATAAATCTCATTTTAAGGAAGTTCGGTCATGTAATCCATAAAAGGAGAAAACCCGCCAAACTGTACATTCTATTTGTAATACCCCATTTTCGACCGGAGTCGAAATGGTGTACTAAGTATGAGACATATGGTTGATTCCTAAATTGTGTTTAAGGAGTCGCCACCTAATTATTTTAAAGTTGAATTAGGACATCTACTTAGCAAAAATCTGCTAAAAATAACTCTAATTAATGGTCTGCAAAACTTTATGAGATTCTAGGTAAGGGTTCTTTATTATCCCAAAAAGAAGGGGTTAAACATCCTATAAGATCCGCTAACTTGCGGTTATCCGGTCAAACTTAGGTTGGTATTATTATGTTAACATGTATTCACAATTCTAAAGGTGTTCTACAATTATTAAACTAATAGATATTTAAACTAGGCATGCAAATATTTAAATAAGATATGCATTTAACAAGAAAGGAAGAGGTTAGGCATCCTATAGGATCCGCTAACTTGCGGTTGTCCGGTCAAACTTAGGTTGGTATTATTATGGTAACATGTATTCACAATTCTAAAGGTGTTCTACAATTATTAAACTAAGAGATATTTAAACTAGGCATGCAAATATTTAAATAAGATATGCATTTAACAAGAAAGCAAAAATCATATAAAGAGGGGGTGAAGAGAACTTAGCGGTATTTCGCTTTTATTTTTTCTTTCTGCGCTGACTTTAACTTTGGAATGCGCCTCCGGTACCTGTAAAAAACACTTAGTAAAAGAGTTAGTAAATAATATGAACACCATAGATGCCCAAAATGAACACCACAAATGAACAATTGTATCAACATATTTGCCTCAGATTTAATCTCAAAATGAACACCACAGATGCCCAAGTGCAACCTCTGCTTTTCAGAACCAAAAACCTAAGATATAACAGCAATAGGGAGGCCTTGGGAACAGCTGTTGTGTCCAAAGAAACAGGCCCCAAGAATGTAGCAAAGAGCACCAGTTACTTACCTCCAAGGGCAGAAATGGTTAAGGTCGAAATGTAGCAATAACTTAAGCTCAATACGCGTAACGATGGGCCATAAATGCAGCAGTGGTGTAACTCAAAACGTTGCAGCGACTTGTTCAAATTTGACCAAGAAAACACAGCAATAATTTGGCCTTAAATCTGCCTAAAGTGCAGCAGTAAACGACCAAGAATGCAGCAGCTTACGGGCCAAAACATGGCAGCAAAATCGTCAATAATGCAACAGTTAACAGGTGAAAATACAGCAGCAAAACGAAAAAAATGCAGCAGCAAATTACTCTCGAAATGAGATGCCAAAGTGTAGTAATTAAAGTGACTCAAGTAAATAAATACGGAATCAACTAATAAGTGAATATAATATCTCGAGAGAGAGGGAGGGATCAGAGAAAAGTGAGGCAAAACGGGCCCAATGCGATTTTACTTTACCTCATTTCACCTTGTATATGATCGAATCTCTTAACATTCTTAAGACGAGACGAAAAAGAAGTTTTAAAATGGTTTGTTTCCCATTTTTTAAAGTAGTGTAAAGTTAACAAAAAAATGATTTGTACTTTATTTTTTTGAAGGAATGTTAGAGCTAAAATGGTTTGTTTCTCATTTTTGAAGAAAATGCAAAGTGTATCAAAGGTGTTTCTTTTTTAAGAAAACTAATACAAGTAGTCAAATCCTTGGAACGTTTTAAAAGAATGACCTATCAAGTTTGAAAAATGAGGAAGTAGTATTGCTTTACTTTTGGTAAAGTTATGTGATTCATTCAAGAAGTCACTAGCCTGTCGTTGGCATCATATCCCACATACCTGAGCCCCACTTGGGGTGACGATTCCATTTGAGCTCCGCTTCGCGCATTGAGTGTGCCAACACATCATCGTGACTGAAACTCAAGCGAGACATTCCATTGCGATGTACATGTAAAAAATATTTAAAGAGGTGAGAGTATGTCTGCTCTTAATGTTTAACTAATCAAAAGAAAAATTAAAAAAATGTAAAGTAGTGCTAAAAATTCTTGAGCACATTTAAAAGGGTAAACTATTCCAATTTTAAAAGGGTAAAGGAGTACTAGATTCTCAAAGGTAAAGAGTTATGCTGATACTTGGTGCTTTGACACATCAGACACACAATTGGTCACAAACTCAACTTTTAACCATAACACTTTAAATTGACCGATTAAGAACATTATTAGCTCTTTGAATGAAATGGTATTTAAAAAAAATCAATTAAAAACATAGAGATACATGCTTATAAACAGAGACATTGTGTGAATTAGGAATAAAACTTACTTAAGCTCTAAAATAAGGTGAATACATCCTAAGTTGTTTTAGTCAACATCTTGATTAGCAAATATTTTATTCATGTTTCATATCGGTTTCAATCAGGGGAACGAACAAAGCAGGACAAATACTTATAAAATTCTTTTAAGGATCCAAGTCAGAACCTGCCCTCTTATGATAAATGGAAACAACCAAAATTAGTTTCAAAAGATCATTTTATCCATACTGAGGCATATCTAAGGTAAAAGAAAACTAAAGGAGACTGATTGCAACATGCTTTGAGGAAACCTCCATCTTAAAACAAGTGTTTCTAAAAGAAAAATAAAAACTTAAAGAGAAAGAGAGCAGAATATTTATAGTTGCTAGGATATACTTAACCAAAATATGTCCGAATCAGTTTGAAAGACTACGTAAAGATTTAGAAACATGATTCATGCTAAAAAAAATAACAATTGATCTGCTTTTTGAAACTATTATTCTAATAAATTCAACTAGCTATCACAACAAGATTAAAAATGGGCATTTGTATAACTATGATTAGGCAATGACCATTTTGGAACTTAAATCTCCTAGTTCTTAATTATTCTAAACTAGAGCTAAGCTATACTAACAGCTATACTAAATCACTGCAACATAGTAATATTCATCCCCAAGCTAAACAATTTACATCCTATATAACCAGAAAATAAATTAATTCAAATAGTAACGCAACAAGTATTGAAAACACTAATCGTATACTAATAATACAATAAACTGAAATTAAAAAAAACAGTCAACAATAACAATGAAATGCTCACAACGAAATTAGAAGTAAAAAATGCAAAACTCACAATGAAATGCTCACAAATGATCGATTCAAGGATGGGTGTTTTCGCTTGAAGAAATGCACAACCCAACTACTAGGGTTGTGTGTTCAACAAATCTGGTGTCGTTGATGAAGAAATTGGTGTTGTTGATAATGAATTACACGATTTTCTTGCTTGAAATGAAGATTTTGTTCATTAGGGTTGAAGAAATGGATTTAAAATTGAGGTTACCATATTTGTAAACATGGGCAGAGGGCATAGGGATTCAACAGGAAACACCCCTTTTCGGGGGAGATTGAAGAAAGAGAAATCAAAAGAAGCTCCTGAGGCCATTTCCGGCTACCAACAATCATCTTGGAATATTACGTGTTAAACAGTGCCCAAATTATTGGCATTAACGTCGCGGCCGTTAAACAGTGCCCAAATTATTGGCATTAGCGCCGCGACCCTTAGGGCACAGCGCTGCGGCGCTAACGCCAATAATTTGGGTACTGTTTAACAGAATTTTATTCCTAATTTACATCTAAAACTCTATTCTATACAACTTAAGATAATAGTATAATTCTAATTATGGTACAAGACTAAGTCTACCAAATATACAATATACAAAATAGGTAAATCCCGGATTCTGAAAATCCGGGTCGGCGCCGCGGCGCTAATGCCAATAATTTGGGCACTGTTTAACATGAAAGAATTAATCCCTTGATTATTTTTATTAATGAAAGGCATATATATACAAGTTACAATAGGAGAATCATATTCCTACTTTACATCTAAAACCCTATTCTATACAACTTAAGGTAATAGTATAATTCTAATTATGGTACAAGACTAAGTCTACCAAATATACAATATACAAAATAGGTAAATCCCGGATTCTGAAAATCCAGGTCGGCGCCGCGGAACTGTGACCTAAGGGTCGCGACGCTAATGCCAATAATTTGGGCACTGTTTAACACACACCCGCAGTGACAGCGAGAGGTCTTCGTACGCTGAGACTGTCTCTAAAATCTTCAAAAAGGACCGAGGGAAGACCCTTTGTAAAGATGTCTACAATTTGATATCTTGAAGGAACATGGCAGACGCGTACTTGTCCTTTTGCTACCTTCCCTCGAACAAAGTGAATATTCATCTCTATGTGTTTAGTACGCTGGTGTTGAACTGGATTACCAGAAAAGTAGATGGCACTTATATTATCACACCAATGTAGCCTTCTCAATAGGACAATGAAGCTCTAACAGTAGATTTCGTAACCAACATGACTCAGCAACCACATTGGCTACCCCTCTATACTCGTCCTTTGCACTTGAACGTGAAAACGTTGATTGACGTTTGACAGACCATGAGACCAAGTTATCACCTAAAAATATGCAATAGCTAGACGTAGACCGTCTGGTGTCAAGACAACCACCCCAATCAACATTTGTGTAAGAGACAAGTGTAGACGTCGACGAGGGATACAAATGCAAAACATACTCAAGTGTTCCCTGAATGTACCTCAGAATGCGTCTTAGCGCATTCATATGTTCAACTCTAGGATTATGCATAAACAAACACACCTGTTGTACGGCATATGTAATATCAGGTCGCGTGAACGTCAGATACTGAAGGGCGCCTGCAAGACTGCGATAGTGGGTCGGATCCTCATATGGAGAGCCAGTTGCAGCACCCAACTTGGGTTTAGTATCAACTGGAGTGGAAGTGGACTTACAGGATGACATCCCAGCTCTTTCAATGATCTCTGTTGTATATTTCCTCTGTGATAAGAACAATTCATCCGCATGACGAGTGACTGCAATCCCCAAAAAATAACTCAATGGGCCCAAGTCCTTTATGGCAAACTCAGAACTGAGCATTGTCATAATCGACTTTCGCAAAGCATCAGTAGAGGCAGTCAAGATAATATCATCAACATATAACAATATATAAGTCATGGAAGACCTTCGATGATATATAGATAATGAATTATCAGATCTACTATGCGAAAAACCCATAGTCGAAATAAAGTCAGTAAACCTCTTATATCAAGCACGTGGAGACTGTTTAAGCCCATACATGGACTTCTTCAATAGACAAACATGATTAGGATATCTAGTATCCCTGAACCCCGATGCATATACACTGTCTCCCGAAGATCACCATGTAAAAAAACATTTTTCACATCTAGCTGATGAATGGGCAAGGATTTCGAAAGAGTCAAGCTGAGCACAGTGCGAATGGTAGCCTGCTTGACCACCGGGCTAAATTTCTCACCATAATCCACACCAACATGATGATTCTTACCATAACCTACAAGTCTAGCCTTATGTCTTGCAAATGAACCATCAGAATTTTCCTTATGAACAAAAATCCACATAGACCGAATAATATTAACACCAGATGGATGGGGTACTAACTCCCACGTCTTATTATCAATAAGAGCATTATATTCCTCGGTCATGACAATTTTCCAATTAGGGTCATTTAAGACAGACACAGGATTACGGGGTAAGGGGGATTCAGAACATTAGAGTTCAAATTGAAATATCATTTTGGTTTAAAAATACCCCGTTGACTGCGAGTGACTGGACCAAGACTCTGGGCTGGATTGGGTGAATTTTGGGAATTTTCGAGAATTTTTGGAATTACCGTCGAAGGCGCCGCGTCGCTGTCTCGCATGAGTTTTGGCGCCGCGGCACTGACGACATTTTTTCGGGCAAATCTAAAAAATGACGTAGAACATAAGGGGAGATATCTTCATCCAAAAAATCATAAGAACTAGGCACAAGTTTTTCTACTTTAGAAAAGAGAAATTGGGATTCATCAAAGAAAACATGACGACTAATGATGATTCATTTAGAGGACAAATCAAAGTATTTATAACCACGGTGATTCGACGGAAAACCCAAAAACACACAAGGAGTAGAACGTGTCTGAAGTTTGTTGATTGTAGTGGATGGAAATAGTGGATAACATAAGCATCCGAAGACCCTAAGATGAGAATATGACGAATAATTATTATATAAGTCTTTGAGAGGGATGAATATGTCAAACCTTTAGAAGGAAGAATATTGAGTAGATCGGTAGTCATTTGTAGCGCATGATGCCAAAATAATGGAGGAACAGAAGAATGAACCAATAAAGTGCGGACAATATTATTAATGGTACGAATTTTTCGCTCAGCTTTACCATTTTGTGAAGATGTATGAGGACAAGAAAAACAAAAAATTATCTCATTTTGAGCACAAAACTCCCTAAATTCCCCATTGTCATACTCTTTGTCATTATCACATTGGATGTTTTTTATTTCCCGTTCTAATTGGGTTCTTATGAAAGCTCTAAATTTTATGAAAATGGAAAAACGAGGCGTGTTGACCGTTTGAATTTTCCTGCGTTGGAAAGGCGCTTTATATCTATCTTTACTAGCTTAAGATTTGAATTATCCTAAAATGAAAAAGCTTTGATGCCTCACTCTGTAGTGGCTAAATTAAATATCACCACAAAGCTATAATCCTTAGGGAAATGTACTTCCATTCAAACTTGAGATTTTTTCGCAATAGGAAACGTCCATAAATATTTAGAAGTCATCTAAGAATAAAACATAATAACAATGACCCATAGAACTGAGAACGGGAGATGTCCATAAATCACTATGAATAATATCAAATGGCATTGAAGTATTAGAATTTGAAGCTACAAATGGTAATTTAATACTCTTTCCCAAAGCACAAGATTGACAAAGTGGAGTAACACGCGTACCCTTACAAGAATAAACTTATGTCTATCTAAAGAAGATAAAATAGACGACCCCGGATAACCTAGACGAGCATGCCACAAGGAAGGAGCAAGAGCTGCAAAAGTGGATGACATAGCTTGATGCGAGACGCTGAGACTTGGAGTGATTAGATAAAGATCACCCCTACTGTTGCACCTCATGAGATGACTCCCCGTCTTGAAATCCTTCTCAGAAAACCCAAAAGGATCCAAATTAATAGAAACTCAATTATCAGTGGTGAATTTACGGACAAACACCAGATTTTTAATCAATTTTGGGGCATGAATGGTATGTTTCAGGACAAGTGGTGAATGAGGAGGGGACAAAGTTTTGTGACCATAACCCTTAATTGGAACAGAATTGTCATTACCAACAGTTATACCACGATTAGTGCTAAAATTGGAATAAGACGAGAGAGTACCTTGATCGGATGTCATGTGGGTAGTGGCGCCAGTGTCCATGTACCAATTAGGGTCCGACTGAGTCAAGCCAAGTATGTGCATCGTTGTTTCAATGTAGGTCTGAGTGGGGCCCGCGGCGTGGTGGGCCTGATGGGGGCAAGGCCCAAGTATACTGGACTGCTATTGCTGGCCATACGCTGGTCTGAAACACGAATCGACACAGGTAGAAGTTGGACATGGTGCTGGCCGGTGGGCCGGCGCGCTCTTGTGGATCCACGGCGCTGGTAGGTGCTGGGACCCACTTCCACTGTTCAGGGGGCCCCTGTGGGATCCAGAACTGTTGTTGATGCTGACGGTTGGCTGTTGTTGCCGCCACGATTCTTGCCATTATTCTTCCGATTCTGGCCCTTCTTACCACCCCGTTGTTGTGATTTTGAGTCACGTTGGTTGGATTAGAATGAGAGAAATTGGATACAGTCAACATGACGACAGGGTTGGTCCCAATCACCACATTCTTTACCAATCCAGTTTCTTCCAAAGTAAGCATAGAACGGGCTTGATAAAATCCTGGCAGGGGGTTACTCTGTCGAATCAACACCGCTATAGGCCTCTGACAGGCCTGCAACCATCTGAAGAACTAGACGACTATTAGAAATTGGAGAACCCACGTTGTTGAGTTGGTCTGCCAAGTCCTTGAGGCGTTTGCAATACGAAGAAACGTTTGGAAAATTCGCCATAGAAACCTGAGAAATCCTGCTCAAGGATAACAATTCGAGAATGACTGTTATCTTGGAATATGTTTCGAAATCTATCCCACGCTACCATAGATATGGAGTTGGGTTCCATAATCGTCTGTAAGATATCCAAGGAGATAGTGACATAAATCCACTGGAGAACATTGGCATCAAGCATGACCCATAATTCTGGATCTGCTTCTTTAGTGGGCGCAACCGTCGTAGACGTAGTCGCCTTATCACCCTCACTTGAAGGAGTTGGAGGAATGATGTGGTGGGAAACTTTATGTACCAAAGCATGAATCTTAAACAATTCTGCCCACGTTCCATATTGGACGTTTTCTATGTCAAGAACGATAGAAATAACGCTCTTGATATTAGAAACTGTGAGGGCGGGGTGAAAAGTGTTCTTATCAGCTATAGGGAATAGAACAACAAGATTCAGATAAGGGAATTTGTGAGAAAGATTTTTGGAAGAGAAGATACTCGGTTTTTTGTGAAAGAGGAAGAACACAAAAAACATCGAAAATTTTAGGGCAAAATTTTGAGAAAAAAAAAGAAATTTTGAGGAGCGGAAGCAGGGTAAAGAGAACCTAGACTCTTTATACCATTAAAGAATTAATCTCTTGATTATTCTTATTAATCAAAGACATATATATACAAGTTACAATATGAGAATCATATTCATACTTTACATTTAAAACCTTATTCTATACAACTTAAGGTAATAGTATAATTCTAATTATGGTACAAGACTAAATTACCAAGTATACAATATACAAAATAGGTAAATCCTGGATTCTCAAAATGCAGGTGGCGTCGCATTTGTGCCTACTGCATGGCCGCTAATGCCAATAATTTGGGCACTATTTAACATTACGCTCCTTAACATCAAACCTTAGACCGCCATTATGTGGAACTTTGCATCCAATTGTGTGGCTGGGAATATAGGGCTAAAGAATGACTCTTTGAAGCGCACTCAGCATTCAGCAGATTGCTCAGACGATAAAACCTCTTCAATAACCAGCAGAGAGGAAGGACTTGAGTGCCCGATATAACTAAGGGATTATTAATTAGAATCGTGGTTTAGAAATAAAATGGGTCGGGTCAGATATATATTATTTTTTTAAAAAAATTAAATTTTTATTTTAAAAACCGTCACAAAAACATGTGACGGTTCTGTCACCAACGCCCATTGACCAGAAAGTCAATGCTAAAACCGTCATAACGTATGACGATTTTTAAAACCGTCACACCCAAACTATCACGGTAGATCTTTTTTTTGTAGTGGTTGCATTTACCAACTTTACTTTGTTTGCATGTCAAAGTGGTAATTACTGTAACTTCTACTACAACTGATTAGATAGTCTAAATTGACTGCCTATAGTTCAAACTATCGGTGTCTAACGGGATCCGTCGGACGGTAGCCACTACAGGTTTAACGGTTAGGACGATTCTGCGGTCCGGTTAGATCTCGATTCGAGGTTGGCGTGCGGTTCGGGTCGAACAGTCCAACCGGTCCGGTTTCTATTTTTTTTTTTTATTTCTAGTATTTATTTTCTATAATATAAACTAAATTCAATTTAAATATGTAATATAATAATATAATATATAATTTAGTTGTATATATTAAAATTGAAACTTTAAAGTTAACTTTTTATTTTATAGTTTATAATTTTATACTTTATAGTTTATAACTTTATATTGTAAATTTGTAATTATACTTTTATTAATTTATTAGATTAATAGATATAACTTATAAGTAATAACAGATTAACAACTAAATAGATAGTAAAATTAAAATTAATGATAAGATGTAAACTTTTGAACTTTCATAACGTTAATAAGAGTACATAATGAAGTAATAATAATTTTATTTACATATTATGCATCCTTTTTGCAAGTTCTTCATAATCTATAGGTTGATTGAATTGGTTATGCTCCATAGCCTCTAAATCTGGAGTATTAATTCCAGTCTCGCCTCCGCTCCCGCCTTCCAAAATATTGCCTATTTCTTCATCTTCCGGAGAATTAACGTCTTCACAACCTTTATTTCTTCTCTCTGATCTGATCCAATCCCTTAAGCAGACTAATACTTCTAATGTGCTTCCACCCAATGAGTGACGTGTGTCTCCTATTTGATCCCGTGCTTGGCTAAATGCACTTTCAGAAGCCACTGTTGAGATCGACACATTAAGAACATCCCGGGTCATCGCTGCAAGTACCGGGAATCGCCTTTTGTTATCCTGCCACCATTGTAAAGGGTCAAAAATTTTCTTCGCTCATTGCTTTGCAAATAAAATTGCATCTCATCGCAAGATCGGCTTGTGGTTGGTTGTGTTGTAAAAGTGCTTCATATGTCTAAAGATTCTTCTTCATCGTCATCATCATTGAATCCTGCAGGTGTAGACACAGAACCAGAACTAGAAGAAATATTAGTAGCAGAGTTGGTGTTATCATGTAATGTAGCATAATATTTATATAATGTAGTTAAATTAGTATCAAGTTTACTTATGCAATCAAATGAAGATGGAGTTTCTGTTTGACCTATTTCCATATAAGTATATAAACTAAATATTAAATTATGACAATCTACTTTTTTAATAGAAGGATTTAAGACTGCACCAATACAATAAACATCAGGAATAGGAAAAAATATTTTTAAACTTTTCAAACATAAGCAGAATCGTGATCTGTATATTTCACATTTGATTTTAAACCATAAAGTAAATAGGAAATTTCAGCTATATGAGCTAAAGCATTACAAACTGTTGGGTAATAAGATCCTGAAAATTCAACAGTTGCAGTGTAAAATTTACGTAAAATTTTAAAAGTTCACCAATTGATTTCCAATGTTCGCTTGTTAACATATACATCACGTTCTTACAATGCGCATTTGCAACATGTGTTATGGGGTCTTTATACTTATAACATTCTTTTAAAAATAAATAAGTATAATTCCACCGTAATAATCTCTTACGGCATGAATTTAGGTCTCAAATTAAATTGTTTACATTTTTCTTTAAATTCTATAATTCTATTTTTCCTATTATTACCTGAATAACTCCAACTCTTTTGACAAGTTTTATTTCAGTGAAAATAAATCAAGACCACTTTTAACAATTAAATTATAAATATGACAAGCACAACGAACATGAAATATATCATGAAGTGGTGGTTGTACTTCCGCTTTAAAAGATCTCAAAGTGACGATTATTAGATGCGTTATCGAATGATACACAAAGTATTTTATTATAAAGATTATATTTTGGGCATAAAAACAAATAGTTTAAACATATATTTTCCGATTATGACTTTGATCCTCGCCATACGCAAAAAGCAATAATACGTTTTCCATTCTAAAATTTTCATCAATCCAATGACAAGTAATTGTTAAATAATCATAACCGTTCAATCGTGTCCAATGTCCAAGTAAAACTAACATGGCATGGAAGGTTAGCAAACAAATATTGCAAGAAAATAACATAATCATTATGAAGTCTAAAAATATAGGCTCTAGTAGTACTACGAGAAACACCTTTAAAAAATGATTATATACTCTTTGAATATATGTAATTAAATATGAAGAAGCGAAAGAAAAAGGCAAACAACCTCAGACAATCATTTTTGCTAATTCAATGCGATCTTTTTGGATCGTATAGCCAACCAGGTTAATGGATTAAGTTGTTGTTGATCGGGTTCTAAATCAGCGACAAAGATTCCATTGTGCCGTATGATCGAATTTTATATGTCTAGCTATAGTGCGTCCCGTCACCACCCCGTCTTATGTTTATAAGTTCTCCCACAAATATTACATTTAACTCTATCGGTACACAACTTTATCATAAAGAGCCACACTTTACTCCTTTTTTCTTCTGCTGGTTACGGTAAAGGAGGTCTACGACTACGACTACCACTAGCATCAACATTGATGTAAGGAACACTAGTAGGTGTAGGAGGTTCTTGTTCTTCAAGTTCAACAATATTATCTAATTGAGCGTTATCACATTCATTATCTTCTATTCCAAAATCTTCTAGCATTTGATCATAATCTATATTTTGATTAGATGATGAAGAACCTACAAATTTTACCCTTGAACTAGATTTCTGGTAAATCGACGCAATTCCCTTAGTAAAGACATTATAAAATATTTAAATAATCAACAAATAAATATGACAATTTAATAAAATAATTAGAGAATGAAACGAGTGTACCAAACTTCGATTGAATTCAATAGAAACTCGAAGTCTTGCGTCTTGCTACTTTGAATTTGAAAACTAATAATATTAATAACTTGAAAATTGATAATAAAGATGATTAAGAGAGTATGAGAATAAGAGAATTGAGAGAAATGTTGTGTGATAAAAATGAAGAAAATGTAGAGAATTTATAGATTTTTAAAGGGTAAAAATGGAATTAAAATAAATAAGTAAACAAAACAAAAAACAAAAAAATAATAATAGTGCCAACGGTCGAAATGACCGTTGGCCATGCCTACTTCCCCATTGCTCCCAAGCCCACGGTGAAATGACCGTTGGGCAAAATTTTTATTTTTTTGTTAGGTCGGTCGGTTAGCCAGTAATGGAACGGTTTTCCGTTCTGAACTAACGGTCACAGCCTTCTGGGTTTTATAACCCGCGGGTTGGTTGAGGCCAACCCAACCCCAACCCGGTATGCCTACGTCGGTCGAAGTTAAACTATCTGGTCAACCCGGTTGTGAGTTTAGTTCAAACTAGTGGTATGTACGCAAAATGTACGAAATTGGAATTCTGCTAGAATAATTGGAATATTAAATAAGGAATTTGAATTCCTATACATTTAGTGTGTGTTTGGTTCGGGGTAATAAGGAAAGGGAAAGGGAATGGAATCCCCTACTCCCTTTGAAGTTGTATGTTTGACCTACTTTTCCATTCCCTTTACCCTGTTTTCCATTCCCTTTCCCTTAGATTGATTCCCCCCACCCCCTAGGTATTTCCATTCTCTTTCCCCAACTCGGACCCCGTACCACCCCGGGCCCCCGACCCTGGACTCCGGACCACCCAGAACCAAACATGTAGGGACAATCAGGGTAATTCATTTCCTTTACTTTCCTTTCAATTTTCTTACTGGATTTCATTTCGTTTACCCTGTACGAACCAAACACACCCTTATTACCTGACAAACTGTGAATATGCAAATCCCCCAAAAAACTACTAGTTGGCAGTACTACAAGAAACAAATGATAGTAGTATGTAGAGGGTAGTTGGCTCCAACTGTACCTATTTAATTGGCAGCATTTCTTATATGACTGCAAAAAGTTCAGGATGAGTCAAGTTAGGAAACTCCAATCTCTACCAGCTATGTTCATGAAGAGGATAGTTTTGGAAGCTCTTGAGGAGCACCTCACAAGAGCGTACAATGTGTGGTAGATACCTTGGAATGAAGAGGAAGAGAACTAGAGAAGGTCGTGAAATTGAAAGCCATCACAAAAAGTGGCTAGAATTGAAAAAAGGTTTGAAGAGCCCAATTTAAGCTATAATTGAAATTAGAAGACGAAAAATTCGAAAAAATTTATCTTGCGATTTTTTTTTCTTTTTTCTTACCGCTGTTGGGATTCGGACCCAGAATGTCTGATTTAGTTTACCGGAGATTAAAGGGAACTTTGGCCCATAAATTTTCATTAATTGAGAAGTATGAGTAAAAATTAAAGACCGACCCATATGAAGGACAATCTACACAATTTTTTGTTAGAAAACTATGATTACTTTTGGGCCTAATTTGTAATAAGAAAAACTATAAATCGGAGCACATGGCCATAATAGTGCTACCTCGATATGAACATGGAAAAGAACAATCGTTTGTTCAGTCTTCCGATTCTAGCATAAGGAATTTTGGCTCAAACGCTTTAAGCCGCCATTAATTTTGTTAGGATTTTGAAGAACTGTGACTAAGTGAAAGTTCAAATCGCAAGATACTTTCATCTAAGCAATTTTGTTAAATTGAAGACTAAGTGGGGGATTGTTGTATATAGTCTTCAATTGTGTTTGTTAGGAAGTTGTGTATGGATTTTGTCCCACATTGGAAGAATAGAAAGAGCTTGATGTGTTTATAAGTACTTTTGTACTTTGTATATTAAATTGAATTGAGTTCATTTAGTTGGGCCAAACATGCATTGGGCTTGGATGTGCTTATAATTGGATTAATAATATGCTAATATATTATTAATCAAAGATTAGCACTTAGCACTTTGAACTTGCACGAACACGAGCTTAAATATCATTTAATATTTTTCCATTATCAAGTGTATTTTCAGTCTCTGAAGTTCCGGCGCCACGGCAACACTCTCTGAAGTTTCAGTGTCGCGGCGCCATCCTGCAGGGCCGCGGCGCTGCGACGGTTTCAGGTTGTTTGAAGAACATTGATTTCATGAAAAGTCACAATTGTTCATGAAAGATTACATTGTTTCATGAAAGATTACAATTGTTCATGAAAGGTCACTTGATTTCTTTAAATATGGAATGGCACATGATTAAAACTTACTTGCAATCTATATCTTCTAAACAAAGAATACCTTCTTTCTTTCAAGCAATTCATGTTCATAAAGAACGAACAAGTTGCTGTAAATTTCGTTTTTAAGATTAGGGAATCCTGGGGGTAATTAGCAAGTTAATCCCATCAGCAATATAGTGGGGGCTAATATTATCCTAAGGACAGAGAATCATCTCGTCCTAATCTAGTTTCTACAATTCATTCCTTGCTATACATATCATAATTTCTAACAATCTTAGGATAATAAAATGGAAAACACTATGAAGATGTTCGGTAATGATACTGTGAAACTAGATCGCTTTGATAAAACAAATTCCATACGCTGGAAGGAGAAGATGTCATTCTTACTCACTGTTTTGAAGATATTATATATCCTAGATCCAAATTTGGAGACATTGCCAGAACCATCAGACGACGACACTGAAGAGAAGATTGCAGAACGCAAGAAGTGTGTCGAAGATGAAACCTTGTGCAGAGGGTTCATTCTGAATTCCCTCTCTGATCGTTTGTATGATCTCTACACTCCAATTCAGTCTGCAAAGGAAATGTGGAAGGCCATGGAGTTCAAATATGATGCAGAAAAACAAGGGGCAGATAAGTTTGTTACTTTTAAGTTCTTTGAATTTTCCATGGTTGATGGCACTTCTATACTTGACCAAGTGCATGAATTTCTGATATTGATTTCTAAGTTTAAAGATCTGGACATAACCATACCAGAAAAGTTAATCGTTGGATGCAAGTGGGTTTTTAGGGTAAAAAAGAATGTGGATGTTGAATCAATTAAAATTTTCAAAGCTAAACTTGTTGGACAAGGATTTAGCCAAAGGGAAGGAGTAGATTATTTTGATACTTATGCTCTTGTGGCTATAATTGCATCCATAAGAATATTGATAGCTTTAGCCTCTTTATATGATTTGCATATTCATCAAATGGATGTAAAAACTGTTTTTCTAAATGGTGATTTAGATTAAGAGGTGTACATGAAACAACTTGAAGGTTTTGTCCTTCTGGGTTATGAACAAAAAGTTTGTAAGTTAGTTAAATTATTGTATGGTTTAAAACAAGCTCCGAAGCAATGACATGAAAAATTTGATTATGCTGTTCTGTCTAATTGTTTTATACATAACTCTGCTGACAAGTGTATATATTCTAAGTTTACAAAAGATTATGGTGTAATATTGTGCCTTTATGTAGATGATATGTTAATTTTTGGAACAAACATAAATGGCATAAATGAAGTCAAAGTCTATTTGAGTTCATGTTTCAAAATGAAGGACTTATGAGGTTGATACCATATTAGGTATCAAAGTTAGACTAAATAGTGGGGTTTATTCTTTAAGTCGGTCTCATTATGTTGAGAAGATGCTTAAGAAATTTGAGCATTTGAACTTCAAAGAAGCTAACACTCCATATAATACATCATGCAAACTTAGTATGAACTATGGAAGATCTGTGGCTCAGCTAGAGTATGCTAGTGCGATAGGTAGCTTGATGTATGATACACATTGTACTAGGCCTGATATTGCATTTGCAGTTTGCAAACTTTCTAGATTTACTAGTAATCCCAGTACAGAACATTGGCGAGCAATTGGATGAATTTTTGGTTATTTGAAAAGAATCAAAAGTTATTCTTTGCATTATAGAAATTTTTCAGTTGTACTTGAGGGATATACATATGCTAGTTGGATATCTAGTGATGGAGATAACAAATCCACAAATTGTTGGATTTTTATGCTCGGTGGTGGTGCTATTTCTTGGGCCTCAAAGAAACAGACATGTATCACACATTCTACCATGAAAGCTGAATTTTTAGCTTTGGGGGCAGCAGGCAGAGAAGCAGAGTGGCTAAAAAATATGTTATTGAATATAAGTTGTGGCCACAACCGATGCCAGCCATTTCTTTGCACTGTGTTAGTGAGGCAACTCTGTCTAGAGCTTATAATAAGATTTATAATGGTGAGTCTAGACACATCAGTTTGAGCATGCGTATGTGAGACAGTTAATATCCGACGGGATCGTAACTGTGATTTATGTAAGGTCTTGTAACAATTTGGCAGATCCTTTCACTAAAGGACTTCCAAGAGAAATGGTTTATGGAACAAGCCGAGAAATGGGTTTGCGACCCGTTTGAATTAATCAGCAACAATAGAAACCCAACCTTTTTCCTATGAGTACCCATGGTTAGAAGGTTCAATGTGGTAATAACAAATTGTTGATGATTGATTAGGTCACACTAGTGTAATTATTGTTCTAATGTTAGTGGACTATTTTGGACGTTTTTGGGCTATTTTAAAGGTAAGAATTCTTCTTCCTCTTGAGGTAATTGGATTACATGTTGTTATAATGTATAGATGATCTTGAATTAAGAGAATGAAGAATGAAAAGAGTATGGACAATATTTGGTGAAGTGGCCGAATGTAGACATTTTTTGGGTGTTGGTTTCGTTGACTATAATTGATGTTGTTAACGTCACCTATTGCATGTTATAATGAAGTAATATTGTTATTGATAAGTTGATATGATTATATTAAAGTATTGGAACTTGAATTGAATTAAAAAGGATTATGGAAAGGGTAATTGTATTGGGGTTGTTGGTCGTATATACTATAAAACTGTTGGATATTATTGTGCAGTTTTAGGGACTGTTTTGGGGTATTAAAATGCTGGAAAATCAGCCACCATTATGCATGTTTAAGTTTAGTAATTGCTAATGAAAGTCCTAAAGGAATAAGGGTGTAGAAAGGTGTTGAAAGGCCGCACATTTTACCCTTGTTGTTGTGGAACACGTACTGTTTTTGTGAACTGTTTTTATATGGATTAAGGGGTTGAATTTTACACGTAAAGTAGGCATGTAATCCCCTTTGGTTGCTGTTTTGGTTGTGCCCTTAATTGGTGCCTTGGTTATTGATGAAATTGGTCTTCTTGAAAGGTGGAAAAGTACGTATAAGCAGGGGAAGTACTGCCCAAATGTTTATAAGAAAAGAGAGTCACTACTTGGTATTAACCTACACTAGTAAGCATGAAGTTGATAGACGTGTTGTTGTCATTATAGGTTGAAGTACCTAATTGAGACGTATTCTACTTATCGTGTTGGTTCGTCGTCAATAAGGTATGTGAACCTCTTCCTCCTCTCTTTTGGCATGATTCTACGTATGAAATATACATGTGGTATTGTTTCATGATTCATTCTACTCTTAGAAGTTAAGGAGTATTCATGTATTGATTCTATGCTAAAGGCATGTCTAAATTATTCCTAAGTATTTACCAAGTCTTATGGGAGATGTTGGTAAGAGTTTTTAGTAAGCATTGGAGTCGATTTGATCTTGCTAAGTTACAGCACTAATGAGAAAAGGTATCGAACAAGCCATTGCAACGTTAATGAAAAAAGGTATCGACAATCAATTATATTGAAATAATTAGACTTCCATCTGCATAGAAGCTAAGATATAACCAGTTCGTTTTATATTTTCTATGTTTACAACTGATTAGATAAGATCATTATTAATATATAACCTACTGGCTCATAAAATGAATTAATTTGGCAATTCGGATATGTTATCACCATTCAAATGTTTCCATAATGTTAGCGAGAGGAGCGAGACAAATTTAGATTATCGAGTTGGTACAAACGACAAGTGTTAGTATGTGGAACTCCTCCTATCTTTCTTTGAGCATGAACCTTATAAAATGAGTGTACGATGGACGTACATGTTTAAATAAATTCGGATTTCATTGTAGTGTTTACTTGATTTGAAAAGAATAAGTGACTTGATTTGAAAAGAATAAGTGACTTGATTTGAAAAGTGTAAGTTACTTGATTTGAAAAGAATAAGTGACTTGATTTGAAAAGTGTAAGTTACTTGATTTTAAAGGTGAGAGTGTCTTGATTTTAAAAGTATAAGTTACTTGAGTTTAAAAGTGTAAGTAACTTGATTTTAAAAGTGGAAGTGTCTTGATGCTACAAGTGCTAGTATCTTGGGGTTTTTATAAAAGAAAGGATGTACGGCGGACGTACATAGTTTTATTGGATCTAAATCTTAAATTGATACTTGATATGATAAGTGTCTTGATTTTCCAAATGAGGATTTAAATTGATACTTGATATGATAAGTGTCTTGATTTTTCAAAAGAGGATTTAAAATGATACTAGATATGATAAGTGTCTTTGGTTTTACAAGTGAAGTTCATTACAAATGTTTGGTACATGATATTTTGGTACCTTGGTTTGTATAAAATGGAAGGCATAATATTGTCTTGGTTTGTCTAAAATGGGAGGCATGGTATTGTCTCGGTAAATCCTAAAATGAAAGGCACGGGCTTGCCTTGGTTATTTCTAAAATGAAAGGTATGATAGTACCTTGGTTTTTCTAAAATGAAAGTTCATTTTAAAGATAATGTTATTGAGAGTCAAAAGGTGATTTAAATTGCACAAGGTTTCCATGATAGTTATATGTATACATATTGGGACGGGTTGCACGATCCGCAACACTTATATACATATTGG
Source organism: Przewalskia tangutica (assembly GCA_029844215.1). NCBI lineage: Eukaryota > Viridiplantae > Streptophyta > Magnoliopsida > Solanales > Solanaceae > Przewalskia > Przewalskia tangutica. Next base: position 111,105,263 of record CM056730.1, read on the forward strand.
GACGGGTTGCACGATCCACAACACTTATATATTTATTGGGACGGGTTGCACGATCCGCAACACTATTATATATATAGGGACGGGTTGCACGATCCGCATCACTAGCATATATTGGGACGGGTTGTACGATCCGCAATACTGATATATATATATATGGGACGGCGTCCCATGATGTTGACATGACTCTCATTTAAAGAAAGGAAAGGCACAGTTGATTCTCATTTTTATAAATGCACGTCTGATGATACGATGGTATAGTAATCTGATGTTATAATAGTCTGATCTGATGGTATAGTGATCTGATGTTACGATGTCTGATGATACAAGGTACAGTTGGCTCTTATTTATTATGGCACGATTGGATCTGGTATTTGATTTTCATACTTGTCCCTATCATCTTTTGTACAGTTATGATCTTATTTACTGTACTTCATGTTTACATACTTGGTACCTTGTTGTACTGACCCCCTTGGGGGGGCTGCGTTTATGCCTGCAGGTATAGGTACTCAGTTGGGTGATCCGCGAGCTTAGGATCTTTGCTCAGCTTTTGGGATAGCTCCATTGTTCGGGAGCTTGTCATTTTGGATGATTTCGTTCTGACCGGAAGAAAATGGGATGATTTCGTCAGCCTGTCGACAATCACCCAAATGGAATCATGCTTCCTCTGAGTGGTAGGTAGTCCTGTAATAAAATCCATATTTATCACCTCCCACTTCCAAGTCGGAATATCAATGGCTGCAATGACCAGCGCTTCGGTGCTCAATCTTAACCTGGCGACAATTCGCACCGCGTGCGCGAACTCCATGGCGTCCTCTTTAGGCCATCCCACCAATACGCGTCCGAGGTCATGATACATCTTAGTCGACCGGATGAATAGAATAACGAGCACTGTGTGCCTCACGAATCTGCGAAGTCTGTCCACATCGGGAACACACACCCGCCGAATCTTAGCACCCCGTCAGTGGTACCTCGAATAGACTCTCTTTACGAGCGGCATCTCGATGCCGTACCAAAATCGGATCCTCATCGCATCGCCTCTTCACCTCCTCGGCGATAGAAGACTCGGCAACCTCTCGAATCCGAACTCCATCACTATCGAGAATCAACCAAGCGAACCCCGAGGCTCGCTGGATGTAACTCTCGGACCGTATCCTCTTTTCTTGCTGAACATCAGACGGACTACCCGTCGATCTGCGACTAAGGGCATCTGCGACTACGTTGGCCTTCCTGGGTGGTATAGAATATCAACATCGTAATCCTTAAGTAGCTCCGACCACCGCTCGGCGCAAGTTCGACTCCTCAGTGAAGATGTCTTGGAGACTCTTGTGGTGCGTGTAAATGTCCACATGAACTCCGTATAAATAATGCCTCAGGATCTTTAAAGCATGAATCACTGCTGCCGACTCCAAGTCATGTGTGGGATAGTTCTTCTCATGCTTCCTAAGGTGTCGAGATCATAAGCTATAACTCGTCGTCTTTGCGTCGGCCTTTAAGCCCGACACTGGCGTCGCAATAAACCACGTATCCATCTAAGCCTGCGGAAGAGTAAGAAGCTGGGCCGTCAACTTCTCCTTTAGTAATGGAAACTTTCCTCACAAGTATCCGATCACGGAACATAGTGCATACGAGTCATCTTAGTCAAAGATCTTTGAAATAAAGCAAACTTCTCTACAAACCTCAGATAATATCGGCAAGGCCCAAAGCTGCGCATCCGTCGGTGTAGTGGAGTGCAGGCCAAGTCTTAATGCCTCAATCTTAGGCATATCAACCCGAATCTGTCGGCCCGATCCATGTACTGAAAGCCGCTGAAGCTAACGAACTGCGCCGAGAACTTGGCATACAAGCTGGCGTCTCGGAGGACTCCCAAACCGCCCTCAAATGATCTGTATGCTCCTGCTGCGCGAATACACGAATATCATCGATAAACACTATAACGAATATATCCAGAATGGCTGAACACCACATTCATCAAATCCATGAATCTTTGGGGCGTTGGTTAACGAAAGACATCACCACAGAACTCATGGTGCCCATCAAGGTCTGAATGCGATCTTTGGGATATCTGTCTCTCTAACTACTTTGATGATAACGGACCGCAGTCTATCTTGAAAAAACACTTTGCACTGCAATTGGTCAAACAAATCGTCAATCACGGGAGGATATACATTCTTGATAGTTACCTTGTTTAGTACATGTAATCAATACGCATCTGCGGCGTCCGTCCTTCTTCTTTACAAACAACTTGGTGCTCCCCAGGAGAAACACGCCTAATAAAGCCGCTTCTCGGAAATCTTTGGTGGTCCTTCAATTCTTTCAACTCGGCGGTGCCGTCACGTATGGCGGAATAGATATCGGTCGAGTGTGCGGCGCGAATCAATACAAAACTCAATCTCCTCTGGGAGGGATACGGAAGCTTATGCGGGAATACGTGCTGAAACTCTCTAACGGCCGGGTGGCGAAGGTCAGGTACCTCGACCTCGGTGTCGAATACCCGAACGGATGGTAGATATACCCTTCGCACCATCTTACGCCTTGAGGTAAGAAATAAACTTACCCACCGGCGATGCGATTTCCTTCCACTCGATGGCAAGCTCGCCGAAGCTGGAACCGAACTAATCTCTCTACCCACGTTGGCATAGCAAGATGCTAGCCAATCCATACCCATAATCACATCAAAGTCTGTCATATCCAACTCATCAAGTCGGCTGTCGGCTATCTATAGTCACAGGGCAAGCCTTATACACCCGCTCAGCTACCACCGAATCACCTACTGGCGTAGCCACCTCAAAAGGTCTTATGGACTCGGGCTCTATCCCTATTCTACCGGCAATATGAGGAGATATGTAGGACAAGGTAGAACCTGGATCTATCAAAGCATATACATCACAGCAAGAAACCAACAATGTACCTTGTCGCACCCCATTTTAAACCGGAGTCGAAAACGGGAGTCTAGCGAACCCTGCTTAATAAGAGAAGTGTTAGAAAATAAATAAAAGTGTTAAATGTTAAAAGAATACTAAAATGTTAAAATGCAAAATGCTAAGGGTTCGCGGAGTCGCCACCTAATTAATTGGGTGAATTAGGACACCTAAATGTTTAACTAGTTTAAAGTGAAACATTAACTCCATTTTAATGGTCTGCTAAACTTAATGAGATTCTGGGTAAGGGTTCTTTATTAATCTAGAGGGAAGGGGTTAGGCACCCTCTAAGATCCGCTAACTTGCGGTTGTCCTGCCAAACCTAGGGTAGTTATTATATTTAAAAAATGCAAAGCAAAAGATCTATAAAAAGTGCAATGTTAGAAAATAAAGTGCTAGATGTTAAAATAGTGCTAAGTAGTTAAAAGGGTTTTAAAATGTTGGGAGATGTTTAAAGGTGCTAAGAGGTTAATTTTAAAGCTAACGGGTGCTAAGGTGTAAAGAGGTGCTTAAAAGTGCTAAATACTAAAGAGCTGAAGGCTAGGAGATAGATGCTAGCATGTTAAAATGTTTAAAAGGTGCTTAAAGTATTGAAAGGGCAAAGGGTGCTATATGCTAAAGTACAAAGAATGCTAGGAAGGTGCTAAAATGTTGCTAAAGTTTAAAGCATGCCTTAAATAATATATAATGCAAAAATAGACTAATTGACTAAATATACACATTTGCCTACCTTGATTAGTATAACACATACTTGGGGTTTCTTAATATGAAAAATAAGATTTCTATATGGGTCTTTATAGCAAATGAGTTAGAAATCTTGAAAAATAATATCATAGCTATATGTGATTAGTTATGCAAGTTAAGATTTAATGGCGGAAATAATGTCTAGACTACGAGTAATTATGTGATTAAATGGTTTTAATAATTTAGGCAATTAACTTAAGAGAGGGCAAACTACATACAATTTATTGCGTCGATGTTTAACTACTCGAATGTTTTACCAATAGCGTAATGTTAGACAATTATATTACAATAAATGAATGGTGAGGAAGCGAGAAAATAAAATGACCCTAAGGAATGGTAGCGAGAGCATTTAAGCGTGGCTTTAGGATATCGGATGTGAGATGCAGCGAGGAATGTAGGCGCGGATCTTCATTTGGGAAAATAGCGATGAGTCTCGTATTGAGACTCCTCGCTGCTCCAAGGCATGTGTTTCATGTAAAAATAAGAAAAGATAAGGAATTAATCTGAGCCCAATTAAATAACGAATAAGCATTTGGCACGGTTTATATTGAAGCAAACACGTAAAGGCCAGCGAATGTCTTGTCGAGACAGTCTTGAAGCGCGGCAGTAGCGAGAAAAATAGGTGAAAGCAATTATGCGGCCAATCTGAACAAGCTATCGACAGCCAATGAAGACAAGTAAGCAGGCTTTGGTGATTCTCTATTTTTGAAACCATCTCCTCAAGCAAACAAAGCGAGGCGATGCGGCAAGCGAGAGGAGAGAAAAGATAATAGGCAAGCGAGGGTATAGGCGATGGCGACAAGCGGATGAGGAAAAGGATAATAGACAAGCCCGGTGTTAAGCCTTAAAGCGAGAATGTGTCGGTAAGGCAACCAAAGAAGAAATTTCACATATGAAGCGGATAATGGGCCATGATAATTGAAGCGATTAGCGATACGTGCGTACATGGAAGGCTGCACCTGAAGAAAATCGAACTATACTTGGTATATCAGAGATGCTAACACTAGTAGTTTTGGTATTAGACGTGGTGCAATCGGTATACTGCTGCGGTAAGTGCTCGGATCTGCTCTAAGTACACGATCGGTACAAGCGGTGGCGAGAGACATTGCGGGGCGAAACATTATGCTAACATTCTTACATTCGGTTATTCTAAAGAAAAGGAGGACATCGAGCATCTGATCAATTTGAGGTACACTCTTTTCATTTATGAATAATCTAGATAAAGCTGTATCCGTTTATGATCCGGGATCAACACATATATCTTCAAGCGATGAGGTATGTACTTTATTTGGATAGTAGATTGCGATCATAGCTTAAGTCTAATCATATTGACAAAGAGAGTTTATACGAGGCAAGCTCTTGAGCAGAACTCAAATTAAAGTCTAATCTTGACCATTTTACAAACATACTAACACTTAAGATATCATGCCCCTTAAAAGTGGATATAGAATCTAAGGGACATGGTGGGATTAAATCATAGCATGGATGACATGTTTCACACATACTTTAAATGATATCTATACATTGAAATGACCTACTTATAAATTATGAGAGATAAAGTTGTTTACGGATATTAGTATTTCACATAATACAAGAGGATTGATATTGGTTATCCTAAATTGCATATGCATTTTTATTCATTTATGACTAATTTAGTAGGATGTTAGACAAACAAGGATGAGACACGATTATTGGAAGAATTTGCTTTGCTATGCGGGGCCACTTTGGCCAAGATGAACACAATAGAACCACGATTCTTTGGTATTTGTTTAAGATGAATTTAAGCTTGACTATTCCTAAATCACGGGGACACGTAAACATGTTGTATAACCACGTAATTTGAATCTTCACGGAAATCGAGCTTTGTCACGGATCTTAACATCTTGACAAGAGATTAAGCGATACAAAACTAGAAGAAAATACCAAACATAGTCGATCTATCAAGCGATAAACACAAGTGTAAGATTTGATCACGAACCTTTTGAACATATCGATTAGCGATATACCATATTTTGATATCTCAATCGGTAACTTAGCGACCTAGTGCTTTAGTTAATTGCTATGATGATTCAAATGTCGAGATTAGTATTGAATCAGCATCAGGAAATGAAACCTTTAAGACATCTTCTTAGATATAACCACTCTCAAGTTCAATCACATAACAAATGCTAGTAAAATGCATTAACAATCACGGCGAGAGCACTAATGTGATTAATATCAACTAAATAGATTCAGCAATCAAATTAATACACCTAAGTCGTGCGACACCGATTTCACACATACTATCGCAAAATATCAATCGAAGAAAATAAGAAAGGGCGAGATTACCTTATAGGACAGCGACCGGGGCAGCGTATCAAGTCGTCGGTCCTTCGGCGGGCTTTGGGTTTGCGATCACGAATAAAAGGCGAGTTCCTTTCTTGATTTTTGGCGGAATTGAAAGGAAAGGATTCTAATTTCTATTTGTGCTATCTTTGATTGTCTATGTCTTGAGCCGTAACTTCCTATGCTCTGTTGATTCTTGCTACTGAACTCCCTCCCCCTCTCGTATCTGCCCTATTGTGTTCGACTGCATGTCCCTTTTATAGCCCAATTCTGGTTCTAAAATTGGTAAGGCTGAGAATGGCTAAAATTAGTCTTGATTGACGGTTGTGCTAGTTGGGTATTGATTCGATATTGATTTTGGACGATTCTTTGGGTGTAAAACCGATTAAGGTAAGTTCTGATTTGAAGGGACTTGGGTGCTGGTTATGGTAAGAGGAGCTGTCTGGGGTGCGTGGGTAGGAAGGTGAGCCGGATTTTCAGCCGAGAATCCGGCGAGAATATCGGATTTTCGAAGGCGGCGATGGAAGCGTTTAGGGTTAGGTTCAGTTTTTTTTTTCTGTTGTCTTCTTGAAGAGACGAAGTGAGGGCTCAGAAAGGAAAAGAAAAGGCTGGGCAAAATAAAAGGTGGGCTGGGTAGTTAAATTAGGGGTGTTGGGCTGCGGATTTGGGTTGGGTAGAAAATGGTATTAGTTAGGTAGTTTTTAGTTAGGCTTAATTCTAGGAGTTAATTAATTAGCCAATTAATTCTAGGCAAGTGTATTAATTAATTAGTGATATCTTAAATTAACAAATGTGATTAAAATATTTAGGTGCTTCATTAATCTAATTGTTATAATAAATAAATGCGCGTCTTATTTAATTAATGCTTAATATTTTAGAATCGGCGCTATTATTTAAAATCTTATTGTTATGCATTATTGCAGTTAAATTAAAATTAAAATGAGCTTAGATTGAATTATTTAAATGCTAAATGCAAATATGATTTTTTTTAAGAATTGTTTAAAGCTTTTATAAATGCGGTGCTATTAAATGCATATATCAGATTAAAATTGATTTTAAATTACAAATGATTACTAATAAATGCGGCTATGCTACCTGACACGACGTTATCGCAAAATTATTTATTTTATGCATTTATTAATAATTAAGAATCCTGACAGGGCTTGAAATCAATTAAGGCGGGCGCGGGACTCTAAGTGCTTAATACTACGTAAGGCGATGCCATTATTAAAATGTTTATTTATGCATGTATTTATGTTTTATCGCTGCATTTTATTATTAAAAAAATCATAAAAATTATTTTACAAAATTAGTGTAATTTTATAGTTAATGACTGGACGGGAGGGTCAAAATTGGGTGTCAACAGCTGTCCCTCTTTGTATGGAGATGATGGAAGAATCTTCGGACAAAGACGTTGACTCATGTAATTTTGTCTCGATCTTCGTATTGCAAAAATGTTGAGCGGTAAACAAGTGGCGTAAAAATCAAAGCGTCGATGTCGAGTTATGGCGACAACCGGAGTTACTATGGTCGAAACACCAAGCGAGCTACGCGGACTCGAAGATGTCGGTGTCGAGTTATGGCGACCTTTGAGCTACCATGATCAAAACACGAGCGGGCTAATCACGGGCTTAAAAATGTCGATGTCGAGTTATGATGACACGGGTTATAGTGCAAAAAGTAAAGAAAATAAGCGGCGAACACAGGGTGTCTTGCTATGGCTTGTGGTCTTTGGGTTACGGTGGAAGCGAAGTGGGCCAGCGCTTGGCGCTTACGCGTCGTTGGGAAGGTTGGCCCGACGATTGCCGGTTATTTGTAGAGAAAATCCACGTTGTGCTCCTGCTGCTGCGTGCTAAGACTTGAACAAGCGGTTAGTGCATAGCTGCTAAGGCAAAATAATTTTAAAAACAATGTAGCGTGAATAGAAAAGGTTATCTGCAAAGCGCGATGCTGTTGTGTTGATGCGATTTTGCGAATCTTGTGATTTTCGTCCTTGCCGCAAGGGCGTGTTGCGATTGTGAGCAGCGGGTATATTGTCCTTGCTGCAATTGTCCCTGTGTACTAAAGCTCGAAAGAGTTAGTGCATAAGCTGCTAAAGACAGAATAATAAAGCATGCGTAAAGCGTAATTTGGAGTATAGAAATCGTCCTGCGTGATATCTTGATGATGGCGTCGTTTGATGATCGTCGTTTGGACTTGTCGTCGTTTTGGACGTGGCGTCGTTTTGGACTGGCGTCGTTTTGGACTTATCGTCGTTTTGGACTTGGCGTCGTTTTGGACTTGGCGTCGTTTTGGACTTGGCGTCGTTTTGGACTTGTCGTTTTGGACTTGGCGTCGTTTTGGACTTGGCGTCGTTTTGGACTTGGCGTCGTTTTGGACTTATTCTTCTTGCTCGCGTAGACTAAAGCTCAAAGAAGAGTTAGTGCATGCTTCTAAGACGAATAATAAAGCATGAATGATAAAAATGCAATTTTGAACGAGAAAATCTTCCTTGTGTAGATGTAATATCGCGATGGTGGCGTCGTTTTGGACTTCTTTGTCTTGATAACGTCGTTACTGGGCGATGTCATTCTTGGCGTCGTTGCTGGACTCATTGTCTTTGATAACGTCGTTACTGGGCGTGTTCTTCTTTGGCGTCGTTGCGTGGACTTCTTGATCGCGTCGTTATGCGGGCGATGTTCTTCTTTGGCGTCGTTGCGTAGACTTCTTGATTAAATCGTTATGCGGGCGTGTTCTTCTGGCGTCGTTGCATGGACTTCGATTACGTCGTTATGCGGGCGTGTTCTTCTTTGGCGTCGTTGCGTGGACTTCTTGATTACGTCGTTATGCGGGCGTGTTCTTCTTGGCGTCGTTGCATGGACTTGCGATTACGTCGTTATGCGGGCGTGTTCTTCTTGGCGTCGTTGCGTGGACTTCTTTGTCTTGATAACGTCGTTATGCGGGCGTATTGTCGTTCGTGGACTCGGATTACGTCGTTATGCGGGCGTGTTCTTCTTTGGCGTCGTTGCGTGGACTTCTTTGTTACGTCGTTATGCGGGCGATGTTCTTCTTGGCGTCGTTGTATGGACTTCTTGATTACGTCGTTATGCGGGCGTATTCTTTCTTGGCGTCGTTGCGTGGACTTGTTGTCTTTGTGCGTCGTTGCATGGGCGATGTTCTTCTTTGGCGTCGTTGCATGGACTTCTTTGTCTTTGTGCGTCGTTGCATGGGCGTGTTCTTCTTTGGCGTCGTTCGCGTAGACTTGTTGTCGCGATAACGTCGTTACTGGGCGTATTCTTCTTTGGCGTCGTTGCGTAGGCCGCGATGATGGTGTCGTTACTGGACCGCAATCGCGTCGCGTCGTTACTGGGCGATATTCTTTCTTGGCGTCGTTGCGTAGGCCAATCTTGATGGTGTCGTTACTGAACCGCAATCGCGATGGTGTCGTTGCACGGACCTGATGTTGATAACGTCGTTACTGGGCGTCTTGTTGTTATTGGCGTCGTTGCGTAGCCGCAATCTTGATGGTGTCGTTGCACGGACACAATCGTGATAACGTCGTTGCACGGGCGTTCTTCTGGCGTCGTTGCGTAAACGCCAATCTTGATAGTGTCGTTACTGGACACGATCGCGTGCGTCGTTACTGGGCGTATTCTTTCGGCGTCGTTGCGTGAAGCGCGTCTTGATGGTGTCGTTGCACGGACACAATGTTGATAACGTCGTTGCACGGGCGTATTCTTTGCTGGCGTCGTTGCGTGAAGCAATCTTGTGATGTCGTTGCACTGAACCGCAATCGCGATAACGTCGTTGCACGGGCGTGTTCTTCTTTGGCGTCGTTGCGTAGGCAGCAATCATGGTGTCGTTGCACTGCAATCGCGATAACGTCGTTACTGGGCGTATTCTTCTTTGGCGTCGTTGCGTGAAGCAATCGCGATGGTGTCGTTACTGGACCGCAATCGCGTGCGTCGTTACTGGAGCGTATTCTTTGGCGTCGTTGCGTGAAGCAATCGCGATGGTGTCGTTACTGGACGCAATCGATAACGTCGTTACTGGGCGTATTCTTCTTTGGCGTCGTTGCGTAGGCAATCGCGATGGTGTCGTTACTGAACGCAATCTTGATAACGTCGTTACTGGGCGTATTCTTTGCGGCGTCGTTGCGTGAAGCAATCTTGATGGTGTCGTTGCTGGACCGCAATCGCGATGGCGTCGTTACTGGGCGTATCGGCTAACGCTCACGTAGAATAAATGCTCTGCAAGCTAAGCGAAAGCGTTAGTGTATACTGTTTAAGCGAAATGATAAATACATATGAGAAGTGCAATTTTATGGGTAGAGATGTAAGCCACGTCGCTGGTGAATGCGAGATGTTGTCCTTGCATGGGCGTGCTAATTCTGCTATGTCGAATTGCCATGATGCCTTTCTTTGTGTCGCGATCTGCGATCGCCAATTTGACTTTATGCGAGTTGATCGCTAGGTTTTGTTGCGGACCTCTGAACTTTGGCTGATTATTGATGCCCTTTTCATTCTTCTTTGCTTTTCTTTGCGGACTTTGGATTGTTGTCATCCTCTTCCTTTGTTGCTTTTCTTCGCTATCTGAAGAAATTTTTCGCCGTATTTTACATTTCTATTGCACTTTCTGTACATTAATATGAAAAGACTGCGCTAAAGAAAATTTGTGAGTTTTGGGAGGGTCGATTCGTATTTGACCGCCGCCTTGTTCCTTGGCATCTGCGTGCACGGCACATTTGGACTTGCAATCCTGTCCGGTTTCTACATTGTCCCGATTTTGAAAAGGGTGTATGCGGCCTAAAGTGGGTCTCGATGTAGTTCTTGTATGTAGTAGCGTTTAGGCGTTACGATTTGGCTTGTAGGGTTGCCATTTCTTTGCGATAGCGGCGAGTGCTCGATTAGATCTATCTTTGCTTTTCTTTTACGAGACCCTGCTTTTACTATAGGAACCAAGAGTTCCGGCTTCGTTACTGCTCGAATGCCGCTTGGATCGATTATGTCATTTGGGCCGTGCCTTTGATCTTGTGGGATATTGATGCTCTGCCGTTGCTTAGTCGAATACAAATCGACCTTTGGGAAGATGATAAATCTTTCTAAAAATCGACAAATGGTGTTAGCATAAAACACATAATTTGCGGTATGTAGCGGATATATTGCATGCATATTCAAAGCGTTTCCTAACATGCGGGGACCTCTTTATGCGGTAAGCTAGCGTCAACATGCGAGATTATGTGGTTGTCCAAGTCGTCCAACTATAATGCCTTTGTTGGAAATGGCGACCAAATGACGGTGCACTTTTCCCAATTTGGCATGTCATGATTGGGCTTGGATTTGTCTGTCATTGTCACGCTACGTAATATGTTGGTTGATCGTTGGGTTGAGAAACCCGTCGACAAGTTTGGTGTCTTCCTAATTGTGGTGTCGATGTCGAGGCCAGACCACTAAGGAATAAATCATCGTGCCACTAAAATAAAGGGTGGTATAGCTCATCTTAAGTTTCTAAGATTTGGCTTTTACGGGCCTTGAGTTCGGCGGACAACTCGAGTGAAAGGCTACGCGGTGATCGAAGGCGAACCGATCTAACTCATGCGCGCATGACTCTCCTAAAATTTGGATATTTTTGAAAGAAATTTTGCGGGTGCTTGCGAGCACGCCAGCGTGAGTGTGTGATAGTGTGAATTTTCCAGAATGGAAGAAATATGAGCGGAATGCCAGTTTAAGAAAAGCAGTAAAGCAGGTAGCAAAAAATAAACAAAATACAATACAAAAAAATTAAATGCAAAATAATTGCCAAATAATAACCCTAGGTCTGTTGTGGTTAAGAACCTAAAATCCCGATTAGTCGCCGTTACATTCCCATTTTAAGCGAGTCGAAAGCAGTCTAGCGAACCTGCTTAATAAGAAGTGTTAGAAAATAAATAAAAGTGTTAAATGTTAAAGAATACTAAAATGTTAAAATGCAAAATGCTAAGGGTTGTGAGATGCTAATTAATTGGGTGAATTAGGACACCTAAATGTTTAACTAGTTTAAAGTGAAACATTAACTCCATTTTAATGATGCTAAACTTAATGAGATTAGGTAAGGGTTCTTTATTAATCTAGAGGAAGGGGTTAGGCACCTCTAAGATCAGCTAACTGCGGTTGTCTGCCAAACCTAGGGTAGTTATTATATTTAAAAATGCAAAGCAAAGATCTATAAAAAGTGCAATGTTAGAAAATAAAGTGCTAGATGTTAAAATAGTGCTAAGTAGTTAAAAGGGTTTTAAAATGTTGGGAGATGTTTAAAGGTGCTAAGAGGTTAATTTTAAAGCTAACGGGTGCTAAGGTGTAAAGAGGTGCTTAAAAGTGCTAAATACTAAAGAGCTGAAGGCTAGGAGATAGATGCTAGCATGTTAAAATGTTTAAAAGGTGCTTAAAGTATTGAAAGGGCAAAGGGTGCTATATGCTAAAGTACAAAGAATGCTAGGAAGGTGCTAAAATGTTACTAAAGTTTAAAGCATGCCTTAAATAATATATAATGCAAAAATAGACTAATTGACTAAATATACACATTTGCCTACCTTGATTAGTATAACACATGCTTAAGGGGGTTTTCTTAATATGAAAAATAAGATTTCTATATGGGTGCTATAGCAAATGAGTTAGAAATCTTGAAAAATAATATCATAGCTATATGTGATTAGTTATGCAAGTTAAGATTTAATGACGGAAATAATGTCTAGACTACTAGAGTAATTATGTGATTAAATGGTTTTAATAATTTAGGCAATTAACTTAAGAGGGGGCAAACTACCTTAATTTATTGCGTCGATGTTTAACTACTCCAAATGTTTTACCAATAGCGTAATGTTAGACAATTATATTACAATAAATGAATGCGGGGAAGCGAGAAAATAAAATGACCACTGAGGAATGGTAGCGAGCATTTCGCTTGTGGCTTTAGGATATCGGATGTGAGATGCAGCGAGGAATGTAGGCGCGGATCTTCATTTGGGAAAATAGCGATGAGTCTCGTATTGAGACTCCTCCGCTGCTCAGGCATGTGTTTCGTGTAAAAATAAGAAAAGATAAAGGAATTAATGCGAGCCCGATTAAATAGCGAATAAGCATTTGGCACACGGTTTATATTGAAGCAAACACACGTAAAGGCCAACGAAGTCTTGTCGGGCAGTCTTGAGCGCGCGGTAGAAAAATAGGGGTGAGCAATTATGCGGCAATCTGAGACAAGCTATCGACACTTGCCAATGAAGACAATAAGCGAGGCTTTGGTGATTCTCTATTTTGAAGCCATCTCCTCGAAGCAAACAAGCGAGGCGATGCAGCAAGCGAGAGGAGAGAAAAGATAATAGGCAAGCGAGGTATAGGCGATGCGGCGACAAGCGGATGAGGAAAAGGATAATAGACAAGCCCGGTGTTAAGCCAGCCGACCGCAGAATGTCGGTAAAGCAACGAAGAAATTTCACATATGAAGCGGATAATGGGCCATGATAATTGAAGCGATTAGCCAATACATGCATACATAGCTGCTGCACACAAAGAAAATCGAACTATACTTGGTATATCAGAGATGCTAACACTAGTAGTTTTGGTATTAGACATGGTGCAATCGGTATACTGCTGCGGTAAGTGCTCGAATCTGCTCTAAGTACACGATCGGTACAAGCGATGGCGAGAGACATTGCGGGCGAAACATTATGCTAACATTCTTACATTCGGTTATTCTAAAGAAAAAGGAGGACATCGAGCATCTGATCAATTTGAGGTACACTCTTACTCATTTATGAATAATCTAGATAAGCGTATCCATTTATGATCCGGGATCAACACATATATCTTCAAGCGATGGTATGTACTTTATTTGGATAGTAGATTGCGGTCATAGCTTAAGTCTAATCATATTGACAAAGAGAGTTTATACGAGGCAAGCTACGACAGAACTCAAATTAAAGTCTAATCTTGACCATTTTACAAACATACTAACACTTAAGATATCATGCCCTTAAAAGTGGATATAGAATCTAAGGGACATGGTGGGATTCATCATAGCATGGATGACATGTTTCACACATACTTTAAATGATATCTATACATTGAAATGACCTACTTATAAATTATGAGAGATAAAGTTGTTTTACGGATATTAGTATTTCACATAATACAAGAGGATTGATATTGGTTATCTAAATTGCATATGCATTTTTATTCATTTATGACTAATTCAGTAGGATGTTAGACAAACAAGGATGAGACACAGTTATTCAGAGAGACTGCTTTGCTATGCAGGGCCACTTTGGCCAAGATGAACACAATAGAACCACAGTTGCTGGTATTTGTTTAAGATGAATTTAAGCTTCAGCTATTCCTAAATCACAGGGGACACGTAAACATGTTGTATAACCACATAATTTGAATCTTCAAATCAGGCTTTGTCACGAGATCTTAACATCTTGACAAGAGATTAAAGCGATACAAAACTAGAAGAAAATACCAAACATAGTCGATCTATCAAGCAATAAACACAAAGTGTCTGATTTGATCACGAACCTTTTTGAACATATCAGTTAGCGATATACCATATTTTGATATCTCAATCAGTAACTTAGCGACCCTAGACTGCTTTAGTTAATTGCTAACAGACTGATTCAAATGTCGAGATTAGTATTGAATCACTGTACCGGAAATGAAACCTTTAAGACATGCTTCTTAAGATATAACCACTCTCAAAGTTCAATCACATAACAAATGCTAGTAAAATGCATTAACAATCACAGGCGAGAGCACTAATGACAGTTAATATCAACTAAATAGATTCAGCAATCAAATTAATACACCTAAGTCGTCGCACGACACACAGATTTCACACATACTATCACAAAATATCAATCGAAAGAGAAAATAAGAAAGGAGGCGAGATTACCTTCTCGGACGACCGGCAGCGTATCAAGTCGTCGGTCCGCTCGACGGGCTTTGGGTTTGCGATGCGAATAAAAGGGCGAGTTCCTTTACTGATTTTTTGGCTGGAATTGAAAGGAAAGGATTCTAATTTCCTATTTGTGCTATGCTGATTGTCTATGTGCTGAGCCCCCCTTAACTTCCTATGCTCTGTTGATTCTTGCTACTGAACTCCCTCCCCCTCTCGTATCTGCCCTATTGTGTTCGACTGCATGTCCCTTTTATAGCCCAATTCTGGTTCTAAAATTGGTAAGGCTGAGAATGGCTAAAATTAGTCTT
This sequence comes from Przewalskia tangutica, assembly GCA_029844215.1. Lineage (NCBI taxonomy): Eukaryota > Viridiplantae > Streptophyta > Magnoliopsida > Solanales > Solanaceae > Przewalskia > Przewalskia tangutica. The sequence continues at coordinate 111,120,468 of CM056730.1, forward strand.
GGTCGACCAGTTTGTGCTAGTTGGGTATTGATTGATATTGATTTTGGGCGATTCTTTGGGTGTAAAACCGATTAAGGTAAGTTCGATTTGAAGGACTTGTGCTGGTTATGGTAGAGGAGCATGCAAGTGCGTGGGTAGGAAGGTGGCGGATTTTGGTAGAATCCGTGAGAATATCAGTTTTCGAAGGCGGCGATGGAAGCGTTTAGGGTTAGGTTCAGTTTTTTTTTTCTGTTGTCTTCTTGAAGAGACGAAGTGAGGGCTCAGAAAGGAAAAGAAAAGGCTGGGCAAAATAAAAGGTGGGCTGGGTAGTTAAATTAGGGGTGTTGGGCTGCGGATTTGGGTTGGGTAGAAAATGGTATTAGTTAGGTAGTTTTTAGTTAGGCTTAATTCTAGGAGTTAATTAATTAGCCAATTAATTCTAGGCAAGTGTATTAATTAATTAGTGATATCTTAAATTAACAAATGTGATTAAAATATTTAGGTGCTTCATTAATCTAATTGTTATAATAAATAAATGCGGGCGTGCTATTTAATTAATGCTTAATATTTTAGAATGCGACGCTATTATTTAAAATCTTATTGTTATGCATTATTGCGAAGTTAAATTAAAATTAAAATGAGCTTAGATTGAATTATTTAAATGCTAAATGCAAATATGATTTTTTTTAAGAATTGTTTAAAGCTTTTATAAATGCGACGCTATTAAATGCATGTATTAGATTAAAATTGATTTTAAAGTTACCAATGATTACTAATAAATGCGGCTATGCTACCTGACACGACGTTATCGCTAAATTATTTATTTTATGCATTTATTAATAATTAAGAATCCTGACAGGGCTTGAAATCAATTAATGCGGGCGCGGGACTCTAAGTGCTCAAAACTCTACGTAAGACGCGATGCCATTATTAAATTATTTATTTATGCATGTATTTATGTTTTATCGCTGCCTTTTATTATAAAAAAATCATAAAAAATTATTTTACAAAATTAGTGTAATTTTATAGTTAATGGCTGGACGGGAGGGTCAAAATTGGGTGTCAACATACCTATGACGACATCTGGCGACGCCTCCTGGTCCTGTCGACTGGACATAGCATATATGCGGTTCTGAGGACCGCTAGAACTGGAACCCCTACCACGACCTCTGCGCGGCTCTTTGTCCCATAAGTACCACGCCTCGGGCGTCTAACCATCAAAGATGAAGATCCGACGCGGACCGTCGGTGAACGTAATGCTCCGCCGCCTGGCGACAATCCTTCTTGGATGGCCTGCGCCACAAGCGTAGCGTGCTCGAACCCATCTGGCTTTTCGCCGGATGAGACCTACTGCATCGAACACCGAGGTAGGTGGTCTCGATTAGTCTTTGGTCTCTGCCTCACGAAAACACGAAGTCTGGAGCCGACACATTCTGAATAACCTGCGTCGGACCTCCTGCCGAAAAGCGAGAAGGAGCACTCTGTCTTGGTGGAATGTGGACCTGGTGCTCTTTGAAATTTTGCCAGCCGAAAAGCGCCACTGAGAGCACATTGTCTGGCCCTCTTGGGCTGGCCCAAATCTAGGCGATCTGCCTCTCTGTCCTCGATCCACGTGTATGCGCTGCATCACTGCAATATTCATCCACAGGTGAAGAGCCACCCCTAACTTGTCACGATGTCATGGACGGTCTAACCCATCACATCTGATGAACCACATGCGCCATATCGGCTACTATGGTGTGTGCATATCTGCCGAGTCGAACTCGGTGTACTCCTGATAGTCCTCGATCTGTCTCAAGGTCAGAACCTATCTACGGGCTCTCACCTCGGGGAGGCAAGAAGTGGTCTAGGAGCGCCTCTGTGAACTCCTCCCAATCACTGGAAGAGCATCCTCACCTCGCCGATACCAGTGGCTCAAAGCAGTTCAGCGCAATATCGCGTAGGTAGAAGCTAGTATAACGACTCGGTCCACGATGCCCTAAGGACTGCGTAGTCATGTATGCTTCCGGACGAACTCCTGCGGATCCTCGCCAAATCTCGAACCATAGAACTCGGGTGGGTGACAACCGAAATTCTGAATCAGTAAGCGTCGGCTCTGGGTTGGCGCTGCTCTGTCGTGCTGCCACGCCACTATCTTTGGTCGATGGCAAGAATCGTTCCGTAATCTACGTACTCGAGCCACGGTGGGGCTGGAGCTCGTCTGCGCGGTCTCGATGGCGCGTCCGCGCCTCGAACTCTGCGGTGGCGGCGGCGATGGAACTCGCCGCCTAAACATCATCTCTCGTAAGGCCCGGGTGCGTGCCTCGTGACTCTCGCGTCCCAGCTGGCATTCTCACCGCCTTGCCGCCACGGGCGCGGTTGCCTTACGTGGAGGCATAAGCGATACATAAAGGAAAACATCGGAGGAGGTTCAACCTATAACTCGGCTCTATTGCGCGATCTTAGAGTGAAAGAATGGAAACGATCCTAAATATCCTGCGACCTCACGATTATAGATGTGGTGCGACACACCGATAATCAAGACTACACTAGACACGATGCATGGACACTTTCCGAGGACTAAGCGCTTTGATACCACTTTTGTCACGACCCGACCCGGGCGCGACTAGTACCTCTTGGGTACCGCCGTATATATCGAGAGAATAGCAGCGGAACATACATAACTTTATAAAAGGGTAAAACATCACTGGCCAACCGATAAGGCTGCCTTCCATAAACATACTTAACACAAAGTATTTATAATACAACTGGTTCTTGTAGCCCAAACACATACGTGACCACAGACCTCTAAAGATAACAACTGTGGCGGGACAGGGCCCCGCCATACCACTGAATGTACAAAATACTGTAAGCGTGGGGAATATCCGTACCAAAATAATAAGCTTAGGAGGAATGGAGCTTCGCCGGAAGAGTGATCCTAGAGCGAGGATCCTCAATCACTTACCCACTGCGGCATGAGCGCCCGAGGAAGGGGGTCGATGCACAATATCTACCAAGTATGTAAAGTGGAAAATACTATAGTAATGATATCGTAAGTGCGAAAGTAATTTGAGTCATGGAAGTCAATAAAATACCTTTTACTGTGCCTTACTAACAATGAGAGTGACAAGCATATATATACCATACTGCATAAAATAGGGGCCTTAGGATCAAAACGGGGTACCTCGCCCGTAGTATCAATAAGCACCCCTACTCCTGGGACTATTTCACCGCGTGGGTCTTGTGGACCCGCGTGAGGTATTCTCGCATAATTTGTACCCGCCCGCGTGGGACTATTTCACCGCGTAAGCCCATGGGACTCGCATGAGGTATTCCTCGCATCATGGGTAGAAAATCCACGAGCATTGGTATAACGATCTTGGGGACTCACCGCAAGATATACTCTTACCCGAAGCAGATGGTATAACGATCTTGGGGACTTTCCCCTCAGATATACTCTTACACTGAATCAGCTGGTATAACGATCTTGGGGCTTGCCCCTCAGATATACTCTTACACTGAAGAAGGTGGTATGGCGATCTTGGGGTGGCCTCGACATACTCTTACCAGAGAAGGTGGTATAACGATCTTGGGGCTTGCCCGCCGGATATACTCTTACCCTAGCTCAAATCATCGTATCATAATCATAAATAAGTTAAGAAAACTTATAACTTCTTATTAGTCTTGTTCGTATACCCTCTCATTTTAGTTTACTTAAGGCACTTAATCATATCTTTAATAAAGAAAAGCAGAATTTAACCCAAGTACTACATCTTCAACTCTTTTAAAATGACTCTTTATACATAAAATTCTTGAAGCGATTGATGCCTTAAACCAATTTGCCTCTTCGTATACTTATCTTACTTTTAGAGTAAATCTCTTCTCATTAACCTTTTATGAAGTTAATAAACCAACTTCCCGTAAAGTTGTTATATTAACTCTATACTTTAGTAAAATCATACTTTTCCCTAACGAGGATTAAATACATTCTTAAAGCGAAACAAGTCGTATGTACTCAAACAAGTAAGAATATCAAATCTTGTCGTCTGCCGTACTACATAGTTTCATCTATTCATGCTCGAGAGATAGGAAAACTTCACGTACCTCTTTGGTCGATCCACTTGCCAAGTCAAACTACATAAGTAATATTTCAACCTATAATAGTCATGATCGTTTGTTAACCTCTAATCTCAGTAGAACAATCTAATTTCAAGGCCACTAAATTCTATGGAAAATTGGGCAGCATTTCCTTTGTTTCTACTCACTTTGCCACCTTTCTCAAGGCGAATTTATCATCCAAACACCATATTTAAGGTTCGATCAATCCAACAATTCAAAGGATTACATACCCAAAATTACGCCCGTAAGTTTACAACAATTCATAACAATTCTAAGGTAGTTTTTAGGCTACAACATGCTCATAATCTCTTCTTAACCCGTTCTTCATATCCAAACCACATTTCTAGCATGATGACTCTAAGAGCATTATTTACTACCACAAGTCCTTTCTTCTTAACATGCAAAACTAAATCTAAAGGAAGAATCATTACCTTAAAGTTTTAGCCAAAACTTATTCCAAATATTGCTAGCGTCCTTGCCAAGAACACCACCACAACAATGCCAACAAGCTAGCTACAAGCCTTTTTGGTTCTAAACTATTCAGATTTTTCTTGGGTTTTTAGAGAGAAGGATGAGTGATTTTTAGAGAGAGGAAGGTGTTTGAGAGATGACCAAGTCTACAAGACTTGGTCAATATAAGCCATGCAAGCAAAATCGGATGGGGGACACTTGTCACCTCTCATGGCCTTTATAAAGAGAAATCGACTTACCTAAGTTTTTCCGCCAAAATCCACGCCTCGGCGCGCGGCCGCGGCGCGCGCCGCCTGCGGACCCTCGGATCTTCGGCGCGCCCACTTCCGGTGCTGCGGCGCTGAAACTTCAGCGACCCTACGATCTCTGGCGTAATACGGCTTTGCCATGCTTGTCCGAAACACATTTACGTCATTGCTGAACTTGTAATTCTCATAACTTTCTATTCCGACGTCCTATCGATGAACGGTTGGTTGCGTTGGAATCTAGACTCAACGAACTATGCCTTAGGCCTTTGAACCACTTAGGAACTCTCAATGTACCGGGTCATAACCCGCTTTAAAGTTGACTAAAAACCCGCCCGGAATAATCCGTCAACCTATCCTTTGAAAATTTTAAGTCTTACATGCTTTCGTACGCTCTCAAACGTAGGGTCAGAACTACGGGGTATAACACACAAAAGGCAAGAAACTGAAAATCTTGAGAAGTGATAGGGGTGGAGAATATTTCCCTACTGAATTTACTTAGTTTTGTGAAAATAATGGTATTGTTCATCAAGTTAGTGAACCCTATAGACCTCAACAAAATGGAGTGGCAGAAAGAAAAAATAGAGTTCTAGTTGATATGGTGAATGCCATGATTGTTAACTCAAACTTACATATGAACTTATGGGGTGAAGCTTTACTAACTGTATGTCATGTACATAATAGAATTCCTTCCAAGAAGATAAAACTGTCACCATATGAAATTTGGAAAGGAAGAAAACCTAATATTATTTATTTTAGAGTTTGGGGGTGCTTAGCCTATTATAAGGTCCCAGATCCTAAGAAAATTAAATTAGGTCCAAGAGCTTTGAAAAGTGTCTTTGTAGGATATGCAGAAAATTCAAAAGCATATAGGCTTCTAGACTTAGACTCAAATGTAATTGTGGAATCTCGAGACGTAGAGTTCTTTGAGAATAAGTTCCGTAATGATTCAAACCGTGTTGATGAGTCCCTGCAAATGCCACAAACAGAAACAAGTTCTAATCCTGTTCTTAACAGTGATAGGTTAAATCCTAATGCTTCTAATGAACTTAGAAGAAGTGTAAGAGTTAGAAAGGAGAAGAATTTGGGTTCAGATTTCATAAATTCTCAAGCAATTTCCTTTCTTGTGGAAGGTGATAGAGAAGTTGTCACAAATAAAATCTCAATCGTTCTAAATATTGAGAATGAAAGTGATGATCCAAGGACATTTCAAGAAGCAATGGCGTCTAGAAATTCAGCCTTTTGGAAATAAGCAATAAATGATGAGATGGAGTCTTTAACGGCTAATAAGACTTGGGTCTTGTCAGACTTGCCTCCTGGTTCCAAACCTATTGGATGCAAGTGGGGTTTAGGGTAAAAAAGAATGTGGATGATGAATCAATTAAAATTTTCAAAGCTAGGCTTGTTGGACAAAGACTTAGCCAAAGGGAATGAGTAGATTATTTTGATACCTATGCTCTTGTCGCTAGAATTGCATCCATTAGAATATTGATAGATTTAGCCTCTTTATATGATTTGCATATTCATCAAATGGATGTAAAAACTGATTTTCTAAATGGTGATTTAGATGAAGATGTGTACATGAAACAACCTTAAGGTTTTGTCCTTCCGGGTTATGAACATAAAGTTTGTAAGTTAGTTAAATCATTGTATGGTTTAAAACAAGCTCTGAAGCAATGGCATGAGAAATTTGATTATGATATTCTGTCTAATGGTTTATACATAACTCTGCTGACAGGTGTATATATTCTAAGTTTATAAAAGATTATGGTGTAATCTTGTGCCTTTATGTAGATGATATGTTAATTTTTGGAACAAACATAAATGACATAAATGAAGTCAAAGCCTATTTGAGTTCCTGTTTCAAAATGAAGGACTTATGAGGTTGATACCATATTAGGTATCAAAGTTAGAATAAATAGTGGGGTTTATTCTTTAAGTCAGTCTCATTATGTTGAGAAGATGTTTAAGAAATTTGAGCATTTGAACTTCAAAGAAGCTAACACTCCATATGATACATCATGCAAACTTAGTATGAACTATGGAAGATCTGTGGCTCAGCTAGAGTATGCTAGTGCGATAGGTAGCTTGATGTATGATACACATTGTACTAGGCCTGATATTGCATTTGCAGTTTGTAATCCCACTACAGAACATTGGCGAGCAATTGGAAGAATTTTTGGTTATTTGAAAAGAACCAAAAGTTATGCTTTGCATTATGAAAATTTTCCAGCTGTACTTGAGGGATATACAGATGCTAGTTGGATATCTAGTGATGGAGATAATAAATCCACAAGAGGTTGGATTTTTATGCTCAGTGGTGGTGCTGTTTCTTGGGCCTCAAATAACAGACATGTATCACACATTCTACCATGGAAGCTGGATTTTTAGCTTGAGGCGTGACGAAAAGCGAGTGGGTGAAATATGTTATTGGATATAAGTTGTGGCCACAACCGATGCCAGCCATTTCTTTGCACTGTGATAGTGAGACAACTCTGTCTAGAGCTTATAATAAGATTTATAATAGTAAGTCTAGACACATCAGTTGAGACATGCGTATGTGTGACAGTTAATATCCGACGGGATTGTAACTGTGATTTATGTAAGGTCTTGTAATAATTTGGCAGATCCTTTCACTAAAGGACTTCCAAGAGAAATAGTTTATGGAACAAGTCGAGAAATGGGCTTGCGACCCATTTGAATTAATCAACAACAACGGAAACCCAACCTTTTTCCTATGAGTGCCCAAGGTTAGAAGGTTCAATGTGGTAATAATAAACTGTTGATGACTGATTAGGTCACACTAGTGTAACTATTGTTCTAGTGTATGTTTTATAGGGTGAGTAATATACTCTTAATGAAATTCAGGTAATGGAAGAATTTCACCTATATAGACATAAGAAGTGGTGCTGCTTCTAACAAAAGTTTAAGGTCTAACTTTTGTAAATGTCTATGAAACCAGGTGGAGCACATGACCATAATAGTGCTACCTCGATAAGAACATGGAAAAGAACAATCATGTGTTCAGTCTTCCGATTCTAGCATAAGAAATTTTGGTTCAAACGCTTTAAGCCACCATTAATTTCGTTAGGATTTTGAAGAATTGTGACTAAGTGAAAGTTCAAATCGCAAGATACTTTCATCTAAGAACTTTTGTTAAATTGAAAACTAAGTGAGGGATTGTTGTATATAGTCTTCAATTGTGTTTGTTAGGAAGTTGTGTATGGGAGTTTGTCCCACATTGGAAGAATAGAAAGAGCTTGCTGTATTTATAAGTACTTTTGTACTTTGTATATTAAATTGAATGGAGTTCATTTAGTTGGGCCAAACATGCATTGGGATTGGATGTGCTTATAATTGGATTAATAATATGCTAATATTTTATTAATCAAAGATTAGCACTTAGCACTTTTAACGTGCACGAACATGAGCTTAAATATCATTTAATCTTTTGTCATTATCAAGTGTCTTTTCAGTCTCTGAAGTTTCGGCGCCGCGACGCCACACTCTGAAGTTTCAGCGCCGCGTCGTCATCCTTCAGGGCCGCGGCGCTGCAACGGTTTCAGGTTGTTGGAAGAACATTGATTTCATGAAAAGTCACAACTGTTCATGAAAAGTCACAACTGTTCATGAAAGATTACATTGTTTCATGAAAGATTACAATTGTTCATGAAAGGTCACTTGATTTCTGTAAATATGGAATGACACATGATTAAAACTTACTTGCAATCTATATCTTCTAAACAAATAATACCTTATTTCTTTCAAGCAATTCATTTTCATAATGAAAGAACAAGTTGTTGTAAATTTTGTTCTTAAGATTAGGGAATCCTGGGGGGTAATTAACAAGTTAATCCCATCAACAATATAGTGGGGGCTAATATTATCCTAAGGACATAGAATCATCTCGTCCTAATCTAGTTTCTACAATTCATTCCTTGCTATACAGATTATAATTTCTAACAATCTTAGGATAATAAAATGGAAAACACTATGAAGATGTTCGGTAATGATACTGTGAAACTAGATCGCTTTGATGGAACAAATTTCCTACGCTGGAAGGAGAAGATGTCGTTCATACTCACTGCTTTGAAAATATTCTATATCCTAGATCCAAATTTGGAAACATTGCGGAACCGTGACGGCGACGAAGAAGATTGCGAGCAAAAGCGTGTCGAAGATGAAACCTTGTGCAGAGGGTTCATTCTGAATTCCCTCTCTGATCGTCTGTATGATCTATACACTCCAATTCAGTCTGCAAAGGAAATGTGATAGGCCATGGAGTTCAAATATGATACAGAAAAACAAGGGGCAGATAAGTTTACTACTTTTAAGTTCTTTGAATTTTGATGGCACTTCTATACTTGACCAAGTGCATGAATTTCTGATATTGATTTCTAAGTTTAAAGATGTGAACATAACCATACCTGAAAATTTAATCGTTGAAGGAATTATTGCAAAATTACCACCTTCCTGGAATAATTACAAGAAGAAGTTGTTGCACACTTATGAGGAGTTCACTTTGGAACATATTCAGAAACACTTACGAATATAAGAGGAAACTCGAAATCGTGAGAAGTTTTTGAATGATGCTTCTAGTTATAAAGTGAATTATGTTACTCATAAGAATCTAAAGGGTAAGAGAAAGGCGAATAATAACTCCAATGTCTCTAACCCGAATAAAAGGGGTAAGAAGGACATGTCTGAAATCGTTTGTTACAATTATAGCAAGAAAGGTCATTTCAAACATTTCTGCAGGAACCCTAAGAACGAGCATAGTAAAAACCAGAAAAGGAACACTGAAGAGAAGGCGATTGCTAATGTTGTTGAACAAAATACCAACGAGATCATTGCCATGCTTTTTGAAATGCATATTGGAATGGTCCAAGATTTGCACATGAATGCAGTCGCTACAAGCAATGATTGGAGGTATGACTCTGGTGCTACCACCCATGTTTGCAGCAACCGATCACTCTTCAAGTACTACACTGAGGCAGTGGATGGCCATGAAATTCTGTTGGGAGACCATCACACTAGCAAGGTTCTTGAAACATGAAGTGTGATACTCCAGTTCACTTCTGGAAAGAAAGTTGTTTTGGCTGGTGTTTTGCATGTTCCCTCTAGTAGGAAGAATCTGGTTTATGGTTTTATACTATGTAAGAAGAGACTCAAAGTTGTAATAGTGTCCGATAAGATTATCCTGTCAAAGGATGGTGCTTTTGTTGGAAATGGTTATGTATCTGATGAAATGTTTAAACTAAGTATCAATAAAGATGAAAGTTCAAATTATTCTTGTGTGCAATCTTTTGATTTAAGTTTTAATATAGAAAGTACAACTTTTAATATTTGGTATAATCGTTTAGGACATGTTAATTATCAAACCAAGAAATATATGTGCAAAGGCGAAATTATTTCTTATAGCAATGAGCATAAAGAAAAATGTGAAGTTTGTGTTCAAGCGCAAATGAAAAGAAAACCTTTTTCAAAGGTTGATAGACAATCTGAAATTTTAGAACTTGTACATTCTGATATTTGTGAGTTAAATGATGTTTTAACTAGGGGTGAATTCAAGTATTTTATTACTTTTATTGATGACTGTTCTAAATTTACCTATGTCTATTTAATAAAATCAAAAGATCAATCTTTTGACATGTTTCAAGTTTACAAATCTATGGTAGAAACACAAAAAAGGCAAGAAACTGAAAATCTTGAGAAGTGATAGGGTGGAGAATATTTCCCTACTGAATTTACTTAGAGCCGCGCCCGTTTTCGACCTCGGGGGTCTGAACGGTATCCGCAACGTTGTTCTTTGGCGCGGTTCCCTGGATGGAGCAATAATGCTATTTTTGAGGAGTCGTCACCTAATTATTTAAGTGAATTAGGACACTTGATTTATTGCAGTAAAATACTACAATTAATCTCCATTTAATGGTCTGCAAAATTAGTGAGATTCTGGATCAGGGTTCTTTATTATCCTAAAGGGAAGGGGTTAGGAATCATTTAAGATCCGCTAAGTTGCGGTTATTCGTTCAAACCTAGGTTAATTATTTATTGTTCTTTTTATTCTACGTATTCTAAGCATTTTTCATAATTTATAATTAAAATAAAAATGCAAATACAAAATAATAAAGCTTAAAATTAAATGCGACATAAAAAATAAAAAAAACTCCGGGACATCTTCTATCCTTTTTTATCCCTTCTGAACAAGATGATCTCCGGGTACCTGCATAAACACTTAGTAAAAGTGTTAGCACTAGAATAATAATTTTAAAGCAATGACAGGAATTTAATAAATAAAGCCAAAAATAAATAAATCCGTCTTTTGCACAGAGGAGGCCTTGGAAATCAGACGGGGATTCCTTCATCGGCCAATATTGTTAAAAGCAATAAAATAAATAAAACCTTCATATCCGCGCCAAAACAGTAATAATTTTAAACACGGAAGGCTCAGATATAAAAATGTAAAGTGGGACAGCCTAAACAAGTGTGGCTGCGAGAATTCGCCCTGCCAGCGCATGTTGGTTATCCAGTGTAAGTGGAAGAAATCATCCTTGCCCAGAAAGCTTCATTTATTTTATTTTCCGTCTTTGCAACTGTGGAGGCCTCAAAAATCGACGGATAACTTTTTCATCGGCCAAACAAGTGTAGTACTTTGTTCAAATCAGTGATTTTTTATCAAGTGTAGCAATCTATTCAAAGTCAGTTCCAACAAAAGAGTAAAGGGGCAAAATAGTCAAAACCAGTCCACAAAATAATCGATGAGCAGGGACACACGATTTAAATGCTACTTGACGATGTAAATATAGCACCAGACATCATAATACTATTCTTGCGCAAACTATGCTAAACTCCATCTGCATATCCCAAATCCTAATACATGCTCACATAATGAACCAATTCGACCAAGACAACAGCAAACCCAAATGGTCCGCGGAAACAGTGAAAACAATCAGCAGCAAGCAACAAAAATGGACCGAACTCAGTCCGATATCGATGAAATAGTAAAAGCGGCGACCAAACCACCACAAACAGCGGTTCGCCGAAAACCAGAGATCCGCCGGAGTCAAAACTCCGGCCAAAATCAAAGTCCTAAGAAAACAGTCCAACAGACGATGCAGCCCACAGATCCCAAACACAGCAGTCGGAGTTTTTTTTTTAAAAACTCCGGCAAGATTCAAAATAAAAACCAGTCCAAAATAATATAATAGCAACGAAAGAGAAACAAACAGCGATTTCAACAATACAAAAAGCGTGATGGCGGCGTCACCAATGGCTATCGCCGAGCGGCGCCTCCGGTGGTTGGCGCGAGCGGGCGGGAAGTGGGGTGTGACGGTGGTTTTCGGTGGTGAAGTGGTTCATCGGCGATGGGGTGGTCAGCGGCGACGGGAAAGGGATGGAGTTCGCTGGGAACAGTGGTGTTGTGGAGAGGTGCTGGTCGGCGATGTGGGGGTGACAGAGTGTGTTGTGCGGCTGAGGTGGAGGGTGTTCGCCGGAGATGGAACTCCGGCGAAGGGCGGCGGCGGCGGGAAAGGTGAGAGGGAGTGGGGTGGGCTAAGGGTCTGTGTGTGGTGGTCGACGGGAGAGGTGAGAGGGGGAGAGGGGGTCGATGGGAGAGTGAGGGAGAGGGCAGGGGGGTGGTCGACGGGAGAGGGCTGCTGGTGAAGGAGAGGGTGAGGGAATGGGAGTTGAGGGAGAAAGTGACGGCTAGGGTAGATAATAGAGTGGGCTCATTTTTTGTGTTGGGTGGTAAGGTTTTATTTATAGGGTAGGTTTAGGGTTTGGTATTTGGGGGGAAAATAAAAGTGGGTTTTGATTTTAGGGGGGAAAATAAAAGTGTGGTATTGTTTGGATGAAATAAAAAATGGTGTTGGATTGGACTGATTCAAATTGTGTCTTGGACTGGACTGGTTTGAAAAAATGCAAGACGGGTTAATTATTTAAAGAAAAATTATTTAAAAAGATGCAAAATTATTAAAATGCAAATCTTAGCGCTTAATAATACTAAAATGCAATATTTAAGACATGTTTAATGTCTGATTAAAAGTAAAAATGCGGTGCCAATTAATTATTTAAAGAGATGCAAATATTATTAAAAAAAATGACGGTGTAATAATAATAAAAACATAATATTAACGAAGACATAGTGCTTAATTTAAAATAAAAAGATAAAAAATGCAAAAAATGCTGCTTAAAATGCGGTGTCCTAAAACACATAAAATTACAATAAATATACGAAAAATGGGTCAAAATTGACTGTCAACAACATGTCCCTCTTTGTACGGAGATGATGGAAGAGTCTTCGGACAAAGATGTTGACTTGTAGCCAATTTTATCCTGTTTTATAAACTAAAAACTCAAAAATAGGGATGATGCAGACCCAAAATTATCCCAGTGTCAAATCATGATGACACTGGGTCGTTGTGATGCGAAAATAAAAGCAAAGCTGACGCTGATTTTAAAAAATGTCCCAGTGTCGAAGTATGATTGACACTGGGTTGTAGGTGATGTGATGTTGAAAAAGACATGGTGTTTGTAGACGTTGATGGCGTCATTGCATGGACGCGATGCAGATGCTCGTCGTTGCATAGACGAAACATATATGAAGCTGTTGCATAGGCTTTTAATGAAATGACGTCGTTGCATAGACGTGGTGCAGATGTTCGTCGTTGCATAGACGAAACATGAATGAAGCCGTTGCATAGGCTTATATGAAATGACGTCGTTTTCGGACGCAATGCAGATGTTCGTCGTTGCATAGACGAAACATAGATGAAGCCGTTGCATAGGCTTAAATGAAGTGGCGTCGTTGCATAGACGCGATGCAGATGTTCGTCGTTGCATAGACGAAACATAGATGAAGCCGTTACATAGGCTTAAATGAAATGGCGTCGTTGCATAGACGCGATGCAGATGCTCGTCGTTGCATAGACGAAACATAAATGAAGCCGTTGCATAGGCTTTTAATGAAATGACATCGTTGCATAGACGTGATGTAGATGTTCGTCATTGCATAGACGAAACATGGATGAAGCTGTTGCATAGACTTATATGAAATAGCGTCGTTGCATAGACGCGATGCAGATGCTCATCGTTGCATAGACGAAACATGGATGAAGCCGTTGCATAGACTTATATGAAATGGCGTCGTTGCATAGACGCGATGCAGATGCTCGTCGTTGCATAGATGAAACATAGATGCGATGCAGATGCTCGTCGTTGCATAGACGAAACATAGATGAAGCTGTTGCATAGGCTTAAATGAAATGACGTCGTTGCATAGACGCGGTGCAGATGTTCGTCGTTGCATAGACGAAACATAGATGCGATGCAGATGTTCGTCGTTGCATAGACGAAACATAGATGCGATGCAGATGCTCGTCGTTGCATAGACGAAACATAGATGCGATGCAGATGTTCGTCGTTGCATAGACGAAATATAGATGTGATGCAGATGCTCGTCGTTGCATAGACGAAACATAGATGCGATGCAGATGCTCGTCATTGCATAGACGAAACATAGATGCGATGCAGATACTCGTCGTTGCATATACGAAACATAGATGAAGCCGTTGCATAGGCTTAAATGAAATAGTGTCGTTGCATAGACGCGATGCAGATGCTCGTCGTTGCATAGACGCAATGCAGATGCTCGTCGTTGCATAGACGAAACATGAATGAAGCCGCTGCATAGGCTTTTATGAAATGACGTTGGTTTATGGGCGTACCTGCTTTGTGACCCGTCTGGGTTGAGATAGCGTCATTGCATAGACGTTGTGCGTTTGTGACCCGCATGGGCTTATTGTTGTGCTCCTGCCTTTGCTGATATGAAGATCCTGTACTTAAATAAAACTTAGTGAGTTTTAGGAAAGGAATGATTGATTAGCGTCGACTCTGTAGCTTTGGCTCTTGACGATTGCATTCTTGGTTTGCACTGGAGACCTAGTTGGCCTGCTTTCTTTTTTCGTCTATTGCCATTTTCTTGCAGTGAAATTCTTAAAATGTCTCAGTTTCTGGTAATGAAGATGTTGAACTGGGTAAGGTTGTATCTTGACGCTATCAAGGCGATGAGGTAAGCAATTTTTTTTTAAAACTAATGCGAGAATATGGACAAAATCGAGTCCAGTGCAAAACAAAGAAGAAATATTTCTAATGGAGTGACCGAAGCCGATGTGGCTGCCTACATATCCCGCCGAGGGAATCAGGTCAGAGCGTAGTTCATGCTGTAAAAATAAGAATTTTTTATGATTTTTTAAAATGATGCGGGACCGAAGCCGATGTGGCCGCCTACGTATCCCGCTGAGGGAATCAGGTCAAGACGTAGTTCGTGATGCAAAATAAGAATTTTTATGATTTTAAAATGATGTGGGACCAAAGTCAATGTGGCCGCCTACGTATCCCGCTGAGGGAATCAGGTCAAGACGTAGTTCGTGATGCAAAATAAGAATTTTTTTATGATTTTAAAATGATGCGGGACCGAAGCTGATGTGGCCGCCTACGTATCCCGCTGAGGAAATCAGGTCAAGACGTAGTTCGTGATGCAAAATAAGATTTTTTTTTATGATTTTAAAATGATGCGGGATCGAAGCCGATGTGGCCGCCTACATATCCCGCTGAGGGAATCAGGTCAAGACGTAGTTCGTGATGCAAAGTAAGGATTTTTATCAATTTAAAATGATGTGGGGCCGGCGATGTGGCGCTCGTATCCGTGAGGAATCGAGTCAAGACGTAGTTCGTGATGCAAAATAACGATTTTTATGATTTTAAAATGATGTGGGACCGAAGTCGATGTGGCCGCCTACGTATCCCGCTGAGGGAATCAGGTCAAGACGTAGTTCGTAATGCAAAATAACGATTTTTATGATTTTAAAATGATGTGGGACCGAAGCCGATGTGGCCGCCTACGTATCCCGCTGAGGGAATCAGGTCAAGACGTAGTTCGTAATGCAAAATAAGGATTTTTTTTTATATGTAATATGCATTTTGTTGTTTGTTTTTGTTTTTTTGAAAAAGTGGAAGACAACATTACATTCTGACTTCAGTTGATACCAACAATTAGTATTGTGCATAAGGATATTCTTTTATTGCTTTCAGTCTAATCGAGATTGACTCTGGTGTAATTCTCACAGCTTCAGATAGTACCTCAGACATACCTGAGTGTCGACACACCTTCTTGCATCCAAGGTTTCAAACTACACGTAATCTCACGTTTCAAATGCCCTCACAGAAAGAAATTCTCATTTCACACATATATTTCAGTATTTTGAATTTTGGGACGTTGAGAGAAAAGACACTCACACACAGAAAGATGTTCAATGCATGCAATTGTGATACCATAGGCTTGGTCGTCATGTAAGTATCTACTAATGTGAGAACCCTCAGTATAAGATCATGTAGGGCTTGTCACGGGCTTGTAATGTAGGCTTGGGGAAAGGAATGGATATCATTTGGGTAAAAGTGACTAATCATTCCTCGAGAGTTGGACTACGTCCATGCTTGATATTTGTGCGCTTTAATGCTGACTTGCTTTCTTTTTGTCTCAGTTTTTCTGTACTGACTTCTTTTGAATCCTTCATTTCGAGCCCTTTTTTTTCGGGGTCATATATACCTTTTTTTTTATCGGGGCTTTTGATTTCCTCTTTGTGTGAAGTCGTCTCTGCTTTTGTTTTTTGAGACTTTGACAATTTTTGTCTTTGCAAACTTCAGCTAGAATTTTGTCAGTCACTTGCACATTTCTAAAGCAACTCAAGGAGGTCGGGCCAAGAGAGGGATAGTGCGTACGCACTCAGAAAGGGTATATGTGTAATATGCGGTTGTAAAAAAAAAAAGGTTTTAGGCTCAAAGGGGTGTACTGGGGATAAAGTTATTTGGTAGGATGAAAAGGTTCGAACGGGTCAAAGAAAGCCTACGATCATTTCATACACAGAGTGTTACTCATTATTTCGCCTCAACAAACATTCAGGCCAAGTTCTAGATCACAATGCAATGCAATTGAACTTATTCAAACACTCACCACACAATGCATATGAAACGATGATGTTGGTTTCGTCCTTATCTTGGAAACACGCAAGAAAATGTCATTTACAGGTATGAATAAGAGGTACCAAAAGAATCTATGGTTTACCACAAAATCAACCCATACTGATTTTTTTTTTATGCACACTTGTAACTGTGTTGGTATCAACAAAGTTAAACAATAATACTTAAAAAATATTTTTGTATTTTTGAATAACATTTTTTTTGGTATTTTATGAACAAAATATATATATATATATATTTTTTTTGAATAAAGAATCGAACCGAATAGAAATTTGCCACGTATCCCGCCGAGGAATCAGTCTTGCGTAGTTCATTCAAATATGTTATAAAATGTATGCTTGAAAAGAATTTATCAATGAAAGGATGACAATGTAAAGCTATGCAAAAGAAAATGATTGTCCACTGTGGACGAATGCAAAGTAAAAATGAATGTAACGAAAAATGAATGCCCGAGAACATGATGAATGGGGATGCATGAGTGAGAAAAAAATAAGTTTTTTTTGTGGTGGTATCGAACCCAAAATGAGTTGCCTACGTATCACACCGTGTGGTGAGAATCAGACACGCGTAGTTCGGAATAATTATGCTGTAAAATGCATGATAAATAATTATGTAATCAACACTAGCCATGTCAGTTGAATTTGCAAATAAAGATACAAAATATAGAAAAACTGAGAGCGATGTCTCGTTGGTATAAAACTGACTTCTATTAGTCAACATAGCTCCCGCTCATTTTTTGTGATTTTTTTTTTACGACCGCCCTAGGCTGAATGCGAGGACGACCTTCCTGCAAAAATATGAGAAATATGTGAGTAGAAAAATGACAAAAATAATAAAATGCAAGGTGTGACAATATAGTCAAAGACTCCCCTGATTGGTTCGACCGGACTAGTGGTTGATGCTTCACAAAGTCCAAGCCACGCTATTCAAGAGTGATTTACGCAGTCTAAGTCCTGATTGCAATGTGACAGCAAAAAGTGCAAAAATGCAAATGCTTGTGGACGGAATTATAAGCATGATATGTACAGGGGTTAAAAGGATAATTATTGCATTAAATAATATGTACAGAATTGCTAGCGACAACAATAGTAAACAAAAAAAATATGCAAATCAAGTGCGCGCCTAATATGCATGGGAGCTCTCTTATGCCAGAGGTCGGCCTAAACGTCAGATATGCGAGATTATGGTAAATAGGTCCAAGCCGTTAAACTGCAATGTTTTGTTGGAAATGGCAACCAAATGACGGTGCACTTTTTCCAATTTCAGTGTCATGACCAGGCTTAGATCCGTCTATCATCATCACGCTACACATAGTATGTTAATGGGTCGTTGGGTTGTGAGACCCGTCGACAAATTTGGTGGATTTTTAATTGTGGCGTTAATACCAAGGATTAACCCACCTAAGGTTTATGCATGCATGACTTAATAAAAGTGGTATAGTTCTATCTTAAGTTTTCTAAGATTTGGCTTACTAGACGCAAGGTTCCCGAGCGGACAACTCGAGTGAGAAGGCTACGCGGCTACCGGTTGGACCGAATTCTCCGCGTAAAATGTCAACTCTCCTAAATTTGGGTATTTCAAAGAAATTTGCGGGTGTGCAAAGCACACCTAGCGTGTAGTGTGTGATAGTGTCAATTTTCCAGAACGGAGGAAATATGAGCGGAATGACAATTTAAGGAAAGCAATAAAATAATGTAGCAATTAAAGTAGTTATTTACAAAATAAAAGCAAACAATATAAAACATTTGCAACAAATATAAAGCAAAATAAAGCGCAATATTTAATTAACCTGAGTTTGTTATGATCAAGAACCTGATATCCCCGGTAGTCGCCATCTTTGTCGCGCGTTTTCGACCTCGGTCCGAATGGTATCATGACGTTGCTCTTTGGCACGGTTCCCTGGATGGAGCAATAATGTTGTTTTTGAGGAGTCGCCACCTAATTATTTAACTGAATTAGGACACTTGATTTATTGCAGTAAAATACTACAATTAATCTCCATTTAATGGTCTGCAAAATTAGTGAGATTCTGGATCAGGGTTCTTTATTATCCTAAAGGGAAGGAGTTAGGCATCCTTTAAGATCCGCTAACTTGCGGTTATTCGTTCAAACCTAGGTTAATTATTTATTGCTCTTTTTATTCTACGTATTCTAAGCATTTTTCATAATTTATAATTAAAATAAAAATGCAAATACAAAATAATAAAGCTTAAAATTAAATGCGACATAAAAAATAAAAATAAAAACCCCGGGATATCTTCTAGCTTTTTTTAGGCCTTCTGCACAAGATGATCTCCGGGTACCTGCATAAACACTTAGTAAAAGTGTTAGCACTAGAATAATAATTTTAAAGCAATGACAGGAATTTAATAAATAAAGCCAAAAATAAATAAATCCGTCTTTTGCACAGAGGAGGCCTTGGAAATCAGACGGGGATTCCTTCATCGGCCAATATTGTTAAAATCAATAAAATAAATAAAACCTTCATATCCGCGCCAAAACAGTAATAATTTTAAACACGGAGGGCTTAGATATAAAAATGTAAAGTGGGACAGCCTAAACAAGTGCGGCTGCGAGAATTCGCCCTGCCAGCGCATGTTGGTTATCCGGTGTAAGTGGAAGAAATCATCCTTGCCCAGAAAGCTTCATTTATTTTATTTTCCGTCTTTGCAACTGTGGAGGCCTCAAAAATCGACGGATAACTTTTTCATCGGCCAAACAAGTGTAGTACTTTGTTCAAATCAGTGATATTTTATCAAGTGTAGCAATCTATTCAAAGTTAGTTCCAACAAAAGAGTAAAGGGGCAAAATAGTCAAAACCAGTCCACAAAATAATCGATGAGCAGGGACACACGATTTAAATGCTACTTGACGATGTAAATATAGCACCAGACAGCATAATACTATTCTTGCGCAAACTATGCTAAACTCCATCTGCATATCCCAAATCCTAATACATGCTCACATAATGAACCAATTCGACCAAGACAACATCAAACCCAAATGGTCCGCGGAAACAGTGAAAACAATCAGCAGCAAGCAACAAAAATGGACCGAACTCAGTCCGATATCGATGAAATAGTAAAAGCGGCGACCACCACAAACATGGTTCGAAACTGAGATCCGGAGTCAAAACTCCGGCCAAAATCAAAGTCCTAAGAAAACAGTCCAACAGACGACGTCACGAATCCCAAACGGCGGTGAGTTTTAAAAAAAACTCCGGCGAGATTCAAAATAAAAACCAGTCCAAAATAATATAATAGCAACGAAAGAGAAACAAACAGCGATTTCAACAATACAAAAGCGTGCGGCGTCACCAGCGGTATCGTCGGGCGACGCCTCGATGGTGGTTCGAGAATAGGCGGCGATGGGTGTGACGGTGGTTTTCGGTGGTGAAGTGGTTCATCGGCGACGAAGTGGTCAGCGGCGACGGGAAAGGGATGGAGTTCGCTGGGAACAGTGGTGTTGTGGTGGGGTGCTGGTCGGCGATGTGGGGGTGACAGAGTGTGTTGTGCGGCTGAGGTGGAGGGTGTTCGCCGGAGATGGAACTCCGGCGAAGGGCGGCGGCGGCGGGAAAGGTGAGAGGGAGTGCGGTGGGCTAAGGGTCTGTGTGTGGTGGTCGACTGGAGAGGTGAGAGGAGGAGAGCGGGTCGGCGGGAGAGTGAGGGAGAGGGCAGTGGGGTGGTCGACGGGAGAGGGCTGCTGGTGAAGGAAAGGGTGAGGGAATGGGAGTTGAGGGAGAAAGTGACTGTTAGGGTAGTTAATAGAGTGGGCTCATTTTTTGTGTTGGGGGGTAAGGTTTTATTTATAGGGTAGGTTTAGGGTTTGGTATTTGGGGGGGAAAATAAAAGTGGGTTTTGATTTTAGGGGGGAAAATAAAAGTGTGGTATTGTTTGGATGAAATAAAAAATTGTGTTGGATTGGACTGATTCAAATTGTGTCTTGGACTGGACTGGTTTGACAAAATGCAAGACGGGTTAATTATTTAAAAAAATTATTTAAAAAGATGCAAAATTATTAAAATACAAATGCCGACGCAATAATACTAAAATGCAATATTTAAGACATGTTTAATGTCTGATTAAAAGTAAAAATGCGGTGCCAATTAATTATTTAAAGAGATGCAAATATTATTAAAATAAACGACGGTGTAATAATAATAAAAACATAATATTAACGAAGACATAATGCTTAATTTAAAATAAAAAGATAAAAAATGCAAAAAATGTTGCTTAAAATGTGGTGTCCTAAAACACATAAAATTACAATAAATATACGAAAAACGGGTCAAAATTGACTGTCAACACTTAGTTTTGTGAAAATAATGGTATTGTTCATCAAGTTAGTGCACCCTATAGACCTCAACAAAATGGAGTGGCAGAAAGAAAAAATGGAGTTCTAGTTGATATGGTGAATGTCATGATTGTTAACTCAAACTTACCTATGAACTTATGGGGTGAAGCTTTACTAACTGCATGTCAAGTACATAATAGAATTCCTTCCAAGAAGATAAAACTGTCACCATATGAAATTTGGAAAGAAGAAAACCTAATATTAGTTATTTTAGAGTTTGGGGGTGCTTAGCCTATTATAAGGTCCCAGATCCTAAAAAACTAAATTAGGTCTAAGAGCTTTGAAAAGTGTCTTTGTAGGATATGCAGAAAATTCATAAGCATATAGACTTCTAGACTTAGACTCAAATGTAATTGTGGAATCTCGAGACGTAGAGTTCTTTGAGAATAAGTTCTGGAATGATTCAAACCGTGTTGATGAATCCCTGCAAATGCCACAAACAGAAACAAGTTTTAATCCTGTTCTTAACAGTGATAGGTTAAATCCTAATGCTTCTAGTGGACTTAGAAGAATTGTAAGAGTTAGAAAGGAGAAAAATTTGGGTTCATATTTCATAAATTCTCAAGCAATTTCCTTTCTTGTGGAAGGAGATAGAGAAGTTGTTACAAATAAAATCCCAATCGTTTTAAATGTTGAGAATGAAAGTGATGATCCAAGGACATTTCAAGAAGCAATGGCGTCTAGAAATTCATCCTTTTGGAAAGAAGCAATAAATGATGAGATGGAGTCTTTAACGGCTAATAAGACTTGGGTCTTGTCAGACTTGCCTCCTGGATCCAAAGCTATTGGATGCAAGTGGGTTTTTAGGGTAAAAAAGAATGTGGATGATGAATCAATTAAAATTTTCAAAGCTAGGCTTGTTGGAAAAGGATTTAGCCAAAGGGAAGGAGTAGATTATTTTGATACTTATGTTCATGTGGCTAGAATTGCATCCTTAAGAATATTGATAGCTTTAGCCTCTTTATATGATTTGCATATTCATCAAATGGATGTAAAAACTGCTTTTCAAAATGGTGATATAAATGAAGAGGTGTACATGAAACAACCTGAAGGTTTTGTCCTTCCGGGTTATGAACATAAAATTTTGTGAGTTAGTTTAATCATTGTATGATTTAAAATAAGCTCAGAAGCAATGACATGAGAAATTTGATTATGCTGTTTTGTCTAATAGTTTTATACATAACTCTGCTGACATGTGTATCTATTCTATGTTTACAAAAGATTATGGTGTAATCTTGTGCCTTTATGTAGATGATATGTTATTTTTTGGAACAAACATAAATGGCATAAATGAAGTCAAAGTCTATTTGAGGTCCTCTTTCAAAATGAAGGACTTAAATGAGGTTGATACCATATTAGGTATCAAAGTTAGAAGAAATAGTGGGGGTTATTCTTTAAGTCAGACTCATTATGTTAAGAAGATGCTTAAAAAATTTGAGCATTTGAACTTCAAAGAAGCTAACACTCCATATGATACATCATGCAAACTTAGTATGAACTATGGAAGATCTGTGGCTCAACTAGAGTATGCTAGTGCGATAGGTAGCTTGATGTATGATACACATTGTACTAGGCCTGATATTGCATTTGCAGTTTGCAAACTCTCTATATTTACTAGTAATCCCAGTACAGAACATTGGCGAGCAATTGAAAGATTTTTTTGTTATTTGAAAAGAACCAAAAGTTATGCTTTGCATTATGGAAATTTTCCAGCTGTACTTGAGGGATATACATATGCTAGTTGGATATCTAGTGATGGAGATAATAAATAACAAGTGGTTGGATATTTATGCTCGGTGGTGGTGTTGTTTTGTTGGGCCTCAAAGAAACAGACATGTATCACACATTCTACCATGGAAGCTGAATTTTTAGCTTTGGAGTTAGCAGGCAAAGAAGCAGAGTGGCTGAGAAATATGTTATTGGATATAAATTTGTAGCCACAACCGATGCCATCCATTTCTTTGCACTGTGATAGTGAGGAAACTCTGTCTATAGCCTATGATAAGATTTATAATGGTAAGTCTAGACACATCAGTTTGAGACATGCATATGTGAGACAGTTAATATCCGACGGGATTGTATTTGTGATTTATGTAAGATCTTGTAACAATTTGGCAGATCCTTTCACTAAAGGACTTCCAAGAGAAATGGTGTATGGAACAAGTCGAGAAATGGGCTTGCGACCCGTTTGAATTAATCAACAACAATGGAAACCCGACCTTTTTCCTATGAGTACCCATGGTTAGAAGGTTCAATTTGGTAATAACAAATTGTTGATGACTGATTAGGTCACACTAGTGTAACTATTGTTCTAGTGTATGTTTTATAGGGTGAGTAATATACTCTTAATGAAATTCAGGTAATGGAAGAATTTCACCTATATAGACATAAGAAGTGGTGTCGCTTCTAACAAAAGTTTTGGGTCTAACTTTTGTAAATGTCTATGAAACCAGGTGGAGCACATGGCCATAATAGTTCTACCTCGATATGAACATGGAAAAGAACAATCGTGTGTTCAGTCTTCCGATACTAGCATAAGGAATTTTGGCTCAAACGCTTTAAGCCGCCATTAATTTTGTTAGGATTTTGAAGAACTGTGACTAAGTGAAAGTTCAAATCGCAAGATACTTTCATCTAAGCACTTTTGTTAAATTGAAGACTACGTGCGGGATTGTTGTATATAGTCTTCTATTGTGTTTGTTAAGAAGTTGTGTATGAGAGTTTGTCCCACATTGAAAGAATAGAAATAGCTTGATGTGTTTATAAGTACTTTTGTACTTTGTATATTAAATTGAATTGAGTTCATTTAGTTGGGTCAAACATGGATTGGGCTTGGATGTGCTTATAATTGGATTAATAATATGCTAATATATTATTAATCAAAGATTAGCACTTAGTACTTTGCACGTGCACGAACACGAGCTTAAATATCATTTAATCTTTTGCCATTATCAAGAGTCTTTTCAGTTCCTACAAGGACGTTAAGTCCCGCAAAGCAGCGGCGCCACTCTCTGAAGTTTTAGTGCCGCGGCGCTGCAACGGTTTCAGGCTGTTTGAAGAACATTGATTTCATTAAAAGTCACAATTATTCATGAAAGATTACATTGTTTAATGAAATATTACAATTGTTCATGAATTGTCACTTGATTTCTTTAAATATGGAATGACACATGATTAAAACTTACTTGCAATCTATATCTTCTAAACAAAGAATACCTTCTTTCGTTCAAGAAATTCTTGTTCATAAAGAACAAACAAGTTGCTGTAAATTTCGTTCTTAAGATTAGGGAATCCTGGTGGTAATTAGCAAGTTAATTCCATCAGCAATATAGTGGGGGATAATATTATCCTAATGACAGAGAATCACCTCGTCTTAATCTAGTTTCTACAATTCATTCCTTGCTATACAGATCATAATTTCTAACAATCTTAGGATAATAAAATGGAAAACACTATGAAGATGTTCGGTAATGATACTGTGAAACTAGGTCGCTTTGATGAAACAAATTTCCTACGCTGGAAGGAGAAGATGTCGTTCCTACTCACTGCTTTGAAGATATTCTATATCCTATATCCAAATTTGGACACATTTCCAGAACCATCAGACGACGACACTGAAGAGAAGATTGTAGAACGTAAGAAGCGTGTCGAAGATGAAATCTTGTGCTGAGGGTTCGTTTTGAATGCCCTCTCTGATCGTCTGTGTGATCTCTACACTCCATGGAGTTCAAATATGATGCAGAAAAATAAGGGGCATATAGGTTTGTTACTTTTAAGTTATTTGAATTTTCCATGGTTGATGGCACTTCTATACTTGACCAAGTGCATGAATTTCTTATATTTATTTCTAAGTTTAAAGATCTGGACATAACCATACCAAAAAAGTTAATCGTTGGAGGAATTATTGCAAAATTACCACCTTCCTGGAATAATTACAAGAAGAAGTTGTTGCACACATCTGAGGAGTTCACTTTGGAACATATTCAGAAACACTTACGAATTGAAGAGAAAACTCGAAATCGTGAGAAATTTTTGAATAATGCTTCTAGTTATAAAGTGAATTATGTTACTCATAAGAATCTAAAGGGTAACAGAAAGACGAATAATAACTCCAATGTCTCTAACCCGAATAAAAGGGGTAAGAAGGACATGTCTGAAATCATTTGTTACAATTGTGGCAAGAAAGGCCATTTCAAACGTTTCTACAGGAACCCTAAGAAGGAGCATAGTCAAAACTAGAAAAGGAACACTGAAGAGAAGGCGATTGCTAATGTTGTCGAACAAAATACCAACGAGATCATTGCCATGTTTTCTGAAATGCATAATTTAATGGTCCAAGAGTTGCACATGGCTGCAGTCGCTCCAAGCGATGATTGGTGGTATGACTCTGGTGCTACCACCCATGTTTGCAACAACCACTCACTCTTCAAGGACTACACTGAGGCAGTGGATGACCATGAAATTCTGTTGGAAGACCATCACACTAGCAAGTTTCTTGGAACAGGAAGTATGATACTTCAGTTCACTTCTGGAAAGAAAGTTGTTTTGACTGGTGTTTTGCATGTTCCCTCTAGCAGGAAGAATATGGTTTCTGGTTTTATACTATGTAAGAAGAGACTCAAAGTTGTAATAGAGTCCGATAAGGTTATCTTGTCAAAGGCTGGTGCTTTGTTGGAAAGAGTTATGTATCTGATGGAATGTTTAAACTAAGTATTAATAAAGATGAAAGTTCAAATTATTCTTGTGTGCAATCTTTTGATTTAAGTTTTAATATAGAAAGTACAACTTTTAATCTTTGGCATAATCGTTTGGGACATGTTAATTATCAAACAATGAAATATATGTGCTAAGACGGAATTATTTCTAATAGCAATGAGCATAAAGAAAAATGTGAAGTTTGTGTTCAAGCGAAAATGAAAATAAAACCTTTTCCAAAGGTTGATAGACAATCTGAAATTTTAGAACTTGTACATTCTGATATTTGTGAGTTAAATGGTGTTTTAACTAGGGGTGGATGCAGGTGTTTTTTTACTTTTATTGATGACTGTTCTATTTTTACATATGTCTATTTAATAAAATCAAAATATCAAGCTTTTGACATGTTTCCAGTTTACAAATCTATGGTAGAAACACAAAAAGCCAAGAAACTAAAAATCTTGAGAAGTGATAGGTGTGGAGAATATTTCCCTGCTGAATTTACTTAGTTTTGTGAAAATAATGGTATTGTTCATCAAGTTAGTGCACCCTATAGACCTCAACAAAATAGAGTGGCAGAATGAAAAAATAGAGTTCTAGTTGATACGGTGAATGCCATGATTGTTAACTCAAACTTACCTATGAACTTATGGGGTGAAGCTTTACTAACTGCATGTCATGTACATAATAGAATTCCTTCCAAGAAGATAAAACTGTCACCATATGAAATTTGGAAAAGAAGAAAACCTTATATTAGTTATTTTAGAGTTTGGGGTGCTTAGCCTATTATAATGTCCCAGATCCTAAGAAAACTAAATTAGGTCCAAGAGCTTTGAAAAGTGTCTTTGTAGGATATGCAGAAAATTCAAAAGCATATAGGCTTCTAGACTTAGACTCAAATGTAATTGTGGAATCTCGAGACGTAGAGTTCTTTGAGAATAAGTTTCGGAATGATTCAAACCGTGTTGATGAGTCCCTGCAAATGCCACAAACAGAAACAAGTTCTAATCATGTTCTTAACAGTGATAGGTTAAATCCTAATGCTTCTAGTGAACTTAGAAGAAGTGTAATAGTTAGAAAGGAGAAGAATTTGGGTTCAGATTTCATAAATTCTCAAGCAATTTTCTTTCTTGTGGAAGGAGATAGAGAACTTGTTACAAATAAAATCTCAATCGTTTTAAATGTTGAGATGATCCAAGGGAATTTCAAGAAGCAATGGCGTCTAGAAATTCAGCCTTTCGGAAAGAAGCAATAAATGATGAGTTGTAGTCTTTAACAGCTAATAAGACTTGGGTCTTGTCAGACTTGCCTCCTGGTTCCAAAGCTATTGGATGCAAGTGGGTTTCTAGGGTAAAAAAGAATATGGATGATGAATCAATTAAAATTTTCAAAGCTAGGCTTGTTGGACAAGGATTTAGCCAAAGGGAAGTAGTAGATTATTTTGATACTTATGCTCCGGTGGCTAGAATTGCATCCATAAGAATATTGATAGCTTTAGCCTCTTTATATGATTTGCATATTCATCAAATGGATGTAAAAACTGTTTTTCTAAATGGTGATTTAGATGAAGATGTGCATATGAAACAACCTGAAGGTTTTGTCCTTCCGAGTTATGAACATAAAGTTTGTAAGTTAGTTAAATCATTGTATGGTTTAAAACAAGCTCCGAAGCAATGGCATGAGAAATTTGATTATGTTGTTCTGTCTAATGGTTTTGTACATACCTCTGCTGACAGGTGTATATATTCTAAGTTTACAAAAGATTATGGTGTAATCTTGTGCCTTTATGTAGATGATATGTTAATTTTGGAACAAACATAAATGGCATAAATGAAGTCAAAGCCTATTTGAGTTCCTGTTTCAAAATGAAGGACTTAAATGAGGTTGATACCATATTAGGTATCAAAGTTAGAAGAAATTGTGGGGGTTATTCTTTAAGTCAGTCTCATTATGTTGAGAAAATGCTTAAGAAATTTGAGCATTTGAACTTCAAAGAAGCTAACACTCCATATGATACATCATGCAAACTTAGTATGAACTATGGAAGATTTGTGGCTCAGCTAGAGTATGCTAGTGCGATAGGTAGCTTGATGTATGATACACATTATACAAGGCCTGATATTGCATTTGCAGTTTGCAAACTCTCTATATTTACTAGTAATCCCAGTACAGAACATTGGCGAGCAATTGGAAGAATTTTTGGTTATTTGAAAAGAACCAAAAGTTATGCTTTGCATTATTGAAATTTTCCGGCTGTACTTGAGGGATATACAGATGCTAGTTGGATATCTAGTGATGGAGATAATAAATCCACAAGTGGTTGGATTTTTATGTTCGGTGGTGGTAATGTTTCTTGGGCCTCAAATAAACAGACATGTATCACACATTCTACCTTGG
Organism: Przewalskia tangutica; assembly: GCA_029844215.1. Lineage (NCBI taxonomy): Eukaryota > Viridiplantae > Streptophyta > Magnoliopsida > Solanales > Solanaceae > Przewalskia > Przewalskia tangutica. The sequence goes on from CM056730.1 coordinate 111,148,742, forward strand.
AAGCTGAATTTTTAGCTTTGGGGGCAGCAGGCAAAGAAGCAGAGTGGCTGAGAAATATGTTATTGGATATAAAGTTGTGGCCACAACCGATGCTAGCCATTTCTTTGCACTGTGATAATGAGGCAACTCTATCTAGAGCTTATAATAAGATTTATAATAGTAAGTCTAGACACATCAGTTTGAGACATGCGTATGTGAGATAGTTAATATACGACGGGATTGTAACTGTGATTTATGTAAGGTCTTATAACAATTTGGCAGATCCTTTCACTAAAGGACTTCCAAGAGAAATGGTTTATGGAACAAGTCGAGAAAAGGGTTTGCAACCTGTTTGAATTAATCAGCAACAATGGAAACCCAACCTTTTTTCTATGAGTACCCATGGTTAGAAGGTTCAATATGGTAATAACAAATTGCTGATGACTGATTAGGTCACACTAGTGTAACTATTGTTCTAGTGTATGTTTTATAGGGTGAGTGATATACTCTTAAACGAAATTCGGGTAATGGAAGAATTTCACCTATATAGACATAAGAAGTGGTGCCGCTTCTAACAAAAGTTTTGGGTCTAACTTTAGTAAATGTCTATGAAACCAGGTGGAGCACATAGCCATAATAGTGCTACCTCGATATGAACATGGAAAAGAACAATCGTGTGTTCAGTCTTCCGATTCTACCATAAGGAATTTTGGCTCAAACGCTTTAAGCCGCCATTAATTTCGTTAGGATTTTGAAGAATTGTGACTAAGTGAAAGTTCAAATCGCAAGATACTTTCATCTAAGCACTTTTGTTAAATTGAAGACTAAGTGGGGGGATTGTTGTATATAGTCTTCAATTGTGTTTGTTAGGAAGTTGTGTATGAGAGTTTGTCCCACATTGGAAGAATAGAAAGAGCTTGATGTGTTTATAAGTACTTTTGTACTTTGTATATTAAATTGAATTGAGTTCATTTAGTTCGGCCAAACATGCATTGGGCTTGGATGTGCTTATAATTAGATTAATAATATGCTAATATATTATTAATAAAAAATTAGCACTTAGCACTTTGCACGTGCACGAACACGAACACGAGCTTAAATATCATTTAATCTTTTACCATTATCAAGTGTCTTTTCAGTCTCTGAAGTTCCGGCGCTGCGACGGTTTCAGGCTGTTTGAAGAACATTGATTTCATGAAAAGTCACAATTGTTCATGAAAGATTACATTGTTTCATGAAATATTACAATTGTTCATGAAAGGTCACTTGATTTCTTTAAATATGGAATGACACATGATTAAAACTTACTTGCAATCTATATCTTCTAAACAAAGAACACCTTCTTTCTTTCAAGCAATTCTTGTTCATAAAGAACGAACAAGTTGTTGTAAATTTCGTTCTTAAGATTAGGGAATCCTGGGGGTAATTAGCAAGTTTATCTCATCAGCAATATAGTGGGGCTAATATTATCCTAAGGACAGAGAATCATCTTGTCCTAAACTAGTTTCTCAAATTCATTCATTGCTATACAGATCGTAATTTCTAACAATCTTAGGATAATAAAATGGAAAACACTATGAAGATGTCCGGTAATGATACTGTGAAACTAGATCGCTTTGATGGAACAAATTTCCTACGCTGGAAGGAGAAGATGTCGTTCCTACTCACTGCTTTGAAGATATTCTATATCCTAGATCCAAATTTGGAGACATTGCCAGAACCATCAGACGACGACACTGAAGAGAAGATTGCAGAACGCAAGAAGCGTGTCGAAGATGAAACCTTGTGCAGAGGGTTCATTCTGAATTCCCTCTCTGATCGTCTGTATGATCTCTACACTCCAATTCAGTCTGCAAAGGAAATGTGGAAGGCCACAGAGGTTCGCTGACTTACATCCCATACAACTTAACTTAGTGCATGTATTATTGATAATGTGAAAAATGATGTTTCCTTAGCTTTTGTTGACGTAGGTTCGCTGACTTACATCCCATACAACCCTATGATTGCCCTTCATGCACGTTTTAACAATTCTGAATACATGTAAAGCAATAATGTCCTTTTAACCAATTCTAATGTAACATTTAGCTACTAATTGTTTTCTTCCTTCGCTTTTAATTTTTACCCTTCTAATTTAAATAGTATCTTCTGGGAAACATTTTCCAAAGTTAAATTGTACATGCTGTTATTTCCTCTTTTATATTATTTATAGTACCTTTTATGCATTAACAAAATATATATTGTTTTCTGATCAAGTTGGTGAAATATAATCCATCAACTATTTCTTCTACATCAAGCTCGTACCGGCGGATGCTGTATCACTATCTTGCACCACTTCTTTGTCACAAAATAGGTTCCGACTTAGGGTATGTTTGGGAGGGAGAGAAAAACAAGCTCCATAAGGATTAGGAGAATGATTTCCTCAAGAGAGCAGGGAAAAGAAGTCTCATAAGTGATCGACCACAGTAATTGCCTTCCGTCCAGGGCAAAGCTAGAAGTCGGTATACTGATTAAGCCGAACCCAGAAGCTTTTGATCAAATAGTCTATTCATATATTTTTTAAATTATTAAAGTTGAAATTTTCGCTCCGCCCACCCTGATTCTATCCCCACCCCCAAACACACACTAGTGGTAGTATCAAGATTTGATAAAAAAAATGTTACACATGACATATGAACCCTATTAACTAGGGGTGGGCAAAAAATCCGGAGAACCGAAAAAACCGAACCGAACCGGCGGTTTGGCTCGGTTTTTTTATTTTAAAAAAAATCGATTTTGAAAAAAACCGAATCGAAAAAAGAAATCGATTTCGGTTCGGTTCTTTTTTTTCCGATATGAACCGAACCGAAAAACCGGGCATATTAGTAATTAATCTTATTTTTTATTTTAGGCTACTACTATATCTTAAATCATAGTCATTGAAGCCAATCTATGAAGCTTTTATGGAAGTCGGGCTTGATTAACATATCACGAAAGCATTAATTAGGGAGAGAAGAAAGTTGTTGTAAATTGGTGAAACTTTAAATGGTCATAACTATGCGCTCGGACGTCCGTTTGACCCAATTTTTTTTATTTCACGTATTTTGTTGAGACGGGGCTGTTCCAAACTGCCGCAAGGCGATTTTTGAAAAAACGTACGTCTTCCCAATCGATTTGACGTTTACCCCAAATCGGTTTCTATTTTTTCTTTTTTTTCACTACAGATCTTGCGATATACACCGAACATACGAATTTTGTGATAATATAGGTGTGAATGTCAATTTCATGTATCAATTTCAATTTCGAGAAAAAAACCGATGTATTCGATACGTTCGGCGATATAAACCGAATGTATCAGGGCTTTTTCTAAAAATAGTTTGATTAAAAAAAACCGATTTTTTTCAGTTCGGAATTTTTTGATACAAAACCGCTATGAACCGATATATGCACACCCCTACTATTAACACAATTATAATCTTTCAACTAAAAGGAAAATTCAATTTAACTCCTTCCTCCAACCTAGGTCTGCCCTTGCCCCTCATACACATGCACCCTCACCCCTCATCCATAATGCTTGACTAGATTACCTATAATAAATATTTTTGGTATAAATATCTTTGCTTACTTACCAATCAGAAAATAAGAAAACAATTTCTTTTTTCATTAAAATATTTTTCATGAAAACATATTCCTTAGTACTAAAACACATCCATAATATAAAGATAATTATTTTAAAATAAATTATTCAATTAAATAACTCGAGCATAAATCAGTACAGTGTTATATCATATATGTGTTGCTTAAAATTAGGGTGGGGGGGGGGGGTAAATACGTGAGTTAAACACCTGTTTGGTCCAGTCAATTGGGAGCTTTGCAAAATCAGTAAAGTTTCTGCTGGTCCTATTAAATTACATGAGTAGTAGGTTTGATCCTTCTTCTTTACTTCCTTTACCTCGTCAATTCTCAATAAATTAAATAACCTAGCTAATTTTACACTCTCCCCTACACACAAAAGAGTCATGAGTATGAACCATCACTATAACAAGCCCACAAGTTTTTCTAGTAACAAAAAACCAACTTCATCTATTTGGAGTTCTAAAACTTTTTCTTCTTCTTTACTGAAGGATATAAGAAGTAAGGTGGGCAGTGCTCTAAATTTCTGTTCGAAATCGAATTACAGACAAAGGTGTTCACGTAAAGTACTCTCTTCAACAAGTTTGGTAAGGTCGCATTCATATGCAGAAAGATTTGATTCTCAAAGAGCTGAAGCCATTGAGGATTGCATCCACTTCTTGAATTTGAATTCTTCCTCTAATTATTCACTGCAGAGATCCAGTTCTGTTTCATAACAAAGTGATGTAAATATCACATGCACTATTATTATTTTTTGGCATCCATTTTTTTTTATAGGATAAAAACTTCTGCTAGTATGAATAGAATATTTATGTTACTATTACTAGACCTCCTTTCATATGAATTTTGCATAAATTGCAATTTTATCTATTTATTTCTTCCAAGAGTTTCATGCTATAGCTTTTGTGTTAGTTCTCACATCGGTAATGAAATGAGAACATAGACTTCTTATATGGACTTGGATAATCTTCACCCTACAAGCTAGTTTTTGGGGTTGAGTTAGACCCAAGATCCATTCTTTACATGGTAACTCATTCCAATTCTTTGTTTACTGATGTTGGACCCCCAAATTATATTATTCACGCTCCAGTTAACGGGATCTGGGCGTGCGGGGGAGTGTTAAGAGTCTCACATCGGTAATAAAATGGAAACATGAACTTCTTATATGGACTTGGACAATCCTCACCCTATAAGCTAGCTTTGAGGTTGAGTTAGGTCTAAGATACATTCTTTACATGATTGATTAAACTAAGGAAGTTCATAAATTTTGGTTTTAAATTCTATCTATAAATTTTAGTTTGTTTCACTAATATAATGAAGATACGAATATTGACACTTATATACAACTACCAATTAATATCGGCATGTTTATTTTATCAAGTAACGCATCCAAGTTCATTTTTCTTCTCTCTTCTTCTTTTTGTCGTTAGATTGAATGAGTGTGAGTTGGTATGGTTGGAATATCTGGACAATACTATATACAAATTTTGAGGATGACTAGAAGTGATTTGGATTGAGTCAGATAATCAGACGTAAAAATGTCATAGCGATGTATGTATATCACCTCGTATATCAGTGCATATCACATGCACAAATTCATGGACATCACTGTGGACTGTGTATATCATGTATATCAGTGTATATGTCACATTATATTTTCATGGATTTATAAAAATACATAGGATATACATGATATATATGGAGATACAGTATGATATACATTGGATTTACTTCAACTTCGAATTCTTAATTTGAAATTTAACTCAAATATTCGCTTCAAATCGTCTCCAAACACCTCCAAAATTGATATTCAAGTTTCTTAAGATGCTTCTAATGAAATTCAATATCATCCAATCGAGACACATCAGAAATACACAGATGGAGAAAGCCCGAACCAAGCTTCAAATTTTTAATGGTAGGGATTGTCGAAGAAAAGAAGAGAAAAAGAGTGTGTGTATATATATATATATTTACAGAGAGAGAGAGAGAGAGTATTCAGGTGCATTGATAGAGAGATTTTAGGAGAAGATTTGAAAGATTTACAGAAAGTAATTGGATAAATTAATAAGAAGAGAGGGAATTTAAAAATTTAAAGTTGTTTTAATGGAAGGTTTTTGTGGTTATGAAATACGAACACTACAACAAATCGGTCCAAAGAAGGCGATTGGTTAATACCAAAAAGGACGACTAAAAAATACTTTGTTAGTTAGTATAAAAAGGGCGACTATATTTCATCAAATATGACGATTTTTCAAGTCGTCTTTTTTGGTGAAATTAAAAAGGGCGACTTTTCAAATCGCCCCCTTTGATCTAAGAATTTAATTTTTGTTCAATTTGAAATCACCAAAGGCGGTGAGGACCAAAAAGAACGACTTTTCTAGTCGCCCTCTTTGATCTAAGAATTTAATTTGCTTAAATGGTATTTTTAATGCAAGATACCTATTTGGGTCATTATTTGATATTAATTGAATTAAATTTTGCTTCTTTTTATTGCTTATTAAGTGCTTCAGTGTGAACAAATTGGTTTAATCGGTTGTTCCTAGGATGAGTTCTAACAATAACTGCGTAAATTATGCATTATTAGCAATAAACTTAACGATTTCATCCGTTTGGTCAAAATTTAAAGAATTACTAGTATATTGTATCATACTATCATGATACACTTCTTTTTTTCAGTACATTGTAACTTGGAACATTATAGTACTAGCATTAAAATGCAAAGGGAATCCTGTATTCACAGCAGGTGTGAGCATACTCACCACTCTAGCTCGACACCCTTGGTTTACAATCATAAATCCTCATGTGAATCTTGATCCTATAGCTAAATAAAATGAAATACTAATTTTACTTTAAGACTTTTATATGTTTTATCTTTGATCAATCATTAACCTATTTAGACTTCCACACTAATCCTGTGAATTTGGAACAAATATGCAATGGAGTACTATAATTCCCATGTGGTTAGATTTAGCAAAGGGGATTGACTGGGAGCAAGAGAAAGAGAGAAAACTCGCATTATCAAACTTCCCCACAAAAAAAAAAAATGTACTAGTACAAACTTCACACATAATTATTGAGATTTGCTTGAGCAAAACTTTTCCATTTTTTGCTCAAGAAAGAAATTAATACAATGCTTATAATGACTCTCTTCTCTTTGTTCCTATGCTCTCATAAAAAATTAAAGACATAATCCCTTGATTATTTTCATTAATGAAAGAATATATATACCATTTACAATTTTTCATAATAGAAAATATATTCTTATTCTAATCTCAAAACCCTATTCTAGTAGTACAAGACTCCTATAATTATAATAAGTATACACTACTAATTAATGTATAATATTATCTAAATATGTACTAAACCGTGTGGTCTATATACACGAATATACTACCTAAAATGTATATCACGGTATAACTAGTATATTTAACACACACCCGCAGTCATAGTGGTCGGTCTTCGTACGCTGAGACTGTCCCTAAAATCTTCAAAGAGTACTGACGGAAGACCTTTGGTAAAGATGTCTGCAATTTGATACCTGAAAGGGACATGACAGACGCGTATTTGTCAACGGGTTACCTTTTCGCGAACAAAGTGAATGTCCATCTCGATATGTTTAGTGCGCTGGTGCTGAAACGGATTACCAGAAAGATAGATAACACTAACATTATCACAATAAATCAAAGTAGCTTTCTGAATGGGATAATGAAGTTCTAAAAAAAGATTACGTAACTAACAGGATTCAGAGACCACATTGGCCACACCACATATGTGTGAGCTGGTAATTTGCTCGCGCTTCACACCTGGAAATTTAATTCTTTTTTTACTTTTGCTTTGCAAAACTGGATTTTTATTCTATTTTTCAATTTTCTTTATTTTCCATCATCTTTCTCAATTTCTTTCTTCTGCAACACCCCTAAAGCCATAGGTTCCTCCTTCATTAATATGCCAATGTCATAGGTTCCTCCTCAATTTCTAAGGTTACTCCGACGTAACTCGGCCGGAATCCGGCGTGAAAGCATCGAACACCATGGCGACATAGTTTCTTTTTTCATTTTGCCTCTTTGTTTCGTCTTTTGCAAGAACTTATCGGAGAAGGGCCAGATCTAGCCATATTTTGTGTCTTTCCGGTGCTCTGATATTTAGTCATTTTTTGGTGACCGCGTTAATGGATTGTGTTGAAATATTCGAATTTAATTTTATTTGGATGTGGCTCCACTATTATTTTAGTTGTTGTCTTGATATTTTTTGGTTATTTACTGTTACACCCCGTAGTTCCAGGGTATGTATGTGAGGACGTACGTACGAGAATACGACAGTAATATTGGAAAGGAAGAAAGATGTGATTTTTTCGACGGAAAAGTTTCCGAACTACGTGAAAGAAAGAGGTTTATTATTGAGAATTGGATTCTCAATTTTGGTATTTAAGACTTTAAGAACTTATAAGAATTATGGAATTAATATTTTACGGATTTGGTCACGTGGGGCCCACCCGAGGAAATTTTACGTTTTGTGGGGCCCACGAGGGTTACGGAATTTTTTATGGACGAATGAGAGGGCGACACGTGGCACCCCCTCACATGGTCTTGGACGATTTTTGCAAGGATAGGGTGGTCATTTGACGCTTGTGGATGAAAGTCTTCAAGCTTGAGTGTATTGACCAAGTCAATTTGTCCACTTGGCCATTATCCATGTGATCTTCATCCTAGCCACACATTTGTGATGATCTTGACCCTCCATTGTTTTATATATACCCAACTAGTGCAAGACTTGTCTTACAACACTTAGAATTATTTCACATTCTTGTTCTTCACTAAGATAGCTCATGGGTTGGTCCCTCTCCCACACAAAAAAATTGTAGTTTTGTTCCATTGTTCACAAGACTTAAACCCTAGGTTCCTAAGGGTGTTGTAAGGTTATCTCAATAGAAAGATCCCGGAAAAGTGGCGTTTTCGTATTAGTCATGAGCGAAACTTAGGAGTTCTTGACTTTGAAGTTGGAACTTGAAGATGGGTTCTTCATAGGCTTCTAAGGAGTGCTTGGAGCGGATTGGAGCTTAAGGAAAGGAGCTAAGAATTGCTAAGGAGCGACTTTGAATCTTGGAAATTTTAAGGGCTTGTAAAGGTATAATTCTTGTCGTTTTAGTAATTAAGATTACTACTTATTGTAGCTTTGGATATTAGCAAGCATGAGGTATATATTATGAAGTTTGATAAGTGAATTGACTATTGGAACCCAAATCCGAAAACTAGTATGTTAGCCCTTAAGATTGTAATTCAAGTTGATTACTAGTTAAGTTGTCATATGTTATATAAAGAAGGAAATTGTAGTTGTGGAAGTTGTTTATGACTATATAACATGTTTGACCCAAGAACTTGAATTGGATAAGAATTGGTGTTGTTGTATCTCAAGTGTCGAATAGACATTGTGTTTTGTGGACTAGTTTTGATGTCAATTGTGGGGAGGAATTTTACACGTCTTGTAGGGCGTGTAATCCCCTTTGTATTTGCTGAAATGTTTGAGCCTTAAATGTGGCGTTTGGTTATTGAATTCGGCCTTGAAAAAGGTGGCAAAGTATGTAGAAACAAAGGAAGTCTTTGTCAGATTTTCCGTAGAATTTAGTGACCTTGTACTTAGAATATTCTCTGAAGAGAGCTAGAGGTTAATAGACATTTTATGACCATTATAGGTTGAAGTACTACGAGTAGCGTATTACTTGAAGGGTGGAAAAGGCTAGCGAGGTATAGTACTTGGGCGTTTTGCTAATTGTCGATAATCGTCGCGGTATGTGAACCCTTCCTATCTTTTCTAGCATGATTGTTGTAAACTATGTAGTAATGGCGTGCGTGTGCTAAATGATATTGGTTGGTTTAGAACATAAAGTGTTATAATGGCTTTATGGGAAGTTAATTATAACGACTTTATGTAGGTAAAAGAATGGTTGATTGTTTTTAAAAGATAAGAGACTTGACTTGTATTTGACTTGAATTGTGTTAAAAAGTTGTGAAACCTCATTCGTGAGTAATGAGTATTGGTTTTTAAAAGAATAATGTTATATTGATTTCGGAAATGGGAATAATTATCGAACAAGCCATTGCAGCGTTAATAAAGGAAAATGTAATAACAATTAATTATATTAAAACCAGTAGAAACCTCCATCTGCATAGAAGCTAAGATAAGACAAAATTGTATTACATTTCCTAGATCGTGGCTGCTTTAATAAGATCATTAATAACAAGTATTGATTTTTCTTAAATTCCAAAGTAAGGAACTTGTTTTCTAAAAAGAAAAGAGACTTGAGGAATTTGAAGTGTTTTGGTTTAAAAGAAGGCATGGTTTTGTCTTAAATTGGTTTACTTGAAATGATAGTTACTCTATTTTTGATACTATGGGTATCGTATGACTTTTGTAAAAGAAATGGGTCTTTTGAAAGAATTTAAGTACGTAGTACTTTAGGATTAAATCCCGGATTGTTGGCACAAAATGGGAGTACTTGAGTTTATATAAATGGTGAATCAATTTACATGTTAATGAAAGTCTAAAAGTATGTTGAACTTGCCTATGCTAGTTGTGATAGCTTTTGTTGTGCAAGTATTGTATTTCTATACCACCGCGTCTCTCGATGAAGCGGTGACTTGTTGTGAATTTACTTGGGCGTCACCGTGATGTGGAAGATTCCAGGTATGCTTCCATTATTATTGTCACGTGGGCATGCACCGATGAGGATTAGGGGCGTGTGACCATTATTGTTATTCCATGGATTAGCTCTCATGAGGTTTTTACGATTCGGCCTTGGTATCGGTAGTTGGCTTTACTTTGCCCGTCGTGGTGATTCGGCTTTAGTTACGGTAGTTAGCCTTCGTACTTGCCGTTCGATTTGTGGCGAAGTCTCGTGACTTACGGTTGTGATCGGTGGTTAGCTGGTTACTTGCCGTCGGCCTACGTGGCGCGAGGAGGATCTGGTAGAAGCTATCGCACTTGCCACGTGTCGGACCGCGAGTCGATGTTTGGGCGAAGCTTCGTGACTTACGGTTGTGATCGGTGGTTAGCTGGTTACTTGCCGTCGGCTACGTGGCGCGAGGAGGATCTGGTAGAGGCTATCGCACTTTCCGCGTGTCGGCCGTGATATGGTTGTTTAGTATTGTTGATACGGTAGGTTACGGTAGTAGCTTCGTACTTTCCGGCCGATTGATGATGCAGTTGGATCAGTAGCTATGCCTTACGTCTTGCCGTCACGGTTTTATGACACGGTGGGACACGGTGTTCATGTGTACTTCTTGGTGTTATTATATCATAGGCCGCGGTGAGGAAGGTATTCCACGGGCATGATTGATGTTGTGGGCGTGAGACCCGTTGTTATATTTGAGTGATGACTTTGAGGCGCGAGTCTACGACTTGACATGGCCTTATATGTTGTGTATCTTGTAGTTTGGTTATCATACATGTCTCGCTTTTATATAGACTATTATGATTTCATTTCTGATATTTTGATTTCACATACTTGGTACTGTTATCTTGACCTCCTTGAGGTGCGTTCATCTGCAGCGGTAAGTACACGATTGTTGATCCTCGCTCATAGGATCACGATTCGGTTCGGGAAGCTCCGTTTCTCGAGGCTTATCTTTAGTATAGTCCCCTGTTGTTGTAGGTACTTACATTCGGGGTATGGCGAAGCCACTGTCGTCGTAGTTAATGATTGCATTCTTAGAGGTCCGAGTAATCTTGTTGTGGCGGGGTTTGTAAAGGATATAATTGTTCAGTATATATATATGCGGGAAGGTAACCGTTTTGGTTGCTTTGTTTCTTATTTTATCTTGTTTCATGTTTAAGTTTTTATTTAGCCGATTTTCTCGATGTTGTATCACTAGGGTGCGAGGTAGGCACGATCCACGGGCAGTCGGGTCGTGACAAAAGTGGTATCGAAGCGATTAGTCATCGGAAAGTGTCTGAATCGTATCTAGTAAGTCTTGATTATCGGTGTGTTGTGCGCATCAATAATCGAGGAGGCTATAGGATATTTAGGATTGGTTTCCAATCTTCTCACTATGAATCGTGCCTTAGAGTTGTGTTATAAGTTGGACCCCTCGCGTATTTCGTTTTTACGATTATGCCTCGCATGAGCAACCGCGGCAGAAGCGGCCGAGAGGCGCTAGTAGGACACGAGAGAATGCGAGCGCGAGCCGGTCATTACGATATAGTGCTTCAAGCAGCGAGTTTTGCGCGCCGCCCGGCCCAGCGAGTTTAGAGCGCGGCGAGCTCACGAGACCACGGTACACAGCCTCAGGTCCCGGCTGGAAGCGAGAGAGATGGGTTCTGAGAGATGGCGATTACTAGCGGATCGTGGCGGACGTGAGGATAAGTGGATCACAGCGATTCGATGCACCGTGGTTCACGAGATCGGATAGTTTGAGGCTACGGGACTTTACGAGTTGCGACCGCGAGTCTGGTCGAGGCACGAGGATGATCGCGAGGAGTTCATCAAGCGATTCTGACGGATCGTAAGTGATCGAGGCTTGGAGACCGAGTCGGTGGTCTTAGGTTCGCGTCGGCTGCGTGATCGCTTGATCGGCGGTTTGGTCGTGGGAGCTGTCGAGAGTGCATGCGCCTCGGTGTATGGGGCGAGTTCTCGAGGCATTCCATGGTCATTTCTTGCCGCCACGGATGAGGAAACGCGGTAGGCAGATTTTTGATCTTTGAGACGGAGAGGGCCAGTTGAGTACAACGTTGAGTTCGACTCGTTGGCTCGATATGTCCCTGCGTTAGTGGCGGATATGGAGGGCGAGTGCACCGCTACGTCACGGGGCTCGATGACTACTTGGCGAAGCTTGCTCGGGTGTAGCTCTTGGCCGGGCATGGACATTGCCGTATCTGACTTATGCACATGGGATGGAGAGCGTAGAGGCAAGCGTAGGGATCGAGATCGGCGTAAGAGGGCGAGCGGCGAGGTCCTTTGGTAACTTTGAGGCGGACCGCCTCGTGTGAGCTAGTTATACACCTCCGCCCGATCTGAGTGGTCCTCCACGATCTTGAGCGTCGAGTGTCGAGGCGGGTCGAGCTCTGAGGTTTGATTTTCCGGGAGTAGAATTACTCATGGGATGAGGCTACCGTATCTCGGTGTATCCGTTGTGGTAAAACCTATAGGGAGTGTCGTACTAGTTTGGGAGATTGCTATACTTGCGGCGGCGTGTTTGCGAAAGAGTGTCAGGCAGGTAGCGCGGCAAGGGAAAGTGAAGCGATGATTCAGGTATATCCTTAACCTACAGAGACTAGTATGTTTTGATGTTATGATGATGTGTTAAGTGTTATGTTCGGATAGCTTTGTGTTAAAATGTGATTTAGAAGCACGGTTAGTGAAAAGGGTAAGTCTGGGGATGAGAATATTTTGAACCTTAGAAATTATGACAGTTGAGACCTTAGATGTAAGGCCGTCTTGAGTAAAAGACTTTACGGTTAATCTTTGTCAGAATACATAGTATACGTGGAGTATTTGTGTGATAATTCCATGGGCAGTTGTGATAGAAATGGTAGCTTTCATGACGCGAATTAGTAAGAGTGTTTCGGATCGGGGAACGAGAGAGTTTGGCGCGATAATGGGTCGGGTTGAGGCCAGGTCGCGGGTCAACCCGCATCCCGGAATGAGGTGGGGTCAGTTTGAGGTGGTCCCGCCAGGTGGTAGGGTCACGAGGGTGCTAGGCCCAAGTTTAGGTAACCATTGTACGAGTTCGCAGACGCGTTCGACCAGAATCGGATCATGAAGGCCGGGATTGGCCTTAAAGGAATGTGAGACTAGTAAGCTGACCAAGGTTGGAGGTAGTAACTCCAAGGTGTTGGAAACTGAAGCAATAACGGAAGTACGGTACGTGTACTAGAAAGAGTTCGGGTGTTCGAGAAAGGTACGACGAGTAAGGGAAGGAGTGAACATGTGTTAAGAGGAGGGAAGTGATCATTTTGGGAGGTAACGAGGTGAATAAAGTATCCTTTAGACCATGAGTGGAAGCTTTTGTGACGTTAGAGATGATTCCTCATTGTCTTGGATTAGAGTTTTTGCGCATGTGTTATATTACGGCCAGGTGTGGCATGATTGGTTTTGTAAGTATAGTAGTGAAGACTATACCGGCGTGTGTATGTTTTGAGACTTAGAAGGAACATTCGGGACGAATGTTTCTAAGGGGGGAAGAATGTTACACCCCGTAGTTCCATGGTATATATGTGAGGACGTACGTACGAGAATACGACAGTAATATTGGAAAGGAAGAAAGATGTGATTTTTTCGACGAAAAAGTTTCCGAACTACGTGAAGGAAAGAGGTTTATTATTGAGAATTGGATTCTCAATTTTGGTATTTTAGACTTTAAGAACTTATAAGAATTAAGGAATTTATATTTTACGGATTTGGCCACGTGGGGCCCACCCGAGGAAATTTTACGTTTTGTGGGGCCCACGAGGGTTACGGAATTTTTTATGGATGAATGAGAGGGCGACACGTGGCACCCCCTCACATGGTCTTGGACGATTTTTGCAAGGATAGGGTGGTCATTTGACGCTTGTGGATGAAAGTCTTGAGCAGGTGTATTGACTAAGTCAACTTGTCCACTTGGCCATTATCCATGTGATCTTCATCCTAGCCACACATTTGTGATGATCTTGACCCTCCATTGTTTTATATATACCCAACTAGTGCAAGACTTGTCTTCCAACACTTAGAATTATTTCACATTCTTGTTCTTCACTAAGATAGCTCACGGGTTGGTCCCTCTCCCACACAAAAAAAAATTGTAGTTTTGTTCCATTGTTCACAAGACTTAAACCCTACGTTCCTAAGGGTGTTGTAAGGTTATCTCAATAGAAAGATCCCGGAAAAGTGGCGTTTTCGTATTAGTCGCAAGGCGGAAACTTAAGGAGTTCTTCAACTTTGAAGTTGGAACTTGAAGATGGGTTCTTCATAGGCTTCTAAGGAGTGCTTGGAGCGGATTGGAGCTTAAGGAAAGGAGCTAAGAATTGCTAAAAAGCGACTTTGAATCTTGGAAATTTTAAGGGCTTGTAAAGGTATAATTTTTGTCGTTTTAGTAATTAAGATTACTACTTGTTCTAGCTTTGGATATTAGCAAGCATGAGGTATATATTATGAAGTTTGATAAGTGAATTGACTATTGGAACCCAAATCCGAAAACTAGTATGTTAGCCCTTAAGATTGTAATTCAAGTTGATTACTAGTTAAGTTGTCATATGTTATATAAAGAAGGAAATTGTAGTTGTGGAAGTTGTTTATGACTATATAACATGTTTGACCCAAGAACTTGAATTGGATAATAATTGGTGTTGTTGTATCTCAAGTGTCGAATAGACATTGTGTTTTGTGGACTAGTTTTGATGTCAATTGTGGGGCGGAATTTTACACGTTTTGTAGGGCGTGTAATCCCCTTTGTATTTGCTGAAATGTTTGAGCCTTAAATGTGGCGTTTGGTTATTGAATTCGGCCTTGAAAAAGGTGGCAAAGTATGTAGAAACAAAGGAAGTCTTTGTCCGATTTTCCGTAGAATTTAGTGACCTTGTACTTAGAATATTCTCTGAGAGAGCTAGAGGTTAATAGACATTTTATGACCATTATAGGTTGAAGTACTACGAGTAGCGTATTCTACTTGAAGGGTGGAAAAGGCTAGCAAGGGTATAGTACTTGGAGCGTTTTGCTAATTGTCGATAATCGTCGCGAGGTATGTGAACCTCTTCCTATCTTTTCTAGCATGATTGTTGTAAACTATGTAGTGCAATGGACGTCGTGTGCTAAATGATATTGGTTGGTTTAGAACATAAAGTGTTATAATGGCTTTATGGGAAGTTAATTATAACGACTTTATGTAGGTAAAGAATGGTTGATTGTTTTAAAAGATAAGAGACTTGACTTGTATTTGACTTGAATTGTGTTAAAAGTTGTGAAACCTCATTCGTGAGTAATGAGTACTTGGTTTTAAAGAATAATGTTATATTGATTTGAAATAGAATAATTATCGAACAAGCCATTGCAGCGTTAATAAAGGAAAATGTAATAACAATTAATTATATTAAAACCAGTAGAAACCTCCATCTGCATAGAAGCTAAGATAAGACAAAATTGTATTACATTTCCTAGATCATGACTGCTTTAATAAGATCATTAATAACAAGTATTGATTTTTCTTAAATTCCAAAGTAAGGAACTTGTTTTCTAAAAAGAAAAGAGACTTGAGGAATTTGAAGTGTTTTGGTTTAAAAAAGACATGGTTTTGTCTTAAATTGGTTTACTTGAAATGATAGTTACTCGATTTTTGATACTATGGGTATCGTATGACTTTTGTAAAAGAAAGGGGTCTTTTGAAAGAATTTAAGTACGTAGTACTTTAGGATTAAAACCCGGATTGTTGGCACAAAATGGGAGTACTTGAGTTTATATAAATGGTGAATCAATTTACATGTTAATGAAAGTCTAAAAGTATGTTGAACTTGCCTATGCTAGTTGTGATAGCTTTTGTTGTGCAAGTATTGTATTTCTATACCACCGCGTCTCGATGGAGGCGGTGACTTGTTAATGAATTTACTTGGGCGTCTGCGGTGTGGAAGATTCCACGGGTATGCTTCCATTATTATTGTCACACGTGGGCAAGTCTGCACCGATGAGGATTCCGGCATGTGACCATTATTGTTATTCCATGGACTAGCTCTCCGTGAAGTTTTTCGATTCGGCCTTGGTATCGGTAGTTGGATTTCGTACTTGCCCGATCGTGGCGATTCGGCTTTAGTTACGGTAGTTAGCCGTACTTGCCCGTTCGGTTTGTGGCGAAGTCGTGACTTACGGTTGTGATCGGTGGTTAGCTGGTTACTTGCCCCGTCGACTCGTGGCGCGAGGAGGATCAGTAGAGGCTATCGCCTTTGCCACGTGTCGGCCAGCAGTCGGTGTTTGGGCCGAAGCCGTGACTTACGGTTGTGATCTGGAGGTTAGCCTGGTTACTTGCCCCCGTCAGCTAAGTGGCGCAGGGAGGATCTGGTAGAGGCTATCACACTTGCCACGTGTCAGCTTCGTGATATGGTTGTTTAGTATTGTTGTTACGGTAGGTTCTGGTAGCTGGCTTTCGTACTTTGCCCCGGTCAGTTGATGATGCAGGTTGGATCTGGTAGCTATGCCTTCGTACTTGCCGTCAGTTTTATGACACAGGTGGGACCTGGTGTTCATGTGTACTTCTTGGTGTTATTATATCATAGACTGCCGGCAGTGAGGAAGGTATTCCACGGGCATGATTGATGTTGTGGGCGTGAGACCGATTGTTATATTTGAGTTATGACTTTTGTAACACCCCATTTTAACCGGAGTCGAAACGGGATTACTGCTACATATGGTTGATTCCTAAATGCTATTTAAGGAGTCGCCACCTAATTATTATAGTGAATTAGGACACTTAATTTATTGCAATAAAAATACTGCAATTGACTTCCATTTAATGGTCTGCGAAATTAGTGAGATTCTGGATCAGGGTTCTTTATTATCCTAAAGGGAAGGGGTTAGGCACCCTTTAAGATCCGCTAACTTGCGGTTGTTCGTTCAAACCTAGGTTAATTATTTATTGCTCTTTTTATTCTACCTATTCTAAGTATTTTAATAATTTACAATTAAAATAAAATACAATGCAAAATAATAAAACTGAAATTAAATAAGGCATAAAATAAACTCCGGGGCATTCTTTTTGAAATGCATCTCCGGATACCTGCATAAACACTTAGTAAAAGTATTAGTAATAGAATACATAAATTTTAAAATAATAGCAAAAATTAACAAACAAAGCAAATAAATCCGTCTTTTATACAGTGGAGGCCTTGGAAATCGAGACGGATTCCTTCATCGCCAATATTGCTAAAAATAATAAAATAAATAAAACCTTGGATCCGCGCCAAAAGCAAGAATAGTTTTAAACACGAGGGCTCGGATATGTAAAAATATAAAGTAGATGTACCTAAACAAGTGCGAGCGAGAATTCGCCTTGCCAAGCATGTTGGTTATCCGATGTAAGTGGAAGAAATCATCCTTGCCCGTAAAGCTTCATTTATTTTATTTTCCGCTTTGAATCATGAGGCCTCAAAAATCGACGGATAACTTTTTCATCGGCCAAATAAGTGTAGCATCTTGTTCAAATCAGTAAAACCAACAGTGTAGTATTTGTTCTAAATCAGTAAACCAGCAAAATGTCCAAAAATTAATAACAATATGGTCAAAACCAGTCCAATAATATGGCCAAAACAGTAGCAAAAAATGGCCGAAAATCAGTCCAACAAAATGCCCCAAACAGTAGCAATAATAGCCTAAAACCAGTCCAAAATCCAGCGGATGGTAAGCAATTCTTAGAAAAATCAGTGGACCAACAGTGAAACAACGACCAACAGTTCAAACAATAACGATAACAGTAGTAACATAACCGGTAATAAAATAGCAACCATTGTTAACATCGCCGGAGTTCACAAACTCGCGGTGTACACAAAAACGAGAAATCAGTCCCCCCAAAACGCAAAATATAGCAACAAAGGTGAAGAGCAAACAATAGTGTCGCCGGAGTTTAAATCCGACAAGTTTCAAGGTTACCAACAGAGAGAGGGCAGCAGCGGCGGCTTACCGCCGAGTCGCCGGGCGACGCCACCAGACCGGCGGCTGGGCCCGCGGCGACAGGAGAGGGGAGAGAAGGGAATGTGAGGTGCGGGAGCAGTGTGTGTCTGCTGAAGGGTGTTCGCTGGTGATGGACGGTGGTTCAGGGAGAGGGCGACGGCGACGGGAAGGCAGGGAAAGGGAGCGCCGGAGCTAGAGCTCGGCATGGCGATGGGTGAGGTATTGCAACTGGATATGGATGGATGAAGTGCGACGTTGAGTGTGGTGGTTCGTCGACGACGACGGGAGGGGAGAGGAGCGGTGGAGTACGGTGAGGGTGGCGGCGGGGGGGGAGGAGGAGAGGAGAGAGGTGAGGGGGTGTTCGACGGGAGTGGGGAAAAGGTGGGTTGAAGTGAGAGTTCAGGAGAGGGTGAGGGACGGCTGGGGTTTAGTACTAGGGCTGATTTTTTTTTGTGTTGGCGGGAAAGTTTATTATATAGGGGGGTGTGTTAGGGTTTGGTATTTGGGGGGGAAATGAAAAGTAGGTTTTGATTTTAGGGGGGGAAAATAAAAGAGGGTGTTTGGATGATATTAAAAAATAGTGTCTTGGGTGATTCAAATTGTGTCTTGGGTGGGTGGTTTGACAAAAATGCAAAGGTAGTTAATTATTTAAAGAAAAATTATTTAAAAATATGCAAAATTATAAAAATGCAAATCTGTGCAATAATACTAAAATGCAATTTTAAAGACATGTTTAATGCTGATTAAAAGTAAAAATGGGATGTCAATTAATTATTTAAAGAGATGCAAATATTATTAAAATAAAAGCAGCGGTATAGCAATAATAAAAACATAATATTAACAACGACATAATACTTAATTTAAAAATAAAAGATGCAATGTCATTTTGTGAAGAAATAAACATAGAATATTATGTAAAAATATGCAAAATAACGATTAAAATGCGATTGTGCTAAAACACTTAAAATTGCAACAAATATACAAAATGGGTCAAAATTGATGTCAACGACATGTCCTCTTTATGCGGAGATGATGGAAGAGTCTTGGACAAAGATGTTGACTTGTAGCCAATTTTGTCTGTTTATAAACTAGAACTCAAAAATAGGGATGATGCAGACCCAAAAATGTCCCAGTGTCAAATCATGATGACACTGGATAGTTGTGATGCAAAAACTAAAAGCAAAGTCGACACGATTAAAAATGTCCCAAAGGTCAGTATGATTGACACCGGAGTCGCGGTGATGTGGTCTTTGAAAAAGACAAGGTTATTGTGGATGTTGATGGCGTCATTGCATAGACGCGATGCAGATGCTCGTCGTTGCATGGACGAAACATAGATGCAAGCCGTTGCATGGGCTTAAAATGAAAAGGCGTCGTTGCATGGACGCGATGCAGGTGCTCGTCGTTGCATGGACGAAACATAGATGCAAGCCGTTGCATGGGCTTAAAATGAAAAGGCGGCGTTGCATGGACGCGATCGCGGTCTTCGTCGTTGCGTGGACGACGCGATCTGCTCGTCGTTGCATGGGACGAAACATGAATGAAAGCGTTGCATAGGCTTAAAAGAAAATGGCGTCGTTGCGCCAGACGCGATCACGGACTTCGTCGTTGCATGGGCGAAACATGAATGAAAGGTTGCATAGGCTTAAAATAAAATGGCGTCGTTGCATGGACGCGTCACGGATGCTCGTCGTTGCATAGACGAAACATGAATGAAGCCGTTGCATAGGCTTAAAATAAAATGGCGTCGTTGCATGGACGCGATGCAGATGCTCGTCGTTGCATAGACGAAACATGAATGAAGCCGTTGCATAGGCTTAAAATAAAATGGCGTCATTTTCGGACGCGATGCAGATGCTCGTCGTTGCATGGACGAAACATAAATGAAGCCGTTGCATAGGCTTAAAATGAAAAGGCGTCGTTGCATGGACGCGATGCAGATGCTCGTCGTTGCATGGACGAAACATAAATGAAGCCGTTGCATAGGCTTAAAATGAAAATGCGTCGTTGCATGGGCCGATCACGGATGCTCGTCGTTGCATGGGACGAAACATAAATGAAGCCGGCATAGGCTTAAAATGAAAAGCGTCGTTGCATGGACGCGATCACGGTCTCGTCGTTGCATGGACGAAACATAAATGAAGCCGTTGCATAGGCTTAAATGAAAAGCGTCGTTGCATGGACGCGATCAGATACTCGTCGTTGCATGGGCGAAAGCAGTAAACCGTTGCATAGGCTTAAATGAAAAGCGTCGTTGCATGCGCGCGATGCAAATGCTCGTCGTTGCATGGGCGAAACATGAATGAAGCCGTTGCGTAGGCTTAAAATGAAAAGCGTCGTTGCATGGACGCGATCGCAGATGCTCGTCGTTGCGTAGACGAAACATGAATGAAGTCGTTGCATAGGCTTAAAATGAAATGCATGGGTTTAGGCGTACGGCTTTGTGACCGTGCAGGTTGAGATAAGCGTCGCTGCGTAGGCGTTGTGCGTTTGTAACGCGTGGACTCTTGTTGTGTTCCCGCTTTGCGATATGAAGATCCGGCGGTGTGGTATCACGTATCCCGCCCAGAAGTCGGTCAAGACGTAGTTCATGCCGCACAAATAAGAAATTTTATGATTTTAAAATGATGTGGGGCCGAAGCGTCACGGCGCTACGTATCCGTGAGGAATCAGTCAAGACGTAGTTCGTGATGCAAAACGATTTTTATGTAATATGTATTTTTTTTTTCGAAAAAATGGAAGACGACATTACGTTCTGACTTCAGTTGATACCAACAATTAGTATTGTGCATAAGGATGTTCTTTTATTGCTTTCAGTATAAACGAGATTGACTCTGGTGTAATTCACACAGCTTCAGATAGTACCTCAGACATACCTGAGTGTCGACACACCTGCTTGCATCCAAGGTTTCGAACTACACGTAATCTCACGTTTCAAATGCCTCACTGAAAGAAAGTCCCATTTCACACATATATTTCAGTATTTTGAATTTTGGGACGTTGAGAGAATTGCGCTCACACTCAAAAAGATGTTCAATGCATGCAATTGTGATACCATAGGCTTGGTCGTCATGTAAGTATCCACTAATGTGAGAACCCTCAGTATAAGATCATGTAGGGCTTGTCACGGACTTGTAATGTAGGCTTGGGGATAGGGAATGAATATCATTTGGATAAAAGTGACTAATCCCTCCTCGAGCGTTGGACTACGTCCGTGCTTGATATTTGTGTGCTTTAATGCTGACCTGCTTTCTTTTGTCCCAGTTTTTCTGTATTGACTTCTTTTGAATCTTTCATTTGAGCCCTTTTTCTGGTCATATATTCCCCTTTTTTTTTTATTTATCGGGGCTTTTGATTTCATCTTTGTGTGAAGTCGTCTCTGCTTTTGGTTTTTGAGACTTTGACAATTTTTGTCTTTGCAAGCTTCAGCTAGAATTTTGTCAGTCACTTGCACATTTCTAAAGCACTCGAGGAGGTCGGGCCAAGAGAGGGATAGTGCGTACGCACTCAGACAGTGTGTAGGTGTAATATGCGGTTGTAAAAAAATAGGTTTTAGGCTCGAAGGGGTGTACTAGGGATAATGTTATTTGGTAAATTTGAAAATGCTCAAACGGGTCAAAGAAAGCCTACGATCATTTCCTACACCGAGTGTTACTCAGGATTTCGCCTCAACAAACATTCAAGCCAAGTTCTAGATCACAATGCAATGCAATTGAACTTATTCAAACACTCACTTTACAATGCATATGAAACGATGAAGTCGGTTTCATTCTTATCTTGAAACATGCAAGACAATGTCATCTGCATGTATGAATAAGAGGTACAAAAGAATCTATGGTTTACCACAAAGTCATCCATCTGATTATCACTCGTTTTTTTGTTTTTGTTTATGCACATTTGTAATCGTGTTGGTATTAACAAAGTCAAACAATAATACTTACAAAATATTTTTGTATTTTTGAATAACACATTTTTTGTATTTTTGAAGAAAATATACATTTTTCTTTCTTTTGAATAAAGTATTTTTTGTATTTTTTAGACTAAATGGTACCGAACGAATAGGAAATTTGCCTCGTATCCCGCCGAGGAATCAAAGGTGTCGTAGTTCATTCAAATATGTTTAAGCATGCTTGAAAAGAATTTATCAATGAAAGGATGGTAATGTAAAGCTATGCAAAGAAAATGATTGTCAACTGTGGGACGAATGCAAAGTAAAATGAATGCAGGAACATGATGAATGAGATGCATGAGTGAGAAATGTGTTTTTTTGTTTTGTTTTATTATTTTTATTTTTTA
Organism: Przewalskia tangutica; assembly: GCA_029844215.1. NCBI lineage: Eukaryota > Viridiplantae > Streptophyta > Magnoliopsida > Solanales > Solanaceae > Przewalskia > Przewalskia tangutica. Next base: position 111,171,249 of record CM056730.1, read on the forward strand.
TTTTTGTGGCGTCGAACCCAAAATGAGTTGCCTCGTATCACTGCAGTGTGGTGAGAATCGCACACGCGTAGTTCGAATAATTATCTTTGTAAAATGCATGATATGCGAAAACTATGTAATTAACGCTAAACATATTAATTTAATTTGCAAATATGAATAAAAATACAAAGTATAAAAGAATTGAGAGCGATGTCTCGTTGAATCAGTATAAACCGACTTCTATTAGTCAACATAATTCTCGCTCCTTGTGATGACTTTTTTTGTTTTCTTTTGAGCTACTCGACTATTTGCGAGATGTTTTCTGCAAAAATATGAGAAATAGGTGAGAGTAGGAAAATGATAAAATAACAAAATGAAGGGTGTGACCATATAGTCGAGACTCCCCGATTGGTTCGATCAACTGGTGGTTGATGCTTGCAAAGTCAGTCGCTATTCAAGAGTGATTTGTGATGAAGTCCGATTGCAATGTGAAAGCAAAATGCAAAAATACAAATGCTCAGTCCGAATCACAAAGAGCGATTATTGAATTAAACAATATGTCTGAGTTGCTGGTGACAAACAATAATAAACAAAAAGCATGCAAATCAAGCGCGTGCCCTAATATGCTTGGGACCTCTCTTATGCGGTGAGCCTAACGCCAAATATGCGGGATTATGATAAATAGGTCCAAGCCGTTAAAGCTGCAATATTTTGTTGAAATGGCGACCAAACGACGGTGCACTTTTCCCAATTTTGACGTGTCGTGACCAGGCTTGGATCCGTCTATCATCATCACGCTACACATAGTATGCTAATGAGTCGTTGGGTTGTGAAACCCGTCGACAAGTTTGGTGGATTTCTAATTGTGGCGTTAATACCAAGGATTAACCCACCTAAGGTTTATGCATGCATGACTTAAAAAAAATGTGGTATAGCTCTATCCTAATTTTGCTAAGATTTGGCTTTCTAGACAAAATGGTTCCCGCGGACTACTCGAGTGAGAAGGCTCTGTGGCCACGGTTGGACCGGATTCTCGCGTCTATTACCAACTCTCCTAAATTTGGGTTTTGAAGAAAGAATTTTCTTTGATGCACTGCGCACCTCGCGTGTAGTGTGTGGTAGTGTTAATTTTCCAGAATGGAGGAAATATGAACGGAATGACAATTTAAGGAAAGCAATAAAAGAATGTAGCAATTAAAGTAGTTAATTACAAAATAAAAGCAAACAATATAAAATATTTACAACAAATATAAAAGCAAAATAAAGTGCAATATTTAATTAACTTTGGTATGTTATGATCAAGAACGATATCCCGGTGGAGTCGCCGTGCTGTAACACCCCATTTTAACGAAGTCGAAGCGGGATTATTGCTACGTATGGTTGATTCTAAATGTTATTTAAGAATTCGCCACCTAATTATTATAGTGAATTAGGACACTTAATTTATTGCAATAAAAATACTGCAATTGACTTCCATTTAATGGTCTGCGAAATTAGTGAGATTCTGGATCAGGGTTCTTTATTATCCTAAAGGGAAGGGGTTAGGCACCCTTTAAGATCCGCTAACTTGCGGTTGTTCGTTCAAACCTAGGTTAATTATTTATTGCTCTTTTTATTCTACCTATTCTAAGTATTTTAATAATTTACAATTAAAATAAAATACAATGCAAAATAATAAAACTGAAATTAAATAAGGCATAAAATAAACTCCGGGGCATTCTTTTTGAAATGCATCTCCGGATACCTGCATAAACACTTAGTAAAAGTATTAGTAATAGAATACATAAATTTTAAAATAATAGCAAAAATTAACAAACAAAGCAAATAAATCCGTCTTTTGTACAGGGGAGGCCTTGGAAATCGGGCGGATTCCTTCATCGCCAATATTGCTAAAAATAATAAAATAAATAAAACCTTGGATCGCGCCAAAGCAGTAATAGTTTTAAACACGGAGGGCTCGGATATGTAAAATATAAAGTAGATGACCTAAACAAGTGCGGTGCGAGAATTCGCCTTGCCCGCATGTTGGTTATCCGATGTAAGTGGAAGAAATCATCCCTGCCCAGAAAGCTTCATTTATTTTATTTTCCGTCTTTGCAACTGTGGAGGCCTCAAAAATCGACGGATAACTTTTTCATCGGCCAAATAAGTGTAGCATCTTGTTCAAATCAGTAAAACCAACAGTGTAGTATTTGTTCTAAATCAGTAAACCAGCAAAATGTCCAAAATTAATAACAATATGGTCAAAACCAGTCAATAATATGGCCAAAAGCGTAGCAAAAATGGCGAAAATCACCCAACAAAATGCAACAAGAGCAATAATAGCCTAAAACCAGTCCAAAATCCAGCGGATGGTAAGCAATTCTTAGAAAAATCAGTGGACCAACAGTGAAACAACGACCAACAGTTCAAACAATAACGATAACAGTAGTAACATAACCGGTAATAAAATAGCAACCATTGTTAACATCGCCGGAGTTCACAAACTCCGGCCAGGTACACAAAAAAAACGAGAAATCAGTCCCCCCAAAACGCAAAATATAGCAACAAAGGTGAAGCGAGAGCAATAGTGTCGCCGGAGTTTAAATCCGACAAGTTTCAAGGTTACCAACAGAGAGAAGCGCAAAAATGACGTTCGGCGAGGGGGCTGAGCGACGCGGAGAGAAGAAGGAATGTGAGTCGCGGGAAGCGATGTGTGTGCGAAGTGTTCGGCGATGGGCGGTGGTTCGAGAGGCGGCGGCGGCGGAAAGCGGGAAAGGGTTTCGGAGCTTAGAGCTCGGCGTTGCGATGGTGTGTTGAACCGGATATGGATGGATGAAGGGCGACGTTGAGTGTGGTGGTTCGTCGACGGCGGGAGAGGAGGGATTAGTGCGGAACACTGAGGGTAGGGGCGGCGAGGTGAGCGGGAGAGGGTGAGGGAGGTTCGGCGGAGTGGGAAAAGGTGGGTTGAAGTGAGAGTTCGGGAGAGGGTGAGGGGCAGTGAGGTTTGGGTTTACTACTGGGGCTGATTTTTTTTTTTTGTGTTGGAAAGTTTATTATATAGGGGTGTGTTAGGGTTTGGTATTTGGGAAATGAAAAGTAGGTTTTGATTTTAGGGAAAATAAAGAGGGTGTTTGGATGATATTAAAAAATAGTGTCGGCTTGGGTGATTCAAATTGTGTCTTAGGTGAATTTGGTTTGACAAAAATGCAAATTTGGTTAATTATTTAAAGAAAAATTATTTAAAAATATGCAAAATTATAAAATGCAAATCCGACGCAATAATACTAAAATGCAATTTTAAAGACATGTTTAATGCCTGATTAAAAGTAAAAAATGGGATGTCAATTAATTATTTAAAGAGATGCAAATATTATTAAAATAAAGCAACAGTATAACAATAATAAAAACATAATATTAACAACGACATAATACTTAATTTAAAAATAAAAGATGCAATGTCATTTTGTGAAGAAATAAACATAGAATATTATGTAAAAATATGCAAAATAACGATTAAAATGCGGTGTGCTAAAACACTTAAAATTGCAACAAATATACAAAAAATGGGTCAAAATTGACTGTCAACAACTTTGAGGGCGCGAGTCCCTGACTTGACATGACTGCTTATATGTTGTGTACTGTAGTTTGGTTATCATACATGTCTCCTGCTTTATATAGACTATTATGATTTCATTTCTGATATTTTGATTTCACATACTTATTACTGTTATCGACCTCGCCGGGAGTTGCGTTAAATCCGCGGTAAGTACGCGATTGTTGATCCTCGCTCGTAGGATCACGATTCAGCGTTGAAGCTCGTTTCTCGGAGGCTTATCTTTGGTATAGTCCCTGTTGTTGGTACTTACGTTCGGGGTATGGCGGAGCCTTGTCCGTCGTAGTTGTGGTTGCGTTCTTAAGTGCATGTCTTGTTGTGGGCAGGGTTTGTAAAAGGATATAACTGTTCAGGTATATATATGTGCAGGAAGGTAACCGTTTTGGTTAGCCTGTTTTTTTTACTTTTTTGGTGACCCCTGCATTTTCCGGTGAGCTTCATCCGTGGCATGTTTGGATGACACAATAATGAAGGTGATGTACTGAAATTGGGTATGCGCAAAAATCAAAACTAGACTAAATAATATTTGTGAATAAGCATGAAGATGGTGAGTATTTGGATTGACATTTGAATTGACTGTGATAGAATTAGGGACGAGATGTTGGCCGAAAATATTACAAATGTCTGAAGGTGACGGTGATGGCAGTGAGGGAAGAGTGGAAAAAATGAATTTTGTGTTAAGAGTGTATTTGACTGTGATTGAGAAGAAAATTAGAATTTTGGTTGAGGTTGAGGAAAAGAGAGGGTTGATGGATAACGGCAGCCGACAGCGGGTGACTGGCGGTAGCGATACGGTAAAAAGTGTAATAGAAGAAGAATGATGATATGTAAAAAGAATTTGAAAAAGGAAAAGAAAGACTAAACAAAATTAGAAAATTAATATTAAACAAAAAAATACTTATTAAAATAAAATTTTAATAATTTATTTTCGCCTCTCACTCTCTCAAAGAGAGTGAAATACACTATCTTTTTTGCCACCTCAACACTTCGAAAGCAATATATTTCATTTTGCATTACTTCAGGTGTAATAAGACCCCACAAAAATATAGTGTATAGTTGAGATTTCGATCAAACACTATTTTCTCTAAATATGTATATTAAAAGTCAGGTAAAATACAGAAAGAGACAATATCATATAGTATTAAAGTAAGATATTAGATCTTACATGGGGCAAAATATCAAGAAGAGAAAAATCACATAGCTCATTGACACCTTTAAGCACATTTTACTAAAAACCAATGTAAGAGAAAATTACCTTGATTAAGTAAGTTAAATCTTCAATAGAAGTCTTAATATTGTTCTCCTTTGATCAAAATCCAAGTCTAGCAGAGAAATTGAAAATTTCTTTTAAGTGACTTACATTTTAAATGAGTGTTATAATGAGGAAGAGGATTAGGGTCAATTAAATATTTAACTTAACGGGTAAATCTAACCTAAATAGTATAGTTTTGGGATAAATTTGGACTTTTCTTAGTTTAATAAGGTTTTGTGATTTTTTTGCTGACGTGTCAAAATAAACTGAAGTTCCATTTCAAGACCGGTGTGTACTGATCGAAACCCTAACCTAGGGTTTCTTTTAGCTTCGTGATAAGGCAAAGAAAGAAATGGAAGGAGTGAGCAATGGGGGGATGTTGTACCACGAGGTACAAGAATCTAAGCTTTGCGCTGTACATTGTGTGAACACCGTTTTACAAGGACCGTTCTTCTCCGAGTTCGATTTGGCGGCGGTTGCTTCCGATCTGGACCGTACGGAACGGCAAATGATGGTTCAAGGCGGCGGTGATTTTGTTCCCGAAGAATCTCATAATGTTTCGCTTGACGGCGATTTCAGTATCCAGGTTTCACTCACTTGTTTACTTTATGCTTATTCCTTCCTTTTTTTAAGAGATATAGTCGAGTTTGCTGCCTTAACTATCAATTAATCATTTATCAAAACACACCTCAAAATAATAGTCAGCTGCCATGTGGACAAATTTTTATGAGCAAATTATGTTGTCACGTGCTTTTTGATAAATAGTTAGTGATAGTTCAGGCAGGAAACACAAATAACTAATAGTTAAGCACCTCAAAATTAATGAGTCAGCTGTCATGTGGATATGTTAAATTGTCACGCGCCTTAGGTAGGAAATGCAAATACATGATAGTTTAGGTAGGTAACTCGCAAAAAGGTGATAGAATTTTATGGTTAAATTAAGTTGTCACGCGCCTTAGGTAGGAAATGCAAATACATGATAGTTTAGGTAGGTAACTCGCAAAAAGGTGACAGGTGTGTTTTTGACCATTATGTTTTTTTTTAATAATTATTTCGAATAACATATTTTGCGGCGTTATATGTATGGAAGCTAAATTTATGTGTAGTTAATGTCTTTTACCTTTTTCATTGAGCAGTGGAGGTAAAGATAGGATTTTGTTCGGGAATTGATGTGTTAGGTGCTTATTTTGGTGTTTTGTTTTTTCGTTGTTTTTTACTTTGGATGACTACTGGTGAAACTCAAGGAGTTAGTATTAGTAAGCTATTTCAAAACTAAGAATGATAAGGAAATTGTGAGGTTTTTTGTAGTCTCTAAGCTTTTATTGTATGATTTTTTTCTTTTCATGAATATTTAGCTTTAATGAGAAAACAGTAGTTTTGAACAGTTTAAATCATTCGTGTTGAAACTCATAATCCTACTTCGCGAAGGGTTTGAACTGTTCCAGCTGAATTTCAACTTGATTACAGATTGACAGCCACGTATTAGATATGTAGAGTAAGAATTAGTACTTTTTTGACCTACTACAACATCAACAACACCATACCTAGTGAAATTTCACAAATCAGAGGGTAGATGTATGCAAACCTTACCCCTATCTTGGAAGGATAGAGTGTACACAGACCTTATCCCTATCTTGGTAGGTAGAGAGGCTTTTTGGCCTAATGATCAATGAAATTGGAGGAGAAAAAAAACAGTAAGTGATTTTTTTCATCTACCGGTACATGTGTTGGGGGAAGGTAGCGATACCCAGTGAAATAGACGAGGTGTGCCAAGTTGGCCCTGGTACCACTGTCATTAAAAAAAAGGTACTTTTTGGTTTAGTTAGTACTGCCGTGTGTATGCTAAATATGTTTGGTCTAAGCGTGATTGATTGTGTATAGTGAAAACTCAGCTTAAGCGGTCAACTAAACTTCCATGATGGTAAAGACTGTGGAACTTCTTTTTATTATAGTTAAGGTTGATTTATATTACGCTTTATTCACTTTAGACAAAGTAGGATTTCAAAACCGGTCTCGAGTTACAATTTTGGGAAAAGGCGTAAACAAATTACAAATTCTTATGTCAAGTAAAGTTTATTTCTATTAATAATGAACAAAACTCCTGTATATGGATAGAGGTATACCTAAAAGTGGAGAATCTGCATAAAGATGATTCTCTGCAAAAGACGTGCAATTTATTACACTAATAGGAACCTCATGGATGCATCAATTTTTTTTCTTGATAAGGTAGGGTAAAGGATGCACCAAAAAGAATTTAAAAAGAATATTTTCCCTCATATACACAAAATCAAGCTCCTTCCTTTCAAAAGTTTCCTATTTCCTTCCCTTTCCTCATATGCACCAAATCATACTTAAAGCTCCCACCACTGACGTGATGCCACTTGGCAATACAGTAAGATATGATCGACGTCTTCTCCCGAGTTGTTTGCACATGAAACACCAATTAACTTATGTGATCCTCCTCTTTCTCAAGTTTTCAGCCATCAGAATCACACCCCTAAACATAAACCAAGTGAAAAAGCACATCTCTTTGGTACCCTAGATCCTAGGGGTACGAACCGATGGATGAGGAAACCTCACAATCTCTAGCTAGCAACTTACAGTAGCAACCTCTTTAGTGTGACCACGCACTTCTCCCTAACTCCCATTTCCAAGAATCCAATCCTCTATCAGCGAGGTTCGTTTATTGAGGATTTGAAACAGATTTGGGAACTCCGTTATCTCCAAGGGCTGAAAGTTCCTTCTAAATTTGACATTCCAAATTACACTCCCCTCGAGTAATCTCCAAACTTGTTGATTGTCATCTCCTTTTTGTACGAAATTTTGTAGATATTCAAAAAGTGATCCTCAATGTATTGTCTCTGCACTAACCCTCCGCCCCCCAAACAAACCAATGCTAGTCCTGTCCCTCAATAAATTTCGTAAAACAAATATCTTATCAATTTTAACTATGTCGTATATGCTGACAATGAAGGAAGCATCCAACTTTAATGCACTATCTTGTTTAAAATGAAACAGATATCAAAATACTAGCACAATAAGGAAATTCCGAAGTCGTGCAAGTCGTCCTTTGGTTTTATGTTGTCTTCAGTTAACAAAGTAAATGTTTTGTTTGAGATTTCTGTTGTGTGGTTAGGCACATAGTATAATTTTACATAAGTGAAAACTAAAGATGAGGTCTGTAATCAGGAGACCAGATTCATACTAGGTTGTTAGGTGTAATAACCTGCCAGTTAATCAAATTTTTTCTTGATAGAACTACATGACTCAACATAAGGAAGTAACTGATTGAGTGTGATTATTCGAGTAAAAAAGTAATATATATCTGAATTTGTGCACTGATAGGTTCAACTTTTAAATACGAGCTATTCTTGTTCTTATATTTAGCAAATAATCACCATATTATGTGACATATATGGCATGATCTAGAATCATACTAGATTATTAACAGCAATTCATGCCAGTATAAGAGAGTCTCCTGAACTTAACATCGAACAAGTAAATTGGTTTCATTCTTGACATGATTCGAGTTTAAAAAGGTTAATTACTATCATAAGTTAATTTGAGTGTTGATGGGACTTGGGAGCAACTTTTAAATATGAAATGGTCTTGTATTCATTCTTTTAATTATCTAGTGATTAATCACCACAGTACACAAAATTTATGGGTCACTCTAAATATGACCCTTAAAAGGAACTTTTTATAAAAAAGAAAGAGAAGAAAAGGCCCTGGGATGTTGATTTATGGTCGAAGAGGCGGAGTACAACCTAGCGAAGTTTGAATCCAAATAGAGGAGAAACTAGGTGAATTCTTGTCATCTGCCTTAGTTTTGGTGGATAGACTTACTCGATACATGTGCTGATAGGGGGTAAGGTATCTGATGGATAACTCGCGATGCAAAGTTGGCTTGAAACAACTATTGTCAAAAAGAAAAAGAAAAGAGAAAGAAAAAGAAAAGTAAGTGATAAAATCTGAGATAATTTGAGGAGAGAACATAAAGTAGATGAAAATCACTATATTTCTATGTGGCATTTTGTTCACAAAACTGTCTGTGAGCCTTTTGTCTGGTTCCTATTGTTCTGCAAATGTTGTTTTGCAAATGACTCTGGTTTCTCCTTTAGTTACAATTTTCTTTTTATCCTCATTTTGAAATTAATTTGATAAACTTTATCTATAATTTAGGGTAAGTTGTGGAAGAGAAGTAGCTTGAGGCTTTTGCTCGTTGGAGCTAGGGGGTACCTGGTGGAACAGGAATAGTTGAGAGGCTCAGGCACCACTGTAATAAAAAGTAAAAATTAGAAAAGATTGAAAGTATCTTTGTGACTACAGTAAGTGTTGTCTGATATTTGTCTCCTAATTGAGTATCACATCCTTTCCTCCCAATATGAAGACTAATCATGTGCATAAAGGCACACGATATATAAACCCTTGTCAAATATTTGAAATATTTGGTAGAGTTCAAATTCATTAATTCAATCAATCAAAAACTTAAGCATAGCAAGCCCCTTTTTTGTGGTAATGGTAGTGCCCAGCAAGCCTATTTATCATCAGATGTAAAAGAAATGACAATAATTGTCACCATCATTTGTGGTTTGTTTTAGTGTAATAAGAGCATGTTTATGTAAGGAAAGCTTATAAAGAACGTAATTACCACGGAAAGTGTTTATAGGCGGGGTGATGCTTGTTTCTGTCACTTAGCCTTGTGTCTTGAGAACCACCGATTAATTGTCTTCTATTAAAGGTAGAATTACTAAAAGGGGACCAAAATTGTACCTTCCAAATTGTATGTCTGTATGCTGTTTTGGAATTCAAAGTTCTGGTTATCCTTTTATTATTTCTCCTTGCTTCTTCTATGCAATGTGCATTTTTGTTTGTTCTCATGTTTTTATCCTTTCTGGTGCATTATCACATTTTCAATGGATGTGCTGGTAGTAACAATTTTGAGGTCACCATTAAATAGACTAGCTAGTGAATCCGAGTGAAAAGTTGAAGTACCAGACAACAGAATTATGGTGGAATTGCAGAATTCTAGTTTTCGCTGTTAGCAAATACAGTATCTAGCTTTAGCCTGGGTTTATGCTCCTTTATCTAGCATACGGTTTTGTTCAATGTGTTTGAGTTGGAGCGAGTCAAATAACATGTGAGATAACTAGTTTTCACCAAGTGGAGTGAGCCACTATGACCATGCAACTTGCTTGTTCCTGTGACTACGGTGCTATTTTTCCAGGGGTTTTCTTTAAATCACCATTCTGCTTTGGCTTTAGGAGCTAAATTTTGACTTGAAATTGGATGGCAGGTTTTGCAAAAGGCATTGGAGGTGTGGGATCTGCAAATCATTCCATTAGACAGCCCAGTTGCTGAGCCGGCTCAAATTGACCCAGAACTGGAAAATGCATTTATCTGTCACTTGCAGGACCATTGGTTCTGTATCAGGAAAGTAAATGGGGAGTGGTACAACTTTGACAGTCTTAAGGCTGCCCCTGAGCACCTTTCCAAATTTTACCTTTCAGCATATCTGGACTCCTTGAAAGGCTTCGGCTGGAGCATTTTCCTGGTGAGGGGAAAATTTCCCAATGAATGTCCGATAACTTCTTCTGAAGCTTCTAGTGGATATGGACAGTGGCTTTTACCAGAAGATGCAGAGAGGATTACCAAGTCCTGCAACACTGCACAGAGAACAGGTAGCAAAAGTGGTCAAAGTCAGTGGCCTTCTGATCCCTACCACCAGTACGAGCAACAAGGTATACTTTTAGATGAAGATGATGAGGATCTGAAAGCTGCAATTGCTGCTAGCTTGATGGATTCTTCCCCCGCGGTCAGCAGCAAACCTGACACCTTGGAAAATGAAAATAAGGACAATAGTGCAGCTAATGCATGACGAAGTATTTTTCAGTGTTTTAGCCGAAAAAACTTATGAACTGTTTTTTCTTTCATAATTGCATCCGATACTGGATACTAGTTCATAAATCTGCGGCATAAACAGTGATGTTCTTACTTATTTGAAATAGAAAAATACACAGTGATGTTTGTTGAATGAGAGCAAGGTTTTTGAAAAGAAAAATGAAAAAGTTCAAATTTTGGGTTTCTTCCAAAAGTGTTTTTGGACAGCTTCCACCAAACACTAAAAAAAAGGCCTTTGAAAAAGCTGTACCAAACGAGCACTAAGTGTGTGTTTGGTTGAGTTTATTTTAAGTTCATAAGTTTTTTTTAAATAAGCACTTATTAAAATATTGAGGTGTTTGGTTGAGCTTATTTTAAAATAGGAGTAGAGCTTATTTTAAAATATCGTTTATTCCTTTTTGGAGTAGAGCTTCTTTTGGCTTTAATTTTTTTTTGTTTTTTGTACAAAAGTATTTTTTTAATTGGCAACCAAACACGTAACAATTTTTTGATAAAAGTAATACTTGAAAAAGTTTTACTCCTATAAGCTCTTTTTAATAAGCTGTACTAAACGGACCCTAAGAGTCTGTCTGAATGGGCTTATGAGTCTATGTCCTTGAATGAAATCTTTTCATATACATTTTTGCCTTTCATTTTGCCCAATTCATCAACCCTTCTTACATAGTTTAGAGAAATTTTAAAGTTGTTTAATTCAATGTTTAAAAATTCGGATCGGACCGGCCGATCAGATTGGGTTAACCGGGAATTGGTCTCGAGGTCGGTCCGAGTTTATTGTAGGAACGGATGGTATCAAACTCGGCGCAACCCGGTAAAAATCGATACGAACCGGTGACTCGATAACTCGTACAAATTCGGTTTTTGTTTATTCATATAATTTTTTTTTTTAAATTAATTAAACTTATAGATAAAGAAGTTGATGAAGACATGATTAATGATGTTGAGTTAAGATGTTTTGGCAATCAAAGTAGCAATAGTAGAGGTGTTGATGACATCATAGAGGACATCTTTGGACTTAATTGAGATATTTATTATTCAAGTTCTTTTGACTATTTGAGTTTATGGACATGTGTTTTGAAGTTATTTATTTTGTGAGGACATGGATAATCAAGTTTCTTATTCTACTTCTTGGATTTAGATATGCATGACATCTTGGTTATTTAGCTTAATGGACATCGGTAATTTAGTTTATGAACATGTATTTTGAAATTAGTTGATGGACATGGATCTTCGTTATTTCATATGTTTGGATATAGATATGTATTTAACATTCAATATATATATATATATATATATATAGTGTGGATATCGATTTTTTGAAGCGGTTGAACCAGTGACCCAGTTGGTCTTCCGGTTCGATGTCCGGTCCGAGTTTCAAAACATTGGTTTAATTTTACCTTTCATTTTCAATCTTTATTTCACAATAACAATCTGGTTACAATTATTGTTCTTTTTATTTGCGACATTTTCTTCTAATTCACTTTACATTCTTTTTGCTCTTTAAGGGTGTGTTTTTATATGAAAGAAAATGTTTTTGTTGAAAAATAAGTAGGGTGAGAGTGAGGGTTCGATGGTAGCAAGGGTTTGTGGTTGGGAGCATATTGGTGGGCGAGACAGAGATAATGAACTTGAAATATTAAATATATAGTCTTCCCTACTTTCATTAATAAAGTCATTTTTCTTATTTTAACTAATCAATATGGGAGAATTGAAAAATATTTTTATAAAATATTTTCCTCCATACCAAACACACACGGGCGGAGCTAAGTTAGTGCAAGGGTGGTCAGTCGAACACTATATACCTAGGTAAAATATCGTAATAAATAGATATTAAACACGCTTTAACAGAACATAGAGTAGTAGCTCAATGGCAAAGAGTGGGCAGAAAGTTGGACGATGTCTAGGTTTGATTTCCCTATGTCCACCTTTTGCTATATAATTTTGTGTGCTTGCCTTTTCCCCTTAAAACTGGGCCTAAGCTCCTCTAAATATTGCGTAGTTTGATCTTAATTTTTTTGGTGCACCCAATTAGATATCTGAGAACTAATTCCAAGAAGTCCAAGGTTGAAGTTGGATAACCTTTTAGGGAAAAGATAAGATAACTTATTACTACTTTAGATAAAGTACCCGAATTAGACTTTGGGAGCAAATTAATGCCACTATTTAGCCACGTCACAACAAAAGAAATTGTGGGGTATGAGAATGTTAGAGTATACACAAATCTTATCTTCATTTGACAGGTAAGCCGACTGTTTCCGAGAGACCCTTAATTCAAGACAAATCATAATCACAAACAATGCAATCAAAACAAAGGAGTAAAGCAATTTTACATTTTTCTATACATCTACTGTAAGTATACATATTTTATATAATATTGATACATTTTCTATACATATAGAATAGTGATACATATACAATAATGATACAACTTCTATATCTATGGTGAAATTAGTTGAAAAATAACTAGAAAATAAAATTATTTTAAAAATGCTAAAAAATGTCTTCCAAGTGTTTGGACGATCAGGTGTAATAGTTTCACGTGAATGGTCATTTATATCCTTCGCTACTACGCAGCTAGGGTTCGTCCAATATATTTTGCCAAGTGCTTATATGCCTAAGGATTCACTAAAAACGTCGCCGTATACTCCCCTCCCTCTGCTTCTCAAAGTCCTATATAAATATAGAGAATACCAACCACTCTTCTCCATCGGCGCTAGGGTTTGTCCCTTCCTCTCCTACATTTGATAAACTCTTCTAAATCAGTGCCTTATTTCTTTATTCCACGAAGTATATTAGTTTGATTTCGTTATTCGGTTTATTCATGTTTTTTTAATTATTTATTCTGAAATTACCTATCAAGATGAAGGTAAGGTACACTTTACCCTTTTCAGATCTCACGTTGTGGGATTTTACTGGGTATGTTGTTATTGTATTATTGCAATGGATCGATGAGGAAACAGAAAAAACAAACTGAAATATTCAATATGATGATATATTATTTCTTTGGTATTTCACTTTTCTGAGATCCAATTATCACTTCTCTTATTTCCTGATTATTTGTGTCGTTGGATTTACTGTTTTTTTTGTTATGATATCGAGGATGTGATAAACAATTTATCCGATTTCTGAATTTTCCTCATTGGAAATGTAGATTATTTTTCTCTATAGCTCAGATCTCATAATCCTCTTAGTCTAGTTGTTTGTAAAGAAAGAATTTTAGGTTTAACTCAACCCAAAAGTTAGTTTGTAGTATTATGATTGTACAAGTTCATACAAGGAGTTCACGTTTTCATTTCTGAGATTCTTAACATTCATCGATCTAAACGATGTCGTTTAAACGATTTTTTTGGTTCTGTTATTTTTGTTAGGAAATTGGATTGTTTATTTGGATCTATGATGTTTAGTTTTATTACTGCGTTATCTTTCTAGAATTTCCAGTTATGGGATTGAAGATGAATTATATAACTGAGATCCAATCTATTTAGGTTTTGTTTTGTTTCTTTAATTGTCACAAAAAAAGCATCAATGATGATTAATCCAATTCGTTATCCTTGCACTTTGATTGCTAAATGAAGAAAATCATGGGGAGAAATAATCTGAGATGCTATTATTAAATTGATAGTTATAACCAGCCAATTAGCAGAGCAAGTGCGTCAAATAAACAATGATGAACACTTGCATTGAAGGTTGGCGATATCAATAAGCGATTCTCCGTGCCTTTCAAATACATGTCATTTTGATTACGGCCTCGAACAAATCGCTAAATTTCCCATATACTAACATTTTGGTTTATACGGAAATGAAAATTTATTTGAACCACGTTTGCCTGTGCTGTGTACGAGCCCATATATACTAACAATAACTAGTGCGAAACAGCCTGTGCTGTGTACGAGCCCAATACAATGAAATTCACAACATATTTATAGTTTTAACATTTTTAATAATACTTGGTATATTAAAAACAATTGAAAGCTCTAAACAATGCAAAGATATTATCTCCAATTAATAAAACCCACTCCACCCCCACTACCCCCGCCCTCGAACCCCATCGCAAATTTTCTATTTTATATATTTATTTTATTTTTATAAATTTTTTATAAAAAATGAGAAAAAATTATTTACCACATTCCCACCCCAAGCTTTTACTTTATATATTTATTTTAGTTATACAATTTTTTTATAAAAAATGAGAAACCTATTTATATCCCACTATCCCCTGTCTTCCCACGGTCCCACCTATTATTTTATATATTTATTTTGCTTTTATAAAAAATGAAAAAAATTAAAAATATTATTCTTATTTTTAAAATAAGGCTATAGAAAAATTAATATCATACAAAATAAAATAACACAGAAAGAAGTTAGAAATTTTTAAAAATAATGAAAGTTGGGTAAATTGGGTTATGAACCATTATTTAACTCATTTTGATCTGCCCACCTTAACTCACGTAAGCTTTGAGGGTGTTGGGAATTGATTCATCTATTGATTTAGCCTATCTTGACCCGCCTAACTTCAGTCCAAACGATTCATCTGTCACCTCTACTTATAACCAAGTGTAAGAATGTATTAATCTTATCTGTCACCTCTACTTATACCCAAATGTCTTTCTCATTAATACAAATATATATAGTGTGCAATGAGGAATTCTGTTAGCGATTTTCCAAATGCTTAACGCAAGTGTACGTATCGTTACAAGTAATATAGTCTGTAAGATCGAATATCGTCCACAGAGACTGGTTTTCAATTACCGAATATCTACTCTATGTTATCTATTTGGCTAACGATAGTTTGTTTGAGTTTTATCTATGAACTAGCTAGAGTAATTGCCAGAATTTAATTAAGTAAATTTTGGTTTAAATCAGTTATGATGGAAATATGACTTCCAATCTCCTCAACTATTCACTCTTTCACGTGTTAATGCAATGCTAATGATTCTTCATCTTATTAAGATAGCAGGTTAACTGATCTGTCATCATATTCCGGTTAAGACATACGAGAGCTCAACCTTGTACAGAAGCCTTCTATATTTCTATGATAGATTTTACCACATGATTAAGAACAATAACCTTAAATACTACACAAGTATCGGGATACTTTCGTCCACGATTTTAACCAATGTCTAGACAACTATAACATATTCAAATCTCCCCTCTCGGATCTCGATTCGAAATCATATAAGTGATGACAATTAATGACCAGTTAATTATCAAGCAATTAAAAGAATATTGAATAGATCTTAATCCGCTGAAGAAGAAATCAATAACTATGCATTATCTATATGAAAGAGTTTCAAGAAGATTCAATTGAAAAACCCTACTAAAGTAATTAGCTCTTAAACATTATCATGTCAAAAATTAAAAAGAAAGAAAAACAGACCTAATACTATACTAAACACAAACGAAATGAGTAAAATACTAACTAAAAATGACTTAAAAAGTGTATATAAAATATGTCTAACAAATACCTCCAAACTCAGCCTTTACTCGCCCTCGAGTAAAGATCAAAACAAAAACACAACAAAAACAAGGACTCTATGAAATGGATCAAGTAGTTATAGCAATGCTTCTTCAAAATCATGGATGAAAGTTGAGATAATATGTTTTAGAACATATATAACATAAATATTTCGCAATCTAGAATTTCAAGTTAGATATTTTGCAAATTCAATTGTATCATAATCAATGGAAACATAAACACCTAACCTATGCATGTAAATTTCATTCCATCATTTTCAAAATGCTATAGATCTATTTACTTGTTATTCTCCACTAATCATGGACATATACATTAGAGATCATCAGGACTTTGAATGGTTGTAATGTAGGCTTAAGCAGAGGTAAAAGTAGACATTTCCATAAACATTTTTCATTCAACTCTTTTTTCCTTCTTGTGATTTTCTTTTCAATTCAATCTTATACCTATTTTATCCCATCTTTTATTTTGAGGGAATGAGATATATTATAAATAACAAGCACCCCCAAATTTAGACTCTTGCATATTTTTCATTGGGGTGCATCACATTTGCATTATCTTTTTATTGCTTTCTTCAACACTTTTCATCCCAAGAATTTTCAACTTTTGACTTATGGCACAACTTAGGGAATCATAGGGTGTCAAACAAAGATGTTATTTTAAGCTCAAAGGGGCTGACTAGTGGATGTATACAATGCCTTTCTTCAAGGAGATCTACATGATGAAATCTATATGGAGTTACCACAAGGATTCACCAGCCAGGGGGAAAGACAAGTATGTAGGTTGGTTAAATCCTTGTATGGACTAAACAAGCACCTAGACAATGGAACTTTAAATTTACAGAGGCTCTAATACATATGTAGTTTAGACAATCTCAATATGATCATTCACTTTTTATAAAACAATCTGAACAAGGACTGGTTGTAGTGTTAGTATATGTAGATGAAGGATTTAGGAAAACTAAGGTACTTCTTAGGAATAGAGTTTGCAAGATCTGACAAGGGGATTTTAATGCATCAAAGAAAATATACACTAGAACTTATTTCTGAATTAGGACTAGGTGCAGCTAAACCTATTAACACACCTATGGATTGCAACATAAAATTAACCACAAAGGAATATGATGAACATACACAAAATCAACTGAAAACAGGAAAGGATAAATGCACATTTGAAGATGATCTAATAGAATATATAAATGTATATCAAAGGTTAATAGGAAAATTGCTATATCTCACAATAACAAGACCTGATATAGCCTATAGTATTCAAACACTTAGTCAATTTTTACAACAACCAAAAAGGTCACATCTTAATGCAACACTAAGGATAATAAGGTACGTAAATAATCAACCTGGGCAAGGCATTCTTATGTCTAGTAATAGACAGGAAGAAATAACAACTTTCTGTGATGCAGATTGAGCTGCTTGCCCACATACTAGAAAATCAGTTACAGGCTATATAATAAAATTTGGGGATTCTCTTATATCATGGAAGTCGAAAAAACAAAGCACAATCTCTATGGAGTTCATCAGAATCTGAATACAGGAGCTTAGCAGGTACAATAGCTGAATTAATTTGGATACTTGGCTTATTGAAAGATATTGGAACTAACATTGAAAAATCAGTAACAATTTTTTCAGACAGCAAATTAGCAATACAGATTGCGACAAATTCTGTGTTTCATGAACAAACTAAACATATAGAGATTGATCTACCAAGAAAAGATTCAAGAAGGGATGGTGAGAACAGAATATATACCCACATCAAATCAACTAGAAGATCTGCTTACAAAGGACTTGAACAGAATCCAGCATCAACACTTATGCTCCAAGCTTGGGCTACTGAACATCCAGCAGCCAGCTTGAGGGGGACTGTTGAAGAGGTTGAAAGAAGTTAGAAAACTGTTGGAAGAAGTTAGAAGCAGTTACAGTTGGTTATAGAAACCAAAGAAGAAGTTGAAGAAATTTGGAAGAGGAGCCTCGAGGAGCCTCTACACTTTGACACTATAAATACTTCACTATGTAATCGTAAAACTTACTTTTGAATAATCTGAATTACATCACAATCTTCATCCCTATCATCTTCTCTTTAATGTCTTCTCCATCTCTCAATCGATTGTATCCTCTTTCTTCTCGACTGGCTTCGTATGTATCGCCTCTTCCTATCTGCCTCGACTGTGTCAACATGCACTCTCAGAAGCTGTCTTAAATATCAACATCTACTATTCCATGTTATGAATGCCTATACTATCCCTTTAGCAAATTCTCTGGTAGTGATATTAATCATTGTCAAATTATCAGGTTATTGTTCTGCATACACTAGTCCAGCTCTTATGTCAGCATCAATACCTTCGAACACTGCTACTGATACCATGAAATTTTCTACTCCAAGTTCCATCCTAACAACTTCAAAAAGAAAAGGGTTCAAGGATGTTTCAGATGCTTCCGTAGCTGCCAAGAAATCTTGTACATGGTCACCCACCAATCAGTTGCCACTTAAAGGTAAATCTTATTGAAGTTAAGACTTTGTGCATCTCATGTCTTATTCCTATGATGATGACTGAGTAGTCAGTACCCTTTTCCTTGCAGGTGCTAGTTCAATGCCACAAGCAACTATAGATGATAAGACACCTCCAACTAATTATTCTGATCCTAAGACTCCTCCAATAGAATCTTCATCCCAAACTGACAAATCTATCTCTCCGCTTGAAGTTCATTCAACAGCAACTTCCATCAAAGAAGATACTCCCTCTCATATAACGTCGACTAACCACATGATAATCTCTTCAGACCCCCACTAAACAAATAGCATACTATTCCATAGAGAGAAATCATTGTGTTTCAACTTCTCTCACCAGTTAAAGCAAACCTGATGAGGCCTGTGAAGAGAGATCGTGTAAAGAGTAGGTTAGATTTTGATGCCACAGATATTCCAAGTAGTTCAGAGGTACCACAAGTTCCTGACAGGATTTCAACATCTGGGTATTAATTTTAATCTTTCTGAGCTACTGCGAGATTTCGACATTGATGGACAAGGGATTGATCATTCTTTCCAGGACAAACTGGACTTTTTCCAGATTCCTTTTCAGGGTAAATATTCTTTCTATTCTGTCCATGAAGAAAGTTTTTTTGTTGCGTACTTTATCTAAGTCTTCATCTAATGTTTAATGTACAGGTGGTTATGAGTCTTGGAAATGTCAATATTGACGCAAACCAAATAACATCACAGATTTCATCGACAGTTACTGAATTATTTTCAGAGAGAGACACAAGTTTACTAGGTAAAAGGGAATTCTTGACTATGCAATTGGATGGGAACTTCTTTCATTTGAAACTGATGTAAATGGTTTTCAATTTTGTCATTGATTTTTCAGGTTTAGATTCTGTGAAAACTGTGAAATCTGTTACCAAACGTATCCAACTTTTAAGTCCCGGTAAGTGGTAGTTGCTTCACTTTTTATTTCGTACAAAGAGATAATAGAAGCCATACGACTAATTGATTCCATATCATTTTTACATCTTTACAGTTAAGAGTAACAGAAGCTCGAGACATTAGAACTTGTGCGCAAGAAGTTGACGAAATTCTTCAACAGATGAAAATGGAGGCTGACATGCTGGAATTCATCACAGCTGACCTTATTTATGAAACACAATAGAATTATCTTTTTATGTTTTAAATTGACTATCATTCATTTGTAGAATATAGGATGGATTTGAGTAACATAGAACTAAGTACATTTTGTCTGTTTGATACACTAAAATGTCTATTGCACATAACTTGCATCACATCAAATAAGATAGCTCTCAGGCAAGGTACTTTTCCAGCTTCTCAATTTCTTCTGGGCTTCCTATAAAAATAGGCGTTCGCTGATGTATCTGCAACAAAGAAGAGTAATTAGGGTCCTATGGGCTCACAAAAAACACTAATATGATGTTTGAACCGTTCTTCCACATTACATTGCCTCTTTTTATATATTACAACACCTAAAAATATCGTTAAAGAAACTTAAGTTATTCTTTTGTTGAATGGAGGTTTTCAAATTTACCTGCTCAGGCATGATTTCCAGTATCCTTTGAGTGCCATCTGTTGCTTTGCCACCAGCTTGTTCTACAATATAGCTCATCGGGGCACACTCATACAATAGCCTCAAGTTCCCATTCTTGCTGTTCTTGTTCTTAGGATTTCCATAAATACCGCCATACAACAACATTCTGTGGATTTCACCCACAAGACAACCTATGTAACGCCCCGAATATGGCTTGCCATTCGGACCTGGTTGCCTCAAGTGGTCAATATAATTCTGCAATTTCTTATCCCATAGATCATAATTTCCCTCATTAAAGGAATAGATTCTTCCAGCCTTGGGTATTTTGATATCTTCATGTGTCAAAACAAATTCTCCATATGCTGGATCTAGAGTAAATGCATACACTCCGTCTCCTACCGAGATTGTATAGACCACTGAACTTGAATAAAGACAATACCCTGCTGCTATTAAATTGCTCCCTGGCTGACAAACACTAACTATACACTTCTCCCTGGCTTGGTCAATCTGAAAATCCAAGAATTATTGCTTTAGAGTTTCATTTTATATAAGAAAGGATAGCGATGATTTGTATAACCGACCCCAACTTGCTTGGGTTGAGGCATAGTAGTTGTTGTACTTAAGTTTTATGTTAGAATTGCGAGAGAATTACCGTGGAATCATCATCATCATAATCTACAAGGCATTGCTGATCTGGACCATAAATTCCAAAAATTGATCCAGTGGTTAAGGCAATATCAATGTTAGCAGATCCATCAATGGGGTCAAACACTACAATATAATTTCCAGAATATGTTTCTTCAACTGCCACAGGTACATCTTCTTCCTCTGATGCTATAATTCCTGTCCTCCCACTTGATCTTAGACAATTGCAGAACAACTACAACAAATCAAGATACCATTTTTACTGATCATTGCACTAAATTTCACAATAATCTAACTGTTGGAAGGTAAAAAAAAAAAGCAATCAAACCTCATTGGATATAACATCAAGTTTCTTCTGATCTTCACCTTGGATATTAACAGTACCTTGAGCTCCAGTAAGGTTAACAATGCTGGACCTTTGTAAAAGCGAAGCGATTTGTTTGCAGGCTAATGATATGCTTGAAAGAACTATAGCTAATTCTGCATCTATATTGCCTGCTTGTTCTTGCTGCAATAGCCATGTTGTCAAGTTAACCATTTCATATCGGTTTTTCGGTTTCCTGATCTGTGCTGGGGCTGTTTTTGCTCCTTCCAAGCTCGCTGCTTCGCAGCGAATTCTTGAACTGGAACTAGAATTAGAACTAGAACTGAAACTGCCATTGATGAGGTGTTGTGATCTCTTGATATTGGTGGGAAAGAGACGAGAAATGGAAGAAGAGCTTGAGAATTTGGTGTTCCAAGTAATTCTTGGAATTGCTTCAGCCATTTCTTTCTTCTCTATTTCTCTGTCTGATTTGACAACTGGGGTTTGCCTGCTTATCTTTTCATTTTTGACAATTGTGTGAACATGATTTGTCACATAATATATAAAGTTCCAAAAAGGTAATGAGCAACTTGCTTAAAGATCAAAAGATATGTGGCTGATTTTTTTTTTTGATAATCCAGGTGTCGGGGTGGCGTAAGTCATATCGCTTAATCTGCACAAATACGATGCATCTTACGCTCGAATGAATGAAACCCGTTCTTACCGCCACCGCAGTAAATCGCGGAATGTGCACGCGTTCGATGTCCGATCGCCACCAACGGATCAATCTTCTGGTCGACTTCCAAGGATTATGCGAGAGTATCAAACCCACACTACAACACGCCCGCGGTTAAAATCTGGGAAACTTTAATAGGCATATACGCCGGAGAACGTATAATCGAGAATCAAACTGTGACTAAAGCGTAAATTTGGTAATTACCACTGGGCCACTATCTTTGGATCATGTGGCTAAAAATTCAACGGATGAAAATGGTGTCCCTACAAACCCAATGGAAGGTGATTTCACTTCTAAATGCTTTTATTGCAAAGAGAGGATGAAATCTTTGGACTTGGAAAATCAAAAAGCTCCTTAGAAGAGAGGATTGTCAATACCATGATGGATTTTTCATGTTTTAATGGTTGAATATATATTTCTGCTCAAAATTTATTTAACTGCCTAGCCTTCTTAGTTCCTATTATGGTACCGTGAATTCATGTCCTCAAGCTCATTTAGTAGGTCCATTTGAAAGACAATAGAACCATAATTTCAATGCTAAAGGAGTTGTTAATGTTAGGTTTTATGTTATGACATTTTTCATAACATAATATTTTCAGTACTAAGTTAAAAGTTAAAATATTGGACCAAGTGTCTTTGATATTCAGACCAATGGCAACAATTTTGTCCTTTCTTCACAGACTGAAATTTATCTCGTGAGATTTTTACCACGATGGTAAAGTGATGTGGCAAGAAACTTTGAGCAGAATAAAAACGTGGGAGAACAAGTCAAAGCTTGGAGAGCAAGTGTTAGGCGTATTTTGTATACGCCTTTTGAGTCATTTTTAGTTAGTATTTTCCCATTTCCGTTCAAATAAGTGTCGTGTTAGGTTGTTTTTTTTTCTTTTGAGTCACAGCGGTGTAAAAAGGCAAAATGGCGAAAAGGAGCAAGAATTGGGCAGAAAAGGTGCTCCCGAGGAAAAAAGGACGAAAGTTGGCAAATCAGGACGAAGGATTGTCAAGCGGTACGATATCACGAGCAGCGGTTCCATATTTCTTGAAGCCACGAATTTTCGGCCGGTCTGACATCAGAACCACGGTGCCATTATTATTGAGAGGCTGCGGGAGTTTTGCCGTGATGCGTTATGCGAATCGCGATCTTGGTCTGAAAATCTCAGTTCCGAAGAAGAATTGGCTAAGGGCAGATTGGTCCATAGGGCACGAAATTTGGAACATATTTTGTCCATAGGGCACGAAATTTGGAACATATTTAAGCCCTAGGGATTAATGCTATGAGGGAGGTTGGTCATTCTACAACATAGCACAACACAAGACAACAAGGGAGACTACAATTGGAGACTTAGTTCACAATAATTTTTTTTCTTTCGTTTTTAATTCAGTTTATGTATGAATTTTGTGTTAGTTCTTAGCGTGACTATGGCTAGGAGCTAAACACTTTATTAGGGCTTTCCTTATGAATCGCTTGAAACTTCTATTCATGAATTAAGACAGTAGTTTGATATCTTCTTCACTTGATTAAGATTTAGTCAATAATTGGTATGAATGCTTGATAATTAATTGGTCACTAATTATCATAATATATATGATTTCGAATCAAGAACCGAGAGGAGAGATTTGGATATGCTGTAATTGACTAGACATAGGTTAAAATCGCGGACGACAGTACCCCGATACTTGTGTAGCATTATAGGTTATTGTTCTTAATCTTCCTATGTGGTAAATCCTATCATAGAAATATAGAAGGGTTGTGCACTAGAGTTGATCGATTATATATCCTAACCGGAATATAAGACAATCTAGTTAACCGCTATCTTAACGTAGAAGAAGAAGTCATTCTAGTTGCATTAAGAATTGAATAGAGTGGATAGTCGAGGATTTTGGAAGCCCTAATTCATTCATAACTGATTACAACTTAAATAGTTCAGTAATTCTTGCAATTATTCTAGTAGTTAAACAAAAACTCAACTCAAATATCGATTGCCAAATAGATAATATAAAATAGATGAACGATAATTAGAAACCAGTCTCTGAGGACGATATTCAGTCTTATCAGACTATATTACTTGTCAACGATGCGTACGCTTGCGTGCGCATTCGAAATATCGCTAACAACAAGACGAGTGAAGAACAAGTCAAATCAGTTGAGAGAATCACACACCTCAAGCTACTGCTTCACGTGCCCACTTTTAGCTCAACCTCCACAACCAATCAATGAGCTTTTCTAGGACGACTTTCTACTATAAATAGAGAAGGCAGAAGAGTGATTCGATATCCAGAAACTTACAAGAAAAAGATCTAGAGAGCTCTCCATATTTTAGATCAGAAACTGGATCAACAAGTGTTTCCTGAGTTTGTGACGACATTCTGTCCAACATTATAATTGTTGCTTAGATTCTAGATTTGTTCTTTCATTGAAGCAATTGTAATAAGATGTCATGCACCTCTATTTTAGATAGATTTTTCAGGCATAAGTCATTTGCAACTTAATCTTTTTTTATTCCTTTTGTATCATTTTGTAATATTGTAAAGAAGGAATATATCAATTGTATATATATATATATATATATATATATACAATACTTGGTCATTGACCATCATAGGTTCCGCTGCAATTTAATTCTTCAAAGGTTTTTCTATTTTTATCTTAAGTGTCGGCAGTTCTATCAGACGACATTGTTAACGACATTTGTAAATTATTCTAAGCGTACACGTATTTTACTTACTGTTTGTTTTTGTTTATTCCATAGTATAACCCCCGGACCCAACAAGTGGTATCAAAGCCTACACTTGACATAATAAGTGTTTGGTCCTTTTACATAAACTATGGATCCGGCTAATCCAACAATTGGTAGACTTCCTATTTTAGATGGATCAAGTTATGCCTATTGAAAAATTCGCATACACTCTCATATCAAATCCATTGATATTACAGCATGGAGATCTATTACCAATGGATATATTATTCTCATGTTGCCACCAGACGAGGAAGGTGATATACTTCCTAAGCCTGAGGCCGAATGGAGTGTGAAAGAAACCAATTATGCAGGCTTCAATGAAAAGGCCTTAAATGCTATTTTTGCGTGGGTTGATCTCTACATGTTCAATCTCATACAAAAATGCTCTACAGGAAATGATGCTTGGGATACTTTGCAAACCCATTGTGAAGGTAGCTCAAGTGTTTGACGAACGAAGCTCCGTATGCTCATGAGTAAATATGAACGTTTAAGGATGGAAGAGACTGAGGATATCAAAACATATTTTAAAAAATTGATCGACATACCTAACGAATGTCAAGTTCTTGGTTCACCGTTAACCAATAATCAACTTGTGGAAAAACAATTCGTTCCCTTCCTGAAAAGTTCAATATAAAGTTATGTGCGATTGAAGAAGCCCACAATCTTGCTACAATGGATCTCCATACTTTAATGAGTATTCTCAAAACTTATGAGATGAATATGGAGAATCAAAAGACATTGTATAAAAGCAAAGATAGCACTTCAAGCGAAATCCTTAGAGATTCACGTCGATGATGAGGATGAAAATCTGGAGGAAATTGGTGATGGTGTAAATGTTGCCCTCCTTAATCGAAAATTCAATTCGATGGTAAGGAAGTTCAACAACAAGAACAGTAATTCTAAATCCAAAATGCACCAAAACCAACATCAATCAAAAGTCCACTAACCCCTTCCTATAGTACAAAGAGGAAGCCAACTAAGGAGAACAAACTCAGATTAAACCAAGTTTGATCCCAGGAAACTCGAATCTGTGCAATGCCATGCGTGTTCAGGCTGGGGTCATTATGCAAATGAATGCGCGAATACCTTGAGAAAAGCTGGTAAGAATATGTGGATCTCTCTCAATGATGACGAAGGAGAAGAGAAATGAGACCAAGAAATAGAGTCATAAGCAATGCTGACCATTGTTTATGAACACTCACTCTCAGAAGATGAAAATGTCATCGACAGTGTTGTCTCAGATGTCACCACATTTGCGTCAACATCTGCTACGACATCTGCAGGTCCAGAAACATCCGAAAGGTATGAATACTTTAATTATCCTGATGTTAATTGCTTTACTAGTGTTATTTCTTGTAGTGGGACTAGCTTTGATGATCAAGTTGATCCTAAAGATGACATGATTAAGGACTTGCAAAAACTTTGTAAGGACTTGATTCTAGAATCCAAACAACTTGACTCAAAGTTAAAATCTTTAACTCTTGAGAATACAGGTTTAAAAGGCACAATATCCCGCTTAGAGGTTGCACTTACCAAAAATGATCTTGATTTTGGTAAGATTAGTGCAAAGTTGGACTTAGCTGAAGCAACTTTCCATAAGCTAAATACAGGTACCTCCAAACTGAATGAAATACTAAATGTTGGTCAATCATCACATACAGGTTTGGGTTACAAGAATTCTCTTAATGCCATATGCTCCAATCTATTTGACAAAAACGAGAAAATGGGCTTTGTAAAAGAAAGGAAATTTTTGTGCCATCACTGTAACAAGACTGGACACTTAAAAGCTTATTGTTCTAAACTGGAAAAATCCAGGAGCATAATGTTGCCAAGACAACTGTCTAACATTTCAGACAACACTCGAAGCAACACTTCTAAGCCCAGTAACAGAAAAGGTTTAAAGAGAGTTTGGATTCATAAAATGAATGTGCGATGTAATGTTGCTATAACTACTTTAAGAACTAACATTTCAGGTTCATGGTACTTTGACAGTGAGTGCTCTCGTCACATGACAGAGACAAAGAATTGCCTAAGGAACTACGAGGCACTCAGTGGGGGAAAAATTACTTATGGAGGTGGAATCAAAAGTAAAATCATAGGAAAATGAACCTTAAATGTTCCAGGAGTTCCAGCCTTGAAAAATGTCTTACATGTTGATGGATTATTGGATAACCTAGTCAGTATAAGTCAATTATGTGATGACAATTTAGAGGTAAAATTTAATAAACAGGCTTGTATAGTTACAAATGAAGCTAATCAATGTGTAATGATAGGTACAAGAACATGCGACAATTGCTATCTAGTTGGAGAACAAAAGATATGCAATAATATTAGGACTGATGATACCACTCTGTGGCATCAAAATTGGGACATGTCAACTATCATAACCTTGAAAGATTAATTTCTTATGAGGCTGTAAGAGGCATCCCAAAATTGAGTCCTAAAGATAAAATAGTGGTTTGTGAAGATTGTCTAAAAGGTAAGCAAACCCGTGTCTCCCATAATGTTGTCCAAAGTGACGGACAACATTCAGGTACGTCTCACTATTTTCAGCTTTTGCACATGGATCTTATGGATCCAATTGAGGTAGATAGCCTAGGAGGCATGAGGTATTCTTATATGATTGTAGATGACTTTTCCAGGTACTCATGGATATTCTTTTTGAAAGAAAAGTCTTAAACTTTTGACATGTTCAAAGTGTTGTACTCTAGGATAAAAAATCTATATCATTCTTCCATATTTCGAATAAAGTCAGATCATGGAAAGGAATTTGAGAATAATATGATCTCAATATTTTGTGAGAAAAAAAATATTTTTCATGAATTTTCAGCCCCCAAAACTCCCCAGCAGAATGGTGTGGCAGAAAGGAAGAATAGGACTTTACAAGAGATGGCTAGAGTCATGTTGAGTTCAAAGAAATTGTCAAAACATTTTTGGGCTGAAGCCTTGAATACTGCAAGTCACATAACAAATAAAGTCTATCTTAGGCCTGACACTAGAATGACACCCTATGAGTTGTTAAATGGGAAGAAGTCAAATCTGCGTTATTTCCATGTTTTTTGGTGTGTGTGTTTCATCTTGAATGACAGGGAACAACTAGCCAAGTTTGACTCTAAAAGTGATAAAGGAATTTTTATCGGTTATTTTCAAAATAACCATGCTTACCCTGTGTATAATCTTAAAACCAAAACTATACAAGAGTCTGTTAACATTTTTTTCGATGATTGTACTGATCTTGCAGAAAATAGGCCTGAAAATAACATTGTGATAACAGTGGAGAATGAGCAGAATGCAGAAGATTCAGATGTTGCCTCAAATGTCACGACATCCAGCGATACACAGTCGAACCGAGAACACGGAAGGTGAAACTGAGGGATCAAATACTGAATTGCAAGACCCAGTACGCAGGGATCCCTCATTCAGGATTAGAAAGAATCATCCTATAGGACAAGTGATAAGAGAAGTGTTCGAAGGGCTAAGAACAAGAAGAAAAGAGCCTCGGAATTACAGAGATATGGTCAGATATGTGTGTATGTATACCATGTATCAGAAGGTAAGTCTTTCTTGTTATGTATCTACTCTAGAACCAAATAATGTTGGATAAGCACTCAAGGACAACGTTTGGATATAAGCTATGCAAGAAGAACTAGAACAGTTCACCAGAAATGAAGTCTGGGATTTAGTTTCTCGTTCAGAAGGTACGAATGTTATTGGAACTAAATAGTTCTTCATGAACAAGACTGATGAATCTGGAATTGTAGTAAGAAATAAGTCTAGACTAGTTGATCAAAGATACACACAGGTCAAAGGAATTGACTGCGATGAGACCTTTGCTCCTGTGGCCAGAATTGAGTCGATTAAGTATTCTTGCGATAACTTCTTTGTTTGAAGATTACTCTCCATCAGATGAATGTCAAAGGCGCATTCCTGAATGACTATCTTGAAAAAGAAGTCTATGTTGAACAACCTAAAGGATTTGAAGATCCTCACCATCCACATTTTGTATACAAGCTGAAAAAGGCTTTGTATGGTTTAAAACAAGCACCTCGAGCATGATATGGTCATTTAACTCAGTTTCTTCTTGAATTTGGTTTTAAACGTGGTGAAGCTGATTGTATATTGTTTATAAATATCACGGAGTAGATATGGTCATTGCTCAAATCTATGTAGATGACATAATATTTGGTTCGACTTCACAGTCCCACCTTAAGACATTTATCGATGTTATGTTCTCCATATTTGAGATAAACCTGATAGGGGAATTAACATTTTTCTTAGGCTTGCAGATTAAGCAAAATGAAGATGGAATCTTCATCACCCAGAGCAAGTATTCCAAGAATTTGGTTAAGAAGTTTGGATTGGAGAATGCTAAACAAATGAGGACTCCAATGGGATCAACACAGAAGATATGCAAAGACGATGTTGGCGAAAATGTCGATCCAATATTGTATCGTTCTATGATAGGTAGTCTTCTTTATCTCACTGCCAGTTGTCTCGATCTAATGTTTAGTGTTTGTGTGTGTGCTCGATTCCAAGCCCATCCCAAAATCTCCCACTTAAATGCCTTAAAACGTGTCATCTGATTTGTTGTCGGCACATGTGAGTTAGGAATTTGGTATTCCAAAGACACTAATCCTAATCTAATAGGGTATAGTGACTCAGATTGGGCTGGTGATATGGATGACAGAAAAAGTACTAGTGGATGATGTTTTTACCTTGACAATAATCTAGTATCTTGGTATAGTCGCAAACAAAACTGTGTCTCACTTTCAACTGCTGAATCTGAATATGTAGCAGCTGGAAGTTGTTGTTCTCAATTGATATGGTTAAGACACATGTTAGACGACTATGATTTTTCAAATAATATCTTGGTTATGTATTGTGATAACTCGAGTGCAATAAATATTTCCAAAAATCTAGTTCAGCACTCTCGTACAAAACACGTAGATATTAGACATCATTTTCTAAGAGATTTGGTTGAAAAATAGCTAGTTCAAATTGAACATGTTGACACTACTCATTAACTAGCTGATATTTTTACAAAAGCTTTGGATCATGAGAGAATTTATGTTTGAAGAACTCTCTTAGTCTCTGTAATCTCTGAATCGACATTGATGGGGGGAATGTCAGCTGAAATATCTCTAACATTTCGGGTGACATTTGCCTCTGTAAATATCAAAATCTGACCGTGTTTACTGTTTTTGATGGTTTTAATTTTGTGTTCACTCAAGTATGATCCAAAAAAAAGGTACGAACATATTTTGAAAGTGATATCGTTCTCCGCGATGATATTAAATATCATAAAAAGGGAGTATCAAAATAAGACAAAGTCTTTTACTAAAGGTTTGACAACTGTGCAAATGAGCAAATCTCTTTGAAGATGGTACAGTTCCTATTCTATAGGAGTATCAAGTGCTTAAACGAGAAATTGTGAGGATGCTAAATAAGTATTCTTATTTTTTGACACAAAAATAAATTTTGTATGTGTTTCTATGATTTGATCAAGGATGTCACGACCCGACCCCGGGACCACGACTGGTGCCCTACCTGGGCACCCTTACAGGTAACTATCAGAGAAAATCAGCGGAACATACATAAAACACATAACGTAATTCAATATGAAGTAAACAACAGGCTAGCCGATAAGGCTGCCTTCCTGGATATACCTATATACATAGCCCAAAAGCAGTTACATCCCCTTTATTTTTTTTCTTTTTACAACCTGACCCACAAGATATGACAATGACCTAAGAGTTTTGAACATAATAAGCGTGGACGGGGCTCGCCATACCCAGATGTACAACAAGCAATACTGAGGATCAACCAAAGATAAGCCTCCGAGTAATGAAGCTTCTCAGCGGTGAGCAGTGATCCAAGAGTGAGGATCGACAACTGTTTAATTCTATGAGGTATGAGCATAACCCAGGAAGAGAATTCGATACAAAATATGTACCAAGTATGTGAACTGAAAATACTGCAATTTAAAACATAAGTCTAGACATAAAGCTGGATACAAGTATGATAACCAAATTAACAGTACACTTGTGCCTTATTAACAAAGAGAGTGAACAAGAATAGACTTTGCCGGTTTTAAAAACAGGAGGCTTATGATTAACCTAGGGACATCCGCCCGTAATATCATTATGCAATCCTACTCCTGGGACTATTTCACCCGCATAGGCCGTATGGACCCGCATGAGGTAATTTCTTCGCATTGGACTGGTACGCCCTGGATGGGATTGTTTTACCCGCATGAGCCCTACAGACTCGCATGAGGTAATTTCTCGCATAGGACTGGTCCGCCCTGCATGGGACTGTTTCACCCGCATGAGCCCTACGGACTCGCATGAGGTAACTTCCTCGCATCGTGGGGAGCAAATCAACGGAATATGCAAATGCAACATGCCCCGGGGAATGAC
Source organism: Przewalskia tangutica (assembly GCA_029844215.1). NCBI lineage: Eukaryota > Viridiplantae > Streptophyta > Magnoliopsida > Solanales > Solanaceae > Przewalskia > Przewalskia tangutica. The sequence goes on from CM056730.1 coordinate 111,202,333, forward strand.
CCCGTAATGAATAATATATCACAAGCACAACCGGCTAACATAATCACGTAACATAAGCACAATCGGCTATCATAACCACATAACATAAGCACAATCGGCTATCATAACCACATAACATAAGCACAACCGACTATCATAATCACATAACATAAGCACAACCGGCTACCATAAATATCATAAGCAAGTTAAGAAATCCCTTAACTCTTATTAGAGTTAATTAGCATGCACTCTCATTTTATTTAACTTAAGACACTAACATGTCATGAAAAATCTGGGAATTTACCCCCAAAGTACCACGTACTTCTATTCTTTTCAAAAGACTCATTTTTATATAAAATCCCAAGATACTAACACCCTTAATATCAAAGCATGCTTACTTTTTCAAAACAAGTCACGACACCTTTAGAAATTCATTTCAAGGCTTTTAAACTAAGTGACTTCTACTTTCAAAACTTAGGCAACTTATGCTTTTAAATCAAATTGTCTTTCTTAAAACCAAGTCATTTATCCTTGTTTAAATCATTTGAGTAAACCACTCATTTAACTTCCCATAAAGTCGTTATAATTAACTTCCCATAAAGTCATTATAACACTTTATGTCTTTCTAACCAAGCATCGCATTCTTTAAAAATCACATGAGTTTAACTTTCCAGCTCAACCAAACATACATACTTTATATCAAGTCAATGATATCAAAATAAAACTGAATTCATTTAAAGCACGTACGTCTACCGTACTATACATTAATAAAACTCATGCTCAAGAGATAGGGAAAGTTCCACATACCTCTCCGACTTAATCCACTTGCCAAGTTGAATATGCCGCACGTAGAATGTCAACCTATAATGACCATAATACGACTATCAACTTCTAGCTTTTAATGTAGAATATTCTAAGTGTAAAGCTTCCTATTCTACGGAAAATTGGGCAGCACTTCCTTTGTTTCTACGTACTTTTCCACCTTTTTCAAGGCCTGAAATCAATAACCAACATGCCACATTTAAGGCTCAACAATTCAGCTAACCAAAGGGGATTACACGCCTAACAGGACGTATAAAATTCTGCCCCACAATTAATATAAAACAGTCCAATAATTTCAGGCAATTCTCGGCTACAATCAAGCCAACAACAATATTGATATCCTTTTAATTTCTAGGGCCATTCTCGGCCACTACCAATTCAACATGAGATAAAACCTTTTTCAATTCCTTTTTAATCCAAATCGTTATTCCAACATGTTATATAAGTCATAATAATCACAACAACTATATTTCCTTTTCTTATATAACATGCGACGATTATAACTATCGACCAAATTGATTTACAATCTTAATGCCTAACATGCCAATCTCGGAGTTGAGCTTCTAAATTCCATAACATTAATAGATCTTCATTCTATATATCACATGGTCATTTTAACTTATCATAACATGAAATCTTCAATTACAATAATAAGACGAAGATTGTTACCTCAATAAGCCCAAATACAATCCAAGATTAAAAGTCGATCCTTAGCAACTTTAGCTCATCTTCTTTACGTTCCAATCCACTCCAAGCAACCCTTAGAAGCTTATGAAGAATTCCTCTTCATGTTCCAACTCCAACTATGAAAAACCCCTTAGGTTTTCATGTTGCGACTAACGTAAGAACGTAGTTTTTCCGGGATTTTTGTGTTGAGATATCCTTAGAATACCTTTAGGGACCTTGGGTTTGAGTATTGGGATTTATCAAACAAGATTGAAGAATTTCCTTCTCTTGTTGAGAGCTTGGCCGAGAGCTCTTATGAAGGCACACAAGGTTTGCCAATTTTTTCTAAGTGTGGAATTCATCTTTGCTACTAGTAGTAGTATATATATATAACACCATCAAGGGCTAGGATTGAACCAATTGGATGGCTAAGATTGGTCAATTATATCAAGCCTCAACTTGCCCTTTGACTTGGTCCATTTTATCAAGCTAATGTGGCTACACTAGTCATGATATTTCGTCCAACATAATCCATGTGGAGGGTGACACGTGTCACCCTACCATTGGTCCATAATATTTCGTTTCCCAAAATTTTCATAATTGGTCAAAATATCGAAAAACCTTGTGGGCCCCACAAAAAGTAAAATTTATCGAGTGGGCCCCACGTAACTAACTTCCGAAATAAAATTCCATAATTCCGATAAATTTCATAAGTCTCAAATAACAAATTTGAGAATCAAATTCTCACCAACGAACGCTTTCCTTTTCCGAGGTTCGGAAGATTTTTCTTAAGAATAACAAATCTTTCATTCGTTCAAATTTTCAAGTCTTGTTTCCTTACGTATATTCTTATATACTCGTCCTGGAATTTCGGTGTGTAACATTCTTTCCCCCCTAGAAACATTCGTCCCTGAATGTTCTTTCGAGGCTTAATCTAAATAGATATCGGCATAGTCCCCTTTTACTATACTCAACATAATCGCATGTGCCACCCATGGCCACATAATAATAGTTATGCAAACACGTCAATAATAATCGACAAGTAAGGAAATGAATTACCTGGAGGTGTAGGGAATAAGTGAGCATACTTCTGCATCATGTCATCCTCTGCCTCCCAAGTCATCTCCTCTCTAGTATTATTCCGCCATAAGACTTGACGGAAACCAGGTTCTTAGTCCGTAGTCGCCTGACCTGGAGATCAAGTATCGTTATAGAACTCTTCATACGATAACCCCTCTGTCACCTGGACATCACTAACTGGGAAAACTCTGGATAGATCTCTGATACTCTTCCGTAACATAGAAACATGGAAGACCGGATGTACTGCCTCCAAATCGGACAACAGATCTAACTTATAGGCAACCTTGCCTATTTTAAGGATAAACTGATAAGTCCCAATGTACCTTTCCTGGATAAGCTTCACCTTATCCACAACCTACTGAATCAAATCTGGACCAACTAACTGAACCTGACCAATAAGAAACTAACCAATCGACGACTTACACTTCTTTCCATACAAAGTCTCATACAGGGTCATCTGAATACTGGAAGGGTATCTGTTATCGTACGTAACTCAACAAGAGGCAAATAATCCTCCCAGCCAACCCTGAAATCAATAACACAGGCCCGCAACATATCCTCAAGTGTGTAGATAGTACGATCTTCCTGTCCGTCGATCTGAGGGTGAGATCGCGACCGAGACTCACTGTGTCCCCGATCCATACGGAAGACCTCCAGTTAGCGAAATCGGGCTCGTCATCGGCCATAATAAATGTAGGAACCCCGTGCAGTCTTACAATCTTCCTGATATATAATCTAGCATAAACCTCAGCCGAGTAAGTAGTCCTGGCTGGAAGAAGAATGGGCTGACCTCGTCGGCATATCTACTATGACCCACAAGGAGTCACACTTCCTATGAGTACGATGAAACCCTATAACAAAATCCATATTAATCACCTCCCACTACCAAGTCGGGATCTCAATCGTCGATAATAGCCCACTGGGTTTTTGGTGCTCACCCTTGACCTGCTGCCAAATTAGACACTGAGCAACAACTCTGTTACGTCCCTTTTCAGGCCATCTTACTAATACATACATCTGAGGTCATGATACATCTTAGTCGACCCTGAATAAATAAAGTAACGAGCACTGTGTGCCTCCCATAAAACCTGCTGACGAAGTCTTGCAACATCGGGTACACCCCACCTGCCCTCGTATCCTTAGCACCCCATCAGGTGCTATCTCATACAGGCTATTCTCCTCTCGGAGAGCCGTATCTCGATTCCGTACTAAAACTGGATCCTTATATTGTCGCCTCTTTATCTCCTCGACGAGAGAAGACTCGGCAACCTCCCGGACTCGAACTCCATTATCATCGAAAACAAACAACCGAACCCCTCGGCTCGCTAGCTGATGAATCTCACGGACTATGTCCGGTCTATCTGGCATACTACCCATAGATCTATGACTAAGAGCATCCGCAACCATATTGGCTTTCCCTGGGTGGTATAGGATATCAACATCATAATCCTTGAGTAACTCTAACCACCGTCTCTGTCGCAAATTCAGCTGCCTCTGTTTGAAGATATACTGGAGGCTCTTGTGGTCTGCATAAATATTCACACGAACTCCATATAAGTACTGCCTCCAAATCGTCAAGGCATGCCTAACTACCGCCAATTCAAATCGTGAGTAGCGTAATTCCTTTCATGCTCGTGGCAGCGGAAGCATAGGCTATAACCTTATCGTGTTGCATCAGCACACAACCTAGCCCAACACTCAAAGTGTTACAATAATAACCTAACCCCCTAGTCCCTCAGGAGGGGTTAGAACTGTAGTCATAGTCAGCTTATCTCCAAATAACTGGAAGCCTTTCTCACACATCCGAAATATTCGGGTATAACCAAAATCTCAATTATGATTCCTGTTTCCCATCCTGGGTGTTGTCACACCCAACTTGGTTACTATAATTAGATTCAATTTCGTCGCTTTTCTCATGGCTAAGGCTTCCTGCCAATCGCAATTTAGGGGGAGATTTCCTTGATCTCGTCAAGTAGTAATACTTTTATTCTCCCCAGCTCATAGAGCTTATAGTCAGGCGTTCAAACCCCACTAACTCTTCGATATATTTCTTGCTGGAAGTACCCCTGATCTCATTGATAACAAGTGGGCCCAAATAATTTCTATGTGCTTAGAGAGGGCATGGAACACAGGATTGGCCGCGAATCCGTTGTTAGGAATCATTAAATCCTATAAATGATTGTTCGGGTCATGGTATTACATAATCCAATGGCTTGTCAAGATTTCTGGTCATAACCCTTCACTATACTTATTATTAACCAAAATATTTCTATCTTGATTCTTGATCATTCAGTCACATTCATGCTTACTACATGCATTTCTATCCTAACGACACTCCTTCGACCATTTCCTAGTGTCGTCCTCAATTACCCCAACACAACACTTTTCCAAAGGTTAGGTAAATTTTTTAACCCATGCATTAATGGCGAAGACTTTACCAGTCTCATATCCACCACCTAATAATATGGGTACGCATAACCCTCAAAGATACGTAAAACTATCCTTTTACATGGGGGAGAGAGCTTATCTCCCTTTCATAATCTTTCCTTGAAGTTACAACCCTATTCACAGAGTCCTGTTGCGGCTTCCTCTATAATTCAAATCATCAAGCACCGCCTTAAAAATCGTGTAGATTTTCAAAACCTACTTATGATGTCTTCTGTTTCTCATCGGTAACACTCATACTTATCTTATTCTTACTTTGCACATTTTCCTGAAATCATTCGGAAAGTCGTGGCCTGACCGCCACACTAAACCAACTCCAAGTACCTCCAAGTACCTCCAAGGGCACTTAACATAAACTCCTTCAATAATCGTGCATTCTTATCTTCGTCGCTTATCGTTAAAATTCAAATCAATCATTTCAATGAAACAAGTCACATAGACTCCACAATTTATCATGTCAAAGAAGGAAGGAATAACTTACATATTACTAACACTTCCATTCCTTTCTAATCGATAACCGGCTCACCGGGAAATTGGAATCGAACCAATCACTCTCTGCAGTCAACGTTGGCATAACAAGAAGCCAACTAGTCCGTACCCATAATGACCTCAAAGTCTGTCATATACAGCTCTACTAGGTCTGCTAGGGTCTGATGATTGTATCATCGTCGGACAATTCTTATATACCCGCTCAGCTACCACCCAATCACCCACTGGTGTAGCTACCTCGAAAGGTTCTTATGTATTCAGGCTCTATACCTTTACACTTGGTTGCTCCCTTTCTTACCGGTCGTACTCTTTCCGTACTTCCCAACTTATTCTAGTATACGTACATAACTTCCGTACTGATTCTCACCCGTACAATTCTCTTAAGCATACCATGTAGCTTAATTTACTAACATAGTCTTCCATTAAGTCCCTAAATCATAATTTCTTAAGGGTTCATTACCTTCTCATACAACTCACCATCTCCTAATTATCTCAAATTAGCACGTAAAACCTTGATGAGAATTCATTAAACTATTTCATACCGTCCCGGTATCTATTTAGTCCTTACCAATTCTTGGTAATCTAAAATCATTCTAGGCAACACGCATACAACCCTAATATATAAATCGGTATAGCTGTATGTCAATATACTAACTATACAACAATTATTACCAACCTGGATACACAATCCACATCATCCTTTTTCGGGTCACTGCTGCCTTTCTCATAGCTACAATCAACATAACTCGTTAGGGAGATACTACCCTAACAACACAGCTTTATCGCACGATATCAGAGTGAGAAGAATGGAAACCAATCCTCCTCCTGATTATAGATGTGGTGCACAACACACCGATAATCAAGACTCTACTAGACACGTTCTGTAGACACTTTCCGAAGACTAACTGCTATGATACCATTTTTGTCACAACCCAGGCCGGGCGCATGGTGCCCTACAGGCACCTACAGTAACTATCAGAGAAAATCAGCGGAACATACATAAAACACATAACTTAATTCAATATGAAGTAAACAACAGGCTAGCCGATAAGGCTGCCTTCCTGGATATACCTATATACATAGCCCAAAAGCAGTTACATCCCCTTTATTTTTTTTCTTTTTACAACCCGACCCACAAGATATGACTACAGACCTCTAAGAGTTTTTGAACATAATAACTGTGACGGGACAGGGCTCCGCCATACCCCTGAATGTACAACAACCGACAATACCAGGGATCTGAACCAAAGATAAGCCTCCGGAGTAATGAAGCTTCTCAACAGCTGAACAGTGATCCAAAGAGTGAGGATCAACAACCTGTTTAACTCTACCTGCGGTATGAACGCAACCCCCGAGGAAAGGGGGTCAGTACAAAATATGTACCAAGTATGTGAACTGAAAATACTGCAATTTAAAACATAAGTCTAGACATAAAGCTGGATACAAGTATGATAACCAAATTAACAGTACACTTGTGCCTTATTAACAAAGAGAGTGAACAAAAATAAATTTTGCCGGTTTTAAAAACAAGAAGCTTATGATTAACCTAGGGCCATCCGCCCGTAGTATCATTATGCAATCCTACTCCTGAGACTATTTCACCCGCATAGGCCGTATGGACCCGCATGAGGTAATTTCCTCGCATGGGGTGATGCATACGGATGGGATTGGTTTACCGCATGAGCCCTACGGACTACTTTGAGGTAATTTCGCATAGGGTGGTCCGCCTGCGTGAGGCTTTCACCCGCATGAGCCCTACAGACTCGCATGAGGTAACTTCCTCGCATCGTGGGGAGCAAATCCACGAAATATGCAAATGCAACATGCCCCGGGGAATGACCCCGTAATGAATAATATATCACAAGCACAACCGGCTAACATAATCACGTAACATAAGCACAATCGGCTATCATAACCACATAACATAAGCACAACGGCTATCATAACCACATAACATAAGCACAACCGACTATCATAATCACATAACATAAGCACAACCGACGACCATAAATATCATAAGCAAGTTAAGACATCCCTTAAATCTTATTAGACTTAATTAGCATGCACTCTCATTTTATTTAACTTAAGGCACTAACATGTCATGAAAAATCTGGGAATTTACCCCCAAAGTACCACGTACTTTTCAAAAGACTCCGTTTTATATAAAACCCCAAGATACTAACACCCTTAGTATCAAGACATGCTTACTTTTTCAAAACAAGTCACTACACCTTTAGAAATTTATTTCAAGACTTTTAAACCAAGTGACTTCTACTTTCAAAACTTAGGCAACTTATGCTTTTAAATCAAGTTGTCTTTCTTAAAACCAAGTCATTTATCCTTGTTTAAATCATTTGAGTAAACCACTCATTTAACTTCCCATAAAATCGTTATAATTAACTTCCCATAAAGCCATTATAACACTTTATGTCTTCCTAAACCAAGCATTGCATTCTCTAAAAATCACATGAGTTTAACTTTCCAACTCAACCAAACTTACATGCTTTATATCAAGTCAATGATATCAAAATAAAACTGAATTCATTTAAAGCCCGTACGTCTACCGTACTATACATTAATAAAACTCATGCTCAAGAGATAGGAAAAGTTCCACATACCTCTCCGACTTAATCCACTTTCCAAGTTGAATATGCCGCACGTAGAATGTCAACCTATAATGACCATAATACGGCTATCAACTTCTAGCTTTTAATGTACAATATTCTAAGTGTAAAGCTTCCTATTCTACGAAAAATTGGACAGCACTTCTTTTGTTTCTACGTACTTTTCCACCTTTTTCAAGGCCCGAAACAATAACCAAAATGCCACATTTAATGCTCAACAATTCAGCTAACCAAAGGGGATTACACGCCTAACAGGACGTGTAAAATTATGCCCCACAATTAATATAAAACAGTCCAATAATTTCAGGCAATTCTCGGCTACAATCAAGCCAACAACAATATTGATTTCCTTTCAATTTCTAGGGCCATTCTCGGCCACTACCAATTCAATATGACATAAAACCTTTTTCAATTCCTTTTTAATCCAAATCGTTATTCTAACATGTTATATAAGTCATAACAATCACAACAACTATATTCCTTTTTCTTATATAACATGCGACGATTATAACTATCGACCAAATTGATTTACAATCTTAATGGCTAACATGCCAATCTTGGAGTTGAGCTTCTAAATTCCATAACATTAATAGATCTTCATTCTATATATCACATGATCATTTCTAACTTATCATAACATGAAATCTTCAATTACAATAGTAAGACGAAGATTTTTACCTCAATAAGCCCAAATACAATCCAAGATTAAAAGTCGATCCTTAGCAAATTTAGCTCATCTTCTTTACGTTCCAATCCACTCCAAGCAACCCTTAGAAGCTTATGAAGAACTCCTCTTCAAGTTCCAACTCCAACTATGAAAAACCCCTTAGGTTTTCATGTTGCGACTAACGTAAGAACGTAGTTTTTCCGGGATTTTTGTGTTGAGATATCCTTAGAATACCTTTAGGGACCTTGGGTTTGAGTATTGAGATTTATCAAACAAGATTGAAGAATTTCCTTCTCTTGTTGAGAGCTTGGTCGAGAGCTCTTATGAAGGCACACAAGGTTTGCCAATTTTTTTCTAAGTGTGGAATTCACCTTTGCTACTAGTAGTAGTATGTATATATAACACCATCAAGGGATAGGATGAACCAATTGGATGGCTAAGATTGGTCAATTATATCAAGCCTCAACTTGCCCTTTGACTTGGTCCATTTTATCAAGCTAATGTGGCTACACTAGCCATGTTATTTCGTCCAACATAATCCATGTGGAGGGTGACACGTATCGCCCTACCATTGGTCCATAATATTTCGTTTCCCAAAATTTTCGTAATTGGTCAAAATATCGAAAAACCTTGTGGGCCCAACAAAAAAGTAAAATTTCCCGAGTGGGCCCCACGTAACTAACTTCCGAATTAAAATTCCATAATTCCGATAAATTTCATAAGTCTCAAATAACAAATTTGAGAATCAAATTCTCACCAACGAACGTTTTTCTTTTCCGAGGTTCGGATGATTTTTCTTAAGAATAACAAATCTTTCCTTCGTTCAAATTTTCAAGTCTTGTTTCCTTACGTACATTCTTATATACTCGTCCTGGAATTTTGGGGTGTAACAAAGGACAATGGGAAAATGTTACATTGATCTGGAGATTAAACTTATAAAAGCACATATGAAACGTGTCTTGATTTATTGTCAAAAGTGAAAAAGTTCTCGTGGGATCATAATACTTGTGTCATCCAAAATGTTTCCAACATTACGGTTGACATTCTCAGATGATGATATTTGTTGGGATACTGTTCATAACTGATTTTTGAAAATTCTGTTATTTTACCTATTTTTGTGCCATTATTTTTTTTCTCTTATTGATGTCTATCTTTTTCATAAAATCTAGGTGTAAATATTTGACTAAAACTCAAACACCTAAAACCAAGATTTTATTTGTCAATGTATATAATCTTTCTCTTTAAATTCTTTTATGTTCTCTGTTGATTGCTTCCGAAAAACAAAACAAAAAATAACAAAAAGGAAGCATCACATCATCTCAGTCTTCAAAGACCGATGGAACACATAGCCACCCCTCCATCTTCCAAAACCCTTGAAAACCCTAAACCCTTTCAATTACCTTCTTCACACTACTCACCCATTGATATTAGCCCAATGTCAACATTCATGCCATCCAACATCTCAGAAACAACCCCAATGAGTACAAGTCCACTCATATACACATAAATCATGCTCAGTATTTATCAAGAACCTCTTGAAACAGCATATCCAGGAGATAATAACAATCCAATTGATCTCGATGTCACATCCGATGTCACTATGTTAGGAAGAAGGGAAGACACATCTACATTCCCTACAAGAAGATAAAAAAAGATGTTTGAAAAAGCTGTAAACTCTCCACCTGTTGCAAAGAAATCAAGAGTTGAAAAGGAAGCTTCTGTTCCTGCTAGCACTAGCTACAACTGGGATGACTCTGACTTTAATTGGTCCAGTGATGATGATGCAGCGGACACATCTCCTGTTGATAAACACACTGAATCCCCAAAATCACCATCCCAGTCTGAGACTCTTGTTGCAGATACACAGTCGTCTGAAGAGGAAGAAGTTCCTGATGATACACCATTGGAAAAATTCATTCAAAGAGGAGTAACTCAAAGAACCAGACATCAAGATGATGAAAATGTTATTTCAGATGTCACAACATCTCCAACAACATTCCATTCGACATCTGCAGAAGCAGGTTCTCCTATTTTACCTCAAGGATCAGAATCGGCAAATCCTGACTTATCTGAGTCAGATAATGAGGTAACTGCTTTCTCCAACAGATTTTTTATGAAAAAGAAGCATGATAACTGGAGAAATTTTAGAAATAGGGTAATTAAGCCATAAAGAGAATTAGATGTTGATATTTGCAATGAATATGGTATTGTTGAGTTTTTAAAGAACAAACAGTTGTTAGGATCTGTCACTGACAAATGATCGTATGTTGATGAGGTAGTAAGACCGTTCTATGCCAATTTGGACACTGATATAGAGAATCTCTCCTCTAGGAAGTATGGGAAGGTATATCTCTGTAATAAAGTTTTCAGTTTCACTCCCTCAATTATAAATGAATGCATGAGAATTAATGAAGAGTATGTAAGAGCAACAGAAAGAGGAGTTTCTAATAAGGACACAATGATAGGATATCTCACAGGAGGTATTCTCAAGAAATGGACTCCTAGATGCCCAACGTCAAGACTCACTGCTCTATTTTCAATCCTTCACGAAATTGCAATAAATAATTGGATGCCCTCTCTAAATGAATCTATCGTCACAGAGAACAAGCCTCCATTCAAAATAGGGAAAGGATTCAAAGTTGATATAGGCAAGCTAATCTTCTCTCAAGTTTCCAATTTAGTAGAAAAGACGCCAACTTCAATCCTACCTTTTACTTCCTTGATTTTTAAAATATTAACTAGTCAAGGTCTAGAACTTTTGAGGGAAGATACTTTGGGCAAAGCTCCAGAACTGTACACTATGAACAAAGCTATTCTAAAAAGCAAAGAGAGAGTGATTCACCTCCCATGGTCAAAAGAAGAAGAGAGGCAAAATATAGACAGAAATGTGCCTCCCATTCAGGGCAACACTAGTCAAAGACTAACCTGACCAATAATTGGCTAGTGGAACATATTTCTAACATCAACTTACAAATTGCTGGAGTTGATAATTTCAGAGAAGCATTAGTGTAGGCTAGGGACCATTTCCTACTTTTGCTTTCTTCCCAAAAAGGGGGAGAAGATGCTGATGATGTTCAGAGGGAGCAGAGGACTGATGGTGAAGGCAAAAGTCATGGAGATACTGCTGCTAATGGTGAAGAAACTGTTAATGAAGCCATGCAGAGAGATGAAGCAGTTGGTAGAAGAGTCTTGCTGATAAGACTAAGGCTTCGTCACGGCGAAGGCTATGAGACAAAGAGTGGCCGAAGATGAAGCGCTAGGCGGCGGTGAGCAAGCGGTCGATATGAATGAATGATTCTGACTGAATATTACTTTTTGGGCATGTACTTAACTGATTACTGTTTGGATGTTTATTTTTTTGGGTTGTAATAGTTGGACAAAGTAGGTCTATATTTTGGGTTTGACTAATCTTATGTATGTATAGCATATGTTTTGTCTTGTATATGTTGTTTGTATGCTATCGCAGGTTGAGGGGGAAATTCGTATAGCTATCCATTGCCCATAAGTCACTCGCACTAAAATGTTTGGTTTTGTGAAGAAAGGCAAAAAGGGGGAGAATGTTAATTTTGGGTTTTATGTTATGACATTTTTCCTAACACAACATTTTCAATACTAAGTTAAAAACCAAAATGTTTGAAAAAATGTCTTTGACATTCGGACCAATATTCTGGTAACAGTTTTACCCTTTCTTCGCGGACTGAAACTTATCTCGTGGGATTTTTACCACGATGGTAAAGTGACCTGGCAAGGAACTTCGAGCAGAATAAAAATGTGGGAGAACAAGTCAAAGCTTGGAGAGCAAGACGAGTGAAGAACAAGTCAAATCAGTTGAGAGCATCACGCCTCAAGCTACTGCTTCACGTGCCTACTTTTAGTTTAACCTCCACAAACAATCGATGAGCTTTTATAGGATGGCTTTCTACTATAAATAGAGAAGTCTGAAGAGTGATTCGATATCCAGAAACTTACAAAAAAAAGATCGAGAGAGCTCTTCATATTTTAGATCAGAAACTGGATCAACAAGTGTTGCCTGAGTTTGTGACGACATTCTGTCCAACATTATAATTGTTGCTTAGATTCTAGATTTGTTCTTTCATTGAAGCAATTGTAATGAGATGTCATGCACCTCTATTTTAGATAGATTTTTCAGACATAAGTCATCTGTGACTTAACCCTTTTCATTCCTTTTGTATCATCTTGTAATATTGTAAAGAAGGAATATATCAATTGTATATATCTATCTATCTATATATATATATATACAATACTTGGTCATTGACCATCATATGTTATATTAATATATAACCTATGTAAAATTAAACCTTTGTGTCTTTATTATCCGCTGCAATTTAATTCTTCAAAGGTTTTTCTGTTTTTATCTCAAATGTCAACAGTTCTATCAGGCGACATTGTTAACGACATTTGCAAACTGTTCCAAGCGTACAAGTATTTTACTTACTATTTGTTTTTGTTTATTCTATAGTATAACCCCCGGGACCCAACAGGAGTCTCTCACATTGGATAGATAAAAGGGCAGCACGAAGAGTCCCACATTCACGCAGGGTCCAATGAAGGGCTGCATCCCAAGGGGTGTGATGTAAACTGCCTATCTTGATCCAAGAATTAGTGGTCGATTCTACGACTCGAAGCCACGACCTATAGGTCACACAGCGACAATTTGATTATTTCTCCAAAGTTCATCTTCTCTCGCATTGGATATATAGGCATTACAATTGCTTGACAAAGATTTTGAGTTGAGTTGATTCATTGCTTAAATTGTGTTGGGAGGCTCATATTATTTAACATGATATTAAAGCCAAAATTTTGATTAACTCGTCAAAACATTTCTTAGCCTATTGGACATATTATCACTATTCGAAGCCTACTTCTGAAAAAACCATTTCGGGCTTCTCAAAAACTAAGCTGGTATAAAGAGGGAAAATAATACAATGAGACGGTTGTTAACTATGTTACTATCTCTTAAAAAGGAGTTAGAGAGAAGTTTCTCTCACTAAGAAAACGCTCTCAACGTTTCCCCTTAGTTGCTCCTTCGGTTTTTCCTCTTCTTCCCCTTAGATTTTCGTTTGTTTCACAATGGTTTAATTGTTATTGTTCACAATATGAAGAAGTCTAAACGCTACACACGTTCTAGCAATGATTCAGGAGGTTCAGGCAGTTCGGCTAAAACTAGAACAAGGAAGAAAAAAAAGAGTGGAGGCAGTCCAACAATCGCCGAGGAAAATCTTATTCCGGCAATCTCGGACCCGTCTGTCTTGGTTCATGTCACGCCAGACTCGCGATTTCCATTAGAAAATGTAGTTGATGATTCTATGCTACAAAGGATACATGAATGGGGCAAAAATATAGAAATTGAAAGCTTGGACATTAGTGAATTTGAAGGCAAAACTTCCGGCAAGCAGTGTCTTTTTCCGATAGCCATTGACGCCTCTAATGCTTCTATGGTGGTCGACCATTCCACGGGCCAATTAGTTGGTAATGGGATCATTTCGGAAGAACAAGACAGTCAATCTAGCATTAGTACCCCGTCACTACCTGGAGATTCACTCAGGTTAGCCGGAAAAGGGCTTAATTCTGGGCCTGACATTGCTGTTGGAGGAACAAGGTACGATGGCATTCTTGGGTCTAAACCGGGTCAGGACGTGGGTCAGGAGTTCATGGCGGGTCGGGCGGTGTTCATGGGTCCAAGAGTAATCACGTCTTGCTTGATTCAAAGTCGATTGAGAGCATTGAAGCGATCCTATACCCAAGAAGTTTAACACGGGTGTCAAGAAAAGGAACTTTAACGCCCGAAAGCGATGTGTCTCCTCCTATTACGGTCTGGGCTTGGTCGGATGGACAAGGCGGTCGGAGGTTATCAATGAAACTAGGAATATGAACTCTATGCATGGATCTAGGTCGACGTGGGATACGAGGGTTTACACCAAGGACTCTAACGTTATTATTGAAGGTGCCGAGGCGTCACACATTAATGTGGCGGGTACCAAGGATACACTCACATCCACGGGCCTTTATGATGGCCTGATTTCCAAGACGGGACAGGGGGATAACCTAGGGACATTAACTATTCCCGTTATACAAAGAGTCGGCCGATTGAGAGTTCTAACGTTATTGCGAAGTCTTTGGCGTCACTCATTAATCGCGGTACCAATGATCCACTCAGCACGAGACTTTATGATGGTCTGATTGCCAAGACGGGCGGGCATAACCAAGGGACATTGAATATTCCCGTTATACAAGGAGCCAAGTCAATTGTGAGAAACAAAGCTAAGTCTATTTCACGAGCCTAGGAACTACATGGCCATTAATAACGCAAGCGAAGTGCGCGCTTGAATGACGCGGAACCAATGAGTCCTCTCGTGTATTAAGACAACAACCACCGATTCCTTTTAATGTCACAAATGAAGCCTTCCCTACTTTAGCTAGTTTGCTTAGTGGAGTCAATCTCCAGAACCAAAATAAGCCTTTCGTCTTTAATACTCCCCCAGATTCGAGTAATGTCTTTAACTTACCCCCTCTCTCATCTAATAACACTTCACTACTTTCTGGAAAACAAAACACTCCACCCCTTCTATCTACTCTTCCCTCTTCTCCTCCAGAAACCCAACACAAATTCCTTCCTTTCCAAATGGCACGCGAATCATCCTCCTATCGCGGGCACTAGCTCTTTTCCTTATACCCATCCCCTTCTGCCCATACCTCCAGAAATACCCACCAATGATTTACACACTAATGCATCTTCTAAACCACATCATATTCCTACCACGGCTACAACTCATAACAACCCTCCCCCCAACCATGGCAACGGTACACTCCCTCCCAAAAGGACTTATGCTGGAATCTTTGCGGGAACCAGGATTGAGGCTAAAGGCATGAAGTTACAATTTATTGAACAACAAGGCGGAAGTAGATATAGAAGTGAGGATGAAGTCCCTTTCATAGAAACTTGGGGCTATTGCTTAATAGGATGCTTCACTGTCCTTTCCGAAGAGAAGCATTCAATACGATTGTGAAATGATGGGAGTTAAATCGTATTATACCATATGGCAAAGGTGGGCCGATGTTCAAATTCATGACGGAGGAGCGCACTAATGTACTTCACGGAGGCCCTTATATGGTCTACGGAAAACCATGATGCTTAAGGCTATCAATAAAGGAGTTCTTATAACGGATGATTTGTTTATGGACATTCCTATTTGGGTCACTTTCCCGGACATTCCCCTTTCTATTTGGAGTGCCACGGGCCTTAGTAAGATTGCTTCACGTGTAGGTAAACCTCTTTACACTGATCAATATACTAAGGAAAGGTCTAAAATGAACTATGCAAGAGTTCTAGTGGAAGTGGATGTTAGCAAGGAGCCGATAATGGACTTTGTCGTCAATCTCCCCGATAACAGAAGGTATACTCAAAGGGTAAACTATGAGAATTACCCGGACTTTTGCTATCATTGTGCGGCTTTCGGACACAACCATTTGAAGTGTAGGAAGCTGAGGGATGATGTCAACAATGAAGAAGCTCAAAAACACGCAATCGAGGTACCACTAACAACAAGGATGATTCTACTCGTTTGAAGGTCAACAAAGTGCAGGTGGAACCAACCTCCTCCCCTCATCCACCAACTTCTCAACATCCCGTAGATGCCGATAACTTGATGGACATTGAAAAAATCGAGCACACTACACCTCCAGTACCGTAAGCTTGGGTGAAGTATCACGCCGCGGGTCCTCCTGGTTTTGGGTCATTCGCCCATCATGTTTGCGGATCATGTTGCAAGTCCTCACCGCCTAATTCTCACAATGGCAGTTCACAACATGTTAGGATGAGGGTAAGTCAAAACATTCGATTACGAAATGACTATGAACCCGCCACCTTCATCGTTGGAGGAAGTTACATACAACGGTGCTACGGATAAGGCTCGACTTGTGTCTAACGTTAACTTTGAACGCGGAGCATAGCTTGGTGGTACACAAGTTATGGCTTCCAACAACAAGGATGATGGATGGCAATAGGTTTTGTCCAAAAGAATGGGCCGAAAAGCGTGGAAAGCGGCGACTAGCGCGGAGGTCTTAGTAAAACCTCCTTTGTTTCCTAATGAAAATACTTTGTTGGAATGTCCGTGGTCTTTGCGGACAAAGGGATAGGGCTGCCACGCAAGCTCTAGTGTGTAGTATCACAAAGCGACATGGCCGACTATGATTTGTCTATTGGAAACTAAGCTATCTCGGCGACGTAATCTTTCTACTAAAAGATTCAAAGGGTGGAAGTCTTGCTCTAATTTGGAATTCATTGTAGGCGGTAGAATGCTATTACTTTGGGATCCATCCGTGATTTGTTGCGAAGTGCTTGGTATGGACTCTCGGATATCCATGTCCGAGCAAGTTGCAATATAACACAAGTGTCCTTCCTGCCACATTTGTGTGCCGGTTTATAGCATCTCGGATAGAAGGATGCTTTGGCATCACCTTTCTCACTGGGCGTTGGCATCACTAAGCCTTGGATGATTATGGGAGATTTCAACACTTACTGCAGCCCTAATGATAAGGTGGGGGGTCCACCTCTCACGCCTTATGCACTTAGGGATCTTGGAGATTTCAGAATTCTCATGGACTGAAGACGCCCTTCTTCCGGTTCTTCTACACTTGGGCGAATGGTTCGATTTGGTCTAAGCTTGATAGAGTGTTGATGAATCAAAATTGGAGTGATTTGACCCTAGAATGCCGCGACCAATTTCATGCCTATGGAACTGTCTCGGACCCTGTCTGTGATAGCCACGATTATTGCATCTTATATTGTTGGAAACGCATCTTTCAAGTTCATGAATATGTGGCTTTCTCACCCCTTTGAGAACATTATGACTTCATGTTGGAGACAAGACATATTGGGAATCGCTCATTCGTCCTTGCCTCCAAATTGAAAGCCTTGAAGCAACCTCTAGGGCTTTGAACATAAATGACTTTGGAGGTATCGAACAAAGAGCAAAGGGCAAACATAGAGTTCAAGGAGGCTATCAATGCACACATGGAAAATCCCTTTGATGAGGAGCTTAAAGCCAAGGTTAAGTCCCCAAGAGCTAGAGCAAACATCTTACTGGAAGCTGAAAGACACTTCATAAGGCAGAAGTCAAGTAAACACTTGATTGGAAGTGATAGATGTTCCAAATACTTTCATAGCTTGATCAAAAGGAGTAATGTCGAACTCAATTAACTTTCTTGTTAAAGCTAATGGTACTATCACTACATCACCAGAAGAAGTTAGGAAGCTGCTTGTTGAATTTTACAAAGATCTATTAGGTACTTCCCGACCCATTACCAACTTTGATCCTGAAGTGTTCAACTATGGCCCAAAGTCGAGTGAAGAAGAGAGATTCTGACTTTGCATTTCATCACCCCAAAGGAGATTTGGGAAGCTCTCTCGGATATAGGCAATGACAAGGCACTGGACCAGATGGTTATACTACCGCCTTCAAGAATAGATGGAAAGATGTGGGCCATGGTGTTGTAAGATGTGTCGAGTTCTTCTCTCTTGAGTTCTTTTGAAGCGTGTAAATCATACCATCATTACTCGCTACCAAAGACCGATCATGATCCCAAGGTAAATGATTTCAGCCCATCGGATTGACTAATGTGATCTATAAGATCATCACAAAGATTCTAGCTAACGAATGGCATTGATCCTTCCTTCTCTCATTGACAAATCCCAAGGGCTTTTGTGAAGGAAGAAACATGATGGACAACGTATATGTGGCACAAGAGCTTGTGAGAGGATTTAATAGAGCAGTGTCGCCAAGATGTATGCTTATGGTGGACCTCGTAAAGCATTCGATCTGATCTCTTGGAGCTTCCGAATTGGTACTAAGAAGTCTAAAATTTCGACAGATTTACAAGATGGATCATGGAATGTGTTAGCTCAACCTCCTTCTCCCTTTCTATCAATGGTGAGATACACGGATACTTCGAGGAAAGCGCGGCCTAAGACAAGGTGATCCCATGTCCCCTACTCTCTTCATCTTGCATGGAATACCTCTCAAGGATGCTTAAAATGAAAGTGAGGCGTGCTTTCTCATATTTTCCAAAGTGTAAGAAATTGGGCATTACTCATCCGCATTCGCGATGACCTCATGCTTTTGCCAAAGGAGATATATCTTGATTGGGATTCTTATGAATTGTCCGGAAGAGTTGGAGGCTGCCTCAGATTAACTCTTAACCCTGCTAAATCCTCTGCCTACTTAGCAGAATGCATTCTACGATTCGCGACTTGATATTGTCAGTGGGTTTCGCCATCGAAGCTTTCCGATGCGATACTGGGGATTCCTTTGTCCCCAATTTCAGTCTTAGTGGATCAATTTTCCCCATTCATTAGTGCTATTTCGAATTACATTCAAAAATGGGGGCATCACACCCTTTCTTATCTTTGTAAACCGAACTAATCGTGCCGGTCGGTTGTCGAGGTTGAGCTTTTGGTTCCGGCTCTTCCTATCCCGCCACTATTATCAACAAGATACTGATGCTCGTATTCGGTTCTTATGGGAGGAAACCACCAAGAGTTTCTTGGGATATCATTTGCTTGCCTCAATCTGAAGGTGGCTTGGTCTTATGAACATCAAGGAATGGAATCATGCCTTGCTATCCAGACAATTTGGCAAACTCACACTAAGTGATTCTCTTTGGGTCCAATGGATAAATAGCCACTATTTGAGAAGTATTACAATTTGGGACTATGAGGTACGTCTGAGACTCCCTTATTCAAAAAGATTTGTGGGATTCGCGACAAATTCTTTTCTATCTTTGGTAGCCATGGTGATGCTATTGGTGGCTTTACAAAATGTTGTGCCAACGGTATATTTGATTCAAGCCTCGTGTATGATATCTTGCGCACTAAGCAAGCTAAAAAGCCTTCGATGTCACAAAATTGGAAAGGCTTCATTCCTCCCAAATTCTCTTTTACTATGTGGCTAAATTGCGAAGCGGTTAGCTACAAAGGATACTCTATCATTTCTCAACTTGGAGGATAAATCTTGCGGGTTCTGCAAGCAAGCTAATGAAACAAGGGAACACCTCTTCTTTCTTTGCACCTTTATACATGATTTGGAAGAGCATAAAAGATTGGTTGGGTATTAGAAGAGAGATGACAATCGTTGAAAGCTCCCTTAAATGGATTAAGAAAGAGCAACCATGGACAAGCATTCGAGCCAAAGCTATTTTGCTCACTTTTTGCATAATGGTTTATGAGATTTGGAGGGCAAGAAACACAATGCTCTTTGAAGGCACAAGCTTTCCGGCAGAAGAGGTCATTGCAAGAATCAAAACAACATCTTATAGAGTTCTCTATGATTTTATCCCCTCCTGTAATGACACCTTTTGAGTGACCACCCCTTCCCTCTATCTCTTCTTGTTTGCATTACGTTGAGGCTTGAGATACCTCAATGATTGATTGTAGCCACTTCCTTTTTCATTATTAGTAATAATATTTGCATTTACCTAAAAAAAAAAAAAAACTATGTTACTATCTCAACCTATTCTATTGCGTTCTGTTTCTCTCAACTGAACTCATCACCAACTCTTTTCCAGTTCGGTCCATTGAGGGTTGAGCCTCAGGCAGACTTCTTGAAGCTTATATAATTAAGAAAATATATGCCATATAAGCACCATTTCCAATTGTATAGTGAATTGAATCACTGTAAAGCTTTTCAAGAACCTATAATCATTCAAGTCTTTTTGCCTAGACTTGTGAAAAGAATTTCTTTGAAGTAATATACAAATTTACAGCTCTTCATGTATTTCGTTTGCTTAAGAAATTAAAGTAGTCAAAGAAGTCATTAAAACAACTTGAATAGTCCCTTGATTTCATATCTGTATTAAGATAAGTACTTCTTCAATTTTTGAACTTTTTTCGTGCTTCCAATGTACAATGGAACTCGTTGGTGTATCTGCAAAGATAGAAAAAGAAGAAACTAAATTAACTAACATATTTTGCTTGTTGACAGCAGATGTAGCAGTCAGTTTGTTCTCACCTCAACCGGTTGAATATCAAGAATTCTTTGCTGGCCATCAGATCATTTGCCACCGGCTTGTTCCACAATAAAGCTCATTGGGGCACACTCATACAAAAGCCTCAACTTCCCGTTCCCGCTCCTCTTATCTCTCGGATAGCCATAAATACCCACCATATAAAAGAGTCCTATGAAAATCACCAACCAAACTGCCAATGTACCTAGAAGAATAAGGCTTACAATTAGGATCAGGGTCCTTCAAGTGATCGATGTACTTTTTCAACCTATCATCCCATAGCTGGTAGTTTCCTTCATTGAACGCGTAAATCTTTCCAGCCTTTAGTATTTGGATGTTTTCTTGTGTCAGAATGAATTCTCCAAACATCGGATCCAAGGTGAAAGCGAAGACTCCATTTCCCAATGTGAGCACGAATATCACTGAGCTCGAGTACATGCAGTACCCTGCTTCTAAAAGGTTGTTCCCTGGTTGGCACACATTCACTATGCACATTTGCTCCACAGTGTCAAGCTGCAATTTTGGACATGTGTATTCGATGGTGTTAATGTTGGGTTTTGGTGTTATGACATTTTACCCAACATATCATTTTCAGTACTAAGTTAAAATCAGAAAATGTTGGAACAAATGTCATGACATTCGGACCGACATTCTGGTAACAGTTTTGCCTTACTTCACTGGACAGAACCTAAAATCATGGATTTTTACCACAACAGTAATTTTGACTTGGCAAGGAACTTTGGAGAAGAATAAAAACGTGGGAGAAAGAGTCAAAGCTTGGAGAGGAAGTAGGGTAAAGAACAAGTCAAATCAACTCCTATTTTCATGCCTCAAGCTACTGCTTCACGTGCCCACTTTTAGCTCAACTTCTACAACCAATTGATGAGCTTTTCAAGAAGGGATATCTACTATAAATAAAGAGGACAGAAGAGTGAATCGATATCTAGAATCAAAATATAAAAATACCAAGAGAACTCTCGGGATTTCTTCTCAGAAATCTGAATCACAAAATATTGTCTGAGTTTGTGACGACATTCAGTCCGACATTACATTCGCTGTTTCAGATTATAGATTAGCTTTGTATGAAGCGATTGTAATGAGATGTTGTGCACTTCTATTTAGATAGATTATTTAGGCATAAGTCATCTGCGACTTAACCTTTTTTATTCCTTTTGTATTATGTTGTAATATTGTAAAAGAAGGTATATAATATCTTTGGTCATTGACCATCATGGGTTATATCAATATATAACCTATGAAAATTAAACATTTGTGTTCTTTATTTATTTCCGCTACACTTTAACTCTTTAAAGATTTTATTCTGTTTTACCGAAATGTTGTCAGTTGTGCCAGACGACATTTCTGCCGACATTCGCAAACTGTTCCAACATTCGAATTTGTTTATTTCCTGCTTGATTTTATTATTCCATAGCATAACCCTCGGGATCCAACAAGTGGTATCAGAGCCAACACTTGACATAATAAGTGATTGGTCCTATTATTCAAAGCTATGGATCCGGCTAATCTAAATATTGGTAGACTTCCCATTTTAAATGGAACAAAATGTACCTATTGAGGATTTTCCTACGTTCTCACATCAAATCAATTGATGTTAGGGCATGAAGATCTGAGTATGTTGTTCAAATATTGTCGCCGGATGAAGAATGTGACCTTCTTGTTAAACCTGAATCCAAATGGACGGCGAAAGAAACCAATAATGTTAGCTTAACGAAAAGGCCTTAGATGTAAATTTTGGATGGATTGATCTTTACATGTTCAAACTCATTCAAAACTGCCCAACGGCTAAAGGATGCATGAGATACTTTAAAAATTCATTGTGAATGTAACTCAAGTATTTGTCGAACAAAGCTACACATGATCATGAGCAAATATGAACATTTAAGGATGAAAGAAACGGATGATATTAAATCTTATTTTGAATGGATCTCTGTTCTCTTCCTGAAAAGTTCAATTTAAAGATTTATGCCATTAAAAGAGCTCACATCTTGCTACTATGAATCTTCATACCTTGATGAGCATTCTCAAAACCTATGAGATGATTAAGAATCAAAGGGAACTATTTTAGAGCAAGAATGTGACACTTCAAGTTCAATCCCCAGAGAATCATATCGATGAAGGGGATGAGAATCTTGAAAAATTGGTGAAGGTGCTAATGTTGTCTTACTCACTCGAAAATATAATTTGAATGTGAGGAAGTTCAACAATGAGAGAAATCAATCTAAATCTGAAAGGCATCAAAACCAAGGCTTCAATTAAAAGTCCACCAAGTTTCCTTCCAAGTGCTAAAAAAGGATGTCCACTAAGAAGAGGAAGAAGATCAAGAAATCAATCACAAGAACTGCTGACCACTGTTTACAGACAGCCTCTGTCTTATAATAAAAATTTCGTATGTAATGTTGTCTCAGATGTCACGACATTTCAGGCAATATCTGCAACGACATCTGCATCTTCAAAAATATTTGAAAGGTGCATATTCTTTAACTATCCTGATGTTAACTGCTTTAGTGATTTTATTTCTACTGGTGAGGCTGAGAGTATGTATCAAGTTTAATGCAAATATGACATGATTAATGAATTACAAAAAATTTGTAAAACCTTAATCATAGAATCCAAGCAATTTGAGACAAATATAATATCTTTAACTCGTGAGAATGTAGATCTAAAAGACACAATAATCCTACCAGTGATTGCACTTACCAAATATGATACTGCATTTGGTAAGATTTATGAAAAATTGGATTTAGCCAAAATAACCTTCCGTAAGCTCTACTCATGGACTTCTAAATTGAATGATATACTCAATTTTTAATAAACTTTCGCATGCAGGTATTGTGTACTAAAATTCTTTTAAAACAATATGCTCTAATTTGTTTGACAAAAATGAGAAAATGTGTTTTGTAAAAGAAAAATAATTATATAATAGGTTCTCATATATATCAAAGGATATGAAGTTTGTGTGCCGTCATTGTAACTCCCCTGGTTTCTTTTTAAAACCGTACTGTTTTCAAACTTCAGAATTCTGTGAGCGAAATGTTGCCTAAAATATTGTCCAACATTTCTGACAATATTCAAAGCAACATTTCTGAGCTGAAAGGTAAAAAAATATTTTAAAAGAGTTTGTATTCCCAAAATGGTTGTAACTTATAATGTTGTGATAACTGCTTTAAGGACTAACATTGCAGGTTTTTGGTACTTTGATAGTGGATGTTCTCGCCACATGACAGGTACAAAGGAGTTTCTAAAGAACTGTGAGTTATTCAATGGAGGTAACGTAACTTATGGAGATGACAGTAAAAGCAAAAGAATTGAAAAAGAAATCTTGGATGTTCCTGGATTTCCAACTTTAAGAAATGTCTTACACAATTGAAGGTTTAATGACTAATTTGATGTGTATTAGCCAATTGTGTAATGACAATCTTGAGATAAAACTTAATAAGAATGCTTGTAAAGTTACGAATGAAGCTAGTGATTGTGTCATGTCATGTACTAGAACATGTGATAATTGTTATCTTGTTTCAAGATAAGAAACAAGCAATAATGTCAAGATAGCAATAATATCAAGATAGATGACACAACACTATGACATCAAAAGTTGAGGCATGTCAACTACCGTAATATGAAAAAATTGGTCTCATATGGAGCGGTTAGAGACTTACCCAACTTCAGTCATAAAGGTAAAGCGATGCAATGCGATTGTCTCCAAGGTAAGCAAACTCATGTTTCCCATAATGTTGTCCAGAATGATGACAACATTCAGGTATGTCTCACTGTTTTCTATTATTGCACATTGATTTTATAGGTCTAATTGAGGTAGACAGTTCAAGAGGCATGAGATATTCCTATGTGATTGTAGATGATTTTTCTAGGTACTCATGGATATATTTTGAAAAAAAATCACAAACTTTTGACATGTTTAAAATTTTGCACTCTAGAATTAGGAACTTGTTCTATTCTTATTTTTTTTTGGATTATATCCGACCATGGAAAAGAATTTGAAAATAACTCATTCACAAAATTTTGTGAGAAAAGAGAAATTTTCCTTGAGTTTTTTCTGCTCCCAAAAACTCTTTAACGGAATGGTGTAGCAGGGAGGAAGAATAGAACATAACAAGAAATGACTAGAGTTATCCTTAGTTCTAACAAATTATCAAAATGTTTTTTTACTGCCTATCACGTCACTTATAGAGTCTACTTAAGGCCTGTAACAAAGATGACATCCTATGAAATTATAAATGAAAAGAAACCTAATGTGCGTTACTTTCATTTTTTGGATGTATTTGTTACATTTTAAATGATAGAGATTATCGGGCTAAGTTTGATTCTTAGAGTGAAAGGAATTTTGTTGGCTATTTTTAAAATAGTCATGCTTACCGAGTATACAATCGAAGGACAAAAACTATACAAGAGTATACTGTTGAAAAACCAGATGTTGCCTCAAATATTACCACATTCAGAGCAACATCTGAACCTGAACCAGAGACCACAAATGGTGTGGATGAGGAGTCAAATGCTGAATTGCTAAATTAAGTAAGAGGAGACCCTAATCAAGGATTAGGAAGAATCATCCAACAGGCCAGGTGATGGGGGGAGTGTTTGAATAAATTAGAACAAGAAGCAAATAACCACTCCATTAACGAGAAATGATAAGGTATGTGTGTATGTCAACCATATACCAAAAGGATAGTCTTTCTTGTTTTATATATACATTAGATCCAAATAATGTTGTCGATATATATATTAGGTTTAGTGTTTGGTGTATGTGCTCGAGTCCAAGCCTGTTCCAAATTTTCCCACTTAAATGTCGTGAAACGTGTCATTAGATATGTTACCGGCACATGTGAGTTGGGAATTTGGTATTCCATATACACTAATCATAATTTAATAGGATATAATGACTTGGATTGGGCTAGTGATGTGGACCGCCCATTTTTGACCTCGGGGTCCGAACGGTATCCGCAACGTTGCTCTTTGTCGTGGTTCCCTGGATGGAGCAAAATGCTTGTTTTTGAGGAGTCACCACCTAATTAGTTAAGTGAATTATGACACTTGAACTATTACAATAAAAATACTGCAATTGATCTCCATTTAATGGTCTGCGAAATTAATGAGATGTTGGATCAGAGTTCTTTATTATCCTAAAGGGAAGGGGTTAGACATCCTTTAAGATCCGTTAACTTGCGACTATCCGATCAAACCTAGGTTAATTATATATTGACTTTTTATTCTACCTATTCTAAGCATTTTCATAATTTACAATTAAAATAAAATGCAATACAGAATAATAAAACTAAAATTAAATACAACGACATAAAATAAAACTTCCGGGACATCTATTTTAGGCATTCTGCACAAGATGCATCTCCGGGTACCTGTATAAACACTTTAAAAAATGTTAGTAATAGAATAAATAATTCTAAAGCAATGAGAAAAATTAATAAGTAAAACAAAAAATAAACTCGTCTTTTGTACAGGGGAGGCCTTGGAAATCAGACGGAGATTCCTTCATCGGCCATTCAAGTGTAGTATCTTGATCATTATCGATTAACCAACAAAAAAGAGTTTAAAAATCAGTAGCAACAATAGCCAAAAATCAGTAGCCAAGTAATCCAAACTAGTCCAATAGCAATAGAGACAGTGGCCAAACAAACCAAAGGAACAAGGCGGTCAAAATAGCCGAGAACAGCAATCGAATTCGGGAAGGTCGTCGGAAATTTCAGAATATTCCCCAAAAATCAGAAAATCAGTCTAAAATACCATTAACAAAAGATTTCCCCAAAACAGTAAGCAAACAAGGTCGTCAGAATATTTAAATTCCGACCAGACCCAAAAAAAACTAAAAAAAAACGGTCTAGTTAACCAAGATATGAAACAGATATCGAATCAAAGCCAAACCAAGGTCGCCGCAGTTTTGAAAACTGCGGCGAGTTATCCAAAAATAGAACCAAATCAGTCCACAACAACAGTATGCACATATCGAATGTAAAGTCGAACAAAGGCCAAAAGAATCAGTCCAAACGAATCTACAAAATAACAAAGAAAATAGAAACAAACAGCGAGCAGCGATAACGGGTAGCCGGAGCTACACTGGCGTTATGGTGTGAAGCTCGGCGACGGGAGTGTTAATGGTGGCAGGGTGAGCAGTGTCTGGGGTCGATGGTGGGTTCAGTGTGTGTGTGTGTGTGACGGGAATGGCAGTGAGGGAGAGGAGAGATGGGTGAGTTTTGTGTTGGTGTTGGTGGAGTCCGCCGGAGCTCCGGTGGGCGGCGGCGGTTTTGGGGAGATGAGAGGGAGTGAGGAGTTGCTCTTTTTCTTGAAAGATGAAAATTGGGAGTATATTAAAAGGGTGGGGTGCGGCTGAGTATTGGGTTGTGAGAAATGGAGGGGTAAGTTTTTATTTATAGGGGAGGATTAGGTTTAGGGTTCAGGTTTGGTTTTGGAGGAAAAAATGAAAAGTGGAGTTTAATTTTAGTGGGGAAAGATAAAAGAGGGTATTTGGATGAAATTCAAAATGATGTTGGATTGGACTTATTCAAAATGTGCCTCGAATTGGACTAGCTTGATTAAATTAGTTTGAATAAAATACAAAAAGAATTTATTTACTTAAAAGAAAAATTATTTAAAGAGATGTAAATTACAAAATAAAAAGGCCGATGCAATAATAATAAAATATAATTTTTGAGAAATATTTAATGCCTAATAAAATAAAAATGGGATGTCAATTTGCAAAAAATAAAACAACATAAAATATTAGGTAAAACATATATAAAAAATGCAAAAAATAATGATTAAAACGCGGTGTCCTAAAATACTGAAAATGCAACGAATAATATGAAAAATGGGTCAAAATTGACTGTCAACAACATGCCCCTCTTTGTACGGAGACGATGAAAGAGTCTTCGGACAAAGACGTTGGATGATAGCCAATTTTGACTTGAGTTATAAATTAGAAAATCAAAAGCGGGGCTGATGCAGCCTCAAAATTATGCCCCAGTGTCGATTTATGATGACAACGTACTCTGAAGTGCAGTGAGTCTTTGAAAAGACAGGGTGTTCATTCCATGTAATGCCTCAAGGGTGTTTGTTCCCGAGGTCAAAATGAAAAAGATATTTACCGATGCTGAGATGCATGATCAGGATGCTGATAACGTCATTGTGTTGACGAAATGATGATATCGCCATTTGTGTTGATGATGTTGATGATGTCATTGTGTTGACGTTATGCCAATGATGATGTTGTATAGACAGAATATTGATGATGTCGTTGAATAGACGTGATGCTGATGATGATGTTGATGACGTCGTTGTATGGGCGGGATGATGATGACGCCGGTGTATGAGCGTGATGCTGATGACGTTGGTGTATGGGCGGAATGCTGATGACGCCGATGTATGAGCGTGAATGTTGATGACGCCGGTGTATGGGCGGGAATGCTGGTGTATGGGCGTGAATGCTAATGACGCCGGTGTATGAGCGTGTTGCTATTGACGTGGGGTATGGATGTGAATGCGTGGCGTGGCGGTGTATGGCGTGATCGATGACGCCGATGTATGAGCGTGAATGCGTGATGCGGTGTATGGCGGAATCATTGGCGTGACGGTGTATGGGCGGAATGCTGATGACGTCGGTGTACGGACGTGAATGCTGATGACGCCGGTATATGGGCGTGAATGCTGATGACGCCGGTGTATGGACGTGAATGCTGATGACGCCGATGTATGGGTGTGATGCTGATGACGCCGGTGTATGGGCGTAAATCCTGATGACGCCGGTGTGTGGGCGTAAATTCTGATGACGCCGGTGTATGGGCGTGATGAAGTGACGTCGGTGTACAGGCGCAATGTAGAAAGTGACCATGAGGCCAAAGTATTTTGTTGATTTTTTTTATCAAGTATGGATGAAAATCTTATGCGGGGATGTATGCGATGTGCAATGACTAGATGAGAATGCACCCCTCAAAATGCCCCAATTTGTGATGTATGAAGATGCTGAACTTTTAATGGGACAGAGTCAAAACTCGCAGCCTGATCAAAGCGACCAAGTAAACATTTTTTTATCATGAATTAAAAGCTAATGCAGGGACCTAGATGATGTAAAATTGAGTAGATGAAAATGCAACCCTCAAAATGCCCCAGTTTGTGATGGATGAAGATGCTGAACTTTTAATGGGAAAGAGCCAAAACTTACAGGCTGATCAAAGCGACCAAGTAAGCATTTTTTTTCTTTTTTCATTTTTTGAAACCGAAGCCGATGTGGATGCCTACATATCCCGCCGAGGGAATCAGGCCTAGACGTAGTTCGTGATGCAAAAATATAAATTTTGAATGATGTGAGACCGAAGCTGATGTGGCCTCCTACGTATCCCGCCGAGGGAATCATGTTAAGATGTAGTTCGTGACAAAAGAGAATTGTAATGTATATTTTGTTGTTTTTTTGAAAAATGAAAGACATCATCACATTCTGACTTCAGCTGATACCAACAATTAGTATTGTGCATAATGATTTCCTTTTTTTTTACCGGGACTGACTCCGATGTAATTCCTATAACTTCATATGGTACCTCAGACATACCTGAGTATCGACACTTACTTCAAGCAAAGATTTCAAACTGTACGCATCATCATGTTTCAAATGCCCTCACTGAAAGAAGAGTCTATTTCTCACATATATTCCAGCATTTTGAATTTTGGGACGTTTAGAGAAACGTTCACTACATGCAATTGTGATACCATAGGCTTGACTGTCATGTAAGTATCCACTAATGTAAGAACCCTCAGTATAAGATTATGTAGGCTTGTCATGGGCTTATAATGTAGGTTTGGGGGGAAGGGATGGATATCATTTGGGTAAAACGTGACTAATCCTTCCTCGAGCGTTGGTCTACGTTCGTGCTTGATATTTGTGCGCTTTAATGCTGACCTGCTTTTTTTTTTCCCAGTTCTTTTGTACTGACTTCTTTTTGGATCTTTCGTTTGAAGCCCCCTCTTTTTCAAGAGTTATTCTCTTATTTCATTCATCATTTTTTTATAATGTTGGGGCTTTTGATTTCTTCTTTTTGTGAAATCGTCCTGTGTTTTTTTTGGGATTTTGACAACTTTTGTCTTTGAAAACTTCAACTCAAATTTTGTCAGCAATATGCATATTTTTCAATGCGCTCAAGGAAGTCGAACCAAGAGAGAAATAGCGCGTATGCACTCAGAAATGATATAGGCTTAATATGTGGTTGTCAAAGAATAGGTTTTAGACTCAAAGGAGGATTTCTACGGATAGTGCTATTTGGTAGGCTGAAAAGGCTCAAACGGATCAAAGAAAGCCTACGATCATTTCCTACACCAAGTGTTGCTCAGTATTTCGCCTCAACAAACATTCAAGCCAAGTTCTAGATCACAATACAATGCAATATAACTTATTCTAAAACTCACCACAAAATGCGTATGAAACGATGAGGTTGGTTCGTGTTATACCCCGTAGTTCTGACCCTACGTATGAGAGCGTACGAAAGCATGTAAGACTTAAAATTTTCAAAGGATAGGTTGACGGATTGTTCCGGACGGGTTTTAGTCAACTTTGAGGCGGGTTATGACCCGGTACATTGAGAGTTCCTAAGTATTTCAAAGGCCTAGGGCGTAGTTCGTTGAGTCTAGATTCCAACGCAACCAACCGTTCGTCGATAGGACGTCGGAGTAGAAAGTTATGAGAGTTACAAGTTCGGTCGCGATCGGACAAAAATGTGTTTCGAATAAGCGCGACGCGGCTGGATGCGACGCGCCGAAATCTTGAAGGTCGCTGAAGTTGCAGCGCCGCGGCAGCGAGGCAGCGGCGCTGGAAGTTCGGAGAGGCTGCGGAGGTTTCATGCTGCCGTAGCGGGCCGTGGCAGCGCGGCGGGATGTTTGGGTGGAAAAACTTAGGAAAGTCTGATTTCTCTTTTAAAAAGGCCATGGGAGGGTGACAAGTGTCCCCATCTGATTTTCTTGCATGCCTTATATTGACCAAGTCTTGAAGACTTGGTCATCTTTCAAACCTCTCCTCTCTCTAAATTAGCTCCTCCTTCTCTCTACATTTCCACAAGAAATTCAAAGCCTAAGAAAAATCTGAAAAGTTAAGAACAAGAAGGAAGTTTGTGGCTAGCTTGTTGGTGTTGTTGTGGTGGTATTCTTGGCAAGAAAGCTAGCAAAACATTTGAGATAAATTTGGCTAAAGCTCTAAGGTAATGATTCTTCCTTTGTAATTAGTTTTTAGTGTTGCATGTTAAAAAGAAAGAACTTGTGGTAGTGAATAATGCACTTAGAGTCCTTGCATGTAAGAAATGTGGTTTGGATATGAAGGATTGGTTAAGAAGAGATTATGAGCATGTTGTAGCCTAAAAACTACCTTAGAATTGTTAAGTGAATTGTTGTACCTAATGGGGCATTTTACACACCCAGTTTGGAGGTGTAATCCCTTTAAAATGTTGGATTGTTGAGCCTTAAATGTGGTGTTTGGATGATAAATTCGGCCTTTAGAAAGGTGGCAAAGTGAGTAGAAACAAAGGAAATCTTTGCCTAATTTTCCATAGAATTTAGTGACTTTGAACTTGGATTGTTCTACTTTGAGATTAGAGGTTAATAAACGTATCATGATTATTATAGGTCGAAATATTACTTGCGGTAGTTGAGCTTAGCAAGTGGATTGACCAAAGAGGTATGTGAAGCTTTCCTATCTCTTGAGCATGAATAGATGGAAATATGTAGTACCAGAGCGTCTGAATTTGGTATTCTTACTTGTTTTAAGTATATAATGACTTGTTTCGTTTTAAGAATGTATAAGTCCCTTGGTTAGGGGAAAAGTATGATTTTACTAAAGTGTAGAGTTAATATAACAACTTTATGGGAAGTTGGTTTATTAGCTTCATAAAAGGTTAATGAGAAGAGATTTACTCTAAATAAGATAAGTATATGAAGAGGCAAATTGGTTTTTAGGCATCAATTGCTCAAGGGTTTTTATGTATAAAGAAGAGTCATTTTTAAAAGAGTTGAAACATGTAGTACTTGGGTTAAATTCCCGGTGTTCTTTTATTAAAGATATGATTAAGTGTCGTAAGTAAACTAAAAAGATATGGTAGATGAACAAGACTAATAAGAAGTTATAAGTTTTCTTAACTTATTTATGATTATGATATGATGTGATTTGAGCTAGGGTAAGAGTATATCGAGGCAAGCCCAAGATCGTTATACCACCTTCTCCGTGGTAAGAGTATGTCGAGGCAAGCCCCAAGATCGTCATACCACCTTCTTCGTGTAAGAGTATATCGAGGCAAGTCCCAAGATCGTTATACCATCGCCGGTGTAAGAGTATATCGAGGGTAAGTCCCCAAGATCGTTATACCATCCGCCTGGGGTAAGAGTATATCGAGGGTAAGTCCCCAAGATCGTTATACCACCTGTTAGTGGATTTGCTACCCATGATGCGAGGAATACCTCATGCGAGTCCTTATGGGCTTATGCGGTGAAATAGTCCCGTGCGGTAGTCACCTATGCGAGGAATACCTCATGCGGGTCCACGGGACTATCGGGTGAAATAGTCCCAGGAGTAGGGGTGCTTATTGATACTACGGGCGAGGTACCCTGTTTTGATCCTAAGGCCCCTATTTTATGCAGTATTATATATATATATATATATACTTGTCACTCTCATTGTTAGTAAGGCACAGTAAAAGGTATTTTGATTTTCTTCCATGACTCCAGCTTACTTTTAGACTTATGATATCATTATTACAGTATTTTCCAGCTTTACATACTTGGTACATATTGTGTAACGACCCTTCCTGGGCCGTTAAATGCCGCAGTGGTAAAGGTAAGCGGTTGTGGATCATCGTTCTTAGGATCACTGTTCGGTGTCGAAGCTCCATTCCTCCGGAAGCTTGTTTATCGGGTACGGATATTCCCGATCTTATAGGTATTTTGTACATTCAGGGGTATGGCGGTTCCCTGTCCCGCCACAGTTGTTATTCTTAGAGGTTTGTGGTCACATATATGTTTTGGGCTAAAAGAACAAGTTGTACTTCTATACTTTTGGTTAAGTATGTTTTATGGAAAGCGACCTTTTAGGTGGCGATGATGTTTACCATTTTATAAGTTATGTGTTATGTATGTTCATTGCTATTCTCGATGTATACTGACGGTACCGGTAGGTACTAGTCGCGCCCGGTCGGTCGTGACAAAAGTGGTATCGAAGCGATTAGTCCTCGGAAAGTGTCCACGCATCGTGTCTAGTAGAGTCTTGATTATCGGTGTGTCGTGCACCACATCTATAATCGTGAGGCCGCAGGATATTTAGGATTGGTTTCATTCTTTCACTCTAAGATCGTGCAATAGAAGTGAGTTATAGGTTGAACCTCCTCGATGTTTTCCTTTATGTATCGCTTATGCCTCACGCAAGGCAACCGCGACCCGGAAGGCAAAGCGGTGAGAGTCTTGCTAGTGGGACGCAGAGAGTCACGAGGGCACAGGCCCAGTCCTTACCAGAGATGATGTTTAGGGCGGCGAGTTCCACGTCGTCGCCAACCTCAGCAGATTTTGAGGCAGCGGAAGCGGCTCGAGGCGCGGTACGAGCCTCGATCCACAATCGTGGTCCGAGTACGAGATTACGGGAACAAATTCGATTCTTGACCAATATAGTGGCGGCGGCAAGCGAGCAGCGGCGGCTAACCCTGAGCCGACGGTTTGATTCGGATTTCTTGGGTTGTCACCCACCCGAGTTCTATGGTTCGAGATTTGAGGAGGATCCGCAAGAGTTTGTCCGGCAGTTACAGCGGACCATGCATGTGCTTAGGGCATCGGAGACTGAGTCTGTTATACTAGCCTCTTACCGATTACGCGATATTGCGTTGAACTGGTTCGAGTCATGGATGTTGTCGAGAGGTGAGGATGCTCTTCCAGCTGTTTGGGAGGAGTTCACAGAGGCGTTCCTAGACCACTTCTTGCCTCCTGAGATGAGGAGAGCCCGGGTAGATAGATTTTTGACCTTGAGGCAAGACGAGGACTATCGAGTCTGACTGAGTTTGACTCCGTCGTGTATCGCACACCATTGTAGCGA
This sequence comes from Przewalskia tangutica, assembly GCA_029844215.1. Classification (NCBI taxonomy): domain Eukaryota; kingdom Viridiplantae; phylum Streptophyta; class Magnoliopsida; order Solanales; family Solanaceae; genus Przewalskia; species Przewalskia tangutica. The sequence continues at coordinate 111,236,222 of CM056730.1, forward strand.
CATGGCGAGCGTGGTTCATCGATATGTGATGGGGTTAGACCGTCATATGATTCTCGATGCTTGGGGTGGCTCTTCATCCGAGATGGATATTGCGGGATCTGACGTGCAGCGAGGATTGAGGCAGAGAGCGGATCGCTTAGATTTGGGCGGCCAAGGCGGGGCAGCGAGGTCTCGGGCGGTTTTCGAGGCGGCACTCGGCAGCGAACTAGGTCCACATTCCGGCCAAGACAGAGTGCTCCTTCTCGATTTCCGGGAGGTCCGATCGGCCGGGTTATTCGGAGGCGGTCGTGGCTCCAGATTGCCGAGTTTCGTGAGGCGAGGCCGTCGCAATCGAGACCACCTACCTCTCAGTGCGTTCGATGCGGTAGGTCTCACCCGGGCGAGTGTCGTATGAGTTCGGGAGCGTGTTACTCTTGTGGCCAGCGGGGCCATCTGAAGAAGGATTGTCCGCCCTTAGCGGCGAGCGTTCAGTTCAACCGACGGGTGCATTCGGATCTTCATCTTCGATGGTTAGACGCCCGGAGGCGAGTACTTATAGGCCAGCGAGCCGCGGCGAGGTCGTGGTAGGGGTTCCATTCTAGCGGTCCTCGACCGCATATATGCTATGTCGGTAAGCGACAGACCGGGGCGTCGCGGATGTCGCCACAGTACATTGTTGGTTTCTTCTTTGTGATGTATATGCTTTGATAGATCCGTGTTCTACCTTGTCCTATATATCTCCTCATATTGCCGATGAGAGTAGGATAGAGCCCGAGTCCATAAGACCTTTTGAGGTGGCTACGCGATGGGTGATTCGGTGGTAGCTGAGCGGGTGTATAAGGCTTGCTCTGTGACTATAGATAGTCGTCAGACTCTAGCCGACTTGATAGAGTTGGATATGACAGACTTTGATGTGATTATAGGTATGGATTGGCTAGCGTCTTGCTATGCCCATGTGGATTGTAGAGAGAGATTAGTTCGGTTCGGTTTCTGGTGGCCGTTATCGAGTGGAAGGGAATCTTGCGCCGGGGTAAGTTTATTTCTTACCTCAAGGCTAGGAAGATGGTGCGGAAAGGGTATATCTACCATATGGTTCGTATTCGAGCATCGAGGTGAGATCTGGACCTTCATCGATTCCGATCGTTAGAGAGTTTCGGACGTATTCCCACGAAGCTCCGTATCCTCCCGAGAGGAGATCGAGTTTGCATTGATTTGGCGCCAGATACTCGACCGATATCTATTCCGCCATACAGGATGGCACCTGCCGAGTTGAAGGAATTGAAGGACCAGCTGAAAGACTTGCTGGAGAAAGGCTTTATTAGGCCAAGTGTTTCTCCTCGGAGCGCCGGTGTTATTTGTAAAGAAGAAGGATGGGGCCAGCTGCGTATGTGTATTGATTACGACGGTGAACAAGGTAACTATCAAGAACATGTATCCCCTTCCCAGGATTTATGATTTGTTTGACCAGTTGCAGGGCGCAAGGTGTTTTTCCAAGATAGACCTGCGGTCTGGTTACCATCAGGTGCGAGTTAGAGAAGCGGATATCCCAAAGACTGCATTCAGGACCCGGTATGGGCACTATGAGTTCAGAGTAATGTCTTTCGGTTTGACAAACGCCCAAAGGTATTCATGGATTTGATGAATAGGGTGTTCAGCCGTTCTTGGATATGTTCGTTATAGTTTTCATTGATGATATCTTGGTGTATTCGCGCACGCGAGGAGCATACTGATCATTTGAGGCGGTATTGGAGTCCTCCGAGACCGGCAATTGTATGCCAAGTTCTCGAAGTCGAGTTAGTTAACCGATGGCTTTCTTAGGGCATGTTATCGGGTAAGCGATATTCGGGTTGATACAACTAAGATTGAGGCGATCGAGACTTGGCGCACCACTACACCGACGGAGCGCGCATTTTGGCCTCGCAGTTATTATCTGAGGTTTGTAGAAGTTTGCTTCTATTTCATCCCATTTGACTAAGTGACTCGAAAGCGGCTATGTTCGATGGACGGATACTTGTGAGAAAGTTTCCAGCTAAAGGAGAAGTTGACGATCGCCCGCTTCTTACTCTTCCGCAGGTTTAGATGGATATGTGGTTTATTGTGACGTCGGTGTCGGGCTTGGGTGCGTCTTGATGCGGCCGCGGCAAGGTTATAACTTATCTATCTCGGCGGCTTAGGAAGCATGAGAAGAATTATCCACATGACTTGAGTTAGCGGCGATGATTCATGCCTCAAGATGCGGAGACATTATTTATATGGAGTTCATGTGGACATTTACACGAACAAGAGTCTCGGTATATCTTCACCGGAGGAGCCGAACTTGCGGCGAAGACGGTGGTTGGAGCTGCTTAAAGATTACGATGTTGATATTCTATACCACCAGGGAAGGCCAATGTAGTTGCAGATTCCCTTAGTCGCAGATCGATGGGTAGTCCGTCGATGTATGCGGGGGAAGATGGATATGGTCCGAGAGTTACATCAAGCGAGCCTTGGGGTTCGCTTGGTTGATTCGATAGTGATGGAATTCGGTTCGAGAGGTTGCGAGTCTTCCATCGCCGAGAAGGTGAAGAGGCGGCGATATGAGGATCCGATTTTGGTACGGTATCGAGATGCGCTGCTCGTAAAGAGAGTCTGTTTGGTAGCACCGATAGTGCTAAGATTTGGCCGGTTGTGTGTTCCGATGTAGCGAGACCGTCGCCAGATTTCGTGAGGCACACAGGTGCTCGTTATTCTATTCATCGAGTCGACTAAGATGTATCATGACCTCGAATCGTGTATTGGTGGGATGGCCTAAAGAGGGGCGTTGCGGAGTTCGTGGCGCGATGCGGAATTGTCGCGAGTTAAGGTTGAGCACGAAGCGGTGGTCATTGCGAGCTATTGATATTCTGACTTGGAAGTGGGAGGTGATAAATATGGATTTTATTACAGGGCTACCTACCACTCAGAGGAAGCATGATTCCATTTGGGTAATTGTCGACAGGCTGACGAAATCAGCCCATTTTCTTCCGGTCAGAACGACGTTCTCAGCTGAGGACTATGCCAGATTATATATTAGAGAGATTGTGAGACTGCACGGAGTCCCGATGTCGATTATATCAGATAGAGGAGCCCAGTTCTCGGCTAACTTCTGGAGGTCTTTTCAGAAGGGATTAGGGACACAGGTGAGTCTCAGTACGGCGTTTCATCCTCAGACCGACGGACAGGCCGAGCGCACTATCCAGACACTTGAGGATATGCTGCGGGCTTGTGTTATTGATTTCAGGGGTAGCTGGGAGGATCATTTGCCTCTTGTGGAGTTTGCTTACAACAACAGCTACCATTCCAAAGATTCGACGATGGCGCCTTATGAGGCCTTATACGGGAGGAAGTGCAGTCACCGATAAATTTGGTTCGAGGTGGGAGAAGTTCGATTAGTCGGGCGCACTTAGTTCAGTGACGATGGATAAGGTGAAGCTTATCCAGGAGCGGTTGTTGGCAGCTCAGAGTCGGCAGAAGTCGTATGCAGATCATCGGCGTCGACACTTGGAATTTGAGGTAGATGATTGGGTTTTCCTAAAGGTATCGCCCATGAATGGCGTGATGAGATTTGGAAAGAAGGGGAAACTTAGCCCAAGGTACATTGGGCCGTATCAGGTTGTCCGTAGGATAGGCCAGGTTGCCTATGAGTTAGATCTTCCGCCCGATCTGGAGGCGGTGCATCCAGTTTTTCATGTGTCTATGTTGCGGAAATGTATTGGAGATCCATTTAGAGTGCACCCGATTCATGATGTCCAGGTGACAGAGGAGTTATCGTATGAGGAGAGTCCCATAGCGATACTCGATCGTCAGGTTAGGCGACTTCGGACGAAGAATGTGGCTTCCGTCAAAGTCTTGTGGCGGAACGAGAATAGGGAAGAGATGACGTGGGAAGCAGAGGATGACATGATGAAGAAGTATCCTCACTTATTTCCTATACCTCCAGGTAACCTACTTTCTTGCTTGATAGTTTTAATTGGAAATTTTGCTTGAGTATTGTTGTGGCTCGTGGAGCTTCTTTATTTGCAAAAGAATAGTTAAGAGGGTCTATGTCGATATTGTGATTTGAGTAAGCCTAGAAGGAACATTCGGGACGAATGTTTCTAAGGGGGGGAGAATGTTATACCCGTAGTTCTGACCTACGTATGAGGCGTAAAGCATGTAAGACTTAAAATTTTCAAAGGATAGGTTGACGGATTGTTCCGGACGGGTATTAGTCAACTTTGAGGTGGGTTATGACCCAGTACATTGAGAGTTCCTAAGTGTTTCAAAGGCCCAGGGCGTAGTTTGTTGAGTCTAGATTCCAACGCAACCAACCGTTCATCGAGAGGACGTCGGAGTAGAAAGTGATGAGAGTTACAAGTTCGGTCGCAATCGGACAGAAATGTGTTTGGACAAATCGCGGCAGCCGCGCGCGGATGCAGGCCGTGGCGCCGAAAAATCGAAGGGTCGCTGAAGTTGCAGCGCCAGCTGGAAGTTGCAGAGGCTGCGGCGCAGAAGTTGAAGAGGCGGATTTTGGGCGGAAAAACTTAGGAAAGTCCGATTTCTCTTTAAAAGGCCATGGGAGGTGACAAGTGTCCCCATCTGATTTTCTTGCATGCCTTATATTGACCAAGTCTCGAAGACTTGGTCATCTTTCAAACCTCTCCCTCTCTCTAAATTAGCTCCTCATTCTCTCTACATTTCCAAAGGAAATTCAAAGCCTAAGAAAAATATGAAAAGTTAAGAACAAGAAGGAAGTTTGTGGCTAGCTTGTTGGTGTTGTTGTGGTGGTATTCTTGGCAAGAAAGCTAGCAAAACATTTGGGATAAATTTGGCTAAAGCTCTAAGGTAATGATTCTTCCTTTGTAATTAGTTTTTAGTGTTGCATGTTAAAAAGAAAGAACTTGTGGTAGTGAATAATGCACTTAGAGTCCTTGCATGTAAGAAATGTGGTTTGGATATGAAGGATTGGTTAAGAAGAGATTATGAGCATGTTGTAGCCTAAAAACTACCTTAGAATTGTTAAGTGAATTGTTGTACCTAATGGGGCAGAATTTTACACACCCAAGTTTGGAGGTGTAATCCCCTTTAAAATGTTGGATTGTTGAGCCTTAAATGTGGTGTTTGGATGATAAATTCGGCCTTGAGAAAGGTGGCAAAGTGAGTAGAAACAAAGGAAATGCTGCCCAATTTTCCATAGAATTTAGTGACTTTGAACTTGGATTGTTCTACTTTGAGATTAAAGGTTAATAAATGTATCATGATTATTATAGTTCGAAATATTACTTGCAGTAGTTGAGCTTAGCAAGTGGATTGACCAAAGAGGTATGTGAAGCTTTCCTATCTCTTGAGCATGAATAGATGGAAATATGTAGTGCGGTAGACGTACAAGATTTGGTATTCTTACTTGTTTTAAGTATATAATGACTTGTTTCGTTTTAAGAATGTATAAGTCCCTTGGTTAGGGGAAAAGTATGATTTTACTAAAGTGTAGAGTTAATATAACAACTTTATGGGAAGTTGGTTTATTAGCTTCATAAAAGGTTAATGAGAAGAGATTTACTCTAAATAAGATAAGTATATGAAGAGGCAAATTGGTTTTAAGGCATCAATTGCCCAAGGGTTTTTATGTATAAAGAAGAGTCATTTTTAAAAGAGTTGAAGCATGTAGTACTTGGGTTAAATTCCCGGTGTTCTTTTATTAAAGATATGATTAAGTGCCTTAAGTAAACTAATATATGAACAAGACTAATAAGAAGTTATAAGTTTTCTTAACTTATTTATGATTATGATATGATGACAGTTTGAGCTAGGGTAAGAGTATATCTGAGGGGCAAGCCCCAAGATCGTTATAGCTCCTTCTCCAGGGTAAGAGTTTGTCTGAGGGGCAAGCCCCAAGATCGTCATACCACATTCTTCAGTGTAAGAGTATATCTGAGGGGCAAGCCCCAAGATCGTTATACCATCCGCCAGCAAAGAGTATATCCGGCGGGTAAGTCCCCAAGATCGTTATACCATCCGCCTGTGGTAAGAGTATATCCGGCGGTAAGTCCCCAAGATCGTTATACCACCTGTTCCGTGGATTTGCTACTCATGATGTGAGGAATACCTCATGCGAGTCCTTATGGGTTTATGCGGGTGAAATAGTCTCATGCGGGCGGGTACATCCTATGCGAGGAATACCTCATGCGGGTCCACAGGACCTATGCGGGTGAAATAGTCCCAGGAGTAGGGGTGCTTATTGATACTACGGGCGAGGTACCCTGTTTTGATCCTAAGGCCCCTATTTTATGCAGTATTATATATATATATATATATATATACTTGTCACTCTCATTGTTAGTAAGGCACAGTAAAATGTATTTTTGATTGTCTTCCATGACTCCAGCTTACTTTTAGACTTATGATATCATTATTACGATTTTCCACTTTACATACTTGGTACATATCAGTGTCGACCCCCTTCCTGGGGCCGCGTTCATGCCGCAGGTAAGGGTAAGCGATTGTGGATCCTCGTTCTAGGATCACCGTTCCTGTCGAAGCTCCATTCTCCTAAGCTTGTTTATTGGTACGGATATTCCCCGATGCTATAGGTATTTTGTACATTCAGGGGTATGGCGGTTCCCTGTCCCGCCACAGTTGTTATTCTTAGAGGTTTGTGGTCACATATATGTTTTGGGCTAAAAGAACAAGTTGTACTTCTATACTTTTGGTTAAGTATGTTTTATGGAAGGCAGTCTTTTCGGCTGGCCAGTGATGTTTACCATTTTTATAAGTTATGTGTTATGTATGTTCCGCTGCTATTCTCTGATGTATACCTGACAGGGTACCCCGATAGGGTACTAGTCGCGGCCCCGGGGTCGGGTCGTGACAGTTCGTTCTTATCTTGAAAGCATGCAAGACAATGTCATTACGGGTGTGAATAAGAGGTACCAAAATAATCTATGGATTACCACGAATTCAGCCCATACTGATTATTACTTATTCTTTCCTATGCACACTCTTAAATGTGTTGGTATCAACCAAGTCAAACAATGGTACTTAAAATTTTTTTTTGTATTTTTTATGTATCAAATGATACTTGAAAAATATATATATTTTTGTATTTTTTTTAATAAAAGGCATCGAACCCGAGTAGGGTTGCCTACGTATCCCGCCGAGGGAATCAGATGTGTGTAGTTCGTTCAACTTGGTTATAAAATCCATGCTTGAAAAAGAATTCATCCATGATATGATAGTAAGAGTAAAAGTTGTGTAAAACACAAGATTGTCCACTATAGAACAAAAATGCAAAGTAAAATGATTGTCAATGATATGATGAATGTAATGAAAAAAATAAATGTTCGTGAAAGAATGAATGTAATGAAAAAATGAATGTATATGATAAGATGAATGTATATGATAAGATGAATGAAATGCAAGGGTGAGCCGAATGTGCTCTCCTTTTTTATTATTATCATCATTTTTTATGTGGTGCCGAACCCAAGATGGGTTGCTTACGTATCACACTGTGTGGTGAGAATCAGACACGGGTAGTTCGGGAGACTAGAGTAAAAGGTTTTTTTTGTGGTGTCGCACCCGAGATGGGTTACCTACGTATCACACCATATGGTGCGAATCAGACACGTGTAGTTCGAAAAAATATGTTATGCAATGTATGATATGAATGTATTATGTAATTAACGCTAAACATATCAATTGAATTTGCAAATATGTATAAAAATACAAAGGTATAGAAAAATTCAAAGTGATGTCTCGTTGAATCTGGTATTGGCTGACTTCTTTCAGTCAACATAACTCCCAGTCATTCTGTGATTTGATTTTTTTGTTTGTTTGTTTGTTACGACCGCCCTCAAATGTTTGCGAGGACGGCCTTCCTGCAAAAAATATGATAAATGGGTGAGAGTATAAAAGTCACCAAAATAATGCAATGTAGGGTGTGCCGATAGTCAGAGACTCCCCTGATTGATTCAACCAGATTGAAAGTTAATGCTTCATAATGTTCGAATCGTGATGTTCCAGAGTTACAAGCACATGACATGATATGTAAAGAGTTTAAAAGGGGAATTATTGCTTTAAATAATATGCACAGAGTTGCTAGCGACAAACAATAGTAAACAAAAAACATACAAATCAAGCGCGCGCCCTAATATGCTTGGGACCTCTCTTATGTCAGAGGTTGGCCTAAACGCCAGATATGCGAGATTGTGATTGATTGATCCAAGTTGCTAAACATTAATGCTTTTTTCGGAAATGAAAACAATATGAATGTACATTTTCCAATTTAGGCATGTCATGATTAGGCTTGAATCTGTCTATCATTATCACGCTACACATATATGCTTATTGGTCGTTGGGTTGTGAAACCCGTCGATAATTCGGTGGATTTTCTAATTGTGGAGACGATACCAAGGTTCGACCCACCTAAGATGTGTTCACACCCGATTTTGACCCTCTCGTCCAATCATCATTAATCATAAAATTACACTAATTTTTAGAATAATCTTAATAATTTTAATAATAATAATAATACATGCATAAACACACAAATACATAAATAAGTAATTTAATAATGACATCTCAAGCGTTAAGCACTACACAAATATTATGTCCGCATTTGGCATTTTAATAATAATAAATATATAAATAAATAAACAATTTAGCAATGACGTCGCACCGAGCATTCCTTAAATAGCATATCCGCATTTATTAATACTCAATGCAATTTCACACTTATTATTTGCAAGTTAAACCCTCATTAAACTAATCTAATACATGCATTTTTAATAATAGCGTTGCATTTATAAAAGCATTAAGCGATCCTTAAATATCATACTCGACATTTGTCATTTTTAATAATATTTAAAGCAACTTAATTTAAACCCCCATTAATTTAATTCTAACTCAACATCGCAAAGTATGCACAACAAGTAAGAATTTAATAACAGTGTCGCGTTTACAAAGCATTAAACACTAATTAAATAGCACGCCCACATTCATTATTGTAATAACCTTAAAATAATTTTATAGATAATATTTATAACTTAAACCCGAGCTAAAGCTAATAAAGCACCTAAAGTCATGTTAAGATATTTTTATAAAATAACATGACATTTATAGGATATAACATTTTTAGAATCACAATGATATTCTAGCACAAATTGTATTTTTTCCCCATGTTATATTACATTGCTAAAACAAAATACCTAAATTATACCCAACACAAATGGCCCAAAACTAATTCCTAAACCCAACTGTTACACCCCGTAATTCCAGGACATGTCTATATGAACGTATGTAAGAAATCAGGACGTTAAGATTTGAGACTCGTAGAATTTACCGGAATTATGGAAATATCGGGAAACAAAATAATTGGACGAATGGGAGGGTGACACGTGTCACCCCCACACTTGGACTTGGTTGGTCAAGTCTTGCAATGTCAAGGCTTGACATTGTTGACCAAGTCAATAAACCCACTTGATTCTTGATATTTAAATCTCCTTCATCCAAACCCCACAAGTGTTTTAATCTTGACCCTCTATTTAATTATATATACACCCTTAGTGCAAGACAAGTCTCAACACTTAGATTTTTTTTAGAGAAACTTGAGCAAGTGTTAGAGAGCTCTCGGCTAAGCTCTTGGAATTCAAGAAATATTCTTCAATCTTGTTCCATAATTCACAATACTTTAACCCAAGGTTCCTAGAGGTATTGTAAGGTTATCTCAATATAAATATCCCGGAAAAGCTACATGTTTACATTAGTCGCAAGGTGAAAACCTAAGGTGTTCTTCAACTTTGAAGTTGGAACTTGAAGAGGAGTTATTCATAAGCTTCTAAGGAGTGCTTGGAGCGGATTGGAACGTAAGAAGAGGAGCTAAAAGTTGCTAAGGATCGACTTTGACGCTTGGATATTATTAGGGCTTATTGAGGTAAAATCTTCATCTTCTTAATGTGATTGAGGATTACATGTTATAGTAGTTGATAAATAAGCATGTGGTATTTAGATTGAAAAGATTTGGATCATGTCGACATGTTATAAACCGAAAATGGGCATGTTAGCCATTAATGTTGTAATCAATTTGGTCGATAGTTACAATCGTCGCATGTTAAGGAAGAAAGGATTTATAGTTGTTATAATTGTTATAGGGTATATAACATATTAGAATAACAACTTGGATTGAAAGGAAATTGATATCATTGTGGCATTGCTTGTAGCCGAGAGTGGCTTTGGATTATGGACAGTTTTATATTGATTGTGGGGCAGAATTTTACACGTCCGACTAGGCGTGTAATCCCCTTGGAATTTCTGAATTTGTTGAGCCTTAAATGTGGCATTTGGTTATTGATTTTTGGGCCTTGAAAAAGGTGGAAAAGTACGTATAAAAAAAGGAAGTGCTGCCCAATTTTCCGTAGAATAGGAAGCTTTATACTTAGAAATATTCTACGTTGAATCTAGAAGTTGATAGGCGTATTATGGTCATTATAGGTTGACATTCTACGCGCGGCGTATTCAACTTGGCAAGTGGATTGAGCCGGAGAGGTATGTGGAACTTTCCCTATCTTCTTGAGCATGAGTTTTATAAATGTATAATACGGACGTACATGGTTAAAAATGAATTCGGTTCCATTTTAGTATCCTTGCCTTGATTCTTGAAAGTGTAGTAACTTGACTTTTAAAAGGTATAGGTTACTTGATCTTATGTATAAAGACATCTTGACGTGTAAAGTATTGATTACTTGAACTATGTTAAAGTTAAGAAACTTGATTTCTAAAGTTAAGAAACTTGAAGTATTCTGAAAGTTATGTAACTTGATTTGAAAGTATATGATACTTGGTTTTATAAGTATAAGTCTCTCGGTTATAAAAGGGAATGAATTTGTCTAAAACATAAAGAGTTATAACGGCTTTATGTGAGGTTAGTTATAACGGCTTTATGAAAGGTTAAAGATGTCTTGGTTTCTAAAGCATAAAGTTAGTATAACGGCTTTATGGGAAGTTGATTATAACAACTTTATGGAAAGTTAAAGGGATGGTTTTCTCTAGTAATGTAAACAAAGAAAATGACTTGAAATAAAGAAGGGCAATTTGATTTAAAGGTATCAATTGCTTAAAGTTTTAAAGTAAGGGTCACTTGATTTAGAAGCTTAAAAATGTATTTCTAAAAGTATAGTGACTTGTTTGAAATGTAGACAAGCCTTGATACTACGGGTGTTAGTATCTTGGGGTTTTTATATAAAAAAGATTATTTTTAAAGGAACGGAAGTACGTAGTACTTTGGGTTAAATTCCCGGATTTTTCATGAAATGTTAGTGCCTTAAGTTTAAATAAAATGAGAGTGCATGATTAATTAAGTCTAATAAGAAGTTAGGGGATTTCTTAACTTGCTTATGATATTTATGATAAGCCGGTGGTTCTTATGTTATGTATGATAGCCGGTTGTGCTAAGTGTTATGTTATTCTTGCGGGGTAAACCCCCGGGTTACTACTTATCCGTGGATTTGCTCTCCACGATGCGGGTATTGACATATACTCATTGCGGGTTCAATTGATATGCGGGTTAAATTCCCATGACTATTCCGTGGGCTAGCTCTCCACGATGCGGGTATTTACATATACTCATTGCGGGTCCACGTGGCCTATGCGGGTTCGATTCCCATGCGGGTTAAATTCCCATGAATAGGATTGCAAATGGTATTACGGGCGGGTAGCCCTGTAATGATCATAACCTTCCTACTTTTAAACGACAAAATATACTCTCATTAGTCTCATTATTAGTAAGGCACAGTGTACTGTTATTTTGGTCATCATACATGTCTCCAACTTTATTTTAGACTATTATGATTTAAATTACAGTACTTTCAGTTTTACATACTTGGTACATATTTTGTACTGACCTCCTTCGGGGGGCTGCGTTCATGCCGCAGGTTGAGGTACATAGCTTGCTGATCCTCATTCTTAGGATCACTGTTCAGTTCTTGGGAAGCTCCATTTCTCCGGAGGCTTTGTCTTTTGGTACAGTTCCCTGAGGTTGTAGATTTATGTACATTCAGGGGTATGGCGGGGCCCTGTTCCGTCACAGTTGTTATGTAAAAATTCTTAGAGGTCTGTAGTCATATCTTGTGGATTGAGTTGTAAAGAAAAAAAAAAGGTAACTATTTTTTGGGTTATGTGTATACTTTTGGAAGGTGGCCTTATCGGCTAGCCTGTTGATATTTCATGACTTGTACTTTTTGAGTTGTATGTATGTTCCGCTACTATTCTCTGATGTATACCTGTAAGGGGTGCCCAGGTGGGCACCAGTCGCGGGCCCGGGGTCGGGTCGTGACACCAACTTTTCAAATGAAACCCGTCGGCCCAATTTTAACAATACAAGATGGAGTACCCATCTTCCTCAAAATTAAACCAACAACCCTAAGAATACATATAAACGAGCAGCCTCCATTGAGGTCTAAATATTAACTTCCATAATAAGAATCCACCAATATCTCCCTAAAATCGTTAATTATCATACACAATTCGCCAAGAATCTTGCCACAAATACCAATCCCGAAATCGCACCAATTAGAACCGAATTGACACAAAATCAGTTTAAAACCTTAACAAATATACCAAAATCAACGAAATCGTATAAGACATCTCATTAATTACCCCGATTCGAATAAGCAATTATTTTGGGTAAAAAATCAAGAGAATAAGCACCAAATCAACCAGTTGTAAGAATGATTCTATTCTCCTAATTAAGTATCAATTTGATACTATATAGACCAATGAATAGTCACATACCAGGGACCCGGGGAAAAAGAGAAAAACAACAGCAAATAACAACAAAGAATCGGTCCAGGAATTCAGAATGGCATAAGAAAAAACCAGCGAAAAACTCTAAACAAAACCTAGCAATTTCCAAAGTAAATCGCAACACGCAAGGCCTGGTCCTCCTCCACCGCATTAGCAAGCCTTCCGAGTGAATCGACGGCTTGATACGCTGTCTCGGTTCGCTGCCCGGAGAAGGTAAACTCATCGCCCCAATTTTTTTATTGATTTTCAGTTTTGGATCTGCAGGATGTTTGTTGTTTGGGAGTATGATGATGTAATGTAGCTCGCCATTTTCTTATAATTACTATGAAGTATATGGTTCTTGCTGAGCTTGATGGGTTTAGTAGAGTATGTCTTGGATATTTTTAGATTATAGCTGGTTAATAATTTGTTGGTAATTAGGTAGATTTTCCAAATTGGTTTCTTAAGTGTCGTCGTGCCTGGCATGTTCCTTGTGTGATAGTAGTAGTAGTTAAAGAAAATCAGTTGAAAATTTCTCACTATTTTGAAACCTTTTGAAAGGATTGTTTTTTCTCACTATTGGTTTGGGGTTGTCTATCTACCGCTACAGTAAACGGGAATATACATGTTTGTTTCTTGTACAGGCACTGTTAATAAATCGAGCATATACTAATTCTTATATTTTTCTTATTTTTTTTACATGAAATACATCAGAGTAAAAATGAAGAATCTTGATACGAGACTCATCATGACTTCCGCCAAACGAAGATTTGCATCCACATCTATGACCACGCCCATTGCCGCATACGCTCAAGAAATTCCAAAACTACAGGCGTAAGGACATCGTCATTCATTCGAGTCATCTTATTGATTTCATACCCCGCCCCCATTTATTTATTGTAAATTAATTGCCTAACGCTAACATTACACTAGTAGGACATTTAGTACATTTAAGCCTGGAGTCGCTATTAAGAAGTAGGTTGACATTAGGAGTTTATTCCCTTTAGATTAATTATTTTATGATTGTCATGCATTACTTAAGTTGCATTAAACCATTTAATAATTCTCGTTTGCGTAATTATTTAGACAACTAATATATTATTTTAATATGAAAAACCTATTTTTCATAAAGCATTGTTAGCATAGTGGCATATATTTCATTAAGTACTTTATAAATACATGCTTTCATCTAAAGTTAAATTGGCATAACTCTTTTACCAAAAAACATTTTTTTTTACACTACAAATGTTTTTCGTACTTTCAAGTACGCATTTTCTAGCATAAATAATTACCCTAGGTTTGAATGGAGAACCGCAAGTTAGCGGATCCTTTAGGGTGCTTAACCCCTTCCCTTTAGGATAATAAAGAACCCTTACCCAGAATCTCATTAAGCTTTAGTAGACCATTTAATGGAGTTAGTGTTGACTTCAACCAAGTTGACATTTGTTGACAGTCAATTTTGACCCGTTTTTAGTATATTTCGTGCAATTTTAAGTATTTTAGCACACCGCGTTTTAATCGTTATTTTGCATTTTTTTTACATAATATTCTATGTTTATTTATTCACAAAATGACATTGCATCTTTTTAATTTAAGAATTATGTTTTTGTTAATATTATGTTTATAATAATATTTTGCATCTCTTTAAATAATTAATTGACATCCGGCTTTAATTTTAATTAGACATTAAACATTTGTTAAATATCGTATTTTTATTATTGCATCGGCATTTACATTTTTTATAATTTTGCATCTTGTTAATTAATTTTTCTTTTAAATAATTAACCCGCTTTACATTTTGTCAAACCAGTCCAGTACGGAATCCAATCCAAATCATTCCAATCCAACACCATTTTTTATATCATCCAAACACCCCCTTTTATTTCCCCCCCATTTTAAATTCCAAACACCCTCTTATTTTCCCCCCATCTTTTAAATTTCAAATACCACTTTCATTTCCCCCCCTAAATACCTTACCCCCCCTTTATTAAAAGAGGAGCGGTTCACAACGCTCAGCATCAAAAATAAAGGGCTGAGCCCATTTTTCATTTCAGAGAAAAAGAAGAAAAAGAAAATCCTCTCCACTCCTCTCCGCCGCCGCCGCCGCCTTCGCCGCCTCCGCGCCTTCACGAGCTCCAAGCTCCGGCGAACCCTCCTTTTTAAACACCCACACGCCATACATCTACCCTCCCCCTCGCATTGTCTCCGTCGCTGACTCCGGCGAACTCACGACGCCGGAGTTCGGCAGCAACACCAACCCCGTCGTTGAACCATCCTCACCACTGAGCACACACTCTCGCTCAACACCGACCCATCACCATCATTGTCCATGCATCCCCTACTGCATCTGATAGGTGTCGCTCCAACCTCGCCGCGGAAGCGACGCCACCGTCGTTCTCCCTTTTGGTATTATTGTTGGTTTTATCTTGTGGGTTTCGGTATGGTTTGATTTTTGCATTTTTGTATCTCACGAGTCTTTGAAACTCCGGCGATCTTCGTTGTCTCCATTATTCGTTCGCGAACTATGGTCGTTAAGGATTTGTTGCGTCTTGTGTTGGGACCGATTTTTATTTATTTTAGTAATTTGGCCGAGTTAAAAACTCCGTGGAAGTTCGATGATATTGCGATGTTCGTCGGTTTATTCATTTGTTGGGCTGATTTTGCGCATTTTAGTATTTTGGCCGGAGTTTTAGGAACTCCGGCGACGTTTTGAAAATTCCGGCGAACTGTCCTGCTCCTACTATTTTCCGGTGATGTTGTTGGCTACCGCTTTGCTATTTTCTGATTTCTTGCGTTGAAATAATTTTATTTGGTTTTTTGCTATGGTGGATCGTTTGTGGGTATGTTAGGTCGCTCGGACTGCTTTTGTGGGTTTTATCATTATGATATTCGATTTTCGTGATTAATTCAGACGCTTTTGCCCCTTTATTTTTATTAAACTGATTTTTAAAGAACAAACGCTACACTTGGTATGTTATTTTATTTACTAATTTTTGAACAAGTTACTACACTTGGTATTTTACTGATTTTTGAACAAATTACTACACTTGATATTTTACTGATTTTGAACTTGATACTACACTGGCCAAAGAAGGATTTATCCGTCGATCTGGAGGCCTCCGTGGTAAGCGAGACTAATATGTGGGCGAGGAGGAAAGTGAAAAGATTAGACGAGAATGCATAGTATCGTTCACCGGGAGGTGAGTCGACCGCAGCCGAAGCGATATTGGCTTCTCATGTCTTAGTATCCTTGGCATAACACTAGCTGAGCCCACACTATATAAAAATATATCTTTTACAATATCTTCTACATATATATCTATATATATATATACATACATTGTGTTTGTTTGGTAATTTATTTATTATTTACTAACTCTTCTACTAAGTGTCTTTTGCAGGTACCCGGAGGCGCACCCCAAAGTTAAATCATTCGCATAAAATAAAATAAAAGTGAAATGTTGCTAATTTCTCTTCATTACATCTTTTATGATTATTTGCTTTCATTACTATCTTGTTAAATATATATTTATTTTAAATATTTGCATGCCCAATTTAAATATCTCTTGGTTAGTTTAATAATTAGAATACCTTTAGAATTGTAGATTGCATGTTAGCACAATAATATTAAACCTAAGTTTGAACGGACAACCGCAAGTTGACGGATCCTTTAGGATGCCTAACCCCTTCCCTTTAGGATAATAAAGAACCCTTACCTAGAATCTCACATAGCTTTCGCAGACCTTAAAAATGGAGATCATCCGTAGTATTTTATGCTACACTTTTAGTGTCCTAATTCACTATAATAATTAGGTGGCGACTCCTTTTAAATAACATTTCAGGAATCCAACCATGTAGCGGTAATCCCGTTTCCGACTCCGGTTGAAAATAGGGTGTCACATCATGACGACTCCACTGGGGATTTAGGTTCTTAACCACAACAAACATAGGTTAATTTATTGTGCTTTATTTTCTTTATTTTGCTTAAATTGCCTCCTTTATGTTTTACACTTATTTGCTTTTATTGTTTTGCCTAAATTATTCTGTTTTACATATAAATATTTTGCATATTGTCTTAACTGCTATTTGTTACCGCTTTCCTTAAATTGTCATTCCGCTCATATTTCTTCCCTTACGGAAAATTAACACTATCACACACTACACACGAGGTGTGTTGTACGCACCCGCAAAATTTCTTTCAATTACCAAATTTTAGGAGAGTTGACAAAGGCGCGGAGCAGCCGGACCATCCGGTGGCCGCGTAGTCTTCTCACTCGAGTGTCCGCTCGGGAACCTTGTGTCTAGTAAAGCCAAATCTTAGAAACTTAAGATAGAGTTATACCTCCCTTTATTTTTAAGTCATGCATGCATATACCTTAGGTGAGTTGATCCCTGGTATCGACGCCACAATTAGGAAAACACCAAAACTTGTCGACGGGTTTCACAACCCAACGACCCATTAGCATACTGTGTGTAGCGTGACAATGATAGACAAATCCAAGCCTAAACATGACATGCCGAATTGGGAAAAGTGCACCGTCATTTGGTCGCCATTTCCAACAAAACATTGCAGTTTAACGACGTGGACCTATTTATCATAATCTCGCATATTTGGCGTTTAGGCCCACCTCTGGCATTAAAAGAGGTCCCAAACATGCTAGGACGCGCATTTGATATCTATATAGTCTGCCTGCTATTGTAATGTTTGTTGCTTTCAGCTATGTGCACTTTACTACGGTATTTTGCTACTTCAACTTTGTGCATTCACTTAGTATTAATTACGAGCTACACTTTCTTGGTTTTCTGGGGCTGTGTTATTCCTTGCGTTATTAGCACGATACGCGAAAATCCCATATCTCAAACAACGGTTTTCTCAAATTTTGTCACACTTTGGAACTACGTGTGACCTGATTCCCACGGCGGGATACGTAGGCAGCCATTTCGGTCTTGGTCCCACCTTTTTTAAAAAAAAATTTCTAATTTTTTCATCTCTTAAAAATTACTTTATTCTCCGTCACCGGCAAACTATGGTTTAAACTGGTTCCTTTGGCAAAATGCATAGGCGGCCATATCAGCTTTGGTCCCATCTCTTAAAAAAAAAAAAAAAAAAAAAACTCGAAGTCTAATCGACGAACCCAACTTCAATAGGGCTAGACTCCTAGACTATGTATCTACTTGATCTCTATAGCGAGACACGTAGGTGGCCACATCGGACTCAGTCCAACTCTTTCTAAAATCTTTTGCCCTTACTCTCTACATAAAACACACTCCATCTAATCTCTGCGATAGGATAGTAAAGGTTTTCCATATCAAATTCGGTCTCGTCCATTCGACATCCGCTTATGACAAAGCGTGTCGCTTATTCACCGCAGAAGAGGCGAACAATACCGAATAGCATATTATCGACTACGCTCTCGTAGACAAATACTTGAAGCCAGACATCGATCACAAGTCCGAACAGATCGGGCATGCTAGTGGTCAGAGTTAAAGCTACAAAGTCCGCACAAATCAACAGCCGCTTTCAAATCTCACAAATTTTCTCTTGAGTACAGATAACATGGGCATGAAATTTGACGACGTTGAAGGGAATTTTTGCATTGCAGCTCGGCTCACAGGGCCACATTCTTATCCTCATTCATTCGTTTTTGCATATCTATAACACTAATTACTACATCTATCTTTAATTTTTATAGGAAGTTTCACATGCTGATTTCGGCCATGAAAGCCATAATCGCTCGCGTCTATCAAGGCGTCATTTGGCTCACGGGGCCATTCTCATCCGCATTTCTCAATCATTTTACAACTCTAATTATTTTATTCGGTTTATATTATGCAAGTAACTTCATCATAGTAGCCTGGTACACCAGGTCGAAATCACTTTATTACATCCGCACAACGACGTTCATCTTATTAAGTTCGAAAACGACGTCCCTTTCATTATGCCTACGCGGATTTCATCAATGCTCATCTATGCAACGATGATCTCTCGATCACGCCTATGTAACGACGTTATTTCATTATGCCTATGCAACGGCTTCATCAGGCTCATCTATGCAACGATGATCTACGTATCACGCCTATGCAACGACGTCCCTTTCATTATGCCTATGGCGGCCATCAACGCTCATCTATGCAACGATGATCTCGTCACGCCTACGCAACGACGTTATTTCATTATGCCTATGCAACGGCTTCATCAGCTCATCTATGCAACGATGATCTCTGCATCACGCCTATGCAACGACGCCCCTTTTCATTATGCCTGTCGACTTCATCAACAGTTCATCTATGCAACGATGATCTCTGCATCACGTCTATGCAACGACGTCCCTTTCATTATGCCTATGCAACGACTTCATCAACAGTTCATTTATGCAACGACGTTCCTTTTCATTATGCCTATGCAACGACTTCATCAACAGTTCATCTATGCAACGATGATCTCTGCATCACGTCTATGCAACGACGTCCCTTTCATTATGCCTATGCAACGGCTTCATCAACAGTTCATCTATGCAACGATGATCTTCATCACGTCATGCAACGACGTCCCTTTCATTACGCCTATGCAACGGCCATCAACAGCTCATCTACGGCGACGAACATCATCACGCCTATGCAACGACGTCTCATCAAAGCCTATCATGGCGACTTCATCGCATTTCGTCCATGCAACGACGAACATCTGATCACGTCTATGCAACGACGCTATCTCATCAAACCTATGCAACGATTTCATCGATTTCGTCCATGCAACGACGAACATCTGCATCACGTCTATGCAACGACGTCATCTCATCAAAGCCTATGCAACGACTTCATCTGCATTTCGTCCATGCAACGATTTAACATCTGCGTCACGTCTGGCAACGACGCCATCTCATCAAAGCCTATGCAATGACTTCATCGTGATTTAACATCTGCGTCACGTCTATGCAACGACGCTATCTCATCAAAACCTATGCAACGGCTTTATCTGCATTTCGTCCATGCAACGATTTAACATCTCGTGATCACGCAGCGTAACGACGCTATCTCATCAAAGCCTATGCACGCCATTCGCATTTCGTCCATGCAACGACGAACATCTGCATCACGTCTATGCAACGACGTCATCTCATCAAAACCTATGCAACGACTTCATCTGTATTTCGTCCATGCAACGACGAACATCTGCATCACGTCTATGCAACGACGTCATCTCATCTAAGCCTATGCAACGGCTTCACCTATGTTTCTTCTATACAACGACGAGCATCTGCATCGCGTCCATCCAATGATGCCATCAACATTTACAAACACCACGTCTTTTCAGCACCACATCGCTGCAACCCAGTGTCCATCGTAATTCGACACTGGGACATTTTTAAATCTGCATCAGCTTTACTTTTTACTTTAGCATCGCAACAATCCAGTGTCATCGTAATTCGACACTGGGACATTTTAAAAAATCTGCGTCAGCTTTACTTTTATTTTTCTAGCATTACAGCAGCCCAGTGTCATCATTATTCGACACTGGGACATTTTTTTAAATCAACGTCAGTTTTGCTTTTTATTTTCGCATCGCAACGACCCAGTGTCATCATAATTTGACACTGGGACATTTTTGGGTCTGCATCATCCCTATTTTTGAGTTTATAGTTTATAAAACAGGACAAAATTGGCTACAAGTCAACATCTTTGTCCGAAGACTCTTCCATCATCTCCGTACAAAGAGGGACATGCTGTTGACAGTCAATTTTGACCCGTTTTTTGTATATTTCGTGCAATTTTAAGTATTTTAGCACACCACGTTTTAATCGTTATTTTGCATTTTTTTACATAATATTCTATGTTTATTTATTCACAAAATGACATTGCATCTTTTTAATTTAAGAATTATGTTTTTGTTAATATTATGTTTATAATAATATTTTGCATCTCTTTAAATAATTAATTGACATCCGGCTTTAATTTTAATTAGACATTAAACATTTGTTAAATATCGTATTTTTATTATTGCATCGGCATTTACATTTTTTATAATTTTGCATCTTGTTAATTAATTTTTCTTTTAAATAATTAACCCGCTTTACATTTTGTCAAACCAGTCCAGTACGGAATCCAATCCAAATCATTCCAATCCAACACCATTTTTTATATCATCCAAACAACCCCTTTTATTTCCCCCCATTTTAAATTCCAAACACCCTCTTATTTTCCCCCCATCTTTTAAATTTCAAATACCACTTTCATTTCCCCCCTAAATACCTTACCCCCCTTTATTAAAAGAGGAGGGGCAGCCCACAACGTTCAGGCATCAAAAATAAAGGGCTGAGCCCATTTTTCATTTCAGAGAAAAAGAAGAAAAAGAAAATCCTCTCCACTCCCTCTCTGGCCGCCGCCCTTCGCCGCCCTTCGCCGCCCTCCGCCGCCCTTCGCCGGAGCTCCAAGCTCCGGCGAACCCTCCTTTTTAAACACCCACACGCCATACATCTACCCTCCCCCTCACATTGTCTCCGTCGCTGACTCCGGCGAACTCACGACGCCGGAGTTCGGCGAACACCAACCGTCGTTGAACCATCCTCACCATCGAGCACACACTCGTTCGAACACCGACCCATCACCATCATTGTCCATGCATCCCCTACTATCATTACATGGTGTCGCTCCGCAACTCGCCGTGCGGAAGCACGCCACCGCCGTTCTCCTTTTGGTATTATTGTTGGTTTTTATCGTGTGGGTTTCGGTATGGTTTGATTTTTGCATTTTTCGTATCTCGCCGGAGTCTTTGAAACTCCGGCGATCTTGGTTGTCTCCATTCTTATTCGCGAACTATGGTCATTAAGGATTTGTTGCGTCTTGTGTTGGGCGATTTTTATTTATTTTAGTAATTTGGCGGAGTTAAAAACTCCGTGGAATTCGATGATATTGCGATGTTTCGGTTTGCTTACATTTTGTTGGGCTGATTTTGCGCAATTTTAGTATTTTGGCCGTAGTTTTAGTAACTCGTGACGTTTGAAAATTCCGCGAACCGTCCTCCTACTATTTTCCGTGATGTTGTTGGCTACCGCTTGCTATTTTTGATTTCTTGCGTTGAACTAATTTTCATTTGGTTTTTGCTATGGTGATCGTTTGTGGGTATGTTAGGCTTCGACTGGTTTTTGTGGGTTTTATCATCGTTATGATATTCGATTTTCGTGATTAATTCGACGATTTGCCCTTTATTTTTATTAAACTGATTTTTAAAGAACAAACGCTACACTTGGTATGTTATTTTATTTACTAATTTTTGAACAAGTTACTACACTTGGTATTTTACTGATTTTTGAACAAATTACTACACTTGATATTTTACTGATTTTGAACTTGATACTACACTGGCCAAAGAAGGATTTATCCGTCGATCTGGAGGCCCCCGTGGTAAGCGAGACGGAATATGTGGGCGAGGAGGAAAGTGAAAAAGATTAGACGAGAATGCATAGTATCGTTCACCGGGAGGCGAGTCGACCGCCGCCGTAGCGATATTGGCTTCTCATGTCTTAGTATCCTTGGCATAACACTAGCTGAGCCCACACTATATAAAAATATATCTTTTACAATATCTTCTACATATATATCTATATATATATACATACATTGTGTTTGTTTGGTAATTTATTTATTATTTACTAACTCTTCTACTAAGTGTCTTTTGCAGTACCGGGGCGCCAAAGTTAAATCATTCGCATAAAATAAAATAAAAGTGAAATGTTGTTAATTTCTCTTCATTACATCTTTTATGATTATTTGTTTTCATTACTATCTTGTTAAATATATATTTATTTTAAATATTTGCATGCCCAATTTAAATATCTCTTGGTTAGTTTAATAATTAGAATACCTTTAGAATTGTAGATTGAATGTTAGCACAATAATATTAAACCTAAGTTTGAACGGACAACCGCAAGTTGGCGGATCCTTTAGGATGTCTAACCCCTTCCCTTTAGGATAATAAAGAACCCTTACCTAGAATCTCACATAGCTTTCGCAGACCTTAAAAATGGAGATCATCCGTAGTATTTTATGCTACACTTTTAGTGTCCTAATTCACTATAATAATTTGGTGGCGACTCCTTTTAAATAACATTTCAGGAATCCAACCATGTAGCGGTAATCCCGTTTCCGACTCCGGTTGAAAATAGGGTGTCACAACATTTAGGTGTCCTAATTCACCCAAACTAATTAGGTGACGACTCCGCGAACCCTTTAGCACCCTTTTAGCATTTTAGCACCTTTTAGCATTTATTTTATTTTCTAACATTTATTAAGCAGGAGTGAATTGTCACGGTCGAAAATGGGCGTGACAGAAATGACGACTCCATTGGGGATTTGAGGTTCTTGACCACAACAGGCCTAGGGTTATTATTTGGCATTGTTTTTGCATTTAATTTTGTGCATAATTTGTTAATTGTTATCTGTTACTACTTTCCTTAAACTGGCATTCCGCTCATACTTCTTCCACTATGGAAAAATTCACACAATCACACACTACACGCGAGGTGCGCTTGGTGCATCAGCAAAATTCTTTCTTCAAAACCTAAATCTAGGAGAGTTGGTATTATACGTGGATTGCCTGGACCATCCGGTGGCCGCGTAGCCTTCTTACTTGAGTTGTCCGCTCGGAAACCTTGCGTCTAGTAAGCCAAATCATAGAAAACTTAGGATAGAGCTATACCACCCTTTATTTTAAGGCATGCATTTACCTTAGGTGGGTCGATCCTTGGCATCGTCACCATAGTTAGGAAGCCTACCAAATTGTCGAAGGGTTTTTCACGACCCAACGACCAACAACATATTATGTGTTATGTGATAATGATGGATGAATCTGAGCCTAACATGACATGCCGACATTGGGAAATTTGTATTTACCTTTGTTTTATATATAGGATGAGCAGTACTCCGTCAATCCCTGAAATCGGAATGGTGAGTGGTGTTCCAACAAAATTAAGGATTTGGTGGGAGAATTTCGACGGCAGCAGCAAAATGACCATCAGAAACAAATTAGGTTGTCTCATGGCTTTGTTTGACATCACTCCAGATCAGCATATAGTTAGGGTCTTGATTCAGTTCTGGGATCCGGACAGGGCAGTATTCATATTTCAAGACTTCGAACTCACCCCCACTTTGGATGAAATCAACTACTTCACCAGCTTAGCTTACCAAGACAGAGGACAAATCATCCCTTATGGTCAATCTGGAAAGAGATTCTTGCATTACATGGGCTTAAAGAACACAAAGGAACTCCGATGTTTCGAAAATAATTTGTTTCCCTAGACTATCTGTACGAGAGATACAGTCTCCAAGATAGCTATCATTCGTTTAGGAAAGAGTTCTCTTGCACTCTGGGACATTGGAAAACTAGACGACACACTGCATTCACTGTTGATTTGTTAGGCACTCTAGTGTTTCCGCTCGAGCATGGACGGATCAATACTTGCATATGCTCTGTGACCCGAATGGTTTTTGAAGGCATCAATAGTACACAACTTACTTTGGTCCCTATTGTTGACATTCAATTTTGACCCGTTTTTTGTATATTTGTTGCAATTTTAAGTATTTTATCACATCGCATTTTTATCAGCATTTTTTGCATTTTTTATCTTTTTATGTTAAATTAAGCATTATGTCTTTGTTAATATTTTGTTTTTATTATTGTTACACCGTCGTTTTATTTTAATAATATTTGCATCTTTTAAATAATTAATTGACATCCTGTTTTTACTTTTAATCAGTCATTAAACATGTCATTGCATTTTTAGTATTATTGCATCGACATTTGAATTTTAATAATTTTGCATCTTTTTAAATAATTTTTCTTTTAAATAATTAACCCGCCATGCATTTTTGTCAAACCAGTTCAGTCCAAGACACAATTTGAATCAGTCCAAGCCAACACTATTTTTATCACCCAAACACCCTCTTTTATTTCCCCCCCTAAAATCAAATACCCCACTTTTCATTTTCCCCCCAAATACCAAACCCTAAAACTACCTATAAATAAAACATTATACCACTTTCCCCAACACAAAATCACCCCTTATCTAACCCTAGACCCTCTCCGCCCTGCTGTCTCGTCGTCGCGCGCCACTCTTCGCCGGAGTTCAACTCGGCGCGACCCACATCACCAAGAACCCTCGCCTCTCTCCTCGCTGCTCCGTCGACCACCACCTAGCCGCACTCGGCCGCTTTTCCGTCACCATCATTCCGTCGAACCTCACCACCGTCGCCACACCGTCGCCGCTGCCTGAACCACCACAACCCTTCGACCACCACCACCGCCCCACATCACCGTCGACCACTTTTATCGAACACGAACATCACGTCGGCGAACCACTCACTCCGTGACAACCCACCGCCACCGCCGAACCTCATCTGTGGCGTCGCTCGGCGACCTCGCCGTGGAAGCGACGCCGCCCGCTGCTTTTCGTGTTGTTAACTCCGGCAATATCACCGTTTGTATCTCTTTTGTTGGGCTGATTTATTATTTTGAATGTCACGAGTTTTAACAAAACTCCGCGAATGTTGTTACGTTATTCTTGTTGTTGGGTGATTTCGATTTTGTTGGCTATTATTGTTCTTTGTTTGGTATGGATGATTTGCATTTTGGTGTCTTCACGAGTTCTCGAACTCCGTCGACCACGTTGATTATATCTTGCGGTTATTTGTTGTTGGTTTTTGATGCAGATGATCTTTGGCACTTTCGGTATCCGCCTGAGTTCTTAAAAACTCGCGATCTTCGTTGTATTATTTTTATCTTTCAGATCTGTTGTTGACTTCGTTGGACTGATTTTTGTTGACTTTGGTTACGGGCTAGAGTTCATTAACTTCAGCGACTTGTTGGCTTTATTTTTGGATGTTAGGGATCGATTTTGGTATCCGATTCGATGGATATTTCGGTTTAAATATGGTTTTTACGAGCCATTTGATGTTTGTTTCCCTTTGTTTGCATACCATTTTTGGTCACTGTCTTGTTTTCTTTGTTCCTTTATTCATGGTGACTGATTTTGGCCTTTTATTATTTTATTTAAGCGATTTAGAACAAATACTACACTATTGGTATTTTCGATTTTGAACATGATACTACACTTTGGCCAATGAAAAGTTATCCGTCGATTTTGAGGCCTCCAGCTTTCAAAGACGGAAAATAAAATAAATGAAGCTTTACAGGCAAGGATGATTTCTTCCACTTACATCGGATAACCAACATGCGCTTGGCAAGGCGAATTCTCATGCACTTGTTTAGGTATCTACTTTATATTTTTACATATCCGAGCCTCCGTGTTTAAAACTATTCTTGTTTTTGGCGCGGTCCAAGGTTTTAGTTATTTTATTATTTTTAGCAATATTGGCCAATGAAGGAATCCGTCGATTTCCAAGGCCTCGCATACAAAGACAGATTTATTTGCTTTGTTTGTTAATTTTTGCTATTATTTTAAAATTTATGTATTCTATTACTAATACTTTCACTAAGTGTTTATGCAGGTATCCGGAGATGCATTTCAAAAAGAATGCCCCGGAGTTTATTTTATGTCGTATTTAATTTCATGTTTTATTATTTTGCATTGTATTTTATTTTAATTGTAAATTATGTAAAATGCTTAGAATAGGTAGAATAAAAAGAGCAATAAATAATTAACCTAGGTTTGAACGAACAACCGCAAGTTAGCGGATCTTAAAGGATGCCTAACCCCTTCCCTTTAGGATAATAAAGAACCCTGATCCAGAATCTCACTAATTTTGCAGACCATTAAATGGAAGTCAATTGCAGTATTTTTATTGCAATAAACTAAGTGTCCTAATTCACTATAATAATTAGGTGGCGACTCCTTAAAATGCAATTTAGGAATCAACCATGTAGCAGTAGTCCCGTTTCCGACTCCGGTTGAAATGGGGCGTTACAGCATGGCGACTCCACTGGGGATATCAGGTTCTTGATCATAACATACTCAGGTTAATTAAATATTGCACTTTATTTTGCTTTTATATTTGTTGTAAATATTTTATATTGTTTGCTTTTATTTTGTAATTAACTACTTTAATTGCTACATTCTTTTATTGCTTTCCTTAAATTGTCATTCCGTTCATATTTCCTCCATTCTGGAAAATTAACACTATCACACACTACACGCGAGGTGCGCTTGGTGCATCAGCAAAATTCTTTCTTCAAAACCCAAATTTAGGAGAGTTGGTAATAGACGCGGAGAATCCGGTCCAACCGGTGGCCGCGTAGCCTTCTCACTCGAGTGGTCCGCTCGGGAACCATTGTGTCTAGTCAACCAAATCTTAGCAAAATTAGGATAGAGCTATACCACTTTTTTTTTAAGTCATGCATGCATACACCTTAGGTGGGTTAATTCTTGGTATTAACACCACAATTAGAAATCCACCAAAATTTGTCAACGGGTTTCATAACCCAACGACCCGTTAGCATACTATGTGTAGCGTGACAATGATAGACGGATCAAGCACGGTCATGACACGCGAAATTGGGAAAAGTGCACCGTCATTTGGTCGCCATTTCCAACAAAACATTACAGTTTAACGGCTTGGACTTATTTATCATAATCCCGCATATTTGGCGTTTAGGCTCACCTCTGGCATTAGGGAGGTCCCAAGCATATTAGGGCACGCGCTTGTTTTGCATGTTTTTTTGTTTACTATTGTTGTCGCTAGCAACCCTGTACATATTATTTAATGCAATAATTACTCTTTTGTGATTCCGGGCTCGGACATTTGCATTTTTGCACTTGTGCTGTCACATTTCAATCAGGACTCCTACTGCGTAAATCACACTTGAATAGCGCGGCTTGGGCTTTGTGAAGCACCAACTACCAGTCCGGTCGAACCAATCAGGGGAGTCTCTGACTATATTGTCACATCCCTTCATTTTATTATTTTGTAACTTTCCTACTCACCTATTTCTCATAATTTTGCAGGAAAACAGTCCTCGCGAATAGTCGAGGGCGTTCAAAAACGAAAACAAAAAAAAAAAGGTCATCACAAGGAGCGGTAGTTATGTTGACTAATAGAAGTCAATTTATATCAGATTCAACGAGACATCGCTCTCAATTCTTCTTTACGTTGTATTTTTATTCATATTTGCAAATCTCATTGATATGTTTAGCGTTGATTGCATAGTTCTTTCATATCATGCATTTTTCAGCATAATTATTTCGAACTACGCGTGTCTGATTCTCACCACACGGTGTGATACGTAGGCAACTCATTTTGAGTTCGACACCACCACAAAAATAAAAACAAAAAAAAATAAAATAAATAAAACAAAACAAAAAAAAACGCATTCATTCATCATGTTTTCGGGCATTCATTTTACTTTGCATTCGTCCACAGTGGACAATCATTTATTTTTGCACAGCTTTATATTGATATCCTTTTGATAAATTTTTCCAAGCATACATTTTATACCATATTTGAACGAACTACGCACTTTGATTCCTCGGCGGGATACGTGGCGACCACATTCGGGTTCGGTACACTTTATTCAAAAAAAAAATGTATATTTTCTTCAAAAAATACAAAAAAAAAATGTTATTCAAAAAATACAAAAACATTTTGTAAGTATTATTGTTTGACTTTGTTAATACCAACACAGTTAGAAATGTGCATAAACAAAAAAAAAAACAAGTGATAATCAGTATGGGTTGACTTTGTGGTAAACCATAGATTCTTTTGGTACCTCTTATTCATACCCGCAGATGACATTGTCTTGTATGTTTCCAAGATAAGAATGAAACCGACCTCATCATTTCATATGCATTGTGTGGTGAGTGTTTGAATAAGTTCAATTGCATTGCATTGTGATCTAGAACTTGGCCTGAATGTTTGTTGAGGCGAAATCCTGAGTAACACTCGGTGTGAGAAATGATCGTAGGCTTTCTTTGACCCGTTTGAGCCTAAAACCTATTTTTCGACAACCGCATATTACACCTATAACCTTTCTGAGTGCGTACGCACTATCCCTCTCTTGGCCCGACCTCCTCGAGTGCTTTAGAAATGTGCAAGTGGCTGACAAAATTCTAGCTGAAGTTTGCAAAGACAAAAATTGTCAAAGTCTCAAAGAATGAAAGCAGAGACGACTTCACATAAAGAGGAAATCAAAAGACCCAATAAAAAAAAAAGGGAATACATAACCCCGAAAAAAGAAAAAAAAAAGGCTCCAAATGAAAGATTCAAAAGAGGTCAATACAGAAAAACTGGGACAAAAAGAAAGCAAGTCAGCATTAAAACACACAAATATCAAGCATGGACGTAGTCCAACTCTCGAGGAATGATTAGTCACTTTTTATCCAAATGATATCCATCCCTTCCCCAAGCCTACATTACAAGCCCGTGACAAGCCCTACATGATCTTATACTGAGGGTTCTCACATTAGTGGATACTTACATGACGCCGCCTATGGTATCACAATTGCATGCGTTGAACATCTTTCCGAGTGTGAGTGTCTTTTCTCTCAACGTCCCAAAATTCAAAATCTTGGAATATATGTGTGAGATGGGACCTTCTTTCATGAGGCATTTGAAAGCGTGAGATTACGTTTAGTTGAAACTCGATGCAAGCAAGTGTGTCGACACTCGGGTATGTTTGAGGTACTTATCAAGCGTGAATTACACCAGAGTCAATCTCGGTTAGACTAAAACAATAAAAGAACATCCTTATGCACAATACTAATTGTTGGTATCAACTGGAGTCAGAACGTAATGTCGTCTTCCATTTTTTTTCAGAAAAAAAAAACAACAAAATGCATATTACATAAAAATCATTTTGCATCACGAACTACGTCTTGACCTGATTCCCTCAGTGGGATACGTAGGCGGCCACATCGGCTTCGGTCCCGCATCATTTTAAAATCATAAAAATCTTATTTTTGCGGCATGAACTATGTCTTGACTGTCTCCTCGACGGGATACGTGAAGCGATCACATCGGCCGCCGGTCACTCCATTAAAAATATTTTCCTAGTTTTGCACTGGACTCGATTTTGTCCATATTCTCGCATTAGCTTTTCATTCAATAAAAAAAAATGCTTACCTGATCGCCTTGATAGCGTCAAGATGCAACCTTACCCAGTTCAACATCTTCATTACGGTAAACGGCGACATTTTAAGGAATTCAGTGCAAGAAAAGGGCAATAGACAGGAAAAAGCAGGCCAACTAGGTCTTCAGTGCAAACCAAGAATGCAAGCGTCAAGAGCCAAAGCTACAGAATCGACGCTAATCAACCACTCATTTCCTAAAAAACTCACAAGTTATCTTTGAGTGCAGGATCTTCATATCAGCAAAGGCAGAAACACAACAATAAACTCATGCGGGTCACAAATGCACAACGTCTATGCAATGACGCTATCTCAACCCAGACGGGTGATGCGCGTAATATGCACACACTTTTAAACGCAAGTGCACGTTATCGTATCAAGTAGTATAGTCTTAGATAAGACCGAATATCGTCCTCTAGGATTAGGGTCCAAGTATTAGTTATCTATTTTCTAGTATCTATTTGGTGAATTAATGATTGATTGTTTGGTTTGTAACTAAGAGTTATGAAAGCTAATTAAATATAAAGATTTAATTCAGATGTGATGAGAATAGGGCTTCTATGTATCCTTACTATCCGCTTATGCTAATTACTAATACACTAACTTATGGTGTTCTTCTTTTGGAGAAAGCAGTTTCTAAATCGCTTTATACTCCGTTAAGTTATATAAACACTCAACCCCAGATTGTTCCTTACCTAACTTTCACGATAAGGGTAACGCTATAGGAGGATTAAGCACAAAAACCTAGTTGATCACACGCACAATGCGCAAAATTAGGGTTGTTAAGCCTCTCATCAACGCTTACAAATCTAATTGAGGTATTTTCATCCCCAATTCAAGATCGTTTACCCAACTTACAGCATATTCACAATCCCCCCTTTTCAGAATCTGATTAGAAATCATATAGTGATAACTAGTTGTCAATTAGCTACCAAGAATTCAACTCAATTATTGGATAGATCTCTCAATAAGAATAATCACCATAAGCATGCATTAATTTATAACATAAGGTTCAAAAAATTTAACATAGAAAGCCCTATAAGAGAATTAGTTCCTAGCCATGAATATGACAAGAACTAATTCAAAGTTCATCATGCAAAAACTGAATTAAAGAAAAGAAAAAGGAAAGAAATTACTAATGTTTAGGTCTCCAATCTCCTAGGCAAGAAAACCTTGTGTTTGGCAAGAAAGGGAACCCTTTAAAACTGCCTAGGGTTCTCCTTTTATAGGTTTAAAACGCCTCCCTTCTTTTCCCTGCAGGCCTGGCCCAAAAATCCGTAAAAAGACCTAATTTTTCCGCGCGCGCGCGTTCGCAGATGGCGCCATGGCGGAAGTTCTGCAATCCTGGGTGTTTTGGCGCCGCCCCGATATCTCGCTATTCGAGGCCGCGCCAGAATCTCTGTAGCTCGGATGTTTAGCGCCGCGTCGTGACCGCTGCTCGGCGGAGCCGCGCCAGTCTTCGCTCTCGGAACAGTGGGTGCCGCGCCTCGAGTTAGCGCCGCGCTCGATCTTCGCACCTTCTTCAATGATAGGCGCCGCGCCCGTGACCGATCGCAGGAGGCCGCGCGCGTGTCTGCTTTTTAGCCTTGTTCGCCACTTTCTCTGCTTTCACTCTGCATCTCCTCTTTCGCCCTCTTTTTGCTCCTTTTCCGCCATTTGGCCACTTTAACCACTTTGACTCAATAGAAAGAAAAACTATCCTAATACGACACTTATATGTGCAAAATGGGACAAAAGACTAACTAAAACAGACTCAAAAGGTGTATATAAAATACACCGATCAAATACCCCCAAACTTGACCTTTGCTCGCCCTCGAGCAAAGATAGAAAGAAATACAATAAAAGACTCAAAAGAATGAAAAATAAAGGACTCCCTGTCATTAATCACTTTTGCTGCATAGATGTTAACTAGAAAAACATGAAGGTTAGCAGAATAATATGCAGGAACATATAGCATGGAATTTCAACACATTGAGCTAGATATTTCGCAAAGTCATACTTATCATGCTTAAATGGAAGTCCATATACTAAATCATGCATATAAATTCAAGAATTCCTATGGCCTGCTTACTTGCTATTCTCCACTAATTCTGGATATGCATAGAAGAGATCTTCAGGACTTTGAGGGTTGTAATGTTGGCTTAGGTAGGGGTTGGTAAAGATAGGCATTTAGACTCATTTTTCTGTACCATAAGCTCTTTGGCTTTTCAATTTTTCCCTTTTTCTTTTGATTCTTTCCTTCACTTCAATTCTATCCTTCCCCTCTTTTGTTTTGGGAGAGTGAAGTGTATTATACTAATAGGCACCCCCAAACTTAGGCTTTTGCCTCTTTCTTATTACCTTTTTTTTTTTTTTTTTTTTTTATTGGGGTGCAACAAACTCATTCACTCTTTTTGTCTCTTTTTTAACACAATTGATTCCACTATTTCATATTTGCACTTATGGTACAATTTGTGGGAACATAGGGTGTCAAAGAAGAAGTTTCAAATTTAGGCTCAATGGGGCTAACTAGTGATATTTTTAAAGTACGAGATAGAAAAGAATGGTAAGAATTGGCTATCAAAGAAATGCCTGAGTCATTTCCCTATCATGCATATCCTAACTATTTCGCCTCAAATAGCAAGCAGTCATAACACATAAGCATTTATCATTTAACATACATAACTCAAGCAAGAGACTCCAAATAGACAGATTCTGTGAGTTTTTGGCATATCTAACCTAAGTGTTTAGATAGTTGCTTCAATTCTTTTACATTATTCCACCTTACTTCACTAGGTGTTTCTAGCAACTACAGCATATATGATCTTTGACAGGCAATTATGACTCAAAAAGAAAAAAAAATTTGGTGACTCAAAATAAACATAAAACAAAGAAAAAGACTTAATTAAAACATAACATGACACACAAATAAAACACCC
This sequence comes from Przewalskia tangutica, assembly GCA_029844215.1. NCBI lineage: Eukaryota > Viridiplantae > Streptophyta > Magnoliopsida > Solanales > Solanaceae > Przewalskia > Przewalskia tangutica. The sequence goes on from CM056730.1 coordinate 111,268,965, forward strand.
CCAAACTTAAATCACACATTGTCCCCAATGTGTGTAAGACTCAAAGACAGTAAAAGAAAAAAAACACTTACAGACTTTGGCTAAAATGGTGGCGGTGGCGGCGGATAATGCATTGACCATTGGTTGAACAAGGCACTCAGCTCGTCGATTTGTTGCCTTGTTTCTTGCTGTCCTTGTACTATCGCTGCGCGTCTGCATCATCTCCTTCTCGTGTTGGTATAATTGCCCCATTGTGGGCTCAAGGTTCTCGCTTGTGGTTGGCGGTGGTCGGGTCTCGCCATATTGAGCCCCTATTTCGTGCTCATCTTCATCCATGGTCGCCTGCTGCTTCTGCGGTGCTCTCCGCCTAGCCGGGCTGGGGGTCCGAAAAGAGTGCACTATCCCATGTGACACCGCAGCTGGTTTCTTTCATGAGTATTCGTGGGTAGTTGTGGATCGCACTCATGTGGCATAGATCGTAATAAGTGAACCGTGTCCCAATCCACCGCTGTCACCAACTGCTGATTTCTTCGATGCTCAGACTATCTCTTTTCCCACATCAATTGTCACCTCATGATTCCATATACTAGCTTAATTTCGCCTTCCGACACTCGTGAAGTGCGTGGATGGGATCACGCGGCGCCGATGAAGTATAGCCACGCCTTGGTCGCCTTTGTTGAATCGCACCGCCGCTCTAGATCCATTCCTTCCGATCTCAAAAGCAACCAGGGTAGCTCATCGTGTTCGCAATATTATTCGATCAATGTTGTTCGCTTCCTAGACCATGTTCTAAAATGGTTCCAATCACTACTTTCTTCAACATCAACTGCTTTTAGCGTTGTATTTATTGCTTCGCAATACAGCATATAATTTTCCCTTACAAAGCACCCTTCTGCCTTCTCCGAAAGTTTGCATAAAATTCTCGCACTATCATTGTTGTATTCATCGGTGTTATCTTCTCCGATTGACAAATCTCTTCCACCCCTTAGCTCAATCATCGCCCGGATGGGCTCATAAACGTCTTCCTCCCCATAGGATCCCCTTTGGTAATCCATTCCCCTTTCTGGAATTACGGGTCTAGTATCAAGTCTTTTGTATCTTTGGTAGGCCTGGTAACTTACAAACCTACTTTCGTCATATTGTGGGGTTGGGGCGGATGTGGAGCTTCTTCTTTTTCTAGTGGCCATGGTTAGAACAGTTTCTGGAGATTTCAACTTAGTTGCACAACGTCTCCTACACACTCAACAACTAGCAGCGAAAAACAACACCCCCAAACTTCAATCTTTCTCCTCAATACCTACAATCTTCTTTTCTACTCCTTTCTCCAACTTCACAATCACTTTTCAGCCTCCGAACTACTCCAACTACAATACTTCTCCAAACTACTACCTCCTATGACTTTAGTAAAAGGATTCAAGAACAAGGATAGAGATTACCTTTTTATGAGAAGATTCAAGCTTGTTCTTGTCTCAATTGGTGGGTTGAGGCTATGGAATGGAGCTTTGTTGTTTGAGATAGTTGGGGGTTTTTGGGAATTTAAGAGTTTAGGTTGTGGTTGGGTTGGATTTGTGGAGGATTTGTGGGAGAATTTCTGAAATTTCGTGGGTTTTTGGAGAGGGAAGGTTAGGTTTTGGAAGTTGGAATTGGTGAAAATCTGATTTTTGGGCATTTTAAATTTCTGGATTCCCGCCGTGCCGCGTTCGCTAGCCATGCGCTAAACATCTGGCCTTCGACTTTCGCGCCGCGACCGCTTCGGTGCCGCGCGCTAAACTCGCCAACTTTTCGAATTCTACCGCGCCGCCTCGGCGCGCGCTCTAAACTTCCGAGCTCGTTTCAGATCTTTACGCCGCTGCCCCGCTTCCCGAGCCGCGGCGCTACCCGCTCTCGAAATCCGGCTTTCATTCGGCTTTTGCCCCGGTTTAATTTCAGACTAATCACACAAACAACAAGATCCAATACTGAGATCGTTCTTAGACAAAATAAAATTAAACTAATGATAGAAATTAAAATAACATAATTGAAAACATTGGGTTGCCTCCCAAGTAGCTGCTTTTAACGCCTTTTAGCCGGACGCAAGTTCCTTAGACTTAATAGCCTTGGGGTGGATTAAGTCCCCAACTAATCCATTTCCGCCACATTTGGCGTTTTTCTTCTTTTCTTTTTAGCATTATCGTAGTAGGAGTTCCGACATTTACCTCATTTAGTGTCATTTCAAGAAACCATGCTCGCTTGGGCTCATCACTTTGGTTGCATCAGAATGGCTCGCATGGGGTTTTGATGGTGTTGATTGCAAAGCACCGCCATCAGTGGTGGTTCGATGACATGTTTAAACACTTTAAACACCATTTCTTCATTCTCCACCCTTAATGTCAACTCCTCTTTCAACATCAATCAAAGCTCTCCTTGCTAGGAATGGCCTCCTAATATGATAGGATTTGCATCTTCTTCCATATCAAGAATTAGAAATCTGCAGGAAGAAAAATTTTCCTACCTTCACAATCACATCCTCAATCTTGCCTCGTGGATGAACTATCATCCCGGCTAGTTGCAGACTCACATGGTTGGTTTAGCCTCTCCCAACTCCAATCTTTGAAACCGATAGTGGCATCGATTTATACTTGCCCCTAAATCGCATAAGGCTCTGTTGCAGTTACCCCCGCCATCGCACTGGTAGTAAGCTTCCAGATCCTTTAGCTTTGGTGGCAACTTCTTTTGTAATATAGCACTACACTCTTCTCGTGAGTGCTACTATCTCATATTCCGCCGCTTTCTTTTTCCCAAGATTTCTTTCATGAACTTGAAATAGACGGCATTTGCTCCAAAGCCTCTATAAAGGGTATGTTGATACGCAGTTCCTGAATACCTCCAAGAATTTGGAAAATTGTTTATCGACCGCCTTCCTTTGTAATCTCCGGGGAAAGGAATCTTTTCAGATACTCCTTCTCCGAGTTTTCTATCATCGGGCTAGGTTCACCACCTTCTCCTTTTCTAACTCGCTTCCTTCTCAACTATCGAGGTGTTTGTTGCTCCAATTGTTTTCCACTTCTCAACCGCATCGCTTTACATCGCTTCCCTGATTCACCTCTCGTATTGCTTGGCTGTCCCGTGGCTCGACGTTGACCGCGCCACCGCCCTACTTGTGTTTCCAAGTTTCAACGAGGATCTAGCTTCGCCATAAATCGCGTCGGGCGCTGCGTTGCAAAGCCGCTAAGCTCATCCGCTTTTCTTGCGAACCGGTGCATCAATCGCTGAGGCCGGGGCTTGAATGAAGCGGCCGCTGGTTCTGTTCTGCTGGTTCGCATCGCCTCGTATTGGTTCTCGTTGCCTCGATATCGATTCGCCGCTCGCATCTGCCTCACGCTTCGATATTGATTCTGCTGGCCCTGATTTCCTTTCCATGAGAAATTTGGGTGATTCTCCACCGGATTATAAGTGTTTGAGTAGGGGTTGTTTTGTTGCCTCCGTAATTACTTCCATCGCTTGACATTCCGCCGCTTCCATCGTATATTATCGATCCGCAAGGACACCTATCAAATGTATGTGGGCCACCACATATCTCACGCTTTTAGGCATCTGCACTGCTCACCGACATCGTATGTTGTCGCAATCGCTTTGCTAGAAGGGCCACTGGGCATTCAAGGCAAGAATAAAGATCTATCTCGTGGACTCCCACCGCTCTTCTCCCACTCGCCGCCTCTCTCTTCGCTGATACGGTTGTTAGTGGCCATATCTTCTAATAACTCATGAGCATCGCGGGTCGCTTTCCTCATGAATGCTCCCCGCCAGATCTATGATGGTCCCGTTGTACCGCCGTACCGTTGTAGAAGATGTGGACCAAGTTCCACAACTCAATGCAATGGTGGCACTTTCTTTCAGATCCTCGAACCTCTCCTGTGCTTCATATAAAGATTCTCCATCGCTTGGTAGAAGTTGTTCAACTCCTCTCGCTTTGCCGCTTACAAGGCGGAAAGAACTTGGCTAGGAATTTATGCCACTGCGCTACGTGAATATCGAATCACCGGGTGGAATTTAACCATACTTTTGCTCTATCCTCGAGTGAGAAGGAAAGAGCCTCAACCTGACGGCATCATCAAGAACGCCGTTATATCCGAAAAGGCACATAGCTCCAAGAAATTAGCTATGTGCATGTGTGGATCCTCCGATGGCGCTCCGAATTGCACAACAGGCCGTACCATGCTCAAAATTGCTGGTTTTATCTCGGTTATTGCTCTATTGCAGGAGCCTAATGCACGCCTCTGGCCCCATTCACTCTTGGCAAGACATAATCTCCCAAACTTCTTTCGGCCGGATTCGGACTCTATCCTCCACATCTATCGCACTTGATGAGGATTTTCCGGTTAGGTGATTTTCACCTAACCCTTCTCTCATCCTCGTTATTGTTTAGATTATCGCCCATCTCTATCAACGTTGCAACCCGCTGATTCTTTCTCGCTCGCTTGCGTTTTCTCGATCTCTGATTGAAGGAACAAGAGTGTTCGCTCCTCTTCTCCTTCGCATAAACCGATTGCCCAAATAGATCAAAACATAAAACAAATCACGCACTCGATTTTCCTGAAAAAAATAGCAAAAAAAACGTAAAAAATTAAAAAAAAAATAAAAAATAAAAAAATTAAAGACCAAATTAGAAATTAAAAATAGATAATTTTGATATTGAACTAATGCCTAATCCCCGCTACCAAAAACTTGATGCGCGTAATATGCACACACTTTTAAACGCAAGTGCACGTTATCGTATCAAGTAGTATAGTCTTAGATAAGACCGAATATCGCCCTCAGATTAGGGTCCAAGTATTAGTTATCTATTTTCTAGTATCTATTTGGTGAATTAATGATTGATTGTTTGGTTTGTAACTAAGAGTTATGAAAGCTAATTAAATATAAAGATTTAATTCAGATGTGATGAGAATAGGGCTTCTATGTATCCTTACTATCCGCTATGCTAATTACTAATACACTAACTTACGGTGTTCTTCTTTGGAGAAAGCAGTTTATTTAAATCGCTTTATACTCCCGTTAGGGTTATATAAACACTCAACCCCGTATTGTTCCTTACCTAACTTTCACGATAAGTGGTAACGCTATAGGAGGATTAAGCACAAAACCTAGTTGATCACGCACAATGCGCAAAATTAGGGTTGTTAAGCCTCTCATCAACGCTTACAAATCTAATTGAGGTATTTTCATCCCCAATTCAAGATCTACCCAACTTACAAGATATTCACAATCCCCTTTTCGTAACTGATTAGAAATCATATAGTGATAACTAGTTGTCAATTAGCTACCAAGAATTCAACTCAATTATTGGATAGATCTCTCAATAAGAATAATCACCATAAGCGTGCATTAATTTATAACATAAGGTTCAAGAAATTTAACATAGAAAGCCTATAAGAGAATTAGTTCCTAGCCATGAATATGACAAGAACTAATTCAAAGTTCATCATGCAAAACTGAATTAAAGAAAAGAAAAAGGAAAGAAATTACTAATGTTTAGGTCTCCAATCTCCTGTGCAAGAAAACCTTGTGTTTGGCAAGAAAGGGAACCCTTTAAAACCGCTAGTGGTTCTCCTTTTATAGGTTTAAACGCCTCCTTCTTTTCCTCGCAGTTCGCCCAAAAATCACAAAGACCTAATTTTTTCCGCGCGCTGCGCATGGCGCCGCGCGCTAAGTTCTGCAATCTCGGTGTTTTGGCGCGCCCCGATATTCGCTATTCGAGAGCGCGCCAGAATCTCGTAGCTCGGATGTTTAGGCGCCGCGCCGTGACCGCTGCTCGAGAGCGGCGCACAGTCTTCGCCTCGGAATAGCTGGTGTCGCGTTCGAGTTAGCGCCGCGCTCGATCTTCGCACCTTCTTCGAATGATAGCGCGCGCCTGCATTCGATCGCAGGAGGCCGCGCTGGTCTGGGTTTTTAGCCTTGTTCGCCACTTTCTCGCTTTCACTGGCATCTCCTCTTTCGCCCTCTTTTTGCTCCTTTTCCGCCATTTGGCCACTTTAACCACTTTGACTCAATAGAAAGAAAAACTATCCTAATACGACACTTATATGTGCAAAATGGGACAAAAGACTAACTAAAACAGACTCAAAAGATGTATATAAAATACACCGATCAACGGGTCACAAAGCAGGTACGCCCCTAAACCAATGCATTTCATTTTAAGCCTATGCAACGGCTTCATTCATGTTTCGTCTATGCAACGACGAGCATCTGCATTGCGTCCATGCAACGACGCCATTTTCATTTAAGCCTATGCAACGGCTTCATTTATGTTTCGTCCATGCAACGACGAGCATCTGCATCGCGTCTATGCAACGACACCTTTTCATTTTAAGCCCATGCAACGGCTTCATCCATGTTTCGTCCATGCAACGACGAGCATCTGCATCACGTCTATGCAACGACGCCATTTCATTTAAGCCTATGCAACGGCTTCATTCATGTTTCGTCTATGCAACGACGAGCATCTGCATTGCGTCTATGCAACGGCGCCATTTTCATTTAAGCCTATGCAACGACTTCATTAATGTTTCGTCTATGCAACAACGAGCATCTGCATCGCGTCTATGCAACGACGCCATTTTCATTTAAGCCTATGCAACGGCTTCATCCATGTTTCGTCCATGCAACGACGAGCATCTGCATTGCGTCCGAAAACGACGCCTTTTCATTTTAAGCCTATGCAACGGCTTCATTCATGTTTCGTCTATGCAACGACGAGCATTTGCATCGCGTCCAAAAACGACGTCATTTCTTTTAAGCCTATGCAACGGCTTCATTCATGTTTCGTCTATGCAACGACGAGCATTCGTGACGCGTCCAAAACGACGTTATTTCTTTTAAGCCTATGCAACGGCCATTTATGTTTCGCCCATGCAACGATTTAACATTTGCATCGCGTCCAAAACGACGTCATTTCATCTACAATAACCTTGTCTTTTTCAAAGACTACATCACCGCAACCCGGTCAATCATACTGACATCGACATTTTTAATCGCCACTTTGCTTTTAATTTTTGCATCACAACGACTCCAGTGTCATGATTTGACATCGACATTTTTTGGGATCTGCGATCATCCCTATTTTTGAGTTCCGGTTTATAAACAGACAAAATTGGCTACAAGTCAACATCTTTGTCCGAAGACTCTTCCATCATCTCGTACAAAGAGGACATCTTTGTTGTGATCAATTTTGACCGTTTTTGTATATTTGTTGCAATTTTAAGTATTTTATCACATCGCATTTTTATCGGATTTTTGCATTTTTTATCTTTTATGTTAAATTAAGCATTATGTCTTTGTTAATATTTTATTTTTATTATTGTTACACGCTGCTTTATTTTAATAATATTTGCATCTTTTAAATAATTAATTGACATCCTGCTTACTTTTAATCATCATTAAACATGTCATTGCATTTTTAGTATTATTGCATCGACATTTGAATTTTAATAATTTTGCATCTTTTAAATAATTTTTCTTTTAAATAATTAACCCGCCATGCATTTTTGTCAAACCATTCGATCAAAACACAATTTGAATCACCCAAGCCAACACTATTTTTATCACCCAAACACCCTCTTTTATTTTCCCCTAAAATCAAATACTCCACTTTTCATTTTCCCAAATACCAAACCCTAAAACTACCCTATAAATAAAACATTATACCCCACTTTCCCCCCAACACAAAATCAACCCCCTTATCAAACCCTAGACCCTCTCCTCCTCTGTCTTCTCAAGTAGCCACACTCTTCACGGAGTTGAACTCCGCGACCTTCCCACATCACCAAAGAACCCTCGCCTCTCTCTCCCGCCGCTCCGACCACCACCCCCTCTCCACTCATCTCCCTTACCGGCGAACTCGCCGCCACCCTAGCCGCACTCCACTTTCCGTCACCATCATTCCCGCCGAACCTCACCATCGACTCCACCACACACTGTCGCCATCGCTTCAACCACCACAACCCTTCACCACCACCACCACCATCGCCCCACATCACCGTCGACCACTTTCATCAACTCAACATCACCGGCGAACAACCTCACTCCAAATAACAACCCACCGCCATCGCCGAACTCATCCGTGGCGGCGCTCGCCCGCGACTCGCCGTGAAGCGACGCCGCTGCCACGCTTTTCGTGTTGTTAACTCCGGCAATATCACCGTTTGTATCTCTTTATTGGGCTGATTTATTATTTTGAATGTCGCCGAGTTTTAACAAAACTCCTACGAATGTTGGTTACGTTGTTATTGTTGTTGACCGATTTCGATTTTGTTGGCTATTATTGTTCTTTCGGTATGGATCGATTTCTGATTTTGGTGTCTTCCGAGTTCTCGAACTCCGCCGACCCACGTTGATTATATCTTGCGTTATTTGTTGTTGGTTTCGTGCATCGATCTTTGGCACTTTCGGTATCTGCCGAGTTCTTAAAACTCCTACGATCTTCGCTTGTATTATTTTTATCTTTCGACCGTTGTTGACTTCGTTGACTGATTTTTGTTGACTTTGGTTACGCTAGAATTCATTAACTTCAGGCGACTTGTTGGCTTTATTTTTTGGATGTTAGGGACTGATTTTGGTATCCGATTGGACTGGATATTTCTGTTTAAATATGGTTTTTCGGCGAGCCATTTGATGTTTGTTTCCACTGTTTGCATACCATTTTTGGTCACTGTCTTGTTTTGCTGTTCACTGTTCATGGTGACTGATTTTGGCCTTTTATTATTTTATTTAACTGATTTAGAACAAATACTACACTATTGGTATTTTACTGATTTTGAACATGATACTACACTTTGGCCGATGAAAAAGTTATCCGTCGATTTTTGAGGCCTCCACAGTTGCAAAGACGGAAAATAAAATAAATGAAGCTTTCTGGGCAAGGATGATTTCTTCCACTTACATCGGATAACCAACATGCGCTTGGCAAGGCGAATTCTCGCAGCCGCACTTGTTTAGGCTGTCCTACTTTATATTTTTACATATCTGAGCCCTCCGTGTTTAAAACTATTACTGTTTTGGCGCGGATCCGAAGGTTTTAGTTATTTTATTATTTTTAGCAATATTGGCCAATGAAGGAATCCCCGTCTGATTTCCAAGGCCTCCCCTGTACAAAAGACGGATTTATTTGCTTTGTTTGTTAATTTTTGCTATTATTTTAAAATTTATGTATTCTATTACTAATACTTTCACTAAGTGTTTATGCAGGTATCCGGAGATGCATTTCAAAAAGAATGCCCCGGAGTTTATTTTATGTCGTATTTAATTTCATGTTTTATTATTTTGCATTGTATTTTATTTTAATTGTAAATTATGTAAAATGCTTAGAATAGGTAGAATAAAAAGAGCAATAAATAATTAACCTAGGTTTGAACGAACAACCGCAAGTTAGCGGATCTTAAAGGATGCCTAACCCCTTCCCTTTAGGATAATAAAGAACCCTGATCCAGAATCTCACTAATTTCGCAGACCATTAAATGGAAGTCAATTGCAGTATTTTTATTGCAATAAACTAAGTGTCCTAATTCACTATAATAATTAGGTGGCGACTCCTTAAAATGCAATTTAGGAATCAACCATGTAGCAGTAGTCCCGTTTCCGACTCCGGTTGAAATGGGGCGTTACACCTATGATACTAGCTGAGATATTTCGAGCTCTAGGAAAATGCAAGCGAAGGGCAACCAATTTCTTCGAGGGATGCAATCTCATCTTACAGATGTGGGCCATGGAACACTTTTATCAGCGGTCGAATATGATAGACATTTGTTTTAGCAATGATTATAGGATTGTAAGTTTTTACGACAGGATGAAGCGATTTGTGTCGTCGGTCGGTACCAGGGAATGATATGAATTTCTGGCATCCCGCACCAGCAACCAAGTACAATGGAGGTACCCATTGCTATCCTGTATCAATAAAGCTTATGTAAGGAGCAAGGACCGTTATTACATCGAGCTCATCAGATTAAGGGGACTTTAGCCATATGCTCACGCGTGTACTCGCCATTTGATCAAGAATGTAATCCTCTCCGCGCATTAAGGATTATGTGGTTGCATTTGGAGCAAATTGTACCTTTCCCAGAAAGAAGTAAATCCTTGATGAATGGAACAACATTGAGAAAATAGATGTCAAATATGAGCAATCAGGAGGTACGCCTGAATACTGTGCATGGTTCAAGGAAGATCGTTGCAGTCTGAGTCCCAAAGGCAAGCAGGGTTTCGAGGATATCGACATGACCAATTGGGTGAAAGTTTGCAGATTAGAGAGTAACACTATCTCCCCTGAGATGTGGGATCAGCTACAAAATATCATGCAATATTTGGAAAATGCAGGAGCAGGACCTAGCAACACCATTACACTACCACCGCATCCCCCGTCAGCATGATATAACATTAGGAATAATCTTTATGTTTAAGTTATGACATTTCATCTTTGTAATTTATTGTAAGTTTATTTTTATTCCCAATAAAGGCATTTCAATACAATGGCTCGGACCAACCTATCATTATCTCATATTTGACGCTTAGGCCCACCTCTGGCATAAAGAGGTCCCCATGCATGTTAGGAACCGCTCTAATATGTTGTGTGCAATATATCTGCTGTACGTTTGCAAAATAATGTGTTTTATACTAACTTGATTTGTTGCATTTTTAAAGGATTTATTATCTCCCCCAAAAGGTCGGTTTGTATTTGACTAAGCAATGACAGAACATCATCACTTTACCAGATCAAGGGCACAAAACGATGACATGACTGGCTCTGGGACATCTGAGCCAAATGGCTTGAGAATTATTCCTGTCGACGAAACAGAACCTTCAGAGGGGAGGAATGTCACTAGTCAGGAAGAATGCATCGCACAACTGCTACAACAAATCACCGATATGCAGGTTGAGATGGAAAGACTGCTGAATCTGATAAACTTATCCATTAGTTTGAATGCCCCCATACCAGAGCAAAGAGCCACTACCTCACAAACTCCCCCGGATCAACCTCCGCCCCCGCATATCTCCCAAAGCTCCTCACAAAAAATGCCAATCACCGATTCGTGTCAAACTATCCCTCGCCCATCCAATCCACAACCCCTTCCCCAAAATGATCCATTTACCACCTATATATCTCATCCCCTGCCTACTTACTTCACCCCAGTCAGCCCAAACCGCTAAAATACCCAATATCAACGCACCATACCTATTACCAGCTGATGCACGATTTATGCACACACTTAACGCAAGTGCACGTATCGTGACAAGTAATATAGTCTAGGTAAGACCGAATATCGTCCTCAGGGACTGGTTTTCAAGTACCGATTATCTATCCTATGGTATCTATTTGGTTAACATTAATTGATTGGGAATTTTAGACTAATAATGAATGAAATAAACTAATTATAAAAATACTTTGAATTAAATCAGTTATGATGGAGAATTAGGGCTTCCAAGATCATCAACTATCCACTCTATTCAATTCTTAATACAATTAGACTAACTTCTTCTTCTACATTAAGATAGTAGGTTAACTAGACCGTTTTATACTCCTGTTAAGGTAATATAAACACTCAACCCCAATGGAGAACCCTTCTACCTTTCGGTGACAAGATTGACTACAAAGGAGGATTAAGAGCAATAACCTATTAAGCTACACAAGTATCGGGGTACTTTCGTCCACGATTTAAACCTATGTTTATTCAACTATAGCATATTCACAATCTCCCCTTTCGGATTTCGATTAGAACTCATATAAGTGATGATAACTAGTGATCAGTTAATTATCAAGCAATCAAAACAACTATTGAATAAATCTTAAACAAGTGAAGAAGAAACCAAACTAATATATTAATTCATGAATAGAGTTTCAAGTGAATCACAAGGAAATCCCTAATAAAGTAATTAGCTCCTAGCCATAGTCACGCTAAGAACTAATATAATCTCCATACATGAACTGAAATAAACAAAACGAAAGAAAGAAAAGAAAAATACTCAAGAACAAGTCTTCAAGCCTTCTAGCATCCAAGGATTGTGTTGTGGAATATTTACAAGATGGAATGGTGGATGGAGAATGGAATTTGTCAAGCGTGGGATGAAATGTAGGATGGTGGATGGGATGGGTGATGGATGAATTCTTCTAATGAAGTAGAGACTATTTATAGCCCAAGAATCCTTTAGGTAAAGGGTTAGGGATTATGTAGGTAGGAAAGGTTATGGAATCCTTTTAGGTAAAGGGTTTAGGAAAAGTTATGGAATCCTTTAGGTAAAGGGTTAAGGAATATGTAGGTAGGAAAAGTTATCCCTTTTGGACTCTGAAAACGTGTCAAATTCGGCCCAAAACTCAAAAATCCGCGTCGTATTGTAACTGAATCCGTCCGGCGCGCTGAAAAACCTGCAGCAAAATCATCTTTCGAACATTAGTATGCGCGCTGAGGCGTTTTTGGCGGATTTTCGCCGTCGTCGATTTTCATCCGCCATTCGATCTTGTCTATACTTCCCGGGACTTCTTAGAATTCATTTATTGGCCCCTTTTAGTGTGCAATTCCATCTCAATTAATCTCATTTCCTCTTCTTTTCGTCATTTCTCCATTTCTGACCGCTGTGACACAAAAGAAAGGAAAACAACCCTAATACTATACTAAACATAAACAAAATGAGTAAAATACTAACTAAAAATGACTCAAGAGGTGTATATAAAATACACCGATCACCAGCCCTAACAAACAACTTAGACCACCAGCATACACAGCAGAAACCCAGCCTTTTACCATCCCTGTGCATCCCCAGGAAACAGATCATCATGAAGAAATGGAAAAGGAAGCCCGAGCCAGAATGGACGAGGATGTAGCCAAAGAGATTCGTAGTCTGAAAGAAGCTGTCCGGGGTATGCGGTCTGACAAGGGTCATGAAGGATTGGATTATGAGGATCTTTGCATGCACCCATATGTGGAGTTACCTGTAGGGTACAAGGTGCCCAAGTTTGATTTATTCGACGGGAAAGGGAATCTCTGTGCACATTTGAGGTCATACTGTGACAAGCTAATTGGAGTAGGAAAGAACTCAACAATCATTATGAAGATATTCATTCGAAGCTTAACTGGCGAGGAATTAGATTGGTATACCAGTCAAGATCCGCGGAAGTGGCATGGTCGGAATACGTTGGCCCAGGACTTTGTGGAGCGATTCAGGTTCAATACAGAAACCATTGTAGACAGATTTTATTTGATGAAGCTAAAGAAGAAGTCTACCGAGATGTTCAGAGAGTACGCCAATGAGATGGCATTCAGAAGCGGCAAAGGTACAACCACCCATGACAGAGAGTGAAATTACCACTCTATTTGTACAATCTTTGAAAGACGCAACCTATTATGAGTGGATGATAAATGTCGTCATATGGAGTTTCACAGAAGTTGTTAGAATGGGCGACTTCGTGGAGGAAGGTGTTAAAACTGGTCGGATTACGAATTTGGCAGCTTTGCAGGCGACTAATAAGGCGATTCAGTCAGAGAAGATTGGGGGCTCTTCCCAAAAAAGGAAAGAGACAGTCTCCTCCTCTATGTTCATACAGGAACGTAAACCCGAACCATTCATAACATACCAAAATTCAACTTATCAAACCCCACACTACCCCACAAATAACCAAAATTCCACTCTTACTACCCACCTGCTCCTTACCCCAACTACCACACACAACTTATATACAATGCTTCCCAGGCACCCGTTTATCCTACCCCGCATCGACCCACCTATCAAGCCTACCAAAAAAAATAGAACACCCAATGCACCCAGACCAAGAACAAATTATGAGGGAAAACCACCCAAAGTTCACACTCATTGGTCTAACCCATACCCTGTATGAAAGGTCATGCGTGCAGTTTAATCCAACCGATTCCAGGAAATATTCCTAACCCCATCCCAAGATGGTATGATGAGAATAAGCGCTGCGCATATCACTCCAATAGCCCTAGACATGATACCGAAAGTTGCCACTCCCTCAGGGACATAATCAAAGCGTTGATTAAAGAAGTGGTAATTCAGCTGAGGGATCCTACTCCAAAAGTGCATGATAACCCCTTGCCAAACCACAACAATGCCAATGTGCACGTGATAACTTTATATGAGGAGTATGACTTAGAGGGGACCATCCGATCGGTCCGAGGAGAAGGAGGCGCGGAGCCTTCTGCTTTTGTCTCCCCTGTTGACAACATTCGAAAGAAATCAGTAGTTGAACTGGAAAGGGCGCCGCAGAAACCGAGTGATTCAATCATAGTTGCTCAGATGCCCGGATGGAAGCCACCAATTAGAGTAAATCGCGGAGAAACTGGGAAACAAGTTATAGAAGTCACGGATGCAGGTATAACCAGGTCAGAGAGGTATTATGTGCCTGCAGAGGCGGTCAAAGAGCCACCACAGAAGAAACCCGTGACAGAGGCCGAGGTTGAAGAGTTTTGGAGGAAGATGCCCACTAAAGAATATTCTGTCGTGGAGCAGTTGAGGAAAACATCAGCACATATTTCTTTACTCTCACTACTAATGCAATCGGTCTCGCACAGGGTTGCATTATTGGAACTGCTGAAGGATGCATATGTCCCAGAGGGGACAACAGATGAGAACTTAACAGCTCTAGTCGGACAAGTGCTAGAAGCCCGCATAATCATTTTTCATGATAGTCCCGCACAAGGTGTAGGGCATAATCTTGCATTGAATATCACCATTCAGATTTCGAACAAAATTGTTTCAACAGTACTGATCGACGAAGGTTCGGCCATCAGTATTTATCCTATGTCAACTATGCGAAGATTTGGGATAGACTGTAGGAAGATTCGTAAAAGTCATATCAGAGTAAAATGTTTTGACGGAGTCCATAGAGGTGTCGAAGATGAAATTGATCTCATATTACTGATCGGACCTGCAAAATTCGTCGTGGAGTTTGGTGTATCGATATTGCCACCGTTACAATCATTGATATGGTAGTGGATTCACGAGGCCGTGCGATCCATCCACCTCGCACCGTGCAAGTTTATATGGAATCACCGCGAGGTGGTAATACTCGGAGACGAAAAGAGAAACACCAACACATATTATGCAGTCCCCGTCATAGAAGACATAAGATAATTTCATGGGTCAGTCTTCTATATAAACGAGATCAAAATCGCCGGCAGGGCTAAGCCGATGTAGCTGCCCCACTCTCTCACAATGGTAGCCAAGGAAATGTTGAGAAATTGGTTCGAGCCTGGCAAAGGTCTTGGATCGGGTATGAAGGGGATCACAGAGCTGATCCAGCATCTGGGAAGAAGGACACCTTTGGTTTGGGATACCAGCCTACCTTGAGGGACTTGGTGACTGCTAGCTTCCGGAGAAAATGAGACATTCCCTTGCCTAGTCCCATTCTGCCCCTGAGTTAGTCGTTTGTCAAAGCCTGCACCATCCACATGCCGAAAGAAGATGATCCAGATGATCTTGCAGCAGGGTTCCAGAATCTGTTCATAGATGAAGATGAAGCAGAATGTTGTGTGATCCTGGAGGATCCTAATGAAGACCCAACCATTTGGAACGCAGAACATAGATACAGCCTGAATAATTGGACTTGCACCCCTGTCCTGACCTTCCGATGAGCTTGGTAGAATTTATGATAGTTTTAGCAATGTGACTCTAAACTAAAAATGAAATTTCCTTTATGTTTTCTTTAATATGTTTTCAATCCCGTATTTTGCTTTCGTCCTAAATTCAAAGGTATTTTGTAGCTTAAATTTACTTGGTGTTAAATTAAATTTTTATGCATTTTTCTTTCAGCAATCATATTAATAAACCTGTCGATAATGCGAATATGACATATAATGAAACCAACGAACAAAGCTCCAATGGCGAACTTAACTCTGAAGAACAAGAAGAAAGTCCGCAATCAGAGCTTGGTCAAGAGCTAAAAGATTTTGAGAATAAGCCTAAACCGAATTTAGAAGAAACTGAGTTGATAAACTTAGGAGATGAGGAAATCGTAAAAGAGACTAGGGTCATCGTCCACCTAAGTACCATACAGAAGAAAGAGTTAATAGAGCTCGCAGGCATTACAGCGTATTTGCTTGGTGCTTACGACCACGCCGGGGTTAGTACGGATATCGCCGCATTGCGGGCTACTGTCGCCGTCTTACCTTCCTGTAAAACAAAAGCCAAGAAAGATCAAACCAGACATGAGTTTGAAAGTCAAAGAGGAAGTGTCCAAATAATTCGACGCAAAGGTAATTCGAGTCGCAAGGTACCCTACTTGGTTAGCAAATATTGTGCCGGTAAAAAAGAAAGATGGAAAGGTCCGAGTATGTGTGGATTATAGAGACCTCAACAGAGCTAGGCCGAAAGATGACTTTCCTCTTCCAAACATTCACATACTCATCGACAATTGTGCAAAATATGAACTACAGTCGTTCGTAGATTGATTTACTGGTTATCATCAGATCCTTATGGCAGAGGAGGACGCATAAAAGACATCATTCACTACCCCGTGGGGGGGGTGTATTACTATCGAGTAATGTCGTTCGGTCTCAAGAATACATACGCTACATACATGAGAGCCATGACTACAATCTTTCATGACATGATCCATAAGGAAATTGAAGTCTATGTGGATGATGTTATCATCAAGTCACGAAGAGCTAAGGGTCATTTGGCAAACTTGAAGAAGTTCTTTGAGCGACTAAGACAGTATAATCTGAAACTAAATCCTGCAAAGTGTGCATTCGGTATCCCTGCTGGAAAGCTGTTGGGTTTTATAGTGAGTAGAAGA
This sequence comes from Przewalskia tangutica, assembly GCA_029844215.1. Classification (NCBI taxonomy): domain Eukaryota; kingdom Viridiplantae; phylum Streptophyta; class Magnoliopsida; order Solanales; family Solanaceae; genus Przewalskia; species Przewalskia tangutica. The sequence continues at coordinate 111,285,718 of CM056730.1, forward strand.
GGGATCGAGTTGGACCCTTCGAAAATAAAGGCTATCCAAGATTTGCCTCCTCCGAAAAGCATAAAAGACGTGATGAGCTTCCTTGGTCGTATCAATTACATCAGCAGGTTCATATCTCAGTCTACCGTGATATGCAAACTGATATTCAAATTGTTGAAGAGGATGCCGCTACTAAATGGACAACGGATTGTCAGCAGACTTTTGATAAAATCAAAGAGTACTTGTCTAATCCACCAGTTCTAGTACCGCCGAAACTTGCGAGGCCTTTGTTACTCTATTTGTCCGTACTAGAGAATGCTTTTGGATGCGTGAATGAACTACGTTTGACCTGATTCCCTCGGCAGGGATACGCAGGCGACCATATTGGCTTCGGTCCCACTTTTAGAAAACATTCCCATCCCCCTTTGCTTGTAATGAACTACGTCATGACCTGATTCCCTCATGGGGATACGTAGGCGGTCTAAATTGGCTTCGGTCGCACCATTAGAAATTTCCCATCGGCTCGCATGCAACAAAATGTGTTTGGTTATCCTGAAAGAGATATGAGCAATTCCCGCTAGAGTCAAGTCTTGCCCAAACAACCCGCATAACAAAAACTGGAACAATTATGGGAACGCACCGTGAAGAGATCATAATAAAGATTTCGGATAAGGTGTTCGTTTGGTCATATCACATGTCATATTCGACAAATTCGACACATCTTTTATACTTTATACGCACTTCATAAAAATGCTTTATTTTTAAAAGATATTTTTTTGTACTTACCTCATAAAATGTCTTGTTTTAAAGATACTTTTGGACACACTTCGTCAAAATGATTTGCTTTGCCGCCAAATATCTCACCAAGACCAGGCAGGGGCTACAGGTCCAAATAAATCAGGCGCACAAGCAGAAAAGATCAAGGCCGCAAAGTCAATACGAACCGACCCCCCCAAACTCACAAGTTTTCTTTGAGCGCAGGTTTTTCATATTAACGGAAGCAGAAAATACAACAGCCGAAGCATAAAATACATCGAGAAGGTGCTTCATATTAGCAAAAGCAGAAAGAAGCAACAGAAGCAGATGATATAGCAACAATCCAAAGTTCAAAGTCCGTAGTAGAAGTAGCAGAAGCAACAGAAGAAGAAAGACCGAATTATGTAGTTCTTCAAGAGCAACTGAAGCAGAAAGGAACAACAACAATCAAAGTTAAAATTCGACAACAAAGTCCGGCGCATCAGGTCGGTCACAGAGTCACATTGCAATTCATGTTCACAAACGCACCGCACCCAGATCAAAGACATCATTGCAATCAATGCAGTTACACCATGTCCGTGCAGTGACAACATCTCAGCATTCACAACATCCATTTAGCTTACAGGAGCATTAATTCACAGGAGCATATGCAGCACGCATACGCAACGACGCCATCAACATTACGTCTACGCAACGACGTCATCAACATTACGTCTACCCAACGAAGCCATCAGCATTACGTCTACGCAACGACGCCATCAACATTACGTCTACTCAATAACGCCATCGGCATTACGTCTACGCAACGACACCATCAACATTATGTCTACGCAACGACGCCATCAACATTATGTCTACGCAACGACGCCATCAACACTACATCCATGCAACGACGCCATCAGCACTACTTCTATGCAACGACGTCATCAGCACTACGTCTACGCAATGATGCCATCAGTATTACGTCTACACAATAACGCTATCAACACTACGTCTACGCAACGATGCCATCAACATTACATCTACGCAACGACGCCATCAACATTACGTCTACGCAATGATGCCATCAGCATTACGTCTACGCAACGATGCCATCAGCATTACATCTACGCAACGATGCCATCAGCATTACGTCTACGCAATGACGCCATCAACATTACGTCTACGCAACGACGCCAGCAACATTATGTCTACGCAACGACGTCATCAACATTACGTCTACACAATGACGCCAATAATATTATTTCTACGCAATGATGCCATCAGCATCATGTTAACCCAATGACGCCATCAGCATTCACATCATTCAACACATCTCAGCATTTACAACATTGTATCAACATAATGACGCCATCAACATCGTCGATGTTGCATTACATAGGATGATATTCCTACCCGCCTGATCACATTTCTGATATATTCATGATTTATTATTTTGTCTTAGCAGTTACGCACTAACTTTTCTGAAGCTTTAGTCTACAGAGCTTCAATCTAAAGGATCAGTTGCAGCAAGGACGACATATCCACATTCGCAGTGGCAGCACATCTATGCAAGGATGACACCTCAGCATTGACAACATCACATTAACACAAGGACACCGTCAACAACATCGCCAACACGCAACCCAGGATAACATCTCTACTCTCAGAATCATATTTTTTATATATTCATGCTTTATTATTTTGTCTTAGCAGTTACGCACTAACTTTTTCTTGAGCTTTAGCATGCAGAAGCGAGAGCGCGTGGATTTTCTCTTCTACGAACGGGGCAATTTGTTGGGGCGGTCTTTGACAAAGGCGCGTAAGTGGCCTCGAGCGTCGGTTCACTCATCCCACATCACCAATAACCCAGTGTCGAGTTGACGACACTGGGACAAGTTTTGAGTCCGCGTCAGCCCGCCTTGGTGTTTGACCATGGTAGCCCAGTGTCGTCATAACTCGACACTGGGACAAGTTTTGAATCCGCGTCAGCCCGCCTTGGTGTTTGACCATGGTAGCCCAGTGTCGTCATAACTCGACACTGGATAAATTTTGAGTCCGCGTCAGCCCACCATGATGTTTGACCATGGTAGCCCAGTGTCTTCATAACTCGACACTGAGACAAAATTTGAGTCCGCGTCAGCCCGCCTTGGTGTTTGACCATGGTAGTCCAGTTTCGTCATAACTCGACACTGGGACAAGTTTTGACTCGGCATTTGCCCTTGTTCTTCTTAATATTTGCTTTAATTCCGAGGATAGAGAAAAAATTGGCTATAAGTCAATGTCTTTATTTGAAGACTATTTCATCATCTCCATACAAAGAGGGACAAGTTGTTGACACCCAATTTTGACCCTCTCGTCTAATCATTAATTATAAAATTACACTAATTTTTAGAATAATCTTAATAATTTTAACAATAATAATACATGCAAAAACACACAAATACATAAATAAATAATTCAATAATGACATCCCAAGCATTAAGGACTCCACAAATATTATGTATGTATTTAGCATTTTAATAATAATAAATATATAAATAAATAAACAATTTAGCAATGACATCGCATCGAGCATTCCTTAAATAATATATCCGCATTTATTAATACTCAATGCAATTTCACAATTATTATTTACAAGTTAAACCCTCATTAAACTAATCTAATACATGCATTTTTAATAATAGCGTTACATTTATAAAAGCATTAAGCGATCCTTAAATATCATACTCGACATTTGTCATTTTTAATAATATTTAAAGCAACTTAATTTAAACCCCCATTAATTTAATTCTAACTCAACATCGCAAAGTATGCACAACAAGTAAGAATTTAATAACAGTGTCGCGTTTACAAAGCATTAAGCACTAATTAAATAGCACGCCCACATTCATTATTTTAATAACCTTAAAATAATTTTATAGATAATCTTTATAACTTAAATCCGAGCTAAAGCTAATAAAGCACCTAAAGTCATGTTAAAATATTTTTATAAAATAACATGACATTTATAGCATATAACATTTTTAGAATCACAATGATATTCTAGCACAAATTGTATTTTTTGCCCATGTTATATTACATTGCTAAAACAAAATACCTAAATTATACCCAACACAAATGGCCCAAAACTAATTCCTAAACCCAACTTTTCAAATGAAACCCGTCGGCCCAATTTTAACAATACAAGATGCAGTACCCATCTTCCTCAAAATTAAACCAACAACCCTAAGAATACATATAAATGAGCAGCCTCCATTCATGTCCAAATATTAACTTCCATAATGAGAATCCACCAGTATCTCCCTAAAATCGTTAATTACCATACACAATTCGCCAAGAATCTTGCCACAAATACCAATCCCGAAATCACACTAATTAGTACCGAATTGACACAAAATCAGTTTAAAACCTTACCAAATATACCAACAAAGAATCGGTCCAGGAATTCAGAATGGCATAAGAAAAAACCAACGAAAAACTCTAAACAAAACCTAGCAATTTCCAAAGTAAATCGCAACACGCAAGACCTGGTCCTCCTCCACCGCATTAGCAAGCCTTCCGAGTGAATCGATGGCTTGATACGCTGTCTCGGTTCGCTGCCCGGAGAAGGTAAACTCATCGCCCCAATTTTCTATTGATTTTCAGTTTTAGATCTGTAGGATGCTTGTTGTTTGGGAGTATGATGATGTAATGTAGCTCGCCATTTTCTTATAATTACTGTGAAGTATGTGGTTCTTGCTGAGCTTGATGGGTTTAGTAGAGCATGTCTTGGATATTTTTAGATTATAGTTGGTTAATAATTTGTTGGTAATTAGGTAGATTTGCCAAATTGGTTTCTTAAGTGTCGTCGTGCCTGGCATGTTCCTTGTGTGATAGTAGTAGTGAAAGAAAATCAGTTGAAAACTTCTCACTGTTTTGAAACCTTTTGAAAGGATTGTTTTTGGTCCGAATTCTAGCATGTGATTTGTGAAATGTGCCTTCAAGTCAGGTTTAATTTAAGCATCTCTGTTTTGCTAAAGATCTTCTAAATCATTTGGGTCTATTTTTGCCTATTGATGGTGTCTCCGGATTTGGGTCGTCTTTATAGTTTTTGCCAAATTGTTTGGGTTTATTTTTGCCTATGATGAATATGTATTCTGGGTTTGGTATGTACTGACATTTCTTTTCCAAATGAATATCCAATGTGGGTCTTAAGCATTTGTGAACCTAAGAAATTGATTTTTTTGGGCTTGCTTTGTGTTGTTGTATACTGTCTGTTACCTAGACCAAAATTTTATTTTATATTGAATTTATTGGTTTGGGTTATCGATCTACCGCTACAGTAAACGGGAATATACATGTTTGTTTCTTGTACATGCACTGTTAATAAATCGAGCATATACTAATCCTTATCTTTTTCTTATTTTTTACATGAAATGCATCGGAGTAAAAATGAAGAGTCTCGATACGAGACTCATCATGACTTCCGTCAAACGAAGATTTGCATCCACATCTATGCCCACACCCATTGCCGCATCCGCTCCAGAAATTCCAAAACTATAGGCGAAAGGACATCGTCATTCATTCGAGTCATCTTATTGATTTCATACCCCTCCCCCATTTATTTATTGTAAATTAATTGCCTAACGCTAACATTACACTAGTAGTACATTTAAGCCTGGAGTCACTATTAAGAAGTAGGTTGACATTAGGAGTTTATTCCCTTTAGATTAATTATTTTATGATTGTCATGCATTGCTTAAGTTGCATTAAACCATTTAATAATTCTCGTTTGCGTAATTATTTAGACAGCTAATATATTATTTTAATATGAGAAACCTATTTTTCATAAAGCATAGTGGCATGTATTTCATTAAGTACTTTATAAATACACGCTTTCATCTAAAGTTAAATTGACATAACTCTTTTACCAAAAAATGCTTTTTTTTACACTACAAATGTTTTTCCTGCTTTCATGTCCGCATTTTCTAGCATAAATAATTACCCTAGGTTTGAATTGACAACCGCAAGTTAGCGGATCCTTTAGGGTGTCTAACCCCTTCCCTTTAGGATAATAAAGAACTCTTACCCATAATCTCATTAATCTTTAGCAGACTATTTAATGGAGTTAGTGTTGACTTCAACCTAGTTGACATTTAGGTGTTCTAATTCACCCAAACTAATTAGGTGGCGACTCCGCGAATCCTTTAGCACCCTTTTAGCATTTTAACACCTTTTAATATTTATTTTATTTTCTAACATTTATTAAGCAGGAGTGAATTGTCGCGGCCGAAAATGGGTGTGACAGAAATTGTATGCATGCATGACTTAAAATAAAGGGTGGTAAGCTCTATCCTAATTTTCTATGATTTGGCTTACTAGACACAATGGTTCCCGAGCGGACTACTCGAGTGAGAAGGCTACACGGCTGCCCAGACGAACTGGGCAACTCCGCGCCTTTGCCAACTCTCCTAAAAATTTAGATTTTGTGAAGGAAATTTTACGGGTGCGTACAACACACCTCGCGTGTAGTGTGTGATAGTGTGAATTTTCCGTAAGGGAGGAAATATGAGCGGGATGTCAGTTTAAGGAAAACAGTAAAAGAATGTAGCAATTAAAGTAGTTAATTACAAAATAAAAGCAAACAATATAAAGCATTTAGAACAAAATAAAAGCAAAATAAAGCACAATATTTAATTAACCTGAGTTTGTTATGGTCAAGAACCTGATATTCCCCAGCGGAGTCGCCATGCTGTCGCGCCCGTTTTTGACCTCGGGGTCTGAACGGTATCCGCAACGTTGCTCTTTGGCGCGGTTCCCTGGATGGAGCAAAATGCTTGTTTTTGAGGAGTCGTCACCTAATTAGTTAAGTGAATTAGTACACTTGAACTATTGCAATAAAAATACTGCAATTGATCTTCATTTAATGATATACGAAATTAATGAGATTTTGGATCAGAGTTCTTTATTATCCTACAGGGAAGGAGCTAGGCATCTTTTAAGATCCGCTAACTTGCGACTATCCGATCAAATCTAGGTTAATTATATATTGGCTTTTTATTCTACCTATTCTAAGCATTTTCATAATTTACAATTAAAATAAAATGCAATACAGAATAATAAAACTAAAATTAAATACAACGACATAAAATAAAACTTTCGGGATATCTTTTTTAGGCATTCTGCACAAGATGCATCTCCGGATACCTGTATAAACACTTAGTAAAAGTGTTAGTAATAGAATGAATAATTCTATAGCAATGACAAGAATTAATAAGTAAAACAAAAAATAAACCCGTCTTTTGTACAGGGGAGGCCTTGAAAATCAGACGGAGATTCCTTCATCAGTCATTCAAGTGTAGTATCTTGATCATTATCAGTTAACCAGCAAAAAGAGTTTAAAAATCAGTAGCAACAATAGCAAAAAATCAGTAGCCAAGTAATCCAAACTAGTCCAATAGCAATAGAGACAGTGGCCAAACAAACCAAAGGAATAAGGCGGTCAAAATAGCCCAGAACAGCAATCCAATTCGGGAAGGCCGCCGGAAATTTCAGAATATTCCCCAAAAATCAAAAAATCAGTCTAAAATACCATTAACAACAGATTTCCCCAAAACAGTAAGCAAACAAGGTCACTGGAATATTTAAATTCCGACCAGACCCAAAAATAACTAAAAACGGTCCATTTAACCAAGATATGCAACAGATACTGAATCGAAGCCAAACCAAGGTCGCCGGAGTTTTCAAAACTCCGGTGAGTTATCCAAAAACAGAACCAAATCAGTCCACAACAACAGTATGCACAGATCAAACGTAAAATCGAACAAAGCCAAAAGAATCAGTCCAAACGAATCTACATAATAACAAAGAAAATAGAAACAAATAGCTGGCAGCGACGGGCGACGGGCAGCGATAACGGGTAGCCGGAGCTACACTGGTGTTATGGTGTGAAGCTCGGCGAAGGAAGTGTTAATGGTGGCGGGGTGAGCAATGTCTGGGGTCGATGGTGGGTTTGGGGGTTTGGTGTGTGTGTGTGTGTGTAATGGGAATGATAGTGGGGGAGATGAAATATGGGTGAATTTTGTGTTGGTGTTGGTGGAGTCCGTCGGAGCTGTTCTTTTTTCTTGAAAGATGAAAATTGGGAGTATATTAAAATGGTGGGGTGCGGCTGAGTGTTGGGTTGTAAGAAATGGAGGGGTAAGTTTTTATTTATAGGGGAGGATTAGGTTTAGGGTTTAGGTTTGGTTTTGGAGGAAAAAATGAAAAGTGGAGTTTAATTTTAGGGGGAAAGATAAAAGTGGATATTTGGATGAAATTCAAAATGATGTTGGATTGGACTAATTCAAAATGTGTCTCGAATTGGACTGACTTGATTAAATTGGTTTGAATAAAAATCCAATTTTTTTTTTTACTTAAAAGAAAAATTATTTAAAGAGATGTAAAATTACAAAATAAAAATGCTAGTGCAATAATAATAAAATATAATTTTTGAGAAATGTTTAATGCCTAATAAAATAAAATGCGATGTCAATTTGCAAAAAATAAAACAACATAAAATATTAGGTAACAATATATAAAAAATGCAAAAAATGATGATTAAAATGCGGTGTCCTAAAATACTGAAAATGCAACAAATAATATGAAAAACAGGTCAAAATTGACTGTCAACAAATGATAGAAAGTGTACAAGTAGAGGTTATTTTTATCTTGGCAATAATCTTGTGTCTTGGTAGAGTCGTAAATAAAATTGTGTCTCACTTTCAACTGCTGAATCTGAATCTGTAGCAGCTGAAAGTTGTTGCTCTCACTGAATATGACTAAGACACATGTTAAACGACTATGGTTTTAGCAACATTTTAATTTTGTAGTATGATTATACATCATTTTTTAAGAGATTTGATTGAAAAACAGCTAGTTCAAATTGAACATGTTGACACTCTTTATCAACTAGCTGATACTTTTATAAAAGTTTTTGGACCATGAGAGATTTTCTACTTTGAAAAAATAATATATTAATCTTTGTAATCTCTGAAACAGGCACTGTTGGACGAATGTCGGCTGGAATGTCTCTAACATTTCGGGTGACATTTACCCTTGTAATATCAGAATCTGATTTTCAAGATTGTAATCGGTGATTTGTGTTCAACCAAGTATGATTTCCAAATGAGAACATGATTTTAATGTGATACCGTTCTCTGCGATGATATTAGATATCATAAAAATGGAGTATCAAAATAAGGCAAAGCCTTTCTAATTCTCGGCAACTGTGCAAAGCCCTTGAATTGATAACATTCATATACTATAGGAGTATCAAAGTGCTTAAACAAAGAAAAAATTATGAGGATGCTAAATAAGTATTCTTATTTTTTGATACGAAAATGAATTTTGTATGTGTTTTATGATTAGATCTAGGACTCAATGGAAAAATGTTACATTTGTCTGAAGGTTAAACTCATAAAAACATATATGAAACGTGTCTTGATTTGTTGCCGAAAGTAAGATGTTCTTGAAGGATCATGATACTTGTGTTATACAAAATGTTGTCAACATTACTGTTGACATTTTCAGATAATGATATTTGTTGGGATGCGATGTGTAACTGATTTTTGAAAATTCAATTATTTTTTCCTATTTGTATGCCTTGTTTTAATAGGAATTTCAAACTTTAAACTGATAAGATTAATTTTTATTCCTACTTTGATGACTAGTTAGTTTATCCCAATATTTTAGATGTAAGCTTTTGTGTAAAATTGAAATACTTAAATCTAAGAGATTTTTGTTGCTTAGAAAAATCTGTCATGTATATACATATTTCTCTCATTTGTTATTTTTTATCATCTTCGATTTTCCCTATATAAAAAAAAATATATATATATAATTATTCTGCCAAGTTTATAAATCATTCTTTACTTGTTTGTCATTCTTGTTATTTTTTTTTTTCGAAAATAAAAAAAAAATGGGAAAGATCAGATCACTTAGGTATATACAACCGATGGAACACATAAGCCCTTCATCTTCCAAAATTATTCAAAACCCTCTCCACAATATTCACCTATGGAAACCTCTCCAATGTCAACACCAATTTCAGCCAACACACCGACCAACATTCATAGAGTACAACCCTCCAATGAACACTGACTCAACTGAGCATAATGAACCACATCAACCCTATTGGTTTCCTTCTTCACCATCCACAGAGGACTTGTCCAAAGCTATTGTATTTAAATGTTTAGATGAAACTTTCGACATCAGCTACACATGTGATGATAACAATCCAATAGATGTTGCTAAAATATCTGATATTTCAGTATTGGGGTAAGAGATCAAGATCCTCCACCTTTCCTACTTGTCGATCGAGTAGAATGTTTGAGAGTACAGTTCGTGAAGAGCCAAAGGTCCAGATGTGATTCTTCTACCTACTTGCTCGAAGCAGTGACAGTGATGAAACGAACTTGGGATTCTCAACTGAAGAGAGTGAAGAAGAACCAAATGCTGCTATACTACAAATGTGTCTCAAGAAAGTGAGGAACTTCCTGATGAAACTCCAGTGAAGCAATTCTTCTCAAAGAGAATTTTCAGATATGTCAAATCGAGTGTTGCTCCGAATGTTGCCACTGATGCCACAACATCTCAGGCAATATTTCAGCCAACATCAGAAGAGACACAAACTCCAACATCCTCCAGCAAAACTGAATCTGATTCAAACCTTGAGGTATGTATCTACTCAGACAAATTCTATTCTAAAACTATTCTCATAATTATGACTGGTACAAGAATATAGTTATTAGATCTGAAAAAGTATTAAACATGCCTCCTGTCTAAAATATGGTTTGGTATAATTCTTAAAAGAAAGACAGTTCCTAGGATTTGTTACTGAGAAAAGACTGTATGTTGATAAAATAGACAGGTTATTTTTTGCGAATTTGAGTTCTGTTTTTAGAGGATACCTCATCTAAGAAATTTGGAAAGGTATATCTATATGATAAAGTATACTTTTTTTACACCTGTTGTTATAAACCAATGTATGAAATTATAATGCTGAGGAGAATGTTAGAGAAGCAGGCCCTGCAGTGGACAATAGAGATGAATTAATTGAGTACCTCACAGGAGGTATAATGCATAAGTGAATCTCTAAATGTCCAGCCTCTGAATTTCCAGTCTTATTTGCCACCCTTCACAAATTGCTATACAAAATTAGCTTCCTTCAATGAATGAGTTAATTGTAACTACATAACAAGCCACCCTGCGGTATGAAATTGGAAAAGGTTTGAGAGTTGATCTGCGCAAAATGATCTTCCATCAAGTTGCCAACTTGGCACAAAGAGAATCAACATCAATCCTTCCTTATCCCTCTCTGATTCAAAGTTTTTAACTATCCAAAGTCTTAAGCCTAAAAGAGAAGACACTAGGGAAGACTCCTGAACTGTACACAGTAAATAAAGAAGTTTTGAAGAGTAGAGACAGAGTCATCGATCTATCCTGGAAAATGAAAGAAAATAGTGCAGATGTTGACAGAAATGTCACCAATATTCTTGACAACACTGGTCCAAGACAGTCTCCACTGTCTACTGAATGACTTGTGATTCAAATTGAAAAGATCAACAACAAATCTCTGAGGTTGATACTATGAGGAATGCTCTGATCCAAGCCAGAGACCATTTTGTTGTTGCTTTCTTCACAAAAAGGGGGAGAAAAATTATATGTATATGCTACTGTACTGTCGAGAGAATGATAATGCATAATGCTACTGTCGAGGCTACTGTGGAGAAAATGATGATGTTGCTGAAATAGATGCTGCAGAGGAAGTACTAATGCAGGGGGAGTAGAGAAAGAAAGCTAGATGTTATAGAAATAATGCTAATGCAGGGGGAGCAAAGGAAGAAGGCTAGATGATGCTGTACAAAGAGAATAATGCTAGATGAAGTTGTTCTATGCATAGAAGGAATTATGCAAGAGTATAGAACTGCTGGTGTATGATGAGTTAGGAGGAGCTGATGCTACTGGTTGGTGTTGAGAATATGGTCTGCATATAAATCTGTATAAGTGGATGATATGTGTATATGTGCTAACATATTTCTTCTTTTCTAATCCTATATAAATGGTATATATATGTATATCTTGTATATGTTGTGCTTATATGCCATTACAGGTTGAGGGGGAGCATTAACATTGTCGTAGGTCACTCGCGCTGAATAGATTAGGTTTTGTGAAGAAAGGCAAAAAGGAGGAGAATGTTAATGTTGAGTTTTGGTGTTATAACATTTTACCCAACATATCATTTTCAGTACTAAGTTAAAATCAGAAAATGTTGGAACAAATATCATGACATTCAGACCGACATTCTGGTAACAAGTCTTACTTCACTGGACAAAACCTAAAATCATGGAGTTTTACCACAACGGTAATTTTGACTTGGCAAGGAACTTTGGAGCAGAATAAAAACGTGGGAGAAAGAGTCAAATCTTGGAGAGGAAGTAGGGTAAAGAACAAGTCAAATCAGCTCTTATTTTCATGCCTCAAGCTACTACTTCACGTGCCCACTTTTAGCTCAACTTCTACAATCAATTGATGAGCTTTTCAAGAAGGGCTCTCTACTATAAATAGAGAGGGCAGAAGAGTGAATCGATATCCAGAATCAAAATGTAAAAATACCAAGAGAACTCTCGGGATTTCTTCTCAGAAATCTGAATCATAAAATGTTGTTTGAGTTTGTGACGACATTATGTCCGACATTACATTCGTTGTTTCAGATTCTAGATTAGCTTTGTATGGAGCGATTGTAATGAGATGTTGTGCACTTCTATTTAGATAGATTTTTCAGGCATAAGTCATCTGCGACTTAACCTTTTTTATTCATTTTGTATTATCTTGTAATATTGTAAAAGAAGGAATATATTCAATCCAAAGATATTGTATATATATATATATATATATATATATATATATATATATATATATATATACACAATATCTTTGGTCATTGACCATCATGAGTTATATTAATATATAACCTATGAAAATTAAACCTTTGTGTTCTTTATTTATTTCCGCTGCACTTTAACTCTTCAAAGGTTTTATTCTGTTTTTACCGAAATGTTGTCAGTTGTGCCAGACGACATTTCTTCCCCAGCATTCGAATTTGTTTATTTCCTGCTTGATTTTATTATTCCATAGCATAACCCTCGGGACCCAACAGATGGTTAACTATTCTGATAAAAAGTTGAGATAATTATAGTTCAATGCCTTTCGGTGATCTAATTTATAAAATAGCCAGCAAATGTATAGGTTTTGTATATTAAGTATAAATATACATATAATATACCTATTGTATACATTAATATACATATCGTGTACATAAATATTACATAATCAGTGTATACATTTTGTATATTTTGACTAGCTCTCGTAATTAATTTTGGCCGACAAGCAACAGGCCAAAAATGAAAAAATCCCCAAAAAATTCAGGCACCAGAGAACTAATCATTCTGGCACTATTCATTACTAAATAGACAAAAATATTGATCATAGGAAGTATCTAGCAGATATAACAAGCATGGCAATAAAAGATCCTACTTGTACTGAATCTCGATAAGAGAGAATATATAGGTAATCTGGTTAGTACGTTGGTAGTATCTTCAAGATCAAGGAGGCAATCGTCATTTGGACTGTATATTCCGAATATAGAGCCTGTAGATACAGCAGCATCAATATTTGATGATCCATCAAGAGGGTCAAACACCACAATGTAGTTCCTATAGTAACTCTCCTCTACTGCCACTGGCACGTCCTCTTCCTCTGATGATATAATTCCTGTCCGGCCACTCGCCCTTAGACAATTTGAGAATACCTGTCAAGCCATTAGCATAAACCTTCAGTCACCTAGCTCAATAATGCAATACTAGTAATTAGTTAACATACTTCTTACTGCAAAAACCTCGAACCATTGAGCAACAAACAAATTAAAAAGACATAAATTTATTCCTTGACCATTAATGGGGTAAAAAATCTTATGCCAGAAAGAGAACTTCTGATAAATGCAGCCTACCAAGAACAGGATTCAATGCACCGCATTCCACCAAGTGCATGGTTTTGGCCTCTGCTGCACTGCTACTCTTCTCCAAGACCATGCACTTTATTCCACCAAGCCTACACTCTCTTTATGTTGTTTTTGGTACACAAAAATGAAGTCTTTTTGTGTTGGAAAAAGGGTAGGAAAGAGAAGCTAAGGTTTGAAGTTGTTGGTGCTGTAGCTGTTGATGCTGCCATTGGTAATTTGCGTTACTAATGATTTTGCCTTAGTGAGTAGTGATCACAACTTTTCAGACTTATAATTTCTTTCTCGTCCTTTACTATAACAACTACTTCCCAATGGCCAATTCGAAACTAACTCGATATTCATTGTTTTCTTTAACTACTCACTAAAACGTACTATCTTTAATCAAACTAAAAGACTCTTATTGTATATTAACTTACCTAAAGTGTGCTAATAGCAGCTAATCTTCATTTCAATGGCTTATTAACTCAGAGGGGAAGCCTGAAGTTTATTGATTCAGGATTCTAATTCTCTTAAGTTATTGGTTTTTTTAAAAAAAAAATTGTACATAGTATTCAAGAAATTTTTAAAGAATAATTTAAAGTTTGAATCAAATTACTGAATTCGGCATACCAACTACTAACTCCGCCCTACTATACAGTTACTTCTCCTATTGTATTCATTCTTTTCATTTTATATGAGCAATTATCAGGACGTGAAGTTATGATCTTAGTTATGCCATAATATTTCTATGGCATAAAAGTATAATAAAATCTCAATTTTCCTCATATAGCATCTAAAAATTTGAAGAATGTCATATAAATAAACAGTAAACTTATTTTTAAACGATTTTTGTGGGACAAATTGTTATTTACTTGGGGAGTGGTTGGAAATTGTGTGTTAGGCTGGTAGTTAAGAGGGTCCTACTTATCCATCTTTTTGGAACATACCCTTTCATTCGTGGTTAAGCTTTCCAAATGTTTAGTTATTCCAATTGTTATTTTGAAGTTTTCTTCAGCTGAGTTTAAATGGTTTCACACTTTAAAATGTCACCTTAAACGATTATATTCCTACCTCTATGTTCCCTGAAATATTTATCCACTTGCCTTGGTTTGTCTAGGTGTACCCTTGATAGCATGTGATTGTTATAAGTTATTTGCTTCGTTATAACAGTATGTCGAAAGGCTATATATATACTTAGACTGTCTCAAATTGACTGTATACTTACCCTATTTGTTGCCATCATGAAGATAGATATGTGATAGCATATATTATTCTCACTTAGCTCCTATAGCTTTTGTCAAAACTGAACGTTAAATCATCAAGAATTACCGGCTCTAGTACTTTGTTTGCTATTGGTTAGTCCTGCATGTTTGCCCTTCTAAACTGCTTGAGTCACTTTCTTACATACTTTTGTCCATTTTTTTTGGGAGGCATATGGTTTTAGTCTCCCCTGTGATTATGGCTCGCCCGTCCAGTCTAGTACCAAAGCACCCCGGTTCAATACCCGGGAGTAGAAGTAGTTGAAATCTGCCTAGTTGTTTTCCAGAGGGTATATGGCCATACACCTCATGTTATACAAGAGATACAGACCGTAGCATACACGAAGTGTATATGAAGGCTGTGTATCTTTATGTATTCCCAAGTATATCCATATCTTTGTATCCCGTTAAGTTTTAAAGGAATTGATTATCTTATGCCTTACCTTCTATTGCTGTGTGTAATGTGTTTGGTTGAAGCCCAATTTATGCATAAAAGTATTTGGGCCCCTCCTTTAGGCTTCACTGTCCGAGCTATTTAAATTGCTAATTAATACCGAGTATCGATATGTAAGCTTAGTCTTATATCAGTTTTCTTTGCATGTATATTTGCTGATTTTGGTTGTGTTCTAATTTCATTTCTTTTCTTTGTTTACCTGAAATACATCGGGAGTAATGAAGAGTCTCGGTGCGAGACTCGTCATAACCATTATGAAACGAAGACCACATATGTGTTCATCGCCTCTCTCTGGACTTCCTAAACAAACAAAGCGGGATGATAATATCATTCGCTTTAGTCGCTACGTACATTCATTCTTTAATCTCGCTACTCTTTATTTGTTTCGATTTGATTACATTCTTTTGTATGACTAATTGGAATACTTAGACTAATCAAACCTGGAATAGATAAATTAAGAGGGTAGTTTAAAATCGAAAATTCAACGTTAGTTTATTTTTAGGCCCGTCACGCATATTTCAAATATCGCTAGTTTAGTTAGATCAGACTCGTCATTGCGATTAAAACTTTCAGAAAATAATTTAGTCATCTTTTACTCACCTTATTAATTATGTAATGAAGCTTTTGTTTTCATCCGAAATTGCACTATTAATTATGCGAATGAAGTTTGATTTTAATCACTTTCTTTGGATCATAAATAAATTGTTTTTCTCTTTACTTTCAATTGCCAAAAAATAAGTATTTTTATAAACAATACAAATGCATGTTTTTATTCAAAATCCAGTTTTCATATATTTTTTTATAAATGATATCATGTACACTTTTGAAACATCATACATACATACTTTTCGAAAAAGAAAACCCTTTTATGTGGTAAAAAAATGCATGTTTTATTAAATACTTTGAGACATCGTTTTCTTACTTAACCCCCTTAAATATGTATTCTTCTTAAACATAATAATTGACCTAAGTTTGATCGGATAACCGCAATTTAGCGGATCTTAAAGGACGTCTAACCTCTTCCCTTTAGAATAATAGAGAACCTTTGCCTAAATTTCATAGTTTCACAGACCAACAATCTGATTTTAATGTTGACATTATTTAGTTAACATTTATGTGTCCTAATTTACCGTAAAATAATTAGGTGGTGACTCCTCAACAACATTAGTCATCAGGACAGAATCGACTCATTACGTCGCGGGCCCGTGTTGAGTGTAGTCAAGAAGTGGCTGTTGGTCGAGATATGCAGCAGCACCACAAGTCACATGCAGCAGCAACACAACAGATGCAACTTGAGTGTGGTCGAGAAGTGCAGCAGTGTTAAATGTATTTTGTAAACACTTTTGAGTCATTTTTAGTTAGTATTTACTCTTTTATTTTGAGTTTAGTATAGTGCTAGGTGTGTTTTTCCTTCATTTTGTGTCACATCGGTTATAAAGGAGAAGATACTACTTTTGAGGATGAAATTGCACAAGAAAATGCCAAGAAATGAAGTTTAAGAAGTCCCGGAAAGTATAGAAGAAATCTGACGAAGTCCGGACAGAAAAATGAAGAAGTTTCAGAATTTCACGTCGACAGCGCCAAGCAGCGCCACGACGGCACCAAGCAGCGCCACGACACCAATTATACTGCAGCCTCTGATTTTGTCGCAGGAGTTTCGGCGCTGTGGCGCCATCCTGCAGGGCCACGGTGCTGACGCGGGATTTCTGATTTTTGGGCCGAATTTGACATATTTTTAGGGTCCGAAAGGGCAACTTTTCTCAACTATAAATCCCTAAAACCCTGCTCATTAAATCATACCTTATACCATATTACAAATTATTCTTTGGGAGGCAAGAAGGAGGCAAAACAATTGGAGACTCTTGTTCAAGTTTTTTTCTTTCCTTTGTTTTTATTTCAGTTTATGTTGGATTTTGTATTAGTTCTTGACATGACAATGTTTAGGAGCTAATTACTTTAGTAGGGTTTCCATCGAATCTTCTTGAAGCTCTTCCATATAGTTAATACATTGATTATTGTTTTCTTCTTCAGCATATTAAGATCTATCCAATAGTGTTATGATTGCTTGATAATTAACTAGCTATTAATTGTCATCACTTATATGATTTCGAATCAAAAGTCTGAAATGTGAGATTTGAATATGCTGTAATTGTCTAGACATAGGTTAAAATCGTGGACGAAAGTACCCCGATACTTGTGTAGTAATTAAGGTTACTGTTCTTAATCCTCATGTGTGGTAAAATCTATCATAGAAATATAGAAGGTTTCTGCATAAGGTTGAGCTCTCGTATGTCCTAACCGGAATATGATGACAGATTAGTTAACATGCTATCTTAATAAGAAGAAGAATCATTATCACTGCATTAAAACGTGAAAGAGTAGATAGTTGAGGAGATTGGAACCCTATTTCCTTCATAACTGTTATAAACCTAAAGTATTATAATCTTTAGTTTATTTCTGCACTTATTCATAATTCGTAGATATAATTCTCAACTAAAGAATGTCAACTAAATAGATACCATAGAATAGATAATCGGTACTTAGCAAACCAGTCTCTGTGGACGATAAACTCGGTCTTACATACTATATTACTTGGAACGATACGTACACTTGCGTAAGCATCTAGAAATATCGCAACAAGTTTTTGGCGCCGTTGCCGGAGATTGGCATACTATTAATATCGATTTATCTATTCTTATTTCTAATTTGGTTTTTTATTTTCATTTTTATTTATTTTATTTATTTTGCTTTAGTGTTGTTTGTCGTGATCTGTTTGCTGTTTTTTATTAGTCTCAGGAACTTAGTTTATAAGAAGTAGGAGAGGAGCTGACATTCATATACCTCTGAACCCTGAGATTGAGAGATTGTGCAGACAGAACGGGAAAGAAAAGAGAATTGTTGATTCCTTAGCAATGTGAGATCAGCGAAATAACAATTTGGTGGATGATGAGTTACCGCATGTCTTAAGATAAGTCCCTGCAGAAAGGAGCTTGGGGGACTATGTGATGCCTACTATTACAGGGGTGCATACTTGCATCAGGCTTCCAGCTGTTGAAGCCAATAATTGTGAAATCAAACCAGAAATCTTGCACATGGTCCAAGGTTCAGTCCAGTTTGGGGGATTACCAACAGAAGATCCTCATCTGCATCTAGCAAACTTCCTGGAGCTGTGTGTAACATTTAAATACAATGACGTTACGGATGATGTCATTCGGTTGAGGCTTTTCTCATTCTCACTCAGGGAGAGAGCAAAGTGTTGGTTGAATTCATTACAGGCGAACTCCATCACTACATGGCAAGACTTAGCCCAGAAATTCCTTGCCAAGTTCTTCCTTCCATCCAAAGCAGCAAAGCTCAGATGAGAGCTTAATAATACTATCAGATGGATGGAGAGTCACTCTATGATGCATGAAAGCGGTTCAAAGATTTGCAGAGGAAGTGCCCACATCATGGGATTGAGAAGTGGATACTAGTGCACATATTTTACATTTGGCTGAGTGGTACAACTCGTACCATCATTGATGTTGCAGTAGGAGGTACGTTCATGAGAAAGAGTATCAATGAGGCACGTGATTTACTAGAAGATATGGCCACAAACAACCATGAGGGGGCCGATGAGAGAGTAATGAACAGTAGAAAGATGGATGAGATTCATAAGCTAGATGTTATCACTGCATTGACTGCGCAAGTAGCTACATTGACAAATCAGATGCAGCAGAGTACCATGTCAGTTAAAGCGGTTCAGACACCTGTGAGTTGCAAAATTTGTGGGGGTCCCCATACTTTTGATAGGTGTACAGCATTGGACCCGAATAATGTGCCCATGGAGCAGGTTCAAGCAGTGGGAAATTTTCAAAGGCCCTACAACAACCCCTACTCTAACACATACAATCCAGGGTGGAGAAATCACCCGAATTTTTCATGGAAGAATGAACAAGGGCAGCAACCACAATTTCAGGCATCATCCTCACAGCAGTTCAGTCCACCAAACCCACAAGAGAAGCCAGATGACATAAAAGAAACACTGTTGACATTGGACAACTCTCAGACTCAATTCATGGCAGAAACCAGGTCTTTAATTTTATCCTTGGCCAATACTCAGACAAAATTTATGACAGAGACACAACAGTTCATGACAGAGACTAGGTCTTCTATCAAAAATTTGGAAACACATGTGGGACAACTAGCACACACACTGAACAGTAAAACGCAAGGAAACCTCCCTAACAATACAGTGATGAATCCAATGGAGGAATATCAAGCAATCAATTTGAGAAGTGTGAAGCAATTAGAGAAGAGGGCACCCCAAGCAGTGGTTGAAAATTGTTACACCCCGAAATTTCAGGTCATGTATTGGGAACGTACGAAGGGAAATAAGAATTGAAATTGGAAAGATAAGTTGACAGAATGTTTTTGGACAGTTTTTGAGTCAACTTTGGAGCGGTATATCTCCTAGTTAATTAGGAGTTTTTAGGTGTTTCAGTAGCCCAGTATGAAGTTCGTTGAGTCTAGTTTTCAACGCAATAAACCGCTCGTCGATAGGACATCGGAGTAGGAAGTTATGGAGGTTACAAGTTCAGTGGGCAGACGAACAGGAAAGTGTTTTCAGTCAGGTGCCACAGCGCCGCGACGCCGGATGTGCTGGTATATTCTGAAGTTGCAGCGCCGCGGCGCCGACTGCAGGGCCGCGACGCCGTATGTCCTGAAATATTCGGAAGTTTTCAGCGCCGCGGCGCCGAGGCGGGTTTTTTAGCGAAATTTGGGGAAATTCAGAAGATATTTTGATAAAAGGCCTATGGGAGGGTGACAAGTGTCCCTCCCATCTTTTTGACCAAGAGGAAGTCTCATTTATTGACCAAGTCTTGGTCATTTTTCAAAGAACCCTTCTCTCTAAAAATTCCTCTCCCTTCTCTCTAAAATTTCAAGGAAAAACCAAGGCCTAGTAGAATTTTGGAAAGACGACAAGAAGGAATTATGTTGGCAAGCTTGTAGAGGGTTCGTGTGGGTGATTTTAGCGTGAAGAAGATTTCGGAAAGAGGGCTTATTGAGGTAAAACCTTCACCTTCTCTTGTAATTGAAGATTACAAGTTATAGTAGTTAAGAAATGAGCATGTGGTTTAAATATTAAAGTTTGAAAAAATTTGGATCCTGTCGACTTGTTGAAAACCGAAAATGGTCATGTTAGTCACTAATATTGTAATCAGTTCGGTTGTTAGCAAAAATCGTTACATATTATATATAGAAGGGTATATCGTTGTTATAGTTGGTTAAGACTTATATAACATGTTGAATTAACGAGTTGAATTGAAAGGATTTGAAAAGTTGATATGTGAGCATGTTATAGCCAAGGAGTTGCCTTAAACTAGTTGGATTATTTTAATATGAATTGTGGGGCAGAATTTTACACGTCCAAATAGGCGTGTAATCCCCTTTGTATTGTTGGATTGTTGGGCCTTAAGAGTGGCGTTTGGATATTGAATTCGAGCCTTGAAAAGGGTGAAAAAGTACGTAGAAACAAAGGAAGTGTTGTCCACATTTCCGTAGAATAAGGGACTTTACAATTAGAATATTCTACGTTGAAGCTAGAAGCTAATAGACGTATTATGACCATTATACGATGAAGTACTACGAGTAGTGTATTCTACTTGAAGGGTGGAAAAGGCTAGCAAGGTTATAGTACTTTGGAGCATTTTGCTACTTGTCGATAATCGTCGCGAGGTATGTGATTCTTCCTATTATCTTGAGCATGATTATTTGTGAAATATATAGTGCGGTAGACGCACGTGTGTTAAAGGAGTTTGATTTCCTTTTTGTGCCCTTGACTTGATTTTAAAGTTAAGTGACTTGATATGAAATGTAAAGGACTTGATTGTGTTGAAAAGTTGTAAAACCTTATTCGTTAGTAATGGGTACTTGGTTGTTAAAGAATAAGCCCTCTTGGTCTCATAAATGCTTATAGTTGTATTTGGTTGGTTTTAAACATAAAGTGTTATAATAGCTTTATGGGAAGTTAGTTATAACGACTTTATGAAAACGAAAGAATGGTTTTATTATTGGATTTAAAATGGTAATTTGACATTTGTTTTAAAAAGATATGAGACTTGATTCCCCACGTTATGGGATTTGATTTAAAAGTAAGAGACTTGGGAATTTGAAGTTTTGAAACTTATATTATTTCGAGAAGTGATTTGATATAAAAAGAAGGCATGGTATTGTCTTGTTTTGGTTTTGAAAGCTAAACGACCCGATTTTGAAAGATAAGAGATTTGACTTATAAACGACGTGATTTCGGAAAAGGAGGAGTAACTTGATTTAAAAGTATGGGTTACTTGTTTTGAAAAGAGTGAGTTACTTGGGTTTTTAAAAGTATACTTGATTCTAAAGGCCTTGTAAAGATTTTCTGAAGGCGAAGTAATTTGGGTTGAAAAGAAAACGTGCTTTGATACTACGAGTATTAGTATCGTGTGGTTTTTACGTAAAAAGATGTCTTTTTGAAAGAAAGAAAGTACGTAGTACCTTGGGGTTAAAACCCGGATTTTTGGCATAAAATGAAAGTACCTTGAGTGTGAATAACTTGCCTATGTTTGCTTGTGATAGCCTTGTTGTACAAGTATTGTATCCTTATGCTACCGCGTCTCTCGATGGAGGGCCGGTCATGTCATTCTCGATCATTTTGGGCATACTGACTCGATGGAAGGTCCACGGGTATGCGGCCATGATGAGGGTTCGTTCCCGGTTGATAGTGTTATTCTATGGACTAGCTCCCCATGAGGTTTCACGCAGAGGTATCCGGTAGTTAGCTTCAGACTTGCCGATCGTGGCCAGAATGATGCAGTGATCGGTAGTTGGCTTCCGTGATTGCCCGGCCAAGATATGGCGAAGTCTCGACGCAGGAGGTATCCGTAGTCAAGCCAGATTTGCCCCAGTGATGTGACGCAGAGGTATCCGTAGTCGGCCCGTCTTGCCCGGCCACCGTGAGTTGTGTTATAGCAGTTTTATGACGAATTCTCGTGACGCAGTGGTATCCGTAGTTAGCTTCGTACTTTCCTGGCCGACGTGATGCAGTGGTATCCGGTAGTGGCTTTTAGACTTGCTTGGCCACCGTGGTACATTTATACAGTGTTGTTGGTACGGTAGGTATCTGGTAGTTGGCTTTCGTACTTGTCCCGGTCAGCGATGTGACGCAGGAGGTATCTGGTAGTCGGCCTTCGTACTTGCCCTCTACGGTTCTTTTGACACAGGTGGGACCTGGTGTTCATGTGTACTCCTTTGTGTTGTTATGTCACAGATCGCAGCTGAGGAAGGAATTCCACGCACGCTTGATATTGGGCATGAGACCCGTGGTTATATTTGAGTAATGACTTTGAGGGCATGCGTCCCTGACTGGACATGATTGTTTATATATTGTGAAATGGTCTTTTAAAAGACGATACTCTTGTTGTCAACCAGGCTTTGTGTACTGTATTTTGGTTATCATACATGTCTCCTGTTTTATATAAACTGTTATGATTTCATTACGCATTTTTCGCCACATACTTGGTACCTATCAGATCGACCTCCTTCGTGGCTACGCTCACGCCGCAGTGAGGTACACCGGTGGTTGATCCTCGCTCCTGTGGTCACGCTTCGCTTTGGGAAGCTCCATTTTTCCGAGGCTTATCATCGTATAGTCCTGTCATTGTAGAGGTACTTGTACATTCGTGGTACGGGGCCCCGTCCCGTCATAGTTGCTACACTCTGAGGTCCAGTAATCTGTGGGCATGGTTTGTAAAGGATAACTGTTCGGGTTTTGTATATTTATATATGCAGTAAGGCGACTTTTTGGTCAGCCTGTTTTTAGTATCACTGGTTATTTTTCATAAGTTTTTATTTCCGCTGATTTTCTTTGATGTTTTATCACCAGGGTGCCCGGGGTAAGGCACCAGTCGCGGGCCCGAGGTCGGATCGTGACAAAAAGGAGAAGGATGTGGAGCAGACAGTTGAAGTAGTAAATGAGGGGGTTACTGATGACCGCCCTACTTTAGAGAAGGCTCCACCCGCAGTAATGATGGAGTACACAGACAAAATCCCTTACCCTCAAAGACTGCAGAAGAAGGCTTTGGACAAGCAGTTTTCGAAATTTTTAGAGGTATTTAAAAAACTGCACATTAACCTTCCGTTCCTTGAAGCTTTGGAGCAGATGCCAGCTTATGTGAAATTCATGAAAGATGTCCTGTATAAGAAGATAAAGCTGGCGAACTATGAGACAATAACGCTGACAGAGGAGTGCAGTACTATCTTGCAGAAGAGACTTCCCCCTAAGTTGAAAGATCCAGGGAGTTCCACCCTACCTTGCACCATAGGGAATGTGACATGCAAGCAAGGCCTATGTGATTTGGGGGCAAGTGTCAACCTAATTCCCCTCTCTGTATTCAGATGACTTGGTTTTGGGGAAGCAAGGCCAACTACAGTCACCCTGCAGCTAGCTGATCGCTCAGTTGTGCATCCCCAAGAAATTATTGAGGACATGTTGGTACAAGTAGGCAAATTCATCCTTCCTGCTGATTTCCTCATTTTAGACATAGAGGAAGATGAAAATATGCCAATAATCCTTGGGAGACCATTCATAGACACAGGAAGAGCCCTCATTGATGTTGAAAAGGGGGAGTTAAAGCTCAGAGTTCAAGGTGAGGAAATGGTGTTCAAAGTTTTCAAGCAGCCCACTGAACCTCAAGTCGATGTTAGATGCTTTGATGTTGGTGTTGTTGATACAAGGGCTCATCATGAAAGTTCTAAGGGTACTGATGCCCTTGATAGTAAGACTTCTGAACTAGCTATTGATGAAAAAGAATTGAACACCTCTGAAATCAGAACTGTGAAAAAGAAGAGAATGAGGAGAAAGAGAATGGTGCTAAAATGAATATGCGGAGGGGACACTCTACCCCCTTGATTTAGTAAGTAACCTACGTCCGGCTAAAAGACGTTAAAAACAGCGCTACTTGGGAGGCAACTCAATGGTTTTAATTATGTTATTTAAATTTTGTTTTATTTTGTCTTTAACAGTCTCACGGTCTTGGTTTTTGTCTTATGTTGTAATGGCAGGTGGACTAAGGACTGACTCTGAGCGGAGAAGGATCAAAAATGCTGGAAAAAGGAAAGTGTCGTGCACAGCGTTGTGGCGCCAAAATGCAGGGCCACGACGCTGAAACTTCAGAGGGCCCAAAAGCTGTGCAATTTCTAGAATTTTTTCTCCCAGACCTCCGTTATGACCGCTGTGTTGTGTTAGTAAGTTGTCCTTATTTTTAGTCTTCACACATTGGGGATAATGTATCAATTAAGTTTGGGGGGTGTGTCTTATTTTACTTTATTGTTCTGTTTTTGAGTCTTTTTTATTTGTCTTTGTGTTGTTTTGTGTGTTTTTGAGTCATAATTTTTTTTATGGATCATGCATGTTGTAGTTGCTAAAGATATTGAGTGGATAAAGTGAGATGATGTAATGAAATTAAAAGCGACAATCTGTGTGCTTAAGTTAGATATGCCAAAAATTCATGACATCTAATTATTTGAGATATTTGTGCATAGCCTATGTGTGTCAGTTATGAAAAGAAAGGTTGAAAAGTGTCTATAAAATCTGTTTGCTTGTTATTGGAGGCGAAATAGTTAAGATATATATGTTTAGGGAGATGATTCAGACATTTCTTCGATAGTCCTTCTGACCATTCATTACCTATCCTGACATAAATTGTATCACTAGTCAGCCCATTTGAGCCTAAAATAAGATCTTTCTTTGAGACCCTATGATTCTTGTGTTGTGCCATAAGTGATAATTGAAAACGCTTGGAACGAAAAGTGTTGAAAATTATTGAAAAAAGAGTGAAAATTTGATGCACCCCAATGAAAAATATGCAAAAATCTAAGTTTGGGGGTGCTTGTTATATATAATGTATCTCAGTCTCTCAAAAGAAAAGAGGGGACAAATAGGTGTGAGACTAAAAAGAAAGTCAAAAAGAAGGAAAATGAGTTGAATGAAAAGTGCTTATGGTACGTAATTGAGCTTAAATGCCTAATTTTATCTACCCCAGCCTATGTCTACATTACAACCCTTGAAAGTCCCGATGATCTCTAATATGTATGTCTTGGATTAGTAGAGAATAGCAAGTGAACATGTCTATAGCATTTGGAAAAAATGGAATGAAATTGGCATGCACATGTTAGGTGTTTGTATTTCCAATTGATCATGATCAAAGTGAATTTGCAAAATATCTAACTTGAAATTCTAGATTGCTAAATATTCATGCTATGTATGTTCTAACATATTATCCCAATTCTCATCCATGATTTTAAAGAAGCATTGCTATAGCTACTTGATCCATTTCATTGAGTCTTCTATTTTGATTTTATTTTTGTTTTAGTTTAGTGCTTTACTCGAGGGCGAGTAAAGTGTAAGTTTGGGGGTGTTTGTTAAGTGTATTTTGTAAACACTTTTGAGTCCTTTTTAGTTAGTATTTTACTCTTTTATTTTGAGTTTAGTATAGTGTTAGGTGTGTTTTTCCTTCATTTTGTGTCACAGCAGTTATAAAGGAGAAGATACTACTTTTGAGGATGAAATTGCACAAGAAAATTCCAAGAAATGAAGTTTAAGAAGTCCCGGAAAGTATAGAAGAAATCTGACGAAGTCCGGATAGAAAAATGAAGAAGTTTCAGAATTTCACCTCGACAGCGCCACGGCGGCGCCAAGCAGCGCCACGACGGCGCCAAGCAGCGCCACAGCGGCACCAAGCAGCGCCACTACACCAATTATACTGCAGCCTCTGATTTTATCACAGGAGTTTTGGTGTCGTGGCGCCAGCCTGCTGGGCCACGACGCTGACGCGAGATTTCTGATTTTTGGGCCGAATTTGACACGTTTTCAGGGTCCGAAAGGGCAACTTTTCTCAACTATAAATCCCTAAAACCCTGCTCATTAAATCATACCTTATACCTTATTACAAATCATTCTTTAGAGGCAAGAAAGAGGCAAGACAATTGGAGACTCTTGTTCATGTTTTATTCTTTCCTTTGTTTTTATTTCAGTTTATGTTGGATTTTGTATTAGTTCTTGACATGACAATGTTTAGGAGCTAATTACTTTAGTAGGGTTTCCATCGAATCATCTTGAAGCTCTTTCATATAGTTAATACATTGATTATTGATTTCTTCTTCAGCATATTAAGATCTATCCAATAGTGTTATGATTGCTTGATAATTAACTAGCTATTAATTGTCATCACTTATATGATTTCGAGTCAAAAGTTTGAAAGGTGATATTTGGATATGTTGTAATTGTCTAGACATAGGTTAAAATCGTGGACGAAAGTACCCCGATACTTGTGTAGTGATTAAGGTTACTGTTCTTAATCCTCCTGTGTGGTAAAATCTATCATAGAAATATAGAAGATTTCTACATAAGGTTGAGCTCTCGTATGTCCTAACCGGAATATGATGACAGATTAGTTAACCTGCTATCTTAATAAGAATAAGAATCATTAGTATTGCATTAACACGTGAAAGAGTGGATAGTTGAGGAGATTGAAACCCTATTTCCTTCATAACTGTTATAAACCCAAAGTATTATAATATTTAGTTTATTTTCTGTACTTAGTCATAATTCGTAGATATAATTCTCAAACTAGAGAACGTCAACCAAATAGACACCATAGAATAGATAATCGGTACTTAGCAAACCAGTCT
Organism: Przewalskia tangutica; assembly: GCA_029844215.1. NCBI lineage: Eukaryota > Viridiplantae > Streptophyta > Magnoliopsida > Solanales > Solanaceae > Przewalskia > Przewalskia tangutica. Next base: position 111,312,872 of record CM056730.1, read on the forward strand.
CTGTGGACGATAAACTCGGTCTTACAAACTATATTACTTGGAACGATACGTACACTTGCGTAAGCATCTAGAAATATCACAACAAGCAGCAAGACCACAAGCTACATGCAGCAACAACACAGCACATCCCAGCCATACATCTACACAATCGATGGACTCCACTTCAGGAGATTATTTGCTAGAAGTTGTTATATTTGTTAGAGGCTGTTAGATCAGTTAGTAGTTGGTTTTGGTGGTTAGTTAGATTTTTCTTTTTTACCCTTTCCAGTTCTATAAATGTTGCAGAAGTCTCACATTGTATAGTTAAGAGAAATACACGAAAAGCTTCCACAAGCTCCTCTCCTCTTCTCTCGGTTTCTCCCAATTGATGAATTCCTAGCATTCTAACATGGTATCAAAGCCATTACAAGGAGAGTCGAAGAAATATGTACATGCATCAATCGAAATGGACTCAGTGAAAGCTCGATGAAGATCTAATCTGATTTTCTGAGTTTTCGAGGTTTCAATTGTTTTCGATTTCAATTACATTGCTTCCTTTCCATTTTATGTTTGCGAGATAAATTGATTAAAGATTCATATGGAGAACATTAACACACTTCTGGTAGATTCGGCGATTGCAGTAGAGAATCAAAATTCGGCTTCACATATAGTAGATCATAATCATTCTCTCTTCCTAGGAGCATCAGACACAGCTGGAGCGATACAAGTGGAGATTCAGTTGGCAGGTATGGAAAATTATACCCTATGGTGTAGATCTATGAAGTTGGTTTTGTTAGCGAAGAACAAAATTGGATTCATAAATGGTTCTATTAAGCGAGATACAAAGTAAGATAATGGGATCGATGTAATATTGTGGTTATCTCTTGGATTATGAAGAATGTTAGTAAGAATCTGTTAAGTGTTATATTGTATAGATCCACTGCCTATGCAGTGTGGAAGGATCTAAAGAAGAGGTTTGATAAAATAAATCTATCTAGAGTTTATCAACTAAAAAGGGAACTCACACTGTTAAATCAAGGAGTTTCACTTGTATCAAGCTATTACTCTAGGTTGAAGGATTTATGGGATGAGATCGATTTGATCATCCCCCCACCAACATGTGATTGCACAAGTCCAAGGGAATATATAGAACACTTGGCTAATCAAAGGTTATTAGAATTTTTTATGGGATTGAATGATGGTTATAATCAGGCAAAGAGTCATATACTTTTGATGTCTCCTACTCCTAGTGTAAATTAAGCTTACGCAATGATTGCACAAGATGAAAGTAAAAAATACATAGCAAAAGGGCATTCATATGGAGGAGAAACTGCTGAGAACATTGCATTGACTAGTAGATTTCCTCAGAATAAACAGCAGCAGCAGAGGAGGTCATATGCATTCTGTGATTATTGTCAAATAAAGGGACATACCAGAAAAGAATGTTTTAAATTGATGTATTGTGATTACTGTAAAAAAAAACAAGGACATGTTAGGGACAAATGTTATGAACTGATAGGGTATCCCTCAGATTATAAGGGAAGGAAGAAAGTGAATGCATTCATGATAGGGATGCCACAATTGGAAGGACCTGGAGGTTGCAGACAGCTATCCCAGGATCAACAGGAGAAACTTAATTACTTGCTGAGGTCATGTACTCCAGAGAAGCTTGAGGAGATAAAGGCTAGGTTGTATCCACCTGAAGCAGGAGCACAATATGGGGTTGCAGCAGTTCACAAGGCTCATATGGCAGGTAAACTTGCACTTGACAAAGAGAGTTATTGGATAGTTGATTCAAGAGCAACTAACCATATGGTAAATGATAGAAGTATGATTGAACAACCTGATATGTTAGAGAATGCAGAGAAAGTTCAGCTGCCTACTGGTGATACTGCATCTATTACACAGACTGGGAATTGCAGGTTAACATGAGGTGACCTTATAAAACATGTGTTATGTGTACCAAGTTTCAAATTTAACCTGCTTTCTGTTTCAAAGTTGACAAGAAAATTGAATTATAGTGCAAGGTTCTTTCCTGATTTCTTTGTATTACATGATCTCTTCACTGGGAAGGTGAAGGAGATTGGTAAAGAGATAGATGGATTATACATGTTGGAGTCAAGAGGAAAAGGTCTTGAGTATGCGAAGGCACAGACACATGTTGCAGTAGTGACAGCAGATGAGTTGAATGCAGATCTTTGGCACAGAAGGCTAGGACATGTGCCAATGAGTGTTATTAGAAAGATAGACAGTTTCAAGAATAAATCTAACTTTACAATTCAACATTGTGGAGTTTGTCCTATGGCAAGACAAACTAGAATGAAATTTCATGTTAGTAGTAGTAAAACTGATAGTGCATTTCAGTTGTTACACTTTGATATGTGGGGACCATATAGGATTCCCACTTATACTGGTATGAGGTATTTCTTGATTGTTGTTGATGACTATACTAGATGGACCTGGATATTTATGCTTCATATTAAATCTGATGTTGTTACTATTCTTAAGAATCTCTGTACAATGATTAAAACTCAGTTTGATGCATGTGTTAAAGGTGTTATATCAGATAATGGTTCAGAATTCTTTAATAGATCCTGCAGTGAGTTGTTTGCTCAGTTAGGAATTGTGCATCAAAGTTCATGTCCATATACTCCTCAACAAAATGGAGTAGTGGAAAGAAGACATAGACACATATTAGAAATTGCCAGGGCTATCAAATTTCAGAGTCATTTGCCAGCAAAATTCTGGGGAGAATGTGTGGAGACATCTGTGTATGTGATCAACAAGATTCCCTCTGTGGTGATATGGAATATTTCACCATATGAAAGGTTGTATAGAAGAACCCCAAATCTATCACATCTGAGGGTGCTGGGATGTCTATGTTATGCCACCAACCTACAAAAGAAGGATAAGTTTGACACCAGGGCCATCAAATCTGTATTGCTTGGCTATGCATCCAGGCAGAAAGGATACAAGTTATTGAATCTCACTAACAATACTGTTTTTGTAAGCATGGATGTGGATTTCTATGAAGATATATTTCCCTTCAGACATCAGCAGCAGGATATCACTCCAGATATCACTCCAGATATTACCAGATTTATTCCTTCAGTCTCTGAAGAGTATATTGGTGATATGCTAAATGAAGATGCAGGCCAACAGACTATTGAGTCAGATGGAGCTCAGTATGAAGATGCAGTCATTGATGCTGATGGAGCTAATTGTGAAGATGTAGTCAGTGATGCAGATTTTCCTCCCTCTGAGATTAATTTGTCTCTTTCACATGTTGTGACCACCACTCAGACACCAGCAGTAAGAAGGTATGACAGGAGTAGAAGACCACCCTCATGGATGAAGGATTTTATTCAACCTGCAGCGGATTCAAAGAGTATGTAGACATGCATGTACCCATTGTCTGATACTTTCAGCTATGCAGGTTTATCATCAACTTATCAAAGCTTCTTAGTGAAAGTTGCAGAAGAGTATGAACCCCAGTCATACCATGAAGCAGTGAAAGACAACAGGTGGATAGAAGCTATGAAATCTGACAGGCTTTGGAGGATAACCATACCTGGGAGATAGTGGATCTACCTGCTCAGAAAAAGTCATAGATTGCAAATGGGTGTACAAGATCAAATACAAGACATCTGGTGAAATTGAGAGATTCAAGGCAAGGCTAGTGGCAAAGGGATACAATCAAAAGGAATGCATAGATTATCAGGACACTTTTTCACCTGTGGCAAAAATGGTGACTGTAAGATCTGTCATCTCAGTTTTTGCTTCAAAGGGATGGAATATATACCAGATGGATGTATTTAATACATTCGTGCAAGGAGATCTCACTGAAGAACTCTATATGACCCTACCACAGGGTTTTAACAGTCAGCAAGGGAAGGTTTGTAGGCTGTTGAAGTCTCTATATGGACTGAAACAGGCTTCACGACAGTAAAACATAAAGTTAACCACTGCCTTGATCACTTTTGTCTTTGTCCAGAGTCATTTGGATTATTCTCTCTTTATCAAAAGGGATAATCACAGATTAGTTGTGGTTCTTATCTATGTGGATGATTTGCTTATTACAGGGAATGATGCACTCCTCATCCAAGAGATTAAACTACTACTCCAACAGAACTTCAAAATCAAGGACTTAGGAGAATTAAGATATTTCTTGGGTCTTGAGTTTGCTAGAAATAATAGTGGCATTGTGATGCATCAAAGAAAGTATGTATTGGAGTTGATAGCTGATTTGGGATTAATAGGAGGTAAACCAGCTGGTTCTCCAATGGAGTTGAATGTGAAGCTTACTTCATTCCTTTATAATCAACAAATACCTGCTATTGATGCCAATGCTCCTAAGTCTGTACACACTGATCATTTGTTGGATGATCCAGTCAGCTATCAAAGACTGGTTGGTCGACTTTTGTATCTAACTCATACCAGGCCAAATATAGCCTTTGTTGTCCAAAATCTGAGCCAATTCATGCAAGCACCCAAGACCTCTCATCTGCTGGCAGCATATAGGGTGATCCGATACATCAAACAAGCACCAGGATTGGGGATCTTCATGCCATCAGGAGGGTCTGAACAGTTGTCTGCTTACTGTGATGTTGATTGGGCATCATGCCTTAATACTAGGAGATCCATTACATGGTATTTGGTCTTCTTTGGTGCCTCTCTTATCTCCTAGAAATAAAAGAAACAACAGACAATTTCCAGAAGTTCTGTAGAAGCTGAGTACAAAAGTATGGCTTCTGCTATGGCAGAAGTGGTTTGGTTGTCTGGTTTGTTCACTGAACTGAGTATTACATTGCATTTTCCTATTCCTTTATTCTGTGACAACAAGTATGCTATCCAAATCGCTGCAAATAATGTTTTCCATGAACATACGAAACACATCGACATTGACTGTCATTTTATCCAGGAGAAGGTGCAACAAGGTCTAGTTTCTACTATCTATGTTCCTACTGCAGATCAACCTGCTGATGTACTGACAAAGAGTTTAACTCAGGGTCATGATACTTATTTGGTGTCCAAGCTAGGACTGAAAAACTTGTTTTCAGTACTTAGCTTGCGGGGGGGTGTTGAGTGTAGTCAAGAAGTGGCTGCTGCTCGAGATATGCAGCAGCACCACAAGTCACATGCAGCAGCAACACAGCAGATGCAACTTGAGTGTGGTCGAGAAGTGCAGCAGCAACACCACAAGCTACATGCAGCAGTAACACAACACATCCCAGCCATACAGATACACAATCGATGGACTCTACTCCAGGGGATTATTTGCTAGAAGTTGTTATATTTGTTAGAGGCTGTTAGATTAGTTAGTAGTTGGTTTTGGTGGTTAGTTAGATATTTCTTTTTTACCCTTACCATTTCTATAAATGTAGCAAAAGTCTCACATTGTATAGTTAAGAGAAATACACGAAAAGCTTCCACAAGCTCCTCTCCTCTTATCTCGATTTCTCCCAATTGATGAATTCCTAGCATTCTAACAGCCCGTGGTAAAACACAGACGCGACACCATTTTTCTCCCACAACACAACTTTAGGTGACTTTTCATGTAAAACTTATACCATTAATTAAGAACATGACACCTAGCTAGTGAACAAGCTGCCCTGTCATTTTATTATGTGAACGTACAAACATACCGAACATTATTGGCACCTATGACTCGCTAAACAAGTTGACCTTTGAACTAGTCTTTAACATGTATGTCTTAATATCTCCAGAGTTTAAAAAGTTAACGGAGTTATTAAGGACAGTGATCCTTCAAGATTACGCGGTCAAAGCATATATATATATTTTTCTTCAATGGTTTTGCAATGATATTAATAGTTTTCGAACAAAAAAAATGGGTTCAGTTAATTAAATTCTGATTTAGTACTCTAGGTTCGCCACAACTTAAGATTGTTATGGTTAAGCAAACTAAAAACATGAAGTCCATTAAACATTTGAAAACTTAGCTCGGTAAAGCAGAGTGAGCAGCTTCTTTCTTTGCTACTGCTGTCATACCACAAAGAAGTCAAATAGCTGCACTTACTTCTTCCTTCAACCCTGAATAGAGCATATGCATCTCGGGATTCTCTCCATCTCAGAAGTGGATTCCCCTGCAAGGGTACTTGAGTACGACTACGGCTATGACAAGCTTATCGAAAGACCATAGGAGGACTCACTAGAATAGTTCTGGCTAATTCTGGGCTAGACATTGCTCTACATGATACTTATTATGTGGTTGCACATTTCCATTATGCACTTTCTATGGGAGCCATTTTTGCTTTATTTGCAGGATTTCACTATTGGGTAGGTAAAATCTTTGGTCGAACCTTTATGACTCGTTCCTTGAACTGGGCATTCAAAACCCTTATTATATAGAGGTTGTAGCCTCTTTTTTTATGTAAGAAATTGCGTGGCCACCCCGGATGTAGTCTATTATAGTAAGACGAGAAGGACGAATATTCCCAAAAGCTGATGAAATAGGTTTTCTTTATTGATTCAAAAAGGCCTCCTCGGGTCAAAGTGGATGTCCTAGAAAGAAGGCTCCATGACCTCCATATGCCTAATGCCACATAATATAAAATCTATAAAGAGCTACTCCGAGTTCTAGAAAATTTCCATAGGGATGGACGTTATCGCAGTCCTATAGGTGGTTGGTTGTTTTTAGGTTCTAGTACGCGCCATTCATATCTTCTTCATTCCGATTTAGTCTATATATAGTATTTCCTCCTTTCTTAATGGAAAGGAACCGAGTGTCATTAGCTAGCGTTTTCAAATACATTAATTATGAACATAAATTGTTGGAGAAAAAAATCACTTACGATTTTAAGTTCATAATAACAAATGCAATACCTTCTTCAGTTTTAAACCATCCGCCAAAATTTCATAATTTGGAAAGCTCTTTTATCGAAATCTAGTCTAGAAGTTTCTAAATGAAGCAATGCATGCAAATTTTGGTAACCTTTTAAATGGGAATCTAGCAACTTAAATATAGACTAGTGTCACGTTATTAGTATTCAACTAAGCGCATGTGCGTCACTTGACAACTTGCTCACGATTTTGCAATGTCAAATCAGTCTAAACTATTGCTCTCAAGATCACTAAGGAAATGACAGATTAGGAAGACAAGAGAAATTTGCAAAAATGAAGCTTTTATATTGTAGATAACTTGAATTATTTGCTTGATGATTTACAAATGAATGACTCTCCTATTTATACTACTCACCTAGGGACTAATATATAAATAATAATTATTGTACAAGTCCCTACATATTTATAAATAAGCCCCTATTCTAGAAATCTCTACACAACTACAGTATTCTAAGGACTTTCTATGCAAATCCATGAGATTCTAGGGTCTTTCAAGAGAAATCTTTGTATGTCTCTAGAATCTTCCCATAAGATCTAGCCTTCCTCTTATGTAACCATTCTGCATGGAAAATATATGTGCAAAGTGGCACCTAGGTGGCATGATGACATGTGGATCCTCACACTCCCCTCCAGCTGATGTTGTGACGACCTTGGCGCATAGCTGTTGCATAAACTCTCAAATCTTGTTTTTAAATAGCCACAAATCTTCGTATCATTCCCATGTGGTCTCCTCTGTTGATTTCCTCTGCTCAACCTTGTCTTGTTGGCATATAAGACAAAGTTGCACGTCACATCTATGTCCTCTCACATACGCGACCAATAGTAGACTAACCCAACCAAAGGCCTAGTGCGACATTGGCCTGGATGACCGACACTCAGGTTGTCATGACTCTTCTTTATAATACCCCATCTAATATCTCTAAATTTTGACACGTAGACCCTCCAATCGATGGTGAGAAATAGACTATCTTCCACCCAAAAATATCTCGTCTTTCCTTGGGTGGCTAACATCACGAGTTTCTTGGTTGTTGGGTCATATTGTTTGCTCTCTTTTATAGCCTCTCAAATGTCCCAACTTGTTGAAGTGATAGCGGTAAGCTCGGCCTTTCTACTCAAGACATTGGCCACGATGTTACCCTTATCCGATTTATACTCCAACTTAATTTTGTGATTCACCTCACGTCTAGTAGGGAATGGCTTAGGTAGCTCCTCGGGCATAACATCCTTGTTCTCCTCGAGCTTCTTATCTACGCAAGGCGACAATATCTCTTGGCTATTATTATCTTCCTCCAAATTTGCAATGGTTGCCATGAATGTCGGCTCCTCTTTCTTGAGCCCCTTGATAAGTTACATAGTTGAAGGTTGTTCTTAGCCCTGGACCCGTGGCATATTCACCGTAGGTACCATACAAGTTCTTTCTCACTCCAAAACTAAGAAACATTGGAGGTAGGGGTCTATCATCGCGTGACAATGTCTAAAGAATTCTCACTCCAGAACAATGTCAAAGATATCCATAGTAGTGGAGGTAAAGTTTGTCGTACCTTTCTAATTGCCTAATTTTATCCCAACGCCATTGGCTATACCACGAGCATTCTCTGGATCAATATTCACGGTCTTGATGTGAGCATAAATTGGAGAGAGCTTCAAATCTTATCTCTTTATTGTGACCTCGGTCATATATTATGAGTCACTCCAGTTTCCACCAATGTGTGAGTGAGCTTGTTGTTGATAGTGAGATCCATGTACTGGTTTCTATTATCATTAGGTTGGCTAGGTTGCTTGTTGACAACGCCACATAGTTTGATCATCCCTAACTGTGCAGTTCCCAAACTTTGTTCTTGCATTTGTACTGGCATAATATCTACAATTGGATTCAAAAAAGCATAGCCCTCGGGCAATTTGCCGAATAAAAAACTACTCGAATAAAGGGTCGAATTAAGACAGATACTGATATCCTTTCTGTTCACGAACCATAGCACTGAGGCTCTTTAAGTCGGGATAGTTCCTAAAGCCATGCGACCCTCCGCATATATAGCGTCCCTTTTCTTAGCTTGCACCTTCTTCTCAGCATAGCCCTGACGACCATTTTACTTCTTACCATCGAACTTGCTAGCATCTTGAGTCTTAGGGTATTGTTGCCACCTTTGACATTACTACCCCTTGACTCATTATATTTGCCTTTATCGTGGTTGTCATGCCTGGAGTTTATCAAAGACCCGACCTCCACTATGGCTTGGTCTATGTTTGTGACTTTACAGCGTTGCAACTCCTGCTTAGCCTAATTCTGCATATCATCCATGAAGTGGAAAAATAAGTCATCACTGGTCAGGTTGGGAATTTGAAGCATCAGGGTGGTGAACTCCTTAACATAGTTGTGTGTACTCCCTGTCTGCTTCAATTCCCTGAACTTATGGCTTGCCTTGTATAAGACATTATTTGGGAAATGCTTGAATTGGTCCCACATGCTAATGGCGCACAAATATATCTCAACATTAGTCACATTCCTTCCATCATAGCATGTCAGTCTTTGATAAGTACAACATAACATTGTTGGTCTTGGCCTCATCATCCCTCACTTTTCCATGCCTGAAATAGTTCTCCAAGTGTCGAAAAAAGTTCTCCACTTCTTGTGCATCACGAACCCCTTTGAATACTGGTGGCTTCGGAGCCTCGATCTTAGTCTCCCTCGTTACAACAATATTGATGGTTGCCTCGGTCACACCAGCGTTGACCTTCTCCTCGAGTTCCTATATCTTTGCCTTCATATTATCGATAATACTCAACGCTTCCGTGAGTCTGCACTCTAAGGTAGTGACAATTTTCTTTAACTCAAATTCCACCTTCTTATAACCTTCAAGTCATTCCAGACGCACTCAATTTCTTCAAGGGTATGCCCCTCAATAACATTAAAGGTACCTTCCACTTTCCCCAAACATTGGCCATCAATCTCGAGGGAGTCCATCCCCACGTTAACCTTCATAACCCACTCTTTACCGATCGAAACGTTCTCGGGTAGGACCTCCACATCATCCTCGCTCGCACTAGTGGTAGAAGGTTCTTAGGATGTAAGCCCTTCGTTTGGCACAACCTCGGGGGGTACCTCCTGGCTCTTGCTAACGACATTCTTCTTTTTGGTATGGCCCTTCTTTCCAGCAACATCCTGAGTGATGTTTCCTTGGGTGTTAGCAACATTGACTTCTCCGTCGTTTGCCATTTTCTTAGTATCAACCTTAGCTCTGATACCACGTTGTCATGTCCTTAGTCTTCAACTAAGCGCACGTACGACACTTGATAACTTGCTCATGTTCTTGCACAAGTTGCTCACGATCTTGCTATACCAAGTCAGCCTAAATTATTATTCTTAAGATCGCTAAGGAAATGGTAGATTAGGAAGACAAGAGAAATTTGCTAAAATGAAGCTTTTATATTGTAGAAAGCTTGAATTATTTGCTTGATGATTTACAAATGAATGACTCTCATATTGATACTACTCACCTAGGGGCTAGTATGTAAATAATAATTATTATACAAGTCCCTACATATTTACAAATAAGTCCCTAGTCTAAAATTTCTACACAACTAGAGTATTTTAAGGACTTTCTATGCAAATTAATGAGATTTTAGGTTCTTCCAAGGGAAATCTCCATGTCTCTAGAATCTTTTCACAATATCTAGCCTTCCTCTTTTGTAATCATTCCACGTGTGTCAAGTGTCACGCATGATGACATGTGGTCCTCACATTAGGAACTATGACAATTTAGTGAAGCCTTAAAGGGAAAATGCAATGAGAGTTATTTCGTGGCTTCATAACCTCTTCTCTACAAAGTATAAAGTATAATTTGTGAACAAGATGGAGGAAATTTATAATTTTGCCTACGGATTAGCCAATAAGAATTCAAAAATGTTAAAGTAATGAGCGCAAATAACACGCTGAATGAGAAGCAATTATCTCTTATATGACGTCAATTGCAACTTCTAGAGTTTGCAATTTCAATTACCGGACATAAATCAAGTTGATAAGAAAATATAATATATAACGTTACACACGAGTTATTGTAAATATTTATCTGAAATCAACAAACAAATGTGCGGACTATAAATATTGTGACTTTTTATTTTCTAACCAAAAAAAGAACACGTACTTGTTAGGCGTCAACTAGAAATTCAAAGTACATACCGCATTTTTCTGCTCTTTTTCCTCCTAACTTTCCCTATATAAATTCAAGAGACCCCTTCATTAATCTTCATCTCAAGAACCATAGTTCTTAAATTTATTATTTTCCTTGAGTTCATCAATCATCAATAAAACAATCCAATAAAATATCTCACAAAAAAACAAAGGAAAATAATAGAAATGGCTGCCACTATGAGATCCTCTTTGATTCTTTTCTTTGTTAGCACCCTTTTCCTTCAAGGCTCTTTAGGTACGTATTTTATATAATTGCATCATCTTTTTTATTTCTGTGAATACGTAGCATGCATGTTTTTATTTGCAATATCTAAAGTAGTTATAAATTTATTCCACAATCAGGCAGAACTACATGGTCTTTGTGCAAATAAAGTAAAAAAACAATTATTTGTACATATATAAATTGCTCAATCCCCTTGATGAATTTATTTAATAGTAGATTTTGATCATTTGGTTTGTTGGTTTTCTTAGGGAGTTTCATCTGTGAGGATTTGCCAACAAATGTGTGTGGCTTCGCGATAGCGACATCAGGGAAGAGGTGCTTATTAGAGAATTCAGCATGGAGTGATGGGAAGGTTGAGTATCAATGCAAGACATCTGAGGTTATTGTTGCAAACATGAAGGAACACATTGAGACAGATGAATGTGTGGATGCTTGTGGTGTTGACAGAAACTTTGTTGGGATTTCTTCTGATGCTCTTCTTGATTCTCAATTCACCTCCAAACTTTGCTCCCCTGCTTGTTACCAACATTGTGCCAACATTGTTGACCTTTACTTCAACTTAGCTGCTGGAGAAGGTAACAACATTGTTTATTTTGATCATTTCCATTTTCCGTTGCACTTTGTTTGACACTATTTATTATTAGTCATTTCCATATAGAATAACACATTTTTATATTTAAAATTTAGGTATTTATGTTTTAGTGTATTGGAAATGTGCAGGAGTGTATTTGTCCGACTTATGCAACAAGCAGAAGACCAGCCCACACCGTGCAATGATTGAGCTATCGAGCAATGGAGCTGCTCTTGAAGATGCAGCTGATGCTCCAGCTCCGTCCCCTGTTTCTTTCTAATTTATTCTTGCGCAAATTTGAAATTTAATGCATATACATACTGCAAACATTTGTTTTTCTTACAAAACATGTATCATCATTGTTATGTTTTCATACAATTAAAGAGGGATGTGAGGGGAATTTTGGTTCATTTCTAATTTTCCCTTTGGATTTGTTGAGAATTGTTCAGAGAGATATTTTTACATCAAAAGTGGAATGAATATTCTTATATTGGGATTGCATCAGTTGTCTCTTGTCTTCTTTAATTTACCTGATTTTTTCATGTTTTTTGTTTTGACAAAACGATAGAGGAAGTATTATCACAAATTTGGGACAATCCGAGTTTGAATTAAATTTACCCTTCCGAGTATTTCAAAAACACCACTAACAAGGTCAAATCCGAAGATAATTTTGACGTTAAAAACTTCATATTCGATATTTATATCAAACTCATTATATGTTGGAAGATACACAAATATCATTAACTATAGTTAATTAATGTGTATTTTTCTTTATTAAATTACTCAATTATTATAATATGTTACATTGGTTTGGTGTAAATACTTAAATGTAACTATTTACCAATTTCTATAGGGTAGTGTATATTAGCCCACAAGTAAAGGGGAAAAAGAAAAACTACTCCATCATCGGTAATATAGCATAAAGGAAATGACACCCTACCAAGTACCAATACGAGTTTATTGACCAATACGTACCACTACGTATACTCATAGTCCCATACCAACATAAGCACATAGCATGCCTAATATTTAGAAGTCACAACATTGTATTTTTCCAGAATGCAACAAAGACATATTCCTTGTTCATATATAGCATCATATCAAATCATAGTGCAAGAAAAATTCATGTAGCAATACTGAAGTGCAGATGTACAATTGTATAAGATGAAAGACACTTAGAGGGTGTTTGAATTGACTAATTTTAAGTGTTTTTTTGTTTTTAAACTCCTTTTACTTTTGGTGGTGTTTGTGAAAGATAAAAATTGCTTCTACGCATTTATTTTTAGGCCAGAAGAGTAGCTTTTAGCTTATGAACTACTTTTAAAAAACCAATCCAAACACCCTCTTAGTATATATCATGTCAAAAAGTCAAAATATGTCGCAAGAATGCTTAAGTGATGAGCACATAACGTAGTAATAAAAATAAGTTTGTGCCGAATAAAAAATACTTAGTAAACTATCGATCACACTATTGAGATCACTGTATCAATAACCAGGTGTCAAACGGAAGCTAATAAATCAAATTTTGGACAACGATAAATAAGACAATATAGAAAAATGCATTAAAAGAGACATAATAATTTAATGTGATTTAGTCAATTGACCTACATATAAGCAATTGACTAATATAATAAACAATACCAAATTATTAAACTCCCCTTAAACAAGACTCTCCAACCGTAAAGAACTACATTGTGGGATCCGGCTCCTCTCCATTTCCAATTTCATGTTTAGATGTATGACATTTGTCTATTTAAGAATCAAAGGTCTAGATTTATTTAATTAAACAAGGGTCCTAACCATGTTTAAGGATAGATACTAAAAACCAAAAATGGCGACCCGGATTTTAGGGGTCCTTGATGTCTGGAGCCTATAATATCGTTCGCACAAAAAGACGTCGAGTTCTATAGAAAATATTGAGGTTCTGGACTCTTGAGACATTACTAATCTTTGGCCAAAGTGTTGAGTAAGAGTAAAATGGAGAAGATGAAGACTAAGTGTGACAAAATATAGCACGGTATCGTGGTCAAATAGGATTAGGATTGTAATTAAACTAGTGTACAGATTTACCATAGTTGTAGAATTCTTGTACAAGTATGATTAGGATTTAGAAGTATAGTATGAATATGATTTTCTATATTTGGAGATTGTAACTTGTATATATACCCCATTCATTAATGAAAATAATCAAGTGATTATTTCTTTCATGGTATCAGAAGTCTAGGACTAAACCTTCTCCCAAAAACTCTTCCGCTCCTCTTTTTTTTTTGTCTTAGTTTCCGAGACCACTTCTCGGTTTCCGACACTGTTTTTTCTCCTCTCTTCCAAATATTTCTTCTCAATCCCCAATTCACCTATTATTCTTGCGATATGTCTACATCAAAGAATATGTTTTATCCGAACCTTACATTTTCCAACATTAAGAACCACATTTATATTGTTCTTTAACTGGAAAACGTCCAATATGCGACGTGAGCAGAATTACTCAAAAATCACACACGCTCGCATCAAGTTCTCCATCACATAATTTCCTCGGTACCTGGCGAGGAGAAGGTGCCTACCCCCGAGGATAATCCTATGTTACGGACAACCCTTGATACTACCGTTCCACAGTGAATTTATTCCATGATCTCTACAGACCTCTTGCAGACGATTATTGAACCTGACGCTACGACTATGGCTACTTGAAATAGGATGCGTGATATATTTCAATATAACAAAAATTCATGTGTTGTCACTATTGAGAAGGAATTTTCTCATGTCAACATGGAAGATTTTTCTAACATCTCGGCCTATTGTAAAAGGCTGAAAGAATTGGCACACCAACTCTGCAACGTTAGTGCGCCCATTATCAATGATCGTCTTGTTATTCAAATGGTTGCAGGCCTATCTGAGGCCTATAATGATGCTGGTACACTACTTCGTCAAAGTAATCATCTGCCTCCATTTTATCAGGCTCGTTCCATGCTCACGTTAAAAGAAGCCGATTTGGCTAAAAAGGCGGCTACCGGAGCACATTCCGTCGTAATGATGACCACGTAAGATGACCCTCACTTCTTTTCCAAAAATTCGGGTCAAAATTGTAATAACGATGGTGGCAAAAAGGGTCAAAATCATAAAAATAATGGCAAAAACCACAGTGGCAATCGAGGTGGTAACGGCGGTGGAGGGGCAGGACATAACAATGGCGTCAACAACAATGGACCTCAGAGCATTGGGCCGCAAGCCACATGGCCCCTCTAGTGGGCCAGTGGCCATTGGACCAACATCCCCTACAGCCAATACTACTTGACTGCTCCCTATCTCGAAAATTAGGCCACATCCCAAAGAATACCCAGTGCCTGGCCCGACAAAATAGTGGCTTCCGATACGGCAGTGGACCGGGTCAAAACAGTGGCTTCCGACCCCTATACCTATAGATATTGAGGCCGCAATGCATACACTTGGCTTAAATCTCCCGGATGCAAATTGGTATATGGACATCGGAGACACTTCTCATATGACATCCGACCAAGGTACTATCTCATCTTATTTTAATTTGAGCAAATATTGTGGCATTGTTGTTGGTAATAGAAATTCAATTCTAATTTATGGTTATGGTCACACAAATCTATCTTCCCCACATCCACCTCTAGTCTTGAAAAATGTTCTTCATGCCCCTCACTTAATTAATAATTTAGTGTATGTCCGAAAATTCACTATTAATAATTGGGTGTCTATTAATTTGATCCTTTTGGGTTTTCTGTAAAGGATTTCAAGACGGAAATACGTCTAATGAGATGCACTAGTAGGGGAGAGCTTTATCCTATTGTTAGGTGTATTTTGTATACATTTTTTGAGTCATTTTTAGTTAGTATTTTTCTCATTTCATTTGTGTTTAGTATAGTATTGTGATTGTTTTTCTTTCTTTTGAGTCACAGCGGTCATAAATAGAGAAACGTCAAAAAGAAGATGAAATGAGCTTATTAGAGATGGAATTGCACACTAAAAGGGTCAAGAAACGGCTTCAGTCCAGGAAGTATAGAAGAAATCGACGAAGTCCCATTTAAAAAAGGACAAGGTTTCGGAAAATATTTGTCGCAGATTTTTGCACCGCTGCCAAAAGATCTCGCGATTTCGTGTCACATAGGACTTCCGCATCGCTGCCGACGCGGAATTTTACAGATCCGAGCCGAAATTGGACAGGGGTATAAGGGTCCAAATCAATATAGTTTATAAGTATAAAACCCTATACCCTAGGTCATATTATTCATTCTACTTTGAGGCATCTTGTACATATTCCACAATTCTACTTTGGAGGATAGAAAAGGAGGCAAGACAAGATTGGAGACCTAGTTCAAGTTATTTTCTTTTCTCTTTTCTTTGTTTTATTTCAGTTCATGTTGGATTCTGTATTAGTTCTTAGCGTGACTATGGCTATGAGCTAAACACTCTATTAGGGCTTTCCTTATGAATCGCTTGAAACTGTTATTCATGAATTAATGCAATAGTTTGATTTCTTCTTAGCTTGATTAAGATTTAGTCAATATTTGGTATGAAATGTTTGATAATTAATTGATCACTAGTTATCATAACCTATATGATTTCGAATCAAAAACCGAGAGGAGAGATTTAGATATGTTGTAATTGACTAGACATAGGTTAAAATCGCGGACGAAATTACCCTGATACTTGTGTAGCATTATTGGTTACTGTTCTTAATCCTCCTATGTGGTAATCCTATCATAGAAATATATAAGGGTTCTGCACTGGGGTTGAGTTATTATATGTCCTAACCGGAAATAAGACAGTCTAGTTAACCGCTATCTTAACGAAGAAGAACAAGAATCATTGTAGTTGCATTAAGGATTGAATAGAGTGGATAGTCGAGGATTTTGGAAGGCCTAATTCCTTCATAACTGATTTAAACCAAAGCATTATCATAGTTAGTTTATTTTCTGCAATTACTTAGCCTTAGTTATTAGATAAAAATACAAATCAATTAACGTTCACCAAATAGAAACCATAGCTTAGATAATCGGTACTTGATAACCAGTCTCTGAGGACGATATTCGGTCTTACCAGACTATATTACTTGTCAATGATGTGTGCGCTTGCGTGAGCATTCGAAATATCGTTAACAAGTTTTTGGCGCCGTTGTCGGGGACTGGCGTACTTTCAATGTCGAATTATCGAATCTTAATTCTAATTTGGTTTGTATATATTCGGTTATGTTATTTTATTTCTAATTTGGTTGCTCCAGGAACAAGTTTCTAACTTGTTCTGCGAGCATCTTTTTATCACTTTTTGTTGTTTTTCTTATTTTGTAGGTAAAGTTGAACAAAAAAAAATGGACTACTACTACTATCAGGGGCAGTGGAATCATCAACAACAGCCTAACCCACATGTTCAACAGGAAGATCAAAATGAGTTGCAGACAGCCATACTCAGGCTCACCAAGTGCCAGACTCAGTTTATGGCTGAGACAAATGTGTCCGTCAAAAATTTGGAGACAGAAATAGGGCAGCTGATTGATATGGTGAGCAACGTACCGCAAGAAAATCTGTCTAGCGATATAATTGTGGGGAGTGATAAGCAGAGTGAGGAACCTGAACCACAACAAGCTGTTGAGAATGATAATGAATTGAGAGAGATAGTTGGTGTAGAGAAAGAAGAGGTTACTAAGATCCAACTTTTCACCTTTTTGGATTCCTTAGAATTTCTTTTTCCTATACCCGTTGCAGAAGAGACACCACCAACTACCATTGCTGAGCCCCAACCATAAAGTCCATACCCTCAAGGGCACCCCCAAAAGTTGAGAGATGTAGGGAGTTTCACTGATCCCTACATTATAGAGAGCCTAGAAGACAAGTCTGCCTTGTGTAATTGGGGGATAATCTTAGATATGAGGCCCTTGTTTGAAAAAAGTGTTGTAGAAAAAGTGAGACTTGCAACAATGACTGTGCGAATTGCAAGTAGTTCGCAGAAAAATCCAATGGGCACTAGTAAAGGTTAACTGTGTCCGGCTAAAAGACGTTAAAGACAGCGCTTGTTGGGAGGCAGCCCAATGTTTTTAATTATGTAAGTTTAATTTTTGTTTTAGTTTGTTTTATTTTATATTGAACAGTCTCACGATCTTGGGTTTTGTCTTATGTTTTGATGGCAGGTGGACTAGGGACTGCCCCTAAGGGGGAAATAATCAAAAGCGCCGAAACTTCAGAAAGCCCAAAAGATGTGCAATTTTCAAAATCTCATCCCAGACCTCCGTTATGATCGCTGTGTTGTGTCAGTAAGTTGTCCCTTATTTTTAGTCTTCATACATGAGGGACAATGTGTCGTTTAAGTTTGGAGGGATCTTAGTTTGTTTTGTGTGTCTGTTTTTGAGTCTTTTTTATTGTCTTTTTGTTTGTTCTATGTGTTTTGTGAGTCTATTTTTTTTGGATCAAGCATGTTGTAATTGCTAAAGACATTGAATGGATAAAGTGGGATAATGTAATGGAATTGAAAGCAACATTTTGTGTGTTTAAGTTAGATATGCCAAAAATTCATGACATCTAACTGATGATCTTTAATGTGTATGTATATGATTAGTGGAGAATAACAAGTAAACAGGTCTATAGCATTTTGGGAAAGATGGAATGAAATTGACATGCATATGTTAGGTGTTTATGTTCCATTGATTATGATCTAAGTGAATTTGCGAAATATCTAATTTGAAATTCTAGATTGCTGATTATTCATGATATATATGTTCTAACATATTATCACATATTTCATCCATGATTTTGAAGAAGCATTGATATAGTTACTTGATCAATTTCATAGAGTCTTCGTTTATTTTGTTTTTGTCTTGTGCTTTACTCGAGGGCGAGTAAAGTTTAAGTTTGAGGTATTTGTAAGGTGTATTTTGTATACACTTTTTGAGTCATTTTTAGTTAGTATTTTACTCATTTCATTTCTGTTTAGTATAGTATTGTGGTTGTTTTTCTTTCTTTTGAGTCACAACGGTCATAAATGGAGAAACGTCAAAAAGAAGATGAAATGAGCTTATATGAGATGGAATTGCATACTAAAAGGGCCAAGAAATGAAGCCTAAGAAGTCCCGTGAAGTATAGAAGAAATCAGAAGAAATCCGAACGAGAAAAGGACAAGGTTTCGAAAAATATTTGCTATAGTACTTTCGCATCATGCGCCAAAAGATCCACGACCAGTTACATAGACTTAGATCATGCGTGCCATTCTGCAGGACCGCAGTGCCGACGCGGAATTTTGCAGATCTGAATTCATGTTATATATGTTCTTGCATATTATCTCAACTGACGTTCATGTATTTCTAAGTCTTTGTACAGCTGTTTGATTTGAGTCTTTGAGTCTTTTATTTTTGTGTCTTTGTTTTTGTTTTGATTTTTGCTCGAGGGCGAGCAAATGTTAAGTTTGGGGGTGTTTGTTAGGCATATTTTGTATACGCCTTTTGTGTCATTTTTAGTTGGTATTGTACTCGTTTTTGTTGTGTTTGATATAGTAGTAGTTTTTTTTTTTGAGTCACAGCGGTGCAAAAAGGCAAAATAGCAAAAAGGAGCGAAAAGTGGGCATAAAAGGAGGGTCCCGAGGCAAAAAGGTCGAAAACTGGAGATTCGGGCAAAGGCAAAGCACCACCGCGGTACCATCAGCAGGATCGCGGTGCTGAAACTACTGAGAAGCTGCAGGACTTTAGGCACCGCGGTGCCGAGTCAGAAAAATCACATCTTGGGCCGAAATTTGACACGTTTTCAGGATCCACAATGCAACATTTTCCCAACTATATAATTCCTAAAACTCTGACCTTATGGGTCAGCTGGGAATCCTTGTACATATTCCACAATACAACTCTTGGAGGTATCAAGATTGGAGACCTAGTTCAAGTTTTTTTTTTCTCCTTTCTTTGTTTTATTTCAGTTCATGTTGGATTCTGTATTAGTTCTTAGCGTGACTATGGCTAGGAGCTAAACACTCTATTAGGGTTTTCCTTATGAATCGCTTGAAACTGTTATTCATGAATTAATGCAGTAGTTTTATTTCTTCTTCACTTGATTAAGATTTAGTCAATATTTGGTATGAATGTTTGATAATTAATTGATCACTAATTATCATAACCTGTATGATTTCGAATCAAAAGACGAAAGGAGATTGGATATGTTGTAATTGACTAGACAAAGGTTAAAATCGCGGACGAAAGTACCCCGATACTTGTGTAGCATTATAGGTTACTGTTCTTAATCCTCCTATGTGATAAATCCTATCATAAAAATATAGAAGGGTTCTGCACTGGGGTTGAGCAATTATATGTCCTAACCAGAATATAAGACAGTCTTGTTAACCGCTATCTTAACGAAGAAGAAGAATCATTCTAGTCGCATTAAGGATTGAATAAAGTGGATAATCGAGGATTTTGGAAGCCCTATCTCCATCATAACTGATTAAACCTAAGTAATTTAGCTTAATTTCTGCATTTAGTCTTAACTATTAGATAAAAATACAAAGAAATTAACGTTCATCAAATAGAAACCATAGCTTAGATAATCAGTACTTGATAACCAGTCTCTGAGGACGATATTCGGTCTTACCAGACTATATTACATGTGAACGATAAGTACGCTTGCGTGAGCATTCGAAATATCGCTAACAAGTTTTTAACACCACCAAACTTAACTTTTGCTCGCCCTCGAGCAAAGATCAAAACAAAAACAAAAACACAAAAATAAAAACTCAAAGACTCAAATCAAGCAGCTGCACAAAGACTTAGAAACACATGAACGTCAGTTGGGATAATATGCAGGAACAGATATAGCATGAATTCAACAATCTAGAATTTCAAGTCAGATATTTCGCAAATTCATTTCAATCACAAGTAATGGAAGCATGAATATCTACCCTATGCATGTCAATTTTATTTAGTCTACGGGTCTGTGTACTTGCTATTCTCCACTAATCATAGACATACATACTAGAGATCTTCAGGACTTTTCAGGGTTGTAATGTAGGCTTAGGCAGGGGTAGGTAAAAGTCGGCATTTAGGCTCAAATTACATACCATAAGCGTTGTTCTCATTCAACCATTTTGTCCTTCTTCTTGGTATTCTTTTTCAGTTCATACATATCGTTCCCTTCTTCTCTTTTTTAGAGCATGAAACACATTCACATAGGCACCCCCAAACTTAAGCTTTAGCATATATATTGTTTTTATTAGGGTGCATCAATTTTTCACTCTCTTTTGTATTTCTTTTTTTTTCACACTTCTTCATCCCAATTTTTTTCAATTACTGCTTATGGCACACAAGATAATCATAGGGTGTCAAAGAAATAACTTATTTTAGGCTCAAAGGGCTTGACTAGGGATACAATTTATTGCAAGGTAGGTAATGAATGGTAAGAAGGGCTAACAAAGAAATGCCTGAATCATCTCCCTAACATATACATTTTAACTATTTCGGCTCAAATAACAAGCAAGCAGACTTCACAAACATTTTTCAATTGACAACACATAGGCTAAGCATCAAATATTCCAAATAATCAGATTTTCATGAATTTTTGGCATATCTAACTTAAGCACACAGATTTTAGCTTCTCATTCCATTACAGTATCTCACTTAGTTCACTAGGCATTCCAAATAAGCACAGCATGCATGATTTATAAAAAAAATTGACTCACATAAAACACAAAAGACTCAGAAAAATAAAATAAAATGAAAACTCTCCCCCCCCCCCCCAAACTTAAACTACACATTATCCCAAATGTGTAAAAGACTCAAAAATTAAAATGGGATGACTTACAGACATACAGCGGCTCAAAATGGTGGTAATGGCGGTAGATACTTCATTGTGACGGTATCTGTGGGAGGAGAATTGGTGATTCAGGGCCTCTTTTTTTTCGGAAATCGCTATCGGCACCGTGTGTTCTGCATAGTGGCACCGCGGTGCCTATATTCCTGCGACCTCTCTGATTTTCTGGCACCGCGGTGCTGAATGATGGCACCGCGGTGCTGAAACTCCTGATTCTGTGTTTTCCAGCGTTTTTCCCTGCTTCATGTCCCATTCCTTCACCTGGCATCACAACACAACAAAAGTATCAAAGTGAGACTGTTCTATTTAAACTAAATTGTATAATTTAAACATTGGGTTGCCTCCCAAGTAGAGCTGTCTTTAACGTCTTGTAGTCGGACGCAGGTTACTCATTAAATCATTGGGGTATTTTAACCCCACAGCCTATCCATTTCAAAATCCTCCTCCTCCTCTTTCTCGCTCTGTTTTTCTTTTTCACAGGAGGGGGTTCATCAAGCCTTACCTGTTCGACGGCTTCCATGGCATTCATTTTTGTTTCAGCATTCTTGCTGACTTGTGGGTTCACCGCTGTATGAATGATCTCCCTAGCTTTGGCCTGTGTTGGCTGAACTGATGTGTCATATGTGCTGACTGCAAAACACTTGTTGATGGCTCGGGATTAAATGGTGGAATTGAACACTTTGAACACTATCTCTTCCTCCTGAACCCTTAGTCTCATTTCTCCCTTTTTTACATCAATCGGGGCTCTCCCACTGCAAGGAATGGTCTCCCCAAAATGATGGGTATTTCATCATCTTCCTTCATATCAAGAATGAGGGTCTGTTGGGAAGAAGAACTTTTCCACCTTGACCAGCACATCTTCTATTATGCCTCTAGGGTGCACTACGGTTCGGTCGGCCAACTGCAAATTCACTGTGGTTGGTTTGGCTTCTCCCAAACCCAATTTTTTGAAGACAAACAGAGGCATGAGATTGATACTGGCCCCTAGATCACATAGCGCCTTGTTGCATGTCACCTTACCAATAGTGCAGGGCAAGGTGAAGCTCCCTGGATCCTTCAGCTTAAGAGGCAGTTTCTTTCGCAGGATGGCACTCCACTCCTCTGTCAAAGATATTATCTCATAATCCGCTAGCCTTCTCTTTTTTCCAAGTATCTCATTCATGAATTTAAAGTATGCTGGCATCTGTTCTAGTGCTTCAATGAAGGGTATATTTATGTGAAGCTTATGAACACCTCCAAAAACTTGAAGAACTGCTTGTCAATTGCCTTTTTTTTAACCTCTGAGGGTAAAGGATTATATCAACGTACTCCCTCAAAGGTGTTCGTAGAGTTGTCTCAACTGTAGGGCGGTCCCCAGTGACCCCTCATTCTCCACCTCATCTGTTTTCTCACACTCCTTCTCACTTACCTCTGCGGGCTGGGGAGCAACCTGCTCCAACTGCTTTCCACTCCTCAACAATACTGATTGACATTGCTCTCTAGGATTTACCTCTGTATTGCTTGGGAGAGTGCCCTACGGCCTGTTGGTTGCCATGTTTGCCAGTTGTCCAACCTGTGTTTCCAGGTTCCTGAGAGCGGACCTGGTTTCAGATATGAACTGATTCTGCGAATTGGTGAGTGTCAGCACGCAGCCTCTCGCTCATCAAAGCCTCGTCATTGATAGGTGGTCTAAACTGCTGGGATGAAGTGGCCTGATTTTGCACTTGTTGATTCTGGTAACCACCTTGATATGGTTGCTCCTGAGGCTGATCGTTCCTCTACGAAAAGTTTGGGTGATTTCTCCACCCTGGGTTGTATGTGTTGGAATTATAAGGCCTCTGAAAGTTCCCAACCACCTGTACGTGCTCCATTGGCACATTATTATGGTCCACCATTGTGCATCTGTCAAAGGAATGCGGTCCACCACAAATCTCGCAATTCACTGGCATTTGGACTGCATTCACAGACATGGTGTTCTGCTGCGGTTGCTTCGTTAGAAGGGCCACCTGTGCATTCAAGGCAGTGATGGCATCTATTTCATGTATGTCCATAGTCTTCCTGCTATTCACTGACCTGTCATCTGCCCCTTGATGATTGTTGGCAGTCATATATTCTAGTAAGTCATGTGCCTCATTGACACTCTTTCTCATGAACGCTCTACCTGCTGCAGCATCAATGATGGTACGTGTAGTACCACTCAATCCATTATAAAAAATGTGGACCAACATCTACTTCTATATGTCATGATGTAGGCACTTCCTTTGCAAATCCTTGAATCGCTCTCATGCATTATAGAGCGACTCACCATCCACCTGGTAGTAATTGTTCAGCTCTCCCCTTAACTTTGCAGCCTTGAATCGCTCTCATGCATGAATGTGCTCAAACGCATTATACGATACATCCAGGGCACACTTGATTATGGCTTACATTTATATTCATCATTTGTCTCTACACTTGTGTCTTATATTGATGTTGATTGGGGTGGCTGTCCTGATATCAGGTGCTCAACATCTGGTTATTGTATATTTCTTGGAGATAACTTGGTCTCATGGTCTACAAAACGCCAGGCTACATTATCGTGATCCAGTGCAGAGGTCGAGTATCGAGGAGTAGCAAATGTGGTGTCTGAATCATGTTGGTTGCGTAATATTCTACTAAAACTTCAATTTCCTATTAAGAAAGTTATCTTGGTCTACTATGATAATGTTAGTGCAGTCTATCTATCTGAAAGTCTTATTCAACATCAGCGCACTAAATATATCAAGATGGATATTCACTTTGTTCGCGAAAAACTAGTGATTCGTGGTGACAACTGGCCGTCAACTTCGGCGGCGACAAACAACAGAAAGAGAGAGGTAGAGAGAGAGAAGCACAACATAGATGGGGAGGGAAGGGGCGTCTTTGTGGCGGCGGCGTGGAGGTGTGGAGAAAACCTGAAGAAAGAAGAAATAAAAAATGGAAAAATAGGCAAAATAATGTCTTTCACGTGCGTCTCTTGCGTGTATTACACACACTTTGCCATATCAGCAAATGTTTAATAGATACAAATTTTTAGGAGGGTAGGTGTTCAATCGAAACAAGCCTCATGTGAGGTGGCTATGCGGAATGTGTGGACAACTTTAGGGGACCGCTTAAGCCATATACATACTATCACACATGACACCAATATCTTTTTCTAGGTCACCTCAAGGCTTGTGACATGGCTC
This sequence comes from Przewalskia tangutica, assembly GCA_029844215.1. Taxonomy (NCBI): domain Eukaryota; kingdom Viridiplantae; phylum Streptophyta; class Magnoliopsida; order Solanales; family Solanaceae; genus Przewalskia; species Przewalskia tangutica. Next base: position 111,337,677 of record CM056730.1, read on the forward strand.
TACCTTTATTAGGTCACCTCAAGGCTTTTGGAGATTTAAATTTAAATTGGCCCAACCCTTTCTTTTGGGCCACCACAAGATATTGGGCAACAATTTCATTCTCACATTGGCCCGACCCTTCCTTTTGGGTCACTGCAAGACTTGTGGGATTCATGTGTCACAATAGCACATCAACTCAATCAAGAGACATCAACAAGGAGCCAAATATCATCAACATAATCATCATTAAAACATAAAGAGGCCACATTAAACAATTCAAAGCTCCGAAAGTGTCGAAGTACATCATTTCAACATTTACGTCGTAAGTTGCATGGTTAACATTCAATTCATTTGTAAAACATGGTGAGTCAAGCACCTGCTCGTCTCCACAAACACTTGACCACGAACATATCATCCATATATTGTACAATACATATGCGAAAATTTTGTGCAAGGATGTGTTTACCTAGAAGCTAAGGCCAATCAATTTGCATTGTTCTAAGTAATCGGATCCACTACGGCAAAAAAATACCAGTCATATAAGACTTTGTTACAACTTGAGAATTATAATAGAATAAAAAAGAGTAATTGCATCCACAAAAATTATAGAAAACGAACCAAGTCATTGGCCAAACAATTTATAGATCATACCGCAATCTCCTCCCATATATCTCCCTATATAAGTTCAATAAACCCCTCCATTCTCCCTCGTCTCTTCTTCTCCCCTTAATCTTCATTAACACAAAACCAAAAAAAAGTTAAAAAAAATAAAAATTAATCCCCCAGAGAACAAAGAAAAAGATAGAATTAAATGGCTGCTGCTATGATTCTTTTCTTTGCTATAGCCCTTTTCCTCCAAGGAACTTTGGGTACGTACTCTATATCTAACTATATTCTTCTTACTCACGCACACAATATATTCACATCATATATAACGATTTACAAAAAAAAAATCATATAATGATTGTTTCCAGAATTATATTGGATCGTAACATTCATGCATTTTTTTTCTAAATTAAAACCAATGCATGTACGTAGTTAAATTCATTCCACGTGGAGTTAACGTGATCACAACATCTGCATTTGCATTATGTGATCATATTATTTAAAAGGTTAATAAGATATTAGACTTAATTATATTGAATTGAGTGAACATAACATTTACTATAAGCAGTTGTTCGAAGAGAACACACTTATGAAGTAGTACTTTAATATAGTATATCTTACTAATACATATTGCTCATGATGTGTTGATTTGTTCAAATATTAATCATCTCAGGGGATTTCGTTTGCGAGGAATTGCCTACAAATGTTTGTGCATTCGCCATCGCAATATCAGGGAAGAGGTGTTTGTTGGAAAACTCAGCAGCCAACAATGGGAAGGTTGAGTATCAATGCAAGACATCTGAGGTTATTGTTGCAAACATGAAGGAACACATTGAGACATTTAACGTGTTGATGCCAGGTGTTGATGAAACTTTGTTGGGATTTCTTCTGATGCTCTTCTTGATTCTCAATTCACCTCCAAACTTTGCTCCCCTGCTTGTTACCAACATTGTGCCAACATTGTTGACCTTTACTTCAACTTAGCTGCTGGAGAAGGTAACAACATTGTTTATTTTGATCATTTCCATTTTCCGTTGCACTTTGTTTGACACTATTTATTATTAGTCATTTCCATATAGAATAACACATTTTTATATTTAAAATTTAGGTATTTATGTTTTAGTGTATTGAAAATGTGCAGGAGTGTATTTGTCCGACTTATGCAACAAGCAGAAGACCAGCCCACACCGTGCAATGATTGAGCTATCGAGCAATGAGTCGCTTGAAGATGCGGTGATGCTCCAAATTGGCCCCTGTTTCTTTCTAATTTATTCTTGCGCAAATTTGAAATTTAATGCATATACATACTGCAACATTTGTTTTTCTTACAAAACATGTATCATCATTGTTATGTTTTCATACAATTAAAGAGGGATGTGGGGGGAATTTTGGTTCATTTCTAATTTTCCCTTTGGATTTGTTGAGAATTGTTCCGAGAGATATTTTTACGTCAAAAGTTGAATGAATATTCTTATATTGGGATTGCATCAGTTGTCTCTTGTCTTCTTTAATTTACCTGGTTTTTTCATGTTTTTTGTTTTGACAAAACGATAGAGGAAGTATTATCACAAATTTGGGACAATCCGAGTTTGAATTAAATTTACCCTTCCGAGTATTTCAAAAACACCACTAATAAGGTCAAATCCGAAGATAATTTTGACGCTAAAAACTTCATATTCGATATTTATATCAAACTCATTATATGTTGGAAGATACACAAATATCATTAACTGTAGTTAATTAATGTGTATTTTTCTTTATTAAATTACTCAATTATTATAATATGTTACATTGGTTTGGTGTAAATACTTAAATGTAACTATTTACCAATTTCTATAGGGGAAAAACTACTCCATCATCGGTAATATAGCATAAAGGAAATGACACCCTACCAAGTACCAATACGAGTTTATTGACCAATACGTACCACTACGTATACTCATAGTCCCATACCAACATAAGCACATAGCATGCCTAATATTTAGAAGTCACAACATTGTATTTTTCCAGAATGCAACAAAGACATATTCCTTGTTCATATATAGCATCATATCAAATCATAGTGCAAGAAAAATTCATGTAGCAATACTGAAGTGCAGATGTACAACTGTATAAGATGAAAGACACTTAGCGGGTGTTTGAATTGACTAATTTTAAGTGTTTTTTTTGTTTTTAAACTCCTTTTACTTTTGGTGGTGTTTGTGAAAGATAAAAATTGCTTCTAATCATTTATTTTTAGGCCAGAAGAGTAGCTTTTAGCTTATGAACTACTTTTAAAAAACCAATCCAAACACCCTCTTAGTATATATCATGTCAAAAAGTCAAAATATGTCGCAAGAATGTTTAAGTGATGAGCACATAACGTAGTAATAAAAATAAGTTTGTGCCGAATAAAAAATACTTAGTAAACTATCGATCACACTATTGAGATCACTGTATCAATAACCAGGTGTCAAACGGAAGCTAATAAATCAAATTTTGGACAACGATAAATAAGACAATATAAAAAAATGCATTAAAAAAGATATAATAATTTAATGTGATTTAGTCAATTGACCTACATATAAGCAATTGACTAATATAATAAACAATACCAAATTATTAAACTCCCCTTAAGAACTACATTGTGGGATCCGGCTCCTCTCCATTTCCAATTTCATGTTTAGATGTATGACATTTGTCTATTTAAGAATCAAAGGTCTATATTTATTTAATTAAACAAGGGTCCTAACCATGTTTAAGGATAGATACTAAAAACCAAAAATGGTGACCCGGATTTTAGGGGTCCTTGATGTCTGGAGCCTATAATATCGTTCGCACAAAAAGACGTCGAGTTCTATAGGAAATATTGAGGTTCTGGACTCTTGAGACATTACTAATCTTTGGCCAAAGTGTTGAGTAAGAGTAAAATGGAGAAGATGAAGACTAAGTGTGATAAAATATAGCACGGTATCGTGGTCAAATAGGATTAGGATTGTAATTAAACTAGTGTACAAATTTACCATAGTTGTAGAATTCTTGTACAAGTATGATTAGGATTTAGAAGTATAGTATGAATATGATTTTCTATATTTGGAGATTGTAACTTGTATATATATCTCATTCATTAATGAAAATAATCAAGTGATTATTTCTTTCATGGTATCAGAAGTCTAGGACTAAATTACCTTCTCCCAAAAATCTTCCGCTCCTTTTTTTTTTGTCTTAGTTTCCGAGACCACTTCTCGGTTTCCGACACTGTTTTTTCTACTCTCTTCCAAATATTTCTTCTCAATCCCCAATTCACCTATTATTCTTGCGATATGTCTACATCAAAGAATATGTTTTATCCGAACCTTACAATTTCCAACATTAAGAACCACATCTATATTGTTCTTTAACTGAAAAACGTCCAATATGCGACGTGGGCAGAATTACTCAAAAATCACACACGCTCGCATCAAGTTCTCCATCACATAATTTCCTCGGTACCTGGCGAGGAGAAGGTGCCTACCCCCGAGGATAATCCTATGTTACGGACAACCCTTGGTACTACCGTTCCACAGTGAATTTATTCCATGATCTCTACAGACCTCTTGCAGACGGTTATTGAACCTGACGCTACGACTATGGCTACTTGAAATAGGATGCATGATATATTTCAAGATAACAAAAATTCATGTGTTGTCACTCTTGAGAAGGAATTTTCTCATGTCAACATGGAAGATTTTTCTAACATCTCGGCCTATTGTAAAAGGCTGAAAGAATTGGCACACCAACTCTGCAACGTTAGTGCGCCCATTATCAATGATCGTCTTGTTATTTAAATGGTTGCAGGCCTATCTGAGGCCTATAATGATGCTGGTACACTACTTCGTCAAAGTAATCATCTGCCTCCATTTTATCAGGTTCGTTCCATGCTCACGTTAAAAGAAGCCGATTTGGCTAAAAAGACGGCTACCGGAGCACATTCCGTCGTAATGATGACCACGTCAGATGACCCTCACTTCTTTTCCAAAAATTCGGGTCAAAATTTTAATAACGATGGTGGAAAAAAGGGTCAAAATCATAAAAATAATGGCAAAAACCACAGTGGCAATCGAGGTGGTAACGACGGTGGTGGGGCAGGACATAACAGTGGCGTCAACAACAATGGACCTCAGAGCATTGGGTCGCAGGCCACATGGCCCCTCTAGTGGGCCAGTGGCCATTGGACCAACATCCCCTACATCCCATACTACTTGACTGCTCCCTATCTCGAAAATTAGGCCACATCCCAGCAACAGTCCAGGCCCAGTTTCTCCGGACAAAATAGTGCCTTCCGATACGGTAGTGGACCGGGTCAAAAAAGTGGCTTCCGACCCCGATACCTATAGATATTGAGGCCGCAATGCATACACTTGGCTTAAATCTCCCGGATGCAAATTGGTATATGGACATCAGAGACACTTCTCATATGACGTCCGACCAAGGTACTATCTCATCTTATTTTAATTTGAGCAAATATTGTGGCATTGTTGTTGGTAATAGAAATTCAATTCTAATTTATGGTTATGGCCACACAAATCTATCTTCCCCACATCCACCTCTAGTCTTGAAAAATGTTCTTCATGCCCCTCACTTAATTAATAATTTAGTGTATGTCCGAAAATTCACTATTAATAATTGGGTATCTATTAATTTTGATCCTTTTGGGTTTTCTGTAAAGGATTTCAAGACGGAAATACGTCTAATGAGATGCACTAGTAGGGGGTAGCTTTATCCTATTGTTAGGTGTATTTTGTATACACTTTTTGAGTCATTTTTAGTTAGTATTTTACTCATTTCATTTGTGTTTAGTATAGTATTGTGGTTCTTTTTCTTTCGTTTGAGTCACATCGGTCATAAATAGAGAAACGTCAAAAGGAAGATGAAATGAGCTTATTAGAGATGGAATTGCACACTAAAAGGGTCAAGAAATGAAGCCTAGTCCAGGGAAGTATAGAAGAAATCAGACGAAGTCCGGACGAAAAAAGGACAAGGTTTCGGAAAATATTTGCTGCAGTACTTTCGACACCGCGGTGCCAAAAGATCTGCGAGTTCAGGTTGGCTACAAGACTTCCGGCACCGCGGTGCCGACGCAGAATTTTACAGATGCGAGCCGAAATTGGATAGGGGTATAAGGGTCCAAAGCAATATAGTTTATAAGTATAAAACTCTATACCCTAGGTCATATTATTCATTCTACTTTGAGGCATCTTGTACATATTCCACAATTCTACTTTGGGGGATAGAAAAGGAGGCAAGATAAGATTGGAGACCTAGTTCAAGTTATTTTCTTTTCTCTTTTCTTTGTTTTATTTCAGTTCATGTTGGATTCTGTATTAGTTCTTAGCGTGACTATGACTATGAGCTAAACACTCTATTAGGGTTTTCCTTATGAATCGCTTGAAACTGTTATTCATGAATTAATGCAATAGTTTGATTTCTTATTAGCTTGATTAAGATTTAGTCAATATTTGATATGAAATGTTTGATAATTAATTGATCACTAGTTATCATAACCTATATGATTTCGAATAAAAAACCGAGAGGAGAGATTTAGATATGTTGTAATTGACTAGACATAGGTTAAAATCGCGGACGAAATTACCCTGATACTTGTGTAGCATTATTGGTTACTGTTCTTAATCCTCCTATGTGGTAAGTCCTATCATAGAAATATAGAAGGGTTCTGCACTGGGGTTGAGTTATTATATGTCCTAACCGGAATATAAGACAGTCTAGTTAACCGATATCTTAACGAAGAAGAACAATAATCATTCTAGTTGCATTAAGGATTGAATAGAGTGGATAGTCGAGGATTTTGGAAGCCATAATTCCTTCATAACTGATTTAAACCAAAGTATTATCATAGTTAGTTTATTTTCTGCAATTACTTAGCCTTAGCTATTAGATAAAAATACAAATCAATTAACGTTCACCAAATAGAAACCATAGCTTAGATAATCGGTACTTGATAACCAGTCTCTGAGGACGATATTCGGTCTTACCAGACTATATTACTTGTCAATGATGTGTGCGCTTGCGTGAGCATTCGAAATATCGCTAACAAGTTTTTAGCGCCGTTGTCGGGGAAGAAATGAAGCCTAAGAAGTCCCGTGAAGTATAGAAGAAATCAGAAGAAATCCGAACGAGAAAAGGACAAGGTTTCGGAAAATATTTGCTATAGTACTTTCGGCACCGCGGTGCCAAAAGATCCACGAATTCAGGTTGGCTACAGGACTTCCGGCACCGCGGTGCCATTCTGCAGGACCGCAGTGCCGACGCGAAATTTTGCAGATCTGAATTCATGTTATATCTGTTCTTGCATATTATCTCAACTGACGTTCATGTATTTCTAAGTCTTTGTGCAGCTGTTTGATTTAAGTCTTTGAGTCTTTTATTTTTGTGTCTTTGTTTTTGTTTTGATTTTTGCTCGAGGGCGAGTAAATGTTAAGTTTGGGGGTGTTTGTTAGGCATATTTTGTATACGCCTTTGGAGTTATTTTTAGTTGGTATTGTACTCGTTTTTGTTGTGTTTGGTATAGTAGTAGGTTTTTTTTAGTCAAAGCGGTGCAAAAAGGCAAAATAGCAAAAAGGAGCGAAAAGTGGGCATAAAAGGAGGGTCCCGAGGCAAAAAGGTCGAAAACTGGAGATTCGGGCAAAGGAAAAGCACCACCGCGGTACCATCAGCAGGACCGCGGTGCTGAAACTACTGAGAAGCTCCAGGACTTTAGGCACCGTGGTGCCGAGTCAGAAAAATCACGTTTTGAGCCGAAATTTGACACGTTTTCAGGGTCTACAATGCAACATTTTCCCAACTATATAATTCCTAAAACCCTGACCTTATGGGGCAGCTGGGAATCCTTGTACATATTCCACAACACAACTCTTGGAGGTATTAAGATTGGAGACCTAGTTCAAGTTTTTTTTTTCTCTTTTCTTTGTTTTATTTCACTTCATGTTGGATTCTGTATTAGTTCTTAGCGTGACTATGGCTAGGAGCTAAACACTCTATTAGGGTTTTCCTTATGAATCGCTTGAAACTGTTATTCATGAATTAATGCAGTAGTTTTATTTCTTCTTCACTTGATTAAGATTTAGTCAATATTTGGTGTGAATGTTTGATAATTAATTGATCACTAATTATCATAACCTATATGATTTCGAATCAAAAGCCGAAAGGAGATTGAATATGTTGTAATTGACTAGACATAGGTTAAAATCGCGGACCAAAGTACCCCGATACTTGTGTAGCATTATAGGTTACTGTTCTTAATCCTCCTATGTGATAAATCCTATCATAAAAATATAGAAGGGTTCTGCACTGGGGTTGAGCAATTATATGTCCTAACCGGAATATAAGACAGTCTTGTTAACCGCTATCTTAACGAAGAAGTAGAACCATTCTAGTCGCATTAAGGATTGAATAAAGTGGATAGTCGAGGATTTTGGAAGCCCTATCTCCATCATAACTGATTAAACCTAAGTAATTTAGTTTAATTTCTGCACTTAGTCTTAACTATTAGATAAAAATACAAAGAAATTAACGTTCACCAAATAGAAACCATAGCTTAGATAATCAGTACTTGATAACCAGTCTCTGAGGACGATATTCGGTCTTACCAGACTATATTACATGTGAACGATACGTACGCTTGCGTGAGCATTCGAAATATCGCTAACAAGTTTTTAACACCCCAAACTTAACTTTTGCTCGCCCTCGAGCAAAGATCAAAACAAAAACAAAGACACAAAAATAAAAGACTCAAAGACTCAAATCAAGCAGCTGCACAAAGACTTAGAAACACATGAACGTCAGTTAGAATAATATGCAGGAACAGATATAGCATGAATTCAGCAATCTAGAATTTCAAGTCAGATATTTCGCAAATTCATTTCAATCACAAGTAATGGAAGCATGAATATCTAACCTATGCATGTCGATTTTATTTAGTCTACGGGTCTGTGTACTTGTTATTCTCCACTAATCATAGACATGCATACTAGAGATCTTCAGGACTTTTCAGGGTTGTAATGTAGGCTTAGGCAGGGGTAGGTAAAAGTCGGCATTTAGGCTCAAATTTGTCACGACCCGACCTCGGGCCCGTGACTGGTGCCATACCCCGGGCACCCTAGTGATACAACATCAGAGAAAAACCAGCGGAAGTAACTCATAAACATGAAACAATATAAAATAAGAAACAGGCTAACCAAAATGGTTACCTTTCTGTAAATATAAATATAATGTAAACGAATGATTACATCCTTTACAAAACCCAATCTACAACAGGACTACAGACCTCTAAGAGTTTGTAACAACTATGACGGGACAGGGCCCCGTCATACCCCTGAATGTACATGAATCTACAATGACAGGGAATCATACCTAAAGATAAGCCTCTAGAGAAACGGGGCTTCCCAAAAGTAGAACGGTGATCCTAAGAGCGAGGATCAACAACCGATTTACCTCGACCTGCGACATGAACGCAGCCCCCCGAAGGAGGTCAGTACTGCAGGTACCAAGTATGTGAAACTGAAAATACTGTAATGAAATCATAAAAATACAAATCAATTATTATAATATGTTACATTGGTTTGGTGTAAATACTTAAATGTAACTATTTACCAATTTCTATAGGGGAAAAACTACTCCATCATCGGTAATATAGCATAAAGGAAATGACACCCTACCAAGTACCAATACGAGTTTATTGACCAATACGTACCACTACGTATAGTCATAGTCCCATACCAACATAAGCACATAGCATGCCTAATATTTAGAAGTCACAACATTGTATTTTTCCAGAATGCAACAAAGACATATTCCTTGTTCATATATAGCATCATATCAAATCATAGTGCAAGAAAAATTCATGTAGCAATACTGAAGTGCAGATGTACAATTGTATAAGATGAAAGACACTTAGAGGGTGTTTGAATTGAATAATTTTAAGTGTTTTTTTTTTGTTTTTAAACTCCTTTTACTTTTGGTGGTGTTTGTGAAAGATAAAAATTGCTTCTAAACATTTATTTTTAGGCCAGAAGAGTAGCTTTTAGCTTATGAACTACTTTTAAAAAACCAATCCAAGCACCCTCTTAGTATATATCATGTCAAAAAGTCATAATATGTCGCAAGAATGCTTAAGTGCGAAGCACATAACGTAGTAATAAAAATAAGTTTGTGTCGAATAAAAAATACTTAGTAAACTATCGATCACACTGTTGAGATCACTGTATCAATAACCAGGTGTCAAACGAAAGCTAATAAATTAAATTTTGAACAACGATAAATAAGACAATATAGAAAATGCATTAAAAGAGACATAATAATTTAATGTGATTTAGTCAATTGACCTACATATAAGCAATTGACTAATATAATAAACAATACCAAATTATTAAACTCCCCTTAAACAAGACTCTCCAACCGTAAAGAACTACATTGTGGGATCCGGCTCCTCTCCATTTCCAATTTCATGTTTAGATGTATGACATTTGTCTATTTAAGAATCAAAGGTCTAGATTTATTTAATTAAACAAGGGTCCTAACCATGTTTAAGGATAGATACTAAAAACCAAAAATGGCGACCCGGATTTTAGGGGTCCTTGATGTCTGGAGCCTATAATATCGTTCGCACAAAAAAACGTCGAGTTCTATAGGAAATATTGAGGTTCTGGACTCTTGAGACATTACTAATCTTTGGCCAAAGTGTTGAGTAAGAGTAAAATGGAGAAGATGAAGACTAAGTGTGACAAAATATAGCACGGTATCGTGGTCAAATAGGATTAGGATTGTAATTAAACTAGTGTACAAACTTACCATAGTTGTAGAATACTTGTACAAGTATGATTAGGATTTAGAAGTATAGTATGAATATGATTTTCTATATTTGGAGATTGTAACTTGTATATATACCCCATTTATTAATGAAAATAATCAAGTGATTATTTCTTTCATGGTATCAGAAGTCTAGGACTAAATTACCTTCTCCCAAAAACTCTTTCACTCCTCTCTTTTTTTGTCTTAGTTTTCGAGACCACTTCTCGGTTTCCGACACTGTTTTTTCTCCTCTCTTCCAAATATTTCTTCTCAATCCCTAATTTACTTATTATTCTTTCGATATGTCTACATCAAAGAATATGTTTTATCCGAACCTTACAGTTTCCAACATCAAGAACCACATATATATTGTTCTTTAACTGGAAAACGTCCAATATGCGACGTGGGCAGAATTACTCAAAAATCACACACGCTCGCATCAAGTTCTCCATCACATAATTTCCTCGGTACCTGGCGAGGAGAAGGTGCCTACCCCCGAGGATAATCCTATGTTACGGACAACCCTTGATACTACCGTCCCACAGTGGATTTATTCTATGATCTCTACAGACCTCTTGCAGACGATTATTGAACCTGACGCTACGATTATGGCTACTTGAAATAGGATGCGTGATATATTTCAAGATAACAAAAATTCATGTGTTGTCACTCTTGAGAAGGAATTTTCTCATGTCAACATGGAAGATTTTTCTAACATCTCGGCCTATTGTAAAAGGCTGAAAGAATTGGCAGACCAACTCTGCAACGTTAGTGCGCCCATTATCAATGATCGTCTTGTTATTCAAATGGTTGCAGGCCTATCTGAGGCCTATAATGATGTTGGTACACTACTTCATCAAAATAATCATATGCCTCCATTTTATCAGGCTCGTTCCATGCTCACGTAAAACGAAGCCGATTTGGCTAAAAAGGCGACTACCGGAGCATATTCCGTCGTAATAATGACCACGTCAGATGACCCTCACTCCTTTTCCAAAAATTTGGGTCAAAATTGTAATAACGATGGTGGCAAAAAGGGTCAAAATCATAAAAATAATGGCAAAAACCTTGCTCCCCTGCTTGTGGTGAGCAAAATAATGTTGATGTTTGTTACGAACATCAACATTGCCAGGCTTTGCTCGAATTGGTTAGCAGTGTTAGCAGTGTTGACAGAAATTTTGTTGGGATTTCTTCTGATTCGTTGCTCGAATCTCAGTTCACTGCCAAGTTTTGCTCCTCTGCTTGTTACGAACACTGCTAACATTGTTGACCTTTACTTCAATTTGGCTGCCGGAGAAGGTAAAAACATTGTCCTCGTTTACATTATAATGTTCATTCTCCATCCGTTTCTAAAAGAATATACGAAGGGATTCGGAGATGAGGATAATCTTCTAATTTTCTGTGAGATGATATTAATCTCTCCTTAGGGAGTCTTCTCATTAGTATCAAAGTATATATAGAGTACAATATTCATCTTTTATATAATAGGAATTCTAAGCCTATACAAAAGAGGAATCCTAGTCTTACCATAATTATATTTACACAATATATGAAAATATTCTAATTATGGGTAGGGATACAATTGTTTCTATAATATACATGTTTACACACCCCCTCAGTCGGAGCGGGAGGACGCTGAACGCTGAGACTGGATCTGAAGTCAAGAAATAACTGTCTGAGAAGTCCTTTGGTAAATATGTCTGCATACTGATAGGATGATGGAACATGTAACACTCTGACATGGCCTAGCGCAACTTTCTCACGAACGAAGTGTAGGTCTATCTCAATATGCTTGGTTCGCTGATGTTGAACCGGATTATGAGAAAGATAGATGGCAGAGATGTTATCACAATACACAATAGATGTCTGACGCAGCGACATCAAGTTCTAACGAGAAATTTCGAGCCAACAAATCTCGGCTACCACATTTGCAACGCCTCAGATCAAATTTCTGACCTGGATCGAGATAGGGTAGTTTGTCGCTTGGCAGACCAAGAAATCAGATTATCCCCTAAAATACACAAAAGCCGGAGGTGGAGCGTCGTGTGTCCGGACACCCTGCCCAATTTGCATCCGTATATGAAAGCAACTTGTTTGGTGCAGAGGGGTATAGGTGCAAACCATAATCAAGAGTGTCCTTAATGTATCGAATGATACGCTTAAGAGCAGTGAAATGAGACTTCGCAGGCGTCGTGAATAAGCACACTGTTGAGCAAAGATAAACTATGTCTGGCCTGGTGAAGGTGATATACTGAAGTGCACCTGCAAGGCTCCTATACAGAGTAGGATCAGAGACGGGAGCACCATCCGTGACACTGAGCTTAGATTTAGAATCAAATGGAGTAGGCACCTCGTTGCAGTTCGTCATCTTAGCCCTGTACACAATCTCTTCTGCATACTTACGTTGACACAAGAACATATGATTGGCAGACCTGGTCACTGATATCCCCAAAAAGTAACTCAACTTCCCCAAATCAGTCATTGCAAATTCGGACTTAAGCAAGGCAATAATCTCATTTTTCAATCCGTCGGATGAGGCAGTAAGAACAATATCATCCACGTAAAGTAATAGAAATTTCTAGGGTTTTTGGAGTTTAGGCTCTGATACCATGTGAGATGATATTAATCTCCCCTTAGGGAGTCTTCTCATTAAGATCAAAGTATATTCATCCATTATACAATAGGAATCATAAGTCTATACAAAAGAGGAATCTTAGTTTTATCATAATTATATTTACATAATATATTGAAATATTCTAATTATGGATAGGGATACAATTATTTCTATAATATACATGTTTATATTTTCGATCTCAATTCATAACATCAATTTTAAATAATAAAATTGACATATATAATCAAGAACTAGATAGAGAGTACCACGTACAACAATAAGTTGCAACTTTTTAAAATTAAAAACATTTTAAGAAGTACAGAAAGGTTGTGGTCAACGAAAATATTAACGTTTGACTTCGCAAATAGCAATAGTAATTCGCAACATTAATGTAAATATTTGGCTTACCACCAAAGGTACAGTGATATATATGTTAAGTCCCTCTCCATCCTTGACAGAAGTTTTGTGTTTGTTCCCTGAGAGTTGAGTAGTTTTTTATATTTAAAGTGAGATTTTTAGGCGCGAATCTAAATAAATTGTCCCCTAATATTTGTGGTCTTGAAATTAAAATTTGTCTCGCTTATTGATATCTAAGGGAGACTTCTCAGCACAAATATTAATCGGGCCCCCTCGTGTTCCTGTCTAATGAAAGAGAATTGAGTCATTTTTGATATCTAAAGCAAGACTTATCGGTACGAATCTGAATTAGTCTGACATCGTAACGAATATTATACACCTGGGATACTAAAAAGGAAAATAACATTATAGTTAGTGTCAGATAGAGTGGCAAGGAAATGAGGGAAACTTTTTAGATAGTAACAAATTCAAATAGACTTTCATTAGGTAGAAATGATAAAATGGATTTTGGCTCGAGAAGTGGATGATAATCTTTCTTTAAAACTGTAATCTATCTTTGGTAGCACTTTTAAGAGATAGAAATCCATAAGATGTTTATTTCTCAAAACTTGTTCCTTTCAGTTAATTATACTCTTGCTTGGGTCAAGGGACATTCCTCTAAGAGCAATAATACATTTCACCAAACAAAAAAGAATCTAAAGATGATTAAGACCACTTTCTTCTTAATTCAGACAAACAATATTTGACAATTACATGTACCATTTGGAATTAAGTTATATAAACAAATAATCAGTGGTGGGGCCATAAATTTTATTAAAAAAAGTAAAATATAAAAAAGTAAATATACAAAGAAGTCAATAAGATTCATCATATAATATATGTACATAAAAAGTTATTAACTAACTAAACAATGTAATTTTTCGATGGAGAGTTTATTGACACCCTTAAACAAAGATGACACCGCCACTACTGATAAATTTTAAATTGTACATGTGAAAAAAAAGTTAGTTATTATTTTTACTTGGTTATCAATTAATGCTTATCATAAAACATAAACACGTAGTACTACTTTTATGATTTTAGAGCTAATGCTTGATAGTTTCAATTAGAGTGTTAATGTTTACTAATTAATGACTAACTCACTTACTCTAATTTTTAAAATTCATAATTTTACGCTTAATATAATCGTTGTGTCTAAATTTTCATGTGCTAGCTACTGAAATATGTATTGTTAAGTGTTGTTTTTTTTTTTTTTTTACGAAAGAACCCGCAGCCGCTACTTCTTCGAGTCAAGCATGGTAAACCTACGACGCAATACCGCAAAACCACGTCATCCGATTAACCACATTTGGTAAGTCATGTGCGATGCGCCAACCAAGGTTTATGCAGAGATCGAACTCGCGACTGCATGTCCGCTAACTCGCTACCTTGCGGGTATGTATTGTTAGTGTTGTTGTTGTTGATGAAGGCAAGAGAAGACACGCATATTTGCATTATTGTTTATACACCAGACTTTATGTTGAAATTAATTAATCATTACAATATTACAATCAAACGAATCATCATCATCAATAAGTTAGATAATAAAAAGTACTTTCTCCATTCTCTTTTACTATAGTCACTTATATTAAAAATATATTTTTTTATTTATGTCCATTGTTGCAAATTAAAATAAATTTATTATTTTTCTCTAACCTTTTCATTAAATAACTATGTCAAGTACAAGTAGTCAAATTTATATTTTCAAAGCCTAATTAATATGAGTAAGTTAGTAAACAAATCGTTAATAAATGATTTCTGAAGGAGAGTGTCAAGTTAATAAAGAATAAGATTATACATTAGTAGAACTTTAGTTGCACTAATCTCCTCTCCTATATCTCCTTCTCATTATTCATGTGGATCCACTCGGACCTTCAATTTTTTGAAAAAGAAAAAAGATGATTAAGTATTACTGAAAGAATTTTTGACTGATTTAAAGATATAACTAAAGCAGTATAAAATAGTCGTTGTCAAAGAGAATTGTTTTACAATAATTAGCAAAAGGTAAAAACTTCGGGACATTCTTTCTTAATTTCTTGTTAAACAATTTTTAGAATAAAAATACAATAATATTATTAAGAAACAAAAAATATCTTGCTTGGTTGCAAAAGAATTACTACTATTAAAGAATAAAACATGAAGTGTTCGATGTTTGCCAATTAATTATCATTGTCATCATTGTTTTCAGAGGCGTTTTTGGGGAGAGCCTCGGGGCGGGGCATATCAAAAATATTTCGGGGTGTAAATGAAAGGGGTAGATCCATAGGGCGAGCGTCTTAGAATTTGGGGTAAGTCCCGAGCGCGAAAGCGCAGGCGTTAAGTTTGATATTTTTTGAATTAAAAGTATTTTTGCTATAGATTATATTTTATTATTGGTGTAATGATATTTATACTCACTACTACATTTCTTACCTAATGCGATACCTCAAAATCGTCGCATTAGGGCCTTCTGGTCGTTGCATTAGACCTAATGCAACGGCGAGGAGTCGTTGCATCCGCTGGCGTTGCATTAGGTCTAATGCAACGACCAGATGGCCCTAATGTGACGGTTGTTACTGTCGTCGCATTAACTGCATATCTAATGCAACGGCTCATACCCCTAATGCGACGGCCAGGTACAGCCATCACATTAGATATGCGACTGGTTGAGAGGTTAATTGATCCACTTAATGCAACGGCTCATACCCCTAATGCGACGACCAGGTACAGCCGTCGCATTAGATGTGCACCTGTTTGATTGCTAGATTGTTCACAAATTACAAAATGTACAATATTACAAAAGGATTAGCTCACAATATTACAAAATGACAAAATAAATAATAAAAGGAGAAAGATAATAATAAAAAAGAATTGTCTTACTAATTGTTCACAAAAGTACAATATTACAATATTAGACCTCATAGGACATATTACAAAATAAGTATCTCCATATATATAATAAATTTAGCATAAGTAAAATAAGTATCTCTATATATATAATAAATTTAGCATAAGTACTCCAAACAAAAAATTGACGCATATCCAATATTTCTTTCTTGATATGAGCCTCTTCTTTTGCATTTACAATCTGATTGTCCATGTCAGCTAGTAACTCTGCATTCGCAGCAGCCAGAGCAGCAAGATCAGGAGCAGCTGCTGCTTTATAGCTATTGTAGATGGTGCCCTCCTCTGTTTCGACATTTTTCTCACCCACAATTACCACCACATCAGCACCAAGAAATGAAGCAGCAATAGCTAGTTGACCTCTCACTTCCAAGTAATGGTGCATCAACTGCAGCAGCTAGTTGACCTCTCACTTCAACTTCTTTAAAATCAGCCTCGTCGTCTCTCTCTTTAGGCTCTTCTATATTTTTCCAGCCCCAGTCCTCGACTGTGTTTCTTAAGCGGATGCTTGCCCTTGTGGTATTTCGCATCTCATTGACAATAGAACCATCTTTACCAATAAGACAATAGCTGCAGCAGACTCTATGGGTGATGCTTCCTGTTGTAGCTTCTTAAAGTCAGGAACATATCTTTGTGTTTCCCTGAAGAAGTGTTTTTTGAGGTGCTTGGTTGCTTTATACTTGTATTCAAGTAGAACTTCTCAACTTCATTCACTCTGTTCAAGCTGAAAATTATAGCAACTAGCGGTTAACTCACAAGAAAATATAGAAAATGTTTTTATACAGGAAGAAAAGTTAGTAATGCACCAATGTTGATTAGAAGTTGCATGTATTTTGAGCTACACTTAGACATTTCCAAACACCAAGTCTTAAAAAGGTCCATTAACTCCTCAGATTTAAAGGTTGATTCAGAATCTCAGCATTGTCTTTTCTTTTTTAGTAGGACCACAGTGCAAATATTGGAAACATAGAAATTCCACTATAGTATCTATGCTATGGAATAATATAGATCTGTGACTATATTGTGGTGCTATCAAACATGAAGCTAATTTCTATCATCCCATCACTTGTGCTCCAATTAACTAAGAACAAGGAAAAACTAAACCTTTTTAATGATATGACGTCCACGTCTAACTTATTGTTTACAAGCATATCTCAAATTCTTCATATTGAAGAAATCGGCTATTAGGGAATTTTATTTCAACTTTCAACAAGGATGTACTTCAAAGTCCACCTTAGACATCTATAGAAGATTAGAAAGACATAATATACATCAAATAACATCACCTACATAGATGGACGACTGCAAAACATGGTGAGTACAAAATAGATGTCAACATACCTATCAATCTCATACTAAGCTAAATTTAACTAAGGTAAGCATGTGAAAGGCATAATATAAACTAAACCAATCATAACAAGCAAGTCATATGTCAGCATAACCTCGCACTGAATCAATATTTAGTCCAAACTAAACATAATTAATCATAATCATTCATAAAATATATTTAAATGAGATTATTACTACCTAAATATTTCTTCACTCCATGCTCAATCACACTCACAATAATCTAACCTTGAATTAATTATGGTAAAACATGAAAGGGGAAGGTAAAATGACGGTAAAATATAATCTAACCTTGGAGAAGAGGGAAGAGTAGTTCGACGAAGTGGATGCGACGACGAGTGGAAAATAGCGGCGACGAGCAGTGGGGAAGGGTAAGGCGACAACGAGGTGTGGTAGGAGATGCGACGATGAGCTGGGGGGGAGTGTATGGTTGCAATCGATTGGGGATATTGTGTTGTTGGTTGTTGATTAATGGAGGAAAGGTGGTTTTATAGCCCTGAACTTCCTCCGGTCGAGGTCGTCTAGTGCTCGTCGACGACATAGTCACCAAGTTTTCAACAATGACGGAGGGATATTTTCGTCCAACTAATTTTCTGGTAAAAGTTGAAGGATGGGAATGGTATAGAAATGTAGAGCAGATGAAGGCGAGTCTAAAGGTACCAGCCTCGACCGTCAACAATGGCTCAGGTGGCCGAAAAACCAAAGGTGGCGGTTAGGGTTTGTTGAAGTTTCGATTTGGGTGTCGTGGCTGTTGGGGTTGAATAGAACAACGTGGGTGGTATAGAAATGACAAGGAGGTGATGGCGGTCACAGTGGTGTAACCCACTGCCGTCGATTCTCACCCATGATGCCGGAAAATGCCAAAAACCAAATCAAAAAATTGGGATTTTTCGATATGAAATTGGAGGAGATATATGGTGATTCGACGTTGATGGTTAGTATGGAAATGTCGAGCTTGACGAGACGAAGCTAATGGGATATGTCTCGTCCCCGTTGGTTACCGGAGTTGGCCGGAAATGGTAAAACTCCGGGAATAACACTGTTCACACCGAAATCGCCCAAACAGAGAATGGGGTTTAAAAACGGGATTAAAAGTGTTTTTTAAGGTAGGGAATGGGGTTTAAAAATGGGATTTCACATGGAAAATAAAAAAATTAAGGGATCGTTACATTAGCCTTGGACAGCCATTGCATTAGATATGCTAATGCGACGGTCGTCTTTGGCGTTGCATTAGATGATTTACACCGTCGCATTAGCCTATCTAATGCAACGACCACAAAATAAAAAAATTAAGGGACCGTTGCATTAGCCTTGGACAGTCGTTGCATTAGATAGGCTAATGTGACGGTCGTCTTTGGCGTTGCATTAGATGATTTACACCGTCGCATTAGCCTATCTAATGCAACGGCCACAAAATACCGTTGCATTAGCATATTTTCTGCTTTGTTACAACATGAACCCGTCGCATTAGCCACATCTAATGCAACGGTACTACATATGGCGTTGCATTAGACCTATATGAGTCGTCACATTAGCCTAAAAATATAGTAGAGACTTTAGGTTATCATGTTTATATGCTGTAGTAATTTTTTCTAAAATATATAAATAAGATTGTTGAGATAAACAAGAATCAGTTAAGAGGAAGTAAAAGAAAGAAGTTAGAAGTTAGTTACATGTAGGAGCCTATGTAAAGTTAGTTAGGAGCCTATACAAAAGGTTGTTACAATATAAGTAACTACTTTTATTTTACATATATATGTAGCTCTATACTCCACAATGTAATCACAATCTGAAATGAATAAAAATCACATCTAGTTCTACATCTTCTTCTTCCATCTTCATCCTCTCTTTCTTTCTTCTTTCTTGAAGTTCTTATCAATTGTATATAGTGTATACAGATTGTACATTGTGTGTATATCACACCAGTTTCTTCATGGTATCAGAGCAGACGATCGTGTGATCTGTAACCACGTCGACTTTCACTATTCTGATTGGTACTACAAATATCTATAAGTAAATCACATCTTTCAAATTAATTTTGTTCTTGTCTTTCTGAAATTTCTGATATTTCACTGTTACTGATTCTAAGTGAATATTCATCTTCTGTGATTCTTAAATTTTGAGTATATCTGAAGTATAAGATCACCATATACAGATACTATCATCCTGATATTGTATCATAGAACAATATCAAGGTTCTGAAAATCAGTGAGTCTAATATACAGTTTAGTCTCCATCTTTTCTTGATCTTTCTTTAAAATTTCTGTCAGCAAGTTTCAAGTTCTTTAAAATAAATACAAACCTACCTTCTGATGATAACAATACCCCTACACCTCATACACCACTACCAAGAGAGAGTGCAGGAGTTACCACTGTCACCACTGTGTTTGATCATAACCATTCTTTATACTTACAAGCTTCTGATGTAAGTTGAGTTTCTCTGATTTCTTTTCAGCTCTTGGGGTCTGAGAATTATGTTGTATGGAGCAAGTCCATGAGGATTGCTTTACTGGGAATAAATAAGTTAGGCTTTGTAAATGGAAAATGTACAAAGGGTCAGTATGATATGGAATGGTGGGATCAGTGGGACATAGTTAATGTTGTATTACAAGCATGGTTAATAAATGTAGTTTCTAACAGTCTATTAAGTGGGGTTCTGTATGCAGAATCAACTTATGAAGTGTGGAAAGATTTAAGGAAAATGTTTGACAAAGTAGATGAATCAAGAACCTATGATTTACATGGGGAAATTTCAACTGAAACTCTAGTGTCTATGAATACTTCACTAAGTTGATGTGGGTAGAGTTTCAGTCTTTAGTTCCACCACCCAACTGTGCATATCCTAAATCCAAAGATTTTGTGGACTATTTGCAGAGACAGAAGTTGTATCAGTTTCTTATGGGATTAAATGAAAGCTATATGCAAGCTGGGAGTCAAATTCTACTTATGTCACCTCTTCCTACTGTGAACAAAGCTTATTCAATGATTACTAGTGATGAAAGTCAGAAAAATATAACAGCAAAATATGCATGATTACTTGGATTTGGTCCAAATGATTTTGGACACAATGGGAATCTTGACCCTACATCCCTATATTCTAAAACAGGAGCAGCAGGAAATCCAAAGTTTAAGAGAAATACCAACTTATTTTGTTATGTGTGTAAAATGAAAGGATACACAAAGGAGTTCTATTATAGAGTAGTTGGTTATCCTTCTGGATTCAAGTCAAAAAGGAAGGAACATACTGCTCACAATGCTTATGCAATGGAAAGTGAAAACACCACTCGGAATACTGCTTATGGTTCTACCTCTGGAAATACTAACACTGGCTGGCATGTTGAAGGAGCACCAGTGTTCTCTCAAGATCAGTATGAGCAGATTGTGAGGTTGCTGAACCAGAACAAAGGTCAGACAGAGACAACTCATAATACTGACTTTCAAGTTGCAAAATCTTCTCCAAACACTGCAGGTATATCAAAACTCAAAGTTTTACATGTATATAATATAGTTAAGAAATGGATAATAGATACAGGAGCCACAAATCATATGGTTTCTGATTTAAATATGCTAGACAAGGTAACTAAAGTAGGAGATACTTCTGAATAAAAAAAAGTGTTTCTACCTAATGGGGAGTGTGTCAAAGTCACTCATACTGGAGTTAGTAATCTGTCTAACAGGAGAACACTTAGTAATGTATTCTACTTACCTCAGTTCAGATATAATTTGTTATCTGTCTCTCAGCTTACTAGAGAACTGAAGTGTGCAGCTACATTTTATCCTAATTTCTGTTTGTTTCAGGATCATTACAGTGGGAGGGTGAAGGACATTGGTAGACTCCAGGATGATCTCTATGTGTTAGTCAATCAGTCACGTACTATACATGATCCAATGAAGTTAGGATTAAGTGTGCAAGCTAAAGAAAGTGGTGGTAAAGTTGTTGGGGAAGATATTGAATTGTGGCATAGAAGATTTGGCCACACTTCTAGTAAAGTACTAAGTAGATTGATTAGTGCTAATGTTGACTTGATAGCTAGAACAATAAAGAATTATAATGTGTGTTCTTGTGCCAAACAATGTAGACTACCATTTTCTATCAGTAATACTTGTAGTAGTTCCATATTTGATCTTGTGCATATGGATGTATGGGGTCCTTATAAAGTTGAAACTCATAATGGCAAGAAGTATTTTCTGACTATAGTGGATGATTACACAAGAATGACTTAGATATATTTGCTTAAACTAAAATCAGAAGTATGTGTGGTTGTTAATCAATTTCTGACTTATGTGTCCACTCAGTTTAATCAAACAGTTAAGGTAGTTAGAACTGACAATGGGACAAAATTTGTAAATGATATTTGTGTTAGTTTATTTCAGAAACTAGGGGTCATTCATAAAAAAAAATGTGCTTATGCACCACAACAAAATGGTGTAGCTGAAAGGAAACATAGACATATACTAGAAATTACTAGGGCCATAAGTAGGGATGGCAACGGATTGAATCTGGATCGGATCCTACTAGATTCATATCCGTTTTCATACCTGGATCCAGATTCAGATCCATAAAAATCATATCCAAGTCCGGATCCATCGGATCCACTGGGTCCACGGATCGGATCTGAATCCACATTATAAACTAAAAATTGGAAAAAACCACAGTAATCAAATAATTTTTTTATACTATGTTTCCTAACTATAGAAATAAAAGTTTTGACACTTTCTATATTTTAATACATGTATCTGCAAATTCATTTATGCTACCTAAAACTATTGATTTCATCCTACAATGTTGACATCCCTACTTGTCCTCATGTGCTTTTGCTATTCATTTAATGCTAATAACAATACTTAGAAGGGAACTTTTACTATTTATTACTTAACACTTCTCAGCACTAGTTGATTCTTTTTTCTAACCTCATAAAGTGATTGATACTTTGGACGCATGTTAATTTACAGAGAGTATTTTTTTAGTCTTGATATAATTAAGTACTCAATGCAGTTTATTGTCTTACATTGTAGGGGTTATATCCTGGCTACATTATATTCTTTGTTCAGTTTGCTTTGATGATTGGTGGATCAAGAGGTACATACAAATATATCTAGTTAGATGACACTTATTTAGATTTTATTATATGCTTTAATTCTAATCTTGCATTATCTATGACTCATTCTAGGTTACAAATATATCTAATTAGATGAAACGTATAAAACCATTTAAAAAATAAAGTCCATATCTGAATGTAAAATACAAAAAATATGAAAAAAATTAAGAAAATACTTATAAAATTACATTCTAGATTATGGATATATTTAATAAAAATGGATCCACGGGTCGGATCTGGACCGGATATGGATCTCAAATACAAGATCCATATCCAGATTTGATCCGTCATAAACGGATCCGGGTTCGATCCGGATCCATCGGGTCCAAGTTTTGAAGATCCATATCTTATAAAACGGATCTGGGTTCGATCCGGATCCATCGGGTCCAAGTTTTGAAGATCCATATCTTATAAAACGGATTTGGACCAGGTTCAGGATCCACTGCCATCTCTAGCCATAGGACTACAAGCTAACATTCCTCTTAAGTTCTGGGGTCTGTGTGTACAAGTTGCAGTATACTTGATAAACATGCTTCCATCATTCATTACTGATATAACACCATATGAAAGCTTGTATAAAATGAAGCCTTTCATAAGTCATATAAGAACTATAGGGTGTTTATGCTTTGATAATGACTTAACTGTTATTGATAAACTACAGTCTAGAGTTAGGTGATGTGTGTTGATGGGATATTCAGAAACTCAAAAGGGCTATGTGTTATATGATCTGAATAACAAAGTGTTCTTAGTCAATAGAGATGTTAAGTTTAGGAAAACCGAATATCCTTTCAAAATAAATACACCAAGTCTACCTATTTTTCAGGATGTACAGAGAGATCATTACATGTATGTACCTAGTTTATAGTCCAAAATTGTTCCACAAAGCACAACTCAGAATAGGCTAAATAGATCACAGAATGAGTCTGCAGTCACAACACCAACTAAGACAGTGACAACTGAAGTTCCTAACACAAATGTCTTACACCTTTCGAATTCTAACACAAATCTCCTACATCAGACAGATGATACCCTGACTGTTAGAAAGTATAACAGGACAAAACAACCCCCAATATGACTTAAGGACTTTGTTACAACCAAAAAAGGCATTGTACGTTATTCAATAGCCAATTACATCTCATATGAAGGTATAAATCCTAAATACAAAGTCTTTCTTACTTAATTTTCTGATCTTACTTAACCTAGAAACTATAATGAGGCATCAAAAGATCCTAGATGGGTAGAAGCTATGAAAGTAAAAATAAAAGCATTACAAGACAACCATACTTGGGAGATTGTCTCTTTACAAGAAGGAAAATATCCCATAGGATGTAAATGGATTTACAAAATAAAATACAAGGATACTAGTGAAATAAAAAAACTAAAAGCTAAATTAGTGGCAAAAGTTACAGTCAACAAAAGGGGATAGATTATCAAGAAACTTTCTCACCAGTTGTTAAGATAATAATTATAATATCTATATTGTATATTGCAGCATCTAGAGGCTGGCATGTCCATTAAATGGATGTGTACAATGCATTTCTTCAAGGGAATTTACATGATGAAATATATATGGAACTTCCACAAGGATTCATTAGTCAGAGGGACAAAAAAGTATGTAGACTAACAAATCCTTGTATGGACTCAAACAAACACCTAGACAGTGGAATTTTAAACTTACAGAAGCACACATGAGATTCAGGTAGTCTCACTATGATCACTCACTGTTTATAAAACAAACTGAACAAGGTATAACTATTGTACTAGTGTATGTAGATGACATGTTAATTACCGGAGACAATGTGAGATTAATAGAAGAGACAAAACAATCACTGCAAGGAGCTTTCAAGATGAAGGATCTAGGAGAATCAAGGTTTTTTCTAGGAATAGAATTTGCAAGGTCTAGTAAGAGAATTCTAATGCATCAAAGGAAGTATGCATTAGAGCTCATTTTTTAATAAGGATTAGCTGCTGCTAAACCAATCAACACACCTATAGATTACAATATAAAACTGACCACAAAAGAATATGATGAACATACTAAAGATCAGCAGAAAACAGGAAAAGAAAAACCAACATTAGAAAATGAACTAGTTAGTGACATTAGCACATATCAAAGATAAATTGGTAAATTACTGTACCTTACCATTACAAGACCAGATATATCTTATAGTGTCCAAACACTTAGCCAATCCTTACAACAACTAAATAAGTCTCATTATAATGAAGCATTGAGAATAGTGAGATATGTAAAAAAAACAGTATGGACAAGGAGTGCTTATGTCTAGTAATAAACAAGAGACAATAACATCTTATTGTGATGTAGACTGGGATGCTTGCCCACATACAAGGAAGTCCATTACAGGTAATGTGGTTAAGTTTGGTGATTCTCTTATATCTTGGAAGTCAAAGAAGCAAAATACAATCTCAAGGAGTTCTGCTGAATCAGAATACAGAAGTCTAGCTGGAACAATTGCTGAATTAACTTGGGTACTTGGCCTACTGAAGGACATTGACATTAATATCAAGCATCCAGTTACAGTGTTTACAAATAGCAAGTCAGCAATGCAAATTGCAGCAAATCCAGTCTTTCATGAAAGAACCAAACATATAGATATTGATCTACACTTTAGAAGAGAGAAGATCCAAAAAGGAATGGTAAAGACAGAGTATATACCCACTGCAGATCAGCCATCAAACTTACTCACAAAAGGGCTCAGCAGAATCCAGCATTATCATCTTTGTTCCAAGCTTGGATTACTGAACAATTTTCCAGCATCCAGTTTGAGAGAGTCTGTTGAGATAAACAAAAATCAGTTAAGAGGAAGTTAAAGAAAGAAGTTAGAAGTTAATTACATGTAGGAGCCTATGTAAAGTTAGTTAGGAGCCTATGTAAAGTTAGTTAGGAGCCTATACAAAAGGTTGTTACAATATAACTAACTATTTTTATTTTACATGTATATATAGCTCTATACTCCACAATGTAATCACAATCTGAAATGAATAAAAATCACATCTAGTTCTACATCTTCTTCTTCCATCTTCATCCTCTCCTTCTTTCTTCTTTCTTGAAGTTCTTATCAATTGTATACAGTG
Source organism: Przewalskia tangutica (assembly GCA_029844215.1). Taxonomy (NCBI): domain Eukaryota; kingdom Viridiplantae; phylum Streptophyta; class Magnoliopsida; order Solanales; family Solanaceae; genus Przewalskia; species Przewalskia tangutica. The sequence goes on from CM056730.1 coordinate 111,363,519, forward strand.
TATACAGATTGTATATTGTGTGTATATCACACCGATTTCTTCAAACACTGCCATAAATATTTTTTAAATGTTTATGTTTGAAATTGGTAAGATGGAGATTTCATAACATGAGCGATAGTAACTTTTTCCATATAAAAATCAGTGCAAATATTATTGGTGAATTATTTAAATTTATTTATAAAATTGTAATGAAATTTTTATTTTTGCTTAATTTTTTAGTATTAAAATTACAAAATTGAAGATACATGAGACTTACGTCCCGTAGATCCATGAGACTTACGCCCCGTATCTCGGGACTTACGTCTCACCCCGTACTGCGTAAAACGTCTCGCCCGGCGACTTCACCTCTTAAAGCACTGATTGCCATCACTCACCAACTCTAATAATAGATCAGTTTAAAAGGGGAAAAAACAAGTAGGAAAAAGGAGCTTAATTTACCTGGTTGAATAATGAATTTAATCTGATTACACCAACCATTCTCCGAGTATTTATATTCACCACGGTCACAAAAATGGAAAACCACAGAATCCATCATAATTTTTTATATTTTTTATATTTTATTAAAGCACCAAAAATGTAGTCACAACTCACAAGTCATTCCAAGGTCTGAATCAATGAAGTCACAATTTGACTAGGGCACTTCTCGAGACTGTTAAATATTCTTTTCTATTTTATTTTATTTAAAGTATTAAGGTGGTGTTTGGCCAAGCTTCTAAAAGTATTTCTATTTCTCGAAAACACTTCTTTTGTCAAACACCCTCTTTTCAGAAGTAGAAACACTTTTTTCAGAAGCCAAAAAATGTTTTTAGATGGAAAGAGAAGCAGAAACACCAATTTGGTGCTTATGGAGAAACTCTTTTGTTCCTTCATTGAATTCTTTTTTGGATCCATTTACCATTTTCTTTTCACAAAATTCTTTTTAATCTCATATAATATCCTCATATAAAATAGAAATTTGGGAATAGGGATAGGGTGGGGGTAGGGAGTAGGGCGGGGGTAAGAAAAAAATTCATATTTTTTTTATAAAAGTAACAAAAAATATGAAATAGAAATTTGAGGATGGGGTAGAGCAATGGAGTGGGGTGGGGGTAGGGGTAGGGGTAGGGCGGCGGGGAGAAAAAATTCATTTTTTTTTATAAAAGTAACAAAAAATATGAAATAGAAATTTGAGGATGGGGTAGGGCAATGGAGTGGAGGTAGGGGTAGGGTGGGGGATAAGAAAAAATTTCATATTTTCAATCATTTTTTATAAAAGTAACAAAAAATATGAAATAGAAATTTGAGGATGGGGTAGGGCAATGGGATTGGGTTGGGGGGTAGGGCGGGGGTAAGGGAAAGAAAAAATTCATATTTTTTATAAAAGTAAAAAAAATATGACATAGAAATTTGAGGATGGTGTGGGGTTAGGTGTGGGTAGGACGGGGATATGTTTGGACATATTTGAGTCATTGACTATCATATTGTCGTTACATTTCTTATGTATAATATGATATTATTTTTTGATTAAATGTTGTAATTAAATAATTTTTTACAAAAATATTAAATTGTAAAGATATACTAATTTTTAGAAACATATGATAGAAAAGAATATTTTAAATAGTTTTAAATCTATTAAAAAGAATATCTAGTAAATTTGTATAAATGTTGGCCAAACAGGAAACTGTTTCTGTTTCTCAGAAGCACTTCTACCATTTTTGGCCAAACAGAAAACAGTTTTTGCAAAACTAATTCTGAGAAACAGAAACATCTTTTCAGAAGCTTGGTCAAACAGACCCTAAAATATTTATAGATTTATGCTACACTAATTGGTGTAAATTGAAACCTTTAGTAAACATTAGTCCAAGAGTATTGAACTTAAGATTGATTTTGCAACCATATTTGAAAAAGCACGAATAAACTTCTTTTTCTTTCACTAAACTAAAGCTGTTTCAATCCAAGCCGAAAACAAGCTCCGATAAGACCAATTGTCAACAAGGTTTGCGAAATTTATTATTCTGCTCTATATAATTCTCTTAAAATATAGTATTGAACTATTTAAATATGATAAACTTATTCAAGAAGAATACATTTCTTGCTCTAAGTCCACCAATTCTTTTATACAGTTTTTAAAAGAGGGAAAAGGAATTGGATAATCGAATTCCGCACCCATGTGTGGGAGGTTACCTACTATATGGCACTAAATTATAAAATTGTGGTTAAGTCCACTTAGATTAGATACTCAACTTCATGCCTAAACTCACATTTTAGTAAGAATGTGAATGCACTTAGAAGTCACATTTTGGTAGGAGTTACTTGTCAGTTTCAGAATATTGACTTTTGTGGTCAGTTTCTGATTCCGCATTTTTTAAAAATCTTACTGATACGAGACTTTTAAAATAAATTATAATATCAATTTATCGATCACTCACAACACTATCCAGATCTTCGATTAAGTGTCTGTTTGATTGAGCTTATGGAAAGCTCATAAGTGCTTATTTTTTAAAATAAACATTTATGAAAAGTTTTAGAGGTGTTTGGTTGAAAAAGGTAGTAGAGCTTATGGATGTCACAAGCACTTATTCCATAAGCTCAAAATTTGGGCTTATGAGAGCAGAGCTTCTTTTGGCCTACAATTTTTTTGTTTTTTATACGATTTTTTTTTATTGACAACCAAACGCTTAATAACTTTTTGATAAAAGCTCTACTTGGAAAACTATACTCCTATAAGCTCTTTTTAATAAGTTGTACCAAACGGACCCTAAGAGCAGAGCTAAAGTATAGTCTTACAGATTGGACCGAATCCAATAATTTTAGTCAAAATCATATACATTTTAGTAAGAATGTGAATGTACTTAGAAGTCACATTTTGATAGGAGTTACTTGTCAGTTTCAGAATATTGACTTTTGTGGTTAGTTTCTGATTCCACATTTTAAAAAAATCTTATTGTTATGAGACTTTTTAAAAAAATTATAATATCAGTTTATCGATCACTTACAATACCATCCAGATCTTCGACTAAGAGCAGAACTAAAGTATAGTCTTACAGATTCGACAGAACCCAATAATTTTAAAATCATATACATTTTAGTAAGAATGTGAATGTACTTAGAACTTAGAAGTCACATTTTGGTAGGAGTTACTTGTCCATTTCAGAATATTTACTTTTGTGATCAGTTTCTGATTCCGCATTTTTAAAAAACTTTATTGTTATGAGAGTTTTAAAAAAATTATATAATATCAGTTTATCAATCACTCACAACACCATCCAGATCTTCGACTAAGAGCAGAGCTAAAGTATAATCTTACAGATTTGACCTAATCCAATAATTTTAGTCAAAATCATATATATTTTAATTTTTTATTAAATATATATAATTATTAATTTTACAAAATTAAAATTTAGAATTCATAAATTTCAAATCGCTTAGCTCTAAAGTCAATCCAACCGCTCCTTTACCAACTTATACAAGGAGAGCAGAATATGACGAAAGGGGAAGTGTGAAATTTGGTAATCTTAGCTCATATTTTAGTAAGAATTAAATAAAACTTATTTTGGTAAGACCTGAATATGGAATTTGATCATATTTTAGTAAGCCTACTTCGGCCTCTCAATTTTTTAGAGTTTACGTTTTACACATGAATAATTTAAAATATTTATATAATAAAATCATTTATTAAATATTTTTGTAAAATCCGGAAAAAAAAATAGTAATATATAGTTGTGGTTGAGTTAATAAAAATATATATATATATATATAAGAAAACAAAGAATAAATTGCATGGGATAGAGTTAGTGTTAAAGTTGGATAAATAGATAGATAAAATGAAAATAAGAAAGAAAAAAAAAATCTGCACATTAACATGCACGTTCACCCCTTCCCTTCCCCCCTTTTCATTTCCCCTTCAACTCTTGTCCTTCCACCTCTCATAGGTTATACAAACACTTCAATTTATATAGTGTATTTAGCACAAAATAAAGTACCTAGTACAAGGAATATAAATCAGGAAAATAATCAAGTGAACAAGAAGGAAAAAATCAAGAAAATATCAAGGGATGAAGGAGAACAAGAAAAATAGGGAACACTTGAGAAGCGACCACTCAGAAGAACCGAACCACAATCCTTTTTCACACTTACAAAGTGAGTTTTCACCGTAAATTCTTGGTAACATCCTTCATTTTAAGTTCAATACATGTTAGAATAAGAATTGAGTGTTGAAAAGAAATATTGAACTTTTGATTGTTTAGACAACTAGTTGCGTCATGAACTTTACCAACTGTTCTCACTGAGTTATAATTGTTAGCATTTGATGAAATTCGGAGGAGTGGTACACCTCTCTAATATGATCATATAGAACCAAAAATGAGGTAAAATGGACATACGGTTTGAAAGTTATCATAGTTCAAAGTTCCTGCCTTAGATTTGGCCGAAATTCGGAAAGACATAATTACGGACTGTTTTTATTGAGTTTTACTTATTAGAATTATATGAAAATTTACATGGTTGTAAATCTCTCTGTTACGGACAGATATAGATAAAGAGTTATTAAAACGGACTTACGAGTTGAGAGTTATTGTAGTTTGAAGTTGCTGCCTCGGATTCATCGGAATCCAGAAAGGCAGGACGTTGAAACGTAAAACTGTACTAATCTGTGGGGAATATGAAAATTGTTGATAAATGAAAGTTCTAGATCTCTCTGTTTTGGACATTTTGAGACCTTACGGGGGTCTATCCGACTTACGGATTGAGAGTTATCTCTGTTTAAAGTTTCTGTCTCGGATCTATCGAGATCCAGGAAGGGCAGCGAATAAAAGGGTAAAACTGTACCAAATGGTACAGAATATGAAAGGATGGTTCACATGGAGACGTGTAGCTCTCTGTTCTCGTTGTTTTGAGATTTTATGGGGCTTGAACGGTTTTACAGATTAGGAGTTATGACTATTCTAAGATTGGGTTCTGTTTAATAAGAATTCTGCCGAAACAAATTTCATGTGGCTGTTTTGAGGATAAATTTGTGTTAGTTACCCAAAGTAGTTTTAAATGAAATTTGGTACAGTGAAAGATCCCCGTCTTACCTTAGTTTCCGCTTGAGAAACACCTTAGTTGGAGTTATGGTTAAAAAGTTATAATCGTTACAAGTATGAATGACAGAATGTTGGGAAAGAGAATACTATTTATTCGATCTTCTGAAAAATATGAAAAGTGAATACGTGTTCACATAAATATATAAATATAAACATAATGGATCGGGTTGCACGCCGCAACAAAACGTAAAGTGAATACGCGTTCACAAATACGTAAATATAATGGATCGGGTTGCACGCCGCAACAAAACGTAAAGTGAATACGCGTTCACAAATACGTAAACATAATGGATCGGGTTGCACGCCGCAACAAAACGTAAAGTGAATACGTGTTCACAAATACGTAAATATAATGGATCGGGTTGCACGCCGCAACAAAAATGAAAGATGAATACATGTTCACCTATATATAAATATGAAAAGTGAATACGCGTTCACAAATATATAAATGTAATAAACATGTGGAAATGCAGGGGAATGTCTTAACGTATAATACGAGATAAAATGAAGTGTTAGTTAAACCGAGAATTTCCTATGAGGAGTTGTTGCATATTTAAAAATGTTGTAACCTGATATGTTTTTGCAATATGCTTATTACGATATAATGTGATTGCACTTGGAATATTGTGGTGTTACTTTGAATCAGGTAAGGTTCTCACTCTTTGATGGTAATGACTCTTTATTTAACATGTTTCATGAAAGCGTGATAGAGGGAAAGGCTCCAGGCCAAGGCTAGCGATCGTCCCAGCCTCTCTTGTCATACCAAGTCCATTGCTTCGCTTGGTATTCGTCAGTTCGTGATGTCATTTCCGGTGTCTCGAAATGCCCGTGGAATAGTCTCCTTCTAACTTAGAACAATCTTTGTCGGTATGTCTATGTAGAAACAATATTTGCACGAGCATGGGCTCGTTATGTTTTTTATAAAGTCATAAATGATTTCTTTATTGTTATTTTTATTAATCGCCCGTATTTGAATATAAGTTCAAATTGCTAAATAAAGATAATTAAATGGTGCTCCGTGGGAAATAATTGTCAGTGCCATCACGCCTAAGTAAAGACTTAGGAAAAGTCGGGCGTGACAAGTTGATATCAAAGCTAAACCAAAGTTAGGAGATTCTAGGAAGTTTCTTCGATCGGGTGTTTGAACGGTTACTTATTGCGACGGTGCGCGCCACCTTAGTAATAAGTGAACTAATAACATCCTAAAGTTTCCTTCTTTCATACTCCTCTCGTCTATCTTGAGTCTTTTCAAGACTTGATTCTGTACTACATCTTTCACGCGTTAGGAAGAAGATTGTACAACGTTATACCGACTAATAATTGTTGTGTAGATGGTGATTATAAGGCGAGTTCCAACAAAGAGGAAGTACTCGAGGAACAGCAAAGAAATGCAAGCTCGTAAGAAATTCATTAAGTCGTAAGATGAACTCGGGAGATGATTTTAACGAGTATATGTGCGACACAATCGAACTTTGTGCGTATTTGTTTAGGAGTAGACAGAAGAGGCGTTCCTACGACCCAACCTTCTTCAACTTTCCGATTGGAGTCATATTACAGATAATATTCAACTCTGTCCCGGAAAAATTCCGATCCTCATTCAGAGGGGCAAAGATGCTAAGAGGAGATGTTACAGAAGGTTCCTGGATCAAATTTCTATTTCAGGTAATAGTAGTAGGGGAAAGAATGAGCGAAATGGAAAGGGAAGCAAGGAAGAAGGTTCACAGGGAGTTGAATGCCAATCAGCAGAATAGGCGAATTATGCGGTTAAGCCCTTTAGAACGTGTTGTAGTAGGTTCATGTTCGAGTAAGAGAGCTATAGAGAGTGACATAGAATGACATGCTCTGATGTATTGTAATCATGTAATGTCATGAAATATTTTCAAATATGAGGAATGAAACAATATTAATGCAAGTTATGAGTTGTCATTATTGTTTAGTTAATCTGCGTTTTCTTGTGGTGTCGCATGCTTATGAACTATAAGAAAATTTTAAGAGCTAGAGTAGACATTCCGTCTTCTAAAATATGAGTGTGTTTGTATTCACAGAAAATGGTGAATTCACAAATCCCGGGGGCTCAAGAGGAGGTTCATCATGAAGCTCATGTACCTCCAGCTGACGTAGTGGTGTCTGAAAGGAGCGGAGAAAATGTCGGAGAAAATGTAGGAGAAAATGTTGGAGAGAACGAGAGTCAAATGGCCCAAGAAACGGTGGGACAAAAACTAGATAGACTCATAGAGTTAATGATACCGCAGCTTCCACACATGGTTCCGCCCGCACCTCTAGTCTCTGCTATAGCCCCAACTGTAACCAGACGGCCAGTGGACCGATTATGATCGCACCACGGACCGAGAGTGTAGAAGCTCAAGCAGTACCTGATAGGCTATGGGTAAATTTTATGAGGAGAAGAGAACCACTGTACTCAGGGAATGACCCCAAGACCGACCCAATAGTATTCCTCGATGAAATTGAAGACTTAATGTTCACATTGGGATGCGTGGAGACGCAGGGCGTTAACTTGGTAGGCACACGACTAGTGGATGATGCAGGGGTGTGGTGGAGGAATTTTAGGAAAAATCGTCCCCCGATGTCACTACCAATGACTTGGGGAGGGTTCAGAGCGGCATTCATTGAGCAGTTTATGCCTAATACGTGCAAGGATGGAGTTTGAACAATTGAAGCAAGGTGACCGCAGTGTACAAGAATATGATACACAGTTCGTGAGGTTATCGGCATACAACACACATGTCGTCCCTACAGAAATGGATAGATTCAAGCGATTTGTAGCGGGTTTAAACCCGAACATAGCAGAGAAGGTGGTGGCGTTAGCCAACGATCGAACTTATCTTCAGATTGTCGATATGGCTTTGAGGGTAGAAGGTTTCGCTAAAGCAAAAAGAGAATATTCGCAGAAGAGATTTGGACGCCGTGATCATTTAACCGAGTCAAAATCAAGCAGGAGTTTAGTAAGGGATCTTCAGACCGAACCAATCAGGCGATCTTATTTCAAGCCTAAGGGCACATTGGTCTAATTACCAAGGTAGCAAGGACAAGGCCACCAACCCAAAACACGAGGTGACAAACCGATTTGTAAGATTTGTCAAAGAAAACACACCGAGAATGTCGCCTAACGAAGACATGTTATAACTGTGGAGAGTCAGGCCACTATGCCAGGGATTGCAAGAAGAGGACCCAAACTCAATCTATTCAGGGGAGATCAGAAGCAACCACATCTGCCTACAGGGGAAATCAGGGAAACCAACCCCGCCAGAGTCAGGGAGGTCAACAACCCAACAATTCTAATCGGCTCTACGCTTTGCCCCATAGGAATGAGGCAGAACCATCTAATGCGGTGGTCACATGTATTTTGCTAGTCTCGAGTATTCCTGCATTTGTATTGTACGATCCCGGCTCTACATTTTCATATGTGTCAATGACTTTGCTAAGAATTTACACGTAGAACCTTCTTATTTAAGTGAACCTTTTGAGGTTATGACACCAGTAGGGGCCTCAATTTGGGCCTCTCGGGTGGTAAATAATTTCTCATTAGAAGTGAATGGCAGGGGAACAATGGTGAGCCTAGTACTACTTGATATGGTAGACTTCGACGTCATTTTGGGTATGGATTGGTTGTCGGCATGTTATGCCATGTTAGATTGTCGGCGAAAGATAGTGAGATTAACTTTTCCCGGAGAACCAAAAGTTGTTATAAGGGGTAGGGTTGGAATATCCTCAGGTCAGTTTATTTCCTACCTTGGGGCTCAAAAGTTATTGAGAAGTCACAGAGTGGAGTATGCATATCTGGCTAATATAGTGGATACCCAAAAGGAATCCCCAGCAGTGAATGATGTTCTTATTGTTCGAAATTTTCCGGAGGTTTTTCCTGAAGATCTTCCAGGCCTTCCTCCGGATAGAGAAGTGGAGTTTGTTATAGAGTTAATTCCGGGTACAAGACCCATTTCTATTCCTCCATATCGAATGGCCCCAGCTGAATTGAGGGAGTTAAAAGAACAATTGAAGGATCTTTTGGATAAAGGCTTTATAAGGCCTAGTGTTTCCTGGGTGCGCATCTGTTTGTGAAAAGAAAGACGGATCGCCCGAATGTGCATCGATTATCGGCACTCAATAAGGTCACGATCAAGAACCGATACCCATTACCAAGAATCGATGATCTTTTGACCAACTTCGCGAGCTAGCTATTTTTCCAAGATTGATCTCCGTTCGATATCATCACCAAAATAAATCCGGATGATATATCCAAAATGACCTTTAGAACCCGATACGCCATTATGAGTTCTTGGTCATGTCTTTTGGGTTAACCAATGCCCAATGACTTTTATGGATTTAATGAACAGAATCTTCAAACCATTCCTAGATTTGTTCGTGATTGTGTTCATAGATGATATCCTAATCTACTGAAGAGTGTTGAAGAACATGAAGAGCATCCGAGGTAGTCTTCAAGTCTTGAAACAGAGAAACTATATGCTAAATTTTCAAAGTGTGAATTTTGGTTGGAAAAGGTAGCCTTTTTGGGTCATGTTGTGTCAAGTGATGGAATTATGGTAGACCCGTAAGATAGAAACATGAAGAATCGCCAAACCGACCAATTCGACATAGGTTAGAAGTTTCTTGGTTTGGTGGGTATTATAGAAGATTCGTAAAAGGTTTTTCTAGTCTTGCTGCTCCTTGACCCAGCTGACTCAAAAACGGTTAAGTACCAAATGGTCGGAAGCATGTGAAGCCGATTTTGAAACTAAAGGAATTGTGGACTCATCGCACTATCCTAACCTTACCATCGGGATGAAGGGTTCACGCCTATTGCGATGCCTAGAGTTGGGTTAGGATGTGTCTTGATGCGATTTGGAAAGGTTATTGCGTATGCATCTAGACGATTGAAGATACGAGAAGAATTACCCAACTCAGGACTTGGAATTAGCTGCGGTGGTGTTTGCCTTACGAATATGGAGACATTATTTGTATGGTGTGCATGTGGACATATTTACAGATCATAAGAGTTTGCGACATAACCACGTTGAAGGATTTGAATCTCACAAAGAAGATGGTTAGAGTTGCTTAAGGTTATGACCTTAGTATTTTTACCATCCAGGAAAGCTAACGTGGTGGTGACGACTCGAGAGATCAATGGGCAGCTGGCCCATTTGGCAATACAAAAGAGGGGTATTGTCGTGAGGTACAAAGATCGGGAAACTCAAGTTAGCTTAATCGAGATCGGTGAAGGTAGGGTGGTACATGATACCTCGCAATGCTTTAGCTTCGTAAATAAAAGAAAGTCAATTTGAGGATACGAGTTTGTTGGATTTCGGAGAGGATCCAACAGGAAACCTTCACGATTTACATTAGGAGATAATGACGGAACTTCCGGTATAAGGGTAGGTTATGTGTTCCTAAGGTAAAGGATCTAAGGAGGAAGATCTTAGATGAGGTCACAACACAAGATATTCCATTCATCCAGCTCAACAAAATGTATCAGACCTCAAGGCAACCATCAGTGGGACGGGATGAAGAAAGACGCCATGGAGTTTGTCGGGAGATGTCTTATATGTCACAGTGAAAGTGAACATCAAAAACCTAGCGGATTACTTCAGACATCGAGTCCCCATGTGGAAATGGGAGGCGATTCATATGGATTTTGTAACCGGTCTACCAAAACTCGAGAAGGGTATGATTCTATTTGGGTGATTGTTGATCGCTTACAAAGTCAGCCCATTTCTTACCTGGCCAAGACTACGACGCGCACCACAAGACGCACATATTTATTTGAAGGAGATTGTGCGGTTACACGGATTCCTTTACAAATTATTTGAGATAGGGGTTCCCGATTCACCTCACACTTTTGGCAAAGTTTCCAGCAGGTCTCGACAAAAGTTAAGTTACACGACTTTCCACCCGCAAATGATGGGCAAGCCGAGCGAACAATTCAAACACTCGAGGGCGTGTTGCGATCTTGTGTGTTAGATTTGCGGAAGCTCGGTGGACCATCTATGTCTAATTGAGTTCGCCACAACAATAGTTTTCGCCTAGCATACAAATGGCCCATTTGAAGCATTATATGGACGAAAATGTAGGTCTCCACTGATGGTTCGAGCGTGGACGAAATCGTTTCGACTCAAGTCATTCAAGAAATAAATGATAAGGTATAGATGATTCGAGCGGATCAAAACAGCTCATAGCCGTCATAAGTCCTACGCGGATCATCTAAAAGAGATCTTGAATTCCAAGAGGAGAAAGTATTTTTAAAAGTGTCCCCAATGGCGGAGTGATGCGTTTTGCAAGAAGGGAAATTGAGCCCAAGGTTTATTGGGCATATGAGATCTTGCGAAGAGTGGGGAATGTGGCTTACGAATTAGCACTTCCACAAGAGCTGGAAGCAGTGCATCAGGTATTTCATGTGTCAATGTTACGAAAATACTTGCACGATCCAAGTCACGTCATCCTTCCCGTGAGATAGTTCTTAATGAGAGCTTGATATGAAGAAGTTCCGGTGGAAATACTTGATAGGAAGGTTAAGCGCCTTAGGAATAAAGATATTGCTTCCGTGAAGGTCCTATGGAGGAACCACTCCACCGAGGAAGCCACCTGGGAAGCCGAAGACGCGATAAAAGTTAAATATTCATTCCTATTTGACTAAGGTAATAAAAAAAAATGTGTTACATAGTACTTCATATGTGTGTCATTTGCGTGTCTATATGCATGTGTTACAACCTTATTCTCATTCGAGGACGAATGCTTCTTAAGAAATGGAGAATGTGGAGCCCAAAATTTGTTACAATAACAATAAACATTATTGTGTCTATGTGATTATGTTACGACCTTATTCACATTCGAGGACGAATGTTGCTTAAAGAGGAGAGAATGTAAAATCCGGAAAAAAAAATAGTAATATATAGTTGTGGTTGGGATAATAAAAATATATATATATAAGAAGACAAAGAATAAATTGCATGGGATAGAGTTAGTGTTAAAATTGGATAAATAGATAGATAAAATGAAAATAAGAAAAAAAAAAAAAACAAAAAACAAAAAAAAAAATCTGCACATTAACATGCACGTCCACCCCTTCCCTTCCCCCCTTTTCATTTCCCCTCCAACTCTTGTCCTTCCACCTCTCATAGGTTATACAAACACTTCAACTTATATAGTGTATTTAGCACAAAATAAAGTACCTAGTACAAGGAATATAAATCAGGAAAATAATCAAGTGAACAAGAAGGAAAAAATCAAGAAAATATCAAGGGATGAAGGAGAACAAGAAAAATAGGGAACACTAAGGAGCAAGGACCACTTGTAGCAACCGAACCACAATCCTTTTTCACACTTACAAAGTGAGTTTTCTCACTCAGAAATTCTTGGTAACATCCTTCATTTTAAGTTCAATACATGTTAGAATAAGAATTGAGTGTTGAAAAGAAATATTGAACTTTTGATTGTTTAGACAACTAGTTGCGTCATGAACTTTACGAACTGTTCTCACTGAGTTATAATTGTTAGAATTTGATGAAATTCGGAGGAGTGGTACACCTCTCTAATATGATCATATAGAACCAAAAATGAGGTAAAATGGACATACGGTTTGAAAGTTATCATAGTTCAAAGTTCCTGCCTTAGATTTGGCCGAAATTCGGAAAGACATAATTACGGACTATTTTTATTGAGTTTTACTTATTAGAATTATATGAAAATTTACATGGTTGTAAATATCTCTGTTACGGACAGATATAGATAAAGATTTATTAAAACGGACTTACGAGTTGAGAGTTATTGTAGTTTGAAGTTGCTGCCTCGGATTCATCGGAATCCAGAAGGGTAGGACGTTGAAACGTAAAACTGTACTAATATGTGGGGAATATGAAAATTATTGCTAAATTAAAGTTCTATATATCTCTATTGTGGACATTTTGAGACCTTACGGGGGTCTATCCGACTTACGGATTGAGAGTTATCTCTGTTTAAAGTTTCTGCCTCGGATCTATCGAGATCCAGGAAGGGCAGCGAATAAAATGGTAAAACTGTAACAAATGGTACAGAATATGAAAGGATGGTTCACATGGAGACGTGTAGCTCTCTGTTCTCGTCGTTTTGAGATTTTATGGGGCTTGAACGGGTTTACAGATTAGGAGTTATGACTATTCTAAGATTGGGTTATGTTTAATAAGAATTCTGCCGAAACAAATTTCATGTGGCTGTTTTGAGGATAAATTTGTGTTAGTTACCCAAAGTAGTTTTAAATGAAATTTGGTACAGTGAAAGATCCCCGTCTTACCTTAGTTTTCGCTTGAGAAACACCTTAGTTGGAGTTATGGTTAAAAAGTTATAATCGTTACAAGTATGAATGACAGAATGTTGGGAAAGAGAATACTATTTATTCGATCTTCTGAAAAATATGAAAAGTGAATACGTGTTCACATAAATATATAAATATAAACATAATGGATCGGGTTGCACGCCGCAACAAAACGTAAAGTGAATACGCGTTCACAAATACGTAAATATAATGGATCGGGTTGCACGCCGCAACAAAACGTAAAGTGAATACGCGTTCACAAATACGTAAACATAATGGATCGGGTTGCACGCCGCAACAAAACGTAAAGTGAATACGTGTTCACAAATACGTAAATATAATGGATCGGGTTGCACACCGCAACAAATATGAAAGATGAATACATGTTCACCTATATATAAATATGAAAAGTGAATACGCGTTCACAAATATATAAATGTAATAAACATGTGGAAATGCAGGGGAATGTCTTAACGTATAATACGAGATAAAATGAAGTGTTAGTTAAAGGAAAGCGTGATAGAGGAAAGACTCCACGCCAAGGCTAGCGATCGTCCCGCAGCCTCTTGTCATACCAAGTCCATTGTTTCGGGCTTGGTATTCGTCAGGTTCAGGATGTTAGTTCCAGTGTCTCGGGAAATGCTCGTGTGGAATGGTCTCCCTTCCAACTTAGAATAATCTTTGTCAGTATGTCTATGTAGAAACAATATTTGCACGAGCATGGGCTCGCGTTATGTTTTTTTTTATAAAGTCATAAACAAATTTCTTTATTGTTATTTTTATTAATCGCTCTGTATTTGAATATAAGTTCAAATTGCTAAATAAAGAGAATTAAATGGTGCTCCTTGTGGGAAATAATTGTCCAGGTGCCATCACGCCCTAAGTAAAGACTTAGGAAAAGTCGGGGCGTGACAATTTTATAAAGAAATCTTTTAATATACATTAATTCATAATAATATCATAAAAATAACAAACTTGCTATCACACTGTATGAAAATATTTTAATAATAAAAAAGACAGTATGTCCAAAACTCGGGACGGGTCAGGTGACTTTTTTTTCTGTTTGCCCGTCCCTGACCCTGTTTTATTTTTAAATTTGTAGACTCTAGCCCTTACCCTTCGGGGACCTTATTGGGCACGGGTCGGCCCTGACCCGCTATACAAAATAAAATAAAATAGTAAGCAAAATCTGTAATTCTACCAAATCCGTTATCCGATATAATTTATCACCAATTAAAAATTACAACAAACAGAAGCATGAAATCATTAAAAATTACACCAAAAAGAGCTGAAGCAAATTATTTTAAAAGCATGAATATAAATATTGATTGACCAAAATATCTTTCAAATATTGAACGATATTTATACCCTTTTAAGTTAAAATTTTCTCTAGAAAATAATAACATATTGGGTAAAATTGTAATGTTAGCTTTTTCCCTCATATCTAGGACTTTGTAATGAACTAAAACTAAAATCTTAAAACCAACGTAATTATATTAGGATTTTTGTTAAATATCTTGGACTTTGATTCCCACTAAATATTTTTTGTTTGACTACAATTTTAAAACTATAATCATAAATCGATACACTATCAGGAATGAAAATAACGTTTTTACTATCTTAGAAATCTAAATAACAGATACACAAATTAAATACTAAGACTTAATAGTGGAATAATTTTATATATTAACAGAAACGACTAAAGATATAAACATATTATTAATAATTAGCTACAATTTTTATCTTATTTTATGTCGAGCTCAATGTAGATTAGAGCTGTTACACCCCGTAATCCCAAGACATGTATTTGAGAACGTAAATAAGACTTGAACGTTGGAAGATTGTATAACTATTTTCTTAAGGAAATATTTTGGAACCTCGCGAAGGAAAAATGTTTGTTAGTTGGAATTTGATTCTCAAATTTGGTATTTGAGATTCAAAAAATATTCTGGAGTTTTGGATTTTCAAGTCTCAGATTTGGTCATGTGAGGCCCACAGGAAAAATTTACGAATTTGTGGGGCCCACAAAATTTTGAGATATTTTGGCCAATTATGAATATTTTTGGGAGGAAGAAATATTTTGGGCCAACAAGAGGGTGACACGTGTCACCCCCACTTGACCTTGATTTGGCCTTTGACATTAGATATTTGTTAGAGATGAGGACAAGTGGACCATGAGTCCTACTCCACTTGTCTTGCACACAAAGATATACATCTATATAGAGAGTCTTGGAAGACTTTCAACACTTAACATATTTTCACACAACACAAGTTCTATATCTCTCTCCCTATATCTCGATTTTCTCCAAGAAATCAAGAACAAGATTAGTAAATCTTCCAAGTGTTGTTCACATAGACAAGGTGAAGAATCCTAACCAAGTATTAGCCAAGATTAAACACTCCTAATCCCTTAGAACACCTTGGGCGAGAATGGGGTCTTGAAAACCCTAACTTGATCTTCAACTTTTGGTGTTAGATCAAGAAGAGGAGTTGGTTACAAGCTTCTAAAGGTCGCATATTGCGGATTGGAACGTAAGGATTTGGAGTGAAGACTATCTCTAAGGATTGACTTTAAACTTGAATTATTTTGGGCTATATTGAGGTAAGAATCATTGTCCTCTTATTGTTATAGAAGATTACGTGTTGTAGTATCATATGATTGAACTTGTGAAAATTAGAATGAAGATTAAAAAGGCTTTGGATTTATGGATGTGTTGGCAGAGAATGGCCCTAAAATATTGATATATTATGGATCGCTTATAGAATCGCTTTATATCGCTGGGCAGAATTTTACACGTCTTGAGAACGTGTAATCCCATTTGGTTGTTGCCTTAAATTGTGCCTTAAAGATGTGGCTTTTTGTTGTTGTATTCGGGCCTTGGAAAAGATGGAAAAGTACGTAGAAACGGGGGAAGTGCTGCCCAAATTTACGTTGAATAATGAGGACTATTATTTGGTATAACCTACACTTGAAAGCATGAAATTGATGGAAGTGTTAATTGTCATTATAGGTTGAAGTAATACTCGTGACGTGTTCTACGTGGCGCGTGGATTAACCGAAGAGGTATGTGGAACTTCTTTTATCTCCTTTGAACATGACTTTATAAAAATGAGTGTATGATGAACGTACCTGTTTTAAATGAACTCGGATTCCTGGTAGTATATAAGGGAGGTTACTTGATTGAAAGGAGGCTTAGAAAAAAATGTGAAACTGCAGAATTCGGGTTGGGGCGCGCCAGTTGCGTGGCCGTGGCTCAAACTTCGTAAGATCAGGTTCAGCCGGCGCGCCATAGTGCGGCGGTGGCGCGCCCGCTGGAAGGTGCCGAGGATTAGTTAGGGTGCAGGGTGGTGTTTTCGTGCCACGGTATCGACCCTAGATAGTATAAGTGACTTGATGTTTAAAGACTAAGTTACTTGAATGAGATGGGTACACTTGACTTGATTTTAAAAGTAGAAGTGTCTTGATACTACGGGTGTTAGTGTCTTGGAATTTTATAAAGGAAAGAATGTACGACGGACGTACATGATGCTATGAGGTTCAACTCCCCTATATTGCATGATGTGATTCCTTTTATAGGAATAGATGTACATAGTACTTTGGGTTAAATTTCCGGATTTTACACGACATGATAGTGACTTAAGTCTAATAAAATGATGGTTCATTCATTTGCTTCTAATGAGAGTAAAAGATTACTTAACTTGTATATGTTGTTCATGATAGCCATTAGTGCAAGTGTTATATTATTCATGGTCAACCCCGACATTATACATTTCATGGATTTGCTCTCCACGACGCGAGTATCGCGTATATGCTCATCGGGTCCACAAGGCCTACGCGGTGAAATAGTCCTACGCGGCAAATTGTCCTACGCGTCCACTAGACCTATGCGTGAAACAAATCCATGAATAGGATTGCATAATGATACTACTGACGGATGTCCCTAAATTAATCATGACCTTCCTATGTTAACACGCATGCAGTTACTCTCATTACTCCTCATTGTTGATAAGATCGTTATTTTGATTATCATACTTGTTTCCTCGCTTTTATATTCGATCAGATGATCTCCTTTATCAGCACTTACAATTTCACATACTGTACATCTTTTGTATTAACCCCTTCTCTGAGGGTTCGTTCACGCCGCAGGATAGGTACTCGTGTTGGTGATCCAAAGCTAGGATCTCCACTCAGCTTTTGTGATAGCTCCATTTGTTCTGAAGTTTGATATATATGTATATGCCTTGTGTTTTGGTGTATGTACATTCAGTGCAGCGGGCCTCATTCCGCCTTAAGATCGCTTAAAACTCTAGAGGTCCTGTAGTCACGCTGGTTGGACTTGTAAAGAAAAAAGATGTAGATCTTTTGGATCGTATATATGTATATAGAGGCGCTGCTTGGCCAGCCTATTTCTTACTTCCCGCTGACGCACGCCATGAGATTATTTAGCTTTCATTGGTTTCTCGATGTATACCTAGTGCGCCTGCAGGTACTACCATGCTCCGGATCGGTCGTGACAAGAGCAATACATATATTATAAAAACATGCACTATATCACTTAATGACAAAAATATATAAAGTACAAAATAAATATTAATAAGTACAAAATAAATATTAATAAGTACACAATAAATATTAATAAAGGAAAAATAATATAAATTATATTAAAAAGACATGCGGGTTGGAGTCAGGTCGGTGATCGGGCCGGGTCAGACGGATAAAAATTCTAACCCTGGTCCGACCCTACATATAAATGGATCCCCGCTTTTTCGGATCAGGTGGCTCACGTGTCAGATATAAGCTAACATTGACTCAGATTTTTCGGTCATGTCCTCGACCGATGAATGTGTCTAGCCCTGCTACAATAAAGATAACTTAGGGTGTGTTTGGATTAGCGGTGGACAGAATTGATTCTGGCAGAAGTGATTTATTTTTGGATGCAACAATGTAAAAGTGATTCTTATAATTGATTTATGTTTGGATAGTTTTGATCGAAAATTGTTTTTGAATGTAGAATTACCAAAATGGACATACATATAAATAAAAATATACATATAAATAGATGGAAGTATGTAAATAAAAATTACAAATAGATAATAGAATTTAAAGTGCAATATAATACTTAAATATTAGTAGAATATTATTATAATATTAATTTAAAGTCCAAATAATATTTAAATATTATTAAAATTCTAATTTTGCATGTACTCTATAATGTATTATTAATATAATACATTATAGAAAAAAGGAATAATATTATACTTAATAGTTATTTTAAAAAGTACCTTGAAATCGATTTTCAGTTAAAATTATAGAGCACATTTTGCCGCATTTCTCGGGACTAACTTCATTTAAAATTCTTGGACTAGCTTCATTTATATTAATAATACATTATAGAAAAAATAATAATATTATACTTAATAGTTATTTTAAAAAGTACATTGGAATCAGTTTTCAGTTAAAATTGTAGAGCACTTTTTGCATCATTTAAAATATTAATAATATTTGAAGTATTTGAAAGAAGACAATAGAAAAAGGAGAATGAATAATCCAAATGAGTTGCATTATTCTCATTTCTAAGTACGAGAAAGGTCCTAAAATTAACAATAACATACTCAAAACAGAACATGAGTAGTATATTTAATTTTTTTTAGTAATTATTTCTAGATATTTAAAGAGGGTAATGAAAGTTGTATATTTGAATGTTTTTTAGTAATTATTTCTAGATATTTAAAGAGGATAACGAAAATTGTATATTTGATTTTTTTATTAATTATTTCTAAATATTTAAAGAGAGTAATGAAAGTGGATAAATTTGTTGATGAAAATTAAAGATGATATTAAAAGAAAGGGTAAAATTCAAATTGAAATTAATGGGAAAATTGATTCTGCAGAATATTGGCAAAAGCTACGATCAATTCTAGAAATCAGAATTAATTATAGAAGAATTGATTTTGATCAACAAAACATGTAAATTTTCTGATTTTCAGGAAAGTAATATCCAAAAACTAATCCAAACTATTTTTGAACTCCACCAACTACTGGTTACTGTATAATCACATTCACATCTCACTATCCCCTGTGACCCCGGGGTGGGGTAGGCCCCCTGTCTCACAGCTATTAGGACAGAACCAATGAGCCTCTCGCTTTTACGTCATGGTTCTTTTCCCCCCTCTTTTCACCATTTTTTCATTCGCTAATAACTTTTAACTCTCTTTTGTTGTTGGTGCTAAATTTATGATATTTGAGTTAATATATCACCAAATACATCACGCACTTCGTTAAATTAGCCTTAACTCATGTAGTGTTCCATAAAAATCAAATCTTTAAAGTTTCAAGAATACTAAAGCCTTCAACTTTAATGTTTATTTCATAATTTTCTGTTTCTGGGTCATCGAAATGGCAAGAGTAGAGTTGCCACAAGTGGATATAGAATGTCACCGGAGCTCCGGCAGTGTCAGTTTCTCCGACGCCGACAAGGGTTCTTGTTATTCTCATTTTGGGTCTAATCAAGATGATTACAACTATACACATGGCAGAGTGTCTACTGGTTCAGTTGATATAGAAAATGGAGATGGTAAAAGTAAGGTGCATTTGGGGGAAATTGAAAGAGATTGTAGAATTTGTCACTTGAGTTTGGTGGGTCCCGGAACTGAGTCTGGTGTTGCCATTGAATTGGGATGTTCTTGTAAAGATGATTTGGCTGCTGCACATAAGCATTGTGCTGAAACTTGGTTCAAAATCAAAGGAAATAAGTAAGTAGACCAAAACTTGAATTTTGCTTTTTAGTTTTAATTTTATGGTTGGTGAATTTTGAACTTAATGCCTATATGATCACGGATCAGGGTAGAGGGCTAGTAGTTAGTTGTGCGTGTCATGCTTCTTATTACTCTTGTAGTTTCTTATACTTTGATTCCTGGTATTATTTGTTGTGTCTGGTACTTTGATTGACATATGATTTTGTGTTAGTTACATTATTGTTCTCTTTTCCTTTATCATTCTTTATTTAGCATTTTTTCCATGGCTTCGTTCCGGCTTCGTTCCTGCTGATTATTTCTTTTTCCTCATGGCTATGGTTTACTTTTCTTTAAGCCGAGGGTCTATCGAAAACAACCTCTCTACCTCCATGGTACGGGTAAGGTCTGCGTACACTTTACCCTCCCCACACCCCACCGTGTGCGACTACACTAGGTATGTTTTTGTTGTAATGCCTATATGATCAATGTGGAAGGAAAATTTACTGGTCTTTTAAGAGAATTGTTATGCTTATTTGATGTGATGATAGACATATCAGCATGATGTCCTTTTTTGGCTTATGTTATGTCCAAGATTCTTGTGTTGGAAGTGTGCTTTTGATGTCAGTAAATGGTCTGTAATGTTTGAAGTGTCAGTGAATGTTCTGTAAGAATAATGTTTTTTTTTTCCTGTTAATGTAGTGTAGAGATTTGGTCTTTGATGTTTGTCCTTGTTGGGAAAGAGATCTCGTGATATATTTAATGGGAAAAGAGACAAAAGTTAAATAAAGAAGCTGGATGGAATAAAATGAAAAGCAAAAGACTAAAGCAATGACACTTGACAGCTATAGTTCAGATTTGTAAGTACTGTGTTGATTCTTCCTACGATGGGCTTTTGTAAGCTTTTAGTCTTTAGTTTCTAATTTCTAAAGTGGAGATTGTCTTGAGGAAGAAAGTGTTTATGGAGATTGTCATATATACATTTCTTTATGCATACTCAAGATTTTAGTGTCACTTTGATGTTGAAACTATTATCTCTGAGTTGGTTGATCTGTTCAAACAAATTCATCCGCAAGAAATTTACTTCTCGGTGCTGTTGTTTAGTTTTCAGTCTACCAGTCTGTGATATCATGACTATCAGAATGCAAAACTATTTTCTAATTGAGCAACAAAAAATTCTATGTCAAATAGAAGATTAAGAAGTTTGGAAATCGGAATTTCTATCAAGAATTAATAAGAAAGTGTGTTTAACATTCTATGCCATGGACGATAAGGGAACTAGCATAGGTAGAGATTGAATCTTAGGGGAAAAAGAGCATATTTGATCCACGTTGCTTTCCCCAAGTCTTAAAAGATTAGTGACCATAAATGAACCCAAGGGATTACTAGCAACTATTATGTTGCATTTCTCAGGCTTATTTGCTGATGGCCTCTTATCCTCAAACTCATTGTTTCACTCTGACAGATACTTGAGTTTATGTAAAAGGATTAAATGGAATCATATTTAAATCGAAACCAAAATATCTCTCTGAGTGTAATTATGAATGTGTCATATGAAGTTGGACAAGGAACTAAGCATACACTGTTTTGGATATCTATAATATTGGTAAATGTTAACAGTTTTAGTTTTGGCTTCCATACCTTTCATGGACAACGTAGATTCATATGCAATAGCTTAGAATTGAAAAAAGTACTAAACTGCTGTAAGAAGTTAGTATCTCTTTTGTGTGTGTGAGCGTTCAGATTACTATTAGTTAGATGATGATGATGATGATATCATTTGTGTCTCTGTTAAAACACATCAAAACTAAATGGTTCGAGTATGAAGTTATTTCACTCTGTCGTGCTAATATGATAACCAGTGCTTTACTGCAAACCTTCTATCTCCGATTAAGAACAGCTGAATCCTTTCTGGATAATGAACATCTGATATTCTAGCTACTTTTTCCAGTAAAATATGCTACTTTTTCAGTAGGAGAATAAGGCTCAAAAGCATCTCTCCTAGTCCTGGCATTGCTGAAAAAGTAAAGATTCCGAGATAATCTGTTCTCTTCCTTTAAACTTTCCCTCATATTTGTCTATTTAGATATGATCACTATGCAACTATGGAGGTAACATAACCAGAGGTTCAGTATTCTATATCCGATTTTCCAGAAAAAAGAAATTGACTCGTTATTCAAAAACAAATTTAGTTTTGAAACCAAACAATACCATTGTTGGTTATTGAATTTTTTTCTGAATCTAAACACCATTAACTTTACAAATTTAAACATGTACAGATGCTTAAATCCTTGTTCTTTAATCTGCTGACTTATATGCTTTACTTTGGATCTTCCTCCTTCCACAAATGAAGGTATTCCTTTTGTCTAACCTAATATCTTGTGCCATAACTTCTTCACTGTCACCATAATTGCTAGTTTGCTACGTTCTTGATAGTACTTTCTGGGCAGTGTTACTGTTCAGTATGATTGGAATTGATAGTTGAGGTGTAAGTTTGATAGATTATCTTTTTTATTGTAAATTTGTTCTGTGGAAAAATTAACTATTTAAAATGAATGTACTGGGATGCTCTTCAGCATTTCTTGGCAAATTTAGTTTTTACTGCAGCATTGCATTGATGAGTAACATCTTTTGCAGCATATACAAATTCATATTCTCTGAGACAGAACTGTAGTTGCAAAAGTACCTTTATAGATAATTTGCTCAATCATGAAAAATGACGATCAAAGCATCAAGCTACCAGTCCTGCCAAATAATCAAGCTATATGCAGTTATATAATGGTGTTGTGAACATAGACATTTAACCATTTGAAGTTATTTTTCCAGGACTTGTGAAATATGCAATTCGATTGCACGAAATGTTGTTGGGCCAACTGACATTGAATCAGCACCGCAAACAAATGAAATAAATGCAGCTCCTGCGCAAGTATCTGCCTCTTCGGAGAGTCGAACTTGTTTGAATGGTCATCGATTCTTGAATTTCCTTTTAGCTTGTATGGTATTTGCCTTTGTCATCTCTTGGCTCTTCCACTTCAACATCCCCTCATAGTATATTAAAGAGTTCATGTGCAGTGTGTAAAGGCCCGCGAAGGCAGTTCAAGGCCTGTGATGTTAAAAAGAAATATTTACACATTCTTATCGGACAAGCTTTGCAGTACACCTACTTACCTATAAGGCAAGGAAAACCTCGATATATCTCGTAAATGGGATTGTCGATAGAGGTTGGCAACCAAGAAAGTCTGGAGAGGTGTCCAATACTTCAGAAATAAGTCCCCATTTTCAAAAATTTAGTGTAAATGATTTACTTTTAAAATGTCTTTTTAAATGTTGAGGTTGATTAGTTCTAAATCCCATTACATGATATGATCTTTAAATTTGGAACTGTAATTGTCAGAATGTGCTTGCTTTGTGCAACCATAGGATAAATATGTGAAGCATGTCTTATATAATGAAGCTGCTCCAAGGATTTGCACATTTTTTTCCCTCTGATTTACTAGAACATCCAATGTAGCAGACTGTCACTAGTAAGTGTTTACTGATAAATGGTGGAAATGTAAGCCTAGAAATAAGCTAATTTTGAAGGTAAGGTCGCATAATAATCCCTATATTAATAATTGCCGCATAACAACCCACATTATTCATCGCGTAAACTATCTCCATTATAATCCCAACATAACTAGTATGTGAAACAAACGATCCCAAGATGTAGTTTCAGACATAGGCTATCAATTATCATGTGTCTACAGAGTTGAGCATTGCAACAACCTAATACTGCTACAAGAGCAAGAAGTTTCATGTAATATAAGAGATAATAGCAAAAGCCTGTGTGCCCCAAAAGAAGGAGAAGGCCGAGTGAAGGTATTTCCTGTTAGGTGCAGGCTCCATCTTGGCCATCCATATAGGACTAAAATTTGGGGGAAAGGGAAGTGTGGTCCTTTGGACAATTGAGGCATTCAATTGGCTCTACTGACCACATGCCACTGTTGCATGAAGGAACATTACATGCTCCTTACATCCCATGTGACATTAACTGAAGGATTAAGGATCCCAGTCATTTTTGCTGGTCATCAGTCATCTGTCATAATTTTGTAGTCAGAGAGGGCACTTTATCAATTCCCTTTTTTAATATGACAATAGCAAATGACTAACTTACCTAACACCTACTACCTTCTAACACATAAGTACTCTGTAAATTTATCCACCAATGCTTAGATGGAAAGAATTCACCAAGAATTGACAGATAGGAAGGATTCAGTGGTGTTGCCTCTACTAGAATTCAAACATTTCTTAGTGTTGTCACTCCAAGTAATCGATGGCTCGACTAAAATTATGAAAAAATAAGTGCAAGAAGTTCATGATTACAAAAAGGAAGAGATAATTTATTGACTGAGAAAGATGGAATTCCAATATACATTTGATGCCATTAAATTTTAACCATAGGGAACATGGAGATATTGACAGCACTGACCTTTGATTTTGCATCCTACTCGATAGACCAGAACTACTGGACATGGAGGAACATCAGGGATAATTTGCCAAACCAACCTTGTAATGATATTGAATAGAAGTGCCTTTTACCAGCTTCGGTTAGCTAACACTCCATGTAATGTCTAAACACCAATCATCACCGCTTCAACACGTACGATGCTCCCATCTTCAATGATCTTCCATTGATTCGGGTTCTGCACATCTATACACAATCCAAAGCGCAATTCTCTATACCCATTCTGCAGGATCTCCAGAATTTTCATTCAGAAGTTTGTGATTCTCTTCCTTAGTCTTGCTATCTTTGCTCAGTGGTAGAGACAATGCTGGACTAGTGCGGTCAGGCAGTTCTGGAAGAAGGGTCTCAGTGATTCAGAAAATTCTTTATCCTTTCCTTCTAAGCAAAAAAGAGGAAGGGGCAGGTGGAGGAAGTAGCGATAACTAAATTCATTCAAAGAGAAGATTAGGATGCTAACCTCAGGGGCGAAGCCAGGATTTTGGTTTAGGAGGGCCTATTTATATTTAAACATAATTAAAATATATTACAACAACATACCCAATGAATGCTAATCACAGATTCAACAATGACCTCGGCGAGTTTTCATTTTCTGAAACGTATCTATGATATCTTCATTATCAACTTCAGCAAATACGTTTTTCTCAACATAGGTAACCATGCTGTCATTCAACCATTGATCTCTCATTCTGTTTCGTAATTTATTCTTCACAATCTTCATTGCAGAAAAAGCTCTTTCTACCGTCGCAGTAGCAACATGTAGTGTCAATGCTAACTTCAAAAGCAAATAAACTAGAGAGAACACCTTATCTCTTCTTGTTTCAACCATTTTCTCTGCAAGCTGACTAATCCCTTTCAAATTAGAAAATTCTGTTGTAGTACGCATATCGACAATATAAGTCTCAAGTTGATCATCAAGTACCACCAAGTCCATCTCAGAAAAACCATTTGGATAAAAAGTAGCTAAGTGAATAAGCTTGTTCTTGTCAAAAGCTGAAAATGAGTCACTTGGATGTAAACATGGCATGGAAAGAAGAAACTCAGTGCTAGTTTCGTTAAAACGACTCTCCAACTCCATAAGTTTCAAATCTATGAGGACACAAAATATCCCAATACGATAGTGATTTAAATTTGTTATCTTCGGATCTTTTCGTCGCGACCGTCCAGCACGAACGAACATTGCATCCATGTTACATATATCAATATCATGCTTTTTGCAGAATGAAGAAACTTGATCAATTAAAGAATCTCACCCATTAACCCTCATGTCTTGTAGTCGTAGCTTGCAAACTCTAACCAAGTTCATTTCATTAACAATATCTCGATCTTTCCTTTGTAGTGTCTGTGATAATTCGTTTGTGATTCCTAATAGTGTTCTCATTAGGTGTAGACTGAACACAAAATCAAACTTCTGCAAGACTTCAGATAAAATCTTAGCTTCATATTTTTGGTCCTGAGTTGCTCCATCTTCCTCTATCCTCTCAAGTACATCTATCACAGGCGAAAATAAGGTAATCATACTGACTAAAGTACCATAATGTGATCCCCAACGTGTATCTCCGGCTTTGACGAGGGTACTTTCTTGATTGAGGCCTCGACCACTCGATATTTTACCTAGATCAAGTGCTTCAATTATTTTGGTAGCTTGTTGTTCTCGAAGAATATCACGACGCTTGCATGAACCTCTAGCAACATTAACAACATTGTTTACTAGGAAAAATAAATCAGTGATTTCCAAATGTTTTCCCACCACGGCTACAAGAACTAGTTGATGAGCAAAATAATGAACATAATAAACACTATTATTTTCATTCAAAATAAGTGTCTTGAGGCCACCAATTCTCCTTGCATATTACTAGCCCCGTCGTAACCTTGCCTACGCAATCTAGAGATGCTTAAATCGTACCTTGAAAACATGTCATCAAGTGTTACCTTAAGTGAGAGAGATGTAGTACTTTGGACATGCTCAATACCTAAAAACCTCTCAGTTATATATCCTTTCATGTTCACATAACGTATCACAACACTCATTTGCTGTTTACTTGAAACATCACGAGACTCATCAATAAGAATCGCAAAAAATGCATCACCAAGATCACTAATAATGATTTTCATAGTTTCAGTTACATCAACATTAACAATGTCCTTTTGGATATCAGGTGAAGTTAACTTCAAATTCTCAGGAGCATTTTCCAATGTGACAGGTTTGATGCTTTTATTGTAATCGGTAAGAAACTGCAACAACTCGCAGAAGTTTCCTTTATTCATTGAAGCTTCACCTTCATCATGGCCACGTAATGCAAGGCCTTGTCTCAAGAGAAATCTAATACAATCAATTGATGCAACCAAGCGTATCTTATAACTTATCTTAGTTTGGTCTGAATGTTTGAAGATGACAGCCTCAAGATGTTGCTTTTTATCCAACAAAACTTGATGCTTACTCCAAGCTTGTCTGTGAGCACTATTAACTCCTCCTACATGAATTGTCAATTTTTCTTTTTTCGCCCAATTTGTGAATCTAGTGCCAACAAACGAGTCACCACCTGCTTGATCTCCTACATTAGGTTTAAAAAGATAGCAAGAAAAATAATACGTTGCATCTTTGCTTATATTGTAGTCCAACCAATTAGAAAATTCATCAAACCAGACAAGATTGAATCTTCATGGCTTTTTGTTTTTCTCAAAATCAGTGTCAGGAAATTCATGGTTCCGAGGTTGACAAGGCCAACATATGCTCTTCGAACTTCATCTCGAATGTTAGGATCGTAATCTAGGATCTGAATTCGTAATCCAGGATCTGAAGGAAGAACGGGTAACTCGATTTCAATGCGACTTTGTTTAGAGCTATCAACATTGTTCTTCTCCAAAGTTGGTTTTCTCTTAGTTAGATATTTATCCATAGCTATTAAAATTAAATAAATCAATAAAGAGACTTAAATAAAATTAATTTTACAATTACTCAAATATAAACCTAAAACCCAAAATCCACCCTATAAAATCAAATATGTATACATCATATATAAAATATACATGTACACATAATCAATAAACAAACAAAGTTAAAAGACCTTCTAAAATCCCAAAATTTAGTATTCAATATAAATAAATTTTACCTTGATGATGACTGATGAGTGGTCGATTTTAAATGGAATAATGAGAGACGCAAAATACGTTTGTGAATCTCTTGAAATTTTTGTAAGTAGCTTAGTTGAGATTAGTGGTTGTGAAGAAGAGGGTTGAGAGTTG
The DNA here is from genome assembly GCA_029844215.1 of Przewalskia tangutica. Classification (NCBI taxonomy): domain Eukaryota; kingdom Viridiplantae; phylum Streptophyta; class Magnoliopsida; order Solanales; family Solanaceae; genus Przewalskia; species Przewalskia tangutica. Next base: position 111,391,360 of record CM056730.1, read on the forward strand.
AGACCAAGAAGAGGGTTGAGAGTTGAGACAAAAAATAATTGTGAGGACTGTGGACTGAGGGGGAGCCTGGGCAGTGGGCCTAATATTATAGAAATTTTACTTGTAGTAATTTTTATTTTTATTTTGAGGGGGAGCCTGGCCCCCCTGGCTCTGGGGTGGCTCCGCCCCTGGCTAACCTGGCAACTGTTTATCAACGAAGAACACTAATAGATTAACAGTGTACCTGCAACAAAGTAATAGGGCTCAACCAAGTCAGACTATTATTTGCAAACAAACGTTCCAACACAGATCGTCAAGCTGAGAGTTTCACTCACCATGCCACAACATCCACATTGTAATGTTTGCGGGATGCAACAATCAAGATGCTCTGAGCAATAACAGCTAACCAAGAACACAATTTTATAAACCTGCAGAATCAAATTGAGCCAGGGCCGGAGCCACCACAGAGTCAGGGGGGCCCTGACTCCCCCTCAAAATAAAAAATAAAAATTTACTATAAAATTTCTATAATATTAGGCCACTGCCCATGCTCCCCATCAGTCCACAGTCCTCACAATTTTTTTTTGGTCTCAACTCTCAACCCTCTTCTTCACAATCACTAATCTCAACTAAGCTACTTACAAAAATTTCAAGAGATTCACAAACGTACTTTGCGTCTCTCATTATTCCATTTAAAATCGACCACTCATCAGTCATCATCAAGGTAAATTTTATTTATATTGAACATTAGATTTTGGGATTTTAGAAGGTCTTTTAACTTTGTTTGTTTATTGATTATGTGTTCATGTATATTTTATATATGATGTATACATATTTGATTTTATAGGGTGGATTTTGGGTTTTAGGGGTTTATATTTGTGTAATTGTAAAATTAATTTAATTTAAGTCTCTTTATTGATTTATTTAATTTTAACAGCTATGGATAAATACCTAACTAAGAGAAAACCAACTTTGGAGTCATCATCTACTTTGGAGAAGAACAATGTTGATAGCTCTAAACAAAGTCGCATTGAAATCGAGTTACCCGTTCTTCCTTCAAACCCTGTATTACAAATTCAGATCCTAACATTCGAGATGAAGTTCGAAAAGCATATGCTATAAAAGGGCCTTGTCAACCTCGGAACCATGAATTTCCTGACAATAATTTTGGGAAAAACAAAAAGCCACGAAGATTCAATCTTGTCTGGTATGATGAATTTTCTAATTGGTTGGACTACAGTATAAGCAAAGATGCATCATATTTTTTGTCTTGCTATCTTTTTAAACCAAATGTAGGAGATCAAGCAGGTGGTGACTCGTTTGTTGGCACTAGATTCACAAATTGGGCGGAAAAAAAAATTGACAATTCATGTAGGAGGAGTTAATAGTGCCCACAGACAAGCTTGGAGTAAGCATCAAATTTTGTTGGATAAAAGCAACATCTTGAGGCTGTCATCTTCAAACATTCAGAACAAACTAAGATAAGTTATAAGATACGCTTGGTTGCAACAATTGATTGTATTAGATTTCTCTTGAGACAAGGTCTTGCATTACGTGGTCATGATGAAGGTGAAGCTTCAATGAATAAAGGAAACTTCCGCGAGTTGTTGCAGTTTCTTGCCGATCACAATGAAAGCATCAAAGCTGTTACATTGGAAAATGCTCCTGAGAATTTGAAGTTAACTTCACCTGATATCCAAAAGGACATTGTTAATGCTACTGCAAATGAAACTATGAAAATCATTATTAGTGATCTCGGTGATGTATTTTTTGCGGTTCTTATTGATGAGTCTTGTGATGTTTCAAGTAAAGAGCAAATGAGTGTTGTGATACGTTATGTGAACATGAAAAGATATATAACTGAGAGGTTTTTAGGTATTGATCATGTCCAAAGTACCACATCTCTCTCACTTAAGGTAACACTTGATGACATGTTTTTAAGGTACAGTTTAAGCATCTCTAAATTGCGTGGGCAAGGTTACGACGGGGCTAGTAATATGCAAGGGGGAATTGGTGGCCTCAAGACACTTATTTTGAATGAAAATAATAATGCTTATTATGTTCATTGTTTTGCTCATCAGCTTCAACTAGTTCTTGTAGCCGTGGCGGGAAAACATTTGGAAATCACTGGTTTATTTTTCCTAGTAAACAATGTTGTCAATGTTGCTGGAGGTTCATGCAAGCGTTGTGATATTCTTCGAGAACAACAAGCTACCAAAATAATTGAAGCACTTGATTTAGGTAAAATATCGAGTAGTCGAGGCCTCAATCAAGAAAGCACCCTCGTCAAAGCCGGAGATACACGCTGGGGATCACATTATGGTACTTTAGTCAGTATGATTACCTTGTTTTCGCCTGTGATAGATGTACTTGAGAGGATAGAGGAAGATGGAGCAACCCAGGACCAAAAATATGAAGCTAAGATTTTATCTGAAGCCTTGCAGACGTTTGATTTTGTGTTCAGTCTACACCTAATGAGAACACTATTAGGAATAACAAACGAATTATCACAGGAACTACAAAGGAAGGATCAAGATATTGTTAATGCAATGAACTTGGTTAGAGTTTGCAAGCTACGACTACAAGACATGAGGGTTAATGGGTGTGATTCTTTAATTGATCAAATTTCTTCATTATGCAAGAAGCATGATATTGATGTATGTAACATGGATGAAATGTTCTTTCGTGCTGGACGGTCGTGACGAAAAGATCCGAAGATAACAAATTTACATCACTATCGTGTTGAGATATTTTGTGCTGTCATATATTTGCAACTTATGGAATTGGAGTCGTTTTAACGAGACTAGCACTGAGTTGTTTCTTTCCATGGCATGTTTACATCAAGTGACTCATTTTCAGCTTTTGACAAGAACAAACTTATTCACTTAGCTACTATCGTGTTGAGATATTTTGTGCTATCATAGATTTGCAACTTATGGAATTAGAGTCGTTTCAACGAGACTAGCACTGAGTTGCTTCTTTCCATGGCATGTTTACATCAAGTGACTCATTTTCAGCTTTTGACAAGAACAAACTTATTCACTTAGCTACTTTTTATCCAAATAATTTTTCTGAGATGGATTTGGTGGTACTTGATGATCAACTTGAGACTTATATTGTCGATATGCGTACTACAACAGAATTTTCTAATTTAAAAGGAATTAGTCAGCTTGCAGAGAAAATGGTTGAAACAAGAAGAGATAAGGTGTTCTCTCTAGTTTATTTGCTTTTGAAGTTAGCATTGACACTACATGTTGCTACTGCGACGGTAGAGAGAACTTTTTCTGCAATGAAGATTGTGAAGAATAAATTACGAAACAGAATGGGAGATCAATGGTTGAATGACAGCATGATTACCTATGTTGAGAAAGACGTATTTGCTGAAGTTGATAATGAAGATATCGTAGATACGTTTCAGAAAATGAAAACTCGCTGAGGTCATTGTTGAATATGTGATTAGCATTCACTGGGTATGTTATTGTAATATATTTTAATTATGTTTAATAGTGTCGCGCCCTTTTTCGACCGCGGCATTTATTTCTAAACTCCTGCTCAAATAAAAGGTTAGAAAATAAATAATAACTAAAAGGTGCAAAAAAGTGCTAAAAAAAACGCTAAAATGTTAAAAGGATGCTTAAAAGCTTAAAAGATTAATTTTAAAGCTAAAGGGTGCTAAAAGTGCAAAAAGGTTGCTAGAATGCTATGGTTCATGAGTCGCCACCTAATTAATTGGGTGAATTAGGACACCTAAATGTTTAACTAGTTTGAAGTAAAACATTAACTCCATTTTAATGGTCTGCTAAACTTAATGAGATTCTGGGTAAGGGTTCTTTATTAATCTAGAGGGAAGGGGTTAGGCACCCTCTAAGATCCGCTAACTTGCGGTTGTCCGTGTAACGCCCCATTTCAACCGGAGTCGGAACGGGATTACTGCTACGCATGGTTGGATTCCTAAAATTGCATTTAAAGGAGTCGCCACCTAATTATTATAGTGAATTAGGACACTAAAAATGTAGTATAAAATACTACAAATGATCTCCATTTTAAAGGTCTGCGAAAGCTATATGAGATTCTGGGTAAGGGTTCGTTATTATCCTAAAGGGAAGGGGTTAGGCACCCTAAAGGATCCGCTAACTTACGGTTATCCGTTCAAACTTAGGTTTAATATTTATGCTAAGAAATGCATACTTTTATAAATGTTAAATAAAAGACGTTGCAAGTTTTTAATAACAAAAGGATGCTTTCTTGACAACATAAAAGAGTTGTAAGACTTGTATATAAAAATACATATATAGGTAAAAATATGCATTTATTTTATTTGTAAAATAGTTATGTTTTGGCAATTGAAAGTACAGAGAAAACAATTTTATTTATAACCAAGAGACGATTTTTTGTGAAAGTTTACTTTTTAGCAAATTAGGTAAAAGTAAAACCTTATTTTTTCCTATGATTAATCATACAAATAAAAGGTGACCAAATTGTTTTGAAAGCTTAGACATGTATAACGAGCCTAAAATAATCTAGCGTTGGGTTTCCGATTTTATAACTACCCATTTTTAATTGTTAATCTAGGCCTAACTATTCTAAGCATTTCAATAATTATACAGGGTTACATAATAAAATAACAAGACAACAAATAAAGATGACGGAATTTAAAGAATTAAAGCGACTAAAACGAGTGACGATGTCATCCCGCCCTATTTTGTGTAGGAATTCCGAAACAGGAAGATGCAACGTGTTGGACGCGGGTCTTCACTTGACAAAGTTATGATGAGTCTCGTAACGAGACTCTTCGTTGCTCCCGATGCATTTCATGTAAAACAAAGAAAAGAAAAGGAAAGGATTAGGAAATATTCCATACCTTGTCAATAATAAACAAATAAGATATTCATATAAACTTAAAACACATATATGCGTATTACTTAACTACATCAGCAAAGTGAATGGTTCAGAAATTAATAGCAAAATATCCCGAAAATCAGTCCAAAATGGCCAAAGATCAGACCGAAAGCAGTCAAAACAGGGGGGCGCAAATCAGTCTGAACAGTTTTGATTAAAACACTGGGCCTCAAGATGTATATGGGATAAAAATATAGGCCCGGGACGTAAATTTCAGATGTAAAAGAGGAACAAATCGACCCAAAATGCGATCAGTTAACAAACACTCACGTTCACAAAATTCCATTGCACAGAATGGCCCAAAAAACAAAGTTTTAACATAGTAGACACATACAAAATTCCATAGGCATACTTTCCAGAATATGTATACTCATCTCATTTTTGTCTTTCAAACATTGCCAACATCTCAAAAATACCTACTTATACTAGCATAAATCCAGACTTGCAAACTAAAATATATGCAGACAAGGACACACATGATTAACATGACACACAAAGCTACGTAATAGGCTTAGATAGTTAAGACAGATCACACATATCCTAATAGAGAATGCCAACATGCATTCAGTGGACATAAAAGACAAGAATAAAATTTATGCACTGATTTCATGTGAGGAAAACTAATGCAGGCTTCTCATTTGAACCAACATGGCAAAGATAGGATCTTTTCAATATACTCCTACTTAACAACTAATAAAAATAGACATGCTCAAACGTGATAATTTCAGGAGCCAAGACACCATGAACACTTGAGTAAAATAAGCCATTTAAACATATACGGGTAACCTATTAAGAGGAATAAAGGTTTTAGCCATACAATGAGTTTATCCAGATCATTTTAACTCAGTCCCCATTAAAATTCCTCAGAACCACTTTATATGAACATGATTATGAATTAAACAACATATAAGTTAACATGCCAAAAACTAACCTAATAAACACAAACTTCGACTAATCAGGTTAATAGTATAACAATAAGTGCCAAGTAGTGATCTAATATGTCAGTGATAACTAATGAACAAACACAACAGATAATCCAACATAACATGATCAATATTTCTCTATTAACCATAAACCAATCAACAATCTCAATTAAACTTGATTAGTAAATAATCTAATCGGTTCGGATAATGTAACTAACTTGAGCTAACCCATTTTAATGGATTAACTTAAAAGTTTCGTAAAATCGTGTCTTAATTTGAACGTTTAACAACTAATCGAACCTAAATAACTATAAATATAAATGAATGCGCTTGAAACTAACTTAACATACCTACACAATAACTAATTTAAACCAAACACAGTTAACCAACACATGATCATGGCATACATACCACATAATATAAACTAAATAGCAAAACAACAAAAGGGGAAAGAGTTTTACTGACCTTCTTCAAAATAACCGAGGCGTGTTTCAACGCGTCGAACTTGGAGAAGTTTATTATTTCTAATTTTCTGATCGAGAGTAAAGTAAAGGATCTGCTTTTTATTTTTTTGTCAACCTTTACAGAACAAAAACTGGTTTTGTTCTTGGTCTTTCAAGATAGATTTTCGATCTTTTTCAAAAAGTGGTTCTCTAAAATACAACCTGTGGTCGTATTTATAGTGAAATTCAAATCACCCTTTCCTTCTCCGTAAATTTGAATTTCAAATAAAGGGGATTGATGGGAGACAGGGTGTTATCTGATGATCACCTATAGCGCATCGACTCGAGTTATAGGTGACAACAGAGTATGGGTGATGTTACTATAAAGGTCCGCAGATCGGATTTTCGGATCGCATGAGTGTGGATGATGGTAGATGATAGGTGAGGCGTTTATCCGCGGTTTGAAGGTGTACGCGCGACGGACCGATGGTTTTCTTGAGGTCGCTCTGCTTGGACGAAATGTTGTGGTATCCATGATTTTGGTTTTAGGTTTTGTTTTTCTGGTTTGGGTGTTGGACGATGTGGTATAAAGGGGAATGAGTCGGGTCGACGGGAAGTTGGGCTGCGTGGAGAGGGAATTAAAATGGGCTTAGAGAAATTAAAATAGGGAGTATGGGCTGGACGAACTTAAGGGGAAATTGGGTAGAAAATTAGCTGTTTTATTGTTGGGAGATTAATAGATAATTAGTCTAAATCTCCCAATTAATTAAAATATGCTTCCTTCAACTTAATTAATTAAAAAATGCACACGCATAAAATACGATACAAAAGATTTAATATATGTATTTAATTTTGAATATAATATTCATAAAAATGATTAATTTAGGAATTGAAGAACATATTAAGAGAAAATTGATCATCAATACTGACGACGAGATATTAAAATTATTTTGCTTATATTTTAATTATAAAAAATGTAATACTCGATATTGTAAAACTATGCGATAATTAGTGAAGAATATTAAAACTACTTATTTTTCGACGATTTTCAAGACTGAGAAGCATAGTAAAATTAATTGGAGATAAAAGGACGATCTAAATGAAATGTTCGGTAAAGATGATACAAAATTGGGTGTCAACAGCTTGTCCCTCTTTGTATGGAGATGATGGAAGAATCTTCGGACAAAGACGTTGACTTAAAGCCAATTTAGTCTCGATCCTTAGAATTAAAAATGTTGGGCGATTAAGACGAGACTGACGCAAAATTCAAAATTTTGTCCCAGTGTCGAGTTATGACGACGCTGGGCTACCATGGCAAAACACCAAGGTGGGCTGATGCAGACTCAAAATTTGTCCCAGTGTCGAGTTATGACGACACTGGGCTACCATGGTGATGCTGAAAAATTTAAGGCGGACAGACGTAGATTCAAAATTTGTCCCAGTGTCGAATTATGATGACACTGGGTTTTGTGACACTAGAAAATTAAAACCAAAGCGGAAGCAGATTTAAAATTTGTCCCAGTGTCGAATTATGATGACACTGGGTTCTGTGATAATAGAAAGAAAAAAAAAAAACTAAACCAAGGATAACGCGGATTTAAAATTTATTCCAGTGTCGAATTATGATGACACTGGGTCATTGGTGTTGCAGGATGCTGGAGGAGAGCGGATCGACGTTCGAGGTACAAATTGCTTCGGTTCGCCGTAAGAGGTAGTTCCACGTTGCGCTCCTGTTCATGTATGCTAAGACTTAAACAAACGGTTAGTGCATAACTGTTAAGGCAAAATGATAACGCATGAATTTATAAGCAATGTAACTGTGTGAGTAGAAAATGTGATGCCTGCTGCAAATGCTGTGATTTCGCCCTTGCACAGACGCGTTGCGATTGTGAATGCAGATATGTTGTCCTTGCTGCAACTGCCCCTGTAGACTAAAGCTCAAGAAAGAGTTAATGCATAACTGTTAAGACAGAGTAATAAAGCATGAATAAGAAATGCAATTTTTTTTTTTAGAGTAGAGGAAGTGTCCTTGTGTAGATGTGATATCTTTGCCGTGACGCCGCTTTGGCGCCGCTTCGCATCAAGGCGTCGTTTTTGGACTTGGCGTCGTTTTCGGACTTTGGCGTCGTTTTCGGATTTGACGTCGTTTTCGGACTTGACGTCGTTTTCGGACTTTGGCGTCCTTTTCGGACTTGCGCCGCGACTTGGCGTCGTTTCTGACTTGGCCGCTTTCGGACGTGGCGTCGCTTTCGGACGTGGCGCCGCTTTCTGACTCAAGGCCGCTTTTGGACTTGGCGTCGCTTTCTGACTGGGCCGCTTTCGGACGTGGCGTCGCTTTCTGACGTGGCCGCTTTCTGACGCGCGTCGCTTTCTGACTTGGCGTCGCTTTCGACTTACGCCGCTTTCTGACTTGGCGCCGCTTTCGACGTGGCGTCGTTTCTGACTTAAGGCCGCTTTTGACTTGGCCGCTTTCGACTTGGCGTCGCTTTCGGACGTGGCCGCTTTTGACGTGGCGCCGCTTTCTGACTCCGAGTCGCTTTCGACTCGACGCCGCTTTGACGTGGTGTCGTTTTCAGACTTTGGCGTCGTTTTCGGACGTGGAGTCGTTTTCGGACTCGGAGTCGTTTTCGGACTCGACGTAGTTTTCGGACGTGGTTTCGGTTTCGGACTTTGCGTCGTTTTCGGACGTGGCGTGGTGTTCGGACTTGTTGCGTAGGCGCAATAAGATGATGCGTGTCTGTGGACGAGATATAGAAGTCGCCGCCATAGACGAATAAGATTGCGTCGTTAGTGGACGCGATATACGGGTCGTCGTTGTTTAGACGACATATAGATAAGGTCGCCGTTGCAGCGTAATAAGATGGACGTCGTTGATAGATGTAATTGAGCTAACGTCGTTGTGCAGCCATAATAAGAAGACGTCGTTGATAGACGGAATAAGAGGACGTCATTATGTGGACGCAATAAGATGGTCGTTGTTGAATAGACGTAATAAGAGAAACGTCGTTGTATGGACGTAATAAGATGAACATCGTTGAATAGACGTAATAAAGGATGTCATTGATAGCCGTAATAGGAGGACGTCGTTGTGTGGACGTAATAAGAAATAACGTCGTTGGATAGACGTAATAGGAGGACGTCGTTGTGTGGACGTAATAAGATGAACGTCGTTGAATAGACGTAACAAATGATGTCATTGATAGCCGAAAATAGGAGGACGTCGTTGTGTGGACGTAATAAGAAATAACGTCGTTGGATAGACGTAATAGGAGGACGTCGTTGTGTGGACGTAATAAGATGAACGTCGTTGAATAGACGTAACAAATGATGTCATTGATAGCGAAAATAGGACGCCGTTGTGTGGGCGTAATAAGATGAACGCCGTTGAATAGGCGTAATAAAGGATGTCATTGATAGCGCTCGTAGAATAAATGCTCCGCAAGCTAAGCTTGAGAAAAATTAGTGTATACCGCTTAAACGAAATGATAAATATATATGAGGTGTAATTCTGGGTGGGATGTCGTCCCTGATATGCCAGATGATGTGAATACTGAGATGTTGTTGTAATGCATTTTTGTGAACCATATGGATTGTCATGATGTCTTCGTTGTGCGTTTGTGCACTGCATGACCTGCAATTTGACTCTAGGTCCGAGCCGCGCTAGACTTTGTCATGGATTTGATTGTGGATGTATGTCTGCTTCACGCTCGCTAATATGAAGAAACTGCGCTCAAAGAAAATTTGTGAGTTTGAGGGGGGGGTGGTTGATTCGCATTGACTTTGTAGTTTTGACTCTTGATGCTCGGACGTCTGCCTTGCCTGGACTCATAACCCCTGCCTGGTTCCCTACCTTGTCCCAGTTTTGAATGTGCGAATGGCGTTTGGCCTAAAAGTGGGTGTGTATTCTCGTTTTATGATTCAAAAATAAAGGGAAAGTTTCCTAATGGTGTGACCGAAGCCGATTTAGGCCGCCTACGTATCCCCATGAGGGAATCAGGTCATGACGTAGTTCATTACAAGCGAAATTGGGTGAAATTAAAATTTCTAAAGGTGGGACCGAAGCCGAGACGGCCGCCTACGTATCCGCCAAGGGAATCAGGTCAAACGTAGTTCCAATACATATAAAGGGCAAAATATATTAAACTAACTATTTCCGGACTCGGCGGGCCAGGGCAGGGGCACGAGTCCACTTGTCTTCTTGCTCTGAGTCTTCAATGGTTGAGTCTTCAGTAGGATCATCTCTTGCAGCACACAACTAAACAAATGACTTATTCATCAGTTAAACAATCTCCGGCAAGGAGCACCTCCTCTTCTCTGACGGTTGGTCGATGATTCAATTTTCTTCCCTTTTCGGGCTGGCGTAATAGTCCCTTCCGCATCGCTTTTCCATCTTTAGCTATCATGCTCACATGGGCATCTTCATAGCCGAATAAGGTTATTGTTACCCGAGAGGGCATCTTTCACCGAATGACTCTCTTCGATTAACTCTCTATTTTGTCCTCGAGTGTATAACAATTTGCGATGTCGTGCCCTCGACACGGAGTGGTATGCACAATGTTTGGTTTCATCGTGCCCTGGATATAGGCCCGGGTATTTCGAATTGGCCGAGTATTCCCGCGCTTTGACTTTTCATACACTTGGGCTATAGGTTCGCTAAAGGTGTATAGGTTCCGTTGGCTTTCTTCAAGATTTACGCGGTTTGGGTCCGCTTGGTGTACGCGTTCGTGATTGTGGTGAGTATTTTGGATATGCTTGTTGGGTATGGTAAACAGGATACTGGTAGCGCGATCGATAGTATGATCGTGGATTTTGAGTGTTTTGGTTATAGTAAGAACGCGCGGCTTTGATACACCTAAGTTGTTCTCGCCTATGTTCCCGAATGACCATCACGCAGGTGATGCATCCCTTTTCCTCTCGCGAGGTACCTCCTGGAATTTGATCGCATTGCTCGCTAGTTGCTTGTAGGTCGCAAGTTTGTAATCCCGCTGTCTTAATGCCTTCTTCCACGAAGTCGCCATTCTCACGACTTCGCAAAACTTCGCCCAATTACACTGATCATCTTTTCATAATACGTCGCGTCTTTTAATGACTGCACAAACAAGGTGGTCATTTCGCTCTCTGCCATAGGAGGTTGGACCTTTGCTGCTTCCGACCGCCACCTCAGGGCGTATTCCCTGAAAGTTTCTGTGGATTTCTTTTCAAGTTTCATAAGATAAAATCTATCCAGTACGGTGTCAGTGTTGAATCTGAATCTATCCATGAAATCTTGTGCCATGGCATTCCAACCGTCCCATTTTCGAGGGTCTTGGCACGTGTACCACCAAATACCACGGTTAGACTCCTGATGAATAATTTCATGATGATTGCTTGATTTTTCCCAACTCCAATCAATTTATCACAATATGACCTTAGATGAGCTCGAGGATTCCCCTTTCCATCGAACATGTCAAATTTGGGCACCTTGTATCCCATAGGTAATTCAACATCGGGGTGCATACATAAGTTTTCATATTCTAAACCCGCTCCCTTGTTCATCCGAATGCTTCTAAATGCCTCTTTCAAACTACGATTTCTTTTGCCATATTTTCATCGGGCCGCTCGAGTCCGCCGCTCCATTTCCTTGTATTGATCTGTCTCGGAGGATGCATGCATAATAAATGGTTGGCTTTGGCCGGATGTGTTAATCCCCATATTGTTTGTTAGGACCCGGTGATGTGTCCTCTGCTCGTATTGGGTGGCCCGCAATTTGACCGAGGGAGATATAGGTAGCGAGGATAAGATGTGTATGTAATAAACGGATCATTTTGGAGGTCGGTTTGCAAATTGACCGTGAGTGACATTTTGTATGAAATGGTATGTTGCGGTCTTTGCGGGGAGTTTTGGGGAAGTGGAAGCTCAAGGGTTTGTGACATGATTGCATTTGTCCCTTGCTCTGGGAGTGGTGCATTCAAACTAATAGACATGTTTGTGATATTTCGGAGCCTTTCTATTTCGGCTTGCATGATTTCCATTTGCTGCAATAGTTTGGCGAGGTTTTGATCATTGGTGTTTCTCCTTTCTAACGCCTCTGCATCCTCTACAGGAACGGGGACGAGTCCTAAGTTGTTTCGTTCTGGTGCCTCTGAATTGGTCATTTGTTGGATGATTGTGCTTCTACCAGTCAACACGAATCAACCTTTTGGGGATATGCTAAGCAAAATAACCTTCTAATAAATGAAGCAAACCAAGTTAGTATAATATGCAAAGAATTGCAGGCAATACATAACAATAAGCAAATTGCAAATCAAGTGCGTGCTCTAACATGTTTGGGACCTCTTTATGCCGCAGTAGGCCTAAACGTCAAATATGCGAGGTTATGATGGATTTGTCCAAGTCGCCTAACCAGTAATGCTTTTGTTGGAAATGGCGACCAAACGACGCGCACGCTTCCCAATTTTGGCATGTTATGATTAGGTTTGGATTTGTCTATCATTGTCACGCTACACATAGTATCGATTGGTCGTTGGGTTGAGAAACCCGTCGACAAGTTTTGGTGTTTTCCTAATTGTGGCGTCGATACCAGGGATCAACCCACCTAAGATAAATGTATGCATGACTTAAAAATAAAGGGTGGTATAGCTCTATCCTAAGTTTCTAAGATTTGGCTTCACTAGACACAAGGTTCCCGAGCGGACTACTCGAGTGAGAAGGCTACGCGGCCACCGGTTGGACCGGATTCTCCGCGTCTATTACCAACTCTCCTAAATTTGGGTTTTGAAGAAGGAATTTTGCTGATGCACCAAGCGCACCTCGCATGTAGTGTGTGATTGTGTGGATTTTCCAGAGTGGAAGAAATATGAGCGGAATGTCAATTTAAGGAAAGCGGTAACAAATAGCAGTTTAATACAATATGCAAATATTTATATGTAAAGCAGAATAATTTAGGCAAAACAATAAAAGCAAATAAGTGTAAAACATAAAGGAAGCAATTTAAGCAAAATAAAGAAAATAAAGCACAATAAATTAACCTATGTTTGTTGTGGTTAAGAACCTAATATCCCCAGTGGAGTCGCCATGCTGTAACGCCCCATTTCAACCGGAGTCGGAACGGGATTACTGCTACGCATGGTTGGATTCCTAAAATTGCATTTAAAGGAGTCGCCACCTAATTATTATAGTGAATTAGGACACTAAAAATGTAGTATAAAATACTACAAATGATCTCCATTTTAAAGGTCTGCGAAAGCTATATGAGATTCTGGGTAAGGGTTCGTTATTATCCTAAAGGGAAGGGGTTAGGCACCCTAAAGGATCCGCTAACTTACGGTTATCCGTTCAAACTTAGGTTTAATATTTATGCTAAGAAATGCATACTTTTATAAATGTTAAATAAAAGACGTTGCAAGTTTTTAATAACAAAAGGATGCTTTCTTGACAACATAAAAGAGTTGTAAGACTTGTATATAAAAATACATATATAGGTAAAAATATGCATTTATTTTATTTGTAAAATAGTTATGTTTTGGCAATTGAAAGTACAGAGAAAACAATTTTATTTATAACCAAGAGACGATTTTTTGTGAAAGTTTACTTTTTAGCAAATTAGGTAAAAGTAAAACCTTATTTTTTCCTATGATTAATCATACAAATAAAAGGTGACCAAATTGTTTTGAAAGCTTAGACATGTATAACGAGCCTAAAATAATCTAGCGTTGGGTTTCCGATTTTATAACTACCCATTTTTAATTGTTAATCTAGGCCTAACTATTCTAAGCATTTCAATAATTATACAGGGTTACATAATAAAATAACAAGACAACAAATAAAGATGACGGAATTTAAAGAATTAAAGCGACTAAAACGAGTGACGATGTCATCCCGCCCTATTTTGTGTAGGAATTCCGAAACAGGAAGATGCAACGTGTTGGACGCGGGTCTTCACTTGACAAAGTTATGATGAGTCTCGTAACGAGACTCTTCGTTGCTCCCGATGCATTTCATGTAAAACAAAGAAAAGAAAAGGAAAGGATTAGGAAATATTCCATACCTTGTCAATAATAAACAAATAAGATATTCATATAAACTTAAAACACATATATGCGTATTACTTAACTACATCAGCAAAGTGAATGGTTCAGAAATTAATAGCAAAATATCCCGAAAATCAGTCCAAAATGGCCAAAGATCGGGCCAAAGCGAACAGGGGCGCAAATCGATCGAACAGTTTTGATTAAAACACTGGGCCTCAAGATGTATATGGGATAAAAATATAGGCCCGGGACGTAAATTTCAGATGTAAAAGAGGAACAAATCGACCCAAAATGCGATCAGTTAACAAACACTCACGTTCACAAAATTCCATTGCACAGAATGGCCCAAAAAACAAAGTTTTAACATAGTAGACACATACAAAATTCCATAGGCATACTTTCCAGAATATGTATACTCATCTCATTTTTGTCTTTCAAACATTGCCAACATCTCAAAAATACCTACTTATACTAGCATAAATCCAGACTTGCAAACTAAAATATATGCAGACAAGGACACACATGATTAACATGACACACAAAGCTACGTAATAGGCTTAGATAGTTAAGACAGATCACACATATCCTAATAGAGAATGCCAACATGCATTCAGTGGACATAAAAGACAAGAATAAAATTTATGCACTGATTTCATGTGAGGAAAACTAATGCAGGCTTCTCATTTGAACCAACATGGCAAAGATAGGATCTTTTCAATATACTCCTACTTAACAACTAATAAAAATAGACATGCTCAAACGTGATAATTTCAGGAGCCAAGACACCATGAACACTTGAGTAAAATAAGCCATTTAAACATATACGGGTAACCTATTAAGAGGAATAAAGGTTTTAGCCATACAATGAGTTTATCCAGATCATTTTAACTCAGTCCCCATTAAACAGTCTCGGTAACCACTTTATATGAACATGATTATGAATTAAACAACATATAAGTTAACATGCCAAAAACTAACCTAATAAACACAAACTTCGACTAATCAGGTTAATAGTATAACAATAAGTGCCAAGTAGTGATCTAATATGTCAGTGATAACTAATGAACAAACACAATGTATAATCCAACATAACATGATCAATATTTCTATTAACCATAAACCAATCAACAATCTCAATTAAACTTGATTAGTAAATAATCTAATCGTTCGGATAATGTAACTAACTTGAGCTAACCCATTTTAATGGATTAACTTAAAAGTTTCAGAAAATCGTGTCTTAATTTGAACGGGTTTAACAACTAATCTGAACCTAAATAACTATAAATATAAATGAATGCGCTTGAAACTAACTTAACATACCTACACAATAACTAATTTAAACCAAACACAGTTAACCAACACATGATCATGGCATACATACCACATAATATAAACTAAATAGCAAAACAACAAAAGGGGAAAGAGTTTTACTGACCTTCTTCAGGCAGCGAACCGAGGCGTGTTTCGAACGTCGAATCTGCTTGGAGAAGTTTATTATTTCTAATTTTCGGACTGAGAGTAAAGTAAAGGATCTGTTTTTTATTTTTTTTGTCAACCTTTACTGAACAAAACTGGTTTTGTTCTTGGTCTTTCAAGATAGATTTTCGATCTTTTTTCAAAAAAGGGCCCCTCTAAAATACAACCCCAGGGCTGTATTTATAGTGAAATTCCAAATCACCCTTTCCTTCTCCAGAAATTTGAATTTCGAAATAAAGGGGATTGATGGGAGACAGGGGTGTTACCGTTGATGATCACCTATAGGCGCACGACTCGAGTTATAGGTGAAGGACAACAGAGTATGGGTGATGTTACTATAAAGCGGTCCGCAGATCGGATTTTCGGATTGCGAGTGTGGATGATGGTAGATGATAGGTGAGGCGTTTATCCGCGGTTTGAAGGTGTGTACGCGACGACCGATGGTTTTTGAGGGTCGCTCGTTTGACGAAATGTTGTGGTATCCATGATTTTGGTTTTAGGTTTTGTTTTTGGTTTGGGTGTTGGGCGATGTGGTATAAAGGGAATGAGTCGGTCGACGGGAAGTTGAGAGCGTGGAGGAATTAAAATGGGCTTAGAGAAATTAAAATAGGGAGTATGGGCTGGACGAACTTAAGGGGAAATTGGGTAGAAAATTAGTTGTTTTATTGTTGGGAGATTAATAGATAATTAGTCTAAATCTCCCAATTAATTAAAATATGCTTCCTTCAACTTAATTAATTAAAAAATGCACACGCATAAAATACGATACAAAAGATTTAATATATGTATTTAATTTTGAATATAATATTCATAAAAATGATTAATTTAGGAATTGAAGAACATATTAAGAGAAAATTGATCATCAATACTGACGACGAGATATTAAAATTATTTTGCTTATATTTTAATTATAAAAAATGTAATACTCGATATTGTAAAACTATGCGATAATTAGTGAAGAATATTAAAACTACTTATTTTTCGACGATTTTCAAGACTGAGAAGCATAGTAAAATTAATTGGAGATAAAAGGACGATCTAAATGAAATGTTCGGTAAAGATGATACAAAATTGGGTGTCAACAGTCCGTTCAAACCTAGGGTTAATTATTTATGCTAAGAATGCGTGTTTTTTAAAAAAATATAAAAAAAAGATGCTTCAGAACATTTTATAAAGGTAGGCATGTTGATAAAGGTCAGTAAAACTAATGCTATAAAAATAAAGTTTTAAAGTGTGCATTTATTGTTTATGTAAAATAGGTGATGCAAAATGGATTTGTTGACTACATGTAGGTATTTACTTGCTAACTTAATCTTGATTAACACAAGTGTGCCATGATGCCTAAAATACTTAATTTTGCACTTGAGAAGAATCTATACCTAAATTTCATAATTAGATATGCAAATTAAATTGTTAGGCAAAAGTTTAGACATGCATGTTAAGCCCTAAAGTAAGTAACCTAAAGGGAATTGGCTTCTAAACTAGAGGTTCGAGGTTTAGATATTCTAATTATTATATTAATTAACGTAGCGTTTAGACAAATAATTTACAATAAATGAATGAATGGGGGGCGGGGTAAAAATAATAAGGCGACTCGAGGATGACGATGTCTTTTCGCCGGTGGTTTTGGAATTCCGATGCGGATAGAGAATTTGCACATAGATGCGGGTGTTAATTTGCCACGATGAGTCTCGCCATGAGACTCTTTGTTGCTCCGGTGCGTGCCATGTAAAAGAAAGGAAATAAAGATTAGTATGTGCCCAAATTTATTTAACCATACAAGTAGAGAGAATGCTCATATAATCTTTAGATATATGGGGGTGTGACTGCCACATTAGCAAACTGATTTCAGCAAGTTAGCAAACTGATTTCAGCAAGAGATACGTATGCACTGTTGGGCCCAGGGGAATAGCTAACAATAAGGCAAAACAGAGGAACAACTATGCTGGCCCTAAATGTAATAATTTATCGGGAGAGGCAAAATACAGAGAAAAAAAAACAGATAAATAGCGAGAAACAGGATGCGCAGGGCAAAGAGCAAAGTGATGAGGCGAGACAAGAAACAACGAGAAGCAAGCAAGACTTAACCCAAATAACTAAGCTTTTAGTAAAACATGATTCATATCCACCCAGCATATCCGTGAACAAACAAATGGTGAGTATATCACAATTCCTTTTCAAAGACGACATGGCAAAGAAATGTAAATGCAGATGGTCAAACAGCACTCAGTGGACAATTTAGGCATGGCAGCAAACAGAAATGCAGATGGTCAAACAGCACTCAGTGGACAATTTAGGCAAACAAGGCGGACATTCCTCCAAACAGGAGAATTACAAGTATGCAGAGATTATAGGACGCACTCACCACAAGTGAAATGAATATAGAATGATCATGCGTAGCTTAAAATATAAATAGAGATGGGTAGGAAATCAGGTACCAAGCATGCGTATTTCCAGCTTATT
Source organism: Przewalskia tangutica (assembly GCA_029844215.1). Classification (NCBI taxonomy): domain Eukaryota; kingdom Viridiplantae; phylum Streptophyta; class Magnoliopsida; order Solanales; family Solanaceae; genus Przewalskia; species Przewalskia tangutica. The sequence continues at coordinate 111,409,552 of CM056730.1, forward strand.
TGAAACAGTAGATAGGCATTTTTAAGATGGAGTAGAGACATATATGCCCCTTTTCATGGTTTAGATTTTCAAATACAGAAGTATTCGTTTAGAAACTAAGGATCGATTTAGTAAGCATGCTAGACCTCTTTACAATCAAATAGATCATTCCAAATAGTATTTAAACAGGCTTAACTGCCAGCATATAGCAAGACCCAACTAGATACAGAATGCTCAAATCCAAGCACAAATAAGCTATCCAACAGTTATCCCAATTCACACATATCACCAACTCTTAACCAGCCAGGCTGAGTATTAAGTTAACTGACGCAGTTTACATGTGATTAAACAGGTTGCCAACTTATCATGAAAGTGTTTTTATTAGCTTAATCACACATAACAACAGATGAATGGTGAATAAATCCTACCTGGACAACATGAAACCAGACTACGAGCAGCCCAGATACAAATTATACAACTTTAAGGAGCTTCCCATATTTAAATTATCTTAGACTAACATAATGAATACTTAATCTGACTAAGCAGGTTAATAAACATTCTAATAAGTAAGCAATCAGTAGCCAGACTCATCTTAAACATGCCAAAATGATAACGCTGACTGGACATGATTAATAATCCCTCTAGTAAGCTTCTACAAACATAACCATAAACCTTAACATACAATGCGACTATATATTGGATATATCACACTAAATACCAACAGTAGCTTAACAAGCTTATTAGTTATAATCGGAGATCAAATACGTTATCACTTAGCTTAATAATCATAATCAGTCAATAATACTGTTTGATTTTACTCAATAAACATAAACAATACTTAATCATGCTTAATAATCAAACTAGTAAACACAAATATTAAGCAATTTATACGAGAAAGTAAAAAAGAAATTGGATTTACCTTCTCCGGACAGCGACCCGGGGCAGCGTATCAAGTCGTCGGTCCGCTCGGAAGGCTTGCTAATGCAGTGGAAAAGGAAGGGTTTTGCGAGAATGGTTGGCTACTAAATTGTGTTTTATTCTGAATGGCTCGATTCGATTCTGCTCTTCGAATGCCGGTCCCTTTGAATAGCTTAGTTGCACTGCTGATTATTCTATTGTTTTCGGATGTTCTGCCCTACTGTGCTCTGAATCGATCGATGCCCTGAATCCATGCCTTTTCTGAATCCCCCCCGATTGAGCTCTATTTCTCTCTCGTCGATTATTGCTATTGGAATGCTCTTCCTACTCTGCTCTCTCGTATCCCCCTGAGCCTGACCTATGTTCGACTGCCATGGGTATCCCTAAATTGCTATGTCGTTGTGTTCTTCCCGTTTCGATGCTATCTGGGTCTAACTGCTGCGAAGGTGTAACATGATTGCTATCTCACTCTCCTTCATCGATGCCCTAAATTGCTATGTGGTTGCCCCCGACTCCCCTCTGAATCCCCTCTCCTATGCTCTGCCGTGCTTATATAGCCCCCGTTTGGGTTCCCTATTAGGTAAGGTTTAATACCATTTAATGCGAAATCTTGGTATTAATCTCAGTAGTTAAGGGACGATTTTGTGCGATATTGGCTGCCTATTTTGGATTGATTTGCTACTGATTTTGTGGATTCGAATGGGTTCTGATTTGAAGGGATTTGGTTCGGTTATGGTAAGGAAATCGTTCGAGAAGGTGCATGGGTAAGGAAAGCTGGCTAGGGTGCATGGGAAAAGGGAAGCCCGAATTCTCCGGCGAGAAATCCGGGCGGCGACGAATGAAGTTTTCTAGGGCTGCGTTTCGTTGTTTTGTCGACAGGGAAGGGGCGATGTGAAGGTAAAGGAAAGGCTGAGGGTCACGCTTTTAGGCGTGGGCTTTAGGGAAATAAAGAAGTGGGCTTGGGCTTGGTCATGTCGACTGGTCGGTATTGGGCTGTGTAATAGATGGGCTGGGCGAATTAAGGGCTGGGTAGTTAGTACTTAATTAGGTATTGGGTATTAATTCTAGGTATTAGTGTTATAATTAATTAATTAACAAATGTGATTAAATTAATTAGGTGCTTTATTATAATTATCTAGGTGCTACATTAGTCTAATTATTTAGGTGCTAAATTAGTCTAATTATTTAGGTGCTAAATTAGTCTAATTTCGAGTTACAAAACTATTACGATAATAAATGCGGGCGTATTATTTAATTAATGCTTAATGCGACGCTTTTATTTAAAATCTTATTATTGCGAAGTTAAAATTAAAATTGAATTGAGTTTAGGTTAAATTATTTAAATGCTAAATGCAAGTATGATGTCTAAGAATTGTTTGAAGCTTTTATAAATGCGATGCTGTTAAATGCATGTATTAGATTAAAATTGATTTTAAATTACAAATGATTAAGAATTACGACAAAGCTTAAAGTTAATAAATGCGGGCGCGGGACTCTAAGTATTTTAAAACTCTACGTAAGACGCGATACCATTATTAAATTATTTATTTATGCATGTATTTATGTCTTATCGCTGCATTTTATTATAAAAAATCATAAAAATCATTTTACAAAATTAGTCTAATTTATGGTTAATGGCTGGACGGGAGGGTCAAAATTGGGTGTCAACAGCTGTCCCTCTTTGTATGGAGATGATGGAAGAATCTTCGGACAAAGACGTTGACTCATAGCCAATTTTGTCTCGATCTTCAGAATTGCAAAAATGCCGCGGTAGACAAGGCCGACGCAAAAATCAAAATCGCCCCAGTTCAGTTATGACGACATCGGGTTACCATGGTCGAAACACTGCGGGCTAACGCGACTGAGTCGCCCTGGTCGAGTTACGACGACACCGGGTTACCATGGTCAAAACATCGGCGCGCTAACGCGACTTAGCCGCCCCGGTCGAAGTTATGACGACACCGTTACCATGGTCAAAACACTGGCGCGCTAACGCGACTTAGTCCCCAAAGGTCGAGTTATGATGACATCGCTATGGTGTAAAAAGTAAAAGAATATAATCGCTTCAACTCGTGTACCAAGCATGGCTTGTGCGCTGGTTCTATGGTGATGCGAGCGAGTGGACCGACGCTGAGGTCGCTTCGCCAATCGTCAAGCGTTGGCCCCAACAGATTGCCCCGTCATTGAAGAGAAAATCCACGCCAGGCTCCTCGCTTCCCGCACGCTAAGACTTGAACAAACGGTTAGTGCATAATCGTTAAGGCAAAATGATGATCCATAATTTTAAAGTAATGCAACCGTGAGTAAAAGGTTATCCTACAAAAATATGATGTCACGTGTTGATGCGACGCGAATGTCGTGATTTCGCCGCACTGACTTGTTGCGATTGTGAATGCGATACGTTGTCGCCGCAATTGCCGCTCAGACTAAAGCTCAAGAAAGAGTTAGTGCATAATCGCTAAGGCAAAATGATGATGCATCATTTTAAAACAATGCGATCGTGAGTAGAAAAGGTTATCCCGCAAATGCGATGCTCGTGTTGATGCGACACGCAATGCTTTGGATTTTTCGCCCGCGCATGCACGTCGCGATTGTGAACGCGGATATGTCGCCCTTGCCGCAAATGTACCAGACTAAAGCTCAAGAAAGAGTTAGTGCATAATCGCTAAGATGTAATAAAGCATGAATGAGAGGAAATGCAATTTTGAGAACAGAAAATCGCCCCCGCGCAGATGTGATACGCCGATGACGACGCCGCTCGACTTGCGGCCGATAACGCCGCTCGGACGTGCCGCCGGGCGCCGCTGCAGACGCACGCCGACGGTGTCGCCGCCGACACAATGCTAATAACGCCGCGTTCGGACGTGGCCGCCGCCGGGCGCAGACGCACGCCACGGTGTCGCGTCGACAACGCCGGCGTCGCGTTCGACATAATGTTGATAACGCCGCGTTCGACGCGCCGCCGGGCGCTGCTGCAGACGCACGCCGATGGTGTCGCCGTCGACACAATGTTGATAACTTCGCCGCTCGGACGCGTTGCCGATAACGCCGCCGCTCGGACGTGCCGCCGGGCGCCGCAGACGCACGCCGATGGTGTCGCCGCTCGACACACGCCGATAACGCCGCCGCCGACGCGGTTGCCGGGCGCCGCTGCGCGACGCACGCCGACGGTGTCGCCGCTCGACACAACGCCGATGATGTCATCGCCGACATAATGTTGCCGGGCGCCGCTGCAGACGCACGCCGACGACGCCGCTCGGACGTTGCCGCCGGGCGCCGCTGGCGTAGACGCACGCCGGCGATGTCGCTGCCTTGACATAACGCCGATAACGCTGCTGCTCGACGTGCCGCCGGGCGCCGCTGCGCAGACGCACGCCGGCGATGTCGCCGCCGACATACGCCGATAACGCCGCCGCTCGGACGTGCCGTTGCTGGCGCTGCCGCAGACGCACGCCGGCGATGTCGCTGCGGACATAACGCCGATGACGCCGTTGCCGACGCGCTGCACCGGGCGCCGCCGCGCAGACGCACGCGGTGTCGCGTTCGACACAACGCCGATAACGCCGCCGCTCGACGCTGCCGGGCCGCGCCGCTGCGTGCACGCACGCCGATGGTGTCGCGTTCGACACACGCCGATAACGCCGCCGACACGCCGATAACGCGTTGCTCGGACGCCGCCGGGCGCTGCGCTGCAGACGCACGCCGATGGTGTCGCTGCTGACACACGCCGATAACGCCGCCGCTCGGACGTATTGTCGCCGGGCGCCGCTGGCGTAGACGCAATGACGATGGTGTCGCTGCTCGACACAATGCTAATAACGCCGCTGTCCGACGATTGCCGCCGGGCGCCGCTGCGTAGACGCACGCCGACGGTGTCGCCGACACACGCCGATAACGCCGCGCCGACGTATTGCCGCCGCCATGAGTAAATGCTCCCGCGCAAGCTAAGCTTGAGAAAACGTTAGTGTATACCGCTTAAACGAAATGATAAATGTATACGAAGTGCAATTTTACGGTTGAGATGTCCTCCCGATACGCTCGTGAATATCGAGATGTTGTCCTTGCACGACATGTTCAACGCCGCAACATGACGAATTGCCATGATGCCTCACGCTGTGTGATGCGTGGGTTGCAAATTTGGCTTTATGCCCGAGTTGACGCGCTAGGTTTTGTTGCGAACTTCAACTTTGATCACGATTGTTGATGCCTTTTTCGCCGGCCGCTTTTGCGACTTTGGATTGTTGTCATCCTCCGCTTTGCCGCTCGCCAATACGAAGAAACCTTTCGCCGTATTTTCTGCTTTCGCTATTGCACTTTCTCGCTTCATACGAAGAACTCGCGCCAAAGAAAATTTGTGAGTTTTGGGGTCGATTCAGATTCGACTTCGCTTGTCCTTGATATCCGCGTTCGCCTCGCTTGGACTTGCAATCCTCGTCAGTTTCCTACGGTCCCGCTTTGAAAAGGTGTCCGCCTAACGGGTCTCAATGTAGTTGCTTGTATGTAGTGATGTTTCGGGCCTTCGATTTCGCCTGTAGAGTCATGAGTGCTCGATCGGATCTACGCCGCTTTTCTCGAGACCTCGCTTGCCTATAGGAACTAAGACAGTTCCGACTGCTCCGCCGATGCCTTGAATCGGCCATGTCATTGACCGTGCCTTTGGTTTTGTGAAGTATTGATGCTCGCCATTGCTTAGTCAAATACAAATCGACCTGGGGAGATGATAAATCTTTCTAAAAATGCAACAAATGGTGTTAGCATAAAGCACATAATTTGCGGTGTATGTAATGTATATTGCACATAGCACATTCAAACGCTTCCTAACACGCAGGGACCTCTTTATGCCGCAGTAAGCCTAAACGTCACTTATGCGAGATTATGGCGGATTTGTCCAAGTCGTCCAACTATAATGCCTTTGTTGGAAATGGCGACCAAATGACGGTGCACTTTTCCCAATTTCGGCATGTCATGATTAGGCTTGGATTTGTCTGTCATTGCCACGCTACACATAATATGCTGGTTGGTCGTTGGGTTGAGAAACCCGTCGACAAGTTTGGTGTCTTCCTAATTGTGGCGTCAATGCCAAGGATTGACCCACCTAAGTCAAATGCATGCATGCCCTAAAAAAGGGTGGTATAGCTCTATCTTAAGTTTCTAAGATTTGGCTTTTCTAGACGCAAGGTTCCCGAGCGGACAACTCGAGTGAGAAGGCTACGCGGCTGATCAGACGAACCGATCTAACTCCGCGCAGGCGCCAACTCTTCTAAAATTTGGATATTTTTGAAAGAAATTTGCGGGTGGGCGGAGCACACCAGCGCGTGAGTGTGTGATAGTGTGAATTTTCCAGAATGGAAGAAATATGAGCGGAATGCCAGTTTAAGGAAAGCAGTAAAGCAGGTAGCAAAAAATAAACAAAATACAATACACAAAAATTAAATGCAAAATAATTGCCAAATAATAACCCTAGGTCTGTTGTGGTTAAGAACCTAAATTCTCAATGAGTCGCTTATTGCCGCGCTTTTTCGATCATGCATTTATTTTCTAAACTCCTGCTCAAATAAAAGGTTAGAAAATAAATAATAACTAAAAGGTGCAAAAAAGTGCTAAAAAAACGCTAAAATGTTAAAAGGATGCTTAAAAGCTTAAAAGATTAATTTTAAAGCTAAAGGGTGCTAAAAGTGCAAAAAGGTTGCTAGAATGCTAAGGGTTCGCAGAGTCGCCACCTAATTAATTGGGTGAATTAGGACACCTAAATGTTTAACTAGTTTGAAGTAAAACATTAACTCCATTTTAATGGTCTGCTAAACTTAATGAGATTCTGGGTAAGGGTTCTTTATTAATCTAGAGGGAAGGGGTTAGGCATCCTCTAAGATCCGCTAACTTGCGGTTGTCCGTTCAAACCTAGGGTTAATTATTTATGCTAAGAATGCGTGTTTTTTTTAAAAATATAAAAAAAAGATGCTTCAGAACATTTTATAAAGGTAGGCATGTTGATAAAGGTCAGTAAAACTAATGCTATAAAAATAAAGTTTTAAAGTGTGCATTTATTGTTTATGTAAAATAGGTGATGCAAAATGGATTTGTTGACTACATGTAGGTATTTACTTGCTAACTTAATCTTGATTAACACAAGTGTGCCATGATGCCTAAAATACTTAATTTTGCACTTGAGAAGAATCTATACCTAAATTTCATAATTAGATATGCAAATTAAATTGTTAGGCAAAAGTTTAGACATGCATGTTAAGCCCTAAAGTAAGTAACCTAAAGGGAATTGGCTTCTAAACTAGAGGTTCGAGGTTTAGATATTCTAATTATTATATTAATTAACGTAGCGTTTAGACAAATAATTTACAATAAATGAATGAATTCAAGCGGGTAAAAATAATAAGGCGACTCGAGGATGACGATGTCTTTTCGCCGGTGGTTTTGGAATTCCGATGCGGATAGAGAATTTGCACATAGATGCGGGTGTTAATTTGCCACGATGAGTCTCGCCATGAGACTCTTTGTTGCTCCTATGTACATGTAAAAGAAAGGAAATAAAGATTAGTATGTGCCCAAATTTATTTAACCATACAAGTAGAGAGAATGCTCATATAATCTTTAGATATATGGGGGTGTGACTGCCACATTAGCAAACTGATTTCAGCAAGTTAGCAAACTGATTTCAGCAAGAGATACGTATGCACTGTTGGGCCCAGGGGAATAGCTAACAATAAGGCAAAACAGAGGAACAACTATGCTGGCCCTAAATGTAATAATTTATCGGGAGAGGCAAAATACAGAGAAAAAAAAACAGATAAATAGCGCAAAGAAATGTGACGTGTGCAGGGCAAGAAGCAGCAAATGACAAGAGTGAGAGACAAGAAACAACGAGAAGCAAGCAAGACTTAACCCAAATAACTAAGCTTTTAGTAAAACATGATTCATATCCACCCAGCATATCCGTGAACAAACAGTGAGGAGTATATCACAATTCCTTTTCAGCACGTATTATGGCAGCAAACAGAAATGCAGATGGTCAAACAACACTCAGTGGACAATTTAGGCATGGCAGCAAACAGAAATGCAGATGGTCAAACAGCACTCAGTGGACAATTTAGGCAAACAAGGCGGACATTCCTCCAAACAGGAGAATTACAAGTATGCAGAGATTATAGGACGTACCCCACCACAGGAAATGAATATAGAATGATCATGCGTAGCTTAAAATATAAATAGAGATGGGTAGGAAATCAGGTACCAAGCATGCGTATTTCCAGCTTATTTGAAACAGTAGATAGGCATTTTTAAGATGGAGTAGAGACATATATGCCTTTTCATGGTTTAGATTTTCAAATACAGTAAGTATTCGCTTAGAAACTAAGGACTGATTTAGTAAGCATGCTAGACCTCTTTACAATCAAATAGATCATTCCAAATAGTATTTAAACAGCTTAATCGCAAAGATATAGCAAGACCCAACTAGATACGTAATGCTCAAATCCAAGCACAAATAAGCTATCCAACAGCTTATCCCAATTCACACATATCACCAACTCTTAACCACCAGCCGAGTATTAAGTTAATCGACGCATATACGTGATTAAACAGTTGCCAACTTATCGAAAGTGTTTTTATTAGCTTAATCACACATAACAAATGTATGAATGGTGAATAAATCCTACCGACAACATGAAACCGCATCACGAGCAAATTTCGTATACAAATTATACAATCAAGGAGCTTCCCATATTTAAATTATCTTAGACTAACATAATGAATACTTAACTGACTAAGGTGTTAATAAACATTCTAATAAGTAAGCAATCAAGAGCTGACTCATCTTAAACATGCCAAAATGATAACGCTGATCGACATGATTAATAATCCTCTAGTAAGCTTCTACAAACATAACCATAAACCTTAACATACAACGACTATATATTCGATATATCACACTAAATACCAACAAAGAGCTTAACAAGCTTATTAGTTATAATCGGAGATCAAATACGTTATCACTTAGCTTAATAATCATAATCACCAATAATATCGCTTGATTTTACTCAATAAACATAAACAATACTTAATCATGCTTAATAATCAAACTAGTAAACACAAATATTAAGCAATTTATACGAGAAAGTAAAAAAGAAATTGGATTTACCTTCTCCTGACGACCAAAGCGTATCAAGTCGCTTCATTCGGAAGGCTTGCTAATGCAATGGAAAAGGAAGGGTTTTGCGAGAATGGTTGGCTACTAAATTGTGTTTTATTCGAACGGCTCGATTCGATTCCGCTCTTCAACGCCGGTCCTTTGAATAGCTTAGTTGCCGCTGATTATTCTATTGTTTTGGATGTTACGCCTCGTGCTCTGAATCGATCGATGCCCTGAATCCATGCCTTTTCCGAATCCCCGATTGAGCTCTATTTCTCTCGTCGATTATTGCTATTGGAATGCTCTTCCTACTCTGCTCTCTCGTATCCCCCTGAGCCTGACCTATGTTCGACTGCCATGGGTATCCCTAAATTGCTATGTCGTTGTGTTCTTCCCGTTTCGATGCTATCTGGGTCTAACTGCTGTGAAGGTGTAACATGATTGCTATCTCACTCTCCTTCATCGATGCCCTAAATTGCTATGTGGTTGCCCCCGACTCCCCTCTGAATCCCCTCTCCTATGCTCTGTCGTGCTTATATAGCCCCCGTTTGGGTTCCCTATTAGGTAAGGTTTAATACCATTTAATGCGAAATCTTGGTATTAATCTCAGTAGTTAAGGGACGATTTTGTGCGATATTGGCTGCCTATTTTGGATTGATTTACTCGATTTTGTGGATTCGAATGGGTTCTGATTTGAAGGGATTTGGTTCGGTTATGGTAAGGAAATCGTTCGAGAAGGTGCATGGGTAAGGAAAGCTGGCTAGGGTGCGTGGGAAAAGGGAAGCCCGGATTCTCCGGCGAGAAATCCGGGCGGCGACGAATGAAGTTTTCTAGGGCTGCGTTTCGTTGTTTTGTCGACGCGGCGGAAGGGGCGATGTGAAGGTAAAGGAAAGGTCAGATTCCGCTTTAGGCGTGGGCTTTAGGGAAATAAAAGAAGAATCGGGCTTGGTCAGGGTCGACGCTGGTCGCGGTATCATGTAATAGATGGGCTGGGCGAATTAAGGGCTGGGTAGTTAGTACTTAATTAGGTATTGGGTATTAATTCTAGGTATTAGTGTTATAATTAATTAATTAACAAATGTGATTAAATTAATTAGGCGCTTTATTATAATTATCTAGGTGCTACATTAGTCTAATTATTTAGGTGCTAAATTAGTCTAATTATTTAGGTGCTAAATTAGTCTAATTTCGAGTTACAAAACTATTACGATAATAAATGCGGGCGTATTATTTAATTAATGCTTAATGCGACGCTTTTATTTAAAATCTTATTATTGCGAAGTTAAAATTAAAATTGAATTGAGTTTAGGTTAAATTATTTAAATGCTAAATGCAAGTATGATGTCTAAGAATTGTTTGAAGCTTTTATAAATGCGATGCTGTTAAATGCATGTATTAGATTAAAATTGATTTTAAATTACAAATGATTAAGAATTACGACAAAGCTTAAAGTTAATAAATGCGGGCGCGGGACTCTAAGTGTTTTAAAACTCTACGTAAGACGCGATGCCATTATTAAATTATTTATTTATGCATGTATTTATGTCTTATCGCTGCATTTTATTATAAAAAATCATAAAAATTATTTTACAAAATTAGTCTAATTTATGGTTAATGGCTGGACGGGAGGGTCAAAATTGGGTGTCAACAAATAGGCCCCCCCTAAATCAAAATTCTGGCTTCGCCCCTGAATTGAGCAATCACTAACAACTTCTGGCTGTGGTAAAAACACTTAATTCAAGCCTTCTTTATTTCTAGGGCATCCATTTTAAATTACAGAGAACCAAAAAAAATAGAATGAAAGAAAAAAAAAGGAAGAAAGCACTAATTATGACATGTAATAGATAATATTCTAGGAAGCTATTTCAGTAATATGGCACACAAAAGAGAAAAGGCACCATGGTCCATGGTCAGGTGAAAGGAAAAAAAGCAAAAAGGAAAGAGGTTCTCTGATGCTGAACACAATTCAAAATTAACTATTTTCCCCAGCATTCAACCATAAAAATGTTAACTTTCACTTGAAACAGAACTCTAATCCATTTCCACTAGTGCAAATGGAGCAGGAAAAACAGGAGTTGTTCAAGCAGAGCAGGATAAAGTGGCCAGGTCAAGTGCAAGGAAGTTTGAAAGCTGGAGTCTTCAAAGTCAGCCTCTTTGAAAGACCTTATCTTTTTAGCAAGTTCCTTGTCATCTAGAGGGCCAGTGGAAGTACAATCATATAAGATTTGTACCTCCTCCATTCCAATAGATCCTAGTTCCCTTCCAAGGGCAACTGCCACAATCTCTGAGTCTTTCTAAGCCAGTTCAGTTACTTCTACTATGAGTCTTGACGCAGGTATGCACTGCCTACCCTTAGCTCATTCGATGCATCAACTACGACTGTTCCCTTCCTTCACACACTACTCTTCACATGTTGGTTTCCCGCTTACTCCGATTCACATGCTGGGAAGGGGTTTATCAGCTACTTAAAGAGTGAAATGATTCCCGGGTGGGGGAACACGAGCGGAGAACATTCAAAATTGATTAGTGCCTGATGGGGGAATCTGCTCAACTTCTTTATTTTTCCGTAGCGAGCGCGTATCGGTCTCTGACGGCCACGAAGAGCAAGCAATCAGAACGTACTACCAAAACAGAATATTATGAAGTATACAACTGCTATATACTACCTTCTTGTCCCGTATTTATGATATGTCCACACAAAGACTACAGAGTATATCATATGAGATGAAAATATCAGATCACCACAACCGTAAATCACGCCCCTAGGAACTGCACATCCATTAACATTGCATACACACATTGTAAGGAGAACTAAATAAACTAAGTGAGTGAAGGCAAACTATATCTCACAATTAATTAATAGAACTTCTAAAACACTATTTGGAGGAGGTAGTGTGGCAAGCTTTGAGCCCTGCAATATCAGAAGATAGACAGTTAACATAACACGCAGCTCATAGACAATACAAAAGTGCAAACTGGCACATCAACCAAATGAGGCAAGTCTTTACCTCACTACAATGATAATTTGGACCAGGAAGCTGTGTAGAGTTAGAATGTGATGATCCGAAGGAACTGACAAGCCTGATGAACAATCATTTAACGACTTTTAGCATATCATAATTTCTAAATGTTCTCTTATTTTGTAGTATACTAAGGATAAACAATGAAGTATTCAGGAAGAGAATTCAAGTTATCTTTGCCAACATTTAAACTGATCTTAATTTTTTTTGACAACACCATTGATATTTTTCACCATTTTTTAATTATATATAGTGTCAAAAGGGAAAAAAAATTAAAGACATGCTATTTGAGGAGCAAAAATTAAAGATCACTCTAAAATAGGAGTATTTATGTGAATTGCCCATTCTTCTGTAACTTCAAACAACCAGCCCACTTAAAAGAGTCCAAACTAAACTACAAAAAATGGCAAGGATTAACCTTCATACGGCTGGTCTTTAATTTTTGTCCCTCAATGATCTTTAATTTTTTGTCCTTATTTCTCGTTTAATGAAAATTTGTAGCTCAAAGTATTCTTTATTTGCGGGTCTATTAAATTAGAGATTCTGGGTTCGAATCCCAGTAAAGGCAAAAAAAGAAAAAAATTCACAAGGCAGAATCTTCGTAGAAATTATGTCTTTCCGGCCAAAGTTATATAGAGACTATGCCCCTTGTGGCATAGTTTCTATGTAGCTAACTGGACAAAACATAATCTTAATTTTTCAACGAAACTGTACCTTTAGACATAGTTACCTAGAAACTATGCCCCTTAAGGCATAATTTCTATACAACTTTAGCCGAATATACATAATTTTTATGAAATATTGCCTTGCATTTTTTTCCTTTTGACTCTGTTGAAATTAGAACCAACAACTTTCGCAGGCATAATTATATAAAAATTATGTCCTTTAAGGCATAATTTCTATTCAATTTTGAGGGAATATGCATAATTTCTAATGAAATTTTGCTTTACGAATTTTATTTTATTTTTAACTTTGCTTAAATTCAAACTAACAACCTCAACAGTATTTTTGATATTTTTATAAACGAAGGATAAAAATTAAAAACCATCAATTTGAGGGGCAAAAATGAAAGAACACCCAACAAAACATTTTTGTAAGCATTTCATTTTGGTGACCTTCCTGGACATATAAAGCTCCAATCCTTCCCTTTCCTCTTCAACCAAATATTTGACAGGTAATTTAAATCTCTATCCTAAATTCTTCTCATTGTTATTCTATGTGATATATAGCTATGGTAATTTATGTTTGCCCATATATGCAGAGTTGAGCAGTTTATATTAACAAATGGAGGTGGCTTCGAATTTCCAAACATTGTCTTTCGGACCAAGAATCAGTCGACCCCACTTCCGAAATATCGTGAGTTCGCTTTTTACGGCTAATTTAGTGTTTTGAGTTGTTGGTGTTGTTTATAAGGGTTTTGTATTGCTGAAGTAAAAGATTGGGATGTTATATTGACAAGATGAGCAATTTTATAGTTTTAGGTTCGTTTCTACTCAACATTGTTTAGGAATAGTTTATGTGATCATCTGTAGGATAGAATAGGTGTGCTTAGTTTATTGTCAAATATTACTCCCTCCTTCCCAAAATGGTTGTCATGGTTTGACTTGACACGAAGTTTAAGAAATAAATGAACACTTTTGAAATATGTGGTCCAAAACAAGTCTTAGATATTTGTATGGTTGTAAATTCATCTCATAAATTGTTTCTAAGTATAGAAATGTGCTAATTTTTCTGGAACAAACTAATAAGGAAAGACAATCTTTTTGGGGCGGAGGGAGTAATTAGAAGCTCAGCTTCGTAACCAGAAATTCGAACGGGAATTTTCTTTTGAGGGATCTTACTTCCTCTTATCTTTTGGACTTGGTCGTTTACAGAGGCCGAGCCAGGATTTCAACTTTATGAGTTCTGGATTCTAAAATAATGACTTCTAAGTGTTAATAACTGGGTTCTAAACTTAATATTTGTACATATTCAATGAATTTCTTAACATAAATACACTTTTTGAGCATAGGCTACTGGTTTGGCCGAACCCGTATCCGGTCTTGTAGCTCCGCCGATGGTCGGTTATACACAAATTTAAGCGAATACCTAGAAAGAGAGCATTGATGGCTTGGTCTCATTGAAGGATATAGCTTGATCTTATTACTAATAATCTCTCATCTGGAAATACTATTTCTCTATTTTATGAAATAAACATTCCAGGAGATGTGTACTTTTGATCAAGTATTATCGCGCACACACCTTGTCTCTCAGGCTCTTGGCACAAATCCTATTTGCACTTAAGACCACTGATAACCTTGATAATGAAAAGGAAAACTTTGTGGCAATTGGAAATCCTGATCTGGGAGAACAACAAAAACTCAAGTGTTAGTTTCCAAAACTTATCGTTAACCTTTTGATTGATTAAGGGTTCTTCTTGTGAGTTACAATTGCGGTTATAAGGAAATGGGAAAGAAGCAACAAGAACAAGAGTTACAATCTGGAAATGAAACAAGAAACAACTACTACAACGATTTGCTGAGTCGGGTGTTAGCACCCTGTCCTTAAGACAATATTGCCCCGTATGAATCTCTTAACAGCTATTGGCAACTTTTCTCCCAAGATAAAACAGTAACAAACAATTGAGCAAAGGATAACCCAATTGTTTACTATAAAAGAAGAGCTTTTGAGTGAATGAAAGATAGCAAGAGAGGAAGAAGTATTCAGATTTCAAGTGCGTTCTTCAAATGAGCTTTGAATCTCAATTTATAGTGTGATGTAGATGACCTCCCATCTAGCCAAGTAATGACTTTCAATGCCATGTAATGACACTTAATTTTGGGTTATAATTCAGCCAAATAATGGCTGAATTCATGTGCTAAATAATGGAAGTTTAATCTTCCAAAATCAGCCCAAGAGTCATGACCTTCATCTCTCGTCGCTTCATCGGAGCGAGCCGCAGCCTTTCGGAGGGACGCGCCTACGCCCAAAGAGCTATTGGAGCCGAAGCACCGCGGCCCTTCGGGAAGGAGCCGCAGCGCCTAAATTCCAGTAGCTCCCAGTGATTGTTCACGTCACAGGCGCCGCGACCCTTGGGAGGAGGCGCCGCGGCGCTCCAAGCGCCGTGGCCCTTCACGGCTCCGCAGCGATTTCCGACTCGTTTCATCTTTACACATTGTACACTTCTTCCTTCATTTACCAACGTGAAACACTTGTCATTTGGTCAATAACTGTCTTATCATTTCATGTATCAAACATTTCGTATACGTACTAATATCTCTTTCACTAGGGAAATTCATGATCCTTGGTACAACGTGTGCACAGAGTTTCCAACGTGCGGGGCCTCAATTGTTCGAGTCATAAATAATAGAATTAACTTTTAATTCACGTTAATAAATTTTCAACAATCCCCTCTTGAAAGAGATTTTGACGCACACACATGGTTTCTTTCTAGCAATCTTTCGGCGGATTGTATAGGTAGTCGTGGCTTTGAACCTTCCATAGTAGAATACCATCGGACTTACTGCGCGGTGAATGTGATGTATTGAACCGTTAGTGTTTAGTGTAAGACAAGACAATGGTACCAACACAACACCTTTCCTTACTCTCTGTTCTTCTTTAAAGTTTTGTCCGTTGTGGCCATGGACACGTCTTGGATTCTTAAGTGCTTACGATTTGAGCCCGGCCAGTCCTCGCACTTAAATAGGTGATCTCCTACAAGGTATCCTGCTATACCCACTCCACGAGTGTTAGGAACCATTAAAAATTTTCCCAAACCTAACCTCAACCTTGAGGATCATAAAAGATTTTGGAAACTTAACCCTTACCCACTCTGCAGGTAGCACTTAATGTCTATCACGGGAACGATATTGGATTCATGTTTCTATGAAGAAATCATCATCCGAATTGCTCTTGCTTCCACCGAAGCGCTCAACTGAACCTTTACGATTTAGTTTTCCCATTGAACCTTATTCCTGGGATCTCCAGTCAGTAAGGTTGGGTATCCACCGTATCAGTTCTTATTGATTGAGTTTTAAGTCCATTCCCTTAGACAGGCTGACTATCTGATCTCTGGGTATGCCCTTCGTCAAGGAATCTGATATGTTTTCCTTTGATTTTATGTAATCGATGGAAATAATACCTGTAGTGACCAGCTGCCTAACGGTCTTATGTCTCCGTCGGATATGACGAGATTTACCGTTGTACATAGAACTCCGTGCCCTTCCTAGAGCCGATCGGGTCCGCCGCATGGATCATTACGTATGTACGTTTATCCCAACATGGGATATCCTCTAAGAAGTCATGAAGCCACTCTGCTTCTTCTTCTACTTTGTCTAAAGCGATAAACTCCGATTTCATCGTGGATCGGGCGATGCGCTTAGAGAATTTCCAAGACACAACCCCGCCATCAATTGTAAATATATACCCACCGGTGGACTTGGTGTTCTCTATATCAGATATCCAGTTTGCATCACTGTACCCCTCTAGTACAGCCGGATATCTCGAATAATTCAACCCGTAAGCTAGCGTATACTTCAGGTATCGTAGTACCCCATTTAGCATTTTCAGTGATCAACACTCGAATTACGGGTGGACCTTGACTGCATAAGCGATATCTGGTCGAGTGCAGTTTGTGATATACATCAAACTACCAATCACCTGCACATACCGCTCCTGACGTACGGGCGAACCATGATATTTATATCCAATGGTGTCGTTATCGACGAACAGTCGAACATCCCAAACTTCTTCAACACATCCCCGATGTAGCCCGATGTAGTGAGATTGAGATAGACCAGTCCGTCAGATGTCTTAGAGATCTTGATCCCTAAGATGACATCTGCAATACCCATATCTTTCATGTCAAAGCATTGTTTCAACATGTTCTTAGTCTCTAGGATTATCCTAGGACTGCTTTCTGTGATCAACATGTCGTCTATGTAAAGGCATATCATGACGAATGAATCGGCATTTCCTTTCGTGTAAACACATTTGTCACACTCATTAATGGAGAACCCTTTCGATAGTAAAATACTATCAAATTTCTCGTGCCATTGCTTTGGGGCCTGTTTCAGCCCGTACAGAGATTTGACAAGCCGACAGACTTTCTTCTCTTGTCCTGGAACCACATACCCCTCGGGTTGGTCCATATAGATTTTTTCTTCCAAATCACCATTTAGGAAGACTGTCTTGACATCCATTTGGTGTATTTCAAGATTCCGCAAAGCGGCGATAGCTATGAACACACATATGAACATCATCCTAGACACCGGAGAATAGGTGTCAAAGTAATCAAGTCCCTCATTTTGTCGATAACCCTGACTACCAACCTGACATTGTACTTGTCTATAGATCCATCTGCTCTCAACTTTCGTTTGAGGATCCATTTACACGCCAACAGTTTGTTTCCCGGAGGAAGATCAACCAACTCCCAGGTATGGTTGTGCAAGATGGATTCTATCTCACTCTCTATAGCTTCTTTCCAGAGCGGAGCTTCTGGAGTTGACAATGCTTCAGCAATTGTTCGTGGTTCGTCATTAACCATATAAGCTACAAAGTCCGGACCAAAGGACTTATCTTTCCTGGTCCTTCTTGGTTCCATCTCTGAACCCTCCAAGTCTTGATAATCTGGAATTAGACTCCGGATAATCAGCGACTTCAGAGTTCACTAGATCTGAACCGTTTAGATCTGGACAGTCAACAACTCTTGGATCCTGAGAGTTTTGTTCATAACTTTGTTTGCGAGAGGTTATGTCTCTTTCCCTTCTAGGAAACGAGTCTTCAAAGAAACTGACATTCTTGATTCCATATTGTACCCACATGAATGTCTAGTACATCTGACTTATGCACTAAGAAGCGATAAACACTGTTGTTATTTGCATACCCGATGAATATGTAATCTACAGTCTTAGGCCCAATTTTGACCTGCTTTGGCTTAGGTACTTCTACCTTGGCCAGACAACCCACCCTTTCAAGTATTTGTAGGTGGATTTCTTTCCTTTCCATAGCTCGTATGGAGTCTTGTCCTTACCCTTATGTGAGACTCTGTTAAGAATCTTACAAGCGGTAAGGACAACTTCTCTCCACATGTTTTGGGGAAGGCCTAAATTGATGAGCAATGCATTCATCATTTCCTTTAACGTACGGTTCTTGCGTTCAACAACACCGTTTGATTGAAGTGAGTAAGGAGTCGTCGTTTGATGAACTATACCCAATTGGGTACAATATTCTTCAAAAGGCGCTACATGTTCTCCCCCTCTATCGCTACAAATTAATTTAATCCGTCCGCTTAGTTGGTTTTTAACTTCTGCTTTGTAGCGTTTGAATGCTTCAAAGGCTTCATCTTTACTTTTTAGTAAGTAAAGGTAACAATACCTTGTGCTATCATCTATGAAAGTCACAAAGTACTTGTTCTCCCCTCTAGTTTGTGCGAACTTCAAATCACATATATCGGTGTGTATGAATTCTAGAGGAGCGGTTTCCCTTTCGACAGATCTAAAGGGATTCTTTGAAAATTTTGCCTCTATGCAAACCTCACACTTACGTTGAGGGTTTACGTCGATAGACGGCAACAACTCCAACTTTACCAATCTTTGGATAGATTGATAGTTTACATGTCCTAATCTATGATGCCATAAATTAGAGGACTCAAGCAAATAAGTAGAAGATTCAATTTTATTAATAATAGAAACAATGGTTACAAATGAAGCATTAACTTTAAAGAGGCCTTCACAGACGAAGCTTCTTCCTACAAATGTTCCATTTTTAGTGATTACAAATTTGTTGGCCTCAAACACTAGCCTAAAACCAGCATTCACCAACATAGGTCCAGAAATTAAATTTCTTCGAATTTCTGGGACATGCATCACCTCCTTCAGAGTAAGCTCCTTTCCGGAAGTCATCTTCAGGATTACTTTTCCTACCTCCAGCACCTCTGAAGAAGCATTGTTGTCCATGAACAACTTCTTATCCGTGACTGATGTATATGTGGAGAAGACGTCTTTGTTGGAACAGATGTGACGGGTAGCACACGTGTCCATCCACCATTGCATAGGATTCTCAACGAGGTTGGCTTCAAGTACCGCCGCCGAGAACTCCTCAATCATATAGTCTACGAGCATGTCTTCCACGATGTTAGACTTAGCCTTGGCCTTACTCTTATTCTTGAGTTTGCGGCAATCCTTGGCCATGTGACCAAGTTTACCACAGTGATAGCAAGTCCCCTTAAACTTTTCAGTTGTTGGATCCTTACCGTCCTTCTGGAATTTTCGCTTCTTGCTAGAACTAGGGATGTCAATGGGGCGGGGCGGGGGCGGGGGAAGGGTATCCCATACCCGTACCCACCACCTAAAACACATCCCCACCCCCGCCCCACCACCCATCACGGTTAATAATTCCTCCACCCGCCCCCGCCCTCGCCCCACTTACTTCACGCGGATACCCACTTACCCGGCGGGTACCCATTAATAAAATGCTCAAATAATGTCTAACAATTGTTTTAGTCACCAAAATGAATGTTATATAAGAAAATGGAAAAAAAGGAACCTTTCCACTATGGTGCATCGAATATCAAGTCTAAAACCTTGTCAAAATATTATGAATATTAAAAAACAGTAAAGATGAAAATATTTAACAAAAAAAAGAAGAACAAAGAGAAAAAGAAACGTGCATTTGTGTTTAACAAGCAGGACACTACATGTTAGCTCAAGTCACATTTTAAATCTAGAAAGTGGTCAAATAAATTCAGAATAGCCTAATTAAACTAATAGATGATACGGATATGGGCGATGCGGCATGCACGGTGGTACGGTGTGGTAATGGGCGGGGCGCGGGCGGTCTTATATGAAATCCACCCCCGCCCCACTACCCATGGCGGGTAGCACTTTTGATACCCATACCCGCCCCACCACCCACCAAACCATCCCCATACCCGCCCCAATTGGAGCGGGTGCGGGGCGGTACCCGCATTTATCCGCCCCACTGACATCCCTAGCTAGAACTCTCTTTAGCTTCCGTCAGGTTCGCCTTAGCCTCAGCGGGTAGTTTTCCCTTTTGACATGACCTTCTTATTATCCTCCTGAATCTGAAGCTTGATAATAAGTTCCTCTAAGGTCATCTCTTTCGTTTTGAGTTTTAGGTAACTCATAAACTCATTCCATGAAGGAGGTAACTTCTCAATTAACGAGACAATCAAGAATTGCTCGTTAGGCTTCAATCCTTCAAATCCAGGTGATGTAGAATCATTTGAAATTCCTAGATTTGGGATGCCACAGTTTTGTTGTCCACCATTTGAAATTTCAGAAATTTCCCAACGATGAACTTCTTTGATCCCGCATCTTGTGCGTTGTATTTCTTATGAAGTTTATCCCACAACTCTTTCGCGCTAATCTGCAAGATACCGTAAAAGAGGATCGCATAAACAATTCAGGATATAGTTCAGACAAAGGAACTCACTATGACTCCAAGCATCTTGAGTCATCTTCATGCCATTAATGACATGAATATCTTGGCCCCCTCCCGCCGAGACATTCGGCTATGGGTCCGTTTCATCTCCAGCTTGTGGAGGATCTTTGGTTAGGAAACGAGACATTCCCATAACCGTCAGAAAGAATAACATCTTTTGTTGCCATCTTTTGAAATTTGTGCCCATGAATTTCTCTGAGTTTTCATGATGAAAGCTCGCGGGTGGTGGAACTGGAGCGTTCCCATGAGCAGTGGAAAACGCGTTGTGAACGCCTTGAGCAGCAGTGGGGTTGACACTAGTTGTGCCTTGAGCAGTGACGAATGTTTCAGTGTTGAATCCAGTCATCTTGTTGTTGCTAACAACGAATATTGTCTTAAGATTGTGAGTTACAATTGTGGTTAGAAGGAAATGGGAAAGAAACAACAAGAACAAGAGTTACAATCTGGAAATGAAACAAGAAACAACTACAACGATTTACTGAGTCGGGTGTTAGCACTCTGTCCTTAAGACACTATTGTCCTGTATGAATCCCTTAACGACTATTGACAACTTGTCTCCCAAGATAAAACAACAACAAACAATTGAGCAAAGGATAACCCAATTATTTACTGTAAAAGAAAAGTTTTTGAGTGTGTGAAAGATAGCAAGAGAGGAAGAAGTATTCAGACTTCAAGTGTGTTCTTCAAATGATCTTTGAGTCTCAATTTATAGTGTGATGTAGATGACCTCCCATCTAGCCAAGTAATGACTTTCAATGCCATGTAATGACACTTAATTTGGGGTTACAATTCAGCCAAATAATGGCTGAATTCATGTGCCAAATAATGGAGATTTAATGTTCCAAAACTAGCCCTAGAGTCATGACCTTTCATCTCCCTAGTCCGGAGCCGAAGCGTCGTGGCCCTTCAGGAGGGTGCCGCGACGCCTAAGTTCCAGTAGCTCCCAGTGATTTTTCACGTCACAGGCGCCGCGGCCCTTGGGAGGAGGCGCCACGGCGCTCCAACCGCCGCGGCCCTTTACGGCGACTTCCGACTCGTTTCATCTTTACACATTGTACACTTCTTCCTTCATTTACCAACGTGAAACACTTGTCATTTGGCCAATAACCGTCTATCATTTCATGTCTCAAACATTTCGTATACGTACCAATATCTCTTTCACTTGGAAAATTCATGATCCTTGGTACGTGTGCACGAAGTTTCCGACGTGCGGGGCCCCAATTGTTCGAGTCATAAATAATATGATTAACTTTTAATTCACGTTAATAAATTTCCAACACTTCTTTTTTGGTCATCTGAATATTTGTTTGGTTAACACTGCTTTTTTTCAAACCACAAATGACATACGTTCAAATTAGTCATCAGTTCTCTCAGATTGTTGTTCTTTCCCTTCTTTTTCCATCGCTTTTTCAAATGACCATTTTTTAATATTTGATATCGTTGCTGGGTTTCTAAGGACATGGTTACCGAATAAAAATAATAACGTCGCTGAAATGAATGTGATTGCTGAATTTACAAGGATTTGAATGGATGATTAAGAGCTTGGTTTTTTAATGGTTGATGGTTGTGCATCAAGTCATGATAGGGGTAAATGCGGAGGTTGTTGATGTGTAAACTCTGGGAAATTAATGAATTAAGGTGAAAAACGGGTTGGCATGATATAGGTAGTGGTGGTGAAGGTATGAATGTGCTGCAAAGTTGCAGAATCAAAGGAAGGCTATAGGTCCTAAAGTGAATTTGCCCCTAGACTTTGGTCTAGTGTAGGAGCACAACGCTGTGGATTAGACGCACATCATGGGTTGGAACTCTTCCGCAGACAAAAGCCGGGTACTTAAGTGGAGAAGGGTAGAGGGACGGCCCTATTATCTACTGAGTTCTAACCGCGCATCACTGGCCTTCGTGTATTTTTCGGTTATAAAGAAAGGTCTTAAAGTGAATTTCCTTCATTTCCGGTAAAGTAATAATTTTCCAAAACTGAAGGTTAAGGGCCCACAACAGAGCGATATAATCTCTTGGTCCAGTGGGAGTGTTCTTGGTAGTTTTTGTTTGTCCTTTGCTTTCAGTCATCTAAAGTTGTGTTACTAAATATGTTTAGGTCTGAGATTTGTTTTTCATGATTACATCTACTTCTTCTGCCTGATAATGATGATGTTTCGCTTTTGCTCATCTGCTACTGCCATGTTGCTGTTTTTGCTGTCTTTCTTTCTACCCTTGAAATTTTGAATATACTAAAATCCTGAGCTTTACTTTCACCATTCTGCTGATTATAAGTTCCTTAGCCCCTCAATTCATCAGTATATTAAATTGCAATCAGTTTAGCCACCAAATGTGTTCACTGGACTGCTGCACCAGAGTTGGTGAACGTGACAATTTGGTCTTGGGTAAAGGGAGAAAGTTTAGCAGTTTCCTTGTTACAATAGTATAAGGAATTGTAGTTGAAATTCCAGAATAGGAGGAAATGCCTACGATTATGCAATTGTCTAGTAGCCTAAATCTTGTTCTATTACTATTATTAGTTTTATGGTGGTGTTGTTATACTATTAAGAGAAACTGTTACTGATGAACCAGTGTGTTCGCAGGATTTGATATGGTTTTTTATTTCGTCTTCATCTTTCATTGTAGAAACGTATTGAGTTCAGAGGATACATAGCTTCAGCTCATTCCAATACCAATGGTGTTCAGATTGATCACCGCCTTCCTTCACCTTTTCAAATGCAATTCAGTGCAGTTTCAACTGGCAGAAGTAAAATAGCGTCTGGATATATGACTGGACATGGTGCTTCTGATTCAAGAAGTGGAACTTTCAGTAAGTTCTCCTTGCTTAGCTTGAAGATATTTAAAAATAATGACTTGCATCACAAACGAAAGTTGAAAGTTGTTTACAACTTTTGATTGATGAATGGATTAATGGATTTTTTTGGTTGGAGGGATTAGCAAAAATAACCAAAGATAAAAGTTCACATAAAAATATACAATGTTCGGTTGGAAGGATTAGGAAAAATAATCTCCAAATAACTAAAATGCTTGGTTGGTTGTACAAGAAAAGATAATTCCTGCATAACTCATGCAGCGTTTGGTTGGTAGTATTAACTATTAAGTTGTGCTCACATGAATGTTATGCGGGAATTTATGTGTTATTTGATGTGGGTAGAATATGGAACAATAAAGTGTATTAGCAATACGAAGGTAAAGGTATTAAAAATTAAAAAATGCCGTTAAGTAGGTAATCCCTACATAACATGCCCTCGATTATTATTCACTGCATAACAATGCTTGTATTGCTGTATGTAGGGGTGTTCACCGGTCCGTAACCGACCGAACCGAATGGACCGAACCGAATCCGTAAATTTTCGACCGAGGACCGAAAATTCCGTCCGTTCCGCTTTGGACCAGTTTGACCGTTTTTTTTTTTTTTTGTTAAATGTAATTTATAAATTATAAATTTTTAAGAATGTGTTCGTTTATCAATCTCATTAAATATGTTTGTTTTTTTCCTTATCCTTCAATAAACTTTATTTCATTAATATGACTAACTTAAAGAAAATCACCAAATGTACTTGGTTCGTATACGAACTACTGAATTACTCATTAATTAAAGTTACACACCACATTTATATTTTCTATTTGGAATTTGGACATTCTCAAACTAGGTGCACAAAAGGTTAAACCTGACCGATCAAGACCTAAATTATAGATTACTTGACCAATGATTTGCCCTCACCCACCCACCCGCCAGCCCCCATCCACCTAGCTACCCGCCAACCCTGACGTATTGACATATCAAATATAGGTTGTAAAATTATCAAACTTTATATGACATAACTTTGCGCTCGGACGTCCGCTTTACCTAATTTTTTTGATTTCGCGTATTTTTTCGATACGGGGCCAAATCAGATAAGCGGTTTGATTCCGCCGATTTCTCCAAAACGTCCGTCTTGCCCTCAATTTCACTTTTCCCCAAATCGCTACGCTTTTTCCCTTTTCAAATCTAAATATCTCGCGATGTACAATTGATTTCAACGTAAAATTGCGTGGCACCGCATCCGAGAATGTCAATTTCAAGATTGGAAATTCAATTTTTAAAAATAAAATCCGGTCCATTCCGTCCGACGGAAAATTCGTTTTTACGGACCGGAAAACCGGAATCCACCATTTTGACGGACCGAGGACCGGACCGGAATCCACCGGTCCGGTCCATTCCGGTCCGGTCCTGTTTTGTACACCCCTAGCTGTATGCGATAAACAATCCCTTGAATTATTGCTTACCACATAAATAATCCTATATTGTATCACCTCATAATTAGCATGTGAACCAAACGACACCCTATTATGCAATATCTTATATAGTCCTTTATATATATATATGATTTTGATATATTTTGATAAAGCTCTTTGTAAGGTCATATTAGGCTTTTTTGGCAACTATATCTATGTCTATTCTTTTAGTAAATTGGTCATGTGAGAACTTCTGATTTTGAATGTTTGATATAAATCATTTTAAATTATCTTTGTTTTGGTAGGGGGCATGTGGTAATGGTATGAATACATGTTTCTCCTTTTTTTTGCGCTTCTTTTCTGTGACTTAACAAACAGGAGATGAAACACTTTGTGTGAAGTTACAATTGCAGAGTAGTTACGGAATGTGTTAACTTATGGTTTCACCAGAAAGAATCAATTTTAAGTTTTATCTCTTGTCAAATGATGCTTTGATATCTCCATGAATATGAACACAAACATTTAATGTGGTGGAATATTTGCATTTGGGAAACTTTGATATTGAATGCAAGGTGTTTCCATGAAAAAAAACTTATCTTTCCTATTTATACCAATATATTTAGAGCACTTAGTCGAGATGACGTAATCTTCTTGGTATTTTCTTTACCTTTCTCTGAAATTTATATGTAGTTGAGAAATGACAATTTTGAGAAGAAAAACTAGCTTCCACTTGCTTCTGTTTTCTCTGTAGCATCTAGAGGTTACAACCTCTATCTAAACATTAGGAACTCTTTGTTGTGCATGCAAGTAACCGATTCTATTGAAATAAAAAAAGATAAGTCAGCTAAACATTCTTTTTGGTATTGTAACTGTTTGAGCATTTTGAAAGAATTAATCCCTGATTATTCTTATTGATGAAAGGTATACATATACAAGTTACAATAGGAAAATCTTTTTCCTATTCTACATCTAAATCTCTATTCTATATGGAGACTAACTATACACTTATGGTAATATTACAATACTAATTAAGGTACAAGACTAATATCTAATATATACCAAATATACACTAGAATAGAATCTGGACAAGCACTGGCTGCTCCGGGCAGCATTCCTTAATGCTCTTGAATATACACATAATATACATTTGTATATTGTATATTATGTGTATATTTAACACACTCCCGCAGTCATAGCGGACGGTCTTCGTACGCTGAGACTGTCTCTAAAATCTTCAAAAAGAACCGAGGAAAGATCCTTTGTAAAGATGTCTGCAATTTGATATCCAGACAACCACCCCAATCAGCATCTGTGTAGGAGACAAGCGTAGACGTCGACGAAGGATACAAATGCAAGCCATACTCAAGTGTTCCCTGAACGTACTTAAGAATGCGTTTTAGCGCATTCATATGTTCAATCCTGGGGTCATGCATAAACATACACACTTGCTGTACGACATAAGTAATATCAGGTCGCGTGAACGTAAGATACTGAAGGGCCCCTGCAAGACTACGATAGCGGATCAGATCCTCATAGGGGGAGTCAGCTGCAACACCCAACTTGGATTTAGTATCAACTGGAGTAGAAGTGGACTTACAAGATGACATCCCAGCCCTCTCAATGATTACTTCCTCTGTGATAAGAACAGTCCACCTACATGACGAGTGACATCAATCCCCAAAAAATAACTCAATGGCCCTAAGTCTTTCATGGCAAACTCAGAACTGAGCATTGTCATATAGACTTGCGTAATGCATCAGAAGAAGCAGTTAAGATAATATCATCCACATATAATAGTATATAAGTCATCGAAGAACCCCGACGATATATGAACAATGAATTATCAAACCTGCTGTGAGAGAACCCAATAGTCGAAACATAGTCAGCAAACCTCTTATACCAAGCTCGTGGAGACTGCTTAAAGCTCATACAAGGACTTCTTCCACAAATAGACATGGTGAGGATATCGAGTATCCCTAAAACCCAAGGGTTGATGCATATAAACTGTCTCCTTGAGATCACCATGTAGGAAAACATTTTTCACATCTAGCTGATGAATGAACCATGATTTCTAAAGAGCCAAGCTGAGCACAGTGCGAATGGTAACCGGCTTGACCACCGGCCTAAATGTCTCACCACAATCTACACCAATCTACTGAGTCTTACCATCACCTACAAAACGAGTCTTATGCCTTGCAAAAGAACCGTCAGAGTTATCCTTATGAGCAAAAATCTACATAGACCGAATAATATTAACGTCAGATGGACGGGGTACCAACTCCCACGTCTTATTATCAATAAGAGCATTATATTCATCAGTCATAACAATTTTCCAATTTGGGTCATTTAAAGCAGACACATGATTACGGGTAAGGGTGATTTAAGAACATTAGAATTTAAATTAAAATGTCTTTTTGGTTTAAAAATACCCCGTTGGGCTCGAGTGACTAGTCCATGACTCGGGGCTGAATTGGGTGAATGTTGGGAAGGATCGGACACGGACAGATCGATGCCAGGCCCAAAATCAGAGACATGAACTCGTGATGGGCCGTAAATCGAGCCGAATCAAATCGAACCGCCTAATCGGCCGGAAGATGGCCCGCTTCGACCCGGTGACGCTGACGGGATGATCAGCGGGCAGTGGGCCCGCTGGAAGATTCGGGGTGCGGGATAAATTCGAAAAATGGTGAATAATATACGCCTATACGGGGATGTCACGACCCGACCCCGGGGCCGCGACTGATGCCCTATCGGGGCACCCTGTCAGGTACACATCAGAGAATAGCAGCGGAACATACATAATACAAAATCTGTATAAGGTAAACATCACTGGCAAGCCGACAAGGCCGCCTTCCATAAAATAACATAATCGAAAGTGAAACAGTACAACTTACTCTTACAGCCCAAACCACAAACGTGACTACAGCACTTCAGAATAACAATCGTATGACAGGCTCGCCATACCCCCTGAATGTACAAAAGTCTATAACCTCAGGGAATCATACCAAAAGACAAAGCCTCCGGAGAGATGGAGTTTTCCAAGAAATGAACAGTGATCCTAAGAGTGCGGATCGCCAGTTACGATCTCGACTGCAGATGAACGCACCCCGGCGAGGTCGATAACAGTACCAAGTATGTGGAATCAAAATATCAGAATGAAATCATAATCGTATATATAAAGCAGGAGACATGTATGATAACCAACTACAGTACACAACATATACGCAGCCATGTCAAGTCGTGACTCACGCCTCTAAGTCATCACTCAAATACAACCATAGTCTCATGCCCATAATATCAATCATGCCGTGGAATTCCTTCCTCACCGCCATATGATATAACAACACTAAGGAGTACACATGAACACTAGATCCCACTCAGATCATAAGAACTGCGAGGCAAAAGACGGGCGCATAGCTACCGATCCACCACGATCCTCAATCGATCGGCAAGTACGAAGCTACTACGGATCCACCTGCATTAACAATACTATACGAATCACGGTCGACCGGGCAAGTCGATAGCCTCTACTGATCCACCTCACACATCACGATCGGCCAGGCAATCTGTGAGCTAACCACCGATCCACCTCAGATCACACAACCGCCTAACCCCGACCGGCAAGTACGAAGCCAACTACCGATCCACTCGCATCACGCCTCGACCGGCAAGTACGAGGTTAACTACCGATCCACCTGCGTCGCAGACCTTATGGGGAGCTAGTCCATGGAACAACACTATCAACAGGGAGCGAACCCTCATCATGGACGCATACCCGTAGAATCCTCCATCACTGACGGTACGTCCGAGTAGACTCATAACTACATGCTTTTAATTCGAATTGCAATACCATGTCTTTACAATAACATAAACCAAGACAATTACCATGCCTTCTTTTCACATAAACCAAGAGAATCCTTATTTAAGCAAGCCAAAGTACTTATCAAGGCACACATAGAATAATTCTCAATTAAACAAGCCAAAGTATTATCAAGGCACAAATAGAATAATTCTCTTTTAACAAGCCAAAGTACTACGTACGTACATTCTTTTCAAAAGATTCCCTTTTATGTAAAATCCAAGATACTAACACCCGTAGTATCAAGGCGTGTCTATTTTTCAAAGCAAGTTACTACACCTTTAGAAAACTCATTTCAAAGCTTGAAACCAAGTAACTTCAATTTTTCACAATCTAGACAACTTATGCCCATTATTCGAAATAGACAACTTTCATAACCTTCCATAAAGTTATTATAACCAACTTCCCATAAAGCCGTTATACTAACTTTATGCTTTAGAAATTAAGACATTCTTATCCTTTCATAAGACCGTTATAACTAACTTCCCATAAAGCCGTTATAACTCCTTATAAACCATTTCGTTCTTTTACTAACCAAGAGACTTATACTTCAAACAAATTTACACAATTTTCAAAAATACTTCAAGCCTCTTATCTTTTTAGAATAATTCAATACTCAATGCTTTCACACCAAGTACTCTATACTTCTTTATGTCAAGAAATCCTTGTCTACCTTATTTAGGATAAACCACTCCTCAAGAACAAGCGGGTTGACTTCTCAACCCAACCAACTTAGACATTTTCTTAAAACAAGTCAAGTATAACGAAAGGATTTACTTCATTTAAAACACGTATGTCTACCGTACTATATAGTTATAACTACTCATGCTCAAGAGATAAGAAAGTTTCCACATACCTCTTCGGTCAATCCACTTGCTAAGTCCAAACTACCGCAAGTAATAAGTCAACCTATAATAACCATAATACGTTTATTAACCTCTAATTTTAATGTAGAAATAATCTAAGTTCAAAGCCCCTAAATTCTATGGAAAATCAAAGATTTCTTTGTTTCTACATACTTTGCCACCTTTCTCAAGGTCGAATTCAACATCCAAATGCCACATTTAAGGCTCAACAATCCAAACATTTCAAAGGGGATTACACACCTAAACTTGGGTGTGTAAAATTCTGCCCCAAAAGGTACAACAATTCACTTAACAATTCTAAGGTAGTTTTTAGGCTACAACATGTTCATAATATCTTCTTAACTAATTCCTTCACATTCAAACCACATTTCTTACATGCAATGACTCTAAGTGCATTATTTACTACAACAAATCCCTTCTTCTTCACATGCAACACTAATACTAGCTACGAGAGAAGAAATGTTACCTTTGGAGCTTTAGCCAAAACTATTCCAACAACTTTGCTAGCCTCCTTTCCAAGAATACCACCACAACAACTCCTACAAGCTAGCCACAAGCTTCCTTCTTGACCTTAACTTTTCAGATTTCTCCTTGGCTTTGAATTCCTCTTGGAATTTTAGAGAGAAGTGGGAGTTTAAGCTTTGAGAGAGAGAGAGTTTTTGAAAGATGACCAAGTCTTCAAGACTTGGTCAATATAAGGCATGCAAGAAATCAGATGGGGAGGGACACTTGTCACCCTCCCAAGGTCTTTTAAAAGAGAAATCTGATTTTTCCTCGCTTTTCCACTGCATTCACATGCCGGCGCCGCATGACAGCGCTGAAACTTCATGACTTCAATTCGGCCTCGCTTCCACACGGCTCAGAATCTCAGCGACCAAGATAACCGCATACTGCGCTTTGCTCGAAACACATTTCCGATCACAAGACCGAACTTGTAACTCCCATAACTTCCTACTCCGATGTCCTATCGACGAACGGTTGGTTGCGTTGGAAACTAGACTCAACGAACTACGCACTAAGCCTTTGAAATACTTAGGAACTCTCAATGTACCGGGTCATAACCCGCCTCAAAGTTGACTAAACCCGTCCGAAACAATCCATCAACTTATCTTTCGATTTTTTTTTTAAGTCTTACTCCCTTTCGTACGCTCTCATACGCATGACCTGAACTACGGGGTGTAACAGGGGATATAGGATCATCCAAAAAATTACACGGACTAGGCACGAGACTATTGACCTTAGTAAACGAAAATTGAGACTCGTCAAATATTACATGACGACTAATAATGATTCGATTAGATGATAAATCAAAACATTTATAACCACGATGATTTGACGGATATCCCAAAAACACACAAGGGATAGAACGGGCCTGAATTTTGTTAATTGTGGTGGACGGAAAAAGTGGATAACACAAGCGCCCATAGACCCTAAGATGTGAATACGAAGGAGTCTTATTATATAAAATTTGAAGAGGAGACGAATATGTCAAACATATGGAAGGGAGAATGTTAAGGAAATCAGTAGCCATTTGTAGAGCATGAGCCAAAAATACGGGGTACGGAAGCATGAACCAAGAATGTTCGGATAATGTTATTAATGGTAGGAATTTTGCGTTCGGCCTTCCCATTTTGTGAAGACATACGAGGACAAGAAAAACGAAAATTGATTCCATTTTTAGCACAAAATTCCTGAAATTCCCCATTGTCATACTCTTTGCCATTATCACATTGAATATTTTTTATTTCTCGTTCGAATTGAGCCTTAATGAAAGCTCTAAATTTTTGGAAGATGGAAAAACTTGAGATTTCTTTGCTATTGAAAACGTCCATAAAAATTTAGAATAATCATCTAAAAATAGAACATAGTAACGATGACCCAATGAACTAAGAACATGAGATGTCCATAAATCGCTATGAATAATATCAAATGACATTGAAGTAGTAGAATTAGAATCCATAAATGGTAACTTAATAATTTTTTCCTAAGGAACAGGATTGACAATTCGGAGTACTATGCGTACCCTTACAAGAAATAAATTTATTTTTATCTAAGACAGACAAAATAGACGGCCCCGGATTACCTAGACGAGCATGCCACAAGAAAGGAGCAAGAGCTACAAAAGTGGAAGACATGGCTTGACGTGAGGAACCGAGACTTGGTGTGATTGGATAAAGATCCCCCTACTGTCACACCTCATGGACTCCCCCGTCTTGAAATCCTTCATAAAAAATCCAAAAGGATCAAAATCAATAGAAACTCAATTATCCGTGGTGAATTTACGAAAAGACACCAAATTTTTAATTAGTTTTGGGGCATGAAGGGTATTTTTTAAGACAAGTGATGGATGGGGAGGAGACAATTTTATGATCATACCCCTTAATTGAAATTAAATTGTTATTACCAACAATTATACCACGATTACTACTCAAATTGAAATAAGACGAGAGAGTACTTTGGTCGGATGTCATGTGGGTAGTGGCGCCTGTGTCCATGTACCAATTCGGGTCCGGTTGAGTTATTCCAAGCGTGTGCATCGCGGCTTGAATGTCGGTATGCGTGGGTCCCGCTATATAATGGGCTTGTGGGGGTCGAGGCCCAATCACCCCTGTATTGGAATTACCGAAAGTGGGCGATGCCGCCGTTGGGCACGACTCTACCGTAAGCCCACCGTTGGTAATCGACACGGTGGAAATCGGGCCCGATGCCGTTGGGCCATCGCCATCGTCCGCCCACGACCGCTGGCCCAAGGTCGGGACCGCTGGGTCGCCCATCGTTGTCGGAATTTTGCCCGCCGCCGTTATCGCCGACGAACCACCTCGTTTGCCGCCACGATTTTTTCCGTTGTTTTTACGATTATTTTTGCCGCCACCTTGAGTACGGTTTTGGCCCGAACTATTACTAAAAACTTGAGAATTTGTGGAGGACGTCATCATGACGACGAGACTAGCCCTTATAGTCGCCTTTTTAGCCAAATCCGTTTCTTCCAATGTGAGCATGGAGCGAGGTTGATAGAATTCCGGAAGGAGGTTACTTTGACGAAGAATTGAAGCAACACCGTTATAGGCCTCGGACAGGCCTGGAACCATATGTAGGACGAGACGACTATTGCTCACAGGACCCCCACATTGCGAAGTTGATCCGTCAAATCCTTGAGTCGTTTACAATAAGATGAAACGTTAGGAAAATTCACCATAGCAGCTTGAGAAAATTCCTGTTCAAGGGTGACAATGCGTGAATGACTGTTATCCTGGAAGATACCACGCAATCGATTCCAAGCAGCCATAGCTGTGGTGTTGGGTTCCATAATCGTCTGTAAGAGGTCAAGAGAGATAGTTGCATAAATCCATTGGAGAACTTTTGCGTCAAGTGACCCATGATTTTGGATCCTCTTTGGTGGACACAACCTCCTCCGTATTACCCTCTGTATTAGCAGCTGGAGGGATTATGTGGTGGAGGACTTGATGTGTCATCGCATGAATCTTGAATAATTCTGCCTACGTCCCATATTGGACGTTTTCTAGGTAAAAAACAATAGGAAGAACGCTCTTGATGTTAGAAACTATGAGGGCAGGATGAAACGTGTTCTTATCAGTCATAGTGAATAGAACAACGAGATTCGGAGAAGGGAATTTTTGTAGGTGATGTCTTGGGTTTGTGAGAAAGCCAGGGGGGAGGGTTTTCACGTTTTTCGAGAAAGAGAGAAGAGCGGAAGCAAGGAAAAAATAACCTAGACTTTTGATACCATGAAAGAATTAATCCATTAATTATTCTTATTGATGAAAGGTGTATATATACAAGTTACAATAGGAAAAGTTATAATAGGAAATCCTTTTCCTATTCTACATCTAAATCCCTATTCTATATGGAGACTAACTATACACTTATGGTAATATTACAATACTAATTAAGGTACAAGACTAATATCTAATATATACTAAATATACACTAGAATAGAATCTGGACAATCTGGACTGCACTGCCCGTGATGGGCCTAGCAGCATTCCTTAATGCTCTTGAATATACACCTTGTATATTGTATATTATGTGTATATTTAACACCTTTGCTTCTTCTTATTGTACTATTACCCCTTTGTAGTTATCTCAAATGCATATTTGTAACATCTTTAGTGGCCATTGTCTTAGAGAGGCCTTGAAATTTGTGTTACATGCAGCATGTCTCGTACCCGCTTAAGTGTGTTACATCTGTTCAATTTTCTTTCCTTTTTTCATATAATTTTTGGGTTACTTCATATTTCCTCTCCTAAGCTGTAAAATCATCTAATTATGTATTTATTCAGAACAGCACCTTTTAAGCAAGGCCCCCATTTATCACTGAGACCTTACCGGGTCATGAGTGAGGATTCTGAAGGAACTTTGAGCGGTCAAAACATATTGCTAGATGAGGAAACCTTGGCGCAAGATTTAAAGTCTGCTATTAAAGAGGAGAATTATGCCCGAGCAGCTAAAATTAGGGATAGCCTCCGACATCTCCAGGAGGACAGTAAGGCCTCTGTACTGGCAGCAAATGCTCGCTTTTACAGTTCTTTCAGAAACGGAGATTTAGCTGCAATGCAAACCCTCTGGTCAAAAGGTGAGAATGTTTGCGTCGTGCACCCTGGTGTTAGTGGCATAACTGGCTATGATCTCGTAATGGGAAGCTGGGAGTTCGTGTGGGCGGAATATGATTTTCCACTTGTTATCGAGATCAGGGATGTTCAAGTTCATGTTAGAGGTGATATGGGGTACGTTACATGCATTGAGATGGTCAAAACTAAAGGCAGCAGCTGGGGAAAACAATTTGCTACAAATGTTTTCGAGAAGGTTGGTGGGCAATGGTTTATGTGTATTCATCATGCATCGTATATCGACTTGTAAAATGTGAACAATAAAGCTCCTGTAGAGGCTGTGGATATTGAATGGGTATCTTAGGCGCAGAAGTTTTGAAATCTCGACACAGAAATTTTGTAGCTTTTCTTCTACGGTAGTCATTGTGACCTAATATTAATGAATTATAATACTATGGTCTTTGGCTCTGTGTTGTATCTCAAAAATTGAGCAGTGTATGATTGATCTGGTCAGGTTGGGATTAATGCAGGTTGGTTTTTTCATTTTTAGTTTGTAGACAGAACCAATCAAACAGACATGAGTGTTGTTGGATTCGAATTTTCGATTTAGTCTTCAATTTGCCATGAATAACCTGGGATTTGTTTTCCTAGTCTATCGAAGCTTTCCATAAGCACTTTTCTTTCACTTGATGGACGTCTTGAAAATGTAACATATATTAATAATAAAAAAGAGTAAACCTATTCATTAAAAACATGAGGCTATATCAATTATTAGTAAGAGTACATAAGAAAAGGGTGGTTTGATTCAAAATTAGGTTATTCTAGGATTATAATCATGAGATATAGCCAGAATAGACACATTGATCGTGTGACTTAGTGATCAATTAAGTGGATTGAGAATCATGAGATTTTAGGTTCCAATCCCAACATGTTTCTTCAATCTATCAAAGCCTCGGTGAAAAACCTATGCTGGTGGGACGTAGCAAGACAATGGAAAACTAATCGAATTGCACACAAACTGGCCTGAACACCACGATTATAAAAAAAGATGGTCCCACTGTAAAGAATGGATCTTGGGCCTAACTCAACCCCAAAAGCTAGCTTGTAGGGTGAGTATTGCCTAAATCTATATAAGGAGTCCATGTTCCCATTCCATATCCGATGTGAGACTCTTAACACTTCCCCGCACGCCTAGACCTTGTTAACTGGAAAGTGGATAATATAATTTGGGGCCCCAACATCGGTGAACAAAGAATTGGAATGAGCCCAACTTTGATACCATAATAAGACTTGAGAAATAGGTTACCCTTATTTTATTAATCAATAATGTACAATATATATATTAGTACATGAATATCTACTTTGTTACAAACTAGGTAACTAATCAACCTAATTACAATAGGAATATAATTCTACCTAAATTAGGAGATATACAAAGAGAATCCTAATACCCCCCCTCAAGTTGGAGTGTGCAAGTCACAAATGCCCAACTTGCGGAGTAAATATACAAATTGGCGCTTGCCTAATGCTTTTGTGAAAATATCGACAAGTTTCTCGTTCGTAGACACGTGACTCGTAGTAATTACGAGTTGAGCTTTCAATTTTCCCATCTGTATGATATTTGATTTTGTACACCCATTTGCATTCGAGTGCCTTTTTCCCGGGAGGTAACTCCTCCATCACTCAAGTCCCATTATCTTCCAGTGCACTATTTTTTTTACATAGCTTCTCTCCAACCAACATCTTTCATTGCCTCATGAAAATTACGGGGCTCAAGTCCTGCAATCACAGCTGCAAGAAATATACGGTGTTGCAAAAAAAATTGTCAGAATTCACAAAGTGTACTATAGGATAAAAAGTACATGAAGAACCATGTGAAGTCGATGAACCTTGGGAAGGACTCTTTTTCTGTATAGTTGGATCAACAAAATCACACAACAAGACCGAAAGGCGTTTATCCCTCAACCTCGGTAGTTAATGGGCCTGCTCGTGGGTTGATCGGGTGAGGGGCTAGAGGGTGCCGCTTGTTACACCCCGGAAATTCCAGGATATGTTTGTAAGGACGTGCGTAAGAACTCAAAAATGTTAAGATTTGAGACGAGTAAATTTATCGGAATTATGGAATTGTCGGAAAACGAAATGTTGCGATTTAACGGGAGGCGACACGTGTCACCCCCTTAGTGGTCTTGGGACGAAATTGTCTTGGATGGAATGGTCATTTGACCAATTTTAGGATGGCCAAGTCTTGCAAAGACTAATAGCGATATTGTTGACTTAGTCAAGTCCACTGCTGGGATCCATGTGAAACTTATCTAGGCCAACCATTTGTGTAGATCTTGACCCTCCATAGTATTATATATGTGTACAAGTAGCAAGACAAGGCTTTTAACACTTAGCTAAATTTTCAAACAAATCTTGAAGAGCATTAAGAGAGCTCTCGGCTTTTAGGAGGGTTTCAAGAGAAATTTTTTCAATTGTTGTCCAATAATCTCCCCACTTTAAACCAAGGTACCTAAGGGTATAGTAAGCATATCTCAATAGAAAAATCTCGGAAAAAGATAGTTTTCGGGTTAGTCGCAAAGAGAACCTAGGGGTTATTCAACTTTGAAGTTGGAATTTGAAGATGAGTTATTCTTAAGCTTCTAAGGGTTTCTTGGAGTGGATTGGAACGTCGAAAGGAGGAGCTAAAGTTGCTAAGGATCGACTTGTAGTCTTGGATCATATTTGGGCTATTATGAGGTATAATCTTCGTCTTACTTTTGTAATCAAGATTCTATGTTATTATAAGTTAGAAATGATCATGTGATATGTGTTATGAAGTTTGATAAGTGTTATGGAATTTTAAGAGCTCAAACCGAAATGGCGTGTTTAGCCCTTTGAAATTGTAATACAATTTTTAGTCGTTAGAAATTGTGAGCCAATTGGGTCATTTAGTTAGTCATTTGTATTGAGTACCTTATAGAAATTGTGAGCCAATTGGGGTCTGTTTAGTTAGTCATTTGTATTGGAGTACCTTATAGAAATTGTGAGCCAATCATTTAGTTAGTCATTTGTATTGGAGTACCTTATAGAAATTGTGAGCCAATTGGGGCTGTTTGGTTATTGTATTCGGCCTTGAAAAAGGTGGCAAAGTAAGTAGAAACAAAGGAGGTGCTGTCCGATTTTCCGTAGAATTAGTGACTTAGCACTTAGAATAATTCTACGTTAGAAGTGAGAGGTTAATGGACATATTGTGACCATTATAGGTTGAAGTACTAAGTGTAGCGTATCCTACTTGAAGGATGGATTTGCTATCAAGATTGAAGTACTTTGGAGCATTTTGCTACTTGTCGACAATCGTCGCGAGGTAGGTGAACCTCTTCCTTCCTTTGGCATGATTATATGTATGGAATATACCTGTGGTATCAATTCATGTTTCCTGTTACTCTTAGAAATTAAGAGGTAGTTGTGTGACCTACTCTATGTAGAACTTTTGCTATCTTTGAGCATGACTAGTTGCACGTATGTAGTACTGAGACGTACAACACCTTGATATCCTTTACTAGTTTTATGAATAGCCAAGTCGGGTGGGTTAGGAGATTAACTCACTTCTTTGAAAGTATAAAGGATGTCTTAAGTTTTATTAAGGTTAAGGGACTTGAAGAGTTTTAAAGTATGTAATACTTGTTCCGTTTTAAACGTATAAGTCCCTTGGATAGGAATTTGTTTATGGCTAAGTTATAACTTGAATAAAACGACTTTATGGGTAGTTTGTTATATTTACTTTATGGAAAGATAAATGACTTGTTTTATTGATTGAAAAAGCAATTTGTTTTTAAGGCATCAATTGCCTAAGGTTTTATAATAAAAGGAGTCACTGAGTTCTAAAGGTTAAGAGACTAATGGTATTTTTGAAAGTTAAGAGAATTGATTTGAAGGTATTTAATACTTGGTTTCAAAAAGTAGAAGTCTCTTGGTTATAAAAGGAATGAGTTGGTCTAAAACCATAAAGGGTTATAACGGCTTTATGGGAAGTTGTTATAACGGCTTTATGGAAGGTTAAAGAATGTTTTCCTTGAATGTAAGTAGAGAAATGATTTGAAATAAAGAAGGCAAACTGCTTTTAAGGTACCGATTGCTTAGGGTTTTTAAGAAAGAAGTCACTTGTTTTGTGTTCGATAATTTTATTTCTAAAAGGGTATTGTGACTTGTTTTGAAAGGTGGATATGACTTGATACTATAGTTGTTAGTATCCGGGCAGTATACCTTTACGGGCAGACTATATGACATTATCGACCCAGAGATGGGCGGGCGCAAGATACCTTACGCGCACTATATGACATTATCGACCAGTGGGCGCCGCGAGATACCTTACGCGACTATATGACATTATCGACCCGAGATGGGCCGCAAGATACCTTACGCGCACTATATGACATTATCGACCCAGTGGCCGCAAAGATACCTTACGCGCACTATATTACATTATCGACCCGAGATGGGCCCGGCAAGATACTTCACGCGCACTATATGACATTATCGACCAGTGGCCGGCGCAAGATACCCACGCGCACTATATGACATTATCGACCCGCAGACGGGCGGCAAGATACCTCACGCGCACTATATGACATTATCGACCCGTAGTGGCCGGCAAAGATACCTTTACGCGCACTATATGACATTATCGACCCAGACGGGTCGGGCAAGATACTTTACGCGCACTATATGACATTATCGACCCGCAGACGGGCCGGCGATACCCACGCGCACTATATGACATTATCGACCCGCAGACGGGCGGAAGTATACCTTACGCGCACTATATGACATTATCGACCCAGACGGGCCGGCAAGATACCCACGCGCACTACATGACATTATCGACCCGTGAATGGGCCGGGCGATACCCACGCGCACTAGATGACGTTATCGACCCGTGATCGGGCCGGCAAGATACCCACGCGACTATGTGATCTTGATCGCGTCTAGATCGGGTAGGGTAGTATAGGTGCCCCTCCTTACAGGGCCGGAACAACCTTATGAAAGATAGTTAAGTAATATGGTAATGAACTTAATGATTCTTTTTCTAATAATGTACGTAAGAAAGTGGCTATAACTTTTATTGAGAATGGAAAAGGAGATAAGGTGCGATTTAGTTCATAAGTGGTAATGACACGGCAGGATCTGGTATGTATTTTTATACTTGTCCTTGTCATTCTTTTGTACGATTATGATCCGCATCGCACGATATTTACTCCATATTCTGCACTGTTGTTATCGACTTCTTCGGCCGCGTTCATGCCCGCAGTTTAGGTACACTGCCGTGGATCCGCGAGCTAGGATCCCGGTCAAAGAAGTCGAGATGGCTCGGTGTTCCGAGTTGTCACGTTTATGTTTATTCGTGGTACGCGGGCCTTGTCCCGCCACAATTGCTATGTTAAAACTCTTAGAGGTCCTGTAGTCACATTTTGTGGGTCGGTTTGTAAAGAAAGGAGGCAATCGCTGGTTGTATATATGTATGTCCGGGAAGGTAGCACATCGGCTAACTCGTTGTTTCACCGTTGTTTTATTTTATAAGTTTCATGTATGTTCCGTGATTATCTCGATGTTATTTAGGGTGCCTGTAGGGCACCGCCGCGCCCCGGTCGGGTCGTGACACCGCTGGCCGGGCCAGTAGGCAGCTGGGGACCCGGTTGGCCGGGCGAACATCCCCATTGGCTGGGTAGCCATGTCCAACACCGCCTGCCGACGCCTCTCGCCCGTCCCGCTGCCTCATCGCCATTACCCCCCGATGGTTACGTCAACAACCTTCGTCTACGACCGACTCCAAATCACCCAAAAAATCCACATCTACATTTTTCGTAGCATTATGTGATGATAAACTATCATTTTCGAGTTCAAATGGGAACTCATTCTCATGGAATTTAACATCTTGTGACATAAATATATCCCCATTATCCAGAGCATACAACTTCCGCCCCTTTTTCCCATTCGGATAACCGACAAACACACATTTTCTATAATTTATTTTCTTTCGCCTTCTGATTGTGAGCAACGTACAAACACCCAAAAATTCTTAGTTCAGGAAAGGTAGGTGGTTCAAAAAGAAATTCATACAAAGTCTTATTGTCAAGCAATAACGAGGGGGTTCGGTTAATTAAGTACACAGCTGCAAGCACACATTCCCCTAAAAAAGTAATTGGTAAATTAGCCTGAAACATCAATGCTCGACCCACATTTAGTATATGTTAATGTTTCCTTTCCACCCGTCCATTTTGTTGAGGGGTACCCACACATGATGTTTGAAAGAGAATTCCATTTGTATTGAAATAGTCTGACATATATTTAAATTTTGTTCCATTATCACTCCACATAATTTTAATTATTGTATCAAATTGACGCTCGATTATTGCAATAAAAGAGCAAAAAATTGTATAAACTTCAGTCTTATTACGCAATAAATATACCCAAAATGCTCTTGAATAATCATCAACTAATGTCAAGAAGTAAATTGCATCACACGAAGAGGGTGTACCCCTTGACCCCCACAAATCACAATGTATTAACTCAAATATTCTACTAGCTCTATTCTCACTAACAGGAAAGCTATCACGTGTTTGTTTTGCTTGGGGACAAATTACGCATGCTTTATTCAAATATTTTCTAGCACTACTATAATTAATTGCAGGAACTAACTTGACAACTTTGTCCGAAGGTTGACCCAACCGTCGATGCCATATCTCAAATTCTGTCAAACTAGGAACCGACACTGCTTGCACTGTAGGAATC
This sequence comes from Przewalskia tangutica, assembly GCA_029844215.1. NCBI lineage: Eukaryota > Viridiplantae > Streptophyta > Magnoliopsida > Solanales > Solanaceae > Przewalskia > Przewalskia tangutica. The sequence goes on from CM056730.1 coordinate 111,450,330, forward strand.
CCTCAGAAAAACTAGAGACAATCCCAATGTTAACCTGCTCCAATCAGGTTCCTTGAATGTTGATCATGTATAGCACACAAAGAATTAGTGAATCGGCCATTACAATTAGAATCATCAATCAATTGTGACACCGATATTAAATTGCAGTAAAGTTTGGAAACAAATAAAACATTTTCAAGAGTCAAATCCTTTGAAAGAACCACACAACCCGTCATCGTCGCAATGACACTTTCTCCATCAGGAAGGCCTACCAGCCACTCAGAATTCTGTTGTGCATTAATGAGGCATGACAGACTCCCCGTTACGTGATGTGATGCCCTTGTATCAATAATCCAAGACATACTAGGAGACTTACCCATCATCCGATTGCCCCTTAGTATTTATCAAATTCAAAAGAATTTGAACCCGATCCTGGTTCAAATCAGCCAAGGACGAATATCGGCACTAGTCGATGCGCCAAATGGTTCAGTACTGACAATATTATCCGATATGGTAACGTGGACAAGCGAGGGATGTCGAGTGTCGTAGAGGCTTCCAGAAAGAAAAAAATAAATTGGCGTCGACTGTCGGAAAAACAGTTCCGATGGCGGCCGAAAAAGAAGAAAACAAAGATTTTAGGGTTTGCTAGTCGGCTAACTCTGATAACATGTAAATAATGGATCTTAGCCTAACTCAACAAAATAAACTTAGTTGAAAGGGGGTGGTTTGCCCAGTGTTTTCCCCCAAAACAAAAGAAACATGATGCCTATGTACATAAGGTAATAAGTTATCATAATACTAGGTACATAAGGTAATGAATTTGACTAAATATACACTTATCATATACAAAATATATACAATTATGACTAATTATATTTTTCCTATTCTATCACACCCCCTCAGTCGAAGCGGGAGGTCGGCGTATGCTCGACTTTCTTGAAAATCTTCAAACAGAATCAACGGAAGACCTTTCGTAAAAATATATGTGATTTGATAGCGTGACAGAACATGTAAGACACGTACCTTCCCACGAGCAACCTTTTTCGAACAAAGTGAATATCTAGTTCTATATGTTTAATGCGTTGATGTTGAACCAGATTTTTAGAGATATAAATTGCACTCACATTATCACAATAAACCAATGTTGCATTCAGAATAGGACAGTGGAGCTCGAGAAGAAGATTGCGAAGCCAACACGATTCGGAAACCACATTGGCAACTCCACTATATTCTGCTTCGGCACTAGTTTTTGAAAAAATAGTTTGCCGTTTGGATGACCAAGATATCAAATTATCACCAAGGAACACATAGTAGCCAGAAGTGGAACGTCTGGTGTCCGGACTGCCACCCCAATCTGCATCAGTGTAAGCAACGAGGGTGGATGTCGAAGATGGATAAAGATGCAACCCATGATCAAGGGTACCCTGAATATAGCGCACAATGCGCTTGAGAGTCTGCATGTGATCAACCATCGGGTTATGCATAAATAAGCAAATCTATTTCACAACATAAGATATGTTGGGCCTCGTGAAGGTAAGATATTATAGGGCGCCTGCAAGACTACGGTAATGTGATGGATCAACATATGGTGTACTGGAAGTGGCACTCAACTTAGATTTAGTATCAACTAGAGTGGCAGAGGCTTGCATGATGACATGCCATCCCACTCAACAATTTTCTTTGCATACTTCTTCTGAGATAAAAATAAACCACATGCATGACGTGTTACAACTATCCCAAAAAAAATAACTCAAAAGCCCCCGATCTTTCATAGCAAACTCGAAGCTGAGCAGGGATATAATAGACTTAAGAAGAGCATCAGATGAAGCAGTCAATATAATATCATTCACATAGAGAATAAGATAAGCTATATCAGGACCCTTTCGGTATATGAAGAGAGAATGGTCAGACATGCTGTTAGAAAACTCAATAGTAGAAATATATTCTGCAAACCTCTTGTACCAGGCCCTAGGAGCTTGTTTGAGCCCATATAAAGATTTCTTCAGTAAGCAAACACGATCAGAATAAGTGGGGCTTCTGTAGCCCATGGGTTGGTACATGTATACCGTTTCATTGAGTTCTCCATGCAGGAATGCATTCTTTACATCAAGCTAATGTAGAGGCCATGCCTTCGAAAGTGCAGACTCAGCACCATGCGGATAGTTTCCGGTTTGACCACTGGACTAAAAGTCTAAGCACGATCCACACCAACCAGTTGAGTTTTTCCATCACCTACAAGACGAACTTTATTTCTCTCAAAAGTATCATAAGACTTTTTTATGACTAAAAATTCACATAGACCGAATCACATTAACATTAGGAGGATGAGGTACCAAATCTCAAGTCCTATTTTTAATAAGAGCATTATATTCATCATCCATAGCCATTTTTAATTTGTGTCATGAAGAGTAGAAACAGGATTATGAGGTAACTGTGATTTAGTAACATGAGTATGAAGGCTGTATTTTGTATTTGGTTTAAAAATCTCGTGCTAACTACGAGTGACTGCGTTGGGCTGAAATTTAAGTTGGATGGACGGAGGATGTGATATCGGGCGGAGGTGTGATCGCCCGACAGCTGGTCGTGGCACGGGACTGACTTGCCTAACGAATCGAATCGCCAGCGTGTGAGTGGCCCAGCTTGTTCGGCATCCACTAGGCTCGGGAAATCCGGCCCAGCAGGCTGGAAAGGCGGAAAAACTCATTGGGCCGAGGAAGTTGGGCCAGTTTGGGAGGCCAAATGGTGGACCAAATACGGGGGCATGCTCTCAAGAAACCCATATGTAGGAGGCAAAACAATATATTTTGGGAAAGGGAAAATTCGATTCATCAAACACTACGTGGCGACTCACAATTATTTTATTGGACGATAGGTCATAACATTTGTAACCACGATGGTTAAATGGATATCCCAAAAAAATACACGGAGTGGATCAGGGTTGGAGTTTATTAATGGTAGTAGATGAAAACAGAGGATAGCATAAGCACCAGAATATCAGGAGATGAGAATATGATGGGCTCCTTAGGTATAAAATTTTGAGTGGAGATTGGTAGGCTAATTGTTTGCTAGGAAGTATGTTGAGGAGATAAGTTGTCATTTGCAATGCATGATGCCAAAATGTTGGTGGTAGGGATGCATGTGCAAGTAGGGTTCTAACAATATTATTAATGGTTCATATTTTTCTTTCCGCTTTTCATTTTGAGATGAAGTATGTGGACATGAGAGACGAAAAAATAAATCATTAGTTTTGCAAAAATCCCAAAATTGCCCATTATTAAATTCTCTACCTAACATTGATTATTTTTAATATCCCGTTCAAATTGAGTGCGGATGAATGCTCTAAAGGAAAGGAATGTGAAAAAAACTTGTGACTTTTTAGACAAAGGAAACGTCCACAAAAAATTAGATAATTATCCAACAACATAAGATAATATTGATGGCCTGAAGAGCTCAAAACGGGAGATGTCCAAATATCACTATGAATAATATCAAAAGGCATAACAGTACGAGACTTAGAAGCAACAAAATGCAACTCAAGATGTTTTTCAAGAGAACAAGAGTGAAAAAATTACGGTAAAAAAATAATTCGTTTGACTCTCAAAAAGCGAAAAATATCAATTTTTAGGAAAGGAGGGAGTAATAACTTTAAGCTACATTGATGATGTAATATAATTTTACACTGTCAATATAATTATATAAGATTAAAGTAAATCACAATACAAGGGGAAAATGAAAGAGAACAAACGCTTTTGATTAATGTGACATCTAGCTAGCAAATTTCTGATATTCGCACAAATATTGGAATTCATATGCATGAACCATCTTTATTCGTAGTATGCTTTTGACCATGAAAATTCAAATTATGATTTCAATTTTAAATCATGTTTATTTATATAATTTGAACTTCAATTTCATGTTATGGTTTAAAATCTTAAATCATCCAAAAAGGTGTGATTTGAGATTCCAAATATGATTTCAATTTTTTTAACTATAAAACTTGGCCCATAAATTTATATTTTGTAAAAAAAAATATATAAATTAGTAGATATATATCAATTGATCGACTTTATATTGTATTAAATATAATTGTCCAATACATAATTTATATTGTAGATATATACAAAGGTATGACGATATCATGACTTAAAAGTGTACAACTGAACACCAAACTCCTTCAACCAACCATTTGTTTTCACAATTAATTACTATCAACAATTTGATAATTTTTTTAAAAGACCTTTGAACCGCGTATTAATTTTGTTATGAACTATAAGTTGCTTATTTAATAAAATGGCATAAAATTTAAAAAGTTTTGATGATTTTCATACATTGTAGTGAGAATAGGAGTGCGGAAATTGTATAAATGAGGTGCAGGGTATATGATAGATATAGGAGGGTCTAGAGAATAGATTTGAGAGATGAAGCAGATTGTGTTGGTCTGCTGGATTGTAAATATTCACTTTGGTGTTAATAATATATTGTAAAAAAAAAAAAGAGTGGTTGCACAGTGTCATTGAGGAGTTTTTTTTTGGTAAATAAATGATATTAGTACTAGAAATCAGAAAGTTACAATCAATCATTGAGGATTCTCAAGCCTCAATGGAAAACAAAATAAACAAGAACATGAACTCAAGCATGCAATGGACGGGAGGAGTACATTTTAAAAAATGTAAGAGGGAGATAGATGGAAAAGGACTCTATAGGTTGCTAGCTTGACTCTAGCAATAACTTCATCTTCACTCGAACTTGTTCCCTCAAAGATTAATGCATTTCGGGCCTTCCAAATTTCAGAAACTACTACACAGAAGGCAAGTAGAGTAGCCTTGGACCGAATGCTCGTTCCTTGGTGCTCCTTTTTGATCCACTTGAGAGCACTTTCGATGGTGTTCATTTCTCGCCTAATCCCCAACCAATCTCTGATGTGTTTTCAAATCTTGTTTGAATAAGGACAAGCAAAGAAGAGGTGAGAACGAGTTTCATTTTCCCTCTTACAAAATTCACAAGTCACATCCTCAATATTAAGATAAGAGAGAGTGTCTTTGGTAGCAAGGCGCTTCCGGAAATTGAGCCAGACCACGAAAGAGTACTTGGGTGGTATATTGCTCTTCAAAATTTGAGACATCCATAGCTTACGCTCACGCGGGGTGCGCAAAACATCATACACAAGGCTAGAGTCTAACCTTCCATTGACACAACACCTCTCCAATCCAGTTATAGTATCCTCGTGGTTACCAAAAATGCATATGAAATTATCACGGATACCACAAAGTTTCTTGAACAAGAGTGAGTCTCTGTCACGTACCTCATAAGCCCAAATCGATTGACCTCTTAGATAATAAGAATTCACCCATTTCACCCACAATGAATCTGCATTCGTATGAAAGAGCCAAATGGATCGAGAGAGCAAGGCCCGATTCTATACCTTCACATCCATAAGTCCTAAGCCACCTTCCAATTGAGGAACACATATCTCATCCCAGGCAACACGAGCAGGCTTTACCCCCCACAAAAACTTGATACAGGCTGAGCGCACCTTGTTGAGAACCGCAGTAGGGAGCGAGAATGCACGAAACCAAAAGCCTTCAACCCCTTGAATAACCGATCGGATCAACTCAAGTTTTCCTGCATAAGATAAGGAGTGATGCCCCCATTTTTGAATGTAACCCGAGATGGCATTTGTGAATGGAGCAAATTGATCCACCGAGACTGAAAGTGGGGCCAAAGGAACCCCTAGATATACCGCACGGGAAACTCACCTATCGAAAAACCAACTCGAGCCATGGTTCTGTCTCGATGAACACCGTGAACTCCCGCTAAATAGATGGTGGACTTAGAGGGATTCAAAGATAGACCGGAAACCTCTTCCAAATTCTCAAGACACTCCATAAGTATACCAACCGAGGCTTCATCTCCTTTAGCAAAAAGCATGAGATCATCCGCAAACGCAAGATGAGTGATACCCAAAGTTTTACACTTAGGATGATTGGAAAATTCCAGAGCCAATATCTTCTTCTGTAGAAGTCTTGAGAGATATTCAATGCAAAGTATAAATAAAGTAGGAGACATAGGATCCCCTTGTCTCAAGCCTCGTCTACCTGCAAAGTAGTCATGTAATTCACCATTGATGGAAAGAGAGAATGAAGTTGAAGAAACACACTCCATAATCCATCCGACAAATCTGTCCGGAAACCCAAGACTCCGTAGCACCAATTCAAGGAAAGTCCAAGAAATCGTATCAAATGCTTTCCTAAGATCAACCATAAGCATACACCTTGGGGAGACCCGCACTCTATTAGAGCTCCTTACAAGTTCCTGAGCAATGAAGACGTTATCTACAAGATTCCTCCCCTTCACAAAGGCGCCTTGGCACTCATTAACGAGACTAGGGAGAAGAGGTGCCATCCGATTTGCTAGAATCTTTGTGATGATCTTATAAGTCACATTAGTCAAGCCGATAGGCCTAAAGTTACTTACCTTGGTGTCCCGATCAGTTTTGGGGAGAAGAGTAAGTATGGTATGATTCAATTGTTTCAATAAAATTCCTGTTGAAAAAAATTCTTGCACACTCCGTACGACATCATGACCAACATCCTTCCACCGCGTTTTGAAGAAGGCCGCGGAAAAACCATCCGGACCGGGTGCTTTATCATTCCCAATATCAAAGAGGGCGTCATGAATTTCCATATAAGAGATAAGTTGCAATAGATGTGCACCGTCATCATCCCCAAGTTTAGGCCCGAGTCGGACCACGGGTCAATAGAGTCGGCGAGAGGAACCGAGTAGGTCCTTATAAAAGTCGACAAGACTTTCTACTACTTCTTCGGAAGAGGATGTAGTGGTTCCATCATCTTTAACAAGATAGAAAAACATTGTTCCTTTTGATCAAGCTGTGAAAGTATTTAGAACTTTTATCACTTTCGATCAAGTGTCTTTGCCTCGCCTTTTGCCGAAGGAAATGCCTCCCGGATTCAAGCAAGAAGTTTGCTTTAGATCTTAAGTTTCGAACATTAGCCTTCAATTCATCATTAAAAGGATCCTCCATATGTGCACTGATGGCCTCTTTAAACTTCAAGTTTGCCTCAGTAGCTTTCTGTGCAATGCTACCAAACTCACTTGTATTCAATTCCCACAATGGCTTTTTTAATAGCTTCAATTTGGTGGCCAATATGTACTGAGCAGTTCCTATTATCCTTTGCCTCCAATATGAGGAGAGAATGCCTCCAAAGGAAGGGTGTGTGAGCCACATATTCAGGAACTTAAATGACCGATTCCCACTGTTGGAAGATGTAATCATCGAAGCTATCACCGGACAGTGGTCAGAGACCGGTTCCATTGGCAAGATGGATGCCTTACATTCCAAGTTCAAATCACTCCAACGCTGATTCATCAACACCCTATCTAGCTTGGACCATATTGACCCATTCGACCAAGTGTCATTGAGGAGTTGGACTCACAATTGGTGGTTGATTGTATAAGAGGTGGTTGCAATATATTTCTTGGAACTTTTAGGTTATTATAGAAGATATAAAATAACTTTGGTCAATTCAATATCCAACGTTGCTTCAGGAATACAAAAAGAACTTGCGAATGCTTTTGCTAATGAAAGAGCAGATAATATTTATGATAAATTATTTACTAATACAAAAAATCTTTTGGGTTCGGGGCTACGGATAAGTAAAAATAAGTAAGATTAAAAATTAAACAGCTGGAATAGTGAAAACAATTTCTGGATGTTGTCTTCAATTTTGTGTCAACATCTGTGGCAACATCGTGATAAAATAGTTATAAACTTTTAAAGAGTAAATGCAGCGGAAAAGTAAAAGACACAAGGTTTATATTTTCAAGGGTATATATTAATATATCCCTTGATGGTCAATGAACAAAGTATTGTATATATTATATACAATTACAAATGAATTTCTTTTTACAAGATTGAGCAATAAATGCGGAAAAAAAAATTACAAACAAAAGTGAAGTCGCAGATGACTTCAGCCTAAAGTTAAAATTTCTAAAAATACAAATACAACATCTTCATTACAATTGCTTGAACCATAAGCTTGATCTAGAATCTGGGCAGTAATAGTAATGTGGGACTAGATGTTGTTATACTACTTTAGGCTTAGTATGTTGATCCAGTTTCTAAGGTGAATATCCGAGAGCTCTCTTGGTGATTCTTCTCGTTTAATTCTGAATATCGATACTCTGAAGTTCCCCTCTATTTATAGTGTGGATCTTTCCTTGAAATCATCACTGGTTGGTTGCGAAGGTTGAGTAAAAGAAGGTTGCAGCTTGGACCGGTTCTTCCTCCATGAAAAGCTCAACGTTCTGGACTTGGTCTTCACGCTGCTTCTTCTCCAAGTTTTGACTATTTCTTTTACCACGTTTTAAACACAACATCATTGTAAAATCGCCTAGGTCATTTTTTTACTCAAAGTAACACAACCTGTTTTGACCGGAAGAATAGACAATTATTACAGAGATGTTGTCAGAAATATTGTCACAACATCGCAGGCAACATCTTTATATTCATAAGCAATGTTGTCCTGGAAAACTACAGATGTTGTCACAACATCCATCCAACATCAACAGTCACCCCCTTTTTGCCTTCTTCACAAAACTCCATACGAAACAAAAATGACTAGGATATTGATTCCCGATATAGTCCTAACAATCCAAGAATCAGTAGGATCAGTGTCATGCTACCCCTTAACCTGCAGTTGTAGATTCCTTGTAGAGTTGTATCGATGATTTGATTAGATAGAAGTTATGTCATGTTAGTCATGACTTACTTACAACAAATGCGTAATCAGTTAACAATGAACATTCATAACATTCCACATCAAGCAAACATATATAACCATTCGATGGCGATATAATATGCGAAGCATGACCAAATATCCCAAAAGAAATATTAACAAACCAAAAATTAGTAGTCCAAATGTATCAGAAAATGAACAACAAACTGTCAACAATTTATCAGTAACTTCATTCATTGAATCAACACTCTACTCCATTAGCCTGACATCCTTGGCTAGATTGATCAAATCACAGTAGCTTCCAGTCGCTTTCTGTGACTAATCAATCTGTGCAGCACCATCTTCATCTCCATAGAAATAGTAGTCAGCAATCATCATCTCAACTCCTCCCCCCTGCGTCATAGCTTGATTTTCTTTGGCTCTGCAACATCATTTTCTCCCCCTGTATTTTTGCTTCCAGCAGCTGCATCAGCATCATCATCATCTCCCATTTTTTATGAAGAAAGTAGGCTCACATAATAATTTTTGGCTCGCATAAGTTCTTGAATCTACTTTCAAGTTCAGCAATGTGCCTCTGGAGTCATTCTTTGGAAATTGGGACATTACCTTGATCAATGTTGCCTGGAATGTTGGCAATATCTGTTGATGTTTTTGTGTCCCATTCTTCTTTCTTCCAAGGTAGGTTGATAATCTTGTCCCTGTTGTTAACTACTGCTCGTTGTACTGAGTATACCTCTAACACGGGACTCAACTTTTCTCCTTTTGGGGTCTTAAACCCTTGGTTGAGCAGAATTTGGTAAATCAATGAGGGGTATGGAAGGGCAGAGTTGCTTTTTCTTTCAGCCAAGTTGACAACATGGTTAAATATCAAGGTTCCTAAGTCAATTCTATGATTCCTTCCAATATTAAAAAACAGTGATATTTGATGAAGAGTCACTACTGTCTCGTTGAGAGAGGGTATCCAGTTATAGATAGCAAGTTTGTGCAATGTAGCAAACAAGTCAATGAGTTTTGGCACGGGACTGCGAGGAGCCCATACAGTGATCGGATTTCCCGTGAGGTACTTGATTATGGCATTGAGTTCCTCAACAGTGGGGTTGGATTGAGGTTGTCTTTCACCAAGAGTTATCCCAAAAGTAGAGTTAATGATATCAGGTGTAAAATTGTATACATTGTTGTATAGGTACACTTTCCCAAATTTCTTTGAGGTAGTGTCCTTCACAACAAGTTTTAGATTCGCATAAAACACTCTTATCATTTTCTCACAGTAGGGATTTTTACCAGATACAGAGCTTAAGATCTTTCGACTGCTTAAGAAATCAATTAAACCATTGTTGAAGAATGAAGTTATATCAACAACCTTCTCTCATCTAACTGCTCTATTCTTAAACCAATTCTAGTTACTAGAGAATGATTTTGTTTGAAACATGGGAGAGTAGGGCATTACCTCAGAATATGTTTCAGATTCTGTATTTCCTTGTTCGGACAAGGTAGGTTCATGTGTTGCCTCGGATGTTGGTGCAACATATTCAGGATCCACTTTCTTGTCTGTTGCCCTTGATGTAGAGGCAATATTTTTAGCATAATTCCAGAAGGTTCTACGGACCCTTTTTGGAATAAAGTTCCTCAGGGGTATGTCGTCTGACATCTCTTCTTCTTCTTTCTTCTCAGGTTCCGCTTGTGGAGTGGATGCTGAGGTAGTACCTGAAAAATTGTGCACACTGAAATCGGTGTCAGTGTTACTGCTAGTGGTTGTTTCAACAGGGAAAGTCGACTCTTCAACAGGAGAAGTCGATTCTGCCCTTGACCTTTTTGTAGTCTGATTGTCACAGAATTGGTTCTCGAAAACCCTTTTTGACCTCTTCGTCGGCATTGTCGATGTTGACTGTCTTGAAGCAAGGTTCGAAAAATCTGATGGTGTATCAACATCGATGGAGTTTTCTAAGTCACCTGGATAGCTCACCTGTAATGGTTCCTCCGAACCAAGCAGGATCATTGCCTTTGTGCAGTTTCCCTCGACTGTTTTAGGTCATTGATGGGTACATAATGTTTGTAAACCTTGTTGTTTGATGGGCATATCGACATTGGAGAGTAATCTTTGGTGTTTGATGACTTTGGGGAAATGGACATGGGAGAGGGTTTTGGAGAATTTGGAGTGTTGGAGAAGTTTTGGTTTGGAAGTAATGATGATGGTGTTTGGGCTTCCATCGATTTGATGGACCGAAATTCGGCTGTGATGTGACAATTTCAAGACAAAAATGGGATGTTTCATTATGGCTAAATATAACTACATTTCAACTCTTTTTCCCTTAAATTTAGATTGTATAGAGAGATTGAAACTCTTTACACACCTAAAACAAAGAGTTTTCATAGCACACAACATCATTTTTTTTAAAACAATTAAAAAATAACGGCTCTGTCAAATATGTTTGAATTAGTCGTTTGAGACGTGCAACATACCAAAATAAAGAAAATAAGATAAACATCACTGATCAATATACTGGAAGACGATGTTGCTAATGATAACAACATTTCAAATTAAAAACAAGCACTATGAGGTTCCAAGGACTTACTGATTTGGCAGATAATTTTCTGGATATGTTCCCTATGAGACTGATCACTGGACTAATATTACATTTTTCCATTGTCCTTAATCAACTTAGTTGAACATATATAGATAAAAGAAAAATCTTTAGGAATTTTCAACCTTCTTTAAAGTACGTGGTACTCCTATAGAATAGGAACGCTACCAATCTTAGAGCTTTGCTCTTTTTTTATACATCCAAATCTTTGGTAGAGGCTTAGCCTTCTTATGATACTCTTTTTTTATGATATACATAATGGTTTTATATATATCATCGCAGAGAACATTATCACATTCAAATCTTATCCTTGTGAAGTCATGCTTGATTTTAAACAAAAATGGTGCAACATCATCACAACACTTATCCTGTATATTGACCCAACAGTAAATGTTACCCAGAATGTTAGGACAACATCTACCTAGCTTGTCTTATCTTCAAAGAAAGCAAAGACCCAGAGATTTCTTCAAGCTAGAAAATCTTTCATGATCTAAGAGTTTGGTAAAAATGTCAGCTAGTTGAAGAAGAGTATCAACATGTTCGATTTGAACTAGTTGTTTTTTCACTAAGTCTCTTAAAAAATGATGTCTTATGTCTATGTGCTTTGTACGTGAATGCAGAACGAGATTTTTGGAAATATTAATAGCACTCAGATTATCACAGTACAAAATCATGTAGTTGTTAGAAAAGTCATAGTCATCTAGCATATGTCGTAACCAAATCAGTTGAGCACAACAACTTCCGCCTGCCACATATTCCAATTCGGCAGTCGAGAGTGACACACAATTTTGTTTACGACTGTACCATGCGACTAGATTATTGCCGAGATAGAAACACCCACCACTAGTGCTTTTCCTATCGTCTACATCACCGGCCCAATCCGAGTCGCTATATCCTATTAGATTAAGATTAGTGTCTTTGGAGTACCAAATTCCCAAGTCACTTGTACCGGCAACATATCGAATGATATGTTTCATGGTATTAAGATGAGATACCTTGGGACTGGCTTGGAACCTAGCGCAAACACACACACTAAACATGATGTCTGGAAAACTGCTCGTGAGGTATAAAAGGCTACCTATCATAGATCGGTACAATGTTGGGTCAACATTTTATCCAACATCGTCTTTACATACCTGTTGCGTAGAACCCATAGGAGTCTTCATGTGTTTAGCATTTTCCAGACCAAACTTTCTAACAAGATTCTTGGCGCACTTGCTTTGAGATACAAAGATCCCATCTTCATTCTGTTTAATCTGCAAGCCTAAGAAAAATGTTAGTTCTCCAATCATGCTCATCTCAAATGTAGTCGACAATGCTTCGACAAACGACTTCAAGAATGATTATGTAGTCGAACCAAAAACAATATCATCAACATAGATTTGAGCTATTATTACATCTACACCGTGTCTTTTAACGAATAAAGTTCTGTCATCTTCTCCACAGGTAAAACCAAACTCAACAAGGAAGTTAGTTAGACGATCATACCATGCACGTGGTGCTTGTTTTAGTCCATACAAAGCTTTCTTGAGCTTGTACACATGATGCAGATGGTAAGTATCTTCAAATCCCTTTGGTTGTTCAACGTATACTTCTTTGTCCAAGTATCCATTGAGGAATGCACCTTTAACATCCATTTGGTGCAAGGTAATATTTAAATAGCAGGCAATAGCAAGAAGAAATCTTATTGACTCAATTCTAGCCACATGAGCGAATGTCTCGTCATAGTCGATACCTTCTACTTGTGTATATCCTTGAGCAACAAGTCGAGCTTTGTTCCTAACAATCTTCCCTAACTCATCTGATTTGTTTTTGAATATCCACTTGGTCCCAATAACATTTGTGTTGTTGGGTCGTGGTACCAAGTCCCAAACCTCATTTCGGGTAAATTGTTCAAGCTCTTCTTGCATGACTTGAATCCAAAATTATTTGTTAACGCTTCCCCAATATTTTTAGGTTCCAAAGTAGATGTAAGACAAGAAAAACTAATCTATTGGTATATGGTGGACATGCACACATACCTTACTATTTCACGATAATTAACTAGTTCTTTCTCTCTTGTGCGCCTTTTCTCAAAAACTCCCCCTATCACCTGGTCAGGTGGATGGTTTCTTCTAATCCTCGAAGGAGGGTCTCTTCTCACTTGATCATTTAGTTCAGTAGCAGACTCCTCATTGACTTTAATCCATGTGTTCCCTTCTTGAGGTTCAGATGTTTCTTCTGATGTTGAGACAACATCTGGTTCTTCAGTTGATTGCTCTTTTTCTACCGCAACCACAATGTTGTTTTCTGATGACTTACCAGAGATATCCAGAAGGTCATCGAAAATCACGTTAACGGACTCTTGTATGATCTTTATCCATAGATTGTATATTTGGTAAGCATGGCTATTCTGAGAGTAGCCAACAAATATTCCCTTGTCACTTTTAGAGTCAAATTTAGCTAGTTGATCCATGTCATTAAGAATATAGCACACACACCCAAAGACATGAAAGTAATGCAATGTTGGTTTCTTACTATGTAACAGTTCATAGGGTGTCATCTTGGTCCCTGGCCTTAAATAGACCCTGTTAGTTACGTGACATGCAATGTTCAAGGCTTCTGCCCAAAACCTCTTTGACAATTGCTTATAACTTAACATCACTCTAGCTATTTCTTGTAAAGTTCTATTCTTTCTCTCGACAACCCCATTTTGTTGAGGTGTTTTTGGTGCCAAAAATTCATGGAATATACCTTTCTTTTCAAAAAAATTTGCAAAAGTTTGATTTTCAAATTCCTTTCCATGATCAGATCTAATTCTGAAAATAAAAGAACATAATAAATTCTTAATCCTAGAGTAAAGTGTTCTAAACATCTCAAAGGTTTGTGATTTTTCCTTTAGAAAATAGATCCATGTGAATCTGGAAAAATCGTCTACAATCACATAGGAATATTTCATCCCTCCTAGGCTGTCTACTTTAATAGGACCCATAAGATCCATATACAATAATTGAAAATAATGAGACGTACCTGAATGTTGTCCATCATGTTGGACAACATTATGAGAGACTCGGGTTTGCTTTCCTTTCAAATAATCTTCGCACAGTGTTTTATCTTTTGGATTCAGTCTGGGAATGCCTCTGACAGCTTCAAACGAGATCAGTTTCTCCAAGGTGTTGTAGTTAACATGCCCAACTTCTGATGCCAAAGTGTCAAGTCACTTACCTTCGTAGAATTGCAAAATTCTAGTTCGCCGACGAGATAGCAATTATCTCCAGTTCGGGTCCCTGACATGACACATTTATTTGCAGAATCTGTAACCTTGCATCCAAGCTTGTTGAATTTCACCTCGAGGTCATCATCACATGTTGGCTTATGCTAAGAAGATTAGCAACCAAACTTTCTACATGAAGAACATTTTTCAAGGTTGGTACATCCGGAACATTGAGAGTTCCTTCACCAATTATCTTACTCTTACTTCCTCCTCCAAAGGTCACGTATCCTCCATTGAATGCTCCATACTCCTTCAATAGACTTTTGGTACCTGTCATATGACGTGAGCAGCCACTATCGAAATACCAAGAACCTGTAATGTTAGTACGCAAATCAGTTATGCACACATTACACCTCAGATTCAGTTTAGGTACCCATTCCTTTTCAAACCTTTTCTTCCTTCTACTCTCAGACTGGTTGCTTCGAATGTTGTCAGTGATGTTGGGCAACATCGGTGACGACATTTTAGGCAATAATCTGAGTGTAGAGTTTTGAAGTTTGTAGCAGTATGACATAAGATGTCCTGACTTTTTTTTTACAAGTTACATACAAACTTCGATCCATTTTTAGTGATCTGAGAGTTTGGCACTTTCTTTGACAAATTTTATCCTCTCAGTTTGACTATAGATTCTGAAAGTATTTGTTTTGCTAGGTGATTGGTACCCAAATCCTGCCCTGTAGGATTATTGAAGTTCAATATTTCATCCAGTTTGGAGGTTCCAGTATTAAGCCTTTGAAAGGTGGTCTCAGCTAAGTTCAATTGTGCACGAATCTTACCAAGCTCTAGATCCTTCTTGGTAAGTTTCGCATCTAATCGGTTGATTGTGCCTTTCAAATTGCTATTCTGAAGAGCCAGAGATTTTGCTTTTGAGTCTAGTTACTCAGATTCGGTGATCAGGGCTTTACAAAGATCTTGTAATTCCTTTATCACTTCTTCTTTGGAATCAACTAGATCCAAATCTACAACCTCAGATGAAGATATAAAACTACTAAAATAATTAACATCAGAATAGTCAAAGTATACATACCTCTCTGATGTTGCAGACATTTCAGATGTTGTGCCCAATGTCGTTCCTGATGTTGTCGCAACATTGTCAACAACATCTTCATCGTCAGATATTGAGTGTTCGAACACTGCTGCCAGCATTGTCTGTGATTCTTCTTCTTGACTTTCTTCCTCCTCTTCGTTCTCATCATCACTGAGGGTTACCCACATAACCTTACTAATTTTCTAAGGATGTTTGCACACTCATTATCATAGTGTCCCCAACCCGAACATGCATGACATTACACTCCCTCGAGTTGTTTGGGATTAAAGTTGGTATTGTCATAGTTGGTTTTCCTCAGTGAATTGTGATTTCTTTGATCTGAGGGTGACCTGATTGGCTGTTTATTGAAAATTGGGTTTTGCTGCTCCTTATATTTTGTTTTATTACGATCACTGTTGATCTTTCTCACCATCGAATTAAATCGACGAGTGAGTAAGGCCACTGTGGCACCATTGCCCAATTCCTCCAGATTTTCATCCTCGGTTTCAGACTTGATTTCCTAGGTTTGTCCTTGGAGTACCAATGTCTTGTCTTTATACAGATCTTTTTGGCTATTCATGTTCATCTCATAAGTTTGAAAGATGCTCATCAAGACATGTATATCCATAGTAGCAAGATTATGGGCCTCTTCAATATCACAAATCTTTGTATTAAATCTTCTGATAGATTTATCCACAGGTTGTGTGTTGGTTAAAGGAAAACCAAGCACTTGACACTGATTGGCAATGTCAATTAACTTTTTAAAGTAGGATTTTATGTCCTCTGATTCTTCCATCCTCAAGCGTTCATATTGGCTCAAGATCATGCGTAGCTTGGTACATCGAACACTTGAGGTACCTTCACAATGAGTTTTTAAGGTCTCCCAAACGTCTTTGGCCGTTGTACAGTTCTTGATGAGTTTGAACATATAGCGATCTACCCATCCAAAAATAGCATTTAAGGCCTTTTCATTAAAGTTAGCACTGTTGATCTCTTCCGCGATCCATTCAGACTCGAGTTTGGTAAGTACATCACCATCCTCGTCTTCTGGATATTTAGGAACCACATACCCTTCGGAGACGGATCTCCATGCTCGAACATCAATGGATTTGATGTGCGAACGTAGTCGAATATTTCAATAGGCATAATTAGTTCCATCAAGAATTGGAAGCTAGCAATGTTTTGTATAGTTGAGTCATAGCCGTAATGTTCAGAATCAAACACTTATTGTATCAAGTGTTGGCTCTGATACCACTTATTGGGGTCCGGGGCTACGAATAAGTTAAAATAAGTAAGATTAAACATTAAACAACTGAAATAGTGAAAACAGTTTCTGGATGTTGTCTTCAATGTTGTGTCAACATCTGTGGCAACATCGTGATAAAATAGTTATAAACTTTTAAAGAGTAAATGCAGCGGAAAAGTAAAAGACACAGTGTTTATACTTTCAAGTGTATATATTAATATATCCTTTAATGGTCAATGACCGAAGTATTGTATATATTATATACAATTACAAATGAATTTGTTTTACAAGATTAAGCAATAAATGCGGAAAAAGAAATTACAAACAAAAGTGAAGTCGCAGATGACTTCGGCCTAAAGTTAAAAGTTCTAAAAAGACAAATACAACATCTTCATTACAATTGCTTGAACTATAAGTTTGATCTAGAATCTGGACAACAATAGTAATGTGGGACTAGATGTTGTTATACTACTTTAGGCTTAGTGTGTTGATCCAGTTTCTAAGGTGAATATCCGAGAGCTCTCTTGGTGATTCTTCTCGTTTAATTCTGGATATTGATACTCTGAAGTTCCCCTCTATCTATAGTGTGGATCTTCCCTTGAAATCCTCACTGATTGGTTGCGGAGGTTGAGTAAAAGAAGGTTGCAGCTTGCACCGGTTCTTTCTCCATGAAAAGTTCAACGTTCTGGACTTGGTCTTCACGCTGCTTCTTCTCCAAGCTTTGACTGTTTCTTTTACCACATTTTAAACACAACATCATTGTAAGCTTACCTAGGTCATTTTTTTTACTCACAGTAACACAACCTGTTTTGGCCGGAAGAATATGCAAAATCGTTACAGAAATGTTGTCAGAAATGTTGTCACAACATCACAGGCAATATCTTTATATTCATAAGCAATGTTGTCTTGAACAACTACAGATGTTGTCACAACATCCATCCAACATCAACAAAATCTTTTTACACTACAAGGAAAACAGGCTATAGTGACAGTTCATATGTGACACTTTTTACTAAATTTACTTTTTCCTTGATATTCGTGTGACCGATTTTTTAAGTATCATATAATTAGGACATTTCTGTGACGGAGTTTTTAAATGTCATTTACTTTAACCATTTATAAATAACCGTGCAAGGCATTAATTCCCCGGAACTGTCATATATGTAACTGTGCAAGACATTTATGTCGCGTGTAAAAATACTAAGTTGATTATACTTAAAAAGGACACACTTTACTTAAATTATGGATATGTGATCGTGATTTTATAACATTTTGTGATCTTGGGCGTAAGTTAAATCTCACTCATATTTGGGGAAAACATACTTTGGGTCCGTGCACTGCACGGACAACCATTTCTAGTTTATTGATAAGGGTCTGTTTGGCAAGCTTATGGAAAAGTGTTTCTGTTTCTTAGAAATAGTTCTGCAGAAACTGTTTCTAGAGAATCTGTTAGGGTGTTTGGCCTATAATTATAGAAGTACTTATGAGAAACAGAAACAAAATAATTTTCTGTTTGGCTCACATTTATGCAAATTTATTAGAATATTCTTTTTAATAAATTTAAAACTATTAAAAATATTCTCTTCTATCCTATGTTTTTAAAAATTAGTATATCTTTATAATTTAATAATTTTTTTTAAAATTATTTAATTGCAACATTTAATCAAAAAATAATATAATATTGTACATAAGAAATGTAACGACAATATGATAGTCAATGACTCAAATATGTCCAAACCTACCCCCCTCCCTACCCACACCTACCCCCTCCCCCCCGCCCTACCGCCCACCACATCTCATACCCCTACTTCATCCTCAAATTTCTATTTCATATTTTTTGTTACTTTTATCAAAAATGATTGAA
This sequence comes from Przewalskia tangutica, assembly GCA_029844215.1. Lineage (NCBI taxonomy): Eukaryota > Viridiplantae > Streptophyta > Magnoliopsida > Solanales > Solanaceae > Przewalskia > Przewalskia tangutica. The sequence goes on from CM056730.1 coordinate 111,469,037, forward strand.
AATATGATTTTTTTTCTTACCTCCCCTCCCCCCGTCCACCTACCACATTCTCAAATTTCTATTTTATATTTTTTTACTTTTATAAACAATTTATAAAAAAATCTAACACCCCTACCCCACCCCATTTGCCCTACCACATCCTCAAATTTCTATTTTATATTTTTTGTTACCTCCTATCCCCTACCCTCACCCCACCCCATTGCCCTACCCCATCCCAAATTTCTATTTCATTTTTTTTGTTACTTTTATAAAAAAAATATTAAAAAATATGAATTTTTTTCTTACCCCCCCGCCCTACCCCCACCCCACCCCACCCATTGACCTACTCATCCTCAAATTTCTATTTCATATTTTTGTCACTTTTATAAAAATAAAAAAATGAATTTTTTTCTTACCCCCTGCCCTACCCCCTACCCCCACCCTACCATATTCCCAAATTTTTATTTTATATGGGGATATTATATGAGATTAAAAGGAATTTTGTGAAAAGAAATGGGTAAATGGGTCCAAAAAAATTCATTTAATGAGCAAAAAGGGTTTCTCGAGAAACACTTCTCGAGAAGCACCAAATTGGTGTTTCTGCTTCTGTTCCCATCTAGAAACAGTTTTTGGCTTCTGGAAAAAATATTTATACTTCCAAAAAAGTGGTGTTTGGCCAAAGAACAGAAACACTTCCAGAAGTTTGGCCAAACACCACCTAAGTCTCAAATATACAAAAAGAGGTTTTTATTGAAGTACTTACAAAATAAAAAAATGTGAAGTTTTTCGTACTTTCATAAATCGGTTAAAGTATGGATTTATACGAGTGAAGTTTTTGTAAAACGTTGGTTAAAGTATGACTTGTTTTATTTGGTCTGCATACTTGAGTGATTATATATTTAGTGAATTTTTATAATTTTTGTTTTAAGTTATATTTACATGTTGATATTTAATTCAATGGCACACACCACTACAACCTGGTGGTACCGAGTGTGACTATTGTGTGATGTGTTTCATAAAAGAGTTGATGCTAGACTCGACTTTAATGACAAATAATGTAAGTACTTCTATACTTAAATGATAGACCATAACCATGTTAATTGTTACATCATTTCAAGCATTAATAATTATTTTCTATTTGTGGTTTATAGTTCTACTACAAACACATATATTAACAAGAGAAACTTGATGATATTTGTGTCGAGTGAGGATTGCATTTTTCGAAGATACTTGATGAAACAGAAGTTGATAAACTAAATGTTGATGAGTGAACATTTTAGATTGATAAGATACTTGATTAACAATATTTTAGTCTTTAATTAAAAATATTAATAGCACTTTGAATGATTATCCATTTTGGAAAGACTTTGTACAACAGATTCTAGCTATTCAAATATATTTTAGGTGTTATTTAAAATATTAGTCCATTTCATCGGTACACTCAATTTGCAATATTAAAATTAAATTGCCAAAAAAAAATCCCGCCAAATTTAATTTTTCCTCCATATTAAAATAAATTATTAATTTAATACAATTTTTTTTAAAAATCGAATCAAAATTTCAATTTTCATTTTTAAATTTAGATATTTGGTGCCAATTTATTTTTCAACGTAGGCGAAAAATTTCAAAATTTGAAAAAACCAAAGGCGGGAAGTTAAAATTTATGTGACTTTTGTGTGACGGGTTTGAAACGACACATGTGTGACATATACAGAACCGTCATCCGTTTGTGACAGTAGCAAAAATGATACTTATCGGAACCGTCATCTTAGAGGTTAGATGACGGTTTTTACCCGTCACCGTAAGGTATTTTTGTTGGAGTGTTACTCAAGCCGATTCAATTCAAATTGTATAGACAATATTTTTCAAATTTCAGAATCAAACAAGCCAGGAAATATTTTTCCTTAGCATGATATAGTTGTTCATGAGGATGAGTACCAGTTGTATGATCTATCCCATAATCTTCTCTCTAATTTTTTGTCGTTTCTAGGATAGATACAATTAGTACTATTGTTTATATCTTCGGAGCAAAAAGGCGAAATCCCTCGCCCATTGTGGCCACCCTCCGGACCCGACAGACGTGGTGGAGAGATAAATCACAGATTCACCACCACTAGGTGGGGAGCATAAAGGTTCACGCCTACAAGAAGTCATCCTCACAGGAGAAATGAACTCCCACATCATGCACGCGCTGACTCGCTTTCTTTAGCAATGCCACTGAACCAATCGAAATACACTCATGCGGGTTACTATTGTTTATATCTAAGTGACTGTTTTTTAATATTCTACTTGGGTTTTCGATACTCTCATTTTCTAATTTCTATTCCCTGGACAAATAGAAGTTATAATTGGCATGTTACACTGTACAAAAACTTAGGTAGGTAGCTTCCTTAATTACATGTATTCTCCATTTGCATTTGAGAATAAAGGTCGTTCATGCATGAGATAGCGTCAAGTGCATGCGCGAATATGAGAAAAAGAACTAGCTAGCTAGACGTCACAATCGAAAGAATTTGTTCTCTTTCTTCTGTACCCTTAATAGTGATTTATTTTATATTATAACATATATTATTTATAAAATTATATATAATTACTTTATACGTAACTTGATTAAGTAAATATTTTATATTTTATCATTACAAAATAGTCACTATTAAAAGAGAATCGAAATTAGCAACAGACAAATTTTATAACGATCTCAAATACATGTCATTAGAATATATTTCATTTCTCTAGAGCTCTCCCCTATAAATACATACCCACAACATCGATCAGCAAGCAACTCCTTGTATCACATTTTATTTTCTTCCTAAAATATTTACTTAATTATTTCTTTTCTTTTTTCAAAATAAGACAACGAAAATGTCTTTAATAGCTCTATTTAACGGTCGCAAAAACCATGTACAAAATCCTCCACCTCCACCACCACCATCAGCAACAATTACACATCAATTTCAAACAAATCAAGATCAACATGATCCTTATGTTTTACCAACAACCAAAATTACCCGTCAATCTCAAACTAATCAAGATCCTTACGATCCCTCCCGTGAATTTTATCTTCAAAATCCTCGATCTCTCATAGCACCAGCACTATCATTTGCCCCTGAACAATCATCTCTAGCACAAATTGAGTACAAAACAACCCCAGAGGCACACATTTTTAGAGCTAATTTGCATGGATACAAGAAAGAAGAAGTGAAGGTACAAGTGGAAGATGATAGAGTCCTAAAGATTACTGGGGAGAAAAAAATAGTACAAAAAGAATATGATAATTGGCACCATTTTCAGAGAAGAAATGGGAATTATTTTACTGCTTTTAACTTGCCTGAGGATGCTAGGGTTGATAAAGTGAAATCATCAATGGAGAATGGAGTGCTTATTATCACTGTTCCTAAGAAGGGAGCCAAGAAATCTAGAACATTTCTTTTCAAATATTAATGGGTTGAATTTCTTGTGATAGTATATTTTTATATTTCATGTCAAAATAATAATAAGTTCAGTTGTACTTTAATTGAATCGTTGAATAGAGGATACATCGGCATTAAGTGATGTGAATTAAGAAGGGAAAAAGAAAGTATAATGTCTTTAGTTAATGGAGACGATGGATTAAGCATGTTTGTGTAATAGTAGTAGTTACTCATAAATAAAAGGGTATTTCTTCATAATTTTTTTCTTCTATTATTATTATTACTATTATTATTTATATACTAAATTTAATTGTTCATCTTTATTTATTTTGTGTGATGATAATATAAATGAGTTTTAAAAGTTGGGATTCATATAACTTATTTGGACTGAGGCTTGACTATTGTTGTTGTTACTGATTGTCAATAAAAATAACATATCTAGTGAAATTTCACAATGTAAAGTTTAGAAAGAATAGAATGTACGCAGATCTTACCTCTATCTTGATAAGTAATGTTATTGGTTGTCAAATCTACAACAAATTCTCTGGTACTTTACAGTGGCGGATCCAGGAGACGATATTTGGTGGTGCAAATTTTTTTTTAAATTTTTTTTATGCCTAGAAGGAATTTTTTTTTTTTTATGCCTAGAAGGCAATTTTTTTTAAAAAATCTGGTGGTGCAACTGCACCACCATGTTGCCTTTAGATCCGCCAGTGGTACTTTGAAATATTGTTTCAAAGTTAATATTATTGCAGCTCACCCCGAACTTCATAGACCAAGACTGTCATGCAAAATATTACTATTGTTATACTATTAAATTAAAAATTAGAGAATTAAATAAGAACATGTGTGTAAAAAAAAAAGTAAAAATATTAAAGGAATCAAGGGAAATCTTACGTAATTTGAAGGAAAGCATAAAATGAACGAAACTACGTACGTAAAAATATCTAACTTAATATAATTAAAAATTGTAAAAAGAGCGACGATCAAAGTGTGCAACGCAGGTTTAAAGGTAGTGGAAGAATAAAATATTTTTTCAAACCCAAAGTGAAGAATAAGGATCATTTTGTTTTTGTAGACCAGTTGCTTTAACTTTCCAAAATAATAAAAAAAATTAAGTAGCACCGCGTCCTGTTCCTTATGTAACATGAATAATATTAGTGAATATTAGAAAATATTTTCTATATATTTTATAATTATTGGTATTATATAATTATGGTAAATATACGATCCTTATTGTATTAGAATTTCACATTGTACACAATATATATATATATATATATAAATGTATTAATGAGAAAAACTCTTCAAGGGAAATTAATATAATCTTACATGGTATAAAGATCAAAATCCTAAAGACCTAGAACCCTTATTTTTTCTTCCTCTCCAAGCCGACGCCGGTCACTCCCCCATGATTTCTGCCAACGGCGACTTTCCCCCTCCAATTATTTTTCAGTGTCCAATTTTGTGGCTACCATGTCTACTCCCACTTCTCCTAAAGCTTCTGTCTCCTCCACAGTCGTCATAGAAAACCCTCCCGCTCACTCCTCCACATCTTCTTTCCATCCGACATTCGCCGTTATAAATATCAAGAATTTCATTCCCATCAGTCTTGATCAAGAAGATGGTCAATACTCTTTGTGGGTCGAACTTTTTCGCATTCACGCTTGCGCGTATAACGTGCTTGACCATATTAACAACTCTTTTCCCCGCCCTATTGACGTTGCAGACTCCACTTGGCGTCATCTCGATGCTATAGTTACAGAGTGGATTTACGACACTATCTCGAAAGACTTTCTTCATACGATTATGGAAATAGGTGTCTCGACTCATGAGTTATGAATACGATTGGAAGAAATATTTCAGGATAACAAGCATACATGTGCCGTGTATTTGGAGGAACAGTTCCACAATACACGTCTCGAGAACTTTGTCAATATGTCAGAATATTGCAAGCAATTGAAATTTGTTGCGAATCAACTATCTAATGTTGGGACACCAATTTCTGAACTTGTTTCTGGCTTACCGAAGGGCGAATACGATACACTCGCAACCATGATTCAACAAGCTGATCCACTACCGAGATTTAATCGGGCCCGCTCTCAATTACTTTTGTAACGTCTCGTAATTTTGGACAATAATTTGAGCACGTAAACGATAGAAATAGACCCGATTGTTGAGAAAATTTTATTATATTTACGTATGCTAATAAAGAAATTAGTATGCAAGGAATGCGATCCCGAAATAATTTTAAATGTAACAAGTGTGACGATGATGATTAACAATAATAGTGGTATATCCCCAAAAGAAGTGATGGATTAATGTCATATTATAAATTATGACATCAAATATACGAAGGTCTTATGAATTTTTAGGATTTTATATTAGTGAATTCTAGAATTAATTATGTATATAATTGATTAATTATAGAGAGACATTTCACTTGTTTAATTATTAAATGGAGGGGGACTACGTGTGGTTAAGTGACGAAATGGTGGCACAATTTGGAAAACTTAAGATGACTAGTGGGAAACAAGGTGATAAGGTTATGATTGGAAAGAGTGTAGACAATAATTGCATTCTATTGTGCTTCCACTCGTATGAAAAACAATTACACTTCGATATCTATTTTCATTTTTTTTTCAAACGAATTGCTGGAAGCAATTGAGAATTATGTTCTTTGTTCTTCTGTTAAAGAAACAACTGCTAAACCTTTATTTGAAGGTTTCATGTTCGTTCAAAATTTTGGCAAAACAAACTGAAGATCGTTTTTTTTTTCATACTAAGTGAGGTATCGGGGAATGTTTGGTGAAAGGGACGGGTTCCGTTATTATTAAGGTACGTGAAGGCAAATTATTTCTTCCTTTTGACATGTTCCATGTTATGAAATATAATTGTGATATTATATCATAATTTATTCTACTTTCAGAAGTTAAGAATAATCGTGTTATTGATTCCTACGCTGAAAGCATGTCTAAATTGTTTCTAAGTCCGTAAAAAGACATATGAAAAAGATGATGACGATATTCACAGTGTCGTCAAAGGCACAAAGGTAATATGTTACCTGTTGAGATTGAAATATTTTATTGTCATTCATGCATTTTTATTTTTGCAATTGCATATTACCCTGGACCACTTGTGTTATGCACATTACTATATGGTAAATACAGTATATATATGTAGGGGAATGGAAAAGAGGGAAAGTCGTTATATACGCACACCACCTGCAGCTGGTACAAACTATCACAAAAGAGCCCTAAGAGCCACATATTGTGTCTGTGTGGCATAAATGGATGCATGTGTGGCCAAGACGATATGATATGAATTGCCTGTGCGGTCAATATAATCAAATGCCCACAGAGGCGGTTATGGGTAAGATGTCTGTGTGGCCGTAGTATACCGCATGTGCATCATGCATGACATTTATGTATATTATGCTCACAGAGGTTGTTATGAAAAGAGAGACGCATATGTGGTCATCAGTATAGTGCATTGGTATTGCATAACATTTAGACATATGTACTAGGGCCCTCAGAGGTATGTACTGTTGGTCAGTGTTTTTGTTTCAGATTATGATATATTTTGACTATGTTATTTCTTATACCTGACATACTCAGTACATCAGTCGTACTGACGTTTCTTTCGCTGGGGACGCTGCGTTTCATGCCCGCAGGTTCACACAGGCAGGACGAGGGTCCACGTGAATATGTTGTAAATTTCAGCGGACTTTTGAAAGCACTCCTCTCTTCCCAGAGTGTCAGTGTAACCTTGGTATGTTACATTTTTGTGTGTCTATATGAGTATGGCGGGGCCTTGTCCCGACCTGTTGATGTTATACACTCTTTAGAGGTTTGTAGACATGTGTCATGTGTATAGTAGTTTTGTATGGTCTCGTCGGCCTCGATATGTGTATGAATATATGTTTAAGTCAATTTTCTGTTTAAAAGCTTTTATAACCTTTTCGGCTTAGTTCGTGTTTATTTATGATTAAGTGTTGATTGCATTGATTAGCGGTACCCGGTGGGTGGGATCCGGGCGCCCATCGCGATCCTCCGGTTATGGTCGTGATAAATTTAGTATCAGAGCATGTCTATCCTAGGGAGTCTACAAGTCGTGTCTAGTAGAGTCTTGTGTAATGGTCTGTTGTGCACCATACTTATACGCAAGAGGCTGCTTGGCATTTAGGGATGGTTTCTATTCTTTCATCTCGTAAATCATGCAGTAGAGTTGAGTTTTAAGAATTCGAGTTTAACTCGTGCCTGTTAAGGTTTCGGTAACGTCGACTACTAAAAAGACTTCGGTTAGTTTATACTCGTAGCTAGCAAATGAGCGATTTCTATCAAAACGCTTGATACGCCAGAAGGGCAGTAGTATGTTAAAAACTTTCGAGATTATGAAAAGTTGTCTCACGCATACACGAAAGAGATAATGCAAGTCTGGAAAAAGAAACATTTATTTTGGGAAGGAGTAAAATAAAGGAGGTACTACACACCGGAACACAGGAGTTTGTAAGGATTCGTCTTGTAGACCTTATTGTGTTTGCAATTATAAAAATTCTTTCTTTCAATAGAATTATGATTAGCAAAGAGATTAAATTGGATCAAGTGTAATTACGAGTAGTATGCTTTCTATTGGGACAGATTCGTCAGAGGATATGAGTAAGTTATTTTCCCAAGTATCGACGAATCCAGCAGCACCAGAAGAGTTAAGAGAAGATCATGTACAATCAGTCCTACCACCGGCTCTATCTGATTAGGGTGTAAGAAGACCGATGCAGGTATTGAATAAATTGGTTGCCTCTCAGGAATGACTTCAGCCTAGAGCGTCGGATAGAGATAGGCCCCTTGAGGGGTCAGGGATTATATTAAATAAGGATCGCCGATATTTGAAGGATTCGAAATGCCAACGTCTCAGGATCAAAGTTGCAAAGGTCGAGTGAGACTACCCCGACCATCTTGTAGTCAGTATAGTAGAGTGCATGCTGGAGTATGCCACAATGGTACATGGGTTGGTTTAGTATGGCAGCCATGGCCACAATATTATGAAGTATCCTAAGTGGATGCGCAAAGGTAAGGATAAGATGAATATAAGTGGTACAGATGAAAAAAAATAGAAGACATCATTGGAAGATTTAGTAGGTTATGAAAATCTATACGTTTTACGGTGAGTCTTGCTAATTAGAATTCTAGAGGAAACTGCAACAGGACCCTATGAATGTGGTTTTGATTACAAAGGTAGTACAATGTGCTAAGGACTATCAGATATGGAATGAGGCAAGGACAAAATTTTTTCAACAGAAGTGCAAAAAAAATCAATGACTAATATGTGGAGAGATGAATACAAAAGTATTCCACAGTTTGATAAAAGCAAGGAGAAGTGTGACTAGGATATTCAATATAAAGGACTAAAAGGGTGATACTCTAAATGATATGTCAGGGATTACACAAGCTTTTGTGGAATTCTACGTTAACTTGTTGAGAACAAAGAGCTTCAGAAGGGATCATGCAACCAGTAATATAGTGAGACAAGGAGCAGTTGTAAGTGGGGAACAGAGAACAATGCTAGAAGGGAAGATTATGAAAGAGAGATAACCCCTCGTCCTTGAGTAAAGGACGATACTGCGTATTATTGAGAATTACATGTATCAAGGTTAGTAGGCTAAGGTATGCTATAGATATTGGACTGAAAAGGTTTTCGGTTTCGTTGTGCAGCATGTTACAATTCTACATAACCTCTGGATAACAATAGTTTGTTGGGGGTAATTGAGGACGAAAACTATGGATCAAGCAAAGAAGGGTTGTAAGTGTCACGACCCGACCCCGGGGCCGCAACTGGTGCCCTACCGGGGCACCCCATCAGGTATACATCAGAGAATAGCAGCGGAACATACATAACATAAGCTTAACAATTAATAAATAATAGGTTAGCCGATATGGCTACCTCCCTGGAAGTAAACAAATCCAAAAGCGATTCTCAAATTTTTCTTTTATAAAGCGACTCACAAGATACATCATGCACTTCTAAGAGTTCACATAACCACTGTGATGGGACAGGGCCCCGCCATACCCCTGAATATACAAAAGTCTATAACTTCAGGGAACCGTACCCAAAAAGGCAAAGCCTCCGGAGAAATGGAGCTTTCCGAGAATCGAATGTGATCCTAAGAGCGGATCGAAGCTATGTACCCCAACTCAGATTTAACGCAGCCCGGGCGAGGTCAAGATAACAGTACCAAGTATGTGAAATCAAAATATCAGAATTGAAACATAACACTATATAAAACAGAGACATGTGATAACCAAACTACGATTAATATATATTAGCAAATATGTCAAGTCGTGGTCTCACGCCCGTAAAGTCATCACTCAAATATAACCCGAATTTAACTCGCACAACGGCCGCGTGCTCCAAGATCTTACTCCTGTATAAGCACGCCATGGAACCATCCTAATGGACGCATACCCGTGAACCATCCATCGTGTAAGTATGTCCAAAGGAAATAACAAGATAACACTCATAGTGGAAACATACCCGTGGGCCCCCCAGCGTGTCAGTATGTCCCAAGGAAATAGCAAGATAACATTCACCGTGGAAGCATACCCGTGGGCCCCCCAGCGTGTCAGTATGTCCAAACAAAATAACAAGATAACATTCACCGTGGAAGCATACCCGTGGGCCCCCCAGCGTGTCAGTATGTCCAAACAAAATAACAAGATAACATTCACCGTGGAAGCATACCCGTGGGCCACCCAACGTGTCAGTATGTCCAAACAAAATAACAAGATAACACTCCTAGTGGAGACATACCCGTGGGCCACCCAACGCGTCAGTATGCCCCAATGAAATAACAAGATAACACTTACCGGTAGGCGTATCCTCGGGCGCCAACGTGTCGAGATGTCGACATGATCGAGAATAACATGACCGACCCTCCATCGAGAGACGCGGTAGCATAAGGATACAATACTTGTACACCAAGACTATCACAAGCAAGCATAGGCAAGTTATTCACACTCAAGGTATTTTCATTCTATGCCAAGAATCCGGGTTTTAACCCCAAGGTACTACTTACTTTATTTCTTTAAAAAATCCATTTCTTTTCACAAAAGTCACATGCTACTAGCACTCGTGGTATCAAAATAGAGTAACTATTATTTGAAGTAAACCAAAAACAATTCCCATACTTCCTTTTCAAATAAACCAAGACAATACCATGTCTTCTTTTTCTATATCAAATCACTTCTCGAACTAGTATAAGTTTCAAAACTTCAAATTCTCAAGCCTTTTACTTTTAAACCAAATCCCACAACGGGAAAAAATCAAGTCTCATATCTTTTTAAAACAATTGCCAAGTTACCATTTTAAATCCAATAATAAAACCATTCTTTCGTTTTCATAAAGTCGTTTATAACTAACTTCCCATAAAGCTATTATAACATTTTATGTTTAAAACCAACCAAATACCACTATAAGCATTTATGAGATCGAGAGGGCTTATTCTTTAACAATCAAGTACCCATTACTAACGAATAAGGTTTTACCACTTTTCAACACAATCAAGTCTTTTACACGTCATATCAAGTCAATGGCACAAAAAAGAAATCAAACTCCTTTAACACACGTGCGTCTACCACACTATATATTTCACAAATAATCATGCTCAAGAGAATAGGATGAATCACATACTTAAAATACTTCAAGTCCCTTAACTTTGAAACTTAAGACATCATTAAAACAAGTAAGGAATATCAAAGCCTTGTACGTCTACCGTACTACATAGATGCAACTATTCATGCTCAAGAGGTAGGAAAGTTCCACATACCTCTTCGGTCAATCCTCTTGTTAAGTCCAAAATACCGCACGTAGTATATCAACCTATAATGATCATAATACGTTTATTAACCTCTAGTTTCAACGTAGAATATTCCAAGTGCAAAGTCACTAAATTCTATGGAAAATCGGGCAGCATTTCCTTTGTTTCTACATACTTTGCCACCTTTTTCAAGGCCGAATTCAACATCCAAACGCCACTTTTAAGGCCCAAAAATCCAAACATTTCAAAGGGGATTACACACCTAATCTTGGATGTGTAAAATTCTGCCCCATAATGCATAACTAATAACTTAACAAGTTTAAGGTAGTATTTTGGCTACAACATGCTTACATAACCTTCTAATCCAATTCTTTCATATCCAAACCATATTTCTTACATGCAATTTATCTAAGAGCAATATTTTCAACTACAAGTTCTTTCTTCTTCACATGCAACACCAAAAACTAGCAACAAGAGAAAGAATTGTTACCTTAGTGCTTTAGCCAAATTAATCCAACAAATTTGCTAGCCTCCTTTCCAAAAACACCACCACAATAACTCCTACAAGCTTGCAAATAAGTTTCCTTCTTGCCACACTTTTCAGATTTTTCTCAAGCCTTGATTTCCTCTTGATTTTCTAGAGAGAAAGAAGAGCTTCTAATTTTTAGAGAGAGAGAAGAGCTTGAAGAATGACCAAGTCTCCAAGACTTGGTCAATAAGTATAACATGCAAAAATCAGATGGGGGGGGGGACACTTGTCACCCTCCCATGGCTTTTTTTAAAACAAAACAGTTCAGATTTTTCCACTCAACCTCGCAGAACCCGCCTCAGCCCTGCAGCCGGCGCCGCGGCGCTGAAAATTCCGCAACCCTACAGGACTTCCGGCGCCGCGGCCCTGCTTCCCGGCGCCGCGGCGCTGTGGCCCCTGACCGAGATATTTTTCTGTCCGACTGCGCACTGAACTTGTAACTTCCATAACTTTCTACTCCGATGTCCTATCGACGAACGATTGGTTGCGTTGGGAACTAGACTCAACGAACTACATACTAGGCTTTTGAAACACCTAGGAACTCTCAATGTAACGGGTCATAACCCGCCTTAAAGTTGACTAACAACCCGTCCGAAACATTCCGTCAACCCATCATTCCAAAATTTAAAACTCAATTCCTTTCGTACGTCCCCCGAGGCCTGACCCGAACTACAGGGTGTAACAGTAAGAATATAAAAACTGTTAATAAGTATGAATGTAATTGTATGATCGAGTATCAAGGTAGAATATTATTTTTTCGTTTAATGATAAGTAGAATGAAGGATTACGGCAAGAAGGATAAATGTGAATGAAGTGCAGGTTTCACAAAGGTATGATTACTCTAGAATAGTGTAAGGACCAATGGTAGATGATGGACATTAAGAACACTTCGACCAAAGGGTGTTCAGGAAGATAGTATGAGAAATACTTTGAGATAAGAGACCCCTAAAGCAACTTAAAATGGAAATATAAAGGTAAGACGAATGAGCACTCGTTCGATAAGAGACCTAATAATGATAAGACAAGAAAGCTTTACAAGTCATTGTATCATGTAACACCGTGAATTGGATCTAAACATATGAAGCATCGGTTCCACAACATATGCAGTTATACCTTTCAGGAAGTATGTAAACGGAAGTGACAATGGTAAAAACTCGAAATTAGCACCTAAACAGTTGAAAATAGGCCAATGACGCCTATGGATATAGGGTAGACATTAAAGATATATGTCAAGAGATAATGATATTATAATACAGAAATTGTTAGGTAAATGCAGATATCTATGAGCATTTTTTAACTAACCAAAAGTCTTCGAGATAGGTAAAGTAATGGGTTTACAGTTTACCGAGGTCAAGGAATTTGTTTTTTTCCCTAAAACACCATTGCCAGAAAGAGTTAGACATAAGGCAAGTGGAAGGATTCGAATCGAAGTATAATGACCAGTTTTGAAGATAGTAGGTCAACGTCATGTAATGCAATTCTTCAGAGTTTACGTACTGAATAAAGGAATAAGTTAACAATTGAGATACTACAAATATAAGAGTTTCCAACACAACAGTTAGTAAACAAATTTAAGTTGACAATATGATCATTCACCCACAAACAACTTGACTAATGTGAGGACTAAGAAGAGAAGTTAACATGAGGAAACACATATGTTAGTTAAGTGGGAGACCGATTGAATGATTCAAATAGTGATAGCCTTATGACTCAGAATACAGCAGGGTCATCCCTCATACGGGAAGAAAAAGATACGTCATGATGAAGATTCCATTTTTAGAGAAGATTGGGAAAAACATTTAACAAAAAAAGGGAAACTACAACCTTCGAGTATAATGGGAGAAGGACCCTCATATGGAATGTCCATTTGTGTATTTCAAATGTAGCAGGATTTAGGGGTGTTCACCGGTCCAGAACCGGACCGGACTGGACCGGAACCGGAATGGACGAGGTCCAGCAGGTAAAATAGAGAATGATTAATCAGTGCCTTAATCGTCAGCATGTACGGGCGTAGATGTAGATCTCCTACTAGATGGTTCGAGGTAGGCGAATCAGAGTTATTTGGAACAGACTTAGTGCATCAATCCATAGAGAATGTGAAGCTTATTCAGGAACGATTGTTAACGGCTCAGAGTCGTCAAAAGTCATATTCAGATGTACGACGGCGAGACTTAAGAGTTCTAGATAGATGATTGGGTATTCCTGAAGATTTCACCTATGAAGGGAGTAATGAGATTCGGAAAGAAGGGAAAGCTTAGTCCAAGATATATTGGACCATATCGCATAATTCGACGTAATGGTCAGGTAGCTTATGAATTGGATTTACCGTCAGAATTGGAGTTTGTTCATCCGGTTTTTCACGCTTTCATGTTGAGAGCATGTGTTGGATATCCTTCTCGGATTGTACCAATAGAGGATGTGCAGGTTACAGATAATCTGACATATGAAGAAATTCCTATTGATATCCTAGATCGACAAGTCCGCAACCTGAGGACTAAGGAGGTAGCTTCTGTGAAGGTCTTGTGGCGAAATAGGAATGTGGAAGATATGTCATGGGAGGCGGAGGAAGAAATGATGCACAAATATCCACACCTAATCCAGACTAATGACGAGATTTCAAGAGAAGCTCAAGGTAAATTCCAATTCTTAATATTGTGATTAATGCTTGAAGATCATGGAAGGTCTGATGTAGTGATGTGTGTTATATATCACCCAACATTCGAGGACGAATGTTTCTAAGGGGGAAAAGATGTAACGTATCGTAATTTTGGACAATAATTTGAGCACGTAAACGATGAAAATAGATCCGAGTGTTGGGAAATTTTATTATATTTACGTATGTTAATAAAGAAATTAGTATACAAGGAATGCGATCCCGAAATAATTTTGGATGTAACAAGTGTGACGATAAAGATTAACAATAGTAGTGGTACATCCTCAAAAGAAGTGATGGACTAATGTCATATTACAAATTATGACATCAAGTATACGAAGATCTTATGAATTTTTAAGATTTTATATAAGTGAGTTCTATAATTAATTATGTGTATAATTGATTAATTATACGGTCATTTGTTTAATTATTAAATGGAGGGGGACTACGTGTAGTTAAGTGACGAAATAGCGGCACAATTTGGAAAACTTAAAATGACTAGTGGGAGACAAGGTGATAAGGTTCATTAATGATATGATTGGAAAGGGTGTAGACAATAATTGCATTCTATTTTGCTTCCACTCGTATGAAAAACAATTACACTTGCTATTTTTTTCATTTTTTTTTTCAAACGAATTGCTGGAAGCAATTAAGAATTATGTTCTTTGTTCTTCTTTTAAAGAAACAACTGCTTAACCTTTATTTGAAGGTTTCATGTTTGCGAAAATAAACAAACTGAAGATCTTTTTTTTCCGTACTTTTTTATTTTTATTTTTATTTTTATGAAGGAACCCGCAGCCGCTACTCTTTCGAGTGCGCACAGGGTAAACCCCGGACTGATGCAATAGCCTGCAAACCACGTCAGCTGATTAACCACACTTGACAAGCCATGTGTGACAGGCTCAACCAAGCCGATTAATTCTGGTATTGTTCCATAATTTATTCTACTCCTAGAAGTTAAGAATAATCGTGTTATTGATTCCTATGCTGAAAGCATGTCTAAATTATTTCTAAATCTTTAAAAAGGCATATGAAAAAAATGATAACGATATTCACAGTGTCGTCAAATGTATAAAGTTAATATGTCACCTGTTGAGATTGAAATATTTTATTGTCATCATGCATTTTCATTTGCATATTACCCTGGACCACTTGTGCTATGTGTTGACACCCAATTTTGACCCTCCCGTCCAGTCATTAGCTATAAAATTAGACTAATTTGGCATAATATTTTTTTTATGATTTTTATAATAAAATGCAGCGATAAAATATTAATACAAGCATAAATAGGCAATTTAATAATAACATCGCATTTTACGTAGAGTATTAAGCACTTAGAGTCTCGCACCCGCATTTATTAATTGTAAGCTCTGTCGTAATTCTTAAATAATTAATAAATACATAAAATAAATAATTTAGCAATGACGTCGTGTCAGGTGGCATAACCGCATTTATTAATATGCAAAGCAATTTCGTAATCATTGTAGCACCTAAAGTCATATTAGGATAATTTAAAATAAATGAGTTTTTAAATAATAGCACCACATTTCTTCGTAAAAAGCATTTAGCAATCCTTGAATATCCTACCTGCATTTAGCATTTAAATAATTTAATCTAAATCACACTCAATTTTAATTTAACTTCGCAAAGTACACATAATAAAACATTTTTTAATAATGGCATAGTGTTATAAATATTGAGCATTAATAAAATATCACACCTACATTTGACATTTAAATAATTTAATGAGCTTCAATTTAATAATATAACATCGCAATAATAAATAAGTTTTAATAACGGCATCGCATTATAAAATATTAAGCACTAATTAAAGAGCACACCCGCATTTATTATCGTAATAATTCTAAAATTCAAAATTAAATTAATAAAGCACCTAAACAATTTAATCACAATTCATTAACTTACTTTACCACTAATTAACTCCTAAAACTAATAACCCACATAAATTAATACCTAATAATTAAAACTAACCTAAACTAATTACCCAAATTTCGAGGCCCAAATCACCTACCCTTCATTTCCTTATCGACCCAACACCACGCCCATTCGCCCATCCCTTTATCCTTTCCCCAGCCCTTTCCCCATCGTCTACAACGATCCACAAAGACCAGCAAGCCCTTCTCCCTCACCTTTCAAACGACGACCCCTAAACCTAAAAGCTTCAATCGCCGCCACGCCCGGATTTCTCGCCGGAGAATCCGGGCTTTCCTTTATCCACGCACCCCAGCCAGCTTTTTCTTACCATATCCATCACCCAAATCCTTAAAATCGTTTACCTTACCGAATCACTTCCAAATCAGCAACAAATCGCACAAAATATCCTTCAAATCCTTCCAAAATCAGTTCCTTACCATAACCTTAAGATCCATACCAAACTTAGAACCAAATCGGGACTATAAATTAATCATCTTACACATGCAGTAGGCATCATCGATCGTCTAGAGCTCAGCAGGGAAGCAGCAAGAACACCAATTCAAAACCTCTTCTTCTTAGTCGCGGAAGTCAGTCGCAAATCAGTGAGTATTCTCAATAACAAGCTCTACCTTTTCAATCGCATCGCAATAACCCGTCGAGTGGACCGACGACTTGATACGCTGCCTCGGTTCGCTGTCCGGAGAAGGTAAACATATCCCCTTTTAATTTTTCGTTTACTTTAGAATATGTAACTTTGTATTGTGTTCATGTGATTACCAACCATGTTTTAGTTAGAACCGCTTATTGTTTGAGTTTAATAGGTTAAATTTTAAACATGTCTAGTTGAAATTATATGTTGTCCGTGCTTATTAGATCGATGATTAGTCCGTTGAACCACCGCTTATTGGCTGATTTTAGTGTGATTAATCAAATAAGTGACTCGTGTTAGTTTAAGGCTAGTTTGAACCATGTATTAAGTCCTTAAATTTATGTGACTTTGATGGGCTGTTCATCGATGAATATAGCATGTTAGTTGATTGAAATCGTTGTTTCACCCCTATAAGCTATAAGCATGAAGTGTCCACCATGATAGTTGAAGGATCCGTTTAAATCATATTTGGACTACTTTAGTGGTGTTAATTCTCAATCTCGTTAGTTAAGTCCTTCAGGCATGTACTTCAATTCATGATAGTTTTCATGACTTAGATCAAGTTTAGGAGCTTACTTTGGTAATACATGATATGTAGTTGGGTGAGATTCCATGAATACGCCATCTTTGTTTTCTACACTTGTTAGACTGGTTAACCGAGTTAAAAGTGGCCTCAACAGGTTCACTTGCCCATAGTATGTAACGATATGTGTATTTCGATTCATGAATGTCAAATAGGGACATGTTAGAATTTAAAAAATGGTTTATGGTTGGTTTGAGGTGTCCGGGATTAATGTGGGATGTTCTCAAATATCATCTAACATGTGTGGGATTAGTATGAAATGTTGCGGTGATCTTATAGGATTGCTGGAATTGAATTTGGTAATTCTGGGCCACTGTTTTGGTTATTTTTAGACCAACTTCAGCCCCTGTCTAGACTGATTTTGCAGCCCTTGTTTAGATTTATCTGCTGCCCCTGTCTGGACTAATGTCAGCCTATTTCGACCAATTGTATGCCCGATATGCCTTCTAACACATCTCATATGCCTTGAATGTCTTACGTGCATCGATCTCGGTTTTTTCTCGCATATTGGTTTCTTGTTGAAGCCCACCGGGTTTGTCCAGGCCAAACTACCTCTAATAAACATGCATCGCTGCATAGGCCTATTTCCTTTATCTTTCTCTACATGTTGCTATATGTTGGCCTAAACCGTCATTGCATGTTGTTTTAACTATCTGCATTTCTTGTCACGCCATAATACATACCGAAAAGGAATTGTGAGCTACTCTTACCATATGATCCGATTGTTAACACTTAAGTACATCACGACTTGAACCATGAGATTATGCTCTATGTGTTGACCTCATCGTATTTCATCATCCGCCGGCTCTGCTTGGTCGATCGCGCAGCAGATGGCCTCAATTTCATCGATCGATTTATACCTTTGGTATCGTTGCATAAGTATGGATCATGTGTGTGTAGATTCTTTTATGATTCAAATAATTAAGATATATACTAATCTTTATTTCCTTTCTTTTACATGGCACGCCCGGAGCAAAACGAAGAGTCTCCCGGCGAGACTCATCACGAGCTACTTCAAATGGCAACCCGCATCTATATGCATCCGCATTCGCTCCCGCTTGTAAAATTCCTAGAAGAACAAATAGGACGGAGTCATCCGCTCCAATCCCTTCACTCTCTTAACCTCCTTATCTCATTTTATGTCTTTATTTGTTTATTGTAATTTTATTATTTAATTTTGTAATTAATAGGAGAACTTCTAGCAATTAGCCTTTGAACATATGAGGTAGGAAGGTAATTTAAACTTAGAAACGCACTTCTTCCTTATTTGTCTTTTAGGACTGTTAGGCATGTCTAAATTCTGCAAAAAATGATCTAAATGATTTAACTTGCATCATAAAACCAACATTTTGTTTCTTATTAAAATTCATAACAGATTTCTTCATAAACTTTCAAGAATCATCTTAAAGCACCTCTTATATAATATTGTACGCAGATTAAGCAAGATTAATTTAGCTAGCAGTATACATAATTAGTCCGTAAATAACCTTTGCATGAACACATAATTAGTCCATAAAGCATCTTAGCATTCTTTAGCATTTCTAGCCCTTTTTAGCACTTTTAATCACCCCTTGGCATTTAGCACCTTTACCACATTTTGTCCTTAACATTTTAGCACCTCCTAGCATTCTTTTGTACTTTAGCATATAGCACCTTTTGCCCTTTTAATACTTTAAGCACCTTTTAAACATTTTAACATTTTAGCATTTATTTTATTTCCTAACATTTTATTAAGCAGGAGGAGCTTTTATTTTGCATTTTTAAACATAATAATTACCCTAGGTTTGGCAGGACAACCGCAAGTTAGCGGATCTTAGAGGGTGCCTAACCCCTTCCCTCTAGATTAATAAAGAATCCTTACCCAGAATCTCACTAAGTTTAGCAGACCATAAAGAATGGAGTTAGTGTTGACTTTAACCTAAGTTGACATTTAGGTGTCCTAATTCACCCAATTAATTAGGTGGCGACTCCGCGAACCCTTAGCACTTCCTAGCAACCCTTTAGCATTTAAACGCCTTTTTAAACTTTCCTTTTTGAACATTTAGCCCTTTTATTATTTATTTCTAAACACTTTTTATTTAAGCAGGAGGGTTCAGTGAAATACGCCGCCTTCACCGCCTAACCACCACCGTCGAACCACCACCAGCCGGGCAGCTGCAGCGTGGTAAAGGCGGTAGAGGCCGCGAAGACAGGGAGCAAAGGAAAAGGATGTGGAGGTCGCACAAAGCAACAACAACATGCCAATGTTTACCCGTCGTGGGCCGGCCCAAGGCAGTGACCCAACCCCAGTCCATGGGCCACGGCTCCCTTCAATTTGCAGCATCCCGCGACCCCCACTAAAATTGTCGAAAGTTTGGCCAAATTTCTTGAATTTCATATTTTTATCAAAACACAATTTGAAAAAGCCAACAAATTTTGTGTGTGATAATGGTCGTGAATTTAATAATTCCACGTTTCACAAATTTTGCAAAAATAATGGCATGGTCTTTCGCTTTTCGTGTCCCCACACCTCCCCTCATTATGATAAAGCAGAAAGAATCATCTGTATCATAAATAACATGGTTCATACTCTTATTTTTCATGTCTCTCTTCCTCTATCCTTTTGGGTATATGCAGTCAAAATGGTAGAATGCATCCTTAATATCTTACATACCAGTACTCTTCATAACATGACCCCAGCCTAAATTATATTCCGTCGGATTCCCTCCTATGATCACCTTTGGATCCTCGGTTGCCTTTGCTATCCAAATCTTACCTCCAATGCCCCACACAAATTAGCACCCTGAACCACTCTGTGGGTCTTTGTAAGTTTTTCGTCTAATATAGGGGCTATATGTGCTATGATTTGTCCACTCGTCAAATTCACGTATCTCGTCACATCACATTTTACGAGACAATCTTCCCTTTTGGTCAAAGTACATCATTCTATAAACAAGGTGTGTATTGACCTCAAGTCAAAGGAACTTTATATTCCACACGCCGATAACACTATAGACATGTATAACAAATAGTTTATCGGTAGGGTATATCAATACTTCTCCAAAGTATCCATGTGTCCATCACGAGTAAACATTACTCGTAGTTGTGAGACATCCTACATTATCTAAGAATGTGATGCAGACCACATGTCGACTTATAACATATCATCGATATCCCAATTCTCGATGATCATTAGTCGAGGCTATTTAGAGAGTTACATTCTAACATTAATATCTCACTCTATTAATGACAACGTAAGCTCAAGAGATGCACATATATGAATAATTGCAAACAATCAAACAATTATAATTCAATAATTGCAAATGTCATAATATTAATTTCATTAATAATACGAATGTGTGCAAGTACATTTTTGTCCCTAATAAAGATTGTCTCTAAGACATACATACTTTCATGAACTTGGCTATTTAATAGTCTTTATTCCAGCATGATCTCTTCTTAAGAGAGTGAGATACACTCGTCTTCCACGTGAATTTTATGTCTACGTGCATTTAAAAAAAACTAAAAAATATTCTTTTTACTTTTTAAAATTCATTATTTTTTTAGATTTCCTTTTCTGGGTCAAATTAGCTATTTAGAATATTTTTAAAAAAATATTCTCCGCCGGTCTATTATGTCTCTTATTTCCTCTGAGTTTGCTATGAAAGATCTTGACCCTCTGAGTTATTTCTTGGGCATCTCTATCACTTGACATTCTAGCGGCCTATTTCTAATGCCGAAAAGATCCTTAATCGTGCATGGCATCTTGCAAATAATCTCACACACCTATAGACACCAATTCCAAGCTCAGCGCTGACTCCGGTCCTTCATATTCAGACCCGACTCACTATTGTAGCCTGGCTGGGGCCTGCAGTTCCTCACATTCTCGGAGACTATACATATCCTATGATGTGCAACAAATTTGCTTGCACATGCACAGTCCGACGGAAGCACATATGCATGCCCTCAAACGTATTTTACGATACGTCCAAGTACATTCCACTTCAGATTACATCTATACAGGTCTTCGCTCACTGGTCTCACTGCCTATTCTGATGCTGACTGGGGTGGATGTCCTGACACCCGACGCTCCCCGTCTGGTTATTGCATTTTCCTCGGAGATAACTGATCGGTGTATTTTATATACACTTTTTTAGTCCTTTTTAGTTAGTCTTTTGTACCTTTTTGTACAAATAAGTGTCGTATTATGATAAATTTTCTTTCTTTTGAGTCAAAGTGGTTAAAATGGCCAAATGGCGGAAAAGGAGCTAAAAGAGGGCAAAAGTGGAGGTTCCAGAGCTAAAAGCAGAGAAAGTGGCGAACGAGGCAGAAACGCAGTCGCCACGCGACGCTCATGCCAACGATAGCAGGCGCGCTTAATCATCAGAGAGGCTACAGAAGTTGCAGCGCCGCGGCGCCCTCAGACAGCAGAGATCAGGGCCGCGGCGCCAAATCACCCGAAGTACTGCAGAAGTTGCGGCGCCGATAGCAGGGCCGCGGCGCCGACGCGGGAAAATCAGGTTTAATGACGAATTCTGGGCCAGGCCTGAAGGGAAAAGGTTGAGGCGGTTTGGAGCCTATAAAAGGAGAACCCTAGGCAGTTTTTAAGGGTTCCCTTTCTTGCACAACACAAGGATTCTTGGATTGAAGATTGGAGACCATAGTCTAGTAATTTCTTTCCTTTTCTTTTCTTTTATTTCAGTTTTGTATGATGAACCTTGAATTAGTTCTTGTCATGTCAATGGCTAGGAACTAATTCTTTTATAGGGCTTTCCATGTTAATTCACTAGAAACTTATGTTATGAATCGACGTGTTATGGTTATTCTTCTTCTTGTTGAGATTTATCCAATAATTGCTTTGAATGCTTGGTAATTAATTGATCACTAATTATCATTATTTATATGATTTCTAATCAAACTTCGAAAGGAGGAGGTTGTGAATATGCTGTAAGTTGGGTAGACATATTTTGGATTGGGGATGAAAATACCTCAATTATTTATGTAGCGTTAATGAGAGGCTTAAAAATCCTAATTTTACGCATGGTGCGTGACGGTTAACTAGGTTTTTGTTCTTAATCCTCCTATAGAGTCATCCTTATCACCGAAAGGTAGAAAGGAGCAATACTGGGGTTGAGTGTTTATATATCCTTAACGGGAATATAAAACGATTTCGTAAACCTGCTAGCTCCGAGAGAAGAAGAACCATATTTCATTGCATTAATAAGTAACATAAGCGGATAGTTGAGGAGACATGGAAGCCCTATTCTCATCACAACTTAAGTAAACCTATAGTTAAATAGCTTTTATAATTATTAGTTATAAACAACAAAATCAATATCGGTTACCAAATAGATACCAAAAGATAGATAGTTGGTACTTGAACACTAATCCTTGTGGACGATATTCGGTCTTACCAAGACTATATTACTTATCACGATAACGTGCACTTACGTTAAAGTGTGTGCATCTTTTCGCGCATCAATAACCTATTAATTGGTCTTCCAAAAGGTAACCTACACTATCATGATCAAATGAAGAAGTCGAATACATAGGTGTTGCCAACGTCGTCTCTGAGTCTTGTTGGATCTGTAACCTTCTACTTGAGCTTCACTGCCCGATTCAAAAGGCAATACTAATCTACTGCGATATATCTTTCCGGCAATCTCGTCCAACATCAACGCACTAAACACATTGAGATGGACATTCATTTCGTTACGAAAAAATTACTTATGGTCAAGTTCGTGTCCTTCATGTTCCTTCCAGATATCATATTGCTGACATCTTCACCAAAGGACTTCCGCGCATACTATTTATTGATTTTTGAGTCAGACTTAATGTTCGAGAACCTCCCGCTTCGACTGCGGGGGTGTAATAGAATATTTTTCAATATTCACTCATTAATTGTATATCTCATATTTTATGTAGAATTATAATTCTTTTGTAATTAGGTTAATTAGTTATCTGGTTTGTATCAAAGTAAATATTCTTATAACTTATATATATTATAAATCATTCATCAATAATCAAATGAATATATTTCTTTATTGATGACCAAATGGGACACCTAGTAACATACACCAAGGATTATACTAGTTAACATGAATAAATAAAGCAACCTCAATATCATGGAGTAATATTTTAGGAACATCTAAGATGGCCAAATAAACACGAAAAAAAAAGTTGTACACATACATCCATTATAGTTTTCCATTACTTGTTTGCTAAGGTTATATTCCTTATTAGAAGTGAACAATTCACGTAGAGATTGTGTAATGTCATGTAAATTGAAGTTATATCATTTATAAATCTGATTAACTAACATATAGAGTTCCTAATTAGGATTATTATAGTTTTTGTCACTCAGTCTTTTTGGAGAAATTTTAATTTACAAGACGCATAACAAATATTACTTATGCTTGGCAATTTATTACTTGTTAAGTGGATTCATGAGTCCCATAAACTTCATTAAAACACATTATAAAGCAGGACATTATTAAAAGTCTATATCTTTTCTAGTTTAAAATATTTTGCTAGAACATAATTAAGGAAATTTAAGTAAAAAATAATTGCAGAAGGGTCTCACCACTCTCACAGCGTTCATTTTCAAAGTTTAACAGCTGCAAAGTAACTCCGTGATATTTTTAAATTAAAGATTCTTCATTTTAACATTCAATTCTAATTCAAAAGCACGAGCAATTTCTACTCATAATATTAATTCTGTTAGAATATTTATTATTAATTACTATTAATAATATAATTATGTAAAATCTTATGTATATGGTAAATAGTATTATGTATTAATGTAAGGGATAGAATAGTATTAATATAGGAATGTATTATGGGATAGTAGGGGAGGATTTTATGGAAGACTTAATCTTCCTATTAAATGTTACTTATTGTATATATTGTTACCATTGTGGATGAATAAAGATTAAGGAAGATATTACAAAACTCTTTCATGGTATCAAGAGCATAAGGAAGAAAAAGATTCTTAAATATTTTTCTTGTTTTCTTCCATATTTCGGTCATCTTCTTCCTTGGTGTTACCCTGACCGAAAATTTTTCATAATTTTTTTTTTAATTTCTCCATTATTGTTCTTACTCACAACCATGTCTGAATCAAAATCTTCGTTTCACTCAGCCCTTACTATCTCCAACATCAAAACACATATTTCTGTCAAACTAGAGATGGAAACTGTTCATTACGCAACATGGGCGGAGTTGTTCAAAATATGTTGTAGGGCTCACAAAGTTCTTCACCATATAATTCCACCAAAAAATGATACAATAACGGAACAATCATCGGAAGCAGACAAAGAATTGTGGGATACCCTTGATGCCACGGTTCTTGGTTGGATTTATGCAACAATATCCACAGACTTGTTGCATACAATAATGGAACCAGATTCTACTGCCATGGCGGCATGGGAACGCTTGAGAGATATTTTTCAAGACAATCAAAACTCTCGTGCCGTTGTGTTGGAACAAGAATTTTCAACCATTGTCATGGCAGACTTTCCTAACGTTTCAACCCATCGCCGTCTCAAAGTGTTGGCGCATCAATTGAGAACGTAGTTCACCCTGCATCGACAACCTGTTAGTTTTATAATTAGTTGTCGGTCTCACGGATGCTTATAGTGGCGTGGGGACACTAATCCGTCAAAGTAATCCCTTACCAAAGTTTTATCAAGCAAGATCCACGCTTGTTCTCAAGAGTCGGGTTTGATTAAGAAGGTTTCAACGACTACAAATTCCGCCATGGTTGCCACGTCTTCAAATGAAGGTAATTATTTTGACTATTCTTCACAAAATAAGAGTAAAAAAGGACGTGGTAATAATAATAAGAAGGGTGGAAATCGCGGAAATAATAAGGTGAAGTCACCGGAATTTCGGCGCGAAATGGCGGCAACACCTACTCCGGCGGTGGCTATGGCAACACCTACTCCGCGGCGCAACACCTACTCGGTGGTTATCGGCAAGAACCACGAGCCATCGGAAGCGAGCGGAAGGCCCAAAGACACTCCAAAGAAGAAATGACAAATACTAGCAAGAATGGAGGCAGTGTCACCAGACGGGAGTTGGGCGAGCCAACAGCCCAATGGCGATGGCAGCCAACAAAGGTCCAGCAACTTGGGCAACATAACAATGTGACCCAAGAGCCCATCTCATTGGTCGGGCCAAGAAGCAGAAGGCGCTGGGCCTCCTCCGGCCCAATGGCAGGAGGCCCATTCAACCACGACCCATCCTACGGATATTGAGCAGGCTATGCACACTCTTGGACTCAATCCATCGGATTCTAATTGGTAAATGGACTCCGGTGAAACGTCACATATGACGACATCCCAAGGTACACTCTCACCCTATTTTAATTTGAGCAAAGAAAATGGTATTATTGTCGGAAATGGCCATGCAATTCCAATAAAAGGTTATGGGTCAAACACACTGTCACCACCACATCCGCCACTAATTTTAAATAATGTCCTGCATGCTCCCAAATTAATAAAAAAATTGGTGTCTGTTAGGAACTTTACTAGTGATAATTGGGTTTCTGTTAAATTTGACCCATTTGGTTTTTCCGTACATGACTTTCAGACGGGGAAGCTTCTCATGAGATGTGATAGCAAGGGGGAGCTCTATCCAATAAGTTTACCAAATCCACAGTCTAAAGTTCCTTCCACTTTTGCAGTCTTGGCACCATCACTATGGCATGAACGATTGGGACATCCGGGGGAGTCTATTTTGGCCTCTCTTAAACAAAACAATTTTATTTCATGTACTCAAACTCGTGTTTTGAATAAGTGTCATGCTTGTGCCCTTGGTAAACATGTTAGGTTGTCATTTACTTCTTCTACTTCATGCACTACTATGCCGTTTGATATTTTACATTGTGATATTTGGACATCACCTGTTTTGAGTTCCTCAGGTCATAGATATTATTTACTGATTCTTGATGACTACTCTAATTATTTGTGGACATTCCCTTTGTCGAAAAAATCACAAGTGTTTTCCATTTTCCTAAACTTTAGAGCATTTATCCGAACTCAGTTTGAATGGGAGATTAAAAGTATTCAATGTGACAATGGGAGGGAATTTGACAATAATCAGTTTTGGGATTTTTTCAAAACAAATGGTTTACAATTTCGTTTATCCTGTCCTCACACATCTTCACAGAATGGGAAGGCGGAACGCAAAATTAGAACCATAAACAATATTGTGAGAACATCCCTCGCTCATGCTTCTGTACCCCCCATTTTTTGGCATCATGCGCTTCAAATGACAACCTACATGTTGAATATCCTTCCCCATAAAAACATGTCTTACCAAGCTCCACTAAAAATACTTTACTTACGAGAGCCCTCATATCATCATTTGAGAGTATTTGGTTGTCTTTGCTACCCTCTATTTCCATCCACCACAATCACAAAACTTCAACCCCGGTCTACTCCATGTGTCTTCTTGGGATATCCTACAAATCACCGTGGTTACATGTGTTATGACATCTCTTCCAAACGTATGATTATATGTCGTCATGTCATTTTTGATGAATCACAATTTCCTTTTGCCAAGATACATGACACCGGGACAAATACTTATGATTTTTTGGATGATGATAGGCTCCCATATCTAACTCATTTTTTTCACAGCCCGGGACTCACAAAAAATACTGGTTCAACGCAATTGGCCCATCGACCAAGGACCACGGTCCAACATCGAAAATGCGATCCAATGAATCCGGGCCATCGCCCAAGGCCCAGTGCACGAGACTCCCATCCTTCACACCAGCTGCCCCTTCAGTTGGGCCAATCTCCAAATCCAGGCCCAACTACACATAAAATGCTCGTCCAGCCCAGTGCAACCAGTGGAGAAAACAGCCTGGGCAGTGGCGTGGAAATAACTGGCAGCGATGGCGTTCACCCCATCGCTCACTCCCGGCCAAATGGCGTCGATCCATCGCCCACTAAACCGGCCAGTCACCCGTAGTCAACATGGAATTACAAAACCCAATGCCAAATACAGCCTACACACTCAAGTATCGAAATCACCTTTGCCTTGTAACCCTGTGTCTAATCTAAAAGATCCTAATTGGAAAATGGCCATGGATGATGAATATCATGCTCTAATTAAAAATAGGACATGGGAGTTAGTACCTCGTCCATCTAATGCTAATATAATTCGTTCTATGTGGATTTTTAGCCATAAAGAAAAATCTGATAGTTCTTTTGAGCGGCATAAGGCCCGACTTGTAGGTGATGGCAAGACTCAACAGGTGAGATTAGATTGCGGCGAGACATTCAGTCCAGTGGTTAAACCAGCAACCATCAGAATTGTTCTCAGTCTAGCCCTCTCAAAAGGATGGTTACTTCATCAATTGGATGTCAAGAATGCCTTCTTACATGGACATTTGAGTGAGATCAGATACATGCACCAACCATCAGTACGTAGATTCTCAATATCCCAATCATGTGTTTACTTAAAAATCATTATATGGCCTCAAACAGCTCCCGTGACTCGCAAGCGCTTTGCGATTTTATGTTCAACATGGGTTTCTCAAACAAATTGCTCGGATAATTCCTATTTATTTATCACCGTAATCATATCGCTTATATTCTCTTATATGTAGATGATATTATCCTAACAATTTCTTGCACTCTCTTCGCAAGAATATCATGACCCAGCTAAGTTCCGAATTTGCTATGAAGGATCTTGGTCCACTTCACTACTTTCTAGGAATTGCGATGACACGTCATGCAGGTAGTTTATTTCTTTCCCAAAAGAAGTATGCATCAGAGATCGTAAAACGGGCTGGAATGTCATCTTGCAAACCTTCTGCAACTCCAGTAGATACCAAGTCAAAATTGAGTGCCATATCCAACAGTCCTTTTGTCAATCCGACATTGTATCGCAGCTTGGCAGGAGTTTTGCAATATCTCACATTCACCAGGCCAGATATTACCTATGCAGTACAACAAGTGTGTTTGTTCACGACAATCCGATGGAAGAACATACGATGCACTCAAACGTATTATGCGATATATTCGTGGCACTCAATTATGGATTGCATCTGCATTCTTCTTCCATGACCAAGCTTGTCACCTACACGTACGCAGATGTCCGGACACCGCACGCCCACCTCCGATTATCGCGTCTTCCGGTGATAATTTAATATCATGGTCCTCCAAAAGGCAACCCACCGTATCACATTCGGTCAAAGCCGGTCAATACCGCATGCGGTAGCCAATGTCATGTCCGACTACGCCGATTCAGAATCTTTTACTTGAGCTTCATTGTCCTATTCCGACAGCTACTATGGTATACTGTGATAACATTAGTGCAATTTATCTCTCCGGAAATCCAATCCATCATCAGCGCACTAAGCATATTGAGTTAGATATTCATTTTGTCCGTGAAAAGGTGACTCGCGGACAGGTGCGAGTGTTACATGTCCCGACGCGACATCAGATTGCAGATATCTTCACAAAAGGGCTTCCACTGATCTTATTTGAAGAATTTCGGGACAGTCTCAGCATTCGCCCTCCTCCGGCTTCGACTGCGGGGGAGTGTTAGAATATTTATTATTAATTACTATTAATAATATAATTATGTAGAATCTTATGTATATGGTAAATAGTATTATGTATTAATGTAAGGGATAAAATAGTATTAATATAGGAATATATTATGAAATAGTAGGGGAGGATTTTATGGAAGACTTAATCTTCCTATTAAATGTTACTTATTGTATATATTGTTACCATTGTGGATGAATAAAGATTAAGGAAGATATTACAAAACTCTTTCAAATTCGATAGGTTATTTTTAGGAAGTTATATCATATTAATTTTTTGGTTATTTTATTGTGCATATTTAATTTAGATTTATTAAAATCGTCCTGATTATTTCAATTTCTCTTCAGTATTGGTATGCTCGGTAATTTTTTACTTCTTAACGTCAACTTAGAGTAACATTATTATTAAAATGCCTGATTTATTAAATAAAATAATAATAAGTTTTAATATAATACAAAAAGTATAATTTTTTTTTATCACATGAAACTGATATAGATTTAAACTACTTGACAATGAAAAATAACAAGGTGTAAAGTTTATAATGAAAACAAAGATTAAAAAATATAATGAATCCTAAAATATAAATTCTTCAATTTAAAATATAATGAAACAAAAGTTTACCTTGCAATTGTTAAATTTTGAATATGACCGCTATATACTATGTCGTGACCGTGAGAGTGGTGAGACAGTCTCTGCTAGGGCTGCACAAAATTCGGTCCGGAACGAAAAATCGGACCGGATCGAATCGGACCGAGAAATTCGGTCCGGTCTTCGGTCCCTGTGATTTGAGAATTCGGTTTTCGATCCGGTCCGGACCGAAAATATTTTTTATTTTTTTATTTTTTTATATAATATATATAATTCCTAATATATATAATATATATAATTTATAATTTTCTAAATTCCTAATATATATAATTCCTAATTTTCTAAATTTCTAATATATAATATTATATAATTCCGGGTCGGGTTCCGGGGCCCGTTTTTTTTTAAAATTGAATTTTCAATACTGAAATTGACATTCTCGGACGCGGTGCCACGAAATTTTTACGTTGAAATCTATTGTACATCGCGAGATATTTAGATTTGAAAATGGAAAAAACGTAACGATTTGGGGGAAAAGAGAAATTGAGGGGCAAGATGGACGTTTTTGGAGAAATCGGCGGAATCAAACGGCTTTTGCGGTTTGGCCGCCCCCGTATCGAAAAAATACGCGAAATCAAAAAAAAATTTAGGTAAAACGGACGTCCGAACGTAAAGTTACGACCGTATAAAATTTGATCAATTTACAACCTATATTTGATATGTCAATACGTCCGGCCATAATGATCGTGGCCGATCGAGTCCGGGGTCAGTACCGGTCCATTCGGTCCGAAAACCGATCGACCGAAATGACCTGATCAACTCGACCGACCGAGAAGTTCGGTCCGGACAATCCAACTGTTCGGTCCTCGGTCCGGTCCGGTTTTAACCCTTTGTGCACCTCTAGTCTCTGCAACTCTTTTTTACTTAAATTTTCTTAATTGTCTTCTAGCAAAATATTTTAAATTAAAAAAGATATAGGCTTTTAATATTGCCCTTTTTTATATCTATTTAATGAAGCTTACGGTTCCCATAAATCCACTTGTCAGGTAATAAACTAATAAATAATGTTTGTTATGCGACTCACAAACTAAAATTTCTCGTCTTTTTGAAGCTTCTATTTTATTTTTTTTACGAAAGAATCTGTAGCCGCTACTCTTTCGAGTGCGCATAGGGTAAACCCCGGGCTGACGCAATAGCCTGCAAACCACGTCAGCCGATTAACCACACTTGACAAGTCATGTGTGACAGACTCAACCAAGAAGGTTTATGCAGGAGATCGAACTCGTGATCTTGCGGTCCCGCGCTCTACTGCTACACCAACTTGGCTATCCTTGCGGGTCTTTTTGAAGCTTCTATGAAGTATACAGCGTTTGTAAATTGTGACAAAATTAACTAATTCATTTCGGTTTCCAAAAATACATAATGATTTTCCATTATGTTTTTTTAATTAAATTTTTCGTTATGTAGTAATGGAGTTAGTAGCAGCTGATGTTGGGGCATTCTGTCCAACCCATCAGTTTTGTTTTTCTGACCTGTACATATTGCACTTTGGTAATAAATTTACCAAAAACAAAAAGTGAGATGATAAAATATATATAAATAATTTATCAAGAATTCGATAAATTACATTTTTTAGAATCCTGAATCCATTAAACTCAAAATCTTATCCAAATATATATATATATATATATATATATATATATATATATATATATATATATATATATATAAATTTTACTATGCCGTGATGTATGGCTAATTCATTATCAACATCAATAGAGAGCTTAAATAGTATGAAAAAGCGGGAGAAAAAAATATTTAAACATGAAAACCACATCATAGATAGCGAGTGTATTAGGCGCATGGACGTGGTCAATCTTTTGCTGAACATGTCAATATATATATATATATATAGTACGTGCATCTGTGTAAATATAATGGGGCCAATGCAAAGTGTGTTAGGAAATATTTATTATACGTGAAATATAGTTAATTCTATTTAATTACGAATCAAATAATTGGGGTCCCGCACGTAGGAAACCATGTTTCCACACATGTGCACATATAGTGTCAAGGATCAGAATTTCCTTAAATAGAAGAGATATTGGTATGTATACGAATTGTTTGAAACGTAAGATAATAGACGGTTATTGGTCAAATGACGTTAGTTTCACGTTGGTAAATGGAAGAAAGAAATGTGTAAGAGATGAAAACGAATCAGGAAATTTATCACGGGAAAAAGGGAGCACCGCGGTGCCACAAGGATAGAACCGCGGTGCTAGGTGGCACCGCGGTGCCTCCACCTTAGGACCGCGGTGCTAATTCCATTTTCGGTTCCAGTAACTTACTGGAATTTAGGCACCACGGTGCCCTCCCGTAGGACCGCGGTGCCTCGACGTTTTTCAGTAACATAGTGGGCGAATTGAAACTGATTATTGGGATGACTTTGGTGCAATTATTCTCCATTACTTGACTAATGAATTCAGCCATTACTATGCTGAATTAATCTCAATATCAATGGTCATTACTTGACATTGATGGTCATTCATTTGGTGAATTGGGAAGACCAAATCATCTACCTATAAATTGATGCATTTGACATAATTGCAAGACACACTACACATTGACACTTAACTAATTCTCTTAAAATTGTCTTCCTCTCTAACAATCGAATACACTCAAAGATCTTTCTTATCAAGCGAACACTTGAGTACCTTTGCTCACTTGTTTGATTGCTGTTTTATCTTGAGAGATAAATTGTTAACACAATCGTTGAAAGGACATACGGGGGAAATATTATCTGAAGGAAAGATTGAAACTTCAATCGACTCATCAAGACCTTTTACTTGTTTAATTTCCAGATTTCTTATTTACTTGTTGTTGTTGTTGCTTTCTCATTTCCTTGTAATTTTATATTAATATCCAACAAGCTTAAGATAATATTTACTGTTTCAACGACAACATGACTAGACAAGATCAAATCAACGCTGGAAATTCAAACATCACTCAAGGTATTCCCTGTACCTTCAACCTCGCTGCTCAAGATGTTCCAAACATCTTTGCTTCTATGTTACTCTTCCTGACAGTTATGGGAATATCACATTTCCTAATCAGAGACCCTCCACTAGTTGGAGAAGACGCGGACCCTCAGCCTAGTAATATGGCGGGAGGGAACCAAGATATCCATGTCTATGACGACGTGAAGGTGGTCCGTAAGGATTGCAACTACTGTGGTAAGGTTGGTCACATGGCCAAAGACTGCCGCAAACTCAAACAAGAGAAAGCCAAAGGCAAGATTAAGACAAACATCGTCGAAGACACGGACTTAGATGATATGATTAAAGAATTCTCAGCAGTGGTTCTTGAAGCCAACCTCATTGAGAATCTGGTGTAATGGTGGCTAGATATGGGTGCTACCCATCATATATGTTCCAACAAAGATGTTTTTTTTTCACATATACACCAGTCACAGATAAGAAATTGTTCATGGGCAACAATTCTTTTTCAGAGCTGATGGGGGTAGAAAAAGTGACCCTAAAGATGACGCCCGGAAAAGAGCTAATTCTGAAGGAAGTGATACATGTCCCAGAAATTCGAAGAAACTTAATTTCTGGACCTTTGTTAGTAAATGCTGGTTTTATGCTAGTGTTAGAGGCTAACAAGTTTGTAATCACTAAGAATGGAATCTTTACAGGAAGGGCCTCGTCTGTGAAGGTCTCTTTAAATTTAACGTTGCACCTGTAATGCCTTCTGTTTCAACTAACAATAAAATTGAGTCTTCTACTTACTTGATTGAGTCATCTAATTTATGACATCATAGATTAGGACATGTTAACTATCAATCTATCCAAAGATTGGTAAAGCTGGAATTATTGTCGTCTATAGACATAAACCCTCAACATAAGTGTGAGGTGTGCGTAGAGGCAAAACTTTCCAAAAGTCCCTTTAGATCCATCGAAAGGGAAACCGCTCCTCTAGAACTTATACACATTGATATATGTGATTTAAAGTTCGCTCAAACTAGAGGGGGGAAGAAGTACTTTGTGACTTTCATAGATGATGACACAAGGTTTTGTTACCTTTACTTACTAAAAGTAAAGATGAAGCATTTGAAGCATTCAAACACTACAAAGCAGAATTTGAGAACCAACTAAGTGGACGGATTAAAACAATCCGTAGTGATAGAAGGGGAAAATATGTAGCCTTTTGAAGAATTCTGTACCCAATCAGGTATAGTTCATCAAACAACGACTCCTTACTCACCTCAATCAAACGGTGTGACTAAACGCAAGAACAGAACACTAAAGGAAATGATGAATGCTTTACTCATCAATTCAGGTCTTCCCCAACACCTGTGGGGAGAAGTTGTCCTTACCGCAAATAAGATTCTTAATAGAGTCCCACACAAAGGTAAGGACAAAACTCCAAATAAATTATGAAAAGGAAAGAAACCTACCTACAAGTATTTGAAGGTATGGGGTTGTCTGTCCAAGGTAAAAGTACCAATGCCAAAGCAGGTCAAAATTGGATCTAAGACTATATATTGCATATTCATCGAATATGCCAATAACAGTAGTGCTTATCGCTTCATAGTGCATAAATCGGATCATCCGGACATTTATGAAGGTACGATCATGGAATCAAGAAACGCATGGTTCTTTGAAGACACGTTTCCATACAAGGAAATCAACATAACCTCTCATAAACGAAGTTATGATCAAATCTCTGAGGATCTAGGGGTAGATGACTGCCTAGATCCGAACGGTTCAGATCTCGTAAATTCTAAAGTGGTTGATGATCAGGAATTTAGTATTCCGGATTATCAAGACCTGGAAGAATCAGAGATGGAACCAAGACGAAGCAAAAGGGCCCGGAAGGACAAGTCTTTCGGTCCTGACTATGAAGCTTATCTGGTTCAGGATGAACCACGGACAATCACTGAAGCATTGTCAACTCCAGATGCACCACTTTAGAAGGAAGCTATAGAAAGTGAATTAGAATCCATCATGCACAACCACACCTGTGAGTTGGCTGATCTTCCTCCAGAACACAAACCTTTGGGTTGTAAATGGATCCTCAAAAGGAATTTAAAAGCAGATGATTCTATCGACAAATATAAAGCTAGGTTGGTAGTCAAGGGTTATCTCCAAAAGGAGAGTCTTGACTACTTCGACACATATGCTCCAGTGTCTAGAATGACATCCATACGTATGTTCATAGCCATCGCCGTCTTGCGGGATCTTGAAATACATCAAATGGATGTCAAGACAGCCTTCCTGAATGGTGATTTGGAAGAAGAAATATATATGGATCAATCCGAAGGGTATGTGGTTCCAGGCCAAGAGACAAAAGTGTGTCGACTTGTAAAATCATTGTACGGGCTAAAACAAGCCCCTAAATAATGGCATGAGAAATTTGACAGTACCCTACTATCAAAAGGGTTTACCATTAATAAATGTGACAAATGTGTTTACATGAAAGGAAATGTCGATTCGTTTGTCATAATATGTCTTTATGTAGATGACTTGTTGATCACAAATAGCAGTCTGAGGACAATCCTTGAGACTAAGAACATATTGAAACAATGTTTCAACATGAAAGATATGGGGATCACAGATATCATATTAGGGATCAAGATATCTAAGATATCTAATGGACTGGTCTTGTCTCAATCTCACTACATCAAAGATGTGCTGAAGAAATTTGAGATGCTCGACAGTTCACTAGTAACGACACCATTGGATAAAAGTCAAAGGATTGACAAGCATCTTGGTGCACCCGTACGCTAGGAGCGATACACACAGATGATTGGGAGTCTGATGTATATCACAAACTGCACTCGACCTGATATCGCTCATACAGTCAATAAACTGGCTAGATTCACCCGTAATCCAAGTGAGGATCACTGGAAAGCACTGAATAGGGTACTACAGTTCCTGAAGTTCACGGAAAATTTCGGGTTGCACTATTCGAGATATTCAGCTGTACTAGAGGGGTACATTGATGCAAACTGGATATCTGATAGCGATGAAATACAGTCCACCAGCGGATATATTTTTACAATCAGAGGTGGAGCTGTGTCTTGAAAATCCTCTAGGCAAACCCTTATTGCCCGATCTACGATGGAGTCAGAATTTATCGCTTTGGACAAAGCGGGAGAAGAAGCTGAATGGCTTCCTGGTTTCTTAGAGGATGTCCCATGTTGGGATAAACCCGTGTCTTCTGTAATGATCCACTGCGACAATCAGTCGGCTCTAGGAAGAGCACGAAGTTCAATATACAACGACAAGTCTCGTCATATTCGACAGAGACATGAGTACGTTAGGCAACTGATCACCTCGGGTGTTATTTCCATTGATTACATAAAATCTAAGGAAAATATCGCAGATCCCTTGACGAAGGGAATACCCAGAGATCAGATGAACTGCCTGTCTAGGGGAATGGACTTTAAACCCAATCAATAAGAATCAATATAGTGGACACCCAACCTTACGGACTGGAGATTCCGGGGATAAGGTTCAATGGGAAAACTAAACTGTAATGGTTCAGATAAGCGCTTCGGTGGAAGCAAGAGCACTTCAGATAATGATTTCTTCTTAAGAAACATAATCCAAAGGCCATTCCCTTGATAGACAAAAAAGTGCTACCTATAGGGGTAAAGGATAAATTTCCAAAACCTTTAATGATCCTCCAAAGTTGAGGTTAGGTTGAGAAAACTTTTAATGGTTCCTAACGCTTGTATAGCTGGGTATTGCAGGATACCTTGTAGGAGACCACCTATTTAAGTGCGAGGACAGATCGCCTCAAATGAACACACTTAAGAAACCAAGGGTGTCCACGGCCCACGATGGACAAAACACTAGAAAGATTGAGTAGGAAAGATGTTGTGTTGGTATCATTGTCTTGGCATATACTAAACACTGACGGTTCAAGACATCACGTTCACCGCACAGTAAATATGTCCAATGGTATTCTACTATGAAAGGTTCAAAGCTACGGCTATCTCTCCAGATGCAACGTCGATCCGCCGGATGATTGCTAGAAAGGCATCATGTTGTGCGCCAAAATCTCTTCCATGAGGGGATTGTTGGAAATATTTATTAAACGTGAAATATAGTTAATCTTATTTAATTACGAATCGAACAATTGGGGCCCCGCACGTAGGAAACCATGTTTCCACACACGTGCACATATAGTGCCAAAGATCAGAATTTTCTTAAATGGAAGAGATATTGGTACGTATACGAATTGTTTGAAACGTAAGATAATAGACGGTTATTGGCCAAATGACGTTGGTATTTGAAAGGAAGAAATGTGTAAGAGATGAAAACGAATCAGGAAATTTGTCACGGGAAAAAGGGAGCACCGCGGTGCCACAAGGATAGAACCGCGGTGCTAGGTGGCACCGCGGTGCCTCCACCTTAGGATCGCGGTGCTAATTCCATTTTCGGTTCCAGTGACTTACTGGAATTTAGGCACCGCGGTGCCCTCCCGTAGGACCGCGGTGCCTCGACGTTTTTCAATAACGTAGTGGGCGAATTGAAACTGATTCTTGGGATGACTTTGGTGCAATTACTCTCCATTACTTGGCTAATGAATTCAGCCATTACTAGGCTGAATTAACCTCAATATCAATGATCATTACTTGACATTGATGGCCATTCATTTGGTGAATTGAGAAGACCAAATCATCTACCTATAAATTGATGCATTTGGCACAATTGCAAGACACGCTACACATTGACACTTAACTAATTCTCTTAAAATTGTCTTCCTCTCTAATAATCGAATACACTCAAAGATCTTTCTTATCAAGCGAACACTTGAGTACCTTTGCTCACTTGTTTGATTGTTGTTTTATCTTGGGAGATAAATTGCTAACACAACCGTTGAAAGGACATACGGGGGCAATATTATCTTAGATTGAAACTTCAATCGACTCAGCAAGACCTTTTACTTGTTTAATTTTCAGATTTCTTATTTACTTGTTGTTGTTGTTGCTTTTCCATTTTCTTGTAATTTTATATTAATATCCAACAAAGTGTACAATAAAAAATTATCGGGGTCCATTATCATGAAACCTTCCAACTGACGAAATATGTGTACTGTTATCGCGGACTATACTAGCCTATATATGATTTTGAGGTAGTAATACATTAGTGAATAGTATACTCAAAAGAGATCTAGCTATAACAATCAACTACCCTAATTGTGGTGACCGGTGAGGATCATGAGCTAGTGATTTTCGTACAAGTAATATTTGTCGATCTATTGTCACAATTCAATTTGTAAGCAAATTCAATCTAAAAGTATGTTATTTCTAAGACTTTAATTTTCATCCTCGATTGACATGTCTTTGTACTACTTTTTTATGATATCAACATAATGTATATGTATATATTATCTTTTTGCAATGTTATTTAAAGACACATAAATAAAGTTTTTACGAAACAGTGTGTCTGATCTTAATAAATATGTCTTTTGCTAATTGAAATATCGAAAGAAGATGAAATACATCATTACCTCCTTAAAGTATGATTCTTTTTTTCAAAAATACGCCTGAACTTTGCGGGATCCTATTACCCTGGACTAGTTTGAAATCGAATTATTGAACCCTTTTTGAGGTCACCTGATATAGAGAGTGACATACACTCATAGGGAGCGTGAACACACAAAAAAATCTATTAAAATTATTTTTATTAAATATATTTTATTACTTTTTTCCATTTACTTTTTCTCCATATTGTCCTGTTTCACCTGATGAGAAGCGGTTGAAGGTAGTGATGATAGGTGGGTATTATTTTGCGGATTTCGCACCGTATCCACTCTAGTTGGGGCAGTTATGGATATACATTTGGCGAATAGTAAGCGGGTATGGGTATAATTTGGCGGGTATTAAACGGACATGAATAGGTGGTGGATTTGCAGTTATACCCTCCTCCCTCGTTCCGCACCCAACCACCCGTCCGCCTTATACCCGCCAACTATAATTTTATTTGTACAACTTTATATTTATCTAAAGCCTAAATAATTTGGCACACATAATTTTAGCAGCTCATACCCAATAATAATTTTAGCCGCCAATAAACCCATAAGCCCGTAAGCCCAATAATAAGCAAAACTCTACTCACTTAGTCTGTTAGTCATTGCTTCCTTCAGCCTTCACGCTTTCCTTCAGCCTTCAAAACCCTCTCTCCCTCACACCTTCCCCTTCAGTCCTTCACGCCTCCCTGTCTCTTCCGTCTCTTCTCCCTCTCTCGTTCTCCGTCACACCTCCATCATCTACATCCCTCCGAGGCATAATAAAAGCACAATTCAGAAAACTTTGCAATATATTTGATCAATTTGCCCAATGTGTTGGACTGTTGGTCAAAACAGGGTGTACAAACAGACCGGAAATCGACGAACCGA
This sequence comes from Przewalskia tangutica, assembly GCA_029844215.1. Taxonomy (NCBI): domain Eukaryota; kingdom Viridiplantae; phylum Streptophyta; class Magnoliopsida; order Solanales; family Solanaceae; genus Przewalskia; species Przewalskia tangutica. Next base: position 111,508,130 of record CM056730.1, read on the forward strand.
CGAATGGACCGGACCAAACGACTCAGATTCCGGTCCGGTCCCCGGTCCTTCAAAATGAAGGATTCCGGTTTTCCGGTCCGGTCCGGTCCAAAACCGGAATTTTCCGGTCCGGACCTGAATGGACCGGAATCCAGCCCAATGTTTTTTAAATTTTTTTGTATTCTCCTAATTTATTCAGCCCAAAGGCCTTAAGCCCTTAACCGATTCTTCAGTCTTCACATCGCGATTTCTAACCCTATTTCCTCATTTCTTCACTGTCTGCCTTCTCTTCTTCCCATCACGATTTCCTCCATTACCGCCACTCCGCCACCCCGCCAGTCTGCCACTAATCCTCCACATCCTCCCCTACACATCTTGACATCCCATCTCGCCCGTCGACCATACCCGCCCCTGTCACTCACTGGGCCATCGCCCGCTTCTGCCACAAGGCCACCCCGACTCTTCCTGCGTCACCACTCGCCATCGACCATACAACTCCGCGATCGTTGTCCCGCCACAACGGACTCTTATTCTTGTAATGTAAGAAGCTTAATTATTTTACTCTATTTTGTGTGATTTGATGTTATTAATTAATGTAGTCTGTTACTCTGTTATCTGTAGACATGCACATGCTGCAAGTGACCAAGTGTAGCCTTGATATTTATTTTTGTCGAATATGAATGCAGTGTATTTTCGTCGAATCCGAATACAGTGTATTTTTGTCGAATCTGAAATTCTGAATATGTAATAGTCACTGTTGGTATGTCGAATCTGAAATTCTGAATATGAAATTCTGAAACTTGTGGCTCAGTATGTATATGACAGTCCACGACTATCAAAATATAGCCTAAGAGAACTCAAACCTAGCATTTCACAGTTTAGTTACATATATACAACAAGCTGTTTCCTCTGAGGTGTTGGTCTCATTCAATTCATTTGTTGAGTAACAGTTTGACTTAGCTTCAGCAGGGGCTACATAACATATATACTTGCTTAAGTATTATAAACCTCCTCTACTTTAATTTCATAGATGACCAAGTAGCACACTAAACAAGCAAAAGAGGTGCTCAATCATGAATAATCCATGAAGTACCAATTTGTTTACAACATACCAGTTCTGGTCCGGACATAACATATATTGTTCATGTTTATTGTAGATGGAAAGCTCTCAATCCAAAAGGGAATCTAGCTATTCTTCGGAAACTATACAAACACTATCGGAAGCGGAGATTGAGCAATTGCGCAAGTCCTTACCTCCGGATAAGAAGTTAAAAGAGGGAAGATTATATCAGTTTAGAACAAAAACTAAGAGGAAAGCCGCTTATTGGGACTATTACATCGACTACATTGAGGATGGGAAACTACGAGCTGAATGTAAGTTCTGTGATAAAACTTTTGCTGCTGATTCAAATGTTAATGGTGCAAAAAATGTTAAAAATCATTCGGAAAAATGTCTTGGTGTTCCTGCAAATAAAGATAAGGGTAAAAGAAAACAATCTGAATTATCTTTTGAGAAAGAAACCGACATCGACCGAAATTGAAGTATGGGATTGTTAACTTAAAAGATGTGAGGGAAGCTCTAGTTCATATGATCATTGTTGATGAGCTTCCATTTAAACATGTGGAAAAACCTGGCTTTAAATACTTAATGCAAGTTGCATGCCCTAGTTTTATCATTACATCTCGTGTTACCATTGCTCGTGATTGTTTGCAACTTTTTTATAGCGAAAAAGAAAAGTTGAAAGAGATGTTTAAGAGTTGTCAAAGAATTTCTGTGACCACTGATACTTGGACATCAATTCAAAGGATTAACTATATGTGTCTCACGGCTCACTTCATTGATAATGATTGGAAATTAGACAGCAAGTGTTTGTTGTCTTTTGATGTCCCCACTCGTTGGAACTCAACATACACCATGTTGGATACGGCTTTGAAATTTCAGCGTGTTTTTAGTGGGATATCTCTTCCATGTGGAGTGGATTTGAAGGACAATGAAAGGCCTCCTCAATGCGATGATTGGAAAAAAGTAGAGAGGTTGGTTCACTTTTTGAAGGGATTTTATACTTTGACTCGTCGTATCTCTGGTTCACTTTATGTGACAAGTAATAAAGGTTTATTTGAGATTGCCACAATGTATGACATGTTGAATAAATGGCAAAAAAGTTTGGATTCGGATTTTCAAAATATGGCAATTGCAATGAGAAAAAAGTTTGACAAATATTGGGGAAATATGGAGAAAATGAATATGTTTATTTATGTTGCCTCTATTCTTGATCCTCACTCTAAGATGTTAGTTTTTGAATTGACTCTAACCGATATATATGGAAAAGAAAAGGGAATGAAACTTTGCAATGAAGTGAAGGAGTTCACTTACAATTTATTTGATGAATATAGATTGTTGTATTCTTCTTGTTTTCCTCCAAGTGTGCTAAATGTAGATCCTATGTCAATTGATTTGGATGGCAATATAGAAGGGTGTGACGAATACATGAAAAATTTAAAAGATAGAGCAAAAAGATTAAAGGGGTCAAGTGGATATGTGATTAGTGAGTTGGATAGGTATATAAATGAACAACTAGGGGCGGAGGAAGAAGAAATGGATGCATTATCTTGGTGGAGTAGTAATGGACATCGTTATCCGATTCTTTCACGCATGGCACGTGACATACTAGCCATCCCATTATCCACCATTGCATCGGAATCTGCTTTTAGTGCGGGTGGTCGTCATCTAGATCCATTTCGGAGTTCTTTGACTCCTAAGGTAATGCCTCTTTATTTTAAAATTTATTCATTTCAACTTATAACTCTATTCCAATGTAACTTTAATGTATTATGTTGTAATTTTTTTAAAGATGGTTCAAGCTCTAATTTGCACTCAAGATTGGCTTAGAGCAAAGGGAGTGTCGATTGTAGATGTTGAAGAAAATTTGAAAGATTTGGAGAAAATTGAAAAAGGTAATGTTATTATTATAACTCTTCTAATTATTTTTTAAAACATGCATGAATTCTAATATTTGACATTATTTATCTATCTTTTTTCTTTATTGCTATGTCTAGATGTGCAATGTGATGATATGGATGATGACCGCCGCCGTCATTTTGTGGACCGCTGGTGTGATTGAAGCTTGGCCGCTTGTCGCCGGGCCGCCGCTGCTTGTCGCTTGCCGTTACCGGATCGGGCCGACCGCCGCCGCGCCGATCGCCGCCGCCGCTGCCGCCGTTACGCTTTCGGCCGCTGACTTGCTGCTTGCCGCTGTTTGCCGCCGCCGTTGGGCCGCTTGCCGCTTTCGCTTGCCGGACTGGGCCGACCGCCGCCGCTCTGGATCAGCTGTTGCCGCTGCCGCCTGGATCTTTGCCGCTTTCGCCGCTGGCCGATCGGCTGTCACGCCGCCTCTGGCTGGCCGGCCGCCGCACTGCAGCCGCAGTTCGCACACTGCACTTGTCTAGAAGTGCCCTTAAGTCCATGCAAGAATTAAGATCAGAAAATCAGGCTATACAAGCCAACACTAATGTAATTTTGATCTTTTAATTCATTTATTAGCAATGATAATGTAAATTAGTAAAATTAGTTTTGTAAAGAAGCATAGATAATGTAATTATGTAAAATAGTAAAATCAGTTTGGTAAAGAAGCATTGATAATGTAAAATTAGTAATATAACATATTAGAATTAAAAATTGCATTTAAAAAAAACAGGTCCAACCGGTCCAAAATCGACCGACCGAATTTTTCGGTCAGCACGACCGACCGAATATTCGGCCCCGCCCTCCCGTAAATTTTATGGATTCCGGTTCCGGTCCATTCCGGTTCCGGTCCGGTTCTGGACCGGTGAACACCCCTAGGTCAATGGCAATGCACCAACTCAACTTGCAAACGAAAGGCCAAAATGAATGAACGTGCTTCCGTTTAGTATTTGACGTTCACCACACAAATTAATTAATATTCTTTCCTTCAAAGCAATAGGGACTAGGGCTGTTAGCTATACTCTCGGTAATTATTCGAGAACCGAATCGATAAATCCGGATACGAGTACCAAAAAATTACCCGAATCAATAAGAAGTCGGACCGATAACCCGATAAAATATCCGGTAACACCTACCCTTGAGATTTGGAAAATTAATGGTTACGTAGTATATTTTAAGACCCCAAGAAAGAAATGGTCCTTAATGTTACATAAGATATCTTCCTGATTATTATTTTATTAGTAATAAGTAAAAAACAACCAAACCTTGTGGTTATCACTTTTTTTGGTAGAACAGAGATATTAGTCAATGATCACTGGATAAATGATATTAGCACACAATTGAAACGAAGATCCTATACTTCATTTGTTGGTAATACTAATTAATAGCTCAAGTAAGTCGATCTGTGGAAATACTTATCCTTAAGTTTATCCGGGGCGGATCCATTGTTTCGGCAAACGTACAAAGATTTCAAGACATATTAGATTTGAAACCAAAATTCTGAAAGTAATATGAATTGAGTGCTAAGAACATAAATGTTGAATCCATCAAAGTTAAAATTCTCAATCCGTCCCTGAATTTACCAAATTAGAGCTTGGCCGAGTTTGACGTAAGAGGTAAACTGGGAGTTTATTTAATTTTAAGCAACTCTAGACCATAAGAAGCATAGCAATGGACTGGAGGAATTATGTTGGTATAACATGTTGCATTTGCCTTGAATTCGTTTATATGGTGAAATTAGTTTCATTGAGGGAAGTTTGTTTTGTTCCATGACTGTACCTTCTGCTAATAATAAAGTATTTGTAGTTAAAATAATGGAGACAATAAGAAATAATGAAATGAATCTTCTCTTGGAATCCATAATTCTTTCTTAGGTTTTGGGGATGATGAGATGTCAATGAGTGTAGGCAAGGAATTTTTATAAAACATGGCATCATGTTTCAATGACTAATGACTAATGAGAAGTATCCCACATAGAATGCAGTTGGTATTGATATTGGAAGTTGGAACAGAACAAAGATTCTTCATTTCCCACATCGAATGCAGATCAAAAATATTAATGAGAAGTGCATAAATTATCCCACATCAAATGCAAGCAATGGCAGGAATATTAATGAGGGTTTTCTCATTTAGTCGAATGCAGAGAGAAGTGCATAAATTATCCCACATCAAATGCAAGCAATGAAGCGAACAGCTATATCCCTTATTTAATATCGGATCCAGCAATCAATTCTTAATGAGAAGTGCATAATATTAATGAGGGTTTTTTCATTTAGGGAAATCCTTATCAATTTTTAGTCATGAAAGCCTTGAATTTTCTTATGGGACCAAAAAAAATCTTATCAGTCTGGATCGAGAATTGGACCCGTAAGGTTTCGGTCCGACGTCCTAGGACTGAAACCTTAAGGTCTGGTCTCGGTCTTGGATTGTTAACCTTATCGGTCCGGTCCGGATATGTTGATATCCGGATCGGACTCGACTGGATTCGATCGAACCGATAATAGGGACCATTCCACCGCCATGCAAAATCTCATACACGTCAAGTTTTTCCGGAGTTAGTGCCGGTCCATCTATATGACTTATGAGTTTTTCCAGAGGTAGTGCCATGCAACATCGTATTAGATTTGAATACTAAATAATTAAAAGAAATATATTTTTCTCAGCATTTAAATATATAAAATTTATCAATTAAACATTAATAAAGCATAAAATACTAATTAATCTTAGCATTGTATTAAAAATAAATTTATATGGTGATTGGTGATGGTGATGATTAATGTTTGATAGTTGTGGGTGATTACTAATGTTGATATTTATGAGTGTTGACTGGTGATGGCGTGATGGCAAATGGTAACAGAATGGTGTAGGTGGGTCGATGGTCCGCAGGCCCACCGGATCGGATCGGGCGTGATCGGGATGGGCGGACCGACTAGCGGATGATACCGATCCCGGCCCCGATACCGCCCGGCAAGGTGGGTCGGGATGGGTCGGGACTGCCCAGCGTTTTTTTAATTTTTTCACTAAATTAAAATACTAAATTACTAACAAAGTAACATAGTCATATAGTGATAATCATAGACTCATATTATACTATTATAGTATTATAGTATTATACTCATATATATAATATATTTATAAAATATAAACTAAATAATTAAACAAAGACAAGAAGAGTGTAAAAAAAAACATCTCAAGGCTGTTTTTGTGCCTCTTATATTATTAATTATTGCATTGAAATATACAAGATTCAGAATTATAATATTGTAGTGTACTGTTGTTGAAAAAAAATGCAAAAGACATAGAAAAATTAAAAAATTGCAATGAAATAAATTACCAATTTGAAAATACTTTTTCTAGTTTCTTTATAATTTCGTGTGGTTCTTCGGTTGGAATTGGTATATCTTGATCAAATTGTTCCACGTCGCTACTCATGCCTTCAGATAAAATGTCATTGTAGTTTTCGTCTTCTTCTTCGTTAATCTCCGTTGATCAGACTCCTTCGCTCCGCTCGTATCTAATCTCTGAATAGTACCGCCATCTCCAAGCTGTCTCCGGCTAATGAGTGTCTGTGCTCTCCTATTTGAAATCTGTCTGCAGAAAAAACGCTTTCGGAAATGTCTTCTCATTCTGCATCCAATATTTCAGCAAGTCTTCCTTTCCGTCTTCATTGACAACTGCTTGGTAAAGTAAAGTACCCTGCAAAACAAAAACATCGAACTCGCTAATTTGGTTAGCAGTGCTACCACCGCACATTCTATTTCTGAGGCTTTCAATACTAGCCGCAGAAACAACATGTCTTTTTTGAGGCTGTGTTGAAGTAGAAGAAGATGGTACGAAAGCCGGTTGGTTACTAGCACTTTCTTGCTGGTAATGTCGATATACTTTTTTGCATTCATCTTTTACGCTATTCAACACTTCTTCTAGCGTTTGTTCAATAGGTGGTTCAACATTTAAATTTTTGGGAGTTGGAAGTGGTAGTACATCCATACAGTTATAAATATTTTCAATAAGACTTTTACAACCCTCTACTTTAATAGTCGGGTTTAATACAACACCAATAATATAAATAGGGGGAATAGGAATAAAATATTTCTTTAATTTCATAAACATTTTTTTAATAGATGCCTTATAAGCATGTTTTTTCATATATTCTTTAAGAAGTAAAAATATTATAGCTATATAATACAACATAGTTGAAATAGTAGGATAATATAAAGTAGAAAATTCTTTTGTTGCTCGTTGAAAATTCTCTAGAAATACAATAAGTTCTTTAATTTTGCCCCAATCATTATCCACAATCATATCATTTGGATTTTGATTATGGGCGTTAAAAAATAAAGTGATAGGTTTTCTATAGTCATAAGCAACAACTAGTTGGTCATATAAAGAATTCCACCTAGTTGGTACTTCTTCGGGAATTTTTCTGTAAGATAGTCCACAATCGTGACAAGTTTTTTTTATATTCTTTTCTCTGTTGAATTCTATTATTTTTAAAAATAAAGTTTATAGCAAATTGTGTTTTTTCAAGAATATCTTAAAAAAGTGAAAGACCATCTTTTACAACTAAGTTATAAATATGACACGCACATTTGATATGAAAATGTTTTGGAAAAGACGGAGTTAAAACTTCTTTTAAAATATAAATAGCAGCATTGTTAGAAGATGCATTATCTAATGTAATACTCATAACTTTATCAGTTATTCCGTAATAATCGCAGACTGAATAAATATTTTCTGAAATAAACTCACTAGTGTGCCTACTATCTATATATCTATATGCTAAAATACGTTTTTGCATAGACCATTTATAATCTATCCAATGACAGGTTACCGTTAAATAATCATGGTCGATGTGTAATCGAGAGAGGTTGAAAATTGAAACTTTGCTCGATAGATTAATCCTCAAGCTAGTTGTCAACTTCACTCTCAATTTTCAAATTAATAAATAGAGTGAATATGTAGTAGACAATGTTGTATAGAAATTAGAGAAAATGTAGGAAGATTTGTGAGAAATAAGAAGAGAAAATGAGGTATTTATAGTTGGAAAATTGAGTTAAAGTGTAAATATAATAACTTAGGGGTTAAAAATAAATATAAAGGGGGTAGGGGGGATTGGGGGAGTGGGGGAAGCAAAAAATGGCCGTTGTCTAACGGCCAAAATGTAAAATGACCGTTAGACAACGACTATTTTTGGCAATTGGCGGGACTTGGGCGGGATCGGGGCGGGATCGGGTCGGGACCAGGCCGGGACCATACCATGTCCCATCCCGGTTCGAGCCCCGCCCGCTTTTACACGGTCGACAGTGGTCGGCCTGCCTGACCGGACGGGTCGGATCGGTCCGCCACCGCCACTCTAGTTGTAGGTAGTAGCTCGTGGCTATAGTAACCGACGGTAGTGCTTAATTAGTAATGGTGATGGTGACTAATAATTATGAAGAATGATGGTGATGGCAACTGATAGTGATAGTTAGCAATATATGGCGATGGGTGATAATGATTAGGATTGATGGTGGTTGCGGACTTGCGATAATGATGGTTAGTAGTGATGATTGTAAGTGATTATAACGGTTGCATATGGTGACTGGTAGAGATGATGGTTATGGACATGTGATTAAGGATAGTAGTTGTGGGTAGTGGATCAGGGTACCTTTCATTAATGGACGTCAACCTTTCTCTATCGTCAATTGATCGCTCTGTGGTCTCTTTCATCTCGGAATACGATATCACATCCTCATTTATTAAGTTATTATTTTTATCATCCCGGTGTTAAAGAAGGCATGCAGATTTAAAGTATTGATTTAAACAGAAATGAAATGAACAGCTCTATGAGGCCTCCTCTCACGAGAAGAGGGCTAAGGCCGAGGTACTCTTCTCTTGTCTCTTGTTAAAAAAACTACAACCTCAGCCCCTGCTATGTCCTTCTTTTGAAAAACGGATGAAACTGAAGAATTGCTCCGAAGGCTTTCAAACCAAGACTGAGAAAGCTCAATCAATAAAGAATATTTTAGTGGAATTGCTTAACTTACTCCCCCATTTAATAACTATTCCATCTTGAGCAAGAGGACGGTAGAAACATTGATACAAGAATGATAGTCCGAACCACCTATAGTACATTCGAATAGAGTGGGGTTCTCCAGCCCCCAGTTGCCTCAAAATAAGGGGTTATATATGATTTTACATTAATAGACAACTTTACATATTTTTTTATCGAAAAAACCTTCAACATGCCCCAACTCCCTATATTATCAAATAGAAGAGTCAAATATAAGAAATGTTGAAAAAGATTCCCTACCTACCCTATGTATTCGAGGGAGAGGCTGGAACCGAAAAAGATCAAATTCCACACATATGAGACATGCAGAAGTGAAGTCAATGGATTCCTCTTCCTCTCGGCATTCAAATCCGATGCCATAGATGGGCTTGTTCCTGCTTCCGTGCCTGGTCAGGGAGAGCATGAGAGTAGACTGTGATGGAGGGCAACGAGGGTGATCAACATCAATAAAAATGGATAGAGCGGTCACGAAATGTCTTCTTTGCATAAATTCTCAAATTAATATAGCATTTTAACAATATTAAAGTGTGTTATAAGTCTAATCATCCAATTCTATTTAGACCTATTGAGTAATTATAAAAGGAAAAAAATGAACACATTTAATAATATAAATCTAAATAATTAAAACTAAAATTTTAAAAACAAACACACTTTATGACTTTAAAAAGCCCGCGCTACGGCATACAAGTTTTTAGACATAATTTAATAACCAAGGAAGCATTGCACATTTATGTAATACTCCTGTTTATTGATTAATTGGCAAATTCCTAACCTTTAAAAATATGTGGCATTGCATGTGCAATGCTGATAAGTGAACAAGATCTTTAGGCACCTTTCCTCTCTTTTCATTCACATACTAGTTATCTATCTAGCATATATTAAAAAATTATTTTAAAATGTTTATTTGAATTTTTTGAAATTTTTACTTATAAAACTTTAAATTTTTCAAAGTAAAATATTTAAACAAATTTGAAATTTCAAAAATCACAACTTCGAAAACTCAAATTTTAAAGTTAAATGGAATATGACAAGTTGACAACAAACGACTATAGATGTTTGTACAGGGATAATTACATAACTAATGGTATAATTATTGATCAATTCCCCTGCCATACAAAAGTGAAAGAAATTAGGTTGTACTTCTAAGCAAAACATGACCCAAACTTCAAACTTTTATTCTCTCATACTAGTAGTAATTCTCTAATTTTAAACCAAACAAGGATTATTCTTTCTTGAGCCCTAAAACTACCCAAAAAAAACCTGTTTCTTTTGCTGCTAAACATTCTAAATCATCATAGCTATCTTAGCTCTATACTTCCCAAAGTCTCCCCTATCCAGAAGGACCAGAAGTCCAGAACTAATAAACAAAATCTGCCCTGCTTCTTACATTCTGTAAATTCATTCTTCGACAATCATTTATCAGTCAGTAAGTCCAATCATGCGGAAGGAGGAGCTCTTGTGACATTGATGCCCGCTGTGAGTAAGTATTTTCCGTTCTCACATTACGTCCCTGTTGAGTCGTCGCTGCCATATTATTCGGATATTTCAAACCACTGCCGCTCCCAACGTTATAACATCTGGCTTGTACCTGATTCTGCTGCCTAATATCCATAGCTCCTAAATTCAAGTTCAAGGCCTGGACCACTCTGTCTGGCAATAAAACTGTCGAATACCCTGCTAATTTCCAAACAAAAATATTGCATATACATCAGCATAACAGAACAAAGCAAAAACACAAAAGGTGTCATACATCAGTGAATAAATGAAGGAAATCAGAATCAAAACGAAAAAGGAATGGAATATGAAATCTGGGTCAAACAGATTAGCTGGGTACTAATTTGAATCTTTCTTTGTTGTTTACATCCACCCAAAAACACATAGACCAATTGAAAAGCATCCATATGACTAGGCGCTGACAATAAAGAACAGTCCAAAACTAGGGTCATCTTCCATTATCAGCCGCATTAGACCATCATTAACAAACATTAAAAAATTAATTAAGACCAACTCTTCCCCATTAAGGGTGTGTTTTGGAACGGAGGAAAAACATTTTTAAAATGTTGTTTAATTTTTTCATGTTTGGTTGGTCAAAATATTTTAAGTTTTTTTTAAGGAAAATGGCTTGTAAGTGGAGAAAACAAGTTTCATAAATGATGTTTCAAGTTAATTGTCTCCTTCCACCCACCTAACTCTTGACCATTCCACCCCAAACTCACACTCCACACCCCACCCTTATAGTTTTTTGCTAGATTATATATAAATGCTAAGGACAGTCCGGTGCGCTAATCTTTTGCTATGCACGTTCAGGAAATGACCGGACCACAACCGTGACCTCCTGGTCATATAGAGGTAACTATACTAGTTACTCCAAGACTCTCTTTTTACATATAAATGCTCGAGGGATAATATTTTATTGCTTACTTACAAAATAAGAAAATCACTTGTTTTTCAAAAAAATAGTTTCCTTTGTACCAAACACACCCTAAGTAAATGTTTTAAAAATTCAAGCCTACATTCATACAGTAAAACCAAGTGGTAATACACATAACCATTTCAGTAATCAATCACATAATTTAATTAAATATCTACTGATGACACCAAAAGAGGGGAAAAAAGGTACCTGGCTTCTTTCGACTTTCAGTATGTGTTGTCCCAATTCTTCTAGGCAGGAAAACACCAGTTCCAGCACACTCCCTTTTAGGACCTTGATTTCCTAGAAAAACAGCACGCATGCCTGACCCAGAAATTGAAGAATTCATAGGCCTAGCAACTCCATTTTGGGCTCTGTTATGACCCATTGGGTACTGCCCAAATCCACCTTTACCCGACCCGAATACTACTTGTAATTCTTGCTTCATTATTTGTTGTTGTTTCAATCGCTCAAACTACATTCCATGGAAGCAAATATATAAATCAAAAGGAAAGAACAACATTAATATTCACTTTGTTAATTTATATAGCACATCTTCTTTTTTAGTTCGACTAAACAAAATTAACATATTTTCTTATTTGATAATAATTTAATTTTAAGTTTTAGCTAAGCAGTTTAATGAAATTATCTATAAACACATAAATATAATCACAAAATTCAAAACTTTATTTTTAAAATTTCGTGTCCAGTCAAACTATGTCATATAAATTGAAAAGAAAGAAATATTTAATTACAGAATATTACAGCTTACTTGAGCTACTTGCAACTGCCGGTAAGAGAGCGAGGGATGATATGAATTCAATGACCCGAAATTTTTATTAGAGTTTTTTGGGCCTAAAGGGACTGTACTAGTTTTGTTCTGATAAACTCCGGCAGCGTCCTCCATCATTCTAATCCTTGCGACTTCGCCGGCAGCGGGATAAAATTTATCAAAAACGCCGTCGTTTTGGTTCACCGGCGGCGGAGAAGAGGCCTTTGAAGGGCAGTTTAACGTCGACTGAGGCGAACCGGACAAACTCCAACCCTAAAAAGACCAAAACTTCAAACCTCAATCAACCAAAAACATAAAAGGGACAGCCCAGTCTACGTTAGCAGGGTCCGAGGAAGAACTGCACCAAAAAATGTGATGTAAATAGCCCAACCTAATACAAGCATGAGTCACGGCTCAAACCCGTGACTATAGGTGAGATAATCTTACCTCCTCTTCTAACCAAAAACACACCGTAACAAAAAAAAGATCCAAAAATTTAAAAATTACCTTTGTGTTTGCATAGCCAAAACCAGAGTCCAGAAGTGTAGAGTGAACCATTTTATGAGATAACCCAGTGATATATTCTTCATCACTCTCTGTATCCACTGACCCGATCACAGACTCAACGGGCGAACTGAGATCCGAGTGAGGTCCAAACGGGTTAAACCCGGGTCCATAATCACGTCCAAGATACTTTCCTCCGTCTCCAATAGAGTTAATCTTGAAGTCCATGAGATGGTCATCATCAGTAAGAAACTGTGAAGGAAGCCAAAACTCACAATCATCCAACTTATAATTCGCCATCTCAACAATACAAAGATTTAATAAAGAATCACATAAATTTGATGGGTTTATTAAAGAGCTTTAATGTTGCTACTTCTTTAAGGTAGCCACAACAGAGATGTAAAGAGAATCTAATGGAGTCAGAGCAAGTTAATATTTATAATGAAAGTGCAAGAGAGAGCCATTTTTATATCCACTTGCTGTGTGTCAGTAATAAGTGCCAACAAGCAAATACTCTATCTACTACTGTATTAAATACGCCCCATTGCATTTTTTGTGTGTGTACGTATTGAATAGGCATGAAATTGACAATATTACTTATTTGATTGTTTTTGTTTCACACTCATATTCAGTAATCGTTTGGAACTAAACTAATTCACTATAGTTAAATTATGAATTAAGATGAAAATGTGTATTAATTATTTATAATTTAGTAATTAAAGTGTATGTAAAAATATATGTCATATATTCATTTTATTAGTACAAACATTGAATGCGAATAAATTTTATTGTAGCATACTACTTCCACCACAATCTTTAGTAGTTACAATATTTCATTTAGTTATCCGAAGCCCTAGACCAGTTGGTCTTGAAGACAGAGGGTATCTTCATTGGGTGGTGTATGAGAGCTTGGTCACAAGTTCGAAACTCCAGGGTAACGCCTGGTCTGCCTTCGCCTCTTGGGGGAGTCTGTCACACCTGGCTTGCCAAGTGTGGTTTAACTGGCTGACGTGGTTTGCAGACTATTGCGTCAGTCCGGGGTTTACCCTGTGCGCACTCGAAAGAGCAGCGGCGGCGGGTTCATTCGTCAAAAAAAAAAAAAATTGATTTAGTTATGAGGAAAAATTTAAAAATTACAATAGTTAAAAAGTATATTTGGCAAAAGGATGTTATATCAATCTTTAAAGTGTGAATAATTAAATGAATTGAGTTATTATCAGCTCATATATTTAATTTGTGTATAATGAAGATTATATACATGAACATTGTATACAAAGAGCATAATGTAAGTTACAAGTAGTACAAAGATTAATGATCCATCCGTTCATAGTAGGTGTTACGTATTACATTTCACATTTATGCACCTTAGCTCAATGTGTATAAAAATGGAAAAGATATTAAACATATATGTATGGTGTATTTTAGTTCACACCTATTGTTGGTTAGAATTAGATTGTCCATATTAGTTGAAAGACATTAATTATTTGTCTTTTCTATAATTCTGGACAATTTTCCACTTATGAAATATGAGAATTTTGAAATAAAGGTCAATTATATATATTCAAATGTTAAAAGATAGTACTCCCTCCCTCAAATTATTTTCATTTGTTTGAGTTTTATACGCCAAAAATATTATTCAGGAGGGCATGATTGATTTTATATCTAAGTTATAATATCTCATCATTAAATATTTACTATATTTATGTGTCATCTTCATTAATGATAAAATTTTACTAAAGTTAAAATAGAAAAGAAATAATTAATTGTGTCTTGAACTTCTAAAATGTTAAATAATTTGACACAACTATTTTTAATAACCACGACAAATAATTTGAGACGAGGGGAGTATGTAAGTTTAGTTATTCAGTATTTAAGTTTAAATACAAATATCTTAAACACAGGGCCGTCTCAAACATTTTGGAGGGTCTGTTCTAATTCGTAAAAGTGTGTCCTTAATTGGACTAAGACCTGCGAATTATGAGTCTTTACAATAAATTATGTCTAATACTACTTAGTGTCGGTTTGATATGACTTTTTTAAAGGCCAAAATCACTTTTGGAGAGCCAAACGCACTTTTGGAGAGCCAAAAACACTTTTGGCCTTTAATTGAAGTTTGGTTGACAAATCTAAAAGTGTTTTTGGGTTCCAAAAGTGCTTTTGAAAGAAGGGTTCAAACCAAGGGTTAGAGGCACCTGGTCCACCAACAACCCCAAGAAGGAGGGCATCTCACCTTGATCTCAGTGAATGCTAGTCACAAAAGCAGTTAATGGAATTAGCCAACCCAAAATTTGGGCTTCTTGAGTAGAGCCTATTTTGGCTTTTGGCTCTACTTGTTAATATCATAATTTTTTTTTTATTCACAACCAAACACCTAATAAATTTTTGATAAAAACTCTACTTGAAAAAATTCTACTCCTGAAAGCTCTTTTTAATAAGTTGTACCAAACGGGCCCTAAGTGTCCGTTTGGTTGGGCTTTTGGAAAGCCAAAAACATTTTTGGCCTTTTTTTGGAGTGTTTGGTGCAAATCGAAAAAGTGTTTTTGACTTTCCAAAACACTTTTGGCTTCTATTTCCAAAAGCTCAAATTTTGGGCTTTTGGAAGTAGTGGCAAAATCTCTTTTGATTTTGCCCTTTTTTAAGCCAAAAACACATTTTTATTGACAACCAAACACCTAACAACCTTTTGATGAAAAATTCTACTCCTAAAAACTCTACTTCTAAAAGTTCGTTTAATAAGCTGTACCAAACGGGCCCTTAATAAAAAATGAAAAAGGGGCCCTAAAAAATTTCATTTTTCGGGGGCCCTGTGCGGTAGCACACCTCGCATGGATCTAAAGACGACCCTGCTTAAACAAAAACATAAGTATGTAGTACAATTATTACTCCTACAAGCACGCATCAAATGCTAGAGATCGTACACGGAGATGTAGAAAATGACTATTAACTTGCGTTTGTTAGTGCAAAAACATTTCTAAAACAATCATTCCTTTTCTTCTACAAATAATAATATACTCCTTTTATCCGCAAGGGTAGTCAAGTTGGTGGAGTAGAAGAGCGCGGGATCGAAAGGTCACGAGTTCGATTCCCCCTGCCAACACTTTCTTGGTTGAATCTATCACACATGGCTTGTCAAGTGTGGTTTACCTGACTGACGTGGTCTGCAGACTATTGCGTCAGTCCGAGGATTTACCCAATGCACACTTATAAAAAAAATAGCGGCCGCGAGTTCCCCGTCTTTAAAAAAATATATATATACTCCTTTCGTCTTAAAAGAATTCAATCACTATGATCAATATCATCTAGTTTGTCGGTGCATTTTGACATGGATTCGTTAATTTTTTGAATTAATTTTATATATTGAGTATGTATAAAAAGTACTATAGAGTGACTCTATTGGAGTCATATATTTATTTTTAAAATCATAGTCGAAGTTATATGAATCACTAAATAATAAATAGTGACATATAAAATGGTAGTATCATATTTGTACTGTTCAATCGTGCACTTAAAATATAGTGTTCTCCTTTTTCTTTTTTAACAAAATTGATATACACTGAGGTGGTGTTTGTCCAAGTTTTTCAGAAACACTTTTTTGGCCAAACATCCTCTTTCCAGAAGTAGAAACACTTTTTCCAGAAGTCAAAAAGTGTTTCTAGATGGAAAGAGAAGCAACAACATTTACCATTTTCTTTTCACAAAATTCCTTGCCCTTTTTGCTCATTCATTGAATTTTTTTGGACTCATTTACAATTTTCTTTTCACAAAATTCCTTTTAATCTCATATAATATCCCCATATAAAATAGAAATTTGGGAATAGGGATATGGTGGGCGTAGGGCGAGGGTAAGAAAAAAATCATTTTTTATAAAAGTAACAAAAAATATGAAATAGAAATTTGAGGATGGGTAGGGCAATGAGGTGAGGTGGGGTGGTAGGGGGTAGGGCAGGGGGTAAGAAAAAAATTCATTTTTTTTTATAAAAGTAACAAAAAATATGAAATAGAAATTTGAGGATGGGTAGGGTAATGAGGTGGGGGGTAAGAAAAAAA
Source organism: Przewalskia tangutica (assembly GCA_029844215.1). Lineage (NCBI taxonomy): Eukaryota > Viridiplantae > Streptophyta > Magnoliopsida > Solanales > Solanaceae > Przewalskia > Przewalskia tangutica. Next base: position 111,524,856 of record CM056730.1, read on the forward strand.
TTCATATTTTTTATTTTTTTTTTATAAAAGTACCAAAAAATATGAAATAGAAATTTGAGGATGAGTAGGACAATGGGGATGGGGTGGGTAGGGGGGTAAGAAAAAATTCATATATTTTTTTTTTTTTATAAAAGTAACAAAAAATATGAAATAGAAATTTGAGGATTGGGTAGGGCATTGGGGTGGGATGGGGGTTAGGACGGGGTAAGAAAAAAATTCATATTTTTTAATATTTTTTTATAAAAATAACAAAAAATATGAAATAGAAATTTTACGGTGAGGTAGGGCAATGGCGTGGGGGGTAGGGTAGGGCGGGGGTAAGAAAACATTTCATATTTTCAATCATTTTTATAAAAATAACAAAAAAATATGAAATAGATATTTGAGGATGGGGTGGGGTGGGGTGGGGGGTAGGGCGGGGTAGGGGGGGAACTTCATATTTTTTATAATAGTAAATAATAATATGAGATGGGGTAGGTATGGGTAGGGCGGAGATAGATTTGGACATATTTGAGTCATTGACTATCATATTGTCGTTACATTTCTTATGTACAATATAATATTATTTTTTATTAAATGTTGCAATTAAATATATTTTTTTATTAAATTGTAAAAATATACTAATTTTTAGAAACATATGATAGAAAAGAATATTTTAAATAGTTTTAAATCTATTTAAAAGAATATTCTAGTAAATTTGCATAAATGTTGGTCAAACAGGAAACTGTTTCTGTTTCTCAGAAGCACTTCTATAAACCAAACACCCTAATTAATTCTCCAGAAACAGTTTCTGTAGAACTACTTCTGAGAAACAAAAACACTTTTCCAGAAGTTTGGCCAAACAAACCTTAATCAAATCAAACACTAGTCATTTGCACAAAGCAGTAGAAAGCCTTATTTGAAAACCTAAACACGCCAAGAAACTTCATGAAAAAAATGATAAAGCTAGTGTAGCTTATCTATGACTACAAGTACTTGCGACTCCATTTATATATAAAAGCTACATTATTCAGGTAATGCTTTCTATGTCAGTTATCCTCGCAAATTGTAATCACATTCAAATGAGTTGTTTTTTTTATAGTCTAGATTTTCAGGTTTGCGTCTGACTACTTCATTGGTATTATCCAGACGTCCTGAAGGTAATATGTAATGACCTGTCTGGTCGTTTAACACTTTAAACTACGAAAAAGAATTATGACATTGAGAATACGAGGCTTTATGAAATTCTCGGGAATTAAAAGAAACGAGAGTTAAGATTAAAAGAAGTGGGAGTAAGATTTAATTACTTGGAGGATTGATTTAATTTAAGTAGACAATGATAAACTAAAATGTAGTATTTTAGGGACCTAAGTGTAACAGAAAAATTAAGATTTTGTTTTAATTAACCTAAACTCTTTCTTTCTTTTTAATGGAAATAAGAAAAAAAAATTACTAGGTAGAAGAGAGGGAGACGTGCGCAGCCAGCAAGGAGGAGAAGGAAGGAGAGAAAAAAGAAAGAAGAGAAAGAAACTCTAGTAACTAGAAGACAAGGAGGAAGCGCTCAATTAAATTCAGGTTATATTCTATATTACATGGTTGAGTTAATCTATTCGTGATCCTTATAATAACGTGTTATGGAATGAAATCAGATTTCAAAGAGGTCATTACACGAAAATTCCACAATCCACTTGAATAGAGAAACTTGAGGGATGTAACATGGCATAATGATTATTGTAGCACATTAAATGTGGAAACTGTATAAATCCGTAAAGAATATAAAAGTATGGGCTGAACGAGGTTGTATATTACTCTGTTTACGTCAGTTTGATATCTTACGGAGATAAATCCGACTTATGGTTTGAAAGTTATGACTGTTTATAGTTTCTACCTCATTTTACCGAAACTCAGACGACACAGCATATAAAACGTGAAAACTGTACAAATCCGTAAGGAATATGAAAATATGGGCGGAATGAAAGTTGTAGATTACTCTGTTCCCGTCAGTTTGATATCTTACGAAGATAAATCCGACTAATGGTTTGAAAGTTATGACTATTTGAAGTTTCTGCCTTGTTTTACAAAAATTCTGGTGACACAGATTTCATAGGTTGTTTCTTTCGTAAATTTTCACCAACTACACTAAGTAATGTCATATGGGATTCGGTATAATAATAGATCCTAGTGTTGTCTTCGATGTGGTACAATAAACACCTGATTTGGAGTTACGAATTTAATGCTATATCATTTATAAGCGGGAGATACGAGAAAGTTGAAAGAAATGAATGTTATTTGAAATTCCTGAAGTTATGCTAATAATTTTATATGTGTAGGGCTGTAGTCATACAATTGAAATGGTAAAAATATGGTTAATATAAATATAGCAGCAATATAGGTGTCCTTAGATTCGTATTATAACATAGTTCGCATATTTTCTAAATTTTAAGCGTTCAGATGCTCTACACAAGGGAAAGGCATTAGCTTGATTGTTCGTGGCACCCGCTCGACATTGAGGTAGGTTACGGTTTACTTTAGTTAGACTCCGATTAGAGAATCGTATGTAGTCGTAGGAAATGACGAGGATAACATGATAGGCCTTCGGGCAGGAAGTGAAGATGAAATTACTATTACGTTGGTTCCGTCAGCTGTTATGTGGGCTTGTCGCCATATGTGTTATTTTCTATGATTATCACATGATTTGACTTGTACTTGTTGATTGTATATTGGTGACACGTGTTGAGACTTGATATCATGCCTGACATACTTTCCATATTATTTTTTATGATGGGGAGGTGATAGACTGAGAGTGAGTGATAGCCTCCGAGGTTTCTGCCGGAGAGCGGGAGTGATAGCCTCCGAGGTTTCTGCCGGAGAGCGGGAGTGATTGCCTCCGGGGTTTCTGCCGGAGAGCGGGAGTGATTGCCTCCGAGGTTTCTGCCGGAGAGCGGGAGTGATAGCCTCCGAAGTTTCTGCCGGAGAGCGGGAGTGAGAGATGTGACATTGCATTGCATTGCATTCATCCACTCATATTTTGACTGATCATTTGGTGAATTATGTCTGTCTTCGTTGATTTCATGATTTCTTTACGCTTTACTTGTATATGATACATGATCATGCCTGATTGTTCTATGTGCTACTTGTTGGTTTCAACTTCTTCATGCGTTATCTAATCACTGTCGGCCTATTATGCTTATCAGTACTAGTGTTGTATTGATACTACTCTTGCTTCACTTTTGCTGAGTGCAGAGTACGATCCAGGTTCCAGCTCTACACCATGTGGCTGATTCGCGAGGTGGACATCTTCTAGTCATTCAGGGTGACCTACTTGGTCGTCCGTGGCCCCTGAAGGGCTTCTTAGTTAATTCCATTTTTCTTTGGGTATTGACAGACAATATGTAGCCTTCGGGCATTCTTTCAGACTTCTATTTTTCAGACTTGTTAGTGCTCTTATACCCTTTTGACCAATTTTTGGGAAATTAAGTGGTTAAGACTTATAATTTCTTTTTCCTTATTTATTTTTCCGCCGATTTACCTTGTTAATGAGAACGTGGTTCGCCTACTCGGGGGAATAGGGTAGGTGCCATCACGACTCGGGAGTTGGGTCGCGACAAAGTTGGTATCAGAATTTCTAGGTTAATCGGTCTAATGAGTACAAGAGCAATGTCTAGTAGAGTCTTGCGGATTGATACGTAGACGTCCGTACCCATGCTCGAGAGGCTATAAGACATTTAGGAAACATTCCACTTCTTTTCTTCTTTCGTGCTAGTTCAATCTGATTGGTATCTGATTCATTCTTTTCGTGTGAGATTGTTCAGATTGGTATCTTAAACTCATTTCTATGTTCTCTCACATGTGGTAGGACTCTTTATGTGATTCATATAAAGTATTTTCTCTCTATCCTATAGGTTGAGGCGTACTGACGAGAATCCAAATAGTGTATGTTTGAGGACAAAATAGTCATAATGGTAAAATATTTTTTTGATGAGAGCATGAGGTGTGCTTAGTTGGTATTGCGAGGGAGAATGAATGACAAAGTTGAGTGTCGGCAAGGTAGGATTGTGTGTATGATAAGTAAGGATTGCCTTACAAATTATGTATCAGGACAGTGATGTATCAGGATATTACATTGGTAATAATTGACTTGCTGGAATCGCGAGGGTTGGTCGGTACTTTTGGTGGAAAGAACTCGTGAAGGATTGTACTTATCATACGATAGACTTGGAAGGGTATTTATTTTAAAGGTTAGAGTGGTGTAAGGAAAACTTCCAGATGCTTAAGGTTGTGGTTTTCTACTATTTTTGTGTGTGAAGGGTATAACTATTCTACAAGAGTAATGATATTTTGATGCACCCCTCGCGTGGGGTTGGGAAATTTCTGATTGTTAATGGTAGAAGTGATTGGGAATGGAAAATGAAAAATTGAAGAATTAAGATGAGGGCATGTTTGGATTCGAATTGGAAATATTAAGGTACCTCTTTTCCTCCAGCCCTACCGCGCTATTTTTTCTGCGGCTCCCTCTCTGCTTCTAGTTCGTGATTTGCCTGGGATTTCAAGATTGTGAGTCTGTTCATGAGAAAAACTAACAAACTTTCTAAAGTTGTCACGACCCGACCCGCCGGGCCGCGATTAACGTCCTAATTGGACGTCATTACTGACCTGTCACTCTTAATCCATTTAATACAGATGTCTACATAAATTTGAAGACAACGCTTTTACAACATATCCCTAAAACGGGCTGGCCGACAAGGCCGCAAAACAACAAAACAATACCATAATAGGCTAGCCGATCAGCCGCCACCAACCACATCACGCACACAAAGGCATAAATCAAAACACGCATGGCCGTGAGGTCGCTACTAGATAACGACATCAAACCCAAAATAAAGTACAAACATCCAACCCACAACTGTCTACAGACCTCTAAGAGTGTAATACTGACATATGACGGGACAGGACCCCGTCGTGCCCAAAATATACATAAGTCTAAAAGAGATTCTGTACCAAAACGACAAGCTCTGGGTCAGGGAGCTTCCCCAACAGCTAAGTAGGAACCTAGATCGGAGGGTCACCAAACTGAACACCTGTACCTGCGGGCATGAACGCAGCCCCCCGAGGAAAGGGGAGTCAGTACGAAATAATGTACTGAGTATGTAAAACATGAAATACTGAAAATGAGACCATAACTGTACCAAGTAAAATAGAGAGTCAACTGTGTCTATAAAAATGAGAGTCATGTCAGAACCCATGAATGCCTACCATAAAATCATCATGTCCATATACCTGTCTGTAAAGCTGTACAACGTGTCTCGGCCCTCTAAGGAGGGACTCGATGATATCTGTATATATATATATATATATATGTGTATGTATAACGTGTCTCGGCCCTGTAATGAGGGACTCGATGAAGATATATATGTATAACATGTCTCGGCCCTGTAATGAGGGACTCGATGGAATTATCAATATAACATGTCTGACTCGATGGAATTATCAATATAACATGTCTCGGCCCTGTAATGAGGGACTCGATGGAATTATCAATATAACATGTCTCGGCCCTGTAATGAGGGACTCGATGGAATTCTCAATATATGTATAACATGTCTCGGCCCTGTAGTGAGGGACTCGATGAAATGAGTAATAACACTTGGTACGAGCAGAATATCATGAGCAACCATATATAACTTAGATTATCGTTTGACTCTCAATGGAATAAGAAAAAGGCATTATCATATCATATATCATTTAAGTCATCTTTTAGAAAATCAAGGCGCTTAGCGTATCACATATCATCTTTTGGAAAGTCAAGACACTAACTTATCATGAATCATTATGTGACTCTCAATAAAAATTACTATCATAAACTCTGTTACTGAAACCATAACTAGTAAATAATCATTTTTAAAACTGAACTGGTAGGAGTTAAGTACGTCCACCGTACTTTCACAAAAAAAAACCATGAAAAAAGAAAGAAGGAAAGATCTCACATACCTATTAGGAGAACTAATCAGCTTGGTATTAAGGTATTCCTCGTCTAGTACTTCAACCTATGATAGGGAACAATATGCTCGTCAATTCTATGATTCCTAATGTAAGTCATATGATTAAAGGCTCCCTTATTTCTACAAAAATTTGGGCAGCATTTCCTTTGTTTATGTGCGTATCCACAATTTTCCAATAATCCAAATCAACCAACAATTCAACTCCAACTACAATCCAATCAAACCAACAATCCAATTCAAACCAACAATCCAATTCAAACAAACAATTCCCCTTTATTCCAGAATATAAAATTAACACCTTTCTACACTTAATCATTTCGAGGCATGTATAAGTAACTTATTTCAATACATATGCATGTTTGTAGCTTATTTTAAACACCAAATTCAGCCTGTAATACGTCCCTATTACGTTCAATAATTTTCATCGACCTTTCGGCCAACACCTATTTCAATTTCAAAGCTTTTCCAAAATTCCTTATTTTTCAATTAAGCTTCCAATACTTCTTATAACGACTATAATTTTAATCATCAAGGTTCCATCCAAATTTTCACATGCAATTAGTCATAACATACCAACACACTTAATCAATTTCAATGTATGCCAAGAATGAGTTCTAATTCGGTTTCGACCTCTAATAATCGCATACATTGTCCTCTTTCTATTTCTTCTTTAACATAGATACTTCTCCTAACTATAATATCAATTAATCTATCCAATATCAAATGAAAGGGATAAAATTTTACCAATTTTCGAGCTCAAAACAGTCTCGTCGACAGCCCGCTGCCCCAACGATTTTCAGCCTCTTTTCGTCGATTTTTCGCCCAAATTCTTCTCTTCTTTCAATCCAAAATGACATGCAACACTTCTACTATAATAACCCAACATTTATACATATTTTCCTTCACAAAAATTCGTCAAAAACTTGAAATTTCGTGGGCTAAAATTCTGCCCCAGTAGCAGCGTTTTTTTCACTGTTTTTGTCTGAACTTGTAACATCCATAACTCTCCACTCCGATGTCCTATCGACGAGCGGTTTGTTGAGTTGGAAACTAGACTCGACGAACTTCATTTTAGGCTTTTGAAACACCCAAAAACTCCTAATATTCTAGGAGATATTCCCTTCCAAATTTAACTAAAATTCTGTCCAAAACAGTCCCAAAAATCTGCCCACTGCCCAGTCCGAATTTTCCCACTGATTTATTGATTTTTCTTCACCAATCTTCCTCCTTCCTCACTCCAAATCGTCATGCATGAATCCCCCAATGTTAACCCATCATTGATACATGTTTTTCTTTCCAAAAATCTGAAATTTCAGGTCTAAAATCGGCCAGGCTGCTCGATGAACCCCACTGTTTGGGTCTTAAATTTTGCTTCTAATTTTAGGATGATTAATCATGGAATGGAGGTGGATTGAACCTTAAGTTTGCTAAAGGAATGGTATGTTTTTCGTTTGAGGGAAAGGGAGTGTTTTCTTCTTGAATTTCTAAGTAAGGAAGACAAAATGAAGAGTTTTAAAAAGGGTTTTAAGGAGAAAAAAATCTGAAAATGTAAAACAACATTTTGGTCCCTTAATATACACTTTGGTCCCTAGTTGTATAATTAACTTAGTCCCTCAAGTATTAATTAAAGCTTAGGTTCCACTTTTTCTAATTCCCGAAAATTCCATAAGGTCTTGTATCCTCAATGTCATAATTTATAATACAATACTATTCCATAACTCCATTGGGACAAATTCAACTACTAGGATTAATTCTCGTCGTCACATTTATAGTACTTAAAAAAAAAATCTCGGGATAGCACCCGTTTATACACTAATTTTCCATAGTAGCATATGTAAGTATTCTTTATATTCAATATCCGAATCTTACTTCCTTAATGACGTTCTTAATTATCGTCTTAAACTTACGAGGTGTAACATCCTTCCCCCCTTAGAAACATTCGTCCTCGAATGTTCATGCTAAGTCTTATGCTAGAAAAATTTCGGCAAAGTCTCTTTTATAATTATGCCTATCCACCTATATTCAGCAAATCAATTGGTGCCACACATGGCCTCAATATACATCACATATATCACTCACCAAATCATAGTTAAGTAAGGAATCAAATCATCTGCGGATATTCAACCGAATCTTATGTAACATCTTGAACAAAGTTAAAGAGCCTTCATGTAGTACTATATTCCTTCATTTACAAATTTACCACAATATTCAAGCTGGTATGACCTAGTATCTCCAAACCTGGTCATCATACTTCTACTCAAACTCTTTCACTTCCCTTATGGCTTGACACACCAAGTCAAGTCCGAGTAACTCTGATTTTCCCTTCTGAGCCACTGTCGCTGTCTTTCGAGACATAGCTGCAACCACAATTATCTATTAGAGGGGGGATTATCCTAATGACATAGCTCTATTGCACGATCTACGAGATGAAGGAGTAGAAACCAATCCTAAATGTCCGGCAGCCTCCTGTGTATAAGTATGGTGCACAACATACCCATACACAAGACTCTACTAGACACGGTCTGTAGACATTCCGAGGACTAACTGCTCTGATACCACTTTTGTCACGACCCGACCCGACGGGCCGCGATTAACGTCCTAATTGGACGTCATTACTGACCTGTCACTCTTAATCCATTTAATACAGATGTCTACATAAATTTCGGCAGCACAACGCTGCTTTTACAACATATCCCTAAAAATGGGCGAGCCGACAAGGCTGCCAAAACAACAAAACAACAGTCATAATAGGCTAGCCGACTAGGCTGCCACCAACCACATCACGCGCACAAAGGCATAAATCAAAACACGCAAGCCGACAAGGCTTTTACTAGATAACGACATCAAACCCAAAACACAGTACAAACATCCAACCCACAACTGTCTACAGACCTCTAAGAGTGTAATACTGACATATGACGGGACAGGACCCCGTCGTACCCAAAATATGCATAAGTCTAAAAGAGATTCTGTACCAAAACGACAAGCTCTGGGTCAGGGAGCTTCCCCAACAGCTGAGTAGGAACCTAGATCGGAGGGTCACCAAATCAACACTGTACTGCGTACGAACGCATTTCACGAGGAAAGAAGATGCGAAATAATGTACTGAGTATGTAAAACATGAAATACTGAAAATGAGACCATAACTGTACCAAGTAAAATAGAGAGTCAACTGTGTCTATAAAAATGAGAGTCATGTCAGAACCCATGAATGCCTACCATAAAATCATCATGTCCATATACCTGTCTGTAAAGCTGTACAACGTGTCTCGGCCCTCTAAGGAGGGACTCGATGATATCTGTATATATATATATATATATGTATGTATAACGTGTCTCGGCCCTGTAATGAGGGACTCGATGAAGATATATATGTATAACATGTCTCGGCCCTGTAATGAGGGACTCGATGAAATTATCAATATAACATGTCTCTACCAGAATGAGGACTCGATGGAATTATCAATATAACATGTCTCGGCCCTGTAATGAGGGACTCGATGGAATTATCAATATAACATGTCTCGGCCCTGTAATGAGAGACTCGATGGAATTCTCAATATATGTATAACATGTCTCGGCCCTGTAGTGAGGGACTCGATGAAATGAGTAATAACACTTGGTACGAGCAGAATATCATGAGCAACCATATATAACTTAGATTATCGTTTGACTCTCAATGGAATAAGAAAAATGCATTATCATATCATATATCATTTAAGTCATCTTTTAGAAAATCAAGGCGCTTAGCGTATCACATTATTTCACATATCATCTTTTGGAAAGTCAAGACACTAACTTATCATGAATCATTATGTGACTCTCAATAAAAATTACTACCATAAACTCTGTTACTGAAACCATAACTAGTAAATAATCATTTTTAAAACTGAACTGGTAGGAGTTAAGTACGTCCGTACATTTTCACAAAAATATCATTCCAAAAGAAAGAAGGAAAGGTCTCACATACCTCTTAGGCGAACTAATCAGCTTGGTATTAAGGTATTCCTCGTCTAGTACTTCAACCTATGATAGGGAACAATATGCTCGTCAATTCTATGATTCCTAATGTAAGTCATATGATTAAAGACTCCCTTATTTCTACAAAAATTTGGGCAGCATTTCCTTTGTTTATGTGCGTATCCACAATTTTCCAATAATCCAAATCAACCAACAATTCAACTCCAACTACAATCCAATCAAACCAACAATCCAATTCAAACCAACAATTCCCCTTTATTCCAGAATATAAAATTAACACATTTCTACACTTAATCCTTTCGAGACATGTATAAGTAACTTATTTCAATACATATGCATGTTTGTAGCTTATTTTAAACACCAAATTCAGCCTGTAATACGTCCCTATTACGTTCAATAATTTTCATCGACCTTTCGGCCAACACCTATTTCAATTTCAAAGCTTTTCCAAAATTCCTTACTTTTCAATTAAGCTTCCAATACTTCTTATAACGACTATAATTTTAATCATCAAGGTTCCATCCAAATTTTCACATGCAATTAGTCATAACATACCAACACACTTAATCAATTTTAATGTATGCCAAGAATGGGTTCTAATTCGGTTTCGACCTCTAATAATCACATACATTGTCCTCTTTCTATTTCTTCTTTAACATAGATACTTCTCCTAACTATAATATCAATTAATCTATCCAATATCAAATTAAAGGGATAAAATTTTACCAATTTTCGAGCTCAAAACAGTCTCGTCGACAGCCCGCTGCCCCAGCGATTTTTCAGCCTCTTTTCGCCCAAATTCTTCTCTTCTTTCAACCCAAAATGACATGCAACACTTCTACTATAATAACCCAACATTTATACATATTTTTCTTTACAAAAATTCGTCCAAAACTTGAAATTTCGTGGGCTAAAATTCTGCCCCAGTAGCAGCGTTTTTTTTTACTGTTTTTGTCAGCTGAACTTGTAACGTCCATAACTCTCCACTCCGATGTCCTATCGACGAGCGGTTTGTTGCGTTGGAAACTAGACTCGACGAAATTTATTTTAGGCTTTTGAAACACCCAAAAACTTCTAATATTCTAGGAGATATTCCCTTCCAAATTCGACTAAAAATCTGTCCAAAACAGTCCCGAAAATCTGCCCACTGCCCAGTCCGAATTTTCCCACTGATTTATTGATTTTTCTTCACCAATCTTCCTCCTTCCTCACTCCAAATCGTCATGCATGAATCCCCCAATGTTAACCCATCATTGATACATGTTTTTCTTTTCAAAAATCTGAAAATTTCAGGCCTAAAATCGGCCAGGCTGCTCGATGAACCCACTGTTTGGGTCTTAAATTTTGCTTCTAATTTTTAGGATGATTAATCATGAAATGGAGGTGGATTGAACCTTAAGTTTTCTAAAGGAATGGTATGTTTTTCGTTTGAGGGAAAGGGAGTGTTTTCTTCTTGAATTTCTAAGTGAGGAAGACAAAATGAAGAGTTTTAAAAAGGGTTTTAAGGAGAAAAAAATGTCACGACCCGACCCCGGGGCCGCGACTAGTACCCTTCCGGGGTACCCTGTCAGGTATATGTCAGAGAATAGCAGCGGAACATACATAAAACAAATCTGTATAAGGTAAACATCACTAGCAAGCCGATAAGGCCGCTTTCATAAAATAACTTAACCGATAGTGAAACAAGACAACTTTATTCTTACAAGCCAAAACCACAAACGTGACTACTGCACTGCAGGAATAACAAGCGTGGCGGGACGGGCCCGCCATACCCCTGAATGTACAAAAGTCTATAACCTCGTGGAATCATACCAAAGACAAAGCCTCGGGAGGATGGAGCTTTCGAGAAATGAGCGGTGATCCTAAGAGTGCGGACCCGGTAGCTACGATCTCGACTGCGGCGTGAACGCACTTCAAGGAGGTCGATAACAGTACCAAGTATGCGAATCGGGAAAATATCAAAATACCTCATAAGTCTAAAATAAGCGGGGACATATATAAAATCAGTTCTTAACACGCACCTTACCAACAATGAGAAAATCGGTCATATACTATATCGCATGAAAATAGGAAGCTCATAATCAACACGTCCAAGTAAACTCATATAGAGACCATGGAAGCATACCCGTGGAATCCTTCATCACTGACGGCACGTCCAATAAACTCATACTAAGACAATGGAAGCATACCCGTGGAATCCTTCGTCACTGGCGGTACGTCCAATAAGCTCATACTAAAACAATGGAAGCATACCCGTGGAATCCTTCATCACTGACGGCACGTCCAATAAACTCATACTAAAACAATGGAAGCATACCCGTGGAATCCTTCATCACTGGCGGCACGTCCAATAAACTCATACTAAAACAATGGAAGCATACCCGTGGAATCCTTCATCACTGGCGGCACGTCCAATAAACTCATACTAAAACAATGGAAGCATACCCGTGGAATCCTTCATCACAAGCGATGCGTCGAGTAACTCATAATCGAACAATGGAAGCATACCCGGAATCCTTCATCATCGGCGTGCGCCCACTAATTGGTATAACGATCTTGGGATTTTCCTCGATATACTCTTACCACGGCGGATGGTATAACGATCTTGGGTCAGTACCGGATATACTCTACACCTGAGCGGATGGTATAACGATCTTGGGGCTTGCGCCGGATATACTCTTATATCGTGCGGATGGTATAACGATCTTGGATCCGCCTCGGATATACTCTTACACCAAGGATGGTATGGCGATCTTGAATGGGCCGCCTCGCATACTCTTACACCGGGCGTGGTATGGCGATCTTGGGGCTTGCCGCGCATATACTCTTACCCTATCTCAAATTGTCATCATATCATAAATAAGTTAAGCAAACTTATAACTTCTTTTAGTCTTGTTCATGTACTACTCTCATTTTAGTTTATTTAAGGCACTTCATCATATCTTTAAATAAAAGAAAACCGAATTTAACCCAAGTACTACATACCTCATCTCTTTCAAAAGTGACTCTTCTTTATACATAAAGCCTTTGGGCAATTGATGCCTTTAAATCAAATTGCCTCTTCACGTATAATTATCTTACTTAGAGTAAATCCCTTCTCATTAACCTTTTATGAAGCTAATAAACCAACTTCCCATAAAGTTGTTATATTAACTCTATACTTTAGTAAAATCATACTTTTCCCTTAACCAAGGGACTTATACATTCTTAAAACGAAACAAGTCATTTTATACTCAAAACAAGTAAGAATACTAAATGGATTTACTTCATTTAAAACTCGTACGTCTACCGTACTATATAGTTCAAACTACTCATGCTCAAGAGATAAGAAAACTCCACATACCTCTTTGGTCAATCCACTTGCTAAGCTCAACTACCGCAAGTAATATTTCAACCTATAATAACCATGATATGTTCATTAACCTCTAATTCCAATGTAGAATAATCTAACTCAAAGCCACTAAAATTCTATAGAAAATTGGGCAGCATTTCCTTTGTTTCTACTCACTTTGCCACCTTTCTTAAGGCCGAATTTACCATCAAAACACCACATTGTAAGGCTCAATCAATCCAACAATTTAAAGGGGATTACACACCCAAAATTCTGTCCCATAAGTTTACAATAATTCACTTAACAATTCTAGGTGGTTTTTAGGCTACAACATGCTCATAATCTCTTCTTAACCCATTCTTCATAACCAAACCACATTTCTAGCATGCAATGACTCTAAGAGCATTATTTACTACCACAAGTTCTTTCTTCTTAACATGCAACACTATAAACTAAATCTAAAGGAAGAATCATTACCTTAAAGTTTTAGCCAAAACTTATTCCAAGTATTGCTAGCTTCCTTGCCAAGAACACCACCACAACAATGCCAACAAGCTAGCTACAAGCTTTTTGGTTCTTAACTATTCGATTTTTCTAAGGGTTTTAGAGAGAAGGAGCAATTTGAGAGAGAGAGAAGATGAAAGATAGAAAATGTCCAAGTCTTGGTCAATATATTGCATGCAACAGAAAATCAGATGGGGACACTTGTCACCTCCCACGGTCTCTTTAAAACAAAAATCGACTTTTCTAAGTTTTTCCGCCCAAAAATCCGCCAGGCGCGCGCTGGAAACCTCCGCAGCCTCTCGATCTTTGGCGCGGCCTGCTATTCGGCCAAGCGCGCTGCAATCTCAGCGACCCTTCAGAACTTTAGCGCCGCGTCGCATCCGCGCGGCCCTGCCGCCGCGAAACACATTTCTGTCCGATTGCGCCGAACTTGTAACCTCATAACTTTCTACTCCGACGTCCTATCGATTGAGCGGTTGGTTGCGTTGGAATCTAGACTCAACGAACTACGCCTGTGCCTTTGAAACACTTATGAACTCTCAATGTACCGGGTCATAACCCGCCTTAAAGTTGACTAAAACCCGTCCGAACAACCCATCAACCTATCTTACGAAAATTTTAAGTCTTACTCCTTTCAGACGCCTCACGCATGACTGAACTACGGGGTGTAACATTCTCCCCCCCTTAGAAACATTCGTCCCCGAATGTTTTTTTAGAGCCAATCTACTATTCCTCGGTACATCCTCGTACTATATACTAATGGAACTTCATTATGCCACCTATGACCCTAAGATATCGCACACGCATACCCATTCACCGTAAGTCAAACAGAAAATGAACCCAAAATATGAACCATTACTACTTACCTCGCCACGGCCTAACAGAATTGCCCGTTCGTATCTACCAACTTATTCTAACACATGTACATAGTCTCAATATCCCTCGTTCATGATACTAAATCTTACAACAATCCCATCACTTACTCCGCCCGAATCTCATCTCAGATTATACTCTAAGCATACCACGTAGCTTAATTTACAAACATAGTTTCCCATTAGGTCTCTTAATTAAACTTCTTAAGGGTCCATTTATTTCTCAGACAACTCATCATCTCCTAATTATCTCAAATTAGTACGTACAACATTGATGAGAGTTCATCAAACCACTCCCTACCTTCCCAGATCTAATTAGTCCTTATCAACTGGTATTCCAATATCATTCTAGGCAACACGTGTCTGACCCTTATACATAATTCTGTATAGCTGAATGTCACTATACCCACTATACTACCATCATAACTAACCTGGATACGCAATCCACATAATCTTTCCCGGTCATCACGCTTTCTCAGAATGCAAACAACATAACTCGTTAGGGAGAGACGACCCTAACCACACACTCTGTCGCACGATCTTAGAGTGAGAAGAATGAAACCAATCCTAAATGTCCTGCGACCTCACGATTATAGATGTGGTGCGCAACACACCGATAATCAAGACTCTACTGACACGGTTTGTAGACACTTTCCGAGGACTAACACAGCTCGATACCACTTTTGTCACGACCGACCCGGCCGCGACTAGTACCCTTCCGGTACCACCGCCGTATATGTCGAGAATAGCAAATGAACATACATAAAACAAATCAGTATAAGGTAAACATCACTAGTGGCCAGATAAGGCCGCTTTCATAAAATAACTTAACCGATGGTGAACAAGATAACTTTATTCTTACAGCCCAAACCACAAACGTGACTACGGACTCTAGGAATAACAAGCGTGGTGGACAGGCCCGCCATACCCCGAATGTACAAAAGTCTATAACCTCGGGAATCATACCAAAAGACAAAGCCTCGGAGGATGGAGCTTTCCAGAAATGAACGGTGATCCTAAGAGTGCGGACCAGAAGCTACGTATCTCGACTGCGGCGTAACGCAGCCCGAAGGAGGTCAGTACAACAGGTACCAAGTATGCGAAACTGGGAAAATACTGAAAATACCTCATAAGTCTAAAATAACTGGGGACATGTATAAAATCAGTTTACAGAACACTGTACCTTACCAACAATGAGAAAATCAGTCATATACTATACTGCATGAAAATAGGAAGCTCATAATCAACACGTCCAAGTAAACTCATATAGACCATGGAAGCATACCCGTGGAATCGCTTCATCACCGACGCACGTCGATAAACTCATACTAAGACAATGGAAGCATACCTGGAATCCTTCACGTCGCGGACGCCCAATAAGCTCATACTAAAACAATGGAAGCATACCGTGGAATCTTCATCATCGCACGTCCAATAAACTCATACTAAAACAATGGAAGCATACCCGTGGAATCCTTCATCACTGGCGGCACGTCCAATAAACTCATACTAAAACAATGGAAGCATACCCGTGGAATCCTTCATCACTGGCGGCACGTCCAATAAACTCATACTAAAACAATGGAAGCATACCCGTGGAATCCTTCATCAAGCGATGCGTCGAGTAACTCATAATCGAACAATGGAAGCATACCCGTGGAATCGCTTCATCATCGGGCAGACGTCCACGGGCATTGGTATAACGATCTTGGGATTTTCCCTCGATATACTCTTACCACGGCGGATGGTATAACGATCTTGGTCAGTACTCGATATACTCTTACACCGGAGCGGATGGTATAACGATCTTGGGGCTTGCTCGATATACTCTTATCTTTGCGGATGGTATAACGATCTTGGATCTGCCTCGGATATACTCTTACACCGGATGGTATGGCGATCTTGGCCGCCTCGCATATACTCTTACATCGGGGAGGTGGTATGACGATCTTGGGGCTTGCCCCTCAGACATACTCTTACCCTATCTCAAATTGTCATCATATCATAAATAAGTTAAGCAAACTTATAACTTCTTTTAGTCTTGTTCATGTACTCTCTCTCATTTTAGTTTATTTAAGGCACTTCATCATATCTTTAAATAAAAGAAAACCGGGAATTTAACCCAAGTACTACATACCTCATCTCTTTCAAAAGTGACTCTTCTTTATACATAAAAGCCTTTGGGCAATTGATGCCTTTAAATCAAATTGCCTCTTCATGTAATTATCTTACTTAGAGTAAATCCCTTCTCATTAACCTTTTATGAAGCTAATAAACCAACTTCCCATAAAGTTGTTATATTAACTCTATACTTTAGTAAAATCATACTTTTCCCTTAACCAAGGGACTTATACATTCTTAAAACGAAACAAGTCATTTTATACTCAAAACAAGTAAGAATACTAAATGGATTTACTTCATTTAAAACTCGACGCTCACCGTACTATATAGTTCAAACTACTCATGCTCAAGAGATAAGAAAACTCCACATACCTCTTTGGTCAATCCACTTGCTAAGCTCAACTACCGCAAGTAATATTTCAACCTATAATAACCATGATATGTTCATTAACCTCTAATTCCAATGTAGAATAATCTAACTCAAAGCCACTAAAATTCTATAGAAAATTGGGCAGCATTTCCTTTGTTTCTACTCACTTTGCCACCTTTCTTAAGGCCGAATTTACCATCAAAACACCACATTGTAAGGCTCAATCAATCCAACAATTTAAAGGGGATTACACACCCAAAATTCTGTCCCATAAGTTTACAATAATTCACTTAACAATTCTAGGGTGGTTTTTAGGCTACAACATGCTCATAATCTCTTCTTAACCCATTCTTCATAACCAAACCACATTTCTAGCATGCAATGACTCTAAGAGCATTATTTACTACCACAAGTTCTTTCTTCTTAACATGCAACACTATAAACTAAATCTAAAGGAAGAATCATTACCTTAAAGTTTTAGCCAAAACTTATTCCAAGTATTGCTAGCTTCCCTGCCAAGAACACCACCACAACAATGCCAACAAGCTAGCTACAAGCTTCCTTTTTGGTTCTTAACTATTCAGATTTTTCTAAGGGTTTTTAGAGAGAAGGGGGAGCAATTTGAGAGAGAGAGAGAAGATGAAAGATAGAAAATGTCCAAGTCTTGGTCAATATATTGCATGCAACAGAAAATCAGATGGGGGGGGACACTTGTCACCCTCCCATGGTCTCTTTAAAACAAAAATCGACTTTTCTAAGTTTTTCCGCCCAAAATCGCCTCGCGCTTGCGCCACGAAACCTCCGATCTCTCGATCTTTCGCGCGCCGCTATTCGGCGGCCATGGCGCTGCAACTTCAGCGACTTCAGAACTTTAGGCGCCATGCCTCGCATCCGGCGCCATGCGCCGCCGCCGCTCAAACACATTGTCCGATCGCGCCGAACTTGTAACCTCATAACTTTCTACTCCGACGTCCTATCGACGAACGGTTGGTTGCGTTGGAATCTAGACTCAACGAACTACGCCCCAGGCCTTTGAAACACTTATGAACTCTCAATGTACCGGGTCATAACCCGCCTTAAAGTTGACTAAAACCCGTCCGGAACAACCCATCAACCTATCTTCTGAAAATTTTAAGTCTTACTCCCTTTCGTACGCCCTCATGCGCATGACCTGAACTACGGGGTGTAACAAAAAATCTGAAAATGTAAAACAACACTTTGGTCCCTTAATATACACTTTGGTCCCTAGTTCTATAATTAACTTAGTCCCTCAAGTATTAATTAAAGCTTAGGTTCCACTTTTTCTAATTCCCGAAAATTTCATAAGGTCTTGTATCCTCAATGTCATAATTTATAATACAATACTATTCCATAACTCCATTGGGACAAATTCAACTACTAGGATTAATTCTCGTCGTCACATTTATAGTACTTAAAAAAAAATCTCGGGATAGCACCCGTTTATACACTAATTTTTCATATTAGCATATGTAAGTATTCTTTATATTCAATATCTGAATCTTACTTCCTTAATGACGTTCTTAATTATCGTCTTAAACTTACGAAGTGTAACAAAAGTGTTGGGTTGCCTTCCAACAAGCACTGTCTTTAACGTCTTATAGTCGGACGCCGGTTCCTCTTTATATTGGCTTGAGATTTGTCACAGAGCTCACATGTTCCATGTCATTGATCAAGTAGGGTTTCAACCTCTGTCCGTTCACTTTGAATGGGGCTCCCTCTCTCCTTCTTACTTCAACTGCACCATAGGAAAATACTCTTTCAACAGTTTATGGGCCTGACCATCGAGATTTGAGCATGCCTGGAAAAAGCCTCAACCTTGAGTTGAATAAGAGCACTTGTTGTCCTGATTGGAAATTTTTAGGGACCAAGCTCTTATCATGCCATGCCTTGGTTCTTTCCTTGTAGATCTTCGCATTCTCATAAGCGTTGTATCTGAATTCATCTAACTCACTCAGCTGTAGCAACCTCTTATGTCATGTTGTCTTGGTATCCATGTTCAACTTCTTCATTGCCCAATAAGCCCTGTGTTCTAACTCTACTGACAGATGACATGCTTTCCCAAAAACTAACCGATATGGCGACATTCCAATGAGAGTTTTGAACGCTGTTCTATATGCCCATAGTGCGTCATCCAACTTGATAGACCAATTCTTCCTTGAGCCATCCACAGTCTTTTCCAGTATGCTTTTCACTTCCCTGTTAGAAATTTCCGCCTGCCCATTCGCCTGAGGATGGTAGGGCAATGTGGTACGGTGGTAGACTCCATAGCGGGAAAGTAATGTATCAAGCTGCTTGTTGCAAAAGTGACTTCATTCATCACTGATGATGGCCCTGGGGTACCAAACCTTGTGAATATGTTCTTTTAGAGGAACCTTTGGACTATCTTACTGTCATTTTCTTTAGTGGCTACTGCTTCTACCCATTTGGACACATAATCCACTTCAAGAAGAATGTATTGATTTCCAAAGGACGACGGGAATGGACCCATGAAGTCGATCCCCCACACATCAAACAGTTCCACCTCCAAGATCTCATTCAAGGGCATTTCATTTTGCCTTGATATGTTCCCCGTTCGTTGACAACGATCACAACCTTTCACAAAGGTGTTGACATCTTTGAAAAGGGATGGCTAATAGAACCCACTCTGCAGTACTTTGGCGGCTGTTCTTGATGCCCCAAAATGCCCACCACATTGTAAGGTGTGACAATGGGTGAGAATCTGGTGCATCTCATCCTCTGGTATACATCGCCTGATGACTTGGTCGGCGCAGTGCTTGTATATGATTGGCTCATCCCAATAGTAATGGTTTACCTTTGAGTAGAACCTCTTCACCTTCTGTCTTGTCAATCCTGGGGGTACTAACTTAGCTGCAAGAAAATTAACAAAATCAGCGTACCAAGGTAAATTAAAGACAACGCTTACCTGAAACAGTTGCTCATCTGGGAAGTGATCATTTATCTGCACATCCTTGGTATTCTGGCTCTCTTTGTTTTCAAGCCTTGACAGGTGGTCAGCAACCGAGTTCTCTATTCCCTTCTTATCACGGATCTCCATGTCAAATTCTTGTAATAACAACACCATCGGATAAGACGGGGTTTGCGTCCTTCTTTGTCATCAAGTACTTTATAGCAGAGTGGTCAGTGTACACTATCACCTTATTTCCAATTAGGTATGGCCTGAACTTCTCAAATGCGTAAACTATCGCTAGCAACTCTTTCTCTGTAGTGGCATAATTCAATTGTGCATCATTAAGAGTTTTGCTAGCATAGTAAATGAATCTGAATACCTTATCAACTCTCTGCCCAAGAACTGCTCCCACTGCATAATCACTTGCATCACATTAGCTCAAATGAGAGCTCCCAGTTTGGTGCAGTGACTATAAGTACTGAGATTAGCCTCTCCTTGAGTGTCTAGAAGGCGGTCATGCATTCCTCATTGAATTCAAAAACAACTCCATTCATTAGTAAGGTGGAAAGGGGTTTCGACACTTTGGAGAAGTCCTTGATGAATCTTCCCAAGGAAACTTCTAACCCCCTTTGCTGATACTGGAGGTGGTAGATTTTCAATTACTGAAATCTTTGCTCTGTCCACCTCAATACCTTGATTGGATATTTTTTGGCCAAGGACAATCCCATCTTTCACCATGAAATGACATTTTCCCCAATTTAGCACAAGGTTGGACTCTTCACATCGTTTCAACACTGCTTCCAAATGCTTCAAACACTCATCAAAAGAAGACCCAAAGACAGAAAAATCGTCCATGAAAATTTATATGGTCCTCTCCACCATGTCAGAGAAAATTGCCATCATGCACCGCTGAAAGGTAGCAGGTGCATTGCAAAGCCCAAAATGACATCCTTCTAAAAGCAAACGTACCAAAAGGGCAGGTGAATGTTGTCTTTTCCTGATCTTCTGGTGCTATGGTGATCTGATGGTATCCTGAGTAACCATCCAAGAAGCAATAATAGTTGTGCCCTGCCAGCCTGTCCAGTATCTGATCTTGAAAAGGCAATGGAAAGTGGTATTTTTTGGTTGCCTTGTTCAACTTGCGGTAGTCAATGCAAATCTTCCAACCGGTAACTGTTCTAGATGGAATGAGCTCATTTTTTTCATTGGTTACCACCGTCATGCTACCCTTCTTGGGCACTACTTGCACATGACTCACCCATGCACTGTCAGAAATATGATAGATTACCCCAGCATAAAGCCATTTCATGATTTCTTTCCTCACCACCTCCTTCATGTTTGGATTCAGTCTCCTCTGTGCCTCAATGGAGGATCTGCTCTCATCTTCTAGACGGATTTTATGCATCACTGTTGAAGGGCTTATCCCCTTTATGTCTGCTAATGTCCATCCAATGGCACGCTTGTGAGCCCTCAACACTCTTAGCAGCTTCTCAACCTCCACTGTTGATAAATGACATGATACGATCACTGGCAAGGATCGATTCTCACCCAGATATCGATACTGCAAGTGATCTGGTAGAGTCTTCAATTCTAACTCTGAAGTTTTTTCTGTGGATGACACTGCTCTCTCTGGCATCTGCCCGAGCCCTTCATATTTCTTCTTGTAACATGGCTCATAAGAATCCATCCAATTTGCATACTCTATCAATTTCGGGTCATTGCCACTATCCTCACCCCATTGGGTCAACACTTCTTCAAGAGCATCTGCACTTCTGAACTAGTTTTCAGAAACTGCTTCTTCAATCATATCAATAGCATAACAATTGTCACATGCCTTTGGGAAGGTTGCTGCTTGGAATACATTGAAAATCACTTCTTCTTCTTCTTCTTCTTCCTGAACACGAAGTCTCAGCTCACCTTTTTGAACATCAATAAGTGTCTGTCCTGTGGTTAGGAATGGTCTGCCAAGGATAATGGGAATTAGTTCATCTTCTTTCATGTCTAAGATGATGAAATCAGCTGGGAAGATAAACTTGTCCACTTTAACCAATGCATCCTCGATGACTCCTCTAGGATGGACGATGGAGCGATCAACTAGCTGCAAAGTGATATTTTTAGGTCGTGCCTCTCCCATTCCAAGTTTTCAAAACAATAGATAGGGCATCAGATTTATACCTTCCCCCAAATCACACAAGGCCTTCTGACATTCAAACCTCCCTATAGTGCAAGGGATGGTGAAGCTCCCTGGATCTTTCAGATTTTGAGGTAGATTCCTCTGTAGGATGGCACTGCATTCCTCAGTCAACACCATTGTTTCATAGTTATCTAACCTCCTCTTTTTACTGAAAATCTCCTTCATGAACTTTACGTAACTCGACATCTGCTCTAGAGCCTCAGAAATGGGATGTTGATTTGCAGTTGTTTGAAAATTTCCAGAAATTTAGAGAACTGTTTGTCAAGGGGACTTGTATTTAGCCTCTGAGGATATGGTATATTAACATGAGAATGTACCTTGCTTCAGATGAAGGTCTCCAGCAATCATTAAGTCGTCTGGTGTTTCGGCGCCGCGACCCTGCTCAGTGACACCGCGGCGCTGGGAATCCTGCGATCCTTCTGAGTTTTCCTTCTCCGAACACGGTGGTGGTGGGCTATCTTCTACTAGTCCTCCATTCCTTAGATCAAATGACTGACACTGCTCTTTTGGATTTGCCCCAATATTTTCAGGGTGATTCCTTTGTATTATGTTGCTCAGCATGCCCGCGAGTTATCCTATTTGTGTCTCCAAATTCTTTAGGGACACTCTAGTCTCATCCATGAACTGAGTTTGGTGCTTAGT
Source organism: Przewalskia tangutica (assembly GCA_029844215.1). Taxonomy (NCBI): domain Eukaryota; kingdom Viridiplantae; phylum Streptophyta; class Magnoliopsida; order Solanales; family Solanaceae; genus Przewalskia; species Przewalskia tangutica. Next base: position 111,547,778 of record CM056730.1, read on the forward strand.
TAGCCTGAGTATGGCCGCTCACAACCCATTCTGCTCTTCCTGTGGGACATGAGGGTTACATTGTTGTTGATAGTTCTGTAACCCGTGATAGTGGTAGTCCATGTTTGCTGGATCCCTGAGATGGGTCAAAACCAACAAACAAATTACGATGCACGGTTCCACAAATAAAATAAAATAAAAAGAAAAACCAAGTGTACGCAAATAAAAACCAAGAACACAAATAAAAGAAAATAAAAGCCAAATTAGAAATTAAGAATAGATAATTTGATATTGAAACTACACCAATCCCCGACAATGGCGCCAAAAACTTATTAGCGATTTTCCACACGCTTAACGCAAGTGTACGTATAGGGACAAGTAATATAGTCTAGGTAAGACCGAATATCGTCCTCAGGGACTGGTGTTCAATTACCAAACATCTATTTTATGTTATCTATTTGGCTGTCGATAGTGTGTTGTTGTTTTTATCTATAAACTACTGAACAATTGTAAAAGTTAACTAAATTACTTTACTTAAATCAGATATGGTGGAAATAGTCCACTCGCCTTAATCCTTAATGCAACAATAAAAGTTCTTCTTCTATGTTAAAATAGCAGGTTAACTAGACCGTTTTATATTCTGGTTAGGATATATAAACACTCAACCCCGGTGCAGAAATATTTTATATTTCTATGACAGATTTTACCACATAGGAGGATTAAGAACAATAACCTATAGAACTACACAAGTATCGGGGTACTTTCGTCCACGATTTTAACCTATGTTTATTCAACTATAGCATATTCAAATCTCTCCTTTCGGATTTCGATTCGAAATCATATAAGTGATGATAACTAGTGATCAGTTAATTACCAAGCAATCAAAACAACTATTGAATAAATCTTAACTATATGAAGAAGAAACCAAATTAATGCATTAAGTCATAAAGACGAGGTTCAAGCGATTCGAAAGGAAAGCCCTAAATAAAGTTTAGCTCCTAGCCATAGACATGCTAAGAACCAAAAGATTATCCAACATAAACTGAAAGTAAAGAAAGAAAAATACTTAAGAAGAAGTCTCTAATCTTGAAGCCTCCAAGAACTAAGTTATGTTGTGAATAGAGGAATGAGGAACCCTTTAAAAATCTGCCCAAAGGGCTTTTTATAGCTCCCAAAACGTGTGCAACTTTTCCTTCTTGGCCTTGGCCCATTTGGATTCGGATCTGGCAATTTTTTCCGCCTTGGCGCCGTGCTACGGTGGCGCGAAACTCCTGCAGCCAGCATATCGGCGTCGTGGCCTGCAGCCACGATGGATTGGCGCCACGCGCGCCATACTCGTTCAGGATGACAACTTTCGTCTCTTTTGGCTCGGGAACCTCCTCTTCTGCCCTCTTTTTGCTTCTTTTCTCCACGTTACCTTTTTAAACCACTGTGACTCAAAAGAAAGAAAAACTATCCTAACACGACACATATTTGGACAAAAACGGGTAAAATACTAACTAAAAATGACTCAAAAGGCGTATATAAAATATGCCTAACAAATATGAAATATGAGCGGAATGAAAGTTGTAGATTACTCTGTTCCCGTCAGTTTGACATCTTACGAAGATAAATCCGACTTATGGTTTGAAAGTTATGACTGTTTGAAGTTTCTGCCTTGTTTTACAAAAATTCTGGCGACACAGATTTCATAAGGTTGTTTCTTTCGTAAATATTCATCAACTACACTAAGTAATGTCATATGGGATTCAGTATAATAATAGATCCTAGTGTTGCCTTCGATGTGATACAATAAACACCTGATTTCGAGTTACGAATTTAATGCTATATCATTTAGAAGCAGGAGATACGAGAAAGTTGAAAGAAATGAATGTTATTTGAAATATCTGAAGTTATGATAATAATTTTATATGTGTAGGGGTGTAGTCATACAATTGAAATGGTAAAAATATGGTTAATATAAATATAACAATATGGGTGTCCTTATATTCGTATTATAACATAGTACACATATTTTCTAGATTTTAAGTGTTCAGAGGCTCTACGCAAGGGAAAGGCATTGGCTTGATTGTTCGTGGCACCCGCTCGACATTGAGGTAGGTTACAGTTTAATTTAGTTAGACTCTGATTAGAGAATCGTATGTAGTCGTAGGAAGTGACGGGGATAGCATGATAGGCCTTCAGACAGGAAGTGAAGATGAAATTACTATTACGTTGGTTCCGTCAGCTGTTATGTGGGCTTGTCGCCATATGTGTTATTTTCTGTGATTACCACCTGATTTGACTTGTACTTGTTGATTGTATATTGGTGACACGTGTTGAGACTTGATATCATGTCTGACATACTTTCCATATTATTGGTGATGATAGGGAGGTGAGAGACTGAGAGTGAGTGATAGCCTTCGAGGTTTCTGCCGGAGAACGGGAGTGATTGTCTCCGAAGTTTCTGTCGGAGAGCGGGAGTGATTGCCTCCGAGGTTTCTGCCGGAGAGCGGGAGTGATAGCCTCCGAGGTTTCTGTGGGAGAGCGGGAGTGATTGCCTCCGAGGTTTCTACCGGAGAGCGGGAGTGATTGCCTCCGTGGTATCTGGCGGAGAGCGGGAGTGATAGCCTCCGAGGTTTCTGCCGGAGAGCGAGAGTGATAGCCTCCGAGGTTTCTGCCGGAAAGCAAAAGTGATTGTCTCCGAGGTTTCTGCCGGAGAGCGGGAGTGATAGCCTCCGAGGTTTCTGCCGTAGAGCGGGAGTGATATCCTCCAAGGTTTTTGCCGGAGAGCGGGAGTGATAGCATCCGAGGTTTTTGCCGGAGAGCGGGAGTGATTGCCTCCAAGGTTTCTGCCGGAGAGCGGGAGTGATTGCCTCCGAGATTTCTGCCGGAGAGCGGGAGTGATTGCCTTCGAGGTTTCTGCCGGAGAGCGGGAGTGATTGCCTCCGAGGTTTCTGCCGGAGAGCGGGAGTGATTGCCTCCGAGATTTCTGCCGGAGAGCGGGAGTGATTGCCTTCGAGGTTTCTGCCGGAGAGCGGGAGTGATTGCCTCCGAGGTTTCTGCCGGAGAGCGGGAGTGATTGCCTCCGAGGTTTCTGCCGGAGAGCGGGAGTGATTGCCTCCGAGGTTTCTGCCGGAGAGCGGGAGTGATTGCCTCCGAGGTTTCTGCCGGAGAGCGGGAGTGATAGCCTCCGAGGTTTCTGCCGGAGAGCGGGAGTGAGAGAGGTGACATTGCATTGCATTGCATTCATCCACTAATATTTTGACTGATCATTTGGTGAATTATGTCTGTCTTGGTTGATTTCATGATTTCTTTACGCTTTACTTGTATATGATACGTGACCATGCTTGATTGTTCTATGTGCTACTTGTTGGTTTCAACTTCTTCATGCGTTATCTAATCACTGTCGGCCTATTATGCTTATCAGTACTAGTGTTATACTGATACTACTCTTGCTGCACTTTTGCTGAGTGCAGAGTACGATCCAGGTTCCAGCTCTACACCGTGTGGCTGATTTGCGAGGTGGACATCTTCTAGTCATTCAGGGTGAGCTACTTGGTCGTCCGTGGCCCCTGAAGGGCTTCTTAGTTAATTTCATTTTTCTTTGGGTATTGACAGACAATATGTAGCCTTCGGGCATTCTTTCAGACTTCTATTTTTCAGACTTGTTAGTGCTCTTATACCCTTTCGACCAGATTTTGGGAAATTAAGTGGTTAAGACTTATAATTTCTTTTTCCTTATTTATTTTTCCGCTGATTTATCTTGTTAATGAGAACGTGGTTCGCCTACTCGGGGGAATAGGGTAGGTGCCATCACGACTCGGGAGTTGGGTCGTGACATAATAGCACCGGTTCTTCAACACTATTACCAGTAAATCGCGGGATGTGCTCCGGTGGTCTAAGAACGTACAATTGATCAATGAGACAAGGTTCAATTCTCCAACATGCTTCAAATGAGTTATTTTTATTTAGTGTTTGAGTCATTGTTGATGAGTGACAATATTTGTATATTTGTATATCCTTGCACCACAACGATTTGAATTGCTAACGCTTCAGTTATCACGATTGGACTATCATACACATGAAACTTGGAATGTTAGTCTTCAAATCTACCATCGAAATATCACTTTTTGAGTATTTAGAATCATACCTACAGCAACATAAAGCAACACATTTTCTGGAGGAAAGTTAGTGAAGTTGGGCTAGTCACACAGTGTTCACGCTAGTTATTTTATTTGTAAACTCATTAAAATTAAATAAAGCCTTTGGTAAAATTTCAGCATCACACCACAACAAAAAACTAAGAACATAATCGTTTCTAGCTTTTCAAATTATCCAAAACATAGTTGTTGGAAATAATGTGTAGTAACAAGGAAATGAGAATGTAACAATAACAACAACTAAGTTAGAAATCTGTAAATCAATAAAATAATTGGATTGCTGAATCGACTAAATTCTCAATCTATCCTTAAGATAATATTGTCTCGTATATCCTTTCAACGGGTGTAATGACAACTTATCTCCCAAGATAAAACAACAATCAAACAAATGAGCAAAGGGAACTCAAGTGTTCGCTTAGGAAGAAAGATCTTTGAGTGTTTTGTGATTGCAAGAGAGGAAGACAATTTCAGAGAATTGTTAAGTGTCAATGTCAATGTCTTTTGCAAATGAACCCAAGGCTCCATTTTATAGTGTGAAGAAGATGATCTTCCACATAGCCAAGTAATGGCCAATAAAGACCATATAATGGCCTTGAATGTGAAGTAATAATTCAGCCAAATAATGACTGAATTCATAAGCCAAATAATGGAGAATTAATGTTCCAAAGTTAGCCCAAAAATCAGTTTTCGTTCATCTTCCAACAGTCTGAAACGTCCGCAGCGCCGCGGCACGGAAACTTCATAGAGTTTCGGGTTTCGCCGGCGCCGCGACATTTTCAGACTCGTTTCATCTTTTACACATTTCTTTCTTTCATTTACCAACGTGAAACCATTTGTCATTTGGCCAATAACCGTCTATTCTCTTACATCTCAAACAATTCGTTACGATCATTGACACTTTATGTGCACTTGTGTGAAAACCATATTTCCGACGTGCGGGGCCTCAATTGTTCGAGTCATTATTAATAGGATTAATTTTATTTCACGTTTAGTAAATTTCCAACAATCCCCTCTTGGAAGAGATTTTGACGCACACACATGGTGTCTTTCGAGGAATCACTCGGCGGATCGATGTTGCATCTGGAGAGGTAGTCGTAGTGTTGAACCTTCCATAGTAGAATACCATCGAACATATTTAATGCGCGGTGAACATGATGTCTTGAACCATCAGTGTTTAGTATATGCCAAGACAATGGTACCAACACAACACCTTTCCTACTCAATCTTTCTAATGGTTTTGTCCGTCGTGGGCCGTGGACACTCTTGGATTCTTAAGTGCATTCATTTGAGGCGCATCCTGTCCTCATACTTAAATAGGTGGTATCCTACAAGGTATGCTGCAATACCCCAACACAGCGTTAGGAACCATTAAAAAATTTCTCCAACCTAACCTCAACTATTGAGGATCATTGAAGGTTTGGAAACTTATCCTTTACCCCTCTTACAGGTAGCACTTTTTGTCTTTCACGGCAACGGCCTTGGATTATGTTTCTTAAGAAGAAAACATTATCTGAAGTGCTCTTGCTTCCACCGAAGCACTCACGGAACGTTTACAGTTTAGTTTTCCCATTGAACCTTATTTCTGAGATCTCCAGTCTGTAAGGTTGGGTGTCCACTATATCGGTTCTTATTGTTTGGGTTTTAAGCCCATTCCCCTAGACAGGCAGAACATCTGATCTTTGGGTATTCCTTTCGTCAAGGGATCTGCGATATTTTTCTTAGATTTTACGTAATCAATGAAAATAACACCCGAGGTGATCAGCTGTCTAATGGACTCATGTCTCCGTCAAATATGACGAGACTTACCGTTGTATATAGAACTTCGTGCCCTTCATAGAGCCGACTGACTATCGCAGTGGATCATTACAGAAGACACGAGTTTATCCCAACATGGGACATCCTCTAGAAAACCATGAAGCCACTCAGTTTCCTCTCCCACTTTATCTATAGCGATAAATTCTGACTCCATCATGGATCGGGCAATAAGGGTTTGCCTAGATGATTTCCAAGACACAGCTCCACCACCGATTGTAAAAATATATCCGCTGGTGGACTTCATGTCGTCTCTATCAGATATCCAGTTTGCATCACTGTACCCCTCTAGTACAGCTGGATATCTCGAATAGTGTAACCCGAAATTTAGCGTGAACTTCAGGAACCGTAGTACCCTATTCAACGCATTCCAGTGATCCTCACTTGGATTTCGGGTGAACCTAGGCAATTTATTGACTGCATGAGCGATATCAGGTCGAGTGCAGTTTGTGATATACATCAGACTACCAATCACCTGCGCATATCGTTCCTGGCGTACGGGCTCACCAAGATGTTTGTCAATCTTTTGACTTATATCCAATGGTGTCGATACCGGTGAACTGTCGAACATCCAAAATTTCTTCAGTACATCCTCAATGTAGTGAGATTGAGACAAGACCAGTCCATCAGATGTCTTAGAGATCTTGATCCCTAAGATAACATCTGCAATGCCCATATATTTCATGTGAAAACACTGCTTTAACATGTTCTTAGTCTCTAGGATTATCTCAGGACTGCTTTCAGTGATCAACAAGTCGTCTACATAAAGGATTCAATATTTCCTTTCATGTAGACATATTTTTCACCTCCATTAATGGCGAACTCTTTTGATAGTAGTGTACTATCAAATTTCTCGTGCCATTGTTTAGGGGCCTGTTTCAGCCCGTACAATGATTTAACAAGACGACACACTTTTGTCTTGTTACACCTAGTAATTTTAGGGCAATGAGTTGAGAACGTAGTTAAGAAAATAAAGTTTGGGTGTTGGAAGGGAAGTATATTTACTTATGCTAATACGGAAATTAGTATACAAACAGATGTGATCCCAAAATAATTTTGGATATAACTAGTGCGATGACAGAGATTTATTATAATTGTATATCCCTAAGGAGGCTACGAACTAGTGTCATATTAAAAGGATTATGACATTGGGTAAAAAAAGGTTTTATAAGTCGTCGGAATTTAGTTGAGTTGGGATCAAGAATTAATTGTGTGTATAATTAATTAGTTGTGGGACTAATTAATTAAAATGGAGGCAAGCCAAGTGAAATATCACGTGTAGCTTTAAAGAGTATTGTGATAATGACTAAACTTTAAAAAAATCTTGGCATTACACGATTTCCTCTTCTCCATTTTACAGAATCATTCCTTTTCAATCCATTCTTCAATCTTGAAGCTTCTTCTTCAACTTTTAGAGTTCCTCTGTTTTCTTCAAACATTCATCTCTCCAACTTGTTGAAGTATCATCTAAAGGAGATTATCACCCTTCCAACAAGAGTAATCTCAGTTGCTAAGTCCTGCAACTCTTAGCCGAATTTGGGGAAATTTTATAAATTTTGCATACCTAAAAAGGTGGAAGATTTAAAGTGTTCTGGGTCAATCTAAATAAAATTGAAGCCTTGAACAAGCTTAGGAACTTCGAAACCCAAGCCGAGAGCAAGAGTTTCGAGAGAAAATTAGAAGCCGATTCTCGGAAATCCTGTTTCTGCTCGTCACAAACTGCACTGGGCGACGGGTTCTCCGACAATTCATGTCGCTGCTTCTAACAGAGGTAATATTTTCTATTCCTAAGTTTGTACCTATCACAGAGCATGATTCTTACTAAGTTCTAGGGCGATTATTGTAAATGGTAAGTTGATTGGTTATTGGAGTTGTCCGTATATAAATTGTGATTGCATGTGAAATTGTTGGGTTGTTTTAGATATTGAAACTGTAAGGAGGAGAATTGGAAAGGTTAATTGTGTTGCTAGATGTATAGAACTTCACATAGAAGAAACATAGATTCTACACGAATAATGTGTTCGATAAAATATCTCAATGAGTTTGTTAATAGTATATTGATTCGAGTTCAAGGTAAATCTTTCTTAAAATGTGGTTATTACTAGTTCTAAGGTGATTATCGAGAATGTTGGATTATTAATATCGTCGAAATTGTTGATACATATATTGGGAATTGCATGAGTGCTTGCTGAACTGTTTTAGAGATTATAGCAGTAAGGGAATGGATTAATAAGGGTTGGGTGTTCGCTAGATTGTCTTAACGAATCTGTTTCCATTAATAAATTATGTGTGATTTAAATCGTTAATAGGATATGGAAAATCATTCGTAGAGTTTACAAGAAGTCGTGGGAACTTAGAATACATTCGACAAGAGGTATGTGAAACCCTTCCTTCCTTCTTTTTGGCATGAATTATTGAAAGTACGGCGAACGTACATGATTTCTACACAGTCTATTATCTAAAAATGTTAGTCATGAGAAGTGCCGATGATTTTTCAGTAAAAAGTTTATTATAATGATTTCATTGAGAGTCAAAGTGATGATTTAAATTGTATAGTTACTCATGATACTCTATTTGTGCTGGATATGACTATAAGAATTCACCGAGTCCCTCACTCGAGGGCCGAGACACGTTATACGTATATATGTGATTATTCCATGGACATGTATCCATGATGCGGGTATAGATACCCACGATAGTATATATATGACTATTTCATGGACATGCATCCATGATGCGGGTATAGATACCCATGCTAGTATACGTATGATGATTCCATGGACAGACATCCGTGATGCGGGTATAGATACACATGATAGTATATGTATATATATATATGAATATATGGACAAACACTCATGGTTTTGATATGACTCTCATTGTTATAAGACATAGTTGACTCTCATTTCATAAGGTACACTTGTATTGATATTCAGATTATTATATTTATCTCATGTTGTCTCTTGGCCTGTTTTGATCTTATTTACAGTACTTCATGTTTTACTTACTCAATACATTATTTCGATCGACTTTTTTCTCGGGCTGCGTTAGTTCCAGCAGTCTGAGTTCTCGGTTGGGTGATCCTCGGGCCATGACTCTACTCACTGGGTTGGAAAGCTCATTTGATTCAGAGCTTTGTCATTTTGGTACATAACCTCTTTTTAGACTTATGTATATATATATTTAGGGGCACGACGGGGCCCTGTCCCGTCATATGTCGTTATCCTTCTCATAGAGGTCTGTAGACAGTCGTGGGTGGTACGTATGTAGAGTTGTGAACCTGTTTTTGTATATGTGTTGTTGTACTCTATTTGGGGAGATTTCCGTATATAGTGGCAGCCTTGTCGGCTCGCCTATTCGTTATATCTGATTTAGATGTGACTCCTCAGGAGACAGGATTGTTTATGTGTAAAAGCGGTCTTGCTGGCTTGCCTATCTGGACATATGTTATGGACATATGTTATGATTGCAGTGTTATGCTGCTGGATTTTCTATTGCCCTTATTGTCAGTATGATTATGTGGTAGGTTAGTGTAATGACGTCAATAGGGCACTTAGTCGCGGCCCGTCGGGGCGGGTCGTGACAAAAGTGGTATCAGAGAAGTTAGTCCTCGGAATGTCTACAGACCGTGTCTAGTAGAGTCTTGTGTATGGGTATGTTGTGCACCATACTTATACGCAGTAGGCTGCCAAAAATTAAGGATGGTTTCTATCCTTTCATCTCATAAATCGTGCCATAGAGCTAAGTTTTAAGGATTCGAATTTAACTCGTGTCTGTTACAGTTTCGATAACCCCGGTTACAAAAAAAGGGAAAAGAATGACTTCGGTTAGTCTATACTCGTAGACGGAGAGGATATAATGTAAGCCTGGAAAGCAGAATACTTGAGAACCTTAGAATGTTAAATAATCATTGAGACCTTTGATATCCAAGGTTTTCTTAAGTATGATATTTGGTGCTTGCGCTTGATTGAAATAGATGGTATATGTGATGAATGTGAGTTGTGACTAAATGATTCTTTTTAAAAAACTATTATGAGTTGGTTTTACTAATTTATGGGGGTATTGAAAGCTCATGGGATTTGGTATTTGCTTATATGATTACATATTAGAGTAAGATGGTTGTACTGTTTGAATGTTACGAAGATATGGATATGTTTTCATATGACCTAAGAGTGATGTGAGGTATATTAGTTGTGATCATTTATTAGTATGTTGATTTGTGTGCGAGTTCTGTTCTGGTTTTCTGAAGAGAAGTATGAAATATTATCATGCTAGTGTGTCCAATTATATGAATTCCTGTTTGGCATTTCCTATCTTCAATACCAAGTTTTTCAAAGGTATTGTATCTTTTAGTGATCTGTTTACTTTCATGTAATGATGTCAAGCCTTGCTAAGTCTTCATGTAGGATAATGTGATAATTTAGATTTGAAGGATCATATTGGCCTAATATATAAGAACCTGATATCTAATGGTTTGATAAAGTCATGCAAATTGTAGAATTTCTTATCTGAATATGTCTGTCATTCGTTTTAGTTTATTGAATGAACTGTTAATCGTGTTAATAGTTGTTTGATATGTTAAGATAATCTTAAGCATGTCTAAAAGAATGTTTAGTTGATGTTATTGACTATTTTTGTATGGTTGAGTTCAAAAATGGATATCATGCTAGTTTTAGGATAGTCTAGTTCAAATACTTATCCTTGAGGTTATATGACTCTTGATTGAACTGCTTCATGACTAGTTTTGCCTCTTGAAACCTATTATAACCATTGTTTGGTGTATGTTAAGCATAGTCAGTTAAGTGAGATGTTCACCATGTTAGTTTAAGAGTTTGTTTAGACATATGTGGGCTGTTTGATTGATCCAATACTCAATTTGGGTAGTTTAAAGCCTATTTAATTATGTGTGACATGTTTCAATAGCTTTAAAATGATTAATATGTTGATTACAGTTTGCCTTAAACCAATCTTGGGTTGTTTATCTATTAGGATGTTCAAAATGTGGTCAAAATTTTGTATAATTGAGTAAACTGTTTTCAATATATTGTTGTAAGGAGATCTGAGAAGAATGTTTAACCTCTTTTAGATATTTTGTTTAGTTAATCCATGCTCTTCTGTGTTTGATGTCTCATTTAACATCATTTTGAGCTAAAAATGGGTTTTCAAGTGTTATAGTGAAATAGTTAGTCTCTGTTAATGTTTGATGCTTGTACAGTTGGTCAAATTAATCTAGGTAAGCAATACTTAGTAAGAAAAATGTCATTATAATCATGGTAGGATCACTTAAAGACTCTAAAATGGATATGTCTCATGTTTAAGCTAGTGTCATGGTAAAAAAAAAGATAACTTAGGTGCCTACTTGGTTTAAATAGTCTGCTTTGGCTAATATGTATGTCATCCATGTCCAACTTGAATCTGTTAAGATATAAACTGGACTGTTGAGGTCTTAAGGATTCATTTGGAGACTGTTTAGAGCAGGTTTAGGCCTGAATTGGTTTAAAAGGATGTTGCACCCCTATTATAGTGCTAAACTAACTTATTTGAACTCCTACAGTTTGTTACTTGGGTATGAATACAGATTTATTATTTAAAAGAAGGATGATCTGGTTTACTCTTAGCTCAATAGGTGATGTGTATGAGAGTGTGTTGTTTGCAAACTCATAATATGCTAAAGTGCCCCCACTCCCCTTGTAAGTTATTTTGAAGTATGTATGTATCTTGGGAACATAATAGAGTGATGGTATGAATTTTGATAAAAATCAGTAGGATGCCTGCTTTATAGGTTTGTTTAACTCATAGTTATATGTTCTATGTGCAATTATCTGAAGACCATCCCATACGCCTGTACCTGATATGGATGTTTCACCCTACATAGGCTTGTTTGCATGATCTCTAGATACCCTACTTAATTTCCACATCCTTGCCATGTTCCTAGTAGTTTTCAAGGGTCCAATATACATCTGCTTAGAACCATTCTACCTTTTATGTGAATGACTTTGCATCTACCTGGTTTGAGCATCTCCACACCTGTTATGATTGTATATCACTTGTTAATTACTGAACTTGCTCACCTAGTCTAAGTAGGATCTAAATCATGGAATCTAGCCTAGTCCCTCTCTTGTTTATTTGAGATAACTGGACAAGTTAAATAAGTTAAGTAGTGGCCTATATGACTATTAGGGTGCTTAAGTTGAGGTTTGTATAATCTGATTTGTCTTCTTCCCTCTTCTGTGAATTAATTTTCTCTTTGTTTCTTGATTACCCGTGGTATGTCAATATACACCTTGGTATATAGGTTGTATACTGAATATACTTAGTATATGAAGGTATACATGTTGTATATCACTTATAAATATCATGTCATGTGTGTTTATTGGGCCTAGCTTATTTCAAATAACCTCTTCTACTTTTCTTATTCATGACTGCATATTGGGCTTGGTCCACTGTTTGTATTCTTTCTTTTTTTAAGTGTTTTGTTTAGTTTGGGTTAGCCCAATTGGTATGAATTAAATGCAAGTTGTTGTGGACTGCTTGTTGGTTTATTTCATGCATGTAATTAATTTGATAAGCCTTGGGTATTTCTGACTTGGGCTTTCCTTTCCCCTTTGTCTATCCTTCGTTGCATTGCCACGAGATAGGTCCTCGCTAGGATCATCCCTTCCTTCAGCAAAAACAATTGAGTCATCTATTGCATATTTGAGTCAATTGGGTTGAGGCCCAATCCAATAAATTTAATCGAGTAAAAAGGCAAGTGAAGCTAATAAGTTTTGAAGACCTAACTATGGGTAACATAGCCAACTGGCGGATTTCGGTAGGCCCGCCAGCCTAAACTCTTCCTCCTTCCATTTCAATTCCCTATTTGTGTATATATGTGTGTATTGATTGTAATAAACCTACTTTTAATATTGGAACTTCAACTTATGATTTGAATCTCGGATAGACAAATGATATGTAGATCATTTTAATTTAGATCGTCAAATGATTTTCAAACATTATTTTTAATTTTGGAAATAACGGAATGATTGAAGTAATAAAATGACTATTTGGACATTTTGAATCTCTAAATGTGTGCCTCTGATATAATTGAAAGTAACTTTGCATAAGTTTGTTTTTGGCCTCTACTGCTGAATATACGTGCAGTTCTGCTAGCTAAAAGTTATCTAGCTATGTGTAAGTTATTTAAACTAGTCTCAAGTTATCAAATGTACCTACCCCCAGACGTGTGAGTTAAATAGAGTCTTGCTTAAGTTATAAGGATAAATGTTGCGGATTAGGGTCAAATATATGTCAAATGATTGAGTTAGAGGTTGCATGATATCTAGAGTAAATATGTGACTTGGTGTTGCTTTCATCTTGGTTGCAATAGCTAACTGCGTGGCCTTAGTTGAGGTAAAATGTCATGTAGTGGTTGTTTAAAAGTGTTATAATTATCATGATTTTATTTGTGCCTTCATGGCTGAATTAAGAAGTAACTTGTTTAATTATTAGCAGGTTTAGTTATTGAAAAACATGTTTAATTTAACCAGTAACATGTTTGTTGCTTGTTACAACTACTAAATAGTGGACTAGATTTTGAAATAAACTAAAACGAGATGTTAGTCTTATTTCGTTTGGTTTCATGTGTATTTTGTAATTCAATTCAACTCCTTATTTGATTATAGTAATGGATGAATTGCATGTGTGTTATATGTGGCCCTGTGTGACATCTGTTGGTTTGCTGAAAATAGGTAGATAGACATAGTTATAAAGGAGACTCTGCCGAAATTTCTAGAACATAAGACATATTATGAACATTCGGGGACGAATGTTTCTAAGGGGGGAAGGATGTTACACCTCGTAATTTTAGGGCAATGAGTTAAGAACGTAGTTAAGAAAATAAGGTTTGAGTGTTGGAAGAGAAGTATATTTACTTATGCTAATACGAAAATTAGTATACAAAAGGACGTGATCCCAAAATAATTTTGGATATAACTAGTGTGATGACAGATATTTATTATAATTGTATATCCCCAAGGAGGCTACGAACTAGTGTCATATTAAAAGGATTATGACATTGGGTAAAAGAAAGTTTTATAAGTCATCGGGATTTAGTTGAGTTGGGATTAAGAATTAATTGTGTGTATAATTAATTAGTTGTGGGACTAATTAATTAAAATGGAGGCAAGCCAAGTGAAATACCACGTGTAGCTTTAAAGTGTATTGTGGTAATGACTAAACTTTAAAAAAATCTTGGCACTACACGATTTCCTCTTCTCCATTTTACAGAACCATTCCTTTTCAATCCATTCTTCAATCTTGAAGCTTCTTCTTCAACATTTAGAGTTCCTCTGTTTTCTTCAAACATTCATCTCTCCAAATTGTTGAAGTATCATCTAAAGGAGATTCTCACCCTTCCAACAAGAGTAATCTCAGTTGCTAAGTCTTGCAACTCTTAGCCGAATTTGAGGAAATTTCATAAATTTGTCATACCCAAAAAGTTGGAAGATTTAAAGTGTTCTAGGTCAATCTAAACGAAATTGAAGCTTTGAACAAGCTTATGAACTCAGAAACCCAAGCCGAGAGCAAGAGTTACGAGAGAAAATTAGAAGCCGATTCTCTAAATCCACATTTCTCGTCACAAAGCTTGAAGCGACGGGTTCTCCGATAATTCGTGTCGCTGCTTCTAACAGAGGTAATATTTTCTATTCCTAAGTTTGTACCTATCATAGAGCATGTTTCTTACTAAGTTCTAGGGCGATTATTGTAAATGGTAAGTTGATTGGTTATTGTAGTTGTCCATATATAAATTGTGATTGCATGTGAAATTGTTGGATTGTTTTAGACATTAAAACTGTAAGGAGGAGAATTGGAAATGTTAATTGTGTTGCTAGATGTATAGAACTTCACATAGAAGAAGCATATATTCTACGCGAATAATGTGTTCGATAAAATGTCTCAATGAGTTTGTTAATAGTATATTGATTCGAGTTCAAGGTAAATCTTTCTTAAAATATGGTTATTACTAGTTATAAGGTGATTATCGAGAATGTTGGATTATTAATATCGTCGAAATTGTTGATACATATATTGGGAATTGCATGAGTGCTTGCTGAACTGTTTTAGAGATTATAACAGTAAAGGAATGGATTAATAAGGGTTGGGTGTTAGTCATGAGAAGTGCCGATGATTTTTCAGTAAAGAGTTTATTATAATGATTTCATTGAGAGTTAAAGTGATGATTTAAATTGTATAGTTACTCATGATACTCTATTTGTGTTGGATATGACTATAAGAATTCACCGAGTCCCTCACTAGAGGGTCGGGACATGTTATACGTATATATGTGATTATTCCATGGACATGTATCCATGATGCGGGTATAGATACCCATGATAGTATATATATGACTATTCCATGGACATGCATACATGATGCGGGTATAGATACTCATGATAGTATACGTATGATGATTCCATGGACAGACATCCGTGATGCGGGTATAGAGATACCCAGGATAGTATATGTATATATATATATATATGATTATATGGACAGACACTCATGATTTTGATATGACTCTCATTGTTATAAGACACAGTTGACTCTCATTTTATAAGGTACAATTGTATTTGTCACGCCCTTTTTTTACCGCGACATTCACTCCTGCTTGGCAATGTGAGAAAAATAAAAAAAATATAAATGCTAAAAGGTGCTAAAAAGGCTAAAGGGTGCTGAAGGCTAAAAGATTCTAAAGGTGCTAAAAGTTGCTAAAAAGTGCCAAAATGCTAAAAGGGTTCGCGGAGTCGCCATCTAATTAGTTTGGGTGAATTAGGACACCTAAATGTTAACTAAGGCAAGTCAACATTAACTTCATTTAATGATCTGCTAAACTATGTGAGATTCTGGGCAAAAGTTCTTTATTAATATAGAGGGAAGTGGTTAGACACCCTCTAAGATCCGCTAACTTGCGGTTGTCCGTTCAAACCTAAGGTAATTATTTCCAGTGACATGACCAGCGACTCCAGAGTGGTATGTGCAATGCTTCTCGTCATACCATTTCGGAAAGGGTTTAGGGATCCTCCCTGGAATCGGCTGGAGTATTCCTGCATCTTTCAACCTTTTATACACCTGGGGTAAATGTTCAGCTAGATGGATGTGTATCTTTGGTGGCCTTTTGTCATGGTTGGTGTTTGGCTTGTGTATGGTAGGCATTTGGTTTTGTGAGTATGTAGGTAGGTATGATGGAGAACATATGAGTGCGTGAGACGCGTTGTAAATGGGTTGAGTGTGGTAAACGGGATATGTAGTAAGAGAGTATTGGTAATAATTTGGAGGGTTTTGGTTTTTTTGGTTATTTGAACTGACGAGTTGTTTAGTGAGGTTCCGGATCCTTTTAACTTCCGCCTGTAGGGTTTCCATCTGTTGCGGCAATTGGGCGAGGTGCTCTGTAGTATTTTCCTTTTCTAAGACCTCTGCTTTGCCTAGAGGAACTAAAATGGGTTCTGAATCATTCTGCTCAAATGTCCCTGAATCAGTCATGGCATTGGATCGTGTCTTTGATCTAGTGAAGTATTGATGTTTCGTCATTGCTTAGTCAAATACGGATCGACCTTTGGAGAAGATGATAAATCCTTTAAGATACAGCAAACCAAGTTAGTATAAAACATATAATTTGTAGGTAATATCTAGCAGATATGTTGCACACAAAACATCAAAGCGGTTCCTAATATGCATGGAGCCTCTTTTATGCCAGAGGTGTGCCTAAACGCCAGATATGCGAGGTTATGATAGATTTGTTCAAGCCGTCAAACTTTAATGCTTTTGTTGAAAATGACGACCAAATGACGGTGCACTTTTTCCAATTTCAGCATGTCATGTTTAGGCTTGGATTTGTCTATCATTGTCAAGCTACACATAATATGCTGATTGGTCGTTGGGTTGAGAAACCCGTCGAAAAGTTTTGGTGTTTTCCTAACTGTGGTGTCAATACCAAGGATCGACCCACCTAAGGTAAATGCATGCAAGCCTTAAGATAAAGGGTGGTATAGCTCTATCCTAAGTTTCTAAGATTTGGCTTTACTAGACGTAAGGTTCCTGAGCGGACAACTCGAGTGAGAAGGCTACGGCGGCGGATGACGGACACTCCACGTATAATACCAACTCTCTTAAATTTGGGTTTTATGAAAGAAATTTGCTGATGCACCAAGCGCACCTCGCATGTAGTGTGTGATTGTATGAATTTTTTCAGAGTGGAAGAAGTATGAGCGGAATTACAGTTTAAGGAAAGCAGTAACAAATAGCAATTACAACAGTTACAAATAAAAGCAATTGACAACACACAAGAAAATTAAATGCAAAAAGTAATGCCAAATAATAACCCTAGGTCTGTTATGGTCAAGAACCTACTTATCCCCAGTGGAGTCGATATTCCATGTCACGCCATTTTTCGACTGCGACATTCACTCCTGCTTGGCAATGTTAGAAAAATAAAAAAATATAAATGCTAAAAGGTGCTAAAAAGGCTAAAGGGTGTTGAAGGCTAAAAGATGCTAAAGGTGCTAAAAGTTGCTAAAAAGTGCCAAAATGCTAAAAGGGCTCGCGGAGTCGCCAACTAATTAGTTTGGTGAATTAGGACACCTAAATATTAACTAAGTCAAATCAACATTAACTCCATTTAATGATCTGCTAAACTATGTGAGATTCTGGGCAAATGTTCTTTATTAATATAGAGGGAAGGGGTTAGACACCCTCTAAGATCCGCTAACTTGCGGTTGTCCGTTCAAACCTAGGGTAATTATTTATGCTAGAAAATACGGACTTGAAAGTAATAAAAACATTTGCAGTGTATAAAAAACATTTTGGTAAAAGAATTATGCAAATTTAAGTTTGGATGAAAGCATGTATTTATAAAGTACTTAAAGAAATATATGCAACTATGCTAACAATGCTTTGTGAAAAATAGGTTTCTCATATTAAAATAATATATTAGTTGTCTAAATAATTATGCAAATGAGAATTATTAAATGGTTTAATGCAATTTAAGCAATGCATGACAATCCTAAAATAATTAATTTAAAGAGAATAAACTCCTAATGTCAAATTACTTCTTAATAGCGACTCCAGGCTTAAATGTACTAAATGCCCTACTAGTGTAATGTTAGCGTTAGACAATTAATTTACAATAAATGAATGAAGGGAGGGGTGGAAAATAATAAATATGACTCGAGGAAGGCGATGTCATTTCGCCAATAGTTATAGCGTTGCTGATGCGGATAGAGAGATACACATAGATGCGCGTCTTCGTTGAGCGAAAGTAGTGATGAGTCTTGCAACGAAACTCTTCATTCGGCTCCGATGCATTTCATGTAGAAAATAAAGAAAGATAAAGATTAGTACACGCTCGAGACCTTTGTAAAGTGATAAATAAAATTTGAATGCATACAAATCATTTCATTTTGGCGATTTAACATAAAAGACTCACAGCAACAATCAAACAGTATTAATCAAAATTGGGCTTTAGGATGCATACACAAGCCCAAACATGAAACAATACCAGTCTCTCGTTGGCCATAATAAGACATATAATAATCACAGGAAGGCCTAACAGTCAATTTTATGTAGTTATTTTAACTGCTAAGTCGACAACAGTAAAGGCGGGAGAAAACAATAAACATATTGAGCAAAGTGAATATTTATGCTAAGACAAGTATGTGATACCAATATGTGCATTACTTAGCCCCTTATTAAGCTGGTATGATGCAGGACAGCTTAGGCAAGTGTAAATATGACTGTTTTTATTAGTTAAATAGGTATGTTAAATGCAAGGAGAATTGAGTAGGCGTATAAGACAACTGTGGATGATAAGCAACCATTCAAAGAGACTATCTAAATACGCATGACCAATTTTATTAAGGCGATCACAAAAACCCACTGGAAACAGTGAAACTCCAGGAACATGATTGGAATACTTGTCAAATATACTCCAAGTCGAGCGCCTCATATACAACAGCTAATGTACAGACAACACTTACCGAACTTAGCATAGCCCACAAAAGGCATACTTCGACATGTTTAGTCCATAAATAATCCACAATGATCCAAACCCAGCAAATATACACAAAGCTTTATAGGTATTGTTCGAATTCATGCGCATAGACTTATATTTACGCTAACAGATTTATAAACTTTCTTATGGTTGAATCTTTTGCAGTATTCATCCAATTACGAAGGATTTCAGACAGGGCGATTAAACAAACATTGTGCTACGCTAAGTTCGGTATTTTTTAGTCTAAACAAAATCGGGTTAGTCATTTAATTAGTCTCGACTACTCTGGACATAAATCAAGACAACATAACAGGTCGCAACTAACACAAAATCAGGCGTAAATTCGACAATTCCCACGGACAAATATGGCCATCCAACATTATTTCCATTAAATAGAATAATCGCAAATTAATACCATACAAAAACAACATCAGTAGACATAAAGATAACGTAACATCGAGATAAGCGTATTAACAGACACAATAACATGAATGAACTAACATATGTTTAACGCACAAACACACATAAAATACGAAAATGAACTGAGAAGAATTCGGGTTTACCTTCTCCGGGCAGCGAACCGATGCAGCGTATCAAGTCGTCGATTCACTCGGGAATGTATTGTGATGCGATTGCAAGAGGTGAAGCTTTTCTTTATTTTTTTTCAATTTGCTTTAAAGAATTAGGCTTTTACAATACCTGATGTTAATTTATTACGCTTTGTTTGCTCTTTATTTTCCTCTTATTTTTGGATAGTTTTTGAGTGAACCAGGAAAAAACCTCATCCATTTCACTTTGAATGTTTCGACCGATGCCTATTGATGCTTACTGCTTTATTACTCAATTTCGATTGTTCATTCCTTGGAATTTTCTCTGTTTGATATGCTCCTAGTAGGGTATTCTGATTGAAGGAGGGATGCCCTTTGCATATGTAGTTGGTGGGTTTATGTAGTTTCCATTCCACACCAAATTTGGTAAAACATTGATGCCGATTTTAGACTGATTCGATCTCGATTCTTGGTGTTGATTTTGTACTGATTTGGGTAATATTTTGTGGGCGTTTATATGCGATCTTTTACCAAAACCAGTGGTGATTTATATGGTATAAGATTTCTGAGTATTCATTAAGTTAAGTCGTGATTAGGGGGCTGATTTGGTTATGGTAAGTTGTATGAGTGAGAGATTCGTTTGGTTTATGGTTATGGTAAGTTTGCTATGGTAATTCTATAATGTAGTATGGTAATTTGAGAAGGGCTTGCGGCGGTTTGGGTGTAAGCTTTTAGGTTTAGGGTGTTTTTGTGAAGAAGATCAGGGGTGTTCTATGTTTTAGGTTATTATTTGGAGAGAAAGAGACTTATGGGCTTGCGGATTTGGGCCACAGCTGAGGGACGAAAATGGCTAATGGGCTGCTCGATCTTAGGCTGAAATCGGGTAGGTTTTTTAGGTGTTTATTAATTTTGATTTTGGTAGAGTTTTAAGTGTTAGTCAATGGGGTTTAAGTTATTTAATTATTTTAATATGACTTTAGGTGTTTTATTAGTTTTAGCTTGAGTTTAAATTATTGCGACGCCATTATTAAAATCTTACTTATTGTGCATACTTTGCGATGTTAAATTAAAATTAAATTAATGGGGGGTTTCAGTTGCTTATGAAATTGCTTTGGGTATTAATAAAATGTGGATATAATTTTAAGAAATGTTTGATGCGACGCTATTATTAAATTATTTATTTATGTATTTATTATTATTAAAATGTTAAATGCAGACATAATATTTATGGAGTGTTTAATGCTTGAGATGTCATTATTGAATTACTTATTTATGTACTTATGTATTTATGCGTGTATTATTATTGTTAAAATTATTAAGATTATTCTAAAAAATTAGTGTAAAATTTTATGATTAATGATTGGACGAGAGGGTTAAAATTGAGTGTCAACAACTTGTCCCTCTTTGTATGGAGATGATGAAAGTCTTCAGACAAAGACGTTGACTTGTAGCCAATTTTGTCTCTATCCTCGAAATTAAAGCAACGATTAAGAAAAACAAGGGCAAATGTCGACTCAAAAATTGTCTCAGTGTTGCATTATGATGATATTGAGTTACTGTGGTAACGCTGGGTAAAACATAAGGCACGACTGACAAGCGGGCTGACATGAACTCAAAAAATTATGCTAGTGTTGAATTATGATGACACTGAGCTGCTATGGTGACACTCTTAAAACAAGGTTGGCGCTAAAGAAAACTGTCCCAGTGTCGGATTATGATTACACTGGGCTACTGTGATGACATTGGGTTATGGGTGTTGGAAAATTAAGAAACGACTGACAAATGGGCTGACACAAAAATTAAAATTTGTCTAATGTCTAGTTATGACGACACTGAGTTATTGGTGATATGGGATGATGGGTAGAGTGGACCGATGTTGGAGGCCGCTTCAGCCATTTGTTGAGAAGACTGCTTCCCAACAATTTGTCCCGGTTCGCTGTAAGAGAAAAATCCACGTTGTGCTCCTGCATGCTAAAGCTTAAGCAAACGGTTAGTACATAACTGTTAAGACAAAAAAATGATAAAGCATGAATCTATAAGCAATGTAATTCTAAGAATAGAGATGTTATTCTGGGTAGCGTGTTGGCGATGCTATTGACGGTGTCTTTGTGTTGATATGATGTTGCTAAAATATCATTGTGTTGATGCTGATGCGGCATCATTGTGTTGAAGCTGATGCAGTGTCATTGTGTTGAAGCTGATGCGGCGTCATTGTGTTGATGCTGATGCGGTGTCATGGTGTTGACGATGCTACTGATAGCATCATGGTGTTAACGATGCTGCTGATGACGTCATGGTGTTGATAATGTTGATGACGTTATGATATTGACGATGTTGCTGATGACGTCATAGTGTTGACGATGCTGATAGCGTTATGGTGTTAACGATGTTGCTAATGGCGTCATGGTGTTGACGATGCTGCTGATGGCGTTATAGTGTTGACGATGCTGATGTGTCATGGTGTTGATGTGTTGCTGGCATTATGATGTTGACGATTCTGATAGCGTCATGGTGTTGACGATGCTGATGGCGTCATGATGTTGACGTCATAGTGTTGACGATGCTAATGATGTCATGATATTGACGATGCTGATGACGTCATGATATTGACGTGCTGATGGCATCATGGTGTTGACACTGCTGATGGCGTCATGGTGTTGACGATTCTTATCCTGCGAACTAATGCTTCTACAAACTAAACTTAAGAAATGATTAGTACATAACTGTTAAAACAAAGTGATAAATATATGAAAATGTAGTTCTACGAGTAGAGATGTCGTCCCTGTAGAATGATGTGAATGCTGAGATGTTGTCATCGCGCGGACATGATAAGTACTGCAACTATTGAGATGTTGTCGTAATGCATTTGTGAACCGCATGAATTGTCATGCTGTCTTTGATCTGGATGTTATGCGTTTGTGAACCGCTTGAATTTCAATGCGACTTTGTGACCGAGCCGATGCGCTAGACTTTGTTGCAGAATTTGAACTGTGATTATATCTATTATTTTCTGCTTCTACTATTATGAATAACTTGCGGAATTTGAACTTTGATTATTGTCGTTTTCTTCGCTTTTGCTGTTTCTGTTGTGTAATTTGATTGTTGCTGTCTTTTCTGCTTCCGCTGCTTCTTTCTGCTTCTGCTAATATGAAGAACCTTCTTGTGGTGTTTCTGATTCTGCTGTTGCATTTTCTGTGAAGAACATTCTTGTTGTATTCTCTACTTCTGTTATTGTGAAGAACCTGATCTTAAGGTTTTGTGGGGGGGGGGGGGGGGGGAGGGGTTGGCTGATTCGTATTGACTTTGTATCTTTGATCCTTGATATCTGCACGTCTGACTTGTTTGGACCTGTAACCCCTGTTTGGTTTTCTGTCTTGGCTAATTATCAATTATTGTTTGTGACAAAGTGAGTGCTTTGATAAAAATTTATGTCGGATTGACTAAATGAACATTTTATCAAAATTGTCTCAGTTTTAACTTTAAATCATGCAAGGGTGCTTGGTAAAACGAGTCTCTTGGGGTTGTTTGTCTATCCTACCAAAAGTGTGTATTTTGTTATTTTTAAAACAAAGAGGAAGCTTCATAATGGTGTGACCGAAGCCGATTTAGGCCGCCTACGTATCCCAACAAAGGAATCAGGTCATAACGTAGTTCGTTTAGCAAAAGGGATTGTGATTTTTCCCCTAAAAGTGGGACCAAAGCCGATAAGGCTGCCTACGTATCCCACCAAGGGAATCAGGTCAGACGTAGTTCAAATTACAAGCAAAGAGGGCAAAACATTATTAAAACTTAAAAATACGAGTCCGGACTCAAATTATCCTATTAAACTAATACGCTCTTTTTATTAAGATTCTAGGTAGGCCAGGACAGGGGTGAAAGTCCAACTTTCAAGTCGCCTCCTTGCTCTGCATTCCAACTGGACGGGTCTTCAGCGGGATCATGTTTTGATGTCAGTATCGTTTTCTTTTAACTCCTGCGTGGTGCATGCTTGGATAAATGACTGATTCGGGCAGATCAGGTTTTGGTGATGGAATATCTCTCTTACTTTGGGGATCATTGTGCATATTAGGGGAGACATCCTTTAGCTGAATGACTCATTCTTTGATCAACTCCTCGATTTTGCCTTTGAGTGTGTGACACTTTCCAGTGTCGTGTCTGATGGCTCCGGAGTGGTATGCACAACTCTTAGTCTCATCATGCGCCTTGGAATCGGGATTGGGAATATTCCTTGAAATTAGTTGGAGTATTCCTGCAACTCTCAACCTCTCGTACAGCCGCGACAAAGGCTCGGCTAGAGGAGTGTAGGTTTTGACGGCTTCTTCTTGGCATTTAGGTAAGGCGTGGGTGTATTTAATGGATGGGATTTTGGCTGCGGTGTGTACATGGGTGGATACCATAAGGAGTTATCATATGTATCACAAAAGACCTTTCTCTGCTGAATGACTCATTTTCTAGTCAATGCCTCGATCTTATCCTTGAGAGTGTGGCAATTTCCAGTGACATGACCAGCGACTCCAGAGTGGTATGTGCAATGCTTCTCGTCATACCATTTCGGAAAGGGTTTAGGGATTCTTCCTACGAATCGGCTGGAGTATTCATGCATCTTTCAACCTTTCATACACCTGGGGCAAATGTTCAGCTAGATGGATGTGTATCTTTGGTGGCCTTTTGTCATGGTTGGTGTTTGGCTTGTGTATGGTAGGCATTTGGTTTTGTGAGTATGTAGGTAGGTATGATGGGGAACATATGAGTGCGTGAGACGCGTTGTATATGGGTTGAGTGAGGTAAACAGGATATGTAGTAAGAGAGTATTGGTAATAATTTGGAGGGTTTTGGTTGTTTTGGTTATTTAAACTGACGAGTTGTTTAGTGAGGTTCCGGAGCCTTTTAACTTCCGCCAGTAGGGTTTCCATCTGTTGCGGCAATTGGGCGAGGTTCTCTGTAGTATTTTCCTTTTCTAAGACCTCTGCTTTGCCTATAGGAACTAAAATGGGTTCTGAATCATTCTGCTCAAATGTCCCTGAATCAGTCATGACATTGGATCGTGTCTTTGATCTAGTGAAGTATTGATGTTTCGTCATTGCTTAGTCAAATACGAATCGACCTTTGGGGAAGATGATAAATCCTTTAAGATACAGCAAACCAAGTTAGTATAAAACATATAATTTGTAGGTAATATCTAGCAGATATGTTGCACACAAAACATCAAAGCGGTTCCTAATATGCATGGAGCCTCTTTTATGCCAGAGGTGTGCCTAAACGCCAGATATGCGAGGTTATGATAGATTTGTTCAAGCCGTCAAACTGTAATGCTTTTGTTGAAAATGGCGACCAAATGACGGTGCATTTTTTCCAATTTCAGCATGTCATGTTTAGGCTTGGATTTGTCTATCATTGTCAAGCTACACATAATATGCTGATTGGTCGTTGGGTTGAGAAACCCGTCGAAATTTTTTGGTGTTTTCCTAACTGTGGTGTCAATACCAAGGATCGACCCACCTAAGGTAAATGCATGCATGCCTTAAGATAAAGGGTGGTATAGCTCTATCCTAAGTTTCTAAGATTTGGCTTTACTAGACGTAAGGTTCCTTAGCGGACAACTCGAGTGAGAAGGCTACGCGGCCACCGGATGGTACGGACACTCCACGTATAATACCAACTCTCTTAAATTTGGGTTTTATGAAAGAAATTTGCTGATGCACCAAGCGCACCTCGCATGTAGTGTGTGATTGTGTGAATTTTTTCAGAGTGGAAGAAGTATGAGCGGAATTACAGTTTAAGTAAAGCAGTAACAAATAGCAATTACAACAGTTACAAATAAAAGCAATTGACAACACACAAGAAAATTAAATGCAAAAAGTAATGCCAAATAATAACCTTAGGTCTGTTATGGTCAAGAACCTACTTATCCCCAGTGGAGTCGATATTCCATGTCACGCCATTTTTCGACTGCGACATTCACTCCTGCTTGGCAATGTTAGAAAAATAAAAAAATATAAATGCTAAAAGGTGCTAAAAAGGCTAAAGGGTGTTGAAGGCTAAAAGATGCTAAAGGTGCTAAAAATTGCTAAAAAGTGCCAAAATGCTAAAAGTGCTCGCGGAGTCGCCACCTAATTAGTTTGGGTGAATTAGGACACCTAAATATTAACTAAGTCAAGTCAACATTAACTCCATTTAATGATCTGCTAAACTATGTGAGATTCTGGGCAAAGGTTCTTTATTAATATAGAGGGAAGGGGTTAGACACCCTCTAAGATCCGCTAACTTGCGGTTGTCCGTTCAAACCTAGGGTAATTATTTATGCTAGAAAATACGGACTTGAAAGTAAGAAAAACATTTGCGTATAAAAAACATTTTGGTAAAAGAATTATGCAAATTTAAGTTTGGATGAAAGCATGTATTTATAAAGTACTTAAAGAAATATATGCAACTATGCTAACAATGCTTTATGAAAAATAGGTTTCTCATATTAAAATAATATATTAGTTGTCTAAATAATTATGCAAATGAGAATTATTAAATGGTTTAATGCAATTTAAGCAATGCATGACAATCCTAAAATAATTAATTTAAAGGAAATAAACTCCTAATGTCAAATTACTTCTTAATAGCGACTCCAAGCTTAAATATACTAAATGCCCTACTAGTGTAATGTTAGCGTTAGACAATTAATTTACAATAAATGAATGAAGGGCGGGGAGGATAATAATAAATATGACTCGAGGAAGGCGATGTCATTTCGCCAATAGTTATAGCGTTGCTGATGCGGATAGAGAGATACACATAGATGCGCGTCTTCGTTCGGCGAAAGTCGCGTTGAGTCTCGCAACGAGACTCTTCATTCAGCTCCGATGCATTTCATGTAGAAAATAAAGAATGATAAAGATTAGTACACGCTCAAGACCTTTGTAAAGTGATAAATAAAATTTGAATGCATACAAATCATTTCATTTTGGCGATTTAACATAAAAGACTCACATCAACAATCAAATAGTATTAATCAAAATTGGGCTTTAGGATGCATACACAGGCCCAAACGTGAAACAATACCAGTCTCTCGTTGGCCATAATAAGACAGAGAATAATCACAGGAAAGCCTAACAGTCAATTTTATGTAGTTATTTTAACTGCTAAGTCTACAACAGTAGAGGCGGGAGAAAACAACAAACATATTGAGCAAAGTGAATATTTATGCCAAGACAAGTATGTGATACCAATATGTGCATTAATTAGCCCCTTATTAAACTGGTATGATGCATGACAACTTAGGCAAGTGTCAATATGACTGTTTTTATTAGTTAAACATGTATGTTAAATGCAAGGAGAATTCAGTAGGTGTATAAGACAACTGGGGATGATAAGCAACCATTCAAAGAGACTATCTAAATATGCATGACCAATTTTATTAAGGCGGTCACAAATACCCACTGGAAACAGTGAAACTCCAGGAACATAACTGGAATACTTGTCAAATATAGTCCAAGTCGAGCACCTCATATACAACAACTAATGAACAGACAACACTTACCGAACTTAGCATAGCACACAAAAGGCATACTTCGACATGTTTAGTCCGTAAGTAATCCACAGTGATCCAAACCCAGCAAATATACACAAAGCTATATAGGTATTATTCGAATTCATGCGCATAGACTTATATTCACGCTAACAAATTTATAAACTTGCTTATGGTTGAATCTTTTGCAGTATCCATCCAATTACGAAGGCGTTCAGACAGGGCGATTAAACAAACATTGTGCTACGCTAAGTTCGGTATCTTTAAGGCTAAACAAACATCGGTTTAGTCATTTAATTAGTCTCGACTACTCTGGACGTAAATCAAGATAACATAACAGGTCGCAACTAACACAAAATCAGGCGTAAATTCGACAATTCCCACGGACAAATATGGCCATCCAACATTATTTCCATTAAATAGAATTATCGCAAATTAATACCATACAAAATCAACATCAGTAGACATAAAGATAACGTAACAGCGAGAGAAGCGTATTAACGGACATAGCAACATGAATGAACTAACATATGTTTAACGCACAAACACACATAAAATACGAAAATGAACTGAGAAGAATTCGGGTTTACCTTCTCCGGACAGCGAACCAAGGCAGCGTATCAAGTCGTCGATTCACTTGGGAATGTATTGCGATGCGATTGCAAGAGGCGAAGCTTTTCTTTATTTATTTTTCAATTTGCTTTAAAGAATTAGGCTTTTACAATACCTGATGTTCGGCTGTTATTGCTGTTGTTTGCTACTGTTTTTCCTCTTATTTTTGGATGTCGATGCCTATTGATGCTTACTGCTTTATTACTCAATTTCGATTGTTCATTCCTTGGATTTTTCTATGTTTGATATACTCCAGTAGGGTATTCTGATTGAATTAGGGATGCCCTTTGCATGTGTAGTTGATGGGTTTATATAGTTTCCATTCAACTTCAAATTCGGTAAAACTTTGATGCCGATTTTGGACTGATTCGATCTCGATTCTTGGTGTTGATTTTGTACTGATTTGGGTAAGATTTTATAGGCGTTTATGTGCCATCTTTTACCAAAACCAGTGGTAATTTTTATGGTATAAGATTTCTGAGTATTCATTAAGGTAAGTCGTGATTAGGGGGGCTGATTTGGTTATGGTAAGTTGTATGAGTGTGAGATTCGTTTGGTTTATAGTTATGGTAAGTTTGCTATGGTAATTCTATAATGTAGTATGGTAATTTGAGAAGGGCTTGCGGCGGTTTGGGTGTAAGCTTTTAGGTTTAGGGTGTTTTGTGAAGAAGATCAGGGGTGTTCTATGTTTTAGGTTATTATTTGGAGAGAAAGAGACTTATGGGCTTGCGGATTTGGGCCACAACTGAGGGACGAAAAGGGATAATGGGCTGCTCGATCTTAGGCTGAAATTGGGTAGGTTTTTTAGGTGTTTATTAATTTTGATTTGGGTAGAGTTTTAAGTGTTAGTAAATGGGGTTTAAGTTATTTAAATTATTTTAATATGACTTTAGGTGCTTTATTAGTTTTAGCTTGGGTTTAAATTATTGCGACGCCCTTATTAAAATCTTACTTATTGTGCATACTTTGCGATGTTAAATTAAAATTAAATTAATGGGGGATTTCAATTGCTTATGAAATTGTTTTGGGTATTAATAAAATGTGGATATAATTTTAAGGAATGTTTGATGCGACGCTATTATTAAATTATTTATTTATGTATTTATTATTATTAAAATGCTAAATGCGGACATAATATTTATGGAGTACTTAATGCTTGAGATGTCATTATTGAATTAATTATTTATGTACTTATGTGTTTACGCGTATATTATTATTGTTAAAATTATTAAGATTATTCTAAAAAATTAGTGTAATTTTATGATTAATGATTGAACGAGAGGGTCAAAATTGAGTGTCAACAATATTGATATTCAGATTATTATATTTGTCTCATGTTGTCTCTTGGCATGTTTTGATCTTATTTACAGTACTTCATGTTTTACATACTCAGGGGGTTGCGTTCATGCCCGCAGGTACAGGTTCTCAGTTTGGGTGATCCTCAGGCCTAGGACTCCTACTCAACTGGTTGAAAAGCTCATTTGATTCAGAACTTTGTCATTTTGGTACAGAACCTCTTTTTAGACTTATGTATATATATATTTAGGGGCACGACGGGGCCCTGTCTCGTCATATGTCGTTATCCTTCTCGTAGAGGTCTGTAGAAAGTCGTGGGTGGTACGTATGTAGAGTTGTAAACCTGTTTTTGTATATGTGTTGTTGTACTATGTTTTGGGAGATTTCCGTATATAGTGCCAGCCTTGTCAGCTCGCCTATTCGTTATATCTGATTTAGATATGACTCCTCAGGACAGAATTGTTTATGTGTAAAGGCAGTCTTGCCGGCTTGCCTATCCGGATATATGTTATGATTGCAGCGTTATGCTGCCGGATTTTCTATTGCCATTAGTGTCAGTCTGATTACGTGACGGGTTAGTGTAATGGCGTCAATAGGGCGCTTAGTCACGGCCCGTCGGGTCGGGTCGTGACATGTCTCTTATCTTGGAACCACATACCCCTCGGGTTGGTCCATATATATTTCTTCTTCTAAATCATCATTTAGGAAGGCTGTCTTAACATCCATTTGATGTATTTCAAGATCCTGCAAAGCGGCGATAGCTATGAACATACGTATGGATGTCTTAGACATCGAGCGTAAGTGTCGGCAATCCGCGACCTCCTTGGCGATAGCCCTTGACTATCATCTAGCCTTTCAGATTGTCGATAGATCCATATGCCTTTAACTCCGCTTAAGGATCCACTTACAACCCAGCGTTTGTGTCGTGGAAGTTCGCCAACTCTCAGTGTGGTTATGCAGATGAATTCTATCTCACTTTTAAAGCTTCCTTCAGTGAAGCTGAGTTGACAATGCCGCGATTGTTCGTGGTTCATCTGAACCAAATAAGCTTCAAAGTCTAGATCGAAGACTTTCGCCGCCCTTTGTTATCTTCAGCATCTCCGAATCTTCTTGTCACGAGAATTGAATACGATTCTCGATATCGTTACTGAATTCACTAGATTCGAATCGTTGATCTGGTAGTCATCGACTCTCGATCTCGTGATTTGATCATAACCGCGAGGTTATGTTGTTTTTCCTATATGAAACGCGTTCAAAGAACCACGCCGTTCATTGATTTTCATGATCGCATTTTCATAATGCCGGCACATTTACATTACGATGAGCGATAAGCACCATCGCTATTGGCATATTCGATGAATATGCAATCCATAGTTTAGGTTCATCTGACTGCCAGCATAGCATTTACTCGCCGCACAACCACATACCTTTAAATACTTGTAGGTAGGTTTCTTTCTTTTCCATAACTCGTATGGAGTCTTGTCCTTACCTTTGTGTGGGACTCTATTAAGAATCTTATTTGCGGTAAGGTAAGGACAAAACGTATGGAGTGCTTCCAAGACTTCATACGAGTTATGGAAAGGAAAAAAACCTACCTACAAGTATTTGAAGGTAGAGTTGTCTGGCCAAGGTAAAAGTACCTATGCCAAAGCAGGTCAAGATTGGACCTAAGACTGTGGATTGCATATTCAGCGGATATGCCAATAACAGTAGTGCTTATCGCTTCATAGTGCATAAGTCGGATGTACCGAACATTTATGAAGGTACGATCATGGAATCAAGGAACACGTGGTTCTTTGAAGACACATTTCCATATAGGGAAAATAACATAACCTCTCGCAAACGAAGTTATGATCAAATCCCTGAGGATCAAGGAGTCGATGACTACCTAGATCCAAATGGTTCAGATCTAGTGAATTCGTTGGATCGACATCCTAATCCAGATACATGCATTCTCAGGACTTGGAAGATTCAGAGATGGAACCAAGGAGAAGCAAAAGGGCCCGGAAGGACAAGCCCTTTAGTCCAGACTTTGAAGCCTATTTGGTTCAGAATGAACCACGGACAATAGCCGAAGCATTGTCAACTCCAGAAGCACCGTTTTGGAAGGAAGCTTTAGAAAGTGAGATAGAATCCATCCTACATAACCACACCTGGGAGTTGGCTGAACTTTTCCCGGGACACAAACCCTTGGGTTGTAAGTGGATCCTTAAATGAAAGTTAAAGACATATGGATCTATCGACAAGTACAAGGCTAGGTTGGTATCGTCAAAAGAAGGGCCTTGATTACTTCGACACTTACACTCCGGTGTCTAGGATGACATCTATACGTATGTTCATAACTATCGCTGCCTTGCGGGATCTTGAAATATATCAAATGGATGTTAAGACAGCCTTCCTAAATGGTGATTTGGAAGAAGAAATATATATGGACCAACCCGAGGGGTATGTGGTTCCAGGACAAGAGACAAAAGTGTGTCGGCTTGTTAAATCATTATACGAACTGAAACAGGCCCCTAAACAATGGCACGAGAAATTTGATAGTACTCTACTATCAAAAGGGTTCGCCATTAATGGAGGTGACAAATGTGTCTACATAAAAGAAAATGTCGAATCCTTCGTCATGATATGTATTTATGTAGACGACTTGTTGATCACTGGAAGCAGTCCTGGGATAATCCTAGAGACTAAGAACATGTTAAAACAGTGTTTTGACATGAAAGATATGAGCTCGTACGCCAGGAGCGATATGCGCAGTTCATCGGTATCGAGACCATTGGATATAAGTCAAAAGATTGACAAACATCTTGGTGAGCCCGTACGCCAGGAGCGATATGCGCAGGTGATTGGTAGTCTGATGTATATCACAAACTGCACTCAACCTGATATCGCTCATGCAGTCAATAAATTGGCTAGGTTCACCCGAAATCTAAGTGAGGATCACTGGAACGCGTTGAATAGGTACTACGGTTCCTGAAGTTCACGCTAAATTTCGGGTTATACTATTCGAGATATCCAGCTGTACTAGAGGGGTACAGTGATGCAAACTGGATATCTGATAGCGAAGACATCAAGTCCACCAGCGGATATATTTTTACAATCGGTGGTGGAGCTGTGTCTTGGAAATCCTCTAGGCAAATCCTTATTGCCCGATCCACAATAGAGTCAGAATTTATCGCTTTAGATAAAGCGGGAGAGAAAGCTGAGTGACTTCATGGTTTTCTAGAGGATGTCCTATGTTAGGATAAACCCGTGTCTTCTATAATGATCCACTGCGATAGTCAGTCGACTCTAGGAAGGACACGAAGTTCTATATACAACGGTAAGTCTCATCATATTCGACGGAGACATGAGTCTGTTAGGCAGCTGATCACCTCGGGTGTTATTTCCATTAATTACATAAAATCTAAGGAAAATATCGCAGATCCCTTGATGAAAGGAATACCCAAAGATCAGATGTTCTGCCTGTCTAGGGGAATGGACTTAAAACCCAAACAATAAGAACCGATATAGTGGACACCCAACCTTACAGACTGGAGATCCCAGGAATAAGGTTCAATGGGAAAACTAAACTGTAAAGGTTCCGTGAGCGCTTCGGTGGAAGCAAGAGCACTTAGGATAATGTTTTCTTCTTAAGAAACATAATCCAAGGTTGTTTCCCTGAAAGACAAAAAGTGCTACCTGTAAGAGAGGTAAATGATAAGTTTTCAAACCTTTAATAATCCTCAATAGTTAAGGTTAGGTTGGGGAAATTTTTAATGGTTTCTAACGTTTGTGTAGTGGGGTATTGCAGGATACCTTGTAGGAGACCACCTATTTAAGTGCGAGGACAAGCCGCATCAAATGAACGCACTTAAGAATTCAAGGGTATCCACGGCCCACGACGGACAAAAACATTAGAAAGATTGAGTATGAAAGGTGTTGTGTTGGTACCATTGTCTTGGCATATACTAAACATTAACGGTTCAAGACATCACGTTCATCGCGCAGTAAATATATCCGATGGTATTCTACTATGGAAGGTTCAACGCTATGGCTACCTCTTCAGATGCAACATCGATCCGCTGAGTGATTGCTCGAAAGGCACCATGTGTGTGCGCCAAAATCTCTTCCAACAGGGGATTGTTAGAAATTTACTAAACGTGAAATAAAATTAATCCTATTAATTATGACTCGAACAATTGGGGCCCCGCACGTCGAAAATATGGTTTCCACACACGTGAACATAAAATGCCAATGATCGTAATTTCCTTAAATGGAAGAGATATTGATACATATACGAATTGTTTGAGACGTAAGAGAATAGACGATTATTGGCCAAATGACAAATGGTTTCACGTTGGTAAATGAAAGGAAGAAATGTCTAAATGATGAAACGAGTCTGAAAATGTCGCGGCGCCTCCCTGCAGGGCCACGGCGCCGACGACGCCTGAAACTCTCTGAAGTTTCGGCGCCGCGACGCTGCGGACATTTCAGACCGTTGGAAGATGAACGAAAACTGATTTTTGGGCTGACTTTGGAACATTAATTCTCCATTATTTGGCTTATGAATTCAGCCATTACTTGACTGAATTATTACTCCACATTCAAGGCCATTATATGGTCTTTATTGGTCATTACTTGGCTATGTGGAAGATTATCTTCTTCACACTATAAAATGGAGCCTTGGGCTCATTTGCAAAAGACATTGACATTGACACTTAACAATTCTCTGAAATTGTCTTCCTCTCTTGCGATCACAAAACACTCAAAGATCTTTCTTTCCTAAGCGAACACTTGAGTTTCTTTTGCTCATTTGTTTGATTGCTGTTTTATCTTGGGAGATAAGTTGTCATTACACCGTTGAAAGGATATATGGGGCAATGTTATCTTAAGGATATATTAAGAAAATGCAATTTTAACTGTGTTTAAACAAAATACAATTTATGTGTCAATCATAGAAAGGTTTGATTTTAAAGAAAAAGCAATTGCCGAATTTGCGGCTGCTATATTGGATCTGCCCATTACAAGTCAATTTATCAATTATCATATGTAGCGTTTGGTGGAAGGAAACAAAAAAGAGAAGAAAAGGAAAAAGGAGATGACGAAAACTAAAAATACATATGGGATAATAATTAATTTGATAATTAAAGCATGTTCAAGTTTTTATGATCCAAGTCCGAGGCTCCGTTTGGTACCGCTTATTAAAAAAGAGTTTATAAGAGTAGACTTTTTTAAATATAATTTTTTCAAGTAGAGTTTTTATAAAAAGTTGTTAGATGTTTGGTTGTCAATCAAAAAAAATACTTTTGTACCAAAAACCTAAAATTTTAAAGTCAAAATAAGCTCTACTCCTATTTTAAAATAAGCTCAATCAAACACCTTTCAATATTTTAATAAGTGCTTATTTAAAAAAAACACTTATGAGCTTAAAATAAGCAACCGGGTGTAATATTGAGATTTTTTGTTCTTTTTTATTTGAGAATTGTTGTTGATCATGAAAGAAATTTAGTATGAGTAGTTAAAAAAGTATGATTGCTTTCTTCATAGGGGGAAATTTCAAAGGTAAAAACTTATATGTATTTGATTTTTATAACAAGTCAATATATGTATGTAATGCATTTCTATAATTCTTTAATTTAATTATAATATATTTTTACTTTATTAAATTACTTAATTATAATAAATTATATTAATTTGGTGTAACAATCCGAATTTGTTTTTACTAATTTTGAGTGTACCTAAGCTTTTTCGTGCATTGTGGTCCAATCTTTTGCTATTATCTGTGTTCTGAAACAATAATTACTAAATCAGTTTCTGTTTATTAATTAAAATCAGAAAGAATACTCGAACATAAATGTAGAAGAAATAGAAAAAATCTTTCAAGTCCACGAGTTGCTTGTGTTTCCTTAAGGAATTATAACCCCTCATTGTTGCCAAGGATCTGAGTTACTTCCTCCCAAGATGCAAATTATAGAACTCCGGCGAACTCAAACATTGAAGCAAATCACACGACACTTACAGTTTTAGTTTGAAAATGATGCACTGAATATGAAGAGAAGAAGTTGGGATTTTTTGTGTTGTGTAAAAAATGAGGTGAAGCTAGCATCTAGAATTTATAGCCAATGTTTTAGAAATACTTGTTCAGAGCAGTTTTTCAAAAAATAAATAGAAAATGATCGTTGGGAATATTCCGCGAAATTTAAATTAAATTTTAGATAATATCATAAATGAAAATTAAATTATGATATAAATTTGATCCAAAAAAATTATCAATCAATCAGATTATTTGACCAAATCCAAATTCGAAGTCGAGCAACAATGACGGCGCGAGGGGAGACTCTCTTCTCAACTCTCTCTTTTCACCACCAAGATCTTTTGATTAAAGAGGAGACCCTCCCCCCCCCCCCCCCTCGGGTAGATATGGATTTTCCCTCTGTACAAAAAGAACTTTGCTCAAATTTTAATTTTCCTTCCATTTTTTTCTCCATTTCTCATTCATACCACCTAATCTTTAAAACCTAAGCTTAAAAGCCCAACATCTTTATTTTTCCTTCTTTTTTCCCCCAACTTATTAGTGATGTCCCGTTCCTGCATGTCGAATTGTGATAATACGTATAACAAAAATGAAAATACGAGTAAACCACCTATGGTCCTCCCTCTTTAGGGTTCTCAGGTGATGAAAGATCCCAGAAATAGTATCAGAGCCATAAATAGGACAAATATAGATTACATATACGAACAATATGAATATTTAGATCAAGACTATAATTTTGTTAATAACTTAGAACAGTTTTTGACACAGAAAATTGATATTCAGAATGAGAACAATCCACTCTCTTAGAAGGATAATACAATATAATAAAATGATATGGAAATGTAGAGAAATCAAACGCCGTATAATAGAAATGAAAGAAACAGCTGAAAAATTATTAAAAGCGCAAAACGAATGGTTAGACCAAAAAAGAGAAGGTAACATATTCTATAACGATGAAGAATTAAGAAAAATAAATGAAATATATTTTGATGCTGTAGCAACGCGTAGTATAATAGAAGGAATAAATACAGAAATAAATGTACATGAGCTTATAATAAGAGATCTAATAAGAGATATACGTTTTGAAACATATCAGTATTAAAAATGAAAACTCATCCCTCTTTTTATGATATAAGATATGCAATTACTTTATATTGGATACATGCAAAAATAAGGAGAAAATTTCTAAGACAACGAATCCAAATAGAAAAAGAAATGGAAAAAATTGTAGGACCTTTTCAATCACTAGAAAATATCATTAGATTTAGAAATACAAGTCCAGAAATTTTAGAAAAAATAGAACCCTTATACCATAAAATACTTACAGTTAACCATAATATATCAATAGAACAACACATAATAGAAGACGATTTAATGATTATGTATACATAAACTAAACAACTTGGATAAAATAAAATGGACGAAGAAGTAATAAGAGAGCGATAAAACAGGTTAAGACAACTCCAATACGTAGCAGAGAAACAAGTTGTAAATAACAAAGACATGAATCAACATATAATAAGTTGTAGGATGACCGTAAACCAAATAGCAGAAAGAGATAAAGACATAGAAGAAAAATCTAAACGAATAGGTGAACAAGAGGAAGCTATGAAAACTTTAAAATACAAGTTAGTAATAAAAGAAGAACAGTTAAGACAAAAAGACGAAGAACTGATGAAAACAACTGAAAAATATTTAGCAGAAATAAATAAAAAAGATCGTGATATAGAACAACTAAGATTAGTTATAAAAGAACAGTATAAGTTTATTGATGAAAAGCTAATGGATAAAGGTAAAGAAATAGCAACATATCTATATAAAATATACTATCAGATGGATGAATATGAAGGAGGAACAACACAAACTTTAAGTTTTAAGCCAGAAACATACCAAACAATACAAAATGAAAAAGAAGAATTATCAATAAAGAAAATATTTAAAACTAAATGGTTTGAAAGGAACAAAGAAGTAAGGTACATAGTACAGAAACATGAGAATATAATAGATACAACCAGTGTAAATGGAAGAACAAGAATAAACTTGATAACAGACGAAATAATAAAAAGAGAATTATCAAAATTATCAACCAAAGAAGCAAAGAAATATAGAAATATATACTTTGGAGGAGTAGAATTTACTATTAAAGCATATTTTCAGAAAAATATAGATACACATATACAAATATACATATTAGACGATAGAATCTTAGGAAACCTGCAAGATGCCTTAATATCAATAGTTAAAGGAAACTTAATATATCAAAAACTAAAATTTACGATACAACCAGATTTTAGCATTTCACTTAAAGATGAACACAAAGAATTAGCTTTAACATTATACTATAAATTAGAAGGAACAACAATGCCACCAGGTAGTAAAGTAATAAGCATAGAAACAAAAATGATATATGCCTTAACGGGAAATCACCATGTAAGGAAACAACATGAAATAAATATTTTAGTACCAAAAATGTATCAAGATATACTAGAACAAATAGAACATAAGGAAAATTTTAAAATAACCATACCAGAAGAGATACACATGAATTTTAGTAATAGGGCAACAACATTGTTACAAAAAATAAGACCGCAGATAGAAGGATCAAGATTAAGTATTAAGAAAGAACTGATGAAACAAGAAAGCTCAAGACAACCAAGAACATTTGATTTAATAAATACACCAAGTAATAGATTAAGCATTAAAGTAATAATATTCAATGGAACCATTACAACCGATTGTGTAACTGAAATCAATACAGGAGTTGTAAAAAGTTTTGTGCATATAAGTAAAATAAATGAAAAAGATGTAGTTTAATACAACCAGAAACCTTCCAATACCCTGAAAATGAAAGAGAAATAATTATTACTAAGAGCATTAATCTGAAATTCAAAATTCAAGATTTAGAATACAGAATAAACATAGGAGTAGTAGAATATGACAATTTTAACGAACTACTGTTAGGAAGTGACTTTTTAACCTGATAGACCATAGAATTACTAACTACGGTATAGAAATAAATGATCAAGAAAAAACAAGGTTTATAGATATGAATATTCAAGAAAAGATAGATAAGAAGAAGCGAAAATTACAAGATATAAAACAGATTTTAATGGAAGAAGTAATTATGTCACAACTTAAATATCTAGAATATACCGATAAACAAGAACATTTAGAAAATAATATAAAACAATTAGAAGGACAAAGTAGCAATAAACATAATAAGATGTGGATAGATGTAGGAAATGGATGGAAGAAAAGAATATACAAAAATGACTAATTTTAACGAAAAAATCGACGAAATATGGAACGAATTAATAGTCAAGGAACAACTTAAAAACTCTTTAATAACAATGAATGAAATAAAGGAAGACCAAACACACATACAACAATTGATAAGAGAGGAGTTAACAAAATTATGGAATGTATCTGAGGTACCAACATTTAAAATAATATTAGAACAACTTAATGTAATAGAAAAACATATAAATAAAGAAAAAGGTAAAGAAAAATAAGTAGAAGAAGGAGAACCTAGCATCAACCAAATAATAGTCGATACCCCTACTAAACAACCTGAAATAGTAGCAATAGATGCATGGAGAAGAAGTAAAGACCCTGTAATGATAGATATTAGCCAAATGAAATCAAAAATATCATAACCAATAGGAAAAACTTTAGATGGCTTGGCAAAATTACATAAAATAGGACAATTTTAAAATGGAAAAACGGGGAACACGGTGCAATAACATTTGTTAGAAACCATGATAAAGATATTATAGATAAAGAAAGATATAAATACGACCCTATAGTAAGAAAAAGATTCTAAAGAAACACAAAAAAATAATAACAAAAATTCAAAAGATGAAAACATTTATGAGTTAACAAACTTAAAACTAGAAAAGAAAAACCAACAACAAAGGATATTAGAATTAGAAAAAGAAAATGTAAAACTAAAATTATCCACTAATAAAGAATGGTTAGCAAAGTATAAAAAATACAAGACTAAGTATAAAGATACAAAGAAAGAGCTAAAAGAGATCAAAGTAGAGCTAAAAAATACCAAAGAAGAATTAGAATCTGTTAAACAAGAAATGAAAGAATTAAGAGAAGAAATGCACATTATGAAAAAACAAATGCAACAGTTAAAAGAGAAAAGGAAAGTAAGAAGATTATACAAAACAAGCTATGAAGATTTTACTAATAATAGCGATGTAAATAATAGCAGTAGCATTGACAAAAGAGAAACTAGCACTAATAAAGAAGATACAACATAAATAGCAAAGTTGGTAGAGGAGATAAGTAATGAAGATGATTCAGAAATAGAAAAAGAAAATAACCAGATAACAGAAGCCTTACAAAAAATGAAAAGAGTAAACGCAATTATAGAAGAAGAACCTGAAAGTGACATAGAAAATGAGTTTAATGAACCTTTAGAAACAGAAATAGCATCAGACAACATAGCAAATCAAGATGCAAATGACTACGCAGAAGAAGAAATGATCAAGTCCGCTTTAGAAATAATAACAAGATAACATAATAGATTACCAGAACACATACCAATAGGACAACGAACGAAATTCAATGAATTTGTAGGATCAATGGCACAAGGAGTAAACATGAATGGATACTTCTTAGATTTAGATAATGTTTATGATGAACAAGAAATTAGTAGAAGAATAAATGATTGGAATTGTGGAATGTATATAGCAGTAATGAGTTCTACACATAGAGACGACCTAGAATATATTTATAACTTAATATCTAAAACATTAATTGAAAAAGTAGCATTTGGATGGAATCTATAGCATATCAACTAAAAGGAGAAATATTTCATCATGCAAAAGATTGGAAAGCTATACTAATGATATTTAATATGGTATTAAAAAGAGAATTTCTAGGAGAAAGATGGTTAGTAGCCAGAGAAAATGTATTTGCTGAGAGAAAAAGAGAAATAATAATGAATCTAAATAACATGAAATGTTGCAAGATTAATAAATTACCAGAATACACAATAAGTTTTACTAAATTCTTTTATGAAGCTAGATTCCTACCACAAGAAGGATTAATATATCAACAACTCTATTATGATCATTTACCAATACCGTATAATTTAGAAGTATCTAAAGAGTATAGTCAATTAGAACCAAAATAAAATACATTAGGAGAAAAAATAAGAGTACTACGAGCATACTTAATGAGAAAATGTGAAGAATATAGAATACAACAGAAGGTTAAAAAAGATAAGAAACTAGGACTAAGAGAAATATGTGGATTCACAGAAAGAAGATTAGTATTTGGATGTGACACAAGTATAAAAAAGAGAAAAATGAATCTAACAAATATAAGAAAAAAACATTTAAAAGGTCTAAGAATTATGACAAAAATTATTATAAGAATTATGATAAACCATATTATAAGAAAAGAAGATTTAAAAGATTTAGAAAGCTTGAGAATACACCAGAAACTAGAAAAAGATTTTAAAATAAGAGAAAATTTAGACAAAATAAATATGTAAAACCCTTAGAAAAAGAAAAAGAAGCACCTAAAGAATGTAAATGTTGGAATTGCAATGAAAAAGGACACTATGCTAATAAATGCCCTAAATTAAAGAAAAAGGAGTACAATATATAAATAACACACAGTTTATTATGAGTCTGAAAAAGATAACAGAAAAGGATAATAAATGGTATAGTGATGAAGATTTCTATATTAGCCAAACGGAAGAAGAAAGTGATAAAGAAACAAAAAATATTAATTATATAAATAAATGTTCAGACAATGAAAATAGTTACTCAGACAGTGAAAATAATTCAGGATAAATAGATTTACAGGAAGAAATAGAAAATCTAGAAAAAGACAAGATTTATTGGAAAAGATGTGAAAGATATTATGATGAAAGAATTCATAATAGTACTTATCTAACGGAACATGAATATTACTTTAGTAAACATAGACAAGCAGTTAATAACCTTGTTAGAATAAGGACAAGACAATTGGAAATAATAAGACAAAGAATTGAAAATATTAATATCTGATGGTAGCAATCTATATAGAAGCCCATATAGAGGAATTTGATGAAAATAGTAATTATACTTTTGTTATGATTAAAACTAAGAATCTTCTAGCTGATTTCTTACGCAGATATCAAGATGTCAGTCAGCGGTGATAATTTTGAAGATTATATGATCCGTCTAATGAATGAAGTTATACAACATAATCAACTCATAGAAACTAAATTACGAGAACATGAGCAACTCCTCAGAAATAATACTCGACTTCTTAACCAACTCAAAGAATGCCTATCAGACTACCAAACATATAAAAGCCTAAGAGATTCTCCAAAACACACTCCATAGATAAAACCATCCACTTTTAATCCTAAACTAGCACAAATGCCTACAACATCCCAACCTACAATGGCCGAAAGATTAACATTTTCACCCGAACATATCACTGCCTATGAAAATATCACCAAGTTTTACAATTATAAAACAAACCCCAATATCCTACGAAGCTCTAAATTCAGTAAGTACCCAAGGTATTTATGCCTGGAGAAAGCTAACCCAGATATTACCCAGAAACTATTCAAATATGAATTCATAGACAAAATAATGGTCGATGACACCCTTACTAGCATCTCAAGATTACCAAATACCATAGTCCAATCAGTCCAATATATGATGGAGTCATTTGGACCATGAACATACGAAATACAAGTATTTGATGCCTCCACGGACTTAACAGGCAAGCCCATTGTTCTATGCCAACTCTTTAAAGCCAGAAGGGACGACAATATAAACAGGGAAAGTGCCGACTCAAAGAAGGAAATGCCATGCAACATTAATAAATTTCAAGAATGGCTCAGCAGCAAAAGATCAATTGGACTATCAACCCTGACGTCAAAAATACAAGACATAATAAGGGCCGGAAAGGCAAGTATCATTGGAAATACTAGAGGTGGAGAAGTTGACGAACTTATCACTATATATTACAACCATGACATAATAACACAGGACACGTTAGAACTTACCAACATGATGAATATGATAATCAATCTAAAGCATAAACATGCTAAAGAAACAATCGAACAATATCATGAAATAACAAGACAAAAAAGAAAACCAATGGCACAAAAGGATATCAAGGAAAAAAGAGAAGCAAAAGGAGAAGATTATTCTAATCCATTCTCCTGAAAAATCATATTATTCTGGTTTTGGACTAATGTAGTTTTACTATGTTAAAGCCCATTATATCTATGACATGCAGTCCAACTACGTGAAACCTAGCATAAGAGCATAACAGTTTGGCCCAATGTGATTTATCACAGTAAACCCAATATATGAGCATAACAACCTGACCCAATGTGATTTATCACAACAAACCCAACATATCAGTATATTATGGCCCAATGTGATTTATCACAGCAAGCCCAACATATTATCATATCAGCAATATTATCATACAAAGACGCAGACAACAGAGATATTATCAGAAGACAATAAAAAACAGACAAATGTAGAAGACAAAACAGTCAAATAAAAGATGTCAGACACATCAACCTTTTGGAAAGCAGAAAAAACGTACAAAGGAATATCAATGATAGCAAGAAGACAAAATGATATCAGGTACTCATAACAGGTGAACAAAATATCAAAGAGGACAAAAGAATATCAATAATAGCAAGAAGACAAAATGATACCAATGGACAGAATATCGGCAAGAACAAATATCAGCAATCAAGATTTGGTGGACAAAATATCAACAATCAAGATCCCAACGGACTTCAGAGAAAGCTTGAAAAAATGTAATTTTTTAGCTTGTACTGTAGCATGAATAGTACTTTTTACTGTAGTATTTCACTGTAGCAGGAATAGTAAAGCCTCTGAATACTGTAGCAACACAGTAAAGGTCACACCTTAAGAGTCATAGTACTGTAGCA
Organism: Przewalskia tangutica; assembly: GCA_029844215.1. Lineage (NCBI taxonomy): Eukaryota > Viridiplantae > Streptophyta > Magnoliopsida > Solanales > Solanaceae > Przewalskia > Przewalskia tangutica. The sequence continues at coordinate 111,590,659 of CM056730.1, forward strand.
GGAATAGTAAAGCCGCTGAATACTGTAGCACCACAATAAAGGTCGCACAGTAAGAGTAATAATACTGTACCAGCACTGTAGCACCCCGAGGTTATCTATATAAAGAGTCTCATTGTATCAGTTTGAAGCAGAATCATACTTTGATATACACTCTTTCTCTCTCTCTCTCTCTCTCTCAATTATGTCTAGCTAAAAAAACCCTCTCAGTCTATAATCTTATCAGAATAATATCATACTCTTAGAGAATCTACTTTACTTAATCATAATAGAAATAGATAAAACTTTGAAGAACTTATAGTTAAACGCATATCAGTAGTAAAACCCTGACTTTTACTGGATTTTGAAAAGACCTGTTGAGGACTCCTAAGCATCTAGGCGATAGTACCCGTAACGCGAGGAAGCAACAAAGGGGAAGGTGCCAGAGTGAAGTTGAGTATTCCGGTGATCCAAATATTCTACAAGAGGTATGGTTTATCTACTATATGTTTTTAATTATATTTCCGATAAGTTAATTTCTACAGTTATGATTTTGATTAGTAGATCTATGATTTCTGATAAGTTAATTTCTATAGTTATGATTTTGATTAGTAAGATATCTATGAGTATGGTGTTAAAATTCTGAAGAGGTTATAGACTGTATTAATCAAAATATTGGTGAGTAAACTTTTATTTATTTATCAAACATTTCTAATTCAAATCTTGGAAACAAAGTTACCTTTAATAAAAAAAAAATGTTATTTTACTCCTAAAATATGATGTAAAATCAAATTAGTCAAACTCCAAAAAAATATAGAACATACATGTTCCCCTCCGAAATGTCTATTGCCTATCGGTTGACAAAATCGGATGACAAATTAATTTCCTTAACTAAGCGATTTCGGCTGAAAGCGAAACTCTAACTTTCAGCAATGGGTTCCCCAACTACTCCAGAAAGCGTTGAGATTGTGATTAAATGAACTAAGTGGTAAGAAACATGAACACAACTAAATTACAATAAAGGCGATAAAAGTAAGAACGAGAATATGTAAAAAACAGTTTTTGATTGATTGATTGTGTGTGTTCTGTACAAATGATTCCTATATTTATAGTACAAGAAAAATAAACGTGACCCCCTATGTTAGCCACTGAACTACCCACTAAATCCATTAGTCAACTATGAGTAGGTGGTGCCGATTTTTTCGCCTGGACCTCTAGCACAATCTTCTGGTTATTGTTGGTTGCTACTTTTCTAGAAAGTCATTTGACTTAGTCTTCAAGGCGTCCGAGTATGTGTGAGTCTCAGTCGTTCCTCGAAATTATGACTCGCCACACTGTTGTAATAGCCGATGATGCTCTTCTGACTAACTGATTCAGCTATGATTCCGCTCAGTTATCGATTTAGAATCATTTTCCACCTTCAGTTGTCACTCGATTCGGCTAAACATTTTTTAGTGTTAACAATTGCCCCTACATTAACTTGAGTGCGGCTGTCGCGTTGATGTATTCCAAAATGGTCGTCGTTTCGTGTGGCAGTCGTATGTGTCATTTCAATCGCTTTGCCTTAAATACATGTAATGATGGCCTTTAAAAAGTTATTTTCCTTCCACATAAATACTTCCACAATTGATTTCTGATGGATTTTCATTCACACGTTTTGGACGAAAAGACTCCTAACAGACTGTCAATCATATCTCCAATAAAGAGGAAATACTTAGGAAGGGTATCCCACAAAAGGGTTTCTCATTCAATCTTCTCGGCCAATTATCAAGTTTTTCGTCTTCTTCAGAAAAACCCTAATACTTCATTAGAAAAAGAAAAATCATGTCTTCATCTTCTTCTTTATCTCTAGGGTCGAATAGCACTGGTTTGGTTGCTGATGACTTAATCCCCACTTTTGCTTTCATAGATGAGCAACTGGTTCTCACCTCTTTTGGTATATTTGAACAAAGTGACCTTTTTCTTTCTCAACATCTGAGCCCGTCGAACTATGACCTTCTGATTACCTGCAACTGATTCATCGGCGACCGTTATCTAGCTAGTCTGTGTACTCGGTCGACCAAGATTACCAACTATTCTACTTGTTTGGATCGAGTAAAGTCGGCCAAAGAAGCTGAATGGAGGCGCACATGTCTCTACGATGCCATTGCGATGTCTGAGTTTGACTCTTGCAATATCGATCTTACATATGCTTTTCTTGGTTACTGGTCGACCACTGCCAATGTCTTTCTTTTTTCTTGGGGAATGATGACCCCACACTACTGATGTGATGACGATACTTGGACCTTCCAATTTCGGGAGCCGAGGCGCCTGTCTTAAGCAATATAGATGTTGTCGATTTAGGCATCAGTCTCAAAGACTTCTTCAGGCTACGACCAGTTTATAACCAACAATCACCGAATAACGCCTTTTCCAGTCGATGATGCCAAGCATCATACTTTTTTTATTTTTTGGTTTAGCCAATACTTTATATGTACGGGCTCTTGTGCAGTTGTGAAAGAGCTGGAAATTTATGCGGCGTTAGCCATTTTGGGGAGGGATGTCAGTTGGGTATCTCTCTTCTTGACCTATCTTTACATGGATCTGGGTGATACCCATGCGAGGTTAAGGAACTCCAGAAACCTGGATACCTTAGTCAATCCCTTGTGGTTCCTTCAGTTGTGGATCACCCTTTATTTTCCTAAGTTTATCCTCGATAAATTTGATCACCGCCGCCTTCCGTTAAACTCACCAGTATTAGCCGATACTCTTCGGAAAACCCCCTTTGTGCCCCATGATACTTTTGTCGCGGTCTCCATCATGCATGGTCTGTCTAGAGACCATTATATAGATTGACAACTGGCCCTAGAGAGATGGGCAACCCCTGAGTGAGTCCGCCAAGTAGTCGATGAAGACATTACTTTCTCCTAGCGGAGGACTATGATTCTCATATGGGGCATATTCTCACGGCCAGGGACTTGTTGGGTGGTTTGAAGCCCACTTCTAGAAATAATAAATTAAATGCGAAGCCATATCGGCCAAACTTTGTAGCAAGGCAATTTGACCTTACTCAGCACGTGTCGTGGCCCCACCGCAGTATTGTCAGTTCAACCCAACGCTTCATTCTTGATGCAGAACATGTAAAGAAGTTAGCCGATCATAATCTTGATGGGCTCATCCTGTTTGACTGGCAGCCATTTCCTTTGAGAGCGAGTACTACCATGGATTTCAATTATTGGTGGGATACAACTAAGGAGAAGTTTTTCAGTCTCCTTTAGATGTCTATTGTGATCGGCTAATTCTGTTGAGAAAAAAGAAGAAACCGGAAACCTCTAAACTTGGCCAAAAGAAGCCACTTTGAAAGTTGTTTCCTCTAAATTGGCTAAACATGTTGCCCCAAGGTATTTCGTCCGGTTGCGGCAGACAAAGAGAAAAGGTAAATTGTGTTCTTACATATGTGTCGGTCAGATTGTTCTTGTGAGTTTTCGGCTAACATTTCTTATGTATCTTTCAGCAACCCATCTCCTCCAGTATTTGTTGATCTGGATACCACTTTTGATACTGAGTCCCATCACCCAGGAAGCCAGTGCCCAAGCAACCCCTACAGAGTGGAGGTGTTGTCATTCAAGATTATAGGGATAAAGACCCATATAAACCCGGAGTTCCTGCTCCTACTGAAGAAGAGGAGAAGATTGAGGTATATTACTCGGCTGACTAGAACACCTTCGCATCGTCTACTAATATTTATGTTTTCTGTTTGTCCTTCAGGGATCACAACTGATAAGGCACATACGACTGCATAAAACGTCTGATGCTTCCCTTCATATTGGCGGATCATTTTCCCTGGCTCTTACTTTCTTGCTTTTGCGGGGTCCATCATCGGCTACCCTTAAAGCTCAAGTTTCTCCTGTCAAGGCTTCCTATGTTGGGACAGCCGTAGAGGTATACCCTTTCTTTTATGCTTGACCTTTCACTACATCTGGGTTTTTGCCTCTATACTGACCATGTCCTTCTTGTATAGGAGACCAATAGGGATAACCCTTCGGCTGAAGTCCGCCCAACTGACAGCTCAGAGGTACCAGCTGAAATTATCCCGGAAGATATGCTATTGTGCTACTTTGGCTTAATCGACATTGCACCTTTACCACCTTCGCCTGTTGGCATCCATCGGGAGCTAGTCGATGAGTCTCTAGCCAGGGGAATCCCAAACAACAAAGAAATGTTCCATGCTCTGAGTGCCTCTTTGCTTCGATTGTCAAAAGAAACAATGGATTCCCTAGTTTTGTAAACTGCTTACAATGACATGGCTTTGGCCCTGAATGATTTATTTGATTTGCATCGAATGACCAAAGATAGCCATGATGAAGCTGTCGCTGCTCTGCAACACTTGGGGTCTCTTGCCAGAATCACATTCAAACTTCTTTCAGTAAGGTAAATGTAAAAAGGCAACAAAATGCCAGCCGAAGAAAAGACTTGCAGGAGCAGCTATCCAGATTGCGGGCTGATTTGGAGCAAATTCAGGCGGAGATAGGGGCCATTACTCCGACCATAGGTGCCTTAGAATCTGTTATTATTGCACAAAACTCCTTCCGTTCTTTATTGTTTCGGCAGAGCCTTCAATTGGATAAAAAAATTGGGAACTCGGCAGCCAACAAGTAGTTTGGGAACTGGATCAAAAAGCAGGTAGCGAACGGCTGGCCAAACTGGAGATGATTGGGCCGCGTTGAAAATCCATCTAGTTCAAGCAATGCCGACACCTTGCCAGCTGGTCATGTTGCTGAGTTGTCAGCCGATATCCTTATGAACTTGCGATGCAAGCCGTCATTTACGTAATTCAAGAAGTATCGGCCGACAATTCATCTTTCTGAGGCGCGTCATTGTAGTGGTTGATCCTTTGTTGGAGTCTTTGAAGAGAGATTCAAGCGAGTGGGGCGGTGAAATGCAGCCGTTGTTGCAGCTGAGAAAGAAGGGGAGATTGCAGGTACCCAAGATGCCCAAGCAGCTATGGACTCGGATAATTCTTAGACTTTTGTTACTGGTGACATATCGCAATCTCTAGCTGGTGGAATGCCGACCAACTCAGCTCCCTAGCTTTGTCGACCCCAAATCGAAGGGTCTATTTCTGTGATTTAACAGTCGGCCTGTGGCTGTTGTTTCACTCTCATTTTCCCCGAATCAAAGGGAAGTACTTTTCATGTGACTATGACCAAGCCATTTCTTGACCCCAAATCGAAAGGGAAGTACTTTCATGTGACTATGACCGAGCCATTTCTTGACCCCAAATTAAAAGGTCTGTTTTGTGACTAGGCACCTGGTCTGTGGCTATCCTTTTACTTTTTTCTTCCCCAAATCGAAGAGAAATCCCTTTTCATGTGACTATGACCAATCCATTTCTTAACCCTAAATTGAAGGGTCTGTTTTGTGACTAGGCAGCCGGTCTGTGGTTGTCCTTTTACTTTTGTCTTCCCCAAATCAAAGGGAAGTCCCTTTTCATGTGATTGTGACCAGTCTGTCGGCTTGCGATATGTATTCTCCACATCTAAGAGAATTAGTTCACCCTGTGCGGCCAGGCAGTCGGTCAGTTGTTGTTTACTCATGCATGCCCCAAATCGAGGGGTAGTATTTCTTTAAGTACTTGTCGTTTACATTTCTGTCAAGCTCTTCATCATGCATGTCTATCAGTCGATACATGTTGCCAGTAATCAGTTGACTTACTACGAAGGGTCCTTCCCAGTTTGACGACCACTTGCCAAATTTATGATCTTTCATTCCAAGTGGCAACGCGGTTTTCCAAATTAGGTCTCCTTCAACGAACCTCTTGGGCTTAACATGTTTGTTGTATGCTTTGGCCATTTTTCGTTTGTCGGACTCGATTCTTTCTAGGGCCATCAGTCGATCTTCACTGCCCAAACTTCTTCTTTTTAAAAAAAAAATTGTTTAGAAAAAATATAGTAATCTCCTAATTGTTAATTATTTATTAATTGTTTGATTATAAAAAATATAGTAATCTCCTAATTGTTAATTATTTGTTAATTATCTAATTATTAATTTATTTATTTGTAATTTTTTTTATTCCACGTTAATTATTAATGTGCCAATTAGTTATCTAATTTTATGTGTTAATTATTAATTAATTAGTTAGTATAATTTCCCGTTAAATGAATTAGTTCGTCATTAGTTTAGGATTGAACATCATTATTTTAGGATTAAAAACATCATTAATATAATTTTCATTGATTGTAGTTAGTATAATAATTAGTTATCAATTATTAATTAGTAATAGTTAATCATTAGTTTAGGATTGAACATCATTAGTTTAGGATTAAAAATATCATTAATATAATTTTCATTGATTATAGTTAGTATAATAATTAATTATCAATTATTAATTAGTTATAGTTAATCCTTAGTTTAGGATTGAACATCATTAGTTTAGGATTAAAAATATTATTAATATAATTTGCGTTGATTGTAGTTAGTATAATAATTATTTATCAATTATTAATTAGTAATAATTAATTCTTAGTTTAGGATTGAACAACACCATTATTCTAATTCACAAATTTGGATAGTTAATATAATTTTACGATAAAGAATTAGTTAGTTAGTATGATTTTTTGATTAAAGATTAGATAATTAATATTACAGGATAATGAATAATTTAAACATTGTTTGTACAAATGCGACACCTCCATGAATCACAACGTTCATGCGGGGGCCCATCGATAGATCAATACGTAATACGTAGTCTATATGATAATCATATGTCCAAGCTATTATGCAGACGTTGTTCCATCACCGTAGGGTGGAATATGCATGGGATCTTATATAGGATTGACCCCCACATCCCCACATCTTAGAGATAATGTATCGGGGTGGTATCTACTGTTGCATCGTTGTTGGTCGGGTACAACATGATCGGGCTCATGTGACGGTCATAGTTGAACGCTGGGGACCGGAGACACACATATTTCATATCCACATTGTGAGAGACCACTGTCACGTTTCAGGATGTGGAGGTCATGTTTGGACTACGGGTAAATGAGCTCTCATTATACACTGAGGATATTTCTCATGAGCCAACATTAGGGCACGAGTTGACTAGGCTCACCGAATACGCGCTTTAGCCCGGTGATAACTATAGATAAAGTCGAGTGTTGATGTCTACCCTCTGTGCTTACTTGCGTGCCACATACGAGACGACTCCTATTGCAGACGACACATATAAGGAGATTGTGGATTGTGTGCCCGTCTATATCTACTCATTATATTCAAGGGCATCAGGTTCTCAAATATATCGGATTCCCATGTGAGCTTAAAGTATTTTTTTATTTCTGGTCAATCTAGACCGATTGAGATATTACAGCTGGAGTGATGTTGTTCTGGCTTACCTATATCGATGTCTATGTCGAGCGTCTATTGGCGCTATGAGTGATGTCAGTGGATTTTTCTCTCTCATCCAGATAATATATTTAAGTGTGTATAATTTTATTCTAAATATAGCTTTTTGAAAGGACGACTAATAAATTATTTTTAATAATCCTTTCAGTTATGAGTGTGGGATATGATGATGCCTTTTCAGCGCGTAGCTGCGCACTCTATGCATGACTTCATTGATTTTGGTTCACTTCCACACTTTTTGAGTCATTTAAGTTCCGGACTCTTCAGATTTTTGTTTCATTTCTCTTCTATTCTCTACTCTCTCCCTCTCTCTTTTGTCAATAGAGTATAGGAATAAAAATAGAGATTAGATATAAAGGGTAAAGGAATAAAAATAGGTTGAGGATTGTCCAAGTCCATATAAGGAGTCCATCTTCCCATTCCACATCCGATGTGGGACTCTTAACACTCTCATGGACTCCTTATATGGACTTGAACAATCCACACTCTACAAGCTAACTTTTGGGGTTGAGTTAGACCCAAGATTCATTCTTTAAATGGTATCAGAGTCAGATCCATTCTAATTCTTTGTTCACCGATGTTGGGCCCCCAAATTATATTATTTACGCTCCAGTTAACAAGGTCTGGGCGTGCGGTGGAGTGTTAAGAGTCCCACATCGGATATGAAATGAGAACATGGACTTGGAAAATCTTCACCCTACAAGCTAGCTTTTGGGGTTGAGTTAGGCCCAAGATCCATTCTTTACATTTTGAGGTTGAGTTAGGTCCAAGATCTATTCTTTACATGGTATCAGATCCAGACTCATTCCAATTCTTTGTTCACCGATGTTGGGCTTCCAAATTATATTGTCCACGCTCCAGTTAACGAGGTCTGGGCGTGCAGGAGATTGTTAAGAGTCTCACATCGAAAATGGAATGGAAACATAAACTCTTTATATGGACTTAGACAATTCTCACCCTACAAGCTAGCTTTTGGGGTTGAGTTTAGGCTCAAGATTCATTCTTTACAATATCATTTCACGAGATGATTCAATTTGAATCTTAATTCATAAGAAAAGAAAAGAATTAGAGATCAACCAATTTATAAAATTGTTCAAATCCTAAGAATATATTCACACGAGGCTCTGTTATAGTGTATGCTCCCGACTTGCATCAAGTTTGGTTACGATATTAGTTTCTATTATATGTATTGATTCCATTTGCATCAATCTTCGTTTTTCCTTATTGGATGTTTATATCACATGATCAATGTTATGTATTTATTTATTTAGCTCAAATATTGTATGCGAATAAATTTTTACCGAGACTAATATTACTTGATACTAGTTGCTTAGACGCCATTAGCTCACATCCCTTTTGACCCGCACATATAATAGTGGTATTGTGACTAGCAGCTGGTTGATTAGACAAGGTAGGTTTGGAATCAAACGGGGGCATCAGGTTCTCGAATACTATTTGCTTGTACCCCATTAGGTCACAGAGGTTTACATGATAATATATTTCAAATGCCTTTTTTTTTTTTTGTTGTGAAAGGCGCGGTGCTCTTTCTTTTCGAAATACGCCGCGAGGTAAACCGGACGCAGCGATGGCGCAAACCACGCCCATGTAAACCACACTTGGCAAGCCATGTGTGAGTCAACCAAGAAGATTTATGCAGGATCGAACTCGTGGCCTTTGCGGTCATCTCTTCTTCTGCACATTCTGCTTGCGGGTTTTCACCCACAAGGTGATTATAAGTAGTAAGACAGATTAATTGATTAGACAAGGTAGATATGGAATCAAACTTAGTGTTTTTCTGCTTCCTACTTGTATAGTTCTTTGATTAGTCATTAGTCCAATTTCTTACCTTGAAATTATATTTAGTAGGGACCATATAACTCACATGCCCAAAATAATTGTTGGGACATTCTATTTTCTAGTCACTAGTTAAGGGGAAGAGAATGTTTATCAAATTATTAATTATCAACTTCCCGTGGACAGCACCGAGCCCACATTTCACTGTTTTGGTATATGTGTTAGACAATAGAATTTACGTCAAGATATATCACACAATTATAGTGATTTGTTTAGAATATTTTAGGTATGTTATGATTATTATGAATCCTCAGTTTTTTCTTTTTGAAAGTAAATAAAATAAATTCAAAAGATTTGAGCTTGACCTTGAATATACGAATGATAATCTTGAATTTAACTAGCACCAATAAATAATTTGAATTCGTATTCCTTTTTTTTTTGATGACGAAGGAACCCGCAGCCGCTACTCTTTCGAGTGCACAGGGTAAATCCCGGGCTGACGCAATAGCATGCAAACCACGTCAGCCGATTAACCACACTTGGCAAGTCATGTGTGACAGACTCAACTAAGAAGGTTTATGCAGGGGATCGAACTCGTGACCTTGCGGTCCCGCACTCTACTGCTACACCAACTTGGCTACCCTTGCGGGTGAATTTGTACTCCTTGAATGTTGATCTAGTTGTTCTACATTTTTGAGTAATTAAATGCTTGTAGAAAAATCTGCAACGTGTCATCCACGAGTTCCCTCTTACTTTTTATTTCAATTTCTGTGTCCTTTTTAAATTATGTGGACCCCTACTTATAGTTGTAGGAGGGAAATTATGAACCCGCAAGGGTAGCCAAGTTGGTGTAGCAGTATAACGCGGAACCGCAAGATCACAAGTTCGATTCTCTGCATAAACTTTTTTGGTTGAGTCTGTCACACATGACTTGCCAAGTGTGGTTAATTGGCTGACGTGATTTGCAGGCTATTCGTCGATCGGAGTTTACCTTGCGTTTCGAAAGTAAGGCTGCGGGTTCGCCTTCGACAAAAAAAGAAGAGGGAAATTATGATAAGGACAAATTCTTTCGACCAATCAGATTAAAGTACGATATTTAATTGGCTTGAACGTGTCACTTATGCACGTAACATTACATTTTCATTAGTCTTTGATTTGACTAGGCATATATGTTGTTTTAACATATAAACTATTGGTTGTTTTATTTATTTCATTTGACACGTCGCACCCAACTGAGCCTTTAGAGTAAGATAAGAACTTGAGCTTAGCATAATGAGATTATTATTTATTGTAACCCAATTAAATGGACTAGCCCAAAGAAATTGGACTATTCATTCTCTAATTATTGAACGCTATTTTATAGTCTTAAATCCAAATTGTCTACATATGTACTAAATTTCCATGTCAAATAAAAATACAAATAATTGAGTAGACGTTTTTCTTTCTTTCCCCATTTCACCCATAAATCATGAAAACAGAAAGAGAAGCCAAAAAACGAAAACAATGGATCAAGTTTCAGCCTAGTTGCTATAAATTAAACGTGCATCTCCTTGAATTGTTCCACTATTCACGTACCACCTCTACCTCACAACAAAAATTAGAGAAGAAAAAAAAAACATACAAAACCATCTCCTTGAATTGTTTTGCAGTTTGCACAAGTAAGAAATTAAGTGATTCTCAAGACAGAAACAAGGAGTAAAAAAATGGGGAAGGGCAAAACAATTGGTGTGGCAGTGGATTTTTCAGCTAGCAGTAAGGCAGCTCTGAAATGGACCGTTGAAAACTTGGCTGATAAAGGTGACACAGTTTACATAATACACATCAAGACTCACACTCTCAGTGAGTCCCGCGATCAGCTCTGGGCTAAAACTGGTTCTCGTAAGTTCTCCGATTAGTGTAATTTAATCTGTTATATGTATATTCAGTGCAAAGTTAAGGGGTTCAATTGAATTTCCATTGGCCCGGTAATTGTACTGCGCGAATAGAGTAAAAATGTTTTTCTTGGTTAATCTATATGAACTGTTGAATTAAAAATCCCCTTGACATTAGAATGTTTTTTTGGGAATGGTACATTTGGCAACTCATAAAAAATAATTATATCTGCTAGCCATATATACAAAATATATACACTAGTTATATATATAATAAGTATATTATTTGTATATACATTAATGAGCAAAAAATATATATTTTCTGACTATTATTTTCGTTGGCAGTACAGTGTAAAGATCCCATTTATATTTGGATTACCTCTTTTTAGTTTACGATATGGGTTTTGATTACTTGATACTTGTTGTTTTGTTAGCTCTAATTCCATGGGTGGAGTTTCGGCAGCCAGATGTGATGAAGTATTATGATATCAAGAAGACTGATGTGGAAGTTGTTGATTTGCTTGATACAGCTGCTAAGCAGAAAGAGGTAGTAAATTTAATCTATTAATTACTATATGATTTTCTTAATTCTAATTATATCCTTCTCTTTAGTCATTTCAATTGCAAGTATATATTGATCTATTGATTTGTTGTACAGATAAACATTGTGGCAAAAGTGTACTGGGGAGATGCAAGAGAGAAAGTATGTGACTCTATTGTAGATCTGAAGTTGGATTGTTTGGTCATGGGTAGCAGAGGCCTAAGTACTATCCAAAGGTACTTGTTGTCCACCATTCTATCACTATTTAAAATAGAAATTAGCAATCAACAAATTCTGTAACTAAGTAGTAAAATAGGTCAATAATAACAACATACCCAGAATTGTAATTCCATACGCACATCTTAGCCCTATCCCGGGAGGTAGAAAGTGTTGGGCTAAACGATTCAAAAATACTCTTAATAAGGTGTGATATTGTCCGCTTTGAACCAAACCTACATAGTTTTTCGTAAAAGGTTTCACATCATTAAGAGTATTCAACACCTAATAAGTAATTCATTTTTCTTTTCAGCTATCAATGTGGATTTTGTTCGCACACCCAACAAAAAAATTGTTTCCGATAGACCCTTGACAAGTAGTAAAATAGGTCATTAGTCCTATTTAGTGATGGATTAGCAATGATTATAAAAAAAGTTATATTATTTAGAGGCTTAGAGCTATTTAGTGATGGATTATAATTTGTAACTAATTAATTCCAGTTTTTTGAATCGTATCCAATTTTTTCCTTGCATCCCTGTGTTGAATTTACAAGCAATGTTTTTTGTTCTATATAAGTAGTGCATTAACATTTGGATATGAATTTGTTGTTGTTGTTGTTGTGTTTTCTTGAAACAGGATAATGTTGGGAAGTGTAACAAACTATGTATTGAACAATGCAGCGTGTCCTGTGACTATAGTAAAGGATCCTGATTTCCACAAGCATTGATCACTACTAACTCCTCCTACGCGATACTCATTGAATAAATTGAAACATGAATGATTTTGCACACTTTATTCCACTTGGAGCTTAAGAGATATGCACTGATATAATATAATATAAAGAATTTTTATATTATAAGGTAATTTAACTACTGGGTATAGCAACTTATTGTTCTATTTTCTAAGCTATTATATTATAGATGTCTCGTTGATATGAAGAGTTGCCTATTGTCGTAGGTTCACGTATCATGATAATGTAAACTATTTCTCTTATTGCAAAAAATCTCATATTTCGCTTCATTCTGGTTTTGATCAGAAATTATAATTTAATATTTTGCTACTAATAGTTTTCTAGTCAATCTTCTCTACATGCCCTTCTTTCCAGGAGCAATATTACTATGTATTTGTACTTGGATTAGGACTTCTTTGGGGAAACTATTCAAAGAGTTCTAACTATTCTAGTAGAGTGTAACTAATATCCAATGATAGTTTAAAGAATTTTCATACTATCATGTCATTTTTACAGGTGTAGTAGGTAAATATCTTGTTATAAGAATTACAATTCTCATATTTTTGGACAGTTACATGTAAATATCTTTTGACCGATCTAATAGTGATAGTATTGGAAATTTCTTTACAATATTGTGTATACTAATCTTAAGTGTACGTGTGTTACACGTGTGTATCACGTGAATCAATAAATAATTTATATAAAAAAAAATTCATAATACAATTTATCTAAATGATGAAAGTGAATGTTACAGCAAAGGCCAGAATGTTTAGTGTAAGAGTAGGGAGCGGACCGCAAGGTCGTTCGTCCTCCCATAAACATGCTGGTTGGTCATATCGTCACATCACACATATTAATTCAATTGTGGGTGATTTTGATTTATTGCGCGCGCGTATCGGCACGGGTTTATCTCGTGAACACTCGAAAGAGTTCAGAAAAATAAAGAAAAAGAAAGTGAATGTTATTACACGGTGAATTCAATATACTGAACATCCAAACCATGAATTTGGTTAACTTAATTATATATTATTTGGAATTACAGATAGTTTAGTAGGTAAACATGTATATTATAGAAACAATTATATCCATATCTATAATTAGAATATTTTTATATATTGTGTAAATATAATTATGGTAAGACGAGGATTCCTCTTTTGTATAAGTTTAGGATTCCTATTGTATAAGAGATGAACATTGTACTCTATATATACTTTGATATTAATGAAAGACTCCTCAAGGGAGATTAATACCATCTTACATGGTATCAAGAGCCTAACACAAAACCCTAGAATTTTTCTTTGTGTGAGCCGACCACACCATAAGGCGATTCAGCCTGGTTCCTCCTCTCCTCCCAAAATTCTTGGGTTTTCTTCTTATTTTCTCTCTTCTCTAAATGAATACTCAGGATTACACTTCTGATTCTGACGCATCTACCTCCACAAATCCCACCACCACGTCGTCATCATCTTTTCATCCCGCCCTCAGTGTTACCAATATCAAGAATTATATTCTCATTCTTCTTGATCAAGAAAACAGTCAGTATTCTCCTTGGGTTGAACTGTTCAGTAATCATGCATGTCTCTACAACCTGCTTGACCACATCGATGACACTATTCCACGCACTCCAGAGGTTGATGAGTCTACTTGGCGTCTTCTAGACACCGGCGTCAAACAATGAATTTATGGTAGTTCTTCTCAGGATCTTCTTCTTACTATTATGAAATCTGGTGCCACGATCCGTGATTTATGGAACCGCTTGGAGGAAATCTTTCAAGATAACAAGCACACTCGTGCGGTGTATTTGGAAGAACAATTTAACAATACACGTCTTGAAAATTTCTCCAACATGACTGAATATTCAGACAGTTGAAACTAATGGTGGATCGAATCTTCAACGTCGACACGTCTGTCTCGGACACAAAGATGGTGTTGTAATTGATTGCAGGCTTTTCCAAAGGCGACTATGATACATTAGCCTTCATAATTCAACAGGCAGATCCGCTTTCCAGTTTTAACAAAGACCGTTCACAGTTATTGCTCGAAGAGACTCCCCGTGCTAAGCAGGATGACCACACTCATAAAGTGTTAGCTGTCGAAACACGCCCTCAAGATCCAACGCCGCCAGAAAACTCTCAACTGCAGCAGGGACGCGGTGGCAAGGGTCGCGACAGAGGAGGTCGTGGTAGGGGTCGCGAATGAAATCGGCCAGCGGCAGCAACAATGTGGCCCACAGATTTAGTTCGGCGCGGCTTCAATGCCTATACCGTCTGACGTCGCGGTGCGCGCGATTCGGCACCGGCGACCGTCGGCATCCACGCTGAGTTAGGTCGGGCCTTCATGTCTCAGCGTGCAACGGCGACAACAATCGGTACATGGACTCGGGCCACTTCTACTTTCACCGATCTGCAGGTAATATTCTCAAATTGTTTGGTTTAAAGCATCTTCAATTTGTGACAGTTAGTAGTGGCCACCGCATTCCAGTAAAGGGTTATGGTACATCCTATACACTACCTCCTCATCCATTCTCCCTTCAAAATACCCTATATGCCCCACATATGATTAAGAATCTAATCTTTATCCGCAAATTCACTCGTAATAACTCTGTCTCTGTTGATTTTGACCCTTATGGTTTCACTGTGAAGGATCTTTATACGGGGACACCTCTTACGAGATGCAATAGCATGGGGGATCTCTATCCATTCACTCCCACCTCCGCTGCCAGATCTAGCTCTCCCGTCTCTCTAGCGGTCATTTCTTCTTCCACATGGCATAATAGGCTTGGTCATCTAGGAGTCCTAGTTTTTAATTTTCTTAGAGGCAATAATTTCATTACTTGTTATGGGAAACTTGCCCAAAACTGTGTTTCTTGTTCTTTAGGCAAACATACTCGTCTTCCGTTTAAGTCATCCACTAGTGTTACTTTTACACCATTTGATATTATACATGTCGATTTATGGACATCACATGTTGCTAGTTCACTCGGTCATAAATACTATCTTATCTTACTAGATGACTTTTCTCACTTTGTTTGGTTGTATCTTCTCAAAAAATCGGAAGTGTTTGTCAAATTTCTTGAGTTTTGAATATTCATTCAAACACAATTTAAAAAAGGTATAAAATATTTTCAGTGCGATAATGGTCGTGAATTCAACAACTCTATGTTTCACCGTTTTTGTACTAATAATGGCATGGTTTTTCGCTTCTCCCTTTGCTCCTCAAAAAGCGTAAAGTGAAATAATCATCTGCACCATTAACAATATGATTCGCACTCTTTTGATTCATGTCTCCCTACCTCCATTTTTCTGGGTCTATGCTGCTAAAATGTCAGAATACGTTCTAAATATTCTCCTAACTAGCACCCTTCACAATATGACCCCTACCGAAATTCTCTATCATAGAGTCCCCTCTTATGATCATCTCCGAATATTTGGTTGTCTATGTTATTCTAACCTTGCCTCTACTGCCCCTCACAAACTAGCCCCCCGGTCCACTTATTGTGTCTACCTAGGCTTTTCGCTGAACCATAGGGGCTATCTATGTTATGACTTGTCCACTCGTAATATCCACATCTCTCGTCACGTCACATTCGACGAGACCACATTCCCATTTTCGAATCTTAAAAAGTTCCAAAAACTGAATTACTCTTTTCTTGACGAGTCTTCCATCTCTCTCATCATCCTAAGTCAACTAGAGCATATCAGTTCTTCTTCAGCATCAGCACCGCGGCGCCAAAACTTCTGCGAATCGGTCTCTGATTCACCGTCGACAGCGCCGCGGCCCAGTGCTGAGGCGCCACGGCGCCAAAACATCAGAGAGGTCTGTCAGTCCTCCAGCGCCGCGACACTTGATCACGGCGCCGCCGACGGTTCCCTCCAGCGTCGCGGTGCCTACTCCGGCGTCTGTCCCTCCTTCTCCGTATCCAACAAATCCCTCCGCCTTGGAACCTCCTACTATCCCCACTCACCAAATGGAAACTCGTGCAAAGCATGAAATCTTCAAACCCAAAGTCCAATTTAACTTGTCTGCCCAAACTATTTCACCAATTCCCAAGAATCCTATATTGGCCAAGCAAGACCCTAATTAGAATGCGGCTATGACTGAGGAATTCAATGCTTTAACTAAACAGCACACATGGGATCTAGTACCTAGACCTGAGGGGGTGAATGTGATTCGTTGTCTGTGGCTATTTCGTCATAAATTCAGAGACAGTGGAGATCTTGAGAGGTATAAGGCAAGACTTGTGGCTAATGACACAAATCAACAGGAGGGCATTGATTTTGGTGAGACCTTCAGCCCGGTTGTCAAACCGGCTACCATCCGCATAGTTTTGAGTATTGCCATGGGCAAACACTGGTCGATCCATCAGCTTGATGTGAAGAATGTATTCTTACATGGGGATCTGAGAGAGACAGTCTACATGCATCAGTTGCCAGGTTCACTCATCCAGCAGTTCCTCACTACGTGTGTCGTCTCCGTAAGTCACTATATGGCCTGAAACAGGCCCCCCGTGTGTAGTACGATCATTTTTCCAGGTATATCTTGCAGATTGGGTTTGTATGCAGCAAGAGTGATACATCACTTTTCATTTTTCATCGAGGTAGTAGCACTGCTTATTTATTACTTTACGTGGATGATATTGTTCTTACTGCCTCCTCCGACGGATTGAAAAATGAGATTATTGTCTTGCTTAAGTCCGAATTTGCAATGAGTGATTTGGGGAAGCTAAGTTATTTTTTGGGGATATCAGTGATCAGGTCTTCCAATCATATGTTCTTGTGTCAGCGTAAGTATGCAGAAGAGATTGTGTACAAGACTAAGATGGTAAACTGAGAAGAGGTGTCTACTCCATTTGATTCTAAATCTAAGCTCAGTGTCATGGATGGTGCTCCAGTCTCTGATCCTACTCTGTATAGGAGCCTTGCAGATGCACTTCAGTATCTCACATTCACTAGACCAGACATAGCTTATGTTGTTCAGCATGTGTACTTATTCATGCATTCCTCCAGGGAGTCTCATTTCACTGCTCTTAAGCGTATCATTCGATACATTAAGGGCACTCTTGATTATGGTTTGCACCTATACCCCTCTGCTCCAAACAGATTGCTTTCATATACGGATGCAGATTGGGCAGGGTGTCCGGACACGCGACGCTCCACCTCCGGCTTTTGTGTTTTTTAGGGGATAATCTGATTTCTTGAGTACGCGGCGGCACTACCTTATCTCGCTCGGTCACAGAAAGTGTCTGAGGCGTTGCAAATGTAGTAGCTGAGATTTGTTGGCTCAGAAATTTACTGTTAGAACTTCAGTGTCCTTTGCGTCAGGCATCTATTGTGTACTGTGATAACATCTCTGTCATCTATTTATCTCATAATCCGGTTCAACATCAGCAAACCAAGCACATTGAGATAGACCTGCACTTTGTTCGTGAGAAAGTTGCACTAGGCCATGTTAGAGTGTTACATGTTCCATCATCCTATCAGTATGCATATATATTTACCAAAGGACTTCCCAGACAATTATTTCTTGACTTCAAATCCAGTCTCAGTGTCCGACCTCCTGCCGCTTCGACTGAGGGGTTGTGTAAACATGTATATTATAGAAACAATTATATCCCTACCCATAATTAGAATATTTGCATATATTGTGTAAATATAATTATGATAAGACAAGGATTCCTTTTTTGTATAGGTTTAGGATTCCTATTGTATAAGGGATGAACATTGTACTCTATATATACTTTGATATTAATGAAAGACTCTCCAAGAGAGATTAATATCATCTTACATGGTATATGAGATACAAATATACTGTGTTATTGTATCTCACATAATATTTCTTTGTAACAATGTTCTTAATGTATAATTGTATATTACGTTGCCTTATGTTATTTTAGTTGCTCTGTCATGTTTTATTATAAACATTGATATTCCTTTTGAAAGTGTAGCATAGTCCATGTGAAAAATCATGTTACGACATATATAATATAACGCATGAAAATATTGTATGTATTATCATCGCAAACACGTTAAAAATTATTTGGAACAAATTCCTTCATTTTAAAAATAAAAATTCAATTTTGGGTATAAACATGATTGGAGGCATATTGACCTATCAAATTTTTTCTTGAAAAGTTAAGTAGCTTAATAACAAAATTTGATATTATGTTTGTATTCCTCATGAAAAATAATTGTAACCTCAACATATGATCCACCTCATTCTTAAGGTAGAATATGTAAAAGCAATATCTAGCCAAAGTAAATTCATAAGTTTTAGGAGTAAAAGGAATAAATTAGCTGTCATAACAAATTTATAATTATTTCAAAGTTTCAAATATATAATTAGTTTATCTAAAGATTAATTATTATATAATTTTACATGATATGATAGCTTGATTTTTTTTAAGGATATAAGAGACGGTAATTAAGAAATGGATTATATAAGGTAAAATATTAATTTCAAATATTAGGACTTTGTACATAGCTCAAATTAAAAAAAAAACTGAGCAGAAGTTTTCGTCGATTTTAAATATTAGAACTGTTGGTATAATAATCTGTATATGGCTAAATAATGTTTCAACACAATCTGTTAATCACTTAGTGAAACAGATTGCATGATATAAACATTACTTAACAGTAAATTATGCATGAAACAATAAACGAAAAACAGAATCTGTTGTGAAAAATAATTTGAGAATGTAATCGAGCCCACTTAGTTTCAAAGTGTGTCCTTAAGGAAATTATTCCCCTCATAGTACTCGAGGTTAACGGAATATCGCCTCCCAGGATAGAACGATTATCTTACCAGAATAGTAGTACTCCAAATTCCGTTAACCTTCCTGAATAAACATAATACGATTAAAAATAATTGAAATCTTTATAAGGAGAATATGTTTATCGGTCGACACTATACGAATAAGATCCAACTATATATCATATACGTGAGAACATATCTGGTTATTATAATAAAATAAAAACACAAACAAAAATTAAGTTTAATTAAGGAATTAAACTTATATTTGCCAAAGTAACAAAGACTCCAAAAATAAATAATTAAATAATAAATTAAGAAAATAGTAAATGACAGTTTTATGAATGGTGGAGTCTTTTAATGAAAAACAAAAAGTTCGATCAATATTTCTAAGGTCATTCATGGTTTTAATATAATATAGTTAAATTTCTTTCTATTAACGCTTAATTGGTGTGACTAAGGCTTTAATTCTTTCATAAGGTGTGAGAGTAAGTACGTATTGTCAATGTTCCCTTCCTTAAAACCAACAGTCGGGTTCAAAGGACACAGCCCAACACTTCTCTGTCCATGGAAATGCCCAAATACAATAGGGTCATTTGCACTTTTGTCCCTATTTTGTGCTGATTTTTAACTTTTCTTCCTCAAGATAAACAATTTTTTTCGCGGGGCATAAGTTTATATTTTCCCATCATAACATTTCACAAGTTGTATCGTGCGCCCTTAAATCTAGGTAAAAATTCGATTTTGAAGGGAAAAACTAAAGACCAACCCATTTGAAGGGTAAAAATTAAAGACCAATCCATTTGAAGGGAAAACCGTGTGTTGAAGTATATAGATATACCACATATATACACAAAATATATATGTGGTTAGTTGTGGTTAGTTAGTTGTTAATTAGATATTTTGGATATTAGATATTTTGATTATATTTTAGTGAGATAGATTTTTTAGATTAATTGACTATAAATAGAACCATTGTAATTAGTTTTATCTTGAGCAAATAATAATAGAAAAATATCACAGAAGGAGTTCTATTTGCTCCCAAATATCTCGACCTCATTTGCTCCCTTCTCCCTGCGTTTCTCTCCTTCAACCATTGTCTTCCCTCTCTGTTTGCTCCTCCATTTTAGAATCTAACATGGTATCAAAGTTCGTAGGACCTTCGTATCACGCAACCATCGAAGAAAAATCAAAAAATCAAAACGTTGAAGAATCTGAAATCTACAATATCGATGTGATGAAATTGTTCTTAATCGATTCAATAGTTGCGATTAAGGAACGGATTATCGAGGAGAAGAGATCGAAGAAGGAGATTGAAAACCGAAATCGAAATCGCGATGCCTGAAATTGAAATCGCGATTTTCGACTGAAAATCAGAATTACAGATCGAAACTTTGGATTTGAACTTCTGAGCTGTCCGGATAGATCCGAGAGACGAGTTTGAAGAAACTGAAAAGATAAAATCAAAATCAATCGAGAAAATCAGAATCGCCGAAATCGCGATTCTCTTCTGAAAATTAGAATCGATCGCGAATTGCAATTGCATCGATCAGAAATCGATAAGCAATTTCTTCTGGAAAATCAGAAGAACAGAGAAATAACAGAAACTCAAAATTGAAGAACGAAATCGTGTCCTTCCGAAAAACTGAGAATCGAAAATTGAGGTAATCTCTATAGTATATCGATCGATTTTTGTTGCGAGTGACAACAGAATCGACAGAGAATCAAAGTCGATTCATTTTATTTTACTTATTTTTCTGATTATCGCATTTGTCGATTTAGTCGGATGGAGATATTATCGTTTTATGCGGATACACTCCGCCTTTGGCTATCGTTGCGACGTCGCAGATCACCGAGGATAGTCGAGTTTCTGGAAACTCAACTTCATTTAGTTTGTATTGGTGAACCGACGAATTGGAGAAAAATGTTGTTTGTTGTTTTGGTTATTGTGATGGTTATATACTGGTGTACTGGCTGTTATGCAGCTCATGATGATGTTGCTTCTGTTTCGTAGTAGCTATTGGTATTGCATTTTCTGCTAAGTTTCAATGCAGGAGAATTATGCACCACAAGAAACTGTGGATCAATAGTATTTCAGTTCAAAGAAACTGTGGTTCTGTTGCATATTCAATAGATCGATTGAAGGATCGAAGAGTTCTTAGCGACAAACAGACTGAGAACCGAGGGATACTTCGTCGACGACAATATGGATTGAGTTGAAGCTCAATTCGAAGAATAGCTTGCGTGATGAGAATCGAGAGATTCTCTAATCCGAATGAGACTAGAGAACGAGGGGGTTCTTGTCGCTTATCAAAATAGTTGGTGTGATGAGAATCGAGAGATTCTTTAGTCCAAGCGAGACTAGAGAACGAGAGGTTCTTGCCGCCGTCAAGATGAATCCAGTGGTTTCTGTCAAATTAAGAATAGAAACTGAGAGATTCAGTTTATAAAACATGTGGCTGCTGATATGATGGTTGTTGGTTCAGAATCGAATTATAGTGTCATTGTTCAAAATCAAAATTATAGTGTTACTGATATTCTTTGCTCATTGTCTTTGCAATTGTTCTCTCTGATATTCTTCTGCTTTGCCTGGTGCTATTGCTATTTCGCTAGATATTCTTGGTCACCGTATTATGTTGTTAGTCACTGCTGGAAAATGCAAGTTCAGGGACTGATTTCTGTTAGATGTTGCTAATTGGATCATGATATTCAAGTGCATATAACAAGTGCTCTGAGGATAAGATTGAATAAGTGTGAAGTCTCTTAGTCTAACCAATGACAGAGGACTTTGCGTATACATACATAGTGTCTGTTGAAAGGATGGTTATAGTGGAATTTGAACTAAAGAAAATGATAATGTTGCAGCTGCTTTACGCACAGATCAATGTGTTGCTGCACCAGCTGCTGTAGGACTGAGTTTTTGTGTTGGTGGTTTGGTGTCCCTGCTTTGCTCATGGTTTCTAGAAGCTTGCATAATTCAGGATCCTCACATGGATTGAAACCTGATGGAAAAGTTTCAGATCCGTGGAGTCTCTGCTGGTGTGGATGTGGTGGCTGCATTCATGGATTTGCTAGTACAAATGATATTGCTTGTTTCCAAGCTAGGACTGAAATCGTTTTTTTCAGTGCCTAGCTTGAGGGGGGATGTTGAAGTATATAGATATACCACATATATACACAAAATATATATGTGGTTAGTTGTGGTTAGTTAGTTGTTAATTAGATATTTTGGTTATTAGATATTTTGATTATGTTTTAGTGAGATAGATGTTTTAGATTAGTTGGCTATAAATAGAACCATTGTAAATAGTTTTATCTTGAGCAAATATTAATAGAAAAATATCACATAAGAAGTTCTATTTGCTCCCAAATATCTCGACCTCATTTACTCCGTTCTCCCTGCGTTTCTCTCCTTCAACCACTGTCTTCCCTCTCTGTTTTCTCCTCCATTTTAGAATCTAACACCATGCAATTTCTTCAATACAATTATCTTCAAGGAGTAGTTCAAAAAGGTCCAACAAATTCCAAACTTATAGGTTGGTTTTTGGGATTTTTAGAGCAAAATAAAGATAGAATTCAAGTCGATGCTAATGTCAAAGACCTAAAATAAAATGATGTCTAATTTTGAGATAATTGCAAGAGTTAGAATAATTAGACATTTTTCTGATGAAAATGATAGGTATACCAATAGTAGTACCTTTTTGTTTAAACTAAAAGAGGTATGTTGTATCGTTAAACATTACAAGGATCTTCAGTGACATGATTAAATTTAAAACAGTGAAGAGCACACCTTGTGTTGGGAACATCGCGCGATAATTGTTTAATTTTTTTTTTTATAACTCAGATTTGCAGACTTGCGTCTGACTAATTCACTGATATTACCCAAACATTCTTGATGTAATAGTTTCAATTTTACTATGCTCCTATGAGTGTGTGGTTCAAACAGTGTTGAAACACTCTTTAGAAAGGGGTGTTATTTGACACCATTTCATAAAAGAAGTTTAATTCTTTTATATGTGTGTATATATTATTTGAAACAATATGTATATATAATAGGTCGATATCATATGAAAATAATATAAAGGTAATATCAATTTGAGATAGGAAGAAAATCTTAAAACCAATAGGGCACGTTTGAGTGCAGATGCGTTGGTATCTTGGACAAAAAATAATACAACATTTGGTGGTCGTTTTATTGCCTTTGGTGTACTATTTTTAGAAATATCTGATCCATTGCCATTTGAGACTCATCTAGCGAGTAGATCTCCCTGAGCGTACTAAAAAAATACAATCCATTATATATTAATACTCTAATACAGTCCATTATATATTAATACAGTCCAGTCCAATACAGTACAGTTCAGTCCAATGAAATCAGTACAGTTTAGTGCGACGTACCAAACGAGTCCATATAGTCATAAATTCTAAGTCCACCTACAATTCGAATTGTAACTATAGGATGCTATTACTTGCGTAAAACCCTGCACATGTCATTAGAGCACGTTTGGTACGCTTTATTACGTTGGGTATTTGGACAAAAATAATACGACGTTTGGTGGCGTTTTATTGATGGGTATCTTATTTCTAAATAGTACACTTCAACTGCCATTTTTGAGACCATCTAGTAGATGAGTGTCCCTTAGATTGTACTAAAAAAAACAGGCTATTATATATTAATACTCTAATAATGTCCATTATATAGTAATACAATACAGTTCATTACAATACAATACAATCGAATATAAAAATATGCAGTCCACTGCGACGTACCAAACGAGCCTTTAGATTCAAATAATCAAATCTTACTAACAATCATCTCCTTCTTTTTCTTTCTATTCATGGCTCGACCCAATGTTAGAGAAAAAAAAAACATTTTTGGAGGGTTGGTCCTAGCTCCTTGGAACATTCAAGTATATAGGCAACTAATTTCTTACTTTCCAGTGGAAAGAGAGAACTAGTATATTGTTTTCACTTACTTCAAAAGTAAGAAATTAGTTGTGGAAAGAGAGAACTAGTATATTGTTTTCACTTACTTCAAAAGTCCAAAATGCATAATAGGTAGGTTCTCACTTTACTAAAAGGTCCACAAAATGGGATACTTTTTATAAAATTCAAAGTCAAGGGACATATATATGACATATCTACAACCGTTAAGAGGAGCTTTTCTATCCCTTTCCCTTCTTTTCTTTTCATAACTTCTTCTTTTTTTGACATCTTTCTATTAGTCTAGCTCAATAGGTGAGAGAAGATGAGCTTCGACGCAATGGTAAGAGTTATTCTTTTATATTAGTCTAGGGTCGCAAGCTGTAAAATAATTTATTTGCACAAATGTAAGGTATAAAGTTGTCTATAGGGATGATGTATGGGTCCGTTCGAACCCAATAGCAACTTTAATAGATTTCGAATCTAGTAAATTAAATGGGATATCGTAAAATTTCGAACTCGAACTCATAAAGCTCAAGTCATGAATCTACTTAGGGTTGCTTACAATATATCAATGGTCTGATTTCTCTTTGAATCTCGATCATAACATGAGCTTAGTGCATCGAATTGCTCCTTTTATATTCTTTTTGTTATTTTTCGTTGGAACAAGCTGAGGGTCTATAGGAAATAACTTCTCTACCTCCAAAGGTACGAATAAGGTCTATGTACACTCTATCCTCCTCATACTCATTTATAAGATTCAATTGTGTATGTTGTTGTTGTACTCCCTCCGTCTCAAATTAATTATCGTGATTACTAAAAATAGTTATCTCAAATTATTTATCGTTTTAGAAGTTCAAGGCATAATTAATTATTTTTCTCCATTTTACCATTTGTCGTTAATGAAGATAACACATAAAAAGAGTAAACATTTAATAGAGAGAGATTATAGCTTAGATATAAATAAGAGTAACGTATTTCATGACAGAAATATACCCGTGTGTATACCACGGGAAACCGAAACCAAATTGCACCCAACTTTATTGTACAAATTTATCATAGTTGTAGGATTTTTGTACAAATATAATTAGAATTTATTGTTATAGTAGGAATAGGATTTTCCATAATTAGGGATTGTAAATTATATATAAATACCTCTTCATCAATGAGAAAATCAACTGATTATTTCTTACATGGTATCAGAAGTCTAGGGCAAACTTTTCCTCTCCCAAAATTAATTTCTTCCGCTACCCGACATTGGCCGACGGCCATAGTCCCTCCGATCTCCATAAATTTTTCTTTTCTTCTCCAAACCAAGAAAAATATCTCTAATTTTCCCTTGTTCTTTTCTTATGTCTACCTCAAAAGAACACGTTTCATCTGACCCTTACCGTCTCCAATGTCAAGAACTATATCCATATCGTTCTTGAGATGGAAAACGTCCAATACGCGATATGGGCGGAATAATTTAAAGTTCACGCACGCTCACATCAGGTCCTTCATCACATCATCCCCGACACGTAGAAAATGCTTACCCCCGAGGATGAACTTGTGTTATGAACAACCCTTGATGCTACCGTTCTTTAGTGGATTTATTCCACTATTTCTACCGACCTCTTGCAGACGATTATTGAACCTGACACCACGGAGATGGAAACTTAGAATAGAGTGAGTGATATATTCCAAGATAACAAAAATTCCCGTGATGTCACTCTTGAGCAGAAATTTTCCAATGTTAACATGGAAAATTTCCCGAATGTCTCGGCCTATTGTAAAAGGCTGAAGAAATTGGCGGATCAACTTAAAAATGTTAGTGCGCCCGTCACCATTGATTGTCTTATTTTCCAGATGGTTGCAGGCCTATCTGAGGCCTATAATTGCGTTGGGACGTTTCTTCGTCAAAGTAATCCTCTCACACAGTTCTATCAGGCTTGTTCCATTCTCACATTAGAAGAGGTCGGCTTGGCTAAAAAGATGGCTACCAGAGCAAATTCCATCATAATGATGGCCACGTCAAACGGCCCTCAATCTTTCACCGCCTATGCTATCCAAATTTCCAACACCGATGGAGGCAAAAATAGTTAAAATCGGAAAAATAATGACAAGAACCGCGATAGTCGCGGTGGTAACGGTAATCATTGTTACACCCCGTAGTTCCAGAGTATGTATGTGAGGACGTACGTTCGAGAATATAACACTAAGTACGAAAGGGAAGAAAATTTTGAATTTCCGACGGAAAATATTTCGAACCTCGTGAAGGAAAAAGGTTTATTATTGGGAATTGGATTCTCAATTTTGGTATTTGGACTTCATGGAATATAAGAGAATTATGGAATTTTATTTCCAGAATTGGTCACGTGGGGCTCACGGGAGAAATTTACGGTTTTGTGGGGCCCACATTATTTTTGAGATTTTGTCCATTATGGATGTTTTTGGGAGATAAAAATATTTTGGACGAATAGGAGGGCGACACGTGTCACCCCGTGTGGGCCCATGTTGGGCGATATTAGTGTGGACAAGTGGAGGAAGATATTTGTGAGATATTTGTGTGGACAAGTGGCTTGTGGGACCCACACACACTTGTCCCTAATCTCATCCACACACATGTTTTAATCCTAGCCCTTGGTTGCCTTATATCATCACACTAGTAGGATGAAATCTCCCACACTTAGAATTATTTCAAGACTTGAACAATACTCCCTCCCCTTCCTAGTTGTCACGACCCGACCCCGGATCATGGCCAGGTGCCTTAACGGGCACCGCGTGACACAACATCGAGAGAAAATCAGCGAATATAAACTCACAATAAACAACCATAAAGATATAAATAGTCTAGCCCAAAATGGCTACCCAAATACATAAAACGAAAGTTACATCCTTAAACAAACCAAGTTATGACAAGACTACAGCTCTGAAGGAGTAACACTATGACGGGACGGGGCCGTCATGCCCTGAATGTACAAAACATCAACAACACGGGAGAACCGTACCAAAAGTCGAGCCTCCAAGAAATGGAGCTCACGACACGAGTAAAAGATCCTAGGAATGAGGATCTACCACTGCTTTCCACCTGCGGCGTGACGCGGCCCAGGAAGGGTCGATGCCTGACGTACCAAGTATGTAAGCGGAAAATCTTGTAGTAATATCATAAGTCCAAAATACTGAAGTTATAGGTAAAAATCAAATTATGTTGCCTTGTGTCTTACTAACAATGAGTAACGGTATAAGTATAATCTTGCGTAAAAATAGGAGGCTCGTGATCAAAACATGATCTCTCGCCCGTAGTATCATTAAGCAATCCTACTCCTGGGACTGTTTCACCCGCATGGATCCTGTGGATCCGCATAAGACCATCCGCCTCGCATGGGACTATTTCACCCGCATGGGACTATTTCACCTGCATGGATCCTGTGGACCCGCATGGGACTATTTCACCCGCATGGGACTATTTCACCCGCATGGACCTAGTGGACCCGCATGAGTACAAGCGCCGCACTCGCATCATGGGTAGCAAATCCATGGAATACGCAGTAATAACAATGATAATACACAAATCAGCACAACCGGCTAGTATACATAACATAAGCGCTACCGGCTTATCAGAATACTCAGTGATAACAATAATAGTACATAAATCAGCACAACCGGCTAGTATACATAACATAAGCGCTACCGGCTTATCATAATATAAACAAGATAAAAAAAATCTTCTAACTTTTTATGAACATTATTAATATAAATCCTCTCATTTTAGCTCATTAAGGCACTACATGTCTCTTTAAGAGAAATCCGGGAATTTAACCCAAGTATCACATACCGTAAACCTTTTTTCGAAAATGACTCCTTTTTATAAAACTTCCAAGATACTAATACTCATAGTATCATGTCACAACCACTTTCAAAACAAGTCACAATTTTTCCATTTAGAAAATATCTCAAGCTTCTAAATCAAGTGACTTCATTTCCTTTAAAACCTTAGGCCATTAATGCCTTAAAACAATTTACCTTCCACAAATTCAACTCATTTTCCCCTTTCTTATTTTATGTAAAGTAAACCCTTCTTTATTTACCTTTTTCCCAAACTAATATAACCAACTTCCCATAAAGCTGTTATATTAACATTTTACGTTAGTCAAACACATTTCCCTATGTCCAAGGGACTTATACCTTTAAAACGAAACAAGTATCATATACCTCAAAACAAGTGAAGATTATCAAATCTTGTACGTATACCGTACTACATAGATACAACTACTCATGCTCAAAAGATAGGAAAGCTCTACATACCTCTTCGGTCAATCCACTTGTTAATTCCAACAATCGCACGTAATACGTCAACCTATAATGACCATAATACGTTTATTACTTCTAGTCTCAAAGTAGAATATTTCCAAGTTCAAGGTTACTAATTCCTATGGAAAATTGGGCAGCATTTCCTTTGTTTCTACTCACTTTGCCACCTTTTCAAAGGCCGATTTTTAACACTCAAACGCCACATTTAAGGCCCAACATCCAAACCAACACAAAAGGGATTACACACCTAAACTTGGGTGTGTAAAATTCTGCCCCATAAGTTATAACAATTAATCTTAACAAATTTAAGGTAATATTTAGGCTACAACATGCTCACATAACCTCTTTAGCCAAATCCTTCATACCCAAACCACATTTCTTGCATGCAATGACTCTAAGAGCATTATTTACTACCACAAGTTCTTTCCTCCTAACATACAACACTAAAAACTAATTATAAAGGAAGAATCATTACCTTAGAGCTTTAGCCAAATTTTTCCAACAACTTGCTAGCTTCCTTTCCAAGAACACCACCACAACAACCTTCACAAGCTAGCCACAAGCTTCCTTCTTGCCTTTACTTTTCAGATTTTTCCTAAGGCTAGAATATCTCTTGGAATCTTAGAGAGAAGGAGGAGCTTGAAATATTTAAGAGAGAAGGAAGAGCTTTTGTCTAAGAGAGAGATGAAAGATGACCAAGTCTTTAAGACTTGGTCAATATAATGCATCCAAATCAGATGGGGGGACACTTGTCACCCTCCCATGGCCTTTTTAAAAGAAAAGATCAGATTTTTCTAAGTTTTCCATGATTTCCGCCTCGGCGCGCGGCCTGCGATCGGCGCGCGGCCGCAACTCTGCGGACTCTGAACTTCCGTGCGCGCCAGTTCCGGCGCGCGACCAATTCCCGTCTTGCATCATGCGGCCACCTCCCGGCGCGAGCCACGACCGAAATTTTACGATTTGAGTCCTAACTCCTTCGACGCGGCCCATCGCACGGCCTGAACCACGGGGTATAACACTAGTGCTCTCGGCCATGGGCGATGTTCTTGACCAAATGTTGTCCAACAATTCTTAAACTCTTAAGTGTTCTTCCTTGATGTGTTAGAAAGGTTATTAACCAAGTGTTAGATAAGATTTCACACCCCTAGCCTAAAAGTCACACCTTGGCCGAAACCTACAAGGTTTGGAACCTAAAGTGTTCTTCACTTTTTGAAGTTGGATCTTGAGGAGGAGTTGGTTAGGAGCTTCTAAGGGTTACTTGGAGCGGATTGGAACGTAAGGAATAAGAGCTAAACTTGCTACGGGTCGACTTTTAGTTCTTGGATTATTTTGGGCTCTTTGAGGTAATGAACTTTGTCCTCCTTGTGAAGTTGGATATTATATATGTTGGTTGTATATAAATAAGTATGTGATACATGGAAGGAAGATGGAAAGGATTTGGACCTTGTTAAGTTGCTAAAATCGATAAATTGGCATGCTAGCCATTAAAATGGTAAAAACATTACCTATTACATGTTGACAGTTAATAACAAAGTTATTATAACTTATATAAAGATTGGAATATAAGTTGGAAGATTAAAGAAGTAATTCTGACATGCTAGTCGAAAATTGGATAAGTTTGATTGTAGTAGTTGGCCAAGAACACCAACTAATGGACTGTATTTACATTGGATTGTATTTACTTTGGACTAATGGACTGTTTTGTAATTGTGGGGCAGAATTTTACACGTCCAGTTAGGCGTGTAATCTTCTTTAGTATTGTTGTATTATTGCGCCTTAAATGTGGCATGTTGGTTATTGAATTTCGGGCCTTGAAAAAGGTGGAAAAGTACGTAAAAACAGGGAAAGTGCTGCCCGATTTTCCGTAGAATAAGAGACCCTATACTTAGAAATATTCTACGAAGAAATCTAGACGTTGATAGACGTATTTGATTATTATAGGTTGATATTCTACGCGCGGCATATTCGACTTGACAAGTGGATAAGCCGAAGATGTATGTGATTCTTCCTATCCTCTTGAGCATGATTGTTGTGAAATATATAGTACGGTAGACGTACGTGTGTTAAATGAATTTGGTTTCACTTTGATGTCCTTGACTGAAGTTCTAAATGTTAAGAACCTTGAATTATTCTAAAAAGTTATGAATCATTATTCGGAAGGAAATTGATACTTGGTCTTTAAAAGAATAAAGTTCTCTTAATTTCAGAAATGAGTGTGGTTGTCTTTGGTTGGTTTAAAACATAAAGTGTTATAATGGTTTTATGGGAAGTTAGTTATAGCGACTTTATGAAGATAAAAGAATGGCTTAATTATTTAATTTAAACTTGAGACTTGATCTTGAAAGATAAGAGACTTGATTATTTTGAAAGTTAAGAGACTTGATTTTGAAAGTTAAGAGACTTGATCTTGAAAGATAAGAGACTTGATTTATAGACGACTTGATTTTGGGAAAGGAGAAGTAACTTGATTTAAAAGTATAGGTTACTTGTTTTGAAAAGAGTAAGTTACTTGAGTTTAAAAGTGTAAGTAACTTGTTTTTAAATATTGAACTTGTCTTGATTGGAAAAGTATAAGTGGCTTGATTTTAAAAGGTGTGAGTGCCTTGATCTTAAAAGAGTGAGTTACTAGGGTTTTAAAAGTATACTTAACGTTGTTTTAAAAGTGTAAGCCACTTGGTTTAAAAAGTATAAAATACTTGATTTAAACATGAAAGTGTCTTGATACTACGGGTATTAGTATCGTGCGGTTTTTACGTAAAAATGGATCTTTTTAAGAGAATTGAAGTATGTAGTACTTTGGGGTTAAAACCCGGATTGTTGGCATAAAATGAAAGTCTAAGAGTATGTTAAACTTGCCTATGCTAGTTGTGATAGCCTTTGTTGTGCAAGTGTTGTATTTACATACTCTGGCGTCTCGATGGAGTAGGTTATCTTGGTGTTTACTTGGACATACCGACGCTGCTAGATGGTCCACGGGTATGCTTCCACTATGATTGTTATCGTGTTATTTACTTGGACATACTGACACGTTGGGTGGCCCACGGGTATGCTTCCATTATTATTATTATTCCATGGACTAGCTCTCCATGAGGTTGATGATGCAGGCAGGAT
This sequence comes from Przewalskia tangutica, assembly GCA_029844215.1. Lineage (NCBI taxonomy): Eukaryota > Viridiplantae > Streptophyta > Magnoliopsida > Solanales > Solanaceae > Przewalskia > Przewalskia tangutica. Next base: position 111,622,241 of record CM056730.1, read on the forward strand.
CTGGTAGATAGCCCCCATACTTGCCGATCGTTTCTTGTCTGAGTTGGATCAGTAGTTGGCTTTTACTTGCCGGTCGATTCTATAACATAGTTGGTACGACAGGCTCTGGTAAATGGCTTCCGTACTTGTCCCGGTCATATCTCGTGTGGCAGTGAATCACAGTAGCCGGCTTTCGTACTTGCCGATCGATTGATGACCGCATCGATCACGTAGTTATGCCTTCGTACTTGCCCGTCGATTTTATGATGCAGTGGATCTGGTGGTTAGCTTTCTACTTGGCGTCACGGTTTTATGACCGAGTGGGACACGGTGTTCATGTATACATATTAGTGTTATATTATATCATGGATCGCGATGAGGAAGAATTCCACGCGTGATTGATATTATGGCGTGAGACCCGTGGTTATGTTTGAGTGATGACTTTGAGGCGTCGTCCACGACTTGACATGGCTGTTTATATATTGTGTACTGTAGTTTGGTTATCATACATGTCTCCTGTTTTATATATACTGTTATGATTTCATTCTGATATTTTGATTTCACATATTTGGTACTGTTGTCTTGACCTCCTTGAAGTGCGTTAAATCCGCAGTAAGTACTGGCGGTTGTTGATCCTCGCTCTTAGGGTCACAGTTCTGCGTTTGGGAAGCTCCGTGGGGGCGGGGGCAAGCCTTAAAGACACGACTCCGGAGGCTTATATTTTGGTATGATACCACAGCCGGTGTAGGTGCAGTGCGTTCGAGTATGGCGGGGCCTGTCGTCATAGTTCTTATGTCAAACTCTTGAAGTGCAGTAGTCCTGTTGTGAGTTGGGATTGTAAAGGATGTAATTGTTCGGGTTGTGATATATATATATATATATGCAGAAAGGTGACCTTATTTGTTAGCCTGTTTCTTCTTTTATATTGTTCCATGTCTATGAGTTTTATTCCGCTGATTTTCTCTGATGTATTATCACTAGGGTGTCCGGGATAAAACACCAGTTGCGGGCCCGAGGTCGGGTCGTGACAATCATGGCAGCAGAAACAATGGATATGACGGTGGTAAATCGCACGGTGGGCGCGAACCGATGGCCATTTGCGTACCGCGCTTCTCAATTTCCGAGGCGTGCTAATTCGGACTACTTCACATCCCAGTTTCTCGGTCCAAAATGGTCACTCTCGATCTACTAGTACATGGCAGTAGGCGAGCCGACACCTATGGATATTGAAGTCGCAATGCACACATTTAGATTAACTCCCTCGGATACAGATTGGTACATGAACACCGGAGCCACTTCTCATATGACGTCCGCACAAGGTAATCTCTCGTCTTATTTCAATTTGAGTAAAAATCATGGAATTATTGTTGGTAATGGAAACTCAATTTCAGTTCGCGGTTATGATCATACGAATTTGTCTCCCCCACATCCACCTCTAGTCTTAAACAATGTTCTTCATGCCCCTAAGATAATTAAAAATTTGATGTCTGTCCAAAAATTCACCATTGATAATTGAGTTTCTATTAATTTTGATCCTTTTGGATTTTCTGTGAAGGATCTTACGACGGTGATACCTCTAATGAGATGCAATAGTAAGGGGCGAGCTTTATTCAATCACCGCCATTTCCACGAGTCAAGACACCTCTTCTATCTTTGTTGCTCTTGCTCCTTTCTTGTGGCATGCATGTTTGGGTCATCCGGGGTTATCTATTATTTCTTCTCTCGATAAAAATAATTTATTGCTTGTAACGGTATGTGTAGTAATCCACTTTGTCCATCTTGTCCATTAGGAAAACATGTTAGATTACCTTTTGTGGCATCTACTTCTCGTACTTTTATGCCTTTTGACATTATTCATATTGATTTATGGACATCTCTCGTTTTAAGTTTTTTGGATCATCGTTATTATGTCTTATTTTTGAATGGTTATTCTAATTTCTTATGGACCTTTCCATTATCCAACAAGTCTTGATCTTTTTTCACCTTCTTAAAATTTAGAGCATTCATCTGTACCCAATACGAACGGAAAATTTAAAATATTCAATGTGATAATGGCAGAGAATATGATAATGGCATATTTCGGGAATTTTGTGACAATAATGACATATCTTTTCGATTTTCTTGTCCACGTACGTCCTTCCAAAATGGGAAGGTCGAGAGAAAAATTTGTTTCATAAATAATATTGTTTGTACCTTGCTCGTCCATGCGTCATTAGCACCTTCTTTTTGGCATTATGCATTACAAATGACTACATATCTACTTAACATCCTCCCTCATAAAGGCTTAGCATATCAATCTCCACTTAAAATTCTTTACAGTATAGATCCTTCGTATTCTCATCTTAGGGTGTTTGGATGTTTATGCTATCCATGCTTTCCATCTAGTACAATTAACAAACTTCAAGTCCGCTCTACCGATTGTGTGTTTTTGAATTTATCCATCTAATCATCGTGGTTACAAATGTTATGATTTATCCTCTAACAAAATCATAATTAGTCGCCATATTTTTTTTTATGAGTCTCAATTTCCGTTTGCTAAATTGAGTAGTCTCATGTCTAGTTCGTATAATTTTTTGGATGATGGGATCTCACTCTATATTATCCACTATTTATCTGAAATGTCTCGTGAACCGAATCCGCCAGCAGGCCCACTGCATGTTGGCCCACATTGTCCTGGTCCAGCGTCGTCTGGCCCACATGGTCTCAGCAGTGGATTGATGTCTCAGCCCAATACCGATATTTGTACTGACCCAGCTTCTCGGTCCACTGCCAGTTCTAATTTCGCGTCCCTTTGTTGGGCCAGCAGGTCCACTGCCTGCTGGTCATTTCGCTGCCAACCAAATAATTTCCTAAATTTCGTCCACTTCTACCTCGAGTCAAGAGCCTGTTACTCGTAGCCAAAGGGGATTTTTAAATCGAAATGACATTTTAATTTTAATTCTAATGTCACTAAATCTCCCCTGCCCCGTAACCCGGTGTCTGCCCTTCATGATCCGAATTGAAAATTGACTATGGATAATGAATATAATGCTCTTATTGAAAATAAGACATGGGAGTTGGTGTCCCGTCCACCTGGTGTTAATATTATTCAGTCCATGTGAATTTTTACTCATAAAGAAAATTCTGACGGTTCTTTTGAGAGACATAAGACACGTCTTGTAGGTGATGGTAAAACGCAACAGGTTTACATGGATTGTGGAGAGACATTTAGTCTGGTGGTCAAATCGGCAACCATTCGCACAGTGCTCAGTCTAGCTTTCTCGAAAGCATGGCCCATTCACCAGCTGGATATAAAAAATGTTTTCTTACATAGTGATCTTAAGGAGACAATTTACATGCATCATCCCTTCGGTTTTACGGATCGCAATTATTCTCATCATGTCTGTTTGCTGAAAAAGTTCTTGTATGGGCTTAAGCAGACCCACAAATTTGGTAAAAAAGGTTTGATTATGTGTCTACTACTGGGTTTTCTCACATCAGATATGATCATTCTTTATTCATCTATCATCGTGGTACTTCTTTGACATACATATTGTTATATGTTGATGATATAATATTGACTGCCTCATCTGATAATCTACGCAAGTCTATCATGTCCCTTCTCAATTCAGAATTTGCTATGAAGGACTTGGGGCCCTTGAGCTATTTTTTGGGTATTGCAGTCACTCGTCATGCAGGTGGTTTATTTTTATCACATAAAAAAGTATGCGACAGAGATTACTGAGAAAGCTGACATGTCATCGTGTAAGCTACTTCTACTCCGGTTGATACCAAACCCAAGCTGAGTGTTACGTCTAGCACACCATACGAGGATCTCACCCAGTATCGTAGTCTTGTAGGGGCTCTTCAGTATCTGACTTTCACAAGACCAGATATGACGTATGCAGTACAACAGGAGTGTTTATTTATGCATGATCCGTGGATTGAGCACATACATACGCTCAAACGTATTATCTGATACATACATGGCACGCTTGCTTTTGGATTGCATTTATATTCGTCATCGGTCTCTACTTGTGCCATATGCATATGGTGATTGGGGTAGATTGAGCACATACATACTCTTATGTAGGGATGTCAATGGGGCGGGGTGGGGAAAGGGTACCCCATACTCGTACCCGTCAGCTAAAATCCACCACCATCCACCCATCACCGGTAGAAAATCTTCCACCCGCACCCGCCCCACTTACCCTTGGCGGGTATCCACCTAAACAGCTCCCACAAATTACAACATTAACTAAATTGATGACAAATGAGATGGACAACATGGCAATGAGAACAAATATAATGCATTACAGATATAAAGAATCGCCACAACAATAAAAAAATGTCATTTGATGTCCTGTTCAGCAATGCCATCTAGGCCAAATTTAATTGCTAGCAAGGGGACAAAAGATAGGGAGCTCCTGAAGTATAGGGAATGCTAGGGAAATAAGACAGTATACACAAGGACTATACTTACAATCACTGATAATTTCATCGGTCTTTCATCTCAAAATGTACCAGAGATAATGTCTCAGCCCACGTACTCAAAGGCAACAACATAGCAACAGCAGACAGCAGTGTCTCAGCCCTTTTTTTGCAGCCGAGAATGACAAGTCTTGACTCTTGAGTATGAATTGAGATGTAGTAATGAGATGTAGGGTTTTTTCCCTTTTTGTTGAATTCATTAACTGAGTTGGGCCTGGGGTCTGGGTCTCTCGGCTGAACTGAATTAATAAAAAGGGAGGGCCCAAGTCAGTGAGAAATGGCCAAATAAATTAGTAAATAGCCTAATTAAATTAATAGACGGTGCGGATATTGGCGGGGCGGATACGGACAGTGCGGGTACGGTGCGGGTAGCGGAGCGGGGCGGGTGCGGGTCTTATATAAAATTCACCACCGCCCCACTACCCATGGCGGGTAGCACACTCATATCCGCCCCATCACCCACCAAACCATTCCTCATACCCGCCCTAACTGGAGCGGGGAGGTATCCGTATTTACCCGCTCTACTGACATCCCTGCTCTTGTGTCACCTCTTAATTAATATTTCTTAAGGGGTGTGTAAACTAAAAAAAATGATAACTAATTTAAGACGGAGAGAGTAGTATTTTTGGTTGGAATAGCCGGCATTATGATCAACATATCGTATTAAATGTCATGGACAACTTTATACCTTACAAGGACAGCTACAAGAAAATAAAGTGAAACCTTATTGGTGGGGTTTTAAAAGTGTTAGTTGCGTTAGGATATACTATGATTATTAGTGGCCCAAACAAGAAATAAATAGCAAATTCAGACTACTATAAGTATCATTTTCAATAATGGCCCATTTATAGTGTTACTTATTCCCTTGTGAAAGTAAGGTCATTTTCCTAGCTCTCCCTCCATATAAAGTAAGATATCAATCATATACACACTTAAATCCTGAAGTAAAATCCTCTCTGTGTCCACTGTCTTTTGGGTTTATTCCATTCCAGTACTAGTAAATTAAAATTTGGAGTTCTCTAAATCTAATATTTATCTCTACCTAGACCTAATATAAGTGTATCGTAATTTTCTAAACTGTAATATATCAACTACTAATTGTTATGAGGTTGTGTAGGCCTTCTGGCCTAGACAAATCTCTTAGTTGGATTTTAAGTATCTAATAGGGGCGGTAAACGAGTGGGTCGGGTGGATATGATGGGTCGAAAATGAATTAGGTGAAAATAGATAAAATGTCCACCCAGAGCATAGTTTTTATGTAACTAGCTGAACAAAGCATAATCTTAATGTTTCAACGAAACTTTACCTTCATGCATAGTTACATAGAAACTATGTCCCTTAAGGCATAATCTCTATACAACTTTGACGGAATAGACATAATTTTTATGAAATCTTACCTTGCGATATTTTTTCTTTTTGAATTTATCGAGATTCGAACCCACAACCTCAGAGGTATTTTTGGAGGCATAATTTATATTCAACTTTGGCCGAATAGACATATTTTCTAATGAAATCTTGTCTTGTGATTTTTCTTTTCCTTTTGACTTTGCTGAGATCCGAACCTAGAACGTCAAAGGTATTTGCGGTCATTTTTTTTAGGCGAAGAGCAAAAATTGAGGACCACCCTAAAATAAGGATAATCTTGCTAATTGCCCATATATAACATTAAATTTTAACTATTTTGCCACCCGTAATATCTAGCATGAAAGAATATACACGGTAACGTGTATATGGCCATGTAAATTGTATATTTACTTACAATAATTATTAGAATTCATTCTTGTACGTCTACTAGAAAAAGATAGTAGTCTTGTATTAGGAAAATGTAGATTTATTTTTCCACAATTACATATTGTATATCATGTTATAAACATTTTCATTAATGAAAATAATCAAGGGTTTATTCTCTTTCATGGTATCAGAAGTCTATGGCAAACTTTTCATTCTCTAAATTTTTGCTTCCGCCGCCCTAACTCCCTCTTCGGCCGTCCATACCCCCCTCTCTTCAAAACGAGTCTAATCGAGTCCTCCATCATATCGTTCCACCAAAAAAAGGCAAGGAGAAGGTGCCTACTACAGATGATGAAATAGAGTTGTGGGCAACTCTTGATGCTACGATTGTTGACACCCAATTTTGACCCTCCCGTCCAGTCATTAACTATAAAATTACACTAATTTTCAACAATAATTTTAATAATTTTAAAATAATAAAATGCAGCAATAAAACATTAATACAGACATAAATAAGCAATTCAATAATGGCACCGCGTCTTACGTAGAAAATTACGCATTTAGAGTCTCGCGCCCATATTTATTAATTTTAAGCCATGTCATAATTCTTGATAATAAATAATAAATACATAAAATATATATCTAACACACGCGTTTTAATAATAGCATTCATAAAAGAATTAAGAAGTCCTAATTTTTATTTAATAAGTCTTAATAACGACATCACATTATAAACATTAAACACTAATTAAATAGCACACCCGTCTTTATTTTTTTTTCTCAAACTTAGACTAACAAAGCACCTAAAATAATCTAATCATTTATTAATTTACTTTACCACTAATTAACTAATTAAATAACTAATACCTAATTAATTTTACCTAAACTAATAACACTTAACTAACACCTAAAACTAATAAATAAAACCAGCCCAATATTTTCGTCCAAGTTCCCCAAGCCCAAAACCTACCCAGCCCAAACAAATAAATTCCCCAAATCCCTTTTATTTTCCAGCAAACCCATTAGCCCTTATTTCATCTACTCCCCTAAGCCTAAGAAAGCAAAGGTAAACCTAATCCGCCTCCACCCAAACCTTTCCAAAACTCACCGATATCACGCCTAAAATCTCGCCCAAATCCCGCCATATCACTACGAGATCGGGGATTACCATAGAAAACTTACCATAAATCGTTCCCTTAGGTAACAATCAACCGTTTCGAACCAAAATCCCCAAAAAATCTGTCCCGAAAATCACCCCAAATCGTCTCTCAAAAATCACCTCAAAATTGCCAGTTGTTAAAACCGAAATGGAAATCAAATCTCTCAAATTTCTGGCTACCTTTTCAAATCCCAAAAATGCTATAAGTATGGATGTTCATTGTGATGAAGCGAGCTCATTCGAGAAGTCTGATGCGAGCACGAGCGTGAACATCGGGGAAGGAAGCGAGGCTCGGCGCGGAGAATTAGCATCGTACAAATAGGAAATTCGAAACCCTTTCTTTCAAATCCAGCCAAGGAATCAGCAAACAAACCTTGCCCTTTCATTCGCATTGCAAAACCAAAACTCGAGTGGACCGACGACTTGATACGTTGCCTCGGTTCGCTGCCTGGAGAAGGTAAACCCAAACTCTTTTCAGTTCATTTGGTATTTCTGTACATTTTCTGTATTAAACGTGTAGCAGTTTAGTTTCAGTCGCATAATCTGAGATTAGTATAGGATACAGTGGTGTATTGTGTGTTGTATTGAATAATTGTATGTTGTTGTGATCTGTCTGAACCCATTTGAATGCTCAAAAGCGTGTCTATTTGTCTGAGGTAAATTCGCTACCCAAAAAGGTAAATTCGTCGCTCCTAACGTCCTGTTCGATTTGCATTTTTATGGCCTGTATGACGCTTGCAGGATATGTTAGTGTAATGTAATCTGTCATTTGCATATGAATTGAAGTATATTTGTTTGGTTCTAAACCTATTTAGTTAATATTAATAGTTATTGATATTCGCGACTATGTTGGCTAATGTGATTAGGCCAATATTAGCATTGGCGGTGTATCTATGCACCTGGCCGATAATTTTCTGATCTTGCTGTGCTCTGTTTTGGTCTTGACACTGCTACGTCTGATGAGTAACATGATGTGGTTCCGTCCGCTTTGTCCAATTTTCTGAACCAATTTGATGTTGTATCTTTTGAGTAAATGTATCACTATACTTGGTTCCATTGTATCACTATACTCAAATTTTAATGGTTGGATTGTACAGGTCCAAATGCATGTATTGTGAAAAGTTGGTCACTGTTAGATTTATGTTATTCTTATCTTATATGGTTGTGTTGTGTGCAAGTACATGTTCGTATGTTTTTCTTTAAATTAGTATGTTTTTGTTTGTTGGCCTTATCTTTGGTCATGTCTTTGATCTTCTTTGATTTCATTAGCCACGAGTTTTAGACCTTTTGACTGAGTAGTCAGACTCGCTTATAAATAATAAGTAATGCTAATAGCAGTAATATTTTTAGTTGTCTTATGAAGGATCAGGCTAACCAAGGGTGGTAGTTCATTTGGTTCTTTCTGCTAATTGGTTTGTTGCCTTTGGTGTAATTGCAACGTGCACTGTACATGTCTTACGTTCTCTACATATCCAAAGTAACATAATTTCTATGTTTCTATGAAAATATGTGTTGTTTGGGTTTGCTTGTTTCGGCTACTTCAGTTTACCGAGGTCCGGTTTGGGTTGAATAACATTTGGGTCTTTACTTTATTTGGATCATTTAGTTTGGTATTTGATACAATTAAGTAATAAAATACATATGTGTTTATGTGAATACCTTATTTGTTTACATTATTGTGTAAGGTTTGAGATACATACTAATCCTTATCTTTCTTTATTCTTACATGGCACGCATCGGAGCAAAATAAAGAGTCTCACGGCGAGACTCATCACAAGCTGCAACAAATAAAGACCCGCATCTGTGTCCACCGCATTCCGCCTCAGAATTCTCAAACAAAAGGGGGGGACGAGACGACATTGTCATCCCCCCTAAAAAAGCATCATTTTGGCCTCTTAATCTCTTATGTCTTATATATATTTGTTTGTTTATGTGTTGAAATTTAATTAGCTAACTTTGTAATTAATAGGAGACATAGAACAATTAGTCCTGGAATAAATAAATTGGGCGGGTAGTTCTAAGAATCTGAAATGCACTCTTAATTACTTACTTTTAATCTGAAATGCACTTTAAAATTCATGATGAAATAAATTGATTTTCTCATAAGCTTTTTCATTAGCATAATATAAATAATTTATGTTGAACAACCTTCTTATCATAAAATCACTAAATCATCACCTTTTGCACTATGTCATATACATTTGATTTTAAAGGCTTATCTTCGATCATAAGTCAACATGGCATATATCTATAAACAATATAAATGCACACTTTAAAACTTTATTTTTATAGCATTAGTTTTACATACTTTTATCATCGTGCCTCCTTTTATAAAATAATTTTGAAGCATCCTTTATATTTTCAAAACACGCATTCTTAGCAATAATAATTAACCCTAGGTTTGAACGGACAACCGCAAGTTAGCGGATCCTTTAGGGTGCCTAACCCCTTCCCTTTAGGATAATAAATAACTCTTACCCAGAATCTCATTAAGTTTAACAGACCATTAAATGGAGTTAGTGTTTACTTTAAACTAGTTAACATTTAGGTGTCCTAATTCACCCAAAATAATTAGGTGGCGACTCCGTGAACCCTAGCAACCTTTTAGCATTTTAACACCCTTTTTTAAAAAAATTAACCTTTTAGCACCCTTTTAAGCATCTTTTAATATTTAAGCAACTTTTTAACATTTGACATTTTATTTAGTTATTTTTCTAACATTTTTACTCAAGCAGGGTTCGCTTTTAAAAAGTCGCGGTTGAAATCGGGCGCGACAACGATACTCCAATAGATTTATTCCACTATCTCTACGGACCTCTTGCAGACTATTATTGAACCCGACGCCACGACAATGGAAGCTTGAAATAGGTTGCGTGATATATCACAGGATAACAAAAAATTGTGTGTCGTGACTCTTGAGCAGGAATTCTCCCACATCAACATAGAGGATTTTCCGAATGCCTCAGCCTATTGTCAAAGGCTGAAGGAGCTGTCGGATAAACTCAAGAACATTGGCGCGCCCGTCACGAATGATCGTCCTATTCTTTAGATGGTTGCATGCCTCTCTGAGACTTATAATGGCGTTGGAACGCTTCTTCGTCAAAGTAATCTTCTCCCACCGTTCTACCAAGCACGTTTCATGCTCACCTTAGAAGAAGTCAGTTTGTCTAAAAAGGCGGCAACCGGAGCCAACTCCGCCATGCTGATGGTCACATCATACGACACTGATGACCGTCACTCATTCTCGTATAATTCTAGCCAAAATTGGAAAAATGGTGGAAAAAAACCGCGATGGCGGCCGAGGCGGTGGCGGCAGCCGTGGAAGTGGCGGGGGTGGAAGTGGCAGAGGACGTGGTGGAAGTGGCTAGCCGGTTGTGCTACATCATCACTGCCCACAACCTTGGGCCAGTGCACAGTGATCGTGGGGCTGGGTCAGTGGGTAGTGGCCCACGCCATAATTTCCAGGCTTTCCAGCAGTGAGTTGGGTCGAGCCTAATCGCCTCCGGCGATTCAGCAGATCGTGATCGCGGAAGGCCACTGGCGATGGTGGCATGCTTGAACCTCAGCCACAATAGACCTTCACTACTACGGGCCCAGCACCGACCCCAACTCTCACGAATATCGAGGCAGTGATGCATACACTTGAATTAAATCTTCCGGATGTAAATTGGTACATGGACACCGGTGTTACTTCTCACATGACGTCTATACCATGTAATCTCTCGTCTTATTTCAATTTGAGCAATAATCGTGGTATCATTATTGATAATGGTAATTTAATTCCAATTCGTGGTTATGATCACACAAATTTATCTCCCCTGAATCCAACTTTAGCCTTGAAAATGTCCTTCATGCTCCTCACTTAATTAAAAAAATTGAGTATGTTCGTAAATTAACAACTAATAATTGGGTTTCTATTGACTTTGACCCTTTTGGATTTTCTGTGAATGATTTCACGATGGGGATACCTCTAATGTGATGTAATAATCGGGGCGAGTTCTATACCACCATCACAACCACTAATCAAGCCACACCCTCGACGTTTGCCGCTTTAGCACCTTCCGTGTGACATACGTTTCGTCATCCAGGAGTGTCTGTTCTTTTCTCTCTTAAAATTAAAAAATAATAATTTTATTAAGTGTAATAGTACGCGTAGTACTAATGTTATTCCTTCTTGTCCGCTTTGGAAATAAGTTAGTTGCCGTTTGTAGCGTCTAATTCTAGTACTTTAACGTCATTTGATATTATTCATGATGATTTGTGAACATCTCCCGTTTTGAGCTTTACGGGCATCGTTATTATGTGTTATTTTTGGATGATTGTTCTAATTTTTTGTGGACCTTTCTATTATCTAAAAAGTCTGAAGTTTATTCCACATTCCTATCTTTTAGAGCATTCATCCGTACCCAATTTGAATGGGTAATTAAAAACATTCAGTGTGATAATGGAAGGAAATTTGATAATGGACCATTTAGGAAATTTTGTAGTGGTATATCTTTTCGATTTTCTTGTCCTCATACGTCCTCCCAAAATGAGAAAGCCGAGTGAAAAATATGCACCATTAATAATATTATTCGGACATTAATCGTCTATGCTTCATTACCACATTCATTTTGGCATCATGCATTATAAATGGCTACTTACCTTCGTAACATACTCCAGAGCAAAGGACTATCATACCAATCTCCACTCCAAATTCTTTTATCGTAAGGATCATTTGTATTCCCATCTTAGGGTATTTAGGTGTTTATGTTATCCTCTCTTCCCATCCACTACAATTAAAAAACTTCAAGTCTGTTCTACCGCTTGTGTGTTTTGGAGTTATCCGTCTAATCATCGTGGTTATAAATGTTTTGAATTATCTTATAATAAAATCATAATTAGTCGTCATGTCATTTTTTATGAAACCCAATTTTTGTTTGCTAAATTGTATAATTTTGTGTCTAGTTCTTATAATTTTTTGAATGATGGGCTCTCACCGTATATCATCCACCATTTGGCTCAGCATTTCCGTGACCCAATTATGCCAGCAGGCCCACTGGCTACTGGCCCAAATATCTCCTGTCCAGATCCAGTTTCTTGGCCAGCAGGCCCATTGCCTGCTGGCCCATTTGGTCTCGATCTCAGTCGGTTTCGTGGGCCTGCTGCCCAATAATTATCCCTCCCGATCCAGCATCTCGGCGTGAGCCCGATGCATCGGCTCTGGTTCTACGTACTCGTCAGTCGATCATGGCGGCGGCGATGCCTGCGCCGATCCGTGACATCCCTACACCAACACAGGTCTGTCTCACTTTTATTCTGAGTCAATGGCCTATTACTCGTAGCCAATGGGGTATTTTTAAACCAAAAAGACATTTCAATCTCAATTCTAATGTCACTAAATCACCCCTACCATGCAACCCAGTGTCTATCATTCATGACCCGAATTGAAAAATGGTCATGGATGATGAATAATCCTCTTATTGAAAATAAGACATGGGAGTTAGTTCTCCATCCGCCTAATGTCAATGTTATTCGTTCTATGCAGATTTTACTCATAAGGATAAATCTGATGGTTGTTTTGAGAGCGGTGATGACAAAACTCAATGGGTTGGCGTAGATAGTAGAGAGACATTTAGTCCGGTGGTCAAATCGGCAACCATTCACACTATTCTCAGTCTGGCTCTCTCGTAAACACGACCCATTCATCGGTTGAATGTAAAAAATACTTTCTTACACGGTGATCTCAAGGAAACAATATACATGCATCAGCCCTTGGGTTTCAGGGACCCCGATCATCCTCACCATGTCTGTTTTCTGAAGAAGTCCTTGTATGGGCTAAAACAGGCCCCTCGGACTTGGTACAAAAGGTTTACAGATTATGTGTCTACTATTGGGTTTTCTCACAGCATGTCTGATCATTCTCTATTCATCTATCATCGTGGTACTTCTCTAGCATACATTCTGTTATATGTGGATGATATAATATTGACTGCTTCTTCGAATAAACTGCTCAAATCTATCATGTCTCTTCTCATTTCCGAATTTGCTATGAAAGACTTGAGGCCTCATTTTCGGATAAACTGTTCAACCGTGTATATGGCCATGTAAATTGTATATTTACTTACCATAATTATTAGAATTCTTGTACATGTATTAGAAAAATGTATTAGTATTATATTCGGAAAAGATAGATTTATTTTTCATAATTATATATTATATATCATGTATATAAACCTTTTTATTAATAAAAATAATAAAGGAATTATTTTCTTACATAGCATGATAGCTCTTAGAACATCCAACGATTGTAACGTCACACCCATATGATGGTTATATAATTATCCATTGACATGCAACGAAAATTATATTGAACACAATAAGTCAATACTTAAGTTAGTTAAACGTTGTCTACTATGGGAATGTATTTGGAAAAGAAGCTAGATGTGTAACATATTGTGACGGATAAAAGAATACATTAAACATGTCAAACGATTTACATTGTAAATAAATAAATATGAAGGTGCAGAAGAAGTGGATGGATGAAAACTCCCACATTATTAGATAGAATGCTTTAAGTCACCCGCGCCCCCTTAAAGTTGTCTATATATTCCACTTAAACACCTCAATCTAATCTTATACCTATTAAATACTTCATCTTAAAAAATATGAAATTCAATAATTTCGTAAAATTAAATTATTTTTAAATATAAAAAGGTGATCAAATAATTTTTTTCTTTTCCCTTCTTTTAATTTTTTCCATATAAGAAAGAATATTCATAGGAATCTGGTCGAGCAAATCACGCCGGCGGCGACTTCAAACCACGTCGTCTGGATAGGAAACACCACATGGTAGGGTTGGGAGCTCGACTGGATCGGAAATCACGCCAGCAACCTCGAATTGGAATCTCGCCTGGAAATCTGGCCGGAGCCACCCATCATTTCCGATGACCTGCCTGAAAATACCAATTCCCATTACTATTGACCTTACTACTTGTATGATTCAACATAATAGCAACAAAAATAAGAAAAAGAGAAGAGAAATAGTTTGTCCGGAATGGGGGAGGGCCAGCAGTGATGTTTACGGTGAAGAAGAAGTAGAAAGGGTTGTGTGTGGGGTAGAAATCAATGTTTTGAAACTCGGACCGGACCGGTCGGTCGGACCGGGTTAACCGGGAACCGGTCTTGAGACCGGCCTGAGTTTATTGGAGGAACAGGTGATATCAAACTCGGCTCAACTCGGTAAAAATCGGTACGAACCGATCTCGGTAACTCGTACAAACCCGATTTTTATTTATTCATATAATTTATTTTTAAAAAAAACTTAATTCAACTTTTCATCTTTCCATATTATAATTAGATTGAATATTATCTTATATTAATTATTTATTTATTATTTTAGATTAAAAAGTTGATGAAGACATGATTAATGATGCTGAGTTAAGGATTTTGACCATCAAAGTAGCAATAGTAGATGTGTTGATGACGACATAGAGGACATTTTTGGACTTAATTGAGATTTTTAATATTCAAGTTCTTTTGACTATTTGAGTTTATGGACATGTGTTTTGAAGTTATTTATTTTGTGAGGACATGGATAATCAAGTTTCTAGTTTCTACTTTTTGAATTTAGATATGCATGACATCTTGATTATTTAGTTTAATGGACATCGATAATTTAGTTTATGGACATGTATTTTGAAATAAGTTGATGGACATGGATCTTCGTTATTTCGTATGTTTGAATATAAGATATGAATTTAACATTCAATATATATATATATATATATATATATATATATATATATATATGTGTGTGTGTGTGTGTATGTGTATGTGTGTGTGAATCTGGTTTTTGAGCAGAGTCGGCCAGGTTGACCATTGACCTTAATTAATGCAGTTCGATGTCCGGTCCGAGTTTCAAAACATTGGTAGAAATAGGTTTTTACTTTATCTTTTTATCAACCTAATTTTTTAATAATTATGTTAAGTTCAATTGCCACATACCTGATTTAGTTCGTCATTTTTGCCACATCAGCGCGAAGGTATTACAATTTACGCACATTCTATATTTTTAGGTCAAAAAATCATCGGAGACCCATGTGATCGTCATGATTTTTCACTTATACACTTTAATTAAATTTTGTGCCATTTAGATACCTGAGGTGGATTATTATTGTGTCATTTAGACATTTTTCGCTGACTTGACAAGTTATGTGAATTTCACTCCAAATAGGCGCGTTGAAAGGTAAAACATTATATATATATATATATATTATTTTTAATTTCCTTTTTCTTCTTCATTTTTTTGTATTTTTTGTTTCCTTCTTCTTCTTCATTCTTTTTTTACCATCTTCCTGCCATCACGACATCGTTGATGCCGCTATCACTACTGGAAAAAAAAACAATTATATTTTTAATTCAACTTAATTTTTTGCTCTCTCCTAATAAAAAGAAAAAAATCAAAGGAACACATCGAAATATCATTAAAGGTGTAAGATGATATCAATCTCCCGTAGGGAGTCTACTCATTAATATCAAAGTATATATAGAGTACAATATTCATCCCTTATACAATAGAAATCCTAAGCATATACAATAAAGGAATCTTAGTCTTATCATAATTATATTTACACAATATATGAAAATATTCTAATTATGGGTAGGGATACAATTGTTTCTATAATATAAATATTTACACACCCTCGATCGGAGGGAGGAGGCGAGCGAGGCTGGATCAAGACAAGAAATAAGCATGCGGAAAGTCCTTTTGTAAATATATCTGCATACTGATAGGATGATGGAACATGTAACACTCTGACATGGCCTAGTGCAACTTTCTCATGAACAAAGTGTAGGTCTATCTCAATGTGCTTGGTTCGCTGATGTTGAACCGGATTATGAGACATATAGATGGCAGAGATATTATCACAGTACACAATTGATGTCTGACGCAAAGGACACTGAAGTTCTAACAGTAAATTTCTGAGCCAAAAAATCTCAGGTACTACATTTGCAATGCCTATGTACTCAGCCTCGGGACTGGAGCGAGATAGGGTAGCATGTCGCTTGGAAGACTAGGAAATCAGATTATCCCCTAAAAAACACAAAAGTCGGAGGTGGAGCGTCGCGTATCCGGACACCCTGCTCAATCTGAATCCGTATATGAAAGCAACTTGTTTGGTACAGATGAGTATATGTGCAAACTATAATCAAGAGTGCCCTTAATGTATCGAATGATACGCTTAAGAGCATTGAAATGAGACTCTATGTGGACATGCATGAATAAGCACACCGGCTGAACAGCATAAGCTATGTCTGGTCTGGTGAAGGTGAGATACTGGAGTGCACCTGTAAGGCTCCTATACAGAGCAGGATCAGAGACTAGAGCACCATTCATGGCACTGAGCTTAGATTTTGAATCAACTGGAGTAGGTGAAACATTGCAATTCGCCATCTTAGCCCTGCACACGATCTCCCCTGCATACTTACGTTGACACAAGAACATGTGATTGGCAGACATGATCACTAATATCCCTAAAAAGTAACTCAGCTTCCCAAAATCAGTCATTGCAAATTCGGACTTAAGCAAGGCAATAATCTCATTTTTCAATCCGTCAGAGGAGGCAGTAAGAACAATATCATCCATGTAAAGTAATAAGTAAGCAGTACTACTACCTCGATGAAAAATAAAGAGTGATGTATCACTCTTGCTGCATACAGACCCAATCTGCAAGATATACAGCAAACGATCATACGCACGGGGGCTGTTTGAGCCATATAGTGACTTACGGAGACGACACACATAGTGAGGAACTGTTGGATGGGTGAATCCTGGCGGCTGATGCATGTAGACTATCTCTCTCATATCCACATGTAAGAATGCATTCTTCACATCAAGCTGATGGATCGGCCAGTGTTTGCCCATGACAATGCTCAAAACTGTGCGGATGGTAGCCGGTTTGACAACCGGGCTGAAGGTCTCACCATAATCAATATCTTCCTGCTGATTTGTGTCATTAGCCACAAGTCGTGTCTTATACCTCTCAAGATCTCTGTTGTCTCTGAATTTGTGACGAAATAGCCACAGACAACGAATCATATTCACCCCCTCAGGTCTAGGTACTAGATCTCATGTGTGTTGTTTAGTTAAAGCATTGAATTCCTCAGAATAGCCGCATTCCAATTAGGGTATTGTTTAACCAATATAGGATTCTTGGGAATTGGTGAAATGGTTTGGACAGACAAGTTAAATTGGACTTAGGGTTCAAAGATTTCATACTTTGCACGTGTTTCCATTTGGTGAGTGGGGATAGTGGGAGGCTCCAAGACGGAGGGATTTGTTGAATATAGAGAAGGATGGGCTGACGCTGTAGGAGGCACCACCGTGCCTAGATCAAGTCCGCGGTGCTGGAAGGAGCCATTGAAGGCACCGTGGCGCCGTGATCAAGGGTCACCCTCTCTGGTGTTTTGGCGTCGCGGCGCTGTCGATGTTGAGGAAGAAATCGCATTGTGAGTTGGGCGTCGTGGCCGACCCGAAGTCGTGGCTGAAGAAGTGATATGCTCTAGTTGCCTTATGATGTGGGAGATAGGGCAGGCTCGTCAAGAAAAGAGTAATTCGGTTTTTGGAACTGTTTAATATTCGAAAACGGGAATGTGGTCTCGTCGAATGTGACGTGACGAGAATGTGGATCTGACGAATGGATAAGTCATAGCATAGATTGCCTCTATGGTTCAGCGATAAGCCTAGGTATACACAAGGAGTGGACTGGGGGGGCTAGTTTGTGAGGGGCGGTAGAGGAAAGGTTAGGATAGCATAGACAACCAAATATTCAGAGATGATCATAAGAGAGGACTCTATGATAGAGAATTTCGGTAGGGGTCATATTGTGAAGGGTGATAGTTGAGAGGATATTGAGAACGTGTTCTGACATTTTAGTAGCATAGACCCAGAAGGATGGAGGTAGGGAGGCATAAATCAATAGAGTCCGAATCATATTGTTAATGGTGCGGATGATTCTTTTAGCTTTACCGTTTTGAGGGGAGGTGTGAAGGCAGGAGAAGCGAAAAACCATGTCATTATTAGTAAAAAAATGGTGAAACATAGATTCGTTGAATTTATGACCATTATCACACTAAAAAGATTTTATACCTTTTTCAAATTGTGTTTGAATGAATGTTCGAAACTCAAGAAATTTGACAAACACTTTCGATTTAAATTTGAGAGGATACAACCAAACAAAGTGAGAAAAGTCATCTAGTAGGATAAGATAGTATTTATGACCGAGAGAACTAGCAACAAGTGATGTCCATAAATCGGCATGTATAATATCAAAGGGTGCAAAAGTAATACTAGTGGATGACTTAAATGGAAGACGAGTATGTTTGCCTAAAGAACAAGAAACACAGTTTTGGGCAAGCTTTCCATTACAAGTAATTTATTGCCTCTAAGAAAATTAAAAAGTGGGGCTCCTGAATGACCAAACTTATTATGCCATGTGGAAGAAGAAATGGCCGCTAGAGAAACGGGAGAGCTAGATCTGGCAGCGGAGGTGGGAGTGAATGGATAGAGATCCCCCGTGCTATTGCATCTCGTAAGAGGTGTCCCCGTATGAATATCCTTCACAGTGAAACTATAAGGGTCAAAATCAACAGCGACAGAGTTATTACGAGTGAATTTGCGGATAGAGATTAGATTCTTAATCATATGTGGGACATATAGGGTATTTTGAAGGGGGAATGGATGAGAAGATGGTGTGTAGGATGTATCATAACCCTTTACTGGAATGCGGTGGCCACTACCAACTGTCACAAATTGAGGATGTTTTAAACCAAAGAGTTTGGGAATATTACCTACAGACCGAGTTAGGTGAAAAGTGGCTTCAGAGTCCATGTACCAGTTGTTTTCAGGTTTTTGCATGTTGATACAACTGAAGGCCTGACCCAACTCAGTGGGTGTCATTGTTACACCCCGTAGTTCAGGTCATGCTTTTAAGAACGTACGAAAGGAATTGAGACTTAATTTGAGAATGATGGGTGGACGAAATATTTCGGACCGGTTGTTAGTCAACTTTGAGGCGGATTATGGCCCGTTACATTGAGGATTCCTAGGTGTTTCAAAGGCCTAGTACGTAGTTCGTTGAGTCTAGTTTCCAGCACAACCAACCGTTCGTTGATAGGACATCGGAGTAGGAAGTTATGGAAGGTACAAGTTCGGCGCCGCGATTGGCGAAATGAATTTGCGTCGGGGGCCCAGTGGCCGGATCTGAGCATGCAGCGGATATTCTGAGGGTTCACTGAAGTTGCAGTGCGCCTGGCCGAGGCGAGCAGCGCGGAAGTTGATAGTTGGCGAGGTTTAGCCATGGCCGAGGCGGAGTTTTTGCGGAAAAGCGAGAAAAGTCGATATTTTCTTTTAAAAAGGCCATGGGAGGTTCAAGTTCCCCCATCTGATTTTTGCATGTCCTCAGTATTGACCAAGTCTTGAAGACTTGGTCATTCTTGAAAGCTCCTTCTTCTCTTTAAAAGTTCTTCATTCTCTCTAAAATCTCTCTCCCTTCTCTCTAGAAATTCAAGAAGAAACCAAGGCCTAGAGGAAAATTTCAGAAAAGTGGCAAGAAGGAAACTTGTTGGCAAGCTTGTAGGAGTTTTGTGGAGGTGATTGTGGAAAGAAGACAAGTGAAAGTTGTTGGATTAATTTGGGTAAGCTCTAAGGTAACAATCTCTTCTTTATTCTTGAGTAAATTGTGTTGCATGTGAGGAAGAAAAGACTTGTAGTGGACAATATCGCCTTTAGGAATATTGCATGTAAGAATAACGATTTGGATTTGAAAGGATTA
The DNA here is from genome assembly GCA_029844215.1 of Przewalskia tangutica. Taxonomy (NCBI): domain Eukaryota; kingdom Viridiplantae; phylum Streptophyta; class Magnoliopsida; order Solanales; family Solanaceae; genus Przewalskia; species Przewalskia tangutica. The sequence continues at coordinate 111,642,395 of CM056730.1, forward strand.
GCTAAGGAGGTTATGTGAGCATGTTGTAGTCAACATACTACCTTAAATTTATTGAATTAGTTGATATGTATTATGGGGCAGAATTTTACACGCCCAAGATTAGGCGTGTAATCCCCTTTGTATTGTTGGATTATTGGGCCTTAAGTGGCGTTTGTATATTGAATTCGAGCCTTGGAAAGGTGGAAAAGTACGTAGAAACAAAGGAAGTCTTTGTCGATTTTCCGTAGAATAAGGAACTTTATGCTAGAATATTCGAAGAAGTTTAGACGTTAGTAGAAGCATTTGATTATTATAGGTTGATACTCTACGCGCGGCATATTCGACTTGGCAAGTGGACTTAGCCGAAGAGGTATGTGATTCTTCCTATCCTCTTGAGCATGATATTTGTAAAATATATAGTGCGGTGAGCGTCGTGTTTCACTAAATTTGGTTGCACCTTGAGGTCTTTTGACTTGAGTCCAAAATGTTAAGAATCTTGAAATACTTCAAAAAGAATTATGAACCATTACTTTAAACGGAAATTAATACTTGGGTTTAAAAGAATAAGTTTCCTTTGGTTTTCCAAACAAGTGTGGATGTTTTGAGTTATTACAAAGTTTAAGTGTTATACTAGCTTTATGGGAAGTTAGTCATAACGACTTAAGAAAGATAAAAAGAATGGTTTACTTACTCGCTTTATAGTAGCCTTGTAATGATTTCTGAATGTGTGGTAAGTTGGCTTGATAAGTAAATATGTTTTGATACTACGGGTGTTAGTGTCTTGAGATTTGTTGTGGTAAGAGGGTTTCTCTTATTGTGCTTATGTTGTTTACGATGAGCCGGTTGTGCTTGTGTTATATCACTTACCCTCGACATTAAATTCTGCGGGTTAGCTACCCCGTCACGAGTACCTCGTGCGGGTCCATGTGACTATCGCGGACTACAGTAGTCGGGAATCACTCGGGTGTGTTACGTGATGCGAGGAATACCTCACGCGTCCAGTGGCGTGCGGATGCGGAATTGAGGAAAATGCCGCGGGTTAGCTACCCCGTCGAGGAGTACCTCATGCGGGCCAGTGGCTATGCGGACTACTGAAGTCCGAGATTAGGCTCGCGTAATGATACCGTGGGCGAATGGCCTGCTTGATCATTAAGCGGTCTAGGAAAGACCGCATTCGTTACACCTAATTGTTCTTGCTTATGTTGTGGCACCGTATGCGGTTAATTGGCTTTTCATACATATCTGTGGATTTTGGTTTGGAAATGTTATGATTTCATTCTGATATTTCGATTTCACATACTTGGTACCTGTTGTCGACCTCGCCCGGGGATGCGTTCATGCCGCAGTCGAGTGCGTCGGTTGTTGATCCTAGCTCTTAGGATCACCGCTTCGCTGGGAAGCCCGTTTCTCCGAGGCTTATCTTTTGGTATGTTTTCTGTCATTGTAGATTCAGTACATTCAGGTATAACGGGGCCCTGTCGTCATAGTAATTACAACTCTTAAGTGCAGTAGTCTGTTGTAATTGGATTTCGTAAAGGATGTAACTGTTCAGTTTTGTTATGTATAGTTACCGAAAGGTAACCATTTTGGGTTAGCCTGTTTCTTAATTTATATTGTTTCATGTTTATGAGTTTACTTAGTTGGTTCTTCTGCGATGTTGTATCACCAGGGTGCCCGGTAAGGCACCGATCCGGGCCGAGGTGGTCGTGACAATCATCTTCAGACGAAGGCTGGCGGTGTCTTTGGAAGCTGGCGTCGCGGCTCTTGCAGTCTTGTTGGCGCCGCGCGTGAACTTATTCTCTGCGGGCCTGTTGTTGATGTTATCGGTCTTTGCTGCGTGACCGCACCCGCGACGCCTCATCTGCCGCGACCACACCGCTTTCCGTCGGCGTTCTCTGCGGTTGAGAGATTTCGTGGTGTTGGATCTTGAGGCGCGTTCGGCCTAACGCGTCTTCGATTGTGCTCGTCACCTTAGCACGTCGAGTCTCTTCGAGCAACAACTGCGAGCGAGCTTTGTTAAAACTGGGAAGTGAATCTGCCTATTGAATCATGGTGGCTAACGTATCGTAGTCGCCTTTGGGAAGGCCTGCAATCAATTGCAACACCATCTTAGTGTCCGAGACAGGCGTGTCGACGTTGGAGAGTCGATCCGTCAGTAGTTTCAACTGTCTGCCGTACTCGGTCATATTGGAGAAATTTTCAAGGCGTGTATTGTTAAATTGTTCCTCCAAATACACCGCACGAGTGTGCTTGTTATCTTGAAAAATTTCCTTTAAACGGTTCCATAAATCAAGGGCTGTGGCACCAGATTTCATGATAGTAAGAAGAAGATCCTGAGAAATACTACCATAAATCCACTGTTTTGACATCGGCGTCTAGACGACGCCAAGTAGACTCATCAACCTCCGGAGGGCGCTGAATAGTTTCATCGATGTGGTCAAGCACGTTATAGAGACATGCATGATTACGAAACAGTTCAACCCAAGGAGAATACTGACTGTTTTCTTGATCAAGAAGAATGGAAATATAATTCTTGATGTTGGTAACAGTTAGTGCGGGATGAAAAGAGGATGACAACGTGGTGGTGAGATTTGTGGAGGTGGAAGGGTCAGAAAGTGTGGAAGAATCAGGGGTAGCCATTTAGAGAAGAGAGGAATGAAGAAGAAAACCTAGAATTTGGAGGTAGGGCCGCGGCGAGATCCGAGAGGGGGGAGGGTGTTCTCGGCGGCAAAGAAGAAAAACTTCTAGGGTTTTGGGTGTTTGACTCTTGATATCATGTAAGATGATATTAATCTCCCTTAGGGAGTCTTTTCATTAATATCAAAGTATATATAGAGTATAATATTTATCTCTTATACAATAGGAATCCTAAGCCTATACAAAAGAGGAATCTTAGTTTTACCATAATTATATTTACACAATATATGGAAATATTCTAATTATGGGTAGGGATACAATTATTTCTATAATATACATGTTTACAAAAGGGTTATTTCAAAATTTGAAGGTTTAAAATAAGTTACTTTATTTGATGAAAATTTTGAGTTTAGTTGAGTTGAGTTGTCTAAGTGAAAGATCTTGATGACCCAAGGGGCGGCCAATAAATTTGACCTATTTTTATGATTCAGCGAAAAGTATTTAATAGGTACTGATTTGAGTAGTATAGGTGTTCAATAAATATAAGGTTGGGTTGACATGTCTAAATGGAATCGCCCTAGTGTTGGGGGAGTCAGGAGCGGACCACTGACCAAACTTGATATGCCTGCAAATGCAAGCTAGCTTGTGCTCTGTGGACCTGCCAATTTGGTATATTTGTTTGGAAGTTAAATGGACAAGGATTCTGATCAGGTGGACAAAGAAAATATCCTTTTTGGTCCTTGAATTTTGCCTCCTAGTTCAAAGTGCTGATCACAGTAAACTCACTGCACATGCTTGTGCATTTCAGTTTTTGTTTAGCAAATTAAAATTCAACTCACTGCACTGCATGTGTATTTCAGTTCTGTTGCTGTCGTCAATAAAAAACGGATCCAGAATTTAAATTTAATTATATTAATTTCTTGCTTGTCATTGAATTCATAATTTATTATAAATTTATATGTTTTGGTGAATTTTACAATACATATAAAGTTTGAGTCAAAACTATTGAGTTCTCGGATCCATATACAATACTGGTGGCTCTCTCTTTGTTTAGCTAATTAGCAAATGTCTACAACTTACCATTAAGGTGTGTCGTGGAATAACAGTTGACATTCTTAATAAAATGTTTGGAATTTGAAGAGCATTTTCCACCGTACGAAACACACCCTAAGTATTCGTCCCCATATATACCCTCTCCCATACGTAATTTTCTTATATATCTTATTTTTCATATACAAAATAAGCATTCATTTCTTTGAAACAATCTTTACAGAAGTGGAAAGTAAATTACATCAAACGTGAAACTGCTATCTGTTCACTATTGACAAGATCGAAGTAATTTGCTTTTCTTGTTCCAAATATTTTAAGTGCATAAAATGGAAGTAGACGAAAATAATATTGATATTAAAATAGGAAAATAAATTCTCACCTCAGTCGACTAATTAACCTGCTGAATATAGAAAATGATAGATTCCCTTGTTTTTCATTGGGAGAGTTTCACATGCTCAAACCGCAGAACGTCTGGCCGCGCTCACATCTTCCGCTTGCCAAGTGTGATTTAAGCGGTGGCGTGGTTTGCGCTATTCTATCATCGGCCAGGGGTTCTGCGCGCACTAAAAAGAACTGCGGGTTCCTTCACAACAAAAAAAAAAAAAAAAAAAATCAGTTCAACATATCATACCCAAAAAAAGTTTTTTTTTTTGAAAGGTATAGATACTAGATAGTAAACTTTAATTTATTGGTTGATCCGTTCTTTACACGACTCCCATGACCAAGTAATCTACAACATTTTAAATTTAGAACGAACTAGAAAGTTGAAATATTGTACTTTTAGGCCACTGAACTAAGCAATAATTATGTAAGAGCCCTTGTTTAAGCAAAGCCGATCACAACAACAATGTGAGGGTGACATATACCTGTCTAAGGGGTCAGGTTGATCCGGAACCGGAACCGGACCGGTCGAGCCGGTACAAAATCCAGTCCGGTCCGGACCGATAAAGCTTATCGGGTTGGGGGTTGATTTGACCCCGACCCCAATCCACACGGGTTATACAAAAATCCGGTAAGGATCCGGACCGGTTGAACCGGTAAGGGAAAATCGGTTAACCGGTCCGGTCCGAACCGATAAGGAACAAATTAAAAAAAAGGGTTGTTGGTACCCAACGGTAACATTACCGTTGAGGTTGGGGGGGGCAACGGTCAGTGGACCATTTGGCTTAAATTTTTTTTTGTTTTTTTTGTTTTTTAATTTTTTGTTAATTACATTTCTATCCTTTAAAAAATCTATAAAACTCTACATTCTTTTTATTTTTATCACACAATTATTTCTACAATTCTCTCAATTCTCAATTCTCATACTCTCTTAATTCTCTGTATTATCAATTCTAAAGTTATTATTATTATTATTATTATTAATTTGCAAAGTAGCAAGACTTCGAGCTTCGGCCTACGAGTTTCAATTGAATTCTGAATCCCGAAGTTTGGTACACTCGTTTCATTCTCTAATTATTTTATTAAATTGATATATTTATTAATTGATTATTTAAATATTTTATAATGTCTTCGCTAAAGGGAATTGTGTCGGGAATGCGCCGTAAATCTAGTTCAAGTGGTAAAAAATATGTAGGTTCTTCATCATCTAATCAAAATATAGATTATGATCAAATGCAAGAAGATTTTGGAATAGAAGATAATGAATATAATAACGTTCAATTAGATAATATTGTTGAACTTGAAGAAACTGAACCTCCTACACCTACTAGTATTCCTTCTGTCAATGTTGGTACTGCTAGTGGTAGTCGTAGACCTCCTTTACCAGAAGTTACATAATCAGAAGTAAGGAGAAAAGGAGTAAAGTGTGGTTTTTTATGATAGAGTTGGGGACACTGATAGAGTTAGATGTAATATTTGTGGGAAAACTTACAAACATAAGAGAGGGGGTGGTGACGGGGGACAGACACTATAGGTAGGCATTTATTGAAAGATCATCTGATACAATGGGGTGTTGCCACTGATTTAGAACCCGGTCAACAACTACTTAATCCATTAACGGGGGGGTTGGCTAAGTACGATCCAAAGAAGGATCGCATTGAATTAGCACAAATGATTTTCGGAGGTTGTTTACCTTTTTCTTTTGCTTCTTCTTCATATTTAATTGCATATATTCAAATAGTATATAATCTTTGCTTTACGGGTGTTCCTCGTAGTACTTATAGAGCCGATGTTTTTAGACTTTATAATGATTATGTTATTTTTTTGCAATATTTGTTCACTAATCTTTCATGTCTAGTTAGTTTTACTGCAGACATTGGGCATGCTTTAAACGGTTATGATTATTTAACAATTACTTGTCATTGGATTGATGAAAATTTTAAAATGAAAAAATGTATTATTGCTTTTGTGTATTACGAGGATCAAAGTCATACTGGAAAATATATAAGCGAAACTATTTGTGCTTATGCCAAAAATTATAATCTTTATAAAAAAATACTTTGTATATCATTCGATAATGCATCTAATAATAATGCTGGTGTAGATCTTTTAAAAGTGGAATTAGAACCGTCATTTCCTGATATATTTCATGTTCGTTGTGCTTGTCATATTTATAATTTAATTGTTAAAAGTGGTCTTGAGTTATTTGCAACTGAAATACAAATTGTCAAAAGATCTGTTGGAGTTATTCAAGGTAATAATAGAAAAAATAGACTTATAGAATTTAAAGAAAAATGTAAACAATTTGATTTGAGACCTAAATTCATGCCACAAGAGATTATTACACGGTTGAATTATACTTATTTATTTTTAAAAGAATGTTATAAGTATAAAGACCCCATAACACATGTTTCAAATACTCATTGTAAGAACGTGATTTATATGTTAACCGACGATGTTTGGAAATCAATTGCTGAACTTTTAAAAAATTTATGTAAATGTTGAATTTTCGAAATCTTATTACCCAACAGTTTGTAATGCTTCATATTTACTTTATGGTTTAAAATCAAATATAAAATATAAAGCTGCAGTTACATTTATGTTTGAAGAGTTTAAAAAATATTTTTTCCCTATTTCTGATATTTATTGTATTGGTGCAGTCTTAAATCCTTCTGTTAAAAAAGTAGATTGTCATAATTTAATATTTAGTTTATATACTTATATGAAAGTAGGTGAAACAGAAACTCCATCTTCATTTGATTGCATATGTAAACTTGATACTAATTTAGCTAAATTATATGATTATTATGCTACATTACATGACAACAACAACTCTGCTACTAATATTCCTTCTAGTTCTGCTTCTGTGTCTACATCTGCAGGATTCGATGAAGACGATGAAAATGAATCTTTATCTATATGGAGCACTTTTGCAACAACACAAACAAGCACAACTCGAAATTGTGATGAGATGCAGTTTTATTTGCAAAAGTCAACGGAGCCGAAGAAGAACTTTCAACCTTTACAATGGTGGCAGGATAACAAAAGACAATTTTCGATACTAGCAGCTATGGCACGGGATGTTTTTAATGTGCATATCTCAACAGTGACTTCTGAAAGTGCATTCAGTCAAGCACGAGATCAAATAGGAGACACAGATCACTCATGGCAGAAGCACATTAGAAGTCTTAGTATGCTTAAGGGATTGAATCAGATCAGAAAGAAGAAATTAAGGATATGAAGACGTTGACTCTCCGGAAGATGAAGAAATCAACAATATTTTGGAAACCGGGAGCGCAATCGAAACTGAAATTAATACTCCAGATTTAGAGACTATGGAGTATAACCAATTCAATCAACCTATAAATTACGAAGAACTTTCAAGAAAGATGCATAATATGTAAATAACAATTATTATTACTTCATTATGTACTCTTATTAACAATTAACATTATGAATAATGAAAGTTCGAAAATTTACATCTTATCATTAGTTTTTATTTTATTATCTCTTTAGTTGTTATTTGCTAACTTATCTTATGTCTACTAATTTAATAAATTAATAAATTTTCGGAATAAAAAATATTAATATAGTTTATATAACTATAAAGTTATAAACTATATTATATTACATATTTAATTTGAATTTAGTTAGATTTTCGAAATTTACAAAAAACGGACCATGAGTCGTCGGAAATCCGTAATGGCGGAATGACCCAGACGATGAGCAGAGGACCGGTTCAACTCATGCACTACCTGGTCGGATCGATCCGTTAGACATGTATAGGGTGACAGTAGGAATGTAAATCTATATTATAATTAGACTATATATAAATATTATATAAATATTTACAACAACAACGTACATAGTAAAATCGCACAATATGGAATCTGGAGAGGATAAAGTGTACGCAGACCTTACCTCTACTTTGATAGGTAGATCGGTTGTTTTCGAGATATCCTAGGTTATTATATGAATATTTAATAAAAATTAAATGTCAAGATGAATCAGTTTATATCATTTTCATTTATTGTACTTTATTTAGATTCCAAATAACATTTTTAAGATTTGTCATAATTAGACTATTTTTACAGTTTATCGTCAATAAATCAAAACTCTCATCTTATTAATCTAAATACAGAATTGGGAATAAATTCTCATAAAACCTGTTTGTTTTAGTCAATGGACTTCTTTTACACCTAAAAAAATGTCCAACTTTTTCCTATTCTTTATTGTTACACGTAAGAAAAATAAATTAGCTACGAATCTTGTGATGGTTTTTTTTATAATTCAACGCTAATTTATTACTAAATAGAATTAGCGATAAATTTTATATTTAGCTATATAATTTGTGTGTGTTTTACTAAGGTAATTCCAACATCATCCAACTAAGAGAAGATTTTACTAGATCATACCCAAACAAGAAATAAAAGCTTAGGTAAGTGAACTTTATGGGTTGATCCGTCGTTTACACGACTCCCATGACCATATTATATACACCTAACTATCATAATACTTTTAACATATTTTTTCAAAACGAACTTGAAAATTGAAATATTGTACTATTAAGCTAGTGAAGTGAAGTAAGCAATAGTAATAATTATGTTTAAGAGCCCTTGTTTAAGCAAAGCCCAACAAAAGCAAACACACATTGACAGTGACCGTGTGTGTTAGAAATGAACATGGGTGTAGCTCAGTTGGTTCCAGGGTGGCAGATTGCTCCCAAGAAATGAAGGCTCCTCATTTAAGCAAAGGCAATAACACCCGCATGGGTGTAAATTCGATTAGTTAGGGATGGCGATTCTTAGAAAGTAGGTTGAGCCAGCGTGTGCGCGGTGTGGGAGTTCATTTCTTCTGTGAGGATGACTTCGCATCGTGGCTGTCCTCCCACCAGCTGTGGAAATCTGTGATTTATATTCTCACCGATTTACAGCCGGTCGGAGGATAGAGGCTGTGAGGGAGGATTTCGCCTTTTTTGCTCCCAAGCAAAGGCAATAACACACAGCCCACCAAATACTTCTTGTTGTGTTGTTTTTCTGTCTGCTTTTGTAGCCTTCATTACCATCATTGTTTCCCTCTTCATTACTCATTATATCTGACCTTCCTTTTCTTCACAACACTTACATTTTGCACATTTAATCATTACCAACCTTCACTCTTATAATCAAGACTCTTGATTTTTTTCTTTAAAAAACAAAAAGTAACCCATTTCTTGATTATTATTTTTTTTCTTTAAAGTAAAAGTAACCCCATTTCTTGATTTTCATTTTTACCCCATTTCACAATGGTGGAAGTTGTAGCTGAAAACTTATGGCTAGACCTGTGTTACACCAGGACAAAAAAAGAGAGATTTTGGAATTTCAGCCACAGCTCAAGCATTTTATTCCACTAGACCCTTGTGTAAGGTCCAAGAAAGAAACACATTTTTCTGTATTGAAGTTTAAGGTTTCAAAATCCATCAAGAATCTGTATCAAAAAGTTAAAGATTCAAAAGGGTTTGGTAGTAAAAGGTTTGAATTTTATGGTATTGTGATAACCAACTCTGTTTATTGTGCTTCTCCTGGTTTTCTTGATGATAAAATGGAGGAAAATGATGGAAAAAATGAGTCTTTAGTGTGTTTGAGTGAAAAGATTTGCAGTGAGAGTAGTTCAAGTTCTTGTTTTTTGGTGTCAAATGAAGAACATAGTGGGTCTGAGGATTCATGTTCACCATCTTCAATTGCTTGGCATATTCAAGAGGATGAGGTAGAGCAGCATTGTGCAAATTCTGATGTTTCTGAAGTAGGGAAACCCTATATGGATGATAAAAGGAAGTTAGAGAAACAAGGGTCTTGTTTGTCTGGTAAGATGTTATATATGTTATTGTGCATATTTTTGTATTCTGTTTACTGTGTTGTTACTGCTCCTTTTAGAGTATTTTGACATAACTTATTCGTTCTTGTTATTTCCTTTTAGTATTGTTTTGAATTGTTTGTTCTTATGCTGAGTGTCTACCGGAAACAACCCCTCTACCTCGCAAGGTAGTGGTAAGGTCTGCGTACACTCTACCCTTCCCAGACCCCACTTTGTGTGATTTCACTGGTTATGTCGTTGTTGTATTAGAAATTGTATTGTAACTGCTCTATCATTCTTTTTATTGTATTTTGACATGGCTTATTCATTCTCGTTATTTCCTTTTAGAACTGTTTTGAATTGTTTGTTCTTATGCTGAGGTCTACCAGAAATAACCTCTTTACCTACCTTGAGGCAGAGTAAGGTTTGCGTATACTTTATCCTCCCCAGACCCCACTTTGTGAGATTTCACTGTGTGTGTTGTATTAAAAACTGTATTGTGATTGAACTTTGTGGGGATTCTGTAGAGATTGAAATGATGAAGGAGAGGTTCTCAAAATTGCTGCTGGGAGAAGACATGTCTGGTTGTGGAAATGGGGTTTGCACAGCACTAGCAATTTCTAATGCCATTACTAATCTATGTGGTAAGTTATTTTGTTTTGTATTGGATTCAGTTTGTGGTGAATTTTGATTCTTCATTGTACTAAGTATACATTCATTTTTTCCCATTAGCTACTCTTTTTGGGCAAATTTGGAGATTAGAACCTTTACCTCCAGAGAAAAAGTTAATGTGGAGGAGAGAAATGGAATGGCTTCTCTGTGTTAGTGATCACATTGTTGAACTGACACCCTCTTGGCAAACATTTCCTGATGGTAGCAAACTTGAGGTAAATGTGCTTTATTAGGCGTTGTTCCGGTAACTCAAGCTATCTACCATTTATCATGTTTAAAACTCGGAAAACACTTGCCTTTTTACCTGTGATTTGGAAACAATCATTTTATTGAGCTAGGATAAGAAAAACAAATCAAATGCTGTGACTTATTGGTTCATCTGTTTTAGGTCATGACTTCTAGGCCACGGTCAGACCTTTACATCAACCTTCCAGCACTCCGTAAACTGGACAATATGCTCCTTGTAAGATATCCATTCCTTGTAAGGGATTCAGCTTTTATTGTTCATTGCTGAGTGCTATATTCTAAAGTCTGTGCCTCTTTTACAGGAGATATTAGACAGTTTCAGAAGCACAGAGTTCTGGTATGTTGACCAAGGGATCTTAGCCCCAGAATCCGATGGGTCTTCCTCTTTCAGAAATCCTCTCCCTCGTCAAGAGGAGAAATGGTGGCTTCCCGTTCCTAGAGTTCCTCCTGGTGGTCTGAGTGAAAATGCAAGAAGGCAATTGCAGCACAGACGTGATTGCACTAACCAAATCCTGAAAGCAGCAATGGCCATTAATAGCAACATCTTAGCTGAAATGGACGTGCCTGAATCATATTTGGAAGGCCTTCCTAAGGTACAGAACTTCCCTGGAGATACTAACTCATGTTTTTACGGGTCGTTTGGTTGCTGGTTAGAGTTATGCAGGTATTAATAATGCAGGGATTAGTTGTGCCGGGTTTAGTTATTTATGTGTAAGTTTCCATCTTCTAATCTGCATAAATAATGTATAGATTCTCTCCTAACTTATACATATGTATTAGTTATGCGGGACTGTAAACCGGTAACCAAACAAAGTACTTGACCGTACTTGATATGCTGAATTTTATACATAGCAACTAAAATGTTACCAACATGGTATTAGTTATGTTGGTTTTAATACATGAATAATTCACTTCCTAACCTGCAACCAAACGACCCCTTTAATACTTAAATGGACCTGGAGGTTACTCATTTTGCAGGTGTTTTATTTTTAATCTTTGCAGAACGGAAAAGCTAGCTTAGGTGATCTCATCCACCGATATATCACTTCGGACCAATTTTTACCTGAATGTTTGCTTGACTGCCTTGATTTGTCTTCTGAGCATCAAGCATTTGAGATAGCAAACCGAGTGGAGGCTTCAATTTATGTGTGGCGCAGAAGAGCTCACTCAAAACCTTTTGGTAGTACGCATAGGTCCAATTCAAAATCCTCATGGGAAATGGTTAAGGATTTGATGGTTGATGGTGATAAGAGGGAGCTACTTGCTGATAGAGCTGAAAGCCTTTTGCTTTGCTTAAAGCAAAGGTTTCCTGGTCTTCCACAGACAACTTTAGACATGAGCAAAATTCAGTATAACAAGGTCCGATATGATATCTTACTAATAATGACCAATCATGATATTTGACTTGGTACTATTGGAATATATTTCTTTAGTCTTGTCAGAATTTGAGACTTATTGTTTCTTTTTGTTCCTTAGGATGTTGGCAAATCTATTTTGGAGAGCTACTCGAGAGTTCTTGAAAGCCTGGCATTCAATATTATTGCACGTGTTGATGACCTTCTTTATGCGGATGATTTGAATAAGAATTCGGATCAATTTGTGCCAATCTCCAAAGTCGGTATCATTGCTCATAAGAGCATGGGGACTCCGCTCTCAGTACATGTCAATGGCACTCCATACAAAACAGCTTTTACCACACCAAGCTTCTCTCCCCAACATATTAGTCCTGCAAAGGGGGGAGAAAGATCAAAAATCTTTGAAGGCAGTAAGCTCTCTAATCGAGGCTTTGGTGTGAAAAAGGCTTTGACTGATTATTTGAGCATTGACTCAAAAGGAAAGGACTTCAGCGATGATTTTAAACAATCAGATTCATTTTCAAGCACAAGTCAAGATGTTTCAGCAACCGCATCAACACGCTCTTCAGAATGCTCAAGAGAAATTGTCAGCCCATTGACACACGACTCACCTGGGAAAGAATAAGATCATTACTTGGCTATATGCTTTCAGTTATGTAGAACCATGAGTTTAGAGTTTGAAATAGGTTTTAGCATATACTATTTCATTCATCAAATATCTTTATGGTCATAAGCTGAAATACTTTGTTCCTTTGGCCAAGTCTGATGGTAATGTTACATTGGATTGTACAGAAGGATGTTGTAAGGTACTCCTGTACCATGTATAATTATCAGCCAGTTTTGATTTTCCAAGTAATAATACTTATAAGAGTGTATTAATCTCCCTTGGAGAGTATTTTTTATTAATACAAATATATAATGTGTACAATGTTGAATCCTTATTGAATAAGGATTTTATATTTACTATAATTATACACTACTATTAATTCTAAAATATATGGTAATATTTGCTAATACACCCCTCAGTCGTAGCGGGAGGAGGCCGTACGTTGAGACTAGTTATGAAGTCTAGGAATAGCTATCTAGGAAGTCCTTTAGTGAGGATATCTGCATACTGATACGAAGAAGGCACATGCAACACCTTAACATGATCTATAGCAACCTTATCACGAACAAAATGTATATCCATCTCAATGTTGATTGATTCTCTGATGTTGAACCGGGTTATGAGATAAGTAGATCGCGGATATGTTATCACAGTACACCACAGACGCCTTACGCAATGGACAATGAAGCTCCAAGAGAAGGTTTCAGAGCCAGCTGATCTCAGCAACAGCATTTGCAACGCCTCTATACTCTGTCTCTCCACTCGATCGGGATAAGGTCGCTTGCCTCTTGGCAGACCACGAAATGAGAGCGTTGCGTGTCCGGACAACCTGCCCAATCGATGTCCGTATATGATATCAACATGTTCGGTGCAGAGGGGTAGAGATGCAATCCATAATCAAGAGTGTCCTTAACGTATCAAATGATACGTTTAAGAGATGTAAAATGAGGCTCCCTGGGGACATGCATAAATAAACACACCTGCTGAACAACATAATCAATATCAGGTCTGGTGAATGTAAGATACAGAAGTGCACCTGCAAAGCTCCTATACAGAGTAGGATCGGAGACTGGATCACCATCAGTAGCACTAAGCTTTGATTTAGAATCTACCGGAGTGGGCATGATCTTGCAATTTACCATTTTAGCCTTGTACATGATCTCCTCTGCATACTTATGCTGACTCAAGAACAGAGTATCTGCATATCTAGTCACTGATATCTCCAAGAAGTAACTCAACTTTTCCAAGTCAGTCATAGCAAATTCGGATTTAAGCAGAGCAATTATCTCATATTTCAACACATCAGAAGCGTCAGTGAGAACAATATCATCCACATATAATAACAAGTATGCAATGTTACTACCTCGATGAAACATAAAGAGAGATTGATCACACTTGTTGTATACGAACCCGATCTGCATAATGTAAGTAGAAAAGCACTCATACCATGCCCTGCGGCCCTGTTTCAAACCATACAGTGACTTACGAAGATGACGGACATAATGAGGAGCCTCCGGATGGACAAAACCTGATGGCTGGTGCATGTAAAATGTTTCCTTCAAATCCCCATGTGAGAATGCATTCTTTACATCAAGCTAATGAATCGGTCAGTGCTTACCCATAGCTATGCTCAGAACCGTACAAATAGTGGCCAGATTAACCACCAAACTAAATTTCTCACCACAATTAATACCCTTCTGCTGACCGGTATCATTAGCCACAAGTCTCGCCTTATGGCGCTCAAGATCACCATTGTCTCTGAATTTGTGACGAAATAGCCACATACATCTAACTACATTAGCCCCATCCGTCCTTGGAACCAGATCACACGTGTACGATTTCGTTAAAGTATTAAATTCCCCACGCATGGCCGCATTTCAATTTGGGTCAAGTTTGGCTAATTTTGGGTTTTGGAGAATAGGGGATATAATTTGTGTAGATAGGTAAAAATGTACTTAAGTTTGAAAATCTTGTGCTGAGCATGGGTTTTCATTTTGTAGGTGGGGATATGGACTGGTTGGGCAGTGACAGGGGTCGATGGGAGGGCATTGGATTACGGGGTAGGGTGACCGATTGGTGACGGCCTGGTTGAAATAATATGATGTGGATCGGTTAGGGTTGGTTCCGGTGACTGGTGGGTAGGTTCTGTTGGGTTGGGTTGCTGGGGCGATTGGGTGGCAGAGGTCGACGGGGTTAGGTGTTCGACGGTTGGGAGGGTATAGAAAGAGGAGTGGAAAGTGGTATTTGGCTAACGGGGTTGATGTGATGCCGATGAAAGTTGGGTGGGAGGAACGGAGCCGGATCGAAACGGCGATGGTGGGGGGTTCGTCGATGGGATGGTGTCGGTAGTGGCATGGTCTGGTGATGACTGGACAGGTGTGGCAGTGGCGGTGTCGGCCATCGTCGGAATAGAGGTTGTACTGTTGCGATATTTCTAGATGCTTACGCAAGTGTACGTATCGTTCAAGTAATAAAGATCTGTAAGACCGAGTTCATCGTCCACAGAGACTGGTTTATTAAGTACCGATTATCTACTCTATGGTATCTATTTGGTTGACATTCTTTAGTTTGAGACTTATAACTAAGAATTATGACTAAGTGCAGAAAATAAACTAAAGATTATAATACTTTGGATTTATAACGGTTATGAAGGAAATAGGGCTTCCAATCTCCTCAACTATCCATTTTTCACGTGTTAATGCAATGCTAATGATTCTTCTTCTTATTAAGATAGCAGGTTAACTAATCTGTCAATATATTCCGGTTAGGACATACAAGAGCTCAACCTTGTGCAGAAACCTTCTATATTTCTATGATAGATTTTATCACACATGAGGATTAAGAACAATAACCTTAAATACTACACAAGTATCGGGGTACTTTCGTCCACGATTTTAAGCTATGTCTAGACAACTACAGCATATTAAAATCTCACCTTTCAGACTTTTGATTCGAAATCATATAAGTGATGACAATTAATAGCTATTTAATTATCAAGCAATCATAACAATATTGAATAGATCTTAATACGCTGAAGAAAGAATCAATAATCATGCATTAACTATATGAAAGAGTTTCAAGAAGATTCGATAAAAAACCCTACTAAAGTAATTAGCTCCTAAACATTGTCATGTCAAGAACTAAACTACAATCCAATATAAACTGAAATTAAAATAAAGAAAAGAAAAGAACTTGAACAAGAGTCTCCAATTGTGTAGCTTGTAGCTGTCGTTCTCCTCTCCAAAGTATGATATAAGATGGATCCTAGATGGTCAGGGTTTTAGCGATTTTATAGCTGAGAAAAATTGTGTTTCGGACCCTTTTAACTCTGTCAAAATTCGTCCCAAAAAATCTGGAAAAAGTTGTGTCGGCACCGCGGTGCTAATTGGCCAAATATTGATGGGCAGCTCACTGGAATATTTGCATCGCGGTGCTGATGCCAGGCACCGCGGTTCCTTCGACGGTGAATTGTTTTTCGGACTTTCTGGAAATTTTACGCCCCGGCCTTTATTCCGTCCACCACGGTTCATCGAGCACCGCGGTCCCTCTTGGTATTGGGCTGCAGTGCCTTCCTCTTTTTGTCCTGTTTTCGCCTGATTTCTTCTATTCTTCTCGGGACCTCTTAGGCTTCATTGCTTGAGCTTTTATTATGCAATTTCATCCTCAAAAGTAGTATTCTCTCCTTTATAACCGCTGTGACACAAAATGAAAGAAAAACAACCTAATACTATACTAAACGCAAAATAAAAGAGTAAAATACTAACTAAAAATGACTCAAAAATGTATACAAAATCCACTTAACAAACACCCTCAAACTTACACTTTATTCGCCCTCGAGTAAAGCACTAAACAAAAACAAAAATAGAAACAAAGACTCTATGAAATGGATCAAGTAGTTATAGCAATGCTTCTTCATAATCATGGATAAAAGTTGGGATAATATATTAGAACATATATAGCATGAATATTCTGCAATCTAGACTTTCAAGTTAGATATTTCACAAATTCACTTAGATCATGATCAATTGGAAATACAAACACCTAACCTATGCATGTCAATTTCATTCCATCTTTCTCAAAATTTTATTGACATGTTTACTTGTTATTCTCTACTAATCATAGACATATATATTAAAGATCATCAGGACTTTCAAGGGTTGTTTTTTGCATATTCTTCATTGGGGTGCATCAACTTTTCACTCTCTTTTTATCACTTTTTCAACACTTCTCATCCCAAGAGTTTTCAATTATCACTTATGACACAACAAAGGAATCATAGGGTGTCAAACAAAGATATTATTTAGGCTCAAATGGGTTGACTAGTGATACATTTTATGTCTGGATAGGTAATGAACGGTCAGAAGGACTATCAAAGAAATGTCTGAATCATCTCCTTAAACATGCATATCTTCAACTATTTTGTCTCAAATAACAAGCAAACAGATTTTCTAGACATTTTTCAACCTTTCTTTCCATAACTGACACACATAGGCTAAGCACAAATATCTCAAATAATTAGATGTCATGAATGTTTGTCATAACTAACTTAAGCACAGATTGTTGCTCTCAATTACATTACATTATCTCACTTTATCCACTCAATATCTTTAGCAAATACAATATACATGATCCATAAAAAAATGTATGACTCAAAAACACATAAAACAGACAAAACATAATAAAAAAAACTCAAAAACAAAACAATAAAACAAAATAAGACACCCCCCAAAACTTAATCGACACATTGTCCCCAATGTGTGAAGACTAAAAATAAAGGGACAACTTACTGACACAACACATCGGTCATAACGGAGGTCTGGGAGAAAGAGAAATTTCTGCGCACAATGCCCGTGAGGGACCGCGGTCCTTGCCTCAGCCACCACGGTGCTAATTCGTCTAAATATTACTGTGCTCCAGTTTTCAGAATTGTTTAACCTTCGCCCTTCGGAGTGAGTCCCTGTTTTTATCTGTCATCCAAAGATACTAAACATACCAGATCGTGAGACTGTTCAAGATAAAATAACACAGACTAAAACAGAATTGAAATAACATAATTAAAACCATTGGGTTGTCTCCCAAGTAGCGCTGTCTTTAACGTCTTTTAGCCGGACGCAGGTTACTTACTAAATCAAGGGGGTAGAGTATCTCCTCCGCATATCCATTTTAGCACCATTTTCCTCCTTTTTCTCCTTTTCTTTTTTCACAAGGCTCATTTCAGAAGGGTTCATTTCCTTGTTCTCATCCACAACATTCACGAGTGCAGAATTCTTACATTGTTTTAATGGTCTCCCACAATCATCAGTACCTGTGAGACTGTTCTCAGCTACACCCTTGTCAGCTATCCCAATGGCAAAGCATCTATCATTTACTTGAGGTTCAGTGGGTTGTCTGCAAACTTTGAATATCATTTCCTCACCTTGGAATCTGAGCTTTAACTCCCCCTTTGCAACATCAATGAGGGCTCTCCCTGTGGCTAGGAATGGTCTCCCAAGGATCATGGGCATATTTTAATCTTCATCCATGTCTAAAGTGAGGAAATCAGCAGGAAGGATGAATTTACCTACTTGTACCAATACATCTTCAATTATTCCTTGGGGTGCACAATCGAGCGATCAGCTAGCTGTAGGGTGATTGTGGTTGGTCTCGCTTCCCCCAAACAAAGTCTTTTAAACACTGAGAGGGGCATAAGATTGATACTTGCCCCCAAATCACACAACGCCCGCTTACATGTCACCTTCCCTGTGGTGCAAGGTAAGGTGAAACTCTCTGGATCTTTCAACTTAAGGGGGAGTTTCTTCTGCAAGATAGCACTGCACTCCTCTGTCAGCGTTATTGTCTCATAATCTGCCAGCTTCCTCTTCTTAAACAGGATGTCTTTCATGAACTTCACATAAGCTGGCATCTGTTCCAAATCTTCAATTAATGGGAGATTGATATGAAGCTTTTTGAAGACCTCTAAAAACTTGGAAAACTCCTTGTCTAAGGACTTCTTCTGTAGTCTTTGGTGGAAAGGAATTTTGTCTACATATTTTCTCATGACTGCTGGTGGAGCTTTCTCTTCGATAGGGCGGTCCTCAGTAACCCCCTCTTTTTCTGCCTCAACTGCTTTTTCCTGTTCAACCCCTGACTGGGGTGCAACCTGCTCTAACTGTTTCTCACTCCTTAAGCTAATTTCTTGGCACTGTTCTCTTGGGTTCACCACAATATTGCTGGGAAGATTCTCTTGCTCTCTGTTGTTCAACATGGTAGCTAGTTGTCCCACCTGCGTCTCCAAATTCCTGATGATGATCTGGTTTCTGTCATGAACTGAGTCTGGGAATTTGTCAGGGTCAACAAAGTTGTTTGCAACTCACTCTGCTTCTCTTGTGGGTCTGGTAGGTTGAACTGCTGTGAGGATGATGCCTGAAATTGTGGTTGCTGCCCTTGTTCATTCTTCCATGAAAATTTTGGGTGATTTCTCCACACCGGATTATATGTGTTGGAGAATGGATTGTTCTAGGGCCTTTGAAAATTCTCCACTGCCTGAACCTGCTCTATGGGCACATTATTCGGGTCCACTGTTGTACACCTATCAAAAGTATGAAAACCCCCACAGATTTCACATCTCACTGGTGTTTGAACCGCTTTAACTGCCATGGTGCTCTGCTACATCTGTTTTGTCAAAGTGACAACCTGCGCAGTTAATGCAGTTATAGCATCCAACTCATGAATCTCAACCACTTTCTTGTTGTTCACTGCTCTTTCATCGGCCCCCTGATGGTTATTTGTGGTCATGTCTTCTAGAAGATCATGTGCCTCATTGGCACTCTTTCTCATGAATGTCCCCATGCTGCAGCATCAATAATGGTACGAGTTGTACCACACATCCCATTGTAAAATATGTGGACTAGCATCCACTTCTCAATCCTATTATGTGGGCACTTCCTTTGCAAGTCTTTAAACCGCTCACACGCATCATATAGTGATTCTCCTTCCAGCTGATAAAAGTTATTCAACTCACCTCTAAGTCTTGCTGCTTTGAAAAGAACTTAGCAAGAAACTTTTGAGCTAAGTCTTGCCATGTAGTGATGGAGTTCGCCTGTAATGAGTTTAGCCAGCAGTTTGCTCTATCCCTGAGTGAAAATGGGAAGAGTCTCAACCGAATGACATCATCAGTAACACCATTGTACTTAAAAGTTGCACATAGCTCCAGAAAATTTGCTAGATGCAAATGGGGATCTTCAGGCGAACCTCAGCGTAAAACGCCAACTCTCCTAAATTTGGGTATTTGAAAGAAAATTGTGGGTGTGCAAAGCACACCTCGTGTGTAGTGTGTGATGGTGTCAACTTTTCGCCCTATTTGCTTAGAAGTCCCGAGACCGAAGAATGCAAGGAATGTGGATGTGGATCTTCATTTGTCATGGGCATGATGAGTCTCGCCATGAGACTCTTGTGCTCCAATGCATTTCATGTAAAAACAATAAAGAAAATAAGGATTAGTATATACTAAAACCTTACACAAATACAAAATGAGGTATTCATTAAAACACATACGGATGATCTGATTCAAATTATAACATCCCGACACGAAATCGTAGACCCCAACAATGATATACGTCGGAATTTAAAGGAACAAACCAACCGATGCCTCAGACTTTGATCATAATAGCATGTGAGAGTAGTGGTGAGACAAATCCAACAATTTACATAACAAATAGGTAAACTGTGCACCTTTGGCCCAATCACCATGTATTTAAATAAACCAAGTCCAGTTTGATAAAAATACTAAAATGATGATATAATATTTAAGAAATGTTTAGTGGTTAAAAAAATGTGATGTCTTTTATTTGTGTGAATAAAAGAATATTAGAATAACAATTATGATTGTGATAAAATGTCGAGATGGTAAAAGGCGAATAAAGATAATAATAGTAATAAATAATGGTTATTTTGAGAATATTAAAATTGTGCATATGTATGCATTTATTAAAATTAAAGTTGTTTTGCGGTGCTAAAAATAGTTTAATTTTGGATGAATAATAGGAAGAGATGGACAAAATTGGGTGTCAACAGTTTGTCCCTCTTTGTATGGAGAGGATGAAAAAGTCTTCAGACAAAGACGTTGACTTGTAGCCAATTTTATCCTGATTGTCAAAGATTAGGAAATGCATGGACAAATAAAGTTTCAAGAAGAGACATGGATTTCTGATGCCAGAAAATTGAAGCACATCTGACTCAAATTCAAATTGTGTCCCAGTGTCGAATTATGATGACACTGGGCTATGGTGACGCTAGGAAATTAAAGGCATGACTGACGCAGATTCAAAATTGTGTTTCAGTGTCGAATTATGATGACACTAGGTTTTCATGGTGCTAGCATATTAAAGGCAGGGCTGACGCGGATTCAAAATTTTGTTCCAGTGTCGAATTATGATGACACTGAGCTATTGGTGTTAGAAAATTAAAGGCAAGGCTGACGCAAATCTAAACTTATCCCAGTGTCAAATTATGCTGACACTGGGTTGCTGTGATGCTAAACAATTAAAGGTAAGACAGATGCGGTATTCAAAATTTTACTCCAGTGTCGAATTATGATGACATTGGGCTATTGTGACGCTAACAATTAAAGCTGGGGCGGACGTAGATTCAAAATTGTCCCAGTGTCGAATTATGATGACACTGAGTTATTATGATGTCAGGGAATTAAAGGACGGCTGACGCGGATCCCAAAATTTATTCTAGTGTCGAATTATGATGACACTGGATTCTTGTGGCAAAATTTTGGGAAAGAGCAAAACGATGTTCGAATTAAGTCGTCGACCTTCGCCGGGGGTCTAACCTCCCAACAAATTGCCTCAGTTCGCCGCGGAAGAATTCTACGTTGTGCTCCCTCTCCTTAAAAGGCTCATGCAGGCTAAAGCTTAAGAAAAATTAGTGCGTAATTGCTAAGACAAAAGTGATAAAGCATAGATAAATGTGATCAAGTAAGTAGGAATGTTGTCATATGTAGACATATTGAGCTGAAGGTGTCGCAGATGCATGATCAGGATGCTGGTGACGTCATTGTGTTGACGCGATGCAGATGACGTCATTTCCGGACGTAATGCAGATGACGTCATTTTAGGACGTAATTCAGATATCATTGTATCGACGTACTATGTTTGTGAGCCCATGGCTGCTACTGTCTTTCCGGTTGCTGCTAATATGAGAACTTGTCTTATCAAGGCGAACAAATGAGTGTATTGCATGCAAAATAAAAAATGTAGTTTCCCAATGATGTTTGGAGACAAATGTGTTTAAATGCTTCTAAGGGTGTTTGTTCCCTGAGGTGAAGATGCAGATGACGTTATTGTGTTGACGTGATGATAACGTCATTGTGTTGACGCGATGCAGATGAC
Organism: Przewalskia tangutica; assembly: GCA_029844215.1. Taxonomy (NCBI): domain Eukaryota; kingdom Viridiplantae; phylum Streptophyta; class Magnoliopsida; order Solanales; family Solanaceae; genus Przewalskia; species Przewalskia tangutica. The sequence goes on from CM056730.1 coordinate 111,664,531, forward strand.
GTCATTGTGTTGACGTAATGATGGTGTCATTGTGTTGACCCGATGCAGATGATGTCATTGTATTGACGTAATGATGGCGGCATTGTGTTGACCTGATGCAGATGACGTCATTGTGTTGACCCTATACAGATGACATTATTGTGTTGACGTAATGATGGAGTCATTGTGTTGACCTGATGCAGATGACGTCATTGTGTTGACGTAATGATGGTATCATTGTGTTGACAATTTTGATGGCGCCATTGTGTTGACGATTGATGGTGTCATTGTGTTGACAATTTTAGGGTGTCATTGTGTTGACGATTGGTGTCATTGTGTTGACAATTTTAGGGTGTCATTGTGTTGACGATTTTGAGGGTATCATTGTGTTGATGATTTTGAGGGTGTCATTGCGTTGACAATTGATGGTGTGATCGAAACCAATATAGGTCGTCTACGTATCCTAGTACGGGAATCAGGTCATAACGTAGTTCGTTTCAATCCAAAGGAAATTCAGAGATTTTGTTGTCGTTTGCAAGACAATATATAGATGAAGTCGTTGCACATGCATAATAGAATGATGTCGTTGAGTAGACGCGATATACATGTCGTCGTTGCATAGACGAAATAAGATAATGTCGTTGCATAGACATAATAAAATGACGTCGTTGGGTAGACGTGTTGTAAATATCGTCGTTGCGTAGACAAAATATGGACATTATTGATAACTGTAATAAGAGAAACGTCGTTGTGCAGACGTAATAAGATGAACATCGTTGAATAGACGTAATAAAATGACGTCATTGATAATCGCAATAGGAGGACGTCGTAGAAAAGACGTAATAATAGAACAGTATTGATAGATATAATAGGACGTCGTTGAATAGACGTAATAAGATAACGTCGTTGATAGACGATAAGGCAACATCGTTGAATAGACGAAATAAGAGAAGTGTCGCTGATGGACGTGATTGAGCTGACGTCGTTGTGCGGACGTAATAAGAAAATTTTCACCCGGTGGGCCAGGCTACTATGATGAAATTACCTGCAGAATATAAACCGAATAAAATAGTTAGTCGTAAAGTGATTGAGAAATGAGGATCAGAGTGTGGTCCTGTGAGCCCAATGACGTCTTGATAGACTCGTGCGATTGTGGTTTTGCGGGCTGAGCTGCTATGCGAAACTTTCTACAAAATCAAATATAGTAGTTAGTGCATGGATATATAGATATGCGAAATGAATGAATGAGGATAAGAATGTGGCCCCGCGGTTGTTGGTTGTCCGACGGTGGTGGCAGCATTGGTCACCGGATTTTCAACTGTCAACGCCTTTTGATTGTGTTCGTCTTGTTTGGCACGTCAAGTTTCCTCCAAAAGTAATTATGAACGGGCCTTGTTGAAGCTCGGTAGTGATTCGGCTTGTTGAATCATATTCGCTAGAGTATCGTATTCGCCCTTTTGGTAAGACAGAAACTAGTTGCATGACTATCTTTGTTTCGAAAATTGGTGTCCCCTCATTGGATAATTGGTCCGCAACTAGTTTCAAAGATCTACAACATTGATAAAAAATTAATTGAATTAACCAAATAGAAAAAAATTATACCTTCACTTATTAATAAGTAATATATGTAAGATTTCATACCTTCATCCATATCTTCATCAACACAAATGATTGGACATTCAACTAAATTTGATGTAGTACTAGAAACTTCATCTACAAATAAAATCACAATTAAAAAAATAGAAATCATGAATATAAAATTTCAAATTGAACGAATAATGGGTAGTGGGTAGGGTACATCAATATCCTTACCCGCCCCTAACCCACCCTTAGACAGTCGGATTAATACCCTACCCGGCCCATGGATCGGTCAAAGCGGGTAATTACCCTCGTTGACCGGGTAGGATAGGGTGGGTCGGGTCAATTTTTCCATCCCTACTTATGAGTACTAGCCCTCCTATGAACATTGAATCATCTGAGCAAAATGACCTGCAACAACCTTGTTGGTTATCTTCTTCACCATCCACATATAGTATTTAAATGTTTAGATGAACCTTTAGACATCAGCTACCCAGGTGATGATAACATTCAAATAGATGTTGATGCAACATCTGATATTTCAGCATTGGGTAAAAGATCAAGATCCTCCACCTTCCCTTCTCATCGATCGAGTAGAACGTTTGAGACAACAATTCGTGAAGAATTGAGCAACAAAAGGTCCAAATTTGATACATTTGTACCTGCTTGCTCGATGAGTGAGACGATACGGACTTGGTGTTCTCAACTGAAGAGAGTGAAGAAGAACCAACTGCTTCTGTACTCCAAAATGTGTCTCAAGAAAACGAGGAAGTTTCTGATGAAACTTCATTGAAGCAATTATTCGCAAAGGCAATTTTCAGATATGCCAAATAGAGTGTTACTCCGAATGTTGTCACTGATGCCACAACATCTCAGGCAACATTAAACCGGAGAAACACAAACTCCAACTTTTGAAGTTACAAAAATAACGATGAAATTCATCCATATACTAGTAATTACATTCATCATCACCATTTCAATGGGATATAGGTCAATATCTCTCGACTGTCTATTGCAGAGACCTCCATTTAACATCAATGCATGTGTACTGCAACATGCAGAAATTGAAGCATTAGATAAAAATATGTGGAGAAGTAAAAAAGCAGATAGAATGTTCTATGAATGGCAGTGTCCATTCTCCACTACAAGTGGCCTCTTTGAAAATCACAAACATAAAAAGATGTAGACCAAAAATGATTTTATCGCCGTTGCCGGGGATCGAACCCGGGTCACCCGCGTGACAGGCGGGAATACTTACCACTATACTACAACGACTTGTTGTTATTGTAGTCCTTATTACTTTATAATAGCGGAAACACATGATCAGCAGTTAATGTTGGACCCCTTCAAAAAGTATAATCTAACATATAAAATAGTGTCTTAGATTTGAATCTTTACCTAATGTCTTTTTTGAGAGATGAAGCATTTTGCATTGTTTCTTTTTGAAGGGGTCCAACATTATCTGCTGGTCATGTGTTTCCGCTATTATAAAGTAATAAGGACTACAATAACAACAAGTCGTTGTAGTATAGTGGTAAGTATTCCCGCCTGTCACGCGGGTGACCCGGGTTCGATCCCCGGCAACGGCGATAAAATTATTTTTGGTCTACATCTTTTTATGTTTGTGATTTTCAAAGAGGCCACTTGTAGTGGAGAATGGACACTGCCATTCATAGAACATTCTATCTGCTTTTTTACTTCTCCACATATTTTTATCTAATGCTTCAATTTCTGCATGTTGCAGTACACATGCATTGATGTTAAATGGAGGTCTCTGCAATAGACAGTCGAGAGATATTGACCTATATCCCATTGAAATGGTGATGATGAATGTAATCACTAGTATATGAATGAATTTCATCGTTATTTTTGTAACTTCAGAAGTTGGATAAGAATAGATACTACTTTAATAATACTTTGATTGATTGGACAATGAACCAAAGAATAAGCAAAAGAAAAACAGAAACTTAACAACCAAAATATTGAGCTCCTGCACCTACTGATTTTGCACTTTCTAACAGCTCGAGTATCGATTTTTTTGTTTCCAGACTTAAATCTCTAACTATAAGAAAGGGAATCGAATAAAGCCAGATTACCGCCTAAGGTTGATCAATGCTATATGCGTGGAGCTTTCTCTATTCCTTAATTGAACTACCCGCTCAACCAAGATGTGATCTATCTCTTTCCTTGATTGTAGTGGAATTTTGATTTTATTTAGTGAGGAACCATTTCTTCCCCGTCTGCCTTTGTAAGAACTCACTAAAGTATGGAGAGTATGCAGTGGCGGAGCCAAAGATTTTATGAAGTGTGTGCAAAATTTAAGGAAGCCAGTAACAAAAAAAATTAGTGAGTGTGTTCACATCCATCTTTCTCAACCTAGCGACTTATCATGAACCACGTCAATAATTTGTTTTTCATTAGATACAAACCATCTAAAAAATCTTCAGTTTGGGTTGCTTTTAGTTATACATGGTAAATTGTATAAACTAATATACTATAACAATAATAAACAGAGATATTTGCTGGCAAAGCCATGGCCAGCTTATGATTCTGAACTAGTCAGGAAAAACAGCAGTAGGAGATGCGTTTGTTAGTTGCACGTGCACAGCCTCAACCGTGGGCATTGCAAGAAGCAACTGAGAAAGGCCACATGACACCTTTTTAAATGACTTCATGGTATACGTAATCCAAGGGGTCGTTTAGTAGTTGGTTAGATTTATGCTGGTATTAGTAATACAAGGATTAGTTATAAGATAATTATGCAGAGATTAGTTATGTTATGCATACTAAAAGAATGTTACCAAACATGATACAACGTATACAGGATTTAATACATGAATAACTTAGTTCCTATCCAACTACCAAACGACCCCTAAATGTTCAGTAAATTTGGCATAACTTTCTGATTCATTTTATGCTGGAAACCTAAGACGTAGATCAAATGATTACAGGATCAACAAAGCTGGTCCGGGGACTGAAGACATAAGCAAGCAAAAGCAATACAACTCGCACTCAAAAGTTTAAGCATGCTCAGCCTTGAGTTTGAATCTGGTAAAAAGAGACATAATTCATTCAGTGAAACAACCAAAAATTCAGGATACCCGAACTCATGAAAACTCAATCCACTCTTTTTCCTTGGGGACAAAATCAAATGACTGCTTTGTTTCGGTGCTCAAACAAAAATGTTTGATATATCCAACACGTTCCGCTTTCAACTATCATCATCCATTGTTTTAGTTGTAAATCAATGTATTAAAGCGTGAGATTTAAGAATACTATAGTTTTAAGAATCTTTAACTTGTCCTGATTAGAAAACAGATTAGTTACCAGTATTTAAAATCTCAAATAAAAAAGAACGGAATAGAGAAATCATACTTAGGGTTGAGAAATAGTTAATCAATTAGTTGAGTTTTAACTTTAATAGAGTTTGATGCACGTAAACAAGAATCTAGAAGAACTCTCCAGAATGAGCAAATCTTCAACCAAATGCTGTAAGCTAGTGTTGGCTAGACATAATCTTCCTTATATCATCACCCTAAAATAGATATAGTACATGATACATGAAAACGCAGGCTAAGCTGTGAACATGATTTTAACTTCTCAATCATAATAGGTTGTCTTAACATAACTAATGAAAGTCGGCATAACCAGATAAAAATAAATAATGAGGAAGGCAAAAAAAAACTGCTTTCAGTCAAAAGCCTCAACATTGAATCCACTTTAGAAACTATGAGGCCCTTCATGCTGAAAAGGCTCATAATTTTAAATAAGAAGCTTCTCAATAGCATCCTGCGTCACAAAAAAGAGAAATCCATTTCAGTACCAAACTAAGGGAAGAAGGATCTAATTAAATTTTAGAAACAACAAAAAAGAAATCATTCAGGATAATATTACCTTCAGCTGTTGTATTTGTGATTTCAACTGGCTTCCCTCGTTGCTTGTTACAGAACAAGAAATCACAGGTCGGGTAACACCGCATGCTCGACCAAGAGCTTGCTTTGAAGGAACAAAAACATAGGGGACATTCTGAAATTGAGAAAGAAATGTGATGAGAAAAAGTTAGCAATTATCGGTAATTTATAGCATCTCAAGGCAATGCTACTTGTCAAAAGTACAAATTAGCACAAAAACTAGGAGGAATTGCAGTGTTGTGGTAGAGTAAGCATAGTCCAAAAACAGAGCAAAGTAGGGAGGGCTAATTTAAAAATGCAGTATTAATTAACGCTAATCACTTGAAAACTACACACAAGTTCTAAGAATAATTTATCACTGCCAAAGAATCAAACAATCAGGAGAGAGAAAAGGAAGAGTTTTTTTTTTGGGGGGGGGGGGGGGGTTAGTTTGAGAATGGCATCATCCAAATTGTTGCATAAGTTTCTTTTGCACTTTACATTAACCAAACAGCATATTAAAAGCCTTCAACTTAATCTTGACTGTTTTAGATTTAAATGGGTAATACCCATTTAATCCAACCATATGTGAGTTAGCTCTGTCGTTAATAGAGAACAAATATAAATTGTTCAGCAATAGATAGGGGCATCAATTTTAACGGTGGATTACTTGAGTATCGACAACATAAATTGTTTCTTTTTACTCCATATGTATGTGCTCCTTGAAAAAGTTGCAAATGGGTTGTTGGATGATTGAAGGGGGAGGCAACAGAAAGATTTTATCAAATTCAAACCATATGCAAACAATGTTAGAAAGTTAAGAAGCTGATGTATATGTTTTCCAAATCTTTATCTATTTGATTATTCTGTGAGGGGAATTCAGGAACAGATCGATGACTCAAAAAAGTGAAAGGAACTAACTCCAATATCAGCAACCCCATCATTCCAGCACCGATATAAGACAACTATTAGAGGTATTGCCAAAGAAATGACTGACCATGAAAGCAATGTCTTTCAAACATTTCGAAAGGAAGAATCATAAACTTCTGTAACTCCAATTGTCTTCAGCAGAGAAATTATCTATGTATAAAAATCCTAGTACTTTATCCTTCTGAAATTTAGAGAGCTTGATTATATGACAGTGGAAGTTCACGCTCCCAGCATCTATAAGAACTAAGAAGCTACCTAGAATAATTCTTCAAATGGACCAGCAAGGAATTTAATTTGAATTTATGTACTACCTCAAGATTTGACCATATGCAGTGTGGAGAAATGGTCTGCTTGTTTTAGTTTGTTTTCCAGGTCAAATAAGGAGACTAAATGTCAGAAAGCAGAATAACACAACTTTTTTTAACACAAACTCTTCTGCGGCTGGAATCCACTTCCTCCGGCAAAGAACTATTGTTTCTTTAGGGACAGGGGGGCACAAGCGGGTTGGTGGTCGGGTATGACACACTTTTATTGCTAAATAGAAAGCACAAATCTATCTGATAAACAACACCGCTGAGGATGAACCACTGGCTCCAGCAAACCTCTATAACTCTTTGTCATGTACTAAAGAGTTAATCTTTTCAGCACTGATAAACCTCAAACATCACTATATTACCCTATAAGTGCCCTGAATATGCTATATCACAAAATAAGGTGAAATAGCATTCCCTTGCACAGAAACCATAAAAGCTAAACATCACACCTAAATCAGTTAATCTCCGCTTTAATAAGAATAACCGCACTTCAGTCTAGCCATCAAGCTATACTAAGCAACCACACCAATTTTCTTCTTTTCTTAATAATAAGCAACAAAAACAATTCGTTTTGACAAACAAGCAAGCAAAGCAATTATACACATGATTTCAACCGTCCGAACACAGTAGTTATAACTTATAGCCAGCCAAAAGGTTGACACGACAAAAGGAAAAAAAGTACTACCTTATCTTCAGCAAGGAGTGGGAGGTGAAGAAGGATTTCAAGGGGCTCTGTATCAGCCGCCATGACAACAAATTCCGCAATTCCTCTGTTTAGTGTCTTTGTGGCTGAAACAACACACAAACTCAGTTCTCCATTACATGAATAAACAACTTATACACTGAAAAATACATAAAGGGTGTGTTTGGTATAGAGGAAAATATTTTCCAGTAAAGGTTTTCCAATTTTCCCATGTTTGGTTGGCCAAAATTTTTGGATAACATTTTCTCTTGGAAAACAAATTCCTCAAAAATGAGGAAAATGACTTCCTTAATGAAGGGAAAACAAGTTACATAAGTGACATTCCAAGTTCATTGACTCCTCCCCACCCACTACCACCCCCATAGTGTTTTGCTAGATTACATACAATTGCCCTTGGGATGAAATTTTTTCTTCCTTAACAAACACTAGAAATTAGTAAGAAAACACGTATTTTCAAAGAAGACATTTTCCAGGGAAATGTTTCCCTTCTTACCAAACACACCCTAAATGAATAAACAGCTTATACACTAAAAAAAAGACATAAAGATTGAATTTTTATTTCCAAGAATATAGTAATACCTTCATTAGCACCCTTCTTAAGTTGCTTATAGTTAGCAGCTTGTTGAACCAAGTCCATTATCGTTGTAGTAAGCTGTGCATCCGCAAGTGGGTATGCTTTTGGGTTCACAGTTTCTGTAGTCTATAATTAAACATTTTCACAAACAAAACCAACATTATCTTTTTGTGATAAAACATAATAATAAAACAAAATGAATGTCAACAACAAATACACACACATATAGAGAGAAAGAAAGAGAGACTACCATGTTGAGAATGTGGGAAGGAGCTGCAATTAGGGTTTATGGAAGCCTAACAGAAAACGAGCTAGGGTTTTAAGGGAACGAATTTTCAGATACTTAACAATCGATCGGGTTTTATTTGGTGTCACTTTTGATACCTTAGTGTTAGTAAATTCTAAATTGAGTCCTTTTGATGGTTCACTAAGCATATTTAACCTTGAAGTAATGAAAATGTGTATTTTTGTCCTTATTCTATTGGAATATGCAATATATAAATTAATTTTAGAGATATATTAACTAAGATATAGAGTAATAGTATAAATTTAATGTAATGCATAGTATTTAAATGATTTAACATTTAAAAGCTCATTAAATTTGTGAAGATTAACTATTAGAAGGATAAAAAATGTACATATTAGTTAATTAAAAGTTAAATATATTTAATCATATATTATAATGGTAAAAAAAATCTTGATATTTTTGTTATAAAAATGTGAATTCCCTATACTATTATTACATAAATTATATCTTCTCAACAATTTGAATTTTCTTAATTCAATCTTTAATAGTGGTGTCCTAATTCATCAAGCGTGTGGGATAGCTTGCAAGATGTCATGCCTGCACAATCAAGGATCTCTTCAGTGTATTTCTTCTAACATAGAAATAGGCTGCCAGAATGGCGAGTAACAGGAATGCCCAAGAAATAATTCAGGGGACCCAAATCATTCATAGCGAACTCAGATGAACGAAGAGACATAATGAATCGACGGAGGACATTAGATGATGTCATCAACATATAGTAAGAGGTAAGTCATGGCTGGACCCTTGTTGTAGATGAACAGAGAATGATCAGATTTGTTGTGTGAAAAAAATGATAGAGGAAAAATAATCGGCGAACCGCTGGTAACATGCTCGGGGAGCCTATTTCAGTCCATAGAGCAATTTTCACAACACACACATAATCCGAATGAATAGGATCCCTGAAATCCATAGGCTAATGCATATATATCGTTTCATGAAGATCTCTATGTAAGAAAGCATTCTTGACATCAAGCTGATTAATGGGCCAAGCTTGGATAGGGCAATGCTGAGGAATGTCCGGATGGTTGCAGACTTTACGACCGGGATGAACATTTCATCACAATTTACTCCCACCTGTTGAGACCTGTCATCACCTACAAGACGGGTCTTGTACCTCTCAAAAAATTATCAAATTTCTTTTTATGTATAAAAATCAACATAGAACGAATAATGTTAGCATCAGATGGACGGGGTACTAGGTCTCACGTCTTATTGTCAATAAGAGCATTATATTCGTCAATTATTGTGGTTTTTCAATTTGGGTCGGACAAGGCATCCTTCATATTACGAGGGACATGGAAAGGGACAACTAAAAAGATATGTTAAACAACCGTTTAGGTTTGAAAATTTCGTGCATGGCACGAATTTCCATTGTCCGAGAGCGTGCCTTGGCACATGGGATGGAAAGATAGGGGAGAGGTGCCGCGGAATTGCCTGGAAGAGAAAAAATGGTAGGGGTAGCAATATCGGTTGGTCGAGGCTCGGTTTGCCGAGAGGTGGCTGCGGAATCACCCTGAGACATGTTATTCTGAGCCACCGTCGTGAGCAAGGTGAAGCGGCGTGTCGGTGTGGTGGGTTTGGGTCTGGAGGCGGGGCGTCAATTATGTAAATGATGAATTAGAAGGGGGTTCAAGCCATCATTTATGAAGTCGTTTAATATCGAGGTGGCGAGTTTAGTGAGAAAAATGAGAATTGAGACTCATGAAATAGGACATGACGTGAAATAATTATTTTACGGCTTGATAGGTCATAGCAAGAATAATCATGATGATTGGTGGGATAACCCAGAAATACACACGGATAAGACTGATGTTGGAGTTTGTGAGTGGTCGAATGGAGAGGATAGCAGAGACATCCGAAAATATGCAAGTGTTGGTAGGAGGGGTTCCTAGAAAATAGAACTTGAGTGGATGGTCGTAAAGATATATAGACTTTTTTTGGGATTATGTTTAGGAGATATGTGGTCATGGAGAGTGTGTAATGTCAAAATTGAGGGAGAATTGAGGCGTGGGAAAATAGGGCACGAATTAGGTTGTTTATGGTTCAACTTTTCCGTTCGGCTTTACCATTTTCGGAGGAGGTATGAGGGCAAGAAAAACGAAATGTAAGACCATTTTTAGAGCAGAATTGTTTGAATTGGTTATTGTTGAATTCTCTACCATTGTCACATTGAAAATATTTAATGCTCTGTTCAAATTGTGTTTTTACGAAAGCACTAAATAAGGAAAAAATGGGGTACACATGAGATTTATTACCAATTGAAAAAGTCCATAAAAAGTTGGAATAATCGTCCAAAAATAATACATAATATTGATGGTCAGTCATACTTAAAATAGGGAAAATCCACAAATCACTATGTATTATATTGAAAGGCATTAAAGTATAATTTGTGAATGTATAAAATAGTAATTTATCATGTTTCCCAAAACACAAAATTCACATATAGGTGTCTTAGAAATACGGTTGCATTGATTAAAATTATTGTTCTTAAGGGAGCGTAAAACATAATATCACGGATGTCCTAATCTAGAATGTCATAAGGAAGACGAAAGAGCAGTAAAAGTTGATGGAATTAAGGCCGGTTTGTTGACAACGTTTGAAATAGGGTAGAGATATCTGGTGCTGTCACATCTCATTATTCGTCTCTCTGTCGTAAAATCCTTCACATAAAAGCTAAAAGGATCAAAGTCAAGAGAAACATTATTATCAGTTGTGAAATGTCGCACAGAGATTAGATTCTTAATGAGTTTAGAGGCATGGAGGATATTTTTTTAAATTAATGGTGGATGTGGTGGGGATAAGGATGAATGACCGAAACCACAAATAGGAATGCCTTGTCTACTACCAACAATAATATTTCGATTTAAATTACTCAAATTGGAATAAGACGAGAGAGTGCATTGTGATGTCATCATGTGAGATGTAGTGTATGTGTCATATACCAATTTTCGTCTGGAACGTTGAATGACATTGTGTCCATAGCTGCCTCAATGTCAGTTGATGCATAATTTGAGGGCGGGGGCCTGTGATGTGTATGCATGTTGTGGACGTGCGTCGAGTATGCTAGGATAGGCATGTCGGGTCGGAGGTGGAGTCCACGAGCATGTCAGCTACGGGCAAGGAGGAGAGGCTTATGACGTGGGGCACACGTGACCCACGATGGGTAAATAACTGCTGCGGAGATTGTCATTCTGCGATCACTATGGTTGTTCCTGCCGTGAATCGTCGCGCTACGGCCGTCGTTCTTTGTCGAATTTCGTCTGTCGGGGCCCTTGCAGGACTACCTCCCTCGACGGTTGTTGCGGGTCGATCTGTCCTGTTGCGGGTCCTCGTGTCGGCGGTACTGGTTGCCTTAATTAGAGGCCCTACCATCGACGGAGGGCTCGACGGTGGTGGTGAGAGCAGCGTCTGCAATGCTGGCCTGAGTGGTGCTGCGTTTGATTTTCTGAGTTTTCTCAAGAGTTTGCTTCGAAAGGGCCTCATAGTATGATGGTAACGACGTGCATTGCTGAAAGATGGTAGCAACACCGTCATTGGATTCGTTCAAGCTTGCAATAAGTTGCATGACCAATCACTGATTAGTGACTGGTGCGCCAACGTTGGAGAGTTTGTCGACAAGCATCTTGAGTTCTTGACAATATGCATATACATTTTGGAAATCGTCCTGATGAACGTCCTTGAACTGATTTTTAAGGTATAAAGCACGTTGAATTTTGTTGTCGTGAAAAATACTTTTCAAATGTTCCCACATTTAGCGGGCAGTGGCATCGATTTCAATGATTGTGTGCAACAGATCATTAGAAATTATGTCTTATATCCACTAGAGGACAGCGACATCCAAACAAGACCACACCATCCCTCTTAAATCGAAGTCAACTCAACCCCAAAAGCTAGCTTGTGAGGAGAGTATTGTCCAAGTCCATATAAGGAGTTCATGTTTCTATTCTATTTTCGATGTGGGACTCTTAACAATAGTTCTTAACAAAATTAATATGCTACTAAAAGACCTTTCTGAAAAATACAACATCAATTGATCGAATTTTAGTTCAATAAAATGAAAAATTGAACATGAGTTGTAGTGAAACTACTCTTTGATATATCCTCCCACATGGTTGGTAAAAGTAAATTTGTCATTAATATTCTACCAACTTGTAGATTCTTTAATCTTTGATCTAACTTATTGGTAAACATGATTGGTAAATTTATTGAATTTATTTTTACAAAATATAAACTTATGAGTCACCTTTTATATTTAAAAATTTTAAAATCATGATTTGGGTACGATTTATCTTCATGAGATGAAATCACAATGACATTTCCACTTCTATATTTAGGTTTGGCAGTGTTTTATTTATTAAAACTGTGTCTGAAAGATCAAATATTTAAGCTTAAACTCTAGACAGTAAACCATCAACAAAAATACAAAAAGATTTCTGTCAAATCAAAAATGGTATGCACCAGCCGGGAATCGAACCCGGGTCTGTACCGTGGCAGGGTACTATTCTACCACTAGACCACTGGTGCTTTATGCTTCAGTATAAGATTTATATAATACAAAACAAAGGATAATCAAAGTGTTAGTGCTATTCAGGAATTTTCGGCAGTTATTCATTTGACAATTCCAAATTCTAGTAAGCTTGATCTCTTTCGTATCCATTCTTTTGTGTTTATTATCGCTTGGTTATTCCTCTTTTCTTCTACACTAATGAGGACATAGTTTACTTATCACTTTACTTTTTTTGTTTTCCTTAGTTGTGGTCTCGTGGACTTGTGGTGTATGGGCACGTTTGGTATGCTGTATTACGCTGAACTGTATTGGACAAAAAAAAAAATACAGCGTTTTCAACCGGACTGAACTGTATTATTTCTAAAAATAGTACACTTCAACTGTCATTTTTTAGACTTATCTAGTAGATGGGTCTCCCCTGGACTGTACTAAAAATAAAAAAAATAAAAACACAGTCAATTATATATTAATACTCTAATATCATTCATTATATATTAATACAGTCCATTACAATACAATACAATTCATGCAAAATTATATAGTTCAATGCGACGTACCAAACGAGCTATGTACACTTATTATGTCGTGTTGGTGGAAACAAATTCTGCCTTTTTCATTTCAAGATATTATGAAAGAATTTTGCAGTGTGTTTGCAACAAAATAGAGAACAACTGATGAAGTTTTATATATATCCATAGTAGAGTTGGTATACAATCAGCTAGAATCCCCAAAGATTGAATCCCGTCAGCGGTAAAGTGGGGTTACTTCTTAAAATAAAGGAGGACCCTTATACGCAGCATGATAATGATCTAACCTTTGAAACCAGTTGAGTTACCATGATTAACTCTTTCACAATCATGTCGGACCGGGTGTGGGGCTCCTGGGGTGGGAGATCCACCTTTTGGAAAAAATAATCATTTACTATGTTCTACTCCATTTAAAGTTGACAGATTTTCTGGAAATCCAATTTAACAAACAGTCAATTGGATCAAATTATTTGCTCTGTTCAAACTATTGTCCTATTTCCAAGAATGTGCAATTTAGGATAGCGATAGCTCTCTACCTAATTGCCATGACGGGATGATGGTTAAGCATTGGCTTCAAATCAGTAACTCAGTATATTTGTGTAGAAGAAATATTTTCCTTATTCAATCTGCCTATAATCCCCTCTGTTTTCTACAGAGAAGAGACATGAGATATTAACAAATGGAAATGTCAAATATCAAGCCCACAGACCTTTAGGGTCGTTTGGTAGGATGGACAAGCATAAATAGTCTTAGGATAAAAATTTAGTATACTGCTTATCCCTTGTTTGGTTACTAATCTTGGACTAAGTAACCGTCATGTCTAACACAAAGGACATTGTAACACCCCATTTTTAACCGGAGTCGAAAACGAGATTCGAGCAAACCCTGCTTGAATAAAAATGTTAGAAAATAAATAAAAGTGCTAAATATTAAAAGGAATGTTAAAAGTGCTAAAAGTGTTAAAAAAAGATGTTAAAAATTTAAAAAGGGTTCGCGGAGTCGCCACCTAATTAATTTGGTGAATTAGGACACCTAAATGTTAACTATGTTTAAGTCAACATTAAATCCATTTAATGGTCTGCTAAACTTAATGAGATTTTGGGTAAGGGTTCTTTATTATCCTAAAGGGAAAGGTTAGGCATCCTAAAGGATCCGCTAACTTGCGGTTGTCCGTTCAAACCTAGGGTTAATTGTTTATGCTAAGAAAGGCAAGTTTAAGAAAGAAAATTTGAAGTGAAAGAATATTGCAAGTGTTTTATATAAAGTAAGGAAGATGTGTTCTTTGACGACATAAAAGGTTTATGATTCTATAAAGTAGAATTAATTTTTTAGATGAAAATATACGTTCATAAGATACTTAAAGAACATATGAATTTGCTATATTAGATAAAATATATATTGCATAGTATAGTACAAAGGTGATAATGCCGGAATCAGTTTCAAAATGTATCTAGATAAATAGGCATGACATAGTATAAAGTTCGAAAATATGTATTCATGTTGTTTATAAAATACTCTTTTTGCCAATGAAAAAATAAAAGGAAAGATAGTTATTTATGGATTTGCTTTGATAATTATGCAAGAATATATTTCAGGTTTTAATTACTCTTTGCAATGATAGAAGATATTCTGATATGCTTGACAATCCTAAATAAGCAACTAGGGGAAGGCCAAATTTCTAATACTCAATTATCTTCTAATTAGTAGTGTAATGTTAGACAATTAATTACAATAAATAAATGGAGAAAAGGGGAATCAAGAGAAGACTCGAAAGATGGCGATGTAATTCGTCGGCGGGTTGGAATTTCCGATGCGGAGAGAGAATGCACATATATGCGGGTCTTCATTTGTTGTAGCTTGTGATGAGTCTCGTCATGAGACTCTTTATTTTCACTCCGATGCATTTTATGTAAAAGAAAAAAAAATAAGGATTAGTACATGCCCAAATTTATCAAAATCATAAAGTCTAAAGCACCTAATTCAATTTAGACAAAAATCAGCAAATAAAGTCGTACAAGTCAATAAATAAAATGACACGACTACGAGACTACAATAATCAACACGTGAGACGATGGCTGAATGGCCTTAGCCCAAGGCGCGGTAGAAAATGTAGAGGTAAGGCCAGGAGCTTATGGGCCTGGGCGATGATGTATATCGTCAGAATGCGAGAATTCTAAGTGTGGGCTAAGCCCGATGGACATATTCCTTGGATGGTGACATACTAGATATAATCTATTATACATTCAATATACATATCAGCGAAATGGACAATACATTTATGCGTATGGAAGGGTATATCGGTGTACTTTCGAGTAAGCGAAGGAAGAGAAATGAGCGACGAACATTTTATCCAAATGATATGCACATATGCGATGGTCTAATGGTGTTGCTTTAGATAACCTACCATTTTATCAAAGAGGACTACTAAGTTAACATAGGATTGATGTGAGAGATCATTCATGTATTTCCATTATCTTAGCGGCGAAACAGACATGGCGTAAAGCGTGCGTCTGGAAATCTAATTGTGATTACGATGGGGTTTGTATTCGGTGATACCATAAAATTCAGGAGCCTTCACATCAATTCGGATGACATCAAGCATAGAACATAGATTTAGGCGAATGACAACAAATGATCGATTTGGAAGAATCTGAAAACTCATAAATACACACAAGACCGTTTGAAGGCCATACTTTGGCTTATGCAAAATCATATAACTCAACCTGGAAGGCAAAGTCTACTCATGGTGCACTATTAGGTACCGACACTTAAAGGAAGCGGAATGAATGTATCCAACTCTGAAAATACCAACATAGGAATAAGTAGTTCTGATGGACCATTCGCTACACTTAATCCCCGCATTCGTAAATTGATTCTCGACAATGAAACAAACCATCATTCACCTCACATAATCGGCTTTTAGATTAGTTGAAGCGGACTAATCTACTTCAATTTCAAGCATAAACAATGACGATCGTTCGAACAAATCTAGCTAACATCCTTAATAAGCGGGAATACAACAAGCATACATAAAAGTCGCGAATGCTAATAGCGATTAATCTTAATCGACGAGTTGTCGAACAAATGTGTCCCAAATCATACACTAATGACAAATTAAACGACATCGAACAGTTGCGGAACTCATGATTCACGGACCACGAAGTGTAAATCGCACAAAAATGAAAGAGTGGGTTTACTTCTCCGGACAGTGAACCGGCGTATCAAGTCGTCGACTCGCCGGGGTTTATTGCGATGCGATTTAGAAAAGTGATGGCTTAGGTATTTATTTATCGTTTGAATGAAAAGAAAAGGGTTCCTTTGAGTTTGAAGGTTGTTTTACTATTACGAGGTTTGTTCTATACTATCGATTCTTTGAAAGGGTTCTCGATCCTCCTTGTGTTTCTAACAAGTATCATCCCCTTCCCGCTCTGGACCGATTGATTTCAATGGAGAGCTCCATTGCTACGGATCGTCACTGTTTTTCCTCTCTAAGGTCCGTACGAACTGTATAGATTAGTTCCTTTATAGTTTCCTTCGGGTTCTAATTTTGGGTAAGCTTTAAAGCGATTTGGGTTCTTGATTTAGTGCGATTTTCGTGTTGATTTAGTAAGGGATTTGTTGCCATTTTGGCGGATTCTTAAGGTATATTACGGTTATGGTAAACTTTTGGTATGAACCGATTTGCTTCTCGATTTGGTAAGGAATCACTCCGATTTAGTGTGATTCGTCCTTGATTTGACGCGATTATGGTAGGATTTGTCTTGGGCAAGACAGGGTGATTTAATAGGTGACTCGCCGGATTCTCAGGCGAGAATCCCGGCTGGGGCGACGGGAGAGGGAGCTGGGGCGGCTCTCCTAAGTTTTCTAGGTTTAGGTCTTTTGAGGTTCCGTCGACAAAGGGGAGAAATGAAGGTGAAGAAGGGCTAATGAAATGCGTGGGTAACAGTGAAGGAAATAAAGAGGCGGATGGGCACTGTGCGGTTTAAATTTGGGCAAAAATAAAAGGTGGGCTGGTTAGGTTTTAATTTAGGTATTAATTTGTGTAGTGTATTATTAATTAGTAGTAAATTAAATAAATTGTGCTCAAACTATTTAGGTGCTTTATTAACCTAATTGTTATAAAAATAAGTGCGGGCGCGTTATCTAATTAATGCTTAATATTTTAGAAAGCGGCGCTATTATTAAATTGTTTATTTATGCATGTGTTAATGTATTATTGTTGCATTTTATTATTTTAAAGTTATTAAAAATATTGTTGAAAATTAGTGTAATTTTATAGTTAATGACTGGACGGGAGGGTCAAAATTGGGTGTCAACAGACATCTTTCATCCAGCTCTTTTATTCTTCAATATCAAGAACAACATCTCTATCGTCCTTGAAATGGAGAACGTCCAATACGCGATGTGGCGGAACTTTTTAAAATTCACGCAAGGTCTCATAGATCCTCCATCACATCGTCAAACCGGAAAAAGACAAGTGTGTCTTCCACCGATGATGAAATAGAGTTTTGGAAAACTCTTGATGCTACGATATTTTAATGGATTTATTACATCATCTCTACGGACCTCTTATAGACAATTATCGAAGCCGACGCTACAACAATGGAAGTTTGGAATAGATTACGTGATATATTTCAAGATAACCAAAACTCTCGTGTCGTAACCCTTGAGCAAGAATTTTCTCACACAACTATGGATGATTTTCCGAATGTCTCTGTCTATTGTCAAAGGCTCACAGAGTTGTTGGATCAACACAAAAATATTGGTGCACCGGTCACGAATGATTCTTCAGATGGTTGCGGGCCTCTCCGAGGCATACAATTGTATCGACACTCTCCTTCGCCAAAGTAATCATCTCCCGTCGTTCTATCAAACATGTTTCACGCTCACCCTCGAAGAAGCAGGGTTAGTTAAAAAGGCCACAATCGAAACACATTTTGTCATGATGGTGGCCACGTCACGCGAGACCGATGGCCATCACTCATTCTCTGAAAATGCTAGCCAAAACCGCAATAATGGATGTGGCAAAAGGGCCAAAATAAAAAAATGGTGGTAAGAATCGCGGCGGAGGCCGCGATGGTGGCAGCAGCGACGACGGCAATGGTGCAAATAGCGGATGAGGTGGCGACCAGCAGGGGGCTTGGGCTGCAGCACCACTAGCAGCAGCCTTGGGGCAGTGGTCGTGGGGCTGGGCCAGTGGGCAGTGGATCATTCATCCTTGACCCACTCCAACTCAATATTGGGCCAGGCCCAATGGTCACCACCGGCGACTCGGCGAACCGGGCACGGCGGTAGCTTGGCACGCAGCTTGGGCCTCGACGCGGCGGCGGTCTTGCTGCGGGAACTGACACGACCCACATGGATATCGAGGCAGCAATGCATATACTTGAGCTAAATCCTCCTGATGTAAATTAGTACATGAACACTGGTTCTACTTCTCACATGACATCCAGACAAGGTAATCTCTCATTTTATTTTAATTTGAGCAAAAATCATGGCATAATTATTGGTAATGGTAATTCAATTTTAATTCGTAGTTATGGTCACACAAATTTATCTCCCCTGAACCCACCTTTAACCTTGGAAAATGTCTTTCATGCTCCTCAATTAATAACAAATTTGGTGTCCGTTCGGAAATTTACAATTAATAATTTTGTTTCTGTTGAATTTGATCTTTTTCAATTTTATGTGAATGATTTCTGGATGGGGATACATCTAATGAGATGTAATAGTCGGGGAAAACTCTATCCATCACCACCACCATCACCACTAAATAAGTCACACCATCAACGTTTGTCGCTTTAGCAAATTTATTATGGCATGCACGTTTGGGTCATCCGGTAGCGTCTGTTTTTTCTTCCCATAAAAATAATAAATTTATTGAGTGTAATAGTGATTGTTGCACTAATGTTTGTCATTCTTGTCCTCTTGAAAAACATGTTACATTATCTATAATTACTCTAACAGTCCCCCATAGTCTTAGCGGAAAGTTCACGTATGCTCAGACTGTCCTTGAAATCATCAAAAAGTATGCGCGGAAGACCTTTCGTGAAAGTATCTATAATTTGATAGCGGAATGATACATGAAGAACATGGACTTGTCCACGGGTAACCTTTTCGCGGACAAACAAGATATCAATTTCAATGTGTTTTGTGTGCTGATGTTGAACATGATTACCGGATAAGTATATTGCACTCACATTATCACAATAGACCACTATTGCCTTTTCAATCAGATAATGCAGCTCCAATAGTAGATTACAGAGCCAAGATGATTCAGCAACCACATTGTTATCCGTCGGTATTCTGCTTCAGCACTTGACCGAGACATTGTGGATTATCGTTTGGATGACCATAAATGAGATTTTCCCCTACGAACACACAATAACCGAAAGTGGAACGACGTGCGTCCGGGCAGCCACTCCAATCTGCATCTGTGTAGGCAAAAAAACTTGATATGGAGCCTTATACAGATGTAGGCAGAAATAGAGATTACCCTTAACGTATCACAAAATCCTTTTGAGAGCCCCCATATGTTCTTCCTTCGGATCATGCATGTATAAACAAACTTGTTGAACCACATAGGAAATATTCGGTCTTGTAAAATTAGATATTGCAAGACCCCTGCAAGGCTATGGTAATGGGTAGGATTGATGTATGGAGTTTCGGCATCGTTACTCAATTTCGCTTTGTGTTAACTAAAGTATGTGCAGGTTTGCAGGAAGACATCCCTGCTTTGTCAATTATTTTTTCGGCATATTTCTTTTGACTGAGAAACAAACCACTTGCATATTGGGTGACGACAATGCCAAAAAAATAATTCAACAGACTCAAGTCCTTCATTGCAAATTCTGCTGCAAGAAGGGACATAATAGATTGACAAAGTAAAGTGGATGATGTTGTGATAATAATATCATCGACAAACATAAGGATATATGTTATGTCCGCGCCTTTCTAATAAATGAACAACGACTGATCAAACTTGGTATGAGAGAACCCTCAACTTGGAAACAAATCTTGCAAACCTGTTATATCATGCCCAATGAGCTTATTTCAAACCATATAAGAATTTTTTAAACACGCAAACATGATCTGGACGGGTATAATCTCGGAAACCCTACGGCTGATGTATGTACACTGTCTTTTGTAAGTTGTCATGTAAGAATGTATTTTAACATCCAACTGATGAATAACCAATGTAACACCCCATTTTAACCGGAGTCGAAACGGGATTACTGCTTATGGTTGATTCCTAAATTGTATTTTAAGGAGTCGCCACCTAATTATTATAGTGAATTAGGACACTTAGTTTATTGCAATAAAAATACTGCAATTGACTTCCATTTAATGGTCTGCGAAATTAGTGAGATTCTGGATCAGGGTTCTTTATTATCCTAAAGGGAAGAGGTTAGGCATCCTTTAAGATCCGCTAACTTGCGGTTGTTCGTTCAAACCTAGGTTAATTATTTATTGCTCTTTTTATTCTACCTATTCTAAGCATTTTACATAATTTACAATTAAAATAAAATACAATGCAAAATAATAAAACTGAAATTAAATGCGGCATAAAATAAACTCCGGAGCATTCTTTTTGAAATGCATCTTCGGATACCTGCATAAACACTTAGTAAAAGTATTAGTAATAGAATACATAAATTTTAAAATAATAGCAAAAATTAACAAACAAAGCAAATAAATCCGTCTTTTATGCAGGAGGCCTTGGAAATCGGGCGGGATTCCTTCATCTACCAATATTGCTAAAAATAATAAAATAACTAAAACCTTGGATCCGCCAAAACAGTAATAGTTTTAAACACGGAGGGCTCAGATATGTAAAAATATAAAGTATGACAGCCTAAACAAGTGCGGCTGCGAGAATTCGCATTGCAAATCGCATGTTGGTTATCCGATGTAAGTGGAAGAAATCATCCTTGCCCAGAAAGCTTCATTTATTTTATTTTCCGTCTTTGCAACTGTGGAGGCCTCAAAAATCGACGGATAACTTTTTCATCGGCCAACAACGGTATTTATTCAAATCAGTCCAATATTCAAATGTCGAAATCTGTTCCATTTTTTAAAGGATCTGTAGCTCGCTGGAGTAACACCATTAATGCCGAAAACTGTTGTAATATTTCGGCCGGTATAATTCAATATCAAATCAACTATCATGCCTGATAACATTACAAAAACAAACTAGCAAACATATTTAAATTGCACATGCAGGACAACAACATTCAAACACAAAAAAATGGTGATGTTACAAATGATAAACCATATAAAACATAGACAACCATATATATATATCCAGCAGATGAAACCCAACCCAGCAGAAACAAGGAAAATGCTACAAATACTCCACTAATAAAAAAAACAAAGCAGCAAAAATAATAATAATATATGACTGCCTACTAGACACATCAAACCACATAGAATTCAAATAAATGAAACTCTTCTTTCAAAGAAGAGAACAAGAACAAACAGAGCCATGATTCTCCTTTTATAAGACCCAAAACAGCAAAAAATAAAAGTATGAAAAATAAGCACATTTTTCAGATAAAAAACCAAGATTCTCTTTTTTAGATACAAAACAGCAAAAACAACATTATGAAAAAATAAGCACATTTTCAGATAAAAACTAATAAAAATACATCACCGCAAGGGAAGGGAAGCAACCAGCATCGCCGGAATTCCACCATGTTTCCCGACTATAACAACAGCACAAAAGGGGGACGGCGACGACGTCACTTCAATGGTGTAACACCAGAGCGACGTCGCCGTGGTGGCCTTGGTGGGGTCTAGATCAACGGGGGGTGTCGGGTTGCTGGTCGACGGGATCGCCGGAGATGGGTGTTCGACGGTGTGGCTTGGGACAATGGGGGTGTCGCCAGAGTTGTGGGTGTGTCACTGGTGGGGGTTCACCGGAGATGAGAGTGAAGTGGGAATCTAAGGCATGAAGATGTTTTGGTTCTTACAATTATGGCTTTGTTAGCAAGATTTGCTGCAAAGAAAAAATGCTAAGAAAGACAATGAAGATGGGTTTTTGAAAGACAAGAGAGAGTGGGATTTAGGGTGTGTTACGGCTGGAGTGGGATTTAGGGTGTATTACGGCTGGAGTGGGTTTTTTGGATGAAGGAAAATGTTTTGTTTTTTTATAGAGTGTTTTTAGGTTTAGGGTTTAGTTTGGTTTTGGAGGGAAAATAAAAAGTAGGGTTTGATTTTTAGGAGAAAATAAGAGGGGGGTGTTTGGATGAAATTAAAAAAATATTGGATTGGACTGATCCGGATTGTGTTTTGGATTGGACTGATTTGACAAAAATGCAAGACTGGTTAACTATTTAAAGAAAAATTATTTAAAAAGATGCAAAATTATTAAAATGCAAATGCCGACGCAATAATACTAAAATGCAATATTTAAGACATGTTTAATGCCTGATTAAAAGTAAAAGTGCGGATACCAATTAATTATTTAAAAGATGCAAATATTATTAAAATAAAACGACGGTGTAACAATAATAAAAACATAATATTAACAAAACATAATGGTTAATTTAACATAAAAAGATAAAAAATGTAAAAAATGCTGATTAAAATGTGATGTGCTAAAATACTTAAAATTGCAACAAATATACAAAAAACGGGTCAAAATTGACTGTCAACAACCAAGATTTGAAAAGATTCAGGTTGAGAATAGTCCTGATAGTTGCTGGATTAACTATCGGACTGAATGTTTCACAACAATCTACCCCAACCTGCTGAGACATGTCATCACCAACAAGACGAGTTTTGTATCTCGTAAAAAAAACCATCAGAATTCTTTTTATGACAAAAACCCTACATAGATCGAATGACGTTCACATTAGACGAAAGTGGTACTAATTCTCATGTCTTATTTGTAATAAGAGCATTAAATTCGTCTTACATGGCAACTTTTCAATTCGGGTCGGACAAGACAACTGGGATTTTTTGGTAGAGGTGATGATTGAACTGAGAATAGTAGGTTAAACAGGCGTTTGGGCTAAAAAATCTCGTGCATGGCACGTGCTTCAATAGTTCGAGATTGTCCCATCATTGGTTGGGTAGTAGGGTTCTCGGGTATGGTATTAGGCCGAGGGGGTGTATTATGGCCCAAGAAAAAATGTGTAGTCGATCCGGTATTGGGTTGGAATCCAGGATTTGTTTGGGATAAGAGTGCGGTTGAGGGAGCAGTGGGCTTCCCCACTTGGCCCTACCCGCCACAAAAACATGACTGGGACGAGACCAGTGGTAACAAGGTTGTGGTCTCCGGTCCAGTTCCTTTTAGTGGTTGGGCCGGAAGATGTTAGGTATTTTGTTGGGTTGGGTCCACTTGTGTTTGGATATTAAGGTGGTGGTGTAAAATGTGATGTATTCCGTTGTCCAAAAAAATATATGAAGGTGATGATTCCACATGAGACTTAGCAAACGGGAATGTAGACTCATCAAAAATTACATGATCAGAGATAATTATTTTTCCATTCGTCAAATCATAACATTTATATCCCCTATAATTTTATGGGTATCCCAAAAACACACAAGGAGTTGAACGAGTCTGCAACTTGTTAATGGTAGTGGATGTAAATAAAGGATAACACAAACACCCTCAAATGTGTAAAAGACGGGGGGCGATGATACATCATTTGTGTAGGAGACACATTGGAGAGCAATTTACTAGAAAGAATATTTAAAATATATGTGGCCATTTGAAGTGCATGGTACCAAAACTTTGGTGATGTGGAAGAATGCACAAGAAAAGAGCGAATTATATTGTTAATCGTTCGAATTTTTCTTTCGGCTTTCCCATTTTATGGTGATGTATGTAGACACGAAAGACGCAAAAACATCATATTTTGGTGACACAAATCATAAAATCGAGCATTTATGAATTCCCCCATTATCACATTAAAAATATTTAATGCATTTTTCAAATTGAGTTTTGATAAAAACACTAAACTGTTTTAAAATGGTGTAGGTTTGTGATTTATGTCCTGAGGGAAAAGTCCACAAAAAATTTAAATAATTATCTAGAATGATCATATAGTATTTATGACCTGCATAACTCAAAACTAGTGATATCCACAAATTGCAATGCTCAAGATCAAATGACATAAAAGTATGAGAAATAGATTATGCAAAAAAAGTTAATATGTTTACCAAACACATAAGTTTGAATAACAGAAGAGTCCAAAAGTTTGTTACAATAAAACAAATTACTATTGCCTCTGAACCAGAATTTTGGGGCTCCAAATTCGTGGAAAATGAGTTGGTGAAGACGAGAGTAGTTCCGACGGTGGCTGCTCCAGAAGATGCTTGTTTTACTTTCCGTGTTTCTTGGAGAATCAATCTCGAACGAGCCTCATAAGAAGGATGCAATGGATTACTTTGCTGAATGAACGTAGACAGTCCAATATATTGTTCATTCAACCCTGCAATCAACTGAAGGACCAACCTTTGATTTGTTACGTGCAAACCAACGTTGAATAGTTAGTCCGCAAGCATCTTCAATTATTGAAAATAAGCGGAGATGTTGAATAAATTATTCAATTTAACATTAGTAAATTGGTGTTCAAAATAAACGGCGCGAGAAAATTTGTTATCCTAAAATATATTTTGTAAACGTTTCCATGCATGTTGAGTCGTAGAATTCGACTCCAATATGGTATGTAAAAGATTATCGGATATAGTGTCATAAATCCATTGAAGGACAATAGCATCCAAACGGGATCATAGTTTTTTGTCTACCAAAATGGCATCCGAGGATGACTCGGAAGGTATGATATGGTTGATCACCTCATATGTGCGGGAATGAATTTTGAACAATTCCTCCCAAGTGGTATATTTCCCTTTCTCCATTTCAATGGTTATGGGGATACAGTTTTTGAAGTTATTAACGACTGTTGACACCCAATTTTGACCCATCTTTTGGTCATTTCTTGCAATTTTAAGTATTTTAGGACATCGCATTTTAATCACAATTTTTTTGCATTTTTTATTATAATAATCATATTTTTTACCTAATATTCTATGTTGTTTTATTTTTGTAAATTGACATCACGTTTTTACTTTTAATTAGACATTAAACATTTTCAAATATTGTGTTATTATTATTGGGTCATCATTTTATTTTAATAATTTTGCATCTCTTTAAACAATTGAATGACATCGCATTATTTATTTTAATTAGGCATTAAACAATTCTTAAATATTATATTTTATTATTATTGCATCAACATTTTCATTTTAATAATTTTGCATCTTTTAAATAATAAACACTTTTTGTAGTTTCATCAAATCAGTCCAGTCTGAGGCCCAATTTGGAAATTTCATCGAAACACCCTCTTTTACTTTCCCAAAAAAAAAAAATACTCCACTTCTCATTCCTCCAAAACCCAAACCCTAACCTAATTCTACCTCTATAAATAAAACATTTCCCCCCCATTCTAAACACCTCCCAGCCGCACACCTTAAATCCCCACACCCATTTACTCATCTTCTCCAATCTCTCCCTTCCCTCATATCCACTTCGCCGCCACTGCCCTCGCCGGAGTCGCGAACTCCACCCACATCAACACTCATCACCGTGACACACACACACACCGAACCCACCATCGACCCCAGACACTACCCCGCCACCATCAACACTCCCGTCGCCGAGCTTCACACCATAACGCCACTGTAGCTCCGGCTACCCGTTATCACTGCATGTTACCCGAAAAACCGTCGCTGCCCTAGTTCCGTCGAACCACCACCTCGACTCTCACCCGTCGAACCCCCCACCAACGTCGACCACTGAACCACCATTCCCCGCTGCCCGTCGCTGCCCACTGTTTGTTTCTATTTTCTTTGTTATCATGTAGATTCGTTTATACTGATTCTTTTGGCTTTTGTTTGACTTTACGTTCGATTTGTGCATACTGTTATTGTGGACTGATTTGGTTATGTTTTTGGATAACTCTCCGGAGTTTTGAAAACTCCGGCGACCTTGGTTTGGCTTCGATTCGGTATTTGTTGCATATCTTGGTTAACTGGACCGTTTTTTAGTTTTTTTTTGGTCTGGTCGGAATTTAAATATTTCGACGACCTTGTTTGCTTACGGTTTTGGAAAAATCTGTTGTTAATAGTGTTTTAGACTAATTTTCTGATTTTTGGAGAATATTCTAAAATTTCCGGCGACCTTCCCGAATTCGATTGTTGTTCTGGGCTATTTTGACCGCCTTGTTCCTTTTGTTTGTTTGGCTATTGTCTCTATTGCTATTGGACTAGTTTGGATTACTTGACTACTGATTTTTGGCTATTGTTGCTACTGATTTTTAAACTCTTTTTGTTGGTTAACTGATAATGATCAAGATACTACACTTGAATGACCGATGAAGAAATCTCCGTCTGATTTCCAAGGCTTTCCCTGTACAAAAACGGGTTTATTTTTGACTTTATTTATTAATTCTTGTCATTGCTTTATAATTATACATTCTATCACTAACACTTTTACTAAGTGTTTATACAGGTACCCGGAGATGCATCTTGTGCAGAATGCCTAGAAAGGGCTAAAAAAGATATCTCGAAGTCTTATTTTATGTCGTTGCATTTAATTTTAGTTTTATTATTCTGTATTGCATTTTTATTTTAATTGTAAATTATAAAAAAATGTTTAGAATAGATATATTAAAAAGCCAATATAATTAACCTTGGTTTGACTAGATAGCCGCAAGTTAGCAGATCTTAAAGGATGTCTAACCTCTTTCCTTTAGGATAATAAAGAATCCTGATCCAGAATCTCATTAATTTCGGAGACCATTAAATGGAGATCAATTGCAGTATTTTTATTGCAATAGTTCAAGTGTCCTAATTCACTTAACTAATTAGGTAGCGACTCCTCAATACAAGCATTTTGCTTCATCAAGGAAACCGCGCCAAAGAGCAACATTGCGGATACCGTTCAGACCCCGAGGTCAAAAAAAAGGCGCGACAACATGACGACTCCGCTGGGGAATATCAAGTTCTTGACCATAACATAACCAGGTTTATTAAATATTTCGCTTTATTTTGCTTTTATTGTAGTTGTTTTATATTGTTTGCTTTAATATTTGTAATTAACTGCTTTAATTGTTATCTTCTTTACTGCTTTCCCTAAATTGGCATTCCGTTCATATTTCCTCTATTTCGAAAAATTTACACTATCACACACTACATGCGAGGTGCACTTTGTGCACTAGTAAATTTCTTTCAAATACCCATATTTAGGAGAGTTGGCGTTTTACGCGGAGAATCCGGTCCAACCGGTGGCCGCGTAGCCTTCTCGCTCGAGTAGTCCGCTCGGGAACCTTGCATCTAGTAAGCCAAATCTTAGAAACTTAGAATAGAGTTATATCACCCTCTTTATTTTAAGTCATGCATGCATACACTTTAGGTGGATCGAACTTTGGTATCGCCTCCACAATTAGGAAATCCACCAAATTGTCGACGAGTTTTACAACCCAACGATCAATCAGCATATATGTGTAGCATGATAATGATAGACGAACTCAAGACTAATCATGACATGCCAAAATTGAAAAATGTACATTCATCATTTCCGATAAAAGCATTAATGTTTAGCAACTTGGATTAATCTATCACAATTTCACATATTTGGTGTTAGGCCCACATCGGCATAAGAGAGGTCTCATGCATATTAGGACACGCACTTGATTTGCATGTTGTTTGCTTATTTTTGATTGGCACTAGCAACTCTGTATATATTATTTAAAGCAATAATTATTCTTTTTCAACTCTGTATATATCATGCCATATATTTTCAACTCTTTACATATCATGCCATAAATTTTCAAACTTTGTATATATCATGTCATATATTTCAACTCTTTACATATCATGCCATAAATTTTCAAACTCTGTATATATCATGCCATATATTTTCAAACTCTTTATATATCATGCCACACATTTTCAAACTCTGCATATATCATGCCATATATTTTCAACTCAGTATATATCATGCCATATTTCTTAAAACTCTGCACATATCATGTCATACTCTTGCAACTCCGGATACGAGCATTTGCATATTTTTGCACTTTTGGTGTCTTATTGCAATCAGTACTTTTACTGCGATTTGAACCTCGTGAAGCACCAACCTCCAGTCCGATCAAATCAATCAGGGGAATCTCTGACTATATCGTCAACCTTTACATTTTATTATTTTGTGACTTTTCTATTCTCACCCATTTCTCATATTTTTGCAGGATGGCCGACCTCGCAAACATGCGAGGTGGTTGTTGAAAAACAAACAAAAAAGAAAAAAGAAAAAAGAAAATGAAAAGAAAATGATCGGGATTTTTATGGATTAAAAGAAGTCAGCCTATACCAGATTCAACGAGATATCACTCTGAATTTTTTTCATACTGTTGCATTTTTATACGTATTTGTAAATTCAATTGATTGCTTAGTCTTAATTACATAATACCTTCATATCATACATCGCATAACATATCTTTCCGAACTACGTGTGTCTGATTCTCACCATACGGTGTGATACGTAGGCAACTCATCTAGGGTTCGACACCACATAAAAAAAATTAATTAATAAAAGGGATGACATATTTGGTTCACCCATGCATTTCATTTATCCTATCACATACATTCATTTTTTTATTACTTTCATTTTATCACATGCATTCATTTTTTCCCGCTACATTCATCATATCATGGACAGTCATCTTACTTGCATTCATTTTATAATAGACAATCATTTGTTTTGCACATCTTTTTACTACTGATATCCTATCATAGTTGAATTCTTTTTCAAGCATACGTTTTATAACATATCTGAATGAACTACGTGCACCTGATTCCTTCGGCGGGATACATATGCAACCCTATTCGAATTCGGTACCATTTATTAAAAAAATACAAAAAAAATATCTTATTCAAAAATACAAAAAATGTTATTCAAAAATACAAAAAAAAAACATTTTTTAAGTATCATTGTTTGACTTAATTGATACCAACACAATTAGGAGTGTGCAAAAAAAAAAGTAATAATCAGTATGGAATGAGTTTGAGGTAAACCATAGATTCTTTTGGTACCTCTCATTCACACCTGTAATGAAACTGCATTGCATGCTTTTAAGATAAGAACGAAATCAACCTCATCGTTTCATGTGCATTGTGTGGTGAGTTTTAGAATAAGTTCAATTGTATTGCATTGTGATCTAGAACTTGACCTGAATGTTTGTTGAAGCGAAATCCTGAGTAACACTCGGTATATAAAATGATCGTAGGCTTTCTTTGATCCGTTTGAGCCTTTTCAGCCTACCAAATATCATTATCTGTAGTACTCCCCCTTTGAGCCTAAAGCCTATTCTTTTGACAATCACATAATAAGCATATACCCTTTCTGAGTGCATACGTACTATCCCTCTCTTGGCCAGACCTCCTTGAGCGCTTTACAAATGTGCAAGTGGCTGACAAAAATTCTAGTTGAAATTTTCAAAGACAAAAGTTGTCAAAGTCCCAAAACGGAAAAGGAAAAGAAAAAAAACAAAGGACGACTTCACAAAAGAAGAAATCAAAATGCCCGACATTATAAAAAAAAAAATGAAATGAGAGAATAACTATGGAAAAGGGGGCTCCAAACGAAAGATTAAAAAATGAGTCATTACAAAAGAACTGGATAAAAAAGAAGCAGATCAGCATTAAAGAGCACAAATATCAAACACGGACGTAATCCAACGCTAGAGGAAGATTAGTCACTTTTTACCCAAATGATATTCATCCCTTCCCCCAAAACCTACATTACAAGCCCATGACAAGCCCTACATGATCTTATACTGAGGGTTCTCACATTAATGGATACTTACATGACGGCCAAGTCTATGGTATCACAATTGCATGCATTGAACATTTTTCTGAGTGTGAGTGTGTTTCTCTAAACGTCCAAAAATTTAAAATAGTGGAATATATGTGAGAATTGGACTCTCTTTCAGTGAGGGTATTTGTGTCACGACCCGACCCGGGTCCGCGACTGGTGCCCTATCTGGGCACCCTTACAGGTATACATCAGAGATAATCAGCGGAACATACATAAACTTAACAGGAAATAAATAACAGGTTAGCCGATAAGACTACCTTCCTGGATACATAAACTACGTAAAACCAAAAGCAGTTACCTCTTTTTTTTTCTTTACACAACCCAATCCACAAGATATGACTACAGACCTCTAAGAATTTGACATAACAACTGTGACGGGACAGGGCCCCGCCATACCCCTGAATGTACAAAAATCTACAACCTCAGGGAACTGTACCAAACGACAAAGCCTCCGGAGAAAGGGAGCTTTCCAAGAACTGAACAGTGATCCTAAGAATGAGGATCAGCAAGCTATGTACCTCAACCTGCGGCATGAACGCAGCCCCCCGAAGGAGGTCAGTACGAAATATGTACCAAGTATGTAAAACTGAAAGTACTGTAATGAAATCATAATAGTCTAAAATAAAGCTGGAGACATGTATGATAACCAAAATAACAGTACACTGTGCCTTGCCGAATTGAAAGTCATGAAAGTCAGTTTTTACCTTTTAAAGACTATTTCAACACATGAACAATGGTCACACCAGGGCTATGGACACAAGCCCTCAAATATCGTCACACAGTCCAGTAAGGGTCTCAAGCTCACAAATATCAAAGTGTGCCCGTGTAATCCCCCATTACTGTCGACAGCCGTAAGTGTAAAATATAACCATGTGATGCGCCCGTGGCATCCTACCTCACTGTCGGCGTACACATATACAATACATATATATATCTCTGCGTGGAATCCCCATCACCGCCGACATCCGTAAGTGTAAAATATAACCATGTGACGCTTGTGGCATCCTACCTCATCGGCGTATATATATATATATATATATATATATATATATATCTCATGCTCGTGGAATCCCCCATCACTGCCGACAGCCGTAAGTGTAAAATATAACCATGTGACGCGCCCGTGGCCTCCTACCTCACTGTCGGCGTACACATATGAAATGTATATATCTATATCTCATGCCGTGGAATCTTTCATCATCTTGATACCGTAAGTGTAAAATATAACCATGTGACGCGCCCGTGGCATCCTACCTCACTGTCGGCGTACACATATGCAATATATATATATGTATATATCTCATGCCCGTGGAATTCCCCATCACTGCCGACAGCCGTAAGTGTAAAATATAACCATGTGACGCGCCCGTGGCATCCTAACTCATACAGACATATATATATATATATATATATATATATATATATATATCTCATGCGATGGAATCCTCATCTCGGGTACATGACTTTACGGAGAGCTAATCCATGGGGTAATAATCGTATATAACATGCCCGTGGAATCCATCATCTCGGGTACATGTCTTCATGGGGAGCTAGTCCATGGACTAATAATCATATATAACATGCCTATGAAATCCCTCATCTCGGGTACATGTCTTCATGGGGAGCTAGTCCATGGAGTAATAATCGTATATAACATGGTCACATGCCCCAGAATCCCTCATCGTATAAGCATGGCCATGGGGTAATAAAACAAATCCGGGAATCTAACCCGCCTCCTGGTCGCATGCCTCGGAATCCACATCGTATAAGCATGTCCAAGGAGTAATAAAAATAATCCGGGAATCTAACCCGCATCCTGGTCGCATGCCCCGGAATCCCACATCGTATAAGCATGTCCAAGGATCAATCCCAATGGAAGCATACCCGTGGAAGCCTCCGTCACTGTCGGTACGTCCAAGTAGATTCACAACAATACAGTCGGCCCTCCAACTGAGAGTCACGGCAGCGTAAACATATAATACTTGCACTCCAGGCTATCACAAACAAGCATAGGCAAATTCATAAAATCTTTAGACTTTCATTATCTTACAAAAATGAATTTCATTTTATAAACTCAAGGCACTTTTCGTTTCACATAAAAATCTGGGAATTTAACCCAAAGTACTACGTACTTTCATTCTTTTCAAAAGACTCATTTTCATATAAAACTCCAAGATACTAACACCCGTAGTATCAAGACATGTCTATTTTTCAAATTAAGTTACTAAACCTTTAGAAATTCATTTCAAGACTTTGAAACCAAGTAACTTTTAAATTTCACAACCTAGGCAACTCATGCCTATCAATCAAAATAGACAACTCTCTTAACCTTTCATAAAGCCATTATAACTAACTTCCCATAAAGACGTTATAACTCTTTATGGTTTAGACAAATTCATTCTTTTTATAACCAAGAGACTTATACTTTCAAATCAAGTTGCATAACTTTCAAAATACTTCAAGTCTCTTATCTTTAGAAATCAATTTTCTTACTTTAGAAATCAAGTCTATTATCTTTAAGAATCAAGTCTCATAACTTGAATAATAAAGTCTCTTAACATTTTTAGAATTCAAGGTTCATAGTCTTAAAACTTCATAACGTAAACTCTTTAAATTAAGTAACATATACCTTTATGCGTTGTGAATAGGTTATACTCATTTATAACGATCTTATTAAAGCAGCCATGATATAGAAAATGTAATACAATTTTGTCTTATCTTAGTTTCTATGCAGATGGAGAATTCTACTCATTTTAATTTAATTGATTGTCGATACATTTTCTTTTATTAACGCTGCAATGACTTGTTCGATACTTAATCTCATTCGTGCAGTAAATTAGCAAAGTCAACTCGACTCTGAATACTTACTAACGACTCTTACCAACATCCCCCATAAGACTTAGTAAGAACTTAGGATAACTTAGACATAACCTTTACATACATTTTAACTTCTAAGAGTAGAAAGAATCGTGAAATAACACTATATGTATATTTCATACATAGAATCATGCCAAAAGAAGGAAGAGGTTCACATACATCGCGACGATTATCGACAAGTAGCAAAATGCTCCAAAGTACTTCAACCTTGTTAGCTATTCCACCCTTCAAGTAGAATACGCTATACGTAGTACTTCAACCTATGATAACTGTAACGCCCCATTTCAACCGGAGTCGGAAACGGGAGTACCGCGCTGATTGATTCCTAAATGTATTTTAAGGAGTCGCCACCTAATTATTATAGTGAATTAGGACACTTAGTTTATTGCAATAAAATACTGCAATTGACTTTCATTTAATGGTCTGCGAAATCTATATGAGATTCTAGGTAAGGGTTCTTTATTATCCTAAAGGGAAGGGATTAGGCATCCTAAAGGATCCGCTAACTTGCGGTTGTCCGTTCAAACTTAGGTTTAAAATTATGCTAAGAAATGCATGCTTTTATAAATGTTAAATAAAAAAACGTTGCAAGTATTTAATAAAAAAAAGATGTATTTTTTACAACATAAAAGAGTTGTAAGACTTGTTTATAAAAAATACATATATGGGTAAAAATATGCATTTATTTTTATTTTAGAAATACTTATATTTTGGCAATTGAAAGTAATGAGAAAATAATATATTTTTTTATAATACCAATAGACGATTTTTGTGAAAGTTTATTTTTAGCAAATTAGGTAAAAGTAAAACCTTATTTTTTATGATTAATCATACAAATAAAAGGTGACCAAATTGTTTTGAAAGCTTAGACATGTATAACGAGCCTAAAATAATCTAGCGTTGGGTTTCCGATTTTAGAACTACCCTCTTTTTAATTGTTAATCTAGGTCTAACTATTCTAAGCATTTCAATAATTATACAGGGTTACATAATAAGATAACAAGACGACAAATAAAGATGACGGAATTTAAAGAATTAAAATGACTAAAGCGAGTGACGATGTCATCCCGCCCTATTTTGTTTTGAGATTTACGAAGTCGGAATGGACATGGATGCGGATCTTAATTTTTTCGTCGTGTCGTGTTGATTCTCATACCGAGAATCTTCACATGCTCCAGATGCATTTCATGAAAAATAAAAGAAGATAAGGAAAATCATTAGTGTATGCCCTAGGCTTTTATCAAATAATAAATAAGTATGGTCATATAATTTAAAACATGTAAGTCATTTCATTTTGGCGCTTTAAACTTTAAAGGACGAGAATGGAGTTCAACATAATATAGCATCTTTGGCACTGCTCGACAGGCGTGAATACCTCTTTGGTTAGCATCTATTTCAAATCTCTTTGTTCGATTTTAGACATACACAAGACTATCATATAGCCTAAGGACATTTCACACTTAGATGTAGACTTAGCGGTAAGAAGAAAAGCTCGATGATATACCATTTAAGAAGATCAAATTGGTCAATGGCAACATGCCAAAGGAAATGAAGAAAGGATCCGTAGACATAGGCATTTAATTGTTTCAAACAAGTATGATTAACAAAGCAATGTCCATTAAATAACACGTTGGTGCCATCCCGCTTTTTGTTTACAAGCAAGTTGTTAATCCACATCAAAAGGCCCATGCATACCATCTTTAATTAAATTATAGCACTTATCACAATCGCTTAACCTATACATGTTACAACAGGTCTAAGTTATACAAATGAGGTTGATTTCATCAAAGGTGGGTAAAAGTTGACACATGATTATATGAACCAGAGAAGCAAGCTTAAGATTTTTGTAAACAAACTCATAAAACTAACTCAAAATCAATATTTAGCTAAAACAAAAGAAAATATTGGAAATAAGTTTATTTCAAAACGCTGAGTATTAAGCAGGTATATTACTATGAACGAACCATTTTCACAACTAAGTCCAACATAGTTCTTCCTAGAACAATAACCTTAGATCAAGATCCATCATTTACCTTAACAAGTGATCATATTCATAATTCTCAAAGATTTAAACTCATTTTATTAAGCTAACTAATCAATTGATATACACATACAAGCAAATCCAAACTTAAACAGACTTCAGTTTCATTAACCAACAACTAAATATTTCATGCTTTCCTTAACAGTCATGATAGTAAATTTATAGTCATATTGCAATTAGAAAAGCTCATATAACATAAGAATGTAATGGAAATTAAGTAATTAAGTTGAACATTTATTAAACTAATAAGAACATAGAAAGGAAATAGGATTAGTATACATTCAAAACCATATTGATAATGCAAGTAAAATAACACATTTATATATACTATTTCTCCTATTTGAACTTAAATGTGCAAGCAAAGAAAGATTTCATAACATTATCTATCAAACCCCCTTTTTACAAGGAGAGGGATGATTTAACTAAGAAGAGTTTATTTTGTGCGTAAAATAATGTCGAGAAGTTTCAGTTAATGTTGTTCTACTATTGCCTTTTACTCGGGTGATCAAGAAAACCAACATTAGTGGTACACAACAAAAGGAAATGGAGAAATAATTGACATAGTACATTTTAACATGATTTGGTTCATATGCAAGGAACTATTCTTATCATACTAGAACTGGGAACTTGAAAGAAACATGCATTTGATTCATCCTTCACCTCTACCAGGACTTTGACTTTTAGATAATAACAAGTTAGATTACAAGTTCTACTTAAACAAATGTCAAGCTAGGTGATTTGGACTGTAGATTAGAAGTTTCAACATAGATGTACAAGTATATGCAAACCATGACACTGTAGCCTAGTTCACAATTTAAGATTTTAAAAAGCCTAGAGTTCATTCCAAAGTTAAACTAATGCAAGCAGACAGGGTTATATATGATACTGGACTGACAATATACATAACCTCAACAAAAGATAAACTTTGACAGTTTCAAATAGACACATAAAAGAAGACGACATTATTTCAAATATGACATGCGGAACACAGATGGATATTAAAATCTTTTATCTTAAACCAGTACACCCTAATCATAGCACCAAGACTTAGATTCATAGATTATGAAGCATATGGCAAGATCATATGACATCAAAATAGACATACAAGAGTCACACATGAAGGCAATGTATATACACACATAACAGAGTTAAACAACCGAGCTACTGACCACTACTCAAACTGCATTGTTCACATAGAAATGACACTCTATATAAATCTAAAACATCAAGTGCTAATGGGTCCAGAGGGAGCAGGGGTCAGCTATAAATACACTTGAATACTTAGAAATCAATTAACACATGAAATCATAATTCCTACAAGCCTATTTTTTATAACCAGTCATGCACATAATGTCCATAGATTCATTATACTAGATTAAGATACAAGAAAGCATTTGGGTTCATCCTCTGTCTATGTTAGGCAATTCTCATACCCATATGCATAACAATTAACTTAATAAATCCCAGCAACATTTAACATTCATTTAGACCTGTTTAAAACTAATAGACCTAAATAATAACTAAATTAAGATAAAACAGTCAACCAACATATAATTAAATCACACAGACCACATTATGCAAATTTAATAGCAAAACTTAAAAGGAAGCGAGTTTACCTTCTCCGTGTAGCGAACCGAGACGTGTTTCGACTCGTCGATTACCCTCGGAGAATGGTTATGTTTTTTTTGTTTTGAGATAAAAAATGAAATTTTAAGGATTTTGTGCCCTTTTAATTCAGACTGAGAATGAGAAAAACCAAAATTTATGTTCTGGTTTTCGAACAACTTAAATAGTAATCCTAGATTTTGTTTTGGGTATTTGAGGCTCAAAATTCGATCTTCTCTTTAAAAAAAGAAAGAGACCCCCTAAACACAAACTCGAGGGCTGTATTTATAGCCACCAATTGAGGGGTTTCAATTTGAAATTTGAATTGAAAAGAAAAGGGGAAAAACTCTGAGATTAGAGCTGTTGGACAAAATGTATGAGTTTATTCTTTGGGTTGAACTTTGAACGAAATCGAATCAGTATTTTATCCACTGAATCGAAGAGAGGAAAGGTCGAAATCGCTGCACCTTCCCGCGCCGATTCGGTGGTTAAACGAATCCTCACGGTTCAGCGATTTCGAGAGGCGGATGCGGTGATGGGTTTGGTCCGACGCGGCGATGTCGGGGTGAAGGGATGGCGGCGCGTCGGCGACGTGGTTATCCGGCGGGTAAAGGGTGGTGTTGGTGTGGTGGCAAAGGGTGAGGGTAAAGGGTGATGGGAGTGAGGGAGGGACGAGAGTTTAATCGGCGGGGATGGGAAATGAAGGTGATGGGTCATTGGGTTTGGGAAATATTTGTTGGGTAATTAAAATAAGAAGGATTGGCTAATTAGTTTTGGTGAGGAATTAAAATGGGCTTAGAGAAATTAAAATGGGAGTATGGGTTGGACGAATTTGGTTTGATGGGAATTGGGAATGAATTAAAAGTGGGCTCAATCGAGGAAAAGAAAATATGTGTTGGTAGATTTGGTTATTTAATTTAGGGAATGAGAATTGGGTAAAAAATAGGTGTTTTAATGTTGGGAGATTAATAGATAATTAGTCAAAATCTCCCAATTAATTAAAATATGCTTCCTTCAACATAATTAATTTAAAAAAATGCACACGCATAAAATACGATAAAAGATTTAATATATGTATTTAATTTTGAATATAATATTCATAAAAAGATTAATTTAGTAATTGAAGAACATATTAAGAGAAAATCGATCATCAATCTTCGACGAGATATTAAAATTGTTTTGCTTATATTTTAATTATAAAAATGTAATACTCGATATCGTGAAATTATGCGATAATTAGTGAAGAATATTAAAACTACTTATTTTTGACGATTTTCAAGAAGCGTAAAATTAATTGGAGATAAAAGGACGATCTAAATGAAATGTTCAATATGGGACAAAATTGGGTGTCAATAATTGTCCTCTTTGTATGGAGATGATGGAAGAATCTTCTGACAAAGACGTTGACTTAAAGCCAATTTTGTCCCGATCTTTTGAATTAAAAATGTTGGGCGATTAAACGAGGTGACACAAAATTCAAAATTTTGTCCCGATGTCGAGTTATGGCACTGGCTACCGTAGTAATCTTTGAAAAATTTAAGCGCGACAGACGTAGATTCAAAATTTGTCCCGGTCGAATTATGATGACACCGGTTTTGTGGACTAGAAAATTAAAACCAAAGCGCAGATTTAAATTTGTCCCGTGTCGAATTATGATACAGGTTACGTGATAATAGAAAAAAAACCAAGGATAACGCGGATCTAAAATTTATTCGATGTAATTATGATGACATGTTGCAAGATCTGGGAGAGCGGATCGGCGTTCGAGGTACAAATTGTTTGTAAGAGGTAGTTCCACGTTGTGCTCTTGTTCTCGTATGCTAAGACTTAAACAAACATAAGGCAAAATGATAACGCATGAATTTATAAGTAATGTAGCGTGCGAGTAGAAAATGCTATCTCACGAAATGCGATGCTGCAAATGCCGTGATTTCGCCGCACGCACGTTTGCGATTGTGAATGCGGATATGTTGTCCTTGCTCCAAGACTAAAGCTCAAGGAAAAGTTAGTGCATAACGCTAAGACGAGTAATAAAACATGAACAAGAATGCAATTTTTGTAGAAAGGATATGCTCGTGGCGTCGTTTTTGGACGTGGCGTCGTTTCGGACTGAGTCGCGTCGTTTTGGGCGTGGCGTCGTTTTGGACTTAGCGTCGTTTTTGGCGTGGCGTCGGGACGTGGCGTCGCTTTCGGACATGGCGTCGTTTTCGACGTGGCGTCGTTTTCGGGACGTGAGTCGTTTAGTCATTTTCGTACTTGGCGTCGTTTTGACTTGGCGTCGTTTGGACGTGGCATCGGTCGTTTTCCGGAGTCGTTTTTGGGCGTGGTGTCGTTTTGGACTTGGCGTCGTTTTGGACTTGGCGTCTTTCAGTCGCGGCGTCGTTTTGAGGCGTCGCTTTGGACTTGGCGCCGCTTTCGGGCGTGGAGTCGAGTCGTTTCGGACCGTGTCGGGCGTTGTTTCGACGGACTGAGTCATTTTCGACTGAGTCGTCGGCGTCGTTTCTGACTTGGCGTCGTTTCGGACACGATGTTGATGAAGGCGTCATTGTGTTGATGCTACTATTCTGTAAATTAATGTTCCCGCATGCTAAAACTTTATGAAAATGTGCATATCGTTAAACCAAAATAATGAATATATGAAAATAAAATTTTGTGAGTAGAGATGGCGTGAATTGAGGAACCCGTAGCTAAAACTTAAGAAGAGTTAGTGCGTAATTGTTAAAACGATAAAATATGATAAAACATGAATATAAGAAATGTGATTACGTAGTAGGAATATCGCTTGCGTAGACATTATGTGGCTAATGAGATAATGTCGGCATCGTTTATGGCGTATTGTGAGGAAGATGACACCTGCTCGCGATATAGATGAATAACGGTGCTCAGCGTTTGACTTAAATAACCCGATGCTCGACATCTGACGCCGATGCTCGCGTTAAATAACGCCGGTGCTCGGCGTGATTTAGATCGTGATTTAGATGATATCGGTGCATCGAGCATTGGCCGTGCTCGACGTTGACTTAAATAACGCCGCTCGGCGTGATTTACATGCTCGAGCATTGATGCGGACTTAAATACTTGCATGATTTAGATGTCGGTGCTCGCATCGACGCGCATTGATGGTGCTCGCGTAATAAGATGATGCGTGTGGACGAGATATAGGGCGTCGCCAAACGAAATGTAGATAAGGCCTAATAAGATGGTGTCGTTGGTGGACGCGATATATGGGTCGTTGTAAGGCGAAATATAGATAAGTCGTTGTATGGCGTAATAAGATGGCGTCGTTGATAGACGAATTGAGCTAACGTCGTTGTGCGGCCATAATAAGAAGGCGTCTTTGATAGATCGGAATAAGAGGGCGTCATTAGGTGGACGATAAGATGAACGTCGAATAGGCGTAATAAGAGAAACGCATAAGATGAACATCGTTGAATAGATGTAATAGAGGGCGTCATTGATAAGGACGTCGTTGTGTGGGCGTAATAAGAAATAACGCCGTTGGATAGGCGTAATAGGACGTCGTTGTGTGGGCGTAATAAGAAATAACGTCGTTGGATAGACATAATAGGCTTGATAGCGAAATAGGAGGGCGTCGTGTGGGCGTAATAAGATGCGGGCGTCGTTATGCGGGCGTATTCTTGTTCCCGTAGAATAAATGCTCTGCAAGCTGCTTGAGAAAAATTAGTGTATACTGTTCAAACGAAATGATAAATACATATGAAGTGCAATTCTATGGGTGGGATGTCCCCGATATGCGGATGAATATTGAGATGTTGTCCTGCAGAATGTCGGTGCCTTTGTTGTGGGCGATCGTGGGTTGCAAATTCTTTATGCTTCGCGAATTCGCATTGATTGTCGACGCACTTTCGCCGATTTTTACGCTGTTGCACTTCAACTCGCGCAAAGAAAATTTGTGAGTTTGGGGTCGATTCGCATTTGACTTCGCCATGCTTGCTTGGACTACGCAACCCCTGCAGTTTCCTACCTTGTCCCGATTTGAATACGCAGCGTTTGGTCTAAAGTGGTCTCTTGTATGTTATATGTATTCTCGTTAAGCAAAGAAAGTTTCTAATGGTGTGCGATTTAAATTTACGTATCCCCACGAGGGAATCGGTCATGGCGTAGTTCATTACAAGCGAATTGGGTAAAATTCTAAAGGTGGGCCGAGGCCGATATGGCCGCCACGATCCGCCAGGAATCGTCGAACGTAGTTCCATTGGCGAGTGTTGATCATTGGTGTTTCTCCTTTCTAATGCCTGCGTCCTCTACGAATGGGAGCGAGTCTTTGTCTGGATTAGTCATTTATGATTGTCAACGAATCAACCTTTGGGGATAAGCTAGGCAAAAATAATCCTTTAACAAATGAAACCAAGTTAGTATAATATGCAAAAAGTTGCGCAATATATACTAATAAGCAAATTGCAAATCAAGTGCGTGTTCTAACATGTTTGGGACCTCTTTATGCAGGTAAGCCTAAACGTCACTTATGCGAGATTATGACGGATTTGTCCAAGTCGTCCAAAATGCTTTTTGTTGAAATGGCGACCAAATGACGGCACTTTTCCCAATTTCGGCACGTCATGATTAGGTTTGGATTTGTCTATCATTACCACGCTACACACAATATCTTTGGTTGGTCGTTGGGTTGAGAAACCCGTTGACAAGTTTGGTGTCTTCCTAAGCGTGGCGTCGATAGACCGACCACCTAAGGTAAATGCGTGACGCCTTAAAATAAAGGGTGGTATAGCTCTATCCCGAGTTTCTAAGATTTGGCTTTACTAGGAGTTCGTGGACAACTCGAGTGAAGGCTACGCTGATCGACGAATCGATCTAACTCGCGCCAACTCTCTTAAAATTTGGACATTTGAAGAAATTTGCTGAGTGTGTGATAGTGTTAATTTTTGATGGAGGAAATATGAGCGGAATGTCAATTTAGGAAAAGCATTAACATATAGCAATTTAAGAATATTCATATGTAAGAAGAACAGTTTAGACAAAGTAAAAATAAAAGCAAATAAGTCTAAAACACAAAAGAAGCAATTTAAGTAAATAAAGAAAAATAAAGCACAAAAATTAATCTAAGTCTTATGGTTAAGAACCTAGTCTTCCCATTTCAAGATTGATTCTAAATGTATTTTAAGTCGCCACCTAATTATTATAGTGAATTAGGACACTTAGTTTATTGCAATAAAATCATTGACTTTCATTTAATGAAATCTATATGAGATTCTAGGTAAGGGTTCTTTATTATCCTAAAGGAAGGGATTAGGCATCTAAAGGATCCGCTAACTATTGTCCGTTCAAACTTAGGTTTAAAATTATGCTAAGAAATGCATGCTTTTATAAATGTTAAATAAAAAAATGTTGCAAGTATTTAATAAAAAAAAGATGTATTTTTTACAACATAAAAGAGTTGTAAGACTTGTTTATAAAAAATACATATATGGGTAAAAATATGCATTTATTTTTATTTTAGAAATACTTATATTTTGGCAATTGAAAGTAATGAGAAAATAATATTTTTTTTTATAATACCAATAGACGATTTTTGTGAAAGTTTATTTTTAGCAAATTAGGTAAAAGTAAAACCTTATTTTTTATGATTAATCATACAAATAAAAGGTGACCAAATTGTTTTGAAAGCTTAGACATGTATAACGAGCCTAAAATAATCTAGCGTTGGGTTTCCGATTTTAGAACTACCCTCTTTTTAATTGTTAATCTAGGTCTAACTATTCTAAGCATTTCAATAATTATCTGAGGTTACATAATAAGATAACAAGACGACAAATAAAGATGGAATTTAAAGAATTAAAATGACTAAAGCGGTGACGATGTCATCC
Source organism: Przewalskia tangutica (assembly GCA_029844215.1). Lineage (NCBI taxonomy): Eukaryota > Viridiplantae > Streptophyta > Magnoliopsida > Solanales > Solanaceae > Przewalskia > Przewalskia tangutica. Next base: position 111,707,091 of record CM056730.1, read on the forward strand.
ACTATTTTGTTTGAGATTTAAGTCGGGAATGCAAGGGACATGGATGCGGATCTTCATTTTTCGTGTCGTGTTGAGTCTCAAGACTCTTCCATTTCATGAAAAATAAAAGAAGATAAGGAAAAGCATTAGTGTATGCGCTTTTATCAAATAATAAATAAGTATGGTCATAAAATTTAAAACATGTAAGTCATTTCATTTTGGCGTTAAACTTTAAAGGGCGAATGGAGTTCAACATAATATAGAATACCTCTTTGGTTAGCATCTATTTCAAATCTCTTTGTTCGATTTTAGACATACACAAGACTATCATATAGCCTAAGGACATTTCACACTTAGATGTAGACTTAGCGGTAAGAAGAAAAGCTATGATATACCATTTAAGAAGATCAAATTGGTCAATGGCAACATGCCAAAGGAAATGAAGAAAGGATCCGTAGACATAGGCGTTTAATTGTTTCAAACAAGTATGATTAACAAAATGTCCATTAAATAACACAAGTGCCATTTTGTTTGAGAAAGCAAGTTGTTAATCCACATCAAAAGGCCCATGCATACCATCTTTAATTAAATTATAGCACTTATCACAAGTCTAAGTTATACAAAAGAGGTTGAGTTCATCAAAGGTACAACTTGACACATGATTATATGAACGAAGCAAGCTTAAGATTTTGTAAACAAACTCATAAAACTAACTCAAAATCAATATTTAGCTAAAACAAAAGAAAATATTGGAAATAAGTTTATTTCAGTATTAGCGGTATATTACTATGAACGAACCATTTTCACAACTAAGTCCAACATAGTTCTTCCTAGAACAATAACCTTAGATCAAGATCCATCATTTACCTTAACAAGTGATCATATTCATAATTCTCAAAGATTTAAACTCATTTTATTAAGCTAACTAATCAATTGATATACACATACAAGCAAATCCAAACTTAAACACACTTCAGTTTCATTAACCAACAACTAAATATTTCATGCTTTCCTTAACAGTCATGATAGTAAATTTATAGTCATATTGCAATTAGAAAAGCTCATATAACATAAGAATGTAATGGAAATTAAGTAATTAAGTTGAACATTTATTAAACTAATAAGAACATAGAAAGGAAATAGGATTAGTATACATTCAAAACCATATTGATAATGCAAGTAAAATAACACATTTATATATACTATTTCTCCTATTTCGAACTTAAATGTGCAAGCAAAGAAAGATTTCATAACATTATCTATCAAACCCCGGATGATTTAACTAAGAAGTTTATTTTGTGCGAAATAATGTCGAAGTTTAGTTAATGTTGTTCTACTATTGCCTTTTACTCAAGAAAACCAACATTAGTCAAAAGAAATGGAGAAATAATTGACATAGTACATTTTAACATGATTTGGTTCATATGAACTATTCTTATCATACTAGAGAACTTGAAAGAAACATCATTTGATTCATCCTTCACCTCTACCAGGACTTTGACTTTAGATAATAACAAGTTAGATTACAAGTTCTACTTAAACAAATGTCAAGCTAGGTGATTTGAATGTAGATTAGAAGTTTCAACATAGATGTACAAGTATATGCAAACCATGACACTATAGATTTAAGATTTTAAAAAGCCTAGTTCATTCCAAAGTTAAACTAATGCAAGTTATATATGATCAATATACATAACCTCAACAAAAGATAAACTTTGTGATTTCAAATAGACACGTAAAAGAAGACGACATTATTTCAAATATGACAATGGATATTAAAATCTTTTATCTTAAACAATCATAGCACCAAGACTTAGATTCATAGATTATGAAGCATATGGCAAGATCATATGACATCAAAATAGACATACAAGAGTCACACATGAAGGCAATGTATATATGAGTTAAACAACTACTCGCATTGTTCACATAGAAATGACACTCTATATAAATCTAAAACATCAAGTGCTAATGGGTCGGAGGAGCGGTCTATAAATACACTTGAATACTTAGAAATCAATTAACACATGAAATCATAATTCCTTTTTTATAACTATCATGCATAATGTCCATAGATTCATTATACTAGATTAAGATACAAGCATTTGGGTTCATCCTCTGTCTATGTTAGGCAATTCTCATACCCATATGCATAACAATTAACTTAATAAATCACATTTAACATTCATTTAGACTTTAAAACTAATAGACCTAAATAATAACTAAATTAAGATAAAACAATAACCAACATATAATTAAATCACACGGACCATTATGCAAATTTAATAGCAAAACTTAAAAGGCGAGTTTAGGCGTGTTTCGACTCGCCGATTACCCTGAGAATGGTTATGTTTTTTTGTTTTGAGATAAAAATGAAATTTTAAGGATTTTGTGCCCTTTTAATTGGTGAGAATGAGAAAAACCAAAATTTATGTTCTGGTTTTCGAACAACTTAAATAGTAATCCTAGATTTTGTTTTGGGTATTTGAGGCTCAAAATTCGATCTTCTCTTTAAAAAAAGAAAGAGACCCCCTAAACACAAATTTGCTCGAAATTTGTATTTATATGAGGGTTTCAATTTGAAATTCGAATTGAAAAGAAAAGGGAAAACTCGAGATTAGAGTCATTGGACAAAATGTATGGGTTTATTCTTTGGGTTGAACTTTATCGATATTTTATCCATCAATCGAAGAGAGGAAAGGTAATCGCGATTCAAGGTTAAAACGAATCCTCGTAGTTGGTTATCGTGGTGTTGGTGTGATTGGTGGGCAAAGGGTGAGGGTAAAGGGTGATGGGAGTGAGGAGGGTTTGTCGGGCGAATCGGGCGGGGAAATGAAGGTGATGTCATTGGGTTTGGGAAATATTTTGGGTAATTAAAATAAGAAGGATTAGGCTAATTAGTTTTGGGTGAGGAATTAAAATGGGCTTAGAGAAATTAAAATGGGAGTATGGGTTGTTTGATGGGAATGGAATGAATTAAAAAGTGGGCTCAATCGAGAAAAGAAAATATGTGTTGTGGGTAGATTTGGTTATTTAATTTAGGGAATGAGAATTGGGTAAAAAATAGGTGTTTTAATGTTGGGAGATTAATAGATAATTAGTCAAAATCTCCCAATTAATTAAAATATGCTTCCTTCAACATAATTAATTTAAAAAAATGCACACGCATAAAATACGATAAAATATTTAATATATGTATTTAATTTTGAATATAATATTCATAAAAGAAGATTAATTTAGTAATTGAAGAACATATTAAGAGAAAATCGATCATCAATACTGACGACGAGATATTAAAATTGTTTTGCTTATATTTTAATTATAAAAAATGTAATACTCGATATCGTAAAATTATGCGATAATTAGTGAAGAATATTAAAACTACTTATTTTTTGACGATTTTCAAGACTGAGAAGCATAGTAAAATTAATTGGAGATAAAAGGACGATCTAAATGAAATGTTCAGTAAATATGGGACAAAATTGGGTGTCAACAATAACCATAACATGTCTATCAACTCCTAGCTTATCAACGTGGAATAATACTAAGTGCTAGGTCTCTTATTCTACAGAAATTTGGGCAGCACTTCCTTTGTTTCTACGTACTTTTCCACCTTTTTCAAGGCCCGAAAATCAATAACCAAACGCTACATTTAAGACCCAACAATTCAGCAATACAAAGGGGATTACACGCCCAATACGACATGTAAAATTCTTCCCCACAATCAATATAAAACTGTCAATTCCTTAAGGCACATTCTCGGCAATAACACTATCCATAACAATATCAATTCTCTTTCAATTTTTTTTTTCAATCCAGGTTGTTATTCCAACATGTTATATACATAATAACAATTACAACAACTATAAATCCTTTCTTCCTTAACATGCGACGATTGTAACTATCGACCAAATTGATTTCAACATAAATGACTAATTTGTCCATTTTCGATTTTAACATGTCGACATGATCCAAATCTTTTCAAACTTCATTCTATAAACCACATGCTCATTTATTAACTACTATAACATGTAATCTTCAATTACATTAAGAAGATGAAGATTTTACCTCAATAAGCCCTAATAATGTCCAAGCGTAAAAGTCGATCCTTAGCAACTTTTAGCTCCTCTTCTTATGTTCCAATCCGCTCCAAGCACTCCTTAGAAGCTCATGAAGAACTCCTCTTCAAGTTCCATCTTCAAAGTTGAAGAACACCTTAGGTTTCCATCTTGCGACTAACGTGAAAACGTCGTTTTTTCGGGAACTTTCTATTGAGATAACCTTACAATACCTCTAGGAACCTTGAGTTAAAGTTTTGTGAATTATGATCCACAATTGCGAAAAATTTCTCTCTCAAAACCCCTTTGGCCGAGAGCTCTTATGAACAAGAAAATGTTCTTGAATTTTTTCTAAGTATGGAAATAGTCTTGCACTAGTAATAGATATATACTACAACCAAGGGCTAGGATTAATCCAAATGTCTGGGTGAGATGTGGTCAACAAGTCAAGCCAAGTGGCTTCTTGTATTGTTCTTAATTTCTGCCCCACATGGGCCCATGGAGGGTGACACGTGTCGCCCTCCGGTTGGTCTAAAATATTTCATCTCCCGAAATTCCGATAAATTCTATAAGTCTCAAATATCAAATTCGGGAACTAAATTCTCATTAACGAACATTTTTCCTTACCGAGGCTCGAAATCATTTTTCCGTAGGAAAAGAAATCCTTCTTTCGTATCAAACTTAAAGTCGTATCTTCTCACGTACATTCTCTTAAACACATGTCCTGGAATTACGTGGTGTAACAATTTGAAACATAAGGAAACGTATAGTTCGAAACATTGGATACAAGTAAGTGTGTTGATATTTAGGTATGTCTGAGGTACCATCTGAAGCTATAGGAATTACACCGGAGTCAGTCTCGGTTAGACTGAAAGCAATAAACGAGAATCTTTATGCACAATACTAATTGTTGGTATCAACTGAAGTCATAACGCGATGCTGTTTTTCGACTTTTTCAGAAAAAAATAATAATATATATATATATATATATATTGAAAATCCTTCTTTTACATCACGAACTACGTCTTGGCCTGATTCCCTCAGGGGATACGTAGGCAACCACATTGGCTTCGGTCCCACATCATCTGAAAACTATAAAAATTCATATTTTGCATCACGAACTACGACTTGACTTGATTCTCTCAGCGGGTTATGTAGACGACCACATTAGCTTCGGTCCCACATCATTGAAAAACCTTAAAATATCTCTTTTGCATTCGAATTACGTCTTGACCTGATTATCTCAACGGGATACGTAGGTGGCCACATCGGCTTCGATTCCATCATTTGAAAAACCATAAAAATTCTCATTTGCATCACGAACTACGTCTTGACCTGATTCCTTCGGCGGTATATGTAGGCAGCCACATCAGCTTCGGTCACATTATTATAAATCTCTCTCTTATTTTTTGTACATACCAAAATAAGCTCAGATCACCTTCACAGAGCAGGCAAGTTACCTACACATGACTCTATTTTGTCTAGTGGGGAGTCTAGCATCCTCATATCCCAAAAACGGGGATATATTTTGAGGATCACATTTATGTTTGACATCTGTACAAAAGTGTCATCTGGACCTACGTGATCCCATCCGCATTATGTTCGTACAAGGACGGTGTTACGACTCACAGGGTCATATTTTCATCCTTGTCGATTCATTTTTTTTACATTAACTATATCCATGCATTAACTCTTCGTCCAGATTGGGTTTGCAAAAACTTCAACATCATTTCAACCCAGGCGGGTCACAAGCGCACAACGTCTGCGCAACGACGTCATTTCAATCCAGACGGGTCACAAAATAGGTACGTCTATAAAACTGCTTCATCTGTGTTTCATCTGTGCAACGACGAATATCTGCATCGCGTCTATGCAACAACACTATTTCATTAAAGCCTATGCAACGACTTCATCTATGTTTCGTCTATGCAACGACGAACCTGCATCGCGTCTATGCAATTATGTCATTTATTTAAGCCTATGCAACGGCTTCATCTATGTTTCGTCTATGCAACGACGAGCATTTGCATCGCGTCTATGCAACGACGTCATTTCATTCAAGCCTACACAACGGCTTCATCCATATTTCGTCTATGCAACAACGAGCATTTGCATCGCGTCTATGCAACGACGTTTTTTAATTTAAGCCTTATGCAATGACTTCATCTATGTTTAGTCTATACAACGACGAGCATCTGCATCGCGTCTATGCAACGACGTCATTTTATTCAAGCATATGCAACAGCTTCATCCATGTTTCGTCTATGCAACAATGAGCATCTGTATCGCGTCTATGCAACGACGCCTTTTCATTTAAGCTTATGCAACAACTTCATCTATGTTCGTCTATGCAACGACGAACATCTGCATCGCGTCTATGCAACGACGTCATTTCATTTCAAGTCTATGCAACAGCTTCATCTATGTTTCGTCTATGCAACGACGAACATTGCATCGCGTCTATGCAATGACGTCATTTCATTTAAGTCTATGCAACGACTTCATCTACGTTTCATATATGCAACGACGAACATCTGCATCACGTCTATGCAACGACGCCTTTTTATTTAAGCTTATGCAACGGCTGCACCCATGTTTCGTCTATGCAACGACGAACATCTGCATCGCGTCTATGCAACGATGCTTTTTCATTAAGCCTATGCAACAGCTTCATCTATGTTTAGTCTATGCAACGACGAACATCTGAATCACATTTATCCAACGACGTCATTTTCATTAAGCCTATGCAATGACTTTATCTATGTTTCGTCTATACAACGACGAACATCTGCATCGCGTCTATACAACGACGTCATTTCATTTAAGCCTATGCAATGACTTTATCTATGTTTCGTCATGCAACGACGAATATCAGCATCGCGTCTATGCAACGACGCAATTTTCATTAAGCCTATGCAACAACTTCATCTTGTTTCGTTTATGTAACGACGAACATCTGCATCGCGTCTATGCAATGACACCATCAACATCTACAATATCCTTTTGCATTTGGACTTAGGGAACAAGCACCCTAGAGATATTTTAGGGAACAAATACCATGTGTTCTGTCAGCACGAGGAATAAACACTTTTTACATCTTGACCTCGGGACAAACACCCTAGAGGCATTTCAGGGAACAAACACCATGTCTTTTCCAGCATCCTATCGCAACTGTCACCCAATGTCATCAAGATTCGATACTGGGACAAATTTTTGAATCGGCATCTGTCCGTCTTTAATTTTCTAGCATCGCAGTAACCAGTGTCCTCATAATTTGACACTGTGATAAAATTTTAAATCTGCATCAGTTTTGCCTTTTATTTTGGCATAACAACGACCCAGCGTCATCATAATTCGACACTGGGACAATTTTGAATCTGCATCAGCTTTGCCCACATTTCCTGATCTTTATTATAATTCTGACGATGAAGACAAAATTGGCAACAAGTCAACGTCTTTGTCCGAAAACTCTTTCATCGTCTTCAGTCAAAGAATGACAAGTTGTTGACACCCAATTTTGACTCATTTTTTGTCATTGTTACAATTTTAAGTATTTTAGGAAACCGCATTTTAATCACAATTTTCTGCATTTTTATTATAATAATCATATATTTTACCTAATATTCTATATTGTTTTATTTTTGTAAATCGGCATCACGTTTTTACTTTTAATTAGACATTAAACATTTTCAAATATTGTGTTATTATTATTGGGCCATCATTTTATTTTAATAATTTTGCATCTCTTTAAACAATTAAATGACATCGCATTCTTTATTTTAATTAGGCATTAAACAATTCTTAAATATTATATTTTATTATTATTGCATCGACATTTTCATTTTAATAATTTTGCATCTTTTAAATAATTTGTCTTTTAATTAATAAACACTTTTTGTAGTTTCATCAAATCAGTCCAGCTGATGCCCAATTTGGATCAGTCCAATTCAACATTTTTTTTAATTTCATCCAAACACCCTCTTTTACTTTCCAAAAAAAAAAAAACAATACTCCACTTCTCATTCCCCCAAAACCCAAACCCTAACCTAATTCTACCCCTATAAATAAAATATTTTTCCCCATTCTAAACACCTCCGAGCCGCGCACCTTAAATCCCCACACCCATTTACTCATATTCTCCAATCTCTCCCTTCCCTCATATCCACCTCGTCGCCACTGCCCTCGCCGGAGTCGAGAACTTCACCCACATCAACACTCATCACCGTGACACACACACACACACACACACACTGCACCATCGAACCCATCGACCATCGCCACCCCGCCACCATCAACACTCCCGTCGCTGAGCTTCAAACAATAAAGCCACTGTAGATCCGGCTACCCAGTATCATTTCAACACTGTCGGCCCACGCCACTGTTCCGTCGAACCTACCTCGACTCACCGTCGAACCCCGCCAACGTCAACCAACGTTCCGAACCATCGTTCCGCTGCCCACTGTTTGTTTCTATTTTCTTTGTTATCTTGTAGATTCGTTTGGACTGATTCTTTTGGCTTTTGTTTGGTTTACGTTCGATCTGTGCATACTGTTGTTGTGGACTGATTTGGTTATGTTTGGATAACTCGCCGGAGTTTTGAAAACTCTGGCGACCTTGGTTTGGCTTCGATTCGGTATCTGTTGCATATCTTGGTTAACTAGACCATTTTATTAGTTATTTTTGGGTCTGGTCGGAATTTAAATATTCCGGCGACCTTGTTTGCTTACTGTTTTGGGGAAATCTGTTGTTAATGGTGTTTTAGACTGTTTTTCTGATTTTTGGGGGATATTCTGAAATTTCCGGCGACCTTCCCGAATTCGATTGTTGTTCTGGGCTATTTTGACCTCCTTGTTCCTTTTGTTTGTTTGGCCACTGTCTCTATTGCTATTAGACTAGTTTGGATTACTTGACTACTGATTTTTGGCTATTGTTGCTACTGATTTTTAAACTCTTTTTGCTGGTTAACTGATAATGATCAAGATACTACACTTGAATGACCGACGAAGGAATCTCCGTCTGATTTTCAAGGCTTCCCCTGTACAAAAGACGGATTTATTTTTGACTTTATTTATTAATTCTTTTCATTGCTTTTATAATTATTCATTCTATTACTAACACTTTTACTAAGTGTTTATACAGGTATCCGGAGATGCATCTTGTGTAGAATGCCTAGAAATGGCTAAAAAGATGTCCCGGAGTCTTATTTTATGTCGTTGCATTTAATTTTAGTTTTATTATTCTGTATTGCATTTTATTTTAATTGTAAATTATAAAAAAAATGCTTAGAATAGATATATTAAAAAGCCAATATAATTAACATTGGTTTGACCGGATAGCCGCAAGTTAGCGGATCTTAAAGAATGACTAACCCCTTTCCTTTAGGATAATAAAGAACCCTGATCCAGAATCTCATTAATTTCGCAGACCATTAAATGGAGATCAATTGTAGTATTTATTGCAATAGTTCAAGTGTCCTAATTCAGTTAACTGATTAGGTGACGACTCTTCAATACAAGCATTTTGCTCCATCCAGAGAACCGCGCCAAAGAACAACGTTGCGGATACCGTTCAGACCCCGAGGTCAAAAAATGGGCACGACAACGACAAGAGCGGGATGAAATATTTATTTTTCGACCATAGATCCATAAGAAATCAAAACTAGAGAAGAAAAGAAGTAGTGTCTGATGTTTTGGATATGGAGAACCCTTAGGGTTTCAGATAGGAGTAAGTTGAGGAGGGGGATGATTTAGATGTCGACTAGAGTTTTGATAGGTGTAAGAAGTGGTTTAGGGTTTCTTTTGAGAGTTAACCGAAAATTTTAAGAGAAAGAGAATGGAGAAATCGGGTAGGAGGAGGGAAGTTGTTGAGTCTATTTTATATACACTTTTGAGTCCATTTTAGTTAACATTTTCCTCTTTTCTTTTGCGTTTAGTATGGTGTTAGGGTTGTTTTTCTTTCTTTTGAGTCACAGCGGTCCTAAAGGAGAAAATACCAAATTTAGGATGAAATGAGCTGAATTGAGGATGAAATTGCACAAGAAAAGTCCAAGCAATCAAACCAAAAGAGCCTCGGGAAGAATGGAAGAAATCTGGCAAAATCTGGACGAAACAGTGTCGAGAGCCGCAGCGCAAGGCAAGAAGAGCAGCGACGCTTGTTGAGCCGCGACTGAAGGAATTAGGGCCGAGGCGCGAAATTTCCAGAGAGTTCGAAATTATTTTACCGTCGAAGGCGTCGCGGCGCAGGAATTCCAGTGAGCCCGTCGAGTTTATGTTGATTTTTCATAAGGGTAAAAGGGTCTGAAATGAGGTTTTGCTCAGATATAAAACTCTGGAACCCTCTCATATTTCATATCATACTTTTGAGGAGGCTAGAAGGAGGCAAAGTTACATAAGTGGAGACTTTTGTTCAAGTTCTTTTTCTTCCCTTTATTTTATTGCAGTTTATGTTGGATATTTGTAAATTAGTTCTGAGCATGACAATGTTTAGGAGCTAATTTCTTTATTAGGATTTTCCGTTGAATCGCTTGAAACTCTTTCATAAGTTAATGCATAGTTATTGATTTCTTCTTCAGCTATATTAAGATCTATTTAATTTATATTGATTGTGTGATAATTAACTGATCATTAATTGTCAGAACGTATATGATTTCGAATCGAGATCTGAAAGGGGATATTTGAATATGCTATAGTTATCTAGACATAAGTTAAAATCGCGGACGAAAGTACTCCGATACTTGTGTAGTGTTTAAGGTTATTGTTCTTAATCCTCCTGTGTGGTAAAATCTATCATAGAAATATAGAAGATATCTGCATAAAGTTGAGTATTTATATGTCCTAAACCGGAATATAGAACATGTTCGTTAACCTGCTATCTTTATAAGAAGAAGAGTCATTAGCTTTGCATTAACAAGTGAAAGAGTAGATAGTTGAGGAGATTAGAAACTCTAATTCCCTTCATAACTGTTTTAAACCCTAAGTGTCATCACCTTAGTTTATTTTCTGCACTTTACTTTAATTATAGTTCTTAGTAACAAAACCCAAACAAAATTACGGTTACCAAATAGAAATCAAAGATTAGCTAGTCGGTACTTGATAACAAGTTTCTGTGGACGATAACTCGATCTTACAGACTTTATTACTTTAGCGATACGTACACTTGCGTTAGCGCACAGAAATATCGCAACAAAAGTATTAGGACAAAATATATTTGACTCTTGATACCATGTAGGAAATTGATTCCTTTATTAATATTATTCCTATAGTACAATATATATATATATATATATATATATATATATATATAAAATCATAATATGCTTGTCTTATGGAAAACTAATCTACTTTACCTAAAATCTAAGATGCTAATTATAACCATCCTAATTAATGAAATATTACAATATCAATTATGAATAATGAAGATTTGAGGTAATTATGAGTTAGTTCTATAATTACTCTAACAATTATAGGGTATTTTCTGTAAACCAAGGGGTACCAAGTGTGGCACGGTGGGTCCAGCTTGTGGTTTGAAAATTGAAACTTTTTTTCTATTTAATTTTATTATTATTTGATTTTTCTCTTTAATTATATTTAGTTTTGGATATAAATGTTATTGGTTTCTTCAAATATTTTAGACTGTAAAGTCTGAATGAGACTACAGAGTATTATTTTATCCTTTCAAATAAGTTGTAAAGTTAATGAAAAGCATAATACTTTTATAGTTTTATGTTTTTTTTTTCATAACTCTTTCTGGATCTTGTTTTTTTAAGTTTTCTTCTTTATATGCATAGATCAGTTAACACAATAGAATATCATGAAAATTATCTCAAGTTAGGTAAAATGTTAAGTATTTTTTTAATTTTTAATTATATATTTCGAATTTAAGTTATGGGAATAGAGTCGTTGTCTTTGGTACAAAATATTTATTCTCAATGTGAAAGTTTTCGATGCGAATTTCAAGAATACGAATAAGTAAACAAAATATAATGAAAATATGCAGCATTAAAAATAACGTGTGTTATGAACAATATGGAAAAGACTAGTGGAAGTTATGACTTGCATAGACTTTTTTTTTACAAAGGCACTGCACGCGCATTCTTCTTTCGAGTCTTGCGGGGGTAAACTCGGTGGTGACGCAATAGCCTGCAAACCACGTCAGCCGATTAATCACACTTGGCAAAGCCATGTGTGACAGGCTCAACCAAGAAGATTTATGCAGGGGATCGAACTCGTGGTTTTGCGGTCCCGCGCTCTACTGCTACACCAACTTGGCTACTTTGCGGGTATGACTTGCATAAACTTGAAGAATTATTTGCGTCAATGATTATTTTCGTTACAGTTTGAGCGTCAATGATTATTTGCGTTCTATTTCTTGGATGGACTTGAAGAATTAATTCTCAATTAAAACTATGAAATTTCCTATTAGTACTTGCTTACATACCGAGGATAATAGAAATGTGATCCTAACAATTATAGGGCAAAAAAACATTATCCGTCAAGCCTTACTAAATTGTAACGGTTGACGATGTATATTTGGTATATATCAAGATATAATAAAATACTCTCTTTCTCAAAATAAATGTCATCTTAATAAAAATTAAAGTAATTAAGAAATCATAAATACAGTATAGAGTTTACTAAACTATCCCTTTCTTTAATTAGACGTTTTTTGATAATTGAGCAATATTAAAGAGGGCTACTTGTTTAATGCTAAGGACACAATTGTAAATACTTGTCATTTTTGTCCTGAATTTCTTAGGTGACACTTATTGTAGGATACTTCATCCGTCTTAAATTATTTATCACTTTTTTGGTTTATACGCCGTTAAGAATATTAATTAGGAGAGATTTTTGACCTACTTTATCCTTATTATGTCTTAGTTATAATCTCTCTTCATTAAATGTTTACTCTATTTACGTGTCATCTTCATTAATGATAATGGGTAAAATGGAGAAAAATTAATTAATTATGTCTTAAATTTCTAAAACGATAAATAATTTGAGATACTATTTTTAGTAACGACCAAATATAATTTGAGATGGAGGGAGCAATTATTTTTAGCTAAGATAGACATTTATTTTGACATGGAGGAAGAATATTTCAATGTAGGTCCAAAATATTTCCATTTGCCTAAGGGCCAAGAACCAAATAATTAGCCAATATAAGTTGGTGGTTAGGATTACAAGTGGGCAATGGGCCGGGTTCAGGGCGGATCCCAGCGATGTCCCGTTTTCGGTCCCGTCAGAAAAGGAGACCTGTTTTGGCGGGGATGGGACGGGGTCGGGTCGTGATTATTTTTTTGGCACTTAATTTTAAAAAACAATGTATATAAACACTTCAATAATTGAACAAGATAGTGTAATAAAAACATTACAAGGTTGTTTTTGTGCCTTTTATATTATTTAATAGAAACATGTTTTTTTTGTAATCCAGTTTCAAAATGGTAACTTTGTGGTGTTGAAAGCTACAAATAACATAGTAAAATTGTAATTAAAAAAAATTACATTTTTAAAAACACATTTTCTAGTTTCTTCACAATGTCTTGTAGTTCTTCTGTTGGAATTGGAATTTATTTGTCAAATTGATCGACGTCGCTTCCAGTTCTGTCGGACAAGATTTCGTTGTAGTTTAAATCGTCTTTTTATGATCTCTAGTTGACCGCACCTTTCACACTCCGCTCGTATTTTCTGCAATAAAATTTTCAGTGTACCTATCATCAATATATCTATATGCTAAAATACGTTTTTGCATAGACCATATATAATCTATCAAATGACATGTTATAGTTAAATAATCATGGTTGTTAGTACTACGACCTATATCAGACGTGATAGATACGTTGCCAGAAAAATGATATAATGATTAGCGTAAATATTGTTGATATTCATGTGCAAATTTAAAAACGTCTCTCCTAACAGTTGATCTAGGCAAAGTTAAAAGTAAGATTGTACATATCTCTTATGGATGATCCTCAAACTAGTTGTCAACTTCACTCTCAATTTTTGAACTTTGATACAATTATACAAATGAACATATAAAATATAATATTTAGTAGGCCATGTAGAGAGATATATTGAGATATTGTAGGAAGATTTGTGAGAAAGATGAAGAGAAAATGAGGTATTTATAGTTGAAAATTAGGTTAAAGTGTAAATATATTAACTTAGAGGTTAAAAATAAATATTAATTGTGTAGGGGGGTTGTGGGGTGGGGGGAGACAAAAAATGATCATTCCACAACATCCAAAATATAAAATGGTCGTTGTGCAACGACCTTTTTTACAAAGGGGAGGGAGGCGGGATCGAACCTGGGCGGGACGAGCCCAAGTCCCGTCCCCTTTTTTTAGGGAGATCTGGGCTGGACCGGGCGGGATAGGGTCGGGACCGGGCCAACCCGGACCGTTGGCCAGCCTTAGTTAGGATGGAATAATAGATAATGACACTTTTTGGCCTTTTTCATTATAGTCATATGCCCAATCCTTTTTTTTTTTGACGAAGGCATGGCGCTATCTTTCGAGTGCGCATGAGGGTAAACCGGTGCGCAATAGCCTGCAAACCACGTCAGCCGATTAACCACACTTGGCAAGTCATGTGTGACAGACTCAACCAAGAAGGTTTATGCAGGGGATCGAACTCGTGACCTTACGATCCCGCGCTCTACTGCTACACCAACTTGACTACTCTTGCGGGTTCATATGCCCCATCCTGTCCCAGCTAGAAATTGATAGGCGGCTTTAGACTTTTTTTTTTTTCTTTCTGTTTATGCACATGAGAGTGGCCATTATTATCTTTCATAACAAATCATCTTTTGATGCCTACTTTTTTGTTTTTGAAATAAAAATTCAATAGAAAAGTATACTTGGCTCAATCTTCCCTTCTTTCTTTTTTCTTATCCAAAAATTAATAGTACTTATTTGAAATATTTTGACCACTTGCAACCTATGAAAGAATATAGGAATTGTTAACGTAAGTCAGAAGCAGAAATTACGCAAGTATGATTTAAATTTGACGGGCTCAGCTTTATTTTTTTGGAGATGAACGCATTTCACTTTTAAAACTATATGTTCAAATTTAATATTACTTCAATTTTTTTTAAAATATATAAATATATTTAGCTAGCGTTTGGCCATAGATTTAGTTGATACTAGAAAACAAATGTGTTTTTGAATTGTGTTGAAAAATAATTTTTAAAACTTGAAGTTGTGTTTGAATATGCATTTACTTAGAAACACATTGAATAGTGAGTGGGGTGAACTTTCACCCAAGAACTGATCTGGACGAACTAGGGGTGTGCATTCGTTTTTTCGGTTTGATTTTATATTATTCGGTTTGGATTTTTCGGTGTTCGGTTTCTAAAAATTACAATCCAATCCGAACCAAAATAAGTTTGATTTGGTTCGGTTTTTCTCATTTAATCTTTTTTGATTTGATCATTCGATTGCGTCATATAAGAAAATTAACCTAATCAAAATAGGGGGAAGAACAAATATTATAGAAAATGTGCAATAATCATGTCAAATATCTTAAATGTTTTCTAATAGAAATCATAGGATAAAATTTTAAAAATATAATATTTAAAAGTATATTAGTACATGTCTGTAACCTAAAGATTCAGAATAAGTCATATATATATATCCGTTTTTTCGGTTTTTATTTTTCTAAATTCGAAACCAAACCAAATTTTCAATTTTTTTAATTTTCCAATCCGAAACCAAACCAAAAAAACGGAAAACCAATCCAAACTAAAATTTGGTTTGGTTCAATTTGGTTTTTCGGTTTAATCCGAATAATGCACACCCCTAGGACGGACTTTCTCAACAAAAAAAAAAAATCAAAACCTAATCAAAATTCATGAATAAACAATGTTTTTAATTATTATTTTTGAAAATCTAATCAAAATTCGAAACCAAACCAAATTTTCAATTTTTTTAATTTTCCAATCCGAAACCAAACCAAAAAATCGAAAAACCAATCCAAAGTAAAATTTGATTTGGTTCAATTTGGTTTTCGGTTTAATCCGAATAATGCACACCCCTAGGACGGACTTTCTCAACAAAAAAAAAAAATCAAAACCTAATCAAAATTCATGAATAAACAATGTTTTTAATTATTATTTTTGAAAATCTATGTTCAAAATTTATAACCAAACGGGAGTTTAATTTGAATATAGTAGGTTCAGTTACTGGACTCATTGAACTAAAAATCTGCTTGCCTTAAAATCAGAGCAAAAATTTTCATGAAAATTTTATAAATGTCTAATACTTGTTATAACTAAGGCTGGCCAGTGGGCCGGGCCGATCCGACCCCGTCCCGGTCCCGACCCGACCCCGACCCCGACACGACACCGCTATTAAAAAAAAAAAGCGGGGCCAGCTCGAGCAGGCGGGGCGGTATGGTCCCGCCCGACCCGCCAGCCCCGATCCCGCCAAACCCGCCCGACCGCCCGATCCCGCCCGATCCGCCTGATTCGACCGCTGCGAGAAAATAGCCGTTGTCCAACGGCCATTTATTTTGGCCGGTTGACAACGTCCATTTTAGGCCTCCCCTCCCAACCCCTACCCCCCCCTTTAACCCAATTTTTCAACAATAAATAATTCATTCCTCTTAAAATTATTTTCACAAATCTTTCTACACTCTAATCTCTCAATCAATCTCTATTCAACATTGTCTACATATTCAATCTATTTATTAATTTGAGAATTGGGAGTGAAGTTGGCAACTAGCTTGAGGATTATCTATCGAGCAAAGTTTCAATTTTCAACCTCTCGATTACACGTAGACTCTACGTCGGCGTTTGGTACATTCGTTCTCTCATTAAATTATTATTTTGTCTTTATTTCATTTAGCACATTTAATTTCATTATCTTTAACTATTTATTAGCATAATTAAAATGAAAGGACTAAGAGGCATGTTGGGTAAGGGTAAGGGTCAGGCTTCTTCTAGTAGGGGTGGTAACAAGGGCAAGGGTACTTCTTCTAGTATTCATGTTCCAGTTATTCCTAGACAAGATGATTTTATAGATCCTGAAATACCATATGATCTTGACACAAATGATTATCCTGAAATTGAAGAAGAATTTAATTTAGATGACACTCTAGTTGATGATACACCTATTAATGAAGATGATGATACACCATTTAGTGAAATGCCTCCTATCCCCTACTATGAGGCAGTCCAAAGCGACCATTAAAATCGGTTGTATGGAAATATTTTGACAGGGCGTAGCTAATCAAGTAATGTATGTAAAACTTGTAAAAATGTTTATTCTTTTAAAAGCTGGACAAGGTCATGGTGGGGCGGGGTTTAGGAAGACATTGCAAAAACACAAAGCCTTGCATGCCCAATACATGATTGAAAAAGCGGTGAGCAAGCGTCCTCTCAATCGGGACAAGGTTCACATACTCATCTGGAGAAAGTCTGGTCAAATTAACCTATGACGGGAGTTGTAGGCCACTAAATACGATAAACATAAAGATAGGAAGCCTTAGCAAAATTAGTTACTGTGGAGGGTTTGCCTTTTTCATTTCCTGAATCTCCCGGTTTTATTCATTATATTAGAGATATGTATAATCCTGCTTATAAAGGTTTTCCTAGATCAACTGTTAAAAGAGATGTATTTAAATTTGCACATGAATATCAATGATTTACGTTATGCATTATATCATTTAAATTGCAAAGTCGCTTTAACTTCCGATATAGTCGTAAGTAGTATAACGGCCATGATTATTTAACGGTGACTTTGTCATTGGATAGATTATAAATGGTCTATGCAAAAACGTATTTTAGCATATAGATATATAGATAGTAGGCACCTTTGGTGAGTTTATTTCGAAAATATTTATTCGATCGCGATTATTACGGAATAACCGATAAAGTTATGAGTATTGCATTAGATAATGCATCTTCTAACAATTTCGCTATTAGTATTTTAAGAAATGTTTTAACTCCGTCTTTTCCAAAACATTTTCATATCAAATGTGCGTGCCATATTTATAACTTAGTTGTAAAGGATGGTCTTTCACTTTTCAAGATATTCTTGAAAAATACAATTTGCTATACACTTTATTTTTAAAAATAATAGAATTCAACAAAGAAAAGAATATAAAAAACTTGCCACGATTGTGGACTATCTTCTGAGAAAAATTCGAAGAAGTACCAACTAGGTGGAATTCTTTATATGACCAACTAGTTGTTGCTTATGACTATAGAAAACCTATTACTTTATTTTTAACGTCCATAATCAAAATCCAAATGATATGATTGTGGATCTTGATTGGGAGAAAATTAGAGAACTTATTGTATTTTGAGAAAATTTTCAACGAGCAACAAAAGAATTTTCTACTTTATATTATCCTACTATTTCAACTATGTTGTTTTATATAGCTAAAATATTTTTACTTCTTAAAGAATATATGGAAAAACCTGCTTATACTGCAGCTATTAAAAAAATGTTTATGAAATTTAAAAAATATTTTATTCCTATTCCCCCTATTTATATTATTGGTCTTGTATTAAACCGACTATTAAAGTAGAGGGTTGTAAAAGTCTTATTGAAAATATATATAACTGTATGGACGTACTACCACCTCCAACTCCCAAAAATTTAAATGTTGAACCACCTATTGAACTAACGCTAGAAGAAGTGTTGAATAGTGTAGAAGATGAATGCAAAAAAGTATATCGGCATTACCAGCAAGAAAGTGCTAGTAATCAACCGACTTTTGTATCATCTTCTTCTTCAACACAACCTAAAAAAAGACAAGCAGTTTCTGTGGCTAGGCCTAATATTAATTCTATTGAAAGCCTCAGAAATAAAATGTGCGGTGGTAGCGATGCTAACCAAATTAGTGAGTTCGATGTTTTTGTTTTGCGGGGTAATTTACCTTACAGCGATTATCAATGAAGAAGGAAAGGAAGACTTTACGAAATATTGGAGCGAGAATGAGAAGACATTTCCGACACTTTCAATGATGGCGAGATATTTTGAACATTCAGCGTCGTCGATCGAAGCGCTTTTCTGCAGCGATTTCAAATAGGAAACACGGACACTCATTAGCGGAGCGGCTTGGAGATGGCGGTACTATTGAGAGATTGGATACGAGCGGAGGCGAAGGAGGTCGATCGACCAGATTAACGAAGAAGATGGCGACAACTACAACGACATTTTATCGAAGGCATGAGTAGCGGCGTGGAACAATTTGATCAAGATATACCAATTCCAACGAAGAACCACAAGAAATTATAAAGAAATTAGAAAAATATTTTCAAATTGGTAATTTATTTCATTGCAATTTTAAATTTTTCTATGTCTTTCACTCTTTTGCAATTTTTTCAACAACGATTACATTACAATGTAATTTTGAATCTTGTATATTTGATATTTCAATGAAATTAATAATATAAAAGGCACAAAAACCTTGGGATGTTTTTTTACACTATTCTTGTCTTTGTTTAATTATTTAGTTTATAACTTTATACTTTATACTTTATAGTTTATAGTTTATACATTATAAATATATTATATATATTAGTATAATACTATAATAATATAAATATAAATTATAATACTATAAGTCTATAATATTATAGTATATGTATATGACATTATGACTATATGACAAGTATATGTTAATGTTACTTTGTTAGTACTTAGTAATTTAGTATTTTTAATTTAGTGAAAAATTTAAAAAAAAACACACACAAACCATAACCCGACCCTCCGTCAGGCCATTTTCCCGCCTCGACCCGCCCATTTTCCCGCCAGTCCCGCCAAATCCGCGACCCGACCGGTGGGCCGTCCCGACCAGCCCTAGTTATAACTTTAATAAGGAATAATGTTTCTCCCCTATATGATTTACAAGTATCATTCCAATACAAAAAGTCAATAGGTTGTTTAAGAAGGGAAAGTACCACTCCTTAGAACAAAGAAGATAAAACTAATCACATTTTTGTTGGGTCGTATAGCTAGTTGCATAGATTTTCATAAAGTTAAAAGGCCATATGTAATGGACTTTATTTAGCGTGGATTTTAAGTGAAAAATTAATTGGATATTGTTGGAAATTTACTAATATGGAATTAAGTTTAACCCATTATTTATGACTCGAACAATTGAGACCTCGCACGTCGGAAACGTCATTTTCACACATGTGCACACGTAGTGCCAAGTATCATAAATTTCATTAGTGAAAGAGATATTGATACGTGAGTAAACGCTTGAGACATGAAATGATGGACGGTCGTTGTTTAAATGACACGTGTTTCACGTTGTTAAATGAAAGTAGAAATGTACGAAGTGTAAGATTGAAACGAGTCAGAAATCGCCGCAGAGCCGTGAAGGGCCACGGTGCAACATCGGGCCGCGCTTGGTGGCGATGAGCTACCGAGCCGCGACGCCGAGGCGGTCGTCGACGGATGACGAAAAGTTTTTGATTTTTGGGCTGGTTTTGGAGCATTAATCCTCCATTACTTGACACTTGATATCAGCCATTATTTGGCTGAGTAACACCTCTCAATAAGTGTAATTACATAGTCATTGATTGCCATTAGTTGGCTAGATGAGAAGTCATCTTACACACACTATAAATTGAGGCCCTTGACTCAATTGTAGACACACCTCACTCTTGTATGGTTCAGATTTTTCTGAACTTCTTCCTCTCTATCATATCTTTCACACACTCAAAGGTTCTTGTTTTAGCAAACACTTGAGTTTCCTTTGCTCATTTAATTGATGTTATTTTATCGTGGGAGACAGTTGCCTATCAACGTAAAAAGATATATATTGGGCAATAATGTCTTAAGGACATAGTGCTAATACTCGACTCAGCACAATTGTAACAAGTAGAGATTTAGTGTCTCTTGATTTCAGGTTATCAAGATCAATGAGCTTGTTGCAATTGGAACGAAGATCCAACGACTGAAGATCTAAGACGGATTCAAGACAGAAGATCAAGATCACAAGACTTGTTGTTGTCACAACTCTTGTTAGATTTCAAGTCTGTTGTATTGTAATTCATTATTATTTATCCTTTCGGATCACTAGTAATAGTTGTATATTATTCTCGTACATCCATTATTTAGATCACAGATATTACTATATTATAAAAGGCAGTGATGCAAAGATCGCTTTGTGGTCACTTAAGAAAATCTCTATGATGATGCCTTCTGTTCGAATATGGAATCATTTCCGCTAATAAAGAACTAAATAAGCTCAAGTTGGTACATTTCAAAAGAAAAAGTATTATATTATATTAAATCTGGTTTAAATCGGATAATCCAATTATGAGGAAATTTCATAAACTTTAGAGCCTAATTACAAGACGTAATTATAGTTTGTGTATATACATACCATTCATAGATACTGTTTTGGTTTAGTATGCTTGTATCTCTTGTACGCCTTCGCTCAATTTCGCCGTATCAAGGTATACAATCTCGCTTGATACAATTGTGTTCACTGAATTTCGTTGTATCAACGCATACAATCGCGGTGGATACAGTCACGATAGGTTGTATGCGCACACTCAACAGATTGTATCAGCACATACAGTCGCGCATGATATGTAAAAATTGCGGGATAATTTTACATACATACATACAATATACAATTGTCCGCCATTGAATATACGTACAACATACAGTCTGCACTTTTCCATGTTCGGCCTCACTACCATCTGGACCTATTATCTAGCTGGTGGCCCAAAGGTCCACAACCGACTTAATTAGGTCCATCATATACCTTGCACCTACCCTTCTAAAAGGCCCAATCCTTTGGTCCTTTTATTCTTTCCAGCCGAACCAACAAAATTTTATCTATTTATTTATTTTTCATTTCCTTTCCTATGTTTTTGTTTACTTCAATATCAAACATTATAAAATGACTACCATGCTTAGATTAATCTACCACCATGAATAACATTTCCTTATTATACTAGATTTTTTAATATATAGCCATTACAAGTATTTTATTGAAGATAAGACCGAATAAAGAAAAATGAGCACTTCTTATAACTTCAATATTTACGTTAGATGATCATGAAATTCAATATGTATCAGAGTAGAGTGATTCTAGATTCAAGTCTTATCGCCATTTTTTTGCTCAACAGAACATATGAGGGACCGTGTGAAAAATGTATTAAGAAAAAAGAATTATAATATCGAAAAATTTAAACCTTTAGGAGAGTTTGTATAGATTTTACCTTTGCAATCGAAGATTTTGGACATACTCAATATATATTCTAACATAATACTAGTACTACCTATATGACCAAATTATACTTCTCTCCCTTGGTATTTGCTACCATTAGAGCTTTATGACATTAGAAGTATGTCAGGAAATAATTTCGACAAGCTCATTTTTTATAGAATTCGTCAAAAAATTCTGTTGAAATTTCACGAAAAAAAAGACGAGTATAAATTTGTTTATCTATACATTTTAAACTCAAAATCCACAACATCTAAAATCTGAATCTACTGGTACAATTATCATTTAAGTAGGACAAACGATCAATGACGATACAACATATTTGCATCTTTAAGGCTCTGTCACACTGTTGACTGGGGTAGTATGAACTTAATGAGATGTTTTTGTTTTCACGAGTACTGTCTGCAAAATGGTCAAAATTCAAAGGCAGTAGTACAAGCTAGTCGCTGGCTATCTGTATTAAGCATTGCCTTTTGCTGACACTTTTGGCACATATATTACCTAGTCTTGTTGTGGGGTACTTCCATCCAACTTCCATACTTAAATCTCCCTTAGGTTTGTTCCCTGGGAGAACAAGAAATTAAGAAACTATACATCTTTTGCTCATCGGCGACCCTAGAAGTCTGGTTAATGGTACACGTGGACTCAATGGCTTTTATACTGATCCTGTTTATCAATGAAAGAAATAATCCCTTTATTATTTTCATTTATTGAAAAGAGTATATATACAATTTAATTTTTTTTATAATAGGAAAATCATAATCTTATTCTACTCCTAAAACATTCTTCTACTTGGACAGTAACTATATAATTATGGTAAGTGTACAATAATAATTACAATCAAAATTTACCTAACTAGGACACTAAACCATGATATACACCATGTATATCACGGCCTAACAATCCACTTAACTGAAGGCAGTCTGTGATATACACGGTGTATATTTCGTGTATATCATGGATATATTTACCATATTTAACACCCCCTTCAGAAAGTCACCCTGGTCTCTAAAATCTTCAAAAGGGACCGAGGGAAGACCCTTTGTAAAGATGTCTGCAATTTGATATCTGGAAGGGACATGGCAGACGCGTACTTGTCCACAAGCTACCTTTTCGCGAATAAAGTGAATGTCCATCTCGATATGTTTAGTGCGCTAGAGCTGAACCGGATTACCAGAAAGGTAGATGACACTAACATTATCACAATAAACCAAAGTGACTTTCTGAATAGGACAATGAAGCTCTAAAATAAGATTACGTAACCAACATGATTCAGAGATCACATTGGCTACCCCTTGATACTCGGCCTCTGCACTGGAGTGGGACAAAGTCGACTGACGTTTCGCAGATCATGAGACCAAGTTATTACCAAGAAACATACAATAGCTAGATGTAGAGCGTCTGGTATCCGGACAACTACCCCAATCATCATCTGTATACGAGACAAGTGTAGACGTCGATGAGGGATATAAATGTAAGCCAAAGTCAAGTGTTCCCTGGATATACCGAATAATACGTTTGAGCGCATTCATGTGCTTAACCCTGGGATCATGCATAAACAAACACACCTGATGTACGACATACATAATGTCTGGTCTCATGAACGTAAGATACTGAAGAGCTCCTGCAAGACTACGATAACGGGTCGGATCCTCGTAAGGGGAGTCAACTGCAGCACCCAATTTGGGTTTAGTATTAACTGGAGTGAAAGTGGACTTACATGATGACATCCCAACCCTCTCAATGATCTCAGTGGCATACTTCTATTGGGATAAGAACAACTCACCTGCATGACGAGTGACAACAATCCCTAAAAAGTAACTCAAGGGCTCCAAGTCTTTCATAGCAAACTCAGAACTAAGCATTGTCATGATAGACTGACGTAATGCATCAGAAGAGCCAGTCAAGATAATATCATCTACATATAATAGTATATAAGCCAAGGAAGAACCACGATAATTAATGAATAAGGAATTATCAGACCTGCTGTGCTGTGAGAGAATCCAATAGTCGAAACATAGTCTGCAACCCTCTTATACCAAGCCCGTGGAGACTGCTTAAGCCCATACAAGAACTTATTCAACAAACAAACATGATGAAGATATTTGGGATCCCTAAACTCCAATGGTTGATGCATATAGAATGTCTCCTTGAGATCACAATGTAAGAAATCATTCTTCACATCTAACTGATAGATGGGCCATGCCTTCGAAAGAGCCAAGCTGATCATAGTGCGAATGATAGCCGACTTGACCACCGAACTAAATGTCTCACCACAATCTACACCAACCTGTTAAGTCTTACCATTACCTACAAGACGAGTCTTATGTTTTTCCTCTGATGCGTGTCGGTTTGCTGTCTTCGAAAGAGTGGTTGAAGCTCGCGCTTTTATAAGAGCAATAGTTTTGTAAACGAGTCTGCCTTACAAACGAATCGTCTGAATTATCCTTATGAGCAAAAATCTGCATAGACCGAATAATATTAACATCAGATGGACGGGGCACCAACTCCCACGTCTTATTATCAATAAGGGCATTATATTTGTCGATCATAGTAATTTTCCAATTCAGGTCATTTAAAGCAGACACATAATTACGAGGTAAGAGTGATTTAAGAACATTAGAATTTAAATTAAAATATCTTTTTGGTTTAAAAACACCGCATTGACTACGAGTGAATGGTCTATGACTCGGGGGAGAATTGAGTGAATTTTTTGAGAAATACCGGGATCAGTGATGGAAAGGTAGTGAGTGGGCTCTTGGCCCAACACGGAATCTGCCATCAAGTCATTGAAACTTGAACAAGAACTCGGCCAGAACTGGGCTGGGGAGCGTCCAGTTTCTGGACCCATAACGGGATGGAGTGACGGGACTGTAGAACCATCGGGCAGTGGGCTCGCTTGCGGATTTAGAGTGCGGGATACGTATGAAAAATGGTGAATAATATACGGGGATATACCATCATTCAAAAAATTATATGAACTAGACACGGGATTACTAACCTTAGTAAATGGAAATTAGGTTTCATAAAAAATTACATGGCGACTAATGATTATTTTATTAGATGATAAATCAAAATATTTGTAACCACGATGATTTGACGGATAACCCAAAAACACACACGGGGTAGACCGGGCATGAAGTTTGTTAATTGTTGTGGACGGGAATAATGGATAACACAAACACCCAAAGACCCTAAGATGTGAATACGAAGGAGTCTTATTATATAAAATTTGAAGAGGGGACGAATATGTCAAACCTTTGGAAGGAAGAATGTTAGGAAGATATGTAGCCATTTGTAGGGCATGATGCCAAAAGGAAGGGGGTATGGAAGCATGAATCAATAAAGTTCGGACAATGTTCTTAATGGTATGAATTTTGCGTTCGGCTTTCCCATTTTGTGAAGATGTATGAGGGCAAGCAAAATAAAAATTGATCCCATTATTAGCACAAAACTCCCAAAACACCCCATTATCATATTCTTTGTCATTATCACATTGAATGTTTTTAATTTTCCGTTCGAATTGGGTTCTAATGAATGCTCTAAATTTTAAAAAAAGTGGAAAAACTTGAGATCTTTTTGCTATCGGTAAAGTATAAAAAATTAGAATAATTATCTAGAAATAGAACATAATATCGATGACCCAAAGAACTGAGAACGAGATATGTCCATAAATCACTATGAATAATATCAAATATCATTAAAGTATGAGAAGTAGAGTCTACAAACGGCAATCGAACAATTTTTCCTAAAGAACAAGATTGACAATTCGGAGTACTATGCGTACCCTTACAAGAAATAAAATTATTCAGATCTAAGGAAGAAACATAGATGACCCCGGATGACCTAGACGGACATGCCACAAGAAAGGAACAAGGGCTGAAAACGTTGATGGCAAAGCTTGACTCGAGGGACCGGAACGTGGCGTGATAGGATACAAATCTCCATAATATTACACATCATGAGAGGACTCCCCGTCATGAAAACATTCACAGAAAATCTAAACGGATCAAATTCAACAGAAACGAAATTATCAGTAGAAAATTTATGGACATAATTTAGGGGCATGAAGAGTATTTTTCAAGATACGGGGTGGATGGAGGAGAGGAGACAAAGTTTTATGACCATAACCACGAATTGGAATTGAATTGTCATTACCAACAATTATACCACGATTACTACTCAAATTGGAATAAGACGAGAGAGTACCTTGACCGAACGTCATGTGGGTAGTAGCTCCGGTGTACATGTACCAATTTGTGTCCGGGAATTTAATCCAAGTGTGTGTATCGCGGCTTCAATGTCAGTTTGTGTGGGGCCCGTTGTATGATGGGCTTGCGGAGGCCGAGGCTCAAGCACACTGGCATGCTGTCCCGACCCAGAAAATAACATGTTTAGCGAGACTGAACCTGAGAAACTAGGCATGGGCTGTTGGGAAAACTGGGCCCAGTTTCCCTAGTAAGTACATGGACATTAGCCATTGTTCGGCCTATATGGGCTAGCCCAGTTCCACGGCATAATGTGCCACTACGGGGCCCAATATTGTTGTTGTTGCCCACTACCCCTCAGGGTCGCCACCACTATTCCGGCCGCCAGCATTGTTGTCGCCTCGATTCTTGCCATTATTTTTACTGTTTTGACCTTTTTTTGCCGCCACCGTTGTTGTGGTTTTGGCCGGAATTATTAGAACCAGATGGCGAAAAATTGATTTTGGACATCATAACGACAGGCAGTGCCCAGTGGATGTTTTCTTTGCTAATTCGAGCGTAAGTATAGAACGAGCCTGATAAAATTGCGGAAGAGGGTTGCTCTGATGAAGAAGTGTGTCAACACTACTATAGGCCTCAGATAGGTCTACAACCATTTGTAGGACCAAACGATCATTTGAAATGGGCGCGCCAACGTTGAGTAGTTGGTCCGCCAATTTCTTCAACATTTTGCAATAAGCTTAAACATTCAGGAAATCTTCTATGTTGACTTGAGTGAATTCCTAGTCAAGAGTAACAACTCTAAAATTTTGATTGTCTTGGAATATGTCACACACCATATTCCAAGCATCCATCGCCATATCGTCTGGTTCATTAATTATTTACAACAGGTCGATAGATATCGTGGAGCAAATTCACTGAAGGACGGTAGCATCAAGTGTCGTCTATAACTTAGGATCATCCTCGGGTTTTGGCACCGCTATATCTGTAGGATCCGCGGGGATAATGTGATTGAAGACTTGATGCGAGCGTGCATGAACTTTGAACAATTCAGCCCACGTCGCTTGCTGGACGTTTTCTATTTCAAGAATGATACGGATGTGATTCTTGATGTTAGAAACAGTGGGGGTAGGGTGAAATGTGTTTTTAGCCATAATAGCAACGCAAGACGTGATGTAGGGATTTGGAAGAAAAATTTGGGAAGAAGGAGAATAAAGTCGGACACAAAACCCGAGAAGAGAGGCCGGTTTTTTAGGTAAGGTCGACAGAAATCTGGGAGAGGAGAGTGAAATCTAAACTTTTGATACCATGAAAGAAATAATCTCTTGATTATTTTCACTAATTAAAAGAGTATATACACAATTTACATTTTTCCATAATAGAAAAATACTATTCATATTCTACTCCTAAAACCTTCTTCTACTTGGACACTAACTATACAATTATGGTAATACAATTATGGTAAGTGTACAATAATAATTACAACCAAAATTTAGCTAAACTAGGACACTAAACCGTGATATAGAAGGTTGATATACACCATGTATATCACGGCCCAACAATCCATTTAACCGAAGGCAGCCCGTGATATACACAACGTATATTCCGTGTATATCATGGATATATTTACCATATTTAACAATCAATATCCGAAGGTGCATATGAAAGTAATCACTGTATCAATAAAATATTATAAAATCTCATTTCAGTAAAATAAACATTTTGATAGAAAATATTATTTTGAATATTTATATTTAATTAAATTTTTGAACTCTCTTTTTTTCTACAAAGATAAAATTTGAACATTTGAAAGCAAATAAAAGTTATATCAATATAAAGAAATATTGTAACAAGGTAACATAATTTTTTAAAGAATTTGTGCATATATTAAAATGGTGAACCTTTCTCCATCAACTGAAATTGATTTAAAGAGAACTGTTATGGCTGAATCCCTATTTTCTAGTAAGAATTTTTTATTAAAATAAGATAAAAATGAGAAAACTTTTCAATGTTTGACACAATTTCTGAGCGCTCTCTGTTATTCTTTGAAGCTTGGTATTATATATTTAGTTTCAAATTTTATTAGAGGGTTATGTAGTATTCAAGTTATTATTTCGAGAAACACTAATTTATAGATTCATTGCGATCTTTCAAAGATTGAGAAGTGAAGGTAGTGATTTTATTGATAAGATGGATTCCTCATGTTTAATTTTCCTGATGCAATATAGATCATGGACTGAGTTTATACATAGGACTTCAAACACAATTTTTGATAGATTTAAAAAAACGATTTTGTTGTTGTAGTTAATCAAATAATATTTGTAACAACAATAGTTCTTGATAATAATTGATTGAGAAAGGATAGCTAAAGGCGTGAAAATTTTGATGAGAAGAGAAGTCGTGAAAGTTTTTGTGAAATGAGACGTATTATTTTAAATGAGTCTGAATGGTGTTAAGACTCTGTTGCAGACCTGACCATTAAGAAGCTTCATAAGGAAACAAAATAAATGAATTTAATAGGCTGAATATGAATGATTAAGATTCAGACCTTCGTTAAGTGTAAACAAATGAGGCTTGTTCATTACACGTCTTCCTAGTTGCTTGGCCTGGAGTAGGTATCTGATTTACCGCTTTAGGTATCGGCACTATGACTTTCAACATAAATGGTTTCAATTTCAACCAATTTGTAGTTGACAGTTAAGGTCGTGTAATTAACACTTGGGATGATATCATTAACCGTAAAATATTTGACTGTGAATTAAGTTATTATGAAAATATTAACTTGAGGTTGTAGTAGGAACCCATAAATTTCAAATTCTGAATTTGGCTTTGCTTCTCGTACTTTTTAATTGTGAAGTTAGAGAATACTTATTTAAGAAGTCATCTTCTTCAACCAATCGAGGGCATCGATTGGAGTGTCGGTCTAAACGGTCCAAGAATACCCTTAATACAGTGTGATATTATATGTTTTGGGTCAATTCCGCATGATTTTCCCCAAAAAGTTTCACATTATTAAGAGTATTCAACACCTTATAACTTATAAGTAGCTTCTTTTTCTTTTCAACTATCAATGTGAGATTTTGTTTGCACACCCACCTTGGAACCTGCCTCTCCACCATGCATCTGCCTGTGTCCTCCATAATAAAAGTACGTAGAAACCTTGATCGATTTGCTTTCTCATTTAATAAGATCGAGATGAGATATGACTTTTCACTAGATCAGACTTAGAGGATCAATAAGTTTTGCTTATTAAAGTTCATGATGTATAGTGTGCAAATAGTGTACAAAAGGTTAGCTCAATATCACGTGAATTTGAATTCATTTAAGGGAAAATTTGTTAAATTTGTCCATCTACTATTGATTTTTTTTATTCATTTGACTTTTGACCTGATATTTGTGATGTAATTTAGACTTGTGTTAATCGGTTATAGCCTGAAAGGATATTAAGTGGTTTAAGTGGTGAATTAATAAAAGATCTTATATTATGTGTGTGGATAAACTTGACCCAAAAACTATTGACTTGTGATGTGTAGAGACATTTTTATAAATGGAGGTCAACACCTTCTCAGAACACCCCAACATATTCTGTTTATGAATATGTAGTATAGCATAGAGCAGATGCAGACCCAAAATTTTAAGACAACGGGGGCACCATCAAAGGAAGATGCATGTTACTTCAAATCCTGAATCCGTCTGTAATCACAATATCATGCAACACCACAATATTTAATTTTTTTTATCAAACATCCTTCGAATCGATGTAAACTAAATATAAATGAAATGACATAGTTTAGAGCTCACTCGTTGACTGGTGGTTTGGTTTCAAATTATACGCGTTAGATTCTATGTTCGAAGCCTGCAACACGTTTTGTTCCCTTTTTAAAGGTAAGCTTAAAAAGTGTTCTAGTGAAGACTTCAACTTGGGTCACTGTTAGGCGTATTTTGCATACGCTTTTTGAGTCATTTTTAGTTAATATTTTTCCCATTTTCGTTTAAATAAGTGTCTTGTTATGGTTGTTTTTCTTTCTTTTGAGTCACAGCGGTTCTAAATGGCAAGAATAAGCTAAAAGTGGGCAGAAAAGGAGCTCCCGAAGCAAAAAGGATGAAAGTTGGCAGATCCGGACGAAAGACTGCAGGACCGCGGTACCATTCTGAGCAGTGGTGCCATAATTCGAGAAGCGATGCTCGGCACCGCGGTGCCATTCTGCGAGGATCGCGGTGCCGTCTGAGAATTTCGGTCAAAGCGAGACTGGCAAAGGAAAGAGTCTAAGACACACGTTTTTGACAACATATATAAACCCTTGGGACAAATTTTAGGGGATTATTCTATCACATATCATCTCTCAGAACACAACACAACGCTTGACGGCTACAATTGGAGACATTAATTCTAAGTACTTTTCTTTCCTTTATTTTCATTCAGTTCATGTTTGGATTTGTATTAGTTCTTAGCATGTCTATGGCTAGGAGCTAAACACTTTATTAGGGTTTTCCTGTTGAATCGCTTAAAACTCTATTTCATGAATTAATGCAGTAGTTTAATTTCTTCTTCACTTGATTAAGATTTATTCAATATTGGTATGAATGTTTGATAGTTAATTGATCATTAATTATCATAACCTATATGATTTCGAATCAAGAACCGAGAGGAGAGATTTGGATATGCTGTAATTGAATAGACATATGTTAAAATCGCGAACGAAAGTACCCTGATACTTGTGTAGCATTATAGGTTATTGTTCTTAATCCTCCTATGTGGTAAAACATATCATAGAAATATAGAAGGTTTCTGCACTGGGGTTGAGCGATTATATATCATAATCGAAATATAAGACAGTCTAGTTAATCGCTATCTTAACGAAGAAGAAGTCATTCTAGTTGCATTAAAGATTGAAAAGAGTGGATAGTTGAGAATATTGGAAGCCCTAATTCCTTCATAACTGATTAAACTTCAATAATTTAGTTTAATTCTTATAATTACTCTAATAGTGTTAGATAAAAACTCAAATCAACCATATATATATATATAGTTTTTTTGAGAAGTCAATGGGGCATGTGCCCCTCACCCCACCATATAGGTCCACTCCTGACAGAGTGTAATAGCTATATTGTTGATTGCCACCGCTACTGAATCAATGAAGATGAACGGCTTACTTAATTCTATCTCAAGATTATGTTTATCTTAATCTCAGCTATGGTAGTATATGAATCATCTGACAATTAGTACTCTCACCCTTAAGAAAAAGTATTCTCTATAACCCATAATGAATTCCAACTCGAGGGTAATTTTGAATCATAATCTAAAGTTAAGGAATAAATTAAATTTGAACATTTTTTCCGAAAAAATTGGACATGTGGAGTTCACACACCATAGTAGTGGAAAAGACAAAATACGAGACGATTTACAAACAACAAATATATGAATAAATAAAAAATATAATGGAAGACAGTGAATAATACATAAACAAATTTGAACCCTTTTCCCTTCATTTAATCATTCAAAATTCTAACTTAATCATGACGTTTTCTCTACGAAAGTAATGTTTTAGTCATTATTTTACACTTTTCTTTCACTACTATAATACGTAATATGTTAAAACGGTGATCAACGTATTAATACGTAATATAAGTCAAAGTACTTAATCATGATGTTTTCTCTATGAAAGTAATGTTCTAGTCATTATTTTACTCTTTTCTTTCACTACTACTAATATAATAAGTACGTAATATGTTGAAAAGGATGATCAACGTATTAATACGTAATATAAGTCAAAGTAAATATGTTGAACTCCATGACCAGTCAAAGTAGCAGATAGGGTTTGGACCATATACAACGAAATGCCAGAACTTCATTTTTAGTGTTGAAAAGGATTGTTAAATATGGTAAATATACCTGTGATATACACGGAATATACGCCATGTATATCACGGGCTGCTTTCGGTTAAGTGGACTGTTGGGCCGTGATATACATGGCCCAACAGTCCACTTAACCGAAGGCAGCCCGTGAT
This sequence comes from Przewalskia tangutica, assembly GCA_029844215.1. Classification (NCBI taxonomy): domain Eukaryota; kingdom Viridiplantae; phylum Streptophyta; class Magnoliopsida; order Solanales; family Solanaceae; genus Przewalskia; species Przewalskia tangutica. The sequence goes on from CM056730.1 coordinate 111,739,539, forward strand.
ATACACGGCGTATATTCCGTGTATGGGTATATTTACCATATTTAACAAGGATGATCAACTTAATGTGATTTACAAAAATTAAACTAAAAGAATGTGAGAGACTAATTATAAAAAGATCCTACGATGGAAAGCATCGTGTCTACACCAAACTAAATGTTAGGTGTATGTTCGGTGTGGAGGAAAAAAATAATTTTTAATTTTCTTATGTTCGATTGATCAAATTTTTTTTTTTTTTTTTTTTTACGAAAACATGTTTCTTAAAAAGGAGGAAAATGACTTCCTTAATAAAAATAGGGAAAACAAGTCTCACAAGTGACATTCATGATTCAATCAACTATCCACCATCACCCAACCACTACCCCATCAAACCTCAACCACTCCAACCACCCCTATCCCCACCCCAATCTACCCCTCACCTCATCCTCCTCTAAAAAAAGATTTTTTTTTGTTTACTACACCACTCCCCCTCCCTCCGCTTCGAACCCCCTACCCCCACCCCCCAAATGTTTTTTCTTTAAATAGTTTTATTTTATTTTATTTTGTACACCAACTCCCGCTGTGGACCCCCCTCCTCCGAAATTTTTTAATCTTTCTTTTAAAAAAAGTTTTTGAAAGTTTGTCTTTTTGGTTTTTTACACCCCTACCCTCCCTCCCCGCGACCCCACAACCTCTCCAAAAATTAAATAAAAATATATGAAATAGAAAATTGGGAGGGGGTGAGGAGTTGGGTGGAACGGTGGTGTGGGGTGGGGTGGGTGTGATGGGGTTGGGTTGGTGAAGATGAACCGCGTTCGAGGGTGATGGGTGGGTGGGTAGGGCTGCACAAAATTCGGTCCGGACCGACCCTGTTCAGACCGGACCGGATCGATAAATTCGATTCGGTATTCGGTCCTCATTTTTTGAAAATTCGGTCATCGGTCGATGCGGATCGATCGGTCGATTTTAACTTTGTTGTGCGACCACAGGTCCATTCGATCCATATAACCAGGATCGAAAAGACTTGGGCCGTCTGATAAATTCGATCCGTCTTGATCGCCGTTTTCAGAAAATTCGATTCTCGATCCGGTCCGAGTCAGTCCGATTTTACCATGTTGTGCAGCCCTATGGGTGGGGGTGGGATTTAGGGTGGGTGGTGGAGGGTGGGTGGTTGGTGTGGGTGTGGGATGGGGTGGTGGGGTTAGTAGGGCTTGGGTGAGTATTTTCTAAAAAATATTTTCTATTAACCAATCGAACATGAAAAAATAAGTAAGAAATTCACTAACCAAACGAGAATGAGAAAATAAGTAATAAATTCGCTTATTTTTCAATAACTCATTTTCCAGAAAAATATTTCTTTGAAAAAAAATTCCTCCATACCAAACACACACTTAATCTCAAAAGTCAAAATTAAAAATATTGTCATAATTATGGTTAACTGGTAAAAAATAATGTTCAATTAATTTGTTATGCTTTTTGATATAGACATCATGCGTAAATAAATATTTTTTCTTAATAAAGAGTGTTTTAATTACTCTTCTAATGGCTTATTTAGTTAGCACAAATCTAATTATTAGCTGTAAATTTCGCACATTCCCTCTATTTCTCTTTACGTGAAATCATTTAACCGGATAGAAAGTTTTAAGAAAAATATAAACTTTTTTAAAACATGTAATCTTTAAACATTTATGTGGTCATAAAGACTTTTAAAAGATTTGGCCATAGATTTTGGATTAGATTTTAAAATTTTATCTTAAAATATTTGTTTGACCATAAAATTTTGATCATATTTTGAAACTTTATCTTCAAAATATTTTCAAAGAAATTTTACTTCCACTTACAAAACTTCAAATCTTTTCCAAATAAAATGAATGTCCAACACAACTTCGCGTTTCAATACACAATTTCAAAAACTCAAATTTTCAAATTTTAACTTCAAATTCTATGGTTCGATGAGAGTAATTTTTTTAAATAAAAAGAGATCATTCTTTTAATGTACTAAAAAGATTCATATAAATCAAACGGATGGAGTAACAAATATATATACAAAGAAAACAAAAATAGTGATGACTATGCTGGTGCTATGCATGCTGGATTACGTACAACATGTAGAAATGCAACTTTAGCGTCCTCCGAGGCATAGTCCAGTGGCAATTGGGCGCGTAAATTTGATCGATTATCTGTTCCGAAATTGATCGTGGAGGCGCATCCGCGATTCTTGGTAATAGTGTTGAAGGACCGATACTATTACCTCCAAGATGTCTGGATAATATCAGTGAAGTAGTCAGGCGCAAGCCTGAAAACCTGAACTATCTAAAAAAAAAAAAAAATCAACTTTAGGTGAAAGGTGACTGATGAAAGTAGAACGCTGACAGAAACTGAAGCTCCACTCATCAAGCGTTCGCTAAACACGGGCGCTATTTACAGATTTTCCAGCCATATCATATCCTCTCCGTCCATTTCCTCTTCTATAGCAAGCAAAAGATCTCTCTTTCTTGCTTTTTGTTTTTAAAAAAAAATTCGCAGAGTTGGGGCAGCCGTCACCATTTGCTTTTGACTGAAATATTTAGACTAAATTGAAAGAATTAATCTCTTAATTATTCTTATTGATGGAAGACATATACAAGTTATAACAGGAGAATCATATTCCTATTTTACCTCTAAAGTCTTATTCTATTTAATTAAGGTAATAGAATAATTCTAATTATGGTACAAGACTAAATCTACAAAATATACAATAATACAATAATAATGTGTCAGTGGACCACAGTGTGGCCACAGATATGACTCTGCCAGAGCCCACTGGGCGTGGGCTTGGCGCGTATTTGTGTCTAAGCCATGTGGCGAGGCTTATTTTCGGACACTGTTTAACACACGCATGATCATGTGGATTTGTCTTTATCTGTTGGGTATGCTAAAATCTTCAAAAAGGGAGGAAAGACCGCTTTGTAAAGATATGCGTCGATATCTGGAAGGGCATGTGACAGCATACTTGTCCTTTAGCTTCGCCTCTCGAACAAAGTGAATATCCGTCTACATGTGTTTAGTACGTGGTCTTTGGCGGATTATAACAAAGGTAGATGACAACATATTATCACAATACACCAAGGTAGCTTTTTCAATAGAATGATGGGCTCTAACGATGGATTACGTAACGGCGTGACTCGGAAACCACATTGGCTACCGCCGATACTCGACCTGCGCGCGAGCGTAAAGCGTAGATTGGCGCAGCGGACCATGAGACTAAGTTATTACCTAAAAACATGCAATAGCCAGACGTAAAATGTCTGGTGTCAGGACAACCACCCCAATCAACATCTGTATAGGAGACTAGTGTAGACGTCGACGAAGAATACAAATGCAAACCATACTCAAGTGTTCCCTGAATGTACCTAAGAATGCGTTTGAGCGCATTCATATGTTCAACTCTGAGATCATGCATAAACAAACACATCTGATGTACGACATATGTAATATCAAGTCGCATGAACGTCAGATACTGAAGGGCGCCTGCAAGACTACGATAGCGGGTCGGATCCTCATAGGGAGAGTCAGCTGCAGCACCCAACTTGGGTTTAGTATCAACTGGAGTAGAAGTGGACTTACAGGATGACATCTCAGCCCTCTCAATGATCTCTGCTGCATACTTCCTCTGTGATAAGAACAATCCACCTGCATGACGAGTTACAGCAATTCCTAAAAAGTAACTCAATTGACCCAAGTCCTTCATCGCAAATTCAGAACTGAGCATTGTCATAATAGACTTGCGCAAAGCCTCAGAAGAGGCAGTCAAGATAATATCATCAACATATAATAGTATATAAGCCATGGAAGATCCTCGACGATATATGAATAATGAATTATCAGACCTGTTGTGAGAGAAACTCATGGTCGAAACATAATCAGCAAACCTCTTATACCAAGTCCGTGGAGCCTACTTAAGCCAATACAAGGACTTCTTCAATAGACAAACATGATTAGGATATCTAGTAAACCTAAACCACAAGGGCTGATGCATATACACTGTCTCATGAAGATCACAATGTAGGAAAACATTCTACACATCTAGCTGATGAATGAGTCATGATTTCGAAAGAGCCAAGCTGAGAACAGTACGAATAGTCGTCGGCTTGACCACTGGACTAAAAGTCTCACCACAATCCACACCAACCTGCTGAGTCTTACCATCACCTACAAGACGAGCCTTATGCCTTGCAAACGAACCATCAGAATTTTCTTTATGAACAAAAATTCACATAGACCGAATAATATTAACACCAGATGGATGAGGCACCAACTCCCATGTCTTATTATCAATAAGAGCATTATATTCATCGGTCATGACAATTTTTCAATTAGGATCATTTAAGACAGACACATAATTACGGGATAAGAGTAATTTAAGAACATTAGAATTCAAATTAAAATGTCTCATTGATTTAAAAATACTCCATTGACTGCGAGTGATTGGACCTTGACTTTGGGCTGGACTGGGAGAATTTTGGAAATTTTCGGAAGTGTTGGAAATTACCGTCGGAAGTTCCTCGGCGCTGGGGGAAGTGGCCGCGACGCTAGAAGAATTGCAGAGCTCTCTGAAGTTTTGGCGGCGCGACGCTTCCCCAGAGGGCCGCGGCGGTAATGACGGGTTTAAAGCGATGTAGTCATTTTTGGCAGTCTTGGCGCCTCCAAGAGCCGTGATTTGGCGTTGTTTTTTCTGAAGAATCTAAAAAATGACGGAGAATATAGGGGGAGATTTAATCATCCAAAAAATCATAAGAACTAGGCACGGATTTTTCGACTTTAGAAAAGAAAAATTGAGATTCATCAAAGAGAACATGACGACTAATGATGATTCGTTTAGAGGACAAATCAAAGCATTTATAACAACGGTGATTTGACGGAAAACCCAAAACTACACAATGAGTAGAACGTGTCTGAAGTTTATTGATCGTAGTGATGGAAACCGTGGATAACATAAGCATCCAAAGACCCTAAGATGAGAATATGACGGAGTCTTATTGTATAACACTTTGAGAGGGGATGAATATGTCAAACTTTTAGAGGGAAGAATAGTTAGTAGATCGGTAGCCATTTGTAGCGCATGATGCCAAAATAATAGAGGAACGGAAGAACGAATCAATAAAGTGCGGACAATATTATTAATGGTACGAATTTTTCGTTCAGCTTTCCCATTTTGTGAAGACGTACGAGGACAAGAAAAACGAAAATTTATCCAATTTTGAGCACAAAACTCCCTAAATTCTCCATTATCATACTCTTTGTCATTATCACATTGAATATTTTTTATTTTCCGTTCGAATTGCGTTCTTATGAAAGCTCTAAATTTTATGAAAATGGAAAAAACTTGAGATTTTTTCGCAATTGAAAACGTCCATAAATATTTAGAATATTCATCTAAGAATAAAACATAATAACGATGACTCATAGAACTAAGAACCGGAGATGTTCATAAATCACTATGAATAATCTCAAATGACATTGAAGTATTAGAATTTGAAGCTACAAATGGTAACTTAATAATTTTTCCAAAGCACAGGATTGACAAAGTGGAGTATTACGCGTACCCTTACAAGAAATAAACTTATGTCTATCTAAAGAAGATAAAATAGACGTCACCGGATGACCTAGACGAGCATGCCACAAGAAAGGAGCAAGAGTTGCAAAATTGGATGGCATAGCTTGACGCGAGATGCTGAGACTCGGTGTGATTGGATAAAGATCCCCCTACCGTCACACCTCATGAGATGTCTCCCCGTCTTAAAATCCTTCACAGAAAACTCAAATGGATCAAAATTAATAGAAACCCAATTATCAGTGGTGAATTTACGGACAGACATCAAATTTTTAATTAGAGAATGAAGGGTTTCAAGACAAGTGGTGGATGAGGAGGAGACAAAGTTTTATGACCATAACCCTTAATTGGAACATAATTTCCATTACCAACAATTATACCACGATTAGTGCTCAAATTGGAATAAGACGAGAGAGTACCTTAGTCGGATGTCATGTGGGTAGTGGCGCCGGTGTCCATGTACCAATTAGGGTCCTATTAGGTCAAGTCAAATGTGTGCATCGCTGCTTCAATGTAGGTTTGAGTGGGGCCTACTGCGTGGTGGGCCTGATGGGGGCGAGGCCCAGTATCTTTATCTTCTTTGGTGCGCCCGTCTGTTGAACACGGATTACGACTGGGAAGGCTGGCGCAGCGCGGCTTGCACGGTGATAATGTGGCATCGCTTGCGTGGTAGCTGGGACCATTGCCCATGTCGAGGGCTCGAATCTGCTCTGCTGGCGGCGGTTTCCCGTTATTACCGCCACGATTCTTGTCGTTATTCTTCCGATTTTGGCCCTTCTTACCACCCCCGTTGTTGTGATTTTGGGTCACGTTGGTTGGATTGGAAGGAGAAAATTGGAAGCAGTCATCATGACGATAGAGCTGGCCCCAATTTCCACTTTCTTAGCCAATCCGATTTCTTCCAAAGTAAGCATAGAACAGGCTTGATAAAGTCATGGCAGGGGGTTACTTTGATGAATAACCAAGCATCACCGCTATAGGCCTCTGACAGGCCTACAACCAACTGAAGTACTAGACAACTATTATAAATAGGAGACCCCACATTGTTGAGTTGGTCTGCCAAGTCCTTGAGGCGTTTGCATTAAGAAGAAACGTTTTGAAAATTCACCATAGCAACATGTGAAAATTCCTGCTCAAAGATAACAATTCGAGAATGACTGTTATCTTGGAATATGTCTCGCAATCGATCCCACGTCGCCATAGCTATGGATTTGGGTTCCATAATAGTCTGTAAAAGATCCAAGGAGATAGTAGCATAAATCCACTGAAGAACCTTGACATCAAACATGGCCCATAATTATGGATCTGCTTCTTTAGTGGGCACAACCGTCGTAGAAGTAGACGCCGCATCACTCTCCTTTGGAGGAGTTGGAGGAATGATGTGGTGGAGGACTTTATGTGTCAAAGCATGAATCTTAAATAATTCTGCCCATGTCCCATATTGGACGTTTTCTAGGTCAAGAACGATATGAAGAACACTCTTGATATTAGAAACTGTAAGGGCGGGATGAAAAGTGTTTTTATCAGTCATATTGAACAAAACACAAAGATTCATAGAAGGGAATTTGTGAGGGAGAAATTTGGAAAGAAGAAGAACTCAGATTTTATTGGGAATTCGAGGTAGGGAGCACGATTTTCAAGAAAAATTGTGAGAAGCGGAAGCAAGAAAAAGAACCTAGACTCTTGATATCATGAAAGAATTAATCCTTTGATTATTCTTATTGATTGAAGGCATATATATACAAGTTACAATAGGAGAATCATATTCCTAATTTACCTCTAAAACCCTATTCTATACAATTAAGGTAATAGAATAATTCTAATTATGGTACTGTTAGCGATTTTCCAAATGCTCACGCATGTGTACGTATCGTTACAAGTAATATAGTCTGTAAGACCGAATATCATCCACATAGACTGGTTTTCAATTACCGAACATCTACTCTATGTTATCTATTTGGCTAACGATAGTTTGATTGGTTTTTTTTATCTAACACTACTAGCTAGAGTAATTGCAAGAGTTAAACTAAGTAAGATTTGGTTTAAATCAGTTATGGTGGAAATAGGGCTTCCAATCTCCTCAACTATCCACTCTTTCATGTATTAATGCAATGCTATTGATTCTTCTTCTTATTAAGATAACAGGTTAACTAATCTGTCATCATATTCCGGTTAGGACATACGAGAGCTCAACCTTGTGCAGAAACCTTCAATATTTCTATGATAGATTTTACCACACATGAGGATTAAGAACAATAACCTTAAATACTACACAAGTATCGGGGTACTTTCGTTCACGATTTTAACCTATGTCTAGACAACTACAACATATTCAAATCTCCCCTCTCGGATCTCGATTCGAAATCATGTAAGTGATGACAATTAATGGACAGTTAATTATCAAGCAATCAAAACAATATTGAATATATCTTAATCTGCTGAAGAAGAAATCAATAACTATGCATTAACGATATGAAAAAGTTTCAAGAAGAATCAATTGGAAAACCCTACTAAAGTAATTAGCTCCTAAACATTGTCATGGCAAGAACTAATACAAAATCCAACATAAAATGAATTGAAATAAAGAAAGGAAAAGAACTTGAATGTCGTCTCCAATTGTGTTCTCCAATTCTTGTCTTGTGGTGTGTGTTATGAGATATGAGGTAGAATAATCCCTAAAATCTGTTCCAATGGTTTATTTATGTTGTCAAAAATGTGTGTCTTGGACCCTTTTGCCCCTTGCTAATTCTGTTTCGGACAGGAAATTCCCGCATCAGCACCGCGGTCCTGCAGAATGGCACTGTGGTGCCGAAAGTACTGCGACTTCTCAGTAATTATGGCACCGCGTGTTATACCCCGTAGTTCTGACCCTACGTATGAGAGCGTACGAAAGCATGTAAGACTTAAAATTTTCAAAGGATAGGTTGACGGATTATTCCGGACGGGTTTTAGTCAACTTTAAGGCGGGTTATGACCCGATACATTGAGAGTTCCTAAGTGTTTCAAAGGCCTAGGGCGTAGTTCGTGGAGTCTAGATTCCAACGCAACCAACCGTTCGTCGATAGGACGTCGGAGTAGGAAGTTATGAGATTTACAAGTTCGGTCGTGATCGGACGTAAATGTGTATAGGACAAAGCGGCAGTGGCGCGAAAGTTGAGAGAAAGCTGCGGAGGTTTGTGTGGCCGCGCCAGGCGGGCCGCGCCGAGGCGGGATTTTTGGCGGAAAAACTTAGAAAAGTCGATTTTTCTTTTAAAAGACCTTGGGAGGGTGACAAGTGTCCCCATCCGATTTCTTGCGTGCAATATATTGACCAAGTCTTGAAGACTTGGTCATCTTCCAATTTCGCTCCCTCTCTCTAAAAATCAGCTCCTCCTTCTCTCTACATTTCCAAAGGAAATCCAAGCCTAAGGAAAAATCTGAAAAGTTAGAACAAAAAAGGAAGTTTGTGACTAGCTTGTGGTGGTGTTCTTGGCAAGGAAGCTAGAAAAATATTTGGAATAAGTTTGGCTAAAACTCTAAGGTAATGATTCTTCCTTTAGATTTAGTTTATAGTGTTGCATGTTAAGAAGAAAGAACTTGTGGTAGTAAATAATGCTCTTAGAGTCATTGCATGCTAGAAATGTGGTTTGGATATGAAAAATGGGTTAAGAAGAGATTATGAGCATGTTGTAGCCTAAAAACTACCTTAGAATTGTTAAGTGAATTGTTGTAACTTATGGGGCAGAATTTTACACACCCAAGTTTAGGACAAATGATTTGATTTTACTCTAAGTAAGACAAGTAAGGACAAATGATTTGATTTTATGAAAGGCAAATTGATTTTAAGGCATCAATTGCCCAAGAGCTTTATGTATGAAAAAGAGTCACTTTTAAAAGAATTGAAGTATGTAGTTCTTGGGTTAAATTCCCGGTTTTCTTTTATTAAAGATATGGTTAAGTGCCTTAAGTAAACTAAAATGAGGGGGTATATGAACAAGACTAATAAGAAGTTATAAGTTTTCTTAACTTATTTATGATTATGATATGATGACAGTTTGAGCTAGGGTAAGAGTATATCGAGGCAAGCCCAGATCGTTATACCACCTTCTCCGAGGGTAGAGTATGTCGAGGCTAGCCCCAAGATCGTCATACCATTCTTCTGTAAGAGTATATCCGCGGGCAAGCCCCAAGATCGTTATACCACCGCTTGATGTAAGAGTATATCTGAGAAAGTCCCAGATCGTTATACCATCTAACCGGGGTAAGAGTATATCCGGCGGTAAGTCCCAAGATCGTTATACCACATTCCGTGGATTTGTTACCCACGATGAGAAATACCTCACGCGAGTCCTTAGGGGCTTATGCGGGTGAAATAGTCCCACGCGCGGTAGTACACTATGCGAGGAATACCATGCGGGTCCACGGGACCCGTGCGGGTGAAATAGTCCCGAGTAGGGGTGCTTGTTGATACTACGGCGAGGTACCTGTTTTGATCCTAAGGCCCTATTTTATGCGAGATTATATTTATATACTTGACACTCTCATTGTTAGTAAGACACAGTAAAAAGTATTTTATTGTCTTCCATGACTCCAGCTTACTCATAGACTTATGATATCATTATTACTGATATTTTCCACTTTACATACTTGGTACATATGTGTCGACCCCTTCCTGAGCTGCGTTAAATGCGCAGTAAGGGTAAGCGATTGAGGATCCTCGTTCTTAGGATCACTATTCGGTGTCGAAGCTCCATCCCTCCGTAAGCTTGTCTATTGGTACGGATATTCCCTGATGCTATAGGTATTATTGTACATTCAGGGGTATGGCGGGGCCCTGTCCCGCCACAGTTGTTATCTTTAGAGGTCTGTGGTCACCTATGTGTTTTGGGCTATAAGAACCCGTTGTACTACTATACCTTCGTTTGAAGGATGTTTTATGGAAGGCAGCCTTATCGGCTGGCCAGTGATGTTTACCTTTTTATAAGTTATGCGTTATGTATGTTCCGCTGCTATTCTCTGACATATACGGCGTGGTACCACGGTAGGGTACGATCGTGGCCGAGGTTGAGTCGTGACAAAAGTGGTATCGAGCGATTAGTCCTCGGAAAGTGTCCATGCGTGTCTATGTCGTGAGGTGCAGGATATTTAGGATTGGTTTCCATTCTTTCACTCTAAGATCGTGCAATAGAGTGAGTTATAGGTTGAACCTCCTCGATGTTTTCCTTTATGTATCGATTATGCCTCCACGCAAGAACCGCGGCCCGGAAGAAGGCAAAGCGGTGAGAGTCTTTGCTAGTGGGACGCGGTGAGTCACGAGGCACAGCCCGATCCTTACGAAGATGATGTTTAGGCGGCGAGTTCCACGTCGTCGCCCGGCCTCAAGAAAGTTCGGCGGCGGACGCGGCTCACGAGACGCGATCACGAGCCTCGATCCAGCGATCGAGTGCGATACGCAGATTACGGAACAAATTCGATTCTTGACGGCAGCGTAGTGGCGGCGGCAGAGCGGCGGCCAACCCTGGCCAAGCGGTTCTGATTCGGGATTTCTTGGGTTGTCACCCACCGAGTTCTATGGTTCGAGATTTGAGAGATCCGCAGGAGTTTGTCCGGCGATTCTGGACCGTGCAGTCCTTAGGGCATCGGACCGAGTGCATTATACTAGCTTACCGGTTCGCGATATTGCGTTGAACCGGTTTGAGTCATGGGTATTGTCGAGTGAGGATGCTCTTCCGGTGATTGGGAGGAGTTCACGGAGGCGTTCTAGACCACTTCTTGCCTCACGAGGTGAGGAGAGCCGTGTAGATAGGTTCGGACCTTGAGACGGGGCGGGAGGACTATCGAGAAGTCTGACACAGAGTTCGACTCCTTGGCGAATATCGCACACCATAGTAGGCGACATGAGCGTGGTTCATCGATATGTGATGGGGTTAGACCGTCATATGATTCATCGCATGCGGGGTGGCTCTTCACGAGGATGGATATTGCTAGGATGCGCGGCGCATTGCGGGATTGAGGCGAGAGCGGGATCGGCTAGATTTGGGCGGCCAAGAGGCGGGGCAATGAGCTCGAGCGATTTTAGCGGCGGCCTCGTGGCGAACTAGGTCCACATTCCGGCCAAAGCAGTGCTCCTTCTCGATTTCGGCGGGAGTCGATCAGCGAGGTTATTGAGGCAGTCGTGGCTCGGGACTTCGTGTTTCGAGGCGAGACCGGCGCAATCGAGACCACCTACCTCGGTGTGTTCGATGCGGTAGGTCTCATCCGAAAGTGTCGTATGGGTTCGAGAGCATGTTACTCTTGTGGCAGTGGTCATCGAAGAAGGATTGTCGTCGCTTGGCGGCGGGAGCATTACGGTTCAGTAGCGACGTGCATTCTTTGGATCTTCATCTTGATGGTTAGACGCCCGGAGGCGAGTACTTATGGGCGGCGGCGCGGCGGTCGTGGTAGGGGTTCGATTCTAGCGGTCCTCGTAATCGCATATATGTTATGTCGATCAGCGGGACCGGGGCGTCGCGGATGTCGCCGCAGTACATTGTTGGTTTCATCTTTGTGATGTATATGCTTTGATAGATCCAGTTCTACCTTGTCCTACATATCTCCTCATATTGCGATAGAATAGGGATGAGCCGAGTCCATAAGACCTTTTGAGGTGGCTACGCGATGAGTGATTCGATGGTAGGCGGCGGGTGTATAAGGCTTGCCTCGTGACTATAGATAGCCGTCGGACTCTGGAAACTTGATAGAGTTGGATATGACGACTTTGATGTGATTATGGGTATGGATTGGCTAGCATCTTGCTATGCCAACGTGGGTATGAGAGAGATTAGTTCGGTTCAGTTTCTGGTGGCGGTTGCATCGAGTGGAAGGGAATCTGCATCGCCGAGGTAAGTTTATTTCTTACCTCAAGGCTAGGAAGATGGTGCGGAAGGGTATATCTACCATCCGTTCGGTATTCGACATCGAGGTTGAGGTCTGGACCTTGATCGATCCGGTTGTTAGAGAGTTTCAGACGTATTCCCGCGAGCTTAGGGTATCCTCGAGAGGAGATTGAGTTTTGTATTGATTTGGCGCCGGACACTCGACCGATATCTATTAGCCATACAGATGACACCGCCGAGTTGAAGGAATTGAAGGACGGTGAAAGATTTCTTTGGAGAAAGGCTTTATTAGGCCAAGTGTTTCTCTGCAGGGAGCACGGTGTTATTTGTAAAGAAGAAGGATGGGGCGTTGCGTATGTGTATTGATTACGAGCGGCTAAACAAGGTAACTATCAAGAATGATATCCCTCCCGGGATTGACGATTTGTTTGACGGTTGCAGGGTGCAAAGTGTTTTCAAGATAGACCTAGTGCAGTTATCATCAGTGCGAGTTAGAGAGACAGATATCCCAAAGATCGCATTCGGGACCGGTATGGGCACCATGAGTTCAGTGATGTCTTTCGTTGACAACGCCCCATCAATATTCATGGATTTGATGAATAGGTGTTCGAGCCATTCTTGGATATGTTCGTTATAGTGTTTATCGATGATATCTTGGTATATTCGCGCGAGCGAGAAGCATACTGGTCATTTGAGGCGGTATTGAAGTCCTCCGAGACCGCAATTGTATGCCAAGTTATCGACGCGTGCGAGTTACGGTTGGCTTCAGTGGCTTTCTTAGGGCATGTTATGGCCGACGGCATTCGTTGATACAACTAAGATTGAAGCGATCGAACTTGGCCCGCACCCACTGCCGACGGAGTGCGCAGCTTTGGGCCTCGCGAGTTATTATCGGAGGTTTGTAGAAGTTTGCTTCTATCTCAAAGATTTGACTAAGTGACTCGGAAAGCGGTATGTTCGTGGACGGATACTTGTGAGAAAGTTTCCATTGCTAAAGGAGAAGTTGGCAGCCGATTCTTACTTTTCGGAGGGCTTAGATGGATATGTGGTTTCTTGTGCGTCAGTGTCGGGCTTGAGTGAGTCTTGATGCAAAGACGGCAGAGTTATAAACGATCTCGACATCTTAGGAAGCATGAGAAGAACTATCCACACATGACTTGGAGTTAGCGATGATTCATGCCTTGAAGATGCAGAGACATTATTTATATGGAGTTCATGTGGACATTTACACGTACCACAAGAGTCTCGATCATCTTCACGAGGAGGTGAACTTGCGGCAGAGCGGTGGTTGGAGCTACTTAAGGATTACGATGTTGATATTCGCACCACCGGGGAAGGCGATGTAGTTGCAGATGCCCTTAGTCGCGGTCGATGGGTAGTCCGTGCGATGTTGACGCAGAAGAGGATATGGTCCGAGAGTTACATCGCCGCGAGCCTTGGGGTTCGTTTGGTTGGTCGATAGTGACGATTCGGGTTCGAGAGGTTGCCGAGTCTTCCATCGTCGGCGAGGTGAAGAGGCGGCGATGAGATCCGATTTTGACGGTGCATCGAGATGCAGCTCTCGAAGGAGAAGAGTCAATTTGAGGTAGCGCTGATGGGGTGCTAAAATTCGAGGGCGGTTGTGTGTTCGATGTAGCGAGGACAGTCGCGGTCAGATTCGTGAGGCACACGGTGCTCGTTATTCTATTCATCCGGTCGACTAAGATGTATCATGACCTCGAATCGTGTATTGGTGGATGGCCTAAGAGGGGCGTTGCGGAGTTCGTGCACGATGCGGTGTCGCGTGAGTTAAGATTGAGCACCGAAGCCCGGTGGGCATTGCGAGCTATTGATATTCGACTTGGAAGTGGGAGGTGATAAACATAGATTTTATTACGGGGCTACCTACCACTCGGAGGAAGCGTGATTCCATTTGGGTGATTGTCGACGGTGTGAAATCGACCATTTTCTTCGATCGAACGACGTTCTCGGTGAGGACTATGCGGATTATATATTAGAGAGATTGTGAGGCGCGGAGTCGACGTCGATTATATCGGATAGAGAGCCCGGTTCTCGGCTAACTTTGGAGGTCTTTTCGAAGGGATTAGGGACACAGTGAGTCTCGAGCGGTGTTTCATCCTCGCATCGACGGGCGGTAGCGCACTATCGACATACGAGGATATCTGCGGGCTTGTGTTATTGACTCGAGGGTAATGGGAGGATCATTTGCCTCTTGTGGAGTTTGCTTACAACAACAACTACCATTCCAAGATTCGGATGGCGCGCCTGAGGCCTTATACGGGAGAAGTGCAGTCAATAGGCTGGTTCGAGGTGGGAGAAGTTCGATTAGTCGGGCGGACTTAGTTCGAAGATGGATAAGGTGAAGTTTATCCGAGGCGGTTGTTAGCGGCTCAGTCGGCAAAAAGTCGTATGCACCATCGGCGTCGACACTTGGAATTTGAGATAGGCGATCGGGTTTTCTAAAGGCGTGATGAGATTTGGAAAGAAGGAAGCTTAGCCCAAGGTACATTGGGCGTGACGGATTGTCCGTAGGGTAGGCGGGGTTGCTTATGAGTTAGATCTGCCGTCCGATTTGGGGCGATGCATCGATTTTCCATGTGTCCATGTTGCGGAAATGTATTGGAGATCCATCTAGAGTGCACCGGTTCATGATGTCCAAGTGACAGAGGAGTTATCGTATGAGAGAGTCCCATAGCGATACTCGATCGTCGTGTTAGGCGACTTCGACGAAGACGCGTGGCTTCGTCAAGGTCTATGGCGAAGCAACGAGGAGGAAATGGCGTGGAAGCGAGAGGATGGCATGATGAAGAAGTACCCTCACCTATTTCCTATACCTCCAGGTAACCCACTTTCCTGCTTGTTAGTTTGGATTTAGCATTTACGCTTCAGTATGTTGTGGCTCGCGGAGCTTCTTTATTTGCAAAAGAACAGTTAAGAGGGTCTATGTCGATGTTGTGATTTGAGTAAACCTAGAAGGAACATTCGGGACGAATGTTTCTAAGGGGGGGAGAATGTTATACCCCGTAGTCCTGACCCTACGTATGAGAGCGTACGAAAGCATGTAAGACTTAAAATTTTCAAAGGATAGGTTGACGGATTATTCCGGACGAGTTTTTAGTCAACTTTAAGGCGGGTTATGACCCGATACATTGAGAGTTCCTAAGTGGTTCAAAGGCCAGGCGTAGTTCGTGGAGTCTAGATTCCAACGCAACCAACCGCTAAATCGATAGGACGTCGGAGTAGGAAGTTATGAGAGTTACAAGTTCGGGCGATCGGGACGAACGTATCGGACAAAGCGGCGGTAGTGGCGCGAAAGTTGAGAGAGTGCGGAGGTTTGCGCCGCATGGCCGGCGAGAAGCGGCAGGCAGCAGATTTTGGGCGGAAAAACTTAGAAAAGTCGATTTTCTTTTAAAAGACCTTGGGAGGGTGACATGTTGTCCCATCCGATTTCTTGCATGCAATATATTGACCAAGTCTCAATTTCTCTCCTCTCTCTAAAAATCAGCTCACTCCTTCTCTCTACATTTCCAAAGGAAATCCAAGCCTAAGGAAAAATCAAAAGTTAAGAACAAAAAGGAAGTTTGTGGCTAGCGTGTGGTGGTGGTCTTTGCAAGGAAGCTAGAAAAATATTTGGAATAAGTTTGGCTAAAACTCTAAGGTAATGATTCTTCCTTTAGATTTAGTTTATAGTGTTTCATGTTAATAAGAAAGAACTTGTGGTAGTAAATAATGCTCTTAGAGTCATTGCATGCTAGAAATGTGGTTTGGATATGAAAAATGGGTTAAGAAGAGATTATGAGCATGTTGTAGCCTAAAAACTACCTTAGAATTGTTAAGTGAATTGTTGTAACTTATGGGGCAGAATTTTACACACAAGTTTAGGTGTGTAATCCCTTTGAATTGTTGGATTGATTGAGCCTTAAATGTGGCAATTGGATGATAAATTCGGCCTTGAGAAAGGTGTCAAAGTGAGTAGAAACAAAGGAAATGCCGATTTTCCATAGAATTTAGTGACTTTGAACCTGGATTGTTCTACATTAAGATTAGAGGTTAATAAACGTATCATGGTTATTTTAGGTTGACATATTACTTGCGGTAGTTTGGACTTAGCAAGTGGATTGACCAAAGAGGTATGTGAAGCTTTCCTATCTCTTGAGCATGAATATATGTAACTATGTAGTACGGTGACGTCTGAATTTGGTATTCTTACTTGTTTTAAGTATATAAAGACTTGTGTCGTTTTAAGAATGTATAAGTCCCTTAGTTAGGGGAAAAGTGTAATTTTACTAAAGTGAAGGGTTAATATAACAACTTTATGAGAAGTTGGTTTATTAGCTTTATAAATGATTAATAAGAAGAGATTTACTCTAAGTAAGACAAGTAAGGACAAATGATTTGATTTTATGAAAGGCAAATTGATTTTAAGGCATCAATTGCCCAAGAGCTTTATGTATGAAAAAGAGTCACTTTTAAAAGAATTGAAGTATGTAGTTCTTGGGTTAAATTCCCGGTTTTCTTTTATTAAGGATATGGTTAAGTGCCTTAAGTAAACTAAAATGAGGGGGTATATGAACAAGACTAATAAGAAGTTATAAGTTTTCTTAACTTATTTATGATTATGATATGATGACAGTTTGAGCTAGGGTAAGAGTATATCTGAGGGGCAAGCCCCAAGATCGTTATACCACCTTCTCAAGGTAGAGTATGTCCGGAGGCTAGCCCCAAGATCGTCATACCACCTTCTTCAGTGTAAGAGTATATCTGAGGGGCAAGCCCCAAGATCGTTATACCAGCTGCTTCAGTGTAAGAGTATATCTGAGGGGAAAGTCCCCAAGATCGTTATACTATCTGCTTCGGGGTAAGAGTATATCTGAGGGGTAAGTCCCCAAGATCGTTATACCACTTGTTCCGTGGATTTGCTACCCACGATGCGAGGAATACCTCATGCGAGTCCTTAGGGGCTTATGCGGGTGAAATAGTCCACGTGCGGTACGTGCGGCTATCACGAAGAATACCTCATGCGGGTCCACAGGACCCATGCGGGTGAAATAGTCCCAGGAGTAGGGGTGCTTGTTGATACTACGGGCTAGGTACCCTGTTTTGATCCTTGTAACACCCCATTTTAAACCGGAGTCGAAAACGGGATTACTGCTACATATGGTTGATTCCTAAATGCATTTTAAGGAGTCGCCACCTAATTATTATAGTGAATTAGGACACTAAAATGTGTAGCATAAAATACTACGAATGATCTCCATTTTAAAGGTCTGTGAAACTAGGTGAGATTCTAGGTAAGGGTTCTTTATTATCCTAAAGGGAAGGGGTTAGGCATCCTAAAGGATCCGCTAACTATGATTGTCCGTTCAAACTTAGGTTTAAAATTATTGTGCTAAATATATCATGCAATTCTAATGGTATTCTAATTATTAAACTAATCAAAAAGATATTTAAACTAGGCATGCAAATATTTAAAATAGATATATATTTAAAGAGACAGTAATAAAAGCAAATAATCATAAAAGATGCAATGAAGAGAAATTAGCGACATTTCGCTTTTATTCTATTTTATGCGAATGATTTAACTTTGGGGCGCCCTGTACCTGCAAAAGACACTTAGTAGAAGAGTTAATAGTAGAATAAATAATTTTAAAAGCAATGACAAGAATTAATAAGTAAAGCAAAATAAATAAATCCGTCTTTTGCACAGAGGAGGCCTTGGAAATCAGACGGAGATTCCTTCATCGGCCAATATTGCTAAAAAATAATAAAATACCTTCATATCCGCGCCAAAACAGTAATAGTTTTAAACACGGAGGGCTCAGATATGTAAAAATATAAAGTAGGACAGCCTAAACAAGTGCGGCGGCGAGAATTCGCCTTACCAAGCGCATGTTGGTTATCCGGTGTAAGTGGAAGAAATCATCCTTGCCCAGAAAGCTTCATTTATTTTTATTTTCCGTCTTTGCAACTGTGGAGGCCTCAAAAATCGACGGATAACTTTTTCATTGGCCATACAAGTGTAGCATCTTGTTCAAATCAGTAAAATACCAAAAGTAGTATCTTGTTCAAATCAGCAAAATACCAATAGTGTAGTATTTGTTCTAAATCAGTAAACCAGCAAAAATGTCCAAAATTAATAGCAATATAGCCAAAACAATAGCAAAATAGCCTAAAACCAGTGACAAAATACCCCGATCAGTAGCGATAAATGGCCAACAATCTGTCTAACAGATAACCAAACAGAGACGAACAGGGGCCCAAAATGACGTAGCGATGGCAATATCGCGGAGATTTCAAAGCCGTCGGAGTTTTATTCCGTATTACTAAAACAAGAAATCAAACCATCCATAACCAATAGTATAAAATAACAAAATACTAAAATCAGTCGAAATAGCCAAAGCGAGCAAAAGCCTTAAAACCGATGCAAATGGCTAAAATCGGTGACAAAAGATAACAACAATGGCAACAGGGCGAAAATGACAGACGATGACTAACATCGCCGGAATTTCAAATCGATCGCCAACAACGGATAACGATGCAATCAGTCCAACAACGATGGCAAATCGGACAAATAACGATCAAACAACAATAATAATAAAATGAAAAGCAAACTATAACATCATCGGAGTTTAAATCAAGCGGTTCAAAGTTACCAACGGAGAGAGGCGGCGGCGGCGTCGCTTCCGCGGCGAGTCGCCGGAGCGACGCCACCGCGATGGTGAGCGATGTATGGGTGACGGGAGTGAGGGAGAAGGAGAGGGTAGGGACTGCTGGGGAGGCTAGGGTAATAAGGTTAGGTGATGGCTGCTGTGGAGGGTGTTCGCCGGTTGACGGGAACAGTGGCGGTGGTGGTGGTCGGCAGGCCAGAGCAGGCGAAGGGAGAAGGTGGCGGCTAGGGTTGTGGTAAGAAAGAGGTGAAGAAGATGAAAGTGAGGAGAGGGCCGGATGGGAGGGTGTTCACGGAGTTTGGAGCTCCGTGAAGGAGGCAGCGACGGATGGGGGTGACGGAAGGAAGGGGTGAGGAAGAGTGAAGTCTTGATGAGAGAGGGACGGCTAGGTGCGGGGTTTGTTTTTTTAAAGGAGGGTTCGTGGAGATAGAACTCCGGCGAAGGGAGGCGGCGACGGGAGTGAGGTGAGGGAGACACTGGGGGGTGATGAAATGAAAATGGGCTGCTGATGTTCTTTTCTAGAAACGCCCACTTTAATGGGTAAATGTAGAATTAGGGTGGGATGATTTTAATAGGTGAGAGAGATAGGGTAGGTAAGGAAAATGTGGGGTTGATATTGATGTTGGAGTGTAGAAATGGTGAAAGTATGGGGTGGAGTGTGGTAAAGGTGAAAGAGGTATGGTGAAATAATAAAAAAATGTTGGATTGGATTAATTCGGATTGGGCTTGACCGGATGGTTTGACAAAATGCGAGCGAGTTAATTATTTAAAACAAAATTATTTAAAAGGATACAAGATTATAAAATGCAAATGCCGACGCAATGATACTAAAATTCAATATTTAAGAAATGTTTAATGCACGATTAAAAGTAAAACGCAGTCTTAGATTAATTATTTAAAGAGATGCAAAATATTATAAAAATAAAAATATAATATTAACAAAGACATAATGCTTAATTTAAAATAAAAAGATGCAAAGTCATTTTTGTGAAGAAATAAACATAGAATATTATGTAAAAATATTCAAAATAACGATTAAAATGCGGTGTGCTAAAATACTTAAAATTGCACGAAATATACAAAAAAATGGGTCAAAATTGACTGTCAACAGTATGTCCCTCTTTGTACGGAGATGATGGAAGAGTCTTCGGACAAAGACGTTGACTTGTAGCCAATTTTGTCCTGTTTATAAACCGTAACTCAAAAGTGGGTGATGCAGATTGTAATTGTCCCAGTGTCGAATTATGATGACCCTGGGTCGTTGTGATGCTAAAGATAAAAAGCAAAACTGACGCAGATTTAAAAAAGTCCCAGTGTCGAATTATGATGGCACTGGATTGTTGTGATGCTAAAGTAAAAGTAAAGCTGATGCAGATTAAAAATGTCCCAGTGTCGAATTATGATGACCGGGTTGTTCTGACGCTAAAGTAAAAGTAAAGTCGACGCAGATTAAAAATGTCCCGGTCGAATTATGATGACACCGGTTCTTTGTGATCACGATCTTTGAAAAAGACAAGGTTATTGTAGATGTTGATGGCGTCATTGCATGACGCGATCACGGATGTTCGTCGTTGCGTAGGCGAAACATATATGAAGCCGTTGCATAGACTTACGTGAGATGACGTCGTTGCGTAGACGCACGCCGATAGCGTCGTTGCTGGGCGTATTCTTTCTTTGGCGTCGTTGCGTGACGCGTCGATGGCGTCGTTACGGACGTATTCTTGCTTGGCGTCGTTGCGTAGGCACGCAATCGATGGCGTCGTTACTGGACGTATTCTTCTTTGGCGTCGTTGCGTAAACGCAATCTTGATAGCGTCGTTACTGGACGTATTCTTCGGGCGTCGTTGCGTGAACGCAATCTTTGGTGACGTCGTTACTGGGCGTATTCTTCTTTGGCGTCGTTGCGTAAACGCACGCTTGATGCCGTCGTTGCCTGGACGTATTGCTGCTGGCGTCGTTGCGTAGACGCAATGCTGATGACGTCGTTGCCTGGACGTATTGCTGCTGGCGTCGTTGCGTAGACGCAATGCTGATGACGTCGTTGCCTGGACGTATTGCTGATGCTTGTCGTTGCATGGACGAAACATGAATGAAGCCGTTGCATAGGCTTAAATGAAATGGCGTCGTTGCATAGACGCGATGCAGATGCTCGTCGTTGCATGGACGAAACATGAATGAAGCCGTTGCATAGGCTTAAATGAAATGCATTGGTTTATGAGCGTACCTGCTTTGTGACTTGCCTGGGTTGAGATAACGTCATTGCATAGACGTTGTGCGTTTGTAACCCGCATGGGCCTATTGTTGTGTTCCGCGCTTTGGCGTGAAGATCCGCACTCAAAGAAAACTTGTGAGTTTTTAGGAAATGAGTGGTTGATTAGCGTCGACTGTAGCTTTGGCTCTTGACGCTTGCATTCTTGGTTTGCATCAAGACCTAGTTGGCCGCTTTTTCTCGCTATTGCCATTTTCTTGCGAATTCCTTAAAATGTCGGTTTACGTAATGAAGATGTTGAACTGGGTAAGGTTTCATCTTGACGCTATCAAGGCGATCAGGTAAGCATTTTTTTTTATTTTTTATAATAAATGAAAAGCTAATGCGAGAATATGGACAAAATCGAGTACAGTGCAAAACAAGGAAATATTTTTAATGGAGTGACCGAAACCGATGTGGCTGTCTACGTATCCCGCCGAGGGAGACAGGTCAAGACATAGTTCATGCTGCCAAAAATAAGATTTTTTATTATTTGAAAATAATGCGGGACCGAAGCCGATATGGCCGCCTACGTATCCCGCCGAGGGAATCAGGTCAAGACGTAGTTCGTGATGCAAAATAAGAATTTTTAAGATTTTAGAATGATGCGGGACCGAAGCCGATGTGGTCGCCTACGTATCCCGCTGAGGGAATCAGGTCAAGACGTAGTTCGTGATGCAAAATGATTTTTATGTAATATGCATTTTGTTGTTTTTTTTTTTTTTTTTTTTTGTTGTTGTTGTTGTTGTCCGCCCTCGACTATTTGCGAGGACGGACTTCCTGCAAAAAATATGACAAATGGGTGAGAGTAGGCAAGCCACAAAATAGTAAATTGTAAAGGCGTGGCAATATAGTCAAAGACTCCCCTGCTTGGTTCAACCGGACTGGTGGTTGATGCTTCACAAAGTCCAAATCACGTTGTTCAAGAGCGATTTACGCAGTAGAAGTCCTGATTGCTATATAACAACAAAAGTGCAAAAATGCAAATGCTCGTGGCCAGAGTTGTAAGCACATATCATGATATGTACATGGGTTAAAAGGGTAATTATTGCATTAAATAATATGTACAAAATTGCTAGCAACAAAATAGTAAACAAAAGCATGCAAATCAAGTGTGCGCCTAATATGCATGAGATCTCTCTTATGCCAGAGGTAGGCCTAAATGCCAGATATGCGAGATTATGATAAATAGGTCCAAGTCGTTAAACTGCAATGTTTTGCTGGAAATGGCGACCAAATGACGGTGCACTTTTCCCAATTTTGGTGTATTATAACCAGGCTTGGATCCGTCTATCATCATCACGCTACACATAGTATGCTAATGGGTCGTTGGGTTGTGAAACCCGTAGACAAGTTTTGGTGGATTTCTAATTGTGGCGTTAATACCAAGGATTAACCCACCTAAGGTTTATGCATGCATGACTAAAAAAATAAAAAAATAAAAGAAGGTGGTATAGCTCTATCTTAAGCTTTCTAAGATTTGGCTTACTAGACGCAAGGTTCCCGAGCGGACAACTCGAGTGAGAAGGCTACGTGGCTGATCAGACGAACCGATCTAACTCCACGCAAGCGCCAACTCTCCTAAATTTTGGGTGTTCTTGAAAGAAATTTGCGGGTGCGCGAAGCACACCAACGCGTATAGTGTGTGACAATGTGAATTTTCCAGAGTGGAGGAAATATGAGCGGAATGCCAGTTTAAGGAAAGCAATAAAAGCAAATAGCAATTAAAACAGCTAAGCATACAAGATTAAAACAAACAATTTTAAGGCATTTAAAATAAATAAAAGCAAATAAAGCCAAACAAATAATAAACCTAGGTTTGCTATGGTCAAGAACTTGATTATCCCCAGCGGAGTCGCCATCTGTAACACCCCATTTTAAACCGGAGTCGAAAACGGGATTACTGCTACATATGGTTGATTCCTAAATGCATTTTAAGGAGTCGCCACCTAATTATTATAGTGAATTAGGACACTAAAATGTGTAGCATAAAATACTACGAATGATCTCCATTTTAAAGGTCTGTGAAACTAGGTGAGATTCTAGGTAAGGGTTCTTTATTATCCTAAAGGGAAGGGGTTAGGCATCCTAAAGGATCCGCTAACTTGCGGTTGTCCGTTCAAACTTAGGTTTAAAATTATTGTGCTAAATATATCATGCAATTCTAAGGGTATTCTAATTATTAAACTAATCAAAAAGATATTTAAACTAGGCATGCAAATATTTAAAATAGATATATATTTAAAGAGACAGTAATAAAAGCAAATAATCATAAAAGATGCAATGAAGAGAAATTAGCGACATTTCGCTTTTATTCTATTTTATGCGAATGATTTAACTTTGGGGTGCGCCTCCGTGTACCTGCAAAAGACACTTAGTAGAAGAGTTAATAGTAGAATAAATAATTTTAAAAGCAATGACAAGAATTAATAAGTAAAGCAAAATAAATAAATCCGTCTTTTGCACAGAGGAGGCCTTGGAAATCAGACGGAGATTCCTTCATCGGCCAATATTGCTAAAAAATAATAAAATACCTTCATATCCGCCAAAACAAGATAATAGTTTTAAACACGGAGGGCTCGGATATGTAAAAATATAAAGTAGGGCAACTTAAACAAGTGCGGCGAATTCGCCTTGCGGCGCATGTTGGTTATCCGGTGTAAGTGGAAGAAATCATCCTTGCCCAGAAAGCTTCATTTATTTTTATTTTCCGTCTTTGCAACTGTGGAGGCCTCAAAAATCGACGGATAACTTTTTCATTGGCCATACAAGTGTAGCATCTTGTTCAAATCAGTAAAATACCAAAAGTAGTATCTTGTTCAAATCAGCAAAATACCAATAGTGTAGTATTTGTTCTAAATCAGTAAACCAACAAAAATGTCCAAATTAATAGCAATATAGCCAAAACAATAGCAAAATAGCCTAAAACCGGTGACAAAATACCGATCGATGGCGATAAATGGCAACAATCATCTAATGGATAACCAAACAGACGAACAGGGCCCAAATGACGAAGCGATGGCGATATCAGGAGATTTCAAAGCTTCGTGAGTTTTACTCCGTATTACAAAACAAGAAATCAAACCATCCATAACGATAGTATAAAATAACAAAATACTAAAATCGGTCGAAATAGCCAAAGCGATGGCAAAAGCCTTAAAACGATGCAAAATGGCTAAAATCGGTGACAAAAGATAACCAACAATGGCAGCGGGGCGAAAATGACAGGCGGTGACCAACATCGCGGAATTTCAAATCAATCGCCAACAACAGATAACAAGATGCAATCACCCAACAACAATGGCAAATCGGACAAATAATGGATCAAAACAACAATAATAACAAAGAATGAAGAAGCAAACTATAACATCATCTGAGTTTAAATCAAAGGTTCAAAGTTACCAAGCGGAGAGAGCGGCAGCGGCGTCGCTTCGCGGCGAGTCGCGGAGCGACGCCACCGCGATGGTGAGCGATGTATGGGTGGCGGGAGTGAGGAGAAGAGAGGCGAGGACTTGCTGGGAGGCTAGGGTAATAAGGTTAGGTGATGGCTGCTGTGGAGGGTGTTCGCCGGTTGACGGGAACAGTGGCGGTGGTGGTGGTCGACGGCGAGAGGGAACAGGCGAAGGGAGAAGGTGGCGGCTAGGGTTGTGGTAAGAGAGAGGGTGAAGAAGATGAAAGTGAGGGAGAGGGCTTCGGATGGGAGGGTGTTCGCCGGAGTTTGGAGCTCCGGCGAAGGGAGGCGGCGGCGGCGACGGATGGGGGTGACGGGAAGGGGAAGGGGTGAGGAAGAGTGAAGTCTTGATGAGAGAGGGCGGCTAGGAGTGCGGGGTTTGTTTTTTTAAAAGGAGGGTTCACGAGATAGAACTCCGTGAAGGAGGCGGCGACGGGAGTGAGGTGAGGAGACAATGGGGGTGATGAAATGAAAATGAAGGTCGATGTTCTTTTCTAGAGTGCCCCCTTTAATGGGGTAAATGTAGAATTAGTGGGATGATTTTAATAGGTGAGAGAGATAGGGTAGGTAAGGAAAATGTGGGGTTGATATTGATGTTGGAGTGTAGAAATGGTGAAAGTATGGGGTGGAGTGTGGTAAAGGTGAAAGAGGTATGGGGTGAAATAATAAAAAAAATGTTGGATTGGATTAATTCGGATTGGGCTTCGGACTGGACTGGTTTGACAAAATGCGAGGCGGGTTAATTATTTAAAACAAAATTATTTAAAAGGATACAAGATTATAAAAATGCAAATGCCGACGCAATGATACTAAAATTCAATATTTAAGAAATGTTTAATGCCTGATTAAAAGTAAAAACGCGGTGCCGATTAATTATTTAAAGAGATGCAAAATATTATAAAAATAAAAATATAATATTAACAAAGACATAATGCTTAATTTAAAATAAAAAGATGCAAAGTCATTTTTGTGAAGAAATAAACATAGAATATTATGTAAAAATATTCAAAATAACGATTAAAATGCGGTGTGCTAAAATACTTAAAATTGCACGAAATATACAAAAAATGGGTCAAAATTGACTGTCAACAATCCTAAGGCCCCTATTTTATGCAGTATTATATTTATATATTTGACACTCTCATTGTTAGTAAGGCACAGTAAAAGGTATTTTATTGTCTTCCATGACTCCAGCTTACTCTTAGACTTATGATATCATTATTACGATTTTTCCATTTTTACATACTTGGTACATATTGTGTCTCGAATTCTTCCTGGGCTGCGTTCACGCCGCGGTAGTAAGCGATTGAGGATCCTCGTTCTTAGGATCACTATTCCAAAGGTCGTAAGCTCCATCCTCCGGAGCTTGTCTATCGTACGGATATTCCCGACGCTATAGGTATTTTTGTACATTCGTGGGTATGGCGGGGCCCCGTCCCGCCATACGATTGTTATCTTTAAGTGCTGTGGTCACCTATGTGTTTTGGGCTATAAGAACATTTTGTACTACTATACCTTCGTTTGAAGTATGTTTTATGGAAGCGGCACTTATCTACCGCGATGATTTACCTTTTATAAGTTATGCGTTATGTATGTTCCGCTGCTATTCTCTGACATATACCTGACAGGGTACCCTGGTAGGGTACCAGTCGTGGCCCCGGGGTTGGGTCGTGACACCGCGGTCCTGCGGTCTTTCGTCTAAATATGCCAACTTTCGTCTTTTTTGCTTCGAGAGCTCCTTTTGTGCCCACTTTTAGCTTCTTTTTGTCATTTTTTCATTTAGAACCGCTGTGACTCAAAAGAAAGAAAAACAAGACACTTATTTAAACGAAAATGGGAAAAATACTAACTAAAAATGACTTAAAAGCGTATACAAAATACGCCTAACAAATACCCCCAAACTTAATCTTTGTTCGCCCTCGAGCAAAGATCAAAACAAAATCAAAGAAACAAAAACAAAAAAAAACTCAAAGACTCAGATCAAACAACTGCACAAAGTTACTTAGAAAAGCATGAATGTTAGTTGGAATAATATGTTGGAACATATATAGCATAAACCCCTAACCTATGCATGTCAGTCACAATCAATGGAAGCATGAACTCCTAACTTATGCATGTCAATTTCATTTAGTTCTATGGGTCTGTTTACTTGTTATTCTCCACTAATCATAGACATACATACTAGAGATCTTTAGGACTTGTCAGGTTGTAATGTAGGCTTAGGCAGGGGTAGGTAAAATTAGACATTTAGGCTCAATTTACATACCATAAGCGTTTTCCTCATTCAATCATTTTGTCCTTCTTTTTGGTATCATTTTCAATTCATACCTATCACTCTCCTTTTCTCTTTTTGAGAGCATGAAACACATTCACATAGGCACCCCAAAACTTAAGATTTTACATTTTTTCATTGGGGTGCATTCATTTTTCACTCTCTTTTTGTATTTCTTTTTCACTCTTCTTCATCCCAATTTTCAATTACTGCTTATGGCACATAAGGGAATCATAGGGTGTCAAAGAAATAACTTATTTTAAGCTCAAAGGGGCTGACTAGGGATACAATTTATTACAAGGTAGGTAATGAATGGTAAGAAAGACTAACAAAGAAATGACTGAATCATCTCCCTAAACATGTATATCTCAACTATTTCGCCTTAAATAACAAGCAAACAGACTTATAGACATTTTTCATAATTGACAACACATAGGCTAAGCACAATTATCCCAAATAATTAGATTTTCATAAATTTTTGGCATATCTAACTTAAGCACACCAATTTTTAGCTTCTAATTCCATTACATTATCCCACTTAATCCACTAGGTATCTTCGACAACTACAACATGCATGATCATAAAAAAAAATTACGACTCAAAAACACATAAACAAATAACGAAAAGACTCAAAACAAAAGAAACAAACAACGAAAAGACTCAAAACAAAAGACAAAGTAAGATCCCCCAAACTTGATTGACACATTTTCCCTAATGTGTAAAGACTGAAAATTAAAAGGACAACTTACAGACACAAAACAACAGTCACAAAGGAGGTCTGGAGGAAGAATTTTTGAAATTGAACAGCTTGGGACCCTCTGAACTTTTGGCGACGCGGCCCTGCATTTCGGCGCCGCGGCGCTCTGCTAGTTTTTTCTCGTTCTGCATTTTTCTCAATCCCTGCTTTTATCTATCATCCACAAACACTCAACATACCATATCGTGAGATTGTTCAAGTCAAAATAAAACAAACTAAAACAAAAATTGAAATAACATAATTAAAACATTGGGTTGCCTCCCAAGTAGCGCTGTCTTTAACGTCTTTTAGCCAGACGCAGTTCACTTACTAAATCAAGAGGGTAGAGTATCCCATCCACATAACCATCTCAGCACCAATCGCTTCCTCTTCCTCCTCTTCTTTTTTACAGTGTTATTTTCAGAAGCATTTACCATTTTGGAATCTTTCACCATTTCCTTGGCCTTAATCACAGGTTCTACGTTTTGCTTTAATGGTATCCCACAAGCATCAATACACGTGAGGTATTTCTCAGGAACAACCTTGTCAACTATCCCAATAGCATAACATCTATCTATAACTTGAGGTTCAATGGGTGGCTTGAAAACTTTGAAGGTCATCTATGGCTCAGGTGGTGGCTTGAACACTTTAAAGGTCATCTCTTCACCTTGAACTCTGAGTTTTAGCTCTCCTTTTTCAACATCAATCAATGCCCTCCCTGTGTCTAGGAATGGTCTCCCAAGGATCATTGGTATCATCTCATCTTCCTCCATATCAAGAATGAAGAAGTCAGCAGGCAAGATGAATTTTCCCACCTTTACCAACACATCTTAATTATTCCTCTAGGGTGCACAATAGAGCGATCAGCTAGCTGCAAGTGGACTGTTGTTGGTCTTGCTTCCCCCAAACCAAGCTTTTAAACACAGAAAGGGGCATAAGGTTGACACCTGCCCCAAAGTCACACAGGGCTTGCTTGCATGTCACATTCCCTATGGTGCAAGGTAAGGTGAAACTCCCTGGATCTTTCAATTTAGGGGGAAGTTTCTTCTGCAAGATAGCACTGCACTCCTCTGTCAGCGCTATTGTCTCATAGTCTTCCAACTTCCTCTTCTTAAACAGGATGTCTTTCATGAACTTTACATAAGCTGGCATTTTCTCCGAAGCTTCAATGAACGAAAGATTGATATGGAGCTTTTTTAAGATCTCTAAAAACTTGGAAAACTCCTTGTCTAAGGACTTCTTCTGCATTCTTTGAGGGTAAGGAATTTTGTCTACATATTCCCTCATGACTGCCGGTGGAGCCTTCTCTAAAATAGGGCGGTCATCAGTAACCCCCTCCTTCTCTATCTCGGTTGTCTTCTCCGCCTCATTCCCCTTTTCCCTAACTGGTGGAGATCCAACCTGCTCTAACTGCTTCCCACTTCTCAAACTGATTGTCTGGCATTCCTCTCTTGGATTTATCATCAGATTCGCGGAGAGCCCTCGAGGTCTGCTATTCAACTTCCTCGCCAATCGCCCATCCGAAGTTTCCAAGTTCCTAATAGAGGATCTTATTTATGTCATGAACTGCTTGGTCTCTGTCATAAATTGTGTTCGTATTGCTGGTGAAATTGAAGACCTGGTTTCCGCCATGAATTGAGTCTGAGAGTTGGCTAAGGTCAACAGTGCTGCTTTTATGTCATTTTGCTACTCTTATGGGGCTGGTGGGCTGAACTGCTGTGAAGATGAGGCCTGAAACTGTGGTTGCTGCCCTTGGTCATTCTTCCATGAAAAAATTGGGTGATTTCTCCACCCCTGATTATATGTGTTGGAGAATTCATTGTTAGAGGGCCTCTGAAAATTTCCCACAGCCTGACATTGAGTCTGCTCCATTGGGATGTTGTTGGGATCAGTTGTTGGACATCTATCGAAGGTGTGTGGACCCCCACAAATCTCACAACTGATTGCATCTGGACCGCCTTTACGGACATGGTATTCTGCTGGAGCTGCTTAGTCAAGAGAGCAACTTGTGCATTTAGTGCAATGATGGCATCTAGCTCATGAACCCCAACTGCTCTTTTGCTACCTGTTCATCTATCATCTGGCAAGTGATTGTTCGTGGTCATGTCTTCCAACAAGTCATGGGCTTCATGTGCTGTTCTCTTCATGAAGGGGCCACATGCAGCTGCATCAATAATTGTCCTAGTAGTCGCACTTAGACCATTGTAGAAAATGTGCACCAAGTTCCACTGCTCAAGACCATGATGTGGACACTTCCTTTGCAAATCTTTAAACCGCTCCCAAGCATCATACAATGACTCTCCATCCATTTGATAGAAATTGTCAATTCTCCCCTAAGCCTTGCTGCCTTAGCTGGGGGAAGAACTTGGCAAGAAATTTATGGGCTAAGTCTTGCCATGTAGTGATGGAGTTCGCCTGTAATGGAGTTCTCAGTAATTATGGCACCGCAGTCCTGCAGTCTTTCGTCCGGATCTGCAACTTTCGTCCTTTTTGCTTCGGGAGCTCATTTTCTGCCCACTTTTATCTTCTTTTTGGCATTTTGCCATTTAGAACCGCTGTGACTCAAAAGAAAGAAAAACAACCCTAACAAGACACTTATTTAAACGAAAATGGGAAAAATACTAACTAAAAATGACTCAAAAAGCGTATACAAAATACGTCTAACATGTACAAGACTAAGTCTACCAAATATACAATTATACAATAATAATGTGTCCAGCTAGACACGGTGTGGGCCTTGGATATGGCCTGCCCGAGAGCCCTCTGGACGTGGGCCTGAGTCGCGGCGCTGTGTCCTAAGAGCTGCGGCTGAGGCTTATTTTCGGACACTATTTAACATAAATTAATTATCACACATGCAATTTCAGTTCAGTTAGTACTCTAGCTCTGTGAATATAATTTATAGACACGTAGAGAGAGAAAAAGAGACGTGAGCATGACGCGCTTCAATGTACTCCCTCGGTCACATTTTAAGTGTCTTACTTTTTTTTAATTTGTCTAAAAAGAGTGCATCTTTTTATATTTAGTAAGTTGATAATTTAAAATCTTACATAACAAATTTATAATCATAAGATTCAAAAGATATTTTCATAAATTACACATCTTTAAATTAGGATCACAAAATTCTAAATTTTTTATTTATTGATTAAATTCTGTGTCTAATCAAACTAAGACACTACTTAAATTGAGACGGAGGGAGTAGTTAACAAGAGTCACTCATATGTAGCACTCCACTAGAAATTATGGGGACTAAGAGTAAGATGAGTTTAAGTTTTAAACATTATTAATATAAATAATTTTTATACCTCAAATATTGAAGCTTCACATTATATTAAGGGGCCCTTATATTAATTATTCCCCCTTTTCAGTTATTATTTTAAAAAATAATATATTAATTTTTAAAAATTGTGAACTTCAACAAATTTAATTCTATAAATTTAAAAGTTTTTACAATCATACAAATATTATGATATATTTAATATTGCATTACTCTATATAAGTCGAAATGGATATAATTTGGGGTCGTTTGGTAGCTTGTTAGAGTTATGAGAGTATCGGTAATAATATATTAGTTATGAAGAAATTTATGTATTTTTATGCAGGTATTAGTTATGCAGTATTTAGGATTTCTTCAAGGATAAGTCTCGAACGAGCCTCATAGAATGGAGGTAATGACGTGCTTTGTTGGAGGATGATAGTGACACCGTCGTAATTTTCATTCAAACCCGCAATGAGTTGCATTATCAATCGTTGATTTGTGACCGGTGCACCGACGTTTGAGAGTTGATCGACAATCATCTTAAGTTCTTGACAATAGTCCGACACATTAGGAAAATCATCTTGGTGAATGTCCTTAAATTGATTTTCCAAATACAAGGCACATTGTGTCTTGCTATCATAAAAAATACCCTCCAATCGCTCCCATACAGTGGCGGCGGTTTCAATTATCGTATGTAGTAGATCGTTCGAGATTGTTCCGTAGATCCATTGTAGAACAACTGCATCTAATCGTGATCAAAATTCGTCATCAAAACCACCACATTTCTCCAGGGGGTCGGCAATGAGCTTTGATTTAGGAGGGATGATGTGATCAATGACTTTGTAAACACGAGAATGTATCTTAAATAATTCTGCTCAAGATGATTACTGAACTTTTTCTATCTCAAGAGTTGTGGGAATAAAATTCTTGATGTTGTTAACTACAAGAGCATGATGAAATTTAGGTTGTTCAGCCATTGAAAATTGGGAAAGAAGAGGGGATGAGGTTTGCCGAGAAGTAGAAGAAAAAAGAGGTGGAGGACGGCAAAGATGGGGCGACCGAGGGGTGCAGCCGACAACTAGGGTATGAAGTTTTAGGGTTTGACTGTTGATATCATAAATGAATATGTTCTCTACCTATTCATTGATTATTGTCTACAATTACATGATTATTTACATAGCTACAAACTAGATAACTAATATTTCTAATTACAATTGGAATATAAATTAACCAAATATAAAAGATATACAATGATACGGAAATATTCTTGTAATATTCTATCAAAAACAATTTTTTTTGTTTGTAATTTTGTTGGTCAAAGGCAAGGAAGGAAGGCAGGAGAAAGAAACAGTACAAGGAGGTGCATATGTAACAATTAAAGGTTATCTGCAATTTTGTTGCTCAAGGGCAAGGAAGTAAGACAGGAGAAAGAGACAATACAAGGAGGTGCATATGTAACAATTAAAGGTTATCTGCAATTTTGTTGGTCAAGGGCAAGGAAGTAAGACAGGAGAAAGAGACAGTACAAGGAGGTGCATATGTAACAATTAAAGGTTATCTGCGAAAGGATAGCTAAACCTCCAGAAGTCATTGCAATAAATTGTTTAGCCTTTGCAATTGCATCAGCAGGGAATGGAGCTTGATAGAGAGCGATTACCTAAAATATAAAGTCCCACATTCTGCTCATCCAGTAAAAGTGGAACTTGACCGAGAGCGATGGCCTGAAATATAGAGTCCAACATTTTTACATGTACCAAACCTCAAGCATCTTAAAAATAGGTATGCAGCAACTGCAACGAACCTGACATGGTGTCACGATCCAAAATCCCATTGTGTCGTGAGGACACCTACCCTAACCCGTAGGCGAACCCTACTCATACAACCTAAGAACATGCATAAATAAATGCGGAAATGAAAGAAGTAGAAGAGAAGTAATTAACCAGTTTTTAAATAGAAAAACAAGTCTGAAGAAAACCCCCAAATACAAATCTGGTATTCATGAGTACAAAGCTCTAGTACGAATACAAGTCTGAACTGAAATAGCAACACTGTCGAAAGTAAATTATAGAAATGTAAAGATAGATAAAGAGCTCCAGTGACGGGAATGCTTCAGCGACTCACCCTAAAGTCTCCAAATGGTCACCTCGGACTAAGCACGATTAGCTGCTCCGTCACCTCCTGGCTCGGTACCTGCACATAGAGTGCAACAACCGTAGAGTGAGTATGAAAAGCACGTGTACTCAACAACATCGTCGACCGACCCTTGCTATAAGGGCGGTAAGACATGGTAATTTCTGATACCTGTCTACTAGTTAGTCACTTAGGCAATATATAATCAATTAACCAACCTAACAGTAAATCTACGGTTCAATAATGTACATGTTCTCTCTTAATCTCAAACTCACACAAGATTTAGCCTAAACCCCATAATTGGGTGTCTAGTCCCATCAAACCTCACAACTCAACCTCACTACAGTTACAAGTCTCAAGTATCAATAGTTCTTCCAACAAGTGATAAGATCAAGTAGTCTATCAGACATCAACACAGAGTATACACAACATCAAATACATATCAAAATGAAGATGAATGCAACACAAATGATATGTATGTATGCAATGGCCAAATATACACACACTGCTACAATAGCTGCGTCACGTGACCCATGTGGGACTCATGAGGTCCATATACCCATTCGAAATGTCCCATCGGATATCAGCTCAGTGATCGAAGTGTCATCAACCGTCATCACTCTCGTATCATGTACCATATCTTTTACCCGACTTTCCAAGTTGTTTCTCAATAATGTATCAGTAAACCAAAGCCAATGATAGAATGTATGAATGATATGGATATGCGTATACAATGCAATTAACATAATCAGTTTAATCAGTATTTATCAATTTTCGTTCAATAGTTCAGACTAGATATGGAATGATGAATGCATGACAAGTCAAATCATAATATCACATCAAATGTCTACAAGCCCAAGTAAACAGAAATCATACTAACCTACGCGGACTCTTTCACCGCACATTGTGACCCGAAAGCTACACACATAAACTCTTTCACATGCATATTTCTGATTCATTAATTACCCAATTAAGTTCACCCCGTACCCGTATTAGTGCTTGTCACCTTACTAATACGGGACCCTTAAATCCTTATTACTCTCTTTAGTTCATTACAACACATACCAATACGTAACACTGCACTAGAGTCTAGAAAGTCTTAACTTGCCTAGATAGAGCCAAAGAAGTCACGCGGTAGCTTTCCCCTTTCATAGCGCCTTCTCACGAGCCCACTCTAATCAATCATACCAATTCAAAATCCTAGAATTCCCCCCAGTTCTTAAAAAGGATTTTAAAATGCAATTGGTCAATTAATTAACACCTTCTAGTCATTTACATCATTAATATACAATACCCATAACAATTGTCCACTAATTAACCCAAATTCTCAATTAAGACTCTTATTCTAAACATAGTCAATTTTTCTTTTTCAAACATAGATTCAAGCCTATAATAATATAATACATCAACATAATTGACTAAGATTAGGATTTAGAAGTTACCAAGATGAAGAACCTCAAATATCCACACCTTGAATCTCCCCAAAATGTGCTTAAGGACTTGGAAAATGAAAAACATGAACAAATGATTCGGTCTAGGGCATACCCGACCCCACTGGACCCATCGCGATCGTGGACAAAACAATGCGATCGTGAAGCACCGCGACTCAGCCCTCCCCCGCCGCGTGTCCACATGACCGCAACCACTAGTCATGCGATCGCGAGAGCCTAATTTCATCAAGGCTCGCGATCGCGCTCCATCCCTCGCGATAGCAAACAAGGAAACCAAATAGCAGGCACCAGATTTTTCTGGTTTCACCCCAACTTCGAACCAACCCTCGAAAATCATTCGGAAGATAAATAACACAAACCAAACATGCATTCTTATCATAAAACACATTCCGGACACGCTTGCACACTCGAAATTCCCAGAAAATATCTCTAAGGCTCGAGTTTGACTTAAGTCAACTCTTAAACTCAATTTTCACAATTTTACAACTAAACTCTCAAAACTCACCGGATGCCTCGGAAACCAAATCAAAGGCTCGACTAAGTCATTAACGTTATTTCGAACCTAATGGAACTGACGAAACTACAAACGGAGCACGTTTACTCAAAAGTCAACTATAGGTCAAACCTACTGAAGTGTGTCCGAAACCTACCCGACCACCTAGAGAATTGTTCCATCCATCCATCCCCGCAAGTCACAAACAAGCAAATAAAGGCTCGAAGAGGGTAATTTAAGAATTTCAAGGTAAAACAAGCTAAAAGTCGTTGAAATGTCAGGGGCTTCTATCCAAGGGCATGCAGATTACCAACACTCGTAAAGATGATCTGCAGAATAAGAGGATTAATGAGATAGTATAAAAGCGCTCGGAATGAATTAAATGGTCTTCATTCAAACGATTCCAAAAACATTAGGATTTACAAAATTCATCCTCGTCATCGGACTTTGGAATACATTACCATTATTATTGTATAAATTGTTCAATTGTGGCATCACATCAGAAGAACATGTACTATCATTTTCAGGATTATTTAGATGAGCAATTGTAAATTCTTATGCATTTTGATGGGATTCATACATGTTCTGGTAACAATCTAGGCTCTATAGGAACGACTTGTTCAATGCTTCAAATCTTGCAAACTGCCTAAAGTTCGCCTATAATTTCATGAGTATAAAGGTCTGATAGACAATGATATCTAGTGCATTCTGGAATATCGAACTATGAGTGACTCACTCAAAGAGGGTCAATGCACAATAATGCTCTCCTCTGACATCATATTGGTAATTCTATAGTAGAAGCCGAGCGAGCTAAATTGATACATATATAACTAAAATATAATCACTTATATACTCGAGCTTGTTACTAATATAATTGTGAAAATGTAACCTCTTATAATTTCTTATAAGACTAATGTAATCTACCCTGGATAGATTGATCAAGTTGGTATGCTGAAACTTATGACGTTTTTGCAGGAAAAGTCGACTTTTTATGTCATTTTTGTACTAAAACCCGATCAACAACATTATACAACTCCTCTAAAAATAGCACACTTTAACCTATCATTTGACTCATGAAACCTCAATATTTTCTTTAACAAATGGGGTATAAAGTTACTCACCTTTTAATTTTAGTTTCAATAAAGTAGGTTTCCAACGATAAATCTGGCTTAGAAAATGGAGGAGTTTTGAAGTGTGGTTTTGGTTTTTCCTCGTGACACTTCACAGTTCACACTCATGTTGAGGATGGTTACTGACTTTGGAACCCGGCTTTGCAGTGGAAAAAGAGAAGGAATATTAACAGGGTGAAAAGAAACTGACCTGACCGCTTGTAACTGATGCGGCTCCTCGGCAATGTATTAATGGGAATGACCAAGGATCGAATCCCAGCGGCTGTGTGGAGATTTCTTCTTGAAACAAAGGAGGGCCCTTGTGCGCTGGTCTAACCTTTGAAATCAGTTGAGTCACCATAATTTACATCTTTCACAGACCTGTCGGGCCGGGGTGTAGGGGCTCCTGGGCCGGGAGATTACACCTTTTGGAGCAATTAATGGAAACGTTGTGACTTTAGGAGTTTTAAGCAGAACTGATTTGATTTGAATGTAATAAATATAAAGAAAATATTGCAAAAATTAGAACGTAAAAAAAGGAAATAGGCAGGAGGCTTACCAGATAGTAAGATTTAGGAGCATGATCTTCAACTAAACAATAAAACAAACATGCCTAATTATAAGCGTACGTTCAAACAGAAACTATCAACTAATAAGACAATGTAACACCTATGTTATCCTTATATTGATTTCACAATTTTTTTAAAAAAACAAAACACTGATAATCAAAATTTGAAGTACTTTTAATTATTGAACCGTACCGAAAAGGAACCAGGATCTGGTTGTTGATTAACATTCTCACAGTCAAGATCCAATTCATAAATTGTTGCTGCAAAAGTCAATTTGATTTCGACATTTGCAACAGGGTTGGGTTTGAAATTAACAATTCGCAGCAGTGTAACACTTGTTAACCCGACCCAAATTATGAATATCCAACAAACTTAAAAGAACTTTTTCAAGAACAACAGAAAATAAAATCCTCAGGCAAGAGAGAATACCTTCGAACATAAACGGCAATGCATACAGAATCCGTGTCTGAATCTACGAATGAACCAAGTATCGACATGAATCGTATTCCCATTCAGAATTTGTTCGTGGAAGGTTCCGTCCGATTTCGAGTCCAGGCCTTGATATACTTTACGGTGACATAGCCATAAGAGAGAAGGTTTCCGTTGGCGGAGTAGTAAATCAACTTTGAAGAGATAAAAAGCTAACCAATTTTGGAGAAAAGTGATTAAGAGGAACTGATGAGGTTGGGATGCACACAACCGCAAACCGTTATTCTCTGCCTTTGGTTTCCTGGTATGTACGGTCTAGAGCAGTTTCTCAGTTTCTGTAGACAGGGTTATGTAGCTTTTCAACAAGAGCACAACATCTTCTAGGAACAGTTAGGCTGGGGCGAGAAAGGTTTTGTTTTGCTAAGGTAATTAGGTTTTTAAGAAGGGTAATTAAAATTTAAAAAAGCCAAAAATTTGACAAAAAAGATAAATGCTAATGTTGGCCTCAGAGAGTGCCACGTCAGCAGGTCTATATCAGGCAATTATATATATATAATTCTTTTTAGAACAGATTAAAAAATATATATATCACATACATTGAGACAGAAGTAATATTAATCTTTCAGGTCCACTTCAACAACAACAGAAAGAAAATAAATAAAATATAAGTGTCAAGAAAGAAATGGTAAGAGAATTTTTGTACGATGAGATAGAAATGTGTTCATGTCCAATTTCTCTTCATCAATGTCTCATCACAAGCCAAAATGAAGGTATATTGTTTGCTCTCCTGATCTGTTCTCATCACTTTCTCTAAATTCGATCACATCACATGCAAAATGTTTAGAGGAAATTTCCCTTGCAAATTAGATCGTCGTGGAGTTGATCATCAACAAGTTAGTGATTGTACATTTGTAATTTGTACCTGTTTGATATATTAGATCATTAGCTGACACCAATAGTCACAACAATATTCACTCCAAACAAAAGTTCAAACAAATAACTTGCAAGAAACTGCACTAAAAAGTAGCCTCAATTGTCGTGGAGTCAGTGAGTTAGCTTGAATTGTCACTAAATTGAAACATAGTCACGGGAATTTTATACTGCTTTACTTAAACAGTTAACACGCAAACGCAATTATATGCATGCACTATGCTTTTGTGAATATTACTATAACTTTGGACCCACCAACTTGACATGCACATGAAGATAAATGATTTCAAGTGGAACATATTGTATAATTAGATACTTTGATGGTTGAATACTTAAAGAGAATAAGGTGCCGTTGAAATACCACCAAATGATAAGGTGCATATCATACGAAGGTGCTCCTCTTTTAGCCAGAAGTCTCAGGTTCGAGTTTTAGATATGTAAAATCTTTGGTAGGAAGCGCTTCCCCATAATGGACTCTATGCGGCACAAATCCGAATTAATCGGACTTCAATGCGGGTACCAAATACCGAATGAAAAATTAAAAAAAAAGTGTTTTCGAAATTATTTAAAACAAAACAAAGAGGTGTTCCAAAATAAAGTCAGATTAGCTTCAAATGTGGAAATTTTGAAGGATATGAAAGGGGTCTTTCTCTGAATAAAAGAGAAACATGTCAGTATTCATGTCATTGATGAACATCATAAAATGTTAAACATTTTTTTCACCTATAAAATGTTAAACCTTTAGTTAGGGATGACAACAGATCGGATCTGGACTAAATCCTATTAGATTCAGATCCGTTTTTCATACTTGAATTCATATCATCGGGTTCATAAAAATCAGATTCAAATCCGGATCCACCGAGTCCACATATCGGATCTGGATCTACATGTAATTTTTTTTGCTTTGAATAATATTCCCACCTGTTGAAACTTTTTTTAACAAAATAAAACTCAATCTGATTGAAAAAATATTTGAGTTCATTCAATCAACCTACACAAACATGACACCATTCTTCCAAAATACTGAACGAAGTTTTAGTATCACAAGAAAATAAAGACGATGAAGCAAAGTAAGTAAATAACAACATCATGAAAAAGACACAGTAATCAAATGAATTACTTTCACATATTTTCCCCCAACTTTGGTCAAATATTATTCAAACACATACTAATAAAAACATTTAAAAAGTTACTATTTGAAAACCATTTCAAGTGAAATGTTGTGAATAATAGATCTGCAAGATCTTATAGCTAATTAGGAAAAGCAAGAGGCTTACGATGTAAAATGAGATTTTTTTACTGTGAAAGTTGGAGTCTGGTAGGGTTTCTAATTTTGAAAGAAAAAGCAATGAGGGTTTATGATTTTGAGAATTGGAGGTTTGGAGCTTGTATGGTTTCTTTTGTTAGAGATATGTTTCCGCTTAATTTTTTTATTGGGTCCTTTAAGAATTATGGGCTCAAACGTATGGACTATTTAAAGAATTGTTGGAAATTTTACTATTGAAGGATTGAGTTTATCCCGTCTTTAATGACTTAAACACATAAGGCCCGCATGTCAGAAACATCGTTTCTTCACACATGTCTAATCTACTAAGTAAGTAGATGATGTTAGTGCTAAATCTCGTCAAATTTTGTTAAGAGAAAAGAGATATTGGTACACAAAGTAAGGTGTTTGAGATATAAAAAGATGGAGGGTCTCAGGCTCACCCATTGCCAGAATCCTCAAGGACAATTTCAACAGCACAGATTCAGGCCCCATCCGAAGAGCCAGACGAATTGAGAGCAGCATTGTTGGCACTCTGATCGGTGTATTTTATATACATTTTTCGAGTCATTTTTAGTTAGTCTTTTGTCCCTTTTTGTACAAATAAGTGTCGTATTAGGATATTTTTCCTTTCTTTTAAGTCAAAATGGTTAAAATGGTCAAATGGCGGAAAAGGAGCCAAAAGAGGGTAAAAGAGGAGGTTCCAGAGCTAAAAACAGAGAAATTGGCGAACGAGGCTGAAACCTGCACCAGTAGCGCGGCTGATGTCCGAGAGGTGCGAAGACCAGTAGCGCGCCTCATGTCAACAGTGCGGGGCGCGCGCTAATCATCGAGAGAGGCTACAGTTGCAGCCGCGCGCTCGCATGCCAGATCGGGCGCGGCGCCAAATTACCCAGTGCCACGAGTTCCGGCCGCGGCCGATAGCGAGCATGGCCGCGACGCGGAAAAATCGTGGTTTTGACGATTTTTGGGCGAGCTGCGAGGAAAAGTTAAGGCGGTTTCGGCCTATAAAAGGAGAACCCTAGCGATTTAAGGGTGTCCCTTCTTGCACAACACAAGATTTTCTTGCTTGGAGATTGGAGACCTAAACTTAGTAATTTCTTTCCTTTTTCTTTTCTTTATTTCAGTTTTTGCATGATGAACTTTGAATTAGTTCTTGTCATATTTATGGCTAGGAACTAATTCTCTTATAGGGCTTTTCATGTTAATTCTCTAGAAACTTATGTTATGAATTAATGCATGTTTATGGTTGTTATTCTTCTTTGAGAGATCTATCCAATAATTGCGTTGAATGCTTGGTAATTAATTGACAACTAATTATCCTTATATGATTTCTAATTTACTTCGAAAGGAGAGATTGTGAATATGTTGTAAGTTGGGTAGACATTCTTGGATTGAGGATGAAAATACCTCAATTATTTATGTAGCGTTAATGAGAGGCTTAAAAACCCTAATTTTTTGCGTAGTGCGTGACGGTTAACTAGGTTTTTGTTCTTAATCCTCCTATAAAGTTATCCTTATCACCGAAAGGTAGGTAAGGTGCAATACTGGGGTTGAGTGTTTATATATCCTTAACGGGAATATAAAACGATTTCGTAAACCTGCTTTCTCCGAGAGAAGAAGTTCATAATTCATTGCATTAATAAATAACATAAGCGGATAGTTGAAGAGACATGGAAGCCCTATTCCCATCACATCTGAAGTAAACTCATTAGTTAAAATAGTTCTATAATTCTTAGTTATAAACAACAAATACAAATATCAATTGTCAAATAGATACTAAAAGATAGATAGTTGATACTTGAACTCTAATCCTTGTGGACGATATTCGGTCTTATCAAGACTATATTACTTGTTACGATAACGTGCACTTGCGTTAAAGTGTGTGCATCTTTTCGCGCATCAAGTTTTTGGCGCCGTTGCCGGGGACTAGGCATAGTTCAATATCAAATTTATCTATTTTTAATTTCTAATTTGGTTTTTATTGTAATTTTCACGTTTTTTCGAAATCAGGGTGCCGTGATTTGTTGTCTGTTTTTGATCTATTTCAGGAAATCAGTTTATGCGAAGGAGAAGAGGAGCATACACTCTTGTTCCCTTCAATCCAGAAATTGAGAAAACACGTAAGCGAGCGAAAGAATCGGATTGCAACCTTGATAGAGATGGACGGTGTCCAAAACAACAACATGATGAGAGAAGGGTTAGGAGAAAATCAACCCAATCCAGCCATACCTCGGCAAGTACCTATGGATGTCGAGGAAAGAGTTCAAGTCCAGGCAGAAAGAAGCTTGGGAGACTATGCTGCTAGAGTGAGCGAACGCAGAGCATGTATTAGGCTCCCGCCATGGAGCAAACAACTTCGAGATAAAACCGGTGATTACGGCATGAGTACGGCCTGCGGTGCAATTTGGAGGGTCATCTGAGGATCACATATGCATAGCTAATTTCTTGGAGCTATGTGCAACTTTCGATATAACGGCGTTCGATGATGCCGTCAGTTGAGGCTTTTTCCCTTCTCACCGTGGATAGAGCAAAAGTATGGTTGAATTCCCGTAGATTCGATTTTTAAATGGCACGAAATGTACGCGAAATTCTTAGCCAAGTTCTTTCCCCATGCAAAGCGAGAAAATTGAGAGAGGAGTTGAACAACTTCTACCAAGCGGATGGAGAGTCCTTATATGAAGCTTGGGAAAGGTTCAAAGACTTGCAGAGAAAATGCCCACACCATCGTTGAGTTGTGGAACTTGGTCCACATCTTCTATAACGGTGGCAAGACAACCAGAACCATCATAGATGCAGCGAGTGGGGCATTCATGAGGAAAACAGCCACGACGCCACGCGAGTTATTGGAAGATATGACCACCAACAACCATGTCACAGAAGAGAGGTCGACAAGTGGGAGAAGAACAGTGGGAGTCCACGAAATAGATGTCATTGCTGCCTTGAATGCCCAAGTGGCCCTTTTGGCAAAACAGTTGCAAGAACACGTTGTCGATGAATGCGGTGCAGATGCCTAAAGTCATGAGATATGTGGTGGCCACATACATTCGATAGGTGTCCTTCACCGATCCCAATAATATACCAATGGAGCAGCAGTGTCGGTAGTGGGTAATTATCGAGGCCACGAACAATCCATACTCCAACACTTATAATCCGGTGGAGAATCACCCAAACTTCTCATGGAGAGAGGAGAGGCGAGAATCAATACAGGCGATGCAACCAGCAGAACTGAATCCGCACCTTCATTCAAGCGGCCTCAGCGATTCAGTCAACGGTTCAAAGAAAAGCCAGACGAGCTGAAGCGGTAGCGACAAGACTTGCAACGCCTGACTCGATTCACGAAGCTAGATCCTCGTTCAGGAACTTGGAGACACAAGTGGGTCAACTAGCAAAGCGAGCAAACAAGAGCCACGAGTACATTGCCAAGCAACACGAGGTAAATCGAGAAGCGATGTCGAGCAATGCGGTTGAGAAGTGGGAAAGCGATTGGAAGCGATACCTCGGCCGATGGTTGAGAAGAAGGCAGAAATAGAAAAAGAGAAGGTGATTGAGCCTAGCCCAGTAGTAGAGAAAACTCCAGAGAAGGAGTATACAGAAAAGATCTCATTCCCCCAGAGACTACAGCAAAAGGCGGTTGATAAACAATTCTCCAAATTTTTTGAGACATTCAGGAAGCTGCATATCAACACACCTTTCATAGAAGCATTAGAGCAGATGCCCTCCTATTTCAAGTTCATGAAGGAGATCTTGGGGAAGAAGAAGAAGCTGGCGGAATACGAGATAGTAGCACTAACAGAAGAATGTAGTGATATCTTGCAGAAGAAGCTGCCACCAAAATTAAAGGATCCAGGAAGCTTTACACTACCTTGCACAGTGGGCAGGGTGACATGCAACAGAGCTCTGTGTGATTTAGGGGCAAATATAAATCTGATGCCCTTATCAGTATTTAAAAGATTGGAGTTGGGTGAGGCCAAACCAACCACAAGATCAAGCTGCGTCGAGCAGTGATGGTTCATCCAAGAGGCAAGATTGAGGACGTGATTGTGAAAGTAGGAAAATTCTTCTTTCCTGCAGACTTCCTCATTCTTGATATGGAAGAAGATGCGAAAATCCCTATCATATTGGGGAGACCATTCCTAGCAACGGGGAGAGCTTTAATTGATGTTGAAAGAGGAGAGCTAACACTAAGGGTGAAGAAAGAAGAAATGGTGTTTAAGATTTTTAAACATGTCATCGAGCCACCAACCATGAGCAGGTGCTTTGCAATCAGCACCATCAAGCCCCCATGTGAGCCATTATAAGTCAACCAAAGGGAGATGAGCCCAAGAAAGCAGGCATGGTTTGCCAAACCCCCACTGACGCAGGTATGTGTTCCTGAACTCCCCCTTACTGATAATGCTAAGAAGAAAAGGAGAAAAAGAAAACGCAAAATGTGGAGGAAATGGATTAGTTGGGGCTTGATCCACCCCACTTATTAAAACTAAGAAACTTGCGTCCCGCTAAAAAGACGTTAAAGACAAAGGCTACTTGGGAGGCAACCCAAATTATTTTGATTTATTTTATTTTAATTTATTAATTTTATTAAGAACGGTCTCACGGAGGTAGTGTTTGTCTTTGTGATTGATGTGCAGCAAATAAAGCGAAGGCGGAAAATCAAGAAAAGCCAGATTTCGAAAAAGCAGGCACGGTAGCCAGCGCGGCCGCGGCGCGAAAGAATCAAGAGGCGCTGGTTTAGCGTCATGGCGCCAGAATGGTGCGCGCAGAAGTCCCGGGCGAGTACACATTGGCGCCGCGGCTAGCAGTGGCCACAGCGGCGAAATCGAAACTTAAAACGCCCGTAAATCGATCTCGCCAAATTCAAAACCAAAAACCTAACCCCCTCCTCCAAAAACACACGAAAATCCAAAAATTTGCCCACAAATCCTCCACAAATCCAACCCAACCACAACCAAAACTCTTAAATTCCTAAAAACCCTTAGCTATCTCAAACAACAAAGCTCCAGTCCATAGCCTCAAACCACCATTAGAAACAATAACAGCTTGAATCTTCTCATAAAAAGGTAATCTTTTTCTGTTCTTGAGATCTTTATTGAAGTCACATGAGGTAGTAGTTTGAAGGAGTATTGTAGTTGTGAAGTAGTTTGGGTGTTGAAAAATTGATTGTGAAGTTGGAGAAGGAGTAGATAAGGAGGGTGTGGGTATTGGGTAGTAGAGTTGAAGTTTGGGGGTGTTGTGTTTTAACTGCTAGTTGTTGATTGTGTTGGGAAACATTTGTGCCACTAAGTTGTAGGCTGCAGAAACTGTTTTAACCATGGCCACCAGAAAAAGAAGAGCATCCACATCCACCTCAGCCCCACATTACGATGATACTAGGTTTGTGAGCTACGAAGTCTTCCAAAGATACAAAAAGCTTAGTACTAAGCCTTTAATCTCTGAAAGGGGAATGGACTATCAGAGGGAGTCGTTTGGGGAAGAGGATGATTATGAGCCCATTCGGGCAATGGTTGAGTTAAGGGGGTGAAG
This sequence comes from Przewalskia tangutica, assembly GCA_029844215.1. Taxonomy (NCBI): domain Eukaryota; kingdom Viridiplantae; phylum Streptophyta; class Magnoliopsida; order Solanales; family Solanaceae; genus Przewalskia; species Przewalskia tangutica. The sequence goes on from CM056730.1 coordinate 111,784,494, forward strand.
GAGATTTGTAAATCAGGAGAAGATAGCACCAGTGAACACAACAATGGTGCGGGAATTCTATGCTAACTTTCCGGAGAGGGTGGAAAGAGGATGCTTTGTAAGGGGAAATTATGTGCATGTGACAGCAGAAGATATAAATACACAATTGAAGACAGTTGATGTTGAAGGAAGAATTGGTGATCGGAGCCATTTTAGAACATGGTCTAAGAAAGCAGCAACATCAATCGAATACCGTCATAAACACGATGAGCTACCAGTAGCTTTTGATATGGCGAGAAATGGGTCAAGAGCACTGAGCAGGTGCCAATTCAACAAAGCAGCCAAGGGTTGGCTATATTTCGTCAGTGCCCGCATGATTCCATCCACGCACTTCACCAGAGTGACAGAAGATAGGATTAAGCTGATATATGGAATTATGAGGGGGTTGACGATTGATGTGGGGAAAGAAATAGTGCAGAGCATTGAGGAAATCAGCAGGTTGGTGACAACAGGTGGATTGGGACATGGCTCGATTATCACCAAGCTATGTCACGTGAACGCGTCCCAATCCTACCCACCGATACTAATGAAAGAAACCCGCCGGTGTCCTGTGGGATAGTGCACTCTTTCCCAGACCCAAGCCCCACAGCAGCCAGACGAAGAGTACAACCAGCAACAGCAGCAGTAGAGGCCGCAATGAACGAAGATGATCCTGAAATAGGGGCTCAATATGAGGCAGGACCTAGCCACAAGCCAACCACAGAATCAACACCTCCAGTGCCTATGATGGAGCAAGTGCTCCAGAACCAGAGAAGGATGATGCAACATTTCGACACAATGATACAAGGACAAAATGAGTTGAGACAGGGACAACATGAGTTGCGACAAGGCGGCAAGATTTGGCGAGATCAACAATTGAACCAGCAGTTTGACGAGATGAGTTCCCTGTTCAACCAATGGTCGATGCATTATCCACCGCCACCACCACCATTTTAGCCAAAGTATGTAAGTGTCTTATTTATTTTATTGTCTTTGAGTCTACACACATTGGGGACAATGTGTGATTTAAGTTTGGGGGTGTTTTATTTGTGTCTTGTTTTATTTGTGTCATGTTATGTTTTATTTAAGTCTTTTGATTGTTTTTATGTATTGTTGAGTCACAATTTTTTTCTTTTTATTTTTGAGTCATAATTGCCTGTCAAAGATCATGTATGATGTAGTTGCTAGAAACACCTAGTGAAGGAAGGTGGAATAATGTAATAGAATAAAAGCAACTATCTAAACACTTAGGTTAGATATGCCAAAAACTCACAAAATCTGTCTATTTGGAGTTTCTTGCCTAAATTATGCATGCTAAATGATGAAAACTTATGTGTTATGATTGCTTGCTATTTGAGGCGAAATAGTTAGGATATGCGTGTTAGGGAGATGACTCAGGCATTTCTTTGATAGCCAATTCTTACCACTCTTTTCTATCCCGGACTTTAAAAGTATCCCTAGTCAGCCTCATTGAGCCTAAAAATTGAAACTTCTTCTTTGACACCCTATATTCCCACAAATTGTGCCATAAGTAAAAATGTGAAGTAGTTGAATAAATTGTGTTAGAAAAGAGAAAAAAAGAGTGAATGAGCTTGTTGCACTCCAATAAAAAAAGTAATAAGAAATAGGTAAAAGCCTAAGTTTGGGGGTGCTTGTCATTATTATATACTTCACTCTCCCAAAACAAAAGAGAGAAAAGATAGAATCGAAGTGAAGGAAAGAACACAAAGAAAAAGGGAAATACTGAAAAACTAAAGAGCTTGTGGTACACGAAATGAGCCTAAAAATGCCTATTTTTACCTACCTATATCGAAGCCTACATTACAACCCTTAAAGTCCTGAAGATCTCTTTTATGCATATCCAAGATTAGTGGAGAATAGCAAGTAAGCATGCCATAGGATTTTTGAATTTATATGCATGATTGAGTATATTGACTTCCATTAAGCATGATAAATATGAGTTTGCGAAATATCTAGCTTAATGTGTTTAGTGTGCTGAAAAATTTCATGCTACATGTTCCTGCATATTATTCTGCTAACCTTCATGTTTTTTTTAGTTAACACTAATGCAGCAAAAGTGATCAATGTCAGTGAGTCTTTTATTTTTCGTTTCTTTGAGTCTTTTATTTCGTTCTTTCTATCTTTGCTCGAGGGCGAGCAAAGGTTAAGTTTGGGGGTATTTGATCGGTGTATTTTATATACACTTTTCGAGTCATTTTTAGTTAGTCTTTTGTCCCTTTTTGTACAAATAAGTGTCGTATTATGATAGTTTTCCTTTCTTTTAAGTCAAAATGGTTAAAATGGCCAAATGGCGGAAAAGGAGCCAAAAGAGGACAAAAGAGGAGGTTCCATAGCTAAAAACAGAGAAATTGGCGAAGGAGGTCAAACTCGCATCAGTAGCCATGCGCCTCGCAGACAATAGCAGGGCCGCAACGCCCATTGTCCAGAGAGGCTGCGAAGACCCAGTACGCGGCGCCATGTCAACAGTGCAGGCGCGCGCCTAATCATCGAGAGGCTCTGAGTTGCGTAGCCGCGCCGCATGCAGAGACTGGCCGCGGCGCCAAATTACCCCAGTGTCACAGAGTTCCGTGACTGGCGCTGATAGCGGCTGCACGCGGGAAAAAATCAGGGTTTTGACGATTTTTTGGGCCAGGCCTGCAGGGAAAAGTTAAGGGCGATTTTCAGCCTATAAAAGGAGAACCCTAGGCATATTTTAGGGGTTCCCCTTCTTGCACAACACAAGATTTTCTTTCTTGGAGATTGGAGACCTAAACTTAGTAATTTCTTTCCTTTTTCTTTTCTTTATTTCAGTTTTTGCATGATGAACTTTGAATTAGTTCTTGTCATATTTATGGCTAGGAACTAATTCTCTTATAGGGCTTTCCATGTTAATTCTCTAGAAACTTATGTTATGAATTAATGCATGTTTATGGTTGTTATTCTTCTTTGAGAGATCTATCCAATAATTGCGTTGAATGCTTGGTAATTAATTGACAACTAATTATCCTTATATGATTTCTAATTTACTTCGAAATAAGAGATTGTGAATATGCTGTAAGTTGGGTAGACATTCTTGGATTGGGGATGAAAATACCTCAATTATTTATGTAGCGTTAATGAGAGGCTTAAAAACCCTTATTTTGCGCATGGTGCGTGACGGTTAACTAGGTTTTTGTTCTTAATCCTCTTATAGAGTTATCCTTATCACCGAAAGGTAGGTAAGGTGCAATACTGGGGTTGAGTGTTTATATATCCTTAACGGGAATATAAAATGATTTCGTAAACCTGCTTTCTCCGAGAGAAGAAGTCCATAATTCATTGCATTAATAAATAACATAAGCGGATAGTTGAAGAGACATGTAAGCCCTATTCCCATCACATCTGAAGTAAACTCATTAGTTAAAATAGTTCTATAATTCTTAGTTATAAACAACAAATACAAATATCAATTGTCAAATAGATACTAAAAGATAGATAGTTGATACTTGAACTCTAATCCTTGTGGACGATATTCGGTCTTATCAAGACTATATTACTTGTTACGATAACGTGCACTTGCGTTAAAGTGTGTGCATCTTTTCGCGCATCACACTCATAACCGTCCAAACTCAATTCATGATGGAAGTAAGACCCCCTCTTCAGAACTTGGAAACTCCAATGGAACAGATTCTGAATTGGGAATCACAAATCGGGCAACTGATGGACATGGTAACCATTACACCTCAAGAAAGTCCACCAAGTGACCCAGTTACAAGGAATGGTGAGCAGATTTTGTATACACTTTTTGAGTCATTTTTAGTTAGTATTTTACTCATTTTGTTGATGTTTAGTATAGTATTAAGGTTGTTTTCCTTTCTTTTGTGTCACAGCGGTCAGAAATGGAGAAATGACGAAAAAGAGGGGAAATGAGCTTATTTGAGATGGAATTGCACACAAAAGGGCCAATAACTGAAGTCTAAGAAGTCCCGGGAAGTATAGAAGAGATCAGACGAAGTCCGGACGAAAAAGGGACAAGAAACGAAAAATCGAAAAAAAAAGTCATCACCGGCGTCGCGGCGTCGACCCCTGAAATTGCCGGAAACTTGCAGATTTTTCGGCGCCGTGGCGCCCAATCTCAGGGCCACGGCGCCGACGCGGGACTTTTGACATTTTGGGCCGAATTTGACACGTTTTCAGAGTCTACAAGGGATAACGTTTCCTTCCTACAAAACGTAAATAATTCCTAAAACCCTGCTCATTAATCTATCATCCTTCAGACCTCCTCATACCACCATTCTACACTCATTCACCTTGTAAATATTCCACAACTCTTGGATGCTAGAAGGCTTGGAGACTTGTTCTTAAGTATTTTCTTTCTCTTTTGCTTTGTTAATATCAGTTCATGTATGAAGACTGTATTAGTTCTTAGCGTGACTATGGCTAGGAGCTAATTACTTATTAGGGATTTCCTTGTGATTCGCTTGAAACTCTTATTCATGAATTAATGCATTAGTTTATTTTCTTCTTTATATAGTTGAGATTTATTCAATATTTACTTTGATTGCTTGGTAATTAATTGATCACTAATTATCATCACATCTATGATTTCTAATCGAGATCCGAAAGGGGAGATTGTGAATATGCTATAGTTGAATAAACATAGATTAAAATCGTGGACGAAAGTACTCCAATACTTGTGTAGTTTAATGGTTTATTGTTCTTAATCCTCCTTTGTGGTAAATCCTATCATCGAAAGATAGAAGCGTTCTGCATCGGGGTTGAGTGTTTATATATCCTAACCGGAATATAAAACGGCTTAGTTAACATGCTATCTTTACATAGAAGAACTTTTATTGTTGCATTAAGGATTGAATAGAGTGGATAGTTGATGCTCCCTAATTCTCCAACATAACTGATTTAAATCAAAGTCTTTTTATAATTAGTTATTTCCTGCATTATTAGTATAAAATTCTAAACCAATTAACGTTAACCAAATAGATACTATAGAATAGATAACCGGTACTTGAAAACCAGTCCCTGAGGACGATATTCGGTCTTACCTAAACTATATTACTTGTAACGATACGTGCACTTGCGTTTTAAGCGTGTGGATAAATCGCTAACATTCATCGTCGAGAACATACACACAGAAAATGGCAATACAGAAAGCAGACAAAAATCCTTTTCCGTTCTCTTTCTTCAGCTATCTGTTCTTATTCATCTTCTTCGCTAGGATCAGTTGTATTTGTTTTATACAATTGATCAGTTGTTGTTTTATCTTGGGAGGCTATTTTCCAATACCGTAAAAACATTTATACGGGACAATTTTATCCTAAATATAGAGAGTCATCTCTCGACTCAGTGTTCCGATTGTTTAACCTTTCGAATACTCTTTAACCCTGTTTTTTTACCTACAATCCAGTTCCAAGTTTCAACATAATAAAGTTCAAATCTGAATGTAAAATACAAATATTATGAATTTTTTAAAGAAAATACTTATAAAATTAAATTCTAGGTTATGGATATATTTAATAAAAAACGGATCCACGAGTCGGATCTGGATCGAATACGGATCTCAAATACAAAATTCAGATCCGATCCGTCAGAAATGGATCCGGGTCCGATCCGTCGGGTCCAAATTTTGAAGATATGTATAAAACGGATCTGGATTCACTGGATCCGAACCAGGTCCAGGATCCACTACCATCTCTACCTATAGTAAACATCTTCATTCGATATACAGTAGAACCTTTATAAATTAATACTCGATAAATTAATAACCTCTCTAAAATAATATTTTTTCTCGATACCGACTTGGGTCCAAGGTCTAAATTAATAATTTCGATAAATTAATAAGATAATAATTTTTCGGAAGACCCTTATATAAATTTATGGTCCCTTCAATATTATAAATTAATAATTCTATAAAATTACAAATATAAATAGGACAACTTAGTAAAATATGATTCTATTGTTGTTTGCTTCTTCTGAAAATTTAAATCTAGGTGTATTTCATCTCTAACTTTCCTTACTGCATTCAAAAGCTCCGGTGTTGCGTTCTCATAATGCAACAAAAAATTGCGTAGAGTTGTTGCCGCTATGAGTGCTTCCTTCCGCGTAATTGGTTGCAAATACATTGTATCAACTTCAGTTTCATCCTCAATAGGATTTTCAACAACACTAGCTACAATTTCTTCTAAACTTTGGACCTCTGAATATGTATCATTTTCACCCGGGTAATTCAATAGGTGATTGACATTCATTTTGTTGCGGTACCCAAGGCCATTAATCATCGTATCAAGTTCATGAATGCCTTCTTCAGTAGTTCATTTATTTAAATTCCTTGAAGCTACTTCATCATGCGAACGAATTTTACAATGTTGAATTTTTTTTGCTATTGTCTCTTGTTGAACATTTATCGTCCAAGCTGAGACTGCAATATTGATGTCATCTAAAACATTAACCTTTTTTGAATCAGATTCTCCCAACTCATAGCCCTCTAATACCCTACAATAAAATCTCGTACGGTAGTACATATTGAAAGTTCTTATTATCCCTGCATCACGTGGTTGGATTTTTGATGTCATGTTGGGTGACAAAAAATCCAACTCAATATTATGTAGCCCTTCAATATTTTTTGGATGGGCTGAAAAATTATCTACCACCAACAAAATTCTTCTACCATGCATTTTCTGGTCCAACCAATGAACATATTCATCAAAAAACACGCTCGTCATCCATGCTCGTGTGTTGGAACGATATTGACAATTCAAGCTGTTCATGTTGACATTTTTGAAGCAACGTGACTTTGCGTACTTTCTAATAACCCATAAAACAATTTTTTCAGAGTCATCCTCATTGCAACAATAACAATTGTAAGCCTTTCTTTGTTTTGTTTTCTTCCTTCAAGTTGTTTCGTTGCAAGAGAATGATCATCTTGTAACCTGTAAAACAAACCAGTTTCATCCATATTAAAAACATCCTTCATAGGATACTGGTTTATTTTTTCTCTTATAGCCACCAATTTGTTCTCTATGTCCTATATGTCAACATAACCGCTCTCTCCAAAGTGACGAAATGACTTGATACCATGTCTTAGCTTGAACTTCTCAAGCCAACCTTGAGAAAATTTGTGCGACTCATGAGGTTGTTGAGGGTATAGAAGTTTCATTGTGTCTCTTGCCTTCTAAAAAATTAGCTCTCCGGACATGTTTACACGTTCTTGGTATTGGAGAAACCACTCATAAAGAACCTTCCCTATCTCTGGATATTTTACATGTTTGTGTCGCTTGTTATCCCTTTCTTTTTCTAAGTTAGCCGAAAGGTACTCAGATGATCGTTTGAGTGTGTTCGATATTGTACCTTGACTAACTTTCAAATAATTTTTTTTATCAATCCACTGTTGCAAATAATTTTGAGTGCATGTGGGTGATCTCTCTTATACTCACATAGTACTTTACGTATTTGATATGTCATGATTGTTTTTTTAACACATTTTAGATGTGAAGCCATGGTTGGTTGGTTTTGATTTGGATTGACAAATTAGGAATGTTTGATGTTGTTTATATAGTGGTTGATTTCCTTATCATACCTGAACTTACATTAAGTTTTAATTAGTACTGCGTACTACAATGAACTTTATTTTTTTCAGGGGAATGTATTATATTTAATTAGTCACATTATACATGAACATCATTCAATTAGTCAATACAATGCATGTATTTTATTCATGAAGAATAATGTAGATTCGTTGAATAGAAAAAATCTCTTTAAATTAATAAATTATTAATTTATCAATTAATTAATACATCTTTAAGTTAATAAAATTTTATGGTTTCGACATTATTAATTTATAGAGGTTTTAATGAAGTTCGTTTTTTTCTTTCTTCCAATTTGTGCGGGTCCCGTGCAATAAAGGCTGTCATACTCGAGTGCAAGGGTAATTCTACATTGATTTTACTGTTTACTATACCCGCAAGTGGCAAGTTCAAATTCAGTGTGTCGTTCGTGACACTTCCAAAGACAAAGTTGTACCTATTTTGCCAATTAGGGGCTTTGTGAGAGAGAAGGAAAACTTCATGACTTAGTGAAAGATATGCCCACCAAATACACTTATCATAGCACTTTAGTGAAACATAAGAAAAAATATGTTTTACCAATCCAAATTCACCAAAGAGACTATTATATGCTATAAATTAGTTCATAGTTTGTGTTGCTGGACATTGATTACCCTTTTTTCATTTAGATGGTCACCAAAATCTTTCCTATTATTTTACATCTCAATCCACTTAATTAAACAACATAAAGAAAGAGGGTAGCCAAGTTGGTGTAGCAGTAGAGTGCGAGACTGTAAGATCACGACTTCGATCCCCTGCATAAACCTTTTTGGTTGAGCTTGTCACACATGGCTTGCCAATGTAATCTACGGACGTGATTTGCGCGGTATTCGTCGGCCGGGTTTACCACTGCGCACGAAAAAAAATAGCGGTTGCGGGTTTCTTCGTCAACAATAACGAAAGAACAATATTGTGACGGAAGAATCCATCACAAATTTAAAAGGAAAGTTTTTTCTAAATATAACCAAACATACATTTTTCCAATATCTTTTATTCCAACCTTCAAAATAAGTTTTGAAATCTAAAATAAGACCAAGTTAAATAAATGGATCTATAAAATTAACCACAATTATGATTTATGATACGAGTAAAAAATAATCTTCACTTTTGCTATAATTTCGTAGTTATACTACTAAAAGATAGGGATAAGATTTGCATACATCTTATTATCTTTAAACCTCACTTATGAGATAATAATGAATATATTGATATTGTTGTTATCGTCGTCGTCCACTATTAGAAATAAAGATTTTTTCCATCTCGAGACGAAAATTTGTTCTTTGAATATGACTTTTCCCACCCCATTCCACGAAATAACTCAATGGAAAAACACATGGTAGGAAACATGTTTTCATTGAAACGCTGAAAAACTTCATAATTTTTCCATGTGAAAACACTATTTATTTTTATTTTTTCTCACTGATTTATGTGGGAATAACCGCTGGAAATATTCCGTGAGAAATTTCAATAAAAAAATATGTAATGATTTTCTAGTAGTGGGTCGTTGTAGTCATGCTACTTAACATCTGTTTGACCAAGTTTTTTTAAAATAATTTCTGTTTCTTAGAAGTAGTTTTGCAAAAACTGTTTCTAGAGAATCTGTTAGGGTGTTTGACCTATAATTATAGAAGTACTTCTGAAAAACAGAAACAATTCCATGTTTGGCCCATATTTATACAAAGAAGCTAGAATATTATTTTTAATAGATTTAAAACTATTTAAAATATTCTTTTCTATCCTATGTTTCTAAAAATTAGTATATCTTTACAATTTAATAATTTTTTATTTAGTTGCAACATTTAATCAAAAAATAATATTGTATTGTACATAAGAAATGTAACGACAATATCATAGTCAATGACTGAATATGTCCAAAAGTTGAATATATTACATCATTACACAACTAATGAACTAGAATATATAAATATTATTATGACCCTGCGACTCATTAAGGAAGTGATAATGTTGTGGCGAACAGATTCCATACTAACATCATCCATCGATCCATCATGATCATCTCTCAAAGTTCTTGATGTTCCTCTAATATCTTCATCTCCTTCAATTTTATGAACATAATTAGGGTCTGCATCACATTTATCAATTCTAAATCTTCAAGTGAATGTCTTCTAATGTAGCTATGCATAGTTATAATTGCCGCAACAATTTTTGTGTCTAATGAAAAACTTGACATTATTGATAATACCCTCCATCTTTTTTCCACACACCCAATGTTCGCTCAATTACACTTTTCGATGAGGAATGAACAGAACAAACTAATACTTAAAATATGGGGGAAATAAACTCATATAAACTACATCCATAGTTTGTATATATATATATATATATATATATATATATATATATATATATAAAGAGAAAAACCGTTTTTAATACTGCTACAATCTGTTTTTTAACAATTACGCCTCAGTCCCAAACAATTTTTTTTTGAAAAAAAAAAGAAGAACAAAAACATATCGAGTAGTTATCAAAACTCCCTTAATGAATAAAATTCAATTGAATTAAGCATTTTAAAACAGATAACATATCAACTACTTATTGAAAACTCAGTGAATAATTAAACCCAGTTGAATTAACTCTATAAACAAAATTTTGAAAAAAAACTCAGATAACATATCAACTAATTATCAAAAACCGAGTAAATAATTAAATCCAATTGAATAAAAAAAAAAAGTGAATAATTAAACTCAATTGAAATAAGTCTATAAAAAAATAACATATCAACTAGTTATCACTTATCAAAAACACAGTAAATAATTAAACTCAATTGATTTTTTTTTAAAAGTAAATAATTAAACCAAATTAAAAAAAGTCGATCAACAATTTTATTCAAAAAAAATAATTAAAAAATGTTTGGAGAAACACTTTGGATAAGCACCAAATAAGTGTTTCTACTTCTCTTCTATTTTAATTTTTTTTTAGATTTTTTTAAAAATATTTTTACTTCTTGATAAGTATGTGTTTGACCCAAAAAATATTTCTCAAGTTAAGAAACACTTGTAAAAACTTGACCAAAACACATACTTAATACTTAATAGTAGCAGTTGGAAATTTGGAATTACAACTCGTATTTAATAGACTAGTGCCAGATAAAAAGTTTTTTTGTATTCAATTATTGGAAACTGTTAACGTCCAATGTCATGAAATATTTCCTTTACTTGTTTCACCCATTAAATTTGTCAAATTAATGTAAGACCTCGTAACTGGAGACTGGAGAGGCTCACAAATAAAGCTAGTAATAGGTAGATTGAGTGTTGGCATAGCCAAAACCTCACTTTCGTCCGGTCTGTCTTCATATGCCCAGTTCTCACGTACGCTATACACATCACAAACATGTACCCTACCCAAAAAAAAAGGCCACCTATACCCACTTTTCATTTCAACACTCCTATTTTAGGAGTCGTTTGGATATAATTTTAAATTATGAGATAAAATAATAACGATTTGAGATAAAATAATAACAATTTAAATTTCTTAAGTTATAATTTTTTCTATATACATAAAAATTCACAATTTGTGAAATTTATCAAAATTATTCAATTCTTATCAATCTCACAAAATTAGCAAGTCATACTTCATAACAAAATTAATACGTTGTTAGAAGTCTTTCTAAGAAATACATCATCAATTGATCAAATTTTAGTTCAATAAAACGAAACATTGAACATGAGTTGTAGTATAACTAATCTTTAATATAATCTCTCACATGGTTAGTAAGAATAAATTGTTACTATAAATATACCATCAACTTGTAGATTTTTTAATATTTGATGTAAATTATTTATAAACATGATTGTTAAATATATCTACCAACTTATCGATCTACTTTTATAAAATATAAACTTATGGGTCTAACTTTTACATTTAAAAAATGTGATTCCAAATCATGCATTTTTGAATGATTTAGAATTTTATATCATGAGATGAAATTGTATGTCCAAACGCTGATGAGATGAAATAGCATGTCTAAACGCTTACTAAATTTGTTTTAAGTGGTCACTTCAACCTTATTTCATACCATATGTTATTCAAATACAAAACTAACAAGCACCAAATGCAAAAAAATAGTGTAATTCACACGCTACAATAACGAATTAAATGAATACACGTGAATTTAACATAAACAAAATAAAATAAAATAAAATAAAATAAAAATTTGAAAAAAGAAAAGAAGTAAAAGAAAAACGAGAGCCTGGCTAAAAAAGAAAACCCAAACCTTTTAGATCATCTCCGGCCGGAGATGATTGAAATCGTCTTTATCTCATGTCACATCAGATTATTTATCTGCAACATCATCAAATATTTTCATTTATCACATGTACTCCACAACAGAAGATATTTCATAAAATAATTCATTTTCTCTTTCCTCCACATCAATACATATACTCCACCATATATATTCATTCTATCTCATTTTCTATTTTGTATATAATATTATTCTTGTAATTCATATTATTACACATATAATAATAAAATTATAAATTACTTATATTCATTTAATTTTGACACTTATCAAATTTATTATAATATTAAAACACAACAATATATGATTCTATTAATAAAGATAAATTAATCATACAATTTATCAAAAACACACTAAAACATTGATAATATTAAAATCACAAATTGAAAATTAATTTCGGTTGTTCCAAACTTTTGCTAAATTCCAAACTTTTCGGTTATACGGATATTGCATACCAAAATTAGTTGGCATCATATATGACATTTGAAAATTGGATGATATATTTTGAGAATTTTGTGGACGTTGAATATTGAGATTTTGTAGTTGGTTAGGAAATATAAAATTTGGAGGAATATTAAAATTTTGATTAAGATCCATATTAAAAAAAATAGCAAATAATTTCGAAGAAGATAGAAATTTGAAGAAAATAGCCAAAATATTTCAATGTTCAAATGAAGTAAACTTAGTCTCTTTTTATAGATCTTGAAAAATAAAATAAAATTGATGTTTTTTTTATTTTTAAATTCGGTCAAATTATTGATCAAAAATAACAATTAAAGTAGGAAAATGAATTTCTGACAGTCAATCGCAGACTGTCACATGACACTGCAGGATACATTGTCTCCTTCTCCTTCTCCAGCAGGAGACATTGTCTCCACGTGACAAGATTATCTCTTATATATTCAATAATTCTCAATTATTTTCACATCAATATGTCATCAAATTGTCTCCTACTGTGTGTAATTACGGGAACAATATCCCCTGTTGGAGATGGTCTTAGATCTCAACTCAAACCATATCGGTGTGGCTGTCCCTAAATTTGAACCTTTGTTTACTCTCTTCGTCTCATATTAGTTGTCTATATTATTAAAAAATATTTATCAACTTATCAAATCAAGATATAATTAATTAAGTTTTTTTAATTTTATTTTTAAAATAAATAATATAGATTATAGTGTAATTTATTGAAAAGAGATAAAAATAAAATAGTAATTTTTTTTAATGATTTTGTAAAGAGCGTCTAAAAAGAAAAATAAATAATATGACACGGACGGATTACATATTTGTAACGCTAATGCCAATTATTACTACGTAAAAATCTTGAGAAAGAGGCGTGGCTATCCCAAAAAATATCTGGGATTAACTGCTAAAGAAAACCTAAGCCAATAATTAGCGTTGCAGAAAAAGTGTTGCATATCCCCATTAGGTAAGTTGAGTTAAAGGAGGACCCCAAACACTTCCATTTATTGGTCAGTGGAACTATGTAAAGAAAGCGACTTTGTAGTTCGTAAAACAAAACAAACAAAGAAGGCCCCCACCCATGCCTCTCCGTCTTTTTGTTGGAGTACCCTTTTGAGTTACGGGAAATAGCAAATTACTATTACAAGTGATAGGAAAGGATAATCAATTATATGTTATAATAGACTTGATGCTAACAATAATTGTGACAACAATTATGTTTGTGGTCTTGATCTTTATTCTGAATTCGTCTTGGATCTTCCGCCTTGGATCTTCGTTCTAGTTTCAGCAACTCCTTGGATCTTGTTAACCTGCAACCATTAAACACTAAATCTGGGTTGATGAGTCGATTGGTTTTCAATCTTCCCTTAAGACAATATTGCATGTATACATGTTTTGTACGGATGAATTGCAAGTTGTCTCTCAAGGTAAAACAACTGAAATATATCACTTATGCAAAGCAAACAGAAGTGATTCTGGCGAAGAAAACAAACACGAAACGATTGCTAAACAATGGAAAAGAACAATGTTCAAGAACTAGGAAGAACTTATAGAATTAGTATTCTATGTGTGTTCTTCCTCTATTTGTTGTACTGTCTCATATATTGTATGTTCAATGTGTTTGTGTACATTCTCAAATCTGAAAATAAGGCTTGTTTATATAGTGTAAAGAAGAGAGGAGGTGTTAATGACTATTAAGAGAGCTGTTAAGAGGCTCAATGAAAGGCCAAAACGTTCAGGAATAAGTTCCAAACGTTTCAGTAACTTAATGACATTAACCTCTGACATTACCGTTGCCACTGGAGCTTACTGGACAATTAGCACCGCTGTTCTTGCAGAAATTGCCTTTCAGAAAATACTTCAGGGACCAAACTGTAAATATAATAAAGTCTGGGGTCCAAAAAGATATTAGAAACAACCCAACAACCCGCGACCCGGTCCGGGCGGGTGGTGGTGTCGCGCGTGTGGGCCTAGTCTCGAACTCAAGCACACCTAGGTCCTCCCTCCTTCAAACACATGAGTTGCCCCTTGGGGTCCCAATCTCTTATTCAGTTTAGAGACTTATAACATGAACAATTCTTCCTTTTCCTACCGATGTGGTAGATTTTTCACACACCACCCTTCCATGTCTTAAACACATTACTTCGCAGAATAATATCTCTTCCATTTCTCAATGGAATTTGACGATTCTTGGCCCTACAGTCATCTACTCACTTATTAGATTACACACGTGTAAAGAATCAGGTTCTCCAACATGTGGAACCATAATGTTTAAGTCATTGAAGATGGGCGGACCCAACCTCCACCAAAGGCAAATTTCCAACAATACCCTCTTGGAAGAGATTTTGGTGCACACGCAGGGTGTCTTCTTTCAGCAATCTTTCAGCGGAAAGATATTGCATCTGGAGAGGTAGCCGGAGCTTTGAACCTTCTATAGTAGAATACCATCGGACATATTTAATGTGCGGTGAACGTGATGTCTTGAACCGTCAGTGTTTAGTATATGCCAAGACAATGATACCAACACAATAACTCCCCTTATTCATTTTCCTTCTTATAGTTCTATCCATTTCTGGCAGTGGACACACATGGATTCTTAAGTGCGTTCATTTGAGGCAGCCTGTCCTCGTTCTTAAATAAGTGGTCTCCTACAAGGTATCCTGCAATACCTAGCTTCGCAAGCGTTAGGAACCATTAAAAGTTTTCCCAATCTAACCTCAATTGTTGAGGATCAGTAAAGATTTGGAAACTTATCCTTTACCCCTCTACAGGTAGCACTTTTGTCTATCATGGGAACGACCTTGGATTATGTTTCTTAAGAAGAAATAATTATCCGAAGTGCTCTTGCTTCCACGAAGCGCTTAACTGAACCTTTACAGTTTAGTTTTCTATCAACCTTATTCCCGGATCTTCACCGTAAGATCGTGTCCACTATATCAGTTCGTATTGATTGGGTTTTAAGCTCATTCCCCTAGACATGCAGAACTCTTGATCTTCGGGTAACCCTTTACCTTTAAAGGGTCCGCTATATCCTTCGATTTGTAATCAAAGATGTGTCACCCGATCAACTGCCATACAGTATTATGTCTGCGATATGTATATCCAGACACCGTCATTCGTGCCTTTACAATATATAACTGACGTAGGCATGAGTTACTCACAATAAGGGACATCCTCTAAGAAGTCGTGAAGTTACTCAATTTCTCATCATCCTTTGTGCGAAACAATGAACTCCGATTCTATCATGAATCGTCCGATGCAATGTTTGCTTAGAGGATTTTCCTAAGACACGCCATGCACATTGGTGTTCTTCAGGTCTTATGTCCAGTTTGCATCATTTTGTTCTCCCAGAACCACTGGTGTCACGACCCATTCCGGGGCCCGTGACTGGTGCCTTACCGGGGCACCCAAGTAGTCATACATCAGAGTAATCAGCGGAAATATAAAACAAGACATGAAACAGTTTATAAAATAAGACACAGTTTATGTGAGAAAACGTCGCCTTTCGGCATATATATATAAACATGGTTTTGCAGTTACATCCGATATCGCATAAATACTTACAGCACTCTAAGGAAATATACAACTATGGCGACAGTGGCCCCGCCATACCCCGATCAGCATAAAACTATCTACAACAGGAGATCATACCCAAAAGTAGAGCCTCCTATAGATGGAGCTCCCGACACCAACGCAAGAGATCCTAAGATGTGGATCTAGCACTGCCGCTCTTACTCGCAGATTAACGCAAATCGGGCGAGGTCAAGATAACAGTACTAAGTATATGAAATCAGAAATACTTAAATGAAAACATATCATTTTAAAATCATTGCAAAGATGTATGAAACAACTAAGGTAACCGCATAAGGCCATATCATAAACAAGAGCAACAATAGGTAAACTGAATGTGTCCTTTCTAGGTCGCGAATGATCGGGCAGGCCAATTGCCCGTAGTATCACCATGCAAGCCTAATCCGACTCCCGTGAGTCCGCATAGCCACTCATATAGGCCCGCATGTGGTATGTAACCCCGCATCGAGGGTAGCTACTCTAAGATCGCCCCGACTCGTAGTCCGCACGGCCACATAGACCGCATGAGGTATAACCCCGCATCACTAACCTGAACTCCCGTAGCTCCGCATAGGTCCTCGACCCGCACGAGGTATTCTCGAATCACGATCCTGCATCACCGAGTCTACCCCCAGACGGAGGCACTTAACCCCTGAATATGTCAAGAGCGAGTGATAGTACACTAACATAATACTTATCTTTAAACAAATGTAAGACAACAAGAATACTCTCTTATACAAACGTTATAAAGACACTAACACACATAGCATCATATCATGTCTACTTATCAAACCATCTTATTATTCTTTTCACAATTCAATATAAGTCCATATAAACACATAGGCAAATCGCTTTCTTTTATCAATCTTAAGTGGTTATACTTAACTTCCCATAAAGCTAGTATAACTCTTAAGCTTCGCTTTAAAACCAATTAGTTCTCTTCTCATACGAATGATTCAAGATTCTTTTGAAATGCTTTCGCTTCTTATTATTCGTGCTTAAGCCGAGGCATCGCTGCAAGTATTATTCAGCTTAAGTCAAAGACATTGCCGTAAGTATTATTCAGCTTAAGTCAAAGACATTGCCGTAGTTATTATTCGCTTAACACACGCACGCCTACCGCATTACACATATATATTGTAAAATATCATGCTTTAGGAAGAATCACATACCTTCTCAAATGAAAACCACCGCCAAGTTGAATATGTCGCAGAGAATCAGCCTATAATAGTCACAGACATCTATCAAAGTCTAGACTACTCAAGGTCATTCTAAACAGAGGGTTCACAATTCTATGGAAAGTCGGCAAGACTTCCTACCCATGAGCTATATAAGTTCATCAGAAAACAAATTCCATGTAAGTACGCTTGATTATTCTTTTTTTAAACCCTTCATCGTGATAATACCAATTCTATTCTCAGAATATTCTTCTAAGTATTTTATACTTATTCTTATACTACTACAGTATGTATTCTTTAATTCAAAAGAGGGTTAGAATTATTTACCTCGATAAGCCCAATAATATCCTAGATAAAAGTCGCGCCTGAGCAAGGTTTTGCTCCTAAGTTGTACGCTCCATGAAACCTTAGAAGTTCTTCACAACTTCTACTAAGTACTAAGGGATTTGGGCTAGGTATTTTGGGCATTATAACAATACTAGAAGACAACTTTTCTACCGCTGAGGGGTAGATTTCGGCTAGCAGTGAGGCCTCGCCAACTTTACTCATGGGGAAAGGTGTTTGGACGAAATGGCTTTAAGGAGAGGAGAGGATTTTTCAAGACTGAAGTAATTTCATGGATGAAGAACTCTTCATCTAAGGGGTATTTATAGGTCAAGCCATGGCCAACCAAGGTCAAGATGATGCCAAGTGCAAGGCAAGTGTAGGTGAAGATTTAGGCAAGTGTCCATTCTATCTACTACACACAAATATCCTACCAACTCCTTGATTGTGCAAAGGCACAAAAACGTGCCAACCTTGTCCAATTCGGCCCAACGGACGATTTCAAGTCCACCAATCGGAGGGTGCCAAGTGTCGCCTCCCGCTGGTCCAAAATGTTTCTTCTCTAAAAATCCGCAAAATTAGAAATGGCATAGCCGAATTTACCCTACGAAAGTCGTGGGAAACGCTTTCGTCGAAAAACGATTCTTTTAGCGAGTTGTGCACAATTTTCGAACTTGGCCTAACTTTATAAACTTTCGTGACGACGCCTCTTACGCATACTCTAAATACGGTATAACATTCTCTCTTAGAAACATTCGTCCGAATGTTCCTTCCAAGACGCTTAACGATAAGATTCTTCATAACTTAAACAATGCAAATGCCACACACGCCACGTAACAACACTTAGGCATAAACGATAATGAAGATTTACAAGTAGGAAAAGTGAATTACCCGGAGGTGTGGGAATAGGTGAGGATACCTCCGCCTCATGTCCTCCTCGCTTCCCACGCCATCTCCTCCCTAAGCTCGCTCCGCCACAAGACTTTGACTAAGCCACATCCTCGTCCGCAGACGCCTAACCCGACGATCGACTATCGCATGGAATCTCTCATATGATAACCCCTGGCCACTGGACATCGCCAATCGGTGTACCCTAGATGGATCCCCGATACATCTCCTCAAAGATAGATACGTGAAACACGGATGCACCGCCTCCAGACGGACGGCAGATCCAACTCATAGCAACCTTGCTTACCTCGCGACACCAAACGCCCAACGTACTTGGCCGAAGTTTCCTTCTTCCCGAATCTCATCACACCTTCATGGGTGACACCTTCAGAAAACCTAATCATCAATCGCGAACTCGATGCCGACGACGATGATCTGCATACGACTTCGCCGACTCGAAGTCATTAATAGCCGCTTGATAAGCTTCACCTTATCCATCGCTCACGCACCAACCGTCCCACTAGCCGCACTCTCGCCCACATCGAACCAACCTATAGGCGACCGCACTTCCTCCCATACAAGGCCTCATAAGGCGCCATCCGAATACGGAGTGATAGCTATTATTGTACGCGAACTCAACTAGAGGCAAATGATCCTCCCATACCCTCGGTCGATAACACAGCTCGCAGATATCCTCAAGAGTCCGGATAGTGCGCTCGGCCCGTCCGTCTGGCTGCGTGGATGGAATGCAGATCTGTGCTCACCGCCCCTAAACCTCTCGAAAGACTCCAGTTAGCCGAATCGGGCTCCTTCGTCTGATATGATCGAAATAGGGACTCCATGCACCGACGATCTCTGATGTAAAGTCCGCATAATCCTCACCAAAAGTCGCCCCGACGGAAGAAAGTGGGCTGATTTCACACCGTCGATTTATAACCCATATAGAATCATGTCCTCCGAGTGCGAGGTAATCCCGTGATGAAGTCCATGTTGATTACCTCCCACTTCCGTGCTCGATCTCTATCGCCGCAATAAACCACCTGCACTCCGTGCTCTACCTTCACCGCCGACAATACGGGCACCGAGCTACGAACTCGCAACGCCCTCTTCAAGCCATCCCACCAATACATAGATCTGGGCGTCGTGGTACATTTTGGTCGACTTCGATGTATAGAGTAACACGCCGCAGGTGCTTCCCAAGAACTCGCCAAGTCCTCAAACATCCGAACACACAACTCGCCTCAAACCTTAGCACCCCATCAAAGTGCTACTCAAAAGGACCCTTGCCCTCACGAAGAGTCAGATCACGATAACGTGTCAAAATCGATCCTCGAACTGCTTTCTTCACCTCTCGACGATGGAAGACTGCAACCTCACGAACTCGAACCCCATCGCTATCGTAATCAAACAAACGGACACCAAGGCTCGCTAATCGATGCAAATCACGAACCATGTCCTCCTCTCTAGCCGCACATCCGATAGGCTCCCATCGACCTACGACTAAGAGCATCCGCCACAACATCGCCTTCCCGTGGTACAGATATCAACATCGTAATCCTTAAGCAACTCTAACCACCGCCTCTCGCCGTAAGTTCACTCCTCCGTCAAGATATACCTGAGGCTCTGTGGTCTCAGATAAATATCCACGTGAACCCCATACAAATAGTGCCTCCAGATCTTCAAAGCGTGAATCACTACCGCTAACTCCAAATCACAGCGGGTAGTTCCTCTCGTGTTTCTAAGCCGCTGACGCAGACGCTATAACTCTACCGCCGCATCAACACACATCCCACCCGATGCCCGACGATCACAAGACACGATATAACCATCCGACCCTCCGAAGAGTAAGAACGGGCGGGCCGCCTCACTTTCAAGAATCGAAACCCCGCCACAAGCATCACCATCAAACTTAGCCGCTTCCGAGTCACCTAGTCAATGGTGCGCAGATAGAAGCAAACTTCTCCACGAACCGCCGATAATATCCTCGCAAGGCCCGTAAAATCGCGAACCTCTGGAGTAAGAGTTCAGGCCAAGTCCTCGATCGCCTCGATCTCGCCGCATCCACTGAATGCCATCACCCGGCAATATGCCCAAGAAAAGCCACCAAGTCAACCAAAACTCACATTTGGAAAACTTGGCGCATAAATCACCGTCCCGAGAATCACAAGATCGCCTCAAATGCCCGCATGCCCTCGCCCGAGCGAGAATAAACCAAGATATCATCAATGAACACTATCACAAACGTGTTCAAAAATGGTTTGAACACTCGGTTCATCAAATCCATGAATACCACGAGCATGGTCAACCCAAAAGACATGACTCAACTCATAATGCCTGCACGTCCGAATGCACCCTGTGGACATCCACCTCTCGACTCGCACTGATGATAGCCCGATCGCAGATCAATCTTGGAGAAACATCTCGCACTCGCAATCGGGTCGAACAAATCATCAATCTCGGAAGGGTATATGTTCTTAATGGTCACCTTGTTCACCGTCAGATCAACACACGCGCAGCTGGCCCCGCCCTTCTTCTTCTTTACGAACAATACCGGCGCTCCCCATGGAGAAACACTAGGCCTGATGAAGCCCTTCTCCAGCAAGTCTCTAAGCTGATCCTTCAACTCTCTTAACTCGGCAGGTGCCATTCTGTATGGCGGAATGGAAATAGGCCGAGTGTCTGGCAATATGTCTATACAAACTCAATCTCCTCTCGTGAGGATACCCGAGGTCGCCTGAAACACGTCTGGAACTCTCTCACCACCGAATCGACGGAAAATCTGGTACCGCAGCCTTCGTGATCAAACACCAACGAGATGGTAGATATACCCTTCTCGCACCATCTTCCTAGCCTCGAGGTAGGAAATAAACCTACCTCTGGCGATACCGCTCCTCCCACTCAACAACCGGCCCTCAGAACCGGAACCGCATTTACTTTCTCTCTGCAGTCTACATTGGCGTAGTGAAGCTAGTCAATCCATCCCCATGATCACGCCGGTCAATCATCTCCAACTCTATCAAGTCGGCCAGGTCCGACGATCAGAACGGTCACAGACAAGCTCTATATACCCGCCGAGCTACCACCGAATCACCCATCGCGTAGCTACCTCGAGTGGTCTATGGACTCGTGCTCTATCCCTATCCTACTAGCAACAAGGGAGATATATGTGATGAGTAGAACCCGATCTATCAAGGCATAAACATCAAACCCAGAACCGATAAGGTACTGCGACGACATCGCGAGGCCTCCCGATCCCGCTTACCGACAAAGCATAAATGCGGTTCTGAGGACCGCTAGAACTGGGACCCGCACCACGACTTCTGCCGCGACCTGCTGGTCCATGAGTACCCTGCCCTCCGGGGCGAGTAATCGTCGACGGGAAGAACCGCGAAAGAACTCAGTAGCCGACTCCTACCACCCGCGCCACTCCTAGTCGCGCCGCAAAATGACCTGGCCGCTACAATCAAACAAGCTCCCGTAGTACCACAACTCCCGGTGGGACCTACCGCGACGGCCACACCGGCGGTGGTCCCGACGGCCGCACTTCGCCGCTCGATGTCAAGTCCTGGGCCCCGTTCGCTCTCGAATGTCCTGGCCGTGGGCGACGCGCAGAGAGTGCTCGAGCCGGCCGTGGTGCAAATCTCGATCCGCCGAGGCCGCCACCACGATAGCCACCAAAAGACCTCGCTGTCCCGGCCTTCTCGCCCGCTCACAACCCGCCGATCTCTACGCCTCACATCCAAGAGCATGAGCTCGCATGCGGTAATGTCCATACCCGGTGAAGAGAAACACCCGCATACGACTCGGCCATATAATCGCTTCAGCCTGACGTGGCGGTGCACCCTATCCTCCATATTCGCTACCAACGCTGGACATATCGAGCCAATGAATCAAACTCGACATTGTACTCCCGACAAGGCGTCCTCTCGCCAAGAAGAAAAATCTATCACCGCGCCTCCTCATCCGCGAGGCAAGAAGTGAGTGAGGAAAGCCTCCGAGAACTCATCCCAGTAGTGGGACGCGTGCTCTCCCGGATAACTCCCATGAATCAAACCAATCGATCGTGGTATCACGCAACTATGTGGAACCAAAGATCACGACTCGGTCTCCGACGCCCGATCACTCTCAAAATCCTTCAGAGTCGACGGATGAACTCTCGCGATCATCCTCCCGCCGACCAGTAAAACTCAAGGCTACAACTCGTAAGTCTCAGAGCCTCGCACTCTCGCCTCGGGTGAACCACGGTACGACGGGCTGGATCGAATCGCCAGATTCACTGTCCTCGTGTTCGCCACAATCCTAGCCAATAGCCGGGCCATCTCTCAGTACCTATCTCTCCGCCTGTGCCGCGGGACAGAGGCGCGCATCAGTAGTCTCGCTGGGATCGGGCGGCGCTGTAGAACTCGCCGCCTCGTATAGACTGGGCCCGAGCCTCGTGACTCTAGGTGTCCCACTAGCGCCTCCTCGGCCGCTTGCCCTTCGGGCCCGTTGCCTTACGCGAGGCATAATCACATGTAAAAGGAATACGTTGTAGGTCCGACTTATAACAATTTCTAAGGCACGATCTCGTAATGAAAAGAATGGAAACCAATCCTAAATATCATATAGCCTCTCGATTATCGTGGTGCACAACACACCGATAATCAAGACTTACTAGATACGGGTGCGAGACACTTTCCGAGATTAATCGCTCGATACCACTTTTGTCACGACCCATTCCGGTTCGTGGATCGTGCCACCGGCACCCAAGTAGTCATACATCGAGTAATCGGAAATATAAAACAAGACATGAAACGATTTATAAAATAAGACATTTATGTGAGAAAACGTCGCTTTTCGATATATATATAAACATGGTTTTGCGATACATCCGATATCGCATAACATGACTACAGCACTTAAGGAAATATACAACTATGGCGACAGGGCCCGCCATACCCTCGATCAGATAAAACTATCTACAACAGTGAGATCATACCTAAAAGTAGAGCCTCCGAGAAGATGGAGCTCCCGACACCAACGCAAGAGATCCTAAGGATGTGGATCTAGCACTGCCGCCTCTTACCGCGGATGAACGCAGCTCAAGGAGGTCGATAACAGTACTAAGTATATGAAATCAGAAAATACTTAAATGAAAACATATCATTTTAAAATCAGTTTTGCAAGTATGTATGAAACAACCATGTAACCGCGCATAGTGCCATATCATAAACAAGAGCAACAATAGGTAAATCAGAATGTGTCCTTTCTAGGCCGCGAATGATCAAGCAGGCCAATTGCGTAGTATCACCATGCAAGCCTAATCTCGACTCGTAGTCCGCATAGGCCACTCATAGGCCCGCATAGGGTATGTAACCCCGCGTCGAGGTAGCTACTCCTCGCGTCGCCCCGACTCGTAGTCCGCATGACCACATAGACCGCGTGAGGTATAACCCCGCATCACTAACTCGAACTCCCGTAGCTCCGCATAGGTCCCTTGACCCGCATGAGGTATTCTCGAATCATGGTCCTGCATCACCGAGTCTACCCCAGACGGAGGAGGCGCTTAACCCCTGCAATATGTCAAGAGGTGAGTGATAGTACACTAACATAACATTATCTTTAAACAAATGTAAGCAAGAATACTCTCTTATACAAACGTTATAAAGACACTAACACACATAGCATCATATCATGTCTACTTATCAAACCATCTTATTATTCTTTTCACAATTCAATATAAGTCCGTTATAAACACGTAGGCAAACTGCTTTTATCAATCTTAAGTGGTTATACTTAACTTCCCATAAAGCTAGTATAACTCTTAAGCTTCGCTTTAAAACCAATTAGTTCTCTTCATAAAAATGATTCAAGATTCTTTTGAAATGCTTTCAGATTCTTTATTATTCAAAGCTTAAGCCGAGGCATCGTAAGTATTATTCGAAGCTTAAGCCGAGGCATTGCCGTAAGTATTATTCGAGCTTAAGTCAAAGACATTGCGTAGTTATTATTCGATTAACACATGTACGCTCACCGCACTACATATATATTGTAAAATATCATGCTTTAGGAAGAATCACATACCTTCTCAAATAAAACCACCGCCAAGTCAATATGTCACGCAGAGAATCAAATATAATAGTCACAAACATCTAAAAAAGTCTAGACTACTCAAGGTCATTCTAAACAGAGGTTCACAATTCTATGGAAAGTCGAAAGACTTCCCTACCCTGAGCTATATAAGTCTCATCAGAAAACAAATTCTATGTAAGTATAGTTTGATTATTCTTTTTTTAAACCCTTCATCGTGATAACAATCAATTCTATTCTCGCAATATTCTTCTAAGTATTTTATACTTATTCTTATACTACTACAGATGTATTCTTTAATTCAATAGAGGTTAGGATTATTTACCTCGGAAGCCCAATAATATCCTAGATAAAAGTCGCTACCGAGCAAGGTTTTGCTCCTAAGTTAGACGCTCCAGAAACCTTAGAAGTTCTTCACAACTTCTACTAAGTACTAAGGGATTTGGGCTAGGGTATTTTGGGCATTATAACAATACTAGAAGACAACTTTTCTACCAAGGGAGGGGGTAGATTTCGGCTAGGCTAGTGGGAGGCCTCGCCAACTTTACTCAAGGGGAAGGTGTTTGGACGAAATGGCTTTAAGGGAGAGGAGAGGATTTTTCAAGACTTGGAAGTAATTTTGTGGATGAAGAACTCTTCATCTAAGGGGGTATTTATAGGTCAAGCCATGGCCAACCAAGGGTCAAGATGATGCCAAGTGCAAGGCAAGTGTAGGGTGAAGATTTAGGCAAGTGTTCATTCTATCTACTACACACAAATATCCTACCAACTCCTTGACTTGTGCAAAGGCACAAAAAACGTGCCAACCTTGTCCAATTCGTCCAATGGACGATTTCAAGTCCACCAATTGGAGGGTGCCAAGTGTCGCCCTCCCGTTGGTCCAAAATGTTTCGTCTCTCGGAAAAATCCGCAAAAATTAGAAATGGCATAGCCGGAATTTACCCTACGAAAGCTGTGGAAACGTTTCGTCGGAAAACGATTCTTTTAGCGAGTTGTGCACAATTTTCAAACTTGGCCTAACTTTAAGGCTAAACTTTCGTACGTACGCCCTTACGTACATACTCCGGAAATACGGGGTATAACAACTGGACATCCAGAATATCATAAGACATAGATAAGCGAATAATTCAGACGACATCACATCCAATTTACTGCCTTCTGTTGATCATTTCCAGAATCACTAGTGAACCTTAGTTCAACTGGTCTTCTTTTATGAACCGATACCAGGTCAATTGCTGTGTGACCTGAGCATATCTCTCCTGTCATATAGGTGCACCATGATTCCAATCAACTCTATGATTCAAATCCACTGGTGACTTCAACGAGACTGTCGAACTCATCATAGATGAGTTTGGAATAGACCAGTTCGTTAGACTTCTTAGGGATTCCAACTCATAAGAAGTCATCTGTATTACCCATATCTTTTCATGTTAGGACATGTATCTGATGAGAAATGTTTCATGTCAATATTTGAGGCATGTTTCAGCCCGCACAGAGATTTGACAAGCCGACAAACTTTCTTCTCTCTCCTGGAACATCAACCCCTCTAGTTGTTTCGTATTACTTTCTTCTTCCACTTTCGGACTTATGGTTTTTCTAACTGTTGGCTTTTTGACTTCATAGTCAATGTTTCTGCAGTCAGATTAATTGTTTCTGTTTTATCTGAAACTTTCAGGACCAAAATGTAGACATTTCAGGGACCATACAGGAATTTCAAGAACAAGCCCAACAATCCTCAAACCCAACTCTTCGGTTAGGAAGGTTGTCTCAACATCCATGTCACACCACATAGCGTTGGCCCTGGATGTTAAGCTATTCACATAGGAACACATGTCTTGGTAGCCGAGGCCTTATACTTGTCAATAGATTCATCTAATGTATACTCAACTCGAGTATCCACTTTTACAACCCAAATGTTCCTTTCCCGGAAGAAGATCAACCATAATATAAGTATGGTTCTGTCTGACGGAATCTATTTCTTAGCTTCTTTCCAAAGCGATGCTTTTGGAGTTGACAATTCTTAGTTACTTGTCCACTGTACATTTCAACCATACGAGCTAGAAGGCCTGGAACAAGTCTTTGTCCCCTCTCTTGCTCCGATTTGGTTCAACATCTAGAGTCCCTGAGTTCTGTAGATCTGGAACATTAAGTTCCGGATAGTCAGCAACTTCTGAGTCCTGTAGATTCGGAATGTCTCGTTCCTTATAATCAGGCCCTAGAGGACTTTTGTTATCCTCGAGCAATTACTTCTTTTTTCCTCTTCAAGGAGAGATAACTTCAAAGAATTCAGCATTATCTGACATCAAGTTACGACACGCACTACTGTTATTTGCAGATCTAGTGGATATGCAATCTACATTCTTAGGTCCAACTTGACCTATTTTGGCTTAGGTGTTTCAACCCTTTGTCATACTATCCCATATCACATAATTTGTAGATGGAATCATTTTCCATGTTTCACACGGAGTGTTATCCTTACGGATCTGAGCCTGGCCAACACCGGTTAGTATGAGGTGAGTAAGGAGTAGTCGTTGGATCAACGATGCTTCACATTCTTCCCCTCTATCACTACGAATTTCTCAATCCGTAGACTTTCTAATTTTTCCCTCGAAGCACCGCGGTTCTAACTGAGAGGAGCCGCGACGCTAAAACTTCAGAGAGTTTCTTGCGTCGTCGGCGCCGTGGCTCAGAAACTTCAGAGAGTTTTATGACATTGTCGGTGCCGCGACGCTGGCTGGCGGCGCCGCAGCCCTTTACGGCTACGCAATATTTCTGACTTGTTTCATCTTTGTTCTTCAACAAACGATACAATACTTTGTATCATCATCAATTATGATCACAACGTACTTTTCTCCCTCTCTTTGTACAACCTTTAAATCACCCATGTAGGTGTTACTAAGTTATAGATGAGCGGTGCTTCTTTCTCTATTCCTTTGATGAAATGGAAATGTGATTTTGCCTCTTCTCCTACCTCATATTCAATTGAGGGTTTATGTCGACAAACGACAACACTTTCAACTTAGTTAGCTTTTGAATGACTTTCTATTCAATGTGTCTTAATCTATGATGACATAGATGCACAGATTACAAACATATCATCCACTTAGCTATAGTTTTACGATACCTCTTTTGGTTATTATTGACCTGTGGGACATGAGGCGAAAAACTCAAGCCATATTGTCCAACATCTTCCTTGACACTAAGTTTAAGATATGTATCACCTCGTTTAAGAGTGATCCCATTCCTTAAGTCCTATTGAGGACAACCTCTTCAACTTTTTTTATTTTGAAGGTAGCGTTGCTTCACATGAACAACCTCTTGCCCGTGGTTAGGGCGTAACCGAATCATATGTGATCTAGATTCTCTGGCCCACTCCAGTTGCCTTGACATACTGAGTGTCCAATTTCTTTTCTGCCTTTCTTTTAGCCTTCAGATCTATTGAGATCTGGTAACTCTAAACCGCTCCAGTCACCCGGAGGCTTTGTATGACTGAGTGTCCAACAATATCCTGTCAAAAGACAGATCTTCTGTCGGAAAACGGCGACAGGGTTGTCTCTAGTCCTTGTCTTTAGTCCTCTTCCCATGCTTAAGATTGTCCATAAAATCATTTTATTACAATCTAAGTCCATATCTTTTAGGCCGTTGTTTATAACAGTCCAATATTTAAATGGGAAGATAAATGAGATTAAACTCCTGAATTTAAAGTGTAAGGAATATAATTTTCTTGAAACATTTCCATATTCATATACTTACTTTACTTATTTTATTCAGACGTGATTTTAATATTCTTATTGACAAAGAGGAAAGTTTACTTAACTCATTTTCAGATTCCTTGTTTGGGATAGGAGTAGTCCTTCAGCTACAAGATAGACCATCATTTTCAGCCTCTTCCTTTTGTCCCAATTGATATCCTCCACCTCTCGTGGACGCTTGTTTCCACCACTCTCGGGAGCGGTGACAATAACTCTTCCTTGATCCTTAGCCTTGCCAACATGATTATTAGCAGTATCTTCAAGTTCAGGATCACCAACATAGATATCCCTTTTGATGGAACATATTTGTAAGTATCGTCAAAGAGAGATCCAAAACTAGGACCAGATCTGTTGACAGCGACAGTGTTTGAACTGTTTATAGAATTGTCAACGTAGCTGATTTCAACAAGAAAGCAACAACCAGATTTGGGAGTATATCTGGTGGCAAACATCTTTCTAGCATTATTACAAATATTGTCTTAAAATTGTTGGAGTACTAATACCCTTTTGAGGTACGAGAAATAGCAAACTACTATTACAAGTGGTAGAAAAAGATAATCAATTATATGTTACAATAGACTTGATGCCAACTATAGTTGTGGCAACAATTATGTTTGTGGTCTTGATCTTTATTCTTGAATTCGTCCTGGATCTTCTGCCTTGGATCTTCGGTCTAGCTTCAGCAACTCCTTGGATCTTGTTAACCTGCAACCATTAGACACTAAATCTGGGTTGATGAGTCGATTGATTTTTCTATCTTTTCTTAAGACAATATTGCCCGTATACTTGCTTTGTACGGATGAATTGCAAGTTGTCTTCCAAGGTAAAACAACTGAAATATATCACTTATGCAAAGAAACAGAAGTGATCCTGGCGAAGAAAACAAACACGAAACGATTGCTAAACAATGGAAAAGAACAATGTTCAAGAACTAGGAAGAACTTATAGAATTAGTATTCTATGTGTGTTCTTCCTCTATTTGCTGTACTGTCTCATATATTGTATGTTCAATGTGTTTGTGTACATTCTCAAATATGAAAATAAGGCTTGTTTATATAGTGTAATGAAGATATGAGGTGTTAATGACTATTAATAGGGATGTTAAGAGGCTCGATGAAAGGCCAAAACGTTCAGGAATAAGTTCCAAACGTTTCAACAACTTAATGACATTAACCTCTGACTTTACCGTTGCCACTGGAGCTTACTGTACAATTAGCACCGCGGTTCTTGCAGAAATTGCCTTCCAGAAATTACTTCAGGGACCAAACTGTAAATATAATAAAGTCTGGAGTCCAAAAAGATATTAGAAACAGCCCGGTCCGGGCGGGTGGTCCTCCCTCCTTCAAACACATGGGTTACCCCTTGGGGTCCCAATCCTTTATTCAGTTTAGAGACTTATAACATGAACAATTCTTCCTTTCCTACCGATGTGGTAGATTTGTCACACACCACCCTTCCATGTCTTAAACACCTTACTTCGTGGATCAATATATCTTCCATTTCTCAATGGAATTTGACGATTCTTGGTCCTACGGTCATCTACTCACTTAGTAGATTACACACGTGTAAAGAACCAGGTTCTCCAACATGTGAAACTATGATGTTTAAGTCATTGAAGATGAGCGGACCCAACCTCCACCAAAGGCAAATTTCCAACACTCTTTACCCTAGAATATCAATATATTATTGTATATGAATTAGTAGGCGCTTCGTAACTAAAATATAATATTTTTACTTTATTTGAATTTTAAAATTGAAATTAAAAATAGAGCTGTGTTTAATTATAATTTTTATAAAGAATGTATAGTTGTTTGAAAAAGCGAAAATAATATTTTAGATGTTTTTCAAATTTCAAATACAACTTCAAGTCATGGCCAAATGTTGATTTTTAAGTAAAGTGAATTTGTTTTGAAAAAAATAAAAAAAATTATGGCCAAACGGGTCGTTAATAGTTAAAAATTATTTATATAATGATTAATAATTAATGAATGAATTGTTATATAATGACTAAGATTAAATCTATTGTTATGCTATAACTAATTCCTCCTGTATTAATTCCACAAAAAATAAATACATAAATTTTTTCACATAATTTAATAGGAGAATTTTATGTCACCGATCAAACATTTTACTTCGCCGTTTTAATTTATGTGAATGTGTCTGATTGAACACAGAGTTTAAAGCTAGTAATTTTTTTTTGTGATATAAGATAAGTTTGAGAAATTTCTATGGCTATAAATAATTTATAAAGGGTAAAATAAAAAGTATAAAATTAATTTTTTTTGTGACTGTCAAAAAAAATTAAGAGTATCACATAATATAATTTGAGGCGAAAGAATACTATCATTTTATGCAAAGTTTTATATTAAAATCAATTATTAGTATACCTCAATCATTTTATGTTGAAATTAATTCTTTCAATACTCAAACCAAACTATCCTGACTGAATTAACAGGAAGTCCTCTCTCTCTCTCTGCCAATATTTTGCAGCTAAGAAGTGAAAGATATGATGAGCTAGTTACAGTCATAATAATAGCCTTTCATCTCATCATTCCATCACCCTCACATCTCTTCCACTGTTCCTCACTTCTTCCTCTCTCTCTTTCTGTGTGTCTATCAAATACACAGTACTGTGCTTCTTCTTCTCTTTCCCTATAGTTTATTTGCAGTGTGCAATCGATGGCTGAAGGATTTGAAGCATACCATGTCCCACAACAAAGCCGAAGAGATAAGCTTAGAGGAGTCTCCGATTGCACTGCTTTACTTCCATTTTACAGTAACGATCCATCACAACTCACTACTATCCCTTCAGCCCTTCATTTGATGGATCCACAACAATCCTCTTTTCAAGAAATTAACCCCAACCCTTTTCTTTATAATAACCCTCATCATCAAAATCTTCGATTTCTTGATCACTCACCTTTTCACAATAATATGCCTTATAAACAAGAACCATTATCATCATCAGCTTATGAGGCAAATATTATTACCAACGACAATAATAGTTGCAATAATGTTACGACAGGTCAAGGGTTGTCTTTATCTTTATCATCTCATCACCATCATCATCAGATGAGTAGTAATAGTAGTAGTGTTCCGCTAGAGCTGAATTTACAACGATATGACTCATCCATATTCACAACTGACATGTCATCGAAGAGTAGTAGTACTATTCTTGGACCATTTACTGGGTATGCTTCAATTCTCAAGGGATCAAGATTCTTGAAGCCTGCAGAAATTTTTCTTGAAGAAGTATGTGATGTGGGTAGAGGAATTTATGCTCATGAGAAATTAGAAGCTGGTGATGATGATGATTGTGTAGCACTAGTGATGGATCCTTCAACAGATGCACCACCTATAGGTGATGATGATGGAAGTAGTGAGCACGGGAGGAACAAGTCCAAGTTAATTTCTATGCTTGATGAGGTCCTTTTTTTTCTTTCCCATTTTTAACATCTAAGAATTACTCCATACACTTTACTGTTCTATGTTTGAACTCCTGGTGAATTCATTTTTAGCTTATTTTACAATAGAGGTCCGGAGTTTGATGCTCGTAATGCCCCAAATCTTATGAAAGTGATTTGGTGTAACTAGTAAAGTTGCTATCACGTAATCAGGAGGTCATAGATTTTGAGCCGTGAAATAAGCCTCGTGCAGAAATGCAGGATAAGACTTCGTATAATAGATCTTTGTGATCCGATCCTTCTCCGAACTCAGCATATAGTGGGATTTTAGTGCACCTGATTGACTTTTTTTTACTGTTAGTGCAATTTAACCTATATAATCAGGTAGCTTAACCGTATGGCCATAGATTTGATTTCAAATATTTAAAATGGTATTTTGGGATTATTTAGTTTGATTGATCACAAAATTCAAATAAGAGAAATGTCAAAATGTGTATAATCTATCAAAATGTCATTTGAATCTTGTAGTGTTAAACCGGCCAGGTAAAATTAAGAATTAAAGAGTTACTAAATATAAAATTGACATTTTAAAACAAATAAGGAAAGTAATGCACACAAATATAAAAACATAAGATGTATTTGTCTTAAAATTTGGTAGATTATTTCAATTTCAAACTTGAAACAGAAATTTCTTAACTTTTTTTCTTAAGAAGTATTTCAAGTTTTCACTAACAAAATTTCTTAACTTTTTTTTTGTCTGGAGCAAAAGTCATAAATTCCAAATATCCTTTCTCAATTTCAAGATTGTGCTTTATTTCTCTAAGTAAACAGTATATTTATTTACTCCTATTAGAGATTAAACTCTTTATATATGTCTTGTTCACCACAATATGGTTTAAACTTCTCAAGCTAGTGTTTTCACTTCTTCTATCATATGGTACTACCTAGTTGCTCCCTTGTTAAAACTGTCAAAGTAATTTCTTTCAATGTCAACTAAAGCGAAGATCCATTCTTTAATCAAAAAGCTTAGAGTTATCGTTGAATGTCTGTGCCAACATGCAGTATCAAATTTATATATGCTCTTGTACATATAAATTAAATTCTTTTGACTCTTAGTTGTATTATTAGGTATAGTAGATGCCTATGCTATGCTTTTAGGCATAGAAGTTCGATCACTAAATCATCTTTTTGGAAAAAGGTGATTGATGGGAATATATGCACAAATATTGGTGCCTTAAAGTAGCTGTGACAGTATTAGAAAGAGTTGTAATATGTTATAATGAAGACATTAGGGTAATCTATTAGGAAAATAAAAATTACCATAGGGACAAATTATATTAAAGACCCTCTTGTGTTTTCTTTCTTAAATACATTAGAAAAAACTAAATAAAATTCTTAAGATCTTTTGTGAACTATATGACCTAAGGAGAGAAAAAGAAATTTATTTTCTTGAGTGTATCTTCTGATTACATTAGTTGTATTTCCATCGAAATGTTAAAACTCAATCAGTACTTGTTTTGAGTTGTGGAAAATCTTCTCATGTGAGTCCAAGAGGTTGGTACCATGAGCGAGAGTTATGTTGCTTTATAAAAAGTGTTATTGATTGTGCACCTCATGATCTTTCTAATTCATAGAGCTAGGTACTAATTAAATTATCTTAAACTTTGGTAATTAGAAGTGTGTAGGTATATTCTTCTCTGATAAGGGAACTTGGTATGGTCTTTAAAATAGATGAACTTGAACTTAAAATGTTTCAAATATTCATCTTATGTACACTTGTGACAGTGCATGTCAAGTCATATTGCTTGTGTTGTCATGGTTCGAGGCTGTGATCTAGGGGACAATAGCTAAGAAGAGTATTACTCCTATTAATTGATACTCCATATTACTGAATTTATAACTAAAATAATAGTTTTCATTCACATATCTTCAATTTTCGTTTTTCATGTGAAATTTATATCTAAGCACGACTTTATTTAACTTCCAAAATACTCTTATTTTATTTCAACTTCAAATACTTATATATTTTAACTTCACTCAAATATTATTCAAAAAGCGGAACCTTGACGTAATTGGTAAAATTGTCTCCGATCAGGAGGTCATGAGTTCGAGCTGTAGAAACGGCCTCTTGCAGAGTAGCTTTTGTGCTCCGGTCCTTCCCCGGATCCCGCAGAAATATAAGATAAAACTGCATATAATAGACCCTTGTGGTCCTGCCCTTTCCCAACCCCGCGCATAGCGAGAGCTTAATGCACCGGACTGCACGTTTTGTTTTAATCAAATATTGTTCAAACTACTTAGTTAACCCTCTTAGCTTGTAGCCAAAACTAGCCTTCTAATTGGAGCGTTGCTTACATGAATCACCTATAAAGGTGGGCACTTATAGGTCAAGAGAGCTATAAGTGTCTAATACAACATTTTTTTCACTTCTTGCTAAATGTGACGATAAATCATCTTATAAAGTGAAATTGTTTCTAAATATAAAAAAATGACATTGTTATTGAAACATACCAAAATGGAAATGGTATCACATAAATGAGGACATAGGGACTAGGGAGTAATAAATATCATAACTTCTTTAGGGTGCAACATGTTTTGGAAACCATTTTGATGTTTTTTGTTGTGGCAAGTTCTCCCACAAATAGCAGCTCAATTCTCTCATTTCTTAGACACCAATTCAAAGCAGCAAGACAATATAAAGAGAGCTGATAGTAGTAATGTAAGAAAATAATTTGGAAAGAAAAATAGAGATGTAAGCGGTATTATAATGAGTTTTGTAAAATAAAAGAAGGTTATTTTCTGTTGTGTATGACGTAGTAGTCTTTTGAGACTATTTAAGTATTATATTTTTCACTATAATAGTATGCTATTACTCCTCTTAGGTATTTATATTGTTTATGCTAAAAAAGACTTGGTATTCTTGTTACTCTCTTATTCTTATTATTTACAGTGGATATTATTCTGTGAGTTATTATTTTCCAACAAGTTGTTCTTTGGAATTCAACACATTCATATCTGGATGAATATTTTGCACTTACCTATGATTTCAAATAAGCAAAATACTCCAACAGCCTCAATTTATGTGTTGTTTGAAATGAAATGTCGCTTATTATATTTAAGTATGCAAGTCTTTAGTTTTAAACATGACGTGTGTAAAAGCACAAGATTCAAATAACATTTTGGTACAATAAATATCTTTAATTTAAGGTCATAAGATTAAAAAATCCCTTAAATTCCGCGCCTAATTAAACTTAGATAAGAATATCTATGATATTTGTAAGACTTAAGTTTTAGGGCATGCATATGTTCTTCCATCCGATTATGCATGAAGAGACAGACTTGTTGTACTGCATATGTAATATCCGTCCTGGTGAATGTGAGATACTGCAAAGCTCCTGCCAGGCTTCGGTACAATGTTGGATTGTCAAAAAGTTTGCTAGAGATGACACTCAATTTTGTCTTGGTGTCCACTGGAGTTGCCGAAGTTTTGCAATTAGACATTCCAGCTCGTTCCACGATCTCTGAGGCGTACTTCTTCTGAGAGAGAAATAATCCACCTGCATGTCGTGTCACATCGATTCCCAGAAAGTAGTGTAGTGGGCCAAGATCTTTCATAGCAAATTCAGAACTAAGCTGTGACATGATACTCTTGCGAAGAGAATCTGAAGATGTTGTTAGGATAATATCATCTACATACAAAAGAGATGAACAGTTTGATTGATTACCCATTCGATAAATAAACAACGAATTATCCGAACGACTGTGTGAGAAACCCATGTTGGATACAAAATCTGCAAACTGCTTATACCAAGCCCTGGCTGGGGGCTTGCTTGAGTCCATATAATGATCTTTTCAGCAAACACACATGGTTGAGATATTGAGGATCCCTGTAGCCCAACGGTTGGTGCATGTAGACAGTCTCACTCAAGTGTCCATGAAGGAAGACGTTTTTGACATCCAGTTGATGAAGTGACCATCCTTTTGAGAGAGAAAGACGGAGAATTGTTCTGATTATTGATCGTTTGACCACTGGACTGAATGTCTCGCCGCAATCAAGTCCAACCTGTTGAGTCTTCCCATCATCTACAAGACGGGCCTTATGCCACTCAAAAGATCCATCAGATTTTTCTTTATGACTAAAAATCTACATAGATTGAATTATATTGGCATTAGATGGACGAGGTACTAACTCCCATGTCCTATTTTTAATTAGAGCATGATATTCATCATTCATGGCCATTTTCCAATTTGGGTCTTTTAGAGCCGACACTGGGTTAGGAGTCAAAGGTGATTTGTAGACTTGGGCGTGTAGACTGTATTTGGTATTGAGTTTTTTAATTTTTCATGTTGACTACGGGTGACCAGACGAGACGTGGCTGCCTGGATCGACGCCATCGTCGAGGCGAGTAGTGGCCGGACGCCATCGTCGAGGTGAGGTAGTGGTCGACGCCATCGCCAGCCTTGGTATCACCAGTTACCGGACGCCACTTCCAGCCGCGATATCACCAAGTCTGTCAGTGGGCTAAGTGGATTGATGGTGTGCTATTGGGTCTGGAATTGTGGAGTGGACCAATGCAGGAGGATGCTGGATATTTGTGGGAGATGCCCGTCACTGGGCCTTGGAACTGATGGCCCGGTTCGCTGGAAATGAATTTCCAGTGGCTGGACTATTGTTCCTTGGTCCAGTGGGTCCCACAACGGTGGTCCAGCAGTTTTTGTGGGTCCCTGACTGTGGAAAAAATGAGTTAGATACGGAAGCTTATCATCATTCAAAAAATCATAAGTATGAGTCCCGGTGTCATGTATCTTGGCAAAAGGGAATTGTGTTTCATCAAAGATTACATGACGAGATACAATCATTCGTTTGGAAGAAATGTCATAACACATGTAACCACGGTGATTAGTAGGATATCCCAAGAAGACACATGAATGTAGATCGGAATTGGAGTTTTGTGATTGTGGTGGATGGAAAAAGAGGGTAGCAAATAGTCAAAGACAACCAAACACTCATTTGGGCTATCGTAAGTAAAACATTTTTAGTGGAGCTTGGTAAGACATGTTTTTATGGGGAAGGATATTCAACATGTAGGTAGCCATTTGAAGTGCATGATGCCAGAAAATGGGGGGTATGGATGCATGAGCAAAGGATGTTCTAACAATATTGTTGATGGTTCTAATTTTGCGTTCTGCCTTTCCATTCTGTGAAGAGGTGTGAGGACAAGATAAACGAAAATTTAAATCATTTGTTTTGAAAACTCCCTAAACTGATTATTGTCAAATTCCCTCCCATTGCCACATTGGATACTCTTAATCTTCCGTTCAAACTGAGTTCAGATGAATGCTCTAAGGTTTAGAAAAGTGGAAAACGCTTGTGATTTTTTCGACGAAGAGAATGTCCACAAATAATTATAGTAGTCATCAAGGAATAGTAAATAATATCTATGACCTGAGGAACTCAAAACAAGTGATGTCCAAATATTGTGTAAAATATCAAAAGACATAGTAGTGCATGAAGTAGAAGAAATAAATGGCAATCTAACATGTTTACCAAGGGCACAAGCATGACACTTATTCAAAGTCCGAATTTGAGTACAAGAAATAAAATTATTCTGTTTAAGAGAGGCCAAAACAGACTCTCCGGGTGTCCCGAACGGTCATGCCATAATGATAGTGCCAAGGTTGCAAAAGTGGAAGGAACTTTAGACTGTGAATGTGGTAAACTTATTGGATAAAGCTCCCCCTTGCTATCACATCTCATGAGAAGCTTTCCCGTATGAAAGTCATGTACGGAAAAACCAAACGGTCAAAACGAATAGACACCCAATTATCGGTAGTAAATTTCCTCACATAGACCAAATTTTTAATTAAATTGGGTGCATGAAGAACATTTTTTAATATTATTGGTGGGTGTGGTGGTGTCAATTTGCTAGATCCATACCATTTTATTGGAATTGAATGGTCATTTCCGACAACTATACCATTTTGTTTGTTCAAATTAAAATAGGGTAAGAGCGTACCTTGTGATGACGTCATATGAGACGTTGCTCCGGAGTCCATATACCAATTAGAATCCGGTGGATAGAGTCCGAGGGTGTGCATGGCATTCTCAATGTCCTTGTCGATGGGCCTCGAGCGGACGCCGCCATCGCCACCTCCTGCCGCATGGCCCATCGGGTTCGCCACATCGCCCGCCACCGTTGGTGGTGCCGCCATTTCCGCCGCCGCCGGAATTTCGGTGACCTCCATTTCCGTCGCCGCCGGAATTTCGGTGACCTCCATTTTTATTATTTTCACGATTTCACCCTTATTTTTATTATTATTCCTTCCTCTTTGTCCCTTATTTTGTTGAGAAGGGTCATAAAAATTACCATAATTAGAAGAAGTGGCAATCATGGCGGAATTTGAAGTTGTTGAAGCCTTTTTCATCAAGACCGACTCTTCAAGCACAATCATGGATCTTGCTTGATAAAACTTCGGTAGCGGATTACTTTGACTGATTAGTGTTCCCACTCCGCCATAAGCATCGGTTAGTCCAGCGACTAATTGTAAAACCAACCGGTTATCAGTGACTGGTGATGCGAC
Source organism: Przewalskia tangutica (assembly GCA_029844215.1). Classification (NCBI taxonomy): domain Eukaryota; kingdom Viridiplantae; phylum Streptophyta; class Magnoliopsida; order Solanales; family Solanaceae; genus Przewalskia; species Przewalskia tangutica. The sequence continues at coordinate 111,822,594 of CM056730.1, forward strand.
GTTTCTCAATTGATCCGCCAACACTTTGAGGCGTTGACAATATGTTGAAACATTAGGAAAATCTGCCATGGCTATGGTTGAAAATTCGTGCTCCAATGTAACGGCACGTGAATTTTGATTGTCTTGAAAGATGTCTCTCAAGCGTTCCCAGGCCGCTATGGCTGTAGGATCTGGTTCCATTATCGTATGCAATAAATCTGTAGATATGGTTGCATAAATCCAACCAAGAACTGTGACATCAAGGGTATCCCACAATTCTTTGTCTGCAGCGGATGGTGGATCCTTTGCTGTATCATCCTTCGGAGGGATTATATGTTGAAGAACTTTGTGAGTCCGACAACATATTTTGAATAACTCTGCCCATGTTGCATAATGGGCAGTTTTCATCTCTAGTTTAATGGAAACATGTGTTTTGATGTTTGAGAAGACAAGAGTTGGGTGAAAGGATGATTTCGATTCACACATAGTTAGTTGAGATTGAGTATGATCAATAATGGAGTTGAAAAAATGAAATTTTTTGGCCCTAGGGTTTCTGGAGGAAGAAGATGAAGCCGAAATTGGAAGAAAAACATGAAAATATTTTTGGATCTTTTTCCTTATGCTCTTGATACCATGTAAGACTTTTAAAATAATTTCCTCAATTTTATTCATCTCATTAGGTAAGAATTTATACACAAGACAACATTGAATAAGAAGAATAACTCTTCCCTAAAATCCTCCTATCCTATACCATAATATCTTCTTACATTAATACTATTCTATCCCCTTATATCATCCTATAATAATACTCCATTAATATTATTTACTATCTACCATATATACATATGATACTCCATTAATACAATTATATTATTAATAGTAATTAATAATATATTCTAACAATATTAAGGAAATCTCTCATTGCATATTATTAACAAATTAATCATTTTGGGTGATGCGTTTCAGGTATACAGAAGGTATAAGCAGTACTATCAACAGCTACAAGGAGTAGTGGCATCATTTGAATCAGTTCCTGGACTTGGTAATGCAGCCCCATTTTCAAACCTATCTTTAAAGGCATTGTCCAAACACTTTAGGTGCCTAAAAAATGCCATCACTGACCGACTAAACTACACAATCAAATCTCATAGTCAAATAAATTGTGATGATTCTACCACTACGAGATCAGTTGGGAAAGGCAGCCTTAGTTATAATACTTGCCAAAGAGCAGCAATCCACAATGCTGGATTTGTTGAGCATCAGCCTCAGCCTGTTTGGAGACCACAAAGAGGCCTACCGGAGCGCGCTGTAATTGTTCTTAGGGCTTGGTTGTTTGACCATTTCTTGCACCCGTAAGTAATACTACTTCACTGGTTTCATTTTATAGTTTATATATTGACCATAGGCCAATCCATAATTTAAAATCTATGAATTTTGGATTTAAAGTGTTATATACACATTTCAGTGAATTTCTCAAAAAATATATAGGATTTTGACCAAAGTTAGTGAGTTCGGCCAAATTCGTACTTTCCGTGCTAGTACCATACCACCTTGCTTATGACATTCTTTACTCTTTTCTTTTTGGTATGTTCCAAAAGCATAAACATATTCATATTCATATTTGGAAGCTCTTTGATGTTAACCTTCTTATTTTTCCTTGTGATATGCTCTTTATAGCTATAGAAATGTGGTAGCCTGTTAAAGTGGACTACAAGTTCTTGGGATAGTTTTATTTTGTAATATAAGTCTTTTTTTCTCTTATGCTTTGTGCCTGATCAAACTTTATCGTATAAAATGAAACTGAGAGAGTTGCATGTTATCTATGTTGTAACAATTTCTTGTTATGTATGTTGAATTATATATATATATGTTTCATCCTCTTTCTTCTTTTGCTTCAAGGATGTCATTAATTAATCCACTGACCCAACTATTTTGGATTTTAATGCTCTCTAGTGAAGAAAATTTCATTAATTTTTAAGGCTCGAATTTGAGATCTCTTACTAAAAGTTCAGTATCAACAAAATCATCCTGTCTAGGAGTAGGACTAGTAATACTAGAAGAAGTACCCCTGCCCATGTTAACTCTACTAGAGGAAGCCTTACCATTAAACATACCTCTAATTCCTTTCATTTTAATTATGCTAATAAATAGTTAAAGATAATGAAATTAAGTGCGCTAAATAAAATAAAGACACAATAATAATTTAACGAAAGAACAAATGTACCAAACGCCGACGTGTAATCGAGATGTTGAAAATTGAAACTTTGCTCGATGGAAAATCTTCAAACTAGTTTCGAACTTCACTCCCAAAGAAATAAATAAAATTGAATATTTAGTAGACAATGTAGATTTGTTGAAGATAAGTTGAGAGATTGTAGGAAGATTTGTGAGAAATATGAAGAGAAAATGAGGTATTTATAGTTGGGAAATTGGGTTAAAGTGTAAATATAATAACTTAGAGGTTAAAAATAAATATTAAGGGGATAAGGAGGTTGGGGGAGCCAAAAATGGCCGTTGCACAACGGCCAAAATATAAAATGGCCGTTGGTGCAACGACATTTTGTGCAAAGGGGATCGGGGCGGGTTGGTGGGCCGGGTCCGGGCGGGACGAGATTATGTCCCGTCCCGGTATCGTATTTTTTTTTAAATATCGGGGCGGGACCGGATAGGGATCTGGCCGACCCGGCCCGTTGGCCACCCCTAATAGAAGCTTGAGAACCCAACCGAGTTTCTTCACGAATTACTTGGGAAACTACCACATCTAAAGCTGATAGTTTTCCCCTGTTAAGGATACTGGCACGCAGTGGCTCGAACTCAGGCCTAGGTTTCATTAGAAATTGGACAGTCCTTGTCCTCTTCATAGTAGTCATGAAATCCTTCACTCCAACCGCAGGAATAAAGGCAGCACAAACTTGATCTTACTCTCCCAATAATGTGAGTAATCCAGAATAGAAGCAACAAACAATTTTCTCACCTTGTGTCGATTCTGCAAGTAGTCTTTCCAATTCAAATTCTCTGGCCAGATTATGTTGGTTACCGAGTGTATGTAGATGACTCCACATTTCTGATGCTTTCTCAAAAGATGTCAGTTCCATAGCTATATCAACAGAGACGGAATTGACAAGCCATGTGATAATTTTTCCATTATCAGCCTTCCAAGCTTCTTTCTTTGTCTTATGTGGGTACAACCTTTGAGCCATCCAGAATACCAAGGAGGCCTTTGCCTCTAATGAAAACCTTGAAATGGAACTTCCAGATCGCAAAGTTATGTCTGTCAAATTTTATTGACAATGTATCTCGCGAATTCATCTTGATTGGCTGGATTCAAAGAGGGAACAAATGGAGTCGAAGGGAGTCACGAACAATTCAGAGATGACTCAGAGAGTGACAGATATGGATCAAGAATTCGAACCAAAGATGAATCAAACAGATTTACTGAAGAAGAAGAAAAAAAAGTCTGAGTAGTCAGGACCTGGAGAAAAAAAATAACATGGCTCTTGATACAAATTTGAATAAAGAGAGACCAAAATAATTAGAATGGAAGAATTGTGATGTGTTTCAATGATGAAACTGTAGGATTTACAAGAAATTTATACAAAGTAAAGACTCCTAATTATCTCCTGATTACTAGCTAATGATTATAAGACATTAATGTTAAATCTCTAATTTTGTGGAGATCCCTGATATATGGCTGCTAATTAAGGGGATTTAAAGTCGGCCACTGATAGATGGCCTTTGTCTCTTCGGACGGGCAGCTCCTACTATGGAAGTTTTATCACCACTTCCTTCTAGTTTTAGGCAGGTAAATAAGGTATAGTTAACAGTTACATCCACACATAAATAATGCATGTAATAAAATATAGTAACACAAAAAAGAAGATAAATACAGTACATATTAAAATTGAGGAAAAGATAAAAAATTTGGCAGGCGCGCTTGCCTGGAAACGAACTCGTGACCTAAGTGTGTGAATCTAAGCATGTTACCGTTTTGCTTGAATAGCATCATCTGCAAAGTTTTGTAACTCTAATTTTGTTATCCTTTTTTCAGTAAATTAACTGTATGAACTTCTATAAGAAATTACATTACGAGATTTAAATTAATAAAAATATATGGATACAATATAAACATACGTCAGATTAAAAGTTTTTCTGCAAATATGCCAAGGATATTGACAAGTACTAGGGAGATTTGCACCGTGTTGCTCTTACTAGTGATGACAAAATAAGACAACCCTTCAATTTCTCTATCACATTTTGCGAAAAATTACACACTCAATTAGCCAAGAAAATTGATGGTAAGTTTATTGAACCACTCTAGTACCTACTACACAAATAGTCACCTAAAGTCCACTCATTACACACAAAGTCCAAAAGTTTCAGGTTGCATCCATTTTCAGTCTATATATTGTTGTTACATACACAACACATTAATCACAATTTCTTTACACTTCTCTTTTCTATTATCTTAAAAATGGAACACACACCAAAAACGTTAAAAGAACATCTTCAAAGCTGACTTTGACGATACACCAATCCCTACTACATCCCTCAGGACGCTTCACCAGATGTACAAATGCAGCCAACATTGACTGGAACTTTAAGACAAGATGTTGCTGATCTCATGGGCAGGCTGAAAAAGGATATGTGGGATGAGGGACTAAGGGATGTGTTACTCCGAGAGTCTCCATTGTTGTCATTGTATGAAACCTGCACCGCAGCACCCCGCCAGCACGGTCGTGTCAATATTATCGTGCTCTTCGGTGACAATTTGGCTAATGAAAATGTTGTGGCAGATCAATCTGGAGAACTGAGTATCAACAACCTCCGAATACTCATTACTAATGTAATCCAAATGATCTCTGGATTAGCTTGTTGGTTGCTGTTGAGATTGGAGTTATGTAGGTTGGTCCTTGTGTTTGTTTTTTGTGGGTGGATATTTTTGTCGTCGTGTGGATATTTTTTTGTTATGTAGGGTGATGTCTATAGGGAGGGATGTTTGCATTGTGGGTTGATGCAAATTCCTTTTGTATTTTTTTTTGTTGTGTATATTATTGCGCATAGCGGGAGCTTAGTGCACCGCACTGCCCTTTATATTCTTGCTACAAAGACCACAATATGTTATATTTATATAAGTATGCAGTTATTACTATTACATCTCCATCTTATTAAGTATTATTGTTAATAATGACTTATAATCAAAGTCATAATAACATTATTCAATAGTTGTCACGTATAAATAAAACCAATCATTAAATATATTTAGATAAGTCAAATGTGTTATGTTAACCAAATAAGTTTAACATTGAAAAATATAACTTTGGTTATTGCGTCTAGGACGCGGTTAACCTCCTCTATTTCTATACTCATACACTCTCACCTATATATTGACAGTTTCCGATTTAAAAAGCCCTAAACCGAAGACACTATCATAGAAACGACTACCAGAGTTTCATTTCACTCCTCTCACACTCAACTCCAAAGTAGAAGAATCATCTTTTAACGGTAGGTAACAACATATACCTTTAGAAAAGAATGCATGTGTTTGTTTATGGTTTTATTCATGTGGGAAACGGTGAAAGTATGGACTTATTAACTGTAAAACACGTAGTAGAATATATATGTTGAAAAACATATATAAATACCCTTCTCTCTACGTTATCTTTTTTAAAAGGTGATCCAGGGATGAACTGAATGTTAATGGTTTTGTCTCTGTAATTTTAACTTGTTATTGTTGATGCCGTTGCAGCTATCCCACGGACTCTGACAAAGTAATGTTGGCCAAACAGACTGGTCTCTCAAAGAATCAGGTGTGTGCATTTTTCAAATTTACACTCCTTGATACTCCCTCCATTTCAAATCATGTAAACTCGTTCTTTTTTTTATCCGTTCAGAAAAGAATGATTCATTTCTATATTTGTAAACAATTTAATTTAAGTTTCTCAATTTATGCTTAATGAGAAGTTTCTGTAGTCATACAAATATTATGAAATATTTGAAATCATAATATGTGGGGCTGAAATAGACTGAAGGTGAGTTCCCTTTTAGACCTAATTATCTACAGGGTTGTGAAACATTGAAGGCATATTCTCATGTATAAAGCCATTTGTGGGGTTGCGATGGATGGGAAGTGCAGAACCTTTTACGCCTACCCCAAATAAAGACCTTATTTGGAGAAAATCGATATGTTTTCTTGGAGTGCTACGCAAACACCAAGCTACTATTGGACATGCATGAATATGCCAAATCGTCCAAAGTAGCACTAAAAACAAGCTTTTGTGCTGGAACTTAGCTTAAGTTTGCCATTTATGGGGTTGCGATGGATGGGAAGTGCAGACCCTTTTATGCCTACCCAAATAAAGACCTTATTTGGGGAAAATCGATATGTTTTCTTGGAGTGCTACGCAAACACCAAGATACTATTGGACATGCATATTATATGCCAAATCGTCCAAAGTAGCACTAAAAACAAGCTTCTGTGCTGGAACTTAGCTTAAGTTTGAGAAAGTGGAGTCAGCCTCTATATTATGGAATGCCTAGTAAGCAATGCCCAACAAATATGAGAATAAAGTATTGCGTGATGCTTAGAAAAATGTAATTTGGAGTATAGAGCCACTGGAGCATGTCTATGCCCAACTTGGACGAACTAAGAAAAAGGGTAGTGCATATTAAGGCATAACTTCTAAGAGCTTGGAAAATCCTTTGATGGGAAAGTAGCCGTGAAGTAAAAGAACTTCAAGTAAGAGCTGATTGAGGCGGAACAAGTCTATTGTCTTAGAAATTCCAGCCAAGATGGAGATTTGTTAGAAAAATGTCTTGATGTTTTCTAGTTCAATTTGTAAGCTGTTTTTTTAACTTCTTGTTCAATTAAAGCAGGCTAGTCTGCAACTTAATTACAATCTGGAGTGAGTTGGTATGCAACTTGATTACAGATTGGAGTGAACTATCTTGTAACTTGATTTTTTTAGTAAGTCCGTTAGCAAACTTGATTTCAACTTGGAATAAGTTGGTTTGCAACTTCTTTACATTTATTAGTGAGAGATTACAATTTCGAGTTGGTGTGCAACTTGATTGCAACTTGTATTGAGATGTCTTGCAGCTTGATACAGCTTGTATTGAGTTGACTTGTGATTTTTTGTCTACAGTTCAGAGTGAGTTGGCCACTTAGGATTGGTGAGAGAATCAATTCCATAAATAGCCATCTCTTATTAATTGTTAAGTCCTGGAAGGAAATGAAAATGTAACAAAATGTAAGTGAGTGTTAGACATATTTTGTACACACTTTTTGAGTCATTTTTAGTTAGAATTTTCCCAATTTTTGTTTAAATAAGTGTCGTGTTAGGGTTGTTTTTCTTTCTTTTGAGTCACAACGGTTCCAAATGGCAAAAAGAAGCTAAAAGTGGGCAGAAAAGGAGGCCCCCGAAGCAAAAAGGACGAAAGTTGGCAGATCCGTACGAAAGCATGCAGGCCGCGACACTGAGCAGCAGGACCGCGGCGCCATAAATCCTAAGAAGCCGCAGAACATTCGGCGCCACGACGCCATAATGCAGGCCCGCGGCGCCCACGCGGAAAAATTCGATCCAAGGAGAATTTTGCCAGGGGCAGAAGGGTCTAGGGCACACGATTTTTGCAGCATATTTAAACCCTTGGGACATATTTTAGGGGGAGGTTGGATACTCTATCTCTCACAATGTTGGAGGCTACAATTGGAGACATTAGTTCTAAGTACTTTTCTTTCTTTTCTCTATTTTAATTCAGTTCATGTTTGGATTTGTATTAGTTCTTAGCATGTCTATGGCTAGAAACTAAACACTTTATTAGGGTTTTCCTATTGAATCACTTGAAACTCTTATTCATGAATTAATGCATTAGATTTGTTTCTTCTTCACTTGATTAAGATTTATTCAATATCGTACGAATGTTTGATAGTTAATAATCACCACTTATCATAATTTTATTATATGATTTATCAAGAAATCGGAGATTGGATATCTTTGTAATTGAATAGACAGTTAAAATCGCGACGAAAGTACCCGATACTTGTGTAGCATCAGAGGTTATTGTTTTAATCCTCCTATGTGGTAAAACCTATCATAGAAATATAGAAGGTTTCTCGTGACCGTTAAGCGATTATATATCCTAACCTAATATAAGGCAGTTTAGTTAACTCGCTATCTTAACGCAAGAAGAAGTCATTCTTGTCAGACAAGGATCGAAAAGAGTGGATAGTCGAGGATAATTGGAAGCCCTATTTTCATCATAGCTGATTAAACCAAAGTAATTTAGTTTAATTCTTGCAATTACTCTAGTAGTGTTAGATAAAAACCCAAATCAACCGTCGTTTGTCAAATAGATAACCTAGAATAGTTGTTCGGTAATTAGAAACTAGTCTCTGTGGACGATATTCGGTCTTACCAGACTATATTACTTGTAACGATACGTACACTTGCGTAAGCAATTGGAAATCAGCTAACAAGTTTTTGGCGCCGTTTCCGGGGACTGACGTACTTTTAATATCGAACCATTTATCCTTATTTCTACTTTGTCTTTTATTTTTAGAACCCTATTGCCTTGATTTGTTTGTTGATTTTGATCGATCTCAGGGACATAGTTTATGCGAAGAAGAAGAGGAGCAGACACGCTTGTTCCTTTTAACCTTAAGATTGAGAAAGCTTGCAAGCAGAACAGACGAAACAAGAGGATATCTGATTCAGTGACCATGGAAAACCAACCGAATCGGAATGGGACGAACAATGAGGTTCCTGAAAATGTAGGGGAGCCAATACAGGTTCTAGCAGAGAGAAGTTTGGGGGACTACGTCGCCACGCGATTCAGTGCGCACAAACACGATCGTGCTCCTAACACAGGGCAAACAACTTTGAGATCAAGCCAGCCATTCTGAGCATGGTCCAGAACACAATACAGTTTGGAAGATTGCCGTCTGAAGATCCCACATACACATTGCCAATTTTTTGGAGCTGTGCGCCACCTTCAAGTATAATGACGTTACTGACGATGCCATTAGATTGAGACTCTTCCCGTTCTCACTTAGGGACAGAGCCAAGAGCTGGTTGAACTCACTACCTGCAAACTCCGTCACCACATGACAAGACTTATCCCAGAAGTTTCTTGCCAAGTTCTTCCCTCCTTCAAAGGCGGTAAAGCTAAGGGGAGAGTTGAACAATTACTATCAGCTAGATGGAGAGTCGCTTTATGATGCATGGAGCGATTCAAGGATTTGCAGAGAAAATGCCCGCATCATGGTATAGAGAAGTGGATGTTGGTCCATATTTTTTATAATGGGTTGAGTGGTACTACTCGTACCATAATTGATGCTGCAGCAGGAGGAGCGTTCATGAGGAAGAGTGCCAATGAGGCACATGAGTTTCTAGAAGACATGGCTGCAAATAATCACCAAGGGGCAGATAACACATCAGTGAGTAGCAGGAAGACTATGGGCATACATGAAATAGATGCTATCACTGCACTGAATGCGCAGGTGGCCCTTTTGACAAAGCAACTACAGCAAAACACTATGTCTGTGAACGCAATTCAGATGCGTGTGAGTTGTGAGATCTGCGGTGGACCACATACTTTTGATAGATGCACAGCGGTGGATCCTAATAATGTGCCCATGGAGCAGGTTCAGGCAGTTGCGAACTTTCAGCGCCATTATAACTCCAACACATATAATCCGGGGTGGAGAAATCGCCCCAAATTTTCGTGGAGGAATGACCAAGGGCAGCAGCCACCATATCAAGGAAACTACCATAACCAGACACATAATCAGGCCACATCATCCCAGCAGTTTAGACCACCTACTCCACGCGAGGCCCACGAACAGCAGTATCAAGGAAACTACTGTAACCGCATACATAATCGTGCCACATCATCCCAAAGAAGCTTAGACCACCTACCCCACGAGAAGCTCGTTGAATCGAGAGCGACGCTTACACTCGCCAATTCACGTAATCGGTTTATGTCGTAAAAGGTCCTCTCAGAACTTGAAACGCAGCGGGCAATCGCGAAAATGGTAAACAACATACCTCAAGGTACTCTCCCAAGCAACACAGAGGTTAATCCGAGGGAGCAGTGCCAAGTAGTGTTGTTGAGAAGTGGAAAGCACCGAGCAGTTGCTCAACCAGTGATGGTAAAGGAGTGGGAGAAGAAGCGGTTGAGGTAGAAAAGGAGTGGTCATCACGACCGCCTACAAGAGAAAGCTCCACCAATGCCTACAAGGAATACACAAGAAAATCCCTTACCTCAAAGTGCTACGTAAGGCTCGACAAGTAGTTCTTCAAGTTCTTGGAGGTATTTAAGAAACTCCATATCAACATCCCCTTCATTGAGGCTTTGGAACAAATGCCCATATATTTCAAATTCATTAGGGAGATACTTGGGAAGAAGAGGAGATTGACGGATTATGAGACAAGAGTCCGATGCAGGAGTGCGCCGCTATCTTACAAAAGAAGTTGCCACCTAAACTGAAAGACCCAGGAAGCTTCACCATGCCCTGCACTATTGGCAAAGTAACATGCAACAGAGCCCTTTGTGGCCTAGGGGCTAGCATCAATCTTATGCCCCTATCTGTGTTCAAGAGATCCAAGCCAACCACAGTAAATCTGCAGCTTGCTGACCGATCCGTGGTGCACCCCCGAGGTATAGTGGAAGATGTGCTAGTCAAGGTGGACAAATTTTTCTTTCCAGCAGATTTCCTCATTCTTGACATGGAGGAAGATGAGGACATGCCCATCATTTTGGAAAGACCATTCCTAGCCACGGGCAGAGCTCTCATTGATGTGGAGAAGGGAGAGTTGAGACTGAGGGTCCAAGAAGAGGAGATGGTGTTCAAGGTTTTCAAATCTACCATTGAATCCCAGGCCAACAACAAATGCTTTGCGGTGAGAACAACTGACGCATCAGCTCATCGAGAACAAACCAAAGGCATGGGGATCATTGCGACAACGATGAACCCACAAGTTAGTCCAAGTGCTGAAATAAAAATTGATGAGATGAAAGCTGATAAAAAGGTAAATCTTACTAAACCCGATCCTGTGAAAAAGAAGATTAAAGTAAGGAAGAGAAAAATGATCTTCAAATGGATGGGTTGTGGGGGTAATTTACCCCAGTGATTGAATAAAGGACCTGCGTCCGGCTAAAAGACGTTAAAGACAGCGCTACTTGAGAGGTAACCCAATGTTTAAATTATGCAATTAGCTTAAATTGAACAGTCTCACTCTTAGGTATTTTTGGTCATTGTGATGACATATACGCGAGGGAATGGACATTAAACACGAAAACGCCGAAAGCACGAATCTGCAGTCCGCGATTCCATTATGAAGGCGCGCATACCGAATATTCGTAGGAGATGCAGAGTTTCAGTACGGCGCTGGATTCGTGACCGTAGCGCCTATTAATCGCAGGCGCGAGAATTGTGGCGCCGCGCCGCATAACACGCTACGGCCGGGCGCTGTTTTACAATTAAAATGCCCTAATACGCCTAATCGTAAATTTCCCAACCCTTTCCTCTCTCGCGTGAAATAAAAATTCACCCCTCTTTCACCAAAAATCTCCCCCAAATTAATCCAAATCCTTCCAATTCCCACATACCAACACCAATTAAAACCCCTAGCATCTTTCACCATCATCATTCCTTTCCTTGGGACAAGAAACATTGTGAAGAACAACTACCGAAAAGGTAATCTTCATCACTGTTCTTGAAATTTCTTGGCTAGTGGTGAAAGTAGCTTGCATATTTGGGTGTTGTGTTGGTTGTTGCTGCTGTGTAGTGTGGTTGGGGTGCTCTGTTATTGTGTTGTAGTTGAATTTTGCTGGGTTGATTTGTGTTGTGTGGAGTTGATAATTGTTGGGAAACCTTAAAGAAACAAGGGAAACTCTGCCAAATTTTTTCCAACAATTCTCATAATGACTTCTAGAAAACGAATTGCCCGGGCTACCTCATCTTCATCAGCTCCTGATTATGATGTGACTCGATTCGCCAACAAACGGGCGGAGGATCGATACAACAAGATTAGTTCTAGAGCATTGATACCAGAAAGAGGCATGGATTACCAGGCCATGCCATTTGATGATGATGATGACTATGAGCCCATCAGGGCAATGATTTAGGCAAATAGGTGGGAGAGGTTTGTAGATGCAGAAAAAATCCCACTTCAGAATGCTAGTCTTGTTCGAGAGTTTTATGCTAATTATCCTAAACAAGAGAATGTGAGATGCGATTTTCTTGCTTATAGTCAAGTTGAAGGCGAAGCCGCCTATTTCTTAGGGCAAAGGCCGCTCTTTTTATATATGATTTTTTTTTTTTTTAGCCATTTTGACTACTTATTTTGATTGAAGTACATACAAGATGGAAATGGCTTCAGAATCTCCACATATATGACGAAAGGGGAGGAGAGTAGCTGGGTAAAGGTAAGTATGGAAACCATAGGTCGACTTAATCCAATTGATTGGATTGGTGAATTTCGTTACTAATTCGAAAAGGGTTGGGTTCAGACTAGACTGATACTCTAAACGAGACCAATACTATCAAAAAGAAAGTAGCAAAAATCATAAGAGAAGCAAAAAGCTTTGTGAGAGGGCGGTATGTGCCCGTCAATGCTGAGGCGGTAAATGCAATGCTTGGGACAACAAATATTGAGGACCAAGGTTATAATCCACACTATTTCAGAAGTTGGTCTAGAGACGTCAACCACATCATGTCGGACGTAGTTGCAAAAGCATTGTGTTACCCAGGAGCCTAATTTCATCTCTCTCGCAGTGGGTCCAGTGGGCTTGCTCCATGGCAATTCAACAGAACAGCCAGGGGTTGGCTGTATTTCATAAATGCTCTCTTGATTTCGTCGACTCATTTCACTGGGTGCCTGCGGACAGAATCAAGCTTGTGTATGGTATCATATCGGGCAAGACAATTGATGTTGGGCAGGAAATAGTGCAGAGTATAGGAGAGATCAGCAGGTTGACCACCACAGGTGGATTGGGACATGGATCACTTATATCTGCCTTATAATTTTAGGCATAGAGTCCCAAAGTTCGCCACAGACATTCTTGAGAGGATTCAGCCAGCTGTGACGTACAGTTTAGTGCACTCTTTCCCTGAACCTGCAGCAGGACCGCGAGAGAGAAGAGGCCCAGGCGAAGCAGGTGCAGCCGCCATGGAGGAAGAAGAGCCTGAGGAATAAGTCATTCTTGTTACATTAAGGATTGAAAAGAGTGGATAGTCGAGGATATTGGAAGCCCCATTTACATCATAACTGATTAAACCAAAGTAATTTAGTTTAATTCTTGCAATTACTCTAGTAGTGTTGGATAAAAACCCAAATCAACCGTCGTTTGTCAAATAGATAACCTAGAATAGATGTTCGGTAATTAGAAACCAGTCTCTGTGGACGATATTCGGTCTTACCAGACTATATTACTTGTAACGATACGTACACTTGCGTAAGCACTTGGAAATCGGCTAACAGTGAGAGGTAGAGAGAGTTGTCAATGTAAGAGCCTTGACAGAATGGTAAAGTATATGTGGCAGAATTGTGAGAAAGTAGTATAGAATTAAGAATACACTTGTGTGAAATTTTCTCATGGGATGAGTTTATGAGATATTCTCTTGGATTTATTTTCTTAGAGTGGGATCTCTAATTTGTGTTCTTTCTCTATATGCTCGCACAAAGAAAATTCTTCCTTTATGCCTATCGATGTAGGTCGAACCATGTAATCTTGGTGTCAATGTATTCTTTACATCAGTGTTATCATATTTTGTTATCATGTCCCAATCAAGCTTTGGGTACTGTAGGCCCGATTAGCCTATCACACTTGTATGCACATTATTGCTCTAAAATCCACTGTAGTCTGATTTCTGCTCCCTTGTGTTCTTTAGTGTATTTTGTTTAGCTTATTTAGTTGTGTTAGCTACTGTTCCCTTTTGTTCGAATGCACTTTATACTACTTTAATTCCTTATATGAGTCTGACCGTTTCTCTTACTTTACTCTTTACTCTTTATTCTTACTTTGTTTTGATTGCCATGCTTGTGATTATGTTTTGTCTTGAGCCGAGGGTCTCTCGGAAACAGCCGCTCTACCTACCAAGGTGGAGGTAAGGTCTGTGTACACTCTACCCTCCCCAGACCCCACGATGTGGGATTACACTAGGTATGTTGTTGTATTTGAAATCACAAGTCTTGTAGCTACATAATTGTTTTAACACGTTTAAGATCACAAGTTTTAAAATTTTCTCATTCTTTCTTAAACTCTTTAGTCAGATAACATAGTCTTTTTGCAATTATCTAATTCAATGTAATTCACTAATGGGATCAGGTTTCTAACTGGTTCATCAATGCAAGAGTTAGACTATGGAAGCCTATGGTGGAAGAGATACACATGCTTGAAACTAGGCAAGCTCACAAATCAGCTTCACAAAGGCAGGGACAAAACAACAACAATCCGACTGAACATTTTCCCACGAGTAATAATTCACTTCCATCTGATCAAAATCCATCTACATCTGCACACCAATTTCAACAAGTTCCATCCAAGCGAACACGAAATAATGATCCAGCAGATCAAATGAATTTATCATACGACAATTTTTCTCCTCATTCTCATGTTGGACTTAAACAAGCAAGTGTATCGTCAGCTGGAAATGGTGGGGTGTCATTAACATTGGGACTTCATCAGAACAATAATGGAATTGGGGGTTTATCGGAACCCTTTCCAAGAAATGCAGCACGACGTTTTGGTATCGATGCAAATAATGAGGGATTCATGTTTGGTGGTGGATTTGAAGCACAAAATCGTCAGTTAGGAAGAGATCATAATATTATTGGAGGGCAACTGTTGCATGATTTTGTTGGTTGAAAATTATATGTTTCTTCTGTATTTTTTAGTCTTGTATTGACAGATACAAATCAAGAATTTATATATATTCAGTGGGTTCAAAATGATGAGTCTAATTTACAGCACATGCATGAAGAGCTGTTGGATATGTATTTCAAATCGAGCAGAAAGTATTGGGCTGAGTTGAACACATTGAATCGGTTCTAAAATCGTCTATGTTAAGAGAAAATAAATAGAATGATTTCTTATGTTTGGGATATAGGTTCAATATGTATTCCTTCAGATATACTTTTGAGCAGTTTTCGTCATTTAGGTTTGCAAGAAGTGAGCAGTTTTGCTGCCCTTCAAATATTTAACATACTTTACCCGTTAGATTTGACGAAATTGTGAAAAAGATATTTAGCATAAACTCACATTTGGAGGTGTAATTTTTACTATATTTTGTAGAGTCGGTTGTTTTTTTTGAGATGCAACTTCTATTATATTTAGTGTCTAAATAATGCAGTTTTTTTGTGATGCAATTTCTAGAACTTGATGCGACTTTGTTGGTGTTTTTGGTTAAACTTTTTTCCACAGTTCTTCAATTTAGCCGATAAAGTTTAACAGTAATCTGAATTCCTGCAAGTAATTTTGCAAGAGATCAAGGTCCCACTGTTCTTTATAACTTCCTAAAATAAATCAACCATTCCCTCACTCAGCCAGATTTAATCAGCTCAATTATATGCATGTATTATCACAGAACCTTGAATCTTCAAATGTGCTCAAGTCTATCATGTTATACTGGGCAAATCTCAGCATATCAAGTTGTAAAAGATTCTAATCCAAAGAGATGGCACGCTGCAAAATGCATTAGATAAATCCTTTCAACTTGGGATCATGATCTAACTGAGACGGAAGAAATCGAAGTACAATGACAGAACAAACATGTTTCTTCTTTGATCTTAAAAGACAACTCGAATTATTGATTAAAATACAACAGAGCTTGAATAATTGCTTTCAATGAATAATGCATGACCAAGGTATTGTTGTTAAATGAAGGTATGGTTGTAAAAGAATGCTGCATTTGAACTCGGAGCACGAGTACTTATTGGCATTGCACCCCACTCCACCTAGCCCAATCCACAAACTGCATTCCAGCATATACATTGTTGGCAAACCTCACACCAACTGTAAATGCCATTGCAACAGGCGGAAACTGCTATCCTACTGGGGATGATTCCACTACTCCCTCTAATCCAGTTACAATCTGCAACCGCGTATTTGAAGAAATTTTGAGGAAAACACCTAAAAATGAGTATAACATATCAGTAATCGACCTGATTATCCTTATGTTGGAATGACTAACTACTCATATTTGGGATTGACAGATATTGATTCACCGGGAAATCCTGAACAAGCATGACCTAAACAAGAGATCATAATTTCTTAATTGTTTCTTCATCACTGGGATGCGATTGCTAATGAAAATACAAATGAAATAATTAAGCTTTCTTTCAGACAAGTGCAGGTTGGGAACAAGGCCTCTCCCCCTATTTCAGAGTGAATAACAAAGACGCAGCTATTGATAATGCTACATTTAAACTTGTTAAAGCTAGGTAAGGATTGAAGCTAGCTAAGTTGGTGTGAATGAGAAATGGAGAAAAAAAAAGTTCAAAGCAAAGTTCCTTTGAAAAGGAGCTTTGTACCACATTGGTGGTAGAAAAGGAAAGTTATGTGCTTATATTAGAAAACACTTCCTCTAGCTCTTAAAGGGTTGAGAGGAGGGACTCCCCTCGCGCCGTCGTCGTAGCTCGGCTCGGCCTCGGATTCAGATTCGGTCAAATGATCATGTGGAGGGAATGAGAAATGGAGGGAAAAAAAAAGACAATGGAAAGAAAATGAAGTTCAAAGCAAAGTTCCTTTGAAAAGGAGTGTGTACCACATTGGTGGTAGAAAGGGAAAGTTATGTACTTATATTAGAAAGCACTTCCTCTAGCTCTTAAAGGGTTGAGAGGAGGGACTCTCCTCGCGCCGTCGTCGTCGCTCGGCTCGGCTTCGGTCAAATGATTTGATTGATAATCTTTTTGGTTTAATTTCAATCTTCATTTTCTTCATTTTTTTTCCCGAAAAGGCAAAGGCCTTTCCGAACAGTCATCAACCTGCCTAATTCTGAACAGACACTTTCGAGGCTATATAAACTGAAGCAAAACCTCATTTTTCAATTACAGATTTTTTTTTTCTGCATTGCAAAATCTGCATTTTTTTTCAGAAATAAAACTATCGAGTCTTACTGTGTTTCGTTGCCAAATTTGAGTTCGTTGAAGTCGTAGGCGTTTGACGTACCGCCACTCCTGCGACATGTATATCCGTTTTATCTTGGGAGGAAGTAATCCATAACCTCAGGTACAGTGAGGGGATTAAATTCCTTAAGGACACACAGTGAATTTTGTGGTCTCGGATATTTTCTCACTTTCTGCATTAATTTTTCAGTTTCTGGTTTTTCCGTTTTCAGTAGTTAGTTTCAGTTTTCTGATTTTGAACACAGGGCATAACAAGCTTAAGGAATTTATTAATTATTTTTGTGTTCATTTGTTCTTCTTTAACGATTACAGAACGTTGCTAGGAAAAAAAATTGTTTTTCTTTAACATAAAACAGTGCTTTCCAGAAAATAAAAAAAAAGAAAACGTGTATGTTTACTGTTTCAGTGTAACGAACTTGTATGTTGTTTGGAGACTAAATTCTACGGATTTTCTACTCCGGTTGAGATTAAAGTTTTCATAACTTTCTACTCATTTGGGTACTTGATTTGAAGATATAAAAACTTCATCAAGTATACAACATACAATTCATCGTGATTCTCGCTTCAAGTATTTTTAAATCTGTTTGTGTAACCTTGATTCGGTTTGAAGAAATAAAATCTTCACCGTTGTGTATTATATTTGTTGCTGTCAAAACTGATTCGGTTCGAAGTCTTCACCGTTGTGTATTATATTTGTTGCTGTCAAAACTGATTCGGTTCGAAGTCTTCACCGTTTATTAAATTTTTCTGTTGTTTCCTGCGACAGAAATGGGAGACATGACTCTAAATTTGAATGCTACTGCTACTGCGACACCAGCCCCCATGGTTGGTTCTACGAGCAATGTTGCGTCCTCCAGTTGTACTGCACCAGCACCGACTCCGGCAGAGAAGCCTGAAAAATTCACCGGAATTGATTTCAAACGATGGCAACAAAAGATGTTCTTCTATTTAACTACTTTAAGCCTCCAAAAGTTTATTAAGGAGGTTGTTCCGGTTTTGCTGGAATCAACACCTGAGAATGAACGTTTTGTTGTAACTGAGGCGTGGAAGCACTCAAATTTTTTGTGCAATAATTATATTCTTAGCGGACTGGAGGATGATCTTTACAACGTCTATAGTAATGTGGAAACATCAAAGGAACTATGGGATGCGTTGGAAAAGAAATATAAAACAGAAGATGTTGGACTAACGAAGTTTATCGCTGCCAAGTTTCTGGACTACAAAATGGTAGATGGCAAGTCTGTTGTTACTCAAGTTCAAGAGTTGCAGGTTATCATCCACGATCTTCTCGCTGAAGGTTTGGTGATTAATGGGGCGTTTTAAGTTGCGGCAGTGATAGAGAAGTTGTCTCCTTCATGGATGGACTTCAAAAATTACTTGAAACACAAGCGAAAGGAGATAACACTGGAAGATCTCATCGTCCGGTTGAGAATCGAGAAAGATAACAAGGTAGCGGAGAATAAGGCAAATAAGAGATCAACCATAGGGGGAGCACATATTGTTGAAACTGCCCCAACTAATCTAAAAAAAAGGAAAAAGACATCGGGACCAAGGAACTATCCCAACAAGAAGAAATTCAAGGGAAACTGCCACAATTGTGGAAAAATTGGACACAAAGTTGCAGACTGTCGTGCTCCGAAAAAGGAAAAGAAGAAGGGTCAGACTAATATGGTTGAAACAAACGAGGAGGTTGATGACCTGTGCGCTATGTTGTCTGAGTGCAACCTAGTGGGAAATCCGAAAGAGTGGTGGATTGACTCTGGCGCCACTCGCCACATTTGTGCTGTTAGAGAAGCCTTTGCTTCATATGCTCCCGCCAGGCCCGACGAGACCATATATATGGAAAATTCTGCAACGGCCAAGATTGAAGGTTATGGAAAGATACTGTTGAAGATGACCTCTGGCAAGGTGGTGACTCTCAACAACGTCTGTCATGTTCTTGAAATTAGAAAAAATCTAGTATCTACCGGACTCCTAGTGAAGAACGGTTTTAAGTGTGTTTATGTTTTTGACAAGGTTGTAATAAGTATGAACGAGATGTACATAGGAAAAGGTTACCTCACAGAGGGCCTTTTCAAACTGAATGTAATGGTCATTGCTAATAATAATAAAGTTTCTGCTTCGTCTTATTTGCTTGAGTCAAATGATTTATGGCATTCACGTTTAGGACATGTCAATTATAGAACCTTGCGAAAAATGATTAGTTTGGAAGTATTGCCTAAGTTTGAATGCAATCAATCAAAATGTCAAATCTGTGTTGAATCTAAGTATGTTAAACATCCTTATAAGTCAGTTGAAAGGAATTGAAGTCCTTTAGACTTAATCCATACAGATATTTGTGACATGAAGTCAATACCATCTCGCGGTGGAAAGAAGCACTTCATAACTTTTATTGACGATGGTACGCGATATTGCTACGTTTATTTACTTAATAGTAAAGATGAAGCAATTGAAGCATTCAGGCAGTACAAAACTGAAGTTGAGACTCAACTTAACAAAAAGATTAAAATGATAAGGAGTGATAGGGGCGGTGAATATGAATCTCCTTTTGAGCAAATATGTTTGGAATATGGCATTATTCATCAAACAACGGCCTCTTACTCGCCACAATCAAACAGAATTGCGGAAAGGAAAAATAGAACACTGAAAGAAATGATGAATGCCCTGTTAATAAGTTCTGGATTACCCCAGAACTTGTGGGGGAAAGCTATTCTAACAGCTAGCCGAATACTCAATCGAGTGCCCCATAGCAAAACAAAATCTATTCCATACGAAAAGTGGAAAGAAAGGAAGCCCAATTTGGAATACTTCAAAGTGTGGGGTATTTGGCCAAGGTGTAAGTTCCTAAACCCAAAAGGGTAAAAATAAGACCTAAAATCATTGATTGTGTTTTCATAGGATATGCCACAAATAGTAAGGCATATCGATTTCTGGTTCACAAATCAGAAAATCCCGACATTCAGGTGAATACGGTAATTGAATCAGATAATGCTGACTTCTTTGAAACCATACATCAGTATAAAAAGGAATGTGATTCGTCTAGCAAAGAATCTAAACGACATCGGGAAGAAACAAAGGAAAATATTCCTGATGAGGAAAATCCAAGATGCAGCAAACGTCAAAGGACGTCTACTTCCTTTGGACCAGAATTTCTTACATTTTTGTTGGAAATGAGCCTCGAACTTTCAACGAAGATATGTCTTCATCAGAAGCTCAATTTTGGAAAGAGGCAATCAATAGTGAGATAAAATCCACATTGAACAACGATACTTGAGAATTGGTTGATCTTCCTCCATGGAATAAGCCTTTAGGTTCCAAATGGATTTTCAAGCGGAAAATGAAAGCTGATGGTACTATTGATAAATATAAGGCAAGACTAGTTGTTAAAGAGTTTAGACAACGAGAAGGTCTTGATTACTTTGATACATACTCGTCGGTAATGAGGATTACATCTATTCAGGTGTTAGTAGCGTTAGCCTCCATGTACGGTCTTGAAATCAGTTTCTGCTTTCTTGTTGGCTTGGCGGTGCTTTCCTTCCTCTGTGGAGAGAAGACAGAAAAAGGATGTTTCCTAATTCGACCTCCCCTTATACGCTCTAAAAAGGGGTCATGGACTCCTTTTTTGTTTAGGAGTGCCCGTGGTCTTACTAAAACTCTACGACAGCCAAAAGGAAGTTGATCAGACCGGGAACAAGCGAGCAAAATGGGTCTATACAATCAATTTGACCGGAACTTCCATACCAGCCATATTGTTATTATTGACCATATGGTTAGTTGCTCCTGAGTCAACTACCCAAGTAGGCTCAGTTTCCTTACTAAATATTGGATTACCTGCCATGTGTACTTGAGGCAGATGTATATTATTAGCTTCTGTGTCAATCTACTGCTTGAGCACAACAAACATTTTCTCATACTTATCAGGAGGACAGGTCCTCATCATCTACTAAAACTGATCATTCATCATCTGCTGAAACTGACCCTGCTGTTCCTGAGTCAATTGCTTCATTCCTATGGTTCACTTGTCCATAGCCACAAGCACCATAAGCATTCCCATCTCCTGTCGTGGCTATATTTACTTGTCTTTTCCCTTTGTAATCAGCAACTTTGTAATCAGCAGGATATCCCACAAGTATATAGCACTTATCTCTCACATGACCTTGCTTGTTGCAATAATCACAATACATCAATTTATAGCATATTTCTCTACTGTGTCCCTTCATTCTGCAATGGTCACGGTACATGTTCTTCTTCTGTCTGTTCCGGTTATTACCAGGTCTACCAAACAAGGCTATAGGTTCAATCGATTCGGTTGTTGCATACCTTCCAGTCATTAGCTTCTGGCTTTCATCCTGCGCAATCATGGCATAATCTTGGTTTACACTAGGCGTAGGTGTCATTAGGAGAATATTACTTCTATCCTGATTGTATCCATCGTTTAATCCCATTAGGAACTCTAGATGTCGCTGATTTGCTAGATGCTCTATATATTCCCTGGGACTTATACAATCACAAGTCAGTGGTGGAATAATGGAGTCAACTTCATCCCATAAATCTTTCATCCTTGAGTAGTAACTAGCTACCGGTGACACACATTGATGTAGCATAGCCAAATCTTTCTTTAATTGATACACACGAGATAAATTGATCTTATCGAACCTCTCCTTTAGATCCTTCCACACAGCATACGCATTAGATCTGTATAGAATGCCACTAAGCAGATACTTACTTACATTTTTCATAATCCAAGAGATTATCATTGCGTTACAACGATCCCACTGTTGCGCGTAATTAACACCATAAGTATCTCATTTCACTGTTCCATCGATGAATCCAATCTTATTTTTCGTCAATAGATTCAATCACATAACTCGACTTCATAATGTGTAGTTTTCCATCCCTACGAGCTGGATCTCTACTTGTACAACACTAGGTGTATCAGGACTGCTCAAAAACAGTGGATGATTGTGATCAGCGATGTTCGAGTTGGAACTCGAACCTTCATTCACAACATTCTGCTCAATCAGTGGATTATTCTCCATAATCATCACAATTTATATCGAAATTGAAATTGAGAATTAAACCAAATCAACACAGTTCAGTGTTGAATCCACAAAATCCGACAATGTAGCAACAATCGAATCCTCAATTGAATCCACGAACTAATCCACAAAGAAGTAGATCAACACAACACATCTCAGTGCATACGATAAACATAAACATAGCTCGAACCTTTGTTGCGTATCGATCTCCAGTTCGTCAGTGACAACATCGATCCATTCTCCTAAGGCTTTGATACCATGTTACAATGTATAATCCGAGCTTGCATGAATGTTCTGGATAAATTCCAGAACTGTATTGAGGAAGAAGAAATATCGCAGAGGAGGAAAAGGAAGAAACTGTTTTGTGGAAGCTTTACATTCTCTTTTCTTATTATTATTGTAACTGCGTACAAAAATGATCCTATTTATACTGAAAGGAAAATACAAGAAGATACTAGAATACTAGCAAGACATACTAATACTAATACTGGCCCAATACCTTGTAGCCCAACAACCTCCAACATCCCATAATAACAAACTAGTATATAAGAAGCATATCAAATGTATACCAATACTTCAACACGATTGTACATATTCAAACTTCTTAATTTTGATCATACATTTGAACATAATTTTTTTAGTTTTTAAAATAAAATTTATGAAAATTACATAAAAAATACTATAAATTAAAATATAGTAATTTAAAATATTTAAAAGCCATAAAAAAGTTACGATCAAAATACAATATATTTAGCTCTCGAAATTCAAACACAATCACATCAATTGGGAAAAAGGGAGAACTTATTATTTTCTTAATTTCCTAATACTAGAATAACTAAGCAAGCAAGAAGTATTGAGTGGTCAGACTATCAACCGATGGGTTTGATTATGTTATTTTATCTTTATGGCATAAAACTAGTAAATTCATGATGAGTTAATTTCATGAAAGATAACTTAATTTTCTCTTTATGGTACCAAACTCTCTAGACTACTTTTGTGATTAAAAAAAAAGTCAATTTTCCTAGTATCACATAAGTAAGAAATTTATATATTTTTAAACTTAAAAGTCACTCTAATTTGCCTAAGTATAAAAAAACAATCACTAAAATAGAATAAATGTAATTTTTAATGATATTTAGAGAAAATTGAGTGACTAATTCTTAAGTGTTTTTGTGATACTTAGTTAAACTTGAGTGATTTTTTTATTACAAAACATAATAAAATGAAATTGGTTGACCTAGATTAGTGCATATAGTCTAGATTAGCACTAATAATAAAATTGAACAAATAGGGAAAAAAATAAAATATATGCACTAGATACACTCTATATCCGTTATTTTTTTCCCCATTTATAATGATCAGGTAACTATATGTAATTATACTAGAAAGATAATTATTGAACGTCTAAAATAACAAAACACAATGTAGAAGTATGTTACATCATCTTTTCATGCACCATAAATGCACATATATATGCCCGTTCGGAAGTCTCAATCCCTACCTCAAATTATATGAATATCTCACAAATAAATGAATCTTAAGATCGGTTGAAGTAAGTATCTTCTGCATTAAAGCTTTGCACCCCAGAAGACTCTAACTGATCATGAGCTCCTTCTTCATTAATTTTGTCATTCCTTTTCCCCAATGTAATCACTTGATTGGCATAGCCATACCCTTGTGTGTCTTGATCGGTATTTCGTCCACCTGCAACAGTTTTGAACTTTTGATCCAAAAAAGATGTTAGCTAATACACATTTCTGTAGCCAAAGTAAATACTAAGGAAGCTTAATATTATAGGGTTCATAATGCATGTCTATACACTCTCCATTGTTATAAAGATTAGGTCTAGGTGGGGTTTACTGAATTTAATTGCACAAACATTTTTTCAATTAATTAATAGTATTAGCGGATCCAATATAATATAGAAGTCGTGGTCGTTTTGCAAGAACTCGTCTGACTCAAACCTTATGTGGATGGGTGCACTTATGTGCGTGTGAAAAACAAATATATATTGGGATATATAACCCAAATTCTCATTTTCAACCTAGAAACTTTGGAGTAGGTACAAATCCTGTATCAGCCACAAGTAGGAGAACGTCTTTTGACACTCGATCAGACGTTTTGGGAAAGAGCCATTAATTCACTTTTTCAGTATTCAGATTGTCTAGAACAATCATACACTTTTAACAGGAGCATGATTTTTTTTTTTAAATGAGAAACATTACCTTGTCAGTAATCTGATGAGTATTAGCAGGAGAAGAACCTTGGAAGTTCCGATTTGAATGGATAATCGGTTTTAAACTTCTTTCTCCAACCAAAGCTTCTTCATTATTGGAGTTTTGCTTCTCATTTTCAGCAACATGAGAGGAATGTGACTTGCTTTGCAGGCAGTTCAATATCTTACGTCTATCACAAGAGGAGCTAGCAGAACCATGATCAATTCCTATATTACAATACATTGAAGGAAAAATAATTTACATACAAATACACTCTAATAGTTACTGATCTAAATTAAGCAAAGGAAAACAAAGATAAAACAAAGAAAGGAATAACGGTAAAGAAATAGATTTTGGGTCTAACTCAACCCCAAAAGCTAGCTTATGAGGGGAGGATTGTCCAAGTCCATATAAAGAGTCCAAATTCTCATTCCATTTTCGATGTGGGACCCCGTTTACTGGAGTGTGGATGACATAATTTGGGGACCCAACATCGGTGAACATATAATTGGATGTGGAACTTTTAACACTCTCCCGCACCCCAGACCCCGTTAACTGGAGCGTGAATGACATAATTTGGAGACATAAAATCGGTGAACATAAAATTGGAATGAGTCTGACTCTGATACCACATAAAGAAATGGATCTTGGGCCTAACTCAACCCCAAAAGATAGCTTATGAGGGGAGAATTGTCCAAGTCCATATAAAGAGTCTAAATTCTCATTCCATTTTCGATGTGAAACTCTTAACAATAACATTTATATTCCAATGGGACATATATATACTTTGTACTCGGTACAAGAGAAATCATTTCTATGGAACATGTTTTTCATGGAATATTCTTCTAGAAATATTTTTTCATAATTAGTTGGTGAGTGAAAAATATTTTTCTAAGAAGATATATATTAAAATTTAATTATACTATTTTCAAATCGGAGTGTTTTGATGTAACATTTAGCACTAAACATTACTCCCTTTTCCCCACTTTATGTAAAATCTCCAAGATTTTGACCAATATTTTGTAATGTACTTTTTCATCATATTGAGTTGAGAAAAATTATAGTTTATAGTATTTTTATGTTATTTAAATATTTAACTTTAGGAATTAGTGAAATTAACTCTAGAGAAACGAAAGATGTCACATAAATTAAAACAATAACAGTACTATATTATATTGTCTAAGTAGTAATTCGAGCAATTGATATGAAGTTTAGACATAAGATAGTTGAAATAAAATGACTTCCGTTCATATCACGAGGGAAGTTGGTTTTCTTTTTTTGATAGAAAATGTTCCTTGATACCAATGATAACAACAACAAAAAATTATTGTTGAACTTGCTCATACTAACCACACTCATAAAGTAAGTATGTACATTACCTGTCTTTCTTTTAATCTCCTCGAGCTGTTTTTTCCATAGTGTACGAACATCACGGATAATGCTTTCTTCTCTTGCTTGTGGTAATTTGTTGAAGGTGGATTCTAAATTGCTTTGAAGAAAGCTGATAAATATTAACAAGATGACACTGAGTTATATTAAGCATTGTTCTTCAAATTATTTATTAGATGCAGATATTCGTCATGGTGATGAGAAATGTTTAGAGGCACATAGTCACTACAAAAAAAATGAGAGTCGACGAATTATAATTGACTTGTGAGATCTGTAAAAAGTACAATGATTATAGACTTCTAGAATTCCATATACAAAATATGTACGATGCTTGAAAAGCAATGTATTTCTAAAATAAGTTTAGTAATGACATGATCTTTTTGCTCTAATTGTAACATGGGGATATAATATTACTAATGTTTTTCATAAATCAACAGATTTATGAAAAGTGCAGCTAATTTGGAGAATAAAAGAGATAAACATGCCTATCTGATCCTTGCTTGTTTAGAGTTTGTCTCTCAAATGGTTGGTATCTTGAGCTTGTCTTATTAGGTGACCTTATAGGACCGCCATTGAAACTGCAAAACCAAATTGACCAAAACAAAATTTACTTAATTGATTATATTGTTGGTTAAATGTATTTTAGGTTATGTAAAATGTAAAGAATGGATCTTGGGCCTAACTCAACCCCAAAAGCTAGCTTATAAGGTGAGGATTGTCCAAGTCCATATAAGGAGTCCGTGTTCTCATTTCATATCCGATGTGAGAATTTTAACACTCCCCCGCACGCCCAGACCTAGTTAACTGGAGCGTGAATAATATAATTTGGGTGCCCAACATCGGTGAACGAAGAATTGAAATGTGCATGACTCTAATAGCATGAAAGAAATAATTTCTTTGGTGAAATAGGTATCAGAGTCAGACCCGTCTCAATTCATTATTTCCGATGTTGGGCCCCCCTCTTATATTTTCCACGCTTCAGATGTCCAGCCCTGGGCGTGAGGTGGGGTGTTGAGTTCTCCCACATCGGTGGGATAAGTGGTCATTGATCTCATTATATGATTTGGGCAATCCTCCTCCCTTTGAGCTAGCTTGTAGGGTGAGGACTGTTCAAGTCCATATAAGGAGTTCATGTTCTCATTTCATATCTGATGTGGAACTCTTAACATAAAATTTATGAGCCAGTAAATTTTCATGTTGCATCCAAAAAAATGATTTAAGAAAGGTTAGAGAATATCTCAAATTAAAAATAGTTAGACATATAAATACTATATTTTGAAAATGAAAGGATGAAAGAAAATTAACCTTATCTTTGGGGAAAATTGATCATCGTCTGAGGATGTCAAAATGTCATAGTGAATCTCATCTTCTTTATTAGAAGAGCTTGCACTCTTAAAGACACCATTGCCAATTTTCCCGTTATATTTTTCCTCCCTCCTCCTTGTTGGAGTCCCAAAAGGATGACCAGTCATCAACTTAGGTTTCATAAAATTGCTTCTAAATTTCTCCAAAGTTGGAATGTTTGACATAGGTTGTTGGAGGATCAAACCACCGGTCTTAGGGTTTTTTTGCTCCTCCCTCCTACTTGTTGAAGTTTCAAATGGATTATCAATGACGAGTTTCGGCTTCATAAAATCACTTTTTAGTTTCTCCATTGTTGAATTATTTAACATAAATTGTTGGAGAATCAGACTATTGGTATTAGGGTTTTCTTTCTCCCCCGTCTTGCTTGTTGAAATTCCAACTGGATGATCAATTGTGTGTTTTGACTTCATGAAGTCACTTTCTTTCTCCATCAAAATTGGACTTTCAGGCGTAGGAGGGTCGAGGATAATGACATTGTTTCTAGGATTTTCTTGCTCCCTCTTAGTACAATCAACGATAAATTTTTGCTTCTCGGTATCTCTTTTTAACTTCTCCAAATATGGAATTTTTGGGATAAGTGGATCGAGGATCAAGTCATTGGCTTTGGGGTTCTCTTGCTCTTTCTTAGTACTTGTTGAAATTTTCAAAGGATGATCAATGGTGAACTTTGATTTCATAGGCTCCTTTTCTAAATTCTCCAAAACTAAAACTTTTGATATAGGTTGTTGGAGGATCATGACATCAGTTCTAGAATTCTCTTGCTCCCTCCTACTTGAAATATGAATGTCACCTTCTTTCTCCATAAGAGTTGGCATCGGGATCAAGTCATTGATTTTAGAATCTTCTTGACCTTTACCATCGTTTCTTCCTCCTTTCTCTTGTAGCATCTTTACTCCCATGGAATAAATATAATACAATGAATAGTCATCATCCTCATCAAGGGTAATCTGACAAGTTCCACCCTTTTCTGTTGATGAACTGCTAGGAATAACATTGGTGGTCATAGACTGCTCTTTAAGAATAATATCATTAGCAAATTCTGAAGTGACAGAATTTTGATGATTTGGAGCAGCATTATCTATTGAAGTGCTAGGAATAATATTTGTATTCATGGGATTCTCTTCAAGAAGATCAAATAATTCTGATACATCTAAATTCACATCAAAAGTAAACTCATTGTCCAATGGCATAGTAGATAAAAGACCTTGAGTTCCATGGTTATCCATATTCATGTCACCGTTTGGAGCTTCATCCATGTTAACCAGCGGGTATTAATCCTGTATAAACAAGTTCATTAATCACAAGATTATAACTTATCTTTTTCTTTTTGGGGTATGAGATCTAAACGAGATCCTTTATTTTTACAAGGTGTAAGTTTTGTTGGAACTGATTTCGAAGTACATGTATATATATATATATATATATATATTTTAAAATCATTTAGATGTTGAATCACACATTCTATCATCATCTCAATACATAAATACATAGATATAAAATCTACTAAACTATCTATGAATAAAAGACAAACAACATATAAAAGAGAAAGAACTCACACTTCTAATCTGATGGAGAAAGAAAAAGGGACCCTAGTTCTTCATTTTCTTCACTTCTAATTCCTTGTGGTGTTACTTATATAGAGACATTGATTTTTTTGGAGATGTTCAAAATTTGACTTCAAATTCACTTACCATTTCAATTATTATAGATTTCATATTTGGAATATGATGATTGGATTATCTGCAGATATTTTAAATTTAGACCACTAAAATAGGAAAATAACTAATTAATCACTTAGTAGGACTTGACTGGATATGACCAAACCCCAACCATCACCCCCCCCCCCCCCCCCCCGTATTTCCAAATTATTTCGAACACTTCTTTTTTTCCAAATGTCGAATAACTGCTGACTTGTAAAATCTAAAGATTATTTAAAATATTATTCACAATTTTATGTATACTTAGATTGAAATATTGATCTATAATAGAAAATTTATGTACTCAAGAAAAATAGGTGTGTAAAGGTGATTTTTTTCATGTCATGTGGATGAGCTCGTGAGAAGCAGATGATTAATTATCTGTTTTCGGAAGAAATCGAAGAATTATTCCCCCACTGATCGGAGTACGCCAATGAATGCATGTGTTGTTGTAAAAACGTTATGTTAAGTTTTGTGCTTTAATTTTTGGTGTGGTCACTAAATTTCACTCAGTATAACTGTAGAATTATAAAATTATCTATTGTCATATAAAAGTAACTAATCTATGTGCTCAAAAAATATAAATTAATGACATAATCAAATTTACCATATCCGGTTATGACATGTCATGAAGTTGTCACAAGGTAATTATATTTCACTATAAAAATTAATCACATAAAATCTAAGAAAAGTTTATCTTTGATCCTGAACATTGTAACATTAGTTATTCATACCCATTGTTAAATGTTTGAAGTCACATTATCGTTACACGCGCGTGCGTGCGTATATATATATATGCCGAGTTAGGTAATACACAATAAAATATCAATTCATCATGTATTCACACTAAACAGCAATTAAATAGTCTAGCTATCTCATTGTAATTTCTTTTGGTCTATTTAATTCTTGTTTGGTTTTATATTGAAATCGAGTCCGTTGTGAGAGGCGCTTAAAAGGCCGTTAAGGCATTACACTCAAGGGTGAACTCACATGATAAGGGAGAGGTTGCTTCCTAAAAACAATTGGGTTTGGCTCGTTGCCTTTGATTACTTACACATAGCATAAGATAAAGGGTGTGTGCTTCAATATCTAAGTTTCATACAAGGAACCTCCTGCTCTTAAGGATAAATTACGATATTTGACGGATTGGCAGGTTAGCCAGGTATTTTATCCCTCAAGCTGAACGAACTTGACCTGCTCCTTTAGTTTAGAGCTATAGAGTTTACTTGCTTCTCACTAACGGTACAATCATGAAGTTGCTTTTTCCAATAAAAATTGGTTACATTTCTTTATGTTATTTGTACCAGTAACCGATTTATGATGAGTGCTCTTGCAAGTGTATTATGTTTTTATCTTTCTCGCTAATTGTCCCTTTCTTCACTAAAGTGCATGCTTCATTCGCGATTGCGCCAAGCTATCTATCATTTTAATAAATCAGAAGGACATAAGCTGTGTCACATAATTTATGTCTTGTACTATTTATCATATACAAGCCTATTATTCGAAATCAATTTCATTATCATCCTAATCCAACTCAACAAGTTCTATTTTCAAAGCTATCAAACAAACGTTGATAATTCAAGTCAAGATAAATCAATATTGTGAATTAATAACTAATGCAAGAGTAAATATATCCATTCAATTATCAAATTAGCACTTTCAGGATATCCACTTGTATAAACAGTATTAAAACAAAAGAAATACCAAGTTCCAAAGAAGTAATTTCTATCATCACATAAAGATACAAAAAAAGAAACTCATAAAACCTAGAACCAAACAATCTAAGTGGATAAGAAAAATCACGAATGCTCAATTTTTCATTATAAAACTCAACGACAATGAAAATATAATTACTTACCTAAAGTTTGTTTTAACGTTTTGACGCTAACTGTGAATTATAAATGTTAAGAGTCTCACATCGGATATAGAATAAGAACATGGACTTGAACAATCTTCACCCTACAAGCTAGCTTTTGGGGTTGAGTTAGGTCCAGTTAACAATGTTTGGGCGTGCGGGAGAGTGTTAAGAGTCTCACATCGGATATGAAATGAAAATATAAACTCCTTATATGAAACTGAACATGATATTTGTAGTCTCTTGTTATTTTTATCCAGGAAAAGCCAAAAAAGGGAAATAGAAAGAGAGAGAAACGCATGGAATTGTCGGCTTTTCGTTCATTATTATTAGTATTATTATTACTATTATTATTATTATTATTATTAATATTATTATTATTATTATTTGTATTAGTATTATTGTTGTTGTTGTTATTGTTATTATATAATATATAATTTATATAAATAAATTGCTACATTATAATTTTATTATTTGATTGAGGTTATTTTATACCAATAAGTTCATAAATTATGATAATTTTCTTCACTCATTAATTAGTATATTTGCTTCACTCTTCAATTTTCGTTTTATCCCTTTTATATAGGAATTAAGTTATATACATTGATAATATAATGAATTATCTTGTAGGGTTTTGTCCTTCGATTTCTTTGTATTCCAATTATCGTATAAGTTTAATGCATTTACGGTTAAAATTTCTCCATTAATGCTTATCCATAGTATTTTTCCATGACCTCTTTACTTTCTTCAAACATTATCTGACCTTTTTGTCATGTGTTGTCTTGAGCTGAGGGTCTTTTGGAAACATCCTCCCTATCTTTCAAGGTAGGGGTAAGCTATGCGTACACTGTAGGAATTGATTCATTGGTTTATTTCATTCCAAATAGTATAATATATATAATCATAATATTCTTGTCTTATGAAAGACTAATCTATCTTACCTAAAATATAAGATGCTACTTAATTACAAAATATTACATTATCAAGTAAGAATAATGAATGGAGGTAATTATGGGATTGTCCCATAATTACTCTAACAGTCCCCCACAGTCTTAGCGGGAGGTTCTCGTATGCTGAGATTTTCCCTGAAATCATCAAACAGTATGCGCGGAATACCTTTTGTAAAGATGTCAGCAATCTGATAATGGGACAGTACATGGAGAACCCGAACTTGTCCACGACCAACTTTTTAGCGGATAAATAAGATATCTATTTTAATGTGTTTTGTGTGCTGATGCTGAACAGGATTTTCGGATAAGTATATCGCACTCACATTGTCACAATAGACTACCGTTGCCTTTTCAATTGGACAATGTAATCGCAATAAAGAGATTACGGTCAACATAATTCAAGAATCACATCGCTACCCTCAGATTTTGCCTCAAAGACTGACAATGACAATGTGAATTGTCGTTTGGACGACCAGGAGATGAGATTGTCCCTGAAGAACACACAATAACCGGAAGTGGAACGACGTGTGTCCGGGCAGCCACCCCAATCGGTATATGGTTTGGCGGAAAGATACGAGATGGAGGACTTATACATATGTAGGCCAAAATAGAGAGCTTTGTATCTCTCAAAAGAACCATCAGAATTATTTTTATGACAAAAAAACCACATAGATCGAATGACGTTCATATTAGACAGACGGGGTACTAATTCCCATGTCTTATTTTTAATAAGAGCATTAAATTCGTCTAACATGGAAGCTTTCCAATTCGGGTCGGACAAGGCAGCTTTGGGAATTTTTGATAGAGGTGATGGTTGAACTGAGGATAGTAGGTTAAACTGATGTTTGGGCCAAAAAATCCCATGCATGGCATGAGTTTCAAAGGTCCGAGGCTGATCTATTATTGGTTGGGTAGTATGGGTCTCGGGTAGTATAATGGGTTGATTGGATGTATGCTGGCCCAAGGAAAAGCGGTCAGTCGATCCGGTGTTGTGCTGGGATCCGCTATTGGGCTGGGTGACTGGTTCATTTGAGGGAGCAGTGGGCGCCCCCACTTGGGCATGCCCGCCACGAGAACATGGATGGGCCGAGACTTGTTGTTGGGCCGGCAAAAATTGGGTATTTTGATGGGTTGGCTCCACCTGTGTTCTGTTAATAAGGTGGTGGTGTAAAATGGGATGTAGTCCATTATCCAAAAAATCATATGAAGGTGAAGATGACACTTGATACTTAGCAAACGGGAATGTAGACTCATCAAAAACCACATGACGAGAGACAATTATTTTCTCATTTGTCCAATCAAAACATTTATATCCCCTATAATTTTGTGGGTATCCCAAAAATACACACGTCGTTGAACGAGCCTGCAACTTGGTAGTGGTAGTTGATGGAAAGAAAGGATAATACAAACACCCTCAAATATGTAAAAGACGAGAGATGATGATACAACATTTGTGTAGGAGACACATGGGAGAGCAATTTACTAGGAAGAATATTTAAAAGGTATGTGATCATTTGAAGTGCATGATGCCAAAACTTTGGTGGTGTAGAAGAATGCACAAGAAAATAGCGAATCATATTATTAATCGTTCGAATTTTTCTTTCGATTTTTCCATTTTGTGGTGATGTATGACCGCGAAAGATGCAAAGACATCCCATTTTGGTAACAAAAATTATTAAATTGGATATTGATGAATTCCACCCCCTTCTCCCTTGTCACATTGAAAACATTTAATGCTTTTGTCAAATTGAGTTTTGATAAAAACACTAAATTGTTTAAAAATAGTGTAGGTTTGTGATTTATGTTCTAAGGGAAACATCCACAAAAAAATTAAATAATCATCTAGAATGAGCATATAATATTTATGACATGCAGAACTCAAAAGTGGTGATGTCCACAAATCACAATGCACGAGATCAAATGGCATAAAAGTATGAGAAATAGATGATGCAAAAGGAAGCATAACATGTTTACCAAGCACAGAAGTTTGGCAAAAAGAAGAGTCCGAAAGCTTGTTATAATAAAACAAATTATTCTTTCTAAGATTATTAAAAAAATTTGCTCCTGGGTGTCCTAACCGATTGTGACACAGAGTAGGAGAAATGGCAACAAAGGTGGATGGTTTGGTCACGTTATTTTTGGAAACAGAGGTGACGGGATACAAGTCCCTCGTGCTATCACCGTTTGAAAATCCTTCACAGAAAAGTCAAATGAATCAAAATTCACAGAAACATTGGTGTCAATGGTAAAACGTCTAACAGAGACCAAATTTTTAATTAGTTTTGGTGCATGTAAGACATTTTTCAAGTATAATGGTGGGTGTGGAGAGGGTAGCAATACATGACCAATAACACGAATTGGAATTTACTGCCCACTGCCGACAATAATATTTTTATTATTGCTCATATTAAAATAAGACAAGAGATTACCTTGAGTTGCCGTCATATGTGACGTTGCCCCTGTGTCAATGTACCAAGACTCATCCTGAACACTTATATTCATGTTGTTCATGGTTTGTTCAATGTCTGTGGGTGCATAGCCAACCGAGGACGGTGCCTGAGCCGCAAACGCATGTTGTGGATGAGACCCTAGAATAACGGGTTGGCGATTCGAAGACGGAGGAGGCCGAGCTCACGATAAAGTAGGATAAGGTCACGGTGGGGCATCCCACTGTAGGGCCAGGCCCACGGTGGGTACTGCCCCCACTGATTTCCGCCACTGCCAGCCCACCACTTCCCGGACTGCCCACTGCCGGCCACAATTTTTTCACCTCCCCGGCCGCGTCTCTTTCCACCATTATTTTTTCCTTTATTGTTACGGTTTGAACCCCGTTTTGACGATTATTATTGGCTCCACACCATAATTTTGGGGCTCCAAATCTGGGAAAACTAAGTTGGTGTAGACGAAAGTAGTTTCGGCGGTGGATGACGCAGAAGCGTCCTGTTTTGCTTTCCGCGTTTCCTCGAGACTCAACCTCAAACGAGCTTCACAAAAGGGAGGCAACAGATTACTTTGTTGAATGAACGTATCAACCCCATCATATTGTTCATTCAACCCTGCAATCAACTGAAGGACCAACCTTTGATTTGTTACGGGCGAACCAACGTTGGATAGTTGGTACGTAAGTATTTTTAATTTCTGGAAATAGGCAGAGATGTTGGAAAAGTCATCCAATTTAACATTAGTAAATTGGTGTACAAGATAAACGTCCCTAGAAAGTTTGTTATCTTGAAATATATTTTGTAACCGTTTCCACGCCTGTTGAGCCATAGAGTTCGGCTCTAAAGTGGTATGAAGAAGATCATTCGAAATTGTGTCATACCTTTGTTTGAAAGTATAACAAGGTGTACATAGTGTTACGCTCATGTCTCATCCATGATATGTGAGCTTACCAAAATAAAATTATTCTTTGCCTAGTAATAGTGGAATGGGTCATTTGCACTTTCCCCCCTTATTTTGTATTGTTCTTTAATTGTTGTCCCTCAAATGGAAGTTATGTCATTCGGACATACGTTCTTTACCGAATCTGACACAAGTGGTGTCGAATACCGTAAAGAACTTATGCCTTCTGCGGCATAAGTTTCATTTAAAGAGCAAAATTGAAAGATCACCTCATTTGAAGGACAAACCGGGCAATTTCTTGTAGTGGAATTATATACATAACTCTGGCCTATCAGAAATATGAGCAGGCCATCTCCCCATCCACTCCTTAGTAATTGCACAGTTTGCTCTTCAAATAGGCTGGTCTTTAATTATTTTCCTTTAAAATCAAATTTATGCCTAGGGAGGCATAAGTTCTTTAATGGAGCTAATATAATTTGTGGATATTAAGATGGGTAACTTATTTCCCTACAGACGTAAGTTCGATTGTAAAGGGCAAAAATTTAGGACCAGCCCATTTGAATGGCAAAAATTAAAGACCAACACAAAATAGGGATTACAGTGTAAATGACCCTCTTAGTTGTACTCCGAGGCGGAGCCAGAAATTTAAAAAGAAAAAAAAACGTATGGCGCCCGGTGCCGACTCATATAATAATACACATAAGTCAGACTGCAGCCATAGGCTATCTATATTACGCCTATTTCATATTTTGGTAATTAACTCATTTTGTTAAAGACTTTTAAGTTCCGTAGACAATGTATAAATTTTCTACGCTATCAGCTTAAGTTTACTTGTAATATCAGGTAATCTTTATAGTAAGTCTGGTATATATGACAGCATGGGAAAAAAGTAATTACATACTATAGTCAGCTAAAATACACACCAGTAGGAAAGGTTGTTACATACCAATGAATGGTGACATTGTACTGAACATTTTGGTATGTTAGCTACACTCTGATCTCAAATCTAAATATAAGCGACCAACCTGGTGGTATATTAGCTTAAGAAGTTCTCAAAATTGGTCGCACATGGAGTAGGGGCTGATTTCATAGTTGATCCCTTTTTAGGCTATATATCATTTATATTTTGTCTCTATTTTTAAAAGTAGCGCAAATATAAGTCTTAGAATTGAAAAAATATTAGATTGTCGTCTAACATTTAAAATATATTAGACTGTGGTCTAATATTTTAATATTTGCTTTTTTTCAAATGGAATATGAGAAAAAAGAAGCCAAGTTGATCCCTTTGTAAGTGGTCATGTTTCACTCTTCTTTCGGACTTGTTTTCCTAAAAATATATTTAATTAATTAAATATGAAAAATTTAAAAATATTAAACTATTTTCCTCCATAACGAACACACTCTTACTAGTCAAGATAAGGGCTTTTAACGCCTCTTTTGTTAGTTGATGTCAGTTGTTCATTTTTCTCAATTGTGTGTACCTAATAACAGCTTTTCCAAATTAGAATGTCCTTAAGGCAACTTCCATTTATGGATGTTATTTAAATATAATTAAGATTTAGTGTAATTTTGCTATACTTACTGAGATAATTATGTTTGAAATTATTCAAATTTTATCAACACTAAACTAAATAAAAATGTTTATTGGTAGAATTCATAATCGAATTAGGTCTACTTAAGGTCAAGTTTTTCCCCAAAAATATAAAATAATGATTATGTTGTTGGAAATTTATTAACGTAAAATAAAGTTAATCCTATTATTTATAACTCGAACAATTGGGGCCCCGCACATCGGAAACGTGGTTTTCACACACGTGCATACGTTGTACCAATGGTCGTAAATTTCCTTAGTGAAAGAGATATTGATACGTATACAAAATGTTTGAGAGATGAAATGATAGACGGTTATTGGTCAAATGACAAGTGTTTCACGTTGGTAAATGAAGGAAGAAGTGTACGATGTGTAAAAGATGAAACGAGTCGGAAAATGCCGCGGAGCCTCGAAGGGTCGCGACGCTAATTGAGCAGGAAAATAACTGGAGTTCACTGGTCGTCAGGTGCCGCGGCGCTTCGATGGCAGAATGTTCGACGGGAGCTGAAAAGTTTCTGACTTTTGGGCTGGTTTGGGGCATTGATTCTCCACAAATTTGCTCATGAATTCAGCCATTATTTGGCTGAATTGTAACCCCATATTAAGTGTCATTACATGGTCATTCAAGGCCATTACTTGGCTAGATGGGAAGTCATCTTCATCACACTATAAATTGAGACTCAAAGCTCAATTGAAGAACACACTTAAAATCTGAAACTTCTTCTTCTCTATCTTTCATACACTCAAAAAGTCTTCTTTTAGTAAACACTTGAGCTATCATTTGTTCAATTGTTTGTTGCTGTTTTATCTTGGGAGACAAGTTGTCAATAACCATTAAAGGATTAATACATGGCAATTGTCTTAAGGAAAGATTGAATATCAATCGACTCAGTAAACTATTCTCTTATACTCATTCCAGATTTGTAATCATTTGTTGTTGTTGCTACTTTCTCATTTCCTTGTAACCGCATTTTGTACTCACAATCTTAAGACAATATTCGATGTTATCAACAACAAGATGACTGGATTCAACACTGAAACATTCGCCACTGCTCAAGGCAATACTAATGCCTTCACCACCAATACCCATGGCACAACTAGTGCCAACCCCACTGCTGCTCAAAGCGTTCACAACGTCTTTGCCACTGCTCCCGTTCCACCACCCGCTGGCTTTCATCATGAACGCCTTGAGAAATTCATGGACTCAAATTTCAAAAGATGGAAGAAAAAGATGTTGTTCTTCCAGACGGTTATGGGAATGTCTCATTTTCTAATCGAATATCCTTCAAAAGTTGGAGATGAAGTGGACCATTAGCCTAATAAAACGGCGGGAGGAGGCCTAAATATCCATGTCATTAATTGCATGAAGATGACTCAAGATGCTTGGAGTCATAGTGAGTTCCTTTGTCGGAACTATATCCTGAATTGTTTGTTCGATCCTCTTTGCACAGTATATTGCACCATTGGTACTGCCAAAGAGTTGTGAGATAAACTTCAGAAGAAATACAACACACAAGATGCGGGATCTAAGAAGTTCATCGTTGGAAAATTTCTAAAATTTCAAATAGTGGACAACAAAACTGTGGCATCCCAAGTTCAGGAATTTCAAATGATTTTACATCACTTGGATTTGGAAGGATTGAAGTCTAACGAGCAATTCTTGGTTGCCTCGTTAATTGAAAAGTTACCTCATTCATGGAATGAGTTACCTAAAACTCAAAACAAAAGAGATGATCTTAGAGGAACTTATTATCAAACTCTAGATTCAAGAGGATAATAAGAAGGTCATGCCAAAGGGGAAACTACCCGCTGAGACTAAGGCAAACCTGGCGGAAGCCAAAGGGAGTTCAATCAAGAAGCGAAAATTTCAGAAGGACGGTAAGGGCCCAACAACTGAAAAGTTTAAAGGGACTTGCCATCACTGCGGTAAACCTGGTCACATGGTCAAAGATTTCTGCAACTCAAGAATGAGAATAAGGCCAAGGGCAAGATTAAGTCTAACATCGTCGAAGACACGCTCGTAGAAGATATGATTGAGGAGTTCTCGACGGTGGTTCTTGAAGCTAACCTCGTTGAGAATCCAATACAATGGTGAATAGACACGGGTGCTACCCGTCACATCTGTTCCAACAAAGACTCCTTCTACACTTATACACCAGTCACAGATAAGAAGTTGTTCATGAGCAATAATGTTTCTTCAGAGGTGTTTGGGGTAGGAAAGGTAATCCTGAAGATGACTTTCGGTAAGGAGCTTACTCTGAAGGAGGTGATGCATGTCCCAGAAATTTGAAGAAATATAATTTTTAGACCTTTATTGGTGAATGATGGTTTTAGGCTAGTGTTTGAGGCCAACAAATTTGTAATCACTAAAAATGGAACACTTGTAGGAAGGTGATCGGTGTATTTTATATACACTTTTTGAGTCGTTTTTAGTGAGTCTTTTGTCCCTTTTTGTACAAATATGTGTCGTCTTAGGATATATTTTCTTTCTTTTGAGTCAAATTGGTTAAAATGGCTCTTTGGCGGAAAAGGAGCGAAAAGAGGGCAACAATGGAGGTTCCAGAGCTTAAAATGCGAGAAAGTGGCGAACTGTGCGGAGACATCATTGCAGGCCATGCGCCCAAATTACAGGCGCCCGGCCAATATCCAGAGGCCTCGAGTTCCAGTACGCGCGCCTGCAGACAGACAGAGTTGCAGAGCCGCGACGCCTCATCATCAGAGAGTTTCAGGTTCCGGCCGCGGCCAAGAGGCGCCGCGGCGCCGACGCGGGAAAAATCAGGGTTTGGACGATTTTATGGGCCAGGCCTGAAGGAAAACCTTAAGGGCGGTTTTGAAGCTATAAAAAGAGAACCATATGCAGTTTTTAAGGGTTCCCTTTCTTGCACAAACACAACACTTCTTGGAGTTGAAGATTGGAGACCATTACTTAGTAATTTCTTTCTTTCTTTTACTTTATTTCAGTTTTTATGTTGGATATTGAATTAGTTCTTGTCATGTCTATGGCTAGGAACTAATTCTAATATAGGATTTTCCATGTCAATTCACTTGAACCTTATTTTATGAATTAATGCATGTTTATGGTTGTTCTTCTTATTGTTGAGATTTATCCAATAGTTGTTTTGAATGCTTGGTAATTACCTGATCATTAATTATCATTATTTATATGATTTCTAATCAAACTTCGAAATGATGAGGTTGTGACTATGCTGTAGTTGGGTAATCATAGGTCGAATTGGTGATGAAAATACCTCAATTACTTGTGTAGCGTTAAACATGGGTTTTTGTTCTTAATCCTCCTATAGAGTCATCTTTATCACCGAAAGGTAGAAAGGAGCGCTACTGGGGTTGAGTGTTTATATAGCCTTAACGGGAGTATAAAACGGATTAGTAAACCTGCTATCTCCAAAAGAAGAAGAACCATAATTTATTGCATTAATAAGTAATATAAGTGGATAGTTGAGGAGACTTGGAAGCCCTATTTCCATCATCACTGAAGTAAACACATAGTTAATTAGTCTTTATAATTGTTAGTTATAATCAACAAACTCAAATATCGGTCACCAAATAGATAACAAAGGATAGATAATTGGTACTTGAGCACTAATCCCTGAGGACGATAACTCGGTCTTCAAGACTATATTACTTGAGTCGACAATGTACACTTGCGTTAAAGTGTGTGCATTAATTCGCGCATCAAGTTTTTGGCGCCGTTGCCGGGGATTAGGCATAGTTCAATATCAATTTTATCTATTCTTAATTTCTAATTTGGTTTTTATTTTATTTTTTTAATTTTTGTTTTTATCTATTGTTTTTACGTTTTTTGAAAACAAGTGTGCCGTGATCCGTTGTTGGTTTTGATTCATCTCAGGGATCATGAAGACATGGATTACTACTGTCAATATGATAAAGCTCCAACCCCACAGGAAGAGAGAGAGGAGTTACGAGCAGCCATACTCAGTTTTACTAGGTATCAAACTCAGTTCATGGACGAAACGAGAATGACCATGAAGAAGTTGGAAACGCAAATAGGACAACTCGCGGTCATGTTGAACAGTGAAATGCAAGAAAAGCAATCTGTACATGTAGGAGGAAATATGGAAGCATAATGTCAGGCGATTGACCTGAAGAATGCCGATTCAATGGAGATGGAAAGTTCGCAGAAGTTAGCACGCGGGCCATGAAAGCGTGGCCGCGACGCCAGAGCCCGTGGT
Organism: Przewalskia tangutica; assembly: GCA_029844215.1. Classification (NCBI taxonomy): domain Eukaryota; kingdom Viridiplantae; phylum Streptophyta; class Magnoliopsida; order Solanales; family Solanaceae; genus Przewalskia; species Przewalskia tangutica. The sequence continues at coordinate 111,863,354 of CM056730.1, forward strand.
CAAAAATTGGTAGAAGCTGTAGTGAATGCACCCAAGGTGAAGATACCATATCCCCAGAGGCTAAAAACATGTGCTCTTGACAAGCAATTCTCTAAATTTGTAGAAATTCTCAAACAATTGCAACTCAATATCCCATTTGCTGAAGCATTAGAGCAGATGTCGAGCTATGTAAAGTTCATGAAGGATATTCTTAGCAAAAAGAGGAGGATAGAGGACTACGAAACAGTGGTGTTGACTGAAGAATGTAGTGCCATCCTACAGAGAAAACTACATCAGAAATTACAAGATCCAGGGAGCTTCACCATCCCATGCACCATTGGAAAGTTTGAATGTCAGAAAGCATTGTGCGATCTGGGGGCAGACATAAATCTGATGCCTTATCTAGTTTTCTGCAAACTTGGAATGGGAGAAGTCAAACCTACAAACATCACTGCGGTTAGTGACCGCCCATAGTTCATCCTGCAGAGTCATCGAAGATGTATTGGTGAAGGTGGATAAATTCATCTTTCCCGCTGATTTCGTTATCTTAGACATAAAAGATAACGACATAATCCCCATCATACTTGGTAGACCCTTCTTAGCCACAAGATGTGCTCATCGATGTTCACAGCGGAGTTGAAGCGGGTGGATGAAGAAGTGATTTTCAATGTTTTTCGGCAAAGAACTTTTCCAGATGCCAATGATAATCGCTTCGCCATTGATATTATCGAAGATGCAGTCACCAAAGGGTTCGTATACGATGATACGCTTGAAGAAGTACTGACCAAATGAGATGATAATAGTGGAAACGACCCAGGGCTGATGGAGTATGCAAATTGGATGAATGTTTATGAGAAATGGGGTAGGAGGAGGTATGAAGAGCTCGCGGATGCCGAAAGATCAATACCATCCACAGAGAAGGCTCCAGAGTTAGAGTTAAAAATCCTACCCAATCATTTACAATACCAATATCTGGGTGAAGATAAATCCTTACCAGTGATCATTTCACGCCACCTATCCACAGCAGAGACTTATAAACCGAGAAGTCTTTGAGGATCACAAGCGTTCCATTGGATGGACATTAGCAGACATAAAGGGGATAAGTCCGTCAACAGTAATGCACAAGATCCGTCTAGATGAGGAGAGCAGACCATCCATCGAGGCACAAAGGCGACTAAACCCAAACATGAAAGAGGTAGTCAGAAAGGAAATCCTGAAATGGCTCGATGTAGGAGTAATTTATCCTATATCTGACAGCGCATGGGTGAGTCCAGTACAAGTAGTACCCAAAAAGGGTGGAATGACAGTGGTGACCAACGAAAGGAACGAACTCATTCCTTCTGTAAGAGCGCATCGGATGGAGAATCTGCGTTGAATATCGCAGTTGAACAAGGCAACCGTAAAGACCACTTCCCGCCGCCATTTCTAGATCGGATGTTGGATGACTTGCAGGCACAACTACTACTGATTTTTGGATGGGTACTCAGGGTATAACCAGATTGCAATAGCGCGTAAGATCGTGAAAGACGACATTCACTTGTCCTTTGGTACATTTGCATTCGTAGGACGCCGTCGCTTTGCAGAATGCACTGCGACCTTCGTAGGTGTATGATGACAATTTTCTCGACATGGTGGAGAGGACTATAGAGATTTTTATGGATGATTTTTCGGTCTTTGGGGCATCATTCGACGAATGTTTGAGGCGTTTAAGCGATGTTAAACCGATGTGAAGAATCTAACTCAGGCTAAATCGGGAGAAGTGTCATTTCATGGTAATGTAGGGATTGTCTTGGGACACAAAATATCAAACCAAGGTATTGAGGTAGACAAAGCAAAGATTTGATGATCGAAAATCTACCACCTCCAGATCAAAAGGAGTCGAAGTTTCCTTGGCGTACGCGTTTCTATAGAGATTCATCAAGGATTTTTCAAAGGTTTCAAAGCCCTTTCCACCTCGCTAATGACGGGGTTGCTTTTGACTTCAATAAGGAATGCTTGTCCGCATTTAAGACACTCGGAGAAGCTTATTTCAGACCCATAGTCATTGCACCAAACCGAGCTCCCATTTGAACTAATGTGCGATGCAAGCGATTATGCAAGAGAGCAAGGTTGGACAGAGAATCGACAAGATATTTAGATCCATTTACTATGCTAGTAAAACTATGAATGACGCACAGTTAAATTACGCGACTACAGAAAAAGAATTACTAGCAATAGTGTATGATTTGAGAAATTCAGCCATACTTGATTGGAAATAAGGTGATAGTATACACCGACCATTCCGCCATAAAGTACTTGATGACAAAGAAGGACGCAAAACTCGCCATTCGATGGGTCTTGCTACTACAAGAATTCGACGCGGAAAATTCGTGACAAGAAAGGGACAGAGAATTCTGGGCCAGATCACTTGTCAAGACCGAGAACACAGAGCCGTAACACCAAAGATGTGCAAATAAATGATCACTTTCCGATTTGCAACGCTTTTAAGTAAGTGCGAATTTTAATTTACCTTCGTACTGCTTTTGGTTAATTTTCTTGCAGCTAAGGTAATACCCCGCATTGACAAGACAAAGAAGTGAAGAGGTTTTACTCCGAAGTAAAGCACTACTATTGGGAGGAGCCGATGTTATACAAACATTGTGCCGATCAAGTCATCAGGCGATGTATACCAGAGGAGGATATGCACCAGGTTCTCACTCATTGCCACACCCTATCATGTGGTGGACACTTTGGGGCATCAAGAACATCGGCAAAGGTATTGCAAAGCGGGTTCTATTGGCCAACACTTTTTAAGGATGTCCATGCCTTTGTGAAGAGATGTGATAGTTGTCAGAGAACATGGAACATTTCAAGACGAAACGAAATGCCTTCGCAAGGGATATTGGAAGTGGAACTATTTGATGTGTGGGGAATCGATTTCATGGGTCCATTCCCGCCGTCCTTTGGAAATCAATATATCCTTCTGGCAGTGGACTATGTGTCCAAATGGGTAGAAGCAGTAGCCACAAAAGAAAACGACAGCAAGACTGTTCAAAGATTCCTTCAAAAGAATATTTTCACAAGGTTCGACACTCCAAGGGCCATCATCGACGGCGAAGTCACTTTTGCAACAAGCAATGAATTCATTATCATTCCTGATGGAGTCTACATCAGACCACAACCGCCTACCACCTCGCCGAACGGGCAAGGTAAGTGTCAAATAGGGAAGTGAAGAGCATACCGAAAAGACGGAATGGCTCGAGGAGGATTGGTCTATCAAACCGACGACGACCGCTGGCATACAAAACAACATTCAAAACACCAATAGGAATGTCACCATATAAGTTAGTTTTTGGTAAGGCATGTCACTTGCCAGTAGAGTTGGAACATAGAGCGTATTGGGTGATGAGGAAGCTTACCATGGATGCCAAAGCAGCAGGGCAGAAGAGGCTACTACAGCTGAGCGAGTTAGATGAATTCAGGCACAACGCCTATGAGAATGCAAAGATCTACAAGGAACGAACGAAAGTATAGCATGACAAGAGGTTGATACCAAAAGACTTCCAAGAAGGACAACAAGTGCTTTTATTCAACTCAAGGTTAAAATTGTTTTCAGGCAAGTTAAAATCACGTTGGACTAGACCGTACACGGTGGTAAGAGTATTCCCATATGGTGCAGTTGAAATAAAATGGAGAGAGGGAGCCTCATTCAAGGTAAACGGACAGAGGTTAAAACCATATTTGATCAATGAAATGGAATATATGAACTTAGTAACATCTCTCACCCTAGAATGATAAGGAACTTGCGTCCGGCTAAAAGACGTTAAAGACAACGCTAATTGGGAGGCAACCCAAGGTATTTCAATTTATTTAATTTAATGCAATTAGTCTTTACTTAGAACAGTCTCACGGAGGTAGTGTTATGTGTTGTGATGACAGGTGCAAGGCCAATAACTTGGAGGGCGAAAACTGAAGATAAGCCAAGGATTTCCAGAAAATCGGCAGAGCGCCGCGGCGCCCAGGAGCAGGGCCGCGGTGCCAAAAGATCAGAAGAAGTCCAGAAGTTTGAGCGCTGCGGCGCCCATTTGCAGGGCCGCGGCGCCACGACGGAAAAATCCAAATTTTTGGACAACGCCCTAATCCGACGGCCCTTTCTCCGAATCAAAAATCCCGAGCCCCTCCCCTCTCACGGGATTCAATGCATTATCCACCGCCACCGCCACCATTTTAAACCAAGTCTGTAAGTGTCTTGTTCTTTTATTGTCTTTGAGTCTTGCACACATTGGGGACAATGTGTGATTTAAGTTTGGGGGGGTGTCTTATTTGTGTCTTATTGTTATAGTATGTTTGAATCTTTTTGATTATTTTGTGTATTTTTGAGTCATAATTTTTTTTCTTTTGAGTCATAATTGTCTGTCAAAGATCATGCATGTTGTAGTTACTAGAAACGCCTAGTGAAGTAAGGTGGAATAATGTAATGGAATTAAAAGCAACTATCTAAACACTTAGGTTAAATATGCCAAAAACTCACGAAACTGGCCTGTTTGGGGTTTCTTGCTTGAATTGTGCATGATAAATGATTAAAACCTATGTGTTATGATTGCTTGCTATTTGAGGCGAAATAGTTAGGATATGCATGTTAGGGAGATGACTCAGGCGTTTCTTTGTTAGCCAATTCTTACCACTCTTTTCTATCACTGACATTAAAAATATCCCTAGTCAGCCCCATTGAGCCTAAAAATTGAACTTTTTCTTTGACACCCTATATTTCCATACTTGTGTCATAAGTAAACATGTGAAATAGTTGAAATAGAATGTGTTAAAAAAGAGACAAAAAGAGCAAACAAGATTGATGCACCCCAATAAAAAAGTTATAAGAAATAGGCAAAAGCCTAAGTTCAAGGCCATATTATAATACACTTCACGCTCTCAAAACAAAAGAGGGGAAAGATAGATTTGAAGTGAAGAAAAGAAATCAAAAGAGAAGGGAAACATTGAAAAGCTAAAGAGCTTATGGTACACAAAAATGAGCCTAAATGCCTATTTTTACCTACCCATGCCTAAGCCTACATTACAACCCTTAAAAGTCCTGAAGATCTCTTAGATGCATATCCATGATTAGTGGAGAATAACAAGTAAAAATACCATAGGATTTTTGAAATTAACATGCATGATTCAGTATTTTGACTTCCATTAAGCATGATAAAAATGAGTTTGCGAAATATCTAACTTAATGTGTTTAGAGTGTTAAAATTTCATGCTATATGTTCCTGCATATTATTCTGCTAATCTTCATGTTTTTCTAAGTAACATCAATGCAGCAAAGTGATCAATGTCATTGAGTCTTTTATTTTTTCTTTTTCCTTGAGTCTTTATTTCTTTCTTTTTGATCTTTGCTCGAGGGCGGGCAAATGTTAAGTTTGGGGGTATTTGATCGGTGTATTTTATATACACTTTTGAGTCGTTTTTAGTGAGTCTTTTGTCCCTTTTTGTACAAATATGTGTCGTCTTAGGATAGATTTTCTTTCTTTTGAGTCAAATTGGTTAAAATGGCTCTTTGGCGGAAAAGGAGCGAAAAGAGGGCAAAAGTGGAGGTTCCAGAGCTTAAAATGCGAAAGTGGCGAACTGTGCAGACATCACTGCAGCTGGCGCCTCCAGCCAACAGGGCCAGGCGCCCCGGCGCCCAATATCCAGAGGCCTTCAAATTCCAGTACGCGGCCTGCAGACAGAGTTGCAGAGCCGCGACGCCATCATCGAGAGTTTCAGATTCCGGCCAGCGCCAAGAGCGTGGCCGCGCGCCGACGCTGAAAATCAGGGTTTGGACGATTTTATGGGCCAGACCTGAAGGAAAACCTTAAGGGCGGTTTTGAAGCTATAAAAAGAGAACCCTAGGCAGTTTTTAAGGGTTCCCTTTCTTGCACAAACACAACACTTCTTGGAGTTGAAGATTAGAGACCATTACTTAGTAATTTCTTTCTTTCTTTTACTTTATTTCAGTTTTTATGTTGGATATTGAATTAGTTCTTGTCATGTCTATGACTAGGAACTAATTCTAATATAGGGCTTTCCATGTCAATTCACTTGAACCTTATTTTATGAATTAATGCATGTTTATGGTTGTTCTTCTTATTGTTGAGATTTATCCAATAGTTGTTTTGAATGCTTGGTAATTACCTGATCATTAATTATCATTATTTATATGATTTCTAATCAAACTTCGAAAGGAGGAGGTTGTGACTATGCTGTAGTTGGGTAATCATAGGTCGAATTGGGGATTACTTGTGTAGCGTTAAACATGGGTTTTTGTTCTTAATCCTCCTATAGAGTCATCCTTATCACTGAAAGGTAGAAAGGAGCGCTACTGGGGTTGAGTGTTTATATAGCCTTAACGGGAGTATAAAACGGATTAGTAAACCTGCTATCTCCAAAAGAAGAAGAACCATAATTTATTGCATTAATAAGTAAAATAAGTGTATAGATGATGAGACTTGGAAGCCCTATTTCCATCATCACTGAAGTAAACACATAGTTAATTAGTCTTTATAATTGTTAGTTATAATCAACAAACTCAAATATCGGTCACCAAATAGATAACAAAGGATAGATAATTGGTACTTGAGCACTAATCCCTGAGGACGATAACTCGGTCTTCAAGACTATATTACTTGAGTCGACAACGTGCACTTGCGTTAAAGTGTGTGCATTAATTCGTGCATCAGAAGGGGCTTCGTCTGTGAATGCCTCTTTAAAGTTAATGCTTCATCTATAACCGCTGCTCATATTATTAATAAAGTTAATGCTTCATCTACCCGGCTTGTGGGCTAGCGGAGTATGTCTTACTGATCTTGATTCCTTTTTAGTTTTGCTTTTTGTAAGAGCGTAGGAGTTACATGTCATTGCCAATTTCACATTCGGCAGCACTAACGCTAAGGTACTCTTCCCTTACTATGGGTTTATCCCTTTGGGTTTACCATGGCAAGGGTTGATGAGGCTTACGATTGCAACCTTGTGTTCCACACACAAGGGAATTGTCTGTGTCTAGTAAGCTTGTTTTCATAGCTTTATGGATTCTTATCTTTGAGTATTGTTTTTCCTCTTGACTACCCAACTTGTGGGATTAGCTAGAGCACATTTTGCTACTGACGAGATTAAATCTTATGATGGTCGGATTTGTGGATGCACATAAGATTTATATCGTCATGTCGGTCGGTTTGTGGGCTTACCCACCTTCCTTGTTCCTTTGATGATTATTAATATACATTTACCTTTCATAAAAAAATCGATATGTGTGGGAGGTAGTCACTGCATCAGAGGCTTGAGGTCTGTTTAGCCAAGCTTCTGGAAAGGTGTTTCTGTTTCTCAGAAGTAGTTCTGCAGAAACTATTTCTGGAGAATCAGTTAGGGTGTTTGGCCTATAATTATTGAAGTGCTTCTGAGAAACAGAAATAGTTTCCTGTTTGGCCAACATTTATGCAAATTTACTAGAATATTATTTTTAATAGATTTAAAACTATTTAAAATATTCGTTTTTATCATATGTTTCTAAAAATTAGTATATCTTTACAATTTAATTTTTTTTTAAATTATTTAATTGCAACATTCAATCAAAAAATAATATTATATTGTACATAAGAAATGTAACGACAATATGATAGTCAATGACTCAAATATGTCCAAACCTACCCCCGTCCTACCCACACCTACCCCCACCCCATCCTTAAATTTCTCTCACATATTTTTTTACTTTTATAAAAATATGATTTTTTCTTCCCCTTACACCCCCTCCCCGCTCTACCCCCAACCACACCCCATTGCCCTACCCCATCCTCAAATTTCTATTTCATATTTTTTGTTACTTTTATAAAAAAATATTGAAAATATGAAATTTTTCTTACCGTCTGCCCTACCCCACCCCACCCAATTCCCCTACCCCATCCTCAAATTTCTATTTCATATTTTTTGTTACTTTTATAAAAAAAAATGAATTTTTTCTTACTCCCTAAACCCCACCCCATTGCCCTACCCATCCTCAAATTTCTATTTCATATTTTTTGTTACTTTTATAAAAAAATATGAATTTTTTTCTTACCCCCTAAACTCCACCCCATTGCCCTACCCATCCTCAAATTTCTATTTCATATTTTTTGTTACTTTTATAAAAAATAAAAAATAAAAATCTTACCCCCCGCTCTACCCCTACCCCCACCCCATTGGCCTACCCATCCTCAAATTTCTATTTCATATTTTTTGTTACTTTTATAAAAAAAATATGATTTTTTTCTTACCACGCCCTACCCCTACCCCCAACCCACCCCACCTCATTTCCCTACTCATCCTCAAATTTCTATTTCACATTTTTTTGTTACTTTTATAAAAAAAAATGAATTTTTTCTTACTCCCACCCTACCTCTATTCCCAAATTTCTATTTTATATGGAGATATTATATGAGATTAAAATGAATTTTGTGAAAAGAAAATGGTAAATGGGTCCAAAAAATATTCAATGAATGAGCAAAAAGGGTTTCTCCAGAAGCACCAAATTGATTTTTTTGTTTCTGAAAAAGTGGTGTTTGGCCAAAGAAGTGTTTCTCAAGAAGCTTGGCCAAACACCACCTTGATATGTTATTCCTGTCTAAAATATGTCAAATCGTTGTCTTAAAGGTGTGTTTGGCACAAGTATTACTCCCTCCGTCCCAAAAAGATTGATCTAGTTTGACTTTGGCACGAAGTTTAAGAAATAAAAGAAGACTTTTGAAATGTATGGTTCAAAACAAGCCTTAAATATTTGTGTTACTGTAAATCATCTCATAAAGTTAAATTATTTCTAAATATAGAAAAATGTTAGGGTGCGTTTGGTTCGCGTAGGGTAAACGGAATGGAATCCAGTAAGGGAATGAAATGGAAAGGAAAGGAATTACCCTGATTGTTCCTACAGGTTTGGTTTTGGGTGGTCCGGGATTCGGAGTGCGGGGTCGGGGGTCCGAGGTGGTCCGAGTGGTCCAGGGTCCGGAGTCCCGGTTGGGAAAAGAAAATTCAAATACCTAAGGGGTTGGGGAAATCAAGGAAAGGGAATGAAAGTGGAAAAAGGGTAAAGGGAATGAAAAAATAAGGCCAAACAAACAACAACAAAGAGAATTTCATTCCTCTATTCCCTTTCCCTTTTCTGTTTATCCCGAACTAAACGCCCCCTTAATTTTTTTGAGATAAACTAATAAGAAAAATAGATCAATTTTTTTTGGACAGAAGGAATACTATATATACACCCCTTTTAAAGGGAAAAGGGTCAAATATGTCTCTAAACTATGCAAAATACTAGTAGTATAAAGGGTCAAATGTACTCTCGCGTTACCGAAATGAGCTAAAAAATTTCTTATTTTCAGACGACTAAAGCTTAGCACCCAATGATATGAAACTGAGCTTTAATTCAACTCAATTATTAAGTGAGTTCATCATGGATCATTGAGTTGTAGAGGAGAAGAGATATTTTCATTGCATTACATGACTCGGCCCATATAACAAGAAAAACAGTTTCTAAGTTTTTTAAATGACAGACACATCCCTCTAGTTTATTCTATTACAAAAAACTAGTAATCTAATAGATGATGTCACCTATCTCACAATTAAGTCCTACTTTTTAATTGGAGGATAAATTTGTTCATACAGTTCAGCGGTAAATTTGACTCTTTATCCATTTTAAAATCAAACCCCTGGGATGCTTGATGGAATTCAAATTCTAATGCAAAATATAATATCTGCTGTAGTTTCAAACTTCATACACGATTTATAAAGTTCAAATTTTAAAAGCAATTTATGAAGTTCAAGTCTTTATTTCAAATTCTAGAAACAGTTAAAATTTTCACAATTTAATTGTGAATAATTGTTAGAGTTTCAAACTACATAAACGATTCATATTTCTAACCTTTATCAGTTCAAACTTGATGAATGATTTGAGTTCAATCTAATAAACTTAATTAACGGTTCAAAAAAGACTATTTGTCTATTTTCCCCAAGTTTTAACTCTTTATTCCTATATTAGTTCCTTTTTTAGTAAGTATATTAAGCATAAACCAAATTTTGTGGACTTGTTATAAATGATTACAATAACAGCCTCAGCTTCTCCTTATCCACCAGGAGGAAACCAAAAAGTGAAAATTACATCTATGGATGAAAAAACATCTTAAAATCTAACCTCATGTTAAAGTGGTTGCCTCTCAATCTATTCTAGTCACTCAGCCAAGCAAGAAAATATAACCAAACATAACAAGTCACCTTCAAATCTCCACCTAGATAACCAATCTTCAATTTGTGGCCATTGAAAAATGGTAAGCCATATCCACTTAATTCTTATTTCCCATACACTCCATACAACTAGTACTACTATAAAGTCTATCTCTTCCCATACTTCTCTTCATCAATTAATTTTTTAACTTTTAAGGCAGATCAAGAAAGCTTTATCTTTTGATCATTTGTTAGTCATCAAGAAATGGCTGCCTCAGTGTCAACCATTGGAGCTGCCAACAAAGCACCGGTACTGTGTTTTTTTCCTCATAATTCTCCTACACATGTCAATTTATTTACTGAATTATTATATGTCTTTAATTTGAGTTCTATATAGTTAAAGATACTGTATTTGTTTGTTGAGTTAGTAGCCACATATTTGTTGTCCTTGTTGAGACAGTATAATGTCAATTATTTTGCGATAAAAGAAGAATTAGGGGTGAGAATAGTAGCTGATTGTGTTATTTGTTTGGGGTAATAACTAGAATTAAGATCTTTTTGTGAGTTCAAAAAACAAAAACTTGACGGATAATTTGGATTTTTTTGTAATTTTGATCTACTTGGTCTATGGTTTCAAATTGAACCAGAATCTGGTTATATTGTTTACCTTCTTCAAGATTTTACTATTTTCTCTGTTTTATGTATATTCATTTTTCTATGTTTAGTATGTTTAAAAAAGAATGACAACTTTCTATATTTGAAATTTCATTAATTTCAAATTTCTCGTTTTACCCTTAACATGCTCTTATAGGCATAAAAATGTCATGACATGCTTAGCATAACAAGTTTTAAGGGTACTTCTAGTATGTGCGGGAAGTCTTCATTTCTTTCTTAAAATTTCATTTAGTCAAACTTCTCATTTTACTCTCAAGTCTTAATGATGTTCTTTTATAGCCATAGAAATGTCATGACATACTTACAATCACAAGTTGTATGGTACTTTTAGTATGTGCCAAAAGTCTTCCGTTTTTTTCTTAAACTTTCGTCTAGTCAAATTGAATGAAAGTGAGGGAATACGTTTCTTGGATCTTACTAAAGAAACATTCTTTGTGCAGTTGAGTTTGAACAACTCAGTTTCTGGAACTTCAGTTCCAACCACAGCCTTCTTTGGCAAAACCTTGAAGAAAGTGTATGGAAAAAGTATTTCCGGCCCCAAGGTTACAAACAGGGGCTTGAGAATTGTAGCTGCAGAAAAAGAAATAGACGAGAAGAAACAGACTGATGGGGACAGATGGAAGGGTCTTGTTATGGATGCATCCGATGATCAGCAGGACATCGCAAGGGGTAAGGGTTTGGTTGACAGTCTTTTCCAGGCTCCTACCGGTACTGGTACTCACCACGCCATTATGAATTCCTACGAGTACATCAGCCAAGGTCTTAAACAGTAAGTTACTCTATTTCTGGAAACACATTGCTTTCTCATGATTCTTGAAGTTTTGATTGTTAATGAAAAATTTCACCTGATTTGTGTATAGATACAACATGGACAACACGTTGGACGGGTTCTATATCGCCCCTGCTTTCATGGACAAGCTTGTTGTTCACATCACCAAGAACTTCTTGAAATTGCCCAACATCAAGGTATGTTAAAGAAATACTTGTTTGAATATTCGGGCTGACATGAGCAGTCTTTCTTGCTGAAAAATAATTGAATCTTGTTGTATGTTTCTTATAGGTTCCACTCATCTTGGGTGTTTGGGGAGGCAAAGGTCAAGGTAAATCATTCCAATGTGAGCTTGTCTTCAGAAAGATGGGAATCAAGTGAGTATTTCCTTTATCAAATAGAATTATTTTGTGGAAGGAAATGGATCAAAGTAGTTTACTATCGGTTTAATCAATTCTATCCAAATACTTAACTACTTATTTTGTGAAACGAACTTCAGCGCTTAATGCTTATCAGTCCAGTTAAGTACTTAAGTCCAATGGGCTTTTACTCACTATGCTTGGATGGTAAAACTTGCAGCCCCATTATGATGAGTGCTGGAGAATTGGAAAGTGGAAATGCAGGAGAGCCTGCAAAATTGATTAGGCAAAGGTACAGAGAGGCAGCTGAAATCATCAGGAAAGGTAACATGTGTTGCCTCTTCATCAACGATCTCGATGCAGGAGCTGGTAGAATGGGTGGAACCACCCAATACACCGTCAACAACCAGATGGTGAATGCCACCCTCATGAACATTGCTGACAACCCAACTAATGTCCAGCTCCCCGGTATGTACAACAAGCAAGAGAACGCCAGGGTCCCTATTGTTGTCACTGGTAACGATTTCTCCACATTGTATGCTCCTCTCATCCGTGATGGTCGTATGGAGAAGTTCTACTGGGCACCAACTAGGGATGACAGAATCGGTGTTTGCAAGGGTATTTTCAGAACTGACAACGTCCCTGATGAAGCTGTTGTCAAGATTGTCGATACCTTCCCTGGACAATCTATTGGTACACACTCAGAATCCAAAACGAAATTTTCAATATTATAGCTTGTTGATGATTACTGACGTGTATCTTTTTTGTTCTGATAACAGATTTCTTCGGTGCTCTGAGGGCACGAGTATACGACGATGAAGTGAGGAAATGGGTATCAGGCACTGGAATTGAAGCTATTGGGGACAAACTTTTGAACTCTATTGATGGACCCCCAACTTTTGAGCAACCAAAAATGACCGTTGAGAAACTACTCGAATACGGTAACATGCTTGTTCAAGAGCAAGATAATGTGAAGAGAGTTCAATTGGCTGAAACTTACCTTAAAGAGGCAGCTCTTGGAGATGCTAACGCTGATGCCATCAACACCGGAACTTTTTAAGAACCTTCATCAATCTAAAGCCTAAACAAGAGGTTGGATTTTTGTATTTCAAAAGCTTTAATAATAAGATTGAAGATTGGAGAAGATCTCTTAAAAGTTTCGTTATTATATGGATGCAGGGGAAAAAGCGCAACATGTTAAGCGTCCTGATGCTGAAGTCTCTACTGATTCAACTTTCAGGAGTGATGATGTATTTTATTTCTTCAACTTTTTGAGGCATTTTGTGAGGGTAGCTTATAGAATGTGACTAGAACTGTTTAATACATTAAATCAGTTGTGTTCCAGTCGAAGGGAACAAACTCCAAATAATCTTTTGTTTCAGTTTTGTCATGCTTCTGTAATCAAGTTGTTGATTTGTAATTTCAAGATTTGGTTTTGTATAAGACCTTTTGTAAATGGTTCTCTTTGTACTCAAATGGTTATTATCTGCAAAGTAAAACCAATATAATTCTCAACCAATAATAATTGCTAAACCAGAACATCTGCAAACCATCTATAACATGGGAGATCAGCTATATGAGATGGGCTTCCGGCATATCACGAGGTCCAGTTGAATCCCGTACCGACCATGCAACTCCGCCCCTGACGTGGTTCGCCGTGGCTAATTTGTTTATGACAAGGAAATTGCAAACTTTTTTGGAGCAATCATCAAACATCACGGGAAATTTCTCCAAATACGATGATAAGTTGAAAATCATGGAATCCATTTAAGCACGTTTGGTGATTAGCGATAGCTGCACTTAGCGACGTTTGAACATCATTTGTCTTATGGCCATTAATATAATTGATGATGGACCTGTTAAGTCGATACAAGGTATCTTCATAAAGCTTTAAGCAATCAGTTCAAGCCACCTTCCCTAACTCATTGAATGAACTTACATTCACAGCCAAAATGTCCTTATGAGTATTTTCAGCTTGAGCTAGTGTTGCTCTAATAACCATATTGCGGAAACTAGCCCTATCGTAATTTTCTTCTTTGAGAATATTGAGAGAGTTACATAACTCAGGGTAAGTCGGTAAGGTGTTTGGATACATAATGAAGCTCCATGCACAACCCCATAGTATGAAAGAAACAGAGAGACCAAGAAGGGCCGGAAAGGGTCGCGGAGCCGAGAAGGGCTGCGGCGCCACCGCGGAGATGGAGAGCGTCGCGGCGCCACCACCATCAGGGTCGTGACGCTGATTCTGGCCCGAGCTACTGGAGCTGCGGCACAGCAGCGCCTCAGAGGCTCATCCACGGCGCTAATTCGGATTCGCTAGGCAGAAAATCTGAAATGAATATCTCATGTTTGGAGACTTTCGAGCTGCCCTAAATGACATTCATTCCACCATTATTCAGTCATTATTTGGCTGATAAATGGGTTTCATTACTTGGACAATTCATGGTCATTACATGAGTGATTCAATGTCATTACTTGACACTTGAAGAGACAAAATCTTACACTATTGAGGCCCTTGGCTCAATTGATAAACAATGAAACTACTTGCAACACTTGCAATTTTCATAAAATCTTCTTCCTCTCTAACATTATTTCAATACTCAAAGTTCTTCAAGAGAAACACTTGAGTTTCCTCTGCTCAAGTGTTAGTAGTTGTTTTATCTTGGGAGAAAATTGCCTAGCAACGTAAAATGATATATACGGGGCAATCTTGTCTTAAAGACAGAGAGCCATCTCTCGACTCAGCCACAGTTTTAACAATTCAGATTTGGTGTTTCTTAATTTCAGTTATCAAGAAGCTTGCGGCAACTATAAACTTAACGGTTTGCTTATCCTTTCGAACACTTATAATATATATAACTTTCCGTATTGCTTTCTTTCCAACAATGAGTGTAAACAAAAGAATATGTGTGAAATATGATTTGAGTAACGAGGAAATGTTGGCTATAGAGGGATTGATGCACGGGTTCTTAATATAGGGAAATTATGTTAGAAATCTTTGATTGGAAAATTTCTGTGTATTGATTGCTTGTTCTCTACATCTCTTTATACAAAATGTGTAGACCTACTATGTAAATAACTAGGGACTAAAATTTAAATACATCAAATTGTGTAGCAAACTAACTTTTTACACCTATCACTATGTAAAAGATGATCTACATAAATGTAGATAATATTTACAAGGCTTTGGGTCGGATGAAACTTGCTTTTATGACTTCCACGAAATAGGAGCACCTCCTAGTGTAATGAAATACCCACTCACAAATCTTCGTGTATCTCTATAGAATGCCCAGTCAGCATCGCAGAAAGCAAGAAGTTCCAAAGAAGGAGAAGAAGAGAGTAATATGCCTTGACCGGGATTTGTCAGTAGATATCTCACAACACGGAGAGCAGCTGCAAATGAAAAAGATTGGGTCTTTGCATAAATTGACTCAGACAAAGGACTTCATATGAGAGATCAGGCCTGGTATGTGTCATGTAATTCAATTTCCTAATTAAATGGCGATATGTAGTAGGATTGAGCATTAGTGGCCCATCATCTTCCTGTAACTTAGTGTAGGGATCAAAAGGAGATACAACATTGGATCCAGTGGAATCAAACTCTTTGTGTAAGTCTTTAGTGAACTGTCTTTGGTTATGATAAACTCCTGTTGTCCCTGATGACTTCCATGCCCAAAAACTAATTAATTTTACCCAAATTCTTAACTTTGAATTCATTGTTTAGGAAATTGGTGATATGAGGAGTCATTCCCTGTCAGTAAAATATCATCTATATAGACTGCTAAAATAGATATAAGATCTCCATCTCTCTTAAAAAATAGTGAATAGTCATCAAATTAGAGTAGCCTTTGAAACTTAAAGCACCTGCAAGCTAGGCATACCATTGTCTTGAAGTTTGTTTAAGAACATAGAGGGATTTCCTTAAAAGACAGACATGCTAGGTGTAGGAAGATCAAGACCAGTTCGGAATCCATGATAATCAACCCCTTCCTGTTTTATATCCCCTCACCACTAGTCTAGCCTTCAATCTTTCAACAGAGCCATCTAACTTATGTTTGACCTTGTAAACCCACTACAAGGGAGACGTTTCTTGCCTGGTGGTAATTCTACAACATCCCAGGTGTGATTGACTTGTAGAGCCTCAATTTTTGCATCCATAACCTTCACCCAACCTGGGTGTTTAGCAGCGTCACCAAAACTGTGGTTCAGAAATAATAGATAGAGGCTCAAGAAAACTCTTTAGGATAGTAATTTTCCTCACAATGTGCAAGTGGTTAACAGAAAAGTCCATCTCCAAAATACAATGCCTGCTCAAAAAATCAAAGTTCCACTCTTTGAATATTTTTATCACAAGAACTCAACTCAATAAAAATGAAATTCGGGAAGAAAACAATTTTAATGGCAGAATATAATTTAGAAGATGGCAAAAGTAGTTCAACAGAGAGATGTACTTCGTGTCTTTCTAAGGCCTCTTCCAAAGCCTTTTATGGGCACTTTGTAACTAGTAAGCCAACAGTTAGAAACAATTATGAAAGAATCAGTTACTAAGTACCTTGTCCGAGCTTCTGAAAATATTTCTCTAACTTCTTAGGTCAAGCAGCTACTTGTTGACAGTCAATTTTGACCCGTTTTTTATATATTTGTTGCAATTTTAAATATTTTAGCGCACCGCATTTTAATCATCATTTTTTTGCATTTTTCGCATAATATTCTATGTTTATTTCTTCACAAAAATGACATTGCATATTTTTATTTTAAATTAAGCATTATGTCTTTGTTAATATTATGTTTCTATTATTATTATTATTATGTTTGCATCTCTTTAAATAATTAATTGGCACTGCGTTTTTACTTGTAATTAGGCATTAAATATTGCATGTTTATCATTATTGCGTCGGCATTTGCATTTTAATAATTTTGCATCTTTTTAAATAATTTTTCTATTAAATAATTAACCCGTCTTGCATTTTGTCAAACCAGTCCAGTCCAAGACACAATTTGAATCAGTCAAATCCAACATCATTTTTTAATTTCACCCAAACTTTCATCTTTTTATTTTCTCCCCTAAAATCAAAACCCACTTTTCATTTTCCCCCCAAAATAATACCCCACTTTTCATTTTCCCCCCAAAACAATACCCCACTTTTCATTTTTCCCACCCCAAATACCAAACCCTAACACACCCCTATAAAACAAAACTTTCCCCACTCTCCCTTAACTTCATCAGCCGCACACTTCACAACAGAATAGCAGCCCTCACCCTTCCTCACTCCCTCTCCTCTTCCCCTTTCGCGCCGCCGGAGCTCCAAGCTCCGGCGAACACCCTCTCTCACACACAAACTTCAGCCCACCCCACTCTCTCTCACTCTCCTCTTCCCTGCCTTCCCGTCACCGTCGCCCTCTCCCTGAACCACCGTCGACCACCGACGAACCACCACCACTCTCCAAGCTCCGGCGAACCCAACCAATATCCATCAACCACAACCCCGCACACCCCACCAACACTCACTGTCACTAACCCACACCACCATCATCGCCGGAGTTCAGAGCTCCGGCGAACCTCACCGCTGTTCCCATCGAACCCCCCCCCCCCCCTTTAACACCCACAAACCACCACTATCACCCCACTTCGCTGAACCATCGAACCCTTTCTCGCCATCGCCTGCACTTCCTCGCCGACCTCTCCCGCGAACCTCGGTGCAAGGCGTCGCTCCGGCGACTTTGCCGTGGAAGTGATGCCGTTGTTGCCCTCTCTCTTTTGGTAAGGTTGAACCTTGTCGGATTTAAACTCCGGCGACGCTACAGTTTGTTTCTTCATTTTGTTTGCTATTATTGTTGTTGGCTATGTTGGACTGATTTTCGGATTTCTCTAGTACCTACCGGAGTTTAAAACTCCAGCACTCTTGTCTCTATTTGGGTTGATTATCCTATTTTTGGGCGGATAGCCGGAGTTTTGAACTTCGGCGATCTGTTGGCATGTTTCCCGACGAGTGTTGTTGTTTACTCCGCTGTTTTTATTGTTTGTTAGACTGGCTTTTAGGCATTTTTGTCGGACTGGTGTTGCCACTGCTTCTATTGGGATTTGTTGTTTTCCGGGCTGATGCTGGACCATTTTTCGTTGCTTTGTTGTTGTTTATTCCACTGTTTCGCGGCCCTTTGTTGTTCACTGATTTTCTAAGAATTGCCTACTATCCGCTGGATTTTTGACTGGTTTTTGACAACTTGGCTACTATTTTTTGGCCATATTGCTATTGATTTTGGACATTTTTTTGCTGGTTTACTGATTTAGAACAAATACTACACTGTTGGTATTTTACTGATTTGAACAAGATGCTACACTTGTTTGGCCGATGAAAAAGTTATCCGTCGATTTTTTAGGCCTCCACAGTTGCAAAGACGGAAAAATAAAATAAATGTAGCTTTCTGGGCGTTGATGATTTCTTCTACTTACACAGGATAACCAACATGCGCTGGCGAGACGAATTTTCGCAGCCGGACTTGTTTAGGATGTCCCACTTTATTTTTATATATATCTGAGCCCTCCGTGTTTAAAACTATTGCTGTTTTGGCGCGGATCTGAAGGTTTTATTTATTTTATTGCTTTTAACAATATTGGCCGATGAAGGAATCTCCGTCTGATTTCCAAGGCCTCCTCTGTGCAAAAGACGGATTTATTTATTTTTGGCTTTACTTATTAATTCTTGTCATTGCTTTAAAATTATTTATTCTAGTACTAACACTTTTACTAAGTGTTTATGCAGGTACCCGGAGATTATCTTGCGCAGAATGCCTAAAAAGGGCTAAAAGATGTCCCGAAGTTTTATTTTATGTCGCATCTAAATTTTAGTTTTACTATTTTTGTATTGCACTTTATTTTAATTATAAATTATGAAAAAATGCTTAGAATAGGTAGAATAAAAAGGGCAATAAATAATTAACCTAGGTTTGAACGAATAACCGCAAGTTAGCGGATCTTAAAGGATGTCTAACCCCTTCCCTTTAGGATAATAAAGAACCCTGATTCAGAATCTCATTAATTTCGCAGACCATTAAATGGAGGTCAATTGCAGTATTTTTATTGCAATAAATCAAGTGTCCTAATTCACTTAAATAATTAGGTGGCGACTTAAAAACAAAGATTATTGCTCCATCCAGAAACCGCGCCAAAGAGCAACGTTGCGGATACCGCTCGCACTTCCCAAGGTCAAAAACGCACGATAAAGCATGGCGACTACCGGAATATCAGGTTCTTGATCATAGCAAACCCAGGTTAATTAAATATTGCGCTTTATTTTGCTTTTATATTTGTTGTAAATGTTTTATATTGTTTGCTTTTATTTTGTAATTAACTACTTTAATTGCTATATTCTTTTACTGTTTTTCTTAAAGTGACATTCCGCTCATATTTCCTCCACTCTGGAAATTCACATTATCAAACACTACACGCGCTGGTGTGCTTCGCGCACCCGCAAATTTCTTTCAAGACACCCAAAATTTAGGAGAGTTGGCGCTTGCGTGGAGTTAGATCGGTCATTCGATCACCACGTAGCCTTCTCACTGAGTTGTCCGCCGAACTCAAGGCCTAGTAAGCCAAATCTTAGAAAACTTAAGATAGAGCTATACCACTTTTTATATTAAGTCATGCATGCATAAACCTTAGGTGGGTTAATCCTTGGTATTAACGCCACAATTAGAAATCCACCAAACTTGTCGACGGGTTTCACAACCTAACGACCCATTATCATACTATGTGTAGCGTAATGATGATAGACGGATTCAAGCCTGGTTATGACACACCGAAATTGGAAAAAGTGCACCGTCATTTGGTCGCCATTTCCAACAAAACATTGCAGTTTAACAGCTTTGACCTATTTATCATAATCTCGCATATTTGACGTTTAGGCCTACCTCTGACATAAGAGAGGTCTCATGCATGTTAGGGTGCGCGCTTGATTGACATGCTTTTTTTTTACTATTGTTTGTTGCTAGCAACTCTGTACATATTATTCAATGCAATAATTACCCTTTTGTGATTCCGGGCTCGAGCATTTGCATTTTTTGCACTTCTGCTGTCACATTGCAATCAGGACTTCTACTGCGTAAATCACTCTTGAATAGCGCGACTTGGACTTTGTGAAGCATCAACCACCAGTCCGGTCGAACCAATCAGGGGAGTATTTGACTATATTGTCGCGCCCTTACATTTTATTATTTTTATGACTTGCCTACTCTCACCCATTTTTCATATATTTTTGCAGGAAGACCGTCCTCGCAAATAGTCAAGGGCGGCCGGAAAAAAATAAAATTATCACAAAAATGAGCGGAAATCAGTTTATACCAGATTCAACGAGACATCGCTCTCAGTTTCTTTTATACTTTATATTTTTATTCATATTCGCAAATTCAATTGATATGTCTAGCGTTGATTACATAGTTCTTTCATATCATGCATTTTTACAGTATAATTATTCCGAACTACGCGTGTCTGATTCTCACCACACGGTGTGATACGTAGGCAACTCATTTTGAGTTCGACACCACAAAAATAAAAATTAAAAAAAAAAATAATGATAATAAAGAAGCATATTTTTCTCATTCATGCATCTCATCCATCATATTTTCGGGCATTCATTTTTCGTTACATTCATTTTTCGTTACATTCATTTTTACTTTGCATTCGTCCACAGTGGACAATCATTTCTTTTGCATAGCTTTATATTGTCATCCTTTCATTGATAAATTTTTTCCAAGCATACATTTTATAACATATTTGAATGAACTACGCGCACCTGATTCCCTACGGATACGTGGCGAATTTATTCGGTTCCACTTTATTCAAAAAAATTGTTCATAAATACAAAAAAATGTTATTCAAAAATACAAAAACATTTTTAAGTATTGTTTGCTTTGTTCATACCAACACAAGCATAAGTGTGCATTAAAAACAAATATGGGTTGACTTTGTGGTAAACCATAAATTCTTTCGTACTTCTTATTCACACCCAGAATGACATCATTCTGCGTGTTTCCAAGATAAGGACGAAACCAACCTCATCGTTTCATATACATCAGGTGTGGTGAGTGTTTGAATAAGTTCAATTGCGTTGCATTATGATCTAAAACTGGCCTAAATGTTTGAGGCGAAATCCGAGCAACACTCCTTGTAGAAATGATCGTAGGCTTTCTTTGACCGCTGAGCCTTTTCAAACCTACCAAATAACATTATCCCTAGTACACCCTTTCGAGCCTAAAACCTATTTTTTGACAACCGCATATTACAACTATACTTTCTGTCGCTGCACGCACTATCCTCCTCTCGCCCGACCTCCTCGAGCGCTTTAGAAATGTGCAAGTGACTGACAAAATTCTAGCTGAAGTTTGCAAAGACAAAAATTGTCAAAGTCTCAAAAAACAAAAGCAGAGACGACTTCACACAAAGAAGAAATCAAAAGCCCCGATAAAAAAAAAGTAAAAAAAAAGGGATATATGACCCCGAAAAAAAGGGGCTCGAAATGAAGGATTCAAAAGAAGACAGTACAGAAAAACTGAGACAAAAAGAAGCAAGTCAGCATTAAAGCGCATAAATATCAAGCATGGACGTAGTCCAACTTTCGAGGAATGATTAGTCACTTTTTTACCCAAATGATATCCATTCCCTTTCCCCAAGCCTACATTACAATCCCGTGACATGATCTTATACCGATGGTGTCACATTTGTGATACTACATGACTAACGGCCTACGGTGCTACCGCTATACATTGCATTTTCGATCTGAGCGAGCTTTTTCAACGCTCCAAAATTCAAAATATCGGAATATATGTGTGAAATGAGACTTTCTTTCAGGGCATTTGAAACGCGCGAGATTACGTATAGTTCAAACTCGATGCATGCAAGTGTGTCGACACTCGTGTATGTCCGAGGTACTATCCAAGTCAGAATTACACCGGAGTCAATATCGGTTAGACCGATAGTAATAAAAGAAAATCCTTATGCACAATACTAATTGTCGGTATCAACTGAAGTCAGAACGTAATGTTGTCTTCCACTTTTCAAAAAAAAAAACAACAACAACAAAATGCATTATTACATAAAAAAAATTCTTATTTTGCATCACGAACTACGCTCGACTGATTCCTCTACGGATACGTAGCGCCACATCGGCCGGCCCCGCATCATTTTAAAATCATAAAAATTCTTATTTTTGCATCATGAACTACGCTTGACTGATTCCTCAATGATACGAGGCGCCACATCGGCTTCGGTCCCGCATCATTTTAAAAAAATATAAAAAAATTCTTATTTTTGCATCACGAACTACGTCTTGACATGATTCCCTCAGCGGGATACGTAGGCGGCCACATCGGCTTCGGTCCCGCATCATTTTAAAATCATAAAAAAAAATCTTATTTTGCATCATGAACTACGTCTTGACCTGATTCCCTCAGCGGGATACGTAGACGGCCACATCGGCTTCGGTCCCGCATCATTTTAAAATCATAAAAAAAATCTTATTTTGCATCATGAACTACGTCTTGACCTGATTTCCTCTACGGGATACGTAGGCGGCCAAATCGGCTTCGGTCCCACATCATTTTAAAATCATAAAAATTCTTATTTTGCAAAGACGAACTACGCTCGACTGATTCTACGGCTGATACGAGGCGCCACATCGGCCGATCCCGCATTATTTTAAAATCATAAAAATTATTATTTTGCAGCATTTAACTACGCTCGACTGACTTCTACGGGATACGTAGACAACCACGTCGGCTTCGGTCACACCGTTAGAAATATTTCTTCCTTGTTTTGCACAAGACTCGATTTTGTCCATAGGAGAGTTTAGCATACTCATATATTTTGCATCCATAACTACATACACATGACTGTGCCATATTTTGAGGATTGCATTCTCATCTACTCAATTGCACATTGTCCATATTCTCGCATTAGCTTTTCATTCATTATAAAAAAATTGTTTACCTAATCGCCTTGATAGCGTCAAGATGCAACCTTACCCAGTTCAACATCTTCATTTATCAGAAACTGAGACATTTTAAGAATTCACTGCAAGAAAATGACAATAGACAGGGAAAAAGCAGGCCAACTCAGTCTGAGCATGCAAGCGTCAAGAGCCAAAGCTACAAAGTCGACGCGAATCAACCACTCCTTTCCTAAAACTCACAAGTTTTCTTTGAGTGCAGGATCTTCACGCCAGGCGTACACAACAATAAACTCATGCGGGTCACAAACACACAACGTCTATGCAATGACGCTATCTCAACCCAGACGGGTCACAAAGCAGGTACGCTCATAAACCAACGCATTTCATAAAAGCCTATGCAACGGCTTCATCTATGTTTCGTCTATGCAACGACGAACATCTGCATCACGTATATGCAACGACGTCATTTCATTTAAGCCTATGCAACGGCTTCATATATGTTTCGTCTATGCAACGACGAACATCTGCATCGCGTCTATGCAACGACGCCATTTCATATAAGCCTATGCAACGGCTTCATCTATGTTTCGTCTATGCAACGACGAACATCTGCATCACGTCTATGTAACGACGTTATTTCATTTAAGCCTATGCAACGACTTCATCTATGTTTCGTCTATGCAACGACTTAACATCCGTGATCGCGCCTACGCAACGACGCCATTTCATATAAGCCCATGCAACGGCTTCATCTATGTTTCGTCTATGCAACGACCAACATCCGTGACGCGCCTACGCAACGACGCCATTTCATTTAAGCTTTGCGCAACGCTTTATTCATGTTTCGTCTATGCAACGATTTAACATCTGCATCACGTCTATGCAACGACGTTATTTCATTAAAAGCCTATGCAACAGCTTCATCCATGTTTCGTCTATGCAACGACGAACATATGCATCGCGTCTATGCAACGACGCCATTTCATTTAAGCCTATGCAACGGTTGCATTCATGTTTCGTCTATGCAACGATGAACATCTGCATCGCGTCTATGCAACGACGCCATTTCATCTAAGCCTATGCAACGACTTCATCTATGTTTCGTCTATGCAACGACGAGCATTTGCATCGCGTCTATGCAACGACGTCATTTCATTTAAGCCTATGCAACGGCTTCATCCATGTTTCGTCTATGCAACGACGAACATCCGATCGCGCTACGCAACGACGCCATTTCATTTAAGCCTACGCACGGCTTCATTCATGTTTCGTCTATGCAACGACGAGCATCCAGACACGCCTACGCAACGACGCCATTTCATTAAAAGCCTACGCAACGCTTTCATTCATGTTTCGCCTACGCATTTAACATTCGCATCACGCCTACGCAACGACGCCATTTCATTAAAAGCCTATGCAACGGCCATTCATGTTTCGTCTATGCAACGACGAATATCGATCACGCCTACGCAACGACGCTATTTCATTAAAAGCCTATGCAACGGTTTATTCATGTTTCGTCATGCAACGATTTAACATCTGATCACGCCTATGCAACGACGCTATTTCATTGAAAGCCTTATTCATGTTTCGTTTACGCAACGACGCTATTTCATTAAAAGCCATCCATGTTTCGTTTGGCAACGACGCAATGTCATTTCATATTTCATCTATGTTTCGAACGACGCCATTTCATTAAAACCAACGACGCCATTTCATTTAAGTCATCCATGTTTCGACATCCGATCGCAACGACGCCATTTCATTTAAGCCATTCATGTTTCGTTTACGCAACGACGAGCATCAACGACGCCATTTCATTAAAAGCCTTCATGTTTCGTCATGCAACGACGAACACCGTGATCACGCCTACGCAACGACGCTATTTCATTAAAAGCCTATGCAACGGTTTATTCATGTTTCGCCTATGCAACGAATATTCAGCATCACGTCTATGCAACGACGTCATTTCATTAAAAGCCTATGCAACGGCTTCATTCATGTTTCGTCTATGCAACGACGAACATCTGCATCACGTCTATGCAACGACGTCATTTCATTGAAAGCCTATGCAACGGCTTCATTCATGTTTCGTCTATGCAACGACGTCATTTCATTAAAAGCCTATGCAACGGCTTCATCCATGTTTCGTCTATGCAACGACGCACATCTGCATCGCGTCTATGCAACGATGTCATTTCATATAAGCCTATGCAACAGCTTCATCTATGTTTCGTCTATGCAACGACGAACATCTGTATCACGTCTATGAAACGACGTCATTTCATTAAAAACCTATGCAACGGCTTCATCCATGTTTCGTCTATGCAACGACGAGCATCTGCATTGCGTCCGAAAACGACGTCATTTCTTAAAAGCCTATGCAACGGCTTCATCCATGTTTCGTCTATGCAACGACGAGCATCTGCATTGCGTCCGAAAATGACGTCATTTCATTTAAGTCTATGCAACGGCTTCATCCATGTTTCGTCTATGCAACGACGAACATCTGCATCGCGTCTATGCAACGACGCCATCAACATCTACAAACACCATGTCCTTTTCAGCTCCACATCACCTGCAACCCAGTGTCAATCATACTTCGACACTTGGACATTTTTTAATCAGCGTCAGCTTTGCTTTTTATTTTTGCATCACAACGACCCAGTGTCATCATGATTTGACACTGAAACAATTTTGGGTCTGCATCATCCCTATTTTTGAGTTCTAGTTTATAAAACAGGACAAAATTGGCTACAAGTCAACATCTTTGTCCGAAGACTCTTCCATCATCTCCGTACAAAGAGGGACATGCTGTTGACAGTCAATTTTGACCCGTTTTTTGTATATTTGTTGCAATTTTAAGTATTTTAGCGCACCGCATTTTAATCATCATTTTTTTGCATTTTTCGCATAATATTCTATGTTTATTTCTTCACAAAAATGACATTGCATATTTTTATTTTAAATTAAGCATTATGTCTTTGTTAATATTATGTTTCTATTATGATTATGTTTGCATCTCTTTAAATAATTAATTGGCACTGCGTTTTTATTTGTAATTAGGCATTAAATATTGCATGTTTATCATTATTGCGTCGGCATTTGCATTTTATTTTTATTTTCTCCCCTAAAATCAAAACTCACTTTTCATTTTCCCCCCAAAACAATACCCCACTTTTTATTTCCCCCCCCAAATACCAAATCCTAACACACCCCTATAAAACAAAACTTTCCCCACTCTCCCTTAACTTCATCAGCCGCACACTTCACAACAGAATAGCAGCCCTCACCCTTCCTCACTCCCTCTCCTCTTCCCATTTCCCGTCGCCGCCGCCTTCGCCGGAGCTCCAAGCTCCGGCGAACACCCTCTCTCACACACACACGTCAGCCCACCCCACTCTCTCTCACTCTCCTCTTCCCTGCCTTCCCGTCGCCGTCGTCCTCTCCCTGAACCACCGACGAACCACCACCACTCTCCAAGCTCCGGCGAACCCAACCAATATCCATCAACCACAACCCCGCACACCCCACCAACACTCACTGTCACTAACCCACACCACCATCATCGCCGGAGTTCAGAGCTCCGGCGAACCTCACCGCTGTTCCCATCGAACCCCCCCCCCCCCCTTTAACACCCACAAACCACCACTATCACCCCCACTTCGCTGAACCATCGAACACTTTTCTCGCCACCGCCCGCACTCTCCTCGCCTCGACTTCTCCCGCGAACCTCGCATGGCGATGCGTCGCTCCGAGACTTTGTCGCGGTGATGCCGCTGCGCTTCTCTCTCTGTTGGTAAGGTTGAACCTTGTCGGATTTAAACTCCGGCGACGCTACAGTTTGTTTCTTCATTTTGTTTGCTATTATTGTTGTTGGCTATGTTGGACTGATTTTCGGATTTCTCTAGTACCTATCGGAGTTTAAAACTCCGGCACTCTTGTCTCTATTTGGGCTGATTTTCTATTTTTGGGCGGATAGCCGGAGTTTTGAACTCCGGCGATCTGTTGGCATGTTTCCCGGCGAGTGTTGTTGTTTACTCCGCTGTTTTTATTGTTTGTTAGACTGGTTTTTAGGCATTTTTGTCGGACTGGTGTTGCCACTGCTTCTATTGGGATTTGTTGTTTTTCGGGCTGATGCTGGACCATTTTTCGTTGCTTTGTTGTTGTTTATTCCACTGTTTCGCGGCCCTTTGTTGTTCACTGATTTTCTAAGAATTGCCTACTATCCGCTGGATTTTGGACTGGTTTTTGACAACTTGGCTACTATTTTTTGGCCATATTGCTATTGATTTTGGACATTTTTTTGCTGGTTTACTGATTTAGAACAAATACTACACTGTTGGTATTTTACTGATTTGAACAAGATGCTACACTTGCTTGGCCGATGAAAAAGTTATCCGTTGATTTTTGAGGCCTCCACAGTTGCAAAAACGGAAAAATAAAATAAATGAAGCTTTCTGGGCGTTGATGATTTCTTCTACTTACACAGGATAACCAACACGCTACCGAGATTTAATTTTCGCAATTTGACTTGTTTAGGATGTCCCACTTTAATTTTATATATATCTGAGCCCTCCGTGTTTAAAACTATTACTGTTTTGGCGCGGATCTGAAGGTTTTATTTATTTTATTGCTTTTAACAATATTGGCCGATGAAGGAATCTCCGTCTGATTTCCAAGGCCTCCTCTGTGCAAAAGACGTCTGAATTCCTGTCATTGCTTTAAAATTATTTATTCTAGTACTAACACTTTTACTAAGTGTTTATGCAGGTACCCGGAGATTATCTTGCGCAGAATGCCTAAAAAGGGCTAAAAGATGTCCCGAAGTTTTATTTTATGTCGCATCTAAATTTTAGTTTTACTATTTTTGTATTGCACTTTATTTTAATTATAAATTATGAAAAAATGCTTAGAATGGGTAGAATAAAAAGGGCAATAAATAATTAACCTAGGTTTGAACGAATAACCGCAAGTTAGCGGATCTTAAAAGATGCCTAACCCCTTCCCTTTAGGATAATAAAGAACTCTGATTCAGAATCTCATTAATTTCGCAGACCATTAAATGGAGGTCAATTGCAGTATTTTTATTGCAATAAACCAAGTGTCCTAATTCACTTAAATAATTAGGTGGCGACTCCTTAAAAACAGCATTATTGCTCCATCCAGGGAACCGCGCCAAAGAGCAACGTTATGATACCGCTCGCACTTCGAGGTAAAAACTACGCGACAATACTTAGCCAGAAGTAGAAATATTTTTTTAAAAAAATCAAAAAGTGTTTCTAGATGAGAAAAGAAGCAGAAACACATGTTTCTCCAAAATGCTTCTCGAGAAGTTCTTTTTGCTCATTAAATGAAAAAAAAATTGGACTCATTTACCCTTTTCTTTTTACAAAATTCTTTTTAATCTCATATAATATCCCCATATAAAATAGAAATTCCAGAATAGTGTAGGGCGGTGGAGGGGGTAGGTGTGGGTAGAGCGGGGTATGAAAAAAATCATTTTTTTTTATAAAAGTAACAAAAAATATGAAATAGAAATTTAAGGATGGGGTGGGGGTGGATAGGTGTGGGTAAGAAAAAAATTCATATTTTTTATAAATTATTTATAAAAGTAAAAAAAATATAAAATAGAAATTTGAGAATGGGGTAGGCGGAAGGGTAAGGGGTAAGAAAAAATATCATATTCTTAATTTTTTTTTATAAAAGTAACAAAAAATATGAAATAGAAATTTGAGGATGGGGTGGGGGTGGGGGTAAGAAAAAAATTCATATTTTTTATATAAAATAGAAATTTGAGAATGGGGTAGGTGGACGGGGGTAGGGTGAGGTAAGAAAAAATTTCATATTTTCAATCATTTTTTATAAAAATTACAAAAATATAAATAGAAATTTGAGGATGGGGTGGGGTGAAAGGGGGTATGTGGGGTTAGGGCGGTGTGGCGGGGGTAAAAAAATCATATTTTTTATAAAAGTAAAAAAATATGACATAGAAATTTGAGGATGGGGATGAAGGGGTAGATGTGGGTAGGGCGGGGTAGGTTTGGACATATTTGAGTCATTGACTTTCATATTGTCGTTACATTTCTTATGTACAATATAATATTATTTTTGAATTAAATGTTGCAATTAAATAATTTTAAAAAAAATATTAAATTGTAAAGATATACTAATTTTTAGAAACATAGGATAGAAAAGAACATTTTAAATAGTTTTAAATTTATTAAAAATAATATTCTAGTAAATTTGTATAAATGTGGGTCAAACATAAAACTGTTTCTGTTTCTCAGAATTACTTCTATAATTATAGATCAAACACCCTAACAGATTCTCTAGAAACTGCGACATAGCTGTGCCTCGATCATTTATGCTGAAGCATCAATATTTATGTGATTTACCTCTGTATTGACCCAATATACATATTAATTTCAAGATCTCAACAATAATTCCTAAGTATTAGAGCAATATCTAACAATCTTTAAAAGTATAATCTTCTACAAATTCCTATGCATATCACCAAGTTGTATGCCAATTAATGAGATTTAATCTGGCAAAAGAAGTAACAACAATCAACCATATGATATTCCTACTCATGTATTCGACGGTTAAATTATACTTATCATATTTTTATAGACGTTATATTTAATTGAAATCACAAAGGGTGGATTAGGAAAAGATTAACTCTAAATCTCAGTTGGTAAGGGAACTCAACCTGATATTAATGCCATCAAATCACTCCAATATCTCCAAGCAATAACTGACTTAATTTAGCCAATTTGTTTGCAAGCATTGTTGAGGAATCTCCTCTTTTATTTTATTAACACAGAGAATTGAGACTTCATAGAGGGCAGCATCCTTGTCCCCTTTCATCGCTTTATATATCTCTTTCAAATAAATAATCTATTGATTCTTTTCATTAACAATTTACATATTTTCGGAAAATCTTTTTCCTATTCTACTCTTAAAACTCTATTATATTTGGAGACTAACTATACAATTATGGTAAGAGTACAAGACTAATTATACTACAATATTACATTACATAATTGTACCATATGGGCAGTCACGGACTAGGCTTCACCCGAGGGCAATCACGGGTTGGGCTCCAACGAAATACATTCAATATACATACCATATATATGTGTATATCGTATACATTGTATGTATATTTAACACACACCCACAGTCATAGTGGGCGGTCTTCGAACGCTGAGACTGTCCCTAAAATCTTGAAAAAGGACCGAGGGAAGACCCTTTGTAAAGATGTCTGCAATTTGATACCTGAACGGGACATGGCAGACACGTACTTGTCCACGAGCTACCTTTTCTCGAACAAAGTGAATGTCCATATCGATATGTTTAGTACGCTGGTGCTGAACCGGATTGCTAGAAAGGTAGATGACACTAACATTATCACAATAAACCAAGGTAGTTTTCTCAATAGGACAATGAAGCTCTAAAAGAATATTATGTAATCAACATGATTCAGAGACCACATTGGAAACCCCTCGATACTCGGCCTCTGCATTGGAACGTGATAAAGTAGACTGAAGCTTTGCAGACCAAGAGACCTAGTTATTACCAAGAAACACATTATAGCCAGATGTAGACCGTCTGGTGTCTGGACATCCTCCCCAATCAGCATCTGTATGCGAGAAAAACGTAGATGTCGACGAATGATATAAATGTAAGTCATAGTCAAGTGTTCCCTAGATGTACCTAATAACGCGTTTGAGTGTATTTATGTGATCAATCCTGCCAGACTGTGATAGCGGGTCGGATCCTCGTACGGGGAGCCAACCGCAACACCCAACTTGGATTTAGTATCAACTAGAGTGGAAGTGGAATTACAGGATGACATCCCAACCCTCTCAATGATCTCAGTTTCATACTTTATCTGTGATAAGAACAACCCACATGCATGGCGAGTGACAACAATTCCCAAAAAATAACTCAAGGCCCCCAAGTCTTTCATAGCAAACTCAGAACTGAGCATTGTCATGATAGACTGGCGTAATGCATCAGAAGACGCAGTCAAGATAATATCATCTACATATAAGAATATATAAGCAATGAAGAACCACGATGATATATGAACAATGAATTATCAGACCTGCTATGAGTGAATTCTATAGTTGAAGCATAGTCGACAAACCTCTTATACCAGGCCCGTGGAGACTGATTAAGCCTATATAAGGACTTATTCAACAAACAGACATGATAAGGATATTTGAGATCCCTAAACTCCAAGGGCTGATGCATATAGACTGTCTCCTTGAGTTCACCATGTAAGAAAGCATTCTTCACATCTAGTTGATGAATGGACCATGCTTTCGAAAGAGCCAAGCTACACACATTGTGAATGGTAGCCGGCTTGACCATCAGACTAAACGTCTCACCACAATCCACACCAACATGTTGAGTATTACCATCACCTACAAGACGAGCCTTATGTCTCGCAAAAGAACCGTTTGAATTGTTCTTATGAGAAAAAATCTACATAGACCGAATAATATTAACGTCAGATGAACGGGGCACCAACTCCACGTCTTATAATCAATAAGAGCATTATATTCATCGGTCATAACAATTTTTCAATTCGGGTCATTTAATGCAGACACGTGATTACGAGTAAGAGTGATTTAAGAACATTTTTGTCACGCCCTTTTTTTACCGCGATATTATTTAGCGAATCCTGCTATAGAAATAAAATAAAATAAAATAAAATAAAATGTGCTAAAAAGGTGCTAAAGGTGCAAAAATGCTAGAGGGGTGCTAAAGATGCTAAAAGAGTTCGCGGAGTCGCCACCTAATTAGTTTAGGTGAATTAGGACACCTAAATGTTAACTAAATCAAGTCAAGATTAATTCAATTTAAATGGTCTGCTAAACTATGTGAGATTCTGGGCAAGGGTTCTTTATTAATCTAGAGGGAAAGGGTTAGGCATCCTCTAAGATCCGCTAACTTTCGGTTGTCCGTTCAAACCTAGGTTATTCTTATGTTAAAGATAAATGCATGTTTTAAAATAGGCCTAGCATGTAAAGTGTCTAAAATGATTTTCCTATATGAATGTTAATAAGAGAATTTATGAGAAAATATAATATCCTAGCTACATGAAGGGTTATGCGAGTGAAGGTTATTAAGTGATTTAGTATAACTTAAACAATGCATGACTAGCCTAGAATAATTAACTTAAGGGGAAGCGAATTTCCAGTATCAAACTACTTTCTAATAGTGACTTAAAGATTAGAGGTCCTACTAATGTAATGTTAGATAAATAATTTACAACAAATAAATAGGAAAAGGGAATCAATAATAATGACTCGAAAGGAATGACGGTATAATTCCGTCTGTGATTTTGGAATTTTCGATGCGAACGCGAGATACACATAGATGCAGGTCTCCATTTGACGAAAGTCGCGATGAGTTTCGCCATGAGACTCTTCACTCGGCTCCGATGCATTTCATGCAAAATAAAGAAAAAGATAAGGATTAGTACACACTCAAACCATATTAATTAATGCAAATAAAAGATGGCATATAATGTCAAACACATGCGTGATTTAATTCCCTTTCAATTAATCCGAAAATAGCTGGCAGATTCAAGCAACTAAGACCCAACAGTTTAAACTCAGATCTTTATGGAAGACATGCAAAATCCCACTAAATACATACACAATCCTAAGTTACGATTTTTTTTAGACTTAAAAGAGGACTATCCCTTTAATAAAACTGTTAACAAACCCAACAGCTAATATGCAAGATTCTGATGATATAAAGATATGAGATCATTCAGATATATATGGTACAGTTGGGGATATACAAGAATATCTAACTCTAATATATACTAATTTTTAATTGGGGCTTTACGCCTTGCACCTCCTGGAGTATACATTTGTGTTACTTCACATAAGAAGTAGTCAAGATGATAATTTCATAGTGTAATATGAGAAACAGAGAGCAATCTATTGATAATGCTAATCAAAGGAAGACCAATTTACCATATAGACAAATATTCGTATCATATAACCCCTTAATCCATTCAATACGCAGGTGTAGTGACATATGGTCCCAACATAACATGAAACTAAACGACCTATGTAACTTATTGTTTTAGGATCTTTGCCAATTTTTTGAATGCATGTATATGTGCAAATCGATTGGTATTTATAGCCTTGATTTAGGTTTTTGACTTATGGTAAGTTTTGGGCTGATATTAACACGATTTTTAGTACTGATTTGGTGTGATTTTGTTGCGATTTTGTATTGATTTGGTTATGGCAAGTTCTCGTTTTTTGGGGAAGATTCGGTTCGATTTTATGACTGATTTCGTGCGATTCGGGTACTGATTTGATTTTGGTGCTGATTTGGTAAGGTTTCATTATGGTAAGCTTGGGTCGGTTTTATGTAGGATTGTTAAGCTATGATTTTGGTAAGTGCTGATATCGTAGTGATTTGGTGTGATATCGGGGCTGAATTTGGAAAGGTTTGATACACTGGATTCGGCGAGGATGAGGGCGTGAAAGAGAAGGCGGTGATTCACTGGTTTGAGATTAGGGCTGTTGGTGTTGTCTTTTTTTTTTGGAAGGGATGAAAGCTGAAGATGGGGTGTAATAAGACTTGGGTTGTTGGGTGACAATTTAAGAGAATACGAAGGTTTGGACTACATATTATTATGGGTATTATAAAAATAACAAATGCGGACATGATATTTAAGGAGTGTTTAATGCTCTATATAAATGCAATGCCATTATTAAATTCTTTATTTATGTATTATTATTATAAGAGTTATTTTGCGGTATTAAAAAATTAGTTTAATTTATTAATTATTAAAGGGAGAGAGGGTCAAAATTGAGTGTCAACAACTTGTCCCTCTTTGACTGGAGATGATGGAAGAGTCTTCAGACAAAGACGTTGACTTATAGCTAATTTTATCTCGATCGTCTGAATTAGAACAAGAATTAAGAAATGTAAGGGCTAATGTCGATTCAAAAACTTGTCACATTGTCGAATTATGAACACTGGGCTACTGTGATGATAGAAAATGACACTTGGTTGTTGGTGTCTGAAACTAAAGTTGGGGATAACGCAGATTTAAAATTTGTCCCAGTATCGAATTATGATGACACTGGGTTAAAAGTGGGCTGACACAGATTTTAAAAAAAAATTGTCCCAGTATCGAATTATGATGACGCTGGGTCGTGGTGATAGAAACTGACACTGGGTTGTTGGCGTTTGAAAACTGAAGGTGGGGCTGACTCAGATTTAAAAATATGTCCCAGTGTCGAATTATGATGACATTGGGTTATTGGAAAGTGGATCGACGCTCGAGGCCGCTTCTGCCCTTTGTTGGGAAGACTGGCCCCCCAACAAATTGTCCCGGTTCGATGTAAGAGAAAAATTCACGTTGCGCTCCTGCTCCTGAATGCTAAAACTTAAGAAAAAAGTTAGTGCATAACTGTTAAGACAAAGTAATAAAGCATAAATATATATGAAATGCGATCAAGTGGATAGGAGTATCATCCTGTATAATGCGATGACGATGTGATGCTGCAAATGCTGAGATGTCGTCCTTGCACGGATATGTTGCCACTGCGAGTACTGATGTGTTGTCCTTGCGTAGACGTGCTGCAATTGCTCCTGTAAGTTGAGGATCCTGTAGGCTAAAGCTCAAGGAAAAGTTAGTGCGTAACTGTTAAGACAAAATAATAAAGAATGAATATATAAGAAATGCAATTCTGAGAGTAGAGATATCGTCCCTACGCAGATGTGATATTTTGATGACGTTCGCTTTGGACATGGCGTCATTTTTGGTCATGGCGTCGTTTTCGGACGGACGTCGTTTCAGACTTGGCGTCGTTTTCAGATTTGGCACCATTTTGGGACATGGCGTCGTTTTCGGACATGGCGTCGTTTTCGGACATGGCGTAGTTTTTGGACTTGGCGTCGTTTTCGAACTTGGCGTCGTTTTCGGACTTGGCGTCCTTTTCGGACATGACGTCGTTTTCGGACCTGGCATCATTTTCGGGCCTGGCATCGTTGTCCTACTTGGTATCATTTTCGGACATGACATCATTTTCGGACATGGTGTCGTTTTCATACATGGCGTCGTTTTCGGACTTGGCGTCGTTTTGGGACACGGCGTCGTTTCAGACGTTTTGTTGATGATGTCGTTTTCGTACGTGATGTTGATGAATACGCCATTGACAATGCTGATAAAGGCGTCATTGTGTTGATGCTCCTTCTCCTGCAAGTTAATGCTCCTACAGGCTAAGCTTAAGAAATAATTAGTGCATAACTGTTAAAACGAAATGATGAATATATGAAAAATGTTATTCTGTGAGTAGAGATGTCGTTTGTTGATGCTCCTTCTCCTGCAAGTTAATGCTCCTGCAGGCTAAGCTTAAGAAATAATTAGTGCATAACTGTTAAAACGAAATGATGAATATATGAAAAATGTTATTCTGTGAGTAGAGATGTCGTTCATATATGATGTGTAGGCGCCCTTGCATAGAGGTATCGTAACTGTAGATGTTGAAATGTCGTCCTTGCCCGGACTTGCTGGATGCTGTGAATGCTAAGATGTCGTCTCTGCACGGACTTGCTGAATGCTGCGAATGCTGAGATGTTATCCTTACACGGACATGATGTTGCTACGAATGTTGATGTCGCCCCTGCACGGACTTGCTGGATACTGCGAATGTCATCTCTGCACGGACTCGCTGGATGCTGCGAATGTTGAGATGTTGTCCTTGCACGGACATGCTACTACTGCGAATGCTGATGTCGCCCTGCATGGACTTGCTGGATGCTGTGAATGCTGAGATGTCATCTCTGTACGGACTTGCTAGATGCTGCGAATGCTGAGATGTCGTCTTTGCACGGACTTGATGGATGCTGCGAACGATGATGTCGTTTAACTGCATGGATTGTAATGATGCCTTTGATCTAGATGCGATGCGTTTGTGAACCGCCTGTATTGCACTGCTACCCTTTATCTAGGTGTTATGCGTCTGTGAACCGCATGGATTGTCGTGATGCCCTTGATCTAGGCGTTGTGCGTTTGTGAACCGCATGAGTTGCCTTTGATTTTAATGTTCTTCGTTTGTGAAGCGCATGAATTGATGTTGACACCCAATTTTGACTCATCTTTTAGTCATTTATCGCAATTTTAAGCATTTTAGTACACCGCATTTTAATCATCATTTTTTTCATTTTTTACATAATATTCTATGTTTATTTCTTCACAAAATGACATTGCATCTTTTATTTTAAATTAAGCATGATGTCTTTGTTAATATTATGTTTCTATTATTATTACACCGTCGTTTTATTTTAATAATGTTTACATCTCTTTAAATAATTAATTGGCACCGCGTTTTTACTTTTAATTAGGCATTAAATATTTCTTAAATATTGCATTTTATTATTATAGCGTCGGCATTTTTATTTTGATAATTTTGTACCTTTAAATAACTTTTCTTTTAAATAATTAATCCGTTTTGCATTTTTGTCAAACCAGCCAATTCGAGGCACAACTGAATCACCCAATCCACTAAACTGAAGCCCAAACTGAGACGCAAAAATGAGGTCCAGTACACATTTCACCTTTTCCCTCCAATACCCAATACCCAATACCCAAAATCCTAAACCTAAATACCCCTATAAATAAAAACCTTACCCCCATTAACAAGGACATCAATCAACCGCCACATTAAAAAACCCTAATCCCCTTTCATCCATTCCCAGTTTCCCACTCCCCTTCACCCCTTTCTCGTCACCACTGACCCCCCGCCTGCTCCTCGTCGACCTAACACTCACTAACAACAACATCAGTAGCAGCCACACAAGACCCATCTCCCTTATCCCCTCCAAACACACACACACATACACACCAGTCTTCTCATTCCCGTCGACCACGCCTCCGTCGACCACTGCTCGTCAACCGCACCTTCTTATCCCGTCACCCATTAACACCGGAGAACACCACAGCCATCGTCGAACCCCATAGCAGCACCCAAACCACCACCCGTCGCCTCCTTTCCACAGTTGCAAAGACGGAAAATAAAATAAAATAAAGCTTTCCGGGCAATGATGATTTCTTCCACTTACACCGGATAATCAACATGTGCTGGCGAGGCGAATTTTCGCAGCCGGACTTGTTTAGGATGTCTCACTTTATTTTCATATATCTGAGCCCTCCGTGTTTAAAACTATTGTTGTTTTGGCGCGGATCTGAAGGTTTTATTTATTTTATTGTTTCTAGCAATATTGACCAATGAAGGAATCTCCGTTTGATTTCCAAGGCCTCCCCTGTACAAAAGACGGATTTATTTTTTGATTTACTTATTAATTCTTGATATTACTTTAAAATTATTTATTCTACTACTAACATTTTTACTAAGTGTTTATGCAGGTATTCAGAAATCATCTTGTGCAGAAGGCCTAAAAAAGGGCTAAAAGATTTTCCGGAGTTTTTATCCGATTTTAGCTTTATTATTTTGTATTGCATTCCATTGTAATTGTAAATTAAAAGAACTGCTTTGAACGGATAACCGCAATTTGGTGGATCTTAAAGGATGCATAACTCCTTCCCTTTAGGATAATAAAGAACTCTGATCCAGAATCTCATTAATTTCGCATACCATTAAATGGAGATTAATTGTAGTATTTTTATTGCAATAAATCTAGTGTCCTAATTCACTTAAATAATTAGGTGGCGACTCCTCAAAATCAGCATTATTGCTCCATCCAGGGAACCGCGCCAAAGAGCAATGTTGCGGATACCGCTCGCACTCGAGGTCAAAACGCGCGCGACAAAGACGGC
Organism: Przewalskia tangutica; assembly: GCA_029844215.1. NCBI lineage: Eukaryota > Viridiplantae > Streptophyta > Magnoliopsida > Solanales > Solanaceae > Przewalskia > Przewalskia tangutica. Next base: position 111,901,103 of record CM056730.1, read on the forward strand.
GACTACCGGGATAATCAGGTTCTAGACCATAGCAAACCTAGGTTTATTATTGCTTGGCTTTATTTGCTTTTATTTATTTTAAATGCCTTAAAATTGATTGCTTTAATTTTGTATGCTTAACTGTTTTAATTGCTATTTGCTTCAACTGCTTTCCTTAAACTGACATTCCGCTCATATTTCTTCCACTCTGGAAAATCCACACTATCACACACTACATGCGAGTGCGCTGGGTGCATCAGAAAAATTCTTTCTTCAAAACCCAAATTTAGGAGAGTTGGTAATATACGTGGAGTGCCCGGTCTAACCGGTGGCCGCGTAGCCTTCTCACTCGAGTTGTCCGCTCGGGAACCTTGCGTCTAGTAATCCAAATCTTAGAAAGCTTAAGATAGAGCTATACCACCCTTTTTATTAAGTCATGCATGCATAAACCTTAGGTGGGTTAATCTTTGGTATTAACGCCACAATTAGAAATCCACCAAACTTGTCGACGGGTTTCACAACCCAACGACCCATTAGCATACTATGTGTAGCGTGATGATGATAGACGGATCCAAGTCTGGTCATGACACGCCGAAATTGGAAAAAGTGCACCGTCATTTGGTCGCCATTTCCAACAAAAGCATTAATGTTTTGCAACTTTGGTCAATCTATCCCAATCTCGCATATCTGACGTTTAGGCCGACCTCTGGCATAAGAGAGGTCCCCATGCATATTAGGGCGCGCGCTTGATTTGCATGCTTTTGTTTACTATTGTTGTCGCTAGCAATTCTGTACATATTATTTAATGCAATAATTACCCTTTTAACCCCTGTACATATCATGTTATGTGCTTATAATTCCGGCCACGAGCATTTGCATTTTTGCACTTTTCGTTGTCACATTGCAATCCGGGCTTCTACTGCGTAAACCGCTCTTGAACAGCGCGATCTGTACTTTGTGAAGCATCAACCACCAGTCCGGTAGAACCAATCAGGAGAGTCTTTGTCTATATTGTCACACCCTTACATTTTTTTTTGTGGCTTGTCTACTCTCACCCATTTGTCATATTTTTTGCAGGAAGGCCGTCCTCGCAAATAGTCGAGGGCGGACAACAAAAAAAAGGAGGAAGAAGAAAAAAAAATCATCACAAGAATGAGCTGGAGTTATGTTGACGGAAAGAAATCAGCTTATACCAGATTCAACGAAGCATCGCTCTGGATCCTATATTTTGTATCTTTATACATATTTGCAAATTCAATTGACATGTCTAGTATTGATTACATAATTCTTTATCATGCATTTTACAACATAATCATCCCGAATTATGCGTGTCTGATTCCCACCATAAGGTGTGATACGTAGGCAACCCATCTAGGGTTCGACACCACATAAAACAAATGGACATATTTGGTTCACCTATTCATTGCATTTATTCAATCACGGACATTCATTATTGCATTTTAATCATACTATCACATTCATTCATGCATTTCATTCATTCTATCACAGTCATTCATTTTTTCATTACATTCCTTTACTTTGCATTAGTCTCATAGTGAACAATCATTTGTTTTGCACAGCTTTTACTTTTGCATTTCTTTCATGAATGAATTCTTTTAAATCATACGTTTTATAACATATCTGAACGAACTACGCACACCTGATTCTCGTCAAAGATGAGATATGTAGGCAGCCCTACTCGGGTTCGGTACCATTTATTCAAAAAATACAAAATATTTTATTCAAAAAGCATAAATAAAAAAATAAATAAAAAAGCTCTTTTAAGTATCATTGTTTGATTTGGTTGATATCAACACAGTTAGGAGTGTGCATAGGAAAGAACGAGTAATAATCAATATGGGTGGACTTCGTGGTAAACCATATATTCTTTTGGTACCTCTCACGCACACATGTAATGACATTGACTTGCATGCTTTTAAGATAAGAACGAAACCAACCTCATCGTTTCATGTGCATTGTGTGGTGAGTTTTAGAATAAGTTCAATTGCATTGCATTGTGATCTAGAACTTGACCCGAATGTTTGTTGAGGCGAAATCCTGAGTAACACTCGGTGTAGGAAATAATCGTAGGCTTTCGACCCGTTTGAGCCTTTTCAACCTACCAAATAACATTATCCGTAGTACACCCCTTTTGAGCCTAAAGCCTATTCTTTTGACAATCGCCTATTACACATATACCCTTTCTGAGTGCGTACGCATTATCCCTCTCTTGGTCCGACCTCCTTGAGCGCTTTAGAAATGTGCAAGTGGCTGACAAAATTATGCGTCGAAGTTTGCAAAGGCAAAATTGTCAAAGTCCCAAAAGGGAAAAGAAAAACACAAAAGGCGACTTCACAAAAAGAAGAAATCAAAAGCCCCGACATTAAAAAAATGAATAAAAATGAGAGAATAACTTTGGAAAAGCGGGCTCCAAATGAAAGATTCAAAAAGAAGTCAGTACAGAAAAACTGGGACAATAAAAAAACAGATCAGCATTAAAGCACACAAATATCAAGCACGGACGTAGTCCAACGCTCGAGGAAAGATTAGTCACTTTTTACCCAAATGATATTCATCCCTTCCCCCAAACCTACATTACAAGCCCGTGACAAGCCGTACATGATCTTATACTGAGGGTTCTCACATTAGTGGATACTTACCTGACGGCCAAGCATATGGTATCACAATTGCATGCATTGAACATCCTTTTAAGTGTGAGCGTACTTCTCTAAAAGTCTCAAAATTCAAAATACTGGAATATATATGAGAAATGGGACTTTCTTCAGTGAGGGCATTTGAAACGCGAGATTACGTGTAGTTTGAAACCTTGGTTGCAAGCAAGTGTGTCGATACTTAGGTGTCTGAGGTACCATTTGAAACTATAGGAATTACCCAGAAGTCAGTTGGTTAGACTGGAAGTGAATAACGGAATTCCTAAGCACAATACTAATTGTTGGTATCAACTGAAGTCAGAACGTGATGTTGTCTTTCCACTTTTCAAATATATATATATATATATATAAATTATCATTTTTTGCATCACGAACTACGTCTTGACCTGATTCCCTCAGCGGGATACGTAGGCGGCCACATTGGCTTCAGTCTCATTTTTTGAAAATTGTACAATCATTTTTTTTTTTGCATCACGAACTACGTCTTGACCTGATTCCCTCGGCGAGATACGTATGCGGCCACATTGGCTTCGGTCTCATTTTTTGAAAATTGTACAATCATTTTTTTGCGTCGCGAACTATGTCTTGACCTGATTCCCTCAGCGGGATACGTAGGTGGCCACATTGGCTTCGATCTCATTTTTTGAAAATTGTACAATCATTTTTTGCATCACGAACTACGTCTTGACCTGATTTCCTCAACGGGATACGTAGGCGGCCTAAATCGGCTTCGGTCACACCATTAGAGATCTTCCCATTGGCTCGCGTGCGACATAATGCGTTTGATTATTCCGAAAAGAGATATGAGCAATTTCCACCAGAGTTAAGTCTTGCCCACGCGCCCCGCATAACGAAAACTGGGACAATTTTGGGAAATGCACCGTGAAGAGACTACATCAGCACTCACAGCATTCAGCAAGTATTCGCAAAGATCCAAAGAAGTCCGCGCAGACTACATCAAGAATCGCAGATTCAAAGAAGCATTCGCAGATCCAAAGAAGCTCCGCAGAGCATTCAAAGAAGCATTCGCAGATCCAAAGAAGTCCGCGCAGACTACATCAAGAATCGCAGATCCAAAGAAGCCCTCGTAGAGCATTCAACAAGCATTCGCAACATCCAGCAAGTCCGCACAGAGACTGCATCAGCACTCGCAGCATTCAGTAAACATTCACAAAATTCAACACGTCCGTGCAAGGACGAAATCTCAGCATTTGGAGCATCACATCAATACAACCGTCATCACGTTTTACAGGATAACATTTCTACTCATACAATTACATTGCTTATAAATTCAAGCGTTATAATTTTTGCCTTAACAGTTATGCACTAACCTTTTGCTTAAGTCTGAGCATGCAAGCGTCAAGAGCCAAAGCTACAAAGTCGACGCGAATCAACCACTCATTTCCTAAAACTCACAAGTTTTCTTTGAGTGCAGGATCTTTATATCAGCAAATGCGGGAGCACAACAATAAGCCCATGCGGGTTACAACCGCCCAACGTCTATGCAATGACGTTATCTCAACCCAGGCGAGTCACAAAGCAGGTACGTCCATAAAACGACACCATTTCATTATAAGCCTATGCAACGGCTTCATCTATGTTTCGTCTATCCAACGACGGGCATTTGCATTGCGTCTATGCAACGACGTCATTACATGTAAGCCTATGCAACGATTTCATCTATGTTTCGTCTATGCAACGATGGACATCTGCATTGCGTCTATGCAACGACGTCATTTCATGTAAGCCTATGCAACGACTCCATCTATGTTTCGTCTATGTAACGACGAGCATCTGTATCGCGTCTGTGCAACGACGCCATCTCATGTAACCCTATGTAATGGCTTCATCATGTTTCGTCTATGCAACGACGAGTATCTGCATCGCGTCTATGCAACGACGCCATCTCATGTAAGCATATGGAACGGCTTCATCATGTTTCATCTATGCAACGACGAGCATCTGCATCGCGTCTATGCAACGACGCCACAACTTCTAAGCCTATGCAACGGCTTCATCTATGTTTCGTCTATGCAACGACGAGCATCTGCATCGCGTCTATGCAACGACGTCATCTCATGTAAGCCTATGCAACGGCTTCATCTATGTTTCGTCTATGCAACGAAGAGCATCTGCATCGCGTCTGTGCAACGATGTCATATCTTCTAAGCCTATGTGACGGCTTCATCATGTTTCGTCTATACAAAGACGAGCATCTGCATTGCGTCTATGTAACGATGTCATTTCATGTAAGTCCATGCAACGGCTTCATCTATGTTTTGTCTAGGCAACGACGAGCATCTTCATCGCGTCTATGCAACGACGCTATTTTATGTAAGCTCATGCAACGACGAGCATCTGCATCGCGTCTGTGCAACGACGCCATATCTTCTAAGCCTATGCAATGGCTTCATCATGTTTCGTCTATACAACGACGAGTATTTGCATCGCGTCTATGTAACGACGCCATTTCATGTAAGCCTATGCAATGACTTCATCTATGTTTCGTCTATGCAACGACGAGCATCTGCATCACGTCTATGCAACGACGAGCATATGCATCACGTCTATGCAACGACGCCATCAACATCTACAAACACTCGCCTTTTACAAAGACCATTATCGAACAACCCAGGTCAATCATGATTCGACATCGATAAATTTTGAATCAAGGCATTGTCTTCAATTTTGCAAAGATCACAAAATTTCAAAGGTCATCATAATTCGACACAGGGACAAATTTTGAATCTGCATCAGCTTTTGTCCATTCTTTTTCTTGATCTTTGTTTTAATTCTGACATGGTGACAAAATTGACTACAAGTCAACATCTTTGTCTGAACTCTTTCATCGTCTTCGGTCAAAGAGGGACAAGCTGTTGACACCCAATTTTGACTCATATTTTAGTCATTTCTCGCAATTTTAAGCATTTTAGGACACCGCATTTTAATCATCATTTTTTGCATTTTTTACATAATATTCTATGTTTATTTCTTCACAAAATGGCATTGCATCTTTTATTTTAAATTAAGCATGATGTCTTTGTTAATATTATGTTTCTATTATTATTACACCGTCGTTTTATTTTAATAATGTTTGCATCTCTTTAAATAATTAATTGGCACCGCGTTTTTACTTTTAATTAGGCATTAAACATTTCGTAAATATTGCATTTTATTATTATAGCGTCGACATTTTTATTTTGATAATTTTGTACCTCAAAATAACTTTTCTTTTAAATAATTAATCTGTTTTGTATTTTTGTCAAACCAGTCCAGTCCGAGGCACAATCTGAATCAGTCCAATCCGCCGAAAACCGAAGCCCAAACTGAGACCCAAAAATAAGGCCCAGTACACCTTTCATCTTTTCCCTCCAATACCCAATACCCAATACCCAATACCCAAAACTCTAAACCTAAATACCCCTATAAATAAAAACCTTACCCCCATTAACAAGGACATCAATCAACCACCATATTAAAAAAACGCTAATCCCCTTTCATCCATTCCCAGTTTCTCACTCCCCTTCACCCCTTTCTCGTCACCATTGACCCCCCGCCTGCTCCTCGTCGACCTAACACCCACTAACAACAGCATCAGTAGCAGCCGCACAAGACCATCTCCCTTATCCCCTCCAAACACACACATACATACACACCAGTCTTCCCATTCCCGTCGACCACTGCCTCCGTCGACCACTGCTCGTCAACCGCACCTCTTTATCCCGTCACCCATTAACACCGGAGAACACCCCAGTCATCGCCGAACCCCCTAGCAGCACCCAAACCACCACCCGTCGCCTCCTCTCCACAGTTGCAAAGACGGAAAATAAAATAAAATGAAGCTTTCTGGGCAATGATGATTTCTTCCACTTACACCGGATAACCAACATGCGCTGGCGAGGCGAAGTTTCACAGCCGGACTTGTTTAGGATGTCCCACTTTATTTTCATATATCTGAGCCCTCCGTGTTTAAAACTATTGTTGTTTTGACGCGGATCTGAAGGTTTTATTTATTTTATTGTTTCTAGCAATATTGGCCAATGAAGGAATCTCCGTCTGATTTCCAAGGTCTCCCCTGTACAAAAGACGGATTTATTTTTTGCTTTACTTATTAATTCTTGCTATTACTTTAAAATTATTTATTCTACTACTAACACTTTTACTAAGTGTTTATGCATGTATTCGGAGATCATCTTGTGCAGAAGGCCTAAAAATGGCTAAAAGATGTCCTGAAGTTTTTATCCGATTTTAGCTTTATTATTTTGTATTGCATTCCATTGTAATTGTAAATTATAAGAACTGCTTAGAATATGTAGAATAAAAAGGGCAATAAATAATTAACCTAGGTTTGAACGGATAACCGCAATTTGGCGGATCTTAAAGGATGCATAACCTCTTCCCTTTAGGATAATAAAGAACCCTGATCCAGAATCTCATTAATTTCGCATACCATTAAATGAAGATTAATTGCAGTATTTTTATTGCAATAAATCAAGTGTCCTAATTCACTTAAATAATTAGGTGACGACTCCTCAAAATCAGCATTATTGCTCCATCCAGGGAACCGAGCCAAAGAGCAATGTTGCGGATACCGTTCAGACCCCGAGGTCAAAAATGGGCGCGACAGTTGCAATGATGCTTTTGATTTAAATATTGTGTGTTTGTGAACCGCATAGATTACAATGTGACTCTATGGCCGAGCTGATGCGCCGAACTTTGTTGTAGAATTTTAACTTTGATTGTTGTTGTTCCTTTCTACTTCTGCTGCTCTTGCTAATATGAAGAATTGCATAATTTTGAACTTTTATTGTTGCTGTCTTTTTTTATTCTCACGCTCAAGAATCTGGAATTTAAACTTTGATTATTCTTTGTCTTTTTCTTCAAGAACTACGAAATTTAAACTTTGATTCTTTCTTTGTCTTTCGCCTGCTCATACACTGTGAAGGACTGCGAAATGCTATCTTTTATGTTTCTGCTGCTTCTGCTGTGGGATTTGAACTTTGATTGTTGTTGTCTGCTTCTGCTAATATGCTGGAACTTTTGTTGTATTTTCTGCTTCTGCTAGTATGACGAACATTTTTTGTTGTATTTTCTGCCTCTGCTGTTGTATTTTCTGCTTCTGCTAATATGAAGAACCTGCGCTCAAAGAAAACTTGTGAGTTTTTTTTGGGAGGGGGGGGGGTCGATTCGTATTGGCTTTGCAACTTTGATGCTCGGATGCCTGACTTGTTCGGATCTGCAACCCCTGTCTGTTTTCAGGTCCCATCTTAGAACATCTCTGCGCTCTGCATCCCAAATAATTAAGTGCCCAACAATCATCTGTTGGGTGATTGTGCCTTTGATCTTGCGAATTACGTGCATTCTGCCACCTCTTAGTCTAATACGAATCGACCTTATACTGGGGAGGAAAGACCTTTAAAATGCAGCAAACCATGTTAGTATAGGCATATAATTATTGCAAGAATGTAAGTAACACATAGCAATCATTTTGCACTGCACATCAAAAGCGAGTCCTAACATGTATTGGGGCCTCTTTATGCCAGAGATGGCCTAAACGTCAGATATGCGAGATTATGATAGACTGGTTCAAGCCGTCAAAATGTAATGTTTTTATTGGAAACGACGACAAAATGAATGTGCGTTTTCAATTTTGGCACGTCATGTTTAGGCTTGGATTTGTCTATCGTTGTCACGCTACACATAGTATGTTGATTTGGTCGTTGGGTTATGAAACCCGTCGACAAATTTAGTGTTTTACTAATTGTGGTATCAGTACCAAGGATTAGCCCACCTAAGGTAAATGCATGCATGCCTTAAAGTAAAGGTGGTATAGCTATATCTTAAGTTTACTAATATTTGGCTTTACTAGACGCAAGGTTCCCGAGCGGACAACTCGAGTGAGAAGGTTACGCGGCTGACCAGACGAACCTGTCTAAATCTGCGCATGCGCCAACTCTCCTAAAATTTGGGTATTTGAAAGAAATTTGCGGGTGCGCAAAGCACACCATCGCGTGTAGTGTGAATTTTCCGTAAGGGAGGAAATATGAGCAAAATGCCAGTTTAAGAAAAACAGTAAAATAAAGTAGCAATTAAAGCAGTTAAGCATACAAAACTAAAACAAGCAATTTTAAGGCATTTAAAGCAAATAAAACCAAGTAATAATAAACCTAGATTTTCTATGGTCAAGAACCTGATTATCCCCAGCGGAGTCGTCATGCTGTCACGCCCTTTTTCGATTGCGACATTCCTGCTTAAAAGGTTAGAAATAAAAGATATGCTAAAAAAAGTGCTAAAGGTGCAAAAATGCTAGAGGGGTGCTAAAGATGATATAAGGGTTCGCGGAGTCGCCTCCTAATTAGTTTGGGTGAATTAGGACACCTAAATGTTAACTAAATCAAGTCAACATTAACTCCATTTAAATGGTCAGCTAAACTATGTGAGATTTTGGGCTAGGGTTCTTTATTAATCTAGAGGGAAGGGGTTAATCATCCTCTAAGATTCGCTAACTTGCGGTTGTCCGTTCAAACCTAGGTTATTATTGTGTTAAAGATAAATTGATGTTTTAAAATAGGTCTAGCATGTAAAGTGTCTAAAATGATTTTCCTATATGAATGTTAAAGCCACTTCCTTGACTATAACCTGCTAAGGAAAGGAGCTGAAAGCAATAAGAAAATTTATGAGAAAATATAATATCCTAGCTACATGAAGGGTTATACGAGTGAAACTACATTAAGTGATTTAGTATAATGTTAAGTCTATTTTGTATACACTTTTGAGTCATTTTTAGTTAGTATTTTACTCTTTTATTCTGCGTTTAGTATAGTGTTATGTACGTTTTTCCTTCATTTTGTGTCACAGCGGTCATAAAGGAGAAATACCACTTTTGAGGACGAAATGAGCTTAATTGAGATGCAAATTGCACAAGCACAACCCACTAAAAAAGTGCCACGAAGAATAGAACAAATCAGGCAGAACCGGACAAGAATCAGAGAGGCACCGCGGTGCCATGGAACCGCGGTCAAGAAAATTAGCACCGAGGCGTAAAAATTACCGAAAGTCCGAAGCTGATCACCGTCGAAGGCACTGCGGTCTAGGCAAGAAGCACCGCGGTGCCATACTTCCAGTAGGCTGCTAGTGATTTCAGCCAATTAGCACCGCGGTGTCGAGCAATGAATCATGCGACGCCAGAAAAATCGTAATCCGAGTCGATTTTTGACAAGGGTAAAAGGGTCCGAAACAAGGATTTTCTCAGATATAAATACCCTAAACCCTGATTATTAAAGGAGAACTTTGGAGAAGAGAACGACGGCTACAAGCTACAATTAGAGACATCTTATTGTTCAAGTTATTTTCTTTCCTTTACTTTATTTCAGTTTATGTTGGATTGTAATATAGTTCTTGACATGACAATGTTTAGGAGCTAATGCTTTAGTAGGGTTTCCATCGAATCTTCTTGAAGCTCTTTCATATAGTTAATGCATAGTTTTTGAATTCTTCTTCTGCATATTAAGATCTATTCAATATTGCTTTGATTGTTTGATGATTAACTAACTATTAATTGTCATAACTTATATAATTTCGAATCGAGATCCGAGAGAGAAGATTTGAATATGTTGTAATTGTCTAGACATAGGTTAAAATCGTGGACGAAAGTACCCCGATACTTGTGTAGTATTTAAAGATTATTGTTCTTAATCCTCTTGTGTGGTAAAACTTATCATAGAAATATATAAGGTTTCTGCACTAGATTGAGCTCTTGTATGTCCTAACCGGAATATAATGACAGATTAGTTAACCTGCTATCTTAATAAGAAGAAGAATCATTAGTATTGCATTAACACGTGAAATAGTGGATAGTTGAGGAGATTGGAACCCTATTTCCTTCATAACTGTTATAAACCCAAAGTATTATAATCTTTAAGTTTATTTTTCTGCACTTAGTCATAAATCAAATAAAAGAACGATTGTCAAATAGATATCATAGGATAGATAATCGATACTTAATAAATCAGTCTATGTGAACGATAAACTCGGTCTTACAGATCTGTATTACTTGAACGATACGTACACTTGCGTAAGCATCTAGAAACATCGTAACATATAACTTAAACAATGCATGGCTAGCCTAGAATAATTAACTTAAGGGGAAGCTAATTTCCAGTATCAAACTACTTTCTAATAGTGACTTAAAGCTTAGAGGTCCTACTAATATAATGTTAGATAAATAGTTTACAACAAATTAATAGGAAAAGGGAATCAATAATAATGACTCGAAAGGAATGACGGTATAATTCCGCCTGTGGTTTTGGAATTTTCTATGCGAACGCGAGATGCACATAGATGCGGGTCTTCATTTGACGAAAGTCGCGATGAGTCTCGCCATGAGACTCTTCACTCGGCTCCGATGCATTTCATGCAAAATAAAGAAAAATATAAGGATTAGTACACACCCAAATCATATTAATTAATGCAAGTAAAATATGGCATATAATGTCAAACACATGCGTGATTTAATTCCCTTTCAATTAATCCGAAAATAGCTGGTAGATTCGAGCAACTAAGACCCAGCAGTTTAAACTCAGATCTTTATGGAAGACATGCAAAATCCCACTGAATACATACACAATCCTAAGTTACGATTTTTTTAGACTTAAAAGAGGACTGTCCCATTAATAAAACTGTTAACAAACCCAACAACTAATATGCAAGATTTTGATGATATAAAGATATGAGATCATTCAAATATATATGGTACAGTTGGGGATATACAAGAATATCTAACTCTAATCTATACTAATTTTTAATTGGGGCTTTACGCCTTGCACCTCTTGGAGTATACACTCGTGTTATTTCACATAAGAAGTAGTCAAGATGATAACTTCATCGTGTAATGTGAGAAACAGAGAGCAATCTATTGATAATGCTAATCAAAGGAATGCCAATTTACCATAGAGACAAATATTCGTATCATATAACCCCCTAATCCATTCAACACGCAGATGTAGTGACATATGGTCCCAACATAACATGAAAATAAACGACCTATGTAACTTACTGTTTTAGGATCTTTGTCAATTTTTTGAATGCCTGTATATGTGCAAATCGATTGGTATTTATAGCCTTGATTTAGGTTTTTGACTTATGGTAAGTTTTGGGCTGATATTAACATGATTGTTAGTACTGATTTGGTGTGATTTTGTTGCGATTTGTATTGATTTGGTTATGGCAAGTTCTCATTTTTTGGGGAAGATTCGGTTCGATTTTATGCCTGATTTCGTGCGATTCGGGTACTGATTTGATTTTGGTGCTGATTTGGTAAGGTTTCATTATGGTAAGCTTGGGTTGGTTTTATGTAGGATTGTTAACCTATGATTTTGGTAAGTGCTGATATCTTAGTGATGCGTGATATCGGGGCTGAATTTGGAAAGGTTTGATACACTGGATTTGGCAAGGATGAGGGCGTGAAAGAGAAGGTGGCGATTCACTGGTTTGAGATTAGGGTTGTTGGTGTTGTCTTCTTTTGGAAGGGATGAAAGCTGAAGATGGGGTGTAATAAGACTTGGGCTGCTGGGTGACAATTTAAGAGAATACGAAGGTTTGGACTACCTATTATTTTGGGTATTATAAAAATAACAAATGCGGACATGATATTTAAGGAGTGCTTAAATGCTCTATATAAATGCAATGTCATTATTAAATTCTTTATTTATGTATTATTATTATTATAAGAGTTATTTTGCGGTGTTAAAAAATTAATTTAATTTATTGATTATTAAAGGGAGAGAGGGTCAAAATTGGGTGTCAACAATTATAATTCAAATTAAAATGTCTTTTTGGCTTAAAATACTCAGTTGACTACCAGTGATCGGTCTATGACTCAGGGAAGAATTGGGTGGATTTTGGGAATTATCGGGACTGTCGACGGTCTGGCCAGCATGCAGTGGGCCTGCTGGCCCAACTTGGTAACGGGAGACTACACTAGAGACGGGAATTATACCATTAAAATGGGCATATACTGAACCCAGGAGCATAGGCCAAAATTGGGTTGGCCAGATGGCCTAATTGTTAGACACAGAATGTTATTAGGCGACGGTAATGGAGAGTCTGCGGGTAGTGGGCCCCTGACGTATTTGGGGTGCGGGACATGTCTGAAACATGGTGAATAATATACGGGGAAATAATATCATCCAAAAAATTATACGAACTAGGCACGAGACTATTTACCTTAGCAAACGGAAATTGAGATTCATCAAATATTACATGGCGAATAATGATGATTTTATTAGAGGATAAATCAAAATATTTATAACCACGATGATTTGACGGATAACTTAAAAATACATAAGGGGTAGAACGTGCTTGTAGTTTGTCAATTGTGGTGGACGAAAAGAGTGGATAACAAAAGCATCCAAAGACCCTAAGATGTGAATATGAGGGAGTCTTATTATATAAGATTTGAAGAGGGGATGAATATGTCAAACATTTAGAAGCAAGAACGTTAAGAATATCTGTATCCATCTGTAGAGCATGATGCCAAAAAAACTGGGGTACGGAAACATGAATCAAGAAAGTTCGTACAATGTTATTAATGATACGAATTTTGCTTTCGGCTTTTCCATTTTGTAAAGACGTATGAGGACAAGAAAAATAAAAATTGATCCCATTATTAGCACAAAACTTTCGAAACACCCCATTATCATATTCTTTTCCATTATCACATTGAATATTTTTTATCTCCCGTTCAAATTGAGTTCTAATGAATGCTCTAAATTTTAAGAAGATGGAAAAAACTTGAAATTTTTTCGCTATCAGAAACGTCCATAAAAACATAGAATAATCATCCGAAAATATAGCATAATACCGATGACCCAAAGAACAGGATACGTCCATAAATCACTATGAATAGTATCAAATGACATTAACGTACAAGAATTAGAGTCTACAAATGGTAACTTAATTTTTTTTTCCTAAAGAACAAGATTGACAATTTGGAGTACTATGCGTACCCTTACAAGAAATAAGATTATTTTTATCTAAGAAAGACAAAATAGACGACTCCAAATGACATAGAAGCATGCCACAAGGAAGGAACAAGAGCTGTAAAAGTCGAAGGCATGGCTTGACTCGAGAAACCGAAACTTGGTGTGATTGGATAAAGATCATTCATACTATCACACCTCATGAGAGGACTCCCCGTCTTGAAATCCTTCGCATAAAACCCAAATGGATCAAAGTTAATAGAAACAGAATTATCAGTTGTGAATTTACGGAAAGACACTAAATTTTTAATCAATTTAGGGGCATGAAGAGTATTTTTCAAGATAAGTGGTGGATAAGGTGGAGACAAAGTTTTATGACCATAACCACGAATCATAATAGAATTACCATTACCAATAATTATACCACGGCGGTTGCTCAAATTGAAATAAGACGAGAGAGTACCTTGATCGGAGGTCATGTGTGTAGTGGCGTCGGTGTCCATGTACCAATTCGGGTATGGTTGAGTTAATCCAAGTGTGTGCATCGCGACTTTAATGTTGGTTTGAGTGGGTGTGGGTCCCACTGCCGAGAATGCCTGTATGGGCCGAGGCCCAAGAAGTCCACCTTGTTACCCCGGCCCAGCGTTGAATCTGGACTGCTGATTGTTGGGCCTGTAAGGTGGTTATCCAGCACAATGGCTGCTGGCTGAAGATCCTAAAAAATAAGGGTTGTTGGGCCATGGTCCATCGCCTCTATCCCATCGCCATGGGGCCACATCCAGGACGGTGGGGTGGTATCATTCTTGGACGGAGCCCACTTCCGGTATGTTGTCCACCGGAACCACCACTAAAATCGTCGTGTTTTCCCCCGCGATTTTCCCATTATTTTTACGATTATTCTTGCCATTCCCGTGAGCACGGTTTTGGCCTGAATTATCATTAAACTCAGGGGAATTCGCGGAGGACGTCATCATGACCACGGGACTAGCACTCGTAGCCGCTTTTTTAGCCAAACCAACCTCTTCTAGTGTAATCATAGACCGGGCTTGATAAAATTGCGGTAGAGGATTACTTTGACGAAGGATCGAAGCAACGCCGTTATAGGCCTCAGACAGGCTTGCAACCATCTGTAGAATGAGACGACTATTGCTAATAGGAGCACCCACATTGTGAAGTTGGTCCGTCAATTCCTTGAGTCGTTTACAATAGGATGAAACGTTCGGAGAATCCTCCATAACAACTTGAGAAAATTCCTGTTCAATGGTGACAATGTGGGAATGGTTGTTATCCTGAAATATATCACGCAATCTATTCCAAGCTGCCATAGTTGTAGAGTTAGGTTCCATTATCGTCTGTAAGAGGTCGAGGGAAATAGTGTGCATAAATCCACTGGAAAACCTTAGCATCAAGAGTAATCCATAATTTAGGATCTTCCTCCTTGGTGGGCACACCCTCCGTACCAGGAGCCGGAGGGATTATGTGGTGGAGGACTTGATGTGCCAGTGCATGAATCTTGAACAACTCTGCCCACGTCTCATATTGAACGTTTTCTAAGTCAAGAATAATAGGAAGAACGTTGTTAGAAACTGTTAGGGCCGGATGAAAACTATTCTTATCAGTCATAGTGAATATAACAAGAAAATTTGGAGAAGGGAATATTTGGGTGAGTGTCTCGGGTTTTAGGGAGAAACCGAGAGAGGGAGAGATCGAGAGAGATATGTAAGCAAGGAGAAAATCACCTAGACTTGTGATATCATGAAAGAAATAATCTCTTGATTCTTTTCATTAATGAAAGAGATATATATATACAATTTACATATTTCCATAATAGGGAAATCTTTTTCCTATTCTACTCCTAAAACTCTATTCTATTTGAAGACTAACTATACAATTATGGTAAGAGTACAAGACTAATTATACTACAATATTACATTACATAATTGTACCATATGGGTAGTCACGGACTGGGCTTCACCCGAGGGCAGTCACGGGTTGGGCTCCAACGATATACATTCAATATACACACACCTTCCATAATTTAGTACAATGTTTGAATCCCACGAAAAATCATGTCAATTTCTTGTGTCAATGATTGACGAGTTGACTCCCTCCTCTATCTCTTCAAAAAGACAAATTCTACAGAGGCAGCAAGCAATACCATAATTACACCATGAATGAAAATATTCCTATAATTGCACATTGACTTAAGGAGCGGTATAACTTGTACAAAAGCCAATATAATAAAAATGACATTTAGCTTTCTAGGAAAGGAGCGGTAGAAAATGACATTTTCACCAATCTCCAACATTATTTAGATATGTTTTGTAACTTAAATATTAAAACGATCATTAATCAAAATTGTTTCAACTAGTACAACAACATTTAAAGTTGGTATAACTATAGTTAAATCACCACACTAACTATTTCTCTAAGAATATTATGTGTCAAAAAAATCGGAGATTGGGAAAGGGTCGGACCAAAAGGGTTTATTGTACGCCGTCTTATCCTTCATTTCTGCAAAACATTATTTTCACAGTTCGAACACATGACCTCCTAGTCACATAGCATCAACTTTACAAGCTACACCATGTCTCCCTTCATTATGTATTATGTCAAAGAAATTAAGAAATAAAATTGCCAACTCATGGTTTACTATAAGTATACTATGAATAATACACCTAAAAATCATCATGTCATTGGTCATCGATCGACAATTATCCTTCAGGAAGTAACTATCAACCCAAATGGGGACCATCACCCTTTAGAAGACTCAATTCAATTTTCAACATCATACTAATTTTTTCAATGTGTTTTTCTTTGGGACCTGTATATATATATATTTCTCTGTAAGATAGAATTTCATGTCTATTAACACCATTGATCAACTACCCGTTTTAAGAAAAGAAAATTGATAAATTGTTTGTAGTCATACAAGTTGTTACAGGTCATTATCATCCTTAGTTCCCAAAGTGGTCCTTTAAGTGTAAATAGCAGTGACAGAAGGTTGCCTTTAATTTCATTAGAAGAGAAATATATGCTCTGTAAGTATAGGACTTATAGCGGAAATAATGATTAGCTTTTATATAATTTAGTAAAGAAATGCATATATAGATGAAGGGGATATATATTACAAAAACTGAAAGTATATGGACTAAATTAACAAATCATGTAGACATGAAGGGTTAAAAATACAATGAGCTCTATTATAAATATAGGGATAAATTAAACACAAACACACAGCTAGAAAAAATACAATCAAGAAATCCATTGGAGTAATCTTAGAGCTTTCAAGCTGCAGCAATCTATTTGATCTTTGCAAGCTCCTGTTAGGTACATTTTTGTTTTTAATTAAAAACTACTAATTATTTAGTTCAACAGTATAGTACTGCATCTCATATTAGACAAAGATTCATTGAACTATAAATTGTTTCCCTATCTGCATGCATGGGTACTGCTCCTTTCTGTTTTCATTAAGGTTGATAACACAATATTCTTGTATGTTTGTTATAACTTGAACTGAATAGATTTTTAATTGTTCGATGCTGGGGAATTATTGTCTGTAGCAATGTTTTTAATCTTCATGACACTATGATTTATTGTCCTAAAATCTCTCAGTTCAAGTTATAACAAACATACAAGAATATTGGGTTATCGCAGATAGGGAAACAATTTATAGTTTAATGAATTTTTGTCTAATATGACATGCAGTACTATCTGTTGAACTAAATAATTAGTAGTTGTTTATTAAAACAAAAATGTACCTAACAGGAGCTTGCAAAGAAATTGACATGATTTTTCGTGGGATTCAAACATTGTACTAAATTATGCAAGGTGTGTGTATGTGTATTTATCGAAATTCGTACTTATTTTGATCACATATGCATTTTCTTTTTAACTAGTCTCTTGGCACGCGCATTTCAGATGTTTTTCATAGCCATACGTATAATTTTGTTTTAAGAAATCATATGCTAAACATTACTATTTAAAATATTCTGCTAGTTTAATTATTGATAGTTCTCAACTTAACTATTCATTTGTACTTTGTTTTGGAATATACAGAGACCAGATGATGCTATAAATTTGTGCCATAATACAATAAGAAATTACCGTGAAGGCTAATTCATCAGCAAAATCATAGCTCCTAGATCAATGTTTTTAGGCACTTTGTGAGGGTAGCTATAGAATCTGACTAGAACTGTTCAATATATGTAAATCAATTGTGTTCCAGTGTTAAGGCAATACAAACTCCAAATAATCTTTTGTTTCACTTAATTCTTTTGTAATGAAGTTCTTGATTTGGAATTTCAGGATTAGACTTTATGTAATGACTCCCTTTGTACTCAAATAGTTATTATCTGCAAAGTAAAACTAATATAATTCTCTTACCTGCAAGTATAAGAATATATGTCAATAGTAATTGAAGATTGAGTGAACTTATCAAGCAATAATAATTGCTCCAAATAGAACATCTGCATATCATCTCTACATGGGAGTGCAGTTATCCGAGAATCATGAATAGTTTGCATCTTATTTTCTAATGAAGCTGAAATTATTAGAACTCTAAAAGAACTCTGTTTTTGTTTTATCAACTGTTTTTACCCTTTAAAGGGAAGGAGTTCTCTCTAGCATAGCTCTAAGTTAGAAGGCAGTTTTTTGTACAACTACCGTACTCGTGTCGGATCATTCAAAAATGCATTACCATTTGAGGATCTGACTACATTCTTGAAGAGTCCGATCGAGCAACATAGGTTCTAAGTATCTCATGTACCAGATGAGCTAGATAACTGTAATGAGGATACTTCATGTGTTTGAGTTGGATATGAATTTACAGGTTGGGTCTCTTATTTAGCCTGACATCACTTCAAGATGGATTTCACCAGGGTCAAAAAATGTTAATATACCAAAGAAATGAAAAGTTTTTTTTTATAGTTAGTACAAAATTCAAAAGGAGATTCTTCATGCAATTTCAAGAATTTAACAGTAAGCCACATGATAGTTAACATTTTGAGTGTTCCGTTCATGATAGGCCAGAGCCTCGTGCTTGTATCAGCGAGTCGAACTTGAACTATCCTAATCAGTTGTTACATTTTAATGACACTTTTCATTATTACATATCAACTGATTTGTCAATAAGATACAATAAAATTTAAGTAGCAAATATTGTATTTAGAGTAACTATACGATACAATACAGAGGTAACAACTAGGGGTGCACAATTTTCGGTCCGGACCGAAAAATCGGACCGGACCGACCCTCTTTGGACCGGACCGAGATTATCGGTCCGGTCTTCGGTCCTTTAAAAATCTTGTTTCGGTTTTCGGTCCGGTCCGGTCAGTCGATCGGTCGGACCGAATTTTTTAATTTTTTTTTTATTTATAATGTATATAATTCCTAATATATATAATATATTTAATATATATAATTCCTAATATATATAATATATTTAATATATATAATTCCTAATATATATAATTCCTAATTTTCTAAATTCCTAATATATATAATTCCTAATATATATATAATATAATTCCTAATATATATAATTCCTAATTTTCTAAATTCCTAATATATAATATATATATAATTTGAATTCCGACCTTTTTTTAAATTGAATTTCCAATCAAATTGATATTCTCGGACGGTGCCACGCAATTTTTACGTTGAAATATATTGTACATCGCGAGATATTTAGATTTGAAAATGGGAAAACGTAACGATTTGGGGAAAAAGAGAAATTGAGGCAAGACGGACGTTTTTGGAGAAATCGGAGGAATCAAACCGCTTAGGCGGTTTGGCCACCCGTGACGAAAAATACGCGAAATCAAAAAATTAGGTAAAACGGACGTCCGAAGCGCAAAGTTATGACCAGTATAAAGTTTGATCAATTTACAACCTATATTTCATATGTCAATACGTCAGCCGCTGGCCTGGGGCTGCTGGGAGGGGTCATGGGGGACTTGGGAGGGGGAGGATCGGTCCATCGATCCCATTAGACCGGACCGACCGGAAATTCGGTCGGTCTTGGTCCGGAAATCGATTCGTCGATTCGGTCGATCCTTTGTGCACCCCTAGTAACAACCATCCAAACAAACATTAACCCTTGCTTGTGTAGTTGTGTGGACGAGGATTACTCGGTTAGGGCGCCCCATAGGAATTCTGAGTGAAGATCCTCAAAAGGGAATTGGGACAGGAGCCCTATTGGTGGATCTTTGCCTAGAAGTGTAAAGTAATATTCCGTGTACAAGATTGCTCTTCACGTGAGCTTTCAATATATAATGGACAATAGTACAAAGTTAAGTCATCAAGGACAATAAGGACTCTTGTAGACAACAAGTATAAGTGTACAAGGACTCTTTAATTATGTACTAATAATATTAACCTTTAGCTAGCTGACCACGTATCAAAAGTCTAATCAGAAATTTGTTACTACAATTCCATAATCTTTCTCCTTATCCTAAAGCAAAAAATGTAATGTGATGTTTCACCTTTTTATGGCTTGTTTGATCTGTAATCTATGATTCAAAGGGCCCAGCCTAAACACACTGCCAACAAGAGATTGGTGACACAAATTTATAGAAGTTTGCTAAGTTTCCATAAAGTTTCACATCATTAAATGATTAACCTTTTCATATCAACTACGGATAAGGGAGTTTGTACATCAAACTTTCTTCTCTTTCGAACTAAGCCCCATAAGGCACATCGCCAAGATTGATTAGCTTATCTCGATATTATATCTATATCACTTATATCATCCGAATATATACGGTTGTTAAAGGCCATAGACAGGCAAAGACAGTTAACCAACCCATTTCACATATAATTGTTTTCATACTCGTCTCTTCGAACCCAGCTCTAATATCAGTAATTGGGCTAAACCATCCTAAAAATACTTCTAACATAGTGCGATAACCTGTCCACCAAGTCACAATTTCACATCAAATTTGTACTCTGAGTTTACATCGTTTAACTAAAATAGAAGAGAGTTTTAGTCTAAATTGTAGTCCAGAAAAAAATAGTATAAATTATAGTAGTAATGATATTTTGAGAAAAGAAAAATGCCCAAAAGATAGATAAAGGAGAAAATTGTATGATAGTAATAGTTCAAGAGCAACCACGAGTAAACTCACAACCAAACAAACAAACAGTAAACAAAGAAAAACTGGTTGGACTTAGTCTAAATGATGGGACCCCACTTATCCTTGATTCTGATGTGGATTCCTTATCCACTTTTTTTCTCACATGTGGCAGCAAATGCAATTCAATCTCTCATATCTCTATGGATAATACATGATTATACCATATCATATCCAAGAAAAATAAATCAAAACATATACTAAGATTTTTACCATGGCCTCCTCCATAGCTTGTGTGCAATTTTCAGCCAATTCAGCCAAGAAATCAACTACAATTCCATCAAATTTTCTTGGTACAAAGGTGTCATCGTGTACTGTTCAGAAGAACAAGAAACATAGATCCTTGAAAGTGGTAGCTGCAGTTGGAGATGTGTCTGCTGATGGAACAAACTATTTGATTGCTGGTGCTGCTGCGGTCGCATTGCTTGGAACTGCTTTCCCTATACTCTTTTCCCGCAAGGACACGTACTAATTTTTCCCATTTTGCTTTTATTTTTCCTTTTAGTAATTATTTTTTCATGTTTAACCATCTACACAAGCACCGGATAATTATAACGCTAAGCTGAGAAAAGGGGTTTCTTCATTGAAAAAGCGTAATTTTTTTAATTATTATTACATATAAGTTGTTGAATCTCTTTAATATAAGGAAAAAGACTAGTGAAGTGACAAAGGAGTTTTAAATTGCTTTTGATTATAGGTGTTGGGTTCCGGGACTACGGATTAGTAAAAAGCGTAAGATTAAAATCGCAAAAGCTAGAACAACAAAAACAGTCATTGAATGTTGCCTTCAATGTTGTGTCAACATCTGAGACAATATTGTAATAAAACAGTATAAACCTTTGTAGTGTAAATGCATCGGGAAAAGTAAAGAGACACAAGGTTTATATTTTCAATGGTATATATAAATATATCTCTTGATGGTCGATGATCAAAAGAATTGTATAAATTATATACAATTACAAATGAATTTCTTTTTACAAATTGAGCGTTACAAACGAAAAAGAAATTACAAAAAAAATGAAGTCGCAGATGACTTCGCCTAAAGTACAAAAGTCTAAAAGACAAAATACATCTTCATTACAATCGCTTAAACATTAGGCTTAATCTAGAATAAAGATAGCAATTGTAATATGAAACTAGATGTTGTTAAAACAACTTTAAGCTAGGTGTGTTGATCCAGTTTTTTAAGGTAAAATCCGAGAACTCTCTGGGAAATTCTTCTTCTATAAATCTGGATATCGATACTGTGAAGCTCCCCTCTATTTATAGTGTTGAGCTTCCCTTGAAATCCTCACTGATTGGTTGAGGAGGTTGAGTAAAAGAAGTCAACTGCTTTAACCGATTCTTCCTCCTGAAATATCTCAGCGTCTTGGACTTGGTCTTCACGCTGCTTCTTCTCCAAGTCTTTGACTGTTTCTTTTACCACGTTTTAAACACAACAACATTGTAAGCTTGCCTAGGTCATTTTTTACTCACAGTAACACGTCCTGTTTTGGCCGGAAGAATAGGCAAAATCGTTACAGAGATGTTGTCAGGAATGTTGTCACAACATGCAGGCAACATCCTGAAGATGTTGTCCTCAGCTTTCACAGATGTTGTCACAACATCCTATCCAACATCAACAATAGGTTCAAAACTCACATGTCACATTCTATTTTTTTTATTTTTTTTGAATCCTCTTGTATAAATTTCTGACCCCGCAATCCTTACTATCCCACGATCTATGCGTTTGCTGGTGCTTCTTTTCTTTAATTGATTCTTCTTGATGATGTTTAAATAATTGGAGGGTAAAATTCATGATGTTTTGAATTTGGTTGTTGAATAGGTGTCCAGAATGTGATGGAGCAGGATTTGTGAGGCAAGGAGGGGCAACATTGAGAGCAAATGCAGCTAGAAAGGATCAAACTCAGATTGTCTGCGCAAACTGCAATGGTCTTGGCAAACTCAACCAAGTTGACAAGTAATGAGCAGATCAAACAATAATAATATAATACTACTACTTACTCTGTACCTGTGGACTTTTTTTTTTTTTTTTTTGGGGTAAGTACCTGTGGAACTTCAAACTTGAAAGTCATGTATACATGAATTTCTTCTTCACTACATTGGCAAGTTCCAATACATTTTAAATTCTCAAATTTTACCCAATTTCTATTGTTTATAAAATTCAATTAATTCCTAGCCGAACTTATACAACATCTTACTCCAATTGATAGGTTTAACTATTAGATGGGGTCTCATAAACTATAATCTCTTTTATCACAATCGATGTTCTTATCAACTCAATAAATATATGTCTTGTTAGAAAATTTACCTAGTGGGATTGAGTTATTCCGTCCTTAAACACATGGGGCTCCGCATGTCGAAAATACGATTTTCACACATATGCATACGTAGTACAATGTCTAGCTAAATTTCACGTAGTGAAAGAGATGTTGGTACACATGTTAAAGTGTTCTTAAGTTAGGTGAAGATGGACGTCTAATTGGCCAAATTAATGTATCTCCCACGACGGTATAAGAAAAAAAGAAATGTGCAAAATACGGGAAAATGGCGAAGAGACGCGGCGCCTCGAGAAAAGGGCCGCGGTACCGAGCCACGACGGGGATAGCGTCGCGGCGCTACCTGGCCAAGGGTCGCGGCGCTTCTGGCAGGGGTCGCGGGACCTCTCGATCAGTAGCTCGAAGTTTGGTTCTGGCCATTTAGGGTCGCGGCGCCGACGTTACAGTGAATCGAAAAATGTCCAGAATTTTCTGATTCATGGACTAATTTGAAAGGCCAAAGATCAGCCAACTCTTGGCATGATCTAGGTGTCTTTTGAGGAGATTAAGCTGATTAAGGTACCCCATTTAAGGCATTCACATGTCTTGTGAATCATAATTTTGCACCTATAAATAGAGGCTTCAAAATCAGATTTTATACACTCACTACAACTCCAAAATCTGAAATTGTTGAAAGCTCTTCTTCTATTTCTAGCAATCTTTTGTTCTTGTTTCTTCTACAATGACTCTCAAGTATTTGGCTTGTGCTTGAGAGAGTATTGTCGTTTTATCTTGGGAGACTATTACCCATCTACCGTAAGCCATTATATACTGGGGTAATTTTGTCTTAAGGAGAGATTGTCAAACAATCGACTCGACGAACATTGCACTACGCTTTCATTTGTTTGCTGAATTGGTTCAGACAGGTGTCCAAACTAACTCAAGGAAATCGAAGCTATCGGAACCAGAATCCAAGACGAAGACTAGAAGCCTGCTATTTTCATTATTTTGTAACTACTTCAATCATACATGTTGTTTGTAGTTTTGTATTTCCTTTCGACCATACTTGTAACAGTATTGTACTATTCCACGTACAACATCTATTTACAACAATTTAAGACAAAATTATATTAGTAGTCGAAAGATGTCGGTCAACATTGGTGTGATCGATTCTTGTAATGGAAATGGCTTTCTAGTTGAGGACAGTTTGGTTGACAGTTCAGTTGATAGTTCAGACACTATCTCTGTCAACAACAGTGGTTGCAAATCAGGCCCTAGTTTTGGATCTCTATTTGATGACAGTACAAGATCTGCTTATCAAAGAATCGACCTTTACTGATCTTCAAGACACGACTGATAGTTGTTACGCTATTTCTACATGCTTACGCAAGTATATGTATCGCTTCAAGTAATATAGTGTGTAAGACCGAATATCGTCCACAGAGACTGGTTTTCAATTACCGATTATCTAAGCTTTAGTTTCTATTTGGTGAACGTAAATTGGTTTGGGTTTTTAGACTAATTAAAACTACTGCAGGAAATAAATTAATTATAAAAATACTTTGGTTTAAATCAGTTATGATGGAGAATTAGGGCTTCCAAGATCCTCAACTATTCACTCGTCTTAATCCTTAATGCAATAATAAAGGTTTTTCTTCTATGTTGAGATAACAGGTTAACTAGGCTGTTTTATATTCTGGTTAGGATATATAAACACTCAACACCGACGCAGAACCCTTCTATCTTTCGATGATAGGATTTACCACAAAGGAGGATTAAGAAAAATAACCTATTAAACTACACAAGTATTGGGGTACTTTCGTCCACGATTTTAACCTATGTTTATTCAACTACAGCATATTCAGAATCTCCCCTTTCTGATTTCGATTCGAAATCATATATGTGATGATAACTAGTGATCAGTTAATTACCAAGCAATCAAAACAATTATTGAATAAATCTCAACTATATAAAGAAGAAACCAAAAACATGCATTAAATCATAAAACGAGGTTCAAGTGATTCGAATGGAAAGCCCTAATTAAAGTAATTAGCTCATATCCATAGTCACGCTAAGAACTAATACAATCTCCAACATGAACTGAAATAAAACAAAGAAAAAGAAAAAGAAACTACTTGAACTAGGTCTCAAAGCCTTCTAGCCTCCAAGAGTTGTGTTGTGAAGTATTTACAAGATGGAAGATGTTAGAATGGTGGTATGGAAAATTCATAGAATCAGCAGGGTTTAGGGATTATATAGGTAGAAAAAGTTGTCCTCTTGGGCCCTGAAAAATGTGTCAAATTCAGCCCAGAAACTCAACAATCCCGCGTCGGCGCCGAAACTCCTGCGACGAATCCAACTTTCAGCATTTCAAACGCCGCGGCGCCTGAGGCGTTAATCTGCCAGTTTTTCGGTTCGGTGTCCTGTTTTCGTCCGGACTTCGTCTGATTTCTTCTATACTTTCCGGGACTTCTTAGGCTTCATTTATTGGCCCTTTAAGTGTGCAATTCCACCTCAAATAAGCTCATTTTTTCTTCTTTTTGCAATTTCTCCATTTTTGACCGCTTTGACTCAAATGGAAGAAAAACTACCCTGACACGACACATATTTACACAAAAAATGGGCAAAATACTAACTAAAAATGACTCTAAAAGTGTATATAAAATATACCGATCAGTTATCAATTATCGAACTTCTAAACTATGGTATCTATTTGGCAATCGTTAAATTGTTTTGGGTTTTTAACTAATACTATAATTAAAGTAAATTGCAGAAAATAAACTAAGAGTGATGATACTTTGGATTTTTAACAGCTATGAAGGAAATAGGGCTTCCAATCTCCCCAACTATCCACTTTTCCACGTGTTAATGCAATGCTAATGATTCTTCTTCTTATTAAGATAGCAAGTTAACTAATTTGTCATCATATTCCGGTTAGGACATACAAGAGTTCAACCTTGTACAGAAACCTTCTATATTTTTATAATATATTTTACCACACAGAAGGATTAAGAACAATAACCTTAAATACTACACAAGTCTCGGGGTACTTTCGTCCACGATTTTAACATATGTCTAGACAATTACAGCATATTCAAATCTCACCTTTCAGACTTTTGATTCGAAATCATATAAGTGATAACAATTAATGGTCAGTTAATTATCAAGCAATCAAAACAATATTGAATAGATCTTAATATGCTGAAGAAGAAATCACTAATGATGCATTAACTTAATAGAAAGAGTTTCAAGAAGATTCGAATGGAAAACCCTAATAAAGTAATTAACTCCTAGACATTGTCATGCTAAGAACTAATTTAATATCCAACATAAACTGAAATAAAGTAAAGTAAAGAAAAGAACTTGAACAAATTGATGTCTCTAATCTTGTTCTTCAATTCTTGCCTCCTCCAAAGCATGATCCAATAAGGGCAGGGTTTAGGAATTTTATATCTGAGAAAAATTGCATTTCGGACCCTAAAAATCCTGTCAAATTTCTGCCTCGACGTCGCGGCCCTGCTGGCTGGCGCCGCTGAAAATAATGCGACTCTCTGGACTTCCGACGTCGTGGCGCTAATTTCCCTGTAAACTCAGTTGGGTTTACAGGCCATTTTTCATCAGATTTCTTCTATGCTTTCCGGGACTTCTTAGGATTCATTTCTTAGGTTTTTCTTGTGCAATTACACCTCAATTAAGCTCATTTCATTCTCAATTTGGTATTTCCTCCCTTTAGGACCGCTGTGACTCAAAAGAAAGCAAAACACACATAACACTATACTAAACACAAAGAAAATAGGAAAAATACTAATTAAAAATGACTCAAAAGAGTGTATAAAATACACTCAACAAACACCTCCAAACTTAAACTTTACCTCGCCCTCGAGTAAAGCACTAAACAAACAAAACAAAATTAAAAACAAGACTCTATGAACTGGATCAAGTAGTTATAGCAATGCTTCTTCAAAATCATGGATGAAAAATGAGATAATATGTTAGAACATACATAGCATGAATATTTAGCAATCTAGAATTTCAAGTTAGATATTTCGCAAATTCACTTGAATCAATATCACTAGAAATACAAACACCTAACATATGCATGTCAATTTCATTCCATCTTTCCCAAAATGTTATAGACCTGTTTACTTGTTATTCTCCACTAATCATAGACATACACATTAGGGATCTTCAGGACTTTCAAGGGTTGTAATGTAGGCTTAGGCAGGGGTAGGTAAAAGTAGGCATTTAGGCTAAATTACGTACCATAAACATTTTTCATTCAATTCATTTTCCTTCTTTTTGACTTTCTTTTTAATCTCATACCTATTTTCTTCCATCTTTTCTTTTAAGAGAATAAGACACATTATCAATAACAAGCACCCCCAAACTTAGGCTTTTGCATATTTTTCATTGGGGTGCATCAAATTTCCACTCTCTTTTTATTTCTTTTTCAACACTCTTCATCCCAATAATTTTCAATTATTACTTATGGCACAACAAGGGAATCATAGGGTGTCAAACAAAGATTTTATTTAGGATCAAAGGGGCTGACTAGTGATACAATTTATGTCAGGGTAGGTAATGAATGGTCAGAAGGGCTATCAAAGAATGCCTGAATCATTTCCCTAAACATGTATATTTTAACTATTTCGCTTCAAATAACAAGCAAGCATGTTTTCTAGACATTTTCTACCTTTCTTTCCATAATTGACAAGACATAGGCTACGCACAAATATCCAAATAATTAGATGTTCATGAATTTTTGGCATATCTAACTTAAGCACACATATTTTTGCTTTTAACTATCATTACATTACACCACTTAATCCGCTCAATACCTTTAGCAACTACACCATGTTTGATCCATTAAAAAAAATTGACTCACGAACACATAAAATAAATGAAACACAACAAAAAGGCTCAAAACAAAACACAAAATAAACTAATAAAGTAAGATCCCCCCCCCCCAAACTTAATCGACACATTATCCCCAATGTGAGAAGACTAAAAATAAAGGGACAACTTACAGACACAAAACAACGGTCATAACGGAGGTCTGAGATGAGGTTCTTGAAATTGCACAGACATGGGACTTCTCTGAAATTTTGGCGCCGCGGCGCTGCTGCCAATTTTTCCCTTTTCCAGCGTTTTTATCCTTTTTCCATTCAGGGTCAGTCCCTAGTCCACCTGCCATAAAAAACATAAGCCAAGAACGTGATACTGTTCAAGACAAAATAAAATAAACTAAAACAAAAATTAAAATAACATAATTGAAAACATTGGGTTGCCTCCCAACTAGCGTTGTATTTAACGTCTTTTAGCCGGACGTAATTAATCTTTACTAGTGCCCAGTGGATCCTTCTGCGAACTGCTTGCAATCCGCATAGTTATTGTTGCAGGTCTCACTCCACCTACAATAATTTCACCCAACAAGGGCCTCAGATCTAAAATTATCCCCCCAATTACACAAGACAGACTTGTCTTCTAGGCTCTCTGTAATGTAGGGATCAGTGAAACTCTCTACATCTTCCAACTTTTTGAGGTGCCCTTGGGTGTATGGAATTTCTATCTGAGGTTCAACGATGATAGCTGGTGGTGTCTTTTCTGCAATGGGTTGGTCCTCAAGGACCTCTTCTTTCTCTACACTCATTGTCTCTTCTAATTCCTCAACAGCTGGCTATGGTTCAGGGTCCTCAATATGCTCTTTTTCCTCTACCCCCACTATTTCCCTAAATTTGTCAATAGCTGGCTGTGGTTCAAGCTCCTCAATTTGCTCATCACTCCTCATAACTGGGTCTCTCGGTGGACCTTCTTGAGGTGGAATGGTTGTCATGTCCATCAGTTGCCAAATTTTTGGTTTCACAACATGACACTGTCCCACTAGAATCTCCAAATTATGTATGTCTGCCATGAGCTGAATTTGGGTTGCATTCAACTCATCCAACTACTCTGATAGGCCCTGAAATTTAGTAAGCCTGAGTAAGGCTTCCTGCAGCTCATCTCGATCCTCTTGTGGAACCTGTGGGTTAAATAGATGTTGATGATACTGATGCGGTTGATTGTGGTAGTAGTAGTCTTGCTGCCCCTGATAGTGATAATAGTCCTGGCGGTTAGGCGGCTATTGATAATATTGATGTTGATAATATTGCTACCCTTGATAGCGATTATAATTATTTTGTTTCCCCTGATAGTAATGGTCCATGCACCTATACTAAATTTACCTACAAAATAAGAAAACTACAAAAATTGATAAAAAGATGCTCGCAGAACAAGTTTCCAACTTGTTCTTGGAGCAACAAAATTAGGAATAAAATAACATAAAATATATACACACCAAATTAGAAATAAGATTAGCTAATTCGATATTGATATACGCCAGTCCCCGGCAACGGCGCCAAAAACTTATAGTATGTAAGACCGAATATCATCCACAGAGACTGGTTATCAATTACCGAACTTCTAAACTATGGTATCTATTTGGCAATCGCTAAATTATTTTGGGTTTTTAACTAATACTATAATTAAAGTAAATAACAGAAAATAAATTAAGAGTGATGATACTTTGGATTTTTAACAGCTATGAAGGAAATAGGGCTTCCAATCTCCTCAACTATCCACTCTTCCACGTGTTAATGCAATGCTAATGATTCTTCTTCTTATTAAGATATCAGGTTAACTAATCTGTCAGCATATTCCAGTTAGGACATACAAGAGCTCAACCTTGTGCAGAAACCTTTTATATTTCTATGATAGATTTTACCACACATGAGGATTAAGAACAATAACCTTAAATACTACACAAGTATCGAGGTACTTTCGTCCACGATTTTAACCTATGTCTAGACAATTACAGCATATTCAAATCTCACCTTTCAGACTTTTGATTCGAAATCATATAAGTGATGACAATTAATGGCCAGTTAATTATCAAGCAATCAAAACAATATTGAATAGATCTTAATATGTTGAAGAAGAAATCACTAACGATGCATTAACTTAATAGAAATAGTTTCAAGAAGATTCGAATGGAAAACCCTAATAAAGTAATTAGCTCCTAAACATTGTCATGCTAAGAACTAATTTAATATCCAACATAAACTGAAATAAAGTAAAGTAAAGAAAAGAACTTGAACAAATTGATGTCTCTAATCTTGTTCTTCAATTCTTGCCTCCTCCAAAGTATGATCCAATAAGGTCAGGGTTTAGGGATTTTATATTTGAGAAAATTTGCATTTTGGACCCTAAAAACCCTGTCAAATTTCGGCCCAGAACGTCAAATTTCCGCCTCGGCGCCGCTGCGCTAAAAATACTGTGACTCTCTGGACTTCCGGCGCCGCGGCGCTAATTGCCCTATAAGTTCAGTTGGGTTTACAGGACATTTTTCGTCCGAATTTCATCAGATTTCTTCTATGCTTTCCGAGACCTCTTAGACTTCATTTCTTAGGCTTTTCTTGTGCAATTACACCTCAATTAAGCTCATTTCATCCTCAATTTGGTATTTCCTCTCTTTAGGATCGCTGTAACTCAAAAGAAAGAAAAACACACCTAACACTATATTAAACACAAAAATAATTGGAAAAATACTAATTAAAAAGGACTCAAAAGAGTGTATAAAATACACTCAACAATAGTCGTGCATGTGCGGGTCAAAAATCCGCTCACAATCAAGCTGCGAAGAATCATCCAGAAGAGTATTTGGATATCAACTGGGACAAGATGAGAAGGCTGAAGATGATGTTCTACCTTGTGGCAGAGGGCCTGTATCGATCTCAGAATCTGAGTTACGGTAAGGAGATGATGGACACTAGTTCTGAATAGAGGGGTCCAGATCTCTAAAAGGCTAAGTCTATTTCCTTACCATCCATAGTGAGTATAGTCAATATAAAAAAAAATGTAAAGTAATATGGAAATATTTATCATTAAAACTTGTATTTCCTACTTTAAAAATCAGATATTGAGTCTCATCGGCTTCCCGATTAAAGATAACCAAACTCAAAAGATCCGTTCTTTTGAATTTGTAAAGTATGTTCACACATAAACTGATCGATTTCCACTAACTGTGCGAAAACTGTTACCACTCTTAATTTACACGATTTTCTAAGCAAGCGCCAGAAATTGTCTAGGCATCAATCTCAAGGGAAGAAGAGTATAAACGAGTTAAACATGTCATCATTTTCGACATAAGATCCTTCATTTGATAGGATAGTAAGAGATGAACCTGTCACACTATCGGCAGAATATCCTTCATAGGATAGAATTGGACACCCGATGAGGTGGGCCAAAATAGACACTCAGTCATACAAAACCTACGAGCGACTGGAGTGGGCTAGAATAGTCAAGTCTTAGATGATCATAAAGTTAAGGCTATCGTTGGGCAAGACAAGGATAAAACCTTTGGATCTTGACAACAATGTTGTGGATAAAAAGGATCCAATACATCGGCATATAAAACGTCCAAAATGGGCTGATTTTGAGAAGGGGATGTGGCGCCTGAATTAAGGGTCGCGGTGCTCCCCGACCAGAGGGGAAGCCAAAGCTACTGCCACCTTAGCGTCGTGGCACCATGGTGGCAGAGTCTGCGGTGCTACCTCGGACGGTGTGGAGCCGCGACGCTATTTTGACTGAGCCGCGATGCTAAAACCCAAAAACAGTGGACAAAAAACCTAGAGCTCCGATTTTGAGATCCAAGAGTCTTGTGACTTTTGAGATGGTTTTTGGTGAGATGAACCAGCATTCAATCTCCATTACATAGCCACAGGTTGGAGTACTAATTCTCCATTAACCAGATGCATTTTTCGATTGTGCCCTATTCACGGGCAAGCAGATCAAGACACAATTGATCAAGTTGAGATTGTTGTCGTCTGTCGACATAAACCCTCAGAATAAATGTGAGGTAGTCGAAGAGGCAAAATCATTTTTCCATTCCATCAACGTAATAGTGAAAGAAGAACCTCTCCTCTACGTGGTTGATACATAATTGTACAAACTAGAGGGGGAAGACAATTGCAAGTGAAGAAGCACATTCACATTGCAAGTGAAGAGTCTCACTCACACTGCAAGTGAAGAGTCTCGTTCACATTGCAAGCGAACGAGTCACACTGCAAGCGAAGAGTCTCGTTCACACTGCAAGTGAAGAGTCACGTTCACATTGCAAGTGAAGAGTCTCGTTCACACTGCAAGTGAAGAGTCACGTTCACATTACAAGTGAAGAGTCTCATGCACACTGTAAGTAAAGAGGCATTTTTGCTCCCATAAACGGATACAGTTATGGATCGGTGGTTTGGCTAAGGTTAGAACACCGAAATAGGTCAAGTTGGACCTAAGACTGTAGACTGCATATCCACTGGATCTGTAAATGACAGTAATGATTATCGCCTCTTAGTATCAAAGAATTTCGAATTCTTTGAAGGCATCTTCATTTGCGAAGGGAAAAGAAGCATTTGCTCGAGGATAACAAGAACCCGCGAGTGTCTGGTAGTCTGGAATTAGACGTTCTAAGATCTACAAGACTCGGAAGTTGCTGATTGTCTGAAACTTAATGTTCTAGATCTACAGAACTCAGGGCTCTAAAGGTTGAACCGGTACGGAGCAAAGAGGGGGTTGAACTTGCCTTAGGCCTTCTAGCCTATTTGGTGAAGAATATGTCTATTCCAGAAGCACAACTTTGGAAAGGATAATAATAGAATTCATCTCATAGAACCATACTAATGGTTGACCTTCCTCCGGGAAAAAAACCTTTGTGTTGTAAAAGTGGATACTCAAATTGAGTACAAAGTGGATGGATTTATTGACAAATATAAAGCCTCATATGTGAGTAGCTTAACCTCCAGGGTCACCACAACATTGTGTGACATGTATGTCGAGACAAACTTCGTAAATGGAGAGTTGGTTTTGTAGAACTATTGGGATCTTTCCTGAACTTCCTTACAGACCCTGGAATGTTTACATTTTGGTCCTGCAAGTTTCAGATAAACCAGAAATAATGAATCTGACTACAGAAACATTGACTCTGAAGCTAGAAAGTCAATAGTTGTAAAACCAAAAATCCAAAAGTGGAAGAAGAAAGTAATACGAACCAACCCGAAGGGTATGTGGTTTCAAGAAAGAGAAGAAAGTTTGTCGACCTGTAAAATCTCTGTGCGGGCTAAAACAAGCCCCGAAGCAATGGTGCGAAAAATTGATAGTACTCAACTATCGAAGGGTTTCTCCATTAATGAGTATGACAAATGTGTCTACATGAAAGGTAATTCTGACTCACGTACCTTTACGTAAATGACATGTTGGTCACAGAGGGAAATCCTGGGAGTATGTTGAAACTATGTTTCAATATGAAGAATATGGGTATTACAGATGACTTCTTAAGAATTGGAATTTCTAAGACATCTAACGGACTGGTCTAATTTCAAACTCATCAATGGGGTGTTTGACGGTCTCGTTGAAGTAACCAATGGATAGAAGTCATAAAGTTGACTAGAATCATGGTGCACCCATATACCAGAAGCGATATACGCAGGTCTCGAGTGGTTCAAAGTATACTACACACTACAATCGACCTGATATCGCTTTCCAAGTCAAACTAATTGAATCGGGTTCACTCGTATAGTACAATCGACCTGATATCGCTTTCCAGGTCTCGAGGTGTTTTGGGCCTCGAAAGGTAAATTCATTTTGTTTAAGTAGAATTTTAAGTATTTTATTTAAATAGTGGTTATGATATAGAAAATAATTTATTAAAATTATGAATTTAAGGATAAAAAGCCAATGTGATAATAAATAATATAATAATATTTAGAACATGTTTTAGTGCTTAGTGTAAAATGTGATGCCATTTTATGAATAACATAGAATATTAAGATAAAAATTATGATTATGATAAAAATGTCACGATAGTAAAAAGGCGAGTAAAGATACTAATAATACTAAAATTATTTTGAGAATATTAGAATCTTTATTTATGTAGGCATATGTATGTATTTATTAGTAATTACAGTTGTTTTGCGTTGTTTAAAAATAGTTTGATTTTGAATGAATTATGGAAAGAGAGGGACAAAATTCAGTGTCAACAAATTGTCTCTCTTTGTATGGGGAGGATGAAAGAGTCTTCAGATAAATACGTTGACTTGTAGTCAATTTTGTCCTGATTGTCGAAGATTAGGAAAGGCATGGGCAAACAAAGTTTTAAGAAGAGACAGGAATTTCTGATGCCAGAAAATTGAAAGCACAACTGACTCAAATTCAAAATTTTGTCCCAGTGTCCGATTATGATGACACTGGGCTACGGTGACGCTGGAAAATTGAAGGCACGACTATCGTTGATTTAACATTTTGTCCCAGAGTCGAATTATGATGACACTAGTTTTCATGGTGCTTAGAAAAACTTAAGACGGGCTGACGCAAATTCAAAATTTGTCCCAGTGTCGAATTATGAAGACACTGGGTTCTTATGGCAAAATCTTAGGAAAAGAGTAGGAAGATGTTTGAAGTAAGTCGTTGACCTTTGTCGGGGGTCTAGCCTCCCAACAAATTGCCTTAGTTCACCGCAGAAGAATTTCACGTTGTGCTCCCGCTCCTTAAAAGAATCCTGCATGCCAAAACTTAAGAAAAAATTAGTGCATAACTGTTAAGACAAAAGTGATAAAGCATGAATATAAGAAATGCAATTCTCGAAGTAGAGATGTCGTCTTGTGTAGACGTAAAGTGCTGAAGGTGTTGTTGACGTGATGCTATAAATGCTGAGATGACATCCTTGCACGGACTTGCTAAATGCTGCGATATCGCCCTTACACGGACGTGCTGCAACTGCTCCTGTAAATTGGGGATCTTGTAGGCTAAAACTTAAGAAAAGTTATGCATAATTGTTAAGACGATAAAAATGGTAAAGCATGAATATGAGAATACAATCATGTGAATAGGAATATAGTCTTTCGTAGGCATCATGTGCTGGAGCCTTTACATTGGCGTAATGAAATAACATCATTTTTGGACGTAATGCAGATAGCGTCGTTTACGGACGTAATGCATATGACGTCGTTTTCGGACGTTATGCATATATTCATTATATCGATGTGATGTGTTTGAGAGCCGCATGGCTGCTACTGTCTTTCCGGTTGCTACTAATATGAAAACCTGTCTTATCAAGGCGAACAAATGAGTGTATTGCATGCAAAATAAATAATGTAGTTTTCCAATGATGTTTGGGGACAAATGTGTTTAAATGCCTCTAAGGGTGTTTGTTCCCTGAGGTAAAGATGCAGATGGCGTTATTGTATTGACGTGATGATGGCGTCATTGTGTTGACCCAATACAGATGACGTCATTGTGTTGACGTGAAGATGGTGTCATTGTGTTGACGTAATAATGGTATCATTGTGTTCACACGATGCAGGTGACGTCATTGTGTTGACATAATTATGGAGTCATTATGTTGACCCGATGCAGATCACGTCATTGTGTTGACGTGATGCAGATGACATCATTGTGTTGACGATATTTGAGGGTGTTATTGTGTTGACAATTTTGAGGGTGTCATTGTGTTGACAATTTTGAAGGCGCCATTGTGTTGATGATTTTAAGGGTGTCATTATGTTGACAGTTTTAATGGTGTCATTGTGTTAATGATTTTGAGGATGTCATTGTATTGACTATTTTAGAAGGTGTCATTGTGTTGACAATTTTGATGGTGTCATTGTGTTGATAATTTTGAGGGTGTCATTATGTTGACAAATTTTAGAAGGCGTCATTGTGTTGACGTGATGTAGGGGTCGTCGTTGCATAGACAAAATATAGATGAAGTCATTGCACATGCATAATAGAATGACATCGTTGAGTAGACGCGATGTAGAGGTCGTCGTTGCATAGACGAAATAAAGATAAAGTCGTTGCACAGGCATAATAAAGTGACGTCGTTGAGTAGACGCGATGTATAGGTCATCGTTGCAATATATAGATGAAGTCATTGCATGGGCATAATAAAATAATGTCATTGAGTAGACGTGTTGTACATGTCATCCGTTATGTAGACGAAATATAGATAATATCGTTGCACAAGCATAATAAAATGATGTCGTTGAATAAATGTGTTATAGATATCGTCCGTTGTGTAGACGAAATATAGATAATGTCGTTGCACATGCATAACGTCATTGGGTAGACGTGTTGTAGATATCGTCGTTGCGTAGACGAAATATAAATAATGTCGTTGCACATGCATAGTAAAATGATGTTATTGAGTAGACGCGATGTACATATCGTCGTTGCGTAGACGAAATATAGATGAGGTTGTTGGACAGGCATAATAGATTGATGTCGTTGAGTAGACGCGATGTAGAGGTTATCGTTGCATAGACAAAATATAGATGAGGCAGCTGCACATGCGTACTAAAATGATGACGTTGAGTAGACGTGATGTAGATATCATCGTTGAGTAGACAAAATATAGATGAAGCCTGCTACAAAGACATAATAAAATGACGTCGTTGGGTAGACGTGTTGTAGATATCGTCACTGCGTAGATGAAATATAGATAATGTTGTTGCATAAGTGTAATGAAATGACGTCGTTGAGTAGACGCTATATAGATGTCGTTGTTGCAAGACAATATACATGGAGTCATTGCATGAGCATAATAACGTCATTGATAGACGCGATATAGATGTCGTTGTTGCAAGACAATATAGATGGAGTTGTTGCATGGGCATAATAACGTCATTGATAGACGATAAGACAACGTCGTTGAATAAACGTAATAAGAGAAGCGTCGCTGATAGACGTAATTGAGTTGACGTCAGTGATAGACGTAATTGAGTTGACGTCGTTGATAGACGTAATAAGATTATCTCGATCCGGTGGGCCAGGTTATTATGATTAAATTACCTGCAGAATACAAACCGAATAAAATAGTTAGAGTCGTAAGGTGATTGAGAAATGAGAGTAAGAGTGTGGCCACGTGAGTCAAATGACGTCTTGAAAGACGCGTGCGATTGCGGCCTTGCGGGCTGAGCTGCTATGCGAAATCTTCTACAAAACCAAAGATAGAAGAAATAGTTAGTGCAGGGATATATAGATATGTGAAATGAATGAATGATGATAAGAATGTGGCTCTGTGAGCCGAAATATCATCATTGTGCAAACATAATGTCTTTGGACCATGTATGTCAATTTTGCGTAGCCGCCGAATAGGAGCGTGATCCCTTTGGACTGAATTGTGATGCAGAAATTCTTCGGAATTACACATCAGTGTTGCGATTTCGGTGCTTCTTTTAACCTAAAAATCTGCACTCAAAGAAAACTTGTGAGTTTGGGAATCGCCTGAGGTTGAAAAGACGTCATTGTCTGGACGTTATTGCGGAATTTGAACTTTGATTGTTGTTGTCTTTTCCGCTTCTGCTAATATGAAAAACCTGCGCTCAAAGAAAAATTGTGAGTTTAGGGGGCGGTTGATTCGTATTGACTTTGTAGCTTTGACCCTTGCTATTTGTGCGCCCGACCTGTTTGGACCTGTAATCCCTTTCTGGTTTCCTGTCTTGGCGAGAAGGTTTATTGAAAAAACGAAATGCTTATGAAAAGTTCTTGTCGGATTTTCAAGATCAACGTTTCTGTGTTTATTGGCATTTTTTTGTGGCGAAACCTAAAAAATTATCCCAGTTTCAAATATGCGAATTTTGCCATATCCAAAGCAAGGGGGGAAAAGTTTTTTAATGGTGTGATCGAAGCCGATATAGGCCGCCTACGTATCCCGCCGAGGGAATCAGGTCATAACGTAGTTCGTTGCAAAAAGAAGAAAATTGTGATATTTTCTAAAAGTAGGACTGAAGCCGAAGTGACCGCCTACGTATCCTGCTAAGGGTATCAGGTCAAACGTAGTTCAAATTACAAAATGGGAGTGATAGAGTTTTCTGAAAGTGGGACCAAAGCCAATTTAGGCCGCCTACGTATCCCGCCGGGGGAATCAGATCATAACGTAGTTCAAATAGAAGTCTTGATTGTAGTGCGATAATGTCAATTTAGTCATATGGACTTTGTTCGCTTGTTTTATTATATGTCATATTCTTATTATCGACAAATATATTAGTATGCTTGTTGAAAGAGGATTGATTTAAACAGAACAAATTCTGAATTTGCAAAAAGCAGTTTAAATTTTAAGTTTTCAAAAGGCAGATGAAAAATACATTTAATGTACACATATGATTAAGGCCTCAATTTGAATTCTAACAAGCTTTGAAGGAGAAAACGGGTCGGGGTACATGTCCAATTTTCATAACACTTCCATGCTTCGCATCCCGAAGAATTGGGTGCCTTTGAAACAGTCATTCTGCTGGATGGATGACTGTGCCTTTAATTTTGTGAAGGAGAGATGTTCTGTCAGTCAAAACGAATCAACCTTTGGGGGGATAAGCTAGGCAAAAATAAGCTTTCTAAAAAGCAAACCAAGTTAGTATAACATGGATAAGTATTGTTTTAATAATAAGTGCGGAATTGCGAATAATGAGCAAATTGCCTGCAAATCAAGTTCGTGTTCTAACATGCGTGGGACCTCTTTTATGCCAGAGGTGGTCCTAAAGACCAGATATGTGAGATTATGATATAATAGTCCAAGCTGTTAAGTTGTCATGCTTTTGTTGGAAATGGCGACAAAATGACTGTGCACTTTTTCCGATTTCGGCATGTCAAGATTAGGCTTGGATTTGTATATCATTGTCACGCTACACTGTGCACTCCCAATCGCTTTCTTCGCCAAGCCAGCTTCTTCCAATATAAGCATGGAACGGGCCTAATAGAACTCTGGCAAGGTGCTACTCTGTCGAATAACTGAAGCAACACCATTATAGGTCTCGGCGGGCTGCAACCGTCGAAGAACGGACGGTCGTTAGAAACAGGAGAACCCACGTTGCGAAGTTGATCCACCAATTCCTTGAGGCGTTGGCAATAAGAAGAGACGTTGGGAAAATTTGTCATAGCCACTTGCGAAAATTCCTGCTCAAGAATAACAATTCTAGAATGACTGTTATCTTG
The DNA here is from genome assembly GCA_029844215.1 of Przewalskia tangutica. Lineage (NCBI taxonomy): Eukaryota > Viridiplantae > Streptophyta > Magnoliopsida > Solanales > Solanaceae > Przewalskia > Przewalskia tangutica. Next base: position 111,940,135 of record CM056730.1, read on the forward strand.
AAATATGTCACGCAAATGGTTCCACGCCGTCATAGCTGTAGAGTTGGGTTCCATAATCATCTGTAAGAGATCCAAGGAGATAGTGACATAAATCCACTGAAGAACCTTGGAATCAAGCATGTCCCATAATTCTGTGTCTGCTTCTTAAGTGGACACATTAGATGTAGACACTTTATCATCCTCTTTTGAAGGAGGAGGAGAGATGATATGGTGAAGAACTTTATGTGCTTTAGCATGAATCTTGAATAATTTCGCCCATGTCCCATATTGAATGTTTTCTAGGTCAAGAACGATAGGAAGAACGCTCTTGATATTAGAAACTGCGAGGGAATGGTGAAAAGTGTTCTTATCAGCTATAGGGAATAGAACAACAAGATTCAGAGAAGGAAATTTGTGAGAAAGGTTTTTGGAAGAGAAGAAACTCGGTTTTTGTGAAAGAAGAAACACACAAAAAAATTGAGAATTTTAGGGCAAAATTTTGAGAAAGAAGAAGAAATTTTGAGGAGCGGAAGCAGGGTAAAGAGAACCTAGACTCTTGATACCATGAAAGAACGTAAGAAATAATCTCTTGATTATTCTTATTAATGAAAGACATATATATACAAGTTACAAGGAAGATCCTCTTCCTATTCTACCTAGAAATCCCTATTCTATTTGAAGACTAACTTTACAATTATGGTAATATTACACTCCTAATTAAAGTACAAACATAAATCTAATATTTACCAAATGCACAAGAAAAGGGGAAGGGTCCCACACGATACATGGGTCACACGGCTGGACCCACAGAGAAGACGTCTAAGGAATTTTTTTTGGTAAGTTTGAAAGATAGGCGATGTATTTGACTACAATTACTATGCAGGGTAGTCTCAAACATTTTGGGGCCTATTCTAATTCGTAAAAGTGTACCCTTAATTGGGCTAAGACCTGCGAATTATGGGTCTTTACAGTAAATTCTGGCTAATACTACTTTAAAAATGAAAAAATGAGCCCTAAAATTTTTCGCTTTTCGGGTGGCCCTGTGCAGTAGCACGCCTCGCACGGGTCCAAAAACGGCCCTGTTCCTATGGACTTCCATTTCATGGCCTTTATATAATTGTTTTACCAAAGAGTAAAAATATAAATATATCTTAATAAGGATGTATGAAATAGTTCGAGACAACATTATCAGAATATATTGATGTTTGAATGCGTATTCGAGGACGTCTAATTGATACATAGTCTGAGCGTAAAGATTTCTCTCTACTCGAAAGCCCAAGGAGCAATATTTGAAAATCTTCCAGTTCTACTCAATTATTGTTGTCAATGCCGTTATGCCTTTAAGTTAATGAGATACAAATCATAGAAGAAAGGACCCATCAGTATGTCAGTACATATATAAATTTGTTAGTAAACTAAAGATTAATTGAATGAGATTTCTCCTAATTTACTTTTTTGGCAATAAGACAAAGTTTGAGTGATAAAACAAATAGTTTTGACTTGGAGTGCTGCCTTATGCTCCATTATTTAGGTCAATTTTACTTACGCAAGGTAAGACTGCGTATAATAAACGTTTATGATAATCAACACATAACGAGAGTTTAGTGTACCGAACTGTCATTTTTTAAAATAACTCAATTGGATTCAACATTGAAGCACACTTTGAATTGATTGGATTATAATGTGCCCATTATCACGTTTTACTACAACAACAACAACAAATGAGCCTAAATCCAAGCTTATCCGTATCATACATGACTATTTGACATGAGCCTAAATCCAAGCTTGTTGGAATCAAACATGGCTAATTGACGCCTTAATTAAGACAAAGATCGCTTGATTAACTTACCTTTTTTTGGGGGGGTGGGGGTGGGGGAGTATTTGTTAGGGGACCCATACACCAAAAAGAAATTGCACAATTTTCTCTTCAAATGACTGATTTTTAATTTTTACCATTTAAAATTAAATTTATATCGAGCTATAAACTTTGTAAGAACGTGATATAATTTATGAAATATTATAATATAAAAACATAATTCATACCTCGTAAAAGAGTTAAAAATTAAAGACTAGCACAAAAGAGGGCCAAATGTGCAAATGACCCACCAAAGACACCGCTACAACCCGTAAATACTGTTTCCCATTTCCCCCACCAACAACCGCTCCCGCAATTCAAAGCGGCGATGAAAGCGACACGTGGCTGCAGATTCTCCTTCCACGTCACCGTCGTCGCCTTAGCAATTGCATACATTTACTTCTCCACTGTATTTGTGTTCATTGATCAGTGGTTAGGACTTTGGTCTTCTCCCGGTATGCTTAACGCCGTCTTGTTTTCCGTCATCGCTCTCTACTGCATTTTCAATTATGCACTTGCTATCTACACTGATCCGGGTAGGGTTCCTAGCTCCTTCGTACACGATGTGGAAGACCCGGAGAACACTGTTCAAGAGATCAAGCGAAAGGTTTTGTTCATTTTTTCCTTTTTGCTTCACTTTAATTTATGTACTGCTTGTTTCGCTTCATTGTAACGTATAGTATTTTTCGTATAGTTTTTAAACATCTAAATTTTAATTATAAAATATTAAATTGATTTAGTTTAATTTAGCTTTAAAAATTAGTCAAATTGACTCTCGAGAAAAGAACCGACAAGTAAAAGTGAACGGTGGGAGTATATGTACTTATATTCTACTTGCATTTGTGTGTATGTGTTAAAGCCCATGATGGGCTGAGCTCTCCAAAGGCCCACACGGGCAGCCCACATGGGCAATGTGCAGTTACTATTCATCCGTGAACAGTAACATTAGGATTGTATATTGTATATTTGGTAGAGTTAGTCTTGTACCATAATTAGAATTATATTATTTCCTTAATTGTATAGAATAGTGTTTTAGATGTAAAGTAGGAATAAGATTCTCATATTGTAACTTGTATATATATGCCTTTCATTAATAAGAATAATCAAGGGATTATTTCTTTCATGGTATCAAAAATCTAGGTTCTCTTTACCTTGCTTCCGCTTCTCAATTATTTCTTCCTCTTCTCGGATTTTTCAGTCACCGCCAAGGCCCTGCTTCTCGATTTTCTCAACCTCAGCCGCGACACTTTGCTCCAAAAATTCTATCTCCCAAATTCCCTTCTCTGAATCTTGATTGTTCTATTCCCTATGGCTGATAAGAACAATTATCATCCTGCCCTCACTGTTTCTAACATCAAGAGTGTCATCCCTATCGTTCTTGACCTAGAAAACGTCCAATATGGAACGTGGACGGAATTGTTTAAGATTCATGCTTTGGCACATAAAGTTCTCTACCACATCATTCCTCCAACTCCTCCAAAGGAGGGTGATAAGACGACTACGTCTACGACGGTTGTGCCCACTAAAGAAGCAGATCCAGAATTATGAGTCATGTTTGATGCCAAGGTTCTCCAGTGGATTTATGTCACTATCTCCTTGGATCTTTTACAGACGATTATGGAATCCAACTCCACAACTATGGCAGCGTGAGATCGATTGTGAGACATATTCCAAGATAAGAGTCATTCTCGAATTGTTATCCTTGAGCAGGATTTTTCTCAGGTTTCTATAGCGAATTTTCCAAACGTTTCTTCGTATTGCAAACGCCTCAAGGACTTGACAGACCAACTCAGCAACGTGGGTTTTCCTTTTTCTAATAGTCGTTTAGTTCTTCAGATGGTTGCAGGCCTGTCAGAGGCCTATAGCAGTGTTGCTTCGGTTATTCGACAGAGTAACCCCCTGTCAGGATTTTATCAAGCCCGTTCTATGCTTACTTTGGAAGAAGCCGGATTGGCAAAGAAAGTGGTGATTGGGGCCAACCCTGTCGTCATGATGACTGCTTCCAATTTTGATCCTTCTAATTCAGTCAACGTGACCCAAAATCAGAACAACGGGGTGGTAAGAAGGGTCAAAATCGGAAAAATAATAGCAAAAATCGTGGCGGCAACAACGGGGTAATCGATGCGGCAACGATCCCGAGTCGCGAGGCCCGCAGGCGATGGCGATGAATCCCAACGGCCACTTTCAGTACGCGGCTACCGAGATCGATCGGCGCAAGCACCGCGGCCTAACGTCTTTCGAGTTAGAATCTGAGTTTGGACAGTATGGGCAACTCCGTGATCCGAGAAACTTGGGCCTCGCCCCCATCAAGCCCACCACGCCGCGGGCCCCACTCAGACCGACATTGAAGCAGTGATGCACACGCTTGGGATGACTCAGCCATACCCTAATTGATACATGGACACCGGCGCCACTACCCACATGACATCCGACCAAGGTACTCTCTCGTCTTATTCCAATTTGAACACTAATCGTGGTATAACTGTTGGTAATGACAATTCTGTTCCAATTAAGGGTTATAGTCATACAACTCTGTCCTCTCCTCATCTACCACTTGTCCTGAAACATACCCTTCATGCCCCAAAATTTATTTAAAATTTGGTGTCTGTCCGAAAATTCACCACTGATAATTGGGTGTCTATTAACTTTGATCCATTTGGGTTTTCTGCGAAGGATTTCAAGACGGGGAGTCATCTTATGAGGTGTGACAGTAGAGGGGATCTTTATCCAATCACACCGCGTCTCAGCATCTCGCGTCAAGCTATGTCATCCACTTTTGCAGCTCTTGCTCCTTCCTTGTGGCATGCTCGTCTAGGTCATTCGGGGTCGTCTATTTTATCTTCTTTAGATAGACATAAGTTTATTTCTTGTAAGGGTACGCGTAGTACTCCACTTTGTCAATCCTGTACTTTGGAAAAATTATTAAATTACCATTTGTAGCTTCGAATTCTAATACTTCAATGCCATTTGAAACTATTCATAGTGATTTATGGACATCTCCGGTTCTCAGTTCTATGGGTCATCGTTATTATATTTTATTCTTAGATGACTATTCTAAATATTTATGGACGTTTTCAATTGCAAAAAAAATCACAAGTTTTTTTCATTTTCAGAAAATTTAGAGCTTTCATAAGAACACAATTCGAACGGAAAATCAAAAACATTCAATGTGATAATGGCAAAGAGTATGACAATAAGGAATTTAGGGAGTTTTGTGCTCAAAATGGGATAAATCCTCGTACGTCTTCACAAAATGGGAAAGCTGAGCGAAAAATTCGTACCATTAATAATATTGTCCGCACTTTATTGGTTCATTCTTCCGTTCCTCCATTATTTTGGCATCATGCACTACAAATGGGTACCGATCTCCTAAATATTCTTCCCTCTAAAGGTTTGACATATTCATCCCCTCCTCAAAGTCTTATACAATAAGACTCCGTCATATTCTCATCTTAGGGTCTTCGTATGCTTATGTTCTCCACTGTTTCCATCCACTACGATCAACAAACTTCAAAAACGCTCTTCTCCTTGTGTGTTTTTGGGTTTTCCGTCAAATCACCATGGTTATAAATGTTTTGATTTGTCCTCTAAACGAATCATCATTAGTCGTCATGTTATCTTTGATGAATCTCAATTTCCGTTTTCTAAAGTAGACAAATCCGTGCCTAGTTCTTATGATTTTTTGGATGAGGATGTATCCCCCTATGTTCTCCGTCATTTTTCAGATTTGTCCGAAAAAACGCCGTCAGCGCCGCGGCCCTGCACAGAGGTGCCGCGGCGCCAAAACTCCTGCTAGTCAGCGTTGCGGCCCTGCACAGAGGCGCCACAGCGCCAAGACTTTAGAGAGCTCTTCAGCGCCGCGGCCCCTGCCCCTAGTGTCGCGGGCCCTTCAATGGTAATTCCTGAAATTCCTAAAAATTCTCAAAATTCACCCAATCCAGCCCAGAGTCATGGTCCAGTCACTCGTAGTCAACGGGTTATTTTTAAACCTGAAAGACATTTTAATTTGAATTCTAATGTTCTTAAATCTCTCTTACCCCGTAATCATGTGTCTGCCCTAAATGACCCTAATTAGAAAATTGTCATGACTGAAGAATATAATGCTTTTATTGATAATAAGACGTGGGAGTTGGTACCCCATCCATCTGGTGTTATATTATTCGGTCTATGTGGATTTGTGTTCATAAGGAAAATTCATATGGTTCATTTGCAAGGCATAAGGCTAGACTTGTAGGTGATGGTAAGACTCAACAGGTTGGTGTGGATTGTGGTGAGACGTTTAGCCCGGTGGTCAAGCCGGCTACCATTCACACTGTGCTAAGCTTGGCTCTTTCAAAATCATGGCCCATTCATCAGCTAGATGTGAAGAATGTTTTCCTACTTGGTGATCTTCAGGAGACAGTGTATATGCATCAGCCTTTGGAGTTCAGGGATACTAGATATCCTAATCATGTCTGTCTATTGAAGAAGTCCTTGTATGGGCTTAAGCAGTCTCCACGGGCCTGGTATAAGAGGTTTGCTGATTTTGTTTCGATTATGGGTTTTTCTCACAGCATGTCTGATAATTCATTGTTCATATATCGTCGGGGTTCTTCCATGACTTATATATTGTTATATGTGGATGATATTATCTTGACTGCCTCTTCTGATGCTTTGAGAAAGTCTATTATGACAATGTTCAGTTCTGAGTTTGTCATGAAAGACTTGGGCCCCTTGAGCTATTTTTTGAGAATTCTAGTCACTCGTCATGCAGGTGGATTGTTCTTAACACAGAGGAATTATGCTGCAGATATTATTGAGAGGGCTGGGATGTCATCCTGTAAGTCCACTTCTACTCCAGTTGATACTAAACCCAAGTTGGGTGCTGCAGCTGACTCTTCGTATGAGGATCCGACCCGCTATCATAGTCTTGCAGGCGTCCTTCAGTATCTTACGTTCACGCGACCAGACATTACATATGCAGTCCAGCAGGTGTGTTTGTTTATGCATGATTCCAAAGTTGAACATATGAATGCGCTCAAACGCATCCTTAGGTACATTCAGGGAACACTTGAGTATGGTTTGCATTTGTATCCTTCGTCGACGTCTACACTTGTCTCATATACAGATGTTGATTGGGGTGGTTGTCACGACACCAGCGATCTCACGTCGGCTATTGTATGTTTTTGGGTAATAACTTGGTTTCATGGTCCGCGGCGTCAATCTACGCCACGTTCAAGTCACAGTCGAGTATCGAGGGGTAAACAATGTGGTTTCCGAGTCATGTTGGTTACGAAATCTACTTTTAGAGTTTCATTGTCCTATTGAGAAGACTACCTTGGTGTATTGTGATAATATAAGTGTCATCTACCTTTCTGGTAATCCAATTCAGCACAAGCGTACTAAACACATAGAGATGGATATTCACTTTGTTAGAGAGAAGGTAGTCAAAGGACAAGTACGCGTCTGCCATGTCCCTTCAAGATATCAGATTGCTGACATCTTTACAAAGGATCTTCCCTCGGTCCTTTTTGAAGATTTTAGAGACAGTCGCTATGACTGCGGAGATGTGTTAAAGCCCATAATGGGCTGAGCTCTCCAAAGGCCCACATGGGCAATGTGCCGTTACTATTCATCCGTGAACAGTAACATTAGGATTGTATATTTGGTAGAGTTAGTCTTGTACCATAATTAAAATTATACTATTTACTATTACCTTAATTGTATAGAATATGGTTTTAGATGTAAAGTAGGAATATGATTCTTCTATTGTAACTTGTATATATATGTCTTTCATTAATAAGAATAATTAAGGATTATTTCTTTCCTTGATATCTCTATTTTGGTGGAGCATACTGCATACAAGTCGGTATTAGAATGTAACTAGTCTAAATAGAATGGAGTGGATATAGAGGATCATAAAGCCGAGCCACACTAGTTTGAGATTGACGCTTAGTAATTATTGTTTACATAGGTTGACGTAGGGCGGAGGAAGAGGAAATGTACCTGGCATTAGGTGATTGCATTTTTGAGATATGTTTGAATTGATCGTTTTGTCATTTATTAGCAATTCCATATGCTTGGATAGCATATCACCAGGAAAATGTCTGTCAAGGAACGGGAATTTCAAATAGAAGTAAAATTCCTGTTTTGCTATACAAGAATATTAAGTTTATGCTTACTGTTTCTGTGTCTTTTTTGTTCTGTTTTAGGTTTTTTTCTCATAGTATTATGTCCAATATTGAGAACTTCATCTGTTACATTATAGGATGTAAAGACTGAAGTATGTGAACTAGCTAATACCACATTTAATGAGCATCAGATTGTGGCTTGTGTGCTTGCAGAAATAGAGATTTTGGTTTCTTATTATTGGGGAATACCATTTACAAAATATGGCATTAACATTTGTAGAAGATGCGGGAAGAAATTCTTACTAGGTTATTATTATGATATGATCGTGTGGAGTTTGTAATACCACATATGTCCCCAAGAGTAGTATGACAATTGAGCAATTCAAGCAAAAACCTGAAGATAATGAATTTACTGTTGCTTAATATCTGTTGGATGCTTGCATCATGCTGCATTAAGTCAATTATTGGAAAAATCTTCCTTCCAAATACTTGCTCTTGTAATGCTTGATTATGGGCAAAGGTCTTAAGATAAAACTTGTCATGATTGGAGAAGGTGGACTGGCAGACCTTTAATACTTCAATAATTGTTTATTCTGTAGGGTGGTTTCGTCCATCTGTGACCCAAAAGAAAAAATGTTGGGGGTTATTCTCTTGTACTTTTGGATTTCAGGTGTTGGAACCCCCTTTAACTGTGCTCTGAGTTTGGGCAGATTGTTTTTTTATGTAAGGTAAAATACTTATTTCGAACATAACCAAAAGGCACCAAATTTGTGCCACATAAACTTTACGAAGTATGTCTCTGAAGTGGTAGTTTTCAAAGTCATTTCCTTTTAACTACAAAAAAAAAAAGTTGTTCTACCATTGAGCCTTAAGCTGAAGCACCTTCTTTTTCTTTTGCTCCATTGTTACCATGTGATGCACAAAGGAAGCCCTATCCAAAAAAAAATCCTTCTTTAAAGTCTTTTCCTCTTTAGATAAGCATTTCATAGTCAATATCGAGAAAATTCAATCCATCCGAAAAGGAGAAAAATGTCTCAAACCTCTTTTGTTACTTTGATCATGCAAAAAGATGTTTTCCGTTTCATAGAGAAGTCACCTATTAACCAACACTCTCCCCGTTCTTTTTTCCGGAGATCGTCTTGAATAGGTAACAGCAACGCTAAATGTGGCATGTACCACCAGTGAAAGGACAATGTTAAGGTGCTTTTACTTTCTATGAAACTGCTTCTTGTCCCCCATCTTTTGACAACTATAATGAGTAGAGAGACTTAGCAGTGAAATAACCCCTTTTCTCCCCTACTCATAAGTAGAGCCTGTAATCTGGCCACAAAACGCATACCCTTCTTTTATCATTGAGTGAAGTTGACTTGTGCCAATACCTAGGTATTACAATTTCTCTTTACAGTCAAGTATGCCCTTGTTAAGAAGGTTCTCTGCTCAATCATCATCCCAAGAAAAAGGGGGATGCGGTCCCGATCTGCTTAATTACTAACTCTGGTAGCAAGCACATCTAATTTACTCAGCAAGATTTCTTTTAATGTACACTTCTTGTGCTGCAGTATGACCAGAATTTGATTCTTCTACCATCACCAACTTTTATATCTGATGTGTTTTCACATACCCAGTTGGTTTCCTCAAACTCCACCTTAGAATTTGCCACAAGTCTTGACTTGCATGGACCATCTTCTACTCCATAATGCATTGCTACAACAGAGCTGCACAGTCTATCCTCCTTATCGACCTTATTTATGAACCTTCATAACTACTTACCCGGCATACTAATATTGCCCTCCGCCTTTATAAAAATGATACTGGAATTTCTCACTATTTCCTCCCAATGAAAGTCGTATCATTTTTTATCTGGGGTTTGGCTTATTCATGTACTAATTTCTCTGTTAGTGCCCAAACTTCAGGTTGAAGAGATTAGATTCCCAGCATATTAAGGATTATTGAACCAGGAACTGACATCTGGCAGTGATTTTTACTGGTAACTGGTTCAACTGGCAGGCAAGTGAGTGAATCATTTTTTAAATAATCCTTAAGATAATAATCAAACATAAAAGAACTCGCAGAAGTATCAGAAAAATATAATCCAGAAGTGTGTCAAATTTAAAATAATTAGTATTGAATGTTTTATATCTATTTGAATTGAGGAAGGCTGTTTCTCATTCTCCTACCAAATCGTCAAACACTAATATTTTTATGGTAATTGCCAGTGTACCATTCAGTCCTTCCATTAGTTTACCTTTAATTCCTTTTCCTTTTAATCATGGAACTGTATTTTTCTTGTTTAGGAGAATAGCAAAATGAAATGGCCTGGCCCTACATTCTAAAGTGAACACTACTTGCTGTTCCTTTCTTGAAAGTAAAGATGCCAGTTATACTGTACATAGAGTATTGTCATATCGTTAAAGTATCCAATATGCTGTTTATTTGTAGCTAATGTGTTCTTTTCGTGTCACTTAGAGCTACGGTATTCGAATAGTCAATTGAATTTGACTTCTTAAAAATTAATTTGGGACGTCCTTGAACAGGAGCATCATATATATTAATTGGGATTGAAGTAGTATTATATAAAGTAACAGAATAGATTAAAAGGTGCAATTTTTACAATTTTACAGGGATAAAAGTGATCTTTTGTTACTTCAGATTTAGTATAATTAAATAGTGAAGTAAAAACTTTCCTCTTAAGAAAGTGTGCTACGATGGGCCACTTCAAAGTTCAAACTAAAGTGAAAAACATCTTTTAAGAAAAGAGGAATTACCAAAGTTGAAACTAGTAAAGTAAGAGAAAACATGAATAGGTGAAAAAGAGAACTTCCCATTTAAGTAAGTGTTCAACACAGGAGCACTTAAACTGAAAGTGGAAGAACAGTTTCTTAGAATAGAGAAATTACCAAATATGAAACAGTTAAGTTAAAGAAAACATGAATATTTGGAAGAAGAGTCATTGGATGCTTTCATGAATAATATCCCTTTGTCTTATTTTATCGATGTATGGAGATTAAGATTTGTTTGATTTTTAAATCATTGAAGAAAGCATCTAATTTAGTTCCGCTCTACCTACCAAGGTAGAGGTAAGGTCTGTGTACACTCTACCCTCCCCAGACCCCACGTGGTGGGATTTTACTGGGTATGTTGTTGTTGTTGTTGGTGTGAAAATTGTAAAAAAATATTATTTTCGAAAGATGCACCAAATATTTTGAGATGTTCAAAGCTAAAATTTGTTGTTAGTGTTGTTCCCTATTTTTGTGGGTATGTTCAATTATCTCTCAGTAGAAGCACGAAGAATGTCGCCCCCCCCCCCCCACCCACCCAAATCCCAAATTACCTATGTGTGTGTGAGTGGGGCAGGAGATTTTTTTTCCTTTACTACAAAAATCTACTATTAACAAATGATGACTGTTCACTTCCACATTGTCCTTTGAATACCTTTAAAGGCCCTCCTACTTCTCTCTTTCGAGATTAACCACATTAAGCATAAGGGTTGCACTCGGCACTCCTCAGGACTTCCTTTTTTATCTCTTGAAGCTGCTATGCACTCCCCCTCTCCAACAACATTTAAATATCCAGAGTGTAGTCCCAGTTTGCCTGAACAATAATCTAATACAATGTGATTTCGCACATAATTCAAGAAGCACTTGACAATTTTAGTATTTAATTGAAAATCATCTTTGACAGTATACAACAACATCATACCCAGTGTAATCCCACAAGGTGAGAGTCTGGGAGGGTAGGGTGTACACAGACCTTACCCCTACCTCGTGTAGGTAGAGAAGAGAAGTTGTTTCTGAAAGACCCTCGGCTCAAGTAACGCATAGCAAAGCAGTTTTAAAAAGATAAGATACAGCTTTACACATAACAAATAATAGAGAAATCATTACATAGCGTACAAAAGTGGAAGATAACCGAGACAAAGAAACAACAGGTAGTAACAGAAAACCAAGGACAAGGAACTACGAGACTAATACTAATGCTACTGGTATCTTTGACAGTGTTGTTAGAAAAGTGACTAATTGACGCCCTAATAAATCATAGTTTCTCATTATTAGTCTTCCATCTTGACTGAAGCTTTCAGGAGCTCATCTTTTTCTACACGTTCCTCAACTAACATCTGGTAAACGGTCATTTCTAACAAGATCCTTGTCAATAAGATTATTTGAAGAAACTTAAATCATTTTATATTTTCTATAGTTTATTGCTAAATTAAATATATTATTAGATAATACTGGTTCTGCTTGATGTTTTTCTGTGAGACAAAAATTGAAATAAACTCCTCATTAAAAGCTCTGAAGTAATATTGCAAAATTGAGTTTGGAGTTCTTGGATGTGATGTCTTTCTGTTGAATTGTTCTGCAGGGTGGAGATTTGAGATACTGCCAGAAGTGTTCTCTTTATAAGCCTCCACGTGCCCATCATTGTCGTGTATGTAATAGATGTGTGCTGCGGATGGTATGCCTCTATGTTTTCTTTTATGTTATTTCTTGATATCCTGAATAATGTACTAAATGTTTTTCCTCTTGAATGTAAGGATCATCATTGTGTGTGGATGAATAATTGTGTGGGCCATGCAAACTACAAGATCTTCTTCATCTTCGTTTTATACGCTGTTATTGCTTGCATATATTCCCTGGTAAGAAGTTGACATTTTGATGCCTTTCAGAGGCTGTACATGATCTTGGTATGCTATGGGTGTAATCTATTGTTTCCTGAATGTATCTTTTCCTCCTTTTTACTTATATTCTGAGTTGGTGCTTGTGATGAAATTTGGTTGATCAACATAACATAAAAGATTTAGACATCTTTGCCTTGCTCGCACCCCTTCAACATTTTCTACTTTTGTTTCTTCAGGTTCTGCTTGTTGGTAGCATAACTATTGATTCTCCAAAGGACGACCAGCAAAGTGAAGGTTCTTACAGAACTGTATATGTAATTTCTCATGAACTAGTTTTGTTCTTATTACTGTCTCGTTCACCCATTTGCTCATATGATGTTCCTATTAGCAGATTATCTCGGGGCTTCTACTGGTCCCACTAAGCTTGGCACTGAGTGTTTTTCTGGGTTGGCATGTGCACCTGATATTGCAAAACAAGACAACCATTGAGGTCTGTTTACCTGAATATGCTACTTTATTCAATTCTTTTCAGTGGTGTCTAGTTTTCAAGTCATAACTGATTAGTGCCTAATAGTACCAAGAAGGTGTCAGAGCTATGTGGCTGGCCGAAAAGGGAGGTCATGTATATTCACATCCGTATGATCTTGGTGCATATGAGAATTTGATATCAGTAAGAGATTACTCTTCTTCATCCGTAATTTATTTTTCATGGTAGCTCTGTTCTTTTTTATAACTAATAAATAGACAGCATCTCCTTGATTTCCGACTTCTTTAGATTAATCACGTGAACTGGTTTTCCCTGGGAATGCAGGTCCTAGGCCCAAACGTATTTTGCTGGGCGTGCCCCACAACAAGACATATAGGTTCTGGCCTTCGCTATCGGACACCATTTGATGGCTCCTCGACATCAAGATGAACATGTTACTGAAACATTCTGCGACAAGATGTCAAGGTTTTAGTTGCCAAAGAAGCAGAGGAAGTCTGTCTCTGCCTTATTATAGCAAGATTAACAGCATCGTGTGCTCGCCCTCTGCAAAGATTAACAACATGGAGGTGGGATTTTCAACCTTTGTTTTCTCTCATTTTAGAGACTTCCAGTCCTCCCATCTGCTGAGATACTATGCAAAGGTAATGAGAGATATTGAAGCGGTTGTCAATAGGATAGTTGATAGTTCCCATTGTTCATAGTTGGGTATTAAAGCTAGCATACACCCATGTAAAAAAGAAATTCCCTTTTTAAGTTACAGTGAAATATTCGCATGTAGCTCAAACAGCTGTAATCATTGTGCCAAATTCTGTCTTCCTCCTTTGAGCATTAATTGGTAATATAGACAAGCCATTGCTGGACCCCTTTTCTTTTTTCTTGAATCAAATCATAGCAACTTAGGTAAACGTTAAATCAAAGGCTTTTTCTTGTCAAGGGTAAACCGGGTTTGGGCGAAGTTCTTTAAGACATTTTCTTAGTCATCTACTAATTGAAATTTACTGGTTCGACTAATTCATGCACGTCGGCTCTAGGGGAATAAACTGCTAACTAGTGAAAGGTTTCTCATTCCTATTGTTCGAACTCGAGAAATGTAATTATGACTGAAGAGATTTTAATCATCTTTCAGAGATGTGTTTAAATTATTCACTCTCTTTGTTTTTTGCTCAACCATTGTTGGTGGATGCGAAACATTGTTGCGTTGAATCACATGCATATGCATGCTTGGCTTAAGCCAAAAAGTTAATTGGTTACTCACAGCTCATGTAAATTGAGCAAACTCGGGTGAAGATGCAACTAGAAATCACAAATGGTTACCCGCATGGCTGTAGCTCAGTTGGTTCCAGGTGGCATATTGCTCCCAAGAAATCACAAATGGTTGTGTTGGATTGGTTAATATATTTTCATCTTTAAAAAGGGCCAAACTGCCCCTGTACTATCCGAAAGGGTTTAAAAATACCCTTCCTCCACCTATTTTGGCCCACATATGCCCTTGAAACTAATAGCCCTATGTTTTTTATTATTTATTTCGTGGTGCCTCTCTATTGGTTGAAATTAAAACTCATCCCCACCATATTTTTTCCGTACGCCTAGGCCCAATAATTCATGATGCATGACCCAACTCCCAAGTAAAAAAAAACATTGGCACATGGCATCCTAAACCAAATTCCTTTCTCTAAGCTATTGAACTAACAATGTGTTATAAAATTAATGTGTAATAACTTGAAGTTTGACCTGAACCAATCTTCATCATTCTGCAAGTCCTTTCAGCTAAAGCATTAGATTCATTTCCCACTTGCAGGAGGATGTTACAGTGACGCAAATATCAACAAACATGGCTACTAGTAATTACTACTGCTAATTAACGAGAGTGTTGGTGGTGGTGGGTTACAGCACAATCATATTAATAAAATCATATCAACAGACTACTACATTGAACAAGTTGGTTCACCATTCGGCAGTGTTGGTCCTGAATTTTTCAGGGCTCAGGATAAAAGTAAAAATTAGGCCCTATAATAAAAAAAATTAACTAAGATCTAACATGTTCAAATTAATTAAATTTTTAACATTTAAGCTAAATAAATTGTATCGATTCAAACTTCAATATATTAAAATTTAGAATAAAAAGTTATAATATATAAACAAGATAAATACTTATAACAATTCAATAAGTTATTTTTCATCCAGCAACAAGCAATCAGCCAAAAGAAATTTTTAATTATGTGTTCAATGTTGTTTTCATGTTGTTTAAGCCTCTCATGAGTTCTTTTTTTTTTTTTTTTGTTGACGAAGGCACTTGATCGCATGATAGCGCAAACCACGTTTAAACCACACTTCGCAGCCAGCGGCCGTGTGACAGCTCCTCCAAGAGGCGGCGCAGGCGTTACTGCAGGGTTTCGAACTTGTGACTGCTCTCATGGCGATGAGATCTTCTGCGCCCAAGCACTGGCCCAGGCTTGGATAGCCTCTCATGAGTTCTTGCTGGTTGCTAAGGATGCAAAGAGATGTCAAGTAGGCTATTGTTGTTTGCTTTAACTATTGAGGAAGAAAATACATTTTATTTTGACTGGTTGCTTGTTACAAGCTCTATTCGTTTGCTAATTGGCTTCTACAACACATTGTCTTAAATAACTTATAGCAAAAATAACATACCTTATCCAATTCCTTTGAGTATACTAGCCATATTCTATCATTGATTTAGGAACTAGGGTTAATAGTTATAATAAATCTAATATAATACTTAGGCCCTCTAAATTTTGGGTCCAGGGCAATTGGCATGCGCCGGCACTGCCATTCGGTTACTTTTTCATATCAAATTAACTATGATTTGTTTGGTTTAGTTTCAGTGCCCCGAAAACATATTACTAGTACATCAAATTACCATCATCATCCAATTAATTTGGTTTGGGATTGCTATGTACCGATCTTCTTTCTAATTGAGAATTGGGTCATGCGTCATGGATCGGAGCGAAGGGAAAAAATGTTACCAATAGGGAGGGGCGTCACATAATAAATAATAAAAATAAAAAAGACAGGATTGCCCATACTCCTTTTATTACGCGGTGCCCACAGTTTTTTTCTTTTTCAATTCATTGATTTCTTGTCCATACTTTAATGCCAGAACAATATGACAAAAATAATTGTTCTCTCGTTTGAGTCGAGGGTCTCCTGAAAAAAGTCGTTTTATCTACTAAGATGAAAATAAGATCTGTGTACATTTTACTTTTTTCAGATTCTACGATGTGATATTTCACTAGTTATGTTGTTGTTGTTGTTCTATGTTAAAGTAAAGTTACCTAAGTAACAATAAAAGAATATGTATTCATTCCGTTTACTTTTACTTATCCAGTATTCTAAAAATAGATTTTTACTTTTGTTACTTTTAACATATAAAGAAAAAATAATTTCTTTTTTTCTATTTTATCCGTAATATTAACTGCTCATTTGAAGTTACTTTTCAAATCCATTAAAACTATACAACAATAAATATGAATATCATGATAAATTGTGTATTTCATTTTTTATTTCTTATTAGGTATGCAAAGTTTATATTGGATAAGTAAAAAGTGAACGGATGGAGTATTTTATAATCTTTTATGATTTTTTTTTAAAAGTATAAAATATTATGATATATTTAAAAGTTAAGACTACAATCTAACCATACAAATGCCTAGTATTTACAACAATAAACTTCTAAACATTATTGAGATTTATGTCAAAGTTAAATTATACTCCATCTATACATGATTGTCTAGGAATAAAATGTTTTATTAAGGGATTGTGATAGTTTACTAATATACCCTACAATCATTAAAAATAAATTAATCATTACATATTTATCTCATAAAAAATACTTTCAAAGTATTATGAATTAGGGGTAAAATGGAGAAAATAAGATTAAAACTATATTGAAATTGCAAACAATCAACTATTATGAAAAAGTAAAAATTTTCTAGACAATCATGTATTTTGGAACAGATGGAGTAACAAATAGAGTGAAGGGATGAAGTACTGCCTCTTTTTATATAGAAAATAATAAACCTAATGCAAAAAGGGAAAAAAGAAAAAAGAAATAGAAAAATTAGAAATACCTTTTCCGTCTCAAATTATTTATTATAATTATCTCAAATTATTTGTTATTATAGAAGTTGAAGGCATATATTAATTTATCTTAATTAGATAGTACTAATCAAAATGTAAAATCACATATATATAATTACGTTAAAATAATAAATTGTATATAAAAATTAAGTTCATGCACTTACATAATTAGATTCAGAGCTATATAGTTGTCCTACTTCATCATTCGTCGGTACTGTAGTGCTAAGTGTCACCTTCACCCCCGTCTACTTTCTCCATTTTCCCAATGGTTCATAATCTTCTATACATCTAAATTCCTTTATTATTTCTCGTTAAGTCTTCTTTCAACCTGCAAAAATATGGACGATGAAGATATGCATATCAACAGGTTTGGTTCTAATCTTTGTGTCTTGTTCATGGCTACTCACTCGGTAAAAACGATTGTTCTACTTTTCTTATTCTAAAACAAAATTAACATATTTTTATATTTAAAAATAATTAACTTTATAATTTACCGCGACACAAATATAAGAATTGGATCACATATTTTAATATTTCTTAAATTCCGTGCTAAGTTAAACTAAGAAAATTTGTTTGCATAGTAAGTAGTACTGGTTAGTTCACTAGTAGTTGGGTTTTAGAAAAGTAGTTTGATTTGTGTCTTCAAATTAGTCAACTAGTTTATTTACAAGTATTTCTTGATGGATCTCCTTTCTTTAGAGTTTGTTACAGTCCCCCCCCCCCCCCTTAAAGTACTGTAAAAGGTTATTGAGATTTGAGTCAGAGGTTAAGCTGGAGAAGTATGGATCATCAGTAATATCTCTACTAGTAATTATTTGATTTTTATGTGTTCGTAATGTTTCAATTTGTTGGTTTGATCTGCATTTAGCTGAGGTGCAAGACTATAGTATGCCTAACTCTTCTGATTTTCGCCTTAGTTATTGCGAATCAATGAGTGAAAGATGTGCATTTGAAAACCATTATATTCAGTACATAACAATAGGAGCAATTTTCATGCTAAGTGTTGAGAATTGGGTATTGTCCTGCTTGTGAAATCGGAGGAATTCAGTTCCACTACTTCACCTAACTTGTACTGTCAAAATGTTATAGTAATGTACGGTAGATTATGTTGTTTGGTTCCAGGCTATCTTTTTTGTGTGTTTGTGTTTAACCATTTGGTATCCAGACCTAACTAATCGAGATTCGTACTGCGAATGGATCATTTAAAGGGGAAATGATGCTTACAGTGGCGGACCCAGGATTCAATGGTCCTGGTTGCTCACCCACAAATTAACAAAAAATATATTGCTTTGAGAAGGATTTGAACTTGGCTTCTCTGTGGCTTAGCCTAAGGCCTACAACCTTTTAACCAGAGCACCAACATCTTTTATTGCTTCTTGAGTTCTATTTATTATTTTATACCAAAACTTTCATATTTTCTATATGTCTACATAGAGGATCCACCACGGTTAATGGGTGCTTGAGCACCAAAAACTACCACATGTTGATGAATCTAATCTATTGAAGGTCAAGGTTTCCAAGGAGCACGGATGAGGCGAAGCATCGATCCAACTACATACCAACGGGGTCCGCCCCTGGATGCTTACCAGGAATTTTTCCGGTCCTAAGGATTGACGAGACCTCTGGTTGAGGGTGGAGGGAGTTTGATTTTAGGATATATGTACTTTATGAAGCATTGGATGGTATTACTTCAGCGTCATATGTGCATCTCATATGGGGAAGAAAGGATAGGAACTATTAGCAAGAGACTTGCCAAGATAGCTTGAAGAAGTGAAACGATATACTTTAAAAATGTGACTGGTCAATCTTACAATCTTCTAGAATCAGCTTAGCACGCTTTCGCATCTTTAGTGCCTCAAATTCCGAATATATTAGAAGCGTAGAAATTGAAGGAAACTTGTACAAGATAAGGAAAAAGTGAGAAATAAAAGTTCATATAGAAATCGAGTTGTTCTTTTCCTTTCCTTCCAAGTCTTAATGTGAGTATACTCCGTATATAGAAAAGAACAAGAAAGTGCAATTTTGGACTGTGTATAATAACTCTTCCAAAACTTAGTTTCAGCCCGTGTCGATAAACTTCCGCTCAGTTTGTCAGTAAAATTCCCATTTTCCTCATAAATGCTTGAAAATAATTGTTATGATTTGAGATGTAGTTTCTGATGGTAGATTTTGTACCTATTCCTAAAACAAGTTGTTAGTATATGTTTCATTGTTGTAATTTGTAAAAGAGGAATTAATGCAATCTAAGTTTCTGTAGCTTACATGTAGCTGTCAAATTTTAATTTCTTTCCGTGAATCTGCTTTTACTTCAACTAAGTAAGAGAAAGCATTCTGCATGTTTGTCTTGATCGGTATTTACAGTTTCCCTTTGTCCCTTCGGGATGGATCATTGTTCATCTATGATTTCATTTTTGAAATTATTCTAGATAGGACTAAATCTGTGTCACAATCTCATACTGGTTTATTTCTTGTACCAGTGTTGGTATGAGCACCTTGCCTACCAATACCAGCCTTGCTTACTTCAACAAGAAAAGAAAGTTTCAAGCTGAACAATTGGGAATGCCTCTACCAAAGCATATGTGCTCATTTCAAAGCTATGCTGAATGTAGTTCTTCACCTACTGGCGCAGAGGCTAAAGAGTCTTTGCCATGCATGATTATAGTAGAAAATGATGCAAGGGGCCAAGATGATGATTCAGAACTAGAATCCGAGAATGGAAGCAATAGCCTTTCTGGAGATGCTGACTCTGTCACGTCTAAAATTGATCCTGGATGTCTGAAATCATGTTCATCCAATCAGGCTTCAACTTCATCTTTTAATTTGGACGGAAACAACTGGTCCAAAAAGGCCCTTTATTCTTTGGAGAGCAGATCAGTAACAAAATTAACGCCTGATAGGGCTACTCTACATCATGGTTCTGGGTGCCAACCATCAATGGATTATGAGAACTTGTTGGAATTTGGAAATCATGGAGATTGCACTTGCGCAGAATGCAGGACTGAGGGCATTGAGTTGTCGACTGAAAAGGAACTTCAAAATCTGCTATACTCGGAGGTAAATCCAAACAATTATGTTCTTTCATCTGGAAGATGGACTGTTAACCAAGGTAACTTAGTCTCCACTTTCTCTTTTCCTCTTCTTTCTCATGAGTATAGAGGTTCTTAAATTTGGTCTTTGAACTGTCCAAGTTCTAGCTATCTCATCATTTCACCTTTCATAGTCGCCGATAGCATGTCAAGGGCGGAGCTACACTAACATTGTCTACTCACTTAGTAGATTAGGCATATGCGAAGAAACGATGTTTCCGACATGCCACGTGTTCAAGTCATTAAAAACGGGATAAACTCAATCCCACATTAGTAAATTTCCAACAAAATTTACTTAGATGATACATATTTCTCTTTTGATGCAGATTCACAGCCAAGTTCCAATAAACTAACCATTGATAAAGAGTTTGAGCAGTACTTTTCCATGCTTATGCTGTAACAGAAATCATTCAGTTTGAAGGGCTGGTAACTGAGGTTAATAATTGGTTTCAATGGCTTCTTTATATGGTTATTATTTCTATGTTGTATGTAGCCCTTGTAGCACCAGAAACAAATACGAGAATTTGGTATTTAAGTACTACCTTGGACGATTATTGTACATATGCTTTTTAACCAATTCTCTTCCTCAGAGATGTGACTAATTTTCTTGCAGAATAGTGCTTCCGCAGCTCGAAAACTCTTCTACTTTCTGTTTTATTGCTTTTGATCCTGCACGGATGTCGTACTTTTCTGTATGCACTCTAGATTAATAAGAATTTCGACTCATTTATTTCTTCTTACCATATCTGACTCGAGGTTTTCTGAATTTCCTGAAATATGTTACTCTAATTAAGTCTCTGTGGAACATGATTTTTGATGAAACAGATATGAAGTATATGGACAACTAAAAGAGTAGTGATTAGCTAAAGTTTCTGAATGAAATTAATCTATTGAAGAACACTGTATGAATGAAAGCCTTTGCTAAATGAGCTTTTAGATCAACATTTTTGGAAGATATCAAAGTGGAAGTGACACAAATTCTTTCAAGTAAAATCTTTTAATCATAACAAACAGGTTTTATTGGAGATCCAATAATTAACTAACTTTTCGGATAGTATAAGCTCAAACGCGGAGTCGATCTTGAAGTTGGAGAAAGAAGAAATAATTGCAGTCGATATCAAATATTTTGGTGAAACTTTAGACAAAAACTTCAAATATTTGGTAAAATTTGTAGACTTGCTACATTTGATTCTAAAGTAGCTAAATATATATACTAGTCTCTACGAAAGTGCGCTCGCACGTTATTCCCTATCAATTGTCACAAAAAAAAAATCAGGCAATATTACTTGTAATTATTATATTTGTTTTATGAGGTACAAAAATATTGTAATTATTATATTTGTTTTATGAGGTACAAAAATATTATTAGACGCTAATTTTAATAGCGAGGTAAAACAATATTATTAGAAAATTTTAACATTTCCAATTTTATAATGACACTAATTTTTCAAGTTTTCAATATGCAGTGAATAATACTTAATTCTTACAAACTATTAAAATAAAATTAAATTGGGGTCTGGGTAGGACCTGATGTACGCATACTTTATATATGCAGTGTAATCCAACACAGTGGGATATGAGAAGGGTCGAATGTACGCAAATCTTACATTCCCTTTGTGGGGTAAAGATGTAGTTTCCAATAAACCTCGGCTCAAAAGAAAAGTAATCGATGCATGATAACATTATATTATAACATAAGAGTCAAATTTTTATTCACTTTTCGGAAGACAATATTAAGATTACTTACGATCGATCGCGTTTCTAACAAAACCAAGAATGAATACTACATGAAAATTCTAACTTTGGAGCATTGACAACTTTCAAGATTATAAATATTGAAATTCAGCTTTATTTCTTCTTATAATATTAAAATTTTGAACTCTGAAGTTCGAACATTAAAGTCAATGTAGTAATTGGATAGACCAATCAACGTTCTTTAAGTTGTATGTATAGTATCATCAAAAGAATGTGTACAGAACTGACACCCTTTTAAATCAATAAATTTAAAAAATGTAAAATTCAATAAGCTTTCATTAAAATAAACTAGAAAATGTCGTTCCACTTATGGTTATTTTCTTGCTTAATGTTTTGTTAGAACAACATTTGCCCACCTGACCATATGTAGTATGTACCCATTCATATAAATAAGTGATGATTATTTAATTTTACCCAACAAAATTCTTGGTTGGAGTCAAATTAAAGCTTATACAAAACCGAATTAGTCATGTTAATGTGTAATTTTCGTTAAACTTATGACAAAAACTGGTTACAATTTGTAGACCAATGGTTTCATGGCATTTTGGTTGTAGTCTGATAATGTTGAGTTATATGTTATGACATTTTTCTAACATAACATTTTCAGTACTAAGTTAAAAATCAAAATGTTGGAACAAATGTATTTGACATTAAGACCAACATTCTGATAACAGTTTTACCATGACGGTAATCTTGACTTGGCAAGGAACTTTGGAGCAGAATAAAAACGTGGGAGAATGAGTCAAAGCTTGGAGATCAAGACAAGTGAAGAACGAGTCAAATCAGTTGAGAAACTCACGCCTCAAGCTACTGTCTCACGTGTCCACTTTTAGCTCAACTTCTACAACCGATCGATGAGCTTTTCTAGGAAGACCCTCTACTATAAATAGAGAGGGCAGAAGAGTGAATCGATATTCAGAAATTTTAGGAGAAAAAGATCAAGAGAGAGCTCTCAAAGAGATCACGATATAAGACTGGATCAACAGTGTTGCCTGAGTTTTGTGACGACATTCTGTCCAACATTATAATTGCTACTTAGATTCTAGATTAGTTCTTTCATTGAAGCAATTGTAATTAGATGTTGTGCACGTCTATTTAGATAGATTTTTCAGGCATAAGTCATCTGCGACAACCTTTTTAATTTCTTTTGTAATTTATTATAATATTGTAAGAGAATGAATTTATTCAATTGTATATACATATATACAATAACTTTGGTCATTGACCATCATAGGTTATATATTAATATAACCTATGTAAATTAAACATTTGTGTCTTTATTATTTCCGCTGCAATTTAACTCTTCAAAGATTTTTTCTGTTTTTATCTAAGTGTAAATCGATTCTGCGAACGACATTGTGCAACGTTTGCAAACTGTTTCAGAAACAAACAATTTTATTTACTGGTTGTGTTTGATTATTCCATAGTATAACCCCCGGGACCCAACATAGTCTTTAAGTCTCGAGTTGGTAATTATATATTTCAGTTCCTTAAGTTCGGTTTAATGTGATTATTATGTAGGAATGATATGAAATTATAACGGGTCAAGATTTTGAAGGCAACTGATTGTATAGTAATTCAACAAATTGTGGAAGAAAGTTATAAATAAGTTAGAAGGACAATTTATTTATTTCAGTATTATAATAAGTTAGTTAACTATTTAGTTGGTTAACTATAAATAGGACACCTAATTGTATTTACAAACAAGATGAATATAATTCTCTCTCATACACTCTCTTTCTCTCTCAATTCTCTCATTCATCTCTTGTTCATGTTAGAGTTTCATTGTTGAATCCACATATATTTTCATGGTATCAGAGCGGGCTAGTAAAATCTGGTTATTGCTCAATTCACACAAACAATTCGTGCATTACAATTGCTAAATTACAATCGCAGCTCTAAAAAATATGAAAATTCATAAAATTTCATTAACTGAGTTAAAATTTTGGTTCGAGTTTAATTTCAACGGCGATCAATGAAAATTCAGGAACAGTACCTGCAGATATAAACACATCAATTGGATCGATCGATTCATAAACTCAAGTACTTGATTACAATAATCTGTTATTTCTTCAATTCACCGATGTATGTGGAGTTGCTATAATCTCTTTTCAATTGAAAGACAATAAAAAGTATACTGTCTGGAATAAATCTATGAGAATTGCATTGCTAGGAAAAAATAAGTTAGGGTTTGTAAATAGAAAATACAAAAAAGAAAAACTATCCTGAAAATTTGTGGAATCAGTGGGAACAAGTAAATGTTGTTGTGCTTTGTTGACTTATGAATTCAGTAGCAAGTAACTTGATTGGTGAAGTAGTCTATGCAACTAATGCACAAGCTATGTGGAAATATTCAATTTTTGAAAAAAATAGATAATTCAAGGTCATTCACTATCCATCAAGAAATTGCAACATTTGTTCAAGAAACTCAATATGTATTGGTGTATTATTCCAAATTGAAGAAGCTCTAGAATGAGTTTGAATCCATGGCCCCAGTACCTGGATGCAATTGTAATAAGTCAAAGAAAGTTGTCATGTCCAATATGTACAAAGGCAGAAGCTATATCAATTTCTCACGGGATAAATGAATTTTATTCTCAAGCAAAAAGTCTCATTCTACTGCTAAGCCCTTTACTAAATGTTAATCAAGCATATTCTATGATGATCAATGATGAGAGTCACAGAAAAATAGTCAGTTCAACTAATTCAACTAATTTATTTGGGCCAATCTATGAAAAAGTTCAAGAAATCAGTGAGGCTGAAGCTGTAGTAATGTATTCCAGGGCGGGAAATCAAAAGTTAAAAAAGAAATACAATCTTAATTACAATTCTAATGCATTTTATGACCACCGCAAATTTAAAGGACATTACAAGACAAACTGCTACATGTTGGTAGGATATCCTCCGGATCATCCTAAAGTAAATCAAGTGGACAACATGTTTAACCAGACAAAGATAGGTAGAGGAAGAAGATCTGTTACATATACTGCACATAATATTTTGAACTATCATGCCAAACTCAGACAAAAATATCAAAAGTTTGTCCGCATAAACAAAGAATATATCAAACTTCAAAAAACATTCGTAACTTTGAGCGTGAAATTTTGCTACTTCAAATTGCATATGGGAAATTGTTTTCAAAATGGTTAACCTTACAAAAATTATAAAGTTCGACTATAACTTAAATACTATTTGTGCACTTCCCTATCTTCTTCAACAACCAAGCAAACCTACATACTGTCTACAACGAAGCCCATAAAAATAACCGGTCCATAATTGACTACGTAACGTAACCGAGTCGGCCTATTCTACTTCTTCGATTTTCCTCAAACCTTTAAAAGACAGCGTTTATTAGCTTTAATTCAACTAATACCATTTTAGAATCAATTTTTAGGGATTAAATAATTCTGCAGAAATTCATGTTTGGATCATAAAAAAGATGATGCTTTTCGCCCGTATCAATCGCTCGACGATTAATAAAGTAAGTTAATTTTTGCTTATTTTCTGAGTTTATGTTTATATTATTAGTGTTATACTTTCTTTTTTTAATTTTTAATTTTCATTGAGCAGGCATTAATTTCTGGTGGTTATGGTGTGAGGTGTGTGATATTGGATGAAGTTGCATCAAGTAATGCGTGCAGTACACGGGTCAATAACGGGTTAGGGTTTGTGAGAAACTATTTGACATCTATTGGAGCTGGAAAGCAAGGTGTTAATAATTTGCAAAGGGCATATTTGTCAGAAGTGGATTCACTTTTCGCGAATTCGAGATTTCGGAGGTTTTTTTGTAGCCAAGGATCAAAGAAAGGAAGTGAGAATGATTATTTACAAGGGTTTTGTTTTTTTTACTTTGAATTTTGGTGATGTGATTGTTATTGTTGTGTTTGATTTTTGTAGAGTATGAGAACTATTATCCGAAAAACAAGAAGGAAGTCCCGAAAGGGAACAATCAAAAAGCGGAGTCGGGTAAAGGTATGCAGTGGTTTAATCAGTTAGTTTGATGTTCTGTAACATAGGATGGAGTAAAATTAGTTATTATAAGTTGTTTGACTTTACTAGACTGTAAATATAGGGACTATTTCAATTTGAGCCGAGTTTTACTTTTCCTATAGAAATGTTTCATATGATTAAGTAGAACTTTGGATTACTAGAAGTATTGGTATTAGAACTTTCTGATCATACAATTAGTTAGAAGTTTGGATTGCTAGAAGCATTGGTATTAGAACTTTCTGAAAAAACTACTACAAACTGGGTTACTGGTTAGAGATATTTGTTAGAGATCTAGATCATTTAAACTATTCAAAATGTTAGGAATTCTTTTTGAGCCGAGGGTCTATTGTAAACAGGCCTCATAGAGGTAGAGGTAGAGGTAAGGTCTGCGCACATCCTACCCTTCCCATACCCCACTTCGTGGGATTACACCGGGTATGTTGTTGTAAAATGTTAGGAAGATGGGGATGTCTGTCCCATGAACTATGATGGAAGTCTACAACTGGGATAGAGTTGGATTATATTGATTGAATCATTTATATACCATTCTGAGATGTTCAGGAAGATGAGAATACCTATCTATGACTAGAGATGGGAATTAACATGGGAAATAGGGCTTATTTGCTTAAGTTGAATGTGTAGAAGTAGATATTGATATTCTGCAATATGCCCTGTCTGGTACATTGTCTTAACAGACTGTACACTGCCTATGCAATTCATGGATTGAAACCTTCTTAGTGTGAAGGCAACCTTTGTGTATGGAAGCTTATGGTGGAGTTCTTGGAGGTTAAGATTACACACTTTTGTACGAGTTTAAGATTCTACTGGGAATTGGATTGTCTTGTCTTCCATAGAAACTCTCACTTTAAAACTGTCTACATGGGCTTAATTTGACGGTGCAAAGTACCTGATATATTTATGTTAGTGTTAGTAAATGCCATCGCTTGTCGTCTAAAGCGATGTGAAGCAAAGAGTTATCTCTTCATGGGTGAAGTCATGCGCTTTAGAAAAATAACAGCATCCTGTTGGTTATTTGAATCTCGACTATGAGGAATTGGATTGATATCGACATTATTGTATATTATATGCTGAAATTAGTTTTTTAACATCAGTTTAATTGTTATAGTACTCTCTTCAAAACTAAATTCTGGTATTTTTAGTTTTCCGCTAACTGTATGCTTCTCTCCAGAGAAGCATGTGCTGAACTTCACGATCTTTTCGCTTCAAACCACATGGATATTTTCATTCTTGATTGTTATAATACTCTCTTTTGTGCTTATCGCTTTTAAAAACACAGATTTATGTAATCTAAGAGGGTTTCAAAGATAATTCTCTATTTTTAAGAATGAGAATGAAGATAATAGAGAGATAAGATTATATTTTGTTATTGTTTTTGAGAAGAAAGATTTAATGATACTTTCATATATATCACTCATTGACATGGCATAAATAACTGAACCTGGACAGGAACAATTAGCATTAAGTGAATAACTCTAGTCATATAGTTTTGATATGTTCTGTTACCATTCTAAGCAAAAAAGTATTGTTTGACATGTCACAAGTAGAGACTTTATAGCCTAGTTGGCTGCATGTTAAATGAGCTATCTCTTAAAAGTTTGCAGTTAATTTTCATCTAGAAATTAATCGGGGTCAGCTTAAGAATTTACTTTCGGAAAATCAAATGATCTAATCTGCATCAATGATAATCGATTAAGTATGACATCGTGTGAGTTTTCCCTTTCTTTTTTTTTTATTTGAAGGGGAGCCTTGGAGTAACTGGTAAAGTTGCTGCCATGTGACCAGGAGGTTATGGGTTCAAGCCGTGGAAACAGTCTCTTGCAGAAATGTGAGGTAAGGCTGTGTACAATAGACCCTTGTGGTCCGGCTCTTCCCGGACGCCGCACATAGCGGGAGCTTAGTGCACCGGGCTGCCCTTTTTGTCTTTTTTTTCCTTTCCTCCTTTTCTGCGATTAGTTTTGTTCGATATCCTTAGATGAATATTTTCCATAAAATATTGGGTCACCCTTAATTCTTCCCTTTATTTGTGTCAAAAGATCTATTGCGACCATAAAATTTTAGTCAATGAGCTGATAAATCAAAGTCTTCTTAAAAAGTTGGCAATGGCTTTTGAAAAGACCAAATATGCTATATTTGGACCTTTTCACTTAGGGTTATATTTTTGTTCAGGGGCACGCTTCAAATTTTTTCATTAGCTGCTAACTTTGTATACTTTATCCACTTGGCATAAGACATTATTGTTGAAAATACATGAAGTATGAAGGAAGCAATAAATAAGAACACTATAATTGAAAAATTAGTTTAGAGAAAAGAGCTAATCACAGTCCAAGTTATCACATGTGGGTAAGAACACTATAATTGGGAAAATTAGATTAGACATGATATGATATTATTTCTTAGCCTATACTTCTTGATATTTTCGAAAAGGTTGCGTCTTATGCCAAGTGGATAAGGTATACAAATGGCATAATGTATACAAATTTTGCAACAAATGAAATAATTTGAAGCATGCTCCTGAACAATTGAAATGGTTCAAATATACCCCGCTACATGGCTTCTGCCATTAGTGCGAGGGGCGTATTTGGACCTTTTTAATTGTCCGGGGGTATATTTGAACCATAAGATATAATGGTAATGAAGGGCAATGATAAAACATATTCAATAGGTTAGGGCATTTTTTATCCTTTTCCCTTGAATGAATAAGAAAAATATTTGCTTACGTTAAATATCAGTTTGCGCACACAAATTTTAAACAAGGGATAATATGTTCTCTTTGCATAGTTGAACTGAAGCTCTCTATTAAACTCTTCAGTCGACAAGGAGATATTCAATTGACTTTATTGTGAAGGCAATCTTTGTTAAGGAAGTTCATGGTACTGAGTTTCTAGTAGGTTAAGAGTATACACTTGCTATAAGTTTAAAAAATGTAATATCATTGCATTCTGTATAATAGAGTATGAAACAAGTGATAAGTAACAATTGCTAGCATGACCTCCACATCCTTTTCCTGTTTCATGTTGTGTTTCCTTTTGGCCTGTCTATGGTGAAAAACTTTTCTTTGGTTTCTTTTTTGGCAGAGGAAAGTACTGGTGAGCAAGGAAACCCTCAGGAGAACTTCATGAAGCAATATCAAAATATTCTCACACCCTTGTTATTTATTGGGTTTATTCTGTCATCAACACTTCTTGCTCCTCGTGAGCAGAAGGAGGTTAGTCTTAACCAACACTTCTACATTTCGAGTTTTCATTGTTTCAGCCCCTTTCTCTTTCTTTTCTGGGAGGACGAGTTTAGTACCTTATGGAGTGTGAGTTCAATGTGAACTTGATTGTAATCTTGTTGATATCTATGTTAGGACCAATTCCTTGTAATGGCTTGCCTTCTTGCAAGAAAGGGAAATGAAAGAGAGATTAACTCTAGTAGTAAATGAAGATACTACGATAGCGGGTGTTCAAGGTGTTGATTTTGGAACTCTCACGGACAGAAATTGTGAGTTGGTTTAGAAGAAGGAGTTCTGGGGTTGGTGTTTAAAATGCAATTTTCGAAAACCAAAATAATTTGGTTTCACTTTGTTTTCTTTTCAAACATGTTAGTTTTAGTTTTTGGAAATGTTGTCCGAGAACTTTTTGAAAACCTAATGCCATTTAAAGAACATTGATTGACATAGCTATGCAAAAGTTCCCATGAAAACAAGATTGACTGATTTAGCTGTCCAAAAGTTAATACTTCTTTTTGAGGGACACAGGAGTGATGAAATTATCTATTCAGCATTCGTGTTTGGGGAAGGTGTCACTTGCATTTTTATTTGGGGTTTGGATGGCATTTACTTTTATGTTTTTGTCAAAGAGCATTTTAAAATATATCAATAAACAAAAAAAAATATAACAATATTGTTTGGTTTGTCAACAAGCTTGATTTTGCAAAAGAAGCCAGAAAGTTTCTTGAAAAACCAAAACAGATTTCATGTGTTTTTCATCATATAACAACTATTTGTCCTAGAAACATTTCAAACACAGTTGTTGTCTAAAGGTTGTTTCCCAAAAGCTTCTCCCAATTAATGTTTTCTGAGAAACAACAACAACATACCCAGTGAAATCCCACAATGTGGGGTCTGGGGAGGGTAGAATGTACACAGACCTCACCTCCACCTTGGTAGGTAGAGCGGTTGTTTCCGGGAGACCCTCGGTTCAAGACAAAGCATAATCAGGCAAAGCAAAACAAAGTATGAGTCAGACGAGAAATTAAAGCAATGTGGACATGCTGATAGTAAAAATCAAATACGCAATGGTAGCGCATTCTAACAACAGGAAGCAGTAGCTAACAAAACCATGAATGAGAAAAATGTTTGCTTAGCCTGTTAGTGATCAATGGAGAATTGGAGATGCTGCTTTATTGCTGATGCCCCATGAACCCAATAAGAAATTTTGAATTAGCACAACTAGATATATATTAAAAAACTCTGCTATGGAGTTGCAGCCTTCTCATATAAAATTGTTCTTCTGGTCTGCTACCGTTACTTCCTCCCCCCTCCCCTTCCGATGACCTGGGGTGTAAATAGATTAACTGGTAGTATATTGGTATTGGAATACCTGAGAGCTTGTCTTGTACATAGTCCGACTGATGATTGAAAGATTTATGTTCTTATACCATGTTTCATGGATAATTTCATGTTTTTTCATTCAAATGCTTCATATTCAGAGACATTACTACCTGTTTGTCCTGTACATGCAAATCCAGATGGAGCAGCTATTTGCCTTGGTAGAGCATAATCCTAAGAAGAGAAACAAATCCATCTAGAACAAGAAAATAGTGCACGATTTTAATTGAATTCGAATATTGAAATACATTAGAAATTAGCCTCAGCATCATTTCCTTATAAACCTTTTACCAAGTCTGAAATGTAACTCATTAACAAGTTTAGTTATGACTCCACTGGACAGAAGATTGTATACTTGTTAAAGCAACATATAAGAATGAGAAAGGAAACCTCAGTACTGACTCTATTTCATCCCACCTGCTAGTCCCTTCCATATCGGTTATATATTGCGATCACTCAAAAGGATCATATTGACGTTTATAACAATAGCAATAAAAATAACCAAAATAAAAGTGGGTTATATTGATGAACTTCTTTTAGTGGCTTTTGAAATTAATGAAGCAGTGTGACTTGTGTATATTAAATCCTTTCAGTGATGACTGGTGACTAATCAGGTTCTTATTTTCTAGGAGCGGCAATTCTATCTTATCTTGGTTAGTTGGTTGTATTCTTATCTTTCTTCTCTTTATCATGGTTATTAACGCCTTATGTAAAATTTCAGATTAGCTTCCAAGAGTTCAAAAACAAGCTACTTGAAACTGGTCTTGTTGATCGAATTGTTGTTTCTAACAAATCTGTGGCCAAAGTTTACGTGAGGAGTTCTGCACCTGGTATTAGTCAAACAAGTGAGGACACTGTTCAAGGTCCTACGAGTGGTACAGATGGTAGAAGAAACACGGGCCACTACAAATACTATTTTAACATCGGGAGTGTTGAGTCCTTTGAGGAGAAGCTTGAGGAAGCACAAGAAGCCTTGGGAATTGACCATCACAATTATGTTCCTGTGGTATATGTTGATGAATTGAATTGGTTCCAAGAACTGATGAGGTTTGGTCCAACAATATTGGTTCTAGCTGTCCTTTATTATATGGGACGAAGAGTGCAGGGTGGCATAGGAGTGGGAGGCCCTGGTGGGAAAGGTGGTCGTGGAATATTTAATATTGGAAAAGCGAATTTCACCAAGACGGATAAAAATGCGAAGAATAAGGTGAGAATCACTTTCTATTATCCGTGCAGTTTCAAAAGTACTACTCCCCATGTCCCAATTTTATGTGGCACCTTTCCTTTTTAGTCTGTTCAAAAAAGAATATCACCTTTCTACAATTAGAAACAACTTAACTTTAGAATTCCCCTTTTAATCTTAACCTTAATGAAATGATTTATAGCCACACAAATGCCTAATGTTTGTTCTAGACCACAAATTTCGAGAGTCTTACTTTCTTTCTTAAACTTTGTGCCAAGTCAATGGTGCCACATAAATTGGGACCGAGGGAACATTATTTCGAAATGAAAATTTAAAAGTGATACATGTCATGAAATTTCATGATTGAATCTTAGAATGTTATTGGCAATTTCTTGATACAGGTTTTCTTCAAGGATGTGGCTGGATGTGACGAGGCTAAGCAAGAAATAATGGAGTTCGTCCACTTCCTTAAGAACCCCAAGAAATACGAGCAGTTGGGAGCCAAAATTCCTAAGGGAGCTCTGCTAGTGGGTCCTCCTGGGACGGGAAAGACACTTCTAGCTAAAGCTACAGCAGGAGAATCTGGTGTACCTTTTCTGTCGATTTCTGGGTCAGAATTTATGGAGATGTTTGTTGGCGTTGGGCCAGCTAGAGTTAGGAGCCTATTTCAGGAGGCAAGACAAAGTGCACCTAGTATAGTATTCATTGATGAGATTGATGCTATTGGTCGAGCCAGAGGGCGGGGAGGCTTTGCTGGAGGAAATGATGAACGTGAAAGTACTTTAAATCAACTGCTTGTAGAAATGGATGGATTTGCAACCACATCTGGTGTAATTGTACTTGCTGGCACAAATAGACCTGATATATTAGACAAAGCCTTGTTAAGGCCTGGTCGATTTGATCGCCAGATTACTATTGATAAACCAGACATCAAAGGCCGTGACCAAATCTTCAGAATCTATCTGAACAAGTTGAAACTTGACCAGGAGGCAGCATTCTATTCACAGAGACTTGCTGCTCTAACACCAGGATTTGCAGGAGCAGACATTGCAAATGTTTGTAATGAAGCTGCTCTAATAGCTGCTAGGAATGAGAGTACAATAATTACCATGCAACACTTTGAGTCAGCGATAGACAGGGTGATTGGTGGTCTAGAGAAGAAGAATAAGGTATTGGATCTTCTCACTTTTCCCCCCTTCACTATCTACTTTTCTATCTCATGTTTCCGTAACAACGTATGGAAGCGTTCTGTTTTCGCGTTACGCCAGCAGCATTTTTCTATGATGTTCGGTTCATCTTTTTCTGCATCTTGGTTATCAAATCCATTTCTTTAGTATGATAATGTTAGGATTCATATGACTTATCCTTGAAATTGCGTTGGTCCAATATCCATCGGTACTGGAACAGTACAAATCTACTGCTTAGTAGCTATGAGAAAGTTATATTAGTTTGGGTTATAATGAGTGTATTTGTTAGGAAGAGGTTTGCTTTATTTCCTTGGGGCAATTAGGATGTTGATATGATGTTTTACCATCTGAAATTAAGATAAAATGCCTCGATTTTCAATAAGTAAATTTCTCTTCTGTTTTTCATTTCTTATGAAGAATTTGTTCTTACCGTTCATATTAGGATTTGTACTGTAATTCAATCACACTATTGAGTTCTTGCTGTGGTGAGAACTGAGAAGGGCATTGTGAGGTGGGTGAACAGTCTCCTAGAGGCTTAGGATAAACCAATGTGGTGTAAGATAGGATACTTTAAAATTTGCAAAGTACGTAGGGATCCCTTGAACCTGGATAATCAGTAACCTCTCCCCGAAGCGCCACCTGGCAGAGAAAGTGGTTTCACGTGATATTGGGCGCGTGAGAGCATAATCATAATGCCACATCAGATAATCTGAATGGAAAAAAGCCTGAAATAACCATTTCGCTTATTTTTAAATCCATTCCCAACAATTAGTTTTGCTTCTTCTACAACAAAATACCCCGTGAAATCCCACAAAGCGGGGTCGGGTAGAAGGGTTGTTTCCGGTAGATCCTCGGTATAAGGACAACCAATTCAAAGCAAAAAAGGAAATAAGCCATGATAAAGCAGCCTGAAAAAGGAGTAGTAGCCACCACAAATAAATAAGATAATCGAATTACAAGAAACAACAAATAGTAGCAGAAACCAAAGGACAAGACACTACAAGAACAATACTACGACTACTTGTATGGAAGGATAAGCAGGCACACACA
The DNA here is from genome assembly GCA_029844215.1 of Przewalskia tangutica. Taxonomy (NCBI): domain Eukaryota; kingdom Viridiplantae; phylum Streptophyta; class Magnoliopsida; order Solanales; family Solanaceae; genus Przewalskia; species Przewalskia tangutica. The sequence continues at coordinate 111,974,142 of CM056730.1, forward strand.
ACTACCTAGTACCTACTAACCTTCTACCCTAATATGTGTCTTCCATAACCTCCTATCTAAGGTCATGTCCTCGGTAATTAGTTTTGCTTCTTCTACAATTTCTTTTCTTCTTCTTCTCATAAAATTTCAGCTATTGCTACATCTTTGTTCCCATATACTATTTTCATTCCCATTTTTCCTGGTCTCTTTCTTTTATTAGATAACATTTCTTAATTTGGTTATGTTTATATGATTGTTTTTGTGCCTTTGGAAACTGGAAAATTGCAGCCTAAACTCAAAAATATCGGCTGGAAATAGCCTAATAAACCAGAAAAGGTTGGTTAGAGACGGGCTAATAGACCTGGAAAAATTGGACTAGAAAGACCAATTGAAAGTTAAAAACTGGACTGGTTATTTTCCATCAAAGTGCATTTACAAAAACATCCACCAATCTCCTTCAACGAAAACAGCCACCAAAGTGCATAAACTTAAAATCCACCAGAAATAAACATAAAGAACAGCCACCAGAAATCAAAGTTGTTTTTAAGGGAGATTTTCCCACAATTGACCGGAAGTTAACCTTTAAAACAACCCACAAAACCCAGAAGATGAACCCTCTCACCAACACACAACTCACCGGAGAATAATTATCGGAAATCTCAAAGAAGAAAACCCTAAACTCGTTCAAATGTTAGACAAACTAAACTGAAGAAAAGAGTCTTTTGTTTATAATGGACCTTTTCATTTTTCCAGCCTTTTATTTTTATCCGAAATTGCGTTTTTTTCTTTTATTTTGGTGGTCAAAAATATTTTTTGCGCAAGTTTGCAGCCACATGAAATGAATTTCCAGCGTGGATAGTGTGTGTGAACACTCAACTGAGGTCCAATTGTTTGATGGTCTAGACTATCGAAATACCGTGTTCAGGGGGTGGGTAAATTAGGACTAAAATTAGTTCGTGTGTGTGGTTCATAGGTATTCTGCTTAAAATTTTACGGGTAGATGTTTACTGTATTGGAAGGAACTAATTCAACCTGTCCAATATTGCAAGAATTGCCATTGTCAACTGACTTTGAACCTCTTAGAGTAGCACTTCTTTGAATATTCAGTCATCCAGTGCCCTTCTTTTTGTGTGGGTATCACATCAGAGGTTCATATATATATTCAATGTTTTAACTGTTTTAGAGCCAATTGAGTTGGAAATCTTGTCTGTATTAACTGAACTTTATGTCATTTGCTGCTACACCTGAGTACTCTAAAAACTACTTTGTAAAGGCATAACCTTCTGTTTGTCTTGTAACGCCCCACCCTCCCAAAAAAATTGCAGTGGTTTTCGCGTATGATATTCTTTGCTTCGACACCCTTCTACCTACTTGTTGATGACTTTAGATGATATTTGGATTCCTTTTTCTTTGCTCTTGCTTCTATGTCTTCTCTTTTTACCCAAAATAAAAGGGGAAATTGGTGAATGTTGACCTGGGTGATGTATACTTTGGTTCAACATTTCTTGAGATGCTTTTGAAAATTGCTTCCCGACAACCTTTAGATTCTAGTAAGGACTTGCCAATGGGACCATATTTTTTTGGATGATATAATATAATTCAAATAACCTTTGTGGTTTTGGCAGGTCATAAGCAAGCTGGAAAGGCGGACAGTAGCCTATCATGAAGCTGGGCATGCTGTTACTGGTTGGTTCTTGGAACATGCAGAGCCATTGCTTAAAGTGACAATTGTTCCTCGTGGTACAGCAGCCCTTGGATTTGCTCAATATGTTCCCAGTGAGAACCTTTTAATGACTAAAGAACAACTATTTGATGTGACATGCATGACTCTTGGTGGCCGAGCTGCTGAGCAGGTAAATTTATCAACTCCCTCTCCTTTGCTTTCATATGTTTACCCTATTGGCATTAAGAGTTAATTTATTGAAAACATCGTCACATGCGCATGTATGAAACCATTCTTGATAAGCACTCTATTTGTAGTGGATGTGGAGGTCCCCCTAGATTAGAGGTCTAAAGAACATTTGATATATTGAAGCTACTTTTGTAGGGACGGCAATAGAGGGGGGGGGGGTTAGTGTTGCAAGGTAGGCGGGCTTTTAAACATAGCAGGACGGGGCACCAAAATCTTGAGCTATAGCGGGGCAAGGCAAGGACTCCAATTTTACTTTTTAAACAATTAAAAACTTGAAACTCTTAGAGAAAAGCAACAAAGAAAATGGAAAAAATATTACTTCCTCTATCTCATTTTACTTGGCACACTTTCCTTTCAACAACATACCCAGTGTAATCTCACAAGTCGGGTCTGGGGAGGGTAGAGTGTACGCGGACCTTACCCCTACTATTTCCGATAGACCCTCGGCTCGGTCAAAAAAGGAGATAACGGGAGTGAAGAAACCATGACAGGATACTATGGAAAGTAAGCATTCTAGAATCACACTTGTCTTTCAATCTGTGTCAAAAAGAATGACACTTTTTTATATTTAGAAATGATTAAACTTTAAACTTCCCATTTTACCGTTAATGAGAGGATCTATAGGCACATGTTGTCTATGACATGTTTTAAACCACAAATTTCAAAGTGTTTTTTTTATAAGGTAAGATTTAATTAATAAAGTACCTACTGGGCCAGTTCTTCTTTTAAAAATATTCTGCTTCTCAGGCCCAATAGCCCCTCTATTTTTCTCATTCATTCCAGAAAATCCAGTTTTTCTACTAAAAAAGTTCTGCTTCTCAGGCCCAATATCTCCTCTATTTTCCTCATTAATTCCCGGCCCAGTTTTTTACTAAAAGAATTCTGCTTCTCAGGCCCAAAAGCCCCTCTAATTTCCTCGTTAATTCCAGAAGGCCCAGTTTTTCCACTAAAAGAATTCTGCTTCTCAGGCCCAAAAGCCCCTCTATTTTCCTCATTAATTTCAGATGGCCCAGTTTTTCTACTAAAAGTATTCTGCTTCTCAGACCCAAAAGCCCCTCTATTTTCCTCATTAATTCCAGAGGGCCCAGCTTCGGTAAAAGAGATTTTCTCTTTTCCTTTAGCCATGCTTGCATATCCATCATTTGAGTCCAACAATTATTCCAATAATTACATATCCGATTTCAGTTGGTAGAGCAGAGGACTGAAAATCCTCTTGTCACCAGTTCAAATCTGATTCTTGGCCCATGATTAATTTGAATGGGTCTCTCTTACCTAGAATTAATTGATATGAATGAACATACATATTCTTTTAGAGTCTAGATCAGAATAATAGCTTTATCCAGTTTGGCGAGATATACCCCACCTATGTTCTAGATGGGTAGAGTTTCTTAGATAAAGTATCTAAAAGAATTGGATTCTATCTCCTCTTTTTTTCTCCTCTCGTTCAAATGAATTTGAATACGTACATATTCGGAAGGTAAATTTGGTTAATTGTTGAATGACTCAAAAATCGAATCCGAATCTAGGGTCTTTAAAATTGGTTCAGCTCAGATCCAAAGAAATAGAATCCGATACTTGATTAATTACAGCTGTGAGTCTTTAAATTTCATAGGGCACTGGGCATGCGAGTATCATGCCAGTCTCGGCTCATCTTTTTCTTTGGAACTCAAAGTCGCTGTTTTCCCTTCATCATTGCGACTTTTTGATCCCCGCAACAAACTCCGGCGAGCCTCCTCCTGTCTCCGATCAATTTCTGCCATCCAAGAGGTCGATTCCACCCATAGCGGAATTGTGAAGATAAAATCATCCGTAATGATCTCCACACTTGCCGGAAAGGGAATATTAGAATTCTTAATACAAATTCTAACCCACTTCAAATGGCGTCTACTACTGGTATCTTCCTCAACTCCAAGGAAACCCCCAAAGCAATCACCAATTGATTTGAAAACACTCTCCGACAAAACCCATTAATTTGAGCCATACTTGCTTTGGTACAGACAGGGGACCACCACTCCGGAAACATTTCATTATGGTAAAACATCCACTTTCCCATTATAATTCTTGCTTCCATCCTCGATGGGAATTCAGACAAAAAATATTCATCATTCCGTTCCTTAACTTTTACACCTGCTGGAATTTTCCAACATCTGTCAACCCATTCCTGTACTTCATTGGAGCTTGGTGGCTTTAGCTTATTATTTCTTAAAGAACCCAACAGGCATCTGCGATGAAATTCCACCCTGATTCTGATTGAATTTGTTCAATATGAAACTGGTTTGGCGCGGCTAAATCAGAATTCACCACTTTAATTTCATATTTTGGCCATTCTTCAAGATGGGCTACCTGAACATAGCTCCCCTTATTGTTGATCTTGCTTGGTTCTGGCCTCTGCTTAATCGTTTCTGTTACAAATTCTTTGATTTTTCTAGCAAAGTCTCTCCAACCCAAATTGATGCTAATCTCAGGGATGATGATCATAGCTGTGCTGCTGCCCTTTTACTGCCACCACTTTGATAAATCTCCCCATACTATTGAAGTTCTGGAAAATGCGATAAGAGTAAAGCTGACTCTTATAAATCCAACTCCTGTATACATTACCTTGTCCTTCCGTTGCCAGTTCCATGCATTTGCAAAGGCCCAGAATACTAAGCCTATCAAACGTAACTCTGTTCATCCGATTTCTTCGTCTTTCTACCACTTCATACCAGTTGTCATTTAATTCTAGCACCTCAAAGGATTTGTTGCCCGTAGCGAATAAGAAAACTCGACCCATGGAATCTTATTAACTTATAACATCCACTTTTCACGTCGCCGTAAAGTAGGCTTAAGTTACTTGGTGAATGAAGTAAAGATAATAAGACACAAGAAATACTAAAGAAATCCAGAGGTAATGGAATAAAGAAAAAAGAAAAACAGATAGATCACGACACATAGCAATCAGTGGCGAGAAGGTGAAAAGAAGAGAGGTGAGATAGGACAAGATTGGAAGGATTAAGTGATCAGAAATCGAAGATTGTCGGAGATGACTAACAAGGAAGGTAAATAGTTGAAAGGGTTGCACATATCCCAAGAGAGAGAGAAACGGAGTCCCATCTTTTGGTCTACTTCTTTAGTAGTATGAATCTTTCTTAAACTTCATTCTTAGTCAAACACCGTCACATAAAATGGGACGAAGTGTGGAACCTTTTTATATTTACCATGGTTACTGTGTTTTTCTTACCGAGGACATGAGGAGAGGTGATTAGGCAGGACATGATGCAGTTACAACTTACCGAGGATATGACCTTAGATAGGAGGTTATGGATGACTCAGATTAGGGTAGAAGGCTAGTAGGTAGTCTCGTTTATCCTTTCATATTAGTAGTCACAATATTGCTATATAGTTTCTTGTGTTTTGATTTCTGCTACTATCTGGTATTTCTTGTACCTCGATTATCCTATTTAATTTGTTTCCCCTTTTCAAACTGCTTTATCATGGCTTAGTCTCTTTCGTTTTTTCATTTCCATATTGCTTTGAATTTCTTGTCCTTATTTGACCTCTTTTTATGCTTTCTCCTGAGCCGAGTTTCTTTCGAAAACAGTCTCTCTACCTTGGTAGGGGTAAGGTCTGCGTACACTCTATCCTCCCCAGACCCCACGGTGTGGGATTTCACTGGGTATGTTGTTGTTGTTGGTTACTGTGTTTTGCTTGCTACAGTTATTTTCTGGTTATATCAAATATGTTTTCTTTTGCCTTTTCTTGAAATAGGTGTTTTTACATCAACAATGTTACTTTCTTTATTAGTTTTTAAATGAGAGATAATAATAGTTGAATTCTTGAAGCTGCACTTTTTTTTTGTGTGGAAACAACCTCTTACAGAAATGCAGGCTATGGCTGTGTAAATAGACCCTTGTGGTCCGGTTCTTCCCCGGACTCCGTACATAGCGGGAGCTTAGTACATCGGGCTGCTTTTTTTTTTTTTTTTTAACTATTAGACTATTTATACTAAAATAAATTTAATGTTGGAATTTTCCTAAACAAACATTGATTTTGTTTTCTAAACATTGTTAAAATCGAAAAAGTTATAAACTATCAAATAGAGCATTGTAATCTTGAAAAGAAATTGAATGGAACAGGCAAGGAAAATGCTAAATGGGTTAAAACTTTGGCGGGTTAATGCTTCACCTTCCCCGTGTGCCATCCCTACTTCTTTGACACGTGCAGATTTTTTTTTATGCTCTGCACAAATGCGCCCTTCAAATTTGTTGCTATTCTGTAATCCGAATCATATGTGCTTTGTGAAGACTTGAGGGTTTCGAGTTGCAGAGTTAAAGATCATTTGAACTTAATTTGCTTGGTTCAAAACTTTGAATGACTAGGACTTTTTCTTTTTGAGAAATCTGGATAATCACCACTTCTGATAACCTGCTTTGCCTCCACTTGCTAGAAAAATGGTTGCCTTCTAGAAGGTGATCCATTATGACTTGCATTACTAGTTTTTTTTTCTAAAAATAATTCTTGGTGACTGTTTCTAGGCACATCTAAGTTGCATGATGGAACTATCATAATATGAATGGTTGGTTTTCTAGTCGTGTACCAACTTTTACAGATCAATACGTTTGAGTGTGTATATCCCAAGTAATCCATAATGGGGTTGGTCCTAACCAATTATCCACTTTCCAACCCAAAAAAAAGAAGCTCAACGAAGTACTAGATCTTGATTTTGATAACTCTGGTTTCATATAAAACAAATATCTTTGCTGAGGAACTCTGTCCATGATACTTCGTTGTTGGACAAGATTTAGTCACTACTTTTTGAAAAGGCAGTGTATCTTTAAATGTTTAAAAGCAGCTTGGCTTTCCACGTTCTATTGACTAGTAACTAGTGAATCAGTTTTTTACAATCTTCATATGAATATTCATTTTTGAGTAGGTTTTGATTGGGAGGATCTCCACTGGAGCTCAAAATGATTTGGAGAAAGTCACCAAGATGACTTATGCCCAGGTAGCGGTATATGGTTTCAGTGACAAGGTTGGTCTCCTTTCATTTCCACAAAGAGAAGATTCATTTGAGTCAAAGCCTTACGGTAGCAAGACAGCAGCAATTATCGACAATGAAGTTAGAGAATGGGTAGCCAAGGCATATGACCGTACTGTACAACTTGTAGAGGAACACAGAGAACATGTGGCTCAGATTGCGGAGATGCTACTTGAAAAGGAAGTCCTCCATCAGGAAGATCTGGTCCAGGTATTGGGTGAACGCCCATTCACGAGCAGTGAGCCCACAAACTATGACAGGTTCAAGCAAGGATTTGAAGAAGAGAACAAAGAAACCAAAGATAGCACTGAGAGAAAAACTGCACAAGATGATGATGGATCATCACCTGTTGTACCGGAGGTTGTCCCAGTATAGTTTTGGGTTGTGGTTTTTAACTTGACAATGCAGGGTAGCGAATGTCTGGTATGTTTCAATTTAAATTATTGTAAAAATCACTAGTCCTGATATTAATAATACAAACATTGTTTTTACGAATTTGTGTACCGTGAGAACCATTTATTTTCAACGAAGTACTTGATTTCCGAATTTGTGTATTCCTACTGACTTTTAGCTAAAGTTATTGCATATCCTTCCTCACGGTACCATCAATAAAACCAATTTTATTTTTTAGTTAATAGACTCAATTTCATTGCACGACTCCATAACGTATAGTTTTTCATTCTTGTTAACTGTATTTTGACTTGTACAACTCCAGGAGTGTCTGATGAACTCAAATATAACGGATGGTTGTGATCCATTATATTCGAACTCACATTCGAGGTTTCATCTGTAGTAACTGGTATGCTTTGCGAAGTGTTTTCCATCAAATAAATCGATTAACAACAGAATTGACAATCACAACAATAACAAGAGATTGATCTTTCCTAAGCAGATCGATTTCAACCAGTGAATCTAAAAAAAACGTCAATTATTAAGTGAAATTGGACATGTATAAGATTATCTTCAATCTCTTCGATTTGGATCGCAAATTCCAACTCAGAATCTCGAACTTCAATTTCACTATTCTCGTCTTCAATTGCTTGAACTCGATGTCGATTCTAGTGGTGCCGATCTCCTTCTGACTTTGATACCATGTTGGTGATCGAAATGCAGCAACTGTGTAAGATACACAGTGAATTGATGAAGGTTGAGAGAAATATTGTGGAAGCCTTACTGGAATTTTCTATTATGAAAGCTCAGCAGCAAAATGCTATGAGAGCCCTTATTTATACAATGAGATTGAAAGTGGAATAAAATGCTAAGCTAAATGCTACGAAATGGAAAAGAGGTTGTGGCCCACAATGGTCCCACACCTAACTAACATAACCATAACTATCCACTAATCATCACACTAAATACTACTTAATAACTTCAGCAATAAATAAGAACATTTTTCATCCTGCCCTCACAGCTTCTAACATCAAGAACGTTCTTCCTATCGTTCTTGATCTAGAGAACCTCCAATATGGGACGTGGGCAGAATTATTCAAAATTGATGCTATGTCACATAAAATTCTTCACTACATCATCCTTCCCACTACTCCTGCGGGGGGTGATATGACGTCTACGTCTACAACGGTTGTGCCCACCAAAGCAGCAGATCTAGACTTAGGGGTCATGCTTGATGTCAAGGTTCTCAAGTGGATTTATGTCACTATCTCCTTAGATCTTTTACAGACGATTATGGAACCCAACTCCACAGCTATGGCGGCGTGGAATCGATTGCGTGACATCTTCCAAGATAACAGTCATTCTCGTATTGTTATCCTTGAGCAGGAATTTTCTCAAGTTGCTATGACGAATTTTCCAAACGTTTCTTCTTATTGCAAACGCCTCAAGGACTTGGCAGACCAACTTCACAACGTGGGTTCTCCTGTCTCTAATAGTCGTCTAGTTCTTCAGATGGTTGCCGGTCTATTCGAGGCCTATACAAGGGTTGCTTTAGTTATTCGTCAAAGTAACCCCCTGCTGGAGTTCTATCAAGCCCGCTCCATGCTCACTTTGGAAGAAGCGGGTTTGGCTAAAAGGGCAGCGATCGGAGCAAGCCTTGTCGTCATGATGACTGCTTCTATTTTTTCCAAACGTGACCCAAAAACTACAAATTGCTATCAAGAAGGGAAATGGTTGCACCAGGTAGTTTTAACCTATCACAATTCCGTCTAGCATCACGAATAAAAATAAGCACAATGAAATGAATGATACAATCAGAAGATAGCAAAATTTAAATGAGTGCTCAATAATAGAGTGACTATTGTTTACAAGTTATTAAAACAAAATTAAACGGTTACTATTCATAGTGTAGTTAGCTACCGTTTTACTGGAGATTTGGACGCTATTTTTCAAAATATAATTGAAAACATTGTTTGTCCATCAAACTTGTTTAGTTTTTGAAATAATTTTGAAGAAAATGTTAAAGTTTGGATCGATTCGATGAAGAACAGTGAAGAAGAGAAGAAGAAGATTGGATGAAGAGGATATTTGGGAGCTGAATAAGCTCTTCTTTGTTTTCAATTTTATTCCTCTTAAAAATGAATGTTACAATTGATACACCTATTTATAATAACTAATTTGCAGAAATAACCACATATAACCACTAACTAACTAACCACATATATATACAATGTATATATGTGGTATATCTCAACACTTCCTGCTGAAATCAAAACATCGGTTTCAGTCCTAGCTTGAAAGCAATACTAGACAGCAGGAACACGAAACCTCAGCAGCGGGTTCGTGCTCAGCTGCGTTACCACACGAAACCTCACAGAGCCACAACATTTCAAGTGGTCTGTGTACAACAGCTACACTTCTAGCACTGCATATTAATTCCAGCACCAACAATTAGGGGTGTTCACCGGTCCAGAACCGGACCGGACCGGACCGGAACCGGAATCCAGAAAATTTCTGGACCGGTTGGACCGTTTTTTATTTTTATTTTTTTTATTTGTTAAATGCAATTTATAAATTATAAATTTTTAAGAATGTGTTCGTTTATCAATCTCATTAAATATGTTTGTTTTTTTCCTTATCCTTCAATAAACTTTATTTCATTAATATAACTAACTTAAAGAAAATCACCAAATGTACTTGGTTCGTATACGAACTACTGAACTACTCATTAATTAAAGTTACACACCACATTTATATTTTCTATTTTCTATTTGGAATTTGGACATTCCTGAAACTAGGGGTGCACAAAAGGTTAAAACCGGACCGGACCGAAGACCGAAATTACAGATTACTCGGACCGAATGGACCGAATGATTTGCCCCCAGTCCCCCCCAGCCACCACCCCCACCCCCCGCCAGCCCCCATCCACCCAGACAGCCCCCCCCGCCAGCCCCCCTCCCCCGCCAGCCCGGACGTATTGACATAAGAAATATAGGTTGTAAATTGATCAAACTTTATATGGTCATAACTTTGCGCTCGGACGTCCGTTTTACCTATTTATTTTTTTGATTTCGCGTATTTTTTCGATACGGGGTGGCCAAACTGCCGAAGCTGTTTGATTCAGCCGATTTCTCCAAAAACGTCCATCTTGCCTCTCAATTTCACTTTTCCCCCAAATCGTTACGTTTTTCTCTTTTTCAAATCTAAATATCTCGCGATGTACAATTGATTTCAACGTAAAATTGCGTGGCACCGCATCCGGAATGTCAATTTCAATATTGAAAATTCAATTTATAAAAAAAAATTCGGTCCATTCCGGCCCGACGAAAATTCCGGTTTTTACCGACCGACCGGAAAACCGAATCGACCATTTTGACGACCGAGGACCGACCGAATCACCGGTCCGACCGTCCGGTCCATTCGTCCTGATTCGGCCCGCCTGGCCCTGGCCCTGTTTTGTACACTCCTACCAACAATAGCAATTTGCATCACCATCTTTGCAAGCTTACTGATTTCCTATGGATGATCCACAAAGCATCGTGATTTGCTCCTTCCGCTGGGCCCAAACTCTCGCTTAAGCCATTAACAGCAGATGCAATTTCTGCGCACCATATTTCGTAAATTCTTCCTCGTTCCTCTAAAATGCAATTGGGATCTGTCTTCCAACAGATTCCACAGCAGCAACACAACAGCAGATCGACATCACCTCTAACATCAGCAGCTGGTGCACGACCATCAACAACATGTACCACACCAAAAAATGATGAAAACCAACAACAACAACAAAAACCAGTCCTGCATCTTCAGATTTCAGTTTTTTTCTTTTTCTTTTTCTTCTTTCATTTTCAGAAGCAACAACTGCCTCGACATCAAGAAGATCATCCAATGCTTTCATTATCACTGCAGACCACCATATCAGCAACCATAACAAATACTTGAATCAGTTCTGTAGTACCAACAATTATCCAACTGCAGCATTAATCATTTTCCAACAGTTGCAGCAAAATTCCAGCATATACATTATAACATTTTCCAGCAGCAGATGCAACAATTACAGCAGCTGCAGCAAATTCCAGTTTTTTTTAGCAGCAGATGTAACAATTCCAGCATCTGCAGCAAATTCCAGCTCTGCAAATCAGCCATTTTTCATCAACAACTCGACATCAATAGCTCCTTGTGGTGCACAATTCTGCACCTTTAATAACTTCAAAGCTGATAACAAATGAACACAATACAGCAGCTTGTCAGCCCTTCAAAGCTTCTGTGTTCGACATAGCGATACAACACACGAGTCTGCAGCTTGTCACACCTTCAAGATTTTCAGCTGTCATTCCGCAACATTAACAGAAACCGTAAGAACAATAACAATAGGTAAAATAAGCAACACAGCTGCATCAAGTAGGAGCTTCAACTCCCACATCAATAATGAAGAACCTCTCGTTCTCTAGTTTCACTCGGACTAGAGAATCCCTCGATTCTCCTATATGAAAAATCTACGGCAAGAACCCCTCGTTCTATAGTCACACTCGGACTAGAGAATCCCTCGATTCTCATCACGCAAGCTATCTCAATAAGCTCGGATATGCAGCAGAGTCTCCCTCACTTTCTAGTCCAATTTCGGCTAGAAATTCCTCGATTCTCCTATCCTGAGCTAAGCATATAAAAATAGTCAATCTAACACTTGATCGACCTGCGAATAACTCTTTGAATCCTTGAATTGAGCTTCAACTCAATCCATATTATCTTCGACGAAGTATCCCTCAATTCTTAGTCTATTTGTCGCTAAGAACTCATCGATCCTTCTATCGATAGAAATATACCTTCAACAATTACATGCTTCACTGCAGTCCCTAGTCTATCTGCAAATGAAGGAAAATTCTTTGCTGAAGCACCTTGCTCAAACAACACCTTTATTAACCACGAATTGAAACTCAACATTTCTAACAGAAGAAAACCAAAAGGAATCCTCTGAACACATTAAATCTGATCTCTTAGAACCAGAGAACAATAATGTCTCACTACATTAGCAAGATAATTCTCCAATTATTACTCATGTTTCTTAATTTTCAACAACCAACATAGAGGCAGCTTCAGCAGTGACTACTTGTGGATTTCACTAACACAGTGCAAATTCACCAACACTATCACTACTACATCAATGCATTATTAATTCACCAATTCTCCAACACAAATCCTGTTTTAATACGACTCGCCAACACAAAACAGAAACCAACAGTACAACAACTATTAACAACAACAACGACGAACTCGGCACTTTTCCTCCAATTCGTCAATTCACCAACACAAATACGACCTTAACAATACAAAATGATTCACCAACACAGAAAAATAAAATTGAATTTCCATCAACTCGGCGATGTACGACGTCGCAATGATAGCCAAAGGCGGAGTGTATCCGCATAAAACGATAATATCTCCATCCGAATAAATCGACAAATGCGATAATCCAAAACAGTGAGTAAAATAGAATGAATCGACTTTGATTCTCTATCGATTATGTTGTCACTCGCAACAAAATCGATCGATATATTATAGAGATTACCTCAATATTTTGTCTCCTTCGATTTCTGATTTTTTTTTTTGAAGAAAATCGTTCGATTCTCTGATTTTTCGAACTTCTCTGTTTTTCGATCGATTGAACTCCTTCAATCGATCTCCTTCAATTCAATTTTCTATTCTCTGTTTTTCCGAAAGAAAATCGCAATCGCGACTTCGTTCTTCAATTTTTCAATTTCTACGATTTCTCTGTTTTTTTTTCTTTTGATTTTCGACTTCTGATCGACGATCAACTGCAATTTCAAAAATTTTTGCTTCTTCGATTTTGATTTTCCTGATTTTCAGACGAAAACGCAATTCTGATTTTCAGAAATTGCGATTCTGATATTCTCCTTCTTCAATCGCGCCTCTCGGATCTATGTGGCTTTGATACCATGTTAAAGTTTGGATCGATTCGATGAAGAACAGTGAAGAAGAGAAGAAGAAGATTGGATGAAGAGGATATTTGGGAGCTGAATAAGCTCTTCTTTGTTTTCAATTTTATTCCTCTTAAAAATGAATGTTACAATTGATACACCTATTTATAATAACTAATTTGCAGAAATAACCACATATAACCACTAACTAACTAACCACACATATATACAATGTATATATATGTGGTATATCTCAACAGAAAAAATTTCAAGTTCTTTGAGTGAAATTTTTCATCAACTCACAAAATTTTAATTTTATTCAAATAAAATACATGTCCAAACACAATTTCAAAAACTTTTTTTTTCAAGTTTCACAAAATCTATGGTTGGCACTTGTGGGACGTGAAAGGTATTTGATCAAAAAAGGATTAGGACATTTATGAGGTAATTACAAGTAATTTTATCTAATAATATTAATTGATAATCTAGAATAAATGATAAGTACTTTACTATAATAAGCTAAATTAAAATTGCCCGTGTACACAAATCCTAGTAATATATACCCATTAGCTACTGATGACATCATCTCTCTAATGATACAAGTACAACTGGTGGCTAAATAGAAAAGGAAAATACATTTTAGGATTAAATTGCAAAATTTTATACTATTAAAAGATGAATTCAAAGTTGGTAATTAAGTTTCCAGCAGTATATAACGCTTTAGGAAAATACTGCTACATAATGGAGCTGGAAAAAGTATTAGAGGCAAAATAAAAAAGATCAAATTATAAAAATATACTTATCATCTTTTTAATATAGACTAATAGAAAAAATGAAAAATAAGTCACATATGCCGTAACAGAGATTCGCTAAAATGCCAATGTGACTTAAATGTGAGTTCTCCCGGAAACAATCTCTCTCACTATCGATAGGAGTAAAGTCTGTGTACATCTTACCTCCCGAAACCTCACTTGTCGGACTATGTTGTTGTACTTTTGTAGAAAAAATCAGTAAGTTGGATGACGCTTTGAAGAATTAGCGCCCTATTCCTGTTTGATTGTCACTGATGAGTTACATTTGATGTTAGAGAACATATGATGGAGTAAATGATTTGATAACAAACTTTTCTCGAATATGTAAATGTAGGGATTATATCTGAGATTTATTCTGAAATATGATATATAAAAACTTTGGATTTGATATCATTATATATATTCATATTTATGTAAACTTTTATTATTACAGATAATGTCGAGAATCCAGATGTTCTTTACTTATCGAAAGAAAATGTGCAGAGGAGATTGCAAGTGAACAATGAAACCCTTAGGAAACTTCGCTAAGGTGTCAAATTGGACCCAATCCCAATTGACCCGTCAAGATTTTAATGGGTTTGGTCATTGATATATTAAGTTTAGGTTAGCCCAACTTAACTCATTCATCTTGAACAACTCAAATCAATTTATTACATTAGCTCAAAGTAACTCATTTACTATTCTATTGTTTACACAAGTCTTTTATTTCATATTTTTTTACTTTTATAAAAAAATTATTAAAAATATAAATTTCTTTTTTACCTCCTCCACCTACTCCATCCACCCCATGCCCTACTCTATCCTCAAATTTTTTACCTACACCCCACCTCCCGCCATACCCACACCTATTCACCTCATCCTCAAATTTCTATTTCATATTTTGTTTACCTTTATAAAAATATGGATTTTTTTTCTTATCTCACCCTACCGCCCTAACCCCCACCTACCCCCAACCCCCACTCCATCTTCAAATTTCTATTTCATTTTTTTGTTACTTTTAGAAAAAAATATATTAAAAATATGAATTTTTTTCATACCCCACCCTACCCCCAATCTCAAATTTCTATTTTATATTTTATTTTATAAACAATTTATAAAAATTATGATTTTTTTTCTTACTTCCCCTCCCCCCGCCCACCCTACCCACACCTCCCCCCCCCACCCTCAAATTTTTATTTTATATTTTTTTTACTTTTATAAAAAAATTATAAAAATATGGATTTTTTTCTTACCCCTCCACCCCCACCCCATCCTCAAATTTCTATTTTATATATTTTTTACTTTTATAAAAAATATGAAATTTTTTCCGACTCACCTCCAGAAGAGATAGAATAATTGAGAAAAAAATAATAATATATCAATAATCTATGCTTTACTCTCGAAGTAGTAAAGTTTGAACTCTACTCCTGAAGTAGCAGAACGCCGAATTTTACTTTTAAAATAGTAAATCTTTGAACTTTACTCCTAAAATAATAAAGTAGGTATGAACTGTTTCTCCTTTACAAAATTAATGACGTGATTAGTTGAATACTTCAAGTTCTTTTTATTTTTATTTAAATCAGCAAATACGATCATATATAGTGCAATTATTGTGATTTTTATATTTACACGAATAGATATGTGACGATTATATTAATAAATAATTATTATATCTCAAAATAAGTTAAACATGTTCTTTATTCTAACATCATACAATTATGAGTCTTAATATTCATCTACTAAGTCTTTATATTTAATTGAATTGATACAAATATTGAATTGTCTTAATGACATTTATTATGAGAATATTTGATCTGTTTGTCAGATGTTTTTCTTCAAATAATTGAATGTCATATATTATTTTTAATGACCAATATATTGTCAGTTTCTAACATATCATTTGAATTTGTTGCAATTCAATTGATAACGTATTTGACCTCTTAAATAGCCATCATTGACTTATATTTTATTTCAAAATGAAATGTTGGCTTATATATAGTTCTATGTTTATAATTTTGGATTACTATTTTTTAACGCTAGTTTGTTGGGTGTATAAAAATATTATGTACGGAGTATATATTTGATATGTGATGAGAATGATTTGATGTAAATTAATGAATTTAATTTGTAGTAGTTGATAAATGAGTTTAAAGGTATGGACGTTACATTTGAGAGAGTGATTAATGACAATTAAATGGGTTAATTTCTTCAAAATGTTAAGGTAACAATTAAAGGAAAAGACACAAAAACTTTTAAAGAATGATAATAGTTATACAGATCATGGCTTGCCGAGAGTTTTTCAATTGGTGTGTATCCATATTTGTGTTTATATTTCTTCTGAATGCTTTTTATGGCCAATGCCTTTAATAAAATATTACTAATATCTGAAAAGGAATAAGAATCAATTTTGGAATTTCTTACTATGTTCATCCAGTAATATGTCCGGTAGTTCATTCAGTAACGATTACTTCCTTATATTACTTAGTTTTCTAAGTGTATTTTATGACAGTGCTAGAAGTTAATGTGTATTAGTTTTACTTTGTGTATGTCATTATCTTTGAAGATATGGATACTTCTCATAGCATGTTTGGATTAAAAATTAGTTATGAATTTATCATTTGTAGGTGTCCATTCGTTTACTGTTTTCTTTCATGATATCATAAATATCTAAGTAAAATTTATTTCATGACACCTATAGTGTCTAACTATAATTTCTTTTATGATATCATTAATATCTAGGCAATATTTGGTTGTACAAAATTAATGATCAAGTGTTCCATAAGAGCTAACTATTTATCTAGAAGATCATGACATAAATTGTGTCCAAACAATGTGTGATTATGGAGAATGAAATAGATGCTCCTCAAGAGCTTATATACTAATTCTAGATTGTATTTTTTTTGTTATGATCGAAGCACAAGTTGTAGTAAACCCGAAGTTTACTAAAGTAAATGACTATCATATTGAAGCTATAAATGATTGGATGACTAAATATCTACGAAATCATAGTAGGTAAGAAATATGTATTTGAAAGGTTACCCTGTTTATTCTCCAAATTGTATTACACAAATATAACCATGATAAAATTATATGTCACGATAAACCAGAAGTTTATTGTACAAAATAAAATTCATGTAATAGTAAACCAGAAGTTTACTAAAACAAATAACACATGACATGGTAAAATTGAAATTTACTAGTACAAATACTTTTATCAATTGACATGACAATTTTGGTTGTCCCGATTTAAATTTGATATACTAAGTGTGTATTCAAAATATATTGAAGAACTAGAAGATTCTTCAAGAATTAATTTGCTTGTTCTCGTGATAAGTTGGTTACACCAGATAATGTTGGGATTAAATTTCCTAAATTTAAAAAAATATAAAAGGTGAATAAGGGCTCATTCACCTATTATATGATGTCCTAAATAGATGCATCGATAAGACGGTCACATGTGCATTTATTATTAACATGCAATTTGACATTTACAAAGTTGTTTGCTCAAAATAATTGAGTTGAGAGCACAATCTTCAGATTATGTAATCAAGGTAATTCATCTTGTTAATGCTGATTTATATTCAAGCTGGTTTAGCGTTGAATGCCTTTGAAAAATAGCTAAACCATTGCGAATGAGAACAAAACTTCACGTGTTGATCTGAAATATGATATATTACATACAACATCACTTGTATGCTTTATACCAATAAATTATGATAAATTCTCCCATCATAACTGGTTCAAGGTCAGAAACTAAATATTTTCATCTAATAATTTTGTTGTGCGATATATGATTAATGAATCTACCACGATGCACATATATGCGGCTAAAATCCTAAACGCCGCCGTCGATTTTTCGGCCACCAGGGCTACAATCGACGGTCGTAGTTGGGTCCAGTAGCTTTGCCTTCCTCTTGTCGACGTTCTACACCAACTCACAACCATCAATTCACCCCAGATCGTCGGGTCGACCAACTCGAAATTTCCAATCGGGTTTTTGAAGTTTTCAGTCGATTCTGTTATTGTCGACAGCTGAGGGTCGGTTCATTGAATTCGTATCGTCATTCTCTACAACATAGACTCAATCCTGAATCTCGAATTTCAGTTTTGGGATTTTCACTAGCGGCGATAGCAGCGGCGCCGCCGCCTGACCACCTGCAGCCCATCTAATGTGTCTCCCACGTGGCGTCCACGTGACATTTCTGTTAATTTTGAATAAATTCTACAAATTTAATAACGAAAAAGTATATTTGTCCTTAAATTTTGACGTACGGCAAATATGCCGAAAAGTTTAAAGGCAAATATGCCCTTTTCCCTCGGAGAAAAGCAAAATTCTAATAGTGACAAGCAACAAAGTTAAATTTGAGAAATAATAGATATTGGGGATTGAGGAAAGAGAGAAAGAGAAGTGTGAGAATGGAAGCCTTGCAGCAGCCATTGAAGCAACTTATCCACTTTGCTTCTTTTAGATATCGACCCTTCTCTTATACACCTTTCTTCATTGTTCGTTGCTGCTCTTCCACCACTAGAGCAGTCGCCACTGGCCGCAACGGCAGGTCGAACAAATCTACTTCCACTTCCGATAAAGAAGCTATTCGTGCCATTCGCATCAACAAGGTAACACTTTATTAGTATCTGAATATATGGGCATTCCAAGTTTAGTTGAATATGAGAGAGTATTGACTGTAAAAATTGTATCTTTATCACAATTATCAGTGTTAAAGTGATTATAAGGGTATTACAGTTACATCTCATAACCCTTTGTTACAACAAAATAAAAGGTGCAGTGAAAGCAATTGAAATTTAGTTGAATATGGGAGTATTGGGTGTCAAAATTGTATCTTTATCACAATGGTCACTGTTAAAACTTGCCTCAACATCAACATACCCAGTGTAATTCCACAAGTTGGGTCTAAGGAGGGTAGAGTGTACGCAGAACTTACCCCCACCTTGAAAGGTAGAGAGATGTTTCTGAAAGACCCTCAGCTCAAGTGTTAAAATTTGCCTTTTTTTTGCTTATAATTGTGAATATATGGGTATTCCGGTGAGGAGGTGTGAGAGGCTGGCGCGATGGAGGGCTGGAAGAGAGATAGAGGTAGGCCGAAGAAGTATTGGGGAGTCGAGGATTAGGGTATATGGCTAGTAGTAGGATTAGTAATATTTTCCTTGCTTGTTCGATCAGTATTATTTCCGTCACTTTATTGTTTTTTATTTTACTATTCACATGTTTCTTATTCTTAATTTTCTATTACTACTTGTTGTCTTTTCTGCTTTAGTTTTCCTGCTATTCTGTTGTTGTTCTTGCGTTACTTACCTGCCAAGGCAGGGGTAAGGCGAGGTCTGCGTACACTTTACCCTCCCCATACCTCATTTGTGGGATTACACTGGGTATGTTGTTGTCGTCGTTGTTGTATATCATAACCTTTTGTTGTTAGAAGAAAAAAGGTGCAGCAGAAACCACTGGAATTTAGTTGAATATGGCAGTGTTGAGTGTGAAATTGTATCTTTATACAATGGTCAGTGTTAAAGCTCCCTTTTCTATGACTGAATATATGGGTTTTCTAGTTACATCTCATATCCTTTTGTTAGAACCAAAAGGTGCAGCGCAAACGACTGGAATTTAGTTGAATTTGGGAATGACTGTAAAAATTGTATGTTTATCACAATGGCCTTTTTAGTAGTTATGGAGGTTATACACGGGAGTGTTTGTTGAGATAAGTCAGGCGCGTGATTACAATAGAATATTTGGTAATCAATACAATCAATTGACTAGGAGGCTTCGTTACCAATATTCTTGGTGTAGGCTATATAATCCTCTGTCACCATTTTACTCTATTTGGGCGATAAAAAGATGTTTTGCAACAGGGGTCAATAAATTTGAGTTGCACCAATTTTTGACATAACCACTGTCATATGGATCAGTAAAGATTGATCTCTGTTTGTAGTTAACTTGACATTGTTTTCACTTTAGGATCATATCATTATTGTGGTTTGCTCATATAGCTTAATTTAGTAAGGTACAGGTGTGGAAACTTGTCCACTCTTGTTAGCTTGGGGCTCATTGGGACCTTCCATTACCTTTAAGAATCCAGATCAGTAGTTATACATAATACTAAGGCATACTATAATTATTCGTATTGACCTACAATTCTTCCTTTGCTTTTAATTTATGCTTATATGGCATGTTTCCTGGAACTGCATTTACAGTGTGGTCCTAACTCCCCTGCTGGCTTAAGAATCTGGGACATGTTCCATAGCTTATTTGGTGTTAAATGCTAAATGCATATGAACTAGACATTGATGGATTTCCTCAGCAACCTGCATTTACAAAAGGTGCTAAGGTTTGCTTCACATATCAGCACCTACTTGGTGCAGTTTACGTTTATAAAGTTGTTTGGCTTATCAAGAAAAATAATCATAAGAAATGCTTTCTTGATTTACTTGGGGCCTTAAAGATTAGAATTCACCAGTAAAGCACCCTCTTTCAACTAACTACTCCCTTCATTCCATTTGACAGTGTTTGATTGAGTACGAAGTTCAAGTTTAATATATTATAGTAATGGTCTAATAAAATTGAATTTTTGAAAGTTGTGTAAGTCGTATAGGAACATAATGTTTTTTCTTTAATAAGGTAAAAGGAAAGGAAAATAATGGTTTTAAACATTTGGACGTCCTAAAAGGAAATAAGTGTTACATAAATTGGGTGGAGCTAGTACTTAGCTATGGAGTTTGCATCTGTAAATATTCTTAGGAGTATTTGTGAACCTATTTAGAATTTCTGGGTATGAATCTTGATTTTATTATGAGCATGTGTTCTAGTTTCTCAGGATAAAAACATTTGACCTCAATGCTTGGTGGATCTCTAAACGTCAAAGTCTATATGGATCTCGGCTTTATTATGAGTACATATGCTAGTTTCTTCCTGACCTTGGACATCAAGATACATACTATATCTAAGCTTGTGTAGATGTAACTATGACTTATGAGAGCATGCTTGTAAAATGTAGCTGAATGTTGTTCCATCAGGTTGAAGAATTGAGAAGCAATGGCTTGGAACCCTATGCTTACAAGTGGGATCGGACTCACACTGCCAGTCAACTGCAAGAGATTTATAAGAATTTGGGAAACGGTGAAGAGTCAAACAGTGAAAATGATTATGTTTCTATATCAGGAAGAATAGTGGCTCGTAGAGCTTTTGGAAAGCTTGCTTTTTTAACTTTAAGAGATGATTCTGGCATGATTCAGGTTTTTATATCGTGATAATCTACTTACTGTTTTTTGCATTGGGTGTTCACAACTTCACATTGCTTGCTGGTCTGTTAGCTGTAGTAGCTGTAGTTCTGCTTTACTATAAAATGCAGATTCTTAAGACATCTAGTTAAAAATGATTATTATAACAACAAACCCAGTGTAGTCCCTCAAGTGGGGTCTGGGGAGGGTGGGGGTACATAGACCTTACCCCTCCTACCTTTGTGGGAGCAGAGAGACTGTTTCTGATAGACCCTTGGCAAACATGCTAGTTGTCTAATGTATAAATTCATGTCATATCACCATGCACTAATAAAGCCATAAGGCATAATCTGAAACTTGAAATCTCATAGGCTTCGAAAATGGTAATTTCAAACTTCAACTTTTAAGTCTTAAAATCTCATTTCCATGATAAGGTTCCAATAATTTTACTACTTCAAAATTTACCCAATAAATTAAAATTCAAGTGATAGTTATTGAGCACTAAACTTGAAAAAACCCTGAAGTAGACAAGCACAAAACTTACGTTAATTCCTATGCTGCTTCAAGTGAAGCTTACTTAGTTTACACTCAGAAGAAGGGGAAGGAAGATATGCTTGAGAAATAAAAAGCAACAAGGATAAGTTGTGGCGTTGTGCAGCACGGCTTAATGTGCAACATGCAATTGTACAGGAGATGGAGAAGGGTAGCATTGTACTAATAATGGAAACAGATAATGCAAATCACATTTTATTAGTTCAGCAAGTTCAGATGTTCATATAGATCCTCGTCTCACTAAGAAGAAGTTGGAGTTAGTCACCTTTGTTTCATTAGCATAGTGGACGCTAAAATATGTATGTGCAAGTCAATAAGTGTGAGGCAACCTGCAACAGTGATTTCCTTTACCTGCAAATGTTTTTACAAACAAGACAATGAAGTTGGTAGAGGGGCATGTGTGCTGTTCCATTGCTTTCTGGCTCTTTCCCAGTTGCACATATATTAGACTTCCCTTAAATATGATTGATGGTTCTGGCATTTGGTTTCTTTACTAGATTTGTCGAAATCATCTGAGTGAGTCCTTGATATGGATTAGGGACATTTCTCAGGGATATATCCAGTCCTAGATAGTGCTTATTCTCTATTTGATATGCGAAGTTTTCAACTGCATATTCCTTTTAAACTGCGTGTCAGCACCTTTCATGTGTTTCTTGTCTAGCTCTTGGCAATTATGTGCAGAAGAAACTGGGATTGCAATTTCTTGAACTTTTAGGTTCAGTTGACAATTTACAAGTTAGGAACCTCTTTGAGATATATCCCTAGAACCAGTTATAATAGATTTTCTGTATTTCTTGATAAACAACAACCTTGTACCTTTAAATTAGCAATCTTTGAATAGACAAACGTGCACTCTATTAAAATAAGTTATTGTTGGTTTTAGCTTTATTGTGAGAAGGAAAGGCTTATTGGTGATCAGTTTGAGCGATTGAAGACTCTTGTTGATATTGGTGATATATTGGGCGCAAATGGTTCAATCAAGCGCACAGAGAAAGGTAATTTTGTGTCTATATCCATCCTAGTTCTACTTTGACATCCATTCTTATTTCTTTTATGAATAGGTTCACTTGCACCTGTATTCAACAGTTTAAATCCTTGAACTTGGAAGTAATTTAAACCTATCACAGATTAGTTCATAAAGACATCTGTGAATTTTTTGCATTTGGTAGTCTTGTGAAATATTTGAATCCTCTTCCTTCTCTTCCTTTTCATCTTATTGTCAGTTTGGGTCTATTGCTGAAAGTTTTAAAATCCTAACTAGAGCTTGCAGCCCAGCAAAAAAGATGTTGCTTTCTTCTTGATACATTGAATAAATATCAATAAGATTAGCTTAGTCTTGTTCTTAAATAAAATGCAAATTTATTGAAGATAAGGTAAATTAGTAAAAAAAACTTCTTATTTATGATTTCTTGAGGGACGTGCAAAAGGGAAACGCGACAACTAATATGGCAGAGGGAATATTAGCAAACTCTTTGATTAACTAATAATTCAATGTACATGTGGAGGACACATCAAGGGTATATGTGTAGCAAAAAATGAATTATGCACTATCTTCTTTGCTGTCCCTCAGGTTGCAATCAAGAGAGGAATTTTCTTTTATTTCCCGTCTTCTTTCTTCTTTTGATCATATCGTTGCTGGGGTGAAGAAAAAACACAAATTAAATTGAATAAACATGGGCTTTTAGACTAAAGAAAGCTACAAGAAAAATAAAAACCCTGTTACATAGGAGACCACCTAGTAGGCTGCTTACAACCTTAGAGGTGAACATATATGAGAGATCTATTAGATCAAGTACTGCCCTACATCAAAGAACATACCAAATTTAGGCTAGGAATAAACACGACTTTTTTGTAGATATTACATGCGTATTTTTGTATTGCTTTATAGTCCCCTGTAGTTTGATTTTTGCTGCTATGTGTCATTTAGTGTACTTTGTTTAGCTTATCTACCTGCGCTAGTTACTGCTTACTCTTTCAGAATGCGCTATCATGGCTTATTCGTTTTTTATACCAATATTTTCATACCGCCGTAATTTTTTTTGACCGGGTCTGACCGTTTCTCTTGCTTTGCTTTTGCTTTTGTTTTGCTTGTGCTTATGCTTTGTCTTGAGCCGAGGGTCTCTCGGAAACAACTGCTCTACCTACCAAAGTAGAGGTAAGGTCTGCGTACACTCTACCCTCCCAGACCCCACGTTGTGGGATTTCACTGGGTATGTTGTTGTTGTTGTATTTTGGTACACTCTGTCCAATTTGCTTATCCTTTTCGACTTGACATTAAATTAAGAGAAGTTAAAATAGGATCATATTTGATTTTCTGTGTTCTAAAAGAATAAACTAGAAGATAATGTTGTGTCTGAAAGAGTAATGCGGATCCTATTTGATTTTTTCCATTCAATGTTTAAAAAAAACAACAAAAAAAAAAAGAGTAATGCGCATCCGATTGATTCTTTTTTTCAGATTTTGTCCCATCTGGATCAGTTGTGTTGGATACAAAGTTTTACAAATTCAACGTATCAATTTAAGTTTGATTTGGTTTATGATTCCAAACTCCTGAAAAAGGTGTGCATGATTTTGAGTAATTGGTTTTTGCAAATACGGGAATCATATTTTCTTGAACTATATTTCTGTTATTGTTTGAGCTGTTGTCTTGAAATCTTGAAGCCGTTTTCATTGAAGTACTTCTTCCCGGTTTCTTTCCAGGGGAGCTATCTGTATGTGTGAACTCGTTCTCAATTCTCACAAAGTCATTGCTTCCATTGCCGGACAAATATCATGGCTTAACAGATATAGACAAGCGCTATCGACAACGGTGAGTTTTATTTCTTGTGTAGGTTTATGGTTGAAGCTTCTAGTTGTATGGTACTGACTCATTATAGGAGGGGTGACTGCACAACTATCATAGAAATTCTCTAGAATGGGTCATTTCACAATTAATTTTTATCTTCTCAGTTTGGATACATAATATTACTGTCACATTTTTTTCAGCCATAATAATTTTAGATATTCTGGTCAATTCATAGAATGGTAGATGGTACATACATAAGCAACTCTTATAAGTTGCTCTTCAGGGGTTGTCTGCATATGTGGCTGGTGCCCTTGTCTCGTATTCTTGTTATGTAGTCTGCTTGTATTTGCTTCACTTTATTTTTTTAATAACCGAGAAATCCCCGAAGGCTAGTAGCACACAATTCGAAACTCGATGAATAATGGGCCTACCGCTCTATCCAAAGGCTAGTACTGCTAGAACAAATCCCTGGGTCTTTACTTTTTGTTTCCACAGAACTTGATCATTTAAAGTAGCTAAAGCAAAGGAAAATATGCAATCTACCTTAGATTTGGGCATTTGACATATATCTACAACTATTTTTCTGTGTCGGGTTTCCGGAGAGGATATCTTTTATTACAAACGTTTCTCTGACTTTCTTCTCATGATATCTTATGCATACAAGGAGGAAACCTGTCAAATGACTAATTTTCTTTACCGTTGCATGAAAAAGTTATTCAGGGTATGTTCACTCTCCTTGCTATTTATGATAGGTATGTGGACATGATTGCAAATCCTGAGGTGGCTGATACCTTTCGCAAGAGGGCAAAGGTAGGTTAGCTATTTATTTGTCTTCCGACTGTAACGTCAAAAGTATAATATCGTCTTTCTCTTATCATCATTTGGTTACCTCTGGAATTGTAAACCTTTCAGTAAATTACTTTTACTAAGCAGTATGGATATTTCCCGAGTTAATAATTTGTGATCGTTGGTCTACAACTTTTCTTCTATTTTCTCCTTCAAAACTAAAATGACCGGAGACTTCACCAGTTTTGAGAGTTAGGGATCATATAGTTTTCTGTTATTACTTTGATCTCGAACTATCTGTTGGCTAACATCCTCCACTTCCTAGATCATTTCATAATTTCTTAATAATTGGTTACTAGACCATAATGTATTTTTGTTATCACAGGTTAATATTGCAAGCTGGATTTTTAAATATTGCTTTCAAACATGCATTTTGTTCTCTCTGTTGGTGGTAGATGATTTCAGAAATGCATGTTGCAAATCATATAGCTAATATCTCACTTATTAAAAGAATGATATTGTTAAGTACTTTTTCTTCATCGATGAATGAGGTTCTTTTTCATTGTCTCTTATTTTGGTTTTATAAAGTCTCTCCTTTGTTAAGGATCCACGTGTCTGATTTACTTGATTAGGTTTTAGTTCGATCTATTCCACCGAGATCATGAGCTATATATAGCTCAATTCAGGCCCTAAATTTTAAAGATACTTTTCAGCTTATAATTGTAGATTCATGATATTTATGTATATATTTCATAGCAAAGTTGTCCTTCTATCAAATAATGCACTTATAACCTCATTTAACTAATAAAAACCACAATCAACAAGATTCTACTTGGAGTTTTCAAGTATAAAGGAAAACGCTCTCAGTTGTTCGTACTGCTCTGGGCATTTGTTTCTTTGAATCTTCCCAGAGTAATTTGCCATAGTCTCTCACAAATAAAGTTAACCTCAGAAATAGAATTTTTCTGCTTAGTGTTATATTGTTGTCTTTCTGGAATTACCCAAGGTGGAGACTTGTAGTAAACTAATTCTGCTACTTTCTCTAGAAGTTCTGCTGCAATAGGCAGTAATGGACGCTGTAAAAGCATAATATTTCTTCTTCTTTTCCTACGAAAAGTGTGCATTATATTCCCTGCTGATTTAATCCTTTCTTCAGTAGATTGTATCAGAAATACGTAAGACAGTGGAATCTTTTGGCTTTTTGGAAGTTGAAACACCCGTTCTCCAGGTTTGTGAATTTCCTTTTGGTTGCATGGGCTTATCTCCTATTAAGTTATGATTTATTTTCCATTTTAGTGTTTTTTCATAAAGCTTGTGAGCTACTCTTCCATGGAAAATTAGAATATGCTTTCAGAGTCAAAATATTTGCTTTTATAAACTACAAGTGCTGGATGCAGCAGAATAGTTGCTCCTCTTATTCAGGGAATATAGATTTTTTAACTGGAATTGGTTGTTAGAAGAAAGAGGTACTGACAGGTTTTCAATCCCCAAAAATATCCTTGAATGGAAGGAGCTAGATGAGTCCCGCGCTAATCTCTTCCATTTTCGATAAAGTAAAATGTTGAATTAAGTTATTGGAAAGAACTCTCATATACATGTGGCATGCATCAAAAGGTAGAGAATCTAAACAGAGGTCAATCCAAGATTTGATCTTTATGGGTTTGATTTTGAATTCTATCAAAGTCCATTTGATTTATTGGGTGTAAAATGTACACCCTCCGTCCCAATTTAAGTGACTCTTTCCTTTTTGGTCAGTCCCAAGAAGAATGACAATTTTCTATATTTAGTAACAATTTAACTTTAAACTTCACATTTTACCCCTAATGAAATTATTTTTAGCCACACAAATATCTATGACTTATTTTGGACCACAAGTTTTGAAAGTCTTCCTTTCATTCTCAAACTCCGTGCCAAGTCAAACACCCTCACATAAATTGGGACGGAGGGAGTATTATTTATACTTATTTAGTGGACTTGTAACATATATACAATCTTTGAGATAACCGTATCTTCTGCCACACAAACCTATTGGATTCGAATGAACCCGTATCTTCTGCCATACATCTGTCGCTGCTGACCTATTAAGGGTGAGTATACAAAGGAAAAATAGAAAAATTAAAAGAAAGACTTGATATATACATTCAAAAAACTGTGATTGTGACTTTATACTGTCTATTTGTCTTTCCCTCGCCTTTTGAGGATTTGGATTTTAGTTGTGTCTAAGAAGCACATTTTTGCTAGTGTGTTTAATCAGTTTCGTTTTACTAGGGAGCAGCTGGTGGTGCAGAAGCTAGGCCGTTTATTACGTTTCATAATTCGCTTGGAAGGGATCTTTATTTGAGGATTGCAACAGAGCTTCATTTGAAGAGAATGCTGGTGAGCTTTTCCTGTAGTTTACATTATATTTCTTT
This sequence comes from Przewalskia tangutica, assembly GCA_029844215.1. Taxonomy (NCBI): domain Eukaryota; kingdom Viridiplantae; phylum Streptophyta; class Magnoliopsida; order Solanales; family Solanaceae; genus Przewalskia; species Przewalskia tangutica. Next base: position 112,001,928 of record CM056730.1, read on the forward strand.
TCCAGGAAAATGTTTACATGAGACTACTTTTAACTATTTAGTTCTTCATGGAGATAAGCATAAAATATTGAATAGCTTCTGGGACCATGATTAGTCCTGTGCATTTGTGCACATAGGACCAAAAAAAGGGGAAGGAAAGAACCCCTACTTTCTCTTGTACTTTCCCTCAGTCTTATTAGAAGAGTTGTGCTTCTTCTGCTTCTTTGTAACAGTCCATCATATTTCTTGCGTATCTATAGGTTGGGGGATTCGAAAAAGTTTATGAAATTGGCCGTATATTCCGCAATGAAGGGATTTCAACTCGTCATAATCCTGAATTCACCACCATTGAGGTAAAAGCTCTTTGTCAAAGGACTTGTCATTTTTTAGTTTATTTGGCTTTGTGAAGAAATGGATCTTGGGCCTAACTCAACCCAAAAGCTAGCTCATAGGATGAAGATTGTCCAAGTCCATATAAGGAGACCAAATCTCCCATCCCTAGCCGATGTGGACGCTCAACACCCCCTTACGCTCTGGACATCTAGAGCGTGGGCAATTTAATATGAGGTCCAACATCGGTAAACCATGGATTGGGATGGGCCTGACTCGGATACCATATGTAAAGAAATGGATCTTGGGCCTAATTCAATCCCAAAAGCTAGCTCATAGGGTGAAGATTGTCCAAGTCCATATAAGGAGACCAAATCTCCCATCCCTAGCCGATGTGGGACCCTCAACAGGCTTCAAAGCGAATTTACAAATCCATCTGGAGAATGTTTAATCAAATAATTTTCCTTCAAAACCATCATTAATCATTTCAATCATTGATTTTAGATGTATGAAGCATACACTGACTATGAAAGCATGATGAATATGGCAGAAGAGATTGTGACACGCTGTGCCCTTGCAGTTAATGGGAAACTTAAAGTTGATTATCAGGTAAGTACCTTTTCCTCTGGATAATCTTCATCATTAGTGTTTGAAATTGTTGATTATTCTTTGCACTTTCAAGTATCTTCTCTGACAAACATGGTACTAGTCATTTACAGGAATACGCGTGGCAACCATTCTTATATTGAAGGCATAATACTGAAATTGATTGAACTTGCGAGCATCTGGATTTGCTTGTTTGTTTAAGTTCCCTTAGAAGCCAACCTAGTCCTTTTTTGATCTGGCTACAAACATATTCTCTCATCATAACAAAATAATTTTGAATGGCTGAATAATGTTGGCCCAAAAATGTCCAGTTAAACATTTTTTAGTTACCATTTGGATGTTTGACCTGTTTCCTTGAGTTGGTGCAAACCATCTACATTTTATCTTTTCCAGAGATCCTACATATCTTTTCATGTGCTGCATATGTTTTCTTGGAGAATGTTTAAAATGATTTAGCACTGGTTTGGATACACATTTAACGAGTTGAACTAACTTTTCTGTGAATTATGAGTTTTATGCTTAATAGTCTTTTGATCGCACTTTGGGTATTTCATTATCTTTTTTCTATCACCTTTTAACTTAAATCTAAGGAATCAAACTTTATGCTTTTTTGCAGGGTGTGGAGATATGCTTGGACAGACCTTGGAGGAGGGAGACAATGCATAATCTTGTGAGAGAAGCTATAGGGATTGATTTTAAAAACTTTGGTGACGATCTTAAAGCTGCTAAAGAACATACTCGTAAAGCATTTGATATTCTTGGTGATGATCTGGATAAGAGCTCAATTGAAGCATGCTCTTCTGTTGGCCATTTGCTTAATGAGGTTGAATAATGTTCTTTAGCATACTTTATGTATTTGGTGTATATGGAAGGAAAGGAATAGAAGATGTTTTGATTGAATTTCAACTCCTACAAGTATTCTAAAGGCTCTATGTCTACTTAGTTTGTTTAGTTGGCATTTTCACTCCCCTTGTAAACAGTGTTGATAACTTTTTGGATTTTGTTAGCTCCCTAACCCTGACACTGTCTTGGTGGCACATTTTGACTGTTTCTACAGGTTTTTGCTTAGTTCAGCTTCATGTAGTTATGTCCTGAAGCTAACAGTTAGATGCTTTGTAACTCTGCATCTTCTTGATGCCTTTTTAATGCAATTTATTTACTTCATAAAAAAAATATATGTTCTTATCTGCAGATACATAGATCTAGCAGCTTTAAACCACATATCAATTCCCAGAGTATCTTATTGGTTAAGATGGTTCATTAATGTGAACTTGCTTTGTGTTATAACCATTTTCAGGTCTTTGAGATTGTAGTAGAACCAAAGCTTCTACAACCGACTTTTGTCTTGGACTATCCTATTGAAATATCTCCACTGGCCAAACCACATAGAAGGTACTGAGCCTTCAACTGAATTCTCAAACAAATAAACTGGAAGACTTTCTTTTAGTTCTCTCCTGAATGTTGACACAACTGTAACTGCATATCAGTGTTTAATCACTTTCTTTATTAGATGAAAGTTCTGATGCTATGATCACCTTCTGAATTATCACTCACTCTTGTACTTCTGTTACAAGTAAAAGTTACTAGCTTTGCTCTGTGAGATGTTTCCAGATATTTGAGTTTTGATTCTACAATCTCCAATACATCAATAATAGGCAGAATAAATTTTTTGGTCATGTCTAGTAGTCTTGGCTTATGGATATCGTTTATTTCAACTCAAAGTGATATTCCTTTTTCAAAAGATGCTCTGCTATCCTTTCATCTATTCTGATTCTTTGGTTGTTTAGATGATATGGATTCTGCTATTACGTATGTTGATTCTTGATACATTGGAGCTTCTTCTCTATAAGTTTCCTGATGTTAACATTGGATCTTGTAATATTTTCCTTCAAATGAATATTGGATTGTTTAATATATTACAAAAGTAGAGTTTGTTTTACCTGATCAAAAAATTACAGGACAGAAGTTGACTGCTTTAGTGGTTTGTCACTTCTATTATACACATCAACTATCTTGTTATGTGATAGTTGTTTTTTTGCAGGCATTCAGGCTTAACTGAGAGATTCGAGCTGTTCATTTGTGGTCGTGAGATGGCGAATGCCTTCTCAGAATTAACTGATCCTCTGGACCAGGTATTCTGGTGTTGAAATCTTGAAACTGTGTACCATCCATATGTTTTAATTTGCTGTTCTGTAGCCATTGAGGAATTTTGATATTGCCTAATCTAGCAAGGGGATGTACGCATTCCTGCAACCTAATGGCTTGTGAAATAATAATGTAGACCATATCCAAGGGGAGCCTTGGAGTAACTGGTAAAGTTGTTGCACCTTCAGGTCACGGGTTCAAGCCGTGGAAACAGCCTCTTAGAGAAATGCAAGGTAAGACTGCGTACAATAGACCCTTGTGGTCCGACCCTTCCCCGGACTCCACGCATAGCGGGAGCTTAGTACACCGGGATGTCCCTTTATCCAAAGGGGAAAAAGAAATACAAAAAAGTGAAAGAATCTGTCTTCCATAATATCAAAATGATGGATTGTTAGTTCCTATTTAAGAAGAATAGAAATAAGTGGTAATGCACCCAAGGATGTGGCCTAGTGGTCAATGAAGTGAATTAAAAACCATATGGTCTCAGGTTCAAATTTCAACAGAGACAAAAAGGATGGTGTGATTTCTTCCCATCTGTCCTAGCCTTGGTGGATACAGTTACCTGGTAGGCACACATGTTGTGAGTGGGAGGTGGTAGGTATCCCGTGGAATTAGTCGAAGTGCGCGCAAGCTGGTTCGGACACCATGGTTATAAAAAAAGAACAGAAAGAAGTGGTTATATTCTTCAAGCTAAAAATTTGCCATAGTGCTTTCCAATCTCCTTAAAGATAGTTCAAGATGGGTCAATAGAATATCATGAAAGAGCCTATGGTCTTATACACCGATAGGACAGGAAAACCACTCTACCCCGGCCACGGTGCTCTAAAAGAAACTTATCCTGTAACATTCTATCATGTTTCTTACTTGGAGATTACTCCAGTTCTTCTAAGAATCTATACTAGTTGATTCGTTAGAATTGCTTGGTCAGATACATCATTTTGTTTCACCTCTTTTAGTAATGCCTTCAGATTACAAAGTTGTTGACCAATACTTGTACTCATGCTCGGCATGAATACTTGGTGGGAACATTCGTGCTTCTATGATTTGAATCCATGAACATCTTCTAATATAGCCATGATAAGAGACTTTCAATAATGCTGGAAAGTTGAAGAATTTGAAATTCACTGGAAGCTGTTGAAATGAAATCGTATCACACTGCTATAACACATGCTAGCCTTTGACTCTGAGCTTTATTTTAGCTTTATGTTATATGAACAACGGAAGTCATTAGTTGCTCTGCTTTGAATTTTGTCGGATCTCTGCTCATTCTTAACAGAGGGTATGGCAGTTTTTTAGCTCTCAACATTTCACATAGTTATATGACTTCAAATTTCCCCAAATTTGTCGAACCTCAGTGCAGGAAAAAGGAGTGCGCATGACATAATTAGTGAATTTTTTGTTGGTCTGGATGTACTGCATGCTATATATGCAGAACAAAAGTTTACTGTCGTGTTTAAACTTGCTGCAGAGGAGACGCTTGGAAGAGCAAGTGAGGCAGCATAATGAGAAAAAAGCGGCATCAGGTTTAAATAAGGAACAAGAGAACAAAGATGACGATGATGACTCCTATGAAGTAACTCTCGACGAAGATTTTCTCACAGCTTTGGAATATGGAATGCCTCCAGCTTCTGGAATGGTATGTTTATTCAAAGTTGATTAGTTTTTCTTTCTAAAGTTCATACTTTGCCAGATAATGGAACTTGTAGCCAAATAATGGAATGGTCAGTTGAAACATTCTGACCATTGCACCATGTTTTGTCACATTTCACTCTAACTATATTCCGGTTATACACTTTATGATTCAAATTGCCAACACTTATCTCATATACTTGTTTATATCTTGTATCAACTACACTAAAGGATGACATTCATTTTCAGGGACTTGGCATCGACAGGCTAGTTATGCTTTTGACAAATTCTGCTAGCATCCGCGATGTTATTGCTTTCCCAGTTCTCAAGATTCAACAATAGCTTCACGAAGAGTTGCTTATTGCACAAAATTCATCAATTTTGAACCTGGATTATTGCCTTAAACCTGAGAAAGGCGAATTTGAGAAAAATATTTCGTTAATAGATCATTTTTTCGTGGAAGGAAGTGTTCATCACATCATTTTTGTGATCCTTACAGTTCTAATAACGGGACATTTTCATTTGTATACCTAAAAAGGTATACAACACTAACTTGATAAGTGTTGAGCACAATACATTAGTGGTTTTAAGTATTTAGCTTGGTCATTCTTGTACAAGATACACCATATCTAAACTTTAGCCAACGCTATTCATTAATTCCTTTTTATATTTTTGAGTTTTGAGCGTGCTGGAACAGCTGCTTATCGAGGAAAATAGTACTAATAACAAACAGAATAATACTAGTATGAAGAAAAGAGATGCACACACAAAAAGAAATTGATGTACTGAGTACTATTCAATTTTATTTGGACGGGTTTTAATTGTATTTTTATGCCGATTTAATTTGGCGATGTGAACTTTTAATTGGAGGTCATGTGTTAAATCTGATTTTTTTGAAAATCAATCATTTAAATTGGTAACACGAGCAATTTCGATTACGGCGTTGACATAAATAAGTCTAACTATTAATGAGTGGTATAAATAAATCATTTTTGATAGTTCAATGACACATTTGAGCTTTTCTCCAAGTTTCTATGAAATTTTGTCTGATAAGATAATTTCTTGCGAAATTAGGTCATAGATAAGGGTAAACCTATATTTTTTTTTTTGCTTTTTCAATAGGATATTTTCGATCACTTTTTTATTACTTAAAATGACGACGGATTTTTTTTGAATATTAGTGATTTGAGGGGCAAAACTTAAAACCACCCCAAAATAGGGGCATTAGTGCGAGTTGCCCGTACACTAAACTAAAAATGCATGATATATTCTTATCTTTATTATAAATCCTAATCGTCTAACCATGGTTAACTTAAGTAAATGTCTCATAAAAAATGTTTATGAAAAACAGTTGTAAAATATTACAGGAAAACAATTTTTATCAAAAGATTTAGATTAACGCCAGAAGAAAAAAATGGATGTCAAACCATAACCATTGAAAAATTCCAGTATCTGTCTCCGATAAGCGTAGACGCTGCACTGCAAAATGCCATACATCTTTATTTGTTTGCATGGAGATAATGATTCAGACCTTAGGCCATTAAGTGCATTTGTTTGTATTAAAATTTGGACACTTATTTAGTCTCAATAGATCTTAATTATTAAGATCTTAAATACAATCTTAATATCATTAGGAGTTATTTTTGTATGACTAATTTTTACCATCGCTTTGTTCACAATCACCAGCTTCACTCCCATCCCAACCCTCCCAACTGCGGGGGAGTGTTAGAATATTATTAATTAATAATATTGTATTAATGTAGGATTATGATATATATGGTAGGTAGTAAAATAATATATTAGGACTATATTATTAAGGATTATTAGGGGTTGATTAGGCATGATTTACTCTTCTTAATTAATGTATATTATATATTTTTTTTTATGGAATGAATACAGTTGAGGAAAATATTTTCAAATTATTACAGGTAGATTTAGTTAGACAACTTGGTCTACTAGGATCGTTCATGATTAAACAATGAGCAAAAGTAAACGAGGAAGCTGTTTGAAATGGTGGACAAAATCAGTAGTATAATTCATGCTTCCACCAACAATTATTTGTTAATTTTGAAATTTATATACTCCCACCAACATATGGATATATAAGAGCCAAAAGAATTCCACCAGCACTTCTAATTCTAACCATTCCCTCTTTGTCATTTCTATTATCATATATTATAAAATATTCACTATATATTTTGTAATATTTAGTGTTGTATAATTATGATAGATATACGATTTTTATTGTATTAGGATTCTACATTGTACACACTATATATATTTGTAATAATGAGAAATATTCCACAAGAGAGATTAATACAACCTTACATGGTATCAAGAGACAAAATCTAAACCCTAAATTTTCTACCCTACCGCCGCCGCAACCCCCCTCTTCTCCAGTTCGGCCGTCAACAATTTCCCTCACCGGAAATTAATTTTCCCTTCCTTTCTCGCTCACCCACTCACATTCATTCACTATAATGACTCCTCCCACATCTCCCATAGTTGCATCAACCTCCTCAGCCGTCACCCCACCCTACTTACGTCCTCTTTTTCTCCCTCTATTCATCTCACACTCACCGTAACTAACATTAAGAACTTCATTCATGTGGTTCTTGACCAAGAAGGCGGTTAGTACTCTACGTGGGTTGAACATCTCATACTTTCTCAACACATCCTCGATGTAGTGAGACTGAGATAAGATCAGTTTGTCAGATGTCTTAGAGATTTTTATCCCTAAGATTACATCTGCAATACCCATATCCTTCATGTCGAAACAACGTTTCAACATGTTCTTAGTCTCTAGGATCAACCTATGACTGCTCCATGTGATCATCATGTCGTCTACGTAAAGACATATCATGACGAACGAGTCAGCATTACCTTTCGTGCACACATTTGTCACACTCATTAATGGCGAAACCTCTCGATAGTAGTGTACTATCAAATTTTTTGTTCCATTGTTTCGGGGCATGTTTCATCCCGTACAAAGATTTGACAAGCCGACCGACTTTCTTCTCTTGTCCTGGAACCACATACCCCTAAGGTTGGTCCATATAGATTTCTTCTTTCAAATAACCATTTAAGAAGGTTGTCTTGACATCCATTTGATGCATCTCAAGGTCCCGCAATGCGGCGATCGCAATGCATACTCGTATGGATGTCATTCTAGACACCGGAGAGTACATGTCAATAACCGTTCACCATTCTATGTCTCAAACATTTTACTTACGTACCTATCTCTTTCATTAACGAAATTTACGATACTTGACACTACGTGTGTACGTCTGTGGAAACGACATTTTCGACGTGCGGGGTCCCAAATTATTCGAGTCATAAATAATGGGATAAATTTAATTCCATATTTAGTAAATTTCCAACAAAAGGTAATTTAAAATCCCCAATTCTGTAATGAGATGATATAAAATAGATCATATGTTGGAGTAGAAAATTGAAAAGAATTAAAACGGGATATTATTTTGTTACTGCCAGTGTCTCTCATGATAATAGTGTTATAACTCTAAAGCCTTGTCTCTTTTGTCTTTAACCACTGCAGCTTGAGAATGTATAATTCCCTGGACGAAAGATTGCAGACCACTTGCTGTTACGGTAGCATTAATTCTTTTGTTGCATCGTTCAAGAAAATAACTTAATCAAGACTACATATCTGTTATATTTTGCGCTATAAGGCAAGTTAAAGTTGAGAGAAGGATTTGCTTTTGTTTCGTCATTGCTAATTATATTTATGTACAATTGTTTTAATTCCAAATTTATATTTTTCGAGTTACATTAATTAACCTTCAGGGGGATCTAACCACTACCAATTTTTGTAGTTATATGGATAGTTTAAGAATTTTCTAAATTATAAGCGTAATTTTATCAGTTATAACAAATTATTATTTTCAATGTGAAGAAAGTGGAGATGACATCATTCCGCATGTCTTGAGTGTTAAAATTGAATATATACAAAGAAAACTGACAAATCACATCAAACCAACAACCAAATCTCAACAAACCGATAATCCAAGGCAAATTGGAGAAATATTGAGTAATAATTTGGTATTGAGAAAAATTCCGTTCATAATTAATCTGGTTTGGTATTAACTACAAAGAATCAAACCGAGACGATATCAACCTGACGTTACATGTTTATAATTTTTTAAAATATGTTATACATTAAATATTTTTTAACCTTATTCATAATTTTTAACATAGTATTTCAAATATGGACTCATAATTTTAAATAGTCTAATAGGTTTTATTGGCCATAAATGTTCAGTAGGAAATCGCTCAAACTAAAATCAATGCTAATACCCTTGAAGGTTAATTAATGTAACTCGAGAATCTTCAGTACCGGCCATTTACTATAAAATCAATGATCTAATTAAAAATAGAATAATATTTTGTATTTCCTATTTCCCGATAATTAGAAGCAATTACAAAGATCTCTCAACAACAATCTTCACTACGATAGGAACCGATCATAAATCTATGCCCTTAGCAGAGATTGGTTAGACTCAATTCAATATTTTATGCATCCGAATAATTGTGTCATAGCTTTATAATTTGAGTTACGTTTATGGTTGAATTTTTTTAATTAACCTTAGCAAACTTGCTATGAATAGTTACCTTATTGTTTGTCAACTTAAGCTGATAGTACCAAAAAAATCTATATCTTAGTAGTGTACGTAACTTAATTTCTTTTCCTGTTATCATTAAACTAAATTTCAGCCGTTAGAACTAAAATTCCCCCTTCCTTCACTTAATATCATACTTCGTCTCAATGAATATTCACTTTAGATTGCTTAGTCCATCTCATTGTTAAAACAATTGAATATACGAATTTTTGTCAATAATTCTTGTTGTATAGGTTTACGACGTGTAATTAAATAAAAAAATTATCCACTCAGTTCAAATCCGCGCCACAAATTTCCAATCCAACGGTGTACAATCACTCGAGAATATCTAAACCAATAAACACATTCATCGTATATCCACCGAAATGTGCCGTTTGAGGTTCAAACTTCTCTCTCGTAACCTAAACGTGAAACCGTTAACGCCGTTACATCAATCACGTTAAATTCCAAAGAGCAAAATGTGTAACGGCTACCAAACGGCCCCGTCGGTGACACCCTTGATATATTCGTTATATACAAAACTTTTTTGTTTATTTAATTTCCTGTATCATTCAAGGGGCAAGCTCAATTCATCTCTAAAATTCTCTCTCTAGGAAACTGAGAGATTTATTTGGGTTTCGAATGAGCTTAAATTACAGGTTAGTTTGCTGTTTAATTATTGAAATTGCGTTAATAATTATCAGTTTTATTTACTCCTTATAGTTTTAATTATGATTTTTGATCAATTTAGCTTCAGTTGTATTAATTTGAATCGGTTTTAGTTATTTCGTTGATAGCTTAATGATGAGATCGGTTTTTCTTCCAAGGGATTATATTGTTTTGAGTTTTACTTGGTTGTACTTTGATCTGAAAATTAGAATATGATATCCGGATTTAGTTATACAACAACAACAATAACATATCCAGTGTAATCTCACAAAGTGTGGTCTGAGGGGTAGAGTGTACGCAGATCTTATCTCTACTTTGGGAGGTAGCGAAGTTGTTTCCGAACTCAAGAGAAGCACAATAAAGGATGTCAGACAAAATCGACAAGAAAAGAAATCAAGGCATAATACTATAGAACAAACATCATGAGGAAAAGTAATAGTAACTACAGCAAACTAATAACGTAATCAAATAAAACAGAGAGCAGATAAAAACAAAAATAAAAGGAACATCCGGATTTATTTATATCTATGGGAATTATTAGGGATTTTAGGGCTTACATAGAGTTGGGATTTTGTTGGGGAAAATTAAGTTCTATGTCTACTAGTAGAAAATATTTACGCCACGTAGCCTATATTCTGAGTTTGTTATCTGGTTTAGCCTATATTTGTGTATAAACACCTTTTCTATACTATTATACACTTTAATACAAGGGTGATACATTATGTATAATGCTTTCCCACAAGGTATAATGTTGTATAATATTGTATATTGGGCTACGTGGCATACTATATTAGGTTGGGCGGTATATTTTTGAAAATTTCCCGTTAGTTATATCCATGGGAATCATTAGGGGTTTTAAATGGGTTAGAGAAATTCTGTTGGTGTGCTTATTTTAAATCAAATTTTTTATTGGATTGGTGATTTTAAGGTATTTGAGTTGTGAAGATGGATGAATTGAAAATAGAGGATTGCTGTACTGAGAATAAGCAATCGACGGCTGCTTTAGCTTCTTCGGTTTCTGAAAATAGTGGCAGTGTAACTGTAAAGTCATTTGAAGTATGCAGCCCGGCGCCTACATCACCAGCTCATCGGTAATGTTGTTTTAACCTCTCTATATATGATAAACCTTGATTAGAACCAGCATACTAGATCTTGTAAAGTTGGTGTTAGAAGTTGTAAATCTGAACATTGGGAGTACATTCATGCCAATTTTGATTTTGAAGTTCATCTGAAGTTTATATTTGGATTTTCCTGGAAACGACTTTTGTAAGTATCATTTTTGGTATTTTGGCTGAAGTTTGGCTTGTTTTGAAGTTGAATCCCTTGTGCATAGGGGTTGTATAATAGTTAATCTGTTTCACATCTTAGTTTAGGTCATCTATGAATTGAGTTAGAGTTTAGAGCTATGTTTGTGCGCGTATGAAAGTGATTCAATAGCTGAATAGCATCGCCTAAGGGTCAAGATTTACTATTATGAAGACAATTGTGCAATTTTTCTCCTGTCATCTCCTTCATTCAGATATAAAGCTGAATTGTGAATCATGAGAATTTTTGTAATAAGTTCAATTTTGCAGGAGAACCACTGGTCCAATTAGACGAGCAAAGGGTGGTTGGACTCCTGAGGAGGTAAGCAATTTTCCTGACTAATATGAAATAGTCTAGCCAATAGCCTAAAATCCAAGCCCTCAGGTTATGTTGAGTTGCAGTTTCAAGTTTTTAGTAGTGGATAGTATTGAGTTGTTAATAGAAAATAGTAGGAATTTGGAAAAGTTAGTTTCTGGTGGAACATTTTTTTCTTCCAAGTTGTTTGTGCTTCTACCACATCATGGTATATTAATATAAATGTGCTTTATTCCTAGAATTCTTATTTATTGTTGGTTGTCTTTTACATGATAAATTCAGCTTTTGGTTTTACTTTGAGGAATCAGGTACTGATTAAATAAATTTCCCAATGCCACAGGATCATACTTTGAGAAGGGCTGTTGAAGCATACAGGGGGAAATGCTGGAAGAAAATAGGTATAGTTTCCTTGGTAGTGTTTCTGGAAGTTACTACAGATTGAACAATCGTTCAGCAGCTAGTGTCTTAACTACCTATCATATATTGAAGAATTTTATGCCCCAAGACTTGTTAGGCAGCAATCTTGGGAGATGCATGTCTTCTATCCCTTTGCCCATTTCAAAAGCAACAGGATAAAGTAAAAATGTCCATGCATATAAATACTTCTAGTGCCTCCAGGGCTTTGGTTAGTGGTATGAGCGCATCATGTGATGTTTGGATTAGGTGCATGTACGGGTTATAGAACATCGTCATAAACAAAAACTTGGTATTAAGTGGAGAAGGGTAGAGATGTTGGACCCATTATCCGCGGAGTTTCGAACTGTGCATAACCGGCTCTTGTGAATTTCTCGATCATCAAAAAAATAATGAATAGATACTTCTCATGAAGTGTGATTCAAATTCACACTGACGCTCATCTTTGAAAGTAGATGTTGTGGAATATCAAAGTTTCTAATATGGTTACTATGGGACCTTATAAGTGCTCTACAATAGGATCTTATCAAGAGGTATATAATATAATATGGGATATAGTTTACTTTATCATGTTTGTATCTTTTAGTCATGAATATAGATTGAAGATGAGATATATCATTAGCCTTGTTGTTTTTAATACTGTCCTCTTCGAAGAGTTTAGCTTAAGAGAGGTCAACTGCTTTCTTTGCCTTGTCCCGAGATGCCACTTCTTTCCAAAGACCAACTAACACTTCTTTATTTGTTTGTAAATAACTTGGGGAAGAATTTAACATAAGGCAGTCATTTACTATCTTTGCTTGCCTTGAGAGATCATTCCCAGAGACCAACAGAGACTTCTTTATTGGCCTGTAAATAGTCCCATGGCTGCTTGCCTCACTCTAGGTTGGCCTTTTTGTTTGACGAAGTAGTATTTTACTCCTGTAGTGGCTGTAGCCCATGGTGTGGTCAGTTGTGATATACTCAACCTTCTTTTTTAGTATGTCCATTTTACAACATTTGGTGGTGCCATCCTGAACAAACATCATCTCACACCTGTTAGGTGGTCTATCTGTTTGAGTGTTTTGAATGCATCTTTAATAGACATGCTAGGCTAACATGTTCAAACATGTAATTTACTTATATGTTGTATTGAATTATTTGCGGCTTAAGTCTAGCCTAGATTTGTGGGCCCCTAGTGCTTGGGTCTAGTGGTAAGAGCTTAGCTTGTAATGTGTGGGTTAGGTGTACGTTACAGGTTTGCACACAAAAAACTGGTATTTAAATGAAGGGTAAAGGCTATGATTATCCACCGAGTTTCAAACCGTGTGCTACTAGCCATATATAAAAAAAGGTCTAGGCTAGCCTTGGCAGTTACTTCTGTAAATTGATTTTACTACAATCATCACGTGATTCGCTATTTCATTCTTCTCAACTTTCCTGTCTTGTAATTGTAGTTTGTTATATGAAATAAAATTTTGACATCGCATATACCAACAAACCACATTCAACGGAGAGGGCAAATTGCATTTGCCGAGAATAAATTAGAGAAGGTTGCTTGAGATGTTTTCCCTTATCCTACGTCGACCTCCCAAATATGTTCGTGCTTAGGTAGAACATGACATTGTGATGGTTGAAGGTGTAAGAAATGAACAAGATAGATCTAAAATTACATGGAGCAAAGCTGTATAAAAAACGTACAAATTTGTAAAATTCGTGCGGATTTCGCTAAGAACAAAGTTGAATGAAAGCAAAAAATTCATATACGCAATATCAACTAATTGGAATTAAGAATTGCTTGTTATTGGTACACCTGAGGTTGGTGTTTGTGAAGAGTCTTTTGTTTGATTAGAGATTTGTATGCCAGTTCAAAGATAAGTGTAAGATTTGATATTGAGTATTGGAATGAAATGAGTCCAAATAGTGGAATAGGTATCAAGGATTCATGTAGCAGACTCCAACTAGTTTGGCATTGAAGTATATTTGTTATTGATATTCCAAAGAATGGTAAACAGTTTTCTTTAACAATCTGGTGAAACTTGGTTCAATAGATGGTAAACTTATAAGATTTACCAAAGAGCAGAAATTCAACTTCTTTGAACTCTGAAATGTTAGCGTATTCGAACTTTTTGTGTGTTGCTCTTGATGTGATTCATCTCGGATCATTGGACAACATACTGCATTCAGCTTTTAATTTAAGCTTATTCTGTGATTAGAAATAAAATAACTGGTCTTATTTAAACACTGATGCACATGCAGCTGAATTCTTTCCGGATAGATCAGAAGTGCAATGCCTGCATCGATGGCAGAAGGTTCTGAACCCAGATCTGGTAAAAGGACCCTGGACTCAAGAGGTTGGTTTTTCTTTTCTTCGATACTAATCTGTTCTTCTAGATTGTGCTTGGACGATCTGGGTAATTTCTGATGTCCTTCGATTAACTGGTGAGTTTGTTTATAGGAGGATGATAAGATCATTGAACTGGTGGCTAAGTATGGGCCTACAAAATGGTCTGTCATAGCTAAATCATTGCATGGTCGGATAGGGAAGCAATGTCGTGAGAGGTAAGATCAGATATGATGGTCATACATTTGTAAATGTTTTCTTTGTTGGATTTAGCTGTTCATTCCATATATTATCAGAGTTAATGTGTTGATCAATTGCCAACTTTCCCCATTGCTCTGATACTAGATACTGCATGACAGTCGAGTGTATATCGATATGACTACCTTGCTTATGCCAGATTCAACTTTTCTGCGAAAATCACAATGAATTCTTCTTTTTCTTTTTCCAATTGGGTGATCCTATAAGATTTCATTACTTATTGCATTGGCTTAATGATGATTTCTTTAATTTCTCAGGTGGCACAATCATTTGAATCCAAATATTAAGAAAGATGCCTGGACATTGGAGGAGGAACTAGCACTTGTAAATGCTCATCGGATACATGGGAACAAGTGGGCTGAAATAGCTAAGGTCCTACCTGGAAGGTAATCATTCAGCAAAGATATGTGAACATATCCTTATGTAGGTCCAAAACTGGTAGATGATCTTAAGGAAGTGGTGATTTATTCATTCAGTAGAACAAAGAGAAATGTATCTGTATGGGGTTGATATTGATGTCTTTCTATTATTGTGTTCTAAGCAGTCACCAAAGAAAAACTATAGGAAAAAAAATCCTGAAAGATTGTGTGGAGCTCCTGGAGTTGTGTATAATGTACTCAATTTTACGTTATTATATCTCGTAGTAAAAGAAAAAGATTTAAGTCCTGGCTATTCCGATTGAGAATATGGAAGAGGCTCTGAAATAAAAGAAAGAAGGTGAGTTCGAACTCTAATTCAAGAGGTCTTCTGTTCCTCTTATAGTGAGAAGTCAAATGGTTAAGTTCAGTTACTTATAAAAAAGAAATAGTTAACTTCAGTTGGGGCAACTGGGCCAGACGACATTGTTAGCGGAGTTTCCGTGGTAAGGTACAAAAACTCAACTGGTACAAGTAGAAAGGCTTGTCCAGTGAGTGATGACACTATGTGGGACTGTGTGAAGGCCTTTATTTTGCAGCTAATTTGTAGGCGTCACGACTAGGTGCATGATGTTTAACTTCATGCTTGTTGTTTGTTCGATTAATATGTGTATTATTCCCATAATAGCTACATTTTTTCACCCAATTGTGATAGAGAAAAGATAATGACTTTACTGGTGAGTGCTTACATGCATATTTCTTATTTGTGGATATCACATTGATAAACAAATATCATAGGAGCTTTAATCATCTGATTTATTTGTCTCTTACCTAGTGGTAACTGTTGATACTCAAACTTGTATATATTGAACCATCAGAAAAAAGAACCATTTGCCTTAGAGTATAAATTCTGAAGTTAAAGCATTGTTTCAGCCAGTGTGCCATATACATGAGGTAGTAACTTACAGAAGTATGCTCAAGTATACTGAACTAATGCATCCCTTTATGTCTCTAAAACTAAAGTATCTTGCTCATAACTGGATTAAATTTTATACAGGACTGATAATGCAATCAAGAACCATTGGAATAGCTCTTTGAAGAAGAAGTTAGACTTTTATTTGGCTACTGGAAACCTTCCACCTGTTGGTAATGGTCTTCAAAATGGTTGCAAGGACACCACCGGTACATCTTCAGCTGAAAAGGCGCTTGTTTCCTCACATAAAGGATCAGATTCAACTGAGCTTGCTTCATCAGGAACTACCGACGTATGTAAAATAGAAAATGGTGGCATGAATCATCAAGATGCCAAACTGCTGGTTGCAAATATTGATGCTTCCAATAGTGGTCCTCAAAATGAGTCTGCTGATTCTGAAGTTGTTAGGTGGGAGGCACAGTCACCAGTAATAGATGCTATCCACGTTAAACCAATTACAGAAATCAGATTTGAAGGATATGGAACAAATACTGAAGTTGATCAACTTAAAGTCATTGAAACTCCATTTTCTTGTGAAATACCTACATGCGGTACATTGTATTATGAACCACCACAGTTAGGAAGTTGTATTTCAATGGATTCAGATCATCTAAATATCCGATGCGTTCATTGTGAATCTGATTCAAGTCCAAGTTTGTCTCCTAGTTGTTTCTTTACTCCACCTAGTAGTCTGAAGGGAAGTAGTTTATACACACAAACCCCTGAATCTATACTGAAAACTGCTGCTAGAAGCTTTCCAAACACGCCTTCCATATTCAGGAAGAGGAAGTTGAGCTCCACGCCAGCTAATAAAATTGGGCATGCAGATGGAGATATGAGTAAGGATGAAGTGTGTGATGCTTGTGAGGAGAAACAAGCCGACAGTTCAGAAAAATATGGCATGAATAGGGGAAGTTCTTCGAGAAATCCTGCTTACAATGGAATTGGGCCATGCAATACCAAAGCTTTTAATGCCTCTCCTCCATATCGATTAAGGTCTAAACGGAAATCCATCTTCAAGTCTGTGGAGAAACAGCTTAAGTTTGCATTCGATAATGAGCAGCACAATACTAGTACTGGAATAAATGGTTCAACTGTCAAAGAGATATCTCATGTAGCAGATTGTTTACGTGCAACAAAAGTGGGCATCGCCTAGAACCCCTATGGTAAGCACCAATCCTTTCCTTTAAAATTACAATATATTGCACAATTCTAGTGGTTGAACGACTTGAATCTGAAATCAATTCCAAAGTTCCAACTGATATATATGCATAATTTCCTAATACAAACACTTGATAACATTAATATTAACTCGGGTGCAGAATATTCTAACAGCTTCTTTCTTCTAATATAATTTCGGCTCAACCGTATGCTTTTGTTCTAACTTCAGAGAAAGAGTCCAGTAAACAGTGTGTCTTAGTATAATCGTTGATTAGATATTTAAACTATGCTCATGGATGATGCAACTTCTTTTCTGACTTTATTGGTGTGAAGTCTCATTTTTTCAAATACTGACAATGTAAAAGTCATTTATATTGCTGCTTCTGCTACTCAAAGCACTAACAGTATTCTGTTATCTAACAGCTTGGTTCACTGCCATGCTTTCCTTCAACTATTTGTGTTAGCACTGGCATTATTATGTCATCTATCGCTTGTGACATTATTATTTTTGTGACATTTCTGAAAATATTCTTCTTCTTTTTGTTGGGGGGTGGGGGTGACCGCATTTTAGTATTTGGTTCCAATTGGATTACATCAAACAATTTTCATCTTTTCTGTTGTGCAGGATTACTGCTGGAATCAGTGTTTTAAGCGTGGTTCCGTGACACCGGCTGCCACACAGGTGGATTTTTTTGTAAAACCTCTTCAACTTCCATAAGAATTGACCTTGCATATATTCATTTTTGTTAGACGTTTTGATTTTTCTTTTCCTTTTTCTCACATACGCCAATTATTTGTAGGCCCTTGGCCATTCATTATACATAGATATTATAGCAGTGAGTACAATTAAATTTGAAGATAAGTTGCAATCTATTAATATAGAAACTCCCTTAAGTACGTTGTTACAAAAGTTCTGTTGAAAATAGTTACTTGTTCAATATGATCAATTGTTTGTTTATGTAGTATCTTTGCAGTTAATACCAGTAGTAAGGGACTCAAATGGTGGATCTTACATATGTTGCTCTCTCACTGAGTTTTGGAAATTTTATATTATTTATCTGCTAACTATGCTGTATCACTTAAGGACATTGGATAAGTTCTGAAACTATTGATAAGGACATTATATATTAAGCATTGATGCTGTGAACAAGTTCATCTTCTGAAAAAGGAGGGGAAGAGTACACTGTTCACACTTTTCTTTGGTTGTTGTTGCTGAAACGAAGGAGGTTTTAATATTTTATAATGGAAAATAAAGTAGTTCGAAAGATACATACCTGGGATATAATGGAAATTTTGCAACCCGCTTTATTTTTGTGTGCTTTCCTTCAAACAACGTTCATCTAGTTTATCGTTGAAATTTAATTTGAATTTTTATAGAAAAATATTCATTGATAATATTTAAATTCTTTTTTGCATACTAATACGCAGGCAGCTTGAGTTTTTTCAATTAACTTAGATTGATTTTAACTTTTTCCTTAACTCCGAAACATAATCACGGCAACAGCTTATTTTTAGTGCAAAAACTAATAGGCAGCATAATGTAATATATTTTTAGCTTATGAAATTTAAGAAAGAAGAGTCCTAATTTATATCCCTGTCAACGTATGAATAACCAAGGATTTTGAGTTTTTTAACAGGAGGAAAAACATGTGCACCTTGCTTAGGTGGGTCCCACTGTGAGTTGAACAGACTTTTTCATATAAATTGGAGTGTATATATAATAGAATGCTACAACCGGTTAGCCCATGGTAAATAAATTGGAGCCACTTATTTGAATTCCTTATGATATCAACTGAAACAAGTTTTTGCTAATGGTAGAGTCTGGATCACAAAACTAAGACCCATAAAAAAATGATCAGTGATAAAGGAGGTAGGGGTACAGAGACAACAAACATTTTGGGGGCCCTATTCTAATTCGTAAAAGTAACCCTTAATATAAATAAATATACGATTTCAATAATTAAAAATTATTTTAATTATAAATAACAACCAATACAACTAATAACTCAATCCTTTTAGAATCAAGAGCATCCCACATTCTTGGATCAAATATATCAAATGAGTTTTCTTGCTCTTGCTCTACATTATCAACGCCATTATTCTCCAGATCATCACTTTCATTATAAAATGAATTATTCAAATTATCATCACCATTTTCAACATCGATTTGATTGTCCACATTATCATTTTCAATGGGGACATTATCTCTATTCTCCGGAACGGTTTGATTCTCTATATTAATATTCTCATTAACATTATTAACATTTTGAACTTCAACCTGAACTTGTGTCTCTTTTATAACAAAATTATCAAGAGTTCCACTTTGAGATTTAGTTAATTCCTCAATTTTTTTCTTATTCTTACGCTTCTCATATATAGATTCATACTTTCTAGGAGGCATAATATTTGAAACGTAAAAAGGACCGAAAAAACCTGATAATTTTATGCAATACTCCAATTTGTTAGAACACCCACTCTCACAATTTGTCAAACATGAATTGAAGCTTTCAAGCTGAATATCGGACGAACACCTATCATTTGTGTTCAATAAAAAAATAGTAAACAATTGAAATATGATAAACAATAATATTTAATGATTAAAATTTAAAATAACAAACAAGGCTCCCTTTTTACATGCTTTCACAAAGATACAAAAGATGAGAGAACTATATCAGATTCTCGGATGGTTATCGGGAGTATCTGGACCGATAACTATAACAACCCTAATCTTACGGTCCCATTTGAACAAAGAAAAAGATGGTCAAGAAAAGCCAAATAACTTAGGTGCATCATAACTTTATTTCCTACCTTTAAGTTTAAGTTTGTTCAGCAAGCTCCTTAGTCTCCATGCTTTGTGGACCTTTATCAGTTTTGGCCATTCGCCTTTTAGCTTTTTTTTTGAAAATCTTTTTTGGGCTGCAGATTTAGGGCAAGGCAGAAAGCAAGTCGTTGATGCTGATCTTGGGTTAAGCCGTTAGTTTTTTTTTTGTTCCTGAGCAAGCCACTGATTTTGGGCTGCTGATGCTCTGGTTAATGCTTAGTTGGGTTTTATTTTTAAATTTTTAAGACAAATAATTTGAGCTGAAAAAAAGCCACTGATTTTGGAACTCTAATACGAAATATATGAGTTGGTAAATTTTTAAGACAAACAATTTGGGCTGAAAAAAGTAGCACATAATATATATGGGCTCATATATTTTTTTGGGGCCCCTAAAATCTTTGAGCCCTGTGTTATAGCACAGTTTGCACAGACCCAAAGACAACTCTGGCCAGGAGGTTTGCCGAGATTAAGTAGGCAGCTGAAACAGAGATGTTGTCGCGAAGCTCCTCTCGTTCCCGCTTCTATATTTGTAGTAAAGTAATGCCTCAAGAACTCAATGTTCAATAGCATAACAACATTTGTATTGCCGTCTTAGCTCAGCTGGTAGAGCGCGTGGCTTTTAACCACGTGGTCGTGGGTTCGATTCCCACAGACGGCGTCCGCGTATCTCTTTTTGCAGAGAGAGGGTCAACAAATTTTTTTGGCCGAAACTCATTTTAAATTTATGGGCCAGGCCTCAATTATATGATGAGTAGAAATAGCATTTGTGGGCTCTTTTATACATTTAATTACACAGTTTTCCCTTCAAACGGGCTGGTATTTAAAATTTGCCCTTCAAAATTAAATTTATGAGTTATGCCTATAGGACATAAGTTCTATAAGAGTGCTGGGCAAAAAGAATAGGCATAACTTATTAAATGATATGATGATGTGAAAATATTAAGTTATGTCGTGCGATTTTTTTTTGCCTTTAGGGGCAAAAATTAAAGACCAACACAAAGTAGGAATAAAAGTACAAACGATTCACACATGCGTGAGCAAGTATAGTTCACACTGGCGTGGTTTGCGGTTTATTGTGTCGATGAGAGTTTCTGGAGTCTTGTGCTTGTAAAAAGTAGAGTTTGCGGGTTCCCCCGTCATAAAAAAAAAAAGTGCAAACGACCCGTTTTTATATCTTATCATTGAAAAATGATCACCTCATGAAGTTGTAATCGAAAAGTAGTTATAGATGAGTTTAATCCATTATATTACTACTGAATTAATTTCTTTCACTTGTTATAGTGTTTTTTCTTATATTTACTTCAATCTAAAATATTAAAGCTATGAATATAATGTCCCATAAGATATTCTTACACGACCAATAAATGAAAAGTACATCCTTCAATACTATACATTTGCCCCACTTGAGACTTGTTACCATTTCCACGAGAAGTATTGATAGGGAGAGGCAAATATGTTCCCTTCTCCTTTTCATCTTGGATGGATTTCAACAGTGTTGCATAACTTTATGGAATTTGCTTTTGCTCTAATAATCTTATAACTAAAAGAAAAATCAAATATACAACTTATAAATGAAAAGACAAATAAGGGTGTGCTTGGTTTTCATGAAGAAAAAAATTGGAAAACAAGTGGATTTCTTACTCATTTTCTAGTGTTCGGTTAGTAAGTATAAAAAAATTATTTCTAAGACATTTATATGTAATCTATCAAAAACCTATAGAGGTAGAATGGGGTGGAGAGTGGGGGTGGCAAGGTGGGATGATCAAGGAACGGGGGTTGGGGATAATAAACTTGGAATGTCAATTATGAAATTTGTCCTGCAAAAGTTTTAATATGTTAAACCAAACGTATACATTGTCCTGCCCAACACTCGCCCCGTTTCGTTGTCATCCCTTGCTAAAATAAAAGTTGGAGAAAAGGAACCCACTAATACATCAAGTTGCGAGAAGAAAAATGCACCCAAAGGTGCTAGCTAGTAGCTACGTTTCACTATGCATACATCCCATGAAGTCATAATACAAAGAAGTACTATATTCCCTATTAGATTTTCCAATTTGCTCTTGTAAATTAAACTTGTTGAGAAGATAAACCGTTAGTAAGTTAGTTAGACAAGTCAACAAGATTAGTTAACAAGTCAAGAATGGTAGTTAGAAGGTTAGTTAAGGAGGTTAGTAACTAACTAACTATAAAGAGGCTCTTATATATTGTAAATTGATGTGTATTGTCACGTCATTTTTCGACCGCGATTTTATTTTAGCGAATCCTGCTTAATGAAATGTTAGAAAATAAATAAATGCTAAAGGGTGCTAAAATAAATGCTAAGAGGTTGCTAAGTGCTAAATAATACTAAAAGATAAAAGGTGCTAAAAAGATGCTAAAGGGTTCGCGGAGTCGCCACCTAATTAGTTTGGGTGAATTAGGACACATAAATGTTAACTAAGCCAAGTCAACACTAACTCCATTTAAATGGTCTGCAAAACTGTGTGAGATTCTGAGCAAGGATTCTTTAGTATCCTAAAGAGAAGGGGTTAGACACCCTCTAAGATCCGCTAACTTGCGGTTGTCCGTTCATATCTTGGTTAGTTATTATGTTAAAGAAAAATGCATGTTAAAAATAGGCCTAGCATGTAAAAGATCTAATTTTGCAAGTGATAATAAAAGTACAAAAATAACTTTTCCTAAATGAATGCTAATAAGAGAATTTTCCTGTGTTAGGATTTAGTAACAAATAATATCTTAGCTACCTAAATGATTATGCGAATTAAATGGTTAGTATGATTTAAGCAATGTGTGACAAACTAAAATAATTAACTTAGGAGGGAGCAAATTTCTAGTATCAAACTACTTACTAATCTATTGATTCAAGATTTAATTATTCTAGATATTCTATTAATTAGTGTAGCGTTAGACAATTAATTTACAATGAATAAATGGGGGCAGGGTAATAATTAATAAAAACGACTCGAAGGAATGACGGTGTCGTTCCGCCAGTGGTTTTGGAAATTTTCTATGCGAGATGCGGATGCACATAGATGCGGGAATTCATTTGTTGTAGCTCGTGATGAGTCTCGTATTGAGACTCTTTATTTGGCTCTGGTGCATTTCATGTAAAAGATAAGAAAATATAAGGATTAGTATATGCTCCAATTTTTATTAAACATAGTAAATAAGTATTGGGCATAAAAATCAACACATATGAGTTACACTTTATTTTGGCAATAGGCAGACTAAAGATAAGACAATCAAATTACTTTATAACATGTCATGTCTCGAAATATGCACGGGATAGGCATGGTACAGTACATGTGTAAGTTAACAAAGCGGATTCAGAGGCTTCACACAAGACAAAATAAAAAAGAATAAGGGACGTATGCAGTTCCGGCCAGCAAGAAGAACAATACACATGATTCAGCATCCAGGTTAAAATCAGCACACCGGTTCAAACATAATAGGCAAACAACCAGTAGCCAGACTCATGATCATATTTATATTGCATATCTAGACATGATGGTCGTCAGGTAGGCAAGATAGGCACATGCTCAGATTAATAGCCATACGACCACAGTCTTGACTATCCAATGGATATTCCTATGTGCCCAGAAAGATCTAAATTAAACCAAACATGCATATTTCTTTAAAGTAGACGAGTATGCAACAAAAGGGGTGAATACCTTGATCAAGTTACTGGTTAGCAGTTTCAGTTATTTTAATCTACACCTATCTATACATGAACGAAAACAAACTGGTAGACCGCAATGCAAGCAAACAAGGACTGATGTGAGAGATCATTCATGTATTTCTATTATCTTTACCAGCGACTAAAACAGACGATGTATAAAACTGTACATCTGGAAATATCCTATTGACAAATTCTGACGGTAGGTTTATATTCCAGTGATACAATAAAATTCAGGAGCATTCACAGCAATTCAGACGACATCAATTCAAGGTAAGCATAGAGCATAGATTTAGATGAGTGACAAACAAATGATCAATTTGGAAGAATATGAATACCCATAAATATACACAAGACCATTTGAAGGTCATACCTTAGCTTATGCAAAATCATATAAATCAAACTAGAAGGCAGAGTCTACTCATGATGCACTACTAGGTACACTGACACTTAAAGGGAACGGAATGAATGTGTCCAACTTGGGGAAATACCAACATAGGAATAAACAGTTAATATGAACATAGTGAACCATTCTGGCTACACTTAATCCCCCAAATTCGTAAATTGACTCTCGATAATGGAAACAAACCATCATTCGCATCATATAATCTGACTTTAGATTTGTTAAAGCAGACTAATCCTACTTCATATTTAAGCATAAACAGCAACAGTCATACGAACAAATCTAGCTAAAATGATTAATAAACAGGAAATACAACAAGCACATAAAAACAACACAGTCGCGAATGTTAATAGCAGTTAATCTTAACTGACAAATTCAGCGTCAAACAAATGTGTCTCAAATCGTACACTAATGACAAATTAAACGACATCGAACAGATTTAACGAAACGTATAATTCACACAGACCACGAAGTGTAAATCGCATAAAAACATGAAAGGGAATGGGTTTACCTTCTCCGGACAACGAACCGAGACAGCGTATCAAGTCGTCGATCCACTCGGAGTTTTGTTGCGATGCGATTAAAAAATGACAAGATTTCTGTATGAGAATAGGTGTGTGACTACTCGCTGATTCTTGCTTGATTCTTTTCTAGGATTTCTCGATGCCTACCGATGCTGAAGCATTCATTCTTGTTTTGTTGGTTCTTATTGTTTCTCTCATCTGTTTCTCTCGTGTTCTTCCCGATCTTCAAGTCGCCTAACGATGTGTAGGAATTCCACTTTATAGTTATCCTCCTGGGTTTCGTTTTAAGGTAAGCTTTTATGGCTGATTTGATTTGATTTTGTTGTGATTCGAAGATCTGTGACCATTTGGGGACTGATTTTGGGTGCGATTTCGTGCGATTTTTGACATGGTTCGTTCAGATTTTCATACGATTTTTGATGATTTTATGTGATACGATTTTGGGGTAAGGATGATTTGGGAAGAGTTCTTGGGACGCGATCTGGGGAGATTTCGCGGATTTGGGGGGGGGGGGGGTGATATGCGAGATTTGTGATGGAAATGGAAAGGGTTTGATGGGGAAGACAGCTGGTCTTCCCCTAGGTTTTTTAGGTTTCATTTTTTTTTGTATAAGGGAGATGGAAGGGATTAAATGGTTGTAGACTTGGGCTGGGTGAAAAGGGGGTTTGGGCTTTAAATGGTGGGCTTTTGGACGAATTAAAGGTTTTGTGGGCTGCGGGTTGTGGGCAATTCTATTGGGCTCGGCTGAAAATCAAAGGGGAGGATATATTTGGGCTGGTTTTATTTATTAGTTAAGGGGTAGAGTTTTAAGTGTATTTGTTTTAGTATTAGGTTTAATTAATGGTAAATAAGTGGGGTTTTAAATCATTATTAAATTACTTAAATGCTAAATGCGGATATGATATTTAAAGATTGCTTGATGCTTTTATAAATACGACGCTATTATTAAAATCTTATTTATTGTGCATACTTTGTGATGTTAAAATAATATTGGTTTAATGAGGTTTAAATTATTACACTAATTATGGAATTTCTTTGCGTATTAATAAATGCGACTATGCTATTTGATGCGATGTCATTGCTAAATTATTTATTTATTTACGTATTTATTATTATTTAAATTATTAAAAATTAATAGAATTATGATAGGGCTTAAAATTAATAAATGTGGGCGCGAGACTCAAAAAATGCTTAATGTTCTACGTAAGATGCGGTGTCATTATTAAATCGCTTATTTGTGTCTGCATTAATGTTTTATTGTTATAAAATTATTAAAAAATATTTTGAAAAATTAGTGTAATTTTATAGTTAATGTTTGGGCGAGAGGGTCAAAATTGGTGTCAACATGTATGTATAGACCTATCATGTAATACTTAAACATAATGAATAATAATAAGATCACTCACTAAACTTTCATCATTTTTCTTTCTTCTTCCATTGACTGCTATTGCTATTGCTACTGCTACTTTTTCCAGTGTATTCTTCAAGTTTCTTTATGATGAAGAATGAAGAATTCAACATGGTATCAGAGTCTTGATCCAAGGCTCAATGATTGTCTTTTTTTCCGCGAGATCATTAAAGACAATCTACTGAAATTTTGGTTCATGTTCCCTTTCTATCTTCTTCTTTATTCTGAACTTTGATTTGTCATATCATCTGGCTTCATTGTATTACTTCTTATCCTGAATCTGGAAATCAGACTTCTATTGAGTTCTGATAATTTTCTTGACATGTAGACTTGGTTTAAACTAGAATTCTTCACACAGAAAGTCTTCTGATTTTTTTTATTCTTAAACTTGGTTCAGAATTCATATTTGTACTGTTCTTGAGTTTATTCTCAATCTCTTTAATTTTGAATTATGATCTTGAACTTTAGCATTTCTTAACACCTCAAGTCACCATCTTTTATGATAACTCTGAAATAATCAGCTTCTGAAAAAATCCAGATTAACTTCTTCTGAAAATTTTCTTCTCTGGTTCTAGAAATCTTCTTATTCCTTCAGAATCATATATTGAATATTTGTATCATGTATCTATCACACAATGAACGCTGACTTCTCACATGTTGTTGAGAAGATTCAAAATAACACAAATCTAACAACAAGAGTGAATAATGAAATCATTACAACAATAGACCACAATCACCCACTATTTCTGCAATCTTCTGATGTAAGTGGTGTTTCTCTTATATCATTTCAACTACTTGGATCTGAAAATTATGCACTATGGAGTAAGCCTATGATAATAGCATTACTTGATAGAAATAAATTTAGTTTTATTAATGAAAAATATAAGAAAGAAGACTATGAAGAAGAATGGTGGGATCACTGGGATAAAGTAAATGCAGTGGTCTAGACCCGTTTGATGAATTCTATTTCAAATGGTTTACTTAGTGAAGTTTTGTATGCTCATACAGCCTTTGAAGTATGGAAAGACTTTAGAGAAAGATTTGATAAGGTGGATAGCTCAAGAACTTATGATCTTCATAGAGAAATAGTTATTTTAACTCAAGGAAGTTCAAGTGTGGCTAAATATTTTTCTAAACTAAAGACCTTATGGGTTGAGTTTCAATCTTTGGTTCCACCTCCTAGTTGTGGATGTCCTAAATCTAAAGAGTTTGTAGAATATCTTCAAAGACAAAAGATATACCAGTTCTTAATGAGTTTAAATGAGAACTACATGCAAGCAAGAAGCCAAATCTTATTAATGTCTCAACTGCCTACTGTGAATCAGACATACTATATGATCACAAGTGATGGGAATCAAAAATCTATCACTGCTAAGTCTGCTGGATTGTTAGGTTTTGGTCTTAGTGGATTTGATCATAATGTTAGTCATGATCCTACTACATTGTACTCTAGGACTAGCACAACCACACAGAAGTTCAAGAAAAATTCAATCTGTATTGTGAAATTAGCAAGATGAAAGGGCATACCAAGGAATTCTACTATAAAGTGGTTGGTTATCCTCTAGGTTTTTAAGTCAAAAAGGAAAGAACATGTTGCTTATAATGTGTATACAAATAGTTATGAGGATAAAAGTGAGAAAATATGTAAAACCAGTGGAATGAATGATAAATCTAATGCAGCAACCAACTCAGACCAATTGCAAATAACATGAGCACCTATGTTGTCCGGAGATCAATATGAACATATTATACAAATGCTAAGGCACAATGGAAATGCACAATCCATTGTGATTCAGCCTATAACTACCCAACAATAAGAATCAAATACCACTCAATCATCTGCAAATATAGCAGGTATGAATAGACACAAATCTCTTCTGGTAGCTAATATACTTAGACAATAGATCATTGATACTGGAGCCACTAATTACATGATTTCTGATATACAAATGTTAAATAAAGCTACTAGAATTGTAAACACAACTGACTCTAAGAATGTACATTTACCCAATAAAGAGAAAGTGAGTGTAACTCATAAAAGGTCAAGCACTATATCCAACAGAAGTACTCTTAATAGTGTATTATGTTTACCACAATTCAAATTCAACTAATGTGTATATCACAACTCACTAAAGAGTTGCAGTGTGCAGTTGCTTTCTACTCTGATTTCTGCTTGTTTCAGGATTTTACAATGCCAGGGTGAATGAGATTGGTAGGATGCAAGATGGTTTGTACATGTTAGTAAATCAAACATAAGAAAAAGACCTAAATGGACATCTGAATCTAGGACTTAATGTGATAATGGTTAAGGAACGTGCTACAATATATCAAGAAGAAATAGAACTGTGGCACAGAAGATGTTACACCCCGTAATTGCAGGACATGTTTTTAAGAACGTACGTAAGAATCCCAAATGTTAAGATTTGAGACTAGTAAAAAATTATCGAAATTATGAAATTGTCGGAAAACGGAATATTGTGACGAATGGGAGGGCGACACGTGTCACCACCCCCCCCCCCCTTAAGTGGTCTTGGACGAAAATGGCATGGGCTTGATGGTCATTTGACCATAAATTAAGATGACCGGGTCTTGCAAAGTCTAGAGCTTGATATAATTGACTTAGTCAATTGGGCCACTTGACTTGATATTTAAGAGAATTTCATCCAAGCCACACATATGTGCAAATCTTGACCCTCCATGTTGATATATATTAGTACTAGTAGCAAGACAACTTCTACACTTAGCCAAATTTTCAAGAAAATTTGAAGAACTCTCTTAGAGGCTCTCGGGTTCATGAACAAAAAAAGAGAAAAAAATTTGTTTGTTGTCCAATAAGCTCCACACTTTAAACCAAGGTTCATGAAGGTATTGTAAGGGTATCTCAATAGAAAGATCCCGGAAAAATAGCGTTTTCGTATTAGTCGCAAGGTGAAAACCTAGTTGTTTTCCTAGGTTTTGATTGGAAGATTAAAGGAAAGTTGTTTGTGATATTCTAAGGGTCTCAAGTGGCGGATTGAAGTATCAAGAAGAGGCTTTAAGTTGCTAGGGAACGACTTCGGATCTTGAAGTGGATTAAGGCTCGTTAAGGTAACAATCTTGTTCTCTTAAAGTGTTACAAGATTATATGTTGTTGTTAGCCTTACATTTTTACTAGCATGAAGTATATGTATTGAAGATTGATAAGTGATATGGAGTGTTGTAGCCTAAATCCGAAATGACATATGAGCCATTTGAAATTGAAATACAATTTGGTCGTTAATTAGAATCGTCGCATGTTTACCTACTTGAGGATTGTAGTAGTTGTAATCGATTGCGGCTTGATATCATGTTATACTAAACAACTTGGATTGAAAAGGAAATTGGATAAGAATTGGTGTTGTTGTATCTCAAGTTGCCGAATTTACCTTGTAGTTTGTACTAGTTTGATATCAATTGTGGGGCGGAATTTTACACGTTTTAGGCGTGTAATCCCCTATTGTTAACTACATTGTTGGGCCTTAAATGTGGCGTATTTGGTTATTGAATTCGGGCCTTAAAAAAGGTGGTAAAGTATGTAGAAACAAA
This sequence comes from Przewalskia tangutica, assembly GCA_029844215.1. Lineage (NCBI taxonomy): Eukaryota > Viridiplantae > Streptophyta > Magnoliopsida > Solanales > Solanaceae > Przewalskia > Przewalskia tangutica. Next base: position 112,031,400 of record CM056730.1, read on the forward strand.
GGAAGTGCTGTCCGATTTTCCGTAGAATTTAGTGACTTTGCACTTATTATATTCTACGTTTGAAGTAAGAAGTTTATAGACGTATTATGGTCATTATAGGTTGACATACTGCGTGCGGTATATTGGACTTAGCGAGTGGATTGACCCAAAGAGGTATGTGGAACTTTCCTATCTCTTGAGCATGAATAGTTGTACCTATATAGTACGGTAGACGTACAAGACTTTGATATCCTTTACTTGTTTTAAGAATGTCCAAGTCGGTTGAGTTAGGGGATTAACTCACTTGTTTAAAAGTAGTAAGGATGTCTTAGTTTTCATGGTTAAGGGACTTGAAGTGTTTTAAAGTATATGATACTTGTTTCGTTTTAAATGTATAAGTCCCTTGGATATAGGAAAATGTAATTGACTAATGTATAAAGTTAATATAACGACTTTATGGGAAGTTGGTTATATTAGCTTTATGGAAAGTTAAAAAGAGAGATTTACTCTAAGTGAAATAAGTAAGGATAAATCACTTGAATAAATGAAAGGCAAATTGATTTTAAGGCATCAATTGCCTAAGGTTTTAAAATAAAAGAAGTAACTTGATTTAGAAGCCTAATTATATTTCTAAAATGTATTGTGACTTGTTTTGAAAAGTAGTTGTGACTTGATACTACGGTTATTAGTATCTTGGAAGTTTTATATGAAAAATAGTCATTTTTCAAAGAGTAGAAGTATGTAGTACTTTGGGTTAAATTCTCGGATTTTTATAAAGACATGTTAGTGCCTTAAGTAAACTAAAATGAGAGTGTATATGAACAAGACTAATAAGAAGTTAGGGGATTTCTTAACTTGCTTATATTAAGTATGATAAGCCGGTAGTGCTTATGTTATGTATGATAGCCGGTTTGTGCTAGTGATATATTATTCATTACGGGGTCATTCACCGGGTTTGTAGCATTTGCATATTCCGTGGATTTGCTACCCATGATGCGAGGAATACCTCATGCGGGTCCGTAAGGGCTTATGCGGGTGAAATAGTCCCATGCGGGGCGGACCAGTCCTATGCGAGGAATACCTCATGCGGTCTACCACGACTATGCGGCGGATACGATCTATCACGAGGAATACCTTGCGGGTCTACACGACCTTGCGGGTGAAATAGTCGGAGTAGGATTGCTTAATGATATCTGCGGGCGGGTGGCCCCTGCTTTGATCATGAGCCTCGTATTTTTATGCGAGAAAGTATACTCTTGTTTACTCTCATTGTTAGTAAGGCACGATGTCTTGTAATTTGATTATCATACATGTCTCGAGCTTTGTTTTAGACTTATGATGTATTTACGATTTTTCCGATTCGCATACTTAGTACATATTGTGTAATCGACCCACTTCCTCGGGCTGCGTTCATGCCGCAAGTAGGGGTAAGCAGGTGGTGGATCCTCATTCTTAGGATCACTGATCAGGTGTCAGAAGCTCCATTTCTCCGGAGGCTTGTCTTTTTGGTACGGTTTTCCCTGATATTGTGGATATTATGTACATTCAGGGGTATGGCGGGGCCCTGTCCCTCCACAGTTGTTATTCTGAGGTGCGATCCATTTGTGGTTTGAAGTGTAAGAACAGTATCTTGTTTTACTTTTGGTTATGTATATTTTATGGAAGGCGGACTTATCGGCTAGCCTGTGATGTTTATTGTCTAAACATGTTTATGTGTTGTGTATGTTCCGCTGCTATTCTCTGATGTATACCTGAAAGGGTGCCCAGGTAGGGCACTAGTCGCGGCCCGGGGTCGGGTCGTGACAGAAGATTTAGGCATACCTCTAGTATTGTATTAAGTAAATTGATTAGAGCATAGCCTGATGCTATAGCTAGTACTAGAAAGAAGTGTAATGTGTGTCCAAGTACTAAATAATGCAGACTTCCATTTCCTATCAGTAATAATAAAAATACTTCTAGATTTGATCTTGTTCATATGGATGTTTGGGGACCCTACAAAGTACAAACTCATAATGGCCACAAATATTTTCTTACTACAGTAGATGACTTTAAAAGAATGACTTGGATATACTTGATCAAATGTAAGACAGATGCATGTGTTGTAATTAAACAATTTTTAACCTTTGTTCATACACAATTCAATAAAATAGTGAAAGTGATAAGAACTGACGATGAAAACATAGTTTGTAAATGATGTATGCAATAATTTATTCTTAAATCTAGGTATTATACATCAAAGATCTTGTGCTTATACACCTCAGCAAAATGGTGTAGCTGAAAGAAAACACATACATATACCAGAAATAACAAGAGCGATAAGGTTTTAAGATAACATTCCCTTAAAGTTCTAGGGATTATGTGTACAAGCTGATGACTGGAATAACACCTTATGAGAAATTGTATAAACCTTCTATTAGTCGTTTAAAGGTGTTAGGTTGTCTATGTTATACTAAAGACCTGACAATATCTGATAAATTATAATCCAGAGTTAAGACTTGTGTTATGATGAGATATATGAAATACAAAAAGGATATATTCTATATGATGTACAAAATAAAATGTTCTTTGTGAATAGAGATGTGAGCTTTAGGAAAATTGATTTTCCTTTCAGAGGAGAAAAATCATAACATACTTTTGGGCATAATCGCAGTGGTGAGTCTGATGATAATTCCTTTACTTCAAACATATATTTGTCTAGACATTTAAATGGCTCTTGATCGGTGTATTTTATATACACCTTTTGAGTCATTTTTAGTTAGTCTTTTGCTTCTTTTTGTATAAATTTGTGTCGTGTTAGGATAAATTTTCTTTCTTTTGAGTCACAGTGCTTTAAAGTGGCACATTGGTGAAAATGAGCGAAAAGAAGGAAAAAACAGAGGGTCCAGAGCACAAAGAGCTGAAAAGTTGGCAAACCGGGCGCAGAACAGGGCGGTGCGGTGGCGCCAACCAACCAGGACCGGCGGAGCTACGTCGCCCGAAGCGGACGATCGCGAAGTTTGACGCCACGGCGCGATTGCGAGCAAGTGGCGCGTGCGAAAAATTTGACAAATTCGAATAGGACTGGGCCAAGACCAAAGAGGAAAAAGTTTTACACGTTTTTGGGAATATAAATAGGGCCTTTTAGGTCAATTTTGGGGGACACACCTTATCATTCATCATAGCATTACTTCAAGATTGGAGACTCAGTTTTGAGTAATTTTCTTGTTCTTTACTTTATTTCTTTCTAGTATATGTTGGATATTATTTTAGTTCTTAGCATGTCTATGGCTAGAAACTAACTTAATTTAGGGTTTTTCACGTCGAATCGCTTGAACCTCGTTCTTATGAATTAATGCATATTTTGGTTTCTTCTTATTATTGTTGAGGTTTATTCAATAATTGCTTTGATTGTTTGATAATTAATTGATCACTAGTTATCATCACTTATATGAGTTCTAATCGAAATCCGAAAGGAGAGATTGTGAATATGCTATAGTTGAATAAACATAGGTCTAAATCGTGGACGAAAGTACCCCGATACTTGTGTATCTTAATAGGTTATTGCTCTTAATCCTCCTTTGTAGTCAATCTTGTCATCGAAAGATATAAGAGTTCTCCATTGGGGTTGAGTGTTTATATTACCTTAACAGGAGTATAAAACGGCTTAGTTAACATGCTATCTCAACATACAAGAAGAACCTTAATTGTTGCATTAACGATTAAAAGCGCGAGCGGATAGTTGAAGAGATTTGAAAGCCCTATTTCCACCATATCTGAAATAAAGTAAAGTAATTTAGTTAGCGTCTATAAACATAGATATAAACAAACCATCAACTCATCGATCACCAAATAGATACCATAGAATAGCGATTTGGTAATTGGCATTAATCCACGAGGGCGATAACTGGTCTTACAGACTATATTACTTGTAACGATACGTGCACTTGCGTTTAGCGTGTGTATAAATCGCACATCAAGTTTTTGACGCCGTTGCCGGGGATTGACGTAGTTCAATATCAATCTTTCTATTCTTAATTTCTAATTTGGTTTTTATTTTTTTTATTGTGGAACCGTGCGCCGTGATTCGTTTGTTGATTTTGATCTGTTTCAGGACTCTAGTTTATGCGAAAAATAAGAGGAGCAGACACACTTGTTCCCTTCAACCCTGAGATCGAAAAGACTTGCAAACAAAACAGGTGAAACACGTGGATTATCAAATTGATAGCCATGGGGGATAGACAGAATAATAATGTGATGAATGACGAGATGGATGAACATCAACCCAACCAAGGAATGCCCCCGGGGTTGCAGAATGACGTAGAGGAAAGGGTTCAGGTCCAAGCTGAGAGGAGTTTGGGAGATTATGTGCTACCAAGAGTGAATGGAGCACAAACATGCATAAGGCTCCCAGCAATAGGAGCAAACAATTTCGAGATAAAGCCTGCGATTCTAAGCATGGTGCAAAATACAGTTCAATTTGGAGGGTTGCCATCTGAAGACCCTCATATGCACATAGCAAATTTCTTGGAGCTGTGTGCCACGTTCAAATATAATGGCGTTACTGACGACGCCATCCGGTTGAGATTTTTCCCCTTCTCACTCAGGAAAAGAGCAAAAGTTTGGTTGAATTCTCTGCCTACGGATTCTATATTTACATGGCAGGATCTTCAACCTGAACTTGTGTCTCTTTTATAAGAAAATTATCAAGAGCTCCTCTTTGAGATTTAGTTAATTCCTCAATTTTTTTCTTATTCTTACGCTTCTCATATCCAGATTCATACTTTCTAGGAGGCATAATATGTAATTGAAAGCAAAAGACCAAAAAACCTGATAATTTTATGTAATACTCCAATTTGTTAGAACACCCACTCTCACAATTTGTCAAACATGAATTGAAGCTTTCAAGTTGAATATCGAACGAACACCTATCATTTGTGTTCAATAAAAAAATAGTAAACAATTGAAATATGATAAACAATAATATTTAGTGATTAAAAATTAAAATAACAAACAAGGCTCCCTTTTTACATGCTTTCACAAAGACACAAAAGATGAGAGAACTATATCAGATTCTTGGATGGTTATCGGGAGTATCTGGACCGATAACTATAACAGTCCCAATCTTACGGTCCCATTTGAACAAAGAAAAAGATGGTCAAGAGGAGCCAAATAATCTGGCAAAAGTTTCCTCTAGACCGGAGATCAATAAACTACTAATTAATACACTGATGAAAAAGAACTAAAAATGGACAACAGTCCTAACCTGCCATCGTCGTGCCCCATTGAATTTTTTTTAAAAATAAGTTTTGCCCTGCCCTACACTATACAAAAGCTAGCAATCACTCCAAATAGTAACTGAAACTTTGCCAGGTGGTCTATCAATTCTATGTCATTCCATCAATACACAAAAACCTACAACAATTTTAATTTAAGGCTTTAAACTGTAAATGTGTTTCTCAGAAACAAAATACTTACAAGTGAGTAAAACTTAGGTGCATCATAACTTTATTTCCTACCTTTAAGTTTAAGTTTGTTCAGCAAGCTCCTTAGTCTCCATGTTTTGTGGACCTTTATCAGTTTTGGCCATTCGCCTTTTAGCTTTTTTTTTGGAAATCTTTTTTGGGCTGCAGATTTAGGGCAAGGCAGAAAGCAAGTCGTTGATGCTGATCTTGGGTTAAGCCGTTAGTTTTTTTTTGTTCCTGAGCAAGCCACTGATTTTGGGCTGCTGATGCTCTGGTTAATGCTTAGTTGGGTTTTATTTTTAAATTTTTAAGACAAACAATTTGAGCTGAAAAAAAGCCACTGATTTTGGAACTCTAATACGAAATATATGGGTTGGTAAATTTTTAAGACAAACAATTTGGGCTGAAAAAAGTAGCACATAATATATATGGGCTCGTATATTTTTTTGGGGCCCCTAAAATCTTTGAGCCCTGTGCTATAGCACAGTTTGCACAGACCCAAAGACAACTCTGGTCAGGAGGTTTGCCGAGATTAAGTAGGCAGCTGAAACAGAGATGTTGTCGCGAAGCTCCTCTCGTTCCCGCTTCTATATTTGTAGTAAAGTAATGCCTCAAGAACTCAATATTCAATAGCATAACAATAATTGTATTGCCGTCTTAGCTCAGCTGGTAGAGCGCGTGGCTTTTAACCACGTGGTCGTGGGTTCGATTCCCACAGACGGCGTCCGCGTATCTCTTTTTGCAGAGAGAGGGTCAACAAATTTTTTGGGCCGAAACTCATTTTAAATTTATGGGCCAGGCCTCAATTATATGATGAGTAGAAATAGCATTTGTGGGCTCTTTTATACATTTAATGACACAGTTTTCCCTTCAAACGGGCTGATATTTAAAATTTGCCCTTCAAAATTAAATTTATGAGTTATGCCTATAGGACATAAGTTCTATAAGAGTGCTTGGCAAAAAGAATAGGCATAACTTATTAAATGATATGATAATGTGAAAATATTAAGTTATGTCGTGTGATTTTTTTTTGCCTTTAGGGGCAAAAATTAAAGACCAACACAAAGTAGGAACAAAAGTGCAAACGATTACATCGCGCGTGACTGCCAAGTATAGTTTACGCAGGTGGCGTGGTTTCGGCTATGCGTCGGTCAGGGTTTACCTGGTCTTGACTTATAAAAAAATGGTAGTGGCTGGGGGTTCCCTAGTCATAAAAAAAGAAGAAGTGCAAACGACTCGCTTTTATATCTTATCATTGAAAAATGATCACCTCATGAAGTTGTAATCGAAAAGTAGTTATAGATGAGTTTAATCCATTATATTACTACTGAATTAATTTCTTTCACTTGTTATAGTGTTTTTTCTTATATTTACTTCAATCTAAAATATTAAAGCTATGAATATAATGTCCCATAAGATATTCTTACACGACCAATAAATGAAAAGTACATCCTTCAATACTATACATTTGCCCCACTTGAGACTTGTTACCATTTCCACGAGAAGTATTGATAGGGAGAGGCAAATATGTTCCCTTCTCCTTTTCATCTTGGATGGATTTCAACAGTGTTGCATAACTTTATGGAATTTGCTTTTGCTCTAATAATCTTATAACTAAACAACTTATAAATGAAAAGACAAATAAGGGTGTGCTTGGTTTTCATGAAGAAAAAAATTGGAAAACAAGTAGATTTCTTACTCATTTTCTAGTGTTCGGTTAGTAAGTATAAAAAAATTATTTCTAAGGCATTTATATGTAATCTATCAAAAACCTATAGAGGTAGAATGGAGTGGAGAGTGGGGGTGGCAAGGTGGGATGATCAAGGAACGGGGGTTCGGGATAATAAACTTGGAATGTCAATTATGAAATTTGTTTTCCTTACTTTTATCAGGGGAGTCATTTTTCTAATTTTTAAGAAACTTATTTTCCTATAATATCCAAAATATTTGACCAATCAAATATGGAAAATTCATATCAGACACACCCTAAATTGCAAATTAATACCCGAATTATCAAAGATAACTTGATGAAAAATGGGAATAATTATTAAAGATAAGTCAAATTAGTGAATCACAATGGTTTAGGGAATAAATTCAGCTAAAATAGGAATAGGATAATTAAGTAATGACTACTCGACGGCACTATAAACCACTAGTTCATCTCTAATTAATGGACTAACTTTAACCAAAGAATATGCACCTGGTTGACTAACAAGTAGGAAAATTAAAGATGGGAGAATTTTCATTGGTAGCAAAGGGAAATAGTCCATTTGTTATTCTATTTTGAATATTTGTGTACCCACCACTCTTAACCAAGGATCTCGAATTAAAGCACCTAAAAAAGAAAAATATTTTGATAGGAACCGCGGGCGAAAAATAAAAAGAATCCCCTTCACTTATCCTAACGTTTAACTCTTTCTAGTATTAGAGAATATCAAGATTTGTTTTGTGCCCTCGACTGATTTAGATTTACGCCGTGTAAGACATATTAAAAGGAAAACCGCTTTCTACCAAGATTTTTTTTTTCAAAGCTCAAAATCGAAACTTCTAAGCTCCAATTAAAGGTGGATGGATTATGTTCCATTAAATAACGTCGCTCATTATTTACTATTAGTATCCTCAATTTATTTTATTTTTGTTCTTCTTTTTGTATGAAATTTCTTGATTTATCAAGTTGAAGAAAAAAGGAATGACAACAGGACAGGGCGAGGAAAGACAAGACAAATGAAAACTTGTCCTGCAAAAGTTTTAATATGTTAAACCAAACGTATACATTGTCCTGCCCAACACTCGGCCCGTTTGTTGTCATCCCTTGCTAAAATAAAAGTTGGAGAAAAGGAACCCACTAAGGCATCAAGTTGCGAGAAGAAAAATGCACCCAAATGTGCTAGCTAGTAGCTATGTTTCACTATGCATACATCCCATGAAGTCATAATACAAAGAAGTACTATATTCCCTATTAGATTTTCCAATTTGCTCTTGTAAATTAAACTTGTTGAGAAGATAAACCGTTAGTAAGTTAGTTAGACAAGTCAACAAGATTAGTTAACAAGTCAAGAATGGTAGTTAGAAGGTTAGTTAAGGAGGTTAGTAACTAACTAACTATAAAGAGGCTCTTATATATTGTAAATTGATGTGTATGTATAGACCTATCATGTAATACTTAAACATAATGAATAATAATAAGATCACTCACTAAACTTTCATCATTTTTCTTTCTTCTTCCATTGATTGCTATTGCTATTGCTACTGCTACTTTTTTCAGTGTATTCTTCAAGTTTCTTTATGATGAAGAATTCAACATGGTATCAGAGCCTTGATCCAATGCTCAATGATAGTCTTTTTTCCGCGAGATCATTAAAGACAATCTACTGAAATTTTGGTTCAGGTTCCCTTTCTATCTTCTTCTTTATTCTGAACTTTGATTTGTCATATCATCTGGCTTCATTGTATTACTTCTTATCCTGAATCTGGAAATCAGACTTCTATTGAGTTCTGATAATTTTCTTGACATGTAGACTTGGTTTAAACCAGATTTTTTCACACAGAAAGTCTTCTGATTTGTTTTTTTCTTAAACTTGGTTCAGAATTCATATTTGTACTGTTCTTGAGTTTATTCTTAATCTCTTTACTTTTGAATTATGATCTTGAACTTTAGCATTTCTTAACACCTCAAGTCACCATCTTTTATGATAACTCTGAAATAATCATAAAAAATCCAGATTAACTTCTTTTGAAAATTTTCTTGTCTGGTTCTAGAAATCTTCTTATTCCTTCAGAATCATATATTGAATATTTGTATCATGTATCTATCACACAATGAACGTTGATTTCTCACATGTTGAAAAGATTCAAAATAACACAAATCTAACAACAAGAGTGAATAATGGAATCATTACAACAATAGACCACAATCACCCACTATTTCTGCAATCTTCTGATGTAAGTGGTGTTTCTCTTATATCATTTCAACTACTTGGATCTGAAAATTATGCACTATGGAGTAAGCCTATGATAATAACATTACTTGATAGAAATACATTTAGTTTTATTAATGGAAAATATAAGAAAGAAGGCTATGAAGAAGAATGGTGGGATCACTGGGATAAAGTAAATGCAGTGGTCTAGGCCCGTTTGATGAATTCTATTTCAAATGATTTACTTAGTGGAGTTTTATATGCTGATACAACCTTTGAAGTATGAAAAGACTTAAGAGAAAGATTTGATAAGGTGGATGGCACAAGAACTTATGATCTTCATAGAGAAATAGTTATTTTAACTCAAGGAAGTTCAAGTGTGGCTAAATATTTCTCTAAACTAAAGACCTTATGGGTTGAGTTTCAATCTTTGGTTCCACCTCCTAGTTGTGGATGTCCTAAATCTAAAGAGTTTGTAGAATATCTTCAAAGACAAAAGATATACCAGTTCTCAATGGGTTTAAATGAGAACTACATGCAAGCAAGAAGCCAAATCTTATTAATGTCTCAATTGCCTACTGTGAATAAGGCATACTATATTATCACAAGTGATGAGAATAAAAAATCTATCACTGCTAAGTCTGCTGGATTGTTAGGTTTTGGTCTTAGTGGATTTGATCATAATGTTAGTCATGATCCTACTATATTGTACTCTAGGACTAGCACAACCACACAGAAGTTCAAGAAAAATTCAATCTGTATTGTGAAATTAGCAAGATGAAATGGCATACCAAGGAATTCTACAATAAAGTGGTTGGTTATCCTCCAGGTTTTAAGTCAAAAAGGAAAGAACATGTTGCTTATAATGTGTATACAAATATTTATGAGGATAAAAGTGAGAAAATATGTAAAACCAGTGGAATGAATGATAAATCTAATGCAGCAACCAACTCAGACCAATTGCAAATAACATGAGCACCTATGTTGTTCAGAGATCAATATGAACATATTATACAAATGCTAAGGCACAATGGAGATGCACAATCCATTGTGATTCAGCCTATAACTACCCAGCAATAAGAATCAAATACCACTCAATCATCTGCAAATATAGCAGGTATGAATAGACACAAATCTCTTCTGGTAGCTAATATACTTAGACAATAGATCATTGATACTGGAGCCACTAATCACATGGTTTCTGATATACAAATATTAAATAAAGCTACTAGAATTGTAAACACAACTGACTCTAAGAATGTACATTTACCCAATAAAGAGAAAGTAAGTGTAACTCATAAAAGGTCAAGCACTATATCCAACAGAAGTACTCTTAATAGTGTATTATGTTTACCACAATTCAAATTCAACTTAATGTGTATATCACAACTCACTAAAGAATTGCAGTGTGTAGTCACCTTCTACTCTGATTTCTGCTTGTTTCAGGATTTTACAATGCCAGGGTGAATGAGATTGGTAGGATGCAAGATGGTTTGTACATGTTAAAACACAAGAAAAGGACCTAAATGGACATCTGAATCTAGGACTTAATGTGATAATGGTTAAGGAACGTGCTACAATATCTCAAGAAGAAATAGAACTGTGGCACAGAAGATTTAAGCATACCTCTAGTATTGTATTAAGTAAATTGATTAGAGCATAGTCTGATGATATAGCTAGTACTAGAAAGAAGTGTAATGTGTGTCCAAGTACTAAACAATGCAGACTTCCATTTCCTATCAGTAATAATAAAAATACTTCTAGATTTGATCTTGTTCATATGGATGTTTGGGGACCCTACAAAGTACAAACCCATAATGGACACAAATATTTTCTTACTACAGTAGATGACTTTAAAAGAATGACTTGGATATACTTGATCAAATGTAAGACAGATGCATGTGTTGTAATTAAACAATTTTTAATCTTTGTTCATACACAATTCAATAAAATAGTGGAAGTGATAAGAACTGACGATGAAAACAGAGTTTGTAAATGATGTATGCAATAATTTATTCTTAAATCTAGGTATTATACATCAAAGATCTTGTGCTTATACACCTCAGCAAAATGGTGTAGCTGAAAGAAAACACATACATATACCAGAAATAACAAGAGCGATAAGGTTTTAAGATAACATTCCCTTAAAGTTCTAGGGATTATGTGTACAAGCTGATGACTGGAATAACACCTTATGAGAAATTGTATAAACCTTCTATTAGTCGTTTAAAGGTGTTAGGTTGTCTATGTTATACTAAAGACCTGACAATATCTGATAAATTATAATCCAGAGTTAAGACTTGTGTTATGATGAGATATTCTGAAATACAAAAAGGATATATTCTATATGATGTACAAAATAAAATGTTCTTTGTGAATAGAGATGTGAGCTTTAGGAAAATTGATTTTCCTTTCAGAGGAGAAAAATCATAACATACTTTTCGGCATAATCGCAGTGGTGAGTCTGATGATAATTCCTTTACTTCAAACATATATTTGTCTAGACATTTAAATGGCTCTTGATCGGTGTATTTTATATACACCTTTTGAGTCATTTTTAGTTAGACTTTTGCTTCTTTTTGTATAAATTTGTGTCGTGTTAGGATAGATTTTCTTTCTTTTGAGTCACAGTGCTTTAAAGTGGCACATTGGTGAAAATGAGCGAAAAGAAGGCAAAAACAGTCGAGCACAAAGAGTGAAAAGTTGCAAGCGGGCGCGAGCAGTGGCGCCAACCAACCAGACCAGCGAACTACGGCGCGAAGCGGACCGATCGCGAAGTTTAGCGCCACGGCGCGATTGCTGAAGCAAAGTGGCGCCAAGCGAAAAATTTGACAAATTCGAATAGGACTGGGCCAAGACCAAAGAGGAAAAAGTTTTACACGTTTTTTGGAATATAAATAGGGCCTTTTAGGTCAATTTTGGGGGACACACCTTATCATTCATCATAGCATTACTTCAAGATTGGAGACTCAGTTTTGAGTAATTTTCTTGTTCTTTACTTTATTTCTTTCTAGTATATGTTGGATATTATTTTAGTTCTTAGCATGTCTATGGCTAGAAACTAACTTAATTTAGGGTTTTTCATGTCGAATCGCTTGAACCTCGTTCTTATGAATTAATGCATATTTTGGTTTCTTCTTATTGTTGAGGTTTATTCAATAATTGCTTTGATTGTTTGATAATTAATTGATCACTAGTTATCATCACTTATATGAGTTCTAATCGAAATCCGAAAGGAGAGATTGTGAATATGCTATAGTTGAATAAACATAGGTCTAAATCGTGGACGAAAGTACCCCGATACTTGTGTATCTTAATAGGTTATTGCTCTTAATCCTCCTTTGTAGTCAATCTTGTCATCGAAAGATAAAAGAGTTCTCCATTGGGGTTGAGTGTTTATATTACCTTAACAGGAGTATAAAACGGCTTAGTTAACATGCTATCTCAACATACAAGAAGAACCTTAATTGTTGCATTAACGATTAAAAGCGCGAGCGGATAGTTGAAGAGATTTGAAAGCCCTATTTCCACCATATCTGAAATAAAGTAAAGTAATTTAGTTAGCGTCTATAAACATAGATATAAACAAACCATCAACTCATCGATCACCAAATAGATACCATAGAATAGCAGTTGGTAATTGAGCATTAATCCCTGAGGACGATAACTCGGTCTTCTAGACTATATTACTTGTAACGATACGTGCACTTGCGTTTAGCGTGTGTATAAATCGCACATCAAGTTTTTGACGCCGTTGCCGGGGATTGACGTAGTTCAATATCAATCTTTCTATTCTTAATTTCTAATTTGATTTTTTTTTATTTTTATTTTTTTATTGTGGAACCGTGCGCCGTGATTCGTTTGTTGATTTTGATCAGTTTCAGGACTCTAGTTTATGCGAAAAATAAGAGGAGCAGACACACTTGTTCCCTTCAACCCTGAGATCGAAAAGACTTGCAAACAAAACAGGTGAAACACGTGGATTATCAAATTGATAGCCATGGGGGATAGACAGAATAATAATGTGATGAATGACGAGATGAATGAACATCAACCCAACCAAGGAATGCCCCCGGGGTTGCAGAATGACGTAGAGGAAAGGGTTCAGGTCCAAGCTGAGAGGAGTTTAGGAGATTATGTTCTACCAAGAGTGAATGGAGCACAAACATGCATAAGGCTCCCAGCAATAGGAGCAAACAATTTCGAGATAAAGCCTGCGATTCTGAGCATGGTGCAAAATACAGTTCAATTTGGAGGGTTGCCATCTGAAGACCCTCATATGCACATAACAAATTTCTTTGAGCTGTGTGACACATTCAAATATAATGGCGTTACTGACGACGCCATCCGGTTGAGATTTTTCCCCTTCTCACTCAGGGAAAGAGCAAAAGTTTGGTTGAATTCTCTGCCTACGGATTCTATATTTACATGGCAGGATCTTCAACCTGAACTTGTGTCTCTTTTATAAGAAAATTATCAAGAGCTCCTCTTTGAGATTTAGTTAATTCCTCAATTTTTTTCTTATTCTTACGCTTCTCATATCCAGATTCATACTTTCTAGGAGGCATAATATGTAATTGAAACGCAAAAAGGACCGAAAAAACCTGATAATTTTATGTAATACTCCAATTTGTTAGAACACCCACTCTCACAATTTGTCAAACATGAATTGAAGCTTTCAAGTTGAATATCGGACGAACACCTATCATTTGTGTTCAATAAAAAAATAGTAAACAATTGAAATATGATAAACAATAATATTTAGTGATTAAAAATTAAAATAACAAACAAGGCTCCCTTTTTACATGCTTTCACAAAGACACAAAAGATGAGAGAACTATATCAGATTCTCGGATGGTTATCGGGAGTATCTGGACCGATAACTATAACAGCCCTAATCTTACGGTCCCATTTGAACAAAGAAAAAGATGGTCAAGAGGAGCCAAATAATCTGGCAAAAGTTTCCTCTAGACCGGAGATAAATAAACTACTAATTAATACACTGATGAAAAAGAACTAAAAATGGACAACAGTCCTAACCTGCCATCGCCGTGCCCCATTGAATTTTTTTTAAAAATAAGTTTTGCACTGCCCTACACTATACAAAAGCTAGCAATCACTCCAAATAGTAACTGAAACTTTGCCAGATGGTCTATCAATTCTATGTCATTCCATATATACACAAAAACCTACAACAATTTTAATTTAAGGCTTTAAACTGTAAATGTGTTTCTCATAAACAAAATACTTACAAGTGAGTAAAACTTAGGTGCATCATAACTTTATTTCCTACCTTTAAGTTTAAGTTTATTCAGCAAGCTCCTTATTCTCCATGCTTTGTGGACCTTTATCAGTTTTGGCCATTCGCCTTTTAGCTCTTTTTTTGGAAATCTTTTTTGGGCTGCAGATTTAGGGCAAGGCAGAAAGCAAGTCGTTGATGCTGATCTTGGGTTAAGCCGTTAGTTTTTTTTTGTTCCTGAGCAAGCCACTGATTTTGGGCTGCTGATGCTCTGGTTAATGCTTAGTTGGGTTTTATTTTTAAATTTTTAAGACAAACAATTTGAGCTGAAAAAAAGCCACTGATTTTGGAACTCTAATACGAAATATATGGGTTGGTAAATTTTTAAGACAAACAATTTGGGCTGAAAAAAGTAGCACATAATATATATGGGCTCGTATATTTTTTTGGGGCCCCTAAAATCTTTGAGCCCTGTGCTATAGCACAGTTTGCACAGACCCAAAGACAACTCTGGTCAGGAGGTTTGCCGAGATTAAGTAGGCAGCTGAAAGCAGAGATGTTGTCGCGAAGCTCTCGTTCCTTCTATATTTGTAGTAAAGTAATGCCTCAAGAACTCAATATTCAATAGCATAACAATAATTGTATTGCCGTCTTAGCTCAGCTGGTAGAGCGCGTGGCTTTTAACCACGTGGTCGTGGGTTCGATTCCCACAGACGGCGTCCGCGTATCTCTTTTTGCAGAGAGAGGGTCAACAAATTTTTTTGGCCGAAACTCATTTTAAATTTATGGGCCAGGCCTCAATTATATGATGAGTAGAAATAGCATTTGTGGGCTCTTTTATACATTTAATTACACAGTTTTCCCTTCAAACGGGCTGGTATTTAAAATTTGCCCTTCAAAATTAAATTTATGAGTTATGCCTATAGGACATAAGTTCTATAAGAGTGCTTGGCAAAAAGAATAGGCATAACTTATTAAATGATATGATGATGTGAAAATATTAAGTTATGTCGTGCGATTTTTTTTTGCCTTTAGGGGCAAAAATTAAAGACCAACACAAAGTAGGAATAAAAGTGCAAACGATTCTGTCACACATGACTTGCCAAGTATAGTTTACCTGACTGACGTGGTTTTCAGGCTATTGCGTCAGTCCGAGGGTTTACCCAGTGCGCACTTATAAAAAGGTAGTGGCTGCGGGTTCCCTAGTCATAAAAAAAGAAGAAGTGCAAACGACTCGCTTTTATATCTTATCATTGAAAAATGATCACCTCATGAAGTTGTAATCGAAAAGTAGTTATAGATGAGTTTAATCCATTATATTACTACTGAATTAATTTCTTTCACTTGTTATAGTGTTTTTTCTTATATTTACTTCAATCTAAAATATTAAAGCTATGAATATAATGTCCCATAAGATATTCTTACACGACCAATAAATGAAAAGTACATCCTTCAATACTATACATTTGCCCCACTTGAGACTTGTTACCATTTCCACGAGAAGTATTGATAGGGAGAGGCAAATATGTTCCCTTCTCCTTTTCATCTTGGATGGATTTCAACAGTGTTGCATAACTTTATGGAATTTGCTTTTGCTCTAATAATCTTATAACTAAACAACTTATAAATGAAAAGACAAATAAGGGTGTGCTTGGTTTTCATGAAGAAAAAAATTGGAAAACAAGTGGATTTCTTACTCATTTTCTAGTGTTCGGTTAGTAAGTATAAAAAAATTATTTCTAAGGCATTTATATGTAATCTATCAAAAACCTATAGAGGTAGAATGGAGTGGAGAGTGGGGGTGGCAAGGTGGGATGATCAAGGAACGGGGGTTCGGGATAATAAACTTGAAATGTCAATTATGAAATTTGTTTTCCTTACTTTTATCAGGGGAGTCATTTTTCTAATTTTTAAGAAACTTATTTTCCTATAATATCCAAAATATTTGACCAATCAAACATGGAAAATCCATATCAGACACACCCTAAATTGCAAATTAATACCCGAATTATCAAAGATAAGTCAAATTAGTGAATCACAATGGTTTAGGGAATAAATCCATATCAGACACTATAAACCACTAGTTCATCTCTAATTAATGGACTAACTTTAACCAAAGAATATGCACCTGGTTGACTAACAAGTAGGAAAATTAAAGATGGGAGAATTTTCATTGGTACCAAAGGGAAATAGTCCATTTGTTATTCTATTTTGAATATTTGTGTACCCACCACTCTTAATCAAGGATCTCGAATTAAAGCACCTAAAAACGAAAAATATTTTGATAGGAACCGCGGGCGAAAAATAAAAAGAATCCCCTTCACCTATCCTAACGTTTAACTCTTTCTAGTATTAGAGAATATCAAGATTTGTTTTGTGCCCTCGACTGATTTAGATTTACGCCGTGTAAGACATATTAAAAGGAAAACCGCTTTCTACCAAGATTTTTTTTTTCAAAGCTCAAAATCGAAACTTCTAAGCTCCAATTAAAGGTGGATGGATTATGTTCCATTAAATAACGTCGCTCATTATTTACTATTAGTATCCTCAATTTATTTTATTTTTGTTCTTCTTTTTGTATGAAATTTCTTGATTTATCAAGTTGAAGAAAAAAGGAATGACAACAGGACAGGGCGAGGAAAGACAAGACAAATGAAAACTTGTCCTGCAAAAGTTTCAATATGTTAAACCAAACGTATACATTGTCCTGCCCAACACTCGCCCCATTTCGTTGTCATCCCTTGCTAAAATAAAAGTTGGAGAAAAGGAACCCACTAATGCATCAAGTTGCGAGAAGAAAAATGCACCCAAAGGTGCTAGCTAGTAGCTACGTTTCACTATGCATACATCCCATGAAGTCATAATACAAAGAAGTACTATATTCCCTATTAGATTTTCCAATTTGCTCTTGTAAATTAAACTTGTTGAGAAGATAAACCGTTAGTAAGTTAGTTAGACAAGTCAACAAGATTAGTTAACAAGTCAAGAATGGTAGTTAGAAGGTTAGTTAAGGAGGTTAGTAACTAACTAACTATAAAGAGGCTCTTATATATTGTAAATTGATGTGTATTGTCACGCCTTTTTTCGACCGCGATTTTATTTTAGCGAATCCTGCTTAATGAAATGTTAGAAAATAAATAAATGCTAAAGGGTGCTAAAATAAAATGCTAAGAGGTTGCTAAGTGCTAAATAATACTAAAAGGTAAAAGGTGCTAAAAAGATGCTAAAGGGTTCGCGGAGTCGCCACCTAATTAGTTTGGGTGAATTAGGACATATAAATGTTAACTAAGCCAAGTCAACACTAACTCCATTTAAATGGTCTGCAAAACTGTGTGAGATTCTGGGCAAGGGTTCTTTATTATCCTAAAGAGAAGGGGTTAGGCACCCTCTAAGATCTGCTAACTTGCGGTTGTCCGTTCAAATCTTGGTTAGTTATTATGTTAAAGAAAAATGCATGTTAAAAATAGGCCTGGCATGTAAAAGATCTAATCTCGCAAGTGATAATAAAAGTACAAAAATAATTTTTCCTATATGAATGCTAATAAGAGAATTTTCATGTGTTAGGATTTAGTAACAAATAATATCTTAGCTACCTAAATGATTATGCGAATTAAATGGTTAGTATGATTTAAGCAATGTGTGACAAACTAAAATAATTAACTTAGGAGGGAGCAAATTTCTAGTATCAAACTACTTACTAATCTATTGATTCAAGATTTAATTATTCTAGATATTCTATTAATTAGTGTAGCGTTAGACAATTAATTTACAATGAATAAATGGGGGCGGGGTAATAATTAATAAAGACGACTCGAAGGAATGACGATGTCGTTCCGCCAGTGGTTTTGGAAATTTCCTATGCGAGATGCGGATGCACATAGATGTGGGACTTCATTTGTTGTAGCTCGTGATGAGTCTCGTATTGAGACTCTTCATTTGGCTCCGGTGCATTTCATGTAAAAGATACGAAAAGATAAGGATTAGTATATGCTCCAATTTTTATTAAACATAGTAAATAAGTATTGGACATAAAAATCAACACATATGAGTTACACTTTATTTTGGCAATAGACAGACTAAAGATAAGACAATCAAATTACTTTATAACATGCCATATCTCGAAATATGCACGGGATAAGCATGGTACAATACATGTGTAAGTTAACAAAGCAGATTCCGACCAGCAAGGAGAACAATACACATGATTCAACATCCAGGTTAAAATCAACATCCAGGTTAAAATCAGCACACCGGTTCAAACATAATAAGCAAACAACCAGTAGTCAGACTCATGATCATATTTATATTGCATATCTAGACATGATGGTCGTCAGGTAGGCAAGATAGGCACATGCTCAGATTAATATCTATACGGCCACAGTCTTGACTATCCAATGGATATTTCTATGTGCCCAGAAAGATCTAAATTAAACCAAACATGCATATTTCTTTAAAGTAGACGAGTATGCAACAAAAGGGGTGAATACCTTGATCAAGTTACTGGTTAGCAGTTTCAGTTATTTTAATCTACACCTATCTATACATGAACGAAAATAAACTGGTAGACCGCAATGCAAGCCAACAAGGACTGATGTGAGAGATCATTCATGTATTTCTATTATCTTTACCAGCGACTAAAACAGACGATGTATAGAACTGTACGTCTGGAAATATTCTATTGACAGATTCTGACGGTAGGTTTATATTCCAGTGATACAATAAAATTCAGGAGCATTCACAGCAATTCAGACGACATCAATTCAAGGTAAGCATAGAGTATAGATTTAGACGAGTGACAAACAAATGATCAATTTGGAAGAATATGAAAACCCATAAATACACACAAGACCATTTGAAGGTCATACCTTAGCTTATGCAAAATCATATAAATCAAACTAGAAGGCAGAGTCTACTCATGATGCACTACTAGGTACACTGACACTTAAAGGGAATATAATGAATGTGTCCAACTTGGGGAAATACCAACATAGGAATAAGCAGTTAATATGAACATAGTGGACCATTCTGGCTACACTTAATCCCCCAAATTTGTAAATTGACTATCGACAATAGAAACAAACCATCATTCGCATCATATAATCTGGCTTTAGATTAGTTAAAGCAGACTAATCATACTTCATATTTAAGCATAAACATCAACAGTCATACGAATAAATCTAGCTAAAATGATTAATAAACAGGAAATACAACAAGCACATAAAAATAACACAGTCGCGAATGTTAATAGTAGTTAATCTTAACTGACAGATTCGGCGTCAAACAAATGTGTCTCAAATCGTACACTAATGAAAAATTAAACGACATCGAACAGATTTAACGAAACGTATAATTCACACAGACCACAAAGTGTAAATCGCATAAAAACATGAAAGGAAATAGGTTTACCTTCTCCGAACAACGAACCGAGGCAGCGTATCAAGTCGTCGATCCACTCGGAGTTTTGTTGCGATGCGATTAAAAAAGGACAAGATTTCTGTATGAGAATAGGTGTGTGACTACTCGCTGATTCTTGCTTGATTCTTTTCTAGGATTTCTCGATGCCTACCGATGCTGAAGCATTCATTCTTGTTTTGTTGGTTCTTATTGTTTCTCTCATCTGTTTCTCTCGTGTTCTTCCCGATCTTCAAGGCTGCCCAATGCATGTGTAGGAATTCCACTTTATAGTTATCCTCCTGGGTTTCGTTTTAAGGTAAGCTTTTATGGCTGATTTGATTTGATTTTGTTGTGATTCGAAGATCTATGACCATTTGGGGACTGATTTTAGGTGCGATTTCGTGCGATTTTTGACATGGTTCGTTCAGATTTTCATATGATTTTTGATGATTTTATGTGATACGATTTTGGGGTAAGGATGATTTGAGAAGATTTCTTGGGACGTGATCTGGGGAGATTTCACGGATTTGGGGGGGGGGGGGTGATATGCGAGATTTGTGATGGAAATGGAAAGGGTTTGATGGGGAAGACGGCTGGTCTTCCCCTAGGTTTTTTAGGTTTCATTTTTTTTTTGTATAAGGGAGATGGAAGGGATTAAATGTTTGTAGACTTGGGCTGGGCGAAAAGGGGGTTTGGGCTTTAAATGGTGGGCTTTTGGACGAATTAAAGGTTTTGTGGGCTGCAGGTTGTGGGCAATTCTATTGTGCTCGGCTGAAAATCAAAGGGGAGGGTATATTTGGGCTGGTTTTATTTATTAGTTAAGGGGTAGATTTTTAAGTGTATTTATTTTAGTATTAGATTTAATTAGTGGTAAATAAGTGGGGGTTTAATTCATTATTAAATTACTTAAATGCTAAATGCGGATATGATATTTAAAGATTGCTTGATGCTTTTATAAATACGACGCTATTATTAAAATCGTATTTATTGTGCATACTTTGTGATGTTAAAATAATATTGGTTTAATGAGGTTTAAATTATTACACTAATTATGGAATTTCTTTGCGTATTAATAAATGCGACTATGCTATTTGATGCGATGTCATTGCTAAATTATTTATTTATTTACGTATTTATTATCATTTAAATTATTAAAAATTAATAGAATTATGATAGGGCTTAAAATTAATAAATGTGGGCGCGAGACTCAAAAAATGCTTAATGTTCTACGTAAGATGCGGTGCCATTATTAAATCGCTTATTTGTGTCTGCATTAATGTTTTATTGTTGCATTTTATTGTTATAAAATTATTAAAAATTATTTTGAAAAATTAGTGTAATTTTATAGTTAATGTTTGGGCGAGAGGGTCAAAATTGGGTCTCAACATGTATGTATAGACCTATCATATAATACTTAAACATAATGAATAATAATAAGATCACTCACTAAACTTTCATCATTTTTCTTTCTTCTTCCATTGACTGCTATTGCTATTGCTACTGCTACTTTTTCCAGTGTATTCTTCAAGTTTCTTTATGATGAAGAATGAAGAATTCAACATGGTATCAGAGTCTTGATCCAAGGCTCAATGATTGTCTTTTTTTCCGCGAGATCATTAAAGACAATCTACTGAAATTTTGGTTCAGGTTCCCTTTCTATCTTCTTCTTTATTCTGAACTTTGATTTGTCATATCATCTGGCTTTATTGTATTACTTCTTATCCTGAATCTGGAAATCAGACTTCTATTGAGTTCTGATAATTTTCTTGACATGTAGACTTGGTTTAAACTAGAATTCTTCACACAGAAAGTCTTCTGATTTTTTTTATTCTTAAACTTGGTTCAGAATTCATATTTGTACTGTTCTTGAGTTTATTCTCAATCTCTTTAATTTTGAATTATGATCTTGAACTTTAGCATTTTTTAACACCTCAAGTCACCATCTTTTATGATAACTCTGAAATAATCAGCTTCTGAAAAAATCCAGATTAACTTCTTTTGAAAATTTTCTTGTCTGGTTCTAGAAATCTTCTTATTCCTTCAGAATCATATATTGAATATTTGTATCATGTATCTATCACACAATGAACGCTGATTTCTCACATGTTGTTGAAAAGATTCAAAATAACATAAATCTAACAACAAGAGTGAATAATGGAATCATTACAACAATAGACCACAATCACCCACTATTTCTGCAATCTTCTGATGTAAGTGGTGTTTCTCTTATATCATTTCAACTACTTGGATCTGAAAATTATGCACTATGGAGTAAGCCTATGATAATAACATTACTTGATAGAAATAAATTTAGTTTTATTAATGGAAAATATTAGAAAGAAGACTATGAAGAAGAATGGTGGGATCACTGGGATAAAGTAAATGCAGCGGTCTAGACCCGTTTGATGAATTCTATTTCAAATGGTTTACTTAGTGGAGTTTTGTATGCTGATACAACCTTTGGAGTATGGAAAGACTTAAGAGAAAGATTTGATAAGGTGGATAGCTCAAGAACTTATGATCTTCATAGAGAAATAGTTATTTTAACTCAAGGAAGTTCAAGTGTGGCTAAATATTTTTCTAAAGTAAAGACCTTATGGGTTGAGTTTCAATCTTTGGTTCCACCTCCTAGTTGTGGATGTCCTAAATCTAAAGAGTTTGTAGAATATCTTCAAAGACAAAAGATATACCAGTTCTTAATGGGTTTAAATGAGAACTACATACAAGCAAGAAGCCAAATCTTATTAATGTCTCACTGCCTACTGTGAATAAGGCATACTATATGATCACAAGTGATGAGAATAAAAAATCTATCACTGCTAAGTCTGCTGGATTGTTAGGTTTTGGTCTTAGTGGATTTGATCATAATGTTAGTCATGATCCTACTACATTGTACTCTAGGACTAGCACAACCACACAGAAGTTCAAGAAAAATTCAATCTGTATTGTGAAATTAGCAAGATGAAAGGGCATACCAAGGAATTCTACTATAAAGTGGTTGGTTATCCTCCAGGTTTTAAGTCAAAAAGGAAAGAACATGTTGCTTATAATGTGTATACAAATAGTTATGAGGATAAAAGTGAGAAAATATGTAAAACCAGTGGAATGAATGATAAATCTAATGCAGCAACCAACTCAGACCAATTGCAAATAACATGAGCACCTATGTTGTCCATAGATCAATATGAACATATTATACAAATGCTAAGGCACAATGATAATGCACAATCCATTGTGATTCAGCCTATAACTACCCAGCCATAAGAATCAAATACCACTCGATCATCTGCAAATATAACAGGTATGAATAGACACAAATCTCTTCTAGTAGTTAATATACTTAGACAACAGATCATTGATACTGGAGCCACTAATCACATGATTTCTGATATACAAATATTAAATAAAGCTACTAGAATTGTAAACACAACTGACTCTAAGAATGTACATTTACCCAATAAAGAGAAAGTGAGTGTAACTCATAAAAGGTCAAGAACTATATCCAACAGAAGTAATCTTAATAGTGTATTATATTTACCACAATTCGCCTTCTACTCTGATTTCTGCTTGTTTCAGGAGTTTACAATGCGAGGGTGAATGAGATTGGTAGGATGCAAGATGGTTTGTACATGTTAGTAAATCAAACACAAGAAAAGGACCTAAATGGACATCTGAATCTAGGACTTAATGTGAGAATGGTTAAGGAACGTGCTACAATATCTGAAGAAGAAATAGAATTGTGGCACAGAAGATTTAGGCATACCTCTAGTATTGTATTAAGTAAATTGATTAGAGCATAGTCTGATGCTATAGCTAGTACTAGAAAGAAGTGTAATGTGTGTCCAAGTACTAAACAATGCAGACTTCCATTTTCTATCAGTAATAATAAAAATACTTCTAGATTTGATCTTGTTCATATGGATGTTTGGGGACCCTACAAAGTACAAACTCATAATGGCCACAAATATTTTCTTACTACAGTAGATGACTTTAAAAGAATGACTTGGATATACTTGCTCAAATGTAAGACAGATGCATGTGTTGTAATTAAACAATTTTTAACCTTTGTTCATACACAATTCAATAAAATAGTGAAAGTGATAAGAACTGACGATGAAAACAGAGTTTGTAAATGATGTATGCAACAATTTATTCTTAAATCTAGGTATTATACATCAAAGATCTTGTGATTATACACCTCAGCAAAATGGTGCAGCTCAAAGAAAACACATACATATACCAGAAATAACAAGAGCAATTAGGTTTTAAGATAACATTCCCTTAAAGTTCTAGGGATTATGTGTACAAGCTGATGACTGGAATAACACCTTATGAGAAATTGTATAAACCTTCTATTAGTCGTTTAAATGTGTTAGGTTGTCTATGTTATACTACAGACATGACAATATCTGATAAATTATAATCCAGAGTTAAGACTTGTGTTATGATGAGATATTCTGAAATACAAAAAGGATATATTCTATATGATGTACAAAATAAAATGTTCTTTGTGAATAGAGATGTGAGCTTTAGGAAAATTGATTTTCCTTTCAGCGGAGAAAAATCATAACAACATACTTTTCGGCATAATCGCAGTGGTGAGTCTGATGATAATTCCTTTACTTCAAACATATATTTGTCCAGACCTTTAAATGGCTCACCGGATCATACATATGAAGAGTCAAATCAAATACATGATACACCATAAAATCTTCAATATGAAGATTCATATCAAAGTACAACAGAAAATGCTTAGCACATTTCCTTATCTGAAAATCCAACCTCAGAAACATGTCGCAACAACACCATACAGATACAACAACCTATAGTACATACAACACATAATCAGCCATCTAATACATCATTTACTAGAAAATTTATCCGATCTAAAAAACCTTCAATATGGCTTAAAGACTTCATCACAAATAAACCAAATTCCATCACTCCATATTCTATAGCAAACTATATATCATATTAAACAATCTCATATAAATATAAAACATTTCTCACTGTCTTTTCAGCAGTAACTGAGCCTAAAAATTATACTGAGGCATCCAAAGATCCAAGATGGGTGGATGCCATAAAAGCATAAATAACAGCACTACATAATAACCACATATGGGATATTATTTCCTTACCTAAAAAAATACATATAAGGTGTAAATGGATATACAAGATCAAGTACAAGGAAACATGAGAAATTGAAAGGTTAAAGGCTAGACTGGTGGCAAAAGGATACATCCAAAAAGAAGAAATGTATTATCAATAAATATTCTCTCCAGTAGTGAAGATGGTAACTGTCAGATCTATCATATCCATTGCATCATCTAGACACTATCATATACATCAAATGGATGTATATAATGTCTTCTTACAAGGAGATCTACATGATGAAATATATATGAAACTTCTTCAAGAATTTATCAGCCAGGGGGACAAACAAGTATGTAGATTAATTAAATCCTTATATGGACTGAAACAGGCTCCAAAACAATGGAACTTTAAGTTCACATAAGCATTATTACAAATAAAGTTCAGACAGTTCCAATATGATCATTCTTTTTTCATAAGGAAAACTGATAAAGAAATAACTCTAGTATTGGTCTATGTGGATGTCATGATAATAACTGGAGATCATATGGAACAAATAGATGAAACAAAACAATCCTTACAACAAGCTTTCAAAATGAAAGATCTGAGAGAGTTGAAATATTTTTCGGGGATAGAATTTGCAAGATAAAAAAAAGAGACTCTTATGCATAAAAGAAAATATGCTCTAGAACTCATTTCTGAGTTTGGCATGTATGTTGCTAAACCTATAAACACCCCTATTAATTGTAGCCTGAAATTAACCACCAAGGAATATGATGATCACCTTCAACAACATCAACACACAGAAAGGGAGAAGACAAAACCAGAAGATGAAGTACTGAGAGATATCAGTTATTACCAAAGACTGATAGGAAAACTACTATACTTAACAGTTACAAGACCAGATATTTCTTACAGTGTTCAAACATTAAGTCAGTTCCTACAACAGCCAAAGAAGTCATATCTTAATGTTGCACTAAGAATAGTCAGATACATAAAAAATCAGCATGGATAAGGTATTTTGTTATCCAGTAAAACACAAGAAACAACAACAACATAATGTGATGCTGATTGGGTTGTCTGCCCACATACAAAGAAATCAATCACTGGATACATTATTAAGTTTGGATATTCTCTTATATGATGAAAGTCTAAGAAACAATCTACAATATCTAGAAGCTCTGCTGAATCAGAATACAGAAGCCTAGCAGGAACAGTGGTAGAATTAACTTGAATACTTGGCATACTAGAAGAAGTTGGGATCAAACTTGACTTACCAGTGACAGTGTACACTGACATCAAATCAGTAATGCAAATTGTTGCAAATTCATTATTTCATGAAAGGACCAAACATATAGAGATTGATCTACACTTCATAATAAAAAAGATTCAGAAAGGAATAATAAAAACAGAATACATAAATACCACAAACCAACCTGTTGATTTGTTTACCAAAGGGTTGAATAGAACTCAACATAAGTAATTGTGTTCCAAGCTTGGATTACTAAATATATTTCTAATATCCAGCTTGAGGGGGGCTGTTGAGAAGATAAACGGTTAGTAAGTTAGTTAGACAAGTCAACAAGATTAGTTAACAAGTCAAGAAAGGTAGTTAGATAGTTAGAAGGTTTGATAAGGATGTTAGTAACTAACTAACTATAAAGAGGATCCTATATCTTGTAAATTGATGTGTATATATAGACTTATCATGTAATACTTAAACATAATGAAGAATAATAAGATCACTCACTAAACTTTCATCATTTTTTTTCTTCTTCCCTCGACTGCTATTGCTACTGCTACTGCTACTTTTTCCAGTGTATTCTTCAAGTTTATGTATGATGAAGATGAAGAATTCAATAAAACTACACAACTTTTATTTTGAAATTTCATTTTTCAGAAAATAGAATTTAGAGACCGAAAAGTAACCTCAAAAGGTTTGTTAAAATTTGGAATCATTTTGGGTCCATTTAGGCATAAATACCATTTCAGTATTCACAGTAATACTTGTTTATCCATAAGAAAGGAATAAGACCTAGGACGTGAAATATCTCCCAAGTATTTAACTTGTGTAATTGAACTTCAATCGTGTTGATAGTATGTTTCAGGTTGCAGAAGATAAAAGACAACAACACTACCTTTATAATTTCTATTGTTAATCTTCGATTGCATGTTAAAATAAAATTCTTTCACACTTTATAATCTCTAGTTGCATTTTTGTCTTGGATTCAAATTCCATTCACATGCTCAATAGAGACACAATTCGGAAATGAATTGAAACATCTCATGTACTAACAAAATACAAGGTTTGCAGTATAAAAATATATTCATAAACTTAGGCAAGTATACATCAGTAAACAATATGCATATAAAGCTGCGGGCTACAAGTTTCCCCTAAATTTGGTCATTTTGTAGCCACTTAAGCCTCTATAACTTTTACTTTACCTTTTAACAACAACCACTTACATCACATAAGTAAAAAAAAAAAAAGTAACAAACCCATTAACAAGAAAGTTGATTGTAATAAAAAAGAAAAGGAAATTAATCCTCGCGTACTTCAATTTTTCCCAGATAAAAAAGAGAACAATTGAAGGCGGGAAATGATGTGAATATTTCTTTTTTGGGTGAAATTAAACGCGGAAATTCTTTCCCTCGAATGTCTGACCAAACTGCCAGTTAGCTGGTGCAATGTTGTAAGAGGCTGAGCTGCGGCCGTCACTGCCAGTGACTCGAAAAGAAAGGGCTTGTCCAACTAACATGGCATTTGTTTGCCAATTTTGACCCCAATTGCGATTCATGGAAATCCAATTTGTCTTTGTACCTTTAACGTAAACCTTCTGAATATCACCTGCACCAGCAACGTTGGTCACTAACACCAAGTTAAAGTATCCAAAACCATTAATTGTGAATCTGATTCCTCCTTGCTTTTTGCATGGGACCCTGTCATAAAATAAAAACAAAACAAAACAAAACATATTTAGGGTGCGTTTGATTCACGCAGGGTAAACGGAATGGAATGAAAAAGAATTACCTAATTGTCCCTACATGTTTGATTTTGGGTGATCCGGAGTCCGGGTTGGGGAAAGGGAATCCAAATAACTAGGGGGTGGGGGAATGAAGGTGGAAAAGGGGTAAAGAAAAAAAAAATAAGGCTAAACAAACAAAAGCCAAAGAAACTTCATTCCTCCATTTCCTTTCTCTTTCCTGTTTACCCCGAATAAACGCACCTTAGTATAAGGTCTCAATATTCTTTAACTTTAAGGTTCATCAGTCATCACTAGCTAGCATTAAAGACAAATGCACCAAAAATAGGAAAACGCGTTTTCTAGTTTACGTACAAAATATAGGTGTAGGAAAACGCATTTAATGAAGCTATCCCATAACGTGGGTTTTAGGTAGCATGTATAAATTTTACTCGCACAGAATATATATTTATTTCATTAAATTACTTAAATACAGTAAATTGATGTGAACACCCAAGGCTAAACATGTCTAAAATAGCCATTTGAATTGCGGAGGAACAGAGAAAAAACTCAATAGACTCGGCATTCAATAACGGTATTGCCAAAAAATCCGGAAAATAGAGATATTAATCATGACGAGAGCGAAAACAGCGTGTTTCACGAATGAAGGATGATGTGGATCTCCTCGTGATCTCTGTTCTATTATACTTTATTTGTCTTAATTTATGTTATACATTTTAATTGAACACAAAATAAATAAATAAAAACTTTAAAACTTATAATTTAAATTTAATCATAAATATTTATTTGATTATAAATCATCTAAAATGAAAATTGAACCAAGTGATATTTTAGTAGTATGGAGGCTAAAATGCAGTGTCAGAATTAACCTTCAGGAAACTGGAAAGATTAGTTTAAGTAAACCTAAAGCATAATACTTGCTAAACATTGTCTAACACGTAACCAACTCTAACAACAATAACTAGATGTCAAATACCGTTTTAGTATAAGTGAGTAAGCTAAATTTTTATAAAAGAATTTCTATAAGATATTACTCGCTCTGTCTCAGTTTATGTGACTATTTCCGGATTTTGAAATTTAAACAAGTTTTTTTTTACCGTGATTTTTCATATAATATATTAAATTGTTAATTATTATTTGTGACTTATATGACTTTTATAGTTTCCAAACTTAAAGATAATATGTCCGAATTTACGATAAAATTAAATTATTTGACTCTTAAAATTTGACCAGTGACATATAAATTGGGATTGAGGAAGTAATTTTTATATGTACTTGCTTAAGCACTGTGTAACTAACCTTCGGTAGTTAACAGGAACAATTCCAGCACGGTACACAGCAATTTTAAGGAACATAGGCATGGCGAGGTCGAAATGTGAGCGAGGTGGGTTGCACCATCCTCCTTGATCATTAGGCAAAGCATAATTTGGTGGGCAGAAATTAGTAGCAGTCACAAAAATGGAAGGATTTCCAGGGATGCAATATTCCTTAGCGTTCGTACACTTTAACTCAAAGCAAGCCCCGCAACTCTGCCCATTGTTGAAAAGGGCCGTACTCAGTGCTGCGTTGTTCACTCCGTAACCTTGGCTGTACAGATTCCCATAGCCACAAGCTCCACCTTCAAAAATAAATTAGCCATTATAAAACCATCAGTAACCTTCTAATTGAAGTTAAAATATGTTTAATTGATTTTTTTTCTATTAAGGACGTTAAAATAGGTTTAATTAGGCTTAGAAAATCAGCTATAGGATTTTAATTTTGAGGAGGAAACAGAGGATTCACGTGAAGAGTAGAAAACTGAGTAAGGTTAAGCAGTGTCCGAATTCAAAATTTAGTAGCCGTTTGACCATGAATTTATGTTCATTTTATTTGAAATTTATGAAGTTAAAGTTAAAATATGGAGCACTTTTTTAAGTTAGATTTCAAAATTTTATAACAAAATACTGATTTTAAAATAAAATAAAAATATTTCAGGGAAAAAAATAAAAATCTCATTATCAAACAACTCCTTATCACATAAAAATATTTATTTTTTACTTTGTTGAGTCCCACTTAATTTTAATGATGTATTTAATGTGAATAAAAGTCAATAAAAATAATCACTAAAGTAAACATAATAATTTTTTTCTTTTATTTCTTAAATTTCATGTCCGGTTAAATGGTCCCACATAAATTGAGACGGAGAAAATACTTTTTTATCTTCTAAAAATCAATTTTACTACTCTCAAAAACAGTTATTCTCTCCTAAAAATTTGGCCAAATAATTTATTTTTTCAAATGACATCTCAGAAACTTGATCAAACATGGTGTAGACTTACACGAGTACTAAAATATGTATAGTATTTAATTCTATTGATTCTTATCATATAGAAGTATAGTTAAGTGAAACTCGAAGATTTTTGCGTAAAATGGGGAGAAGACAGGTAAGATACCCATGGTGCCAAAAGCATCAGAGCCGCCATAGAAGGTGGCATGGGCACTTTGCCAGGGGCCGCCGGTGTAATCGCCGGGGATTCTTCCGTTAACGGCCGTCAGAAAATAGAGAAGACTAGCAATGCAGAGTGTCCAAATTACAGCCATTTTTCTCACAGTAAAGTGTTCAGTGTGAAGAGAAAATTTTGAGAGAGGGAAAACTGGGATTTGAGGTGTTGAGTAGAGAGCGTATTGAGAGGGAAAGGAAAGTGGGGGCGTATTTATTGAGGAGGTACAATGGCAGGGTACGTAATTAAATGCTCGGTTTTCGTTAATTTAATATTAATATTAACTTTTATAATATGTGAGGTACAAGGGAGAGATGTAATTAAATAAGATATGATCCAACTTCAACTTACTAACCATAAGATCCTAGAGAGGCGTGGATGTTGAGAATTAGATTAAAAAGTTTGTAGCCAAGAGTTCGCCCTATTAGTAATTTCTTTTCCTCTATGAGTATTAGTGTTTGTTTTCGACTAAGGTCTGCATATATTTTATTCTTTCATATCTCATCTTTTATGATTATATTTGGTATGTTGTTATATTTACCATAACAAATTACAGGTTTATCCTTTTTAGAATAAGTGTATAACAAATGATCTTTTTATTTTTCTTGTAATTTATGAATCTTTCATACCACGATTTAAAGATTCCTTTTAAGCAAATTGATGAGTAAATGTGATATCATAATTTAATCTTTTTAAATATTAGACGACAATCTAATATTTTATCAGTCCTAAAGACTATATTTACACGACTTTTATAAATATGGATACAATTTGAATGGTAGCCTAAAAAGAGATATATGAAATAATCATCCTTAAGCATGAAAGGGGGGAAATTGAGCAAAAATTATGATTTACAAGGATACACGTGGTGATGAGAATAGCTAGCTCGCTCAAGGCACATGGTAATGGAGTAATGTAGCTAATGGTTCATGCTTAGGCTTATGGCAAAGCCTAAAAGTTTAAAGGAAGCTTTGAGCTTCTTCATTTCGTGTTAGCAAATCTTCCTAAGTCCTAGTGAAACAAGTTGCTAGCTACTTGCTAGTAATGTGATAGGAGAAACTAATACTACTAGTTGCTAATAATAGCATACCAATTTGCAAATAATGAGATAATAATATATATATAGTGCTTCTTTAATTATCCTAGATGTATATAAATTTCAAATTACTTAAATGGATTTAAACTAACTTATTGTTTATAGTTCATATGAATATGGTAAAAGAAAAGGGTCTCGATAAATATATATATTTGGCACATATAATATTAGCAGGTCGGATCAAGTGGGGCGGGTCAATAAAATTAATTAAAATGGGTATCTTTTTATTTCATAAAAAATTAGCTTAAAATAAAATTTTCATGTCAGCAAAATTTAATGAAAAAATCATTTAAATTGGTTGAGTGACTTTTTAGGTGAAATATCAATAATTAAGTGACTTTTTGGTTATAAAATAAAGTTGAGTGACTTTCTAAATAAAATACTAATAGTTAAGTGATTTTTAAATTATAAAATAAAATTGAGTGACTCCTTAAAAGAACTATCGTTAGTTGAGTGACCATCTGCGATATTTCAGTGAGCCATTAGATTGACCTAATCCATAGGTTACTTTTAAGAACAAAATGAATTTTGATTGATTTAACTCAATCTCAAAATTTAGTTTATGAAAGCAGTATTTCCGAGATCATATATATAATATGACTAGATACTACTCTTTTCAGCTATAATCCTAGTGGCAAATAGCCACCCAAATCCAAACCCACATGTGAACTGAATAACTCATTTAGAATTATTCATCATCTATAGCTTACTGCTTCTTTAACCCTTAATTTTCTTCTATGAAACTGAAAACTCAACCTCCCATGTGCCTACACTTATTGCAGTCCTTCTCTTTTTGTATATTTTCTTATTAAAGGAGTATTTATTTTGGTTTACGTTTGTATGATGCAATTTCTTACGTTATTTGTTCTTCACCTTTTGACCTTTGATTGTTTTGTCGTAAGAAAGCAACTTATGAAGCGGAGAAGAGTTACAACAACAACATACGTATTCAGTGTAATTCTACACTGTGAGGTCTGAAAAGGGGTAGAGTGTACACAAACCTTACTTTCACATTGATAGATAGAGCGGTTTTTTCTGTGAGACTCGGCTCAAGAAAAAATATAATCATAAATAAGACAATCAAAACAAAGCAAGAGTAAAGAGTAAAGCGGAGAAAAGTTAATCATCATAAAATGTTGTATTGTCACGTCTAAAATTTAATCAAACATGATACTACTTGTTTCCCCCCCGCATATTTGAAATGGTAAATACTAGGTAAGTCCGTGATCACTAGATCATTAACAATGTATAACTCAGATGGTTTGTCTTATACATTATCGGTTTTTTTTCTGTATCAATTTCTGTATCGAGCATGCAAGTTAATTAAAACTTCCACCATGATGTTTCATGTGCATGTAAGTAGAATACACAAAATATTTTTGTACGAAAAGAAAAAAAATATAGGATACAAAAAGAGGGGTTTTGTGTGTGTGTGCGGGGGGTTGTCATGTAACCGTGACCTAATGGGATCTAGTAAATCTGCAAAATCATCAAAAAAGGTGTAGTCATACCAATACCATATAATTACGTATACATCAGTTTAATTTGTCAACAAACGTCCTTAATTCCAGAAGATATATGATGAGTCATGATCCCCATAGAAATACATGTGACTTTGCCACCAAACTCACTTTACTAACACCTTCACCTAGCTATCATTAAGGTCATAACAAGCATGACCATATGTTATCAATTCAAACACGAGCACAATCAGATTGATATTTTAAATTTAATACATTTAAAAAATTTACATTAATTGAATCCTTACAAAGCAATAACAAGAGTAAATAAAAAAGAATAAAAATATTATTGATAGTGAATTGGTAAGTTAAAGAAAAGCAAATACATAAGACATTATCTTTATTTTTCGATGTGTGACAACAATGCTAACATCCCCTCTCAAACTCGCGATGGTGTAGAGAGAAACATCGAGAGTTTTTCAAGAAAGAACCGGTGACGCTGTAAGGTATGTGCCTTTGTGAAAAAATCTGCAAGTTGCATCGAAGATAAGACAAATGGCAAGGATAGAGTGTCTTGTTGAAGATGATATCGAATAATATGACAATCAATCTCAATATGTTTAGTACGTTCATGAAAGACTGTATTGTGTGCAATTTGAATAAAACTCTTATTATCGCAGTACATCGGTGTCGGTGAGGAAAGAGAGGCACCCATATCAGTCAATAACCAACGTAACCATACAATCTCACACGTAGTAGAAGACATAGCACGATACTCTGTCTCGGTTGAAGAGCGAGAAACAACATCTTGTTTCTTACTTTTTCATGAAATGAGTGAATCTCCTAAAAATACACAATAACCAGTAGTGGATTTCCGACCAGTTGGGTTACTAGCCCAATCTACACCAGAAAATGCACGAAGCTCTAATGATG
This sequence comes from Przewalskia tangutica, assembly GCA_029844215.1. Lineage (NCBI taxonomy): Eukaryota > Viridiplantae > Streptophyta > Magnoliopsida > Solanales > Solanaceae > Przewalskia > Przewalskia tangutica. The sequence continues at coordinate 112,065,414 of CM056730.1, forward strand.
AGGTTGATGAAAACAATAGACTCTGATAAATCTTTCCTCGGAGATAACGAAGACTACGCATAACCGCAACCCATTATACAGGTGTAGGAGAACAAACATACTGACAATGTGAATAATATATGCAATGTCAGGGCGAGTAATGGTAAGGTACACCAGGCTACCCACAACTGAACAATATAAAGTGGGATCAGGAAGAGGATCCCCGTCAGTAGGAGTATAACGAACATTGACCTCAAGAGGAGAGTCAACAATAAGAGTATCTGTGAGACGAGCCCGCTCAAGAATATCTGCAGCGTACTTAGACTGAGAGAGAAAATACTCTTTCTCAGAATAAGCTACCTCAATGCCTAAAAAGTAACGTAGATAACCTAAATCTTTCAACTCAAAGCGACGAGACAAAGTTGGTTTTAGGTTTGTGATACCATCAATATCAAACACCTGTAATGATCATATAATCAACATACAACAAAATTAAAATATGACATGTCGGGGAGGATCTAACAAATAACGCTGAATCATGAAAGCTGAAAATAAACCCAAGAGAAGATACTACAGTGGAAAACTTGTCGAACCAAGCTCTTGGACTTGTTTGAGATCGTACAAAGCCTTCTTAATCCTGCACACATGTCCTGGACTATGTGACACACCAGGTTAAGTGACCATGTAGACTTCCTCTTGAAGATCCTTATTCAAAAAGGAGTTTTTAACATCAATTTGTGAAATATGCCAATGACGAACAGAGACTACTGCAATAAGAACTCGGACATGTTTCATCTTTGCAACAGGTGCAAAAGTCTCCTCATAATCCATACTATACTCTTGAGCAAAGCCCTTTGCAACCAAACAAGCTTTATATCGCTCAATAGAACCATCAGACTTGGTTTTAATCTTATACACCCATCGAGAACCAATAGTTTTCTTACTAGATGGTAGATAAATTAAATCCCAAGTACCAATTCTGTCCAAAGTAGACAATTCCTCACTCATAGCCTTTTGTCAAAGAGGATCACGAGCTGCCTCAGAGTAAAGAGGTAGGCTCACAAAGAGAATTAATAAAAACTAAAAAATAGACGAATGATGGAGAATAACAAGAATAATCATAATTAGATATCTGTGTAGATAAAGTAGTGTGTTTAAGATAGCGAGGTGGATCTGGATCTGCAATCACAAGAGGTTCTGGAACAGTCGTAAGAGGGGGTGAGTTCAATATCATAGGACCTGCCAGAAGACTGAGAAGGAACATACGATATAGATGTAGAATCAAATGGACAATCAGTAGTAAAATGATCAATATCAACAAGGTAAGATTTTGATATGCCATGTGAAGTAGATGGGATGTAGAAGAAATGAACATGCTCAATAAAGGAAACATTACGAGAAACATACAATTTTTCAGAAACTAGATCATGACAACGATAACCTTTTTGCCCAATCCCATATCTATGAAAAACACAAATAACGACACGAGATGATAACTTAGTACGCTCTGCATGTACACGCAGAACAAAACATGTTGAGCCAAAAACTCTCAAATGAGAATACAATGGGGTGTGACCAAATAGTCTAGCATACGGAGAAATTTTAGAATTATGAGAGGTAGGAATCCTATTAATAATATAAACAGATGTTATGACAGCTTCTCCCCAAAATTTGATAGAGACACTAGCGGACAAAAGCATAGATCGAGCAGTCTCAATAGTATGCCTATGCTTTCTCTCGGTTATCCCATTTTATTGTGGAATATCAGTACAAGAAGATTGATGTATTGTACCTGTAACATCTCATAATTTTGGACAATGATCTGAGCACTTTAACGTAAGCAAGTAGACCCGGACCCCGGAAAGTGTATGTTGTATTTACGTATGTTAATAAAAAAATTAGTATACAAAAGGATGTGACCCCGAGATAATTTTTGAACATAACAAGTGTGACGACGGGGATCGAGAATAAATTTGGAGTATGCATAAAGAAATTATGGACTATTGTCATATTACAAGAATTATGACATTGAATATACGAATGTCTTATGAGTAATTAGAATTTAAATGAAGTGGGATCTAAAATTAATTATGTATGAGCAATTGATTAATTATGGGATTAATTTAATTAATGAAGGAATGTATCTACGTGCAGCTTATAAATTTAATTTTAGTGACTAAGGGATTAGAATGGACACGTTACGGGGTGCTCATATATCAATCCATCAACATGTCTTTTGTATAAGTTTCAGATTCGGAAATAACAAATGACACTCTTCACTCTTCCATTCCCTAATGCTGGCACGTATTAAGCCACATCATTCTGGATGGACATATATTATGGCACTTTCATAAGTCTCACATAGTACTTCCCAGTTGTTTTAATCCCAAATCTCAAATTAGAAACAGAGAATATATACAAACTATGCACGCAGCTAACATGATGAAGCCTACAACAACTTTATGCAATAAACATGCATATATACAGGAACAAAATGTCCTGTAATATTATTTAGCAACGTTCCAGCAATTCAAATACGGAATTGTTGAAAGGATAATATTTGAGGTATGTTAAGATAAAATTCTTTTTTTCTTTTGGCATATTCTACGTGTGAATATAACTGTGATATTGTTCTATAATTTATTATACTCTTAAAAGGTAAGAAATATTTATGTTATTGATTCATATGCTAAAAACATGTCTAAATTGTTTCTAAGTCCTTAGTGAGGCCCGTGGGAGAGATGTTGATATTAATAAGAGCTTTTAGTAAGCACCGAAGCCGATTTAACTTTGTTAATTTAAAGTAACTGATAAGTATTAAGTGTTGAGACTGATTTAATAAATAAGTAGATATGTTTTCAGTAGATGTGTTGAAATAAGTCATTGCAGTGTTAAGTGAAAAAGGTATCGACAAACAATTTTTATGTTAAAATGATTTTATGCCCTTAAGATGTTCACACTATTAGAAACACAATTATTTCAAGATTTTAGAATGTCATCCGCATAGAAACTAAGATATAATCAATTTGTTTTACATTTTCTAGTTCATATTTGATTAGATAAGATTATTATAAATATAAATTACTCACGACCCATATTAGAATTACTCTTGGCAGTGGAAGAACACTAAGTAATCAATCTTTTGCCTGGCCTTTGTAGAACATAAAGAATTAATTAAGCAGTTCGGATATGTTATCACCAATCAAATATTTTCATAATGCCCCCAAAAGGGGCAAGAATATTATTGTCATTCGATAAATTCAGGAAATGTCTTATTATCATTCATGCATTATATACATATAATAAATATAAAGTCAAGCTTCTCAATTGTCTCAACAATACCCCAACACACCAGAAATAATATTTCAGCATGCGTACAGAATGAAATAATTATTTTTTTTAAATAAAAAGGATTCACATTCATTTCTCAATGTCCATGCATTTCCTTCTTGAGAAATGTGTATTCTGTCATCTTCATGCACTTAATTCAGCTGTCAATGGAGCTAAGTAAATGAAAGGAAACAACTGCTGCTATCCAGAGGGACCAATGGTCTTGTTTTGTTATTGTCATAGAAACACTAACATATATTGGATCGGGTTGCACGCTCCGTAACACTAACATATATTGGGACGAGTTGCACGATCCGCAACACTAACATATATTGGATCGGGTTACACGATCCGCAACACTAACATATATTGGGACGGGTTGCACAATCCGCAACACTAACATATATTGGGACGGGTTGCACAATCCTCAACACTAACATATATTGAATCGGGTTGGACGTTTCGCAACACTAGCATATATTGGATCGGATTGCACGCTTCACAGCACTAACATATATTGGGGGTGGAAAATGGGATACGCAGACCACCTGATCAGCAGGGATATGATAATGATAAAGCTTGTGTGGCTTAGATGATATAACTGAATGTCTGTGTGGCGGTTATGGGAAGCCTTAGTGACCGTAAACGCCAATATTGATGCCTGTGTGGCATGTCTGTGTGACCGATAAGGCTTGTCTGTATGACCATTATAGCCTGATGCTCACCGAGCCCAGTCGGGTATGGTAAGGAAGATTCTTGGGTGGCCAATATCATATTGCATCATGCATAACATTTAAACACATGTACTAGGACTCTCAGAGTATTTATTATTGGTCAGTTGTTCCTGTTTCAGTTATTATTATATTCATGTTATGCTGTTGTTTATGCCTAACATACTCAGTATGATTTATACTGACGTCCCTTTTGTCAGGGGAAGTTGTGTTTCATGCCCGCAGGTTTAGTTAAAGAGAGTGACGGTTCACGCTGGTAGGTTGCTGGTTCAGCTGATGTTGGAGCACTCTATTTGTTCCAGAGTTGCAGTCTAGTCCCGGTATGATATTTTGATGTCGTATACTCTTTAGAGGCTTGTAGATAGTGGTTTTGTATGGCCTTGTCGGCCTTGGTATGGATATGCATATATATAAGATGGTTTTCTGAATAAGAATTTAACATAATTTTCTTTTGATTTAGTACCTGTTTAATTATGAATAGGGGTTGAAGGTATGAATGGCGGTACCCGACGGGTGGGATCCGGGTGCCCGTCGCGGCCCTCTGGTTTGGGTCGTGATAGTACCACCAACTTTGAAAATATCAGAAATATCTCCACTAGTATATTCACTTCCTAAATTAGCTCGAAAACATTTAATAGTGACAGAATGTTGTATTTTCACATAGGCTTGAAACTCAGTATAAATATGAACAAGATCAGAACGTCTTTTCAGTAAATAAACCCAACAATAACGAGTGTAATCATCAATAAATAAACATAATATCTGGAGTCCCTCTTAGTAGGGATAGATGTCGGCCCCCAAACATCAGAATGCACTAGATCAAATGGTGTAGAAGAAGTAGAAGTACTGAGATTAAAAGGCAAAGCGAAAAAATTTCCAAGTTTACATTCACTACAATCAGAAATATCATCGGATTGTAAATCACCAAGAATACCAGAAGTACACATAAAATTTAGGCGAGAGCCTGATACATGACCGAGTCTAGAGTGCCACAAATAAAATTTTGAAGAAGAAGACGTCAAATGGAAAAAAGATAAATTAATAGGCATAGCCGCTGCATGAGTAGGAAGATGCAGCTCATCCAAAACATATAGACCTTTTCCCTTCTTACACTCTGTCTCAATCACTCTCTTAGATTTTAGATCTTGCACATAATAATTACTGGGAAAAGACCAACAAAACAGCCAGAGTCACATATTTGACCAGCAGAAGCAAGATTCATATGTAATTTGGGAACGCAATAAATATCAGGTAAAGATATAGTGGATGTATGAATGGTACCAATGTATGTCAATGACATATGTGTGCCATCAGCAGTCACATCAGAAGTGGATGAGGGTCATAAGACATAGATATAGAAGCAGAAGAATCAGAAGACATGTGATTTCCAGCTCCAGAGTCCAAAATTCAATAAGACGAATTGATACCTAAATCAATAGATGGTGATGAACCGGAAGGAGCAGAAAGAGCATAAGACTGTGAATTACTTTGAAACTGTTGGAAGGCGAGGAACTTCTCAAATTGATCACCACTGAATCGATCTTTGGGACTCATGAGTTCCTGGCCGAAAGTGATCAATAGAGGCCACAAATGCATCCTGAGTATGTGGATATGAGTTCTGGGATTGACCACAGAGTATGACTTTTGTTGCCCACTATGATATTGTTGCGAGGCTTCCGCCCGCGGACCTTGACCGATGCTTCAACTTGCCTCAGACTTCCAACCTTGTCCTGACTGTGGAGGCTTCCAACCTAACGCATTTCGTAGCTCAGGACATTGATCCTTTCAGTGTCTTGGTTCCTTGCAATACTTACAATTACCTATGACAGATGTTTTATAATGGTTTGTAGGAGCTGCAAAGACTGATGCAGATGAAGAAGATGTAAAGACGGAGGTAGAAGCAATATGTACCCCCTTTCAAGTCTTCAAACAAGTGTCTTCGGCCATGAGTTCATTTACCACATTTTCAACAGATGGTATGGGTTTGCGGTGCAAAAGGCCTGAACATTAATTGTTATATTTTGGGCGATGGCTCATCAATAGCTGAACAAGACGGTCTTCATCTCTACATTTAATATAAGCACCACATGCTTGTAATTCAATAGATTCCATCAAAGCTAATTGATCTCAAAGAGTAGTCATTGCACAGAAAAAATCTTGAATACTCAAACCATTCTGTACTAGTGCACGAATTTCAGATTGTAAAACAGTCTTTATAAATAATCCCAAATCTCTTTAGGATTTTTGAACTTAACCAATTGGACATCAATTCTTTGTTCAACAGAGTTATTGATCCAAGTTATTATCTTTGAATTATTCATCTCCCAAATACGAAATAATTCATATTCAATTTTAGGACATTTGATTTTTTCAGAAATATAGTCCCTTACCATTCAAAAAATTTATCATTACATAGTTCCAATATGAATATTTTTTTCCATATAAACGAACAGCAATAGATTGTAATAAATCGTCACCTCCAGCCATAAAAAATAATTTAAACAGAAAAAACTCAAATAACAATCAACAATTTCAATCTCATCAATCAAAATGTGAAAGTGGTGGAACCGATCAGAACAAGCACCCAAATTAAACAAGAACGAACACAAATGGCGAAATAAACGAAGCTAACAAGATAGGCCGTAGAACCGGCCAATATTATAATGCAAGAATTTATGTAATAGGCGGTAGAACCGACCAATATCATAATGCAAGAATTTATATAATAGGCGGTAGAACCGATTAATAATTCAAAATAATATTATTTTAATCTCTCTGATACCATGTTATAATTCATATAATTTATGAATCCTTACAAAGCAATAACAAGAGTACAGAAAAGAGAATAAAATATTATTGATAGTGAATGAGTAAGTTAAAGAAAAGCAATATATGATCTACTACACAAGACATTATCTTTGTTTTCCGACGTGGGATAACAATGCTAACATTAATAAAATCCCTAGTGAAAAGAGAAAATAACAAAATATATTCTATGTCGATATTTCATCCCATGGTCTCGGATAGATAAATCGATAAGCAAATGGCAGACCGATTACCTAATATGATACGTATAATACGATTTCTTCTTTAAAAAAGGCTCTTGCAATTGATTTAATATTTATTATTTAAAATGGAAGATAACTTGATCAAGATGACTTTATAATGATAAATGCACATTCTAAGCTCTGTACCCATCACAAGTTGATACGAGAACTCTCACTTTAAAATCAACTTAGTTAATAAATACGAAAACATTGCACTAAATGCTTGGAAAAATATTGAACTATTAATCATACAAGGCTAGCTGGCATTTAATAATACAAGAATAATATTGGAGTCATGGGGTTGAGTGCTTAATTGGATGAATAATAAAAGCTTATAATTACAGTAGAATAGCTTATGAAATGAAGAGAATATTATATTATATAGTGAGTTTTCAGATTTAAATCTCAATAGAGATAAAATATTATTAGGTAATTTTTTGTCACATTTTTTAACCTTAGTAAACAGAGTTATTTGGTACTTCTTTTTTTTTTGTTGACGAAGAACGCATGCATTCTTTCTTTCAGTGCAAGCGAGGTAAACTCCGGACCGACGCGATAGCGCAAACCACGTCGGCGCTTAAACCACACTTAGTGGCCCAGTGTGAGCGCCAAGAGGTGAAGGCGGGGCGTTCTGCAGGATTTTGAACTTGTACCAAACTCTCACCACTGCGATGAGATCATACTGCGCCCCAAGACCAGTAAGTGCGGATGAATTATTTGGTACTTGTTTCTAGTGGAAGGGGATAATTATCTTGTGAAATTAATGTTGATGCGGATACCACAATTATAAGAATAAAGTATTATTAAGTATTTATAATAATATAATTATATTAAGAGTATGTCAAAAGTCACAACTAGTACGTACCCTACGGATTGGTCACATTGTACCTTCAAGTAAACCAATTATTCTCCATGTGATTTCGCAATTTTAGGGTATTTGTAAAATATTAAAATGTTTAGTTGACCTTTGACTTTATATTGTCAAGGGATCTAAAATCACATGCAAACGAATAATTTCATATGTTTTTAAGACCATAAAATAAGTGCCCTCTTGGATCTACGTCAATGCTTGTGCTTCCCATCTTTTAATTCATCATAACATTAACTAAAAATTAAGGTAGTTGCTCCCAATCATAACATTTATTCCATCTTTAAGGCTTCTGTGCTACCAGTTGGTACTCCAATTAATTTTTTGTTTTTTATTTGAACAAAAAATGATAAGATGTACGGAACAAGGTGAAATATTTCTTTTGTTGATATTAAATCGGGATGAACTCGTTATCGAAAGGCTAGATCCTCCCCTAGATTTAAAGTCGTTTGTTTGCAGGGTTTAAGTGAATTATCTCGGTATAAAATTTGAAATTAAATTTATTATGTGTTTGATTAATGATATTAGCTAAAACCAAAATACATTTAGGTAAGTATTAATTATTATTCTACTTATAATAATTTCGGGATAATCTGATTTTGAACCAAACGACGTAAACCTAAACTTTTCACCTTTCAATCAATCTTTATTTTTCTTCATATTAATTACCACTACTATTTTGTTATTACGACTCACTTATTACTCATTTATAAAAAGTGTTTATGAACAAAGCTCACATGCATCCTTGTTCAATACGTTTGAATCCGACATAAGAAGAGTAAAATAATAATATCAAGTAACTGAAACTCTAATCGAATTGGTTGTGATTTTAAAATTCATCACCTAGAAATTTAATCATGTAGTGGAGAATTAGTCCGCATGGCCAGCTCAACTGGTTCTCAAGGGGAATAATTGAAAAAATGTAGTGGAGAATTAAATTAATTTATCTACAGCTAGCTAGAGATAAGAGAAAAATAAATTAATTAATGAAATTTTCATTCGTTGAAGAGCGTTAAGGATTTATTTTGTGAGTATTATTATTATACAGTGTTCCTGCCTGTTATCTAAGCAACGACCGCACTTGTTCCGTACCAATTTTTTCGTGATCCAATAGCCAAGTAGTACTAATTAATTTGTTCATATATTATTATTAATACGTCCACTGCGTCTGTTTTTTTAGAAATTATAAAAAAAAATTACTAAATTATATGTCATTGAAAGTTGATCGTTATGGGAATAATATTATTTTCCCATTTCTGAAAGGCTTTAATAATTTATTTTTGTAGAAACATATGCTATCGTACGTCATTGACTACGTACAAGAGTGATCATTTGGGAGTTGGAACAAAAAAGGTCAGCCCGCTGCATTAATATTTCGTTATGCGCGGGGTTTGATTTTTTTTTTTTGAGAGTATAAGTTCATTTTAATTTTATCCTTTTTGATACTTGACACATGACATCTACTTATAAAAGATTTCAGCTTACAAATATTTATATATTTTTGGACAAAGATAAGGTTCAACAAACACATTAATCCATTACTCGTAGATAAAAAGAGCAAATTCAGTTAATACTCTTATCTCACCAATTATAAATTTTGTATAAATGTAAGCACAATTATATGACCAATTATGATGTCATTTAGAATTTTGTCATACAATTTTTTCTTAGGACCCTTTAACAAATGAATTAATTAACTTAATTTTTTTAAAAGAAGAATAAATGAGTTTATAATTCAATATCATGCTCTAAATTACAAAGAAATGTGCTATGTAAGAATGATGAACATCAATATTTTTTCTTCTTTCTTGGTGAGAAATGAATGTCATGAAAGGAAGGAACAGATACGGAATTACATGGAAATGAAAAATCCTTATATCACCCATTACATATACCCTCTGCGTTTCTTGGATTTGGTTAATGGATAGCTAGATATTTATGCCAACACGATCATTACATTGGAAGAATAGTCTTACATGGTTTGGAAGAACAGATACATCTTCTCCCTCCGCCGCCATCACAAACAGCCCCTTGAGCTCCGGCGAAACCTATTACTCTCAGATTTGGTTGATTATTAGCTTTGAAATTCATTTTCTCATAATTCAGAATCGATAGTAGATATAACGAGAGATTGATTTCATATTTTCCCTATCGAATGTTCGTAGCGTCGTATTCTAACGGCCGAGTTGACGGCGGTGGAAGGCAAGGCCAGGTGGAAGACGACGGAGATGGTGATGGCTTCGAGAGTGGTCGTCATCTGGCCGGTGCCGACATCGGTGCCGACAGAAGACAGTGATGATAGTGAAGGTGACGACAATGACGACGGTTTGAGAGTGGCCAGATAGATCTGGTCGGTGCCAGCGGAAGACGACAGAGACGGTGACAGCGATGGCTTCGAGAGTGGTCAAGCATATCTGGTCGTCATCTAACCGATGCTGGAGTTCAATATCATTTTTCGGCGTGCCAGCTCAGATCTGAGCTTCGTCGGAATTAAATGTTGTTTTCCGGCGTGCCAGATCATATTTGAGCTTATTTAATTTTTTGTATTTCAAATAAGAGTGTATTTCTTATATTCGGGTGTATTTATTCTCTTGTATTCAATTTTTTGAGTGTATTCATTAACGTTTAGTGTAAAATTCAGTGTTTTTTTATGTATTTTCTGCTTGTATTTTGAAGGATATTTTTTTATATACAAATAAATAAAGTGAATTTGAATACAGATGAATATTTTGTATATTTGTTTGCATTTATGTTGTTTGAATACAACAGATTTTAATAAGTTGAATACAATGTAAAAGTAGCTACAAATGAATACAACTGACTTGAATATAACAAAATACAGATGAATTGAAATACAACCGAGTTTGATACAACTGATTTTAAATACAATAATTAAATACAGTGTAAAAGTAGCTACAAATGAATACAACTGAATTGAATACATCTGAATTGAATATAGACAACCGAATTTGAATACATGTTACTGTAACTACGAAATGTAATTAACAAAAGTATAACTATGACTAAAAAAACCTCAAAGTATAGTCATTTGTGAAATTTAACTAGGAAGGGAAGTTTCTGATTGGGCCCTAGCCCAACCAACACAAATTGCTAAACGAACTCATATTGGGTCGGTCCATTTCACAGACCATTATTAGTCCTCCAACATTGGTGTACGCAACATGTAAATAGGATTTCCATGTAGACACATCAGCCCATTGGGTCATTTGCACTTCTGTACTGTACCTGTTTTGTGCTGTTCTTTAATTTTTACGCCTCATAACAATTTGTTTCTATACTTTTGGATCATAATATCCACATGTTATGCACCACGGCTTTAAAAATCTTATGCCCACCCGAAAGTATAAGTTCGAATTTGAAGGGTAAAAATTAAAGACCAACCCCCATATGAAGGGAAAAATTAAAGACCAGCCTATTTGAAGATAAACCGTGCAAATAGAAGGCTCTAACTATGGTCTTAGTTTCATAATTCCAAACTTTTTCTTAGAAAGTTATGCAAAAGAAGCCACATAACCACTTTAAAATTTTCATACTCGCCCCGAGTATGATTTCCAGATTTAAAGAAGACTCGCCCTTTTTAACAATTATTTCATGTCTAAAGATGTATCAGATTGATCATATGACATGTTTGGTAACACACAGAATATATAGCTTGGACAATGAAGCCTAAAGAAGAGCCCAAATACGTTACACACAACAAATAAAGCATAAGATGATCAGTTCCTTTTAAACTCGGTGAGAGAATGGAACCGCCCAGTAACCGAATGATTTAAAGGATAAAATGCATCACGAACCTAACTTAGATATTACGGCTATCGTAGATGATTTCAACGTTTAGATAGACAAAGATAGGTAGATGACTAGTTCATAAGACATTTCAGGGCATGGAGATGAGCCCCTATCCACTTAAGACAAACCATCAAACTGGTGCAGAAACCTCAGAGTCAATGCATGATAAACTCGACACGCGCTGTACAAAATAAACAAGTTCATAATGTTTAACCGATTTATGTGCGCCCCAACAAGATATTCACATAAATAGGAGACTTATATTAAGAGTGAGTATGCTATTCATGAGTGGGAACAAAATCTTTGGACATAATTCCTGACTTAAATAGATGACCTGTCAAGTCATTTTAACATAAACATATGCCCAGTGACACCATAGAGGTTATTTAAAATAAATTCAACCAAACGTGACCCTTAACAGCTAATACATCATCCAAGCTTTGGATTTCCTTTAACTATGCATTCTTAATTTCAAGTTTAAACCGATGGGATATGTTACAAGGCAAATTAATAGGTATGCGATGTGATTCGAATATTTAAAAAGAAATAGGAAGGCACAAAACCTATTCCAAGTATCTCTGGCCAAACTTAGGTAGCTACTAGCACTTAATTTAACCTACATATGCTATCGTATGACCAAAGTTTAACACAAAAGAGATGGAATTTATTAAGGGAAACTTTAACAGGATTTACACTAGACTTAAAACAAAATGCAGGATACCATATGCAGATAAATGCCTCTCAATTCAGCAAGTAGGGCAAACTCAAGTACCATTAAACACTTCATCTATCACGACATGATGCAGATGAGAATAGGAAACATTAGATGCTGTCATGGAGATGTTTTATAATAGAAATAAATGGGACAACTACGCAACCTGTTTCATCAGGCCACTGATTCTTGCTGAAACCAATATTACAAGGATAAAACAGTCCAAACCGATATCACATTTAAATGCTAGTATAAGCGGTAACATGAACAAACATGGCTAAATATGATTAATCCGCAGAATACAAATAAAAGACCACAGAACATAGAAATGAACTAGAGTCGAGAGGAAGTTGAGTTTACGCCTACGGTGTGACGAAGCGTTGTCTCGACTCGTCGATTCATTTCGCCGAGTATGTGTGTCTTGTCAAGCGAAGAAAGACTTAGTGTTTTCGGATTTTTGAATCAATACTAGAAATAAAAAAAATGCAATTTTGAAGTCTGTTTTCTAGGAGTATGTATTTCTGATTTTCTGAGCTCCTTGAAAGTTAAAAAATTGAAACTTGTTCTCGGCTTTTCAAAGGGAGAAAAACTCTGCTGTCAAACACAACTAGATGGGTGTATTTATAGCCCAAGACCCTTCCTCACACTCATACCCACCCCATAATTCGAAATTTAAATTCAAAATCAAAAGGGGGGAAAGGTATGTGACAATTCGACAGGTGAGGTGATGGAAAAAAAAGGGGTGGAAAATCTCATTCCTCAGTCTGATTTGCGAGAAAGGGAACGTTGGGAGAGAGGTAAGGTTTTTATCCTCTGGATTACCCTCCGAACGGCTTCGAATCATGTTTTTTCCACTGAATCGAAGAGAGGAAGGTCCAAAGAAACCGCACCTTAAATGCGTTCATCGATTCATTGGTTAAAATGAACTCTCGTAGTTCGAGGTTCGTAAAAGGATAAAAAGAGGTGATGGGCGATGGGGGAGGTGATGGGCAGGCGAGGTATCATGGCTTTGTCGACGAAGGACCGGTGGTTTCATGGTGTTTCTGGTTACTGATTTAGTTGGGGTTTTGGGTTGATGAAAGAATAGAGGGGAAATTGGCTCGGGTATTGGGTGTGGAAATAAGAAAGGTTGTGGACTGAAAGAATTAGAAACGAAGGGGGGAAACAAAAATGGGGATTAATTAGTCCAAGTATGAATTAATTGGTAATTAATCTAACTCTCTTAATTAATTAAAATATGCTTCTTGTGTCTTAATAAATTTCTAAAAGTGCACACACTCATAAATTATGGTACAAAAGATTTAATATATATACTTAATATAATATTCATATGAAAATGATTTGTTTGGTAATTGGTGAAAATATTAGGAGAAAATCAATCACCAAAGTTGATGCCAAAATATTGAAATTATTTTGCATATATTTTAATTATAAAATGTAATACCCGATATTTACAAAATACGCGGTAATTAGTGAAAATATTAAAACTTAGCATTTTTGGAGAATTTTCAAAACTGAGAAGCATAACGCAATTAATTGAAGATAGAGGACGATCAGAATGAAATGTTGTAAAGAGGGGACAAAATTGGGTGTCAACAATCATACTTTTCTAAACCCGGGTGTAGGTCAAAAAGTTATAGAAATTATAGTGCACTTGCCATGATTTTGTTCTCAAATTCAGAGTATTTAGTATTTTCTTTGTTCCAATTGATGTGTCATTATTTGATCTTTGGTCGATTAAAAAAAATGTCATATTTTTATATCAAATTTAATTTAACTTTATGAGATAATTTACAGCCACATATTTATGTAAGACTTGTTTTGAACTACACATTTATAGTATTTTCCATGTAAATTTTAGGCTGGGACTCATCAGAGATTTAGAAAGAAAATACTCGGGACTCATTCCAATAAAGTAGCAACATGATGGCCCTTAGATTGTAACTCAAGGTAATAGAAATTGTCGAAACCTCCTCACTTCACTCTCCACTTCTCCCATTTAACAATATCGAAAGCAACATGTTCTTACACAATTAGAAAAAAACTAACAAACGAAGTTTACATGACAAGTTATCAAGGAAAAACTCATAAAGAAATAAAGGAAGAATGAGTTATTTAAGGTACGTATTGTGGATCCAAATAATATACGTGATGGTGTATACATTAACATCGGAAAATAATGATTCATCAATGGCGTCTTCAATAGAAAATAATGGTTCATCAATGACGTCGTCAACGGAAAATAATAATTCATCAGGGGAAAATAACAATTTATGGTTGGGTCAGGACGATCACACCGTGCTGTGCGTCAGAGATTGCATGCGCATTTGCATGAATTTGGACGATGCCACCTCCAAGAAGTGCGAGGATGCTTGTCGCAACGGATGTAGACCATTGATTGATCGCAGAGAATTAGGATCGCTTAAAAATAATAATACTTCAGATTTCATTCTCAGCGACCTAACTAACCCTACTGATAAACCTGACGATTTTGTATAATTTATACTAATGATTTAATGCCTTCTTTGAGGTTGTACGCATGTAGTACTTTTGTATATCTAAATGGTAAAGTAATTATCTTTTCTTGCTTTTGATTATATCGTTAAGTTCGTTGGAATTGAGAAGTGTTAGAATAGCTAGCCTTTATGTATCTTATGTTTAAATACTTTTACTTTGTATTCATGAGTTAAAATATAAATATATTTGTATATTCAGATGGCAAAGATCGAGAGATATCACATATCTTAAAGAAACTCTTGCACATATTATGCCTGAGTTGGTTTTAGATTTTGTCCTGGAAGCCCAACAGGTATGAAAGAAGAACAAAAGAATTACAATGACAGCGATGGCTTCGAGAGTGGTCAGGCATATCTGGTCGTCATCTAACCGATGCTGGAGTTCATTATCATTTTTCGGCGTGCCTGCTCAGATCTGAGCTTCGTCGAAATTAAATGTTGTTTTCCGGCGTGCCAGATCATATTTGAGCTTATTTAATTTTTTGTATTTCAAATTAGAGTGTATTTCTTATATTCGGGTGTATTTATTCTCTTGTATTCAATTTTTTGAGTGTATTAATTAACGTTTAGTGTAAAATCCAGTTTTTCTTTATGTATTTTCTCTTTGTATTTTGAAGGATATTTTTTTGTATACAAATAAATAAAGTGAATTTGAATACAGCTGAATATTTCGTATATTTGTTTGCATTTATATTGTTTGAATACAACCGATTTTAATAAGTTGAATACAATGTAAAAGTAGCTACAAATGAATACAACTGACTTGAATATAACAAAATACAGATGAATTGAAATACAATCGAGTTTGATACAACTGATTTTAAATACAATAATTAAATACAGTGTAAAAGTAGCTACAAATGAATACAACTGAATTGAATACATCTGAATTGAATATAGAGAAATTGGAATACAACCGAATTTGAATACATATTACTGTGACTACGAAATGTAATTAACTATGACTAAAAAACCCTCAAAGTATAGTCATTTGTGAAATTTAACTAGGAAGTGAAGTTTCTGATTGGGCCCTAGCCCAACCAACACAAACTGCTAAACCAACTCATATTGGGTCGGTCCATTTCACAGACCATTATTAGTCCTCCAACATTGGTGTACGCAACATGTAGATAGGATTTCCATGTAGACACATCAGCCCATTGGGTCATTTGCACTTCTGTACTGTACCTGTTTTGTGCTGTTCTTTAATTTTTACGCCTCGTAACAATTTGTTTCTATATTTTTGGATCATAATATCCACATGTTATGCACCACGGCTTTAAAAATCTTATGCCCACCCGAAAGTATAAGTTCGAATTTGAAGGGTAAAAATTAAAGACCAACCCATATGAAGGGAAAAATTAAAGACCAGCCTATTTGAAGATAAACCGTGCAAATAGAAGGCTCTAACCTTGGTCTTAGTTTCATAATTCCAAACTTTTTCTTTGAAAGTTATGCAAAAGAAGCCACATAACCACTTTAAAATTTTCTCTCTCTTTATCTGAGTTTATACATAGATATATGAATTTTGAGGTAATTACTTAGAAGTACACTTTGTAATGTTAGTTTTTCCCATTTGAGGATGAATTCCATGGTCTTGATCAATCGATCTTACTTTAGATTGCAAATTTCAAGTTTGTCTATGAACAATTTATTTAATTATATTAGTATCATAATTACTTTATTTCTCGTCATTTAAATAGATAGAACCTCATTGATAAGTTTCACAAAGATTAAATCTTGTAATGAAACCCATGACCATGCATCTCAAGAACTAGGTGCTACAAGCAAGCCCTTGTGTTTCAAGTGACAGAATTGGTATGGTATTTTTGTAAGGAACTAAGGATAATGAACGACATTAAGCTTTGAATTCAGGATATCATGTTGAATCGTAAGACATTCTTGTTTATTTAATTACTCCCTCCTTCGCATGTATCTTTTTTTTTTTACTTTTATTGTTTCTTTGTCCGAATTGTTTTTGTTTGCTTAATGGAAGGCCTAACGGAATGGTTAAAAACAAATGGAGCCTGTTTCAAGAAAAAAATATGGTACTGTCATTTTAAGAGCTAACCATCAAATTTGACTGAACCATCAAAGCTATATAATCAATTTTTAAAGAACCTCTTCTATATTAGACTACAATGAAGTATTATATGTGTAGTTGCTTTTTAGGTTATTCATTCTAAGGATGCGCTTGTGGTTCGGCCCTTTCCCGGACCACGCGCATAGCAGGAGCTTGATGCACCGAGCTGCCCTTTTTTATATATATATTCTATAAGAATCCAAAGTTGTCATATTAATGCCTAGTACTTCATGAGGAAATGGTCTCTTATGGCCATGTACAAATTTGAATTAAGAAAATGATCATCTCTTGTATATTATTTTCAGATCTCCTTAAAAAAAAGACAGTCCGATGTATTAAGCTCTCGCTATGCGCGGGGTCCGGAGAAGGACCGGACCACAAGGGTCTGTTGTACTCAATATTACCTTGCAAAGTTCTATCTACTACCATGCCAAACATGAGCTCAATATCCTGTAAAGTGATTATTGCCTCACTTGTACGCAGTTGAAAGGTGTGCGTCTCAGGGCGTCACCTCTCTATAAGTGTAGTGATGATTCCTCAATCATATGGGATAAATCCTACCTCTACTACCCCGTAAATCCACACCTGTCAAAGTAGTCAAGGATGTAGGAATGCAAAGGATGACGCCTCACGTGCTTTAAGAATTTGTGATCTGCACGGCGTGGAGATAGGTACGCTTAGGGGTGCACAAAGGGTCAAAACTGAACCGGACCGGACCGAGGACCGAACATTCGGATTCTCCGATCAAGACCGACCGAATTTCTGGTCGGTCCGGTCATTCGGTCCATCGGTCTCGGGACCGAATCCCCACTGACCATCCCAGCCCAAATTCACCCACTACCCACACCCCGCCACGTGCGTATTGACATATCAAATATAAGTTGTAAATTAGTGAAACTTTAAATGGTCATAACTTTGCGCTCGGACGTCCGTTTGATCTAATATTTTTTTTGATTTCGCGTATTTTTTCGAGGCGAAGAATCCCAGTCCGTTTGCTTCAGCCGATATCTCCAAAAACGTCCATCTTGCCCCTCAATTTCACTTTTCCCCCAAATCGTTACGTTTTTCTCCTTTTCAAATCTAAATATCCCGCGATGTACAATAAATTTCAACGTAAAATTTTTGTGGTAATGTGTCCGAGAATGTCAATTTCAGTATTGGAAATTCAATTTAAAAAAAAAAGGGCCACGGAACCCGACCCGGAATTATATATATATTATATATTAGGAATTTAGAAAATTAGGAATTATATATATTAGGAATTATATAAATTATATATATTAGAAATTTAGAAATTTAGAAATTTAGAAAATTAGGAATTATATATATTAGGAATTTAGAAAATTAGGAATTATATATATTATATATATTAGAATTATATAATATTATAATTATATATATTAGGAATTATATAAATTATATATATATATATATATATATTATAAAAAAATTAAAAAATCGGTCTGACCAGGACCACTCGACCGGACGGATCAAAACCAAACAAGAATTTTAAAGGGCAAGATCGGACCGATAATCTCGGTCGGTTGGTCCTGGTCCAAAGAGGTTTGTCGGTCAGATTTTTCTGGCCCGAAAATTGTGCACCCCTAGGTACGCTTTGTGTCTTGCCAAGGTTCCATTCCACACACCATGTGATCGAAGTTTCTCCTATATTATTAGCACATCATTGTAATACCCCATTTTAACCGGAGTCGAAACGGTGTACTACGTATGGTTGATTCCTAAACTGCATTTAAGGAGTCGCCACCTAATTATTTTAAAGATGAATTAGGACATCTACTTAGCAAAAATCTGCTAAAAATAACTCCATTTAATGATCTACAAAACTTAATGAGATTCTAGGTAAGAATTCTTTATTATCCTAAAGGGGAAGGATTAGACATCCTTCCGGATCCGCTAACTTACGGTTATCCGGTAAAACTTAGGCTTAATTATTGTATAAAAAGATATGTTTTGGAAAGCATAAAGTTAAGAAAAGATGTTGCAAATATTTATTTGAAAGATGTATATATTTTAATAATTGTATGAAGTTTACTTTAAAAATGTATGAAAAATAATTTGTTTGAAAATGATAAAATGCATGTTTTAGAGATAAAAATAAATTTTCGTTTTAAGCTACCCTCCCCTTTAATCTCTTGGTCTTAAGTACCAATTCTACACATTTCAATATCTATGCATAAGATTACATATTACAACAAGAAGGATATAAAAATGACGGAATTAGAGAGTGAGGACGGATGACATTATCATCCAACCCATTCTGTTTTAAAATACCGAAGTCGGGGAGCGCAGGGGACACGAATGCGGGTCTTTGTTTGGCGGGAGGCGTGATGAGTCTCGTGTTGAGACTCTTCATTTGCTCCGATGCATTTTATGTAAATAAAAGGAAGAAAAGAAAAGGATTAGTAAACACTCTAACCATATTAAAATATAAGTAAAAATGATATACTTATGTAAATTTAAACGGATATATAGTCATGTTTTTACTCCACGGTCTGAACCAAATGGGCAGGCCCCGAGTATGATTTCCAGATTTAAAGAAGACGCGGCCCTCTTTAACAATTATTTCATGTCTAAAGATGTATCAGATTGATCATATGACACGTTTGGTAACACACAGAATATATAGCTTGGACAATGAAGCCTAAAGAAGAGCCCAAATACGTTACACACAACAAATAAAGCATAAGATGATCAGTTCCTTTTAAACTCAGTGAGAGAATGGAACTGGCCCAGGCAACCCGAATGATTTAAAGGATAAAATGCATCACAGAACCTAACTTAGAGATATTACCAGCTATTGTAGATGCATTTCGGCATTTAGATAGACAAAGACAGGTAGATGACTAGTTCATAAGACATTTCAGGGCATGGAGATGAGCCCATATCCACTTAAGACAAACCATCAAAATGGTGCAGAAACCTCAGATTCAATGCATGATAAACTCGACACGCGGCCTTGGTATAAAATAAACAAGTTCATAATGTTTAACCAGTACTTATGTTGCAGCCCCAACAAGATATTCACATAAATAGGGAGACTTATATTAAGGAGTGGAGTATGCTATTCATGAGTGGGAACAAAATACTGGACATAATTCCTGACTTAACTAGATGACCTGTCAAGTCATTTTAACATAAACATATGCCCAGTGACACCATAGAGGTTATTTAAAATAAATTCAACCAAACGTGACCCTTAACAGCTAATACATACATCATCCAAGCTTTGGATTTCCTTTAACTATGCATTCTTAATTTTAAGTTTAAACTGACATGGGATATGTTCTACAAGGCAAATTAATAGCTGTGCAGTGACAGATTCTGAATATTTAAAAAAGAAATAGGAAAGGCACAAAACCTATTCCAAGTATCTCTGGCCAAACTTAGGTAGCTACTAGCACTTAATTTAACCTACATATGCTATCGTATGACCAAAGTTTAACACAAAAGAGATGGAATTTATTAAGGGAAACTTTAACAGGATTTACACTAGACTTAAAACAAAATGCAGGACACCATATGCAGATAAATGCCTCTCAATTCAGCAAGTAGGGCAAACTCAAGTACCATTAAACACTTCATCTATCACGACATGATGCAGATGAGAATAGGAAACATTAGATGCTGTCATGGAGATGTTTTATAATAGAAATAAATGGGACAACTACGCAACCTGTTTCATCAGGCCACTGATTCTCAAACACGTTAACATATTAGCTAACTAACAAGTCGCGACTAACAAACAAATAAAATACCCATTAGAAGGATGAACCCTATAAAAGATCTCATCGAGGTAGACATAACTTCATATTCCCTGAACCCCAAACAGGATCAAACAACATTCAGAAACTAACTTTTCCACACACAAGACTTCTTATCCCACCTTTACCATCCTAAATTCATTATCGCAAGCTTGTAATTTTGCTATTAAAGACCCAAGGCTGACGTTTATTCTATATTACTCTTAAATCGAAAAAAGGACATGTGCACAAATTACTAACACATTATGCCTGATGCTTATCCAATCTATATCATGCTTGCACTATACAAATACCAATACAACCTACATCACAAATACTTGCTGAAACCAATATTACAAGGATAAAACAGTCCAAACCGATATCACATTTAAATGTTAGTAGAAGCGGTAACATGAACAAACATGGCTAAATATGATTAATCCGCAGAATACACATAAAATGCCACAGAACATAGAAATGAACTAGAGTCGAGAGGAAGTTGAGTTTACCTTCTACGGGTGAGCAAGGCGTTGTCTCGACTCGTCGATTCCGCTCGGAGAGTATGTGTGTGCGACTGAAGCGAAGAAAGACTTAGTGTTTTCGGATTTTTGAATCAATACTAGAAATAAAAAAATGTAATTTTGAAGTCTGTTTTCTGATTTATCCTCTGGATTACCCTCCGAACGGCTTCAAATCATGTTTTTCCACTGAATCGAAGAGAGGAAGGTCCAGCAAACCGCCAGACCTTCATGCATTCCTCGATTCATTGGTTAAAATGAACTCTCATGGTTCAGAGGTTCAGAAAAAGGATAAAAAGAGGTGATGGGCGATGGGGGAGGTGATGGGCAGGCGAGGTATCATGGCTTTGTCGACGAAGGACCGGTGGTTTCATGGTGTTTCTGGTTACTGATTTAGTTGGGGTTTTGGGTTGATGAAAGAATAGAGGGGAAATGGGCTCGGGTATTGGGCTGTGGGAAATAAGAAAGGTTGTGGACTGAAAGAATTAGAAACGAAGGGGGGAAACAAAAATGGGGATTAATTAGTCCAAGTATGAATTAATTGGTAATTAATCTAACTCTCTTAATTAATTAAAATATGTTTCTTGTGTCTTAATAAATTTCTAAAAGTGCACACACTCATAAATTATGGTACAAAAGATTTAATATATATACTTAATATAATATTCATATGAAAATGATTTGTTTGGTAATTGGTGAAAATATTAGGAGAAAATCAATCACCAAAGTTGATGCCAAAATATTGAAATTATTTTGCATATATTTTAATTATAAAATGTAATACCCGATATTTACAAAATACGCGGTAATTAGTGAAAATATTAAAACTTAGCATTTTTGGAGAATTTTCAAGACTGAGAAGCATAACGCAATTAATTGAAGATAGAGGACGATCAGAATGAAATGTTGTAAAGAGGGGACAAAATTGGGTGTCAACAATCACACTTTTCTAAACCCGGGTGTAGGTTCATTCATGGAAATCCATACCTATAAACAAAAAAGTTATAGAAGTTATAGTGCACTTGCCATGATTTTGTTCTCAAATTCAGAGTATTTAGTATTTTCTTTGTTCCAATTGATGTGTCATTATTTGATCTTTGGTCGATTAAAAAAAATGTCACATTTTTATATCAAATTTAATTTAACTTTATGAGATAATTTACAGCCACATATTTATGTAAGACTTGTTTTGAACTACACATTTATAATATTTTCCATGTAAATTTTAGGCTGGGACTCATCAGAGATTTAGAAAGAAAATACTCGGGACTCATTCCAATAAAGTAGCAACATGATGGCCCTTAGATTGTAACTCAAGGTAATAGAAATTGTCGAAACCTCCTCACTTCACTCTCCACTTCTCCCATTTAACAATATCGAAAGCAACATGTTCTTACACAATTAGAAAAAAACTAACAAACGAAGTTTACATGACAAGTTATCAAGGAAAAACTCATAAAGAAATAAAGGAAGAATGAGTTATTTAAGGTACGTATTGTGGATCCAAATAATATACGTGATGGTGTATACATTAACATCGGAAAATAATGATTCATCAATGGCGTCTTCAATAGAAAATAATGGTTCATCAATGACGTCGTCAACGGAAAATAATAATTCATCAGGGGAAAATAACAATTTATGGTTGGGACAGGACGATCACACCGTGCTGTGCGTCAGAGATTGCATGCGCATTTGCATGAATTTGGACGATGCCACCTCCAAGAAGTGCGAGGATGCTTGTCGCAACGGATGTAGACCATTGATTGATCGCAGAGAATTAGGATCGCTTAAAAATAATAATACTTCAGATTTCATTCTCAGCGACCTAACTAACCCTACTGATAAACCTGACGATTTTGTATAATTTATACTAATGATTTAATGCCTTCTTTGAGGTTGTACGCATGTAGTACTTTTGTATATCTAAATGGTAAAGTAATTATCTTTTCTTGCTTTTGATTATATAGTTAAGTTCGTTGGAATTGAGAGCTAGCTTTTATGTATCTTATGTTTAAATACTTGTACTTTGTATTCATGAGTTAAGATATAAATATATTTGTATATTCAGATGGCAAAGATCGAGAGATATCACATATCTTAAAGAAACTCTTGCACATATTATGCCTGAGTTGGTTTTAGATTTTGTCGTGGAGGCCCAACAGGTATGAAAGAAGAACAAAAGAATTACAATGGGTTTGGCATATTTTGGTTGAAGAAAGTGGGCTGACACTCACCACGCTCGATTACCCACCAATCTTTTACTCTAATTCTCGATCTTTAAAATTCTCTTATTTAGTGTCATTTCCTCAATAAGCGTATGTCATGTCATGTCTAATCATCTCTCCACAATATTCTTACCTCTACCTCTGAGCAGATCCACCACAATTAAATGATTCAAACTATATAAAAATAAAACATATCATGCATTTTTAGTTTAGTGCATAAACTGATACACCGTGTTCATCCAAGCCTTTTCAGTTCTACAATGATATTTGGTACAAAGATCAAGCGGACTATTGGACAACACCAAAAAATAGAAACAAGGAGAGATGGAAAACAAATCACGTTCCCTCGGTGATTATAGGAAATCAAAATTGTATAATAATGAGAGTTGTATATTTGATGCTAATTTACAAAAAAAAAAAAGGAAAAAGGTAACAACCTACAATCTGGAAGTCTGGCAAAAAAAGAAACAATAGGAACACCACTTTGAAATATGAAGTTTTAATCTCTAAAAGTTACAGGTATAAACTCCACAAAATTATGGCAGGTGAGCTTCACTATTACCCGTCGATTCCAGAATGCTCACTATGGAGAGAAAAACAAGAATACTCTGGCTGCATACCTTCATTCCATCTGCTTGCATCGTGGTTTCCCATATTTGCATAAATATCTCCCACAAGGTGTACAATATCTGTGAACATTGCAGCAACAGGCCCTGCTATCCTCGAATAAAATCCATGTGATAGCAAGTAGGATTGCATGGAAAGGGACAATCAATATGTTTTTCTGCTTTACGTTTGAAGTACCAGTCTCCTACAGCCTCTGCAATTGTCTACTCAACAGTTGGCAGAACAGTCATCAGTCACTGTTAAGTTAAATCTATTACAATGGAGACACTCGAAATGACTGAAACAGCATGTTCTTTCAGACGGTTGTCTTAAGAATGTTAGGCCATCAAAGATGAAGCTATGTGAAACAGACCAACATAACCAACTCAGAGAAGTGAATTAAGACCAGAAATGAAATGACCCACAAAACCAAGTCAATTTTTATTGACTTCAGACTTTGAGAAGGTCAGAATAGATAAGTAGATAACTCTCAAAGAAAAAATCTAAGAAGAAATATATCATCTGAAACTAATTGCTAGAATAAGAAGACTTACAACAAGATACCCAGTGAAATCCCACAACGCGGGGTCTGGGGAGGGTAGAGTGTACGCAAACCTTACCTCTACTTTGGTAGGTAGAGCGGCTGTTTCCGGGAGACCCTCGGCTCAAGACAAAGCACAATCATAAGCAAAGCAAGAGAAACAGATCCAGCATGTTGATAACAAATGATAGCGCATTCTGACAAAAAAGGAAGCAGAAGCTAACACAAATATAAAAGATAAACAAAGTACACTAAGGAACTAAGGAACTAAGGAACACAGAATAAGAAAGACTTGTGCAATTAAAATGAATATATATAATTTTTTGAGAAAGAATAGTTTGAAGAGTGTCTTTGATAGGTGAACAATGTCATATTATGTAATTTACTGAGATTATTACTCAGTGTTAGCACATTCAGAATGAATATGATTTCATTAGAGTGCAGTAACATAAGCTGGGTAGGATTGTGATATAGAGGTGCGCGACAAGTCACTGTAGTATAATTAAGTAGCTGTTATTATTATTTTTGATGGCCAAGAAATCCGTGTGGGGCCAACCCTTAGAACTAACCGCAGCCTTTAAAACTCAGGGATAATGGGCCCCTCTCTACCCTTCTCCACTTAAACACCAAGCTTAGTCCGCATCGTGTAGGGCTCAAGCTTGTGACCTAAATAACATCCTTCAGCCTTTGCCACTTGAATTAAGCCCTAGCTCTAATTAAGTAGTTGTTACATTTGTCAACGATTTATTGGAGTCAGTTAGTGGATTTAATGAGGACATTTGTGTATATATTGAGCTTCGTAGAGATTCTCCTTACAAATGAAAGTCAGAAGCTCAGCTGAGCAAACTTTTCCAAACTTCATTCCACTCATTTTCTCTCAGCTCGTGTTTTGTTCTATGGTTTGAGGTCAAATACATGGTATCAGAGCTCCAATCTGATCAAAATACTCTGATTTCCATGAAATCAAAGAAACAAGGCAGATTGTTATGAAGTTCTCCAGAGGCAAGTACATAAATGCATGGCATGTGCCGTCTCTGAAATAGTTTGGTTAGTGGGATTATTCAAAGAGCTGGGAGTAGAGTTGAAACTGCCAATTGATGTTCATTGTGACAGCAATGCAGCAAGCAATTTCTGTATATCATGATAGAATGAAGGATATTGAGATAGATTGTTCATCAGGGAGTGGAAGGATTAATGAAGACCTAGTGTAAGACATCAAAGGTGCAACAAGCATATTTGACAGAAGGATTAAACAGCCCACATCATAAACACCTTTTTTTTTTATAAAGGTAGGTTAAATTTTATTAAAAAAAGTACCAAACTGGTACAGAAATTACAGCAGAAAGAAAAACTCAGACTAATCAACCATTACATGCTTCTCCCTAACAACTCTAGGAAATCAAGATATTGATCCATATAAGTGTTAAGTCTGTTTAAGTACTGGAGTCTTTTAAGTTGTTTTGTACCATGTTACGCATGTTTTTGTTTTGTTTTCAGGATAAAGCGATACAGAATGGAAGTGAGGCGGATTTAGAGAGAATAAGCAGATATTGAGGATAAATATGCCGGTTTAGTCAAAGAAACGGTTCAGAGAAGTCCGGGGAAGTTCGTGAGGCAGTTGAACGTATCTCGGATGAAGAAAAAATGACAAATGAGCCGCGGCGCCTACAACAGAGCCGCGACACTGAGGTTCAAGAGAGACCACGTTTCTGGAAGCAGAAGAACCGCGACGCTCTCTGGACTGCGCCGCGGCGCTTTAGGAAATCTGCAAATGAGCCGCGGCGCTTGTGTCCGTACAGATTACGAGAACTAATTTTCACAAGGGCAAAAAGGTCTTTTCAAATGGAAAAATGGGGTTGCTTTAAAAAGATTGAGGGGGCGATTTCAGAAAGGGGAGGAGAGAAAATCCAGAGGAGGCAAGGAGAAAAAGAAGTTTTTGAACCTTAGAGGAGCCATTGGAGATCAATTCCAAAAGTTCTTTTTCTTTATCTTGAATTATCTTTATGTTAATTATCAGTTTGTGTTAATTTTAGAATGACTATGAACTAATTCTTCTGTTAGGGTTTTCAATTAAATCACTTGAACCTCTATCATGAACTAATGCAAAGTTATCTTGTCTTCTTCAATGTGTGGTTATTGAATGAGAATTGATTGGCCATTAGTAAATGGTAGAGTGAATAGTTGATGAGATTGGAATACCTAATTGCTCTCATTCTCGAATTTAATTCGTGTGTTTTTGCTGCTAGTTTTTTTTTTTTTTTTTGCATTTTACCTTCGTTTATGCTTTCTTTATTTTAACCTTTACAAATCAAGATTCGTTAACCAAATAGAAACTAGAGATTAATTATTTGGTAATTGATAATTCAGTCTGGGACGATACTCGGTCTTACCGAAAATTATTACAAATTGTAATATGTATACTTGCATAGCTCTAAAAATCCACAACAATAAGCCCTCCTTACACCAATAATACAGATAATTGATACAATTGTGTTTGACCACCGAAATGTGACTCTTTTTGCCTTCAAAGCATCTTTTATTTATCATGAACATTTGGTTTCCAAGCTGGTAGTGCTCAATAGATTTGCACCCTCCAACTTGAGGGGTACTGTTGAGAGTGCAGTGGCATAAGCTTTGATAGGTAGGGCTGTGATATACAATGTGTGACCATAAGTCACTGTTAGTATAATTAAGTAGTTGTATTTGTTAGATATTTGGTAGAGTCGGTTAGCGAAGTTAATGAGGATGTGTGTATATATATTGAGCTTCGGACACATTTCTTATATATGAAATAAACCCTTGTGGTCCGGCCCGGCCCCGGACACCGCCCATAGCGGGAGCTTAGTGCACCGGGCTGCCCTTTTTTTATATATATATATATGAAAGCCAGAAGATCAGTTGAGAAAACTTCCCCAAACTCCATTCCTCATTTTGTTTCTCAGCTCGTATTCACTTAGGTTTAAGCTCGAAACTATTCCCAAATTGTGACAAAATTAGACTGGCCAGACATCTATTGTAATTTGTATCTGGTTTTAGATTTCTGCTTGTATGCCATACTTTTGAAGGGCAATAATCCTCAACAGTGGGATTTAGGAATGTGACATGGTAGTCTTGACCAGTCTTGAGTGCTAAGGGCAGCTGGTGCACTAAGCTCCCACTATGCACGGAGTCCGGAGAAGGGTCGGACCAGTCTTAAGTGCTAGCTCACCTTAATGTTAGAATAGATGGCCTCACAGAAAATGGTACCACCCTAAATATGGTGAAACAATTTCATGCTATTAATGAAAGCAAGAAAGGTTGATTACCCACTTCTTACAGATGGTCTCTCAATATACTCCATTTTGTCCCAATTTATGTGACTCTTTCTTTTTTAGTCAGTCCCAAAAACAATGACACCTTTCTATATTTAGTGACAATTGAGCTTTAAATCTTAACATTTTACCCAATCACGCAAATACTTATGACTTGCTTTAGACAACAAGTTTCAAAAGTCACCCTTCATTCTTAAACTCCGCTCCGAGTCAAACACCCTCACATAAATTGGGACGGAGTGAGTAACAGTCTAACAGATATGTGGTCTTGGAAACAGAGAACACATTGGAAAAGTTAATGAGTTATGCTGAAGAAAGAATCCAGCGTAAGCTTGTCCTATTTTAGGATATGGTACAATGCAATCCTAAACTGAACTAGCACGAGGAGATTTTGAAGAAAAGTTGGCATTAGATTATTTTAGCCCTACGGAAAAAACCCGATATCCTTGATGTCAAGTTCAAACCTAAGATAATTCCTCAAAAGGGCTTTGAAGCAAACTGGTTAGCCAAAAACCTACCGTATCGATTACATCTGGAGTAAAATATAGCATAACTGATCTCTAGAAAGATCTAACTTAAGCTTTTAGGTCAAACTGCACATTAAGTTAGATGTTCATTAACTTCTCGAGTGTCTCTTACTTTAGTTTTAACAATTTTAATTTTCACAGACCATAATGTTTTCACTGTTGGTGAATGTGTAAAAGGATGGATCACAGATGGGTACAGTTAATTAATCTTTCCCATCTACCAACCACTTATCCAATTTGCTATCTCTAACTGTTAGGTGCACGGTGCACATATGTCAGTACGAGTTTTATCTACAAGATGATGTGTAACTTAATAAAAGCTATGCTGATAAAATTTGAACCACCTCCAGAGCATAAATAGAATAACGGAAAAACTTACTTTATTATTGATTTTTGGAGAACGAGGAGAATGCCATGTCTCAGTCATCCATGTTTGGCAATGTATAAAGCAAGAATTTATGAACATGCCCCCTTCTGGATTTTTGTTAAATCCATCAAGCGTTTTGAGCAAAGAATTTCGGAAATCTGTGGATAATGAATAATTTCGTAAGATGACAACTGAAAAAGGTAATAACCGGGGCAAGAGAAGCGAAAATCGGTTTCTGAGGACTATTATAACACTGTAACTTATTGGATGACTACAATTGCTGTTTTCAGATGCAAATATTCACCTTGCATGACTTCAAGTTGTCTGGAATTACAGTTGTTAATATTTAGCTTGCATCTGACCCAACTTCGATGTGGATCTGATGAACCAGGTACCAAGATGTTTTGTATCTGGAGTATAACAGTAAGTTAATAAAGCACTTGGGAAAAAATATTAACTAGAAGCTGAAACAACATGGAACAAAAACTTACTTGCCAAAAGTCATATCCTGGGTTAACAAGGAAAACAGGGGTCTTTATGTTGCTTATAAATTCTTGAGGGAAAAAACACTGAGAATGAGGCCAACGTAAAGTCACAATAGAGAAAAGGTGAATTGCAAAAGAAGAAACAATGTTAGTATTTCCACAAAAATGGAAAAGGGGCACCTTGTAGGGTTCCAATCTTGACGTGCAATCCTTATTTAAACTTTTTGCCACACCCTGAGAAGGATCAAATTGCAATCAGGTTTGAGTGAGAAATTAGAACAAATGCAATCAAGAAATAGGGTACACGGATAAATAGTTGATAACTACAGTAGTTGGAAATTGCAATAAAAGAATCAGGTTCATAGGTAGATAATTCATAAACATTGTAATTTGTTCAAACATCACTTTAGGAATTATGCCACTGATTAGTAACAATATTTTGTTGATCAAGCAGTGGCAATACAGCAGAAACATTGTTCCATCACATCCGTAGAGAACTAATAAGAAGAAAACTAAATCACCATTCATGTGTTCTTATGAAGCATGTGCAACTGATGAGGGAAACCATCTTGTTTCCCTTGCATCACAAAAGTAAAACCTTAAATCATTGCATCCCACTTACGAACTTTTTGAAGTCTTTTCCCTTTCTGGGATTTCTATTTGGTTCAGAAGAAGAAATTGAGTGACGCTACATTTACTCATTACACATAAGTCTTAGGACCTTCACAGTATAGAATGTACCATGTATAAAACTTATCATATACATTACAGTATTACACAGTCAGTACGACAAATAATTAAGTTAATTACAGACTTTATCATTTAGACCTCTCAAGATTCCGATTCAACATTATCCATTTTGCAACACACAAAATGCATAAATACCACTTCTAATTTTCTATTCCATGTTTCTTTTTCTATTGGTCATATGCAACAAATTATGACATAATACTGTTTCATATATTCTATTCCAAGTTGAATTATTTTTTCTCATATTTTTACATCAATAATTTCTCCATCAACATACATTTAGTAACGTCCATCTAGTTACACCTGAAGGATCATTAAAGTAAATCAGAATATGACCTGATTCTAAAAGGAAGAAGGAATAAATATGTTGAGACAATCGATCACAAACACAGAAGGAACAAAAGCACGCGCACAAAATAAAAAAACTAAAACAGAAAATTAGCTTCTTAAGTATTAGAAAAACCTGGAGGTTAACAACATCTTGATAAAATCGCTCAATGGTGGGACTTCCAGCAACGTCCTTTCTGAAATAGTGAAAGCAATAATAGACTTACAGTTGGTTCAAGTTTGGACTACACGCTCAAGAAACCTAACAGTTCTTAGAATGTGTACACCTCTACTTTATTGGGAATGATATTGTCAATCTTATTTTACAAATCGTAATGCGAACTTTTCGACAAAAGAATCTTCCTCATTATTTGATTACAACAACAACATACCCAGTGCAATTCTACAATATTTCCTCAATATTTGATTAGAGTCTGCATTTAAAGGAAAAGGTGCCCCTTTTATACAAAATGATCAACATACCAAGAAACTCCATAGTTTCCTCCTGCCCCAGTGAGTCATGTATTCTTTTCATTGTAATTTTGTCAACGATTACAGTATGAGATTTTAATTTATCACGGTGAGCCGGTCCTCACCTATTATTATGCTTTTAACATGATAGTTTACCCCTTTCATTATTTTTTTTCAGTTGTGGGCATATTAGCTCATTCAGTATTTCACACTCCACCCTTTCCTGGCTATCTTTTGAAGTACTATTTAAAAGCTTAAAACTATGTGCATATCTATTTACCATTTTTAGCAGTAGAAGTGGTACTTTTTATTTATTTCTCTGTGTTGCAGGCATACCCATTCATTAGCTAACATTTCATTATTTCTCGGCTATCTTTTACAATGTATAACTAAAGAATTGATTAGTACCATACAGTTTTTGTCCAATAACTTTCTCCTACATGTTTATATTATATTCCAAATTTACATTCAAGCTTTCAGAATATATTTGATTCCAAGAACATGTATATTAATCATGTTTGAGAGTCGAGATCTAGAAATAGATATATCATGATTGGAACTTTTATATGCATAGTGATATCTACGAGACATACTCATTAAGGAAAAAACCTGCATCAACAAGGCACTTGACATTGGCATCCGTGGGTAAAATCTCTCGAAAGTCATCGCAGTGTATGAGAGTTGCCAGACCTCCAGCGGAGCATCCCGAAAGAAGTGCCTGCAAGGCATAAAAAGGTTCAAGTCTTGGACTTCTACGTCCAGTATTCCAATAAAAGCAATAACAACCCTTTTTCTTAGAAAGATATGGTGTATTGATTAGAACAATAAATTCAGAATGGTGTACCCTTTTTTCCCCTTTTGGAGGTCGGATTGAGTATTTGTGTCTTATCTAATCGAAAAGTGAAAAAAGAACTAAAAATTCAATTAGATAAAGAGAGAACAAAAACCTGTTTAGCGCTAGAAAGTCCTATTGACAAGAGTTCATCCTTTACTGCTTCCCAAATAAGCTGGCCTCTGAAGAAGAGTTTTGTTCCATTGTGCTATAAGTAAACAGATATCAAATAGGTAAACACTTTCTTTTCCTTCTTTCCCTAATATTCTTGATGGATGTCATGGAAACACAACGTTTTTATAGTCTTTAATAAACTCTCCATGAACTTACTTTAAATTCACTGTCTGGGTGTCCAGAAAAGGATCCGCCGTCACAATAGCGTATCTTGACTTTGTTCCAGTCAAAGAAATCTGAATAAAGTCAAATTGGCCAAACAAGTGCATAAGAACCCTTAATGAAGCAAATTTTCATTTAAAAGAAAAATAAGTCAAATATTAATACCTACTTTTTGTCGAAAGGGATACTAGTTCTCATCAACAAACACGAAAAGAAAAATGGTAATTATTGACAGTCAAAAGGAACAGGATTCGAGTAAGTTCCTATTATTCCTCTTGGCAAACATGAACTTTCGGAGATGGTTAATTCATTGGCAACAGAAAAATATAAAATAATCATGAGCTGTCCATTTACAACAACAACATACCCAGTCCACAACGTGGGGTCTGGGGAGGGTAGAGTGTACGCAGACCTTACCTCTATCTTGGTAGGTAGACTCTCGGCTCAAGACAAGCAAAAGCACCAGCAAATATGATGTCTTCTTCTTGTAGATACTAACACTGGAGTCTCCAAATCCAATTTTTAAGATGACACAATAATAAGCATAATGAAAATTTGTAGCAAGGTTATAATGATAAGAATTATTGAACACAATACAGTCAGATCTCTCAATAACATCCATCCTCTATAACAACACTTCACTATAACAACCAGGTTTTCTTTGAAACTGACTTTCATATTATGTTATATTATATGTTTTCTTTGGAAAAAATTCTCTGGTACGGATTAATTAGCACAGCAACGTAACTAAACACTTTTCTTTTTTTCTACCGCCGGTGACCGGCGACTAGGCCAGGCCCCCCTATCTCCTCCTCCTCCTTCTTCTCTCCTCCTCTTTCCCCTTCTTCTTTGTTCTCTGGGTTCTTTTTCTGACGAGTATCTGTCTGGCGAGCCTTACCCTGTCTCATCGGAATCCTAAAATCGACCTAGAGCCTCGAACGTCCAGATCTATACAGGTATCGTCGGTGACTGCTTGTCACACCGGCCGGAATCAACAGTTCTTTCGGGCGAAACCCATTTTCATCGGCATCTTTTCGCTGACCATGCAATCTTACAAGACCCGTCACAGTAGAGGTCGTTTTTCTCGCAGATCAAAACTTAATTTTTGGCGGCGAACAGTGATTTTCGGTGGTGAACAGTGAACTCCGGCAGTGAGAAAGGTTATCTCCCTGGCGGCGGACAGGTACTATCCACCTCGAGTTGGTACCTCCGGTGGCCCATATTCATTATTTGTCTGTTATTTTTGTAGTTAAACTTTGGTTCAACTGGAGTTGGTATCTCCGGTTGCTCGTACCTATTCTTTGTCTCTATCTCTGTATTTAAATTTTGACGTTTCACTGTATTGCTTCTTGCCTTTACGTTCTTGCATTTGCTCTTCTTGCTTTTAGTTATATCATTCTTGGTGTTCTTATTTTAGGTCTAAACATTTTATTAGTCTATTAGTTTATATCCACTTTAGTGGCTTTGGTGACTGATGGTAGACTAGGGTCATGTTCTCGGTCGGAAACGGGGGCGAGGGCTACGGGTTAAGCGGGATAAGGGAGATGCTAGGCTGAGAATAGGGTCTTGGAACATTGGGACTTTAACGGGGAAGTCCATAAAGCTAGTTAAGACTCTTAAGAAGAGGAAGATTAATATAGCCTGTGTCCAGGAGACCAAATGGGTAGGATCTAGGGCTAAGGATGTAGACGTGTATAAGTTATGGTTCTCGAGTAGGTCGAAGTGTAGAAACGGGGTAGACATTTTGGTAGACAGTGAGCTAAGGGATCATGTGGTAGAGGTTAGGAAGGTCAATGACAGGATGATGACGATTAAGTTGGTAGTTGGAGGGTTCACTATGAACATTATTCGGCGGGATTGGACGAAGAGGAGAAGAGACACTTTTAGGAGGATTTGGACGAAGTGGTGGGAGGTATACCACCCACTGAGAAGTTATTTGTAGAAGGGGATTTCAATGGAGATATAGGGTCATTTTCGGGGGGTTATGACAACGTGCATGGACATTTTGGCCTCAAGGACAGGAACGGGAGAGGCGTTTCACTTTTGGAGTTCTCTAGAGCTTTTGGAATGGTGATAGTTAATTCGAGGTTCCTAAAGAAAGAGGAGCACTTGGTGACTTTTCGTAGTTCGGTGGCTAAGACTCGAATAGACTTTTTGCTCCTTAGGAAGGTTGACAACAGTCTTTGTAAAGACTGCAAGGTTATTCCAATAGAGTATCTTACAACAGTCTTTCTAAAGATTGCAAGGTTATTCTGATGGAGTATCTTACAACCCGACATAAGCTTTTGGTGATGGATTTGGAGATCAAAATGAAGAAGATGAGGGTTGTGGATGACATGTTAAGAATCAAATGGGAAAGCTTGACCATGGCTAGTGCAAAGGAGATGGGGGAGATGTTGATGGCAAAGGGGGCTTGGGGGAGTAGTGGGGATGCGACCGGTATGTGGGACAGGACGGCCAGTTGCATTCGAGAGGTAGCTAGAGAAGTGCTAGGGGTCTCCCGGGGTAGCCGTGGCGGGCATCGAGGGAACTGGTGGTGGAATGGTAAAGTTCAAGAAAAGGTGAAAGCAAAAAAAGCGGCGTATGCAAAATTGATAGAAAGCAAGAATGGGATGGGGAAGTAGACGAATAGGAAATTGTATAAGATGGCGAGGAAGGATGCAAAACTAGTGGTTACGGCGGCGAAAACGGTGGCTTTTGAACGTCTGTATGTGGAATTAGAGGAAAAAGGCGGGATAAGAAGTTGTACAGACTAGCCAAGGCGAGGGAGAGGAGGTCCCGTGACTTGGATCACGTGAGGTGCATCAAGGACGAGGACGGCTAAGCACTGGTGGATGACGCGCATATTAGGCGGAGGTGGCAGTCTTACTTCCATAAACTCTTGAACGAAGAAGGAGATAGAGACATTGTGCTGGTAGATCTGGAGCAATCTGATAGGTACCGGGATTCTAGGTATTGTAGTAGCATTAAGGTTGAGGAGGTGTTGTTCCCAGGATGCGCAGGGGACGAGCGATCGGGGCCTGATGAGATCCCAATTGAATTTTGGAAGAGCGCAGGCAGGGCAGGTTTGGAGTGGCTGACTGAGTTGTTTAACGTCATTTTTAAGACGGCAAGAATGTCTGAAGAGTGGAGGTGGAGTACAATAATTCCTTTGTCCCCTATCATTTGATTTATGCCTCTTTGTGTTTTTTACTTTGTTTATCTTATGTACCTGCGTTAGTTACTGCTTCTTTTTTCAGAATGCGCTAGCATGACTTATTCGCTTTTGATACCAGCATTTTCATACTGCTTTAAATTTTTTATCCGGGTCTGGCCGTTTCTCTTGCTTTGTTTGTGCTTATGCTTTGTCCTGAACTAAGGGTTTCTCGAAAACAGTCGCTGTACCTACCAAGGTAGAGGTAAGATTTGCGTACACTCTACCCACCCCAGACCCCACGTTGTGGGATTTCACTGGGTATGTTATTGTTGTATATGTTTTCTATAATGTCTTGCTACAACAACCAAAAATTACCCAGACAAACAACGCCGTTATAGAGAGGTTTGATTGTATATCAAAGAGTTAATTCGTTTTTTAAGAGGTTTCACTGAAGGCGTCAAGTAGATGCCAGCAGATCCACAAGGTTAGGGTTAGCTCCAATACAAATCAGCTAGGCTACGCTCATGGAGCTAACAAAATCTAAAAACTTAACTGAAGAGGGAGTCAATTCTTTTTTCTTTTTGATAAATATCAAGAGGGTAATTCTTAAATCATCATCAAAGTTGCTTACCTGGATTTTGTGATGGATCAGAGCTCAAAATCCCAAAAAACTGAACTTCATGCTCCATGAACCTCGAAGAGCCCAATTTTGTTGTCTGGCGAAAAGAACATGATTCTATTGAGTTACACCAGCCTCCACCCTAAAATGCAAGATCAACAAAAACACAGTCAACAAAGAAGGGAGGAAAGAGAAAAGCAGAATATTGACATATCGCATCTGCAGGCTAATGTCGTCTGCTTGGCTACTACTTCGCCCTTAACCAAGCTCAGCACAACAAAAACTAAAGAACATGTCCCCTCACCTATGGTTGCATTTTTCTTCTTCAGGAGAATATTTTTTGTTAGTGGGAATGAAGTGACTCGAACCCAAGATCTCTACCTACTCGGAACTATGTTGAAGTGTGTTACCACTCTATTAAAGAATTTAAGAATTACAAGGGACATTTTAATTTAGTAAGCAACATGATGAAGTTAAGTTGCTTGCTTATATGGTCACCCAACTATTGGAAATGGTATAACAAAGTCACTTTTCTTTATTTTGTAACAAAAAAGTCACTCGACTAGTGTAAATAGCGTAAAAAGTCTTTTTTTTTAATTTGTATCAGAAAAGTCTCTTTAATATTGCTATAACACACCAAATATATTTTTAGTCAGAAAGTGTATTTCTGGTAACAAAATTTAATGATGTAGCACACAATATTTGAAGCAAAAAGAAAACATAAAATCTAACCATTTTAACCAATATAGGACTATCAACCCATGAACCTGACCGCCTTACCCTTCTTTTATCTGTACAAAACCCAGAAAAACTGATTCATGAAGAGTATACAGTTCTTTACCCCCACAATCAAGCTCAGAAGCCAAAGTAGAAAACGTACATCTCAACAAACAATTCCATATCTTCCAAACCAATGACCTCAACACACCTCTTGCATATCTCCATCCACTTATAAACTTTAAATTTAAACGTCCTTCCACTCATGTAAAATCAAATTTCGCATAAAATCCATTATTCTCATTGTATCCAAGATCATCTTCAAAACCAATACTCAAATACTTGTCAACCATCAACAAGTCCTCACAAGACTTTACAAGAAAAATTTTATCTCCACCAAACACAGAGTGAGCAACAACTATTAACTCAGGCAATGACTCATCACCCAATTTAACATGCACCCCCTTCTAGTATTATCAACAGCATAAAAGTTCCCATCTTTGAGAATAACATCATTCTACGGGAAAGAAAAGTCATCAACAATAGACCACTCCGTATCACCAGATCTATATATAACCAATTTCTCATAAACATGAATTGTGGAAAAAGCCTCTTGCAGAAGTACAGGATAAGGCTGCGTACAATAGACCCTTGTGGTACGACCCTTCCCAGGACACCGCGCATAGCGGGAGCTTAGTGCACCGGGCTGCCCTTTTTTTATGAATTGTCTAGAGTACACACCCATCTTTTTTCAAACATACATCGACCCTTTCCAAGTAAGACAGGTCGGATTCACGGGTCGAATAGTCTTATATTAGTTAAAATGATCAGGTTATATGTTTTGTTGGCTTCAAACACTGTGTGTCACGTCATTAAATTGTTACCGATAATACATTTTCCGGCTAAGAGTATATTTGCTTGTGATATAGTAATATTAAAGTGACATTGTTGTTACAAAATAAAGAAAATTAACTTTGTTACACCATTTCCACCAGGTGATTGACCTTTTACGTAAAAGAAAAAAATTTATCTCAGCGTGACCTATACGTCACGGGTTCAATACTTGCAATAGGTTAGGCAGTCTACATCCCGTGGCGGAGTCAGGATTTTTACTAAGCAGGTTCAAAATCACGAAGAAGCAAAGGGAGTTAAACATTTATTATATAAAACATAAAAAATAAATTTAACCTTATATACACAGTGTAATTTTATGCCCAAGGAGGTTCGAACCCCCTTGCCACTTAATGGGACCGCCCTTGTCTACATCACACCCCTCGGGTGTGACCCTTCACCGGACTATCCCTTTAGTTATTTTACCTCTTTTTCCATTTTGCCTTAACTCTCATAAGTGAATTATAATGTTTCAAATTTAATCAGTTAACGCGGGATGCTTTGTGCACCGGTCTTGCCTTTTTGATAGTGACTTTGTTAACACATTCCAATAGTTAATCAACTCAATTAAGTAGACATAGAAGCTAACCTCAATGTGAAGAACCCATTTATCAATCCCGGATCCGAACCCCTTCTGCAAATGATACCCAGGTAAACTTCCATCTAAACAAACTGCAAAATTTTCACACACACAAAAAAAAAGTAAAAATAACAAATTGAAGGCACCGAAACAAATTATTATGGAAGAGTAAATTACAGGCAGATTTTTGTTGGGCATTTCTTAAAGGGGTAAAGGGTATCCAATCATTGGGAAGGGTAATTGAATTATTAGAGTATATGTGAGAGTGAGATATGAATGAAAGTGTAAAAATTAGAATAGCAAGTGAAGCTGTTGCAATAGTCCACTCTTTTCTTGTCAATTTTTTACACCATTTTATGGTTTGGAATCTATGATTCGCCATTTTGATTTAGGATCAAATCAATTTTGGCACTCACTGTTATAGTTACAAGTTTTTTATTGGTTGAGTAGGTGTAGGGTGGCAATGAGGCTGCTTAGGTAGGGCAAGCTTTTACGTGCTAAAATGTTAACTCGCGCATTTTTTATAAATTTGCCCTGTGTTGTCCGTTAAGTCGTGTTCCGCCCTGTCTTATTTATGTTATTTTTCATTTTTTACTTTCAACTTGATATTTATTTTGTTAATTTTTTTATTAACTTTTTTAAAATGGATGAACAATCAGTCTATTGTCATAATTTCTTAATATTAAATAATTTATGAACTGAGTTTATTTTTTAAATGTTATTTTTTTCTTTCAACCTTTCGCATTTTACACTTACTTATAACTCTCAAACCGTAACTCCAAATAAGGTATTTTTTTAGTCGAGTTGAAGGTAATACGGAGACCTAACACTATCCCAAGTTTACTATTGAAATGCATAGTGTAACTAGTATAAATTCACGCAAGAACAACCCTATAAAAATTGTATCGCCAGAATTTTTATGAAACAAGACACAATCTTAAAACAATCATAACTTCTTATTCGTAAGTCGTATTAATCCACATAAAGTATCAAAATGTCGATAACATATAAAACTAGAACTTTTATTCAGCACAAACTTTCAGATTCTTTACCGATTTGTACAGTTTTTATGTTATACATTCTGCCCTTCCAGATTTCGGTTGATCCGAGGCAGAAACTTTAAACAGTTATAACTTTCAAACCGTAAGTCGTATTTATCCCCATAAAGTCTCAAACTGTCGATAACTGAGTAATCTAGAACTTTAATTCAGCACAAACTTTCAGATTCTTTACCTATTTGTACAGTTTTTACGTTACACATTTTGCCCTTTCAGATTTCGGTTAATCCGATGCAGAAACTTTAAACAGTGATAACTTTGAAATCGTAAGTCGGATTAATCCCCGTAAAGTCTCAATATGACCGTAACAGAAAGATGTACAACTCTATAAAATTTTATCCAATTCTAACAAGCACAACCCAGTGTAACAGATTATATATTTAAATTTACACAAATAAAGTTTTGCCCTATTAACTGCCCTGCCCTATTTAGAATTTTCTAAAAATGTGTTTGGACCTGTCCCGCCCTGCCCTGTCCCGTTTAAGCATTGCCCTGCTCTGCCCCGTTTAATGTTTGATTTGTCCTACCCCGCCCTGCCCTGCCCCATTTGTCATCCCTAGGTAGGTTAAAGTCAATGAAATGGGTAACTCATATTTTACGAATTAAATTTGGGTAAAATCGTCTAAATGTTACTCCACGTCCATGGTTCAATGTCCAAATGCAAAGGAGGGGGCTTAAGGCGCTCTGGACACCTGAAGCGTGGGATCGATTCTCAGTGGGAGCATTCTGCTCTCTTATGGGGTTGATCCTTGTAGAAAAGTGCTATCAGTTGTCCGTTCTCAAACTCTGATTATTGGAGCACATCCCACGATTTACTGGTAGTAATGTTGAGGGACCGATACTACTACCTCCAGAACTAAGTCGGGAACCTGAATATAAAAAAAAATCACTTAGCATTATTATTTTGGACAAAATAAATGTCATTTAAATAATCGATTAAGAATCGAGAAGGAATTAATTTTATTTTTTCAAATTTATTCTTATTAAATGCTTAGTGATAAGATTTTAATGTGTCAAGTTAATAGTAATAAATAAATTTTAATTAAAACGAATTTAGTCAAAATGCCTATTTTTTCTTAAGAGTTGTGTTAAAGGCTAGTTTTTTTATCCGGCGGGAGTATAATTTAATTTGCTAAATCATAAAATAGATCACATCTAATATATTATGATAGTATTAGTTTTAGTTTACGCGCCTCACGCGTCTTCCTGCTATTAATAAGAATAAATTTTAAGAAAATGACATAAATAATATTTTTCGAGATAAAATAATTAGCAAAAGTTTATAAATTTCAAATGATAAATGTTACTCCTTCCGTTTTAATTTATGTGATATAATTTGACTAGACACGAAGTTTAAGAAAGATAAGAAGATTTTTAAAACTTGTGGTCTAAAACAAACTATAGATATTTGTGTAATTGTAAATCATTTCATTAAGGGTAAAAGGAGAAGTTTAAACTTAAATTATTTCTAAATATAGAAATGTATCATTTTTTTAGACAAATTAAAAAGAAAAGTGTATCACATAAATTGAGACAGAAAGAGTAATTATGTTTGAGGTGATTCACTTCACTTATTCTTCCTTCCGTTTGTCCTGATACTTGCTTCATTGCACAAGAGCATCACAAAAGTAGCTTCACTTGAAAACATGCATTGCATGTATATTTCATGTTAGTACAAAACTTGTGTCTGATAATCTACCCACATTTTACTCATTTTATGGGAGTACTAAAACTTATATCCTCGTTCTATTAATACCTTAGTGATACATAGGCATCCAAAGCCGATAATTATTAACCGTTTTTATAATTTTTAGCTTGGCCGTTATCTCATTCTACCTTAAGATTGCTTTTTTAAAGTACTTTATTTACACACGATCAATTACATAAATAGGTTATTTTCCTATATCTAATCCTTACTTGCATAAAAACTTGATCAGAGTTTAGATTGTATGTCTACA
Source organism: Przewalskia tangutica (assembly GCA_029844215.1). Classification (NCBI taxonomy): domain Eukaryota; kingdom Viridiplantae; phylum Streptophyta; class Magnoliopsida; order Solanales; family Solanaceae; genus Przewalskia; species Przewalskia tangutica. The sequence goes on from CM056730.1 coordinate 112,106,509, forward strand.
TTCTCTTCGTAATTTTCCTTCATCTAGGTGCAGAGTTGCTTCAATAAAAATTCTATACACAGTTAGCAACTCTCAATATGGGTAATGGGAAATTCTTCAGATATATACACCATTCGAATTTCGAAGGATTCTATGGGAGGAATCTCTCATACAATGTGATGTGAATGAAAAGATAAAATCAAAAAGAAAAAAAATAAAGAAAGATTCGTATTAGGATCAGGGGCGGATCCAGGTTCCGACTCTGGGTTCTCGGTAATCCAATAACTTTTATCCGAACTCTATATTTATATTGAGAATCTATTAATTATATAACAAATTGCTAGTTGAGAACCCATTACTAAAAGGAGTTGTTAGAAAGAAACCTTGTTTCAACTCTCTTATGCGGGATGGGGGATCGATTTCCCTTGTAGTCTTTTGGACTGATTATTATTGGCGTATTAGTTTATTTTACTAAGAATCCACGAGCCTAAAATTTTGAATCCGCCTCTGATTAGGATAAAGGGTGCACAAACACAGTGGTTTGAGAAAGAAGACAATGCAGGTGCCACCTTTTAACCTTGGGGATAAAGATGACATATGTGAAATTCAGATATAAAGGTAGTTCATTAATTTCTCATTAGACATGGCTGCACACAGCAGCCTGAAACACTGTTAAAAGGTAACTACTCTTATATACGCGATAATGGCAATTTGCAGAAAATATTGTTATATTTCATGTTTGGGAAGTATAGTTAGAGACTCCTAATAAAGTCTGATAATACCAATATGTGAATCAAAGATGCTAAAAGTGGTGAAGTATTTGCACAAAACTAACATAACAACACGTTCCTAGAATAGTAATCTTGAATGATGTTCTTTTTCTGAGAAGGTAACATAATCTTGAATGATGATTGATGTTCTTATACTAAGTCTTACAAATTATCCACATCAGACTGGTAAAAAAAATAGTTAATACAACCAACCTGTAAAAGCTTTCTAACAGACAAAAGACAGAAAGCGAAATAAATTTTAGGAGAAAAAAAAAGCTCTAAAATACAAAAGAAACTCATTTGCCCAGAAAAAAGGATCATTTTCCTCCTAGTTCTCTCTAAAGCAAATATGAGAAAGGGAACCCATTCGCTTTCAAATCATTATTCATTTTTTCCTTCCTCTCTGCACTACCGCCAAAGTGCTACCTGATAACACAGAACCACCAATACCGGTATGCCAGTTTTTAAATTTCCATTTCTCACTTCAGATTACAAGCATAAGTATTTTTCTCCGATATCCCAAAGATATTGGCACCTACCTCACCAAGAAGGTGGAAGAAAAAGTAGGTGTACATACATAAAAGCCTGTCAAATTTCTGCATAGAGAATATACAACCCTATCAAAGCTTTAATGATATGAAAGAACACCTGGAAATTTTGTAGGCTCAATAAAGAATTTAGTACAGCCTATGGTCCATCTTCACCATCTTTTATCAAATTACATATATCAGAGCATTCCACCAAACTGCAAGAAACATGTAGAAAGGGAAAAAAACAAGTCCGTCAATTTTCATTAACAAATATCAGTCACTTAGAAAACTTCATATGGCTGGCAGTCATGTTGCTCACTGCATGTAGGCACTCAAAGTTTCATTAAGTGATCTCCATTAGATATTGCAAGGAGAACATCCCAGCTTGCAGTGATTGATGCATCTTTCATTACATTACATTACATTACATGATGCAGATTTTGCTTAGGATGAGCAGTTCGACTCTCCAGACCTTCTTCATATTGTTTGCTCGTAAGTATTGAAATACTCATTTTAAACCAAGGTTCACTCATCACTGCACCAAGGCAGTGAGGAAGCCAGAAAGTTCGCTAAGGGTTGTTCAAGATGATATAAATGCAATATTTTTTTTACTTATATATGCAATGTTTTTTTTTGTGCACGGTATAATTATTTTCCGCTGACCTTCAGTCTATGTAGCTACACCACTGCCCTAAGCGTCAATTCGATTTTCTCCAAGTATTTTGTCCAATAGAGATATAAGTTTCAGTAAAATTAGCACTTCAGTTATATACAAGAATTGCAAAAGTTAAGATGCCCTTCTATGCTGTGGGTCTCTCTCTAGTCACTCTCTTTGCTGAGTCTGGAAAGGTCTGAAAAAATCATTGCAGGGTTGGCATGACAAGTGCCTGCACTCTTTTTGACTTGAAGACAAACAATATGACTATGTGAAGGAAAAGTAACCAACAGTAACGAAAAGGTAAAGATATATAGATAATGTAATAAAGATAAGAGAGAGATGGGGGGAAATTTTGGTAAAGAAAACATGGAAGAATAAGAAATATCAAAGATTTAGTGGAAAAGCTTGTCCTAGTTCCTTAGGCTTTAGGTTCATGTACATGCTAACCATCCAAAGTTTTATTGTTATATTCGTCTTTCTAATAGATGTATTTCAATAACACAATTCCAAAAAGAATGAAACCAGCATAACTAAGGTACTGGTTGAAGGAAATATTTAAAAGAATAGATTAGTGAGCTATCATTTATACCCTACAACAGTCCAAATTTCATCTATGCTTCTCTAGCAAAGAAGAATCACATGCAAATGCGTAACTAAGCCATAGGTTTATTGGCTAAAGATTTGTTTAATATCATAAGCACACTCCTCGTGCTCTAAATTGTAGCTCAATTCCAACATTCATGTAAATTTAGGTTCCACACTGGCAAGGACTAATCATTTGTGAAATGTGTGACCAATCTCATCTAAAAGCTTAAGCTGATAGAGAGAGTATACTTGTAATTACTTAATCATACTATGTCATAATACACCTCCTCGTGTGTTGGTCTGATTCTTTCTCATTTCCCAAACACATGAATATTTTTGTATTTTGGGTAGCGGTGATACTCGAACCCAAGACATCTTGCATGCTCTGATATTGTTTTGAAGCGGTTAGAGAGAGCACACTTTTAATAACTTAATTATATTATGTCTCATCAACAAAAGAATGAGAATAATTTTAATCTTTTTTTTTATTTTGGGCAAACAATATGACACTTTGTAATCTTTTTACATTAGGGACATCGAAGGATAGAAAAAGTAGACTTGGTCTTCAAAGTTGAAGAGACAAGACGAGAGACAGATGGACATCGTTTTCTCTTTTTCTCTCCTTGGTTTCACTTTTCTTCTGTCTCCTAATTATCTATTCATCTCTAACTAAACAACTTCTTAGATTACTCACAATAGTTAGTAATTATACCTTCCAATGTAGCAAGGATGTTCAAGATATATGATTTTAGATAGGTATTGGAAATTAGATGGATAGATGAAACAGAAGTGAGGATAGATATTCATTCACCTTTTAGTACGTAAGATAGGAGAAACAAAGATGGAAGCACTTTTAGCAGTCCAGGCAAAATTTGTAGGTTTTGTTTATGCAAAATTGTAGGTTTAGTCACAGTAAAGAACAGACGATTTCAGGATTGCATCTTCTGTGGAAACAACAAGATGATGCCTTCTTTACTTTTACTTTAGGGAGGTTGAAGGATAGAAAAGTGAGCTTGGTCTGAAAAGCAGAAGCCATAAGAAGAAAAAATGGACCTTTTCTGTTTATATCTCCTTTGATGGTTTAGCCTTTTTTTTTTCCTGATTTCGAATAAGACACTCCTCTTTATTTGCCTAATTTGACTACTGATAGTACTTTCAGTGGAATAACTGAATAAGGATGTTGAAGATATATGATATGTAGTAGATGTTGGAAGTGAACACAGATATCTATTCACCTGTTGGTAAGTGAGAGAGGAAAAACAAAGATTGAAGTAGTTGCATGAAGAGGAAAAAGACCTGGTCAATGGTTGAACAGTTTTTTTTCTATTACCTAGGCAAAACATTATGTTATATTTCTTATTCTACAAACCAAACTAAGAGTATGAAAAGTTGTAATATAGTGCATATACAAACTTGAAACATACGGTGACTTGTTCAGCATTGCATAGCTTAACAAGAATTTGGCAAGTGATGAGTTGCACAACAGTGAGTAGAACTTAGATGAACAAATATAATGTACAAAATGGAGGCGTAATGAAAATGACATATAAAGACTGATGAATTTGAAGGGAAAATAATTACCAGTATTGGCGACTGCGAAACCCTTGCTTAAACACCACCAGTGGCCTGTAAACAAAAGAGGTAAAAGCAAATTTCAAATGACTTTATCAACAGCGTCTCATTCAACTTTCCTTCCCTTTTTACTTTTTTCTTTAAATAAAAGTAAACTAGAAATAGTTTCTTGCTTGTTGGAGGATGAAGAAATACGGTATTTAGGTTATCATCTATCAGTTAAGTAAACTAGAAATATTATACCATGAAGTAGCCATTTAATTAGCCTTTCACTTACCTGTTATGTTGTCCTGCAAACAGTTTCAATCATTATAAAAGACGGATGTAAGAAAAAGGAACTGCAGAAGATTAAAATAATCGACTAGCTGATTTCTTGCTTGTTTGAAGCTTTAGAAAAAGGAACTGCAGAAGAACCTACCATGTAAACTTCACCGCAAATTTTCAAGTTGCAATATATCTCTTCAGATATGATTACTTGATATGTTTTTATCTGGTATAGAAGACATGCTTCACCAATAGTCAACAATGAAATAAGTGAAACTAAGAGAGCTGTATGGTATCTAAACGAAGTAATTTTAAACCTGAAAGAAATACTAGAAATAACTCCACACCCTTGATTTTTTGTCTTTTTCAAACCACAAGTAGCTCATGCTTTCTATCTAGTTTCTTCAGAGTATCGGTCTCACATACCTTTTCCTCCCCAAGTTTTTGTATTGAAATAGCTGCGAACATTCTCCTACCTAACAAGCTGATTTCTTGCTTGTTTGAAGCTTTAAAATTAACACTTGTCTACATTCAAATCTAGCAGTACATAAATTAATTCTAAAGGCGGCACATACTAAAATTGAATGTATAACGAATTTTATTAACCGCACCCTCCCCCCTCTCTCTTTCTCTTTATTACCTTCCTTACCCTCGCTATGACTCAGTTTCTGTCGACCTGATTGCAGAGCTAATATTTAGTCGTTCGGGCAGGCTTTATGCAACAACCCTCCCTATGGTCAACTACATATACTTGCAAATGGATTTTGTAAGAAAGAGTTCATAATTGAGGTTAGAAATATATACTTTAAACTTCCTTATTCCAGCTTGGTGTCGATTGACAGCTTTGTTCCTTCTTGTTTTGCAAGCTTAAATCTCCTAAAACTAACATGAGCTATTAATGTTTTTCACTATAAACAGTTCTAATGCTTCAAGAACTTTTTGGGGTTAGCCTTCGTACTTGCAGTAACTCTGGACTCTTCTTTCTTAAAGAGTATTCACAAATTGTGTTAGAATATATCCAGATTCATTAGGCAACTACATTAACTGGTGTAAAGTAGTATGCAAACCACTTCTGAATGCAAATAGATCACACAATTTCATTATCACTGATATGCAAGTAATCCAATTCCAGCGTCCACATGCCGCCAGAAGTCTCATTTCAAATGGCATATCTAATTACTATCTAGGATACGTCATAAGTCATGTAACCTACGCATCAATAAAACTACATAGTGATCAATCTTCATCAACCAACATAATGTCCAGTCAGAAGTTAAGTGAGACTTCCTAGTTTACGTTTCATGTCAGTGGACTTCTCCATCAGGTATCAACATAAGCAGCACTATCGACAATCCATGTCAGCAAATTGTCCAATCATTGGTCCATGAAATGCCACATGAATAAAAATTCTGATTCTGTTTTGCTATCCTTTCCAATCAGATTCAAACCCAAAAAAAATGTGATTGATGCCAAAGTGCATTTCCAGAAAATTGTGAAACATATGAGTTATAATTTCCATCTAAAAGGGTAATTGGTGAAATATATCCAGGTTCATCAGATAGCTACTTAATTGGTGTAAATTACTCAAATCCTCAAATTGTGTAAAGTCATATAAACTTCATAGAGATGTTCATGAAAAAAAGTATGCAAACATCCCAATAATCAATCTTTGAGTTAAACTATGAAAGGCCGTAAATTGTGTAGATTGCTCAAATGTTCAAATTACACCCCCCCCCCCACCGGCTATCCCCCTAAGTCCCTAACTATCCACTTTTGTATTGTGAATTTGTGATGCAAATTGGGCTTCATCGTGCAGTTACATAAAGTTAAGTGACACGATATTGCGTAAAACTCAAAGATTCAATATCATGAAAGTACAATAAGCAAGAAACTGCATCTAAGGGGGTGTATTCAATTAGGATTTTAAAAGACTTTTTTGGGATAAAAAAGTCATGTGGTATTCAATTAAGTTTTTAAACAATCTAAAAAAGTCTTGTGGTATTCAATCAAGACTATTAGGATTTTTTAAACAGAATGTTCAAATCTAGTGGTATTCAATTAGGATTTTAAAAGACTAACAAAAAGTCTTTTGGTATTCGAAATTTTGAGATTTCGAAAGATTTTTAAAAAATATGGATTTTGGAGGACTTTTTAGGGGTAGGTATAACTAACAAATCCTATAAACAATCTCAGTCTAACCTATCAGACTTTTTCTCATTCTCAAATTTCTATTTCATTTTTTTTTTTACTTTTATAAAATTATGGATTTTTTTCTTACCTCCCCCTACCGCACTAACCCCACCTACCCCCGACTCCATCCTCAAATTTCTATTTTATATTTTTTGTTACTTTTATAAAAATAATTGTTAAAAATATGAAATTTTATCTTACCTACCCCCTACCCCTACCCCGCCCTAACCCCTCCCTCCGCCCTACCCCAATCTCATTTTTTTATTTTATACTTTTTTTAATTTTATAAATAATTTATAAAAATATGAATTTTTTTCTTACCCCCATACCCACACCTACCCCTACCCCTCCACCCCCACCCCATCCTCAAATTTCTATTTCATATTTTATTTTTTGCTTTTATAAAAAATATGTATTTTTTTCTTACCTCCGCCCTACCGCCCTAACCTCACCTACACCCGCCCCACCCTCACCCCATCCTCAAATTTCTATTTCATATTTTGTTACTTTTATTAAAAAAATTATTAAAAATATGAAATTTTATCTTCCCTCCCACTACCCCTACCCCGCCCTACCCCCGCTCCCCGCCCTACCCCAATCTCAAATTTTTATTTTATATTTTTTTTTACTTTTATAAATAATTTATAAAAATATGAATTTTTTTCTTACCCACATACCCACCCCTACCCCTCCCCCCGCCACCCTATACTTACCCCCTCCAGCCTCACTCACATCATTTAGTTCATCTTAGCCCATGTAAGTTTTGGGTGGGTTGGACATTGACCCATCTACAACTTCAACCCATCTTAACCCGCCCAACTTCCGCCCAAACGACCCATCTGTCACCCCTAGTTGTAGCCCTCAAGTCATGTGAACAATTCAACTGTAATAGGAGAAAGCAGGAGATCCTTACATTTGTTTGTGCTATTTTATTTTACTTTGGTTGAACTATTTGGTACTTTGGTTGAACTATTTGGGTTATAATTTTGTTGAACTATTGTTATTGTAATTTGATTAAACTTTTTATTGTTATTTATAAAATTAAGTAATATTTTAGACAATTAATGAGAAAGAATAGTTAATGGAACTATGGAATACTATATATTGTTATTTTAGAAGTACAATAACGGCTTTTGATATATTTTACATTGAAAACTAGTGATGAAAATTATAAAAAAGTGGTGATGATGAGAGCAAAAGGATTGGAGAAAAAATCCATGTGGTCCTTTCAAATCTTTATAAATCTTATGATAAGTCTTTTAAAATTCAAACATAAAAAATCTTGATTGTCAAAATAGTCTTTTAAAATCATAACAATCCTAAATAGTCTTTTAAAATCAATAAGACTTATTTATCTCAAAAAAATCTTTTAAAATTCTAATTGAATGCACCCCCTTAAAACTGAATGTAGAAGTACAGAAGTAACAATTGCAGAATTACCAATTGAACTCTATTGTGATAACAAGGCTGCACTACAAGGAGCAAACGGCAGATATGTTATATGGAAAAAGATTCAACAAGGTTTAATACTTTAATCAAAGCAAGTTATGTTGCTAGGAAAGAGCAAAATGTCAGATAATTTGACTAGAGCCCTCAGAAAGCAGTTGCATGATTATATATTATCCAAGTTTGTGATGGTTTATTTTTTTATGATTGAGAAATCTGTCTGGAGCCAACCTCCTTTGGGCCAGCAACAGCCTTCAGGACTCGGGAATGATGGGTCCACTCCTCTACTCTTCTCCACTTAAATACTGGACTTAGTTCGCTTGACGCAGGTCTCAAGCTTGTAACCTAAGACACAATTCCTTCAACATATGCCAATTAGCTAACCCCTGGGGGAACAATTGTTAATATCTTTCATCATGCAACTTGAGGGGGATTGTAGGAAAATCAGGTTTGGCGTGTTAATTGAGTTATACCGAGGGGGATTGTAGGGAAAGGGTCGTGGAGATGAGGGTGAGAAGGGCTGTGTCTATTTTCGAGAATCAGTTTGAATTCATTCCGGGGCGTTCGACTACAGAAGTCATTTATTTTTATTAGGAGGGTAGTGAAGCAGTATAGGAAGAGGAAGAGAGACTTACATATGGTTTCATCGACCTCGAGAAGTCATACTGCAAAGTCCCTAGGGAGGTTATATGAAGATGTTTGGAGGTTAGAGGTGTAACTGCGACGTACACTAGGGTGATCAAGGATATGTATGATAGAGCCAAGACCAGGGTACGGACAGTAGGAGGAAACTCAGAGCACTTCACAGTGACGATGGGGCTACACCAGGGATCAACTTTTAGTCCTTTCTTATTTGGTGATGGATGGACTGACACGACAAATCCAAGGGGAGGTGTCATGGTGTATGTTATTCGCAATTCGCAGACGACATAATCCTGATTAATGAAACTCGCAGTGGAGTGAACGCTAAGCTGGATTCAAGTTGAACATAGTTACATTAGTTCTTCAGATTATTAAATCGGTGGTTAGCTATTCCTATATAAGAGGCATTGCACAAGTATATATTAGCAATCGAAATATTTCTACATTTCCCAAAATTTGGAAAAAATTCCGATCCTCTTTATCTCAATCCATTTCTCTCTTAGCTAGTCTTTCTCAGCTGAATTAAGTTCATCTTCTAACAAATACAAAGGACAAAGTCTATCTCCTATGGAATTAAACAGATATACAAAGTGCTATCGGTGGATTAACTACAATCCACAAACAAATCAAAACGAGAAGTGCACATCATGAAGTCTAATGAACGATTTTGTAGTCAATCAGTGGAATTAATTACTCCCTCCATTATAATTTATTTGTCCAATTTTGACTTGGCACGTAGTTTAAGAAATAAAGAACGATCATATACTAAAGATATATTAAATGTACTAAAATGCCCTCGCGTGGTCTTAACTCTTAAAACATGTCGGGTGGAAAGTTAAAATTAAAGAGTTGACAAAAAAGAAGTCATTCATTTTGAAATGGACTAAAAAGGTTGTGTTAATGGTAAAAACACACCTCAACTACCACATTTTCGCGAGTTCACACCTTAACTATCAGTTACTCTCTTTTCATCCTGAATTATCACTATTTATGTATTAAAGCACGCTTAGTTGAGTAGATGGTGATAGTTCAGGTACGAAAAGGAAAAAAACTATTTGGCCTATTCATTTGTGTTTTAATACGGTGATAGTACAGGTAGGAAGAGGAAACACCTGATATATAGTTGAGGTGTTAAACTCGCGAAAAGTGATAGTTTAGGTGTATTTTTGACCATTAAGTAGATGCAAACCATACCTTCTAACGTTAAGAGGACCTTCACCAGGAGATCCACTACCACCACGAATACAAGTATTCACACATTTGACAGTACAAGACTCAGCTTGCCTTGACTTAGGTCGTTGAATCCTCGCCTTCTTACATTCCTTCTGTCCATCAACGCATTCGCCGGATAGCGTTTGCGGTACATTTGAAAATGTCTCCTCTCCAATTATTTCCTGTTGCGTTTCAATCTGCGCTGCCACAGCCGCCGATCCATTCACCGCCACTATCACCGCACATGCTGCAGCTGCCGCCAGTATCGCCGCCGTTATTGGTTTCCGTGCCTTGATCCGTTTTTCATCGCCACTGACAGTACTTGTGGCAGTTGCTTGTAGTCGTTTGGGAGAATTGTGTAAGCAGAAAGAGGTATAGCTATAGCCATGGCTGACCAACCACACTGGATAATCTAGTGGAAATCTATGGAGGGTTGAAAACAAGCAAGAAGTTCCCATTTGTCAATTTTTACACAAACAATTCGAATTGCGTTTGTTGAAACTTGAAAGACCTCTACTTATAATTTGGAAAGTTTACCCACCTCAGGTTCAAGTTTATACACTTTGGTCCGCTCTTCCTATTGCATGACACTTCGGTCGGATTAATTCAAACTTTACTCATTGTATATTTGTATGATTGTATCTAGTCTACTGAAATGAAAACGGTTCAAATATACCGAGTTTTTAGCCAAAATAGTCCCTTACTTACGGTAGTAGGTCTATTTTAATTCTTTAAATATAACTTTAAACATCTTTAATCTCTTAAATTTGTTAAAGTGGAGCTACATTTTGGTCCAACTAACAAAATGAACTTAAAATCTAACGGTGACTCCTAAAAACAACTACTAAAAATGGTAAAATTCGACCACTTTTGGATTGACTGAAATAACGACCGACTCGATCAATCCCAATTTTATTTTTATTTATTTTTAATAAAATTGATTGTGTTTCATCAATTTTATGTTAATTTTTTTCTTAAAGAAAATGAGATCAAATCAACTGAGTTGATCGTTTTTTCAGTCGGTTCAAAAGTACGTCAGTTTTTTCGTGTATATTTTGTAGTCCCTAATTAGCTTTTAAGTTCATTCGATTAATTTGACCAAATGTGTTTCACTTTAGCAAATTTAACCGACTAAAAATGCTCATGGTTATAATTAAAAGACTAAATTAAATGTGTTCCACTTTAGCAAATTTAACCGACTAAAAATGCTCATGGTTATAATTAAAAGACTAAATTAAATGTGTTTCACTTTAGCAAATTTAACCGACTAAAAATGCTCATGGTTATAATTAAAAGACTAAATTAGACCTGAATATATGAGAGATAATTTTGACTAAAAACTCCAAGTATATTCCTAAAGTTTGTGATTTTAGGGATAAGCAGGCAGCAGGTCAACATGCCTGCTTGGCATTTTAGGGGGGTATTTCGGTCATTTCATTCGAAATGGAGCAATGTGATTGACTAAAAAGGTATGTTACTGTAGCTTGAATTAAACCTGTCTATCGGACCCGGGTTGATCCGGAACCGGACCGGTTGACCCGGTAGAAAATCCGGACCGATAAGGGCTTACCGGGTTGGGGGTTGGGTTGGCCTCCAACCCCAACCCGCACGGGTTAGAAAAAAACCCGATAAGGCCCGGACCGGTTAGACCCAGAACGGAAATCGAGTCATTACACGGTCCGGACCCAGAATACAAAAAAATTTAAAAAAAATTGCACAGTGACCCAATTACGGGAGGGGTGGGGGGTGCCAACGGTCATTTCGATCGTTTGGCTGGATTTTTTTCCTTTTTTTGTTTTGTTTTGTTTATTATTATTTTTAAATACATTTTTACCCTTTAAAAATCTATAAATTCTCTATATATTTTTCATTTTTATCACACAACATGTTATACCCCGTAGTTCTGACCCTACGTATGAGAGCGTACGAAAGCATGTAAGACTTAAAATTTTCAAAGGATAGGTTGACGGATTGTTCCGGACGGGTTTTAGTCAACTTTGAGGCGGGTTATGACCGGTACATTGAGAGTTCCTAAGTGTTTCAAAGGCTGGCGTAGTTCGTTGAGTCTAGTTTCCAACGCAACCAACCGCTCGCCGATAGGGCGTCGGAGTAAAGTTATGGAGTTACAAGTTCGGCGCATACGACAGAATGCGTTTCAGCGGCGCGGGGCATGGCCGGATGCAGGCCGCGGCTCGGAAGTACTAAGTCGCTGAAGTTGCAGCCGCAGCGCTGAGCAGCAGTGCCGCCGGAAGTTCCGAGTCCGCAGAGGTTTCAGCCGCGGCGTGAGGCCGCATGGCGCGGGATTCCTGGCGGAAAAACTTAGGTAAAATCAGATTTTTCTTTTAAAAGACCTTGGTAGGGTGACAAGTGTCCCCCCCCCATCTGATTTTGCATGCATTATATTGACCAAGTCTTGAAGACTTGGTCATATTTCATCTCTCTCTTAGACAAAAGCTCCTCCTTCTCTCTTAAAAAGTTCAAGCTCCTCATTCTCTCTAAAATCCCAAGAGATATTCTAGCCTTAGGGAAAATCTGAAAAAAGGTAAAGGCAAGAAGGAAGCTTGTGGCTAGCTTGTGGAGGTTGTTGTGGTGGTGTTCTTGAAAAGGAAGCTAGCAAGTTGTTAGAAAAGTTTGGCTAAGGCTTTAAGGTAACATTTCTTCCCTTGTGGTTTAGTTATTAATGTTGCATGTGAAGAAGAAGGGATGTGTAGTAGTAAATAATGCACTTAGAATCCTTGCATGTAAGAAATGTGGTTTGGATATGAAAGAATTGGCTAAAAAGATATTATGAGCATGTTGTAGCCTAAAAACTACTTTAGAATTGTTAAGTGAATTGTTGTACCTTATGGGGCAGAATTTTGCACACCCAAGTTTAGGTGTGTAATCCCCTTTGTGTTGGTTTGGATGTTGGGCCTTAAATGTGGCGTTTGAGTGTTAAAAATCGGCCTTTGAAAAGGTGGCAAAGTGAGTAGAAACAAAGGAAATCGCCAATTTTCCATAGGAATTAGTAGCCTTGAACTTGGAAATATTCTACTTTGAAACTAGAAGTTAATAAACGTATTATGGTCATTATAGGTTGACGTATTACGTGCGATAGTTGGAATTAACAAGTGGATTGACCGAAGAGGTATGTAGATGTCAAGACCCGAACCCGGGCCCGTGACTGGTGCCTTACCCCGGGCACCCTAGTGATACAACATCAGAGAAAACCAGCGGAAATAAAAACTTAAACATGCAAATAGACATGGATCAAGATGAAATAAAATAGGCCAACCAAAACGGTTGCCTTTCAACATATATATATAAACATTTGAACAGTTACAATCCTTACAACCCTGCCCACAAAGGCATGCACTTAAGATTTTTACAACAACTATGACGGGACAGGGCCCCGCCATACCCCTGAATGTACAAGAACCTACAGACTCAGGGTAACATACCAAAGATAAGCCTCCGACGGAACGGAGCTTCCCAAAACGCTGAAATGAGATCCTAAACGCGGGGATCGACGGTAGATGTTCTACTGCGGCATGAACGCGGCCCGAAGGAGGTCGATAACAGTACCAAGTATGTGAAATCAGAATATATCGCAAATGAAATCATAACAGTCTATACAAAGCAGGAGACATGTATGATAGCCAAACTACAGTACACAACATATAAGCAGTTATATCAAGTCAGGGACTCACGCCCTCCAAATCATCACTCGTGCCCGTGGAATTCCTTCCTCACTGCCGGCAGTCTATGATATAACAACACCAAGGAGTATACATGACCACCAGGTCCCACCTGTGTCATAAAAACCGTACGGGGCAAATATGACTACCAGATCCGACCGTACTAATAACGCCAGACAACCAATCACGGCGACACGTGGCAAGCGAAATAGCCTCCAGCTCCACCGCGCCACGTGGCCGACGGGCAAGTGAATCGCCACGCACTGCATCACAACCGTAAGTCACGAAGCTCCATCCAAACACTGACTCGCGAAGCTGACACGTGGCATGTGCAATAACCTATACCAGATCCACCTGCGTCACGTAGCTGACGGGGGCAAGTAAACAGGCTACGCACCCGATCACAACCGTAAGTCACGATACTTCGCCGTAAATAACCAGAATGGCCACATGTCCACATCATCGGTGTAGACATGCCCATGTAACAATAATAATGGAAGATACCCGGAATCTTCCACACCGCCAAGACGTCCAAGTAAGTCCTCAACAAGTCAACCGACCCTCCATCGAGAGACGCGGTAATATAGAAACACAATTCTTGCACAACCAAGGCTATCACAACAAGCATAGGCAAGTTTCACAACAACAAGCATAGGCAAGTTTTACAACAACAGGCATAGGCAAGTTATACACAACTCAAGGTACTTTCATTTTTTATCAAAGTCCGGGTTTTAACCCTAAAGTACTACGTACGTTAACTTCCTTTTAAAGAGATCCATTTCTTTAACATAAGTCACACAATACCCGTAGTATAAAATAGTGACTATCTTTTTAAGTAAACAAAACACTTCCCCTTTTGTAAAATTAAGTAACAACATTATTTTCCAAACGTTCAAGTTTGCCTAATTTCAAATGCTCAAGTCACTTATTTTAAAAAGGTTCCATAACTCATAGTCTTAGTTACTTAAGAATATAATTCTCTTTTAAACAACCTGAGAAACATATGCCTTATATGTGAGTAGGTTATTCTTGTTTATAACAATCTTATTACAGCAGCCATGATCTAGAAAATGTAATATCATTTTGTCTCATCTTAGTTTCTATGCAGATGGAGGTTTCTACTGGTTTTAATATAATACATCATTATTCAATACATTTTCCTTTATTAGCGCTGCAGTGGTCCTGGTTTACACATTCTCGATTTCAAATCAAGAAACATAATTCCTTTTAAAAACCAAGTACTCATTACTCACGAATGAGGTTTCACACAAACATCCATATTTAAGACAATTAAGTTAAGTCTCTTATCTTATAAGATCAAGTCTCTTAACTTCTAAAAACAGAAAACCATTTTCTTTACCACTTTAAGACGTTATACCTAACTTCCCATAAAGCTAGTATAACTCTTTTAAAACCTTTTAAAACCAAGTGTTACTCTTCTTTCAAAATGGTTCATAAATCTTTGAAATACTTCTAGTTCTTTATTATCACACATCCGCTTACCTTTTAAAACCACAAGACTTCTTACCTACATAAAGTCGTTATAACCAACTTCCCATAAAGCCGTTATAACACTTTATGTTTTAAACCAATCAAATACATTTAACACACGTACGCTCACCGTACTACATAGTTATACACATATCATGCTAGAAGAGCTAGGAAGAGGTTCACATACCTCGCGAAGATTATCGACACAGCAAAACGCCCAAGTACCTCAACCCGCTCGGCTACTCCTTAAGCCACGTAGATCACGCCACACGTAGTACTTCAACCTATAAGGCCACAAGGCGCTTATTAACTTCTAAACACACGGTTCCCATACTACAGAAAATTGGCAAAGACTTCCCCGCAAATCACAGAAATCTCCTCCTCTATCGAGGCCGGCTACCAAGCCAACCAGGGGTTATACGCCTAATCCGACGTGTACAATCCTACTACACAAGAAGCTACACAAGTCTCATCTGAATACACCCCATGTAAGTACGATTCTTTTCTTTTAAATTCAGGCTTAAGTCAAAAGACATTGCCACAATAATAAGTTCAGTTCTATATATAGTATACTTCAACTATATATTACAACGACGTGTAATTTCCAATTACCAAAGGGACAAGATTATTTACCTCGATAAGCCCAAAATTATCCGAGATAAAAGTCGATCCTGAGCAAGGTTTAGCTCCTACTCATGCGCCCAATCCGCCTCCAAACAACCCTTAAGTTCTAACCAACTTCTACTTACATACTTCAACCAACTATGAAGATTTCCTTAGGGTTTCGGTTTGAGACTAAAAGGACAAAAGGTAGTATTTCTAGGCTCTACGTATAGAGGTAACTTTGGAATACTACAAGGTATAAGGCCAAGGTATTTTGGGAATTATAACAATACTTGGAGAGTATTTCTATACCACAAAAAGGGGGGTATTATACGAAACAACTAGGCTAGTGGGTACCCCACTGGCCAGACCACTGGGAGGAGGGGGAACCTCTCGCCAAAGGCCACACGGTGGAGGGGGAAGCTCTGGCCAGAGCAACATGAAGGAGGAGAGGGTTTCAAGACTTGGAAGTTTTTGGATGAATGAAGTCTTCAAGCTTAGGGGGGTATTTATAGGAAAGCCAAAGGCCAACCAATGGCCAAGATCAAGCCATGTGCAAGGCAAGTGTAAGGCCAAGATCAAGCTAAGTGCACCCTAACCCTACTCCACAAAACATGGCACAAAACAAGCCACAAAACAAGGCCAAAACAAGGCACAAAAACGTCAACCAATCGTGCAGTGCCAACACCCTCTTATCGTCTAAACGAGGGTGACAAGTGTCACCTCCGTTGGTCCAAAATGTTTCGCCTCTTAAAAATCCACAAAAAATATAAATGACATAGCCGGAATTTTTCCTACGTAAGCTGTGGAAACGTTTCGTCGGAAAACGACTCTATTCGGCACTTGTGCCCAAATTTCGAACCAATGCCTAACTTTAAGGCTCAAATTCTCTACGACGCCCCACGCATACTGGAAATACGGGGTATAACATTCTCCCCTCCTTAGAAACATTCGTCCCGAATGTTCCTTCTCAAGACGGATATCGATAAAGTTCTTCTAACAAGTTGCCAACGCCACAACGTGGCCACGAAATAACACACGTTCTCTTCCTTCCTTACTCGTGCCGCGCTCAGAACACTTGAACTCTCTCCCAAGACGTACCACACTTCGCCATCGCTCAGCTTCCCAAAACCTCGAGTCACCACCTCCAAACTTGGTCATCTTACTAGCCGTAATAACCCCTAAAGCCATTCCCGGCCTTTACGAACGATTCTGGTCGAACACATCCACGAACTCATACGATGGTCGTCCAAACGTGGGCCTAGCACCTCGTGACCCTAACACCGGCGACCATCCAGAACCGACCCCACCTAAACCGGCTGCGGGTCGACCATGAGCGGCCATCAACCAGACCCAAAATCGCGCCAACACTTGCTCCTCGATACGGAACAATCTTACTAAATCACATCATGAAAGCTACCACTTCCATCTCACACTACCCATGGACTTATCACACAAATAAATCCCACGTATACTACTCACTCTGATAAGGGTCACACATAAAATAAATCTTTTACTCAAGACGACCTTACCTCTAAGGTCTCAATCGTGACATAGTCTAAGGCTCACACTTACCATGCCCCCCAAACTTATCCTTTCACTAACCAGGTTTCTAAATCACATTTTAGCACAAAGCTATCCGATCATAAAACTAAACACATCATCAGTACATCAATACATACAAACTCTGAGGTTAAGGATATACGAAAATAGGCGGTTCACAGACCGCTTAAAATCGGGAATTTCCACCGCGACTCTACCGTGGCTCACGGTGTATGAACACCCCGCCTAGCTATGGAAGGTGAAGAACCCGAATCGATCTAGTAGTCAGGCTATCCCACTGCTACCCCGGTCGTGATCTCACAAATGGCCCTGCCGGGCCGCAAGTAAAGCAATCTCCCAAACCAGAACGACATTCACATCTATGGGATTTACCACAATGATCACACGGAGGTACGGGTGGCCTCATCCGCGAGCACTCTTACTCCTCGAAAATCAAACCCGAGCCCCGACCGCCTCCCGAATATCCCGGCGTCCCGGCGTGGAGGACCACTCAGATCGGGCGGAGGTACATAACTAGTTCTGGCCGAGCGGTCCGCCTCGAAAGTCACCAAAGGACCTTGTTTTGGCCCTCTTCTCACGACCTTGGTCGTCATTCCGCGATTTATCCGCTCTCACATCCAAGTGCATGCGCTGCACGCGGCAATGTCCATGCCCAACAAGAGCTACACCCGAACAACTCTGCTAGGTAATCATCGAGCCACGTAACATATCGGTGCACTCGATCCTCTATACTAGCTACCAACGCGGGACGTCGCCAATGAGTCGAACTCACATTGTACTCCCGAACCGCACGCCTGCTCGCCGCAACACCAAAAATCTGGCCCGAGCCCTCCTCATCCGGGAGGCAAGAAATGTGCAAGAAAGGCCTCTCGAGAACTCGTTCCACACACTGGAAGTGCATGCTCTCCCGACAGCTCCCACGAATCAAACCGGCCATGCGGTATCACGCACCGACGCGAACCTAGGACCACCGACTCGGTCTCCGATGCCTCGATCACTCTCACGATCCGTCAGAATCGCTTGATGAACTCCTCGGATCATCCTCGTGCCTCGACCCATAAAACTCGCGGTTTACAACTCGGAAAATCCCGTAGCCTCGAACTATCTCGATCTAGGGTGAACCATCGTGCATCTTTGAACCGCTGCGCCCGGCTATCCTCAAGTCGGCCACAACCTCGCCATTAATCGCCCACTCGTAACTCATCTCTCCGCCTGCATCAGCGGATCGAGGCTCGTGTATCGTGGTCTCGCCACGCTTACTCGCAGCTCCTTCGCCGCTTGCCTTCCGGGCCCGGGTTGCTGCGCGAGGCATAATCGGTAAAACGAGATGCGCCGAGGGTCCAATCTTATCACACGCCTCTAAGGCACGCTCGTAATGAGAAGAATGGAAACCAATCCTAAATGTCCTATAGCCTCGATTATAGATGTGGTGCACAACACACCGATAATCAAGACTCTACTAGACACGGTCAGACACTTTCCGAGGACTAATCGCTCGATACCACTTTGTCAAGACCCGGCCGTGGATCGTGCCTTACCCCGCACCCTGGTGATACAACATCGAGAAAACCAATGGAAATAAAAACTTAAACATGCAAATAGACATGGATCAAGATGAAATAAAATAGGCCAACCAAAAGCGGTTGCCTTTCAACATATATATATAAACATTTGAGCAGCATAATCCTTACAACCCCGCCACAACAAAGGCTGCACTCTAAGATTTTTACAACAACTATGACGGACAGTGTCCCCGCCATACCCCGAATGTACAAGAACCTCTGCACTCGTGGTAACATACCAAAGATAAGCCTCCGACGAACGGAGCTTCCCAAAACGAAATGAGATCCTAAACGCGGATCGACAAATGTAGATTTCTACTGCGGATGAACGCAGCCTCGGGCGAGGTCAAGATAACAGTACCAAGTATGTGAAATCAGAACATATCGCAAATGAAATCATAACAGTCTATACAAAGCAGGAGACATGTATGATAGCCAAACTACAGTACACAACATATAAGCAGTTATATCAAGTCAGGGACTCACGCCCTCCAAATCATCACTCGTGCCCGTGGAATTCCTTCCTCACTGCCGGCAGTCTATGATATAACAACACCAAGGAGTATACATGACCACCAGGTCCCACCTGTGTCATAAAAACCGTACGGGGCAAATATGACTACCAGATCCGACCGTACCAATAATGATGTACAACCAATCATGAAGCTGACACGTGGCAAGTGTAATAGCCTCCACCACCCACCGCGCCAATGTGGCGACGGGGCAAGTGAATCGCCACGCACTGCATCACAACCGTAAGTCACGGCTCCATCCAAACACCGACTCGCGAAGGCGACACGTGGCGGCGTGCAATAACCTATACCAGATCCACCGCCACGTAGGCGACGGGGCAAGTAAACAGGCTACGCACCCGATCACAACCGTAAGTCACGATACTTCGCCGTAAATAACCAGAATGGCCACATGTCCACATCATCGGTGTAGACATGCCCATGTAACAATAATAATGGAATCATACCCGTGGAATCTTCCGTCACTGCCAGTACGTCCAAGTAAGTCCTCAACAAGTCAACCGGCCCTCCATCGAGAGACGCGGTAATATAGAAACACAATTCTTGCACAACCAAGGCTATCACAACAAGCATAGGCAAGTTTCACAACAACAAGCATAGGCAAGTTTTACAACAACAGGCATAGGCAAGTTATACACAACTCAAGGTACTTTCATTTTTTATCAAAGTCCGGGTTTTAACCCTAAAGTACTACGTACGTTAACTTCCTTTTAAAGAGATCCATTTCTTTAACATAAGTCACACAATACCCGTAGTATAAAATAGTGACTATCTTTTTAAGTAAACAAAACACTTCCCCTTTTGTAAAATTAAGTAACAACATTATTTTCCAAACGTTCAAGTTTGCCTAATTTCAAATGCTCAAGTCACTTATTTTAAAAAGGTTCCATAACTCATAGTCTTAGTTACTTAAGAATATAATTCTCTTTTAAACAACCTGAGAAACATATGCCTTATATGTGAGTAGGTTATTCTTGTTTATAACAATCTTATTACAGCAGCCATGATCTAGAAAATGTAATATCATTTTGTCTCATCTTAGTTTCTATGCAGATGGAGGTTTCTACTGGTTTTAATATAATACATCATTATTCAATACATTTTCCTTTATTAGCGCTGCAGTTGGTCCTGTTTACACATTCTCGATTCAAATCAAGAAACATAATTCCTTTTAAAAACCAAGTACTCATTACTCACGAATGAGGTTTCACACAAACATCCATATTTAAGACAATTAAGTTAAGTCTCTTATCTTATAAGATCAAGTCTCTTAACTTCTAAAAACAGAAAACCATTTTCTTTACCACTCTTAAGACGTTATACCTAACTTCCCATAAAGCTAGTATAACTCTTTTAAAACCTTTTTAAAACCAAGTGTTACTCTTCTTTCAAAAATGGTTCATAAATCTTTTGAAATACTTCCAGTTCTTTATTATCACACATCAAGCCAGTTACCTTTTAAAAACCACAAGCACTTCTTACCTACATAAAGCTGTTATAACCAACTTCCCATAAAGCCGTTATAACACTTTATGTTTTAAACCAATCAAATACATTTAACACATGTACGTCTACCGTACTACATAGTTATACACATATCATGCTAGAAGAGCTAGGAAGAGGTTCACATACCTCGCGAAGATTATCGACTAATAGCAAAACGCTCCAAGTACCTCAACCCGTCGGCTACTCCTTAAGCCACGTAGATCACGCCACACGTAGTACTTCAACCTATAAGGCCACAAGGCGCTTATTAACTTCTAAACACACGGTTCCCATACTCTACGTAAAATTCGCAAAGACTCTCCCCGCAAATCGCAGAAATCTCCTCCTCTATCGAGGCCGGCTACCAAGCCAACCAGGGGGGGTTATACGTCTAATCTGGACGTGTACAATCCTACTACACAGTAGCTACACAAGTCTACTGTAATACAGTCCCATGTAAGTACAGTTCAGTTCTTTTCTTTTAAATTCAGGCTTAAGTCAAAAGACATTGCCACAATAATAAGTTCAGTTCTATATATAGTATACTTCAACTATATATTACAACGACGTGTAATTTCCAATTACCAAAGGGGGACAAGATTATTTACCTCGATAAGCCCAAAATTATCCGAGATAAAAGTCGATCCTGAGCAAGGTTTAGCTCCTACTCCGCGCGCTCCAATCCGCTCCAAACAACCCTTAGAAGTTCTAACCAACTTCTACTTACATACTTCAACCAACTATGAAGATTTCCTTAGGGTTTCGGTTTGAGACTAAAAGGACAAAAGGTAGTATTTCTGGGCTCTACGTATAGAGGTAACTTTGGAATACTACAAGGTATAAGGCCAAGGTATTTTGGGCATTATAACAATACTTAGAGAGTATTTCTATACCACAAAAAGGGGGGTATTATACGAAAACAACTAGGCTAGGGGGGGGGTACCCCACGGCTAGACCACTAGGAGGGGGAGGTGGAACCTCTCGGCCAAAGGCCACACGGTGGGGAGGGGGAAGCTCTCGCCAGAGCAATGAAGGGAGGAGAGGGTTTCAAGACTTGGAAGTTTTTGGATGAATGAAGTCTTCAAGCTTAGGGGGGTATTTATAGGAAAGCCAAAGGCCAACCAATGGCCAAGATCAAGCCATGTGCAAGGCAAGTGTAAGGCCAAGATCAAGGCAAGTGCACCCTAACCTTAATCCACAAAACATGGCACAAAACAAGCCACAAAACAAGGCCAAAACAAGGCACAAAAATGTGAACCAATCGTGCAAGGCCAACACCCCTCTTTACCGTCCAATGAGGGTGACAAGTGTCACCCTCCCGTTGGTCCAAAAATGTTTCGTCTCTCGGAAAAATCCGCAAAAAATATAAATGACATAGCCGGAATTTTTCCTACGTAAGCTGTGGAAACGTTTCGTCGGAAAACGACTCTATTCGGCACTTGTGCCCAAATTTCGAACCAATGCCTAACTTTAAGGCTCAAATTCTCTACGTACGTCCTTACGTACATACTCTGGAAATACGGGGTATAACAGTAGAGCTTTCCTATCTTTTGAGCATGAGTAGTTGTATCTATGTAGTACGGTATACGTACAAGATTTGATAATCTTCACTTGTTTTGAGGTATATGATACTTGTTTCGTTTTAATGGTATAAGTCCCTTGGATTTAGGGAAAATGTATTTGACAAAGGGATAACGCTAATATAATGACTTTATGGGAAGTTGGTTATATTAGTTTTCTTGAAAGTTTCACAAAGAAAGGTTTACTCTAATTAAAACAAGTACGGGTAAAGGATTTGAAACTAAGAAAGGTGAATTGATTTTTAGGCATTGGTTGCCTAATGTTTTAAAGGAAATGAAGTCACTTGATTTAAAAGCCTATTATATTTCTAAAAGGAAATGTGACTTGTCTTGAAAAGAAATCGTAACTTGATACTATGGTGATTAGTATCTTGGAATTTTTGTATAAAAAAAGTTATTTCTTAAAAGTTAAGATACGGTACTTGGGTTGAATTCGGATTTTCTATTAAAAGACATGTTAGTGCCTTAGGATACTAAAATGAGGATATATTAATAATGTTATAAGTTAGGGATTTCTTAACTTTCTTATGTTATGATAAGCCTGAGTGCTTATGTATGATATGATAGGCGGTAGTGCTTATGTTGTGATATGATAGCCAGAGTGCTTATGTATGATATGATAGGCCTAGAGTGCTTATGTTATGTATGATAGTCGGATGAGCTATGTTATATATTTGTATTATTACTGGTAAACCCCGGGTTATTATCTATGTCATGGATTTGCTACCCATGATGCGAAAGCGCTTGCACTCACGCGATCCCACCACGGGATCCACGCGCGGTGAAATAGTCACGCGAGTACGGCGATGGTACTCACGCGGGTCCACAGGATCCATGCGGGTGAAATAGTCCCACGCGGGTGAAATAGTCCCACGACGAGGCGGATGACCTCATGCTGGTCCACAGACCCATGCGGGTGAAATAGTCCCGGAGTGGGATTGCTTAATGATACTACGCGAGGTACCTGCTTTGATCGTGAGCCTCCTATTTTTACGCTTATAAGATTTATACTTGTTACTCTCATTGTTAGTAAGGCACAGTGCAAGGAAATTGATTTTTATCTATGACTCCCGCTTATTTTTGACTTATGATATTACTAAAGTATTTTCCAGTTTTACATACTGCACGTTGTGTAATCGACCCTTCCTGGCCGCTCATGCCGCAGTAAGGAAAGCAGTGGTAGATCCTCATTCCTAGGATCTTTTACTCGTGTGTCGTGAGCTTCATTTCTTCTGAGGCTCGCCTTTGGTATGGTTCTCCTGGTGTTGTTGATGTTTTGTACATTCAGGTACGGGACCCTGTCCCGTCATAGTGTTACTCCTTCTGTAGAGGCACGTAGTCTTGTCATAACTTGGTTTGTTTAAGGATGTAATCGTCGGTTTATGTACTTTTGGGGTAGCCATTTTAGGCTAGACTATTTATATCATTATGGTTGTTTATTATGAGTTTATATTCCGGGTTTTCTCGATGTTGTGTCGCGGTGCCCGGGTTAAGGCACCTGGCCACGGATCCGGGCGGTCGTGACAAAAGTGGTATCGAGCGATTAATCCTCGGAAAGCGGTCTACAGCCGTATCTAGTAGAGTCTTGATTATCGTGTGTTGTGCACCACATCTATAATCGTGAGGCTGCAGGATATTTAGGATTGGTTTCCATTCTTTCACTCTAAGATCGTGCAATAGAGTGTTATAGGTTGAATTTCCTCCGACGTATTTTTCTCAGACGCTTATGCCTCCACGCAGTGCCACCGCGCCCGTATGGCGGCAAGACAAGAGAGGAATTACTAGTAGGCACCGAGGATTACTTCAGGCACGTGCCCGATCCCACGGATGAGGTGTTTCTGACGGCGAGTTCTACAACGCCGCCAACCCCAAAGAGTCCGAGGCAGCAGCGCCATCGAGACCGCGGTACCGAGCCTCCATCCAGCGGCGAGGCAGGATATGGGCTACAAGAGATGGCCCGCCATCGCCGTGATCGTGGCGAACGTGAGATAGGTCGAGACAGCTTCATTGCCGTAGTTCAAAGACAGAGCTGCTAGCTCGAGACCGAGGTACTTTTGAGTTGCACCACCGAGTTTTATGGTCGAGGCCCGAGGATGATCCTCGTGAGTTTATCCTACGCTGACAGATCGCGAGGTGATCGGGGCTTGAGACCGAGTCGGTGGTACTAGGTTCGCATCGCCGCGGACACCGCAGCTGATCGGTATGATTCATGGAACTGTCCCTGGGAGCATGCGCTTCCCGTTTGGGACGCAGTTCTCGAGGCGCATTTGGCTATTTCTTGCCTCCGCAGATGAGGAGGGCTCGCCGATAGATTTTTGACACCGAGGCGAGTGGCGGACGGTCCGAATACAACGTGAGTTTGACTCATTGGCTCGATGTGCCCGCTTTGGTAGCGCATGGAGGACAGGTGCACCGCTATGTCACAGACTCGATGATCACTTGGCCGAGAGTTGCGCGGAGAGTAGCTCTTCACCGGCATGGACATTGCCGCGTGCAGCATATGCACTGCAGGTGTGAACGCGGCCGAAGCGGATCGGCAGTATCGCGAGAAGAGGCCAGACAGCAGGTCCTCTGGTAGTTCTAGGGGTAGACAACCCCAAAGAATGCATTTGCACCACGGCCGGTCGAGCGCCTCCACCATCTTCGGACGTCTGAGTATTCTGGAGCGGGACAGGTTCCGTGGCTTCGGGTTTCGGAGGACCAGAGTTCGGTCGATGATGCCACCTATGCCTCGGTGTGGTCGATGTGGTGATTGCCATTATGGGGTGTCGTGTTCCTCCGTGAGCTTGTTACTCTTGTGGCGCAGGCCATTTGAAGAGAGATTGTCCGGCAGGCGGCGGAAATGCTATGGCTCACCACCGCCCAATTGGCCGGGTCTTCATCTTCGCAGTTATGCGCCCGAGGCGTGGTGTTCACGGCCAGCAGCCGCGCAGGTCGTGGCGGGGTTCTAGTTCCACGTCCTCGAACCGCATCTATGCTATGTCCAGTCGTCAGGACCAGGAGGCGTCACCCGATGTCGTCACAGGTACATTATTAGTTTCTTGCTGTGATGTATATGCTTTGATAGATCCAGGTTCTACCTTGTCCTATATATCTCCTCATATTGCTGGTAGAATAGGGATAGAGCCCGATTCCATAGAATCTTTTGAGGTGGCTACGCCGGTAGGTGCTTCGGTGGTAGCTGAGCGTATATAAGGCTTGCCCAGTGACTATAGATGGTCGTCAGACTCTAGCTGACTTGATAGAGTTGGATATGACAGACTTTGATGTGATTATGGGTATGGATTGGCTAGCGTTTTGCTATGTCAATGTGGACTGTAGAGAGAGGTTAGTTCGGTTCCGGTTTCCTGGTGAGCCGGTTATCGAGTGGAAGGGAATCTTGCATCGCCGGCGGTAGGTTTATTTCTTACCTCAAGGCTAGGAAGATGGTACGGAAGGGTATATTTACCATTTCGTTCGTATTCGACATCGAGTGAGATACCGACCTTCATCGGCCCGGTTGTTAGAGAGTTTCTAGACGTATTCCCGCACGAAGCTTCGTATCCTCCCGAGAGGAGATTGAGTTTTGCATCGATTTGGCGCGGACACTCGACCAATATCTATTCCGCCATACGTAATGGCACCGCCGAGTTAAGAGAGTTGAAGGACCGGTGAAAGATTTGCCGGAAAAGGCTTTATCGTGCCTAGTGTTTCTCCCCGGGAGCGCCTGTTGTTTGTAAAGAAGAAGGATGGGACGCCGCAGATGTGTATTGATTACAGCAATGAACAAGGTAACTATCAAGAACAGATATCCTCCCCGTGATTGATGATTTGTTTGACCGATTGCGAGTGCGAGGTGTTTTTCCAAGATAGACATGCTCGGTTATCATCAAAGTGCGAGTTAGAGAGGCGATATCCCAAGATCGCATTCGTGACCCGTATGGGCACTATGAGTTCAGTGGTGATGTCTTTCGGATTGACCAACGCCCAGTGGTATTCATGGATTTGATGAATAGGTGTTCACGCCATTCTTGGATATGTTCGTTATAGTGTTCATTGATGATATCTTGGTGTATTCGTACGAGCAGAGCATACTGAGATCATTTGAGACGGTATCGAGTCCTCGTGGACCGCATTGTATGCCAAGTTCTCGAAATGCGAGTTTTGGCTGGCTTCAGTGGCTTTCTTAGGACATGTTATCGGGGCCGATGGTATTCGGGTTGATACAGCTAAGATTGAGGCAGTCAAGACTTGGCCTAGAACCACTACACCGATAAGTGCGCAGCCTTCTTGGGCCTCGAGTTATTATCTGAGGTTTGTGGAAGTTTGCCTCCATGTCGCTTTGACTAGGCCGACTCGTAAGCGCTACATTTCAGTGGACGGATGCTTGTGAGGAGAGTTTCCAGTTACTAAAGAATAAATTGACGACCGCCCCAGTCCTTACTCTTCCAGAGGTCTTAGATGGATATGTGGTTTATTGTGATGCGTCGGGTGTCGGGCTTGTGTGCGTGCTGATGCAGCACGGCAAGGTTATAGCTTACGCATCTCGATAGCTTAGGAAGCATGAGAAGAACTATCCCACACATGACTTAGAGTTGGCAGCAGTGATTCATGCCTTGAAGATCTGGAGACACTATTTGTATGGGGTTCATGTGGATATTTACACAGACCACAAGAGCCTCCAAAGATATCTTCCAGAGGAGTCGAACTTGCATGCGTAGACGATGGTTGGAGCTGCTTAAGGATTATGATGTTGATATTCTACACCACTCATGGAAGGCCAATGTAGTTGCAGATGCCCTTAGTCGCAGATCGATGGGTAGTCTATCCGATGTACCGCCGGGGAAAAAGGATATGGTTCGAGAGATTCGTCAGCTAGCGAGCCTTGGGGTTCGTTTGTTTGATTCTGATAGTGATGGAGTTCGGGTTCGAGAGGTTGCCGAGTCTTCCATCGTCGAGGAGGTGAAGAGGCGATATGAGGATCCGATTACGGGCGGTATCGAGATGCCGCTCTTCGCAGAAGAAAGAGTCTATTTGAGGTAGCGCTGACGGTGCTAAGGTTTGAGGGCCGATTGTGTGTTCCCGATGTGACAGACTTCGTCGCCAGATTTTGGGGAGAGGCACAAAGGCTCGTTATTCTATTCACCCGGTCGACTAAGATGTACCATGACCTCAGTGTGTGTATTGGTGGGATGGCCCAAGAGGACGTGGCGGTTTTGTTGCACGTTGTCCTAATTGTCGCCAGTCAAGATTGAGCACCAAAGCCCGGTGAGCTATCGCAGTTATTGATATTCGACTGGAAGTGGGAGGTGATAAATATGGATTTTATTACGGGGCTACCTACCACTCGAGGAAGCATGATTCCATTTGGGTAATTGTCGACAGTCGAAATCAGCCCATTTTCTTCCTGGCGAACGACGTTCTCACCGAGGACTATGCCGATTATATATTAGAGAGATTGTAAGATCGCACGAGTCCCGTGTCGATTATATCGGATAGAGAGCCCGGTTCTCGGCTAACTTCGAGGTCTTTTCGAAGGATTAGGGACACAGTGAGTCTCGATCGCATTTCACCTCGGTCGACGGACAGCCGAACGCACTATCCGCATACACTTGAGGATATCTCGGGCTTGTGTTATTGATTTCGTGGTAGCCGGGAGGATCATTTACCTCTTGGAGTTTGCTTATAACAACTACCATTCTAGTATTCGGATGGCGCTTATGAGGCCTTATACGGAGGAAGTGCAGTCACCGATAGGCTGGTTCGAGGTAGGAGAAGTTCGATTAGTCGGGCCGACTTGGTTCACAGCAGTGGATAAGGTGAAGCTTATCCAGAGCGGTTATCGCGTACCCAGTCGGCGTAAGTCGATGCAGATCCGGCGCGTCGGACTTGAGTTTGAGGTACATGATTGGGTTTTCTGAATGTCACCCATGGCGGCATGATGAGATTCGGGAAGAAGGGAAAACTTAGCCCAAGGTACATTGGGCCTTACCAGATTGTCCGGAGGGTAGGCAAGGTTGCCTATGAGTTGGATCTGTCGTCCGATATAGAAGCGAGACATCCGCTTTCCATGTGTCAATGTTGCGGAAATGTATCGAGACCCATCTGCAGTACATCCGATTCATGAGGTTCGTAATGAGAGGAGTTATCGTATGAGGAGAGTCCCATAGCGATACTCGATCGTCGAGTTAGACGACTTCGCAAAGGACGTGGCTTCCAAGGTCTTATGGCGAACGAGAATAGGAAGAGATGATGGGAAGCAGAGGAGGACATGATGAAGAAATATCCTCACTTATTCCCTACACCTGTGTAACCCACTTTCCCGCTTGTTAGTTTTGATTTAGCAATTGTGCTTAAGTATTTGTACATGTGGGGAGCGTCTTTATTTGCAAAAGAGTAGTTAAGAGCGTCTACGTCGATTTGTGATTTGAGTAAGCCTAGAAGGAACATTCGGGACGAATGTTTCTAAGGGGGGGGGGGGGAGAATGTTATACCCCGTAGTTCTGACCCTACGTGAGAGCGCATTTAAAGCATGTAAGACTTAAAATTTTCAAAGGATAGGTTGACGGATTGTTCCGGACGGGTTTTAGTCAACTTTGAGGCGGGTTATGACCCGGTACATTGAGAGTTCCTAAGTGTTTCAAAGGCCTAGGGCGTAGTTCGTTGAGTCTAGTTTCCAACGCAACCAACCGTTCGTCGATAGGACGTCGGAGTAGAAAGTTATAGGAGTTACAAGTTCAGTGCGCAGACGGACAGAAATGCGTTTCAGCGGCGCGAGGCATGGCGCGGCCGGATGCGCAGCGGCCCGGAAGTACCGAGGGTCGCTGAAGTTGCAGCCGCGCCAGACAGCAGGCCGCGCGCCGGAAGTTCCGAGTCCGCAGAGGTTTCATGGCCGGCGCTGCGGCGCGCGCATGGCGGGATTCCTGGCGGAAAAACTTAGGTAAAATCAGATTTTTCTTTTAAAAGACCTTGGTAGGGTGACAAGTGTCCCCCCCCCATCTGATTTTGCATGCATTATATTGACCAAGTCTTGAAGACTTGGTCATATTTCATCTCTCTCTTAGACAAAAGCTCCTCCTTCTCTCTTAAAAAGTTCAAGCTCCTCCTTCTCTCTAAAATCCCAAGAGATATTCTAGCCTTAGGAAAAATCTGAAAAAAGGTAAAGGCAAGAAGGAAGCTTGTGGCTAGCTTGTGGAGGTTGTTGTGGTGGTGTTCTTGAAAATGAAGCTAGCAAGTTGTTAAAAAAGTTTGGCTAAGGCTTTAAGGTAACATTTCTTCCCTTGTGGTTTAGTTATTAATGTTGCATGTGAAGAAAAAGGGATGTGTAGTAGTAAATAATGCACTTAGAATCCTTGCATGTAAGAAATGTGGTTTCGATATGAAAGAATCGGCTAAAAAGATATTATGAGCATGTTGTAGCCTAAAAACTACTTTAGAATTGTTAAGTGAATTGTTGTACCTTATGGGGCAGAATTTTGCACACCCAAGTTTAGGTGTGTAATCCCCTTTGTGTTGGTTTGTATGTTGGGCCTTAAATATGGCGTTTGAGTGTTAAAAATCGACCTTTGAAAAGGTGGCAAAGTGAGTAGAAACAAAGGAAATGCTGCCCAATTTTCCATAGGAATTAGTAGCCTTGAACTTGGAAATATTCTACTTTGAAACTAGAAGTTAATAAACGTATTATGGTCATTATAGGTTGACGACACGTGCGATAGTTGGAATTAACAAGTGGATTGACCAAGAGGTATGTAGAGCTTTCCTATCTTTTGAGCATGAGTAGTTGTATCTATGTAGTACTCAGATAATGCACAAGATTTGATAATCTTCACTTGTTTTGAGGTATATGATACTTGTTTCGTTTTAAAGGTATAAGTCCCTTGGATTTAGGGAAAATGTATTTGACAAAGGGATAACGCTAATATAATGACTTTATGGGAAGTTGGTTATATTAGTTTTCTTGAAAGTTTCACAAAGAAAGGTTTACTCTAATTAAAACAAGTACGGGTAAAGGATTTGAAACTAAGAAAGGTGAATTGATTTTTAGGCATTGGTTGCCTAAGGTTTTAAAGGAAATGAAGTCACTTGATTTAGAAGCCTATTATATTTCTAAAAGGAAATGTGACTTGTCTTGAAAAGAAATCGTAACTTGATACTATGGTGATTAGTATCTTGAAATTTTTGTATAAAAAGAGTTATTTCTTAAAAGTTAAGTATACATGGTACTTGGGTTGAATTCCCGGATTTTATATTAAAAGACATGTTAGTGCCTTAGGATACTAAAATGAGAGGATATATTAATAATGTTATAAGAAGTTAGGGGATTTCTTAACTTGCTTTTGTTATGATAAACCGGTAGTGCTTATGTATGATATGATAGGCCGGTAGTGCTTATGTTGTGATATGATAGGCCGGTAGTGCTTATGTATGATATGATAGGCCGGTAGTGCTTATGTTATGTATGATAGCCGGATGAGCTATTGTTATACCCCGTAGTTCCAGGGTATATATGTGAGGATGTACGTGCGAGAATACGACAGAAATTTTGGAAAGACTTTCCAAGGCAAAAAAATATATACCTCCCTTGAGTAGTTTTCGTCCCCCCCTCCCCCACTAGTGTAGAAAATACTTGGAGTATTATTGTATAATCCCAAATACATTGGCCTAGTATCCCTAGTAGTTTTCCAAAGTTGTTTTAATACTAGGAGCCCGGAAATACTACTTTTCCAAAAGTCGCAAAATGTGTTATACCCCGTATTTCCAGAGTATGTACGTGAGGACGTACGTAGAAAAGTTTGAGCCTTAAGATTAGGCAAGGACCGAAAATTTTGTGCATAACACACGAAAAGAATCGTTTTTCGACGAAACGTTTTGCAAGACTTGCGAAGGGAAAAATACGGCTATGTCATTTATAATTTTTGCGGATTTTTCCGAGAGACGAAACATTTTGGACCAACGAGGGGCGTGTGTCACCTCACATTGGAAGGAATTGTGGGCGGCAAAGGGGACGAAATGGGGCTTGTAGTTGGTAGGATATTTGTGCAAGTTGGTGTGGTAGATGGATAAGGTACACATGGTTAAATCCTAACCCTACACTTGCCTAACACTTGGATGGATCTTGGCCATTGGTTGGCCATTGCTTGACCTATAAATACCCCCCTAAGTTGATGAACTTCTTCATCCTAAAATCATTTTCCAAGTCTAAAAATCCCTCCCCCTTTGAGAGTTGTGGTCGTCCAAAGCCCTCCCCTCGAGAAGCTTTGAGAGGTCCCCTCAGTGTTCTAGCCGAGGTGTACCCCCCCTAGCCTAGTTGTTTTCGAGAAATACACCCCCCATCTTGGTAGAAATACTCTCCAAGTATTGTTATAATGCCAAAATACTCTAGCCCAAATACCTTGTAGTACTTTCCAAAGTTACCTCTATACGTAGAGCCCGGAAATACTATTATACTTTCCCTCAGTCACAAAAACGAAACCCTAAGGAAAACCTTCATAGTCGGTTGAAGTGTTAAGTAGAAGTTGCGTAGAACTTTTAAGGGTTGTTTGGAGCGGGTTGGAGCGCACGGAGTAGGAGCTTAACGTTGCTCAGGATCGACATTAACCTTGGATAATTTTTGGGCTCATCGAGGTAAATACTACTGTCCTTCTAGTGTAATTGAAAATTACATACTGTAGTAGTATAGAAATGAATATAAGATTCATAGAAGAGATTGAACTGTAATAGAAGGATATTACAGTAAAGACTTGAACTGAAATCACATCAGAAGAATATTAAGTAGAAGATTAAACTGTACTTACATAGATTTGTATTCTGATGAACTAATAACCTTTATTGGTTGAATGTTCTGCGAGTAGCATGTGCTACTTGGAAGGTGGACAAGGCTAGCCGGGTTATAGCCGTGGAGTGTTTTGCTTATAGTCGATAATCGTCGCGAGGTATGTGATTCTTCCTATACTCTTGAGCATGATGTTTTAAAAAAGTATATATATATATATATATAGTACGGTAGACGTACGTGTGCTAAACTGAACGTAGTTGTACGGCAATGTCTTTTGACTTAAGCCTGAATAATATATATATAGTACGGTAGACGTACGTGTGCTAACTGAACGTAGTTGTACGGCAATGTCTTTTGACTTAAGCCTGAATAATAAGAATCTTGAAGTATTCCAATGAATTAAGAAACCTTTTTGAAAGAAGAGTTATGCTTGGTTTTAAAAACTTAAGAGTTATACTAGCTTTATGGGAAGTTAGGTATAACGGCTTAAGAGAGATAAAAAGGATGGTTTATTAATTTTTGAAGTTAAGAGACTTGATCTTAAAAGATAAGAGACTTGACTTAAATGAATTAATATGAATTTTGTGTGAAACCTCATTCGTGAGTAATGAGTACTTGGTTTTAAAAGGAATAATGTTTCTTGATTTGAAATCGAATGAGTATCGACAAACCATCTGTGCGCTAATAAAAGGAAATGTCTTGATTAATGAAGTATTATTAAAACCAAGAGAAACCTCCATCCGCATGAAGCTAAGATGAGACAAAATGATATTACATTTCCTAGATCATGGCTGCTTAATAAGATTGATTATGAACAAGAATAACCTACTCACATATAAGGCGTGTGTTTCTCAGATTGTTTTAAAAGAGAATTATATTCTTAAGTGAATAAAACTATGAACTATGAAACCTTTCTAAAATAAGAGACTTAAGTACTTGAAATTAGGCAAACTTGAACTTAGGGAAAAGAATGTTGTTACTTGATGTTGAAAAGGAAAGTGTTTGGGTTTACCTAAAAATGTGAGTCACCCTATTTTTATACTACGGGTATCGGGTGACCTTTATAAAAGAAATGGATCTTTTAAAAAGAATTTAACGTACGTAATACTTTGGGGTCAGAACCTGGACTTTGGCCTAAAAATAAACTTGAGTTGTGTGTAACTTGCCTAGGTTTGTGTTGATAGCCTTGTTATGCAAGTACTGTATTTCTATACCACCGCGTCTCTCGATGGAGGGCCGACTGATTTGTTATGAATGATTCTTACCGAGTCCCACGGACGGGCCGACACGATTCCACATGATTTTTACCGAGTCCCACGTGATGGGTCGACACGTATTCCACATGATTCTTTACCGAGTCCCACGGGACGGGCCGACACGATACCACATGATTCTTTACCGAGTCCCACGGACGGGCCGACACGTATTCCACATGATTCTTACCGAGTCCCATGGGATGGGCCGACACGTATTCCACACGATGTATACCTAGATCACGGCATGAGGAAGGAGTTCCACGGGCGTGAGGATGACTTGAGGCGTGAGTCCCCGCTTGACATACGATCGCTTATGTTGCGAATCGTAGTTTGGTTATCATACATGTCTCTTGCTTTATATAGACTATTATGATTTCATTTACTGATTTTACGCTTCACATACTGTACTGATCTTGACCTCCTGGCCTGCGTTCACGCCGCAGTAGAGGTACATCGGTTATGGATCCTCGCCATAGGATCACAAATCAGCGTATTGGGAAGCTCCGTTTCTCGAGGCTTATCTTTTGGTATGTTACCCTCGAGTCCAGAGGTTGTTGTACATCTGTGGTATGGCGGGCCCTGTCCCGCCATAGTTGTCATTTCATTCTTAGAGGTCCGTAGTAATCTTTGTGGGCGGTGGTTGTAAAAAGGATTAAACTGGGTTTTTATGTATATATACGTATGCAACCGCTTTGGTTGGCTGCTTATTTATCATGTCTCTTGTTTCATATTTATGTTTTATGTTCCGCTGATTTTCTCTGATGAATGACTACTGGGTGCCCGGGTAAGGCACCAGTCACGGGCCCCGGTTCGGGTCGTGACAAAAGTGGTATCAGAGCAGTTAATCCTCGGAAAGTGTCTACAGACCGTGTCTAGTAGAGTCTTGATTATCGGTGTGTTGTGCACCACATCTATAATCGTGAGGCTATAGGACATTTAGGATTGGTTTCCATTCTTCTCATTCCGAGATCGTGCCTTAGCCGTGTGATAAGTTGGACCCTCCGACGTATTCCTTTCCTTTACCGCTTATGCCTCGCGTAAGGCAACCCGGGCCCGGCAAGGCGCGAGGAGCCGCGAGTAGAGCACGGAGGATACCGGCAGAGGCCCGGTTACCGAGATAGTGCTTCCGACGGCGAAGTTTTGGCGCCGCCACGGCAGAGTTTAGAGCGCAGCAGCGGCTGAGACTACAAGACTGAGCCTCCATCCACACCGAAGCGGATGAGATGGGGTACAAGGAGATGGCCGCCATCGCCGTGGTCGTGGCGAGATATGAGAGAGGCTGGACGCAGCCTTCCCAGAGCACCCGTAGTTCACCCCGAGCGCATTTGAGACTACGGGACTTTCTCGAGTTGTAGCACGATGTTCTATGGATCGAGCCGAGATGACCTCGTGAGTTTATCCGACAGCTACACGGATCATAAGTGATCGAGTCTCGCAGGCGTAGTCGGTGGTATTGGTTCGCATCACCGCGCGTGATACCGCGATGATCGGTTTGATTCGCGAGCTGTCCCGGAAGAGCATGCACTTCCACCGTATGGGACGAGTTATCAAGGGCATTTCTTGCACATTTCTTGCCCCACGTATGAGAGGGCTCGGGCCGGCGATTTTTGACGCTGAGGCGGGGCGGGCGACGGTTAGAGAGTACAATGTGAGTTCGACTCATTAGCTCGGTATGTTCCCGTAGTAGCTAATATGGAGGACGAGTACACCGCTACGTCACCGGGCTAGATGATTACTTGGCAGAGGCTAGTACGGGTGTAGCTCTTCAGCCGGGTATGGACATTGCCCGCATGCAAGCTCATGCACTAGGATGTGAGGCACGGAGTGATCGACGGAATGACCAGATCGCCAGAAGAGGCCGAGCAGCAGGTCCTTTGGTAACTTTCGAGCGCCGCCGCCAGCAGACTAGTTATGTACCTCCGCCCGACAGAGTGGTCCTCGCGCCTTCGGGGCGCTCGGTATTCGAGCCGGTCGTGGCTCCGTGGCTTACGTTCACAAATATACGGGTTCTAGCCACCGTTCGTTTTCCTCGGTGTGCACGATGTGGCGACGTCATCCCGGAATGTCGTCTTTTACCGGTGCTTGTTTTTCTGCGCGCGCGAGCCATGTGACGAAACCGCCCTAATAGGAAGGATGCAGCAGAATGACTCGACCTACCGGTCGATGGCGAGTTCATCGCCTTTCTATAGCTATGCCTGCAGGCGTGATTACGGTTAGAGCGACGAAGGGAAAGTAAAGCAGTTGATACAGGTATATCCTTAACCCTCTAGAGTTTTTGCATGCGTGATACGATGATTATATGTTGAATACTTTGTACAGATAGCTTTGGGTATATTGTGGTTTAGAGACCTGGTTAATTGAAAGAATAAGAATGGGGATAGGGAAGGTATGAACCTTAGAATATTATACGTGGAGACCTTAGATGCAAGGCCGTCCTGAGTAAAAGATTTTGTTTACAATTGACCTTTGTCGGAGTGCATAGTATACGTGGGGTATACTTGTGTGATAAGTCCCTGAGCAGTGTGAAATGAAAAAGGGTAGTTGAGCTAAGAAGACCACTAGGTTTTCGTAACTTGAATAGGTAAGATTGTTCCGGATCGGGGAACAAGAGTCGCGCTGTATGGGTCGGGTTGAGGACCATTCGCGGGTCAACCCGGGTTTGTGGTGGGGTCAGTTCGAGGTGGTCCCGCCAGGTGATAGGATCACGAGGGTGCTAGGCCCAAGTTTAGATGACCATCGTATGAGTTCGTGAATATGTTCAACCAGAATCGGATCGTGAAGGCCGGGAATGGCCTTAAGGGAGATTGAGGCTAGTAAGATGACCAAGTTTGGAGGTGGTGACTCCAAAGTTTTGGAAACTGAAGCGATGACTGAAGTGTGGTACGTATACTAGAAGAGTTCAAGTGTTCGAGAATGACACGACGAGTAAGGAAGGAAGAGGACGTGTGTTATTTCGTGGCCAGATGTGGCGTTGGCAACTTGTTAGAGGAACTTCATCGTTATCCGTCTTGAAAAGGAACATTCGGGACGAATGTTTCTAAGGAGGGGAGAATGTTATACCCCGTATTTCCAGAGTATGTACGTCCTCACGTACATAGAAAAGTTTGAGCCTTAAGATTAGGCAAGGACCGAAAATTTTGTGCATAACACACGAAAAGAATCGTTTTTCGACGAAACGTTTTGCAAGACTTGCGAAGGGAAAAATACGGCTATGTCATTTATAATTTTTGCGGATTTTTCCGAGAGACGAAACATTTTGGACCAACGGGAGGGTGACATGTGTCACCCTCACATTGGAAGGAATTGCATGTAAAGGGACGAAATGGGGCTTGTAGTTGGTAGGATATTTGTGCAAGTTGCTGTGGTAGATGGATAAGGTACACATGGTTAAATCCTAGCCCTACACTTGCCTAACACTTGGATGGATCTTGGCCATTGGTTGGCCATTGCTTGACCTATAAATACCCCCCTAAGTTGATGAACTTCTTCATCCTAAAATCATTTTCCAAGTCTAAAAATCCCTCCCCCTTTGAGAGTTGTGTTCGTCCAAAGCCCCTCCCTCGAGAAGCTTTGGCCGAGGGTCCCCTCAGTAGTGTTCTAGCCGAGGTACCCTAGCCTAGTTGTTTTCGAGAAATACACCCCCCCTCTTGGTAGAAATACTCTCCAAGTATTGTTATAATGCCAAAATACTCTAGCCCAAATACCTTGTAGCACTTTCCAAAGTTACCTCTATACGTAGAGCCCGGAACTACTATTATACTTTCCCTCAGTCACAAAAACGAAACCCTAAGGAAAACCTTCATAGTCGGTTGAAGTGTTAAGTAGAAGTTGCGTAGAACTTCTAAGGGTTGTTTGGAGCGGGTTGGAGCGCACGGAGTAGGAGCTTAACGTTGCTCGGGATCGACATTAACCTTGGATAATTTTGGGCTCATCGAGGTAAATACTATCATCCTTCTAGTGTAATTGAAAATTACATCGTAGTAGTATAGAAATGAATATAAGATTCATAGAAGAGATTGAATCGTAATAGAAGGATATTACAAGAAAGACTTGAATCAAATCACATCGTAAGAATATTAAGTAGAAGATTAAATCGTACTTACATAGGATGTATTTGATGAACTAATAACCTTTATTGGTTGAATGTTCTGCAGTAGCGTGCTACTTGGAAGGTGGACAAGGCTAGCCAGGGTTATAGCCGTGAGCGTTTTGCTTATAGTCGATAATCGTCGCGGTATGTGATTCTTCATATACTCTTGAGCATGTTTTAAAAAGTATATATATATAGTACGGTAGTCGTACGTGTGCTAAACTGAACGTAGTTGTACGACAATGTCTTTTGACTTAAGCCTGAATAATATATATATAGTACGGTAGACGTACGTGTGCTAACTGAACGTAGTTACGGCAATGTCTTTTGACTTAAGCCGAATAATAAGAATCTTGAAGTATTCCAATGAATTAAGAAACATTTTTGAAAGAAGAGTTATGCTTGGTTTTAAAAACTTAAGAGTTATACTAGCTTTATGGGAAGTTAGGTATAACGGCTTAAGAGAGATAAAAAGGATGGTTTATTAATTTTTGAAGTTAAGAGACTTGATCTTAAAAGATAAGAGACTTGACTTAAATGAATTAATATGAATTTTGTGTGAAACCTCATTCGTGAGTAATGAGTACTTGGTTTTTAAAAGGAATAATGTTTTACTGATTTCGGAAATCAGAATGAGTATCGACAAACCACTGCAGCGCTAATAAAAGGAAATGTACTGATTAATGAAGTATTATTAAAACCAGTAGAAACCTCCATCTGCATAGAAGCTAAGATGAGACAAAATGATATTACATTTCCTAGATCATGGCTGCTTAATAAGATTGATTATAAACAAGAATAACCTACTCACATATAAGGCGTATGTTTCTCAGATTGTTTTAAAAGAGAATTATATTCTTAAGTGAATAAAACTATGAACTATGAAACCTTTCTAAAATAAGAGACTTAAGTACTAGAAATTAGGCAAACTTGAACTTAGGGAAAAGAATGTTGTTACTTGATGTTGAAAAGGAAAGTGTTTGGGTTTACCTAAAAATGTGAGTCACCCTATTTTTATACTACGGGTATCGGGTGACCTTTATAAAAGAAATGGATCTTTTAAAAAGAATTTAACGTACGTAATACTTTGGGGTCAGAACCTGGACTTTGGCCTAAAAATAAACTTGAGTTGTGTGTAACTTGCCTAGGTTTGTGTTGATAGCCTTGTTATGCAAGCATCAGATTTCTATACCACCGCTCTCGATGGAGGTCAGTGATTTGTTATGAATGATTCTTTACCGAGTCCCACGGATGGGTGGGACACGTATTCCACATGATTCTTTACCGAGTCCCACGGATGGGCCGACACGTATTCCACATGATTCTTACCGAGTCCCACTGACGGGTCGACACGATACCACATGATTTCTTTACCGAGTCCCACGGATGGGCCGACACGTATTCCACATGATTCTTTACCGAGTCCCATGGATGGGCCGACACGTATTCCACACGATGTATACCTAGATCGCCGGCGGTGAGAAAGGAGTTCCACGGGCGTGAGGATGACTTGAGGCGTGAGTCCCCGCTTGACATGATCGCTTTTATGTTGAATCGTAGTTTGGTTATCATACGCTCTTGCTTTATATAGACTATTATGATTTCATTTACGATTTTACGCCACATACTTGGTACTGTTATCTTGACTCTCTCGGGCCGCTCACGCCGCAGTAGAGGTACATCGGTT
Source organism: Przewalskia tangutica (assembly GCA_029844215.1). Taxonomy (NCBI): domain Eukaryota; kingdom Viridiplantae; phylum Streptophyta; class Magnoliopsida; order Solanales; family Solanaceae; genus Przewalskia; species Przewalskia tangutica. Next base: position 112,145,638 of record CM056730.1, read on the forward strand.
GTGGATCCTCGCTCATAGGATCACAAATCAGCGTATTGGGAAGCTCCGTTTCTCCGGAGGCTTATCTTTTGGTATGTTACCCTGAGTCTGTAGGTTGTTGTACATTCAGGGGTATGGCGGGGCCCTGTCCCGCCATAGTTGTCATTTCATTCTAGAGGTCCATAGTATCTTTGTGGCAAGTGGTTGTAAAAAGGATTAAACTGTCGGGTTTTTATGTATATATACGTAAGGCAACCGCTTTGGTTGGCTGTTTATTTATCATGTCTCTTGTTTCATATTTATGTTTTATGTTCCGCTGATTTTCTCTGATGAATGACTACTTGGGTGCCCGGGTAAGGCACCAGTCACGGGCCCCGGATCGGTTCGTGACAAAATGAAACCCTAGAAAAATCTTCATAAGCTTGGTTGAAGTGTTAAGAGAAGTTGTTTAGAAACTTCTAAGGGTTGCTTGGAGCGGGTTGGAGCGTAAGGAATTGGAGCTAAACGTTGCTCAGGATCGACTTTAATCTTGGATAATTTTGGGCTTATCGAGGTAAATAATCTTGTCCCCCTATTGTAATTGGAAATTACATGTTGTAGTAATATATAGTTGAGTATACTATATATATAGAATGAGTATTGAAAAGAATTGAACTGTATTTACATAGGGCTGTATTTACAGTAGACTGTTGTATTATTGTGAAGCAGATTTGAACACGTCCGATTAGACGTGTAAATCCCTCGAGTTGTTGGCACAGTAGCGGGCCTTGGTAGGAGGAGATTTGTGTGATTGCGGGGAGGTGCCGAATTTTCTGTAGAATATGGAACCATGTGTTTAGAATATTCTATGAAGAGATCTAGGAGTTGATAGGCGTTTTGTGGCCTTTATAGGTTGCAGTACTTCGAGTAGCGTATTCTACTTGAAGTGTGGAAAAGGCTAGCAGAGTTACAGTATTGTGGAGCGTTTTGCTAAATGTCGATAATCGTCGCGAGGTATGTGAACCTCTTCCTATCTTTTCTAGCATGATTGTTGTAAACTATGTAGTACGGTAGACGTACATGTGCTAAGTGTTTTGGTTGGTTTAAAACATAGGGTGTTATAATAGCTTTATGGGAAGTTAGTTATAACGACTTTATGTAGGTAAAAGAATGGTTTATTGATTGTAAAAGTTAAGAGACTTGATCTTGTAAGATAAGAGACTTGACTTATAACGACTTGTTTTCGGAAAAAGAGAAGTAACTTGATTTTAAGTATAGGTTACTTGTTTTGAAAAGAGTACATTATTTCGGTTTTAAAAGAATACTTGTTGTTGTTTTAAAAGAAAAGAGACTTGTGGAATTGAAGAGTTTTTGGTTTAGAACATAAAGTGTTATAACAACTTTATGGGAAGTTAGTTATAACGACTTTATGAAAACAAAGGAGTGGTTTTTATCATTGGTTTTAAAATGGTAACTTGACTTTAAAAGGAGAAGTGTTTTGGTCTAAAAAGAAGGCATGGTATTGTCTAAATTTGGTTTAAAAAGGAAAGTCTGGAAGTTGTTTTGATTTAATTAAAATGTTAGTCACTTTATTTTGATACTACGGGTATCGGGTGACTTTTGTAAAAGAAATGGATCTTCTAAAAAGAATGTAACGTACGTAGTACTTTGGGGATTAAAACCTGAACTTGTTAACATATAGTAGAAAGTACCTTGTGTGAATAACTTGATTGTGTTGGTTTGTGATAGCCTTGTAATACTTTCTTGTTGATTTGATAAGTAAACATGCTAGGATCTACGTGTGTTAGTATCTTGTGATGTTTGTGTAAAGGGTTTCCTCGATCGCGCTTTATGTTGTTTAAACGATCACCGTTATGTTGGTATTGTACCACTCACCTTGACATGATCCCGGGTTAAGCGCCTCCGACGCGGGGTATATCTCAGCGATGCAGGACCATGATTCGAGAATACCTCATGCGGGTCCAGGGACCTACGCGAGCTACGAGAGTTCCGTGTTAGTGTGCGGCCTTTATGGTCATACGGCCTACGCGCCACGCGATCGCGAGTCCGTGACGCCGGGAGTAGCTACCCGACGCGGGAATACCTCACGCGGGCCATCGAGTGGCCTATGCGAGTCAGGAAGTTCGAGGACTAGACGCGCATTAGATACATCGCAGCGAGTGGCCGCCTTTGATCATGTGACGGCTCAGGCGCTTTCATGATACGATTTATGACCTTGTTGGCATCGTGGGTTTTTAGTAGTCGCTATGCCTTCGCATTTACCCCGCACGGTTTTATTATGACACAGTGGGACTTGGTGTTCATGTGTGTTCCTGGTGCTTTTATATCATAGATCACGGCGAGGAAGGTATTCCAGGCATGATTGATGTGGGCGTGAGACCCATATTTGTATTTGAGTGATGACTTTGAGGCGTGAGTCCCGACTTGACATGATCGCTATTTATTGTGAATCGTAGTTTGGTTATCATACATGTCTCCCGCTTTATATGACTACTATGATTTCATTTACGCGATTTTTCGCCACATACTTGGTACTGTTATCGACCTCCTTCGGGGCTGCGTTCATGCCGCAGTGAGGTACACCGGTGTTGATCCTCGCCTTAGGGTCACGTTGACGTTTGGGAAGCTCCGTTTCTCCGGAGGCTTATCTTTGGTATAATCCCCTGTTGGTGTAGGTGCTTACATTCAGGGGTATGGCGGGGCCCTGTCCCGTCGTTGTTGTCATATCATTCGTAGAGGTCTGTAGTACTGTTGTGGGCAGGGTTTGTAAAAGGATTTAACTGTTCAAGTTGATATATGTATATATTCAGGAAGGTGACCGTTTTGGTTAGCCTGGTTCATGCTTTATGACTTGTCTCATGTTTTAGTTTTTATTTCCGCTGATTTTCTCTGATGTTGTATCACTAGGGTGCCCGGGGTAAGGCACCAGTCACGGGCTCGGGATCGGGTCATGACAACTATGTTATATATTTGTATTATTACGGGGTAAACCCCGGGTTATTATCTATGCCATGGATTTGCTACCCATGATGCGAGCGCACAGACTCACGCAGATCCCACCACGTGATCCACGCGGTGAAATAGTCTCATGCGAGTACGGCGATGGTACTCATGCGGGTCCACAGGATCCATGCGGGTGAAATAGTCCCATGCGGGTGAAATAGTCCCATGACGAGGCGGATGACCTCATGCGGGTCCACAGGACCCATGCGGGTTAAATAGTCCCAGGAGTGGGATTGCTTAATGATACTACGGGCGAGGTACCCTGTTTTGATCTTGAGCCTCCTATTTTTATGCTATAAGATTTATACTTGTTACTCTCATTGTTAGTAAGGCACAGTTCAAGGAAATTGATTTTTATCTGACAGCTAATACTAACTACATTGACACATTGGTGTCATGCCAGCCCACCCACGCCCGGCCCCAGCCCACGTATCTACGCAGCAAGCCCCGAACGCGGCGTGCCCGCCTCCGCCGCTATCGGAGGCTTACCCTACCGGCCACTTTCGGCTGCTCACCCATCTCCCCTCTGACCTAAGCGAAAAACAAAAAAAACCCTAACACAAAAGCAAAAACTTTACCTAACCTAAAACCCCACAAATCTCATTTTGGAGGAAAATCTCGGACTTTCTTTCCATACCAAGAACGCATCGAGTTAACGCCAATCGGCCAATAGTCATGATCGCGGTGTTATTGTGTGTTTGCAGGCTAATAGATTCTCATACCTATACTGGCGTGCTTTCTTTGAATCTGAAGTTTTTTTTATTTACATGAAATGCATCAGACAACGAAGAGTGAGTCTTATTCTGAGACTAAGCTTCTTCACATATGGATGGGGACCTCATTGCATCTTCTCCCCTAAGTTAATTTTTTGCTTGTCGGACATTGCTTTAGGTTATAGTTTTTTAACATAATAATTACCACTGTTTTTGGCGGGACAACAAGCGTTAGCGGATCTTAGAGGATGCCTAACCCACTTTTCTGGGATAATAATTAATTGGGTGGCGACTCATGAACATAGCATAACCACAACGGTATCTAGGATAATTTTTTGATTGCTACCTTTCTGCTTTCCTTAGCGGCAAATTTATCATAATTTTGTTAAAGGTTTATTTTTGCTTAGCTTATTCCCGAAAAGGTTGAGCTCCCATGCGAGGCGCGATACCACACCACACCAAAATGTCAATGACCGTTCTCACCTATATGCATGCATCCTCTCGAAAGCAATCAATACAAAATGTTGAATTACATGGGGTACAAAGTGCCCAAATTTGACATGTTTGATGAGGTCATATTGCGATAAATTGATTGGGGTTGGTAAAATCAAGCAATCATCAAAATGGGGCAAGATTTCATGGATAGATTCGGGTTGACAACGACATCTTCCCGCAGATTTTATCTTATGAAACTTGAAAAGAAATCTCAGGTGGCGGTACATATTATGAAAGAATCCCGAGGCGCGATAAGACTAGTGTTATACCCTCGAGGAGAATAGAGGTTATGAAGATGCCCGTGTTAGCATGATAGTGAAAATGAAGAAGGCGATGGAAGAAAGTTGAATCATAGGTGCTCACTGCGGAGATTGTTTAACTATTGAATTGTGCGAGATGATCACTCAACCATCGAAGACACGAAGAAGTGGACTCGCGCCCTGCCCTCGGCTCGGGGTCTGAAATAGTTAGTTTAATGCATTTTGCCCTTTATATGTAATAATTGGAACTGAAACTTTGGGACAAGGTAGGAACCCGGGGGTTATAAACTACAAAGTAAGGTTTATAGGAAGGCGGCGGCACACGCGAGAGCGGCGTTATCAACGTTAGCGTTCGGCGACAAATATGATTCCATCGACAAATTATAGCGCGTCGGCTGAACTGAAGTCAGTGCAACTCATCTCACGCACGCAACACAAGCAAGACATCATATCAATCCATATGGTTCTAATTGCATTTCTCGTATATTTATCATTTTGTTTATACGGTTATACACTAATTTCTCTCAAGCTTAGCTTGGGAGCATTTATTATCCAAGTCAGAAAGCGAAATGGCGTCGAGTCAGGCGCGTCCAAAAACGACGCCGTCGCGAACGCGCGAAGTCCAAAAAACGCCGGGCGATTTCTGTGTTTTCGAAATTGCGTTTTTCATTTATTAAACTCTTTCTTGAGCTTTAGTACACGCGTTCCGCATCGCATAGCGTCTGTGCGGGCGAAAATCAATCTTTTCTATTCACGATTACATTGTTTTAAAATTATTTTGCCGTGGATTTTCTCTTCTGACCAAAGGCAATGTTGGGGGGCCAACGGCGCGCTGGTGGGCGGGCCTGCGGCGTGCTTGATGCGGAGATATTCTTTTACTTTTATCGAGACAAAATTGGCTATGAGTCAGCGTCTTTGTCAGAAGATTCTTCCATCATCTCCATACAAAGAGGACTTTGACTCTATTAACTATAGAATTACACTAATTTTGCAAAATAATTTTTTAGGATTTTTATAATAAAATACAACAATAAAACATTAAATACAGGCATAAATAATAATTTAACAATGGCATCGCGTCTTACGTAGAGTTTTAAACATTTAGAGTTATTAACTTTGAGCTTTGTCGTAATTCTTAAATAATTAATAAATGCATAAAATAAATAATTTAGCGATATTATTAGTAATCATTTGTAACTTTAAAATCAATTTTTATCTAATACATGCAATAGCGTCGCATTTATAAAAGCTTTAAACAATTCCTAAAATCATATTTTGCATTTAGCATTTAAATAATTCAATCTAAGCTCATTTTGATTTTAATTTAACATAATGCATAACAATAAGATTTTAAATAATAGCGTCGCATTCAAAGTATTAAGCGTTAGTTAAATAACGCATTTAACACCTAAATAATTAGACTAATGTAGATAATTATAATAAAGCACCTAATTAATTTAATCACATTTGTTAAATAATTAATTAATACACTTGCCTAGAATTAATTAGCTAATTAATTAACTAGCCTAAAAACTAATTAAACTAATTAAAACTCTTAACACTAATACCACTAATTTAATACAACTAACTAATACTAACTACCCGACCCGGCCCAAAACCCACGACCCTAACCCGTCTACATCGGAGGCAAATAGCTCAACCTAAGCGAAAAACACAAATAACCTAAAGCGCGTCTTTCCCGATTTTGGTGGAAATCGGCGACTTTCCTTTACCATCTCGAAAAATCTTACCTTAACAAATCATTAATACTAAGATTCGTCCAAAATAAAAGTAGAATCAATACAAATCAATATACAAGGCCTTGATTACTTACTTTAGAACCAGGCTATATATATACAAAGCGAGCAGGGCATGGATTGAGACATTCAACAATCGTAAAGTGAGCGAGGAGTTGAAGTTAAGACAATCAATAGGAAATTAGAATCCTTTCCTTTCAATTCCAAAAAATCGGTAAAGGAACTGCCCTTTCATTCGACTTGAAGGTAAAATCATTACCCTTTCGGTCTTAAATTCGGTAATGTATTTTTTGATTGCTTAAGTGGTATTAATTTGATATCGATGATTGTTTATGCTTATTGCCAAACTGTTGAGTTAACGCGCCAACAATAGTCACGATTTATTGTGTTTAGGCTAAGGCATATCTTGTTATGATATATGCGTATACATTAGAGTTATTATTGATGGAGGTTTATAGAATTGTTTGTCGAATCTAAGGGCAAATTTCACCTTCGATTGAACTGCTCATTAGCGCTTTTTACCTAAACTATGTTCTTACACCTTCATCCTTATTCGAATCTATTAGCCTATTTGCATCCCATATGTTGGTTCATGATAATATAGTCGAATAGGACCTTTGAATAACTTGTTTTGGCCATACCATGCTCTTGCATTTTATTTGATTGTTGGTTCAATTCTCATACCTATACGCGCTGTTCTTGTGAATCGAGTTTGGTTTTAAGTTTAATATAGTCGATCTGGTTTCATGGATTTTGGTAACTAATGTGCGTGTGAGTAGCGAGAATCTAAAAATGTTGGTTTAGCTTTCTCATCCGTGATATATCCCATTTTCTAAACTCTCTGCATCTTTATATATATACATATACTTAGTACAAACCAGCCTATACGGGGTGGCGGGATTGCAAATACTTTATTTACTTCCATCTATCCATGTATAGTAGTTCTTATCTACGTGGGTTGGAAACTTGGTGACCTATTTGGCTTGCATTCTACTTTGTGTATATTATGTGGTTAATTGCATGTACAGGCATAAGTTATGCATTACAAGTATATGTGTATTTAGTTAACAACCTATGTTAGGCATACCACTTTTGCGATTGCGGATATTCGTAACAATACAATAATGGTGCCACTGTTTCACGTGTCCACGCCTTCCTTTCTTTGTTTTATTCTTATTACTATTTAAGCCCATATAATGTGTACCAATGCAATTGGAATTACCACTGTTGAATCTAACTTCGTCATTTTGATTACTTGCCTCGATAATATCTATGTGTAGTTGCAAATCATGTGTTTAAGCCAAATGCTTACTTATTACTTTTGACAAATTTGGGTATGTACTAATAATCCTTATCTTTTTTATTTACATGAAATGACAAGCGAAGAGTCGACTCATCACGAGCTACAACATATGGAGACCTACATCTACGTGCATCTTTCTCTCGCATTGAAAATTCTACAACCACCGTGAAAAGACATCGCCCCTTCCTACGAGTCATCTTTTATTGATCCCTTCCTCCCATTTATTTGTTGTAATTAATTGGCTATTTGCATTAATTATTAGAACATAGAATAATTAAATCTTGGATCAATAGATTAGAAAATAGTTTAACATTAGAAATTTGCCTCTCCTTAAGTTAATTTTTAGACATTGCTTAGGTTATAGTTAAACCATTCAAATTTTATTTCGCATAATCACTTATTTAGATAAGACATTATTTGCTACTATTTTTGCATTACTTCCATACTATATATACCTTATAATTTCATTTGTCCTCTATCTTAGCTAAAAAAAACTACCTTATATATTTTAAACAAACCTTACATTTTATGTTTTGGTAAAAATACATTTTTATAAATACCTTTAGCACCTAGCATCTTTTCCATTTAGCAGACCTTTTGAAATCTTTAAGTCTTTTAAACATTTTAGCACTCTTATTATTCCCTAAACATTTTACTAAGCGGATGTAGCTTTATTTTTGCATTTTTTTAACATAATAATTACTAGGTTTGGCGGGACAAAGTTAAGCGGATCTTAGAGGATGCCTAACCCTTCCCTTTGGGATAATAAAGAAGAATCTCACTAAGTTTAGCGGACCATTAAAATGGAGTTAATGTTTTACTTAAAACTAGTTAAACATTTAGGTGTCTAATTCACCCAAATTAATTAGGTGGCGACTCATGAACCTTAGCATTCTAGCAACCCTTTAGCTTTAAAATTAATCTTTTTAGCATTTTAGCATTTTAGCACCCTTTTAAACTTTAGCATCTTTTTGCACCTTTAGCACCTTTTAAGCTTTTAAGCATCTTTTGCAATTTTAACATTTTAGCACCCTTTTTGCACTTTAGCACTTTTATTATTTATTTTCTAACATTGCATTTTAAGCAGGGCTCGCTATAAAAAATATATGTCGCGGTCGGAAAAGGGCGCGACATTATCTATGACTCCCGCTTATTTTTGACTTATGATATTACTACAGTATTTTCCAGTTTTACATACTTGGTACGTTGTGTACTGACCCCCTTCGCCGCTGCGTTAAATCTGCGTGTAGGAAGCGGTGGTAGATCCTCATTCCTAGGATCTTTTACTCAGTGTCGTGAGCTCCATTTCTTCTGAGGCTCGCCTTTTGGTATGGTTCTCCACGTGTTGTTGATGTTTTGTACATTCAGGGCATGGCGGGGCCTGTCGTCATAGTGTTACTCCTTCTTAGAGGCATGTAGTCTTGTCATAACTTGGTTTGTTTAAGGATGTACCTGTTCGATTTTATGTACTTTTGGGGTAGCCATTTTGGGCTAGACTATTTATATCATTATGGTTGTTTATTATGAGTTTATATTCCATTTGGTTTTCTCGATGTTGTGTCACAAGGTGCGGATTAAGGCACCTGGTCACGGATCCGTGTCGGTCGTGACACAATTCTGTCAGTCTCTTTTCTCAATTTCTCATACTCTCTTAATCATCTTTATTATCAATTTTCAAGTTATTATTATTATTAGTTTTCAAATTCAAAGTAGCAAGACTTCGAGCTTCGAGTTTCAATTGAATTCTGAATCCCGAAGTTTGGTACACTCGTTTCATTCTCTAATTATTTTTTTAAATTGTCATATTTATTTGTTGATTATTTAAATATTTTATAATGTCTTTACTAAGGGGAATTGCGTCGGGACTGCGCCGTAAATCTAGTTCAAGGGGTAAAAAATCTATAGGTTCTTCATCATCTAATCAAAATATAGATTATGATCAAATGCAAGAAAATTTTGGAATAGAAGATAATGAATATGATAACGTTCAATTAGATAATATTGTTGAACTTGAAGAAAATGAACCTCCTACACATACTAGTGTTCCTTCTGTCAATGTTGGTACTGCTAGTGGTAGTCGTAGTCGTAGACCTCCTTTACCAGAACCAGTAGCAAGAAAAAAAAGGAGTAAAGTGTGGCTCTTTTATGATAAAGTTGTGGGTACTGATAGAGTTAGATGTAATATTTGTGGGAGAACTTATAAACATAAGACAGGGGGTGGTAACGGGGGGACGGGCACTATAGGTAGACATATAAAACACGATCATACGACACAATGGAATGTTGTCTCTGATTTAGAACCCGGTCAACAACAACTTAATCCATTAACTGGGGGTGGCTAAGTAAGATCCAAAAAAGGATCGCATTGAATTAGCAAATGATTGTCGGAGGTTATTTACCTTTTTCTTTTGCTTCTTCTTCATAATGATTATGTTATTTTTTTGCAATATTTGTTTGCTAACCTTCCATGTCTAGTTAGTTTTACTTCAGACATTGGACAACGTTTTAAACGGTTATGATTATTTAACAATTACTTGTCATTGGATTGATGAAAATTTTAGAATGGAAAAACGTATTATTGCTTTTGCGTATGACGAGGATCAAAGTCATACTGGAAAATATATAAGCGAAACTATTTGTTCTTATGCCCAAAAATATAATCTTTATAATAAAATACTTTGTGTATCATTCGATAATGCATCTAATATCTTCTTCTTTGTAGATCTTTTAAAAGCGGAAGTACAACCACCACTTCCTGATATATTTCATGTTCGTTGTGCTTGTCATATTTATAATTTAATTGTTAAAAGTGGTCTTAATTTATTTTCACCTGAAATAAAACTTGTCAAAAGAGCTGTTGGAGTTATTCAGGGTAATAATAGGAAAAATAGAATTATAGAATTTAAAGAAAAATGTAAACAATTTAATTTGAGACCTAAATTCATGCCAGAAGAGATTATTACACGGTGGAATTATACTTATTTATTTTTAAAAGGATGTTATAAGTATAAAGACCTCATAACACATGTTGCAAATGCGCATTGTAAGAACGTGATGTATATGTTAACCGACGAACATTGGAAATCAATTGGTGAACTTTTAAAAAAATTACGTAAATTTTACACTGCTACTGTTGAATTTTTAGGATCTTATTACCCAACAGTTTGTAATGCTTTAGCTCATATAGCTGAAATTTCATATTTACTTTATGGTTTAAAATCAAATGTGAAATATAAAGATGCAGTTACACTTATGTTTGAAAAGTTTAAAAAATATTTTTTCCCTATTCCTGATATTTATTGTATTGATGCAGTCTTAAATCCTTCTATTAAAAAAGTAGATTGTCATAATTTAATATGTAATTTATATACTTATATGGAAATAGGTGAAATAGGAACTCTATCTTCATTTGATTGCATAAGTACACTTGATACTAATTTAACTACATTATATGAATATTATGTTACATTACATGATAACAACAACTCTGCTACTAATATTCATTCTAGTTCTGCTTATGTGTCTACACCTTCAGGATTCAATGCTGATGACGATGAAGAAGAATTTTTAGACATATGAAACACTTTTACAACACAAGCAAGCACAAGTCGATCTTGCGATGAGATGCACTTTTATTTGCAAAAGCCAGCGAAGCCGAAGAAAAGTTTTGACCCTTTACAATGGTGGCAGGTTAACAAAAGGCAATTTCCGGTACTTGCAGCGATGGCCCGAGATGTTCTTAATGTGTCGATCTCAACAGTGGCTTCTGAAAGTGTATTTAGCCAAGCACGAGATCAAATAGGAGACACACGTCACTCATTGGGTGGAAGCACATTAGAAGTGTTAGTGCAGCAGGAATTGGATCAGATCAGAGAGAAGAAATCAAGGATGTGGAGACGTTAATTCTCCGGAAGATGAAGAAATAGGCAATATTTTGGAAGGCGGGAGCGGAGGCGGGACTGGAATTAATACTCCAGATTTAGAGGCTATGGAGCATAACCAATTCAATCAACCTATAGATTACGAAGAACTTGCAAGAAGGATGCATAATATGTAAATAAAATTATTATTACTTCATTATGTACTCTTATTAACATTATGAAAGTTCAAAAGTTTACATCTTATTATTAGTATTAATTTTACTATCTATTTAGTTGTTAATCTGTTATTACTTATTTGTTAATTTATATCTACTAATCTAATAAATTAATAAAAGTATAATTACAATATAAAGTTATAAACTATAAAATATAACTATAACAGTACTATAAAGTAAACTATATAATAAAGATAAAGTATAAAGTTATAAACTATAAAGTATAAAGTTATAAACTATAAAATAGAAAGTTAACTTTAAAATTTCAATTTTAATATATAAAATTAAATTATATATTATATTATTATATTACATATTTAAATTGAATTTAGTTTACATTATAGAAAATAAATACTAGAAATAAAAAAAAAAATCGGATTGGTAGGCCCGGTTTAGACCCGGACCCGCACGGACCGACCTGAAATCCGATAATGAACCGGACCGGTTGGCCCGATAGTCCGTGCAAGTTAAACCGGTAAAGGGCTCTGGTCGGGCCAGGATTCGCAGATTAGGCATATAGCTTGAATATAAATGTTTGAAGGAGTTGACCAGATTACCCTTGCTTATTTCATCATTTATGAAAGGTGGGTCCCAGGTACTGCTATTTTTTCCCAACGTCATGGTGACTCAAGTATCCAAGTTGAAAATACAATATGTGGGGCCCATTCGAAATCATCTTTTCACCGTTACAACTAGGGGTGAGCACGGGAACAGGGTACCCAGATATCCAACCGAAACCGACACTAACGGGTAGATTTTGAGTAGATATATTATAATAAAGGGTAGGTTTCGTGTAATAAAATTAGGAACCGATCAATCTCGGGTCCGGTTCCGGCAAATAGAGACAGAGTACCCGGATCGGAACCGACACCCGTAACCTATGAAATATTAAATATTTTTACTTTAATTCGCCTTTGCCAGCATTCGGCTGAGTTCTTTTTGTGCTATATCGATTTCAATGTCTCCCTGTTTGATTTTCTGACCCGTTATGATTTTATTATTTACAAACTTCTTATGGTATCGGCTAAACAGTTTGGTCGTGCTAGAATTTGGAGTTAAGCTCTTGAAGCTTTTATTTCTTAGAAAACTCAACCCCTCTTTTATAAGCACAAGATCCTTAAACTTAAGTAAGCTTGAAACGTTCATTTTCATATTTAAGCAAAATATAGTAGTTTTTCAATAACACCACGAAGTGATTCAAAACTTTGACGGACGTCTGAAAAATGATATATTCTTCTCGAATAACATGTAAGGGGAAGCAGTTATCATTTTCTTTCCACTTTGCCAACTTCCATTGCCAATACAATGGAGGTCTTGTCACAAGAACTTGGTCAACTTCTTGTTACAACTACTTTGATTTCATTTGTTGGGTTGAGAATATGTGATATTCCAGTAGGCGCAACACTTTTGTTGTTCATATACATTCTTCTCACAATAACTGAAGCTTGAATGTGAAAAATGCTCAATTGGAGTATCACTAGATTGTCTTTCTTGTTAGTTGTGTGAAGTTTATTGTGGACAGGGTACCCGGGAATCTACCCGGAATCGCAGGATCCGGGTAGGTTTCGGGTAATGATTGCTACGAGTAGATTCCGGATAGTAAATTTAGGAATCGATCTTTTACTGGGTAGGGTCCGGATAGTTCAAAAATATTAGGGTATCCGGACCCGCTCACCCCTAGTTACAACCTTTTACTAAAGGCGGTTTGAAAAGTCACCATGTAATTGGAATTGGATGTAACTATACTGTTTGATTTGTTGTGTAATTGAGAGGGTGTAATTATACTCTCCAATTTTCAAGGGGTTGAGAATTGGATGTAATTACACCAAATAATTACAAGGTTACTTTTTAGTTTCTTTCTTTTGTTTTCTTTTTTTATTTCTTTTATTTTAATCTCTTTTTAATTTTTAATTTTTTTTTTTTTTAATTTTATTTTTCTTTTTATATTATTTATCTCTCATTTTTTTGTTCTTATTCCCAACCTTTACTTTTTGTGGTTTCATGTATTGTTCGTATTTTATTTTTTTATTAATTTTGCATAACCATGTCATTATTCTAATTTCTGAAACTACACCTCTTAATATTAGATTGAGTCATTAACAAACTTGACATATAATGAGTGATGTAATTAAGTAGAATTTCATTGTGAATGAGGTTATAGACTTATATTTTTTCTTTCTTTTGAATTATTTATTTAAGTTACATTGGAATTTACTTATGACATAATTATGTTAAATTTTTTCTTTTGGATTTTGAATTTAGGTTATATTTTTTATTTTAATTTATTTGCTTTAGTGGGAGTGGCCTCGGTGGAGGATAAGATGCGGGAAGCGAGGTTGAGATGGTTTAGACATATGCGGAGGAGAGACACAAATGCCCCAGTGCGGAGGTGTGAGATGTTGGCTATGGACGGGTTCAGGAGGGGTAGAGGTAGGCCGAAGAAATATTGGGGAGATGTAATTAGACGGGATATGGAGCAGACACAACTTAATGAGGACATGACCTTAGATAGAGCCGAGGGTCTCTCTGAAACAGTCGTTCTACCTACCAAGGTAGAGGTAAGGTCTGCGTATACTCTACCCTCCCCAAACTCATGTTGTGGGATTGCACTGGGTATGTTATTGCAATTTATTTGCTATAGTACAATTGATTTGTTATTTCACATTGCATGTTGTTTATCTTTCACTTACACTTGATAGATATTTTTTTGTCTTAAACATTTGAATAATGTTATGGCATTATATTTATAAATATTATTTTTTAGTCAAACATCCAATCCATAATGTTCTCACATAAAAAGTCTGCTTTTAAGTTTTATAATTAATTAAATTAAAATATTATTAATTTGATATATATATATATATATATATAAATATTTTTTACAATACTAGTTACAAATATATGATTATTAATTAATATATTTTCAAGAAACAAAATGTTATTAAATAATTTAATATCATTTATACAGGAACGTATTTTTAAATATTAATTTTGAATTTTTTATTTTAAAATTTATTTTAAAATTAAACTAAATGTGTAATTATATTTGTGCAAGTAAACAACATGCTCGTAATTACACTGTAATTATATTATGACAAACAAATAAATCGTTGATATTACTAGGCTGTGTAATTACTACCATAATAATTACACCAATTCCAATTATCAGGTGGCTTTCAAAATAGACCCTTAAACAATAGTAGTAGCACTAATATAGTTCTGTCCTAATTATTTTTAATTTGATATTTTTCCTATTTATTTTTAAGTTTAATCTTTTCCATATCAATGTTGCTATTTAGTTCTACCATGTATTAAAAAAAAATCCAATAGCTACGTACTGTAATAGTAAAGCTTAAGTAACCAGATTAAAATGTAAAATAAGTCCTCACACATTTGCCATTAGCTTAATCTATTCTTGAGGATTATGTAAAAACAAATCAATATATATGATTGAAAATTCAGAAAACAACCCGCAAGGGTAGCCAAGTTGGTGTAGCAGTAGAGCGCGGGACCGCAAGGTCACGAGTTCGATCCCCTGCATAAACCTTCTTGGTTGAGCCTGTCACACATGGCTTGCCAAGTGTGGTTTACACGCGACATGGTTTGCGAGCTCTGCGTCGGTCGGGGTTTACCCTGTGCGCACTCGAAAGAGTAGCGGCTGCGGGTTCCTTCGTCAACAAAAAAAAAAGAAAATTCAGAAAACAAATACACTTCACCAGTACTCTATAAAAGACCAACAAAATTAGCATAATAGAATATTTTAGATTATTCTAATTTAGTCATAGAATTTACAAAGACTTTAATTAGGATACACGTATATTTCACCAAGATTTTCATCTGTGGGAACATAGTCTAACTTTATTTCTTCAGTCTCCACCATCTCTCTAAGTATGTGGTATTTCCTTGGTACATGCTTATTTATGTTCGTTGATTTTGGTTCCTTAGCTTGCGCAATCGCACCAGTGTTGTCACAATAAATCGTTATTGGACAAGTGACACTTGGAACAACCCTTAGTTCTTTTAAGAACTCATATATCGCGACAACTTCCTTAACAGCTTCCGATCCAGCAATGTGCTCGACTTCAGTAGTTGAATCAGCAGTTGTAGCTTGTTTGGAACTTTTCCAACTCACTATTCCACCATTTAAAATGAAGGCATAACCAGACTGAGACTTGAAGTCATCAAGATCTGTCTGGAAGCTAGCATCAGTGTACGCAGTAGCAACTAGTTTTTCTTGTCCACCATAGACTAGAAAATATTCTTTAGTTCGTCTAAGATACTTAAAAATACTCTTGACTGCTTTCCATTCCTCCCCAGGATTCTGCTGAAATTTGCAAGTCATACTAAGTGCATATGTCATATCTGGCCTTGTACAGGTCATGACATAAATGATTGATCCAATAGCCGATGCATATGGGATCCTCTTCATGCGTTCAAGTTCTGCAACAGTAGAAGGACTACCCTTCTTTGATAACGTGATGCCTTGACCAATAGGAATATTTCTTTTCTTGGAATTCTCCATGGAAAAACGTTTTAGCACTTTTTATATGTATACGGACTGTGACATCCCCAACAATCTATTAGGTCTATCTATGTAGATCCTAATTACAAGAATGTAGCAGACTTCACCCAAGTCCTTCATCATGAAGGTGCTGAATAACCATTCATTGACTGATTGCATGAGAGTCTTATTATCTTCCATTATCAATATGTCATCTACATATATGCCAATGAAGACAATACTCTCATCTGAGCGTTTACTATAAACGCATGGGTCTTCTTTGCTTCTAACAAAGTCAAACGATTTGACTGCTTTGTCAAAGCAAATATTTCAACTCCTTGAGGCTTGCTTAAGTCCATAAATGAACTTTTGTAGTTGCATACTGCTTTGAGTTGAGTCTTGGATGTAAAACCCTCTGGTTGTATCATATACACCTCCTCAATTAGATTTCATTGAGAAAAGACAGTTTTAACATCCATTTGTCAAATGTCATAATCATAGTATACAGCTATTGCAAGCAAAATCTGAATGGACTTAATCTTTGCAACAGGTGAAAAGGTTTCGTCATAATCGACCACAGGCCGTAGATTATAACCTTTAGCCATCAATATTGCTTTATAAGTCTGTACTTTGCTATATGCATCAATTTTCTTCTTGAAGACCAATTTGCATCCTATGGGTCTAACCTCTGTTGGCAAATCAACCAAGTTCCATACTTGATTTATGTACATGGATTTCATTTCGGATTTCATGACTTCTTGCCATCTCTGTGAATCAATTTCTAACATTGCTTCGCTGTAGGTAGTAGGCTCATCATCATCATGAATATCTATCTCATTGTGTGTTTCAACAATGAGGTTTAGTCTTTCAGGTGCACGATGAGTCCTAGTGGTCCTACGGAGTTGAATATTTTGTGTTTTAGTGTTTGTTGTATTTTGATTGTGAGAAAGTGTTTGTGTGTTGGACAATCCAGTACCTTGAGAACTTTCAAGAATATCATTTTGAATATGATGTTACACAACCATTGTGTCATCCTCCATTGGTTGTGTATGAGAGTCTTGCATTTCTGCATTATCCCTCACATCACTCCCACTGGATGAAGGGCGTACTCTAAGTACCCAATCATCATCAAATACTCCCACTGAATTCATGCCTGGGTCGTTGGACGAGGGTTCATCATCAATATTATTTTGCACTTCTTGAATTTCTTCAAGTTCATCTTGTTGTAACTCTGTTCCTTGTAGACATAGTTTTCTCCAAGAAAATTTGCATTTCTGGAAACAATAATCTTATGTTCGCCAGGAAGATAGAAGTAATATCCCCTTGTTTCCTTAGGATACCCCACAAAATAATACTTATCACTTTTAGATTCCAATTTGTCAGTAAGCAACTTCTTTACATATGCAGGGCACCCCCAGAGTCGCATGTGTCTAAGTGCTGGCTTCTTGCTGTTTCATATCTCATATGAAGTTTTCTCTACTGACTTCGAAGGAACTCTGTTCAAAATATAGATTGAGCTTTGTAATGCATATCCTCATAGGTATGTTGGTAGAGCTGAGAAGCTCATCATGGATCTAACCATATCTAATAAGGTTTGATTTCTCCTCTCAGCAACACCATTCATCTGTGGTGTTCCGGGAGGTGTCCATTGTGATTGAACTCCATGAAGCTTCAAGTAATCTAGAAATTCATTACTTAAGTATTCACCTCCTCGATCTGATCGAAGAGTCTTAATACCTGTTTCAAGTTGCTTCTCTACTTCTGACTTGTACTCCATGAATTTCTCAAAAGATTCAACTTATGTTTCATAGGATACACATGCCCAAACCTTGAGAAATCGTCTGTAAAAGTGATGAAATAAAGAAAGTCTCCCTTAGCTTGAGTTGAAAACGACCCACATACATCGGTATGCACTAAGTCAAATCACTTCCTTTGCACACACTCATTTCCCAGAAAGTGATTTGGTTGTCATCTTTACTCTTAAGCAAGATTCACAATTACCATATGACTCTAAGTCAAATGGTTCTAGGTAATCTAATTTCCTTAATCTTGCTATCCTTGATTCATTGATGTGACCAAGTCTGCAGTGTCATAAGTAGATGAGATTTCTTGGATTACTTATTTTAGCTTGTTTATTTTGAATATTGAAAATTTCATGGCTACAGTTTAAAACATACAATCCATCCACAAGCGATGCATTTCCATAAATAAAATCATTATAAGATAAAACATAACTTCCATTGGTAATAAATGAGGAAAACCCGTCTAACATAGGGACATAAATAATATTCATCGTTAACGAGGGAAAAAAATAACAATTATTAAGTTCTAAACAAAAGTCTGAAGGTAAATCTAGTCTATAAGTCCCCACGCGTTCAACATCAAATCTTGCTCCGTTTCCAATGCGTAGATCTACTTCCCAAGGTCCAACCTTTCTGCTGTCAATTAGCCCCTACACATTGTTACAAATGTGTGAGCCACAAGCAGTATCTAATACCCAACGTTGAGAATTAGTTATAGACATATTTATTTCAATAACAAACATACCTTGTCGGTAGGCGAAGCGCTTGTGCTTTGTCTCCTGAAGTATGCAGATTTCTCCCAATGCTCCTTCCTATTGCAGTTCATGCACATATCCTTAGCTGGCATTACCCTTTTCTTCTTCACATCTCCCTTGAGCTTCATTGCTATGGGCGCATCGATAGCTTTACCCTTCATCTTCTGAGACTCCTTACCCTTTGGTTTGGAAAGACTAGAGAAGCTAACCATAAGTACAACTTTGCTCTTAGAGATTGAAGATTCAAAAGTTTTAAGCATGTTATGTAATGTCGGCAGTCTCGCTTTAGTTCCATCCATGTTGTAATTAATGATGAAACTCTCAAACGGACCAGGAGATGGATTTAGGATAACCGTGGAAGCAATCCTGTCATGAAACTTAATATCAACAGAAGCCAACCTTTCAATCATCCCAATCATCTTTAGCGCATATGGATACACTTGGGCCCCATCGTTCAGTCAACACTTAAAGAGATCTACAAGCAGATCATTCTTCATTGTTTGAGACTGAGAGTCATAAAGATTCTTTAGGTGTTCTAGCATCTCTTTGGGACCCATGTTCTCATGATGCCTCTGCCAATGTATTGACATGGAAGATAGCATAATGTGTTGTACATATGTGGCATCATCAAGGTGTTTCTGATAGGTTGCCTTGTCAAACTGGGCATACGCTTCAGAATATTCAACAGAGTGATGTATCCAATACATACTCAATCTTTTCTAATCGCAACACCAAACACAAATTTCTTAACCAGTCAGGAAAATTGGCTCCATCCAGCTTGTTTGTTCCAACTAGTGACAGATTCGACATTGTAACCGAAGAAAAGATAGACTTGAAATTAACATTCTAACATAATTTCTATTTAAACACATTCGTTAACTAATTTACATGGTCTTTAGTTTAACTTAGCTCCCACTATTTTGACATACTATTTTACCCCCATGAAAGAATACGGACTCATATCAAATACGGTCAAAATGGGTCAAGATCCAGACTTATGTTGTCTCCGCGTTTGTTGAGGCTGATAACTTCAACAACATGATCCGGTAGGTCTCTAAACCAATTACAAACAATTTGAAATTCTTGGTTGATCGCATGTACTAAACTAAACGATCTGCGTCCCTCGGTTGTCCGACACTGGGGCGCCAAGACAACCTAGCAAGTCAACCCCGTTATGCGACTACAATTATGTATCTATGTGGACTTTGTCTTCATCGAGCAAACACTGGAGTGTAAATACTCACGAAGGTTTATCACCTACTACAACATTTATATGCATCTATGAAAGGGTCTGAGTCCTCATAGACTTAGAGTAAATGCTAGGGCATAAATATTCATCTCGCCGAAAAGGATTTTGCACCACAATTAATTATAATTGACGACGCGTTCATTTTAAATAAGACTTGTATTAAATTTTGGGGAACATTTTAACTCAGGATTATATTCAAGATTAACTATTACATGTTTCAAACATTACTCAAACATTTAAACATGTATTTGGGCGCCGCCTACCCAAGCATGATTGCGGACTCTAAACTAGTTTTGGACGCCGCCTATCCAAGCATGATTCTGGACTCTAAACTAGTTTTGGGCGCCGCCTACCCAAACATGATTTGCGGACTCTAAAACTTAGTAAGTGGCGATCATTTAGTACACAAA
This sequence comes from Przewalskia tangutica, assembly GCA_029844215.1. NCBI lineage: Eukaryota > Viridiplantae > Streptophyta > Magnoliopsida > Solanales > Solanaceae > Przewalskia > Przewalskia tangutica. The sequence goes on from CM056730.1 coordinate 112,165,961, forward strand.
CAGTATACCAACATACTATGTAATAATAATCATGGATTAAAACCCGTAAGGGTAGCCAAGTTGGTGTAGCAGTAGAGCGTGGGACCGCAAGGTCACGAGTTCGATCCCCTGCATAAACCTTCTTGGTTGAGCCTGTCACACATGGCTTGCCAAGTGTGGTTAACCGGCTGACGTGGTTTGCAGGCTATTGCGTCAGCCCGGGGTTTACCCTGTGCGCACTCGAAAGAGTAGCGGCTGCGGGTTCCTTCGTCAAAATAATCATGGATTAAACTTCAAAAAACTGAGATTTTAACATTCTGGAAATCCGACACCGCGACGCTCCACCATGGAGCCGCGATGATCCTCCAAAGAGCCGCGGCTCTGCACAGGCAGAAACTTTTGATTTCTGTTTCTGTGAATTAGGGCCACGACGCTCCACTATGGGGCCGCAGCGCTTCAGTTTCAGAGAGTTCCGAATTTCAAAACGAAGCTTTTAATCACGACCCCTGAAATTACCGTGACCGGCGCCGCAACGCTCCGACATGGAGACGCGGCACCGCCGTGAAACCCTAACTGGCGTCGCGGTGCCGACGTCCTGTTTAGAGTAGTTTCCGCGCTGATTTTCTAAAATCGTCCAACCCCTAAATCTAATTTAGAGTTCAGATTACGGGTCCTTTACTACTACCCACCATTATCAATAACGCACATATCGATCATCATCCATTCCTACACGTTCTTCGCCGTGCACCATGTTCGTAATGAACCGGTTTCTGCACAAGGCTCAGTTCGTGCTTGAATGGAATGACTTCCTCAATTTAGCATAGTTGATAATTTAGGGTGATTACAAAGGTTAATCGCCCAGTCAAAGTATGTCATATTTCAATAGCCTTGTTTTAATTCAGATTAAAATTAATTTTACGTTCAACCCATATTATTATATCTTTCAATTTATTACGTAATCATTGAACCAGCCTGGACTCTGATACCATTGTATGATTTTGTTGGGTCTAAAACACACAAGTAAGGCACAACGAAAGTTTAATTTTTTTATTTACTTACTTGCCCCAACAATTTCGTCTCTGGTATGATTACGTTACAATTGAAACATGTAAAAACATGAGAAACAAACTTACAGTTGATGTTCTTAAGTCTCTACTAAAAGGTGCGCACGCGGGTGCAAGCTTTCGCTGCGGTATACTCCATTGTCAGGAAAGCCAGAAAATCTTGGCAGAGGTTTGAGAGTATTTTAATTCCTGAACTCTGAGTTCAGAAAGTAGGATTTGAGTAACAATTTACTGCAACCTTAAATTATGGGTTAAGTGTCAAATATATAGGGAAAGGGTAAAACCAAATCAGAATTGAATCAGGTTTAAAACTGATCCAAAATCCGAAATTGATGGCGATCGATGGGCCATCGCCGCACTCACGCCGACTGACCTCGACTCTTAGGTGCCACGTCGCCTCCCTTATTTTCTGCACGTTTTAATTTTGATTAAATCTAAAATCCAATTTTGATTTAATTAAATAATTTCCATCAAATGGAATTTATCTCATAATTTATTATTGGTTAAAATAACTCGATTGTAAATCAAATATTTTATACTCTCTCAATATATTCTTAGACCGAAAAGACAATCGACTTAGTGTGACCCTTTAAGCCTTCACACATCGACACTTAATCAAATTAAGGTTCACACGAAACTCCTAAACTGCGCCATATGACGAACTCAATATGTGAAGTACGTTTACAAGATTCTTAGTAAACACAACCTCTATGCGGGATGATAAATTTCTTTCATTCACAACACTCTCGATCAAGCTTAGGATTTTCCAAGTGTCTATCCAAATGGCTTGATCACTTTATCTCATCTATATTAGTTGACAACTAGACCATATCTCAAATATGTCTCTTGCATTGGCCAATGACTTGATCGACCTAATATCACTGAGAAGGTGAGTGTTCTCTCGAATATCTAATCGAGGAATGAATCCTATTCTTGGTTCAACTACTACCTTAGTTTATATCGCAATGTACCCAGTTCAAGCCATGTCTTATTCTATAAGGAATTTAAGCTTAGGACAGGATCAAAATACATAACTCTACAAACCATGTGCATATTGACCTCAAGTCAAATGACCTTTATCTCCCACATGCTGATAATACTCTAGACATGTATAACAAATAGTTTATCAGCAGGGCATGCCAATACCCTCTAAGAGTATCCATGTGTCCATAACTAGTAACTATTACTAGTAGTAAGTGAGACATACTACATTCTCTAAGAATATGATGCAGACCACATGTCGCCTTATAATATATCATTGATATCTCATTCTCAATGATTATCAGTCGAGACTACTTTAAGAACTACGCTCTATCATTAATATCTCACAATATTATGACAATATTAGCTCAAGAGATGCACATTAATGAATAATACAAACAATCAAATAATAATTCAGTAATTGCAAAAACCACAAATATATTAATCTCATTAATAATACGAATGTGTTCAAGTACATATGTCCCTAAAATGATTGTATCTAGGACATATATATATATATATATATTATCCGTTTATCTATTAGGTCAACAAAACTTGGATCATGCTCAGCTCTTTTCCTTATACTAATTTTCCGATTATATTATTTTTGTTCATTATTTCCCTTCATTAGTTTAATCTTCAATCGCTCTTTAAATATTATGTTAAATTAATGCGCATGCACACAATCATGACAACTTAATTAAATTCATTTACCCTAATGGTTTTACACTAAATCCTAGTACTACTTTAATCTTATTGGAACATAACTTTTTTTACATGATATACTAACATTATTTCTATAGGCCTATAATATTATTTTAACGCCTTACGACAAATAATACACATTTAGTAGGAAATTAAATGATTTGTAGCATGCCCTGAACAATTAAAAATGTATAAATATACCCCTATGTGGACTCTTATGAGTCGATGTTAAGAGTCTCACATCGGAAATGAATGAGAATATGGACTTGGACAATCCTTACCATACAAACTAGTTTTTGGGTTGAGTTAGGTCCAAGATCCATTATTTACATGGTATCAGAGACAGACTCATTACAATTCTTTATTCGTCGATGTTGGGCTCCCAAATTATATTATTCACGTTCCAGTTAACGAGACAATTTTCACCCTACAAGCTAGCTTTTGGGGTTGAGTTAGACCCAAAATTCATTCTTTGCTTAGGTTAACGGATATCATATATAAGACAAATCACAAACGTCTGAAGTAATTTAGAAGTCATGAAAGAAGGCTAGGAAATAATAGGCCTCAGTCCCCCGGCAAAGATTAAAAACCATGAAATACAACAGAAAGTCCTTGAGTTGAACAACTTATTACATTTCATCCTCTTTAAATGTTACTGGACAAGAAACAAAGACAAAAATATACGAGGACATGCAAATGACAACATTATCATTGACAATCAAATAAAACTAGAGACCTGAAAATAGTTCAACAACCAATAACTATCCAAAAGCTGCAATAAAGAAACAAAACAAAAAGAACATAGGCATAGATATCACAGAAACAGATCATCTTTGTTCTGATTAGAAGCACTTCCTATGCACAATCGAGGGGCCAGACTCATCGAACTCTGCCTTAGCAATCCACATCTACATTCCAAAGAAGAAACAATATTTTAAGCATCAATCATCGCAAAGATAATGACTAATGAGTAAACTAATCGAAAACTAATAATGCTTACCTGCTGGAAGGTACTGAGGGATGCCAAGATGGAACCTCCAATCCACACACTATACTTCCTTTCAGGGGGAGCGACAACCTTAATCTTCATGCTGCTAGGCGCTAAGGCAGTGATTTCCTTGCTCATTCTGTCAGCAATACCAGGAAACATAGTGGATCCACCACTAAGTACAATGTTCCCGTAGAGATCCTTCCTGATATCAACATCGCACTTCATTATAGAATTGTATGTCGTCTCATGGATACCAGCAGCTTCCATTCCGATAGTGGAAGGCTGGAACAGCACTTCTGGGCAACGGAAGCGCTCAGCTCCAATTGTAATCACTTGGCCATCTGGCAGTTCAAAGTTCTTCTCGACAGAGCTGCTCGACTTTACCATGTCCAGCTCCTGCTCAAAGTCGAGAGCGATGTACGCCAGCTTCTCCTTCATGTCCCTCACAATTTCCTTCTCGGCACTGGTGGTGAATGAGTATCCACGCTCGGTGAGGATTTTAGCAAAATGCTCCGTGAGGTCACGGCCAGCAAGGTCAAGACGTAGGATCGCATGAGGAAGTGCATAACCTTCATAGATAGGAACTGTGTGGCTAACACCATCTCCAGAATCCAAAACAATACCTAGAAGAATCACACAGATTTCAGGCAGACAAGAATCATATATGACCCTTAATATATTTCATCTGCACAATTTTGAATAAACGAACCACCCCAAGTCACTTCTTCGTAACTATTTGCAGAGATTTGACTTATGTTTATTCATTTACCATAACCATTTGTTCAATAACCTAGATCATATGATTCTTCACTTGTTACCAAGTTAGTAAAATTCATTCAAAAAAATTCCACTTCTTTTCCAACACTTCTCCATCCATATTCATAATTCAGTAATAAATAATGACATTCACAATCATCTAACATCTCCAACAAAAGTCATCAACAAAGGGGTCACTATAAGTCATATAACTTCTACTGGTTGACTCCCAAATACTTGATAAAACCGATAACTAAGAGATAAGTTCCTAGTGGATTTTGATCATAGACAAATTGAACATGATCAACATCAAAAAAGCAAGTGCAGAATGTGGATGTCTTACCAGTAGTACGACCACTAGCATATAAAGACAGAACAGCTTGAATTGCAACATACATTGCAGGGCAATTGAAGGTTTCGAACATTATTTGAGTCATTTTCTCACGATTAGCCTTTGGATTAAGAGGTGCTTCAGTGAGCAGAACCGGATGCTCTTCTGGAGCAACTCGAAGTTCATTGTAGAATGTATGATGCCAAATCTTCTCCATGTCATCCCAGTTATTCACTATACCATGTTCAATAGGATACTTCAATGTCAGAATACCACGTTTCGACTGGGCCTCGTCCCCAACATAGGCATCCTTCTGCCCCATCCCAACCATCACTCCAGTGTGACGAGGACGCCCAATGATACTTGGAAAAACAGCCCTTGGGGCATCATCTCCAGCAAAACCAGCCTATATATGAAACACAAACTACAGCTCAGAACAAAATTTTCGAATTTCTTTTAACCATTTATTGTTTCCATTTCAAAATAAAAGAGAAACAACTAGGACAGTGAATGCATGCAAAAATTGTAACAATTGACAGTCTATTAATTACCTTGACCATGCCGGTACCATTGTCACAAACAAGAGGTTGAATGTCATCAACATCTGCCATTTTTTTATAACTGATAAAGAACAAATAAGTTAGCAACAGATAATACCTCAGGAGCAAACATATCATTGACCATACAAAATAGATTTTCAAGAAACACATTTGATACATACAGACATATAAGAAGCACTGGGCAGCTCCAATCTAGATGTGTGTGCAGTATCTTATATTTTACAGAGGCTGAATGAATTCGCTACAAAATTTTCTCAGGATCTCCAAGTTCTTTGTAGTTTTCGTTACATGTATAAATGGGAGGGGAAAATTAGTAAATTTATTAACTATTCTTTGTCCCCTCTCGTGTTTTTCCATACTTGCTTTCCCCAATATTCCAAGAAATGCTCATGACTCAACTAAAAGATATGGAATGACACTCAGTCAAACATTGCTGATTTGCGCAAACGTTCCTTTTCTAGGCCACCATTTAGATTTTATTCCTATTTTAAAAAGTTCTACAAATATAGCCCTTGAAACTGACGAAACATTAGATTGTCTAACGTCTACAAAATGATTTGATCATAAGGGATCTTTAAGGCTTTAAGCTATAGGAGAAATAAAAAGAGGATCATTTACTAAATGACATTTAAAAAGGGACAATCGGTGAAAATTTATCAACGCGAAACTTAGTAAAAATAATCAAAAACCTCAAAAAAGTTCTTGATCAATGCATATATATCACATTGAATATGGAAAAAAAAAACCAATCCCGTTAATCTAAAAAATCAATTGTAAAAATCAAGAGGAGCTAAAACACAAAAATAAGGAGGGAAACGGGTAAACAAATATATTGTACTAATAGACTACCTAATGGAAAAAAGAATGCATAACAAAGGACTAGCGGCATAGCGTAGAGTGAAGGATGATCATGTGAACACCCTTTCTCGAAAATATATAAAAATATATTCTGTATATATAGATGAAAAAATACGTTTTATACATATATATTAAACATTCAATATTCTTAACGAAATTTCTGATTTCGCCATTGCAAAGGACCAATAAAATTATAATAAACGTTTCACATTTCAGAAAGCGAATAACTTATGGACATGCAGTCATGCACTAGCAGAATTTGAAAAGATCATTATTATTATCACCTTTAATTTGCTCTTAGAATTTGCGTGAACAAAATGGATAATGGTTGTGAGAAGGAGGAAATGAAGAAAAAGAAGAAGGGTAACGACAATTTCGGATCTGAGGATCAAGCGTTGCCCTATACAAGTGCACATAAAAGGGCTGAAATAAACATGGATACATTTGATTTAAATATTTCATTTGAGTATGATAATGAGTATGAACTTCCTGACCTCAACCACAAGATTGAAAGTTTTTTTTTTTTTACCCGGAAGGATAGCCAAGTTGGTGTAGATGAAGCGCGGGGCCATGGTCGCGAGTTTGATCCTGCATAAACCTTTCGGTTGGCTGTCATCGCGTGACTTGCCAGTGTGGTTAAGCGGTGGCGTGGTTTGCGGTATTGTGTCGATTCGGGGTTTACCTGGCCTTATTTCGAAAGAGTAGCGGCTGCGGGTTCCTTCGTAAAAAAAAAAAAGATTGAAAGTTTTTTATTACTTTTAAAACGTTGTGTCTAAGTCAAATTAAAATAGGTAAACATGAGACACAGGGAGTACAATTTATACACGAAATATTCGTTTTATCCTATATTTGCTATTAGTCTATCAATCGGTTCATGAAAGCTCCATCATTATTTGTCGTCTCAAATATGTTGTCTCTCCAACTAAGTATTGTCTAGTTTGGTTAAGACATTTATCATGATGGAGCCACATACATAATTTAAATAAAAGATTCAAATCTATCCCTAAATATTAAATTTGTGTTGTACTCCCTTTTCAATAATTTTAAACATTATGAATGATAGAAAATATTCAAATTACCCTAAAATTATTGAAAAATGTCCAAATACAATCACTAGCTGGAGGAACATATTTGAGGTAAAAAATAACGATGGAGGCTTTCATGGATTGATAGGTAAAAAAAGGACAACTGTAAAACAATCGCAAATTTAAGGATATATGAACCTTTTCCATATTCACAATAGGATACCTCAATTCGTTGTAGACATTGAAATTTTAATTGAATTAATTCATACAAATTTTGAATTAAATACTAAGTTATTGACATATTGACCAAGTTAAATTTTGATTCGGATTAATTATTTAAGTCAAAATTACATGATCTGAATGAAATTCAAATTATAGTTGGGTTAGTCCATTGAATTGGGCCTCTACAATACGAGATCAACCCACGTCTTTTTAGCCCAAGATCCGCTAGAATTAATTGGAGACCAAAATACCCCCAGCTCTAACAAACACCTATATAAAGGGGACTTCCCCTTTTGAAGACAGCTTGAAAGTGGCAAACATCTTGACTACATGCAAATGAGAGCATTGACATCTCCAAAGGTCTTCAACAAGTAGGAGAGTTCGAGAGACGTCTTCCCTCAAGAACAATCCAAAGTGTTGCTCAAAGTTCTTTCAAGATTCAACACATCAACATAAGTTCATTCTTCATTCGAGAAAGCCGCTACATTTTCCCTCGAATTAAGGCGAATAACACGGAGATTAGAATCAAGGGATACATCCAGAGTTATAGTCATAATATAATCAATAAAATAATTTTTTTCTCACATTTGTTTATGATTGCAGTTATTCATTTTCTGCTAGAAAAATTCATCGCGAACAGATTTTTGGCACGCCCAGTGGGACCAACTCTACCCTTCATCTCTATATTTCCCAAATCAGATCTACAAATCCTGATATCTACTGGATTGATGACCAAAGCTTTTCTCTGCCATTCATCTCTTTATCTCTCTCAAATCAGATCTGCAAATCCTGAGATCTACTACTGTGATGACCTCAAATAAAAGCTTTGGTGTTCAATCTACAAGTGTTATTCTTGTTCCTAGTCCAATAACTTGTAGCATGTTTAAAACTAATGGTTTGGAGAGATCAAAGTGTTTCATCTCCTTGGAGACACTATATAAGAACAAACTGATAATGACGACTACAAGATCTGGGGGCAACACCTTATTTTCGTCTCCTAGATAAGCTTCCCAAGCATGCTCTAAATTCTATAAGTCTGAGGACTTGTTGAATTCTTCAACTTCTAACTTGGTGAGTGTCATGATGACTAATGTGATCAACGCAGCGGAAGAACTTGCCGCAATGATGCAAATTGTTGAGGTGTTGAAGAAATCCGTGGAGGACAAAGATCTTCAAATAGCCCAACTGATGAACAAGTTCGAACTTGCGGTACTAAATATTGAAGTCACAACCCAACACCATGAGAAAAAGATGTTGAATCAGTCACCAAAATTTCAACACTCAAAATACAAATCAATCTATTTCAGTGGCCATGTTGTCTGTCCAACAACTGCAAAACATGATAAAAAACACCACCAGAGCTTAATATGATGGACCATCACAAAAATCGTTATACTACTCCAAACCTTATACTAAGCAGATCGATTGTCTAAGGTAGTTTTTAGGCTACAACATGCCCATAATCTCTTCTTAACCCATTTTTCATATCCAAACCACATTTCTAGCATGCAATGACTCTAAGAGCATTATTTACTACCACAAGTTCTTTCTTCTTAACATGCAACACTATAAACTAAATCTAAAGGAAGAATCATTACCTTAAAGTTTTAGCCAAACTTATTCCAAATGTTTTGCTAGCTTCCTTGCCAAGAACACCACCACAAGCTAGCTCTGGCTTCCTTTTCTTGTTCTTAACTTTCGATTTTTCTTAGGCTTGGATTTCTTTGGAAATGTAGAGAAGGAGGAGCTTTGCTTTAGAGAGAGAATTGGAAGATGACCAAGTCTTGAAGACTTGGTCAATATATCACATCTGAAATCAGATGGGGGGACACTTGTCACCCTCCCAAGGTCTTTTAAAAGAAAATCGACTTTTCCTAAGTCTTTCAGCCCAAAATCCCGCCGCGGCCATGCTCGCCACGGCATGACAAACCTCCGCGCCTCTGCAACTTTTGGCGCGCTGGCATCTGTCTGGCGCCACTGCAACTTCAGCGACCCTCGTACTTTAGGCGCCGCGCCTGCATCCGCGGCCGCGACCTGCCGCTTTGTCCAAACACATTTACCGATCACGCCGAACTTGTAACTCTCGTAACTTTCTACTCAGGCGTCCTATCGATTGAGCGGTTGGTTGCGTTGGAATATAGACTCCACGAACTATGCCCTAGACCTTTGAAACACTTAGGAACTCTCAATGAATCGGGTCATAACCCGCCTCAAAGTTGACTAAAACCCGTCCGGAATAATCCGTCAACCTATCCTTTGAAAATTTTAAGTCTTACATGCTTTCGTACGCTCTCATACGTAGGGTCAGAACTACGGGGTATAACACTGACGTTTACGTGACCTGACATTACATATGCCGTACATCAGGTGTGTTTGTTTATGCATGATCCCAGAGTTGAACATATGAATTCACTCAAACGCATTCTTAGGTACATTCAGGGAACACTTGAGTATGATTTGCATTTGTTTCCTTCATCGACGTCTACATTGATCTCATATACAGATGCTGATTGGGGTGGTTGTCCTGACACCAGACGGTCTACGTTTGGATATTGTATGTTTTTGGGTAACAACTTGGTCTCATGGTCTGCCAAGCGTCAATCTAAGCTTTCACGTTCAAGTGCAGAGGCTGAGTATCGAGGGGTAGCTAATGTGGTCTCTGAATCATGTTGGTTACAAAATCTTCTTTTAGAGCTTCATTGTCCTATTGAGAAAGCTACCTTGGTATATTGTAATAATATAAGTGTTATCTACCTTCTGGTAATCATGTTCTGCACCAGCAGACTAAACACATAGAGAGATATTCACTTCGTTCGAGAGAAGGTAGCAAAAGGACAAGTACGTGTCTGCCAAGTCCCTTCCAGATATCAGATTGCAGACATCTTTACTAAGGGTCTTCCCTCAGTCATTTTTGAAGATTTTAGAGATAGTCTCAGCGTACGAAGACCGCCCGCTATGACTGCGGGGGAGTGTTAAACAACACAATACACGTCCAAATTGTATTGTGGGGCCCTTGCCCTTTCCTTGTATATTTGGTAAATATTAAACTTAGAATTATACCTTAATTAGTAGTGTAGTATTATCATAATTGTAAAGTTAGTATTCTTATAGAATAGAGATTCCTAGGTAGAATAGGAAGAGGATCTTCCTTATAACTTGTATATATATGTCTTTTTTCAAGAATAATCAGGAGATTAATTAGCCTCCTCAACTTTTCCTAGTGGGGTAGGGGAAGGTCTTGATGGGAGGTTTGGGGAGGGGGGGGGGGGGGAGACGTAGAAAAAGTTACGTTTAATTTGGTCCCCGACAATATTAAGATAATTTAAGAATGTTTGTCCAAAGCAACCCCAAGACTGACCTTTTTCTCAATTAATCATATTTCATTTCTCTCTTATAGCTTTATCATTTCTGTTGGACGCACATATTATGATCCTATGAATTATTTTATTGTATTGGTTTCCTCGCTGCATAGAATATTCAGAAAAGAGTAAACGTAACTTTAATCTCAAGATGCACATAATATATACCCAGCTGATCAATAAGCTGAAACCACTACTTTCTAGATATGTAATTCCTACATAAATTATGCATATGTAGTAATGTAGTATTATAATATTTGGTTAATCTTATAAGAAAAAGGTTAGTTTAGCACAATTAATGTAACGTTTCGTTGGCTGCTCAAGAGAAATTAACTTCACACAACTAATGCAATATTTGATTGAAGGTATAATTAAACTTATTATATATCAGCATACTGTATGAAATAATTTATATAATTTCTTGCGAGATTGAATGTGAATAAGAAAAGTGTATCTGCAATCATGATCGTCTCAAACATTTTGGGGGTCCTGTTTTAATTCGTAAAAGTGGAGCCTTAATATAAATAAATATATTATTCTACTAGAAAGTGTCTAGGCCTAATAAATTTGATTTGAAATTTGAATTTGGAGTCTCGCGTGCGCGTCAGCTGGGCGAATCAATTTCTTTGAGTGAAATTGGCACTGCGAATTATGAGTCTTATCTGATGAATTACATTAATCTTATTTAATAAAAAATGAAAAAAGGACACAAATTTTTAGTTTTAGTATGTGCGATAGCGGCTCGCCATGAGCCCAAAGACACCCTGCAATACGTGAATAAGAGTAAATTTAAAGACAAATATGCTCTTAAAGGCCATCCCTACATAGCATTCTATTATTACTGTTCATTGCACAACAATCATATAACGTTATATCCTCGCATTATGTAATTGTTCACTACATATAATTCTTGTATAACGAGTACGTGAACCAAAAGACTCTTAATAATTAGCAAGGTAAGAGGGGTGCAAGTAAAGAAGTTTAATTAAGAAGCTTAAAGACTAAGCAAGCAAAGATCCTCTTGAACTCTTAAAAAACAAATAATAGACAATGAGAATAAACCAGGACCTAATTTTATGTATATGAATGCAACTGCATACTATAAAGCCCTTTAGCCACTTTATTATACCTCCTTATATATACACATATTCTCATTCTCTTTAGCTTTATTCTCTCTTGCTTTCTCTCTTCCTCCATTTGATGTGATATGCTCCACTAACAATATCCCAAACTTTAAAAAAGAGAATTTTAGATCATTCAAGAAACTATGGTTTTTTCTTCTATTTCAGCTTATCTTGATCCAGCCAACTGGCAACAGGTATGGTTTTATTCCCTTCAATAATATGATGCTTCAAAATTCTAACTTCAATGGCTTCTTGAACAAAAAAGTGAATAATTCATAAAGAAAAAAAATATTCCTCTCAATTTTCGTTTGTTTCAAACTTCTTTAAATCTGTAGCATATAGTAATAGACATATTTAATTTCTTCTTTTTTTCCTTCATTTTTCAGCAAGGTGGATATAGCTTCCCAAATCCTCCGCTCCCATCACCACCACCACAACCAGTGTGGCCACTAACTAGTCCACCGCCAGCTCAGCCTCATGGGGGTATTGGAGGTTCCATTCGACCGGGATCGATGGCAGATCGAGCCCGATTAGCTAACATACCGATGTCAGAGGCAGTCCAAAAATGCCCTCGTTGTGAGTCAACAAATACAAAGTTTTGCTACTTCAACAACTACAGCCTCTCCCAGCCTCGTCACTTCTGCAAGACCTGCAGAAGATATTGGACGAGAGGGGGCGCTCTAAGGAGCGTCCCCGTAGGTGGCGTTTGCCGCAGGAACAAAAGAAGCAGCACTAGTACTGCAGCTACTAAATCCAGCAACAATAATAATAATACTTCCAACTCTCCAGCTTCTAGCCAAGCTAATAGTAATTCTGGTTCCACAAGCAACAATAATAGTACTTTTTCAAGTCCATCATCAGCAGCTAGTTTATTAGGTTTAATGAACCCTCAAATTCACCCTCTACGTTTCATGTCCCCTTTAGGCCAATTGGCTGATCATCACTTCACTCCGAACGATAATGTTACGATGAATTACTCATCAATTTCTTCGTCATCAGCAGCTCCAGTTGCGGGAACCAATGAAAACATGAATTTTCAGCTCGGAATGACTAGTAATTTAGAGCAGTGGAGGCTACATCAGCAACTGGCGAACCAATTCCCTTATAATTTGTACGGGGGATTGGATGCGTCTTCTGGTTCTGGGCTTTACCCTTTCCATCCTACTCATTTTACAAATAATGAGGCGGGCGGTGTGACAAGTCAAATTGGGCCAAAAATTTCGAATCCCATGTTGACCCAGCTGGCATTGATGAAGATGGAAGACAATCAAGAACATGCAAGTATGCCACGACAGTTTTTAGGGAACGAGAACTGGCTGAGTAATGGTAGTGCTAATTGGAATGAGCTTTCAGCGAGTTTTAGCTCTTCCTCCACCAGCAATGCCCTATAATTAGACATCGATTAAATGTTCTGGTGAACTAGCTAAGTCAGTCTCAAAGCAAATGAAAGTGGTTGATTTCATGGTCTTTCAAAAGAGGCAAACTAGTTGTGGATGTGGAGTTAGCACTTTCTTGCTTCCATTTCAGTATCTCACTTTCTTTTCCCATGTCGATGTTGTCATTTGACAGCTGACAATTTTATCAGTAAAAGCTTCTATTGTAGAAGGAAGTCATATGATAGGAAGAAAGATTGTGTGAAAACCCTAGAATCTGTATTTTTTTTTTTTTGGTTTCGTTATTTCTAGGTTTCTCTTTCTATTTATTTGTAGTTTGGTTTGTTTAACTATGCTGAATATGTTTGGATAATTGGTGTACTTTTTTTTTAATCAATTTCCCAGTAGCTGGTTATTTCCATTCAAATCAAAGAAAACATCTATTTACAAAGAGGTGGATTATTACACACCCAGGTTGATCTCCCACTTTGAACTGCTGCACAAAATTAAACTACTATAGAGGTTTAACAAGCCTCTTGCATTTAGCTAATTATATAGGAATAATTACATTCCATATAACTCTACGACATATTAACCTTTAGTAACTATTATTTAATTAAATTACAAAGCATAACTATAATGTGTATTTGAATTACTAATCGTAGCTACATATATATTTAAGTAAAATACTCTATTTTTATCTTGACTGAGAATCTACTTCTGCTCTCCGCCGCCATCTCGAGTTTCGATCACGTTCCGGTCACGTTCTTTTTCCGGTCACGTTCTGATTTCTTCAACGCATTGATGACAAGTGTGTCGACGGAGGGAACGACGAAACCCTTAGATGACAAGTGCGACGGCAGAGGGGTCGTTCCGGTCTGAGCTTCTTCCGGTCACGTTCCGGTTTCTTTAACGGCGGAGGGATCGAACTTCGACAATATTTTATTTTGTGTATTTGTTATTTTTTGTATTCAGTTTTTGAGTTTATTTGTTAAATTTTTAGATTTTATTCAATTTGTTATTTTTTTTGTATTCAGTATTTGAGTGTATTTGTTAAAAAATTTAGTGTATCATTTTTTTTGTATTAAGTATTTTAGTGTATCTATTACAGCTGAATCTATTTTTTGTATTTATGTTATTTGAATTCAATCGAATTTAAAATACAATAAGTTGAATACAATAGTTTTTTTTTGTATTTATGTTGAATACAACCGATTTTTAAATACAATAAATTGAATACAATGTAAAAATAGCTACACATGAATAAATCTGAATTGAATACAACTGAGTTGAATACATCCGACTTAGGTAAAACGAAAAGAATTTTGAACACATTTTTACTCATTTTATTCATGAATACAGCGAAGCAGTTTTATGAATACATCGAGTCGTTTTATGAATACAGCGAGTAAAAAAGTAGCCATGCCTCTAAATATTGAAACTATAGTTATGACAAATTTAAAATTCACAACTATAGTCATTTGTGTAAGTTTCATAGGTTTAACAAGCCTCTTGCGGTTAGCTAATTATATCAGTATTTTAGTGTATCTATTACAGCTGAATCTATTTTTTTTTTTGTATTTATGTTATTTGAATACAATCGAATTTAAAATACAATAAGTTGAATACAATATTTTTTTGTATTTATGTTGTTTGCATACAATCAATTTTTAAATATAATAAATTGAATACAATGTAAAAGTAGCTACAAATGAATACAACCGAGTTGAATATATTTGACGTGAATACAACTGAGTTGAATATATCTGACTTGAATACAACGAAAAGAATTTTAAATACATTTTTACTCGTTGTATTCTCCTTTTATGAATACAACGAACCATTTTATGAATAAATTGAGTAAAAAGTAGTTATACCTTGTAAACATTTACAGCTATAATAAATTTAAAATCCCTAAACTATAATCATTTATGTAAGTTTCACAATTATACAGGCTTTGTACAGAGTGGAGTTACCAGAAGTTATGTTTTCTATGTTAGATATGAAATCTAATTTTTCTTAGTAATTATCTTGCGGTACTAAATATTTTAGTTCTTGAATGCAATAACTTATGGTCTTCTTCTTTTGGAGAAAGCAGGTTCACTAAATCGTTTTATACTCCCGTTAGGGTTATATAAACACTCAACCCCAGTATTGCACCTTACCTACCTTTCGGTGATAAGGATAACTCTATAGGAGGATTAAGAACAAGAACCTAGTTAACCGTCACGCACAATGCGCAAAATTAGGGTTGTTAAGCCTCTCATTAACGCTACATAAATAATTGAGGTATTTTCATCCCCAATCCAAGAATGTCTATCCAACTTACAGCATATTCACAATCCCCTCTTTCGGAATCTGATTAGAAATCATATAGTGATAATTAGTTGTCAATTAATTATCAAGAATTCAACTCAAATATTGGATAGATCTCACAATAATAAAAATAACCATAAGCATGCATTAACTCATAACAAAAGTTTCTAGAGATTTAACATGGAAAGCCCTATAGAGGAATTAGTTCCTAGTCATTTATATGACAAGAACTAATCCCATGTTCATCATACAAAAACTGAAATAAAGTAAAGAAAAAGAAAAGAAATTACTAGACTATGGTCTCCAATCTCTAAGCAAGAAGCCTTGTGTGCAAGAAAGGAACCTTAAAAGCGCCTAGGGTTCTCCTTTTATAAGTGAAACCGCTCCTCTTTCCTTGAGCTGGCCCGAATTTCGTCAAAAACCTAATTTTTCCGCGCCGACGCCGCGGCCTATGATCAGCGCGCCGGAAGTTCTGCAATCCGTTGGGTGTTTTGGCGCCGCGGCCGATATCTGGCATGAGGCGCCGTGGCGCCTGCAGCTCTGTAACTTCGGATGTTTAGCGCGCGGCCTGCATCTATCGTGCGAGCGCCATGTGCTGGGTCTTCTGCAGCCTCTGCGAATAGTGGCGCGACCTAGCTGATTGCAGGAGGCCGCGGTGCTGATCCAATTTCACCTCGTTCGCCACTTTTCTGCTTCATGACATCTCCTCTTTTGCCCTCTTTTAGCTCCTTTTCCGCCATTTGGCCATTTTAACCACTTTGACTCAATAGAAAGGAAAACTATCCTAATACAACACTTATATGTGCAAAACGGGACAAAAGACTAACTAAAACTGACTCAAAAGGTGTATATAAAATACACCGATCAGCGGCTTCTGCAGGAAAAAAAAATTAGGTTTTTTTTAGGCTCTGATACCATGTAAGATGATATTAATCTTGTAAGATGATATTAATCTCCCTTAAGGAGTCTTTTCATTAATATCAAATATATATAAGTGTACACTGTTCATCCCACCGCGACTCATCGAGAAAGCGTCGCGACACCTCCCTTCCAGTGAGCAACCAAATTCTTCCAGGGAATTAGCGTCGGCTGCGCCGCGGCCCCTTGGGGATGCGCCGCGGCACCGCTCTTTCAGTGAGCACCCAGTTCTCGAAATGCATTTAGAACCGCGACACCTCGATAGTGGCGCCGCGGCGCCTTCGACGGAGCCCTCTAGAGCCGCGACCCTTGATCACGGTGCCGTGGTGCCTTCAACAGACTTTACGCCTCCATCCCCTTACCCGACAATGCATTCTGCTCCCGCAACTCAGACTCCACAACCACTAAATGTCCCCACTCACCAAATGGAAACTCATGCCAAGCATGGAATCTTCAAACCTAAAGTCCAATTTAACTTGTCTGCCCAAACCATCTCTTCGATTCCAAGAACCCTAAATTGGTCAAACAAGACCCTAATTGGAATGTGCCTATGTATGAGGAATCCAATGCTTTAACTAAATAGCACACATGGGATTTAGTGCCTAGTACCTATACCTGAGGGGATGAATGTGATCCGTTGCATGTGGTTATTTCGTCACAAATTCAGAGACAGTGGAGATCTTGAGAGGTATAAGACACGAGTTGTGGCTAATGACACAAATCAGCAGGAGGGCATTGATTGTGGTGAGACCTTCAGCCCAGTTGTCAAACTGGCTACTATTCGCACAGTTTTGAGCATTGTCATGGACAAACACTGGCCGATCCATCAGCTTGATGTGAAGAATGCATTTTTACATGGGGATATGAGAGAAGCGATCTACGTCGTCACCGCAGGTTCACCCATCCAGTAGTTCCTCACTATGTGTGTCGTCTCCGTAAGTCACTATATGGCCTGAAACAGGCCCCCCGTGCGTGGTATGATCGCTTTGCCAGGTATATCTTGCAGATTGAGTTTGTATGCAGCAAGAGTGATACATCACTCTTCATTTTTTATCGAGGTAGTAGCACTGCTTACTTATTACTTTACGTGGATGATATTGTTCTTAATGCCTCCTCCGACGGGTTGAAAAATGAGATTATTGCCTTGCTTAAGTTCGAATTTGCAATGACTGATTTGAGAAAGCTGAGTTATATTTTGGGGATATCAGCGACCAGGTCTGCTAAGCACATGTTCTTGTGTTAGCGTAAGTATGCAGAGGAGATCGTGTACAGGGATAAAATGGCGAATTGCAAAGTTTCACATACTCCAGTTGATTCAAAATCTAAGATCATGGATGGTGCTCCAGTCTCCGATCCTACTATGTATAGGAGCCTTGCAGGTGCACTTCAGTATCTCACATTTACAAGGCCAGACATTGCTTATGCCGTTCAGCAGGTATGCATATTCATGCATGCCCCAGAGAGTCACATTTCACTGCTCTTAAGCGTATCATCTGATACATTAAGGGCACACTTGATTATGATTTTCACATATATCCATCTGCACCAAATAGGTTACTCTCTTATACGGATGCATATTGGGCAGGGTGTCCGAACACGCGGCGCTCCACCTCCGGCTTTTGTGTATTTTTAGGCGATAATCTGATTCTTGATACGCGGCGACGGCTACCCTATCTCGTTCGATGTCGGTAGTACCGAGGCGTTTCAAATGTGGTAGCTGAGATTTGTTGGCTCAGAAATTTACTGTTAGAACTCCAGTGTCCTTTACGTCAGACATCTATTATGTACTGTGATAACATCTCTGACATCTATCTTTCTCATAATCAGGTTTAACATCAGCGAACCAAGCACATTAAGATAGACCTACACTTCGTTCGTGAGAAAGTTGCGCTAGGCCATGTCAGAGTGTTACATGTTCCATCATCCTATCAGTATGCAGATATATTTACCAAAGGAATTCCCAGACAATTATTTCTTGACTTCAAATCCAGTATCAGCGTCCGACCTCCTCCCGCTCCGACTTAGGGGATGTGTAAATGTGTATAGGTGTAAAATAAGATCCCCACCCATAATTAGAATATTTGTGTAAATATAATTATGATAAGACTAGGATTCCTCTTGTACATGAGATTAAGATTCCTATTGTAATTGAGATGAACATTGTACATCTATATATATTTGATATTAATAAGAAGACTCTCCAAGAAAGATTACTATCATCTTACAGAATGTTTAAAACTTCTCCCTCTTTCTTTTATAAATAAACTTTTAATTATTCAATTATTTATTTTTCCGTGAATCTTACATTGTGGATATTATCCATTAAATCTTAGTTACATTTCATTTTCTTGTTTAAATTAAATCCGCTTTCATTTTTCTTGTTATCCACTAATCTAGATTTATCCCTCTAAGTCCCATTTTAGGAGTAAAACGTTTCGTAGTAAATGTGACGTTCTAATTAAAGATGTGAGTATTAATTATCACTCCATCACAATCTTTGATGGTGTTTGACAAAAAAACAATTTTTGATGTTGGTGAATTTCTTGGTAATTACGTTGCAAATCTTTTATTCTCTCTCTATTGTAATTTATGTGCTAACATTTATTATTTATGGGGGTAAAAGTTCTTCTTTGATCATATCTTTTTTTTATAATATTTTGAATTATTAATTATTACTTCCTCCAGTTTAAAGTGTTCACTTATCTACTTTGGTCAAAATAATCATTCACTTACATAATTGAGAAGAAATTAACTTTATTTTTTCAAATTTACCCTTATTAAGTGTCAAGTGACCAAATCTTAATATGTCAAATTAATAATAATATGAAAATGTTAATTAAGAGTAGTTTGATCAAAATACTTATTTTTTTAGGAGTACCCCCTCCAGATAAAAAAGAGTGTCCACTTAGGTTTTTTGTCAAACATAGTGTCCACTTACAAAATCAAGAAAGAATTAACCTTACTTTTTCAGATTTGCCCTTATTAAGTGTTAGGTGACCAAATCCCAATAACTATTTAATTAGGGACATTTTAATCAAATTATCTACTTTTGCCTAGAAGTCATTACTCCATCCGTTCACTTTTACTTATCCAGTATCCTAAAAATAGATTTTCACTTTTACTTGTCACTTTTAACATAACACGAAAAGACAATTTTTTCTGTTTTACCCACTGTATTAATTGCTCATTTAAAATCACTTTTCAAGTTCATTAAAACTATACAATAATTCATATGGGTATCATGATAAATTGTGCACTTCATTTATTATTTTTTAAGGAGTGTGCAAAGTCAATAGTGGACAAGTAAAAATGAACGAATAGAGTGATTTCTTAAGGGATGTACAAATGACTAATTGGACACTCTTTTTGATATGGAGAGAGTATTATTTTCTTAATTATTTTCTTAAGGAGTGTACTAAAGGCTAAGTGAACACTTATTTTGTAACGGAGGCAGTATATATTCCTTCAGTCTCATAATAAGTGTCACCTTAGTCAAAACCACACATATTAAGAAATCAATAATGCATTGTGAAGTTTATCAAACTATCTCAATTTAATAAAAATAAATTACTTTTTCCTCTTGATTAAAACATGCATGAGAAGTAATCATTTTGATATTGACAAGTAAATGTCTCTTGAATAGCGAACTTGTTATTTTTTATCTAAGGGTATAGTTGGAAAAAAGTAGTCAAATTATGTCTTGAATTTCTAATGTGACACTTATTTTGGGATAATTTTTTTACTTATGTGACACTTATTATGAAACGGAGAAAATAGTTTTCAAGATTGTAAATTTTAATTTAATCAAAATTTATATTGAAAATTAAATATTTTGACACTTATATTGTGATTGTGAACCTTGCCACATAAATGGAACAGAGGGAGTACACCCTTGGTATCCTAGTACTTGAAAGTTGAAAACCCCCAAGTTATACCTTTTGTCCAATTCTAGGAATTATTCTCATTCTAAGTAAGTGCCTGTTTGGTACTTTGGTATGACTTTTTTAAAGGTCAAAAACAATTTTGATCTTTAATTAGAGTATTTGGTTGACAAATTCAAAAATATTTTTGGAAGAAGCTCAAAATTTGAACTTCTTGAGTAGAGTTTATTTTGGCTTTTGCCTCTATTTGTTAATATCATAAAGTATTTTTTTTATTGACAATCAAACACCTAATAATTTTTAGATAAAAACTCTATTCCTAAAAATTCTTTTTAATAAGTTGTACCAAACGAACCATAAATCTACCTAGAAGATGGTATATTCATGTCCCGAGGAAACTCGATGTCTTATTCCAATGCTTGATATCTTCTAATAATTGCAATAATTCCAATAATGATTTCTGAAACATATGATTTTATAATGATAAATTTGATCATACTAGGTATATTATAGCACTAAATCTAATGATACGAAGTGAGCAGAGAGAGAGAGAGAGTTAAAGTAGATGATGCACAACACAGTACCACACATGAGACTATGGGGACAACATTCTTAAAAGACACCAAAATATGCCCACCAAATTCCACACATAAAATCTAGACCACCTCTCATTCCCAAACTCCGAGGTTTCTGGTTTACTGTAGTACCTCACAAAAAAATATTCTAGGATTCCGTACCCAATCTGCCCCAAGAATCACGCAATTTTTGAAGTATTGAAATTCAAATTCTATACAATTAACAGAAAAAATTATACTGAGTATTATATTTATATATAAAATAAAAATAAGGCCTTAACTTTAATCTAATAAAACAATAATTAATATATTATTATTAATTAAACGATACTAGATTACTAGTAATTGTATAAAAAATATTTAGATTACTAGGAGTATATATCTCAAAAGATCACTCAACTATGTAGAAATATGTAGAAAAATCATTCAACTTTGTTTTGTATCAATGAATCACTCAACTTACGGCTTTTCTCTTATAAAATCATTCAATCAAATTTATCATAGAAAAATCTAACATGGAATAAAAATTATTAGCAATATTATGATAAACTAAATCTTGACTTTGGTGCCACAATCTGAAAATTTTGGTTAAGATATGGGACTTTTTAATTTTTGTTTTATAAAATAGTGTTTGAGCCAATGATGTAAAAATTCTTTTACATGTTGATTTGTACTTAAATCCAATTAAAAAGTAAAGATGAGGTAAGCAGTCAAATAAAACAAAGGAGATCCAACAAGACTGAAATATGAAACTGGATTTTGTTAGGTTGTTGTTCTGACTTGCTACACTAAATTCGAGAAGAATAGAACAGTTCTTCTACTTGTGGCTTAGAGATCCTTCTTTCTTGATTTTGATGAACCTGGCATATGGGCACTGTACTATGTGTTGCTTTTTGTATTCTTCATTCATGCTTCTGACAAAGAAAATATTCTGTTTTGAGTACTACCATATAGTCAAAGTTGAGTTGTTTATTTAATTAACCTAGCTTAACATAAAAGTTGTAGAGAATTAAGGATGCAGATTTTATATTTCAATACTCACTTTGTCCCAAAATACTTTTCATATTTTCCTTTTTTTAAAGTTAATCATTATTTTAAAAGTACAATTTAGATATTCGAAAACTATACGAAAAATATTATAAATTGCAATTCTTCTCATATTAATATGATGAAAAAATATAGCTTAAATTGTTGGTCAAAATTCATATAATTTGACTCTTGAAAAGCGTAATGAGACAAGTATTTTAGAATAAAAAGAGTACTAATTAGTTAGGGCTGGCCAAATGGCGGGGCAGGCCCACCGAGTCGGGTTTAGCGGGGCGGGGCGGGTCGGGCGGGAAAATGGGCGGGTCGGTGGGGCGAACTGGAGGGTCGGGTCGGGCGGGACCATACCATGTCGTCCGATCCCGGCCCCGCTGGTAGGTCGGGGCCTGTCGGGTCGGGACAGTCGGGGCGGGACGGGTTGGCGGGTTTTGTGTGTTTTTTTTTTTAATTTTTTCACTAAATTAAAAATACTAAATTACTAACAAAGTATAATTTATAGACTTATAGTATTATAATTTATAATTATAGTATTATACTCATATATATAATATATTTATAAAGTATAAACTATAAAGTATAAACTATAAACTATAAAGTATAAAGTTATAAACTAAATAATTAAATTAAACAAAGACAAGAATAGTGTAAAAAACATCAAATTTGTTTGTGCCTTTTATATTATTAATTTCATTGAAATATCAAATATCAAATATACAAGATTCAAAATTACATTGTAGATTGCTTGTATTGTTGTTGAAAAAAATTGTAAAAGAGTGAAAGACATAGAAAAATTTAAAAATTGCAATGAAATAAATTACCAATTTGAAAATATTTTTTCTAATTTCTTTATAATTTCTTGTAGCTCTTGGTTGGAATTGGTATATCTTGATCAAATTGTTCCACGTCGCTACTCATGCCTTGAGATAAAATGTCGTTGTAGTTGTCGTCATCTTCCCGTTAATCTCGGTTGGCGCCTCCTTCGCTCGCTCGTATCGATCTCGAATAGTCCGCCATCTCAGTGTCTCCGGCTAATGAGTGTCATGTGCTCTCTATTTGAAATCACTGCGAAAAGCGCTTCGAAGCGATGGCGCTTGAATGTTCAAAATATCTCGGGCCATCATTGAAAGTGTCGGAAATGTCTTCTCATTCGCTCCAATATTTCAAAGTCTTCCTTTCCTTCTTCATTGATTCTTGGTAAGGTAAAGTACTGCAAAATAAAAACATCGAACTCGCTAATTTGGTTAGAAGTGCTACCACCGCACATTCTATTTCTGAGGCTTTCAATAGAATTAATACTAGGCCTAGCCACAGAAGAAGAAAGTGCTTGTCTTTTTTTAGGTTGTGTTGAAGAAGAAGATGGTACAAAAGTCGGTTGGTTACTAGCACTTTCTTCTTTGGTAATGCCGATATACTTTTGCATTCATCTTCTACGCTATTCAACACTTCTTCTAGCGTTAGTTCAATAGGTGGCTCAACATTTAAATTTTTGGGAGTTGGAGGTGGTAGTGCGTCCATACATGTATAAATATTTGTAATAAGATTTTTACAACCATCTACTTTAATAGTCGGGTTTAAAACAGCACCAATAATATAAATAGGGGGAATAGGAATAAAATATTTCTTTAATTTCATAAACATTTTTTAATAGGCTGCGGTATAGCGAGTTTTTCCATATATTCTTTAAGAAGTAAAAATATTATAGCTATATAAAACAACATAGTTGAAATAGTAGGATAATATAAAGTAGAAAATTCTTTTGTTGCTCGTTGAAAATTTTCTAAAAATACAATAAGTTCTCTAATTTTGTCCCAATCATTATCCACAATCATATCATTTGGATTTTGATTATGGCGTTAAAAATAAAGTAATAGGTTTTCTATACTCATAAGCAACAACTAGTTGGTCATATAAAGAATTCCACCTAGTTGGTACTTCTTCGAATTTTTCTATAAGATAGTCCATAATCGTGACAAATTTTTTATAATCTTTTTCCGTTGGATTCTATTACTTTTAAAAATAAAGTGTATAGCAAATTGTATTTTTCAAGAATATCTTGAAAAGTGAAAGACCATCCTTTACAACTAAGTTATAAATATGGCCTTACATTTTATATGAAAATGTTTTGGAAAAGAAGGAGTTAAAACATCTCTTAAAATACTAATAATTTGAATTGTTAGAAGATGCATTATCTAATGTAATACTCATAACTTTATCGGTTATTAGTAATAATCGGAGATGAATAAATATTTTCAAATAAACTCACCGATTATTGCCTACTATCTATATATCTATATGCTAAAATACGTTTTGCATAGACCGTTTATAGTCTATCGATGACATGTTACGATTAAATAATCATGGCCATTAGTACTACGGCTATATCGAAGTTAGGCGACTTTGCAATTTAAATGATATAATGCATAACGTAAATCTTGTTGATATTCATGCAAATTTAAATACATCTCTTTTATGATTGATCTAGGAAAACCTTTATAAGCGAGGATTATACATATCTCTAATATAATGAATAAAACCGGAGATTCGGGAAATGAAAAGGCAAACCTCCACAAGAACTAATTTTGCTAGTCTTCCCTATCTTTATGTTTATCGTATTTGGACCTACAACTCCCACATAGGAGTTAATTTGACCACTGTACTTTCTCAGGGACGAGTATGTGAACCTTGTCCCGATTGAGAGACGTCTTCTCACCTTCTTTTTCAAAATGTATTGAGCATGCAAGGCTTTGTGTTTTTGCAATAGGTGTCTTCCTAAACCCCGTCCCATGACCTTGTCCGATTTTAAAAGAATAAACATTTTTACAAGTTTTACATCAAACTACTTGATTAGCTACGTCCTCAAAATATTTCCATCTGGTGATTTTAATGGTCGTTTTGGGACCTCGTCTCATAGTAGGGGATAGGAGGCATTTCACTAGTGGGTGTATCGTCATCTTCATTAGTAGGTGTATCATCAACTAGAGTGTCATCTAAATTAAAATCTTCTTCATTTTCGGGATAATCATTTGTGTCTAGATCATATGGTATTTGGAAACATTTGGGATCTATAAAATCATCTTGTCTAGGAATAGTTGGAGCAGGAATACTAGAAGAAGTACCACTTGTCCTTGTTACCACCCCTACTAGAAGCATGACCACTTACCTTACCCAACACGCCTCTTAGTCCTTTCATTTTAATTATGCTAATAAATAGTTAAAGATAATGAAATTAAATGTGCTAAATGAAATAAAGACAAAATAATAATTTAATGAGAACGAATGTACCAACGCAGACGTAAGTCGACGTGTAATCGAAGGTTGAAAATTGAAACTTTGCTCGATAGATAATCCTCAAGCTAGTTGAACTTCACTCCCAATTCTCAAATTAATAAATAGATTGAATATGTAGACAATGTTGTATAGAATTAGAGATTGATTGAGAGATTAGAGTGTAGAAAGATTTGTGAAAATAATAAGAACAGTAATGAGGGATTTATAGTTGAAAAATTGGGTTAAAGGGGGGTAGGGGTTGGGGAGGGGAGGCGAAAATGGGCGTTGTCAAGCAGCCAAAATGTAAAATGGCCGTTGGACAACGTATTTTCTAAAGTCAGGCCCAGGCGGGGCGGGGCGGGTCGGGCGAGTCGGGGCGGGGTCGGGGCGGGATCGGGTCTGGCGGGTCGGGCAGCGGGACCATACTGTCCTTTTTTCGAGCCGATCATTTTTTTAAAAATATGGTGAGTCGGTGTAATTCATATAATTTGACTCTTGAAAAGCGTAATGAGACAAGTATTTTGGAATAAAAAGAGTACTAATTACTCCATCTAGATAAAAAAAGAGTGTCTACTTAGCCATTTACACACCCTTAAAAAAATACTAGTAATTTCTAGGCAAAAAATATGTAATTTGACTAAAATATCCTTAATTAAATAGATATTGAGATTTTGTCACCTTACACTTAATAATGACAAATCTAAAAAAGGTTAAATATTCTTGATTTGATAGGTGGACACTCTTTTTGAATTAAAAAACAAAAGTTAAGTGAACATCTCATATTTGTGCAAGTTCCTGCAACCTAATTTATGCATGTGAATAAAAGGCTTTCAAATGTTATGGTAGTTAGTCTGATTACTCTCTCCTTTTCTTGGATTTTTTTTATCAGTTTTATGTTTTCAGTTTCTTCTTCGTTTTCATTTTTTCTATTTTATTTTTGTAGTAACTGATAAAGTTGATATCATGTGACCAGGAGGTCATGAGTTTAAGTCGTGAAAATAACCTCTTGCAGAAATATGAGGTAAGACTGTGTACAATAGACCCTTGTAGTCCGACCCTTACCCGAACCCCGCACATAGCAAAAACTTAGTGCATCAGGCTGCATTTTTTTGCTTTTTCCATTGCGATTTGGGGGAGGGTGGTTTTTTCCTTGGCCAAACAAAAATGAGAGCATTTTATCGTTGGAGTAACGCCTTACACATAACAAAAATTGACCGACGGATTGTTTAATTTCGTCTCTTCTTTTGAAAATTTGGTATTTACACATGGACCTAGTCTAAAATAGCACTTCCTTCGTTCAGTTTTACTTGTCCATTATATTAAGAGAAAATAATCTATTTTCTTATTTTTTCACCATAGCATTATTACTCATTTCAAATCATTTTTTTCAAGTTTATAATTATGCACCAATTAATATGTGTATCAAAGTAAGTTATGTACTTCATCTTATATATCTCAAGGGGTGTGCAAATTACATAATGAACGGAGGGAATAGTTCAATAATTACCACGGGAGTTCTAATATTGCAGATCCCACATCATTAAAGGTTAATGATTCGACACACTAAACAAGGTTTACACTAAGTTTATAACAACCATGCTCGAGGATATAGATGCATCCTAGAAAATGATTAATTTGGCCTTAAAATTCGGTGAAGTCCCTGAAGGACAAATTTTCAATGTGAAAATTTATGTCATTCTTTCTGCATGAGGCTTTTGGCGCATTGTATAGGAAAACTGAGCGTGTAGAACATATAAGTAGTCCAAACATTAGAAGTCATAAGATAAATCATAATATAAAATTTGGAGATCAAACAAACAAAAATAAACAAAAGGGTTTTTAGCTAAACTGAATTTTTGAATCCATCATTCAAAGATAAAAGTGAAAAAAGTAATTCGATGCATGAAATATTTTGCGATCACAAGGGTTCAGAAATTACTGCAACTCAAAAGGAGTGTTATGTAAGCAATCTATCCCAACATATATGTAAACGTGTAGGTGTCACATAAATGTCCACCCATAATTAGAATATTTGTGTAAATATAATTATGGTAAGACTAGGATTCCTCTGGTATATGAGAATATGATTCCTATTGTAATTGGATGAACATTGTACACCTATATATATTTGATATTAATGAGAAGACTCTCCAAGAGAGATTAATATCATCTTACATGGTATCAAGAGCCTAAAACAAAAAACCTAGAATTTTTTTCTACTGCAGCCGCCGCCCCCCCCCCCCCCTCCCCCTCGGGGTTCTCGCCGCGGCACCTCCCTTCTCCTCCCTAATTTTTTGTTTTTTTCATCATTCATCTCTTCTCTAAATGGCTATCCTTGATTCTTCCACACTTTCTGACGCTTCCACCTCCACAAATTCCACCATCCAGTCGTCATCCTCTTTTCATCCCGCCCTAACTGTTACCAACATCAAGAACTATATGCCCATTCTTCTTGACCAAGAAAACAATCAGTATTTTCCTTGGGTTGAACTGTTTCGCAATCATACATGTCTCTATAACGTGCTTGATCAATCGATGGCACTATTCCATGCCCTCCGGAGGTTGATGAGTCTACTTGGCGTCGTCTAGACGCCGACGTCAAACAGTGAATTTATGGTAGTATCTCTTAGGATCTTCTTCTGACTATCATGAAATCGGGCGCCTTACCAACACATCCCTAGGATATATTCCTTGAAGCAACTCTATCTTAAATTAATTCTCTATCACCTATGTGAAATTATTAATCAATAGAGACATAGAGATTAGGGTTGTACAAAACCCTCGGATTGGACCGGATCAGATCGAACCGGATCGGACCGAGGACTGAAAATTCAGAAGGGTCGGACCGAAGACCGGATCGAAAAATTTGGACCGAAGACCGGACCGAAAAATTCGGTCCGGTCCGGTCCAAGTTTGGTCCGGTCCGTTCCGGTCCAATATACACTAAAAATCGGAAAAAAACTTCGGACCGGACCGAGGACCGAATTTTCAGAAACGTAGGACCGAAGACCGGTCCAAAAAATTCGATCCGGTCCGGTTCGGTCCAAAGGTTATTTTCGGTCCGATCCATTTTTGTACAACCACTAGGTGCACAGTGGTCAAAAATCGACCGACCGGGCCGGACGAACGGGCCGGGCGAGGATCGAATCTCGATTCTCCGGACAAGACCGGACCGAATTTCGGTCCGGTCGGTCGAATCATTTCAGTCCGGTCGGTCTAATGGATCGATGGGCCGAATTCCCACTCCTCAGCCCCTCAGCCCAGGCCGGCCCCACCCACTCAGCCCCAAATTTCACCCAGCCAGCCACCACCCAGCCCCAGCCCCACAAATTTCCGGACGTATTGACATATGAAATATAGGTTGTAAATTGATCAAACTTTATACTGATCGTAACTTTGCGCTCGGACGTCCGTTTACCTAATTTTTTTAGATTTCGCGTATTTTTTCGATACGGGGTGGCCAAACTGCATAAGCGGTTTGATTCCTCCGATTTCTCCAAAACGTCCATCTTGCCTCAATTTCTCTTTTCCCCCAAATCGTTACGTTTTTCCCATTTTCAAATCTAAATATCTCGCGATGTACAATATATTTCAACGTAAAATTGTGTGGTACCGCGTCCGAGAATGTCAATTTAAGTATTGGAAATTCAATTTAAAAAAAACGGTCCTTAACCCGATTAATTATATATATATTATATATTAGGAATTTAGAAAATTAGGAATTATATATATTAGGAAGGAATTTAGAAAATTAGGAATTATATATATTATATATATTAGGAATTATATAAATTATATATATTATAAAAAAAATTAAAAAATTCGGTCCGGACCGGACCGACCCTGGACCGGACCGAAAACCGAAACAAGATTTTTAAAGGACCGAAGACCGGACCGATAATCTCGGTCCGGTTCGGTCCGGTCCAAAGAGGGTCGGTCCGGTCCGATTTTTCGGTCCGGACCGAAAATTGTGCACCCCTAACCCTAATAGAGATCTTTGAGTCTTGTAGCTGCATCCTGCATAGAAGTTTTTTGAGGACCTGAAATTCATTATATACATATAATATTGATCTACTGGTTGGTCGCTTGTTAGATGCCTGACTTATATTTATAAAAGATGAAAGAAACAACTATTCAAATTTAAAATCTCAAAAAAATATTCATATTTCAATAATATTAAACATTTAAAACAGCTAAACGATTTTTTTCATATGGAATAGCTTGACATAACCCCATCTAACATGAATGATGTAATGAATAAAAAAATGTTAGATTTGGCTGGAAATATGTTGGTGTCTTGATTCTAAAAGTATTTTTTTTAAATTATTTTAATTACATAGGGGGTTGGGGGAAGAAAAAACGGGGAGGGGATGATTCTAAAAGTATTTCGATGCTTAAAAATAGGAAAAATTATAGGCCATGTCCATTCGGCCATCTAATTAATCATTTGTAACCCAATTATCATTTTTTACAGGATAAGATCACTCGATTATTTAGTTTACTAAATTGACCCAGTTGTTACAGGTTCAGTCCAACTAATACATTAGTCAATACATTACTAAATTAACTTCATTCAATAGCTTTCAAATCTAAAATAAAAAAGGTTCAATAGCTTCTTGTATCTTATTCTTAATTCTTTTTTGTTTTGTTTGTGTGTGTGGTGATTATGATAATAAATGGAGGTGTATTGGTGGTTGCATTGTGTTTTTATAATATAAATGTGTATAATAGGTGTATCTACACTGTTATATATAATTATACAACATATATACATGGTTATACACTATTTATATAATATAGATACATTACCTATACATTTATATAATAGTATGTATGAATGTATAAACATCTATTATACATTGTTGTATAATATTTATACATTGTTTGATGATGCTGGTGTATAAACACCATTCTATAATTGCACAGCATGGGTATACACTATTTATACAATATAGATAAATTAAGTATACATTATTGGGCTACAGTGGATGAAATTCTTTTTGGGCCATGTCTGGTGAAAACTGTTATATTGGGCAGTACGTTTGTGAAAGAAGCTAGCCCTAAATAAAATGCGGGCTTTTGGGATTGTTAGTCCAAATGTGCTTAATGATTAATTAAAATTGGGCTTAAATATTTATTGGGCGGAAGGTGAGAGAACAAAGGGCGAAGTGTATAAATACCGGATATTTGAATCTGTTAAGGGTTCCATATCGGATATGAAATGAGAAGATGTTCTTATATGGACTTGGACAATCCTCACCCTACAAGCTAGCTTTTGGGGTTGAGTTAGGCTCAAAATCCATTCTTACATGGTATCAGAGTCTAGGGATGACAACGGATAGGATCTAGACCGGATCCTACTAGATCCAGATTCGTTTTTCATACCTGTATCCAGATCCGGATTCAGATCCATCGGGTCCATAAAAATCAAATCCAAATTCAGATCCACCGGGTCCACGGATCGAATCTGAATCCACATGTAAAAAAACATCCTTGAATAATATTCCAACATTCAATGCGAAGACACAAACACACTTTGCCTCGCAAAAAAAATATTTTAACCCGCCCCGTCCTGCATTTTTTTTTTTAAAAAAAAAAACTGAGTTTGAAAAAAATGAAATTTATAAATTTCTTGGTCTTTCCCTTGATTGTGCAGAAAGTCTTCAGTTGTTATGCAGTATTTGTACTTGGTATTTTTTTACTCTTTGAGTTCATCAACTTAATTAATTCACTCTCAATTTTACAAAAAACTAGTAGTACTTGAACGTTTTAGTTCAAAAGGAAAATAATTTGCATTTACACTTTCACAGTTTCACTTCGAAACATTCAAAAAATGGAACGATTAGCCTTCACCACACCTATCCTTAACTGAATAATGCACTGCCATTAATTATAATAAATGAATAATGTATTTAATAAAAAACGGATCTACGGGTCGGATCTGGACCGGATACGAATCTCAAAGGCAAGATCCATATCCAGATCCGTCGGGTCCAAATTTTTAAGCTACATATCCTATAAAACGAATCTGGATCCACCGGATCCGGACCGGGTCTAGGATCCGTTGCCATCTCTATCAGAGTCAGACCCATTTCAATTTTGGGCCTCCAAATTATATCATCCACGCTTCAGTTAACAAGGTCTGGGCGTGCGGGGAGTGTTAAGAATCACACATCCGATATAAAATGAGAACATGGACTCCGTATATGGACTTGAACAATCATTACCCTACAAGCTAGCTTTTGAGGGTGAGTTAGACCCAAGATCCATTCGTACAGAATAGTTGTTTCCGAAGTTTTTTTCCTCAAAATTTACTCATACTCACTTTAGATACAATTTCAGACATACATGATTGAAGTTGGCAAAATTTGTGTTCAAAGTTACAAAACTGACCAAAGTGCTCTCTTAAGTGTGGGCCAAACACTTTATGTTTAAGTAAGTTAATTAACACAAATATAGTAGAGTTATACATGATCTAGAGACGGGAGCATGGATTCACTTGAAACATGTCCCTTAATATAGATCTGCAACTGGCCCTAAATTACACATATCTATCTTCCATAAATAATAAAACTCTACAAGCAAAATAATTGATTAGTTAGAGTCAGTTTGGCCAAGCTTAAAATCTGCTTGTTGAAAACGTATTTTGAAATTGTTGCAGTTTGAACGATTGAATCATTTTGAGTATCCATTTTGTTCATATTAGAAAAGAAGGTCGTTTTTAAAACTATCTTCTCAAAAAGTGTTTTTAAGCGTCAAATTATGAAAAAATATACCTATTACTTTACAATTAATATAATCTAAAAATAATAATAAAGCCTTTGGTAAAGTTTATTTTAATTAAAATACTTATTATTTTATTTGAGATTTTGTAAGATTTTATTAAAGTCCATTTATAGGATATGTTTTGCTTCAAATTTCAATAACGATCAAACATTACTAATATAAAAAATTCCACGTGGTTGGCCCGTGGAAAAAAATATGATTGATCAATTTCTATTGAGTAAGTCAAGCCCGCACGTGGGGGCCATGTTGAGATATAATATTATTAAGTGTATCCTCTCTAATATCTTATGTTTTTAGATGAGTTGGTCATACACTTCAATAATAAATAAAATTTGTTAGTAAATGTGTTAAAATCTCATGTATCGATTATTTATAACGAGTCTGCACTTACTCACAAAGACAACCGAGCTTTACAGAAAGCAAGTTCACAAGCCAAAACTGCTTAATTTCTTGGAACATTGAACAAAAAACTGTGACTAATTGGTGTCTAATCTAAAAAGGTACCAAAATCGCCTGTTTGACATCATAGACATTTGAAGCGGAAGGTATACTGAACTTGAGCTTGACTCTAGTTCTTAACAACTATACAAAAGAAAATTGCATGCTAGTAATGGGATTAATGTAGGCAGCATTTTGTTCTCAATTCGCAATTTTTTTTAGTCAAGTGTCAAAAGAGATTGGTCGGTCGACTAGCTTTAATTGGCATCCCAAAGTTCTGATAGACCCTGATTTCCCCTCCCGAGCTTGCTGTCACGATTACCATGCCCCATGCTGTTGATTGGATAATGTTATTTCCTTGGTTGTTGCTACCATCAAATCTGCTGGAAGAAGTTATAGAAGGCGAGTCGCCATTTCTGATCGATGGAGAACTCGATGAAAACGATTCACTAACCCCAACTCCAGGGTCCGTCGGAGAGTCTTGAGTCGAGTCCTCGTCTTGAGAAGTTTGGATTTTCTCCGCTGCACTGTTTTTCTTGGCTGGCAGGGGTGGTAAATTCCTCTTGCTATTTGCATCAGCTGAGTTGTCTTCCATCGTGGGAGAGCCATTGATGGGATGTGGCGGTGGTGGGGAACGTTTTGAATCCCTTTTGGAATTTATCTGATCTGCGAGTGGTGGCTGATTCTTTATACTGCCAGGCCACGGGATGGCAACTGAAACATCTTTACATGGGAAGTACTCGTACGATTGAATGTTGATTATACTTCTGGATTTACCGCTTGCAGTTTTAGGTTCTTCTCTCTTCCAGATATAGACCTGAGAGTCTTCACTTGCACTTATTATATACTTTCCATCTTGACTAAATGAAGCTGAAATTTGGCTGCTTGTATTCCTGAAACCTGATGCCAGAAAATAAATCCACGGTTTATGAACACAATAATGTATTTCTAGCTAGCTCTCCAAACGGATTATATCTTCGAGAAAGTACCTCTAAATTTATGTGTCATTTCTGATCCATCAAAAATTCTGACACGCGAATCAGCTGACGTTACAAGCACTTCCGCCGGATTCCCTGGAGCAAACTGGACATGTACAAGTTCAGGTTTTAGATAGATCAATTGCAAAATAAGTTTGCGAACCTAAAGAATAGTAGATGTAGAAAAGAGAAATACCTGAAATCCAGTGACTTTTTTGGCTAGGGACTTCTTTTTGGGTTCGAGTTCAAAGTTTTCTTTTTGTTCCAGCTTGCATTCTAAATCACAAACACTTTGGAAGTTAACAATTGCATCCCTCTGCAAATTATCACTTTAATAGAAGATCTTATGCGATGATTTACTTACCAGAGGTACTGTACATGTGACAGCTTCCTTTATGTGAGCCAATTAAAGCACCCTTCAACAATGGAAAAACAAAATATCAGTGGTACCATTCACCTTTTATTTGAATATCATACTTGTTCTCTTTCTTTTGTGAATCTTCTTGTTTCTTCTAAATAGTTTATTCTGAAGCTAATGGTGATTGCTCTCTAATATGACTAGAATTGAAGGGGAAAGTGAGCTACCTCGCCATCAGGAGAGTAGCAAGTAGCAGTAACCATTTCATGAAGATCTGTCCAGTCCACCACTTTCCGATCAGATACATTCCAAATTCGAATCTTTCCATCCAGTGAACCGCTAATGAAGTGGTCGTCATCTACTGGATTGAAGTGTATGCAGGTCACTGTTGCACAAAGATAGATTTAAAATTGTGTGATGGTAAATTTATCACGGCGTTGATTGATGAGTAGCTACAATGTAACATGGTATCTCACCATAATTGTTGTGCGCAAACATTTTTAAGCAGCTCTGAGTCTCAATATCCCATAGCCTAACCGTCTTGTCCATTGAAGATGAAAGTAGTTGCTGCATCCAAATTTCATCTACCATGTCATGTATTCTTAAAGAGATAATTGATATTTGTGATTTCCTTTTGCAATTATAAGGAAATGACAAGGTGAGAAATTTTTCTCTCTGCCCTGGAATAAATTTCTAGCCTGATATTTCCTTCTTGTTCAGCAGTTGATATTTGCTTGCTCCGTTTCATTTTATATGCTAGTGTTTGACTTGCATAGATTTTAAGAAAGAAAAGGAAGACCTTTGACACATACCAAAAGTATTTGAACATGCACATGCACGTTTCTATGGTTATAAGATCATTTCATTAAGGGTAAAACCTTTAAAGTTAAACCGTTTGTAAATATATAGAAAGATATCATTACTTAGATGAAAAGGTTCTTGGGAGTAGTAAAACAATAAGAGAGTGAAAACTTACCTTAGAACTTGACCAAGATAGGTCCAGGACATCATCCTGATGACCATTAAGAGTGCATACCGGTTTTTCTGATAGAGCAAAAACAGTTTCCGGTACATTGACATAGTCTGGGAGTGAGTTTCCCTTTTTCTTATTAGAAGTCTTCCCCTTTTTCCTTCTATCTGATTGCATATGAGTCATTACTGGCAGAGGTGGACGATCCGAATTACTTCCAGCCATTGGTGTGTCACTAACATAATTCGGATCATCGGATTGTTTTGTAGACATAACATCACATTCTTGCACTTCCCATACATGAACTACCCTGTCTTCCCCTGCAGTTGCTAGATACCGAGTGTCCGCACTGAATCTTATTGTCCATATGGAGCCCTCATGAGCCTGAATCTCCTGACACAATTGCAAAGCTGTGAATTCTTTGTGAATTTTTCCTTGCTGCCGGACTTTAATCCATTGGGAGGAATTCTTGTTATTCAGTTTCTGTTCCACTGGTGCAGGTAGCTCAAGTTCTTTATCAGCTATTCTTCCACTCATGCTATTTGCAACTCCTTTTATGTTCTTTAAAAGAGAAACTCCTGTTTTCTTGCTATATCTAAAACTCTTGCTGAGATATGCATTCACATTAGGTTTTTTTTCATCATTTGTTGAACTATTCGCCCGGCGCATCAGTTCCTTAACAACAGGTGAGTATCCCACGGATTTCTCGAATTCCTCCATGGAAAGTTGCTTCCCGGTTTGTAAATCACTGAGCTTATTCCACATTCCCTCTTCATTAGACTCTTTGACAATGAATTCCTTTCCAGTGTCCAGATTTTTTATCAGGAAAAACGAAGCAAATCCTGAATCAGCACATCCATTTGGCAATGTGGATGATGGCGTTTCACCGCCATTTTGTGGTGGTGAAGATTTACTTGCGCCCTTTTTAGGTGGCCCCATTACAGCAGCAGAATTCGTATATTGGCATATTCTTGTGGCTGGTACTAAAACTCCTGAAAATGTTCTGGTGAGACGTTGTTTAGAAACGTCACCGATAAGTTGTTCTTTCCTTTTCTTTGTATTTACAGAGAAAAATTGTATGTCACCATCTGATCTCGACCTGAGCAGCAAAATTGGTGGCGAATTCGATGGCTCTGGCTCTTGTTCGTCCTCTTGTTTTAACTCTTCTTTAGAGGGCATATTCGCAACTTTTGATATGTTATCTTGGCATGTGTCAATTTTTCTTGAAATGGCTCTAACAACTTTGGCACTTGTTAGCTTGAGGAGTTCCTTACTGCTTGTCAACCCCATACCCTGGAGTAAGCGTTTTCGACGCTCTTTGACATCTCCAGGTTCACCCATCCACATGCCGTAATCTTCCATGACAATGGGAGGAGGAGGATTAGAGATGGAGACGGTTTTTGGTGTCTCCATCTCAAGGCCTCGGAAGTTATTCTTGATAGAAACCGAGGCCGAGAAGGAACGTAGACTATCCTCGAACTCGACCTCATCATCTGATCCCGAGGACGCCAAGTCTTGGGGAATGGCCGTGGAAAGCCGAGTCTGGGACTCGAAGAAGTGATCATCATCATCGTCTTCTCCGAGACCATCCCAGTTGATAGTCAGCGTCCTGCGATACATTGTAGCACATTTAAGAAAATCAATGGTGTATCAAATGAAGAAAGACGGCATGTTAGATGGTAATTTTCGGGTTGATTAGTATTAATTATTGTATTGTACTAGTGTTGTTGTTTTCTTTGTTTGTTTGTTCATCATAGAAATTGCTAGGGAGAAGAGAGTGCAAGAGAAGTGGAAGAGAGAAAATTAAGGAAAGAAAGGTAGTTATGTTTGTGAAAAGAAATGGTCAATGGAGGGTCTCTTAGTTCCAAATTCCAATTACATCCCCTCACGTCTATGTGCCTTATGTTGGCATTATGGCATTCTTGTTGTCAAGTCAATATAGATTTAAGTTATATTTAGTAAATGAGGGAGATGTTCTGTCATACTTTATGAAAGAAATGATCCTCGACAAAAAAAAAAAAAAAAAAAAAAAAAGTTATATTTTGAAAAGAATTTTTTGTACAAATAGTCTAATTTAGCATGTTATAACATGTTATGGTAGGTAA
Source organism: Przewalskia tangutica (assembly GCA_029844215.1). Taxonomy (NCBI): domain Eukaryota; kingdom Viridiplantae; phylum Streptophyta; class Magnoliopsida; order Solanales; family Solanaceae; genus Przewalskia; species Przewalskia tangutica. The sequence continues at coordinate 112,202,924 of CM056730.1, forward strand.
TTAAACAGTTATATGCAGTTGATCTATTCAATGATCTAATTGTATAAATATTAATATCTTCGTTGAGTGGAACTTAAACTCGATATTTATATGTTTTGTTTTGTTTTGTTTTTTATGTCCTCATCCTTCAAAGACTTATGGGGATACCCCTATATACTTCTTCCTTTTATTTTTGCATCAATCATTTATTTGGTCAAGTGATATCAGAGTCAACTGTTCGACCAATGGTTCAACAGGTTGAAGACATGTTAAAGACGGTAGGTTCAAATCAAGCTGAAACCAATTTCGCGATAATGAAGATTTCGTCTGGAGTACTACATATGGAGATGAATTTCAACTATATTTTCAACATCATTGTTGCTGCATCTTTAAAAATAAAGCAAAATCTTTTTTTAAACCAAATTTTAACCTCATAATATTTTAAACCTTATTTTTAACCACGACAAGCAACAGTGATGAAGATTATGTGAAGAAAAAGAATCAAGATTATTTTGCCAGAAAATTCAGGGTAATGAGAGATTTGTTAGATTTCCTACCTTATTTGAATTTTATCATAATTGTGTTTTACTTCAAAAATATTTTTTTAGTACAAAAGTTTCATTGGTGGAAAAATCTCTTCCATATTTGACTAATCCTTTTTTTTTGGAGGAGAAGTTTTGAAATTCTATAATTAGGAGATCCTTTTTCTTATAAACAACACAAATATTCACATGTGGTCGTTTAAAGAGTCTTGTTTAGGGAGAGATTTTCTCTCAATAATTTTATGTCTTTAATTAGTTTTCTCATATGTAGGTCAATTGGTCAAATCATATCAAGTTTATTATGCATATTTTAGTATAATTTTGTTGTCTGATTTATCGTCGTTCAAGGTTTGCAATTATTAGCTTCCGCATGACATCCTGATTAATTCGAACCCAATATAATATATATTTCGAACATGAATATAAATATTGATTGATCAAAATATCCTTAAAATATTGAACGATTTTTATACCTTTCGAAGTTAAAATTATTTCAAAAGTGTTGGATAAAATTCTACATTCATAATTTTCGTACAAGGTGACTTGGGTTTGAGGTCCAATGCTAAACAAATTCCACTTGGATAACAACACCAAACAACGTGATGTGATGCTACTTTAAAGTCATTCTATCTGTTTCATTAATCCAATCCAAATATACCTCTACGAACATAGTCTCCATTTTTTTATTTTCTTTGATATCCAGGTTTTGGAACCGTTAGATTAGTTAGGCGTAGTATGTCTTGATAACTGTGATTTGAGAGCGGACAACCGCAAGATCTACAAAGTTGATCAACCCCAGAAGAGAGCAGAATGCTCCCACACTTCAAGTGTTCAGAGTACCTTAAGTCCCCCTTCTTTGCCATTGGACAGTGCTTGGGGGACAACATAATCTCCAATATTGCTCCAAAAGGTGGAATCTCCCACCCCAGGAGTCTCCACACCCCGGTCCGACTGGTCTGTGAAAGAGGTAAACATGGCCGCCTCAAACATTTTGGGGGTCCTGTTCTAATTCGTAAAAGTTGATCCTTAATTGGACTATAAGGATGGATGCTAAATATTGTGTACATCAAATAAGCATGGGAGTGCAAAATTTTGCAGCACACTGTTTTAAGAGATTGGTATATGCATAGAATTTTTGACCAAATATTCACAAAGCTAATTTTTATCTCATATTTATTTTTTGTGAAAAATAGAAATTGAAATGAAGGATGCCTTCAACGAGGATGGGTCATAAATTACAAAAAAAAAAAAACGAATCAATATGGATATGATTAAATAAAATAGGAGGATTAGAAAAAGACAAAAAGACTTTTTGCCACATCACGTATATGAGAATGTATTATTTTTATTTCGCGTATATTTTCGAGACATGGTCGGACAAATTTCTATAGAGGTTTGATTCAGTCGATTTTCCCAAAAAAAACGCTTCTTTTTCAAAATTTTTTTTTCTTTAAATCGTTTCGTTTTTTTTTTTCCCCTAAATATACATCACAAAGTTAATTGATTATTTCTTACAAGTCCGTAGATATAAAATTTTATGTTAATGAAATAAAATTGTTGGAATCGTTTCTTATAATAAATTCATTGTGAATCTACCATGAAGTCATAAAGACAAGCGACAATTGGAAGACTTGATTTTTTAAAAGAAAATATTATCATATCTTACTTTTTTTTTCAATCAATTTAATTTTTTTTTTTTTTTTTTATATTCTTAAAATTTTGTTTTTTTTTTATTTTAATTATTTTTTTTTATTTTTATTTTTTTTACAATAAATTAATATAATATATAATACTAAAAAAAAAAAGTTGGATTATCTTAATCGTAATATGTTGAATAGAAAAGAAAAAACAAATATTAATTTACGAAAATATACTTTACACTGAAGGACTTTTTGCTTCAAATTCAAATAAATGTTGTCGGTGGCGTGATTTGCGGGCTATTACGTCGGCCGGGTTTCTGCACTCGAAAGAGTAGCGGCTGCGGGTTCCTTCGTCAAAAAAAAAAAAAAAGTTTCTTGTAGATTGAATTATTCAAAGAGGTCCCAAATTTGCTGCAACTTGGCGGTATAAATCCTGTTTAGTCTAGAAGACTGGTTTTAAATTAATGACATGGCTTAAATATTAATTAATATAGGATAAAAAATTCCCAATATCTATGTGGACTAATAAATCATGCCACATATTTAATTAAAGTTCTACATATCCATTTTACAATTAGATAGAGATCAGTGCACTTTACGTAAAGTGCACTACAGAAATCATTATATCTATTTTTTCAAATGATCTAATGATTTTTAACAAAATCAGCACATTAAAATTATGCATTTTACGTAAAATACACTACATAGGAGCCGAATCCTTTACAATTTACAATTCCATTAAAAAGATAACCGTGACGAAAATTGGAATCCGATAGCTGGGAGGAGAGGGGGCACTTTATAACCCTAGAACTAACGTTAAGGGCATAGGGTTCAATAGGTGATAGAAGGACAAAATTTAAACCATTTTCAGTACGTTAGAGATATTCTTTGCTATTTTTCATTTCACGTTAAGGGCATTGAACAGGTAAAGAGACTTTTTTTTTTTTTGACGGCGAACCCGCAACCATTGCTTCTTTCGAGTGTCGTAAACCTGATCGACGCAATAAATGCAAAACACGCCACCGCTAAACCACACTTGGCAAGCGTGTGACTCCCATGCCGAAAGCGGCGGCCAGACGTTCTGGGTTTGAACTTGTGACTGCTCTCCCACACCACCCGATGAGATATCGCCTTCAAGCACTAACAGTGGTTTAGGAGCGGATGACGTGTGAAATGTTGATTCAATAATATTGATCAATTTCTGCGCCCTTCAAAATTATATTATTTTTGTAATGATATTATTCTGTATTTGAAAAAATTGGAATGCATGATAATTATTTTTAGAATATATATAAACTGAAAGTTTATTTTTAAGTACATATTTCATAGTATTTGACGCAAGATATTTTCGTGCAAAATACGACCATAGAGACTAGTGTGTGTGTGTATATATATATATATTAACCATCCGATGAATATTAGGGTGTTAATGTTAGATATTTATTACAGAAATTATCTCTTAGGAAAATATATCAGTGACTTAACTAAAACCACAAGGGAACTTGATGAACAATAGTGTTTTTGTTTTTTGCTCATACCTAGAAAGACCAAGGATATCAGAGACAGATTACGGATATGAAATTTATAGCTTCGGGATTTTAGCCCTTCAAGATTTTTGAATTATGAATTAATAATTTATACATATCAAATGAATTTTTTAAACAAATGCAAAGCTTAAATCAAAACTAATAAGATATGCTAAATTTCAGGGTCGTCTTTGGACCCGTGTGAGGTGTGCTACCACACAAGACCCCCAAAAAATAAAAACATTTAGGGCCCCTTATTACATTTTTTATTAAGTAGTATTAGTCAGAATTTACTGTAAAAACTCATAGTTCGCATGTGTTAGCCTAATTAAGAGTCCACTTTTACGAATTAGAACAGGACCCTCAAAATGTTTGAAACGGCCCGGCTAAATCCATATGCCAAAGTCCGAACTATATATCTGCACCTGAAGGATGTATAACATGAAAATTAATTTTAGGCCTAATAGAATCTTAAAGATTCGCTCGTGAGGCAAAAAAAATCCAAAATTATACAAAAAAAAACTCATAACCTCAGCAAAATACACTCTCTGGCAGGCCCAATAACTTTGAATATGACTTGATTCAGGGCCCAATTAATGTAAACTTGGGCCAAGTTTGGACTAGAAATTTTAGAGGCTCATTCGCAGGAATGTCCTATTTTGGGGTGGTCTTGAATTTTTGTCCTTCAAATCGCTGGTTTTGAAATTTTTACCCTTTAGTATTTAAAGTGATCGAAAATACCCTTGACATCAAAAAAAAATAATCGGATTATGGGTTCGAACCCCGACAGAATTTAAAAAAATATTTCGCAATTCAAAAGTTTCATAGAAACTATGTCTATTAAAGCAAATTACATAGAAATAGACATAGTTCTGTAGAAATTAAGTTATCCTAAGACATAGTTTTGTAGAATATGCATTGTCCGACATAGTTACGTAAAAATTAAGTTGTACTTCAGAACTATGTCTTAATGCATAGTTTCTATGCAGTTATGCACAAATAGGGCATAATTTCTATGAAATTTTTATCTTGCAAAATTATCTTTTTTTACTGTTGGGGTTCGAATCTGATCTCGTAGACGCGTGAATAAGGGTACTTTGGCCCAGAATTTTTTATTAAATGAAAAATATGAGCAAAATTAAATACCAATGATTTGAAATGCAAAAATTAAAGACAAATCCATATGAAGGGAAATTCGCGCAATTTTTTTAAAATTTAGATGGAGAAAGCTCGACATAGATATGTGACACGTCTAACGTTTAATTGCATGGTTGTCCTTAAATGGGATGGTCTTTAATTTTTTTCCTTCAATTCTATGCCTGCGGGGCATAAACTTTTTAAGGTCGGGGCAAACTTATGGAATATTATGATGCGAAAATATAAATTTATACCCCGCAAAAAAGTTTATTTTTTCAGCTACAAAATTAAAGACCATCAAAAATAGGGAGAATAGTACAAAAGACTATGTCCTGAATCACATTTCCATCATGAACAATCTTTGCATGATTGGTCAATTTTTTAAGAATTACTTTCCCTATCCCAATTTAAAGGAACAGTTTCCTTATTTCTTTATTTCATAATAACTTAACTTTAAATTTTATTTTTACGCTTAATAAGATGATTTATAATCATACAAATATTTTTGACAATTTTTAGATCACAAAATTAAAAAAAAAAATCTTTATTTTTTAAATTTCGTGTCTAATCAAATTATATCACATAAATTGAGAAGAAGGGAGTACTTATTCTAAGAAACACTTCTAAGTTAAATAGCTCTTATAAAATTATTTTTGGAGAGAAGTTTGTATTAGTTCATTGAGAATTGCTTTTTAAAACAGATAATGGTTGGTCAATCTTTCCGAGTGTCAAATTATGAGGGGGGAAATAGTATTAAGGTTTATTTTGCGGCTGTTATTTAAACAGAGAAAAGATCTAAATATTTGTTGTGAAAGGCTTTTTTAAAGTTTTATTTTTATTTAGTAAAATTTAAAACATAAAAATATATATTGTGATTTTTTGGTAATAAATTATGTATTATTATCATAACAAACAAAACTTTACACAAGCACCTATGAGATACTAACCACCTTCCGGGAAGGGTGCTAGTACTCTTCAGGCCCGTTTCATTCTTTGTGTTTTTTTGAGATAATCACAAAATTATAGGGGATATAAGTGTTAGGATATGACAAATAGAAAGATCATTATTTCTCGTCACGTTATTTTTGATGAGTCTACATTCCCGTTTGCTAAATCTGACATCCTCACCTTCATATGATTTTTTGGACGACAGAATAAATCCGATTTTGAATCACCATTTAAACACCTAAAATAATGTGGGACCCGCCCAAACACAACAACCTAACGCCCAATCGACCGAAATGTGATTGGGCGATCCGCATGGCAGGTCATCGCTCTCTTCGCCGGTCTTGGCCATCGCGTTCGATGAAGCGAGCAACCTCGGACAATCTCTACCCCACTGCTCGTGACACAGCCCACTGTTTTGGCCCAACCTCGAACAACTAACTAACCCACTAGCATACCCGACAGCCCAGTCCCCAATCTCGGACCATTGAAACTCATGCAATGCACCGATTTTGTTGCCCTAAGCATCATTTTAACCAAACAGCTTTAGTCCAACCGTCATCACTTTTAAAAAATCTCAAAGCAGCCTTATCAGACCCGAATTGAAAAGCTGACATGTTAGACGGATTTGATGCTCTTATTAAAAATAAGACGTGGGACTTAGTGCCACGTCTATCTAATGCAAACATAATTCGGTCTACGTGGGTCTTTGTCATAAAAAGAATTATGATGGCTCTTTTGCGAGATACAAAGCTCGTCTTGTTGGTGATGGCAGGTCTCAGCAGGTTGGCGTGGATTGTGGTGAAACATTCAGTCTGGTTGTTAAGCCAACAACTATCAGAACTGTTCTTAGTCTGTCACTTTCAAAATCCTTGTCGATTCATCAGTTGGATGTCAAAAATGCATTCTTACATGACCACTTACAGGAAATGGTGTACATGCACCAGCCTTTGAATTTCCGAGATTCTACTTATCCAGATTATGTTTGCCTTTTGAAAAAAATCTTTATATAGTTTGAAACAGACTCTCATGGCATGGAATAACAGGGTTTGTCTCCAAATTGGGTTTCTCTCACAGCAAGTCGGATCAGTCCTTGTTAGAGATGACAACGGATTCTGGATCCGGTGGATCCATATCAGTTTTATAGGATATGGATCTTCAAAATTTAGACCCAACGGATCCGGATCGGACCCGGATCCATTTATGATGGATCGGATCTGAATATGGATCTTGTCTTTGAGATCCGTATCCGGTTCAGATCCGACCTGTGAATCCATTTTTTATCAAATACATTATACATTTATTATAATTAATGGCATGTATTATTCAGTTAAGAATATGTGTGGTAAAGGCTAATCGTTCCATTTTTTGAATGTTTCGAAGTGAAAGTGTAAATTCAAATTCTTTTCTTTTTGAACTTAAACGTTCAAGTACTACTAGTTTTTGTAAAATTGAGAGTGAATTAATTAAGTTGATGAACTCAAAGAGTCAAAAAAGACCATGTACAAATACTGCATAACAGTTGAAGACTTTCTGCACAACCAAGGGAAAGACCAAGAATTTTATAATTTCATTTTTTTCAAACTCAGGTTTTAAAAAATAAAAAAAATATGCAGGGTGGGGGCGAGTTAAAATATTTTTTTGCGGGACGAGGTGTGTTTGTGTCTTCGCATTGAATGTTGGAATATTATTCAAGGAATTTTTTTTTACATGTGGATCCAGATCCGATCCGATGGATCTGGATTTGAATCTGATTTTTATGGATCCGATGGATCTGGATTCGGATTTGAATACAGGTATGAAAAACGATCAGGATCAGGATCTAGTAGGATCCGGTCCAGATCCTATCTGTTGCCATCTCTAGTTGTTTATTTATAGGAAGGGAAATGACATGGCCTATATACTTCTCTATGTAGATGACATTATGTCACGGCCCGACCCGACGGGCCGCGATCCGACGCCCTAATTGGACGCCATTACACTAACCTTTCACGTAATCAACTGACCCTTAAGGGTATTATAAAATTTCGACAACACAACGCTGCATCTATAACATATACCCAAAATAGGCGAGCCGACAAGGCTGCCTTACACAACTATTCAACCATCACAACAGGCTAGCCGACTAGGCTGCCACCAAATAGCATCACATAAGCAAAGGAGTAATCACAATAGGCAAGCCGGCAAGGCTGCCACTATATACAGGAACATCCCAAAATAAGTGCAACAATACAGCTAGCTCAACCGCATAAACGTTCTACACAAGTCCAAAACACATCTATCACCCACAACTGTCTACAGACCTCTAAGAGTACAATACTGACATATGACGAGACAGGATCCCGTCGTGCCCAAAATATACATAAGTCTGGAATGTAAAGATCTGTACTAAAATAACTGGCTCCGGAACAAGGGAGCTCTTTAGCAGTGGTAGATGTCCTAAACTGGAGGGTCACCTATTTTGGGGAAAAGAGGGTCAGTACGATAGATGTACCAAGTATGTGAAACTGAAAACTAAATACTGTAATTGAGATCATAACAGTTCAACGTATAACATGAGGCAAGTATGAAATCAACTTAACAGTATAATTGTGTCTTACCAAATGAGAGTAATGAAAATCAGTTCTTACCTTTTTCAAAATATGCAAATCATGCCAAAGTCATGAACTCCTATCCTCAGGATATAATGACACGGGACTCGAACTCGTCTAGGTACATATATATCATGGGACTCGAACCCAAGTAAGTATGTATATATCATGGGACTCGAACCCAAGTAAGTATATTTATCGTGGGACTCGAACCCACGTAAGTATATGGAATAATATAATGTCATGGGACTCGAACCCGCATCATGGAGAGCTAATCCATGGAATAATAGTAATCCGGGAGTTTAACCCGCTTGGAACTCGAACCCAAGTAATATAATAATAATAGCCAGGACTCGAACCATGAACATACAATATAGTGCCGACCCTCTATATGAGAGACTCGATGAATGTGTAATAAGACTTGGCACGAGTAGATATCATGAGCAACTATATGCAAATAGAAATCATCTTTGACTTTTGATAATATCATCATAATAAGCTCTTTACTGAAAATCATAGACACTTGTCATAACAATTTTCCTTTAAAACTAACTTTGTAGAAAATCATGTACGTCCGTCGTACTTTTATTAAAATCATGTCAAATGAAAGTTCTTTCACAAAGTCATGTCAAAAGAAAGAAGGATAGTCTCGCATACCTTATAGTCGAGCTAACCAACTCACTACTAGAATATGTCTCGTCTAATACTCCAACCTATAATAATAACATTAGGCCTGTCAACTCTATGATTTCTAACATAAGTTAAATTGAATGAAGACTTCCTATTCTACGTAAATTTGGCAAGATTCCACTGCTTTTATGTACATTCACAAATTTCAAACCAAGCCAGCAATACCAACAGCAAGTCATAACTCAAATATATAACCACAATAATCTCAGATATTCCATTTATGTCATCATAACGTATTCCTTATCTTTTATTTTTAAGCGATATCACAACTACAACAAACCAGGTGATTACTACACCTATTTCTCATGTTAATTCAGTCCTTAGTCCATATTAGAACAATCTTAAAATAATCCATCAACTCTAATGACAACAACAATAATCAAGTTCTATAATTTGTAACATAACACCCTTTTTACACTTTACTTTCTTTAAGACATGTATTAGTAATTACCATAACTTATATACATGTTCATAGTCAAATTTCCAACATTTAAACTTCACAAAATCAGCTCCTAATCTTGACGCAATAATATCCAAAAATTTCAAGCAAGTCTTTGGCCAATATTTACAAAACCAATCATTTTCTTAATTCCTTAGAGTCCAATCTTGTTCCAATAATTCTTTATGAACAATTATATTCTCTTCCAATATCAACATGCCAAGTAGCGACGAATTTCACAACACAGTAATCGAATACGACAATTCCAATATTAGTAACATTAGTCCTAATATCGGCTACAACATTCAAATTATTCACATGCAATGTCTAAATTCAAGATTTCTTCCTAACACAAGTCCATTACTTCAACTACAACAATATGCAACTTCAATTATAGCATAGAAAGAAGAATTTTCATACCTTAATTTAATCCCCAAAACAGTCCTGATTTTTAACCATTGTTTCGTCATCTGAACTTGTGACATCCATAATTCTCTGCTCCGGTGTCCTATCGACGAGTGGTTTATTTCTATGGAAACTAGACTCGACGAACTTCATTTTTAGTCTTTTGAAACACCCATAAACTCCTAATATGCTAGGATATATGTCCTCCCAAAGTTGACTAACAATCTGTCCAGCAGTCCCAATTTTGTCACTGTTTTCGCTCCAATTTTTTGCTTCAATTTCACACTTCTTCAACCCCAATTCAACATGCAACATCTCTACTATGATAACCCATCATTTATACATGCTTCACATCCAACAATTTCACCAAAAACTTGAAGAAAACACCCCTACAATTCTCGGCGGGCGAGAATGCCATTTAATTTTAGTGATTTAAATGTTCTAATTTCTTGACTTAATTATGTAGGATAAATAGACTAATAAGATGAAGTAAAAACTTAATTTTTTTGCTAGGAAAAGGGGGGAATTTTCGACCAAGGGAAATGAAGAAGGAGGAGAGAATTTTGACTTGTGTTTTAGTTGAAGAATGAAAGGTATTAGGGTATAAATTAAATATTTTCATATTTTAAGTAAATACACTTTGGTCCTCTTACAATTACAATTTGCCCCTTTAAGTGTTCTTCTTAACTAATTTAATTCCCCAAGTAATAAATCTTAAACCCACTTCTTTAAATCTTGATTCCCGTTTTCTTTAATTTCCGGGAATTCCATAAGATTTCGTATTCTTAACGAGAATATATATACGACTATCCTTTTCCATTTCCACTGACACTCTTGTTGTAACCAAAATTATTACATATTAACATGTAAGAATATACTTAATTTTCCAAATTCGGATCTTTATTCCTAATGAGGTTCTTAATTATTGTCTTAACTTACGAGGTGTAACATCCTTCCCCCATTAGAAACATTCGTCCTCGAATGTTCATAACAAGTCTTATGCTAGAAAAATTTCGGCAGAGTCTCGTTTATAACTATGTCTATCCACTTATACCCAGCAAACCAACAGATGCCTCACAGGGCCACAATATAGCACACATGCGATTCACCAATTCAAAATATTTAAGTATGAAATCAAATTACCTGTGAATTTTCAACTGAATCTCATGTAACACCTTGAACAAAGTTAAAGAGCCTCCATGCAGTACTAAATTTCTTCATTTTCAAATTTGCCACAATATTATAGTTGATACTACCTTGTACACTTGCTTCAATTTGTAATGGCATGTAGTGTTCACCATATTTGCACTGCATGCTTAACATGACGACAATTCATGTGTATACCCGCTGCATTGTTAAAATAGCTCCATATAGATTTGACAAACTCCCTTGTAAGAAACAAGAGACCTATCATTTCTTGATGTAAAACATTATCTCAGCAGCATCTTGATACTATATTAATTTCAATACTTTGCAACACTTCATCCGCTGAAATTTTAAATTTCCCTATCGTCCATAGGAAGAATATATCTTGAATGACACATATTTTTTTTTTACCCACATTTACTTATATACATCAGAAGGATATAATTTTTATCTTAACAAATCTCATGCACTTGACACAGTAAATTTACTAGAACTTGTCATTATCCACCAAGGACTATGTATATATCAAGTATGTAGTGACATGTGAGACAATGTCATTGGGTAGATACTGTCCTAGCTTTGACAAATCTCATCAATCCTCACGTAGTAGTTCTTGACATCTTCCACCCTTTCATCACTAAGAAACTCTGATAGTAGTACATTGTGTAATGTTTCCAATCTGGTCCGATTATCAAATCAAATGTTAGCGGTCCCACTCTTTGTTTCCCATCATATTTCTTGTTTCATGTTATCTTTTACCTCAACAACCATTTTCAAGGCCTGAGAACCACCTTCCCGTTGCACATATTGAGGGTAATGCTTCTTAGAGTACATGTTCCCTAGAAAGTTAACCCATAGAGAGTTGGTGGTCCTAGATTTCCATCATAGCTTTTTACACATTTGCCTTTAATATCTCCAAAATGAGGTTTGAACCCCAATCCACTATCATCCTTAGGCAAGTACGTTTTTAACCATGTAAACCAATGCTTAGCCTTAACATCATCCTTACTATACACCAGAAGAAAATTACAACTATTTGTATGTATATATTTGATCACACATTTTGCAAGACTTATAGCAGACAGTATGTGTATAGACACACTTGTGACACACTAATAATCAACACTGCTTTACCTCATGGTGACAACAATTTTTCTTCCAAGCCTGTAACTTGTCTTTAATCTTCTTAATTAATTCAGCATAGTCTATCTTACTTTTTCTAACATGAAATACTGGATATCCTAAATACATGAATGGAAATGTTTCCCTTGTGAAATCAGTAATACATTTTCTTGCTGAATCAAGTTACTAGGAGTCTTAGCATGCATATAAACAGAACTCTCCTTTTATTGAATGGCCAGAAGCTTCTTCATACTCCTTCAATGTCTGCCTTAACTCTTTGTAAAATCATTCTATTTGCTTCTGTTGGAAATTCTTCAAACAACTCCTCTTTAAATCTAACAATATCCTCTATAAAACTTAGTTTCTTAAAAATATCTCCAAAAGTTTCCTTACTCCATAATAATAAGGCAGTCTTGACATTCTTCAGTTTCGGTATACAAGAAACGAAATCATCTTAATCAACAACAGTGTGCAAATTTTGATTTAGCACCTAAAAGAACGCTTCATATTCCGTCCAAAACTTGAGCAATCTAAATGATTTACTCACATGCATAGATTGATCACCATAAGTTAACAACTAAGGGGCATGGTCTAAACTTGTTCTTATTACATGTTCCACTTCCATTTGTCCAAACCAAGCTAAAATAAATGTTTGTCAACATTCTATCGAACCTCTTAAAAGTACAGTCATTATCGGCTCCTTCATTCCACTACTTAAAAGACTCTCTTTAAATCAGTTTCAAACACTTCACATGAATTAGTACAAAATGCAAAAATCCTCACGCTCTGCAGGATATATATGAAGATCGCTTATTGTCTCCCTTCCATTTATAATAACATTGAAATCCCCACTAACTAGCCAAGGATCACTCATATCGTCGACAATATAGTATAAACTATCCCAGAGTACGAGAAGTAATACTATTATTGGTACGAGTATGTTGAACCAGATTCCCAGAAAGATAGACTGCACTAACATTATCACAATAGACCAATGTAACTTTTTGAATGGGAAAGTGAAGTTCTAAGAGAAGATTACGTAACCAGCATGATTCAGAAATCACATTGGCTACCCCCGATACTCAGCCTCTGCACTGGAGCGGGATAAGGTAGGCTGTCGTTTTGCAAACCATGAGACCAAGTTAGCACCAACAAACATACAGTAACTAGACGTAGAGCGTTTGGTGTCCGGACAAATACCCCAATTAGCATTTGTATAAGAGACAAGTGTAGAGACCGACGATGGATATAGATGCAAGCCATAATCAAGTGTTCCCTATAAGTATCGTATAATGCGTTTGAGCGTATTCATACGCTCAACCATGGAATCATGCATAAACAAATACACATGTTGTACGACATACATACTATCATGTCTCGTGAAAGTAAGATACTAAAGTGCCCCTGCAAGACTGCGATAGTGGGTAGGATCCTCGTAAGGTGAACTAGCCGCAACACCCAATTTGGATTTAGTATCAACTGGAGTGTAAGTAGACTTACACGAGGACATAGCAACCCTCTCAATTATCTCAGCGACATACTTCCTCTGTGATAAAATAACACACCTGCATGACGAGTGACAACAATATCCAAAAAATAACTCAAAGGCCACAAGCCTTTCATAGCAAACTCAGAACCGAGTAGAGTCATGATAGACTTGGGTAACTCATCAGAAGAAGTAATCAATATAATATCATCCACATATAAGAGAATATATGTCAGGAAAGTACCACAACGATATATGAATAGAAAATTATCAGACCTGCTGTGAGAAAATCTAATAGTAGATATATAATCTGCAATTCTCTTATACCAAGCCTGTGAGGCCTGCTTAAGTCCATACAAGGACTTCTTCAATAAACATACATGATAAAGATATTTGGGGTCTCTAAAACCCAATGGCTGATGCATGTAAATTGTCTCCTTAAGATCACCATGTAAGAAAACATTATTCACATCTAGCTGATGAATGGATCAGGCTTTTGAAAGAGCCAGACTGAGAACAGTGCGAATGGTAGCCGGTTTGACCACCGAACTAAATGTCTCACCATAATCTATACCAACATGTTGAGTTTTACCATCACCTACAAGACGAGCCTTATGTCTCGCAAAAGAACCATCAGAATTATCTTTATGAGTAAAAATCCACATATACCAAATAATATTAATACCAGAAGGACGGGGTACCAACTCCCACGTCTTATTTTCAATAAGAGCATATTCGCCGTTCATAGCCAATTTCCAATTCTGGTCATTTAATGTAGATACTGGGTTACGGGGATTTAAGAACACTAGAATTCAAATTAAAATGTATTTTCGATTTAAAAATACCTCTTTGACTACGAGTAACAGGTCGGTGACTTGGGGGAGAATTGAGTGGATTTTGGGGAAAATTCAGATTGGGGATGAATTGGCAAACAGGAAGTGGGCCTGCTGGCCCAACACTGGAAACTGGTGGCAGGACTGGAACAGTAACGGGGACGGAAGCACTCGGGGCTGTGGGTTGGATCAACGACCCAATAGTTGGGACGACCACGGGATGGGAAGTGGTGATGTGTGGGCCAGCAGGTATTGGGCCTGCTGGAGGTACGTGGTCACTAGATTGTCCCATTAAATGGTGCATAATGTAAGGTGAGACTTCGTCATCTAAAAATTATATGAATCAGGAACGGGACTGCTAACTTTTGCAAACGAAAATTGGGTTTCATAAAAAATTACATGGCGACTAATGATGATTTTATTAGAAGATAAATCAAAACATTTGTAACTACGATGATTAGAGGGATAACCCAAAAATACACAAGCGGTAGAACGTGCTTGAAGTTTGTTAATTGTGAGACGGAAAAAGTGGATAACATAAACACCCAAATACCCTAAGATGTGAATACGAATTATTCTTATTATAGAGAATTTCGAGGTGAGAATCATATGTTAATCCTTTGGTAGGAAGTATGTTAAGGAGGTGAGTAGCCATTTGTAGAGCATGATGCCAAAAAGAAGGAGATACAGAATCATGGGCCAATAAAGTTCGGACAATATTATTAATGGTACGAATTTTTCGTTCGATTTTCCCATTTTGTGAGGAGTATGAGGACACGAGAAATGACAAACTATGCCATTATCATAACAAAAATCCCGAAACAACCCGTTATCATATTCTTTGTCATTATCACATTGTATATCTTTTATTTCCCGATCGAATTGTGTATGGATGAGTGCTCTAAATTTTAAGAATGTGAAAAAAACTTGAGATTTTTTCGCTAATGAAAAAGTCCATAAAAATTAGAATAATCATCCAAAACTAGAACATAATAATGATGGCCCAAAGAACTTAGAATTGGATATGTCCATAAATCGCTATGAATAAAGGGCAAAATCGATCAAAATAAGTCAAAACCCACAAAACAGTAAAAACAGCAAAGCAGCGAGCAAAAAATGGTCCGCGAAACCAGTGGAAACAACATCAACATAGCAACAAAATGATCCTAAAATCAGTCTAAAAATTGACAAAAATGGTAGCGGACCAGGGCGAGGTCGCCGAAAATAGTAGAAGCAAACAACGGGCAGGTCGCCGGAGTTTTTTAGAACTCCGGCTAGATGCGAAAGACAAGTCAAACCAGTCCATTAAATCAAATCCAACCCAGTTACCAACAAGGATATAACCAAATTAGAAAATCAAAAGTCGAGAGTATCAAATCAACAACCAACGTAAATAATAATGACAAAGCTAGAGACAATGGTAGCATCGCCGAAAAAAGAACAGTAAACCAAATTTATCGACAAAAGTAGAATGACGGCGGCGTCACTTCCACGGAAAACGCTGGAGCGACGCCGCCAGGTGATGGGAGTTCGCCGGCGAGGTATGGGTGGACGATGAGGAGCAACGGCGACGGGCAGTGGGGTGAGGGAGATGAGTTGAGAGGGAGATGTGCGGGCTGGTGGGAGGCTCGCCGGAGCTCTGGGGCGGCGGCAAGGTCGACGGAAATGCAAAGGGGGGAGGGTTTTGAAAAAATAAAAATGGGAGAGAGGGCAAAATCTTGCGGCTGATAGTGGTGTCCCCTTTAAAGGAGGGGGTAATGTTTATTATATAGGGGTAGGATTAGGGTTTAGTTTTGAGGGGGGAAATGAAAAGTGGGTTTTGATTTTAGGTGGGAAAATAAAAAGAGGGTGTTTGAATGAAATAAAAAAAGTGTTGGATTGGACAGATTCAAATTGGGCCTCAGACTAGACTGATTCGACGAACTAAGCTTGAGTAAAAATACAATAGTGTTTATTATTTAAAAATAAAAATATTTAAAGATATGCAAAACTATTAAAATAAAATAACGGAGTAATAATAATAAAACATGATGCAATAAATGATAGTATAATTTTTCAAAAATGAGACTGAAGCCAATGTGGCCGCCTACGTATCCCGCTGAGGGAATCAGGTCAAGACGTAGTTCATGATGCAAAAAATGATTGTACAATTTTAAAAAAATGACACTGAAGCCAATGTGGTCGCCTACGTATCCCGCTGAGGGAATCAGGTCAAGACGTAGTTCGTGATGCAAAAAATGATTGTACAATTTTCAAAAAATGAGACCGAAGCCAATGTGGCCGCCTACGTATCCCGCTGAGGGAATCAGGTCAAGACGTAGTTCGTGATGCAAAAAATAAGAATTTTATGTAATATGCATTTTGTTGTTTTTTTTCCTGAAAAAAATGGAAGACAACATTACGCTCTGACTTCAGTTGATACCAACAATTAGTATTGTGCTTAGGAATTCCGTTTATTGCTTTCAGTCTAACCGAGATTGACTCCGGTGTAATTCACACATCTTCAGATAGTACCTCAGACATACCTGAGTGTCGACACACCTACTTGCATCCAAGGTTTCGAACTATACGTAATCTCGCGTTTCAAATGCCCTCCCTGAAGAAAGTCCAATTTCTCACATATATTCCAGTATTTTGAATTTTGGGACGTTTAGAGAAGTACGCTCACATTCAAAAAGATGTTCAATGCATGCAATTGTGATATCATAGGCTTGGTCATCATGTAAGTATCCACTAATGTGAGAACCCTCAGTATAAGATCATGTAGGGCTTGTCACGGGCTTGTAATGTAGGCTTGGGAAAAGGATTGGATATCATTTGGGTAAAAGTGACTAATCATTCCTCGAGAGTTGGACTATGTCCGTGCTTGATATTTGTGCACTTTAATGTTGACATGTTTTCTTTTTGTCCCAGTTTTTTGTATTGACTTCTTTTGAATTTTTCATTTGGAGCCTCTTTTTTCCAAAGTTATTCTTTTTTTTTTTGATAATGTCGGGGCTTTTGATTTCTTTTTTTTTGTGAAGTCGTCCTTTGTGTTTTTCTTTTCCCTTTTGGGACTTTGATAATTTTTGTCTTTGCAAACTTCGACGCAGAATTTTGTCAGCCACTTGCACATTTCTAAAGCGCTCAAGGAGGTCGGGCCAAGAGAGGGATAATGCGTACGCACTTAGAAAGGGTATAGGTGTAATATGCGGTTGTCAAAAAATAGGTTTTAGGCTCAAAGGGGTGTACTAGGGATAATGTTATTTGGTAGGCTGAAAAGGCTCAAACGGGTCAAAGAAAGCCTACAATCATTTCCTACACCGAGTGTTACTCAGGATTTCACCTCAACAAATATTCAGGTCAAGTTCTAGATCACAATGCAATGCGATTGAACTTATTCTAAAAACTTACCACACAATGCATATGAAACGATGAAGTTGGTTTCGTCCTTATCTTGGAAACACGCAAGACAATGTCATTTACGGGTGTGAATAAGAGGTACCAAAAGAATCTGTGGTTTACCACAGAGTCAACTCATACTGATTATTACTTTGTTTTGTTTTTGTATATTTGTTTTCTATGCACACTCCTAAATGTGTTGCTATCAACCAAGTCAAACAATGATACTCCGAAAAAATGTTTTTTTTTGTATTTTTGAATAACATTTTTTTGTATTTTTTGAATAAATGGTACCGAACCCGAGTAGGGCTGCCTACGTATCTCATCTTTGATGAGAATCAGGTGTGCGTAGTTCGTTCTGCAATGTTATGAAACATATGATTTAAAAAGGATTCATTCATGAAAGAAATGCAAAAGTAAAAGCTGTGCAAAATAAATGATTGTTCAATATAAGACTAATACAAAGTAAAAGAAATATAATGAAAAAATGAATGGTTGTGATAGAATGAATGAAATGCATGAATGAATGTATGTGATAGAATGATTGAAATGCAATAATGAATGTCCGTGATTGGATAAATACAATGAATGGGTGAACCAAATATGTCCTCCTTTTTTTTTATGTGGTGTCGAACCCTAGATGGGTTGCCTACGTATCACACCGTATGGTGAGAATCAGACACGTGTAGTTCGGGATGATTATGCTGTAAAATGCATGATAAATAATTATGTAATCAACACTAGACATATCAATTGAATTTGAAAATATGTATAAAGATACAAAATATAGAAGAACTGAGAGCGATGTCTCGTTGAATCTGGTATAAACTGACTTCTATTAGTCAACATAACATCTGCTCATTTTTGTGATAAATTTTTTTCTTCTTTTCCGGCCGCCCTCGATTGTTTGAGAGGACGGTTTTCCTGCAAAAATATGAGACATGGGTGAGAGTAGGAAAGTCACAAAAATAATAAAATGCAGGGGTGTGACAATATAGTCAAAGACTCCCCTGAGTGGTTCGACCAGACTGGTGGTTGATGCTTCACAAAGTCCAAGTCGCGCTATTCAAGAGTGATTTACGCAGTAGAAGTCCTGATTGCAATGTGACAGCAAAAAGTGCAAAAATGCAAATGCTCGAGCTCGGAATCACAAAAGGGTAATTATTGCATTAAATAATATGTACAGAATTACTAGCGACAACAATAGTAAACAACAACATGCAAATCAAGCGCCCGCCCTAATATGCATGGGACCTCTCTTATGTCAGAGGTCGGCCTAAACGCCAGATATGCGAGATTGTGATAAATAAGTCCAAGTCGTTAAATAGCAATGTTTTGTTAGAGATGGTGACCAAATGACGGTGCACTTTTTCCAATTTTGACGTGTCATGACCAGGCTTGGATCCATCTATCATCATCACGCATTCACGCTACACACATATGTTTCTTGGTCGTCGGGTTGTGAAATCCAATGACAATTTGGTGGATTTCCTAATCGTGGAGACGATACCAAGGATCGACCCACCTAAGGTGTATGCATGCATGACTTAAAATAAAGAGGACGGATAGCTCTATCTTAAATTTTCTAAAATTTGGCTTACTAGACACAATGGTTCCCGAGCGGACTACTCGAGTGAGAAGGCTACGCGGCCACCGGTTGGACCGGATTCTCCGCGTAAAACGCCAACTCTCCTAAATTTGGGTATTTTAAAGAAATTTGCGAGTGTGCAAAGCACACCTCGCGTGTAGTGTGTGATAGTGTCATTTTTCCAGAATGAAAGAAATATGAGCGGAATGACAATTTAAGGAAAGCAGTAAAAGAATCTAGCAATTAAAGTAGTTAATTACAAAATAAAAGCAAACAATATAAAAAATTTGCAACAAATATAAAGCAAAATAAAGCGCAATATTTAATTAACCTGGGTTTGCTATGATCAAGAACCTGATATCCCCAGTGGAGTCGCTTTGTCGCGCGCTTTTGACCTCGAGTGCGAGCGGTATCATCCGCAACGTTGTCCTTTGGCGCGGTTCCCTGGATGGAGCAATAATGCTGATTTTGAGGAGTCGTCACCTAATTAGTTAAGTGAATTAGAACACTTGATTTATTGCAATAAAAAATACCGCAATTAATCTCCATTTAATGATCTGCGAAATTAATGAGATTCTGGATCAGGGTTCTTTATTATCCTAAAGGGAAGGGGTTAAGCATCCTTTAAGATCTGCTAACTTGCGGTTATTCGTTCAAACCTAGGTTAATTATTTATTGCATTTTTTATTCTACATATTTTAAGCAGTTTTCATAATTTACAATTAAAATGGAATGCAATAAAGAATAATAAAGCTAAAATCAAATAAAACTCCGGAACATCTTTTAGCCCTTTTTAGGCCTTCTGCACAAGAGGATCTCCGGGTACCTGCATAAACACTTAGTAAAAATGTTAGTAATAGAATAAATAATTTTAAAGCAATGACAGGAATTAACAAGTAAAGCCAAAAATAAATTCG
Source organism: Przewalskia tangutica (assembly GCA_029844215.1). Lineage (NCBI taxonomy): Eukaryota > Viridiplantae > Streptophyta > Magnoliopsida > Solanales > Solanaceae > Przewalskia > Przewalskia tangutica. The sequence continues at coordinate 112,223,291 of CM056730.1, forward strand.
CCTTTTGTACAGGGGATGCCTTGGAAATCAGACGGAGATTCCTTCATCGGCCAATATTGTTAGAAACAATAAAATAAATAAAACCTTCAGATCCGCGCCAAAACAGTAATAGTTTTAAAGACGGAGGGCTCAGATATATATAAAAATAAAGTGGGACATCCTAAACAAGTGCGGCTGCGAGAATTCTTCCTGCCAGCGCATGTTGATTATCCGGTGTAAGTGGAAGAAATCTTCATTGCCCTGAAAGCTTCATTTTATTTTATTTTCCGTCTTTGCAACTGTGGAGACCTCAAAAATCGACGAATAACTTTTTCATTGGCCAAGTGTAGTATTTTGTTCAAATCAGTCACTACCAACCGTGTAACATCTGTCCAACCAGTTTAATACTCAATAAAGGGCAAAATCGATCAAAATAAGTCAAAACCCACAAAACAGTAAACAGCAAAGCAGCGAGCAAAAAATGGTCCGCGAAACCAGTGGAAACAACATCAATATAGCAACAAAATGATCCCAAAATCAGTCTAAAAATTGACAAAAACGGTAGCGGACCAGGGCGAGGTCGCCGAAAATAGTAGAAGCAACCAGCGGGTTCACGGATTTTAGCGGTATCGAGTTTTTAGAACTCGGCGGATGCTGAACAAGTCAAACCAGTCCATTAAATCAAATCCAACCCAGTTACTAACAAGGATATAACCAAATTAGAAAATCAAAAGTCGAGAGTATCAAATCAACAACCAACGTAAATAATAATGACAAAGCTAGAGACAATGGTAGCATCGCCGGAAAAAGAACAACAAATCAAATTTATCGGCAAAAGTAGAATGACGGCGGCGTCACTTCCACGGAGAACGCTGGAGCGACGCCGCCAGGTGATGGGAGTTCGCCGGCGAGGTATGGGTGGACGACGAGGAGCAACGGCGACGGGCAGTGGGGTGAGAGAGATGAGTGGAGAGGGAGATGTGCATGCTGGTGGGAGGCTCGCCGGAGCTCTGGGGCGGCGGCAAGGTCGACGGAAATGCAAAGGGGGGAGGGTTTTGAAAAAATAAAAATGGGAGAGAGGGAAAAATCTTGCGGCTGATAGTGGTGTCCCCTTTAAATGAGGGGTAATGTTTATTATATAGGGATAGGATTAGGGTTTAGTTTTGAGGGGGGAAAGTGAAAAGTGAGTTTTGATTTTAGGGGGGAAAATAAAAAGAGGGTGTTTGAATGAAATAAAAAAAGTGTTGTATTGGACTGATCCAAATTGGGCTTCAGACTAGACTGATTCGACTTACTAGGCTTGAGTAAAAATACAACAGTGTTTATTATTTAAAAATAAAAATATTTAAAGATATGCAAAACTATTAAAATAAAATAACGGAGTAATAATAATAAAACATGATATTAACAAAGACCTAATGCTTAATAAAAGATGCAATGCCATTTTGTGAATAATAAAACATAGAATATTAGGTAAAAATATGCAAAATAACGATTAAAATGCGGTGTGCTAAAATACTTAAAATTGCAAAAAATGACCGAAATATTGGTCAAAATTGACTGTCAACAGTTGTAATTGGATAAAGATCGCCCTACTGTTGCATCTCATGAGAGGTATCCCCGTTTTAAAATCCATCACAAAAAAACCAAATTGATCAAAACTAACAGAAACTCAATTAACAGTGGTGAATTTGCAAACAAACACCAAATTTTTAATTAAGTTAGGGGCATGAAGGATATTTTTTAAAACACGAAGTGGATGAGGGGGGGGGGGACAAAGTGGTATTACCGCAACCACGAATTGGAATTGAGTTGGCATTACCAACAATAATGTCACAATTTTTTCTCATATTAAAATAAGACGAGAGAGTACCTTGATCGGACGTTATGTGAGAAGTGGCGTCGGTGTCCATGTACCAATTTATATCGGGAGGATTTAATCCAAGCGTATGCATTGCGGCCTCAATATCTGACGGATTTGTATGGGGCCCACTGCCTAGAATGCATGCGGAGGTCGAGGCCCAAGCAAACTTGCCTGCGGCTCCGACCCAGACGTGAATCTTCTGCCCATAGCTGGACCCGAGAAATCAGGCCTGGCATGTTGCTGTAACTGGGCCCTGTTACCCGGGTAAAGGCTGGGAGGAAAATAGCCACTGTTGACCACGGGTCACTGGCGCAGTTCCATTGCCAAGGGGCCCACTGATGGGACCAGTTGGTCTAGGGCCCACTACCGCCATTGTTTCGGCCACCGCCGTTACCACCGTGATTTTTACTGCGGTTCTTGCCATTATTTCTATGATTTTGACCCTTTTTGTCGCCACAATTATTGTAGTTTTGGCCAGAATTCTCAGAGAATGAGTGAGGGTCATCAGACGTTGACATCATTACGATGGAATTTGCACTTGTAGGCGCCTTTTTAGGTAAGCCGACTTCTTCTAATGTGAGCATCAACGAGCCTAATAAAAGGGTGGTAGAGAGTTACTTTGATGAAGAAGTGTGCCAACGTCGTTATAGGCCTCAGACAGGCCGTCAACCATTACAGAACAAGATGATCATTGGTAACTAGCACACCAACGTTGCAGAGTTGGTCAGCCAATTCCTTCAGTCTTTTACAATAGGCCAAAAAGTTAGGAAAATCTTCCATGTTGATGTGAAAAAATTCCTGCTCGAGGGTGACAACACGAGAATTATTGTTATCTTGGAATATATCACGCAGCCTATCCCAAGTTTTCATTACCGTAGCGTCGGGCTTAATGATCGTTTGGAGGAGGTCGGTAGAAATAGTGGAATAAATCCACTGGAGAACGGTGGGATCAAGTGTCGTCCATAACGTAGGACTTTCCTCGGGGTTAAGCACCTCTTCTGCGTCAGGTGTCGAGGGAATTATGTGATGGAGGACTTGATGCGAGCGTGAATTTTGAATAATTTTGCCCATGTCGCGTATTGAACATTTTCCATCTCAAGAACAATAGGGATGTGGTTCCTGATGTTGGAAACTGTAATGGCTGGATGAAATATGTTCTTCGATGTAGACATAACGAAAAAACAATAGAAGAAGTAGGGATTAAGAAGAAAATTTGGGAAGGGAGGAAAAAGATTACGGTTGGAAACAGAGAAGTGTTTCTCGAAATTGGAGTCGAGTGTAGCGGAAGAAAAGTAAGGTTTTGTGAGACCTCGACTTCTGATACCATGAAAGAAATAATCTCTTGATTATTTTTATTAATGAATGAGTATATATACAATTTACAATATCCATAATATGAAAAATCCTATTCCTACTCTACCCTCAAAACTCTATTCTATTTGTATAAGAATCATACAATTATGGTAAGTGTACAATGATAATTAAAGACAAATACAACACCAAATATAGAGTCCCAAATCGTGATATACACGGTTGTGTATACCGTGTATATCACGATCCAAATATGATAAAAATATGTCTTGTGTTTCCGTGATATACACGGTATACACAAGGCATTATATATATCGTATATATCATGTATATCACGGTATACTTTTAATTTTGGACCAGATGGAAAGCCACACGACGCCCAATTATATTAAACTAATGCAAAGCTGAGAGTCTAGACCAAAATATCTGCACTCCATATATAGTTTTCAACCAAATTTTAGAACTTTAAACATTGTATAGACAATTAATAAATCATTAAATAATAGTCCTTTGGATAGAGGTGTCCAAAGTTAAGAAATTCGAATTAAATCGATTAAAATAAACCGAGGAGGAGTACAAGTGTACAACTCAACAATTTTGCTTGTTACATAAACTTTTTACGTTCTATATTTGGAACCTGGGTCGTTTGCTATTAAAAGATAAGTTATTCACGTATTAAATCATGCATAAGTTATGTCACATTTGATAGTTCATTAGAAGTAAGTTATTCATATATAAAATTAACACGATTTTTTAAATTTGCTATTTAAAAATATGCATAACTAATACATGTATAAATTATGAGGGAATCTATATATTTATGTCGGATAGAAAATGTAATAACTAATGCATGAATACCTAATTCTTATATAAAATAATATATAAAGTCCCTCATTAACTAATTTATATATTAGTAACACCAGCATAATTTTAACCAAGTACCAAACAACCCCTTAATTTTTCAACTTAATGTTATTGTTTAGTGCAAGTGGGTATTTCTTTTTAGAAAAAATAAGGTTGATCATATGGCAAAAGTGGCCTAGGTATAGTGTGTGAAACAAGAAACGATGTGGTAATCTCCAAAGTAAGAAATATATATTGTAGATGTGATTATTGTTTCTAATCAAGTCTTTAATTATCTATATTTTACTAAAAAAAATGCACTTTTTAATTAGTGACATCCCACTGGGCAACGAAAATTACAGTTATTTCTCACCTGTTTCCATATATAGACCATAATTAATTGTTTAATCAAACGAATCATGCATTACCACATTCTCTTTTATAAAGAAATATGCACTTTTAGTCCTTATGATATATGGTTAAGCTGATTTAACTTTCAATTAATCAATTATGCACATTTGATCCTCTTGGTTGGGGATCTCCATAAATTAAATGAATTATTCGCTATTAAACCATTTTATTATTCATATGGTATCTTCAATTTGTAATGTGGCTCCATATATAAGGGTGTTATAATTCTACAGTAATATGAACATAACATATTTTCTATGTAAAGGGATAAAAGCATGCATTTTATTTGATTCAAAATTAAATATGCCTAGCAAAATACTATAAGGAGCAAAATCAAAATTTATCAATAACTGAGGGATTAAAAGAGCAATTAATTAATATTAATTAATCATAATAATTAAACTCCCTCCGAAGGTGTTAATCCTAATAAGATTGCACTTTTACCATATGCTACAATTAGTCCTGACAAGAAAAGCATCTTAAAACTTTCAGTGTGAACCAAAAGTTAAATCTTTCTTTTGTATATTTTAGAAAATTAGGTAAAAATTAGCTTGGAGGAGTAAAAGTAAAAAAAAAAATTGTATATTTTTTTTAAAAATAGGTAAAATTCATGAAGTTCAAACATTTATAAGTTCAAAAATTTGACCTCATTAAGAAAATAGTGCAAGAATAATCGTTTCGTCAGAAGTGGAAGAAAAATTCTGGTGTGTCGTTAGGAGCTCAGTCACAAGATTTGCTTTAACAAAAAATTGTTGTGATCGTCAAAATTTTGACCACAAATCATCGTTAGGACTTTTTTAGCATTTATAACTGAAGTTCCGGCGATCCATCAGGATTTAGCCAGAAACGATGACGATTCTGTATTTGCTATGTAGAAATTTCAGGAACGTGTTTTGGCGTCAACAACGGTCTTGTTAAGTTTCTTCAAATCAATCTAAAATAATCACAAATAAGCAATGGATATTCAATTTTTTACTCCACATATGAAGAAAATTGATGAGTAGCAGCAAGAAGAAGAGGATGATGTATATATTTGTGTAATGTAACTTTTCTTAATGGGGTCAAAAATGAAATAAGTATCTTATTTTTTTGTAAAGTTTTTATAAAAATGAAGAATTAAATCGATCCGGCTGGCGGCTCCTGCATCTCCTGCCTTACGAAGGACAACCATGTAAATTGCTCTATTAGTACGTTTATATTAGGACTAATGTTCGATATGGGTAGTGCAGTCTTATTAGAGATTTATACTAACAGAGAAACTACAAAGTTTCAAATATAAGATTAATATGAGTCTAAATAGGACGATATTGTTAGTGATGATTTATAGTGACTAGTTTGGAATTGAGACACGTTGTTGTTATGTTATACTTTATTTAATTACAATGAATTATTAGTTATTCGAATTTAGTAAAAAATTAACAAATAAAATTAAACGAAGATAGTATTAACTAAAAATGGATTAAATTAGATTATTTAGGAAAGAAGGAAGAAATTTCTTGGTGGAAAAGACGAACAAATGAAATGGACGGTTAGTTGCATATAGTAACTTAATTAAATTAAGTTGTTTTTAGAAACGAAACCGAGAGTTGTAAACAGGGGAGAAGCAAGGATTTCAGGCTAGGGGGCAGTGAGGCTATTTTTTCTAGTGCGAAATTTGTTTTGCGAGGCGAAAAATTGAGGACTTTTGATCTAGAGAGAGCGAAAAATTGAGGACTTTATTGTAATATCATGAATATTACTAGTAGTATACTAGGAAAATTTTAAATTTGAATGGGAGCTCGAGCCCCCTGGCTATACACTGCCTCCGCCCCTGGTTGTAAAAGTAAAAAATAAAAAGATTATGATTTTGGGATTATAACAATCTATCATAAATGTATTATTGCACATGCAAGACAGAGGACAATATAAACAATGTCTCAAAAAAACACCACGAATGCACTTTGTAAGGCTACATATGAACTAGATTCGAGGATTGATGAATCCTATGGGGATGGATTAAAATTTTTTTTTTTTTTTTTTATATTCAGGTTCTCGGCTTGCGCTAGACTAGTAGTATCGATCCCTCAACATTACTACTCGTCTACCAATAAATCGCGGGATGTGCTCCAATAACCAAGATTTGAGAACGGACAATTGATAGCACCTACAAGGATCAATTTCAGAAGATAGCAAAATGCTCTCACTGGGAATAGATCTCACGATGCAAGTGTTCAGAGCGTCTTAAGCCCCCTTCCCTTCTTTTGCCATTGGACTGTGCCCGGGAACAAAAATAATTCAATTATTGTTAGTAACTAATTAATCTCACTTAAGTATTGTACTTTTAGTTCAAGAATGGGGATCTAAGTGTCACTTTTGTTAATAGGAGGGTCACAAGAAAACAAGAATCTTGACTAATTAATAAGCACCACAAATACTCTCTACTCTTTTAGAAAAGCCAACCCACTTTTCAGTTTTTCATTTTTAGTGTTATTTCTAATTTGTCACTGTCCCATATATAGGAATAGGACCACAAATTAAACCACCATTAAAAGAGGCGTGGATTACTTGATAATAGTAAAATATGTTGTTAAAACATGAATATTTCTCAAAATGAGATGTGCTATCGTACGGGGGCTCGAAAAACAAAAAATTTAGAGTCTTTTTTCATTTTTATTAAGTAGTATTAGCCAGAATATACTGTAAAGACTCATAATTCGCAGGTCTTAGCCCATTAAGGGTTCATTTTTACGAATTAGAACAGGACCCCCAAAATATTTGAGACGGTCCTGTGTATAAGCTCGGTTCTTCTTTTACCCAAATATTTATGCCTTTTATAGATTTTAATTTTTTTTAACAGTAAATCCTATATGGTGATAAAAGGGTGAAACTTAATTCCTCTAGTATAAATTATTTTAGAATTTTGTCCCTTTTTCTTATGGAGGTTCCTCAATTTTCTATTACGGGTCGTTTGATTTGCGGACAAAGTTATCCCGAAATTATTGTAATGGGATTATAATCTTTATACTACGTTATTTCACCTCTCAGATGAGATAATTTGTTCTGATATTAGTTATATATACATTCAACTAAACGAAGTATAAATTTAATCTTGGGATACCTATCTTATCCCATGAACCAAATAACTTCTTAAGTTTTAAGGATTGTTTTGTCTTTTCGTTGTAAATACTTGTCTCCGCCGCATCAAATCAATTCAATTAACTATAGTTCAATGATTTAATGAAGTAAATAAATATATTAACTAATTATGATTAAATTACAGTTATCTATGTTCATGAACATGTCAATTATCATACATATATTGATATGATGTAAATATTCAATGCGACTAAGGGTGTGTTTGGTATGAAGGAAAATGTTTTGTTAGAAAATATTTTCTTGGCACTTATTTTTCGGTGTTTGGTAAGTAGGCAAAAAATATTATCTCAAAAACATTTATATGTAATCATTGTAGTTCTTCGATCAATTATTTTTCAGGGTGGCGGGGTGTGTGATGGTAGTGGGGGTTGGGAGTGTTGGGTGGGTGGGTGGAGACAATGAATTTGTAATGTCACATATATAATTTGTTACTCTCAATCATTGTAGTTCTTCGATCAATTATTTTTCATTTATATTAAAGAGCTTTGAGAGTCAATCATATTAGTAAGGGAATTTTATATGTGATTTGCGTAAAAGTTGTGCAATGATCTTCGAACATTTAAGTGTTCGATTCATTTAGGACATACAATCGGACGCTTGAAGCACAACTATCACATATTAAAGCTCCACATATGAGTCTCAAGACTTTTTACAAATGCCTCACTACATTTAAGTGTTTTGAGTCCCAAAAAACTTTTAAAAACACTAGCACTACCTTTTTTTCTTTTACAAATTGTTATAAATAGAGTTGCCTCTATATGCCAAGGTGAGTTAAAGTAAGTCAAACTTATTTGAAACATAAACATATAATACAAAGAACCCAAAAAATGTAGAAAGAAAACTTCTTCAAATGGTACAAGCAACTCACTAAAGACCAACCCTAATTAATAACTTATCAATCTCTTTTACTTTTTATTATCTACCCCTCAAAATCAGTCCAAAAAAACACCGTCACCTCACCGTTTTCACTTAACGGTGACAAGTGTTCACTCTTCCTTCACACCAAACGGTGATCATCAATCACGGTGTTATGTAGTACTTGGTAGTATTTCTGTTTACCTCACCTTTGTCACCACCACCAAACACCAAATCCAACCCTTCATTTTTTCTTCTATATATTTTTTGCTTTCATTTCCCCATGTAAGTTAAGTGTTTGTGACAATTCCTCAGAGAGAGTAAAGTTGAAAAAAAATTGAAGGATGAGAATGGTAAGGGCCATTGATTCATCAGAGTGCCCTAATGTTTGTGGGTTCTTGATTGTTGAAGCTTATCCCAAAAGGTACTCTTCCAAGATCCCTTCTGATTTAGTCCTTTTCTTGGGCCTTGGCTTCATTGATTGGTAACCCTTTAATACAATCAAAAGATACACAAAATATATATAGTTTTATTATTAGTTGTGAAAAAAAGATACAATTTTTATGTAGGATTTGGGGGAAATAAAGACTATGGGTTTTACAAGATTTGTCTTTGGAGTGTTTAATGAGATTCTTGGGTTAGGTCTAGTGATTTTTTTCTTCTAGTATGTTTTAATTTTATAGCAATTTCTTGGTATTTTGACTAATTTGCTATGTGGTTTTTAGAGGGTTTGTAAGTTATGTGACTGTGAATGTTGTGTTTGGGACTAGTATGATGGATGTGTTCTTTGTGAGGATTGAATTTTTTTCAAGAAAGATCCTATGGGTACTTAAATATTGGAGCTAGCATTAGCAATAGAAGTCCCTAATTTTGAAGGGGAGGAGAAATTTGTGAAATGGTAGATACACTTCTCACAACACTGTCAATGGAGAATAATCATCACCCTTCAACCCTTTTGTCCATGGATTCTAGTGCTTCTTCTTCACATGATGAATTAGACCTTGAGATGAATCGCCAAGTCGTCATAACTCGTCCCCCTGACATCAATTTACCCTTATCAGCTGAGCGTACCTCGCCTCCTCCGCCGTGGAACTCTGAACACTGTGATATTCTTGATGTCGGGCTTGGGACCCAGATCTATGAAACCGAAACTTTCCTTAGTGTTGTGCCTAAAGTAGGGAGGAAATGTGCGAAACGCGTAGATAGCATCTGGGGTGCTTGGTTTTTCTTTAGCTTCTATTTTAAGCCTGTTTTAAGTGAGAAATCTAAGGCTAAGATGATCCGGGACAGTAATGGAGTTTCGGGGTTTGATAAATCTGATCTCCAGCTTGATGTTTTCATGGTTCAGCATGATATGGAGAATATGTACATGTGGGTATTCAAGGATAGACCCGAGAATGCATTGGGTAAGATGCAGCTACGGAGTTACATGAATGGTCATTGTCGTCAAGGGGAACATCCATTTCCGTTTAGTGCTGATAGGGGTTTCATTCGATCCCATAGGATGCAAAGGAAGCATTATAGAGGCCTATCGAATCCTCAGTGTGTTCATGGGATTGAAGTTGTGTCATCTCCAAATCTCATGGTTCTTGATGAAGAGGAGCGAAAAAGATGGAAGGAACTCACGGGTAGGGATGCTAACTTCACTATCCCACCGGAAGCTAGTGATTACAGTACATGGAGAAACCTCCCCAACACCGAATTTGAGCTTGAGAGGCCACCTCCGCCGGTAAAGAGTAATCCACATTCCAACTCGAAGAAACTGCTTAATGGTTCTGGACTTAATTTGTCAACTCAGCCGTCACCCAATCATAGCAATGGAGACGCGATGGATCTACTACCTGTCAATGGCAAAAGGAAAAAGGACTTCTTCTCGAACGGAAATGATCAAGAAGAGTGTTATCTGCAAGTAAATCCGCCTTCCTTTCAAATTCCAGACCTGGAAATACACCCAAATGAACCGCATTGGTTAAATGAATTTAACGGGGTGATGAAGGATGCTTATGGGCCTGTCACAGCTGCAAAATCCATCTATGAAGATGATGAAGGTTATTTGATCGTAATCAGTTTGCCGTTTGTTGATCTTCAAAGAGTGAAAGTTTCATGGCGCAATACGCTCGCACATGGAGTAATCAAGGTGTCTTGTTTGAGCACATCTCGGATTCCATTCATCAAGAGACAGAATAGGACTTTCAAGCTTGAAGTTTCATCCTCGGAACACTGCCCTCCGGGAGAGTTTGTCAGAGAAATCCCTCTTCCAACCAGGATTCCTGAAGATGCTAAAATTGAAGCATATTATGATGGATCAGGAACGGTGCTTGAGATATTGGTGCCAAAAGTTCACGAGGGGGCAGAAGAAGAACATGAAGTTAGGGTTTGTCTCCGTCCTCACCTTGTCGGAAACGACCTCATGTTGACCTAGACGCGTACTTTGGGAGATGCATGGGTGGTTGATTGTTAGAGCTGGGGCTTTATTCAGCACTGACTTTGTATTATCTATAGTGTGGTTTTATGGAACTGATTATGATCTTATGTTCCATTTTCACACACTAAATGTTGTGGTTGGTAGTTCTTTTGTTGACTAGTTTTTATTGTGACAGTGTTTGCTATGAAATTTCACCAGTTGGTTTATTAGCATAGTCATTGATAGTGTGTTATCTATTAAATTCATAGCTTTTCGTGCTTAGCATAGCAGTTTGGTAAGCTAACAAAAAGAAGTATTTTGTTTTTAACTTCTTTTTATTGTGGAAGTTTGTTTTTTTGGATTGCTTGCTTATTTCTTGGAAGAATGTATAATGTTGCATAGTAAAATGATTTCTAGTTTTTGTAATCAAGAAACTACTTCAGCCCCTTTTAAGTTAGCACAGTGAATGAACAGGCACTTGAGTCTGAAACTAAAGAATTTCGGGAAAAAATGGATAGTCGAAGTGTGTAATAGATGGCGAAAAACCGAGTTAGCAAAGTAGTTGAAGTGTGCGATAGATGCAAAAACGAGTTAGCAAATAGTTGAAGTGTCAATAGAGTGTGGAAAGATGAATCGATTGACTATTGAGTGAGCCCGTAACTTGTTGAGTGAGCCTGTAAAAAGATAACTATGGATAGTTCAGGTGCGCTTTATATGAATCTATTGTATCATTAGCTTCTTTTTCCAAAAAAAACAAGGCCACAGAAACAGAGAGGTATAAGGCAACCACATGACTTCTATCCTTGAGGCATACGCATCTAAGTTTCAAGCTATTGATATTTTCATTCCCTGCCTGTGTATTTTCATTTGTAGTCTCTTATGTTGGATTAGTAGTAAGAAGCTTAGAGATTGGACATTCTACTTCTGTACAGATGCTCAAGAAGGCAATTTTCACTAAACCACCGCATATTCCAAGCCAAACATTGACAGGTTGACATGGTCTTGTTCATACCACAATAAAAGAACCTCAATTGAATACTTTGGAGGACCGCAAGTCCACATCGTTAGAATCTCTATATGTGGTCAGTGGCGAAATCAAAATTTTCACTAAGAAGATTTAAAATATAAAGTAGTCAACACATGAGAAAGCCAAGAAATTCAAACATATAGTATATATACATTAAAAAAATAGATCTAATTATACTTGATTAGTTAATTGATAGAAGCTAATTTCAATTGTGTGGTCAACACTGGCAAGTGGCAACTGCTTAATCTCAATTTTGGTTTTTATTTTTCATTAAAAAAAATATGCGTCACATAGGCATCCGATTAGAGTAGCTATTGATTTTTCTTCTCACCCTCAATATCTTCATTAAGAGTTAGTAATATCTTTGCCTTCAACTTTAGGGTTGCTTTTTTGGACTTTTTCTCCTTTTGTATGGATGCTGAAGAAGACAACTTTCAGTGAACTACTTCCTCTCCACTCTCAACCACAACAAATGGCCCAAGCCAATTAAGGAACTTAAGAAAGTGACGAAATTTGTTAGGTTAAGGATTTGGAATAGTGGTTGATTGATTGGTGATATGAGGCAATGAGCTCCTTTATCTTGGACACTAACTAGAGGACGGACTTATCTTATGTTTTTAAGGACCACAAGTCCACATCATGAGCACTGAGACACGTATAGATATTTTGTATAGCTTGGGCCTGATAGAGAAACATATTGGTCAAAACCTAGTTTTCGACAAGTCTCTTATTAAGTAATGATGTCGAAGAGATGGAGACAGTACACCACCAACAGAACTGGCGTTTCAGATCTTTCTCAAATGTGACCCTGTTCTTGATAGTACATCCTTGACCCAGATGTACTACCTGGCTCATGAAAAAATATTATAAATAAATCGTGAAGTAAAAGATTTTAGAAACAAATAAGTAATAAATCACCATAATCAAAATCGCTTGGATCCTTTGAAGCATTTCAGAATGTTGACTTCCGCCAACTCAATTTAGTTCTCAACATGCGTTGAGGTCAAAGGAGAACTACTAGGATTAGACAATGCAAAGGGTACAGAAGCAATCATAGGAAAGAGCAATATTTGAATATTGATATACTACTTAGAAATAAAAGATTGTACTTGATTGCAAGAAAGAAAAAGTATTTCATGAAGTTCCTGCGATAAACAAACTATTAGGAAGAATCTTTGAAACAAAAATTGCAGGTCTTTAAAAATAAGAAATCAAAAACAATATAGGAGCAGCACCAACTTAGTCCACCTCCTCAATCTTAGGTCCAGCACCGCCGCTGCTAGGAGCAGGACCCTCATCATCCATGGCATCACCCATGTCGCCACCTGCCCCCTGGTACATCTTTGCAATGATTGGATTGCAGAGGCTCTCTAGCTCCTTCATTCTGTCTTCAAACTCATCCGCATCAGCAAGTTGGTTGCCATCAAGCCATTGGATGGCTTCCTCAATCTTCTTGTCATCAGCGGACAGTTTGGATGCAATCTTTTCATCTTTCACGGTGTTCCTCATATTGTATGCGTAGTTCTCCAAAGCATTCTTGGCCTCAATCTTCTTCTTGTGCTCCTCATCCTCAAGACTTGTATTTCTCTGCTTCCTGAACCATCTTCCCGATCTCCTTTGAGAGTCTGCCCTTGTCATTGGTGATGGTAATCTTGTTCTTCTGTCCGGTGGTTTTGTCCTCAGCAGAGACATTCAAGATGCCATTGGCATCGATGTCAAAGCACACTGTGATTTGAGGAACTCCCCTAGGGGCAGGAGGGATGCGAGAGAGCTCAAATTTTCCAAGCAAGTTGTTATCCATTGTCCTTGTTCTCTCACCTTCATAAACTTGAATCAGCTGGTTGTCAGAGCAGGTTGAGAAGACCTGCTCCTTCTTGGTTGGGATAGTTGTGTTTCTGGGAATCAACAGTCATGACACCACCAGCGCTTTCCAAACCAAGGGAAAGAGGGTAACATCCAACAGCAAAAGGTCCTGCACCTTCTCATTACCCTCACCTCTCAAAATTGCAGCTTGCACTGCAGCACCATAAGCAACGGCCTCATCAGGGTTGATGCTCTTGCAGAGCTCCTTTCCATTGAAAAAGTCTTGCAAAAGTTGTTGAACCTTTGGGATTCTAGTGGAGCCACCAACCAGAACAACATCATGAACTATGTGCTCTTGTCCATCTTAGCATCCCTCAAACACTTCTCAACTGGTTCCATACACTTTCTAAACAGACCCATGTTAAGCTCTTCAAATCTAGCATGTGTGATGGTGGAGTAGAAGTCGATGCCCTTATACAAATAGTCAATTTCAATGGTGGTCTGAGCAGTGGATGAAAGAGTCCTCTTTGCCCTCTCACACCTAGTTCTTAACCTCCTGAGTGCCCTAGGATTACCACTGGTATCCTTCTTGTTCTTCCTCTTGAATTCCTGAACAAAATGGTTCACCATTCGGTTGTCAAAGTCCTCACCTCCAAGATGGGTGTCTCCAGCAGCTTTCACCTCAAAGATACCTTCCTCAATTGTGAAGAGAGACATCAAATGTACCACCACCAAGATCAAAGATAAGCAAACTCTTCTCACCAACACTTGTTGCCTTCTTATCAAGACCATAAGCAATGGCAGCTGCTGTAGGTTCATTGACAATACCCATCACGTTTAGGCCTGAAATAACACCAGCATCCTTGGTGGCCTGACATTGGGAGTCGTTGAAGTAGGCTGGAACAGTAACCACAGCATTCTTAACAGTTGAGCCAAGGAAGGCTTCAGCAATCTCTTTCATCTTGATGAGCGCCATAGATGAGATCTCCTCAGCAGCAAACGGCTTCTCCTCATTCTTGTTGACAACAATCATGGGCTAATCACCAGCACCAGGAATGACTTTGAATGGCCATAACTTCATGTCACTCTGAACAGAAGCATCACTAAATCTCCTACCAATCAACCTTTTAGCATCTGCATGTGCACAAATTCAGGTCAACAATTAAAGACCGTTGTTTTGAAGAAACTGAATAAACAAACTAGTTATGCTCTTTCTACTCCAAATAAATTATAAAGAAATTTCACATAACACATTTAAATGCTTATTATCGAACCAATAATTAGTTTGTTATTCCTAACAATACCATCACTGAATAACCAAGCTCTATCTGCTCATCAGGAATCTCATAAGCAAGTCTACAACACTAAATAGTAAGAGAGCACAGAATATACATTAACTCAAATGAGTCTTAACTAATTAGCTGAGATTGATCGGCTTGACCAAACGGAGGACAAAAACCACGATTCAACCAAAAATTTCACAAAAATCTTCAAACTAAACTATCCAAGTTTATCTTATATCCTGATTTACATCTTAACGAGCTTGGGCGATTTAACAACATGATATTAAACAGCGTTTTCTCCCAAAATACTAACTTTTGTAGTGGGAAAAGGTGGAGTCACTTAACAATTAGCTGCTTACCTAAACCAAGAAATAAAAAGAGACGTTCAAATAAATCACTGCCATTTATCACCACTTCAAGCAATACTCCTTCAAAGTTGGTAGATAATCGAACAGAAGTTCATAATACAATCTAAGTAGCTCAAATTATAGATCCAGTTTTACATTTAATCTAGCTTAACCTATTCCAAGGCATTGTACTAAACTAAAATAGCAACAATTCAAACAGTTTTACATCTAATCAAGATTAACCTATTCAAAAGCACGATACTGAACTAAAATAGCAACAAATCAAACAGTTTTACACCTAATTTAGCTTAACCTATTCAAAATCACGATACTTAACTAAATAGCAACGGATCAAAATAAATAAACAACATTCTGTACCGGTCATACGACTAAATCGGTTCAAAATTAAAATTAAGACAATAACATCGTCGATCTATTAAGTACAATAAAAATCAATGAAAATATGAAGAACATCGCAGATTAGATAGAGATCTTACCAAAGACTGTGTTGATAGGGTTCATAGCCACTTGATTTTTGGCAGCATCACCAATGAGACGCTCAGATATGCATTAAATGTATGTTAACAACTATTTGTTAAGAGTTCATATGGTAAATGAAATAATAACATGCCTTACCGGCTTCAACAATTCTCACCCTGCTATCTAGTTTTTGGAGTTAGTATCAGATCCATTTCAATTCTTTGTTCAACGATATTGGCCCCAAATTATATTATTCACACTCTAGTTAACAATGTCTAAGCATGCGGTGAGTGTTATAAGTCTTACCCCACAAGCTAACTTTTGGATTGAGTTAGATCCAATTATTTTTTTTAAATGTTTGTTTAAGAATTTTTTGTATTACATGCATATAGTTAGGGCTGCACAAAGGGTCAAAACCGGACCGGACCGGACGGACCGGGGCGAGTCGATCTCGGACCGAGATCGGATTTCTCGATCGGTCCGGTCCGAGTCTTTGGTCCGTCCTGGCCCATCCACCCCCGATCGATCCCAGTGACCCGGACTGGCCCACCCAAGCCCCCCAAGCCCCACCCAAGCCCATTTCACCAGCCTCCAGCCCAGCCACCCAGCCTCACACCACTCAGACGTATTGACATATCAAATATAAGTCGTAAATTAGTGAAACTTTAAATGGTCATAACTTTGCGCTCGGACGTCCGTTTGATCTAAATGTTTTTTTAATTTCGCGTATTTTTTCGAGCGAATAATCCCAAACGGACTAAACTTCACCGGATTTCTCCAAAAACGTCCATCTTGCCCCTCAATTTCTCTTTCCCCCCAAATCGTTACGTTTTTCCCATTTTCAAATCTAAATATCTCGCGATGTACAATAGATTTCAACGTAAAAATTTCGTGGCACCGCGTCCGAGAATGTCAATTTCAGTATTGGTAATTCAATTTTTAAAAACGGGCCGGAACCCGACTTTAATTATATATATATATATATATATATATATTATATATTAGGAATTTAGAAAATTAGGAATTATATATATTATATATATTAGGAATTATATATATTATATATATTATAAAAAAAAAAATCAGTCAGACGGATTTAAACCGATTTATGAAAATACAGGGACCGAAGACCGGACCGAATTTTGTGCAGCACTACATATAGTGATTGAGCGAAGAACCTCTATTTTCAATAATTACTTTCTCTATTCATTTCAATTATGTAAATATTTTTAAAATTGTTGTTGTTATTATCAAAATCACTTGTACAAACAGATTATTTTAATTAGATTTTTGTGTTCAATTATTTTATTATTTCAAATATTATATATACTTGAAAATTATTTGCATGTTTTTACTTCTTAAATAAGATCTATTGTTGTATAGATAAGTTCACAATACAACAACATAATAGTGTAGCCCTACAAAGTGGAGTCTAAAGAATGTAAAGTGTACGCAAATATTACTTCTACCGATGAAGATAGAGAGGTTATTTTCGATAGATCCTCGGCTCAAAGAAATACAAACTAAAGTAGTTCAGAAAAAAAAAAAGTATTCAGAGTCATGACAAAATACTAGATAAATCATTATACTACAATATGAAAAAGGAACAATAATACCACGAAATCATATGACAATTGAAATACAAGAAAAAACAAATACTAATAGAAATCAAAGAACAAGAAACTACCAGGTGTGACAACGCGCAACTACTTATTAGCCTACATTTCCCTCTCCTGAAGCCATCCATAACTAACCTCTCGCACCTCTGCACTGGAGCATCCGTGCATCTCCTCTTCACATGTCTGAACCGTCTCAGCTTCACTTCTCTCATCTTATCCTCCATCAAGGTCATCCTCACCTTATCCTGAATATATTCATTTCTAATCATATATCTTCTCGTATGCTCACACATTCATCGCAACATCTTTATCTATGTCACCTTCATCTTCTGAACGTGAGAGTTCTTAACTGGTCAACACTCAGTCTCATCGACATAGTAAGTTCATAATATAAATTAAAAAGAGAAAAATAAATTATAATATTAAAAAGAGACTAAGCTTTATTAGTTAGATAGCAAAATTTTAAAGTGTGCAACTAAGATTAAAAAAAAGTAGAGCAAATGTCAATGGTTTAATATTGGGGGAGGTGTTTGATTTTTAAAGTAAAATTAAAAAAAAAATGATTTCACCTTTGGTCAGAAGATATTTATTTGTCCAAAATAAGTGTCATTTTAGTAAAAAATCATTGTCCCAAAATAATAATTGCTTCAAGTATTGAAGACAAAAACTTATTAAATAACAGCTGCTTCTTAATATGATTCAAGTTTACATTTAATAGTCAAAAGGGATAATTTAGTTAATTTATTATATTTATTAATTTCCTAGGATAAATCGGCATTTATTTTGGGATGGCTGGAGAATCACTTTATAATTGATGTAGACTGCCGCCTTTTTACTGCTTCCGGTGCGAAGCTTTCTCGTGTTTGTTTACCGTAAACTGCTTACGGAGAATCAGTTAGGGTGTTTGGCCTATAATAATAGAAGTGTTTCTGAGAAACAGAACAGTTTCATTTTGGCCAATATTTATGCAAATTTACTAGAATATTCTTTTTAATAGATTTAAAATATTTTTTTCTATCATATGTTTCTAAAAATTAGTATATTCTTACAATTTAATAATTTTAAAAAAATTTATTTAATTGCAACATTTAATTAAAAAATAATATTATATTAAATATAAGAAATGTAACGACAATATGATAGTTAATGACTCAAATATGTCCAAACCTACCCCGCCCTACCCACACCTACCCCTACCCATCCTCAAATTTCTATGTCATATTTTTTTTTACTTTTATAAAAAATATGAATTTTTACTTTCTGCTTCTCTTCCCATATGGAAACACTTTTTGACTTCCGAAAAAAGTGTTTCTACTTCTGGAAAGAAGTGTTTGGCCGAAGAAACAAAAACACTTCCAGAAGCTTGACCAAACACCATCTAACATAATTTCACAACTACTCCAGCAATCTGTCCACAATTTGTTTTACATAAAAACAACAGAAGGCAAAGCAATAGCAAGAAAATACAGAGCGTGTACAAGGCAGGTGTTATACATCATCACATGCTTAAAGGAGAAGAAAATGTGGTAACAATACCAAGCACACTCTTAACATAAGTTTTATGATTTTCCAGCAGTACGTAGGCTCTGCCCCTTTCAGTGTTTTCCCCAGAATCTGTATCATCACTTCTCTTCAAGAATACTTTGTACTAATTCATGAAAAGAATAACCTTCGATCCTGTGGATGGTTGAACATGTTACAACGCAAGTATCCCATCAAGCATGTCAGGATATCAGTTCGTCTGCATTGCTTCTGCTTCTGCGTGATACTTTTCCAATTCAGCATCAAGATCTTCTGCAGACACGTTCTCACCACGACCTCTGCCTCTTCCACCATCCTTTCTCATGCCCCCTCCTCTACCACCTCGAGGACGTCTAAATCCACCACCTCTTTGTTGACTGTCGAATTTCAAGATAAAGTTTAAAAAGTTATTCAAGACAATAACTAACGAAGAAAGATCACACAAATAATATCTTTATCAAGCTAAAAGAAGCTTCAGTGATCTGGTGTACATACACCAGATGCCAGATGCCTTAAACATACTATCTATATATATATATATATATATATATATATATATATGTTTTATGTGATTGTTAAAGGTTACTTCATTGAAAATCTATAATGAAAATCGAGTAACACAAGAAAGTGCTGTAAAGGTATAATACAAGGAGCTGCTTCTGCCACACAGTTTTCTTTGCATATACCAACAATAACAATGATGCCTCAATTCCAACCAAGTTACGGTTGGCTGTATGAATACTCATTGACTACGTTACTCACACTAACATCTCATGCCAATATACATTTTGCATTTCAGTTTTGAGCAAAGCAACACCAAATTACATATAAACAATACGAGGGAAGTGCAATGACACTTTCTTTCCTTCTTTCTTAAAGAACACATCTTATTTTTAGTTTGAAACATTTCATTAGAGAAGTCAAAGCAATGAAAGCTTCCGGTCAAAACCTGAAACAACCAACTCCACAAGGTCGATGCAAAGAAGAACGTAGAAATCGTCAAATAGATAGGACTTTCATAACACATAAATCATCCACAATGAGCCAATTATCAGAAGTTAGAATACTGATATACCAACTTGCATACCATTTACAGTTAAATTACTTGTAAGAGATCTAGATAATGCCTGGGAGTTCGGAAGTATTGACTTTTTTCTTTTCTAAAAAAAATAATGCCTGGGACTTTAGCTTTGACGACTATCCTATTTATCAAACTATCTTAATCCCATCCAAGAATTTTTAAAAAATTAAGGTCAGCTATTTGGAAGCCAGAGATATCTTCACATACAATGCATAAAGCTTGGGTGCTCGTTTACCAACTATAGGTGTGGACATTTTCCAACACTAGCAGGACACTTAACTAACTGTTACTTTGTCAAGATTGTATCTCATTTTTGACAAATATATCCAGCTTGTATCAGGAAAAAACTTTTATTTGGTAAGGTATTAAGTCAACTTACAGTTTCAAAATTGTAAGAAGTTTCAAGAAGCTACCAATCTGAGGGGGGGGGAAAGATTAACATTATTTGAATGTGATATAGACAATTGAGAATAATGTCTAATGATACAAAGACTTGCATGAATTTATTTTATTCTGAATAATGTTTATCGATGATAGTAACATATATATATTTTTTTTAAAAGGGGCAGGTAGGATATCAGCATATCTAAGAGTGTCCTTATGTACTACTCCCTCCATTTCAAAATAGTTGTCACGGTTCGCTTCTCGGTAATTTAGCTATTCTTCAGAACTGAATTGAATTAGATTAATTCAATATTCTAAAATTAAATATTCAAACACTATACAAGAAGTATTGCAATTCTTCTCATATCAATATGGGGAAAAATATATATCTTAAATTATTGGTCAAAATCCATGTAATTTGACTCTCGAGAAGTGAGACGTGACAAGTAGTTTTAGACAGAAGGAGTAAGAAGCATCCAATTTTTATAATTTATTGGTGTCATTGTGATACGTACATGTAGCGCCAACAATGTCAGATATTTAAGATTAGGAAATTGAAGGATCCCTAAAAGAGTGATTATTCTAACATGAACTGTATGCAACCTATTGCTAGCTCTTTTTGGGACCCTTGCCAAGAAATTCTGCAAAGTTCACATAATTCTTATTTCTTCCAGTTAAAAAAAGGAAAATCTCATTGAAGAGAAATTAACATCTGACATTACATAATAAACAGTTAAGGAGTTTATTCGTGCAAATGATCCATTCATACAGTACAAGAAGCTGTGATCACTATAGATAGATTCACATCCTTCATTTAACTTCAGCGAACTGAATTTTATTTTTGCGACTTATCTTCCACTTTATACACTAAGCAGTAAATTAAAATGTTTGATAAAAGCAAAATGTTGCCCCCAGTGGTCCCAAGCTGGGTGAAGCTCAACAAATTGAGGCCACAGTGTGTGCAGTAATCTGAGAAATCCCATTTAAATTTTGGATGAAAAGAGTACTACAAAGATCTATGTACAACAGAAAAAGTACCTTCTTGGAGCAGGATTTGGATTTCCATATAAACGATTTCTAATTGGAGGAAGCGCTGGAGGAGCGGCATTTGTTCCAGCAAACTCGATTTTCATGGGCTTCCCATCTAGCTGAACATTGTTGTATCTCTTGATAGCTGCCTCTGCATCCCTTCGACGTGAAAAGATTACTTCTGCAGTTCCCTAGAAGAAATAACCTTTGGTTACTATAGGGGTTCATGGAAACTCCTGAAGCATCTTAATCTTGCCAAATTACACATCAAATTTGTGATACCTTTGATCTTCCACTCTTGTCGTAATGAATTGAGTAACGCTTTATATCACCAGCTTCTGAGAAAAGCTCCTATAAAAACACCACAAAGACATTAGGTTTCAAAGCTTTCATTCTTTAGTTATTTTCTCATGCCATTTGACGACTTTATGAGGTGGAGATCAATTACCCAAAAACTATAAAGAGGAAGAAATGGCCACTGAAAAAACTCAACCAGACACAAAACTATCACTAGACAGAAGCAGATGACAAGAAGGGACGCATATATTTGTCATTCTTAATAATTCTTAAGAATATATTTGACATTTTTCTCTTGCTTTGCTTTGATTGTGATTATGATTCTCCCGGAAACAACCGATCTACCTACCAAGGTAGAGGTAAGGTATTCGTCCACTCTACCCTTCCCAGACCCCACGTGGTGGGATTTCACTGGGTATGTTGTTGTTGTCGTCTTAATAATTCTTAAATTCTTCAGTTAATTTGACAGTAACTAGATGCTTATACCTGTCATGCTGCAACCTACCGGGAAAAAGATATAGTTCTTTGCTATCCTTTTTCATAAAATCAAACTCTAGTATTTCTTTTTCTTCCCCTTTTTTATCAATTATAAATCTCTATATTAAGTTCCTGCTATTGTGATGATAGAATGCTAAATACATGACTTTATGCAATGCAATTTGGCTGTTGCTACACCATATTATATTCTCCACAAAGAGCAAACTATTCTTGTAACTGAATCAACACATATAGGGTGTGTAACATTTTCCAATTTTCTAAAATCCAATTTTCCCATGTTCGGTTGATCAACATATTTGAAACACATTCTCTAGGAAAACAAGTTCCTTAAAAATGAGAAAAAATGACTACCCTAGTAGAAGTAGAGAAAACAAGTTCCATAAGTGGCATTCCACATTGATTGTGTCCGCCCCACCCTCCAACACATCTCATCTTCACCCACAACCCAATAGCCCCCATCCCACCACCCCACACCCCTACCCACCAGCCCCACCTCCCATAGTATTTGTCTAGATTATACATAAATGCTTTTTTTTACTTGCGCACCGGACACAAGAAATAAGTAAGAAACCCACTTCTTTTCCTGGAAAAGATTTTTCAAGAAAACATTTTCCTTCCTACCGAAGACACTCTTAACATCATTAAGCTCAATAGAGTGTAAGGGTGTAATTCACAGGGTGTTGTTATAGCTCATTTCTGTACTATAATGAGGTAACACCACTGTGACAGATTAGCAAACTACTGGTCGACATTGCCATTTCTTAATGATGAGCAGAAAGAGTTAAGCCCTTAGGTCAAAGTTCAGTATCACATAATAAGTCCAAATGACACATTAGCAGTGCTAAAGTTGCTTACAGTTAATGCTATATCAACATTCTACGTGTTTGAATGGTTGTTACCTGTTGTATTATATTTTGTTGTTAGTTTAAATACAATGTTGGTTTTGATAATTGTATCATATCGTTAAATTCATAGTTACATAATGACAAAAGTTCCATTTTATGTAACGATCAATTTGGTGTGATCGCGTCGTTACCTCATTATTATTTTTCTCATTTTGTCTTTACTAATTACCTAATAATCCTATGTTTTTATAGTAGCTCTACCCCGTACCCTACTTTTTTTGTAGGTTTTATGCTTCAAATTGTTGATGTGTGACATTACGTAATGACAGGAAACGATATCTACCCAAATGTTGCATTCATCAAAACAATACACTACGATACAACACAATATAATACGAC
Source organism: Przewalskia tangutica (assembly GCA_029844215.1). Lineage (NCBI taxonomy): Eukaryota > Viridiplantae > Streptophyta > Magnoliopsida > Solanales > Solanaceae > Przewalskia > Przewalskia tangutica. The sequence continues at coordinate 112,246,706 of CM056730.1, forward strand.
AAATTATGAAACAATATGTAACAATCATCTAAACAGAGTGTAAATAAGTAGCACTCAGCATAATTCTATAAAAAACTTTAACATTTTTGCAAACATAATTGAACAAATAAAAGACCCTAAGATAGTAAGTATACAAGCAAAATATCACCTTGATATCTTCATTTGAAACCCCATAATCCAAGTTGGAAATGAGGAGCTTAATACCAGTTTCAATCCCCGATACCCCAGCCCCTCGGGCTGCAGCTGGATACGACGGAGCATGCTCCGCAAACATGTCATGGTCCCACGAACTCTCCGGTGCGTGAACCTGTGAAGAAAAATCATTTCAAACAATTTAACCCTAAATAAATTCAAAAGAAATACAAATTACAAATGAGGCAATAAACAAAGTGAATATTCTAACGGTACCGGTCCGGAGGAATATGGTGTTGTGCGATTGGCGGCACGGTTGGGGAAGCGACGACGTGGACCGGGTCCGGATGATCCAGATCCGGATGTTCTAGGTCTAGGGTTACGATTACTGGTGGAACTTTTGTTTCGTTTGATTAAATCGTCGAGGGATACATCCAGATTTGACATTATTTGATGAATTTGTACAACAAATTGAGATCTGGATGAGGGTTTTGAAGTTGGGGAAAAGGGTTGTAGCTAACCCAGAATTGGTTTTTGGATCTTTGAAGTAACCCGTTTGGCCATATATGTTAGGGAAACCCGGAAAAGGGTCAAATATACCATAAACTTTACTAAAAGGATTAAGTATACCCTTTGTCCAAGTATGAGTCATATTTATCCTCCGTTAGTCAAAACTTATCAAATTGACCTTTTTTTAACGGATTGAACACGTGGCTGCCACATGACAGCCACATCATCCAAAGAAAATTATTTGTTGCATTGTGAGTGTATTAGCAGTGAGAAATGGTCAGTAAAGGACTGCACCACCTCGTTGGAGACGTCATAATCGCCGTCATCTGAACAAAAAAATCGTCGAAAATGGAAACTGGAACAGTCGAGCTTCGGGAGTGGGTGTAACTTGTAGATATTGAAGACACGCACACAATGGTACCACCCACTGCCGTCGTCGATAACCGAGGTGGCCGAAAAATATGAAAAACCAATCGAATTTTTCGATTTGGTCGACCGGCCGATTGGGTTAGAACTGAAAGTGGTGGTTGGGTGTAGGACGTCGGCGAGGTGATGGCGAGTCTAGTGGTACCACTTCCGAACGTCGATTGTTGCTCGGTGTGAAAATTCGAACGCGCTGTGGTTTCGCAATTTTCGGCGCGCGCTAGTGGTTTCAATTTCCGCCACCGAGCGAATGACGCTCAAAAGTGGTACCACTAGACTCGCCATCAACTCGCCGACGTCCTACACCCAACTATCACATTCAGTTCTAACCCAATCGACCGGTCGATCAAATCGAAAAATTCGACTGATTTTCGTATTTTTCGGCCACCTCGGTTATCGACGATGGCAGTGGGTGGTACCATTGTGTTCGTCTCATCAATCTCTACAAGTTACACCCACTACCGAAGCTCGATCGCTTCGCCATTTTCGCGATTTTTCCGCTCACCGGCATGGCATGGCGTCTCCGACGAGCGTGCGCAAATTTATCGACCATTTCCCACTGCTAATACACCCACAATGCAACAAACAATTTTCTTTAGATGATGTGGTTGCCATGTGGCAGCCATGTGGGTGTCACGTGTTCAATCTGTTAAAAGGAGTAAATTTGATAAATTTTGATTAACGGAGGATAAATATGACCTCATATTTTGATATAGGGCAAAAAAACCTTATTTTCACTTTTGTTATTTTTTGTTTTTGGTTGTTTCTTTTGTCTTTCACTTTTATTTGATCACTTAATGTATTTGTAAATGTCTATTGAAAATAAATGTCACGTGTTCAATCCGTTAAGTGATCAAATAGACATTTACAAATACATTTCTTGATCTATTCAACATGCATAATGTAAAATTCAAGCTTTATACCCAACAAGTGGATATTTCTAAATATCAAATGTGGGAAGAAGGTGTATAAGGGTGAAATTTTAAACAAAGCTCTTTTTCCTTTCTTTCACCTGTTTTTTCTTTTTCAAATATTGTCTACTAATTTTTAGTTTTTCTTTTTTAAATATATTTTTTTAGTTATATTTGTTAAAGAAAGTTTGTTACAAGTGTCATGTAATAATTAGTCCACTTAACACCACATCATAAGCAAGTGCATTTCACACACTTGACCTTATGTATACGGGTGTTTAAAAGATACAATTCTACCAAATTTGTGTCTAGTTGGTCACTGATAACGTTTATATGGCTACCTTAGTGTCAAGCTTAAAGGCCTATTTAGGTATTTAGCCTTTTTATAAACTTGACTCATTTAATTCAGTTGATCGAGAAATGCATGCTCGACGGAAACAGATTGTTCACAAAATGTGGAAGAATTATATTAAAGATTAACTATTACTGTTGTTGATTTTTAGTACTAATGAATCTTTGTAATAATATTCAGTAGAGTGTACGCAGACCTTATATTTATCTTTGGAAGGTAGAAATGTTGTTTCTGATAGACTCTCGGCTCAAAGAAAAGCAAACCAAAGCAGTCAGGAAAATAAATAACATAAGCAAAGAAGTAATGGCAAAATACGATATAACGCATGACAAAACAGTCTGGAAAAAAAGACAATACCGTAACCGCCACAAAATCATACGATTATTGGTTTATAAGACATATAGATAATAACAAAAAAATCCAAGGGCATACTATAAGAATAACCCTATGACTACAAGTAGGAAAGGAGAAGTGTGACAACGCTCAGCTACCTATACTAGTCTTCTACCCTAATTCGTGTCCTCCATAACATTTTATCTAAGGTCATGTTCTCAGTAAGCTGGAACTGCTTCATGTCATGTTAAATCACCTCTCCCCAATACTTCTTCGGCATACCTCTATCTCTCCTAAAACCATCCAAAGATAACCTATCACACCTCCGCACTGGGGCATCCGTATATCTCATCTTCACATGCCCAAACCATCTTAGTCGTGTTTTCCTCATCTTGTCCTCCACCGAGGCCACCCCACCTTGTTTTGAATCTCTTCTTTTTAAATTCTATTTCTACTCATATGCCCATACATCCATCACAACATCCTCATTTCCGTTACCTTTATCTTCTGAAGGTGTGAGTTCTTGACAGACCAATACTCCACCCCATACAATATAATTGGTCTAACCACCACTCTGTAGAACTTTTTTTAAATTTTGGCGGTACATTTTTATAACACAAGACTCTGAATGCTAACCTCCATTTCATCTATCCTGCGCCAATACGATGCGTGACATCTTTCTCAATCTCCCCATTACCTTGGATAATAGATCCAAGATACCTGAAGTTCCCACTCTTCTGGATGACCTAGGTATCAAGCCTCACTTCCACATCATCCTCTTGCGCTACATCACCGATCTTGCACTCCATGTATTTTGTCTTGGTTCTGCTTAATTTAAACCCTTTCGATTTCAGAGTTCATCTCCAAACCTCTAGCTTAGCGTTAATGTTGCCGCGAGTCTCATTGCAAGTATACCCTTTTCCTTGACAGTTTTTTTTAAAAATATTTTTTGAAAAAACTACCACGAGGCATTAAAAAATAAGCCTACCTACTTTTTTTAGTAGAATTATTTTTTTAAAGTCACATGGTAATTTTTTCCTGATGGATCGGATCTGATTCGTTTAAAAAATATCTATGTGCCTTTAAAAAAACAAGTCTACCAATTTTTTTTAAACGAACCAGACTCAAACCACCAAAAAAATTACCAAGTGGCTTTAAAAAATAACAACACAACAAAACATACCCAATGAAGTCCCACAACGTGGGGTCTGAAGAGGGTAGAGTGTACGGAGACCTTACCTCTACATTGATAGATAGAGCGACTGTTTCCGAAAGACTCTCGGCTCAAGACAAAGCATAAAAAATAAGTCTACTCAAAATATGGGTTGAATTTCTTTTTTCAGAGCCACATGATAATTTTTTAATTAAAAAATAAGCTATATGATTTTTAAATATATTCCGTCAGCAAAAAGAGTATATTTGCATCATTTGCGTAACGACTGAGGTATATATACACAACTTTTCTAACGAGTGGTATATTTACTCTATATCACAAAATTAAGGAGTATATTTACACCTTTTCCCTAAAACAATTAAGTTTGTGATATATGGTCCAAGTGATTAAAGCCTAATCGATTTTTCAAAACTTGGCATCGACACGCAAGCAAGACTACCTCAAAAACTCCTAGACCGCCTTAGAGGACTTTGTTAATTGGGATCAAAATAACATAGCATCATGCGTAAGCTAATAGTTTTATCTAGTTTGTAGCTATGTAAATAAATTATGTAATATTGTATATTATACAGAATAATCAATGAAAAGGGAGAGAACATATTCCTTTAAGAACAATAAAGACTTGATCTAGCTAATCAATTAAAGAAAGGAAATATTAAATGATGTTCTTTTTACTAGCTCCCTCGATTCCAATATAAATAAAATGTTGATACTTTTTTTATTGTCCAAAATGAATATATTTTTCAAAATCCAAAGCTGTATTAATTAATCTTTTTCAAAATTATTCTTCTCGTTAATGAATTTTCAACTATAATCAAATCCCAACATTGACAATCTCTAGTTTTAAGAGAAGTTTGTGAAGAAGCAAAAGGGTAATATTGACAAATTATCTTTTGATTAATGTTAGCCAAGTTGGTGTAGCAGTAGAGCGCGGGACCGCAAGGTCACGAGTTCGATCCCCTGCATTTAACCTTTCTTGGTTAGTCACACATGGCCACAAGTGTGGTTTACATGGCGACGTGGTTTGCGTGCCATCGCTCACCGGTTTACTTCTTGCAAGACTGAAAGAGAATGCACGGCCTTTCACAACAAAAAAATGTTTTTAATTAACTTTCTTAAGAGGTGTGTCACTCCAAAAATTCATTTATTTTGAAATGGACGGATTATTTATTAACTTGTTATATAACTGGACTAATTTGTGTTCCATAAAATTCATTTATGATACACTAATTCCATTATTCATGAAACAATTGTTCCTTTTCTCTTTGTTATTGTAATTTGAAGTGTAAAGTCTTCCAGAATATAATTTAATTTGATCGAACTTTGTGTACAATTGCCTAGTTCCTATATAGGAAAGCAACCTTATAAACTTGTCAACTGGAGATTAAATGCATGTACAGCTCAATAATTTCGTCCTTTGTACTTTAAAGATAAATTAGGAGTTCTCCAACGTTAGACCTAATGTATAAACTAGCACAGTTAAATCTTCAATAACAAGTTAATATTTGGTTTTCCTGCCAATATCTTACCTATCCATACGACATTACAGTAGGATATATGTTATGAACGAAAATAGCATCCTGGAGGGCACTTTGGGAAGTTTAGCAAATTATGTGTGGGATCCGGGTAACGGTCTTCCTTCGAGAGCGTCTAGATAGTGAAAGGTTATCCCTTTGAAAGGGTGGAAGCTAAGTGTTAAATAGCCCATCACGGCTGACCTCCAGAAGTCCATCACGGGCAGCCCATCACTGTTGTATATTGTGTATTAGTCTTATACATTAATTAGTATTGTAATATTATCATAATTGTATAGTTAGTCTCCATATATAATATGAATTTAGATGTAGAAAGGAAAAGCATTGTCCTATTGTAACTTGTATATATATGTCTTTCATCAATAAGAATAATCAAGTGATTAATTCTTTCATGGTATCAAGAGTCTAGGTTATTTTCCTTGCTTCTGCTTCTCACTTCTTTCTCAAATTTCTTGAAAATCGTGACAAAAATCCACCCCTCCCCTCGGTTTCTACAAAACTCGAGACCTCCTCTCCCCCCTAAAAATCTTGTCTAAAGTTCGTTCTATTCACCATGATTGATAAGAACATTTTTCATCCTGCCCTCACAGTTTCTAACATCAAGAGCGTATTTCTTATTGTTCTTGACCTAGAAAACGTTCAATACGGAACGTGGGCGGAGTTATTCAAGATTCATGCAATGACACATCAAGTTCTTCACTATATCATCTCTCCGACTCCTAAAATGGGGGATGACACCACCGAAGATGATGATGTACCCACCAAAGCGGACAACCCAAAATTATGGGTCACGCTTGACGCAAAGGTTCTTCAATTGATTTATGCCACAATATCCATGGATTTTTACAGACGATTATGAAACCCAACTCCACAGCTATGGAGGCGTGGAATCGATTGCGTGATATCTTTCAAGATAATATTCACTCCCGCATTGTTACCCTTGAACAAGAATTTTGTTGTGACGAATTTTCCTAACGTTTCTTCTTATTGTAAATGACTCAATGACTTGGCGGATCGCAACGTAGGGGCTCCTGTTACTAATAGTCTCGTTCAACATATGGTTGCAGGCTTATCCGAGGCTATAACGGTGTTCTTCGATCCTGCGTCAAAGTAACCCATTCCGAAATTCTATCAAGCATGCTCCATGCTCACATTGGAAGAAACGGGTTTGGCTAAAAAGGCAGCTAAGGAGCTAGTTCCATCGTCATGATGATTGAGTCCAATTTTCCGTCTTTCGGCTCCACCAACTCAATCCAAAGTCACAACAACGACGGTGGTAAAAATGGTCAAAATTGGAAAACTAATAGCAAGAATCGCGGCGGCAACAACAATCGACTGATGGCGCAAGCGCGACATGGCGGTTATCGGCCCAAGAATGGCAACATTCATGGGCTAACAGCTGGCCCCAATGCAGATGGCAACAGCCCCGCTCGCCAGATGGCGCGACGTAGCGCTGCGCCATCTCGCCACAGCTGAAAGCGATTTCCGTCAGCCCGGATTCGAGCCGCATGAGCCGGCAAGAATCCAAATACTCGGGCCTCGGACCCCTCAAGCCCATCACGCAGCGGGACCCACACAAACCGACATTAAAGCCGCTATGCACACGCTTTGAATGACTCAACCGGACCCAAATTGGTACATGGACATAGGCACCACTACCCACATGACATCTGACCAAAGTACTCTCTCGTCTTATTCTAATTTGAGCAGTAATCGTGGTATAATTATTGATAATGACAATTCAATTCCAATTAAGGGTTATAGTCATAAAACTTTGTCCCCTTCTCATCCACCACTTCTTGAAAAATACCCTTCATGCTCCAAAACTAATTAAAAATGTTGGTGTCTGTTCATAAATTCACCACTGATAATTGGACTTCTATTCATTTTGATCTATTTGGGTTTTCTGTGAAGGATTTCAAGACGAGGAGTCATCTCATGAGGTGTGACAGTAGGGGGGTGTTTATCCAATCACACCATGTCTCGATTTCTCGCGTCAGACCATGTCATCAACTTTTGCAACTCTTGCTCCTTCCTTGTGGCATGCTCATCTAGGTCATCCGGGGTCGTCTATTTTATCTACTTTAGATAGAAATAAGTTTATTTCCTGTAAGGGTACGCGTAGTACTCCAAATTGTCAATCTTGTTCTTTCGGAAAAATTATTAAGTGTAGCCTCGAATTCTCACACTTCAATGCCATTTGATATTATTCATAGCGGTTTATGAACATCTCTCGTTCTCAGTTCTATGGGTCATCGTTATTATTTTTTATTCTTTGATGATTATTCTAAATTTTTATGGACGTTTCCAATAGCGAAAAAAATCCAAGTTTTTTCCATCTTCATAAAATTTAGAGCTTTCAATAGAACTCAATTCGAACGGAAAATAAAGAACATTCAATGTGATAATGACAAAGAGTATGACAATGGGGAGTTTCGGGAGTTTTGTGCTCAAAATGAAATAAATTTTCATTTTTCTTGTCCTCATACGTCTTCACAAAATAGGAAGCTGAACGTAAAATTCGTACTATTAATAACATTATCCGCACCTTATTGGTTCATTCTTCAGTCCCTCTGTTGTTTTGGCATCATGCTCTACAAATTGCTACATATTTCTTAACATTCTTCCTTTTAAAGGTTTGACATATTCCGTCCCCTCTACAATATTTATATAATAAGACTCCTTCTTATTCCCATCTTAGGGTCTTTGGATGCTTATGTTATCCACTATTTCCATCCACCACAATTAACAAACTTCCGGCACGTTTGACCCCTTGTGTGTTTTTGGGTTATCCGTCAAATCACCGTGGTTATAAATGCTTTGATTTATCATTTAAACGAATCATCATTAGTCTTCATGTTATCTTTGATGAGTCCCAATTTTCATTTTTTAAAGTAGAAAAATCTGTGTCTAGTTCGTATGATTTTTTGGTTGGTGATATTTCCCCCTATATTATCCAGCATTTTCGGATATGTCCCAAAATCCGTCGTCAGCGCCGCGGTCCTGAATCGCGGCACCGCGGCGCCTCCGACGTCCATTTCTGAAAAATGGGCTAGCAGGCCCACTATCTGCTGTCCAGTCCGTACCATCTCCCAAAAATTCTCAAAATTCACCAAATCCAGCCCCTAGTCATAGTCCAGTCACCCGCAGTTAACAGGGTATTTTTAAATCAAAAAGACATTTTAATTTAAATTTCAATGTTCTTAAATCACTCTTATCTCGTAATCATGTGTCTGTCATAAATGATCCAAATTGAAAAATTGTCATGACCGATTAATATAATGCTCTTATTGATAATAAGACGTGGGATTTGGTACCCCGTCCATCCGGTGCTAATATTATTCGGTCTATGTGTATTTTTGCTTATAAGAAAAATTCTGACGGTTCGTTTGCAAGACATAAGGCTCGTCTGGTGATGGTAAGACTCAGCAGGTGTTAAGTCCATTTTATGATTGTTTTAGAGTCTGTTTTAGGATGTCCATTACGTGTTTTTATTTGTTTTGTACCGTTTTATGCGTTTTGTTTAGTGTTTTCAGGTCATAAGCGATTTAGGTAGGAAATGGCGAATTATATACAAAATGAGCTGATTTGGAGCATGAAAACGCATAACCAAGCCCCGAACAATCAAGCAAAAGAGTTCTGAGGAGCATGGACGAAATCTGGATGAAAGGCAGAGAAGCGCCGCGACGAAAGGCAAGGAGAGCCGCGGCTGAAGAAGGCAGAGCCGAGGCGCGAGAATTTCAGAGAGTTGAGCAGAAAATCAGCGTCGAAGGCGCCGCGGCACCTGGCAGCAGCGCCGCGGTGCAATATTTCCAGTAGCTCAAGTTGATTTTCGGCTTAATTAGAGCAGCGCTGCGGCGCCGACGCGAAATTTTCAAGACAAATGCCGAAAGTAATAAGGGTAAAATGGTCCGAAGCGAGATATTTATGAATTAATAAGCCCTAGGGATTATTCTAGGGTGATCATACTTTGGGAGGCGAGAACTGGAGGCTAGAACAAGATTGGAGACATCTTTTGTTCAAAGTTCTTTTTCTTTCCCTTATTTCAATCCAGTTTATGTTGGAATTGTTAATTAGTTTCTTAGCATGACAATGTCTAGGAGCTAATTTCTTTATTAGGGTTTTCCGTCAATTTAACTTGAAACTCTTTTCATGAATTAATGCATACTTAGTGATTTCTTCTTCAATTGTTAAGATCTATTCAACTTGTATTGATTGTGTGAGAATTAATTGACCATTAATTGTCATAACTTATATGATTTCGAATCGAGATCTGAAAAGGGAGATTTGAATATGCTATAGTTGATTAGACATAGGTTAAAATCGCGGATGAAAATACCCAGATACTTGTGTAGTGTTTAAGGTTATTGTTCTTAATCCTCATGTGTGGTAAAATCTATCATAGAAATATAGAAGGTTTTTGCATAAGGTTGAGTTTTTATATGTCATAACCGGAATATAGAACATGTTCGTTAACCTGTTATCTTAATAAGAAGAAGAATCATTAGTCTTGCATTAACAAGTGGAATAGTGAATAGTTGAGGAAATTGGAAACCCTAATTTCCTTCATAATTGTTTAAATCCCAAAGTATTATCATCATTAGTTATTTTCTGCACTTTGTTTAATTTTAATTTTTAGTTAAAACTCCAAAACAATTAACGTTAACCAAATAGAAATCATAGATTAGATAAACGATACTTGATAAACCAGTATATGTGGACGATACTTAGTCTTACCAAGATTTATTACTCTAAGCGATACGTACACTTGCGTAATCACGTAAATATCGTGAACAATAGGTTGGTGTGAATTGTGGTGAGACATTTAACCTGGTGGTCAAGCCGGCTACCATTCGCATTGTGCCAGCTTGACTCTTTCTAAATCATGGCTCATTCATCAGCTAGATGTGAAGAATGCTTTCCTACACGGTGATCTCAATGAGACAATGTATATGCATCAGCCCTTGGGGTTTAGGAATACTAGATATCATAATCATGTCAGCTTGTTAAAGAAGTCTTTGTATGGGCTTAAGCAGTCTCCACGAGCTTGGTATAAGAGGTTTGCTGACTATGTTTCGACTATGGGTTTCTCTCATAGCAGGTCTGATAATTCATTATTCATATATCGTCGCGGTTCTTCGATGACTTATATACTATTATATGTGGATGATATTATTTTGACTGCCTCTTCTAATGCATTACACCAGTCTATTATGACAATGCTCAGTTCTGAGTTTGCCATGAAAGACTTGGGCCCATTGAGTTATTTTTTGGGGATTGTTGTCACTCATCATGCAGGTGGATTGTTCTTATCACAGAAGAAGTATGCAACAGAGGAAGTGGAGAAGGCTGGGATGTCATCTTGTAAGTCCACTTCTACTCTAGTTGATACTAAATCCAAGTTGGGTGTTGCAGCGGGCTCTCCATATGAGGATCCGACCCGCTATCGTAGTCTTGCAGGTATCTTACGTAATGCGACCTGATATTACATATGTCGTACAACACGTGTGCTTGTTTATGCATGATCCCAGGGTACACAATATGAATGCGCTCAAACACATTCTTAGGTATATTCAGGGAACACTTGATTATGGCTTGCATTTGTATCCTTCGTCGACATCTACACTTGTCTCCTATACAAATGCTGATTGGGGTGGTTGTCCTGACACCAGACGGTATACGTCTGGTTATTGTATGTTTTTAGGTAATAACTTGGTCTCATGGTCTGTCAAGCGTCAATCCACGTTTTCACGTTCAGTGTAGAGACTGAGTATCGAGGGGTAGCCAATGTGATTTCTGAGTCATGTTGGTTACACAATCTTCTTTTAGAGCTCCACTGTCCTATCGAGAAAGCTACCTTGGTGTATTGTGATAATATAAGTGTCATCTACCTTTCTGGTAATCCAGTTCAGCACCAGCGCACTAAACATATAGAGATGAATATTCATTTTGTTCAAGAAAAGGTAGCTAAAGGACAAGTACGCGTCTGTCATGTCCCTTCCAGATATTAAATTGCAGACATCTTTACAAAGGGTCTTCCCTCGGTCATTTTTTAAAATTTTAGAGACAATCTCAGCGTACGAGGACCGCCCACTATGACTGTGAGGGTGTGTTAAATAGCCCATCACGGGCAGCCCATCACTGTTGTATATTTAGTATACTGTGTATTAGTCTTATACCTTAATTAGTATTGTAATATTACCATAATTGTATATTTAGTCTCCATATAGAATAGAGATTTAGATGTAGAATAGGAAAAATATTTTTTTATTGTAACTTGTATATATATGTCTTTCATCAATAAGAATAATCAATGATTAATTCTTTCACTAAGCAAAGTCACGAAGTTGACTGACTACGCTCGACCAGAGCTCAGATTAAAAGGGAATGCATAGGACGGTTAAGGGAACACGAATGTTATTGAGAAGTCTGAAATCCCTCATCTCCCTTCTCTGGATTATCCCTCTCGACTATCTCTTTCTGTTCTCCCTCTACTGTCTCTACCCTTCTTCTATTGTAATGGTTTACTCTTTCAGTTTATGAGAGAAATCTATCATTTCCGTTGATTACTTTGTGCTGTGAATTTGGGTTTATTACAATATATATAATATACTCCCTAATCGATCTGGTTCGGAATGATGATTACATGGTGTTATCTTCTTTTCGATTTCTAGAATTGTCAATTAGAAAGAGTTCAATAGATATTACAATGAAAAGATTAGACAACAAAGTCTGACGTCGAAAAAAAAGAAAGAACATAAGCTCAAAAAGAAATTGTACGTTGTAGCAGAGGGACCAACCTGAATTGTGGTGGAATAGTTCGGGATCCATCCACTCTTAATCAAAAATCTTGAATTGAAAGAGCTAATTTAACGCATGTGGCATAACGAAACAAGCTAAATTAATCTTTCGGTGCTTTGTTGGTTGTTGGACGCTGAAAGATAGATGGTGGTTTACATACATGTTTTTGTTCCATCGGATTTAAGTTATACACGTTGTTTATGTATTTTTTTTACACTCAAATTACTCAAAAGCTATCTACATACATGCGTACTTAAAATGTGAATTTTTAATTTTAAAAATAAAGTTGCTATATAATTAATAAAGATTTTCTTATACTAATCAGATGTAATCTTAAACTTTCTTTTGTGTGTGTCCATTATGACTTCAGCAAGTGTATATGCTATAAGCCTTCCTACTTTTGGTGTCCAACCAATGTTTGTAATTTTACAAAACATATTGGCTGGCTACGCACATGATATCCAGCACCAAAGTTCTTATTGCTCCATTATGACTTCAACAAGTCTTATGTGTTATGGCTACCTATAGTACATAAAAAAAAGTAACAAAAGTATTGAAGAAATTAAAATATACTGTATGATTGAACGAGAAAAGTCCGTAATTTTAACAAAAGTATACATCAAACAATTGTATTTCCTTCTTAAGGAATTAAATGTTTTACTTTAAATGAAATGTGTAAAATGGAATACTATAAATAATTAATATTTTGCTAATCCGGCAAATGCTATATTACATGTTTGAAAGAAGAAAATGTATACAAAAACATAACAAATTATCCAATGCATGCTAGTGGCTTAATCCATTATTTGCACAGGTTATTCTCATAATTATTATGAATCTAACCTAAATTTTTTCTTAAAACCAAAGTCCAAATCGAATCACTGATAGGAATTAAGCCAAATTAGGCAATTCTCAGAATAAATATGAATCAAATCCCTAATTATTTAGGGTGAACCACCCAAATTCCAGGCTCGAATTAATCTACTGGTAGGAATTAAGTCAATTTAATTAATTACTTGCTGAGATATATTATTAACAATAAATATTTTTGAATAAACATTTTATCATCTTTTTCTTCATTTCTTGACGTGCATATCGTCATGTCTCTTTTGAAAACCTTAGTTTCACCAAATCCATTTAAATGAACCAATAAAAGATAATCTTAATGGCACATTAAATTTTGGTACTCTCATCCGTTCACTTTTACTTGTTCACTTTTGATTTTATACGATCCTTCAAAATTAATAAATAAAATATACACTTTACCATAATATCCATATTAATTTATGTATATGTAACGACCAGTTTGGGCGTTATGTGCGTTTTGACTATTTTATCCCTATGGACCCAGTTTTCGAAATTATCGGGCGATCCTAGTGAGATTTGAAAGAATTAGAATCCTTTAAGTGAGATCGTTTGACATATAGTTGACTTTTTTGGTAAACGGACCTTTTTTTGGAATTTCGTCGATTCTGTGAGGTCCGTACAATCGTTTATGACTTGGTGGGATAGTTGGTTCAGTTCTCGAGGCCCTCGGGAGTGCTTTCGTATATTGGTTGGAAAGTTGATTTTAGGTCGTTGGGGGTTGACCCGAAAAAATAGACCTCCGATGAAAATTACGAGATCGCGAGTGAGTCAGTAGAGTGCTTGTACGTATGTGTACATATCTGGATTGTGTCTAGGAGGTCTCGGGTGATTGTCGGATTTTGAATCTAAATTGTGTAACGTTGAAATCTTCTGGTTTCTGGTGTATTCGCTTGAGCGAGTCTCATTGCACCGAGGGTACGAGCACTTGGCTAGGAACCGCGGGCGCGGTATAGTGGGTCGCAGGCGCGAATCCGCTGCACCGGACGACGAGAAAACAGAGGAAGAATCTTTTATGTGTGGATTAAAATTCTTCATTTCCCCCATTTCGAAAATACTCCTCCAAAGCACTCTTAGTGTGATTTCAAGTAACTTTATGTATATTCTTCTTGTGGTAAGCTTCCTTAGCCTTGTATTACATTCCTTTACCTTTCTTAGTGATTTAATGGTGGAAATAACCTAGAAATTAGGTGGAGAAGATGAGTTCAACCTAGTTAGAGTTTATTTGATTGTTAAGCTTAAAAGTGAGATTAATTGATGAGTTTTACTAATTTAAGCTTGGGTTTCGCTAATTAGTACTCATTAAGCTTGAATCTCCATGTGTGTGATGAATTTGAAGGTTGGAAAACTAGGATTCGTACCCAAATTGGGGTTTTTGTATTAACTGATGAAATTGACCCAGTCTTGAGTTGTTTTAGCAATTGATTAGTAAGATTGAACTCCTAGAATGTGGATTTTCATATTTCACTTTTGAAATTACCATTTTACCCTTATGGGCAGTTTTCCCCTTTCTCCCATACTTGGTTGAATTCAAAGTATAGTCTCGTGATTTGAGTATTGTTGATTTTTTTTAATAAATAATTGGCTACAAAGGGATTTTTTTAGTGAACGTGTCGCAAGCTTACTCCTATTTTTTTTTTGTAAAGTTTTTGTAAAAATGAAGAATTAAATATTTTCTCTCCTATTTACTACGGCGGCGAAGAATCAAATTATCACTATATTTATTCATTTTTCTACTTCTTCTTCCAAGCACAGGATAACCCCAAAGGGATTGTGGTTTTTTTTCTACCAATTGGGGCTCTCCCTTCACCACCCCTGTGGGGCTTTGGTTAGAGAAACGTATGTGTAGTTAGTTACTGTCGCAGAAAGCATGTACGCCTTCAGGTATGAAGTTGAGATGAATTACTAGGTTTGGTACTGTTGATTGATTTGTGTAAGAATTCATTTATTGATGCCATGTCTGTGATATTAGACTTGTATTTAGTTGTCATATTATGATTATGATACGGTTGCCTCTCACTTATTGACACTACCATGGATAGAGGAAAGAACTTGACTTGATATTGATATTGTGATATGTGATTATGTGTGGCACGATTAAGATTTAATTATGATTTATACTTGAGATTGATACATGCATATTATTCATAGAAATTCTATCTGATTCATTGTTATGAATTGTGAGTTGATATTAATAATGATAAGAGGGAAGATCAAGCATATGGGGTTTCCTATTAGGGTGTTGTTACGTATATATTTCGTATGTCATCTCGTGCATATATAATTAGAGTTATCTACGTAATCTGAAGGGAAATCATTCCGAACGTGGCATTGTACAGATTTGAAAATAAGTTCATATTGGTAGTTGATTCACAGATGTTGTTATATTTATTCATATCATGCTTAGTGTTGAATTTGACATTCATACGTGTCTCCATTTCATGATACATTGACAAAACATGTGATTGGCGTGATGGTAATTCTGTGATACATTGATATTATCTGTGATTGACGTGACGGTGATAAGTGGGAAGGAAACAACGAGATTCATATGACATATTCTATTGCTTAGTCATATCTATGTTGTGTGATACATAGTGGCTAGCAGGGTTTTTGGTGTAAGAGTCATCCCTAGGTTGTGTGATACGAAGTGACTTGTACATGGACTTTGCAGGTCCCCCGGGTCATGACTGCCGAGATGTAAAGATATTCCATTCGGAGCATGTATGTACGGAGATTACAGTTGGCTAGTGCATTGCATTGCATTTAACATACATTCATATGTTATCCACTCATATCTATGATTTTGATTGTTGTATTCATTATATTACATAATGTGTTTCAGCCTTGATTCCTTGTTGTTGATTCATTTGAGAGGTTGTGTACTTGTTAGTCTCTTACATTGACACTTGATGAATTCGGGGACTAGAGATTCCACCTAGGTTATGGTTGTAGACTATTAAAATCAAGTGTGGTTCACATTACTGCAAGTCTTTTGTGGTTGTGCTTAGTGGTTACTTCATTTCCGTAATTTATGGATTCCAACTTGATACTCTATACTTGAGTTGTTATTTCTTGGGTTGTGATAGTGTTTGTACTTGATTGAGAGCATGTATATTCTTCAATTTCCTCCTTTATATATGTTAGCTAATTGTTGTCGGCCTATGATATCTACCGGTACATAGTGTTGGTACTGAGACTACTCTTACTACACCCTCTTTGGGGTGTAGAGTTGTAGCAGGAACTTTAGCGAGGTTCGATTATTCTTCAAGGATCTCATAGAGTTCATCTAGATTTTTTGTTTAATTCTCTTTCTAAACAGAAGTGTATTTAGGTTGTGGTTGTAACCTTTATTCAAAATTGTATACCTAGAAGCTCTGGTCCTATACAGGTCAGATTCTTTGGGTAGTGTTGTATTCCACATTATCATATATCTATGTTTATAGATTTTTATTGCTCTTATTATTTATTTATGTTGTTGGATGAATCTGTAAGGGACGGGTTCACCTATCAGGTGAGAAAAAGGTCGGTGTCTGCACGATCAATGATTTGGGTCGTGATAGTATATTCTTAAATAGACTTGAGAAATAATTTAGAAATGAATAATTAATGTTAAGGGTCAAACAAGTAAATTTTTTATCTTTTCTTGATATGCTAAAGTGGACAATTTTTTTTTTAGTATATTGGACAAGTAAAAATAAATGGAGGGAGTATGTATAATTGATAACATCTATTGTTTAGATGTAAACTCTCTAAAAGTAGCTTTAATAATCATGCATTTACGCGGGTAAGTAATGAAAGGTTTAGATAATGCCACGTTACAAAACCAGATAGTGATAGAGCTACGTTAGTTGCACGAATGGACCAAATGTGTCATAATAATGATATAAATAAGGGGAAAAGGGCATATTTATCCTTAAACTTAAGGAAAAAGGGCATATTTGCCCTCCGTCAAAATTTGAGGACAAATATACCCTTCGCATTATTAAACTTGTAGAATTTGCCTAAAATTAACGCCACGTGGGAGACACGTCAGCAGGTGGGACCCACATCACCTCCTCCAATGCTTCTTCTCCCTCGGCTGAAGCTTTAACAAACAACAATGGTGAAATTCGATTTAAGAGGAATTGAGACACGGGGTTGGTTGCAAAATATAGCTAAGACCAAGGCGAACTCAGGGACACCACCCACAGTCGTCGACGTTACCTGAGTTGGCCTAAAAAACGCACTCAAAGTTCCGGGTTTTCAGATTTGGTGGACCCACGATTTCGTGAAGAACTGACAGTGGTGGGTGGGTGTAAAATGACGGGTATAGGACGGTTATCGACCCAACCACGGCCGATTAGCCTTGGTGGCGGAAAATCGACTACGCGCTTAAAACCCTAAACGCCGCTGCGTTTTTCGCCACCGGCTACAATCGACGGTCGTGGCTGAGTCCAGTAGCTTCGTCGTCCTCTTGCCGACATTCTACACGAATTCACAACCATCAATTCGTATCAGATCAGTCGGTCGACCAAATCAAATTTTCCGACGGTTTATTGGAATTTTCCGGTCAGCTCAGGTTGCGTCGAGGATAGTGGGTGGTACCACTGTGTTTGTCTCAACATTCTCTACAACCTACACTTAATCCCGAAGTTTGAATTTCAGTTTTGGGATTTTACGGCGACTCACTAGCGGCGATGGCAGCGGCGCCGCCGCCTGACCACCTGCAGCCCATCTGAAGGGCTAAGCGGAGATTCCAAACTAAATAAATTGCTTCTTGATTATGTCTGGCTATATTGTAGAGTTGGTTTACTCCAGCATCCACTTGACTACTACCCCACCTTAATATGTCAGGATAAATGATTACTCCTCTGAATGGAATGAAAAAGTGGCTTGTGCTCCATATGTTCACATCCACACCCGAAACTTCCCATTGATCCACTTAACTGATCAAAGTATTTTCTACCTTCAGGCAATGTGGCTTTTTCCACCATTCTGTTCAGTCTGTCGAATTATACCTTCTTCCTGAAACTGAATGTAACTAGTTTAGAGACTCAAAAACTACAAATTACAGAGACTAAATGCTATCACTGCGTAACAATAAATATCTTAAGTGAATCTCACCCAAAACTATTGATCATAGGAAGAGTAATCGAGGATGAAAGAAATTTTCTTACCTTTTGCTCTCAAAACTCAGAAGGATACCAGTAGCAGCAACAACTGAGTTTGGTGATTGTTTAGTCTCCCACGTGGCGTCGACGTGACATTTCTGTTAATTTTGAGCAAATTCTACAAGTTTAATAACGGGAATGGTATATTTATCCTCAAACTTTGACGGAGAAAAAATATGTCCTTTTTCCCTAAAAATAAATCCAACTATTAACGAGTTGGAACGGTTCAAGCATATTTGTGGTCTAAAATCAATATTAATTAGAGGTCTTAGATTTTGTTTAACATGACTAAATGTTAGAGCATTTAAAATCTATTTAGGGGTTGTATAATAACAATTTAATTTTTTTAATTTTTTTCATAACCAGATAATTCATATTTTCTAGTCGGCATATTTAAATTATAATAAATGATTAAAAATATAATATCTAATTATAAAGTGAAATAACAAAAATAACAAATACTGTATGTGATAAAAATAAAACCTGAAAATTAGAATAATAGAATGATCGAAAACATTGATGAGTTGATTGCTAAATATATAGTTTTGGTGCTTTAGTTTTATCTTTGTATCAGGATCGTGTTTGGATCCGTGTGAGGTGTGCTACCGCACAGAGCCTCCAAAAAACGAAAAATTTTAGGGCCCTTTTTTATTTTTTATTAAGTAATATTAGCCAGAATTTACTGTAACTGCTCATAATTCGCATGTCTTAGCTCAATTAAGGGTCAATTTTTACGAATTAGAACAAGACCCCCAAAATATTTGAGACGGTCATTCCTTGTATATACATGGTAATCTTTCGTCATCACCTGGCTCCGCCCCTGACTTCACATAAGGTGAGGATTGTCCAAGTACATATAAGGAGTTCATGTTCCCATTTTATATTCGATGTGAGACTCTTAACACCGGTCTTGTTAACAAGTCACATGAATGAGTAATTTTGAATAGTTCAATGACATATTTGAATTTTTGTTTTGACTCCAACTAATTACATATACCAGTTGATCGTAACAAATGGAGAACTAGTAATTATTAGATTTCATCTTTTGTGCGTATTGTTTTTCTTCAACCTAAATATGGAAATACAGTTGAAAAGTTGGTGAAACTAATTTTACAGCGAATGACCGAGTGGAACATTGAATGCATGTATGTCGTTTTGTCGAACAAATTAACTACCAACAATCTCCCAAAATCTTACTTTCCCAATACTTTTGTTCTCTCTATCTTAACGTAAGTACACTGTCATATATATATATATCAAGAGAGTTTACTTAAACAAATATGTTACGTTGGAGATGAAAAAAATATATATATATATATATATATATATATATATATATATAGTTCTTTCTGATCATCAGTTCACAACTTCACATCACAAGTTAGAGTCCTCCTTTCTCTCTCTTGTAGAGAAAAATAGAAGCTCTCAACATTAATCTTTTTTAATTTGTTCTTCTTCTTAAGTTGAAGTAAGGAAATATGTTGAGGTTGATAACAGGAATAAGAGGTGCAAGTGGATTTGGATCAGCTTCCACTGCTGAGGAAGTTACTGAAGGCATTGATGCTAGCGGTTTCACTGTCATTGTTACAGGTTAGTTTCACTATTGATATTTATTTTTGTGAGATAATGGTTAAAAAAGCAGATGTGAAGTATCACTTTTTCACAATTTGCCCACACCAAATTTAGTTATTCCTTTTTTCTATCTGAACTTTCTCCATCTACTCTTTTTTCTATCTAATCCTGAAGTATCACTTTTTCCCAAGTTTCACAACTCAACTATTAGTTATTCTGTTTTTCTACCTAAACTATCGTCATCTACTCCTTTTCCTACCTAACTATCATCATCTATGTATTAAAATACATTTGGTTGAGTAGAACAACGGTGATAGTTTAAATAGGAAAAGAAAACAACTGAAAGCTGGAATAATCAACTTCAATGTGTGTTTTAATACATAAATTTTGATAGTTTAGGTAGGAAATGGAACAATATTGTTTGGAAGTAAAACTCTCGAAAAGGTGACCATTAACTCTATTTTCTTGCGTCTTTAATTGATAATTGCTCACCAGCTGATATATCATATCTCTGCTGCCATGCCCAGGAAGATATGTTAAAGAAAATTAATGTTATATATATTAAGCTATTTATCACGCTCATTTTAATTTTGCTGGAGTGGTATATTAAGTATTCTTTCATTCTTAACAAGAGATTTTGAGTCCGAGCCCGAAATATGTGTCACCTACTAATATTTTGAGTTCGAGCCTTGAGAATAAAATTGGAGCTGTAAGTACCCTTTTATTCTTGATAAAAGTTCTCGTATTCAAGCCCTAAAGTTGGGTCATCTATCAATATTTTGGTTCCAGAACTGAGAATAGTCACCTTCTAGCTTCTATATAAAGAGCTTTACTCTGAGTTTCTGACACAAATATGCATAAGTCCAGTCCATAGTATAGACATTGGGTGGGAAAAAAAGGCATGCGCTTATTATGAATTTATCTGATTTTAAATTATGAGTCCGCCTTTGTTAAGTTATTGTTCCATAGATGAACTGGTAACTTATCCCATCCAGGGACTGTGTATCAGTCACTGGTTCGACGACGTGCTTGATCTGGTTGTAGTTTTTTTAAACAGCAATAGTGAATTAAGAAGAGAAAGAGACGAAGAGACACAGAGATGAAGGTCGAAAATGTATGCAGAGAAAGAGAGAGAGATAAGAGGAGAAGGAAATAAAATTGTATTATTGCCTCTGTGTCATTACATTGATGTGTATATACAACCACTTCCACATATTACAATATCTAATATCTAGATATTTACCTTTTACTAACCGACACTGACTAGCACTAACTTCTGTATATTACTAACCGCTTTATAACTCCCTAAGTGGTGTATTCCCATGTATTGCTCCATGTGTACTTATTGTGATCCATCAACAGCTGCATCAACATCCTTTATCTTCATATCTTCTACACCCCCCTCAAGAGGGACAATGAAGATGTTCTTCATCCCTAGCTTGGATATCAAATGAAGGTGCTGAGGTTGACCCAATGCCTTGGTTAAGACATAGCTGGTTGATCTTCAGAAGGCAAGAATATAGGAGATATCAATCCTTGCTGTATCTGTTCCCGAATAAAATGACAGTCGATATCAATATGTTTAGTCCTTTCGTGAAACACCGGATTCGCTGCAATCTGCATTGCAGACCTACTGTCACTAAACAAAGGAACTGGTGTCTGCAGTTGAATTCCAAGCTCCTTATAAAGACCAACAATCCAAATCACCTCAACTACTGACTCGACAGAGCTCCTGAAAACAGTTGCTTGCTTCTTGGACTTTCAGGAAATGAGTGAACTACCAAAGAAAACCATGTAACCTGTCACAAATTTCCTGCTGTTTATACAAGAGGCCCAATCTGCATCAGAGAAGGCCCTCAACTCCTGTGTGCTGGACTTATGCATGAGGATCCCCAGGCCTGGTTCTTGTTTAACATATCTAACAAGTTGCAAACCTGCCTCCATGTGTGAATCTTTGGGATCTTGCATGAATTGACTCAAACACTGCACTGAGAAATCAATATCAGGTCTGGTGTTTGTCAAATATAGTAATCTGCCAATCAATCTTCTATAAGCAGTGGGATCAGACAACAATTTATCGTTGTTGCTTTGTTGTCTTATCAGACTGTTGCTTTGCTATCTTATCAGACTGTTGCTTTTGCTGTATGTTGATCAAAGTCCATAGTAGTGTACTTCACATTCATGTCCATGGGTGAGGATACAGGCTTGGCCCCTGACAGACACAAGTTCTAGAGCATATTTTCTTTGGTGCATAAGTATGCCTTGAGCATGACAAACTCTATCCCAAAAAAATATCGAAGCTCCCCTAGATCTTTTATCTTGAATGTTGATTTCAAAATGTCATTGGTTGACTGAATAAGTGCCAAATCATCTCCAGTAATTAATAGTTCATCCACATACACCAAGATGACTACAATATTACTATCGTTATGTTTAGTAAACAAAGAATAGTCTCTGCTACTCTGCTGAAAACCAGAAGCAATCAAGGCTGTAGTAAGTTTGATATTCCACGTGCCTTGAAGCTTGCTTTACGCCATACAAAGATTTCAGCAGCCTACATACTTGTTTCTCACCACTGGGAACATTAAACCCCTCTGGAACTGTCATATAGACTTCCTCATATAAGTCTCATTTCAAGAAAGCATTATAAACATCCATTTGGTGAATTGGCCACTGTCTTGCAGCTGCTATGGAGAGTACTAATCTCACAGTGGACATTTTCACTACAGGTGAAAATGTCTCTTAATAATCCAGTCCCTCTTTCTGGCTATATCCCTTTGCAACAAGCCTTGCCTTGTACCTTTCCACTTCTCCTGTTGCCTTGTATTTAATTTTATAAACCCATCTGCATTCTATAGCCTTCTTATCCTTTGGAAGAGTCATCAGTTTTCAGGTACCATTGTCTTCCAGAGCCTTAATTTCAGCCTACATTGCTTCCACACACCTTGCATCCTTTGCAACCTCTCTGTATGAACCAGGTTCAACACTGTCTGAAATATGAGCTATAAAGCTTTGATATTTAAGTGACAATCTGGTATAATTCACTCCATCAGAGATTGAATATAAACAGTTGGATGAGCCATGCTTTGTGACATAATCTTTATGCCAAATGGGAGGCTTACTAGGTCTGGAAGATCTTCTAATGGTTGGGTCTGATACACCTGCTTGTGGATGATTATTCTTAGTGCTTCCTTGCTGAATATCCTGAACCATGTCTACTGAACCTGGCAGTGGATCTTCCTGTTGAACATCTGATGGTGCAGCAACTGGCTCATGTAAAACTTCTTGAGGAACTCTGACTGTGTGATGGACTAGATCATCAAAGCAAAAATGCTCATGTGATCTAATATGATTGTTGGTATCATCAGTTCCTCTTTTGTAAGGGAAAACATTCTCCATGAATACTATATCTCTACTCATAAAAAATGTCTCATTTTCCATGCCATACAGCTTGTAACCTTTTTGAGCTTCACCATAACCAAGGAATACAACTTTCATTGCCTTTGGACTAAATTTGTCTTGCCTTACCAAAATAGTTGCAAAACATAGACAACCAAGCACTCTTAAATAAGAGAGTGATGAAGGCTTGTTGTACAACATTTCATAAGGTAATTTATTACCAATGACGGTAGAGGGAATTCTATTCAAAATATAAACAGCTCCTATCACCAACAGACCCAGTGGTAAACTGGCCTGAAACTTAATGGCTCTTGCTGTCTCCAAGATGTATCTGTGTTTTCTTTCTACTACACCATTTTGTTGTGGTGAGTATGGACAAGAACTCTCATGTACCACAACATACTGTGTAAACAGTTCCTTACAATTGTGATTAAAGAACTCTGCACACCATTGCCTGATCTTATCCTCTGAATTCTGGTTTGAAACTGAGTGTGGATTTCAACAAAAAAATTCTTTAAAACTGTGATTACATCAGACTTTAACCTCATTAAAAACACCCATGTCCATCTTGAGAAATCATCCACTATAGTCAAGAAATATCTCATTCCATTATATGTCTCTACCTTGTAAGGACCCCATACATCAACATGTAGTAGTTGAAAAACAGTAATAGTTCTACTAGTGCTAATAGGAAATGGAACTCTTGTTTGTCTAGCCAAAGGACAGATCTCACATTTGTCCAAAACAAAAGAATTATTGTTCCTAAAACATGGATTTTTTCTTAAGACACTCATAGGTACATGACATAACCTTTGGTGTCATGTCACTGCATCTACAGACTGAACTGCTGCTGCCATGCATTTCTCCAGAACCTTTTCCTTATTCTCTGTGTCCAGACATACAATGTACAACCCATCTTCTTCATTACCAATCCCTCTCACCTTCCCAGATGAGAGATCCTGAAAAATGCAATAGTATGAAAAGAAGGTGACACTACAATTCAACTCCTTGGTCACTTTTAAAACTGACATGAGGTTAAATTTGAATGTTGGTATACATAACACATTTTTGATAACATCACCTTTTCCAAGATGGCAATCATCAATATGAGACACCTTGGTTGAATCACCATTTGGTAAGTGTACCCTTGTGTTCTCTGACAAGTATGTATTTTTCAAACATTTTTTGTTACCAACCATATGATTTGTTGCTCCTGAATCTACAATCCATATCTTATTAGTGCTTCAGTATTAGAAGAGTTTATCCATATTTGAGGAGTTGCTGGTGCTGGCTTGGTGTAAGCTGCATGTGAAAAGACTGGACTTTCTGATTATGTCCATAATTCTCAGTAAGTGGATTCCTCTGCTGATCATTCCTCTGCTGGTTATACATTGATTCATTCTCCTTTCCAGCAGCATCAAAGAACATTTCTGGACCTGCCACATTATATGCCTTCTTTGCTATGCTCTTGAAGTTTTCAGGGTATCCAATCAATCTATAGCAGTCATCTTGCACTTGTGACAATAGTCACATTTTAGTAACTTGTTGCAATCTTGTCTAAAATGACCTTTCCATGACAAAAGTCACAATATGCATTGGGGTTATAAGGTTTTCTCTGTCTCTGAACTCCACTTGGACCTCCATTTCCACCTCTTCCTACTCCATTTTTGGCTGTGAACATTTCTTATGACTCAATTGTTTCCTGCATCATTCGACTGTTCCCTGCAACCATTCTCTGAGATTCTTCATGATTGATCATTGCATATACCTGATTTAAACTAGGTATTTGCTGCAACATCAAAATATGACTTCTAGCTTGGCCATATCCTTCATTCAACCCCATCAAGAACTGTAAGACTCTATGATAATGTAGATGGTTACTGAATTCTCTTAACTTGGGACAGCTGTTAGGAAGTGGCATAATTGAATCATATTCATCCCAAAGGTCCCTAAGTTTGGTGTAATACACTGATAGTGATATAGTCCCCTGCCTCAATGTAAAAATCTCCTTGTGCAACTAGAATGCTCTCGCACTGTTAACTTTATCATACCTCTCCTTCAATTCTTCCCAGATTGTATGTGAGTCAGAGTTGAACAACATGCCACTGAATAGGCTCTTGTTCACATTACCCATCAACCAAGAAACAACGATGGCATTGCACCTATCCCACAGCCTTGCCATATCTCCCTGAAAAACTTCTCTCTTTATTGTTCCATCTACAAAACCTAGCTTGTTCTTTCCTAACAATGCTAGTTTCATTGCCCTACTCCATATCGTGTAATTGTCCATCCCATTCAATATGACACCTACCGATAATGATCCCGGCGCATCAGATGGAAACAAGTATAATAGATGGTTGTGGTCTACATTCATTGTCACAGTTGTAGTTTCACTGGACAATTCCTCACCAACATTCTCCATTATTCGTTATCACAAAATTAACTACTACACAATCAGAAATTCAATCAATGCAACAATACTCAACTATATATCCATATCTATCCAGAAATTCAACAATTGGACTAATTTCGCAATGCATGTGCTAATTTCAGAAGAAAAAATTCAGATATATGTATCGCGATTACAGATCTATGTATCGCGACTTCAGATCTATGTATCGTTAAACCGATAAATGTCATCTGATTTTTGTCAATCAACTTCAGATATTCCTCATTCGATGCGCAGATTCCTCGAATTTCCTTTTGCATGTACCGGAAATCCCCTCAATCTACCTCATCGATCCACAAGGCTTTGATATCATGTTAAGTTACTGTTCCATCGATGAACTGATAACTTATCCACACAGTCACTGATTCGACGACGTGCTTGATCTGGTTGTAGATGTTCTACAGCAGTAGTGAATTAAGAAGATAAAGAGACGAAGAGACACAGAGATGAATAAGGTCGAAATATGTGAGAGAGAGAAAATGTATGCAGAGAAAGAGAGAGAAAATGTATGCAGAGAAAGAGAGAGATAAGAGGAGAAGAAAATAAAATTGTATTATTATCTCTATGTCATTACATTGATGTATATATACAATCACTTCCACATATAACAATATCTAATATCTAGATATTTACCCTTTACTAACCGACACTGACTAGCACTAACTTCTGTATATTACTAACTGCTTTATAACTCCCTAAGTGGTGTATTCCCATGTATTGCTCCATGTGTACTTATTGTGATCCATCAACAGCTGCATCAATATCCTTTATCTTCATATCTTCTACAGCCTCTATTCTGATAGAAGAAAAATAATTAGTGTTTTCGTCTGCTGAGAATTTATTTAACTAATCATCTTAATTTGTGGAAGAGATAATAAGAACAGGGGAAGGCCTTTTGTTTGCTCTGTGAAAATCGCTATCCTTACGCTGTTACGAATTGTACAAGTAGCTTACTACGTGTTAATTATTTCGCAGTTGTGTAACCTTTAGGACTATCTTTTTTCCCCCACCACCTTTAAGACATTTGATATATATGGAGGCAAGAGGAAAAGAGAGGAGAAAATGTCAAATTTTAGGATGTGTTTGGTATGAAGAAAAATACTTTCAACATTATGAAAATATTTTTGTAAGAATTAATAGTGATGTTCTTACTTATTTTTTGATGTTTGACAAATAAGCAAAAAGTATTGTTCCAAACATATTTATATAATCTTAGCAAATACAATCGTGAATGGGGTAGAAGCAGCGGCGGAGTCAAGATTTTATATGAAGAAGTAAATATATAAAGAAATCAAGGTATTCAAAATGTATTTTTCCGCCAAAGGGGTTCGGATGAAGCCCTAGCCCCTACCCGGCTCCGCCCAGGGGTAGAAGGAGGTGGGGGCGCAGTGCGTGGGAGTGTGGTTGGTGGGAGTCAAGGTGGGGCTGTCAGTGTGAGGGTTGAGGGGTTGGGGTTTGACTTCTGAAGGTGTGAAGAAACGTAACTTACATTGTTCGAAGAATGAAAGGTATAGACAGAAAAAGGAAAGTCAACACTTGCCTGCAGATATTTAAACAGAAGAGATTTTTTTTTTGGTTTACCACCTGATGTTTGGTATCAGCATCTTATCCGGCTAAATCTGAATTCGCGCCGGAAAGACCCACACTGAAAGTAAAACACTCCCTAATAAGAAAGGAGAAATCATCAATAAAAGCACACTTATCAGACATACACCCTTAAAGATATTACATACATGTGCGTTCAGCAAAACCCATATTTCAGGGTCGAATCCTAGATATATGTAAAAAAACAAGTACAGATAGAGTTATATATGTATATATATATATCAGACCTCACAACGTACGTCTAAATTCTGAATTTGTCATTGGTGATTATAGATCGTGTGGTGCTTTGAAGTATCTTGTATTTGTACGGTAACACATTTTTTCCACAGGAGGTGCAAGCGGCATAGGATGGGAAACAGCAAGAGTTTTAGCTCTGAGGAAAGCCCATGTCTTTATAGCAGCAAGAAACATGGAGGCGGCAAATGAAGCAAAACAACGCATTTTGAACGAAAACAGAGCTGCCCGTATTGATGTTCAGAAGCTCGATCTCAGCTCAATGAAATCGGTCAAGGCATTTGCAGATAACTTCTTAGCACTTAACCTTCCTCTCAACATCTTAATGTAATTCACTCTCTTTTCCCTTGTGCATTTTGATTCAGTGATATATATTGTTGGATGTTGCATCTGTTAGAAATTTATCTGAGGGGATCCAAAAGAATTCTAGAATGTCACATTTGTGATTTGAACATATGAGCTAAAGCAATTTCGGACCCCCTCTACCACTATACTTGAATTTTACTTCATGTTAAGGGGATTCAACATCTCACTTATAACCCAAAAAGATCATTTATACTCTATTTTCCAATTACCGACGAAGGGGGTTCGGTTGAATCCGTTCGACACTACTTAATTTCGCCACTGTTGTTACTGCTACAATTTTTCTAGAATAATTAGTTGTTTAGTTTCTTTTGAGCCGAGAGTCTATCGGAAACAACCTCTCTACCCACAAAGATAGGGGTACATCTTAACTTCCCCAGACCCCACTTGTGGGATTACACTGGTAATTAGTTGTTTAGTTGTCGGATGAGTTTACTATTTGATTTACTAGAATATCTGTTTTTAGTTGTAGTAAGAGTCCAATACTTTAGTTATACGAGGAGTCATGATTTTTTTAACAAACTTTGCGAAAAACAGAAACAATGCAGGTATCATGTTTTGTCCATTTCAGCTTTCCGAGGATGGAATTGAGATGCAATTTGCCACTAATCATATCGGTATAACGCGTAATTAATTTAATATCAAGATTTCTGAGAGATCATTTTTCTCAAGGATGTGATTCCGATCTGATTCTTTTTTTGGGGGGAATTTTCAGGTCATTTCTACTTGACTAACCTTCTTCTAGACAAAATGAAGGAAACAGCAAGAGCTACTGGTATTGGAGGTAGGATTGTGAACTTGTCATCAGTAGCTCACCTAGTTTGTCCTTGCGAAGGAATACGATTCCACAATATCAATGACAAAGACAGGTAACCTTCAAAACATTATATAGTGATCGTATGTAGTGGAGTCAATTTCTACGTTGTGACTATTCGTATTACTGTTCAGTTATCAAGACAAATTGGCATATGGACAATCGAAATTAGCCAACTTACTACATGCTAATGAGCTATCCCGCCGCTTGCAGGTAATTGGCTAAGTCTGCATATTACTACTACTGTGTTTTAAAATATACTAGAATGGTATTAGAAATGCAATTCTGTCCTGAAATGCAGGAAGAGGGAGCAAATATTACTGTCAATTCAGTTCATCCAGGTTTGATAATGACAAATCTCATGAGACATTCAGCCTTTCTGATGAGTACGTATATATAACCTCGCGCAAAAGAATTAGATCGAGGAATTACAAATTCTTGAGGAGGTTTAATTGGTATGTTTTTCTTTTTGGCAGGAATATTAAGGGTCTTCACTTGTTTCCTGTGGAAGAATATCCCTCAGGTAAACACAACATCCCCTGCCAGCATTATTGTGCTATGGTCACTGCACTATAATATGGATGTTAAGTCGACACATTAGCAAAACGATAAATGAACAATCTGGTAGACATTACTCCTTCGGCTATAAAGGATTGAAATGCTCCTATCAGTCTGTTCTCCGCATATAATTTCTTGTCCAATTTACATTTAATTGCCTCAGAAGTTTCTGCAAATGTCTATAGATATGCTTGAGAATTAGATCCCAACGAGTAACTCTTATCATCGGTTGATCCTAGTACCTATACATACCTGTTCATACTTGTACGTTTAAAGAACTAAAGACCACCTGCTTGGAGTTGATAATAATAACAATGACAAGAAGGCTTCACATGAGTGGAAATGGTTGTCAAACCATAGACAAAACCAATTATAAAGTTCTAAACCATTGTTCCTCATCATCCTATAGAGAAATATCAGTGCTGCAATTTTTCTAACCAGTTCGTTGGTAAATGATAAGCATCTGCATATTAGAGAAAAATTATGAAAATAAAGGCATTGTACCTCCCACCTCCCATTTTAGGCCTTCCCCTTGTTCCTAGCAAAGAAATATTCAAGTTTATATACAACGATATACACCAAAATCGGCTGTTGACAGTTCCTCATTACATTTGAATGCTGAAACATACTGATTAAATTTCCAGGGGGCAGCTACAACTTGCTATGTCTCTCTGCATCCAAGTTTGAAGGGAGTGACTGGAAAATACTTCGTTGATTGCAATGAATATAAGCCAAGCAAGCTTGCACGAGACGAAGTGCTAGCTCGGAATCTTTGGGATTTCAGCAACAACCTGGTTAATGCATCTCAAAAGATTGATTAATAGAACACAGTCCTTGGAAATCCTGCATGTTATTATTACAGTTTACAACCATATATTGTGAAACTGTTGTAGAACTTAGGAGGGTTAAGTTTTGTCTGGTTTTATTTCCAATTTATAGTCTATGTGCGTGTTCTTTAAGCTAGCTTACTTATGTTTTAAATGTATCTAGAATTTTAGGTTCTCGCTCTCTTTTCGGTTCTCAACCTTGTAAGGACAGAAAATGTCTGTTAAATTTTAGTTAAAATTTTCCATGTGTAACAAGTAGTAGTGGAGCCAACATTTTCACTAAGGGGTTTCAAAATATAAAAAAGTAAACACACGAAGAAGCTAAAGGGGGTTCAAACATCTACTATATAATATATATACATAAAAATAATTTTAACCAGGTATAAACGGTGTAATTTCCTAGCTCCCCCTAGTAACAAGTTAGCTAATTTAACGATTCACTTATGGTAGTTATCAGGAAACCCGAAACCTTAGTTCCAAGCCTATGAATGAGGGAAACACAAACAACCAAAGTTGCGGAGGTTTTCCAATTTTTCTGGTTGATCAAAATTTTTGGAAAACATTTTCTCTAGAAAAAATAAGTTCCTTAAAAACGAGGAAAATGACATCTCTAGTACAACTGTACAAGTATGGAAAACAAGTTCAATAGATGGCATTCCACATTGATTATCTTCTCCCGGCCTTTCAACACACCTCATCTACATCCCTACCCCTCTTAGCCCCCATCCCCACCACCCCACACCCCTATCCCCCACCCTCACCTCTAAAGTATTTGTCTTAGATTATATACAAATGCTTTTAGAACACAAAATCAGCAGTTCAGCATTCACTGGCTAGATGATGACCAACTGGTCCTTGAGCCACCAGATAACCGTTTCGCTCATCACGCCATCTATCAGATGGTCAATCATCTGGCCTGTCTAGAAGGATATGTTCACATTTACAGGCTTCCTCCTCTTTACGCGACCTCTTTTTCCGCTTTCCTCAGATCGCGAAAAGAACGCCATCTTCCTGCAGTGACATAGTTATTGCTTTTAAATTTTTAAACGGACAGTTAAAAAGGGAGGAAATGGAAATAAAAAGAGACAACATGCTAGGAATTTCAAAATAACCAAGACATCTATGAGATTCTCTATTATTTGATATATGATTAGTGGCTGACAGGGCCGTCTTTGGACCCGTGCGAGGTGTGCTACCGCACAGGGCCCTCGAAAAATGAAAAATTATAGGGCCCCTTTTTTCATTTTTTATTAAGTAGTATTAGTCAGAATTTACTGTAAAAGCTCATAATTCGCAGCTCTTAGCCCAATTAAGGGTCCACTTTTACGAATTAGAACAGGGTCTCCAAAATGTTTGAGACGGCACAATGCATAATATTGATCAACTACATAAAGTCTTGAAGTTGCTAGGAAAAATGAGGAGAAGAAGCATGCTACCGATATCCTTGGACCAACACGATTTGCCAGTACGCTTTTAAACTTGTCATTTGATATAAGCTGAACAATTTGATGACAAATATTATTCGTGAAATAAACTCAAGCTAATCAGGATGTATGCTCAAATTAAGTTTTCTCTTCCATGGAAAATCAAATGAACCAAGGAGAAAACATTGGCTAACGTTGAAGAATACACTCTTAGGCATTCTTAATTCACCAAGTTGTACACACTTTTCTATAAACTCAAAAACTAGCTTCTATTTTTTTTACGAGTTGTACTGGTACACACTCTTACGCATTCTTAATTCACCAAAACCCATTCTGTCAAACCCCTTAGAACTTGTCTCTCTGCATGCATGAACAAACCATCAAGTGTAGTAATATTAGATAATTCGAATTAATCATTGTACTGTTGTTTGGAGTGTATGAATAGAGTTCCCCCTTCCTCCCAATTTCTTTTGGCACTTTACTCAGAGCTAAATCAGGATAGATTAATTCATTTATTTAAAGGATAGTACTAAACCAGATTCCGATTGTAATGCCACTAACCTTCAGCTCGCTTCAAAGCATCTTAACTTGTTCGAACTAACATGAAATATAGTTTAAAAAAGAACATGAAATACATCATAGTAGAAACTGAAGAGTCAACCGACATGACGAAGGTTGAAAAGTTTAGCATGAACATGCCATGACTAACTACGACTCTGTTTTCACAAGTTGCACTGCTCAACAAGGACCTCACACTTATTTATTTACATAATAACTAGGTGAAATAATCAGAGACACACTAAAATAAAAAAAGAGCTCAGCTAGCCTCTGCAACTGAGAAGTGCAGTTTTGTCATAGATTTCTTAAGAAAACTGCTCCCACAAAATGGATCTGGGCTGCCAATATCAAAATCCACAATGCTAGACTGTACCTCGCTTGACGAAGCTGTGATGTTGCTATCATCCCGAGGATGGTAATTTATCAGAGAACTCCCTCCATGTTTCCGAGCTTGCTTCTTGTCTCTACCCTTGCTCCCTCTGGAAGATTTGCCATTGGTTTTCTGCTTATTCTTCCCATTCTTCTTCTTGCCACTCTTATGGCTTTGTCCCTTGTTTGGCACATGTGACACTGATGTTGGAATAGGGTCATACACATCCGGAGCCCATGTTACAGTCAGCTTCCTCGGCAGATTGCCTTGTTTCTCACGACCTCCTTTTATGGCAGATACAAGCTTCGAAGCAGTCTGTGAAGGGATAAAACACAGAAAAGGAAAGAGAAAAGAATAGGACTGTTAACATCTCCAGTTACTTGATTGCTCAACCGTGAAACAATCGCCATTTAGAGTCACTCTGTATCTGAAACAACAGTTCTATGCTCCAGTGCTATTTCCACTATACTGTAAGTTCATTGTGTGATACAATTAGTCATATTGCTTACAATTCAAATTAAATCCAAGAAATAATGGTTTGAGCAAGTCAGATCGCTGATGACCTTAAGGAGAACGCAAAGATCAGAACCAGCATACCAGGGAAAGGTGGTCAGTAAACCCCAAAAAGAAACAAATATATGGGTATGAATGAATATTTGTGTGTCCTATCCGTTTTTTTAGTAAGGTATATCCTATATCTTTTACTGATGTTTTTTTTATATAAATATAATACATAATCCTATTCATGAAATGGATAGCGAAACCAACCCCACATAATCGACCATAACCAACACATACCTCAGAAGAAATTGAAACATGGTATACAAACCAGTAACACTTCCCGCAAGTAATACTCATGATGACCACTCCGGGTTAGAGTATATAAGAGAGGGCAACTAAAAACCAAAAGCAATTAATGGTTACAAGCAACTCAAACCAAAACTTAATCCAAGAAAGCCAAGAAATTATGGCTTGTGGGATGCCAATCGATAATAACCCTAAGGAGAACAGCTAAAAATCGACAGCAAGATACCAAGGAAAAGTGGTTGAAGCATATCCAAAGAAGGAATAAATATAAGGGTACAACAGAAGTAGAGAGTGAGCTCACACAATCATTATATACAGTATT
The DNA here is from genome assembly GCA_029844215.1 of Przewalskia tangutica. Classification (NCBI taxonomy): domain Eukaryota; kingdom Viridiplantae; phylum Streptophyta; class Magnoliopsida; order Solanales; family Solanaceae; genus Przewalskia; species Przewalskia tangutica. Next base: position 112,280,196 of record CM056730.1, read on the forward strand.
CATATGTAATATATATCCATTCCTGAAAAGGTAAAGAAGAACCAGTCCACACTGAGACAAACACAAAACATACCTTACCATTAACCCTTTTTTTCCCTTATGAATCATACCTTACTATTAACACTTTCTTTTTTAAGACTCACATAAATGTTATTAGCCCGACCCAACCCATTTACGATTATTTTAAAAGTGGGTCAAATATGGATCAACCCATATTATCCATCATAGAATATGGATAACCATCCACAAACTGTACTGCCGTTAAAGTATGTAAGGGAGTAGGAATCCCTAAAAAGTACACTTATTAAAAAGAGAAACAGAAGAAGAAAGGCTTGTAATTTCATAGTAATTATTTCTTTTACACCAATGTTTTCCTTTTTCATGATTGATAAAACCAAGATTAGTTTTTTGCATTTTTTATATTTTGAATAATTCAACCGATATATATACTATTTTTTTAGACTTATTGAAGCAAAGAGATCATTTTTGGAAACCACACTAACAACAACGACAGTAGTAATTAAGGCGGAAATAATTATTATGAGTATCCGGTAGACATAAAACAAAGATTGATCATAGATTTAACAAGTGAATGAAACAACAGACGACAGACGGACACTTCAAATGAGGACAAAGGAAAAAAGATGTAGAGAGTCCTATGACACAACTTAGACATGCAAACAGTAAAAGGGACAAACAGTCTATGAGACAACATGGGAATATAAAACAGTACTAAAAGAGATAGACATTCTTCCTTAGATATTGTTGTTGTGGTTTGGATCTTGAACATAAATGTTGTTGAAAGATGGATCATCAAATAAAGCCATTACATCATCATTATCCCAGTTCAGCATCTCAAGAAATCCAGGATTGGGGGGAAAGCCATAGGTATAGTTTTGGTAGTTATTAAATGGCATTGATGCACCCATTTGGGGGATATTAGTTGAAGGGTCCATTGGTGGTGTCACTGGAGTAAACACTGGAGCAGACATAGGAGGAGCCATCATTGATGAAGGCATTGGAGAAGCCATTGTTGTTTGAGGCATTAGAGGGGCCATTCCAGGAGCCCTTCTAAGAGCCATTTGTTGAGGTATTGGAGGATAAAATTGTGGAACCATTGGAGGAAACATTTGTGAAAGAAATGAAGGAGAAGGGGCCCTTGAAGGGCCCACAAGAGAAACCGTTTGAGAAGGAGCCGCCGAAGGAGCCACCGGTTGAAAAATTGGTTGGGGCACTTCAGTAGGAGCGGATGCCACCCGAGGAACCACGGATAGTGGAGCCACAACAGGGCCCAACTGAGCACTTGGCCTCTTGAAGTTGGTTCCACCAGGAACCACCGATGGAGCCTTCGGAGGAACCATCGATATTGGTGCCTCTGGAGGGGCCAACAGAGAAGTTGTTGGCCCCTCGGAGCTAGTCCCGTCAGGAACCACTGGTCCAGCAATGGGTTGAGGGGCATTCGACGTGGAACCCTCTCGGCCAGCCTTCGCTTTTATCGCTTCATGTACCCGTTTGAGGTTTTGGTTGATCACGTAACTCAGATCGTTGAGATCGTAAAGGTGCATGTCAGCGCGAACATCTTTTCCATTCAACATTTCATACATCTCGTTTGTGAACTCCTTCACCTTGTTCTCCTTCCTTACCTTCCGCAGTTGTTCCTCCAACTTCTTAATCCTTTGTCTATTAAAATCTTCTAGTGTCTCCATGTTTTTTGATTGCTCCAACTTCGACAACTCCCTAAACTTTGTAAAGGTATTGATAGCAGCACCATGATTTGAAAACACCACAGGTTCATTGTGGTAAGCACTATAGATGACGGTGGCAATATCAACATCACAAAGGGTGTTGAGTTCTTGAGCCTTTTTCAAGAACCCTTTCTGTCTTTTCTTGTATGAGGCTTTCCTCTCAGTGATATTTTCAATCAAAGCAAGCTTCATTTTCTTTCTAGCCATGGCTAAAGAGGAGGAAAAAGAGAAGAAATGTGTTTGCCTGGGTATACAGATCAAATGGCTTTGTTGTTGTGTGTTTCTTTGCCTAAGATTGGCTCCTATTTGTAGCGTGGGAAATTTAGATTCTGTAAATTTTTGAATAGTTTGAATTAGAGGATTCTTAGTTGTCACCGTTAGCAATTTTGGCATGATATTAAATGAGTGCGGACTAGATACCAAGTTAGATATTATCTCTTGAAATATATGAAATTTATGGCTCCTATTTATGCTGATCAATTTTTTCGGGTCAAACTTTGATTATTAGGAGAATAATTTAGTTAAAAATTGTAAGTAATACCCATAAAAGATGGTCATAAAGTAATAACAAATGTGATTGCTTCTTAATTTCAGTCATCAAGAAAGAAAAAGTAATAATAATACAATCTCTTCAAAAAAAGCTACGAATGTAGAAAATTAAAGATTGAAACGAGCAAGCATTTTAATAAAAGAACATGTAAAAATCTAATTAATTATAGTGGCTAAAAATTTTGAAACATCAATTTCGACAATATTTGAATATGCCTAAAAACCCATTTAATGGTTAATACTTTTTTACAAAAATACAAATATTTATTGAATATTAAATGGTGATATGTGTGTGATTATAGCCGTTGCAGTGCTTCCTAGAAACACATTTTTATTTTTCCAATTTTGCAGAAACCATATGTAGTAGAAATTTTATGTTGCTTTCAAATATATTAAAAACTAAATTGTGCTTAAATTTGTTTTTTTTACTATCTGATACCAACCTGTCACTCGGCAATCATTAAAAAAATTCTAAATTGGTTTTGAGGCAAATCAATATACAATAATTGCACAAATAATTGATCAAAGCAATGCATTTACACAGTGGAGACAATGCATCAATCTTATAAAATATTGTAAGCATTTATCAGAGTTAACCCCACTAGAAAAATATCAATAGAATATAGTGGAGTTAAGTTTGCACAGCATGAGTTATAGAAAATGCACTCGAAATTGATATCTAAAAGTGTGGGGGTATGTTTGGCTTAGGACTAAAAGCCACTATTAGTATTAGACTTAGTGTTTGATATTATCTTGAAGAACCAGATGCTATAATATACAACATTTATATGTTTTAGTCGCACAAAATCTTTGGCGGATATTGATATGGTAAACAGCGAACTCATAACTTGTTCGGTTTTGGTGACGACTAGTTGATGATATTACTAATTTAATGGTTGGTCATGTGTCTTTTTATGTGTTCTTTAGTGAAATGGTGTCACCTAAAATGTTATCTTCTTCCATGAAGGAACGTCACTAGAAAGTTTGTGACTTTTCATGAGAAAAATGTGTTTGTCGAAAGATAACCTTTTGTAAGACATGGTTGTTCATGAATATGTGTCTTCATGGTCTATAATGGGATGAACCATCTGATGATAATGATAAAATTCCATATAAGTTGGATTTATAACATGAATGAATGTGTTGTACTTGGGCACCTGAATAGACTTGTAGTCCCTCAAGGAATAAGAATATCTTGCATGGAGATGCCTTCAAAGGGTGAAATGGTTGAGAAGAGTGGCAAAATGATTAAAATTAATCATTTACAGTTATCCGCCCGACCCAACCAATTTATAGTGGGTCGGATATCCGGTCATTTTAAAAGTGGGTCAAATATGGATCAACCCATATTATCCATCATAGAATATGGATAACCCATGTGTATCCACAAATTGCGCTCTCGTTAAAGTATGTAAGGGAGTAGGAACGCCTAAAAAGTACACTTATTAAAAAGAGAATAAGAAGAAGAAATGCTTGTAACTTCAAAGTACTTATATCTTCTACACCCATGTTTCCCTTTTTCTTGATTGATAAAACTAAGATTTAGTTTGCCGCATTTTTTATATTTTGAATAAATTTATTTATTCCATTCTCCTAGGCAAATCTGTTAAAAGAAGTACTAACATAAATCCATCAAACTCCTCAATCAATATCAACAAGATGTCGTGATTGCTTAGGCTTGGTTTACTTTGGTTTGAATGTAAACTAAAATAAGCGGTGTTGTCTATCGTACAGTTGACTCTATCTATTCATGGAATTTTCTTTATTTCATTTTCGATTTTATATAGGTTCGCTCCCTCTTTTTCCAATAATTCATGTCAAGCTTCCTGATCTGCTTTGTACCTGCCGGTATTTTGTGTACTTCGGGGCGCTGACTAGCCCTGTTCAACACCCTATACCCTTCTCTTGAGCGCTTCATTGAGCATTTATCTTTTCGCATTCAGTTCTAGCTATTTCTGCACCTTCTAATCGACCTAAACAACATATACGGATCCCCTCAACCCCTTTTTTCATTACTAATGGAATATTCTTTATGAGATTTTGATTTATTTGAGGACATTTTTTTCATTCCATGGAAAATCTCAACAAAAAGTACCTAAATTTAAATAGAAACAAAAGCTAAGAACCACAATTTATCGGAAGAAATGAAAGAAAAAAAAAAAGATAAGAAGGAGAAGGCAAATTGAAGAACAGAAGCTCACGTCTTATTTAAGAAGCAATGCATAATCCATTTATCCGTTGGTTAACTCATTTTTTATCCGTATCAAATATGGGTGGTCGGATATTTTATCCGTTTTCACCTAACCCATTTTCGACCCGGCCGTTTGCCACCCCTACTCACCATTAACACTTCACAATTAGTATCACTGATTACCACTAACTCAAGGTCAGAGTATGTCCTACTTTATTGATAAGTAACATAAACAGACAACTGATGATAGTCTTAATAAAAACTAGATAATGTAAGTATATGATTATAATAGACAACGTCAAGAGATCCTCTATCATAGTGTCAATATACCAAGGGAAAGGAACTTGATGAAGAACATCATTGAGACACAGAAAACTCACTGGCAGAGATATGGAACGTGAATAAGGCAAATCAGGAGATTTAGCATCAGCACCATGTGTCATTACGTCAGCAGTCACGTCATCCTCTTGCTCCTCCCCACCAATTTCTGCAGGAGGTATGCTCATATCGGAGCATGGAAATGTTGCACATTTGATCAAGCATTTCCCAGAAGCAACATTACCGAAGTCACTTCCATGGGAATCTTCACTTACATCTTCCTTCACTATCTCAGCATTGCACTTATCGTTTGAGTCTTCAGCGTCCTGAATATTGGGGTGATCAGTGAAATGGGGGCCAAAATCATTTATAGAGAGACCTTCTCTATTTCCAAAAGCACGATCAGGCATCTCCTTTGATGACTCGCAAAGTGCGCCATCAGACAATGACTTGTAGCTAGCAGGACAATCGTCCATCAATTACAAAGAGAGCAGCAAAGACCTGCCAAAGTGTGCAAAGAAAATCTAAGCACAAGAGTATCGAGTAAGTTCATTTGTTGAAATAGTGTAGACAGCTAAAGAAACTGCATTAGCAATAAGCTATCAATGATTTTCTTTGCAATCTAATCGATTAACCTTTGAACCTTTAATATTCCAGCCATATTGCATAAGTTGAAACAGATCAAGTAATCAAATGCAGTAGATGTTTCTACCCAAACCAGTCTATATTCAATCAAACAAGATAAGGTATTTTGAGCCAAAATTGTAACGGGGTAAATTTGACCTATTTTGAATAGCTCAAGCGTATTTTTGGCCCTTTTCCCTCTATAATAAGAAATCAGCTAAATATCTAGCTATTTCATTTGTGAACCTAGTTATTATCGTATATTAACTTGAGATCGTTGCAGGAAACCATAAACTTCAAATCCTAAATCCGCCTCTGAGTCCATCACCATAATAACAACAATTCAAGTGAATAGAAGATTATTCCAAACAACTATACCCAATATTCATGCTTTATTAACAGTTAAACACGAATCACGTAAAACATATTTCAGATTATTACCTCTGACTTTGTCGATTGAAACGAACTTTATCAGATCCTCCAAATAAGCCGCGCTAAATCCAGTAAAACACAAAGATCACAAACTATACCAACAGATTCAGGTAAAAATCAAACCACAAATAACAGAACTAATTAATCTCTTAAAACATAAGTAAACGTTAACTAAGAGTATTATGCCAATCAAATTTATCCATGTGTTTAAGACGATGAAAACACACTAATAAACCATAGAAACATGGAGTAAAGAGATCAAATACAGAAGGCACCGAATGCATTGTTCGATGCTCTTCAAATATGAAAATCCCTAATTCAAAACCCTAGCTACCTCTACAGTCAATTTCAATGGATAAAGGGAAGCTAATTTGTTTTTATATTTGCAAGGATAAATGGAATTATTATAGTGTGAAGATAGGAATAGAGTGAAGTAGGGAGCATAAATCGGGTAGAAACGCCATTATCCGGAAAATATAAAAGAGGAACCGTTCAAACAAGCACATACGGCTTATTGACCGATGTATTCAGAATTTTCAGAATGTTACCAAAAAATAATAAAAGCTAAATATAAAAAATAATGTTATTATTGAAAATTAAATTTAAAATATTGGAGACAAGTTTGAACACTTGAGCTAATTTTTTGTAATGGTTCATGATGTTTAAAAGTTAATATATGTATATAAACATAAAAAAAAATTATAAATATATAATGTAATTTTTTGTCGAGAAAGTTCGAGTGAACAACTTCACCGACGTTTAAATCTGCCCCTGAATATATAAATATTTTTAGACTATTTTGCAAACATTATCTCTACAGAGGAGCAAAATGGACTATTTTGAAAAATTATGTATTCTATAATTTTATTTATTATTTAATGTGTTTTGATTATCGCAATATTTTAGTGTTGTTATTGTTTCTTTTGAACATTACATTTTTTTATTAATTGTCATATTTTTTTCATGATTATGTTAATTTATTGCATTTGAATTGAGATCTTTTGGAAACAGTTGTTGTACCTTTATGAAGTAAGGATAAGTTTTGAGTACACATATAAAATTACATTAGGTATATTATGTACTCTATAAAAAAATATTAATTTTTAAAATTTCATAAAGATTAATTTTAATATTCTTATTTATTCTTAATAATGCTTCCTTGTAGAATGATATGATATCTTTAAGACCACAAAATTAATGAATATATTTTAAATTTTATACGCTTTTAAACTTTAGAATTATAAAATTTAGTTTCTAAAACATCGTACTTAATTAATTGAAACAATAAAATAAAATAAATTAGTAGTAATGTAATGTGGATAAGATCGAAAAAATGGTGGTCCTTTTTAAAATGTAAAGGCCTTTTCTAGGGAAAAGTTAAAAATGAAGACGCTATGGACCACGTGCATGTTGAGACACAACTCACGCGTGTGAGATTCTTTGCCCGCATGGGATAGCTTACTTGGTTTCAGAGTGGTAGATTGTCCCAAGTAGTTAAGTTTAAGCTCTATCAGCCGCAGTGTGAAGTTTCATTCCTCCTTTGTGGGGATGACTCCTTGTGGGCATCAGGCACTGCGCCTCCCACCTAGTGGGCCGCTGAATCATCATAATTAACTTCCTCCACCAATTTCTGTCGGACCGGAGGTGGGGGCCCTGTGGGCGAACGATTTCGCCTTTTGCCCCAAGAATATGGTTTATAGTTTATATACCGATGATTTTTTTTTAAATAATAACGTTTTCACACAAATCCCTTCTTCCTCATTCTTTCTTTACTTATCAGACTAAACCATCTTCACACCCGTAGTCGTCTTTGAATTATAGGTAAGGCTACCAAGACATCGCTCGAAAAACAAAAAAAATTAGGGCCTTTTTTTTATTTTTTTATTAAGTATTATTAGCCAGAATTTACTGTAAAAATTCATAATTTACATGTATTAGCACAATTAAGGTCCACTTTTACGAATTGAAACAGTCTCTTTCAAATGTTTGAAATGGGCCTCTTGCCGCCGCACTGCAAATGTCACAGCTACGGTAAAAAATAACCATTTTCAAATATTAAGAGTATTTCCTCCTCTTTTTTTCTTTAAATTCTACAGCAGCCATTATTGACAGTTCGCCAACTTATTCGCTAAAAAAATGGAGATTGCCACCACTGTCACCACACACACTCTCTCTCTATCCCTTCTCTTATGTCACATAAGTGGACATAATCGCATTCGCGCGCAAGAAGCGCGGACCGCAAGGTCACGAAGTTCGATCCTCGCATAAACCTTCGTTGAGCACATCGCATGACTATCAGTGTAGTTAATCTACCGACGTGATTTGCACGCTATCATACACCGGGGTTTACCCCGCGCACTCGAAAGAGCAATGATCGCGTTCCTTCACAACAAAAATGAGTGGACATAATCGCAACACAGGTACTCAATTTCTGGATATATGTTGAAGTTCTGAAGTGGACCTCTTGCAGATGGCCTTCACTGTACTCTGCTTGTTTTGAAAAATTATGTTATTCCTCTCCTGCCAAGTGAAATATACAGCTACAACAAGTGTAATTAAATAGACACCAGCCCCTGCACTCTTGCCACCGCTGTAGTAATTGTTGGAAATTTAGTAATGTGGAATTAAGTTTAACTCATTATTTATGACTCGAACAATTGGGGTTCGTACGTCGGAAACATCGTTTTCACACACGTGCACTCGTAATGCCAAGTATCTTAAATTTCATTAGTGAAAGAGATATTAGTACGTAAGCACTGGCGGATGGACTATAAGCAGTGTGGTGCAGTTGCACCACCAGAATTTTTAATTTTTTTTACTTTATAGGGCATAAAAAAAATTGCTACGTAAAAAATTATTACTTTGTATGTTTGCACCACCAGATTTTGTTGTATAAATCCGTCAAGTAATATGTTTGAGACATAGAATGATGGACGGTCATTGCCTAAATGACGATGTTTCCACGTTTGTAAATGAAAGAAGAAGTGTGTATATTGTAAGACGAAACGAATCAGAAAGGGCCGCGGCGCTTCCGAGGCAGTGTGTGCGACGGAAGTCCAAAAGTTTGGCTGATTATGGAGACTCATCGCAGTTGTAACAAGTAGGTTTTAGTGTCTCTTGATTTCAGGTTATCAAGATTAAAGGAGCGTTCAACAGTTGGAACGAAGATCCAAGACTGATTCTAGAACTCAAGAGCGTGTTGTGGACATAATCCTTGTTGGCTACAAGTTCGTTACTATTGTAATTCCTATTGTTTACTCTTTCGCAGAACTTGTAATAGTTAGTTATTATTCTCGTACATCCATTATTTTTCAAGAGTAATTTCCTCCCTATGCTACTAGTCTGATTGCACTTAAAAAGAGATGTTGAATAGTCTCATTCTCACACATTAGACTGGTTTCTATCTCTTGTTGCCAACCTACCATGCATAAGCAGCCAATCTTAGAATAATACTCGTTTAAGATGAAAGTATATGTATGTCCTAGAGACAATCTGTATTTTTAGGACACAATGTACTTTATACGCATTCGTATTTATATTAATGATGATTAATATTATGACATTTGCATTTGTTGAATTATTAATTGATTATTTATAATATTCTATAAATGCATTCCTAGAGTTTACGTGTTTATTAATGATGTGAGAATTAATGTTATAATGTAACTCTTAAATTACCTCGACTAATGATCATCGAAATAGGGATATCGATGATATGCGATACATCAACATGTGGTCTGCATCATATCCTTAGGGGATGTAGTATGTCTCACTTGCTACGAGTTATGACAACTTGTGATGGACACATGAATAATTGTTGGAGTATTGGTATACCCTGCTGATACATTATTTGTTATATGTCTATAATGCTATCCGCATGTGGGAGATAGAAGTCCTTAGACTTGAGGTCAATATCACCTTGTTTACGGAGTAATGTACTTTGATCTTGTCCTAAGCTCAAATGTCTTATAGCTTGAGACACGACTTGTTTTGGGTGCATTACGAAGTAGATTAAAGGTGGTATGTGAGCCAAGATTAGGATTCATTCCTTGAATATATATTCGAGTGAACACTCATATACTCATATGGTATCAGGTTGACTAAGTCATTGGCCAATGCAATGGACATGTCTGTGGTATGGTCCTGTTGTCAACTAATATAGATGAGTTATAATGATCAAGTCATTTGGATAGACACTTGACAGATCCTAAGCTTGATTGAGTGTGTCATGAATGAAATGACTTTATCCTCTCACATATAGGTTCAGTTCACATATTTTATGTAGCTAAACTTTACATATTGGGTTCGTCTTCCGGCGCAGTCTAGGAGTTCCGTGAAGATCCTAATGTAATTAGTGACGATATGTAAAGGCCTGAAGGGTAACACTAAGTCAAATGTTCCGTTGATTGAAGGATGTAATTAGAAGGAGATTATACATATATGTTCGGTTGATGACCGAGACATTAAAATGGGAAAATACTGAAAAAATATGACAGGACCGCGGTGCTAAGAACACTGGGCAGCACCGCGATGCCTCTTTAGTGGGACCGCGGTGCCTGTACGGATTCTGGCAGTCCGAATTTTACCAGTCTGATTTTCTGCTGGGCCCAGCCCACGTAAACCCTAAGCCCCTGTTTACAACTATAAATAGAGGGCTTACCTCTCATTCCAAATACACTGAAAACCTAAAAGAGTTAATTCTCTTCTGAAGCTCCGTCAGAATCCCTAGCATTCATGACTTAGCAAATTATATCACAGTTCTCCAGAACTTACAAATCGAGGGACGTTTGCGTGTGCACCCTCGGACTACACAAAGATTGAAGATTCAACTGTTTGGTTGACTGCTTCCAAAATGTAAGTCTTCGTTCGAAGTTTTACATTTACTTTTTGTTTATATTTTACATTACATATCATACTACAGTTCGACCGTCGTCGGGTTTGAAATATAAATTTTTAAATTTACATTGCGATTTAATCCGACGTAAACACTGCAATGGTATCGAGTCCGCCGCTTTCGTGTGATTTGTAATGATATTAATGATAATATGGTTTATGATTTGTTTAGATCTATATTTTATGTATTTAAAAGCTTTAAAATCCTAAATCTTTAGAACACATAGTTCTTGTGCCCTAATCTGTTAGAACAATTATGTATTCGAGAAAATCGATCCAATATATAACTCTTCTAAGTTGATATGCGTTATCCGGCTTAAAGCATGGTGTATTGAAACGAAGAACGAGAAGAAAATTGAATTTGATGGTGGATGAACATGTTGTTTTAATGGTGATGGTAATAAAAGTGATATATCTGAAAGATCTGGCCCTAAACCAGTTTTAGGGGTTCGGAAATTTCGGATTTTATGATTCTGGAGGAGAGGTACCGCGGTTCCACGATGGAGCACCGCGGTTCCTGCTAGGGTTTTGGCGGAGGCACCGCGGTTCCATGATGGAGCACCGCGGTGATGCCCAGATGAAGCCAGAGGCACCGCGGTCCTGTTCATGGGAGTCGCGGTGTTGTTCATCCAGAAGCTTAAAATTAATTTTTTGGATATTTTGCCTTCGAGGCACCGCGGTGCCACCTGTTAGAATCGCGGTGCCCGTGACGGTAATTACAGAACTGCGATTCCACCTGTTAGGAACCGCAGTGAAAATTGGTTTTGAAGAAAGACATCGCCTGGCGCCTCGAAAACGCTATGGAACCGCGTTAGGCCGTAGTGCGCATGCTTTAAAAATCGAAAATCAGAAACAGAGACTTAAAAGTTTCAGATTCTGAATCTGAGGTTTTAGAAGTTTCAGTTTCTGAAAATAAAGTTTTGAATCAAACAGATTTGGTCCTTTCGGGCAAATTTGTAATTAAAGAAAGTTTTCTGAAAGTTGATTTTAAGTTCTGAAAATTACAAACAGGTCCCAAATGTTTGAAAATATTTTCTGAAGTTTAGAATTACATTTTTATGAATTTATAAGGGTTCAAAATTGAATTTTAAATTCTTAAGGGACTAAAGTGTAAATTTTGAAAATTTACAGAATTCCTGAAAATCGGAATTTTAAAATCAAAAAATGTTTAGGGATTGTTTGGCATTTACATAGATTATAGAGTTTAGACAAATAGACTCATATTTATCATTAATAGTATATTATTGAATAATATACAAATGTGCTAAATGTTAAATGTGATGCATTTAAATTATTAGTATAGCGTCCGCAATTATTGTCTGGATAGGCGGCGCCCAGTAATTATTTAATTTCAAATGACCGCTATAACTGTCTGGGTAGACGGCGCTCAGTATGTGATTAAAACCATCTTTTATCATGTATATTGAGTTTGATGGTTTCACATCTAATTGTGTTTAGATATTGCATGATAGGATGTCATATGATGTATGACTTGATTGTTGATCTTGAATGAATCCCCAAAAACTAAAATGTTCCCCAAACATTAAATACAAGTTTAATTATAATGCGCCGTTCATTATAATTGTTAGGGTGCTAAGTCCTTTTCGGCGATAAAGGTATTTATGCCAAAGCATTTGCTCTAAGTCAAAGAGGACCAAGACTTTTTCATAGATGTGTCAAAATGAAAGTGGATAATAAACTTTTGTAAGTATTTACACCAAAATGTTTGCTTGCAAATGCTAAATTTACTTAGCCATTTAAACGCAGTCTTGTAATGAGGTTGACTTGTTTAGATGAATCTTGGCGCCAAAATGTCGGACTAGTCTAAAGACGTAAGATTAAAATGAAAGATATTTAATCAAACCAAGAGTTGTAGAGTTGTTTTACAATTGGTTGAGGACCTACCAAAGTGTGATATTGAAGTTATCAGCCAAAACAAACGCGGATATAACATATGTTTGGATCTTGGCCCACTATGACCTTATGTTGATTTAGGTTCGTATTCTACCTTGGGGTCGTAGAAGTATGCAAAATAGTGGGAGCTAATTTAAAATAAAAAGCCATGTTATAATTAGCAAATTATGAATGTGTATAATTTAGGAGAATGAATTTTGATTGCATTTTCATGTTTTGTCTATTATCTTCAGAAATGTCAAACTTTTCGTTGAAAATGCTCATGGAGTCAAACAGACTCACCGGACCCAACTTCATTGACTAACTAAGAAATGTTAGAATTGTTCTAAGACAGAAAGAAAATGAGTATACATTAGACAAGGTATTTCCAACCGCTCCAGCGGAGGACTCTCCAGAGTATGCAACTTTTGACCAGGTTGCTTACAAGAAACATTATAAGGATGCCACCTCTGCTCAATGTTTGATGATGTCTTCTATGTCTCCTACATTGCAAAGACAGCATGAAACTATGGGGCCCAATGAAATGTTAGCCCATTTGAAGAGTCTTTATGATTCGCAAAGTCAGACAATGGAGTATGACCTGCTCATAGAACTTTTCAAGTGTAGGCTAAATGAAGGGGGCCAAGTTTCACCTTATGTATTGAGGATGATTGAGTTGATTGAGAGGTTAGCTTCTATAGACATAAGGTTTCATGACAGAGTCGCACCACCCTCATCTTGTACTCACTTCCTAAGTCGTTTGAGAGTTTTATTGTTAATTATAATATGAATGGGACTAAAGCGACATTGTCGGAGTTACATAATATGTTGAAAACTTTTAAATCTTCGACCTCTAAGACCAAGCCTATTCTAATGGTTGGCTCCTCTAGTCGCCCCAAACTGAAAGGTAAGGGACAACAGAAGGGGAAGGGCAAAGCTATTGCTCCGGCCAATGAAGCTTCCGGAGGCGAAGAAGAAGAAGAAGAAGAAGAAAGCGCCGGCATCGGATGTTTGCAACAGAATGGGCATTGGAGAAAGGATTGCCGCTCAAGCGGAGGAATGACACCAAAGCTAATGTGCGTATGTTTGTAATTGAAATTAATCTATCTATAAATGATTCTCATTCCCGGTACTTGATACCACAGGTTCTGCACATTTGTACAAATGTGCAGGGGCTAACTGATAGCAGGAAGGTAGGGTCTCGCGAGGTGGACCTGCACATCGGAAATTGAGCACGAGTTGCTGCTGAGCGCGTGGAAACTTATAGGATAGATTTACTTTTTGGCAAAGTTTTAATGTTGAACAATTGTTTTTATGTGCCTTCTTTGACAAGGAATATTATTTCCATTCCTGTACTTGATTCAGAGGGTTTTTCCTCAAACACATCTAATGTCAATATGATTTTTTGACTTTAGATAATGTTGTGTATGAAAATGCGCTTCTAGTGAATGGATTGTATACATTAAACTGCCACAGGAAAATTTTCAATGTATAAAATAAAAGGGCTAAGTTAAACGAAAGAAATTCTACCTACTTGTGGCATTGCAGACTTGGTCATATCAATCAAACAATGATAGAACAGGTGAGGAAATTAAATTACCTCGAACCATTTGACTTACAATCTTATGGTAACTGTGAATCTTGTTTGAAAGGTAAGATGGCCATTAAACCTCTTTCTAGAAAGGGGATCTGTGCCAAAGAGGTGCTTGAGTTGGTACATACAGACGTATGTGGACCATTTTCGACTCAAGCTAGAGAGGATTTCTCTTACTTCATCACTTTCACAGACGACTTATCAAGGTTTGGATATGTGTATCTTATGAGACACAAATTTGAGGCTTTTGAGAAGTTTAAGGAGTTTAAGTGTGAAGTTGAGAAACAACTCTCAAAGAGTATCAAGACTTTCCGATTTGATCGTGGGGGTGAATACTTAAGTAAAGAATTTCTTGACTACTTAAAGATTCATGGAGTTCATTCTGAATGGACACCTCCTGGAACACCATGGTGTTGCCGAGAGGAGAAACCGAACCTTGCTTGACATGGTTCGTTCCATGATGAGCTTTTCAACTCTTCCTACATACCTTTGGGGATACGCTATTTTGACCTCAATATATGTTCTGAACAGAGTTCCGTCTAAATCAGTCGAAAAGACACCATATGAGGTATGGTGTGGCAGAAATCCATCACTTAGACACATGAGACCCTGAGGGTGTCCTGCATATGTCAAAAAGTTGATCACTGCTAAGTTGGAATCTAAAAGTGAGAAGTGTTACTTTGTAGGGTATCCAAAGGAAACTAAGGGATACTATTTCTATCTTTCTAGAGAACATAAGATATTGTCTACAAAGATGAGAGTTGCACGGAGATAGAACTTGAAGAAATTCAAGAACAAGGTAACAAAGAGGTTGAATCCTTGCCCGATGATGAAGACAAGAATTTAGTGGGAGCTTTTGGCGAAGATTGAGTATTTAGGGTGCCCCCTTCGGCCAGAGGGAGTGCTACGAGTAATAATGCAGAAATGCAAGATCTTCCGGCACAGACCTTGGGAGCAAGTGCACTAGTTGCATTTCCTCCCATTCAGGAAAGACATGAAAATAATATTCCAGAAAGCCCTAATGTTGGTGGATCGACCAGCGCACAAGAACCTACTCACAGTCAGAACATACATGTAATTGAACTACAAGACAATCAACTCTGTAGGTCTACTAGATCTCATCGTCCTCCGGAAAGACTAAATCTACTTGTGGAAACAAAAAATGAGCTAGATATTCCAGATGATGACGAGCCTAAAACCTACAGCGAAGCAATGCTAGACGTTGATTCGAAGAGATGGCAAGAAGCCTGAAATCCAAAATGGAATCTAGTATATCAATCAGGTGTGGAACATGATTGATTTGCCAAATGGGGTTAAACCCATAGGATGCAAATGAGTCTTCAAGAAGAAGATTGATGCATCTGGCAAGGTTAAGACTTATAAAGCTAGACTAGTGGCTAACGGTTTTACTCAGCGTCCTGGTGTGGATTATGATGAAACTTTTTCACCGGTGGCTAAGATAAAGTCTATTCGGATTTTGCTTGCGATAGCTGCACATTATGATTATGACATTTGGCGGATATGCGTCAAACCGCATTCCTCAACGGTAATCTAATTGAGGAAGTGTATATGAAACAACCCGAGGGTTTTTCATGCGAGTCCGCATCAAATGTCAGTGCAGGCTACAAAAGTCCATTTATGGACTTAAGCAAACCTCTAGGAGTTGGAACATTTGTTTTGACAATGCTATCAAATCTTTTGATTTTGTCGGAAGCAAAGAGGATCCTTGTGTTTATTTCAAACGCAAGGATGAGGGCATTATTTTCATTATTATATATGTTGATGATATATTGATAATAGGGGATAATAAGACTCTCATGCAGTCAGTTAATGATTGATTGTCCACTCATGATGAAGGATTTAGGTGAAGTCTGCTACATTCTGAGAATTAGGATCTATAGAGATAGACCTAATAGATTGTTGGGACTGTCACAGTCAGTTTACATAGAAAAAGTGCTTAGACGTTTTTCAATGGAGAATTCCAATAAAGGCGATATTCCGATGGGTCAAGGCATCAAATTATCAAAGAAGGACTGCCCTTCTAATGCTATTGAACTTGAGCGCATGAAGAAGATCCCATATGCTTCGGCTATAGGATCAATCATGTATGCCATGACATGTACTAGGCCATATGCGGCCTTTGCACTTAGTATGACTTGCAAGTTCCAGCAGAATCTTGGCGAGGAACACTGAAAAGCAGTCAAGAGTATTCTCAAGTACCTCAGGCGTACTAAAGATTACTTCTTAGTCTATGGTAGAGTTGATGAGCTGGTTGCCACTGGGTATACCGATGCTAGTTTCCAGACAGATGTTGATGATTTCAAATCTCAGTCTGATTACACGTTCATTTTCAACGGAGGAGCAGTGAGCTGAAAGAGTTCCAAAAGCACTACTCGCACTGATTCTGAACCGAGTAAATTCTTTGGATCGGAAGTGCTAAAAGAAAGTTCGCATGATTTCTGAGTTCCTGAAGGAACTAGGGGTTGTTCCGAGTGCTAGTTGTCCAATAACCATTTATTGTGACAACACTGGTGCCATGTAAAGGAACTAAGATCAACAAACAAAAATAAGCATGTACCAAGAAAGTACCACATCCTGAGAGAGATAGTGAAAGCTGAAGATATCAAGATAGATTATATTTTCACAGACAATAATCTAGCAGACCCGTTTACTAAACCTTTAAGCTTGGTGAAACATAATGGTCATTTTGAGAACATGTGTATTAGATATGTTGGTGATTGACTCTAGGACAAGTGGGAGATTGAAAGTATATGTATGTCCTAGAGACAATCTGTATTAGGACACAATGTACTTTATACATATTCGTATTTATATTAATGATGATTAATATTATGGCATTTGCATTTGTTGAGTTATTAATTGATTGTTTATAATATTCTATAAATGCATCCCTAGAGTTTACGTGTTTATTAATGATGTGAGAATTAATGGTATAACGTAACTCTTAAATTACCTCGACTAATGATCATCGAAATAGGGATATCGATGATATGCGATACATCAACACGTAGTGCGATCATATCCTTGGGGACGTAGTATGTCTCACTTGCTACGAGTTATGGCAACTTGTGATAGACACGAATACTTGTTGCGAGATTGTATACCTCACGATGCACTATTTGTTATATGTCTATAATGTCATCGGCATGTGGGAGATAGAAGTCCTTAGACTTGAGGTCAATATCACCTTGTTTACGGAGTAATGTACT
The DNA here is from genome assembly GCA_029844215.1 of Przewalskia tangutica. Taxonomy (NCBI): domain Eukaryota; kingdom Viridiplantae; phylum Streptophyta; class Magnoliopsida; order Solanales; family Solanaceae; genus Przewalskia; species Przewalskia tangutica. Next base: position 112,297,665 of record CM056730.1, read on the forward strand.
TTGATCCTGTCCTAAGCTCAAATGCCTTATAGATTGAGACGCGGATTGTTTTGGGTGCATTACGAAGTAGATTAAAGGTGTTATGTGAGCCAAAATTATGATTCATTCCTTGAATATATATTCGAGTGAACACTCAGATACTCATATGATATTAGGTTGACTAAGTCATCGCCAACGAACGTATACGTGATGTGGTCCTGTTGTCAACTAATATAGATGAATTATAATGATCAATCCATTTGGATAGACACTTGACAGATCCTAAGCTTGATTGAGTGTGTCATGAATGAAAGGAATTTATCCTCTCACATATAGGTTCAGTTCACATATTTTGTGTAGCTAAACTTTACATATTGGGTTCGTCTTCCGGCGCAGTCTAGTAGTTTCGTGAAGATACTAATGTAATTAGTGACGATATGTAAAAGCCTTAAGGGTAACACTAAGTCAAATGTTCCGTCGACTGAAGAATGTAATTAGAAGGAGATTATACCTATATGTTCGGTTGATGACTGAGACATTAAAATGAAAAGATCAAAAATAGACAGATCGCGGTGCCTGTTTTGGCAAAGATCGCTGCCTCTTTAGTGGGACGCGGTGCATGCGGATCTCGCGATCCGAATTTTGCCAGTCTGATTTTCTGCTGGGCCCAGCCCACGGAAACCCTAAGCCTCTGTTTACAACTATAAATATAGGGCTTACCTCCTATTCCAAATACACTGAAAACCTAAGAGAGTTAATTCTCTTCTGAAGCTCCGTCAGAATCTCTACCATTCCTGACTTAGCAAATTATATCACAGTTCCCCAGAACTTACAAATCGAGGGACGTTTGCGTGTGCACCCTCGGACTACACAAAGATTGAACATTCAACTGCTTGGCTGACTTCGTTCGAAGTTTTACATTTACTTTATTTATATTTTACATTACATATCATACTGCAGTTCGACCGTCGTCGGGTTTAAAACATAAATTTTCGAATTACGCTGCGTGTACGAACCTGACGTAAACAACTAGGTGATTATTACACATAATTTTTCTCCAAGACACCTTATGAAAAACATCTCACAGGGCAGGGCCTTATACATTTGCTTCTCTCCATCTGCATCATGTCTTTCAGTGTATACTCTGCTATCTCCATATACTATTTTGCTTTGAAAATTTTCCTGACCATCCACAATGCACTGGAGTTTATAATGGTGACTACCCAATATCTCTCTGTACATATGCATCTATAAATTTGGTTTTGTTCAAATTTTCAAACTTTTTATTCGTCTCCCACTACTATTAAACTCAAATAACGCTGTGTAAGTCTGTAACATCTACGGTTTATAATTCATCTTCATCATCAATTTCCTGGATTAGTGAGAAATCTAATGGATGCTCCACCCGCTAGAGCTCGTGCCGATTATGATTACCTCATCAAATTACTCTTGATGGCGATAGCGGTATTTTTTCTTCTTCTCTTTGTGTTTTTCGTTGATTAATTCAAATTTTGGTGGAGAGCATTTGAGATGCAGTGAGTAGTTGTGTGACGTGTTAGTTCATTAATTCTAGGCATAATACATAATTAGACACCTTAACTTAGCCTCAACTGTCAACCGAACACTCCAACTTTGAGAATGCACATCTAAACACCTCAATTTGTCTCCACTGCGTCTCATGGATACGTGACACATAAATTTTGGATGACTAGATGATCATTTTGTAAGTTGGAGTGTCCAACTGACACATTTGAGACGAGATAAGGCGTCTAGATGTACATTTTCAAAGTTGGAGTGTTTAGTTACTAGTTGAGGCAAAGTTTGAGTGCATGTTTATGTATTATACCTTAATTTTATTATCTATGAGCATTTATGGTCATTTGCTTGCTGATGCAACATAATTTAAAGGCATAATACATAGATAGACGCATTAACTTGGCCTCAACCGGCAACTAAACACTCCAATTTTGAGAATGCACGTCTAGACATCTCAACTCATTTCCACTGTGTCTCGTGGACAACCGATCCTGACGTGGCACATAAATTGGAGGTGTCTACATGATTATTTTATAAATTGGAGTGTTCAACTGACACAGTGGAGACGAGTTGAGGTGTCTAAATGATCTTTTTGTTAGTTGGAGTGTCCAACTTAGAGGTCAAATTTAAGTGTCTATCTACGTATGTATTATGCCTAATTTGAATACTGAGAAATCTGGTAGTCTAAAATTGTATGTGAATGGAAGCTAATCTAGGAGCTATTGAAAATTCTAAGAGGAAGGAAGAAGGGCTTCTGAACTTCAAGCTTAAAAGAATTGCTCCTACAACTTAACAACTTGGTGTATTGATTTTCTAGAATTTATAGGAGCTATTTTGCTGAAGATTATCTGCCATACAGCACTATTCTATGTCACATTAACTACTTACAACGTTTACATTGTAAGCACTAAGCACCATATTATTCCATGCATCTTTTGTTTGTTATATGAGGCACATAAGGTGTGAACTTACCAACTGATCTGTGTTACTTCCTGATCCTTCAATCATTAGTGCTCCCCTTCATAAATCAACAACTTTTTCCTCAAGTCAAAACTCTTAAAAATAATGAGGACTCGATCCCAAAGTAAAAGATAAAGACTACCACAATCGATAGATAACTAGAAAATACAAATAAATAGAGTCATAGTGCTGTCTTTTTTTTCCTTGAGCCATCATTTGCACCAGAGAGTTTTTGAACTTCTTAGTTGTAGATGAAGGATTTGGCGAGTAGTTAGCATGTCAAGAAGAGCTTCTTCTATAATTCCCATCCCTATAGCTCTTTTCTCATTTCACCAAGTAGATGACTCAGTCGACAAGAATATTGGAAAAATCTCCTCAAGCACAATAGTGCTCATTGACACAAGTCAAGGAACCACTGCCGGTGTACTCTAGCATGCTACTGATAACGTGATAGTATATCTCCCAGAAACTGAATAGCTCAATATTCGAAATCTGTTAGCACACGGTCTTCTATTCAACTCTTTCAGTGTAGGAATTCCTATAATTTTTCATTTGAAATTTGACTGCTGAGGGGAAACTGAGAATAGATCAATAGATATTCTCGAATTGATCGATCAATTGTTTTGTTGATATGATGCACACGTTGTGTCTATTACTTGTTTTTTTCTGAATTTAATCATGTACAACTTATGTTTGAATTGTCAGATGTGGGTAAGAGTTGCCTTCTTTTACGTTTCTCAGATGGCGCCTTCACCACCAGTTTTATTGCCACTATTGGGTAGTCATCCTCTCATTTCTTGACTTTCTATGATTTTTTTTTTGGTATTTCTTGTGAACTGCTTGTGTTAATACGGAGATGACTTCACAATACGTTGGATTTCTTATTGAATAGCATGAGAGAACCTCTTAAACTTAAATGTAAATCATGATAATGTTCAGTGACAGTCTCCAGCAAGATTGATAATATTAATGGTCTCTATCAAGACTATATGACTATTGATCATTAAAGGTTCTCTTTTTTTTTTATTTTTCTGCCAATTGATTCCAATGCAAAAAAAATCTTTCACAGCATTCATTTCAAGATAAGGACCATAGAACTCGATGGCAAACGAATCAAACTGCAAATTTGGGATACTGCTGGCCAGGAACGGTTCCGAACAATTACAACAGGTGTGCATGTAGTTTGTTGCTAATCGTTTTCCTGAAACATAGATCAAGTCAGTCATCTATATGCTGCCTTAAACCTGAGCATCTAACCTTACATGACTTCTCAGCTTTCTCTTCTGGTAATGTAGGTTACTTCGGTTAACTGGGAGAAACATATACCTCTAAATGACTGACATAATGCTAAAGTTGTAAAAGAGAACTATCACTTATCTTGAAGTCAACTGCAGTTTGCATCAAGAAGAGACCATACCTAACTATTATTCAAGAGTTATGTTCTGATAAAAAAACAAAATTCCATTAAAGAATGTCTTGCTTTTCTGAGACTTCGGTTTTATCCATCATGTAGAAACTAAGCTAGTTAGAATAACAAAAGTTCAATAGTGCATGATTGCATGGATGTCTACCTTGTGTATTTATACTGTACAGCAATTCAACTATTGGATGGTATTGCTAATTAAGTAGCTGCCTTATTTACATCACAGCTAATCAAGAAGTTGTCTTCCATTAATTGAGTAGTTTTCTAATTACATATATAAATCTCTTGCTTTTAGAGGTCTGCTAGTCCTAGTCATGTTTTGTCCACACTAAATAATGTATACATAATACAATACTATAAACCTCCTCAATTTGCTGCATTGGATGATATGCTTTAGGGAATGTCTTGTCCTTGGATGTCAGAGTAGCTTGATGAAGGTATCTCTCAATTGATTGCCCAAAACATTAAAGCTGGTGAAGATGCATCAATTCCTGTAGCCCCACTGGCAAGGGTGATTGCATGGACAATGAAAGATGTGGAGGAACTCTTGGTTGCAAGGAACTCATTGTAATCAGTATCTACAACTACGGTGGACTGCACCTGCTGGCTAGTACGATCTTCACCATAAACCGAAGCTATTTTGAAATTTTCCCATTATAAGTGATTGCAGGCACTCAACAGTTCCTTTTTACAATTGTTGCGTGTTAGAATTACACTGAAATAAATATTACATCAGTTAATCCTATCACATCACCACCTAGATTTTGGGAACTTGGTAGTATTGAAAACAACAATAAATGGGAGTTTTTGCTCCATGGATTGCAACACGACTTCAACTGTTGTGGTTGCTCCAATTCCCAGAATAGCTTGCTTATGGTACTTTGGACTTTGGCAATTTCCTTTGTTCGAGTATTAAGAATGTAGGAACATAGATGAGATTTGGAGACGGGCATACTGGAAGAAATGTTGACCTGTTGAGAATTTTTTTTATTATTTCAAATCACGCTAAGATTAGGATAATCTTCCTTAGCTATGGGAAGGTTATGGTGCTACTTATGCTCTTATTAGGAAATTGTTTTTGGCTTAAAAATGTTTGCCGGAATGCTATGCTGTCTTTTCCTTGATAATTGCCTTCCTGTCACCAGTCAATTTGCTTCTTTTAAGTATTTCGGCCTGCTTATATTTTTAGTACTTTACTTCTCGCGCGGCTTACTACAGCGGAGCCATGGGTATCTTGCTGGTATATGATGTGACTGATGAGTCATCTTTTAACAATAAGTTCTACTAGTTAAAAAAATGCTTGGAGTAGGATTTTTTTTATTTGGAGTGGTTTTTTTGCTTTGTAGATGAATGTTTTGTCCCGTAAACCCAGGGTGGGGTTAATAGTGAGGGTCTAGTCATATACGTAGATATATTTGGGCTTACAAATATCCTCCAACCTCTGACCAAGCTTACATTTCTCTGAAATATATTTGTTTGCCTTGTATGATTTGTGGTATGCCTCTCTTCCTCCTTTTCTTCACAATATGTGGATTTCCCTTAGATAAATTAGACTAATATTTGCACTGGTTCAACTCAAGAGTAACACTTGTTATTGTTTAGACATCAGGAATTGGATCCGGAACATTGAACAACATGCTTCCGACAATGTCAACAAAATACTTGTGGGAATCAAGGCTGATATGGATGAAAGCAAACGGGTGTTCTCTCTATCTCCTTCTTTCTCTCTCTATCCATCTGTCCGTCCATTCATCCATCCACCATTTATTTGCTCATATTTGTATATATCGCCTGGTTTTGCTATTGTTTGTCTCACTTGATACAAGCCTTCTCTAGGCTGTTCCTACATCCAAAGGTCAAGCACTAGCTGATGAATATGGAATTAAGTTCTTTGAGACTGTAAGTGGAACTGATTTTGAGCATTGGAGTTATTTTCCAATAGCATGCATACTTAGGTTCTAGTTATATTTTCATGCAGAGTGCCAAAACGAACATGAATGTTGAGGAGGTTTTCTTTTCAATAGGTCGGGATATAAAGCAAAGACTTGCTGAATCTGACTCAAGGGCTGAGGTATTAGTTTCTAATTTTTCTAGATTCAATCCCCTTTCCCTTGTTTATTGATTAGGAAGAACATTTGTTGTAATTCATCTAATGAGATTGACGATTATGGATAATCTGTTGTGATCTACAAGGGGAAAATATTTGCCTGAAGATTTTAACTCTTCTATTATTTCCTATCCCTTTTTCCTTGTTTTCTGTGGCTTATTAGTGGATCTTCAAATTCTTGTTTACATCAGTTAAAATGCATGTAGTTGGCTGACTAGTAGGATCTATGCATGCTTGGACTGAATTTTTTTATGGAAACGGAAGCAAAATGAGAGACTGGATACCTTTGTTTAATCACATAGACAAGGAAAGCAGGAACAGGACTACAGAATGTTCATCTTTCCATCCAGTTTTTCTGATAAATATGTCTTCCCTTTTGTGTTCCTATGTAACCACATACAGTCTTCATTGCATCCTTCTACTTTATATCTTTGATTCCCTTAACGGCATTTATGCACAATGACCTCCTCTTTCTTGCCTTACACTTGTTCAGTGTACTGATTCATGTTTTCCTGAACTTTGCAGCCTCAGACCATCAGGATTAATCAACCCGACCAGGCAGCAGGAGGTGCTCAAACTGCCCAAAAATCAGCTTGCTGTGGTTCTTAGGAAATTGGTGGCAATGAAGATAGGATGATGAGGGAATACATATCCTCTAAAGTGACCATTTGGTGGGAGGAAAAATTAATCTTTGCCATGATATTGCCAATGTTGATTGTCTTCTCTCTACAGTTGTTTCTTGCACAGTCTATTTATACTTGGTGGAAGCTATACTATAATTCTTGTTTACTATTTCTGTCTCATAAGAGAACTGGAGGAGCTGTTTATTGTCCTTTTTGTTCAACCTTCTTTGTGTTTCGGTGGGTGGGTGGTATTTATAGCCATTTCCTCTTTACCATTCGCTAAGAGCTTTCGTGGACTGGATAACATGGTTCTGCAAAAATAAAAATAGAAGAAAGGGAAAACAGGGGAATAAGGTAATGGAGATGGAAGAAAGGGGTCGAAAATTGAAACTAAGTAAATATGTGACAATTCGAAAAGAACTAAATGGGCGTTTGGACATAAAGAAATGTGAAATCTGGAAAAAGTAGTATTTGGAAAAAAGTTGAAAGTGGTTTTTGGAAATTGGAGTTGTGTTTATATGAATACAACTTGAAAAATGTTGAATTTTTGTCAGCGGTTTGGAGTAAAAAATGTGAAAACATTAATTTGAAGTTTGTTCTTTTTATTGCTCAGTAGTTAACAGAACGTCTCTCTTCTTCCATAGTATTAAAATGTCGAGGGGAACGATCCAATCATCATATAATAATCCATAAATCGCAATAGAAAAAAAAAAGGGGGGGGGGGGGGTTATGATTTTGAATCCTTTCTACTAGGTAATATATTAATCTTATGCAGTTAATCGATGGATTGTTGTGGTTGGACTCTATTATGGATTTTGACACATTCTCCATAGGTTATCTCTCTTCTTCAGCTTTGGTTATGGAAGAATGAGCCGAGAAGAAGGTACTGACAATAATTGATTCTAGCACAACTCATGATGTTCATATCGATTTATTATGCGCCTAGCATTGGGTAGAGGCCTTCTCGTTTAGGACTGCAGACTAGGGTATTTTTTCAGCAACCACCCTCTAAAAAAGAGAAGCTTAGTGTTTAGTAGCAGTCTTTCATGCAATAACCCGAAAGTTTCACGCAATAGGTGTAAAGAAGCATGCATATATATAATAGCACAGAACCGGATACTTGATAAATCATTCTAGAAAAAGAAGAAAAAAAAGAAGAGGTGCACAACAGCACCACAACTTACAACATACTCCACCAGATGCGGGTAAGTTGTTACCATTGAGCATGTTAGTTCGGGAAAATCTCTATTCACTACTCATCAGTAGGTGAGCATGACTTGAGGTACAGTCTCTAATAAAAAATGTCAATCAATTGACATCTGCAAATGGAGTTCTATTTGGTGACACTCCTGTACATTGTTGTAATTGCCGCTGATTCTTGCCCTCAGCACCACTCCACTTCGGTTCATTCTCCAAACTAACTTTAGATATCACTGTTCTCATATCTTCAATGGATGAAAGGCTCGGAATTTGTATCAGTCGCTTCGCAGGTGTCTTGTCAGTGCACATGTCAACCTGTTTATAAAATTATTGCTCAATAAACTAGAATGCTACAGCAGGAAATATTACTGTAGAATCATAGAACTCAAATTTAATTTAGATCTTTGACAGTTCGTTGCAGACGTGTAGTAAGATTAGGATCAAAGGAAGCTTGGAAAGTTCCAGAGTAGTAAATGAAACATAGTAAGGAAATATACCATGTAATCTTTGTGGAGGCATTGGTCTGCTGTACATTGGATATCTGCTATACATTCACCATGGTTCTGTTGCGTAGAGCTTAGCTGATTCAGGCAGATGCTACTCATTGACTCAATTCTTTTCTTGTGTTCCATGTCCAACGTCAAAGAATCTGCAAATACATGGTAGCTTTGTTTAGTAAAAGAATATCTGTTAGAAGGGGAGAGGAAGATTCAGATATACCATTGAAAGAAGTCAGCAAATCACGACTATGGTCTTCAACTTTCCCATCCAGAGATGAGGAGGTAGAGAGAAATTCATCATATGCACCGCCAATTCTGGTGGAGCTTTCCCTGTCAAAGGGGAGATAAAAAGATTTAGAATTCAAATAACAAATTACAGAAACCTGAAAAGGGTTGCAAGTGAGAACTTACCGTGAAATGTGTTCTATCTCTGCAAGATTGTTTGTAAGAATTTGATGGACTCCTAATTGAGTTTCTCCCAACTGTTCATTCAAGTTATGCACCTTGTTTGTGCTAAACGAGAACAAAAAAAACAAATAATGAATGGAAGATCCAAAAACTTCTTGCGAGAGCACTGAGTTCCCAACCAAACCCATCTAACTATCCTCTCAACACCTCTCTCTTTCTTCTAAATATCCTTATTGCAAATCCAAATATTCTTCCTTCAAAACGGAAAAGTGTGCCATAAAAAGAAGTAAAGAACAGAAAACTTACCACTCTTGCAGGCAATGTTCCAAAGTCACTCTGCTCTCTGTGTACGTGAACGTGTCTTTCAAGAAATTTTGTTTCACCTCATTAATGTATCCATTCAATTTTTGCTTTGCACTAGCTGAAACCTGCTGGACACCAGATATTTCTTGCAACAGCTGCTTATTTTCTTTCGCACTAGAATCCAGGAAGTTTCTTGACGCTTCTGATACCTGACATTAGATATTTCGCAATAAATAAATCTCTTATTGAATGTCATGCATGATAATATATGCAACAGACTCACCATAGCTGCTTTCTTAGTTGTCAGAGTTGCCAGTATTGCAGCAATTTTCTCAAGAGCCAAATTTTCTTCTCTAAGTGCCTCTTCCTGCCACAAAGAGAAAAAGAGATATTTTAGCCTCCTGACAGGCACTTAGATATTGATTGAACATAGTTGAGTCACTACCTTGAATTCCTTCTCAAACTTTTGTAGTTGGTCAACTTTATTAATGTTGCTCTTATCAAGAAGTTTCATCACTTCAGAAGCACGTAGATGGAGATCATCAAAGAAGTTTACAGTCGCCTGAGAAATTAATTGTGCTGAAACTAGACTTCGACGAAGTCCCTGTGGAATCCATGATTTTGTTCAGTTATGTTTCAGTAACTAGAAAATATAAAAAGGCTGTATAACAGATAGAACTGTATAACATGATTCTTGTGAAAATATACAAGGGTAAAAATTGGTCAACCTCTTCTTGTTGTTTAGCAGAGAAATCTAGTACTTGTCTTTGTTCGTCCAGAGAATTCTTAATATCACAAATGAAATCTTTCGCCTCCAAAGATGCAGCTGTAAAGAACTACATTGAAAATATTCCGCGCTTAATTTATAATAACCTAATATCAGCACGTACATCAGAAACACGCGTACACTTCTTACCTTCTCAACTGTGGTAGCTTGAGATGATATTTTAGACTTGATCTGGTCCAAATCGGAAGAAGCTTCCAACTGCAATGCATCAACAAGCTCCTTCAAGCTTGACATGCCAGAATTGTATGTCCGAGTCATTTTATTGAACTTTGATTCCATGATCTTAGTAACCTGGTTGGTGGTATTAAAAAGGTATTGAGTTCCTCAACCAATGAATTTAGTATGGCTAAAGGTACTTTGAAAGTTCAGATTTTAATATCTTACATCACATTTGCTGGCAAGAAATGAGCAGACATTCTCCTCCATGCCTCTTAATTGCTGCTGTTGCTGGGATATCAACCCGTGAATAACCTTGTGCAGGTCACTTAAACTATCATCAAGCCGTGAACCAAATGTACGCAGCAAATTTTGATTATCTGTTTCCAGCTTGTCTTTGTGATCTGCGTAAACAGAACCTTTAGAAGAGTACACACCTTGCTATCAAAAAATGACATGCTCTTTTTACTTTAAAACATGAAAAAAGGGTTGCAAGCCAAGTCCCAATATTGATGCTAATAATCGGAAAGAGTAAAAAAATAGAGAGACCATTTTACTTCTTTAGCACGGCCTTAAACATTTCAAGGGTGTGATTAATGCTAACACGTAGAATCAAAAGGCTGTTAAATTTTTAATTCCTGAAGGGTTGGTAGTTTATCCTCAGTAGAATAGAGATGCAAAATATAGTTCCAGCAAGATATACCAGTAAAAACAAACAAAAATCCAAGAGTACCTATTCTTGCAAAAAGTGAAGTTATATCTTCTGATGCATTCTGCAAATTATTCCGCAAGTCCTTTGCACAATCGATCAGACAATTTTCTGTTTGCAGTCACAGTAATCACATAACGATGACAGTTAATGGTCATACAAAGAAAGATTCACTTGTAAGAGGCTAAGAGCTTCAGATACCTGAGTGTATTTGTTTAGAAATAATTAACTCCTTTTCCTTCAGTGTTGAAATAGCAATCCTGTAATTCTCTTGAAGCTCATGTAATGCCTTTTTACTATTGTCCAGATTCGCCTGGGCAATATTTGGAAGATACGAATTATTTACAGAAAAAGAAGCACTATGCATGATTCATAAACTACTTCTTTAGCATTACCTGGCAGTCTTTGAGTTCAGCTTTGAGGTTCAACTTTTCTTCTTGCTCACTAAGATAAAGCTCACGGAATTTATCAATTTGCTGTGGAGTGAAGGGGAAAGTATCCGGTAAGTGCATATACATATGGTTTAGGGTCTTAAAAACATCAGCAATAAAGTAAAAGAAAGGGGGAAAATGCCAAAATTTACCTTTTCGCTTATGTTTAGATCAATCTCCAACTGCTCTATTTTCTCATTCTTTGCCTATAAAATACAACAAGGACATTTAAAAAATAAATAAATCAGAAAGGGCCAAGAAGGTCATTGACAGTGAATTGTCCTATCACACACATTTTGTTCCAAATAACCTATAACCAATATATTGAGGTCTGTCGTTCGGAACTGATGATTATTTTGAAGTTAATTTAAGACTAGACTATCACCAGGTTAAAGGCCAAATTACTCTTCGGGAGTAGTCTGGTTTAAACCTCAACAGCTCAAAAGAAAATTCTAAGAAGTACACAAGTTGAAATTATACTGCGGTCAGATAGACTCACAGACGAATCCAGCTCAAAATTATTAGAACAAGTTGCTAGATACCTTATTTTCAGCTTCATCCTGCAAGAATCTTTCATGCGGAACATAAACTCCATTCTTTTCTCTTGCTGCTCGCACATCTGGTTTGATGATAAAGGCAAATGACACAAATGGTGAAAAATATCCTCGTGGAGAAACGAAGAAAACAGAAAAAGAAAACAAAAACCAAAAGGAAAAAAGGTACACTAACATACCTTGTTTCATCCTTTCTATTTCCAAGTATAGATCTTTGAGTAGCACTGCCTTGGACATTCTCTGGTTAGCCTAATAATGCAGAGCTTTATTCAGCTCAAATTACATATAACTCTTTAAATGGAAACTACTATAACCAAGAGAATCACAGTATGTACCTCCGGTTTGTTTTTGATATTTTTAGCACGGTGTGCATAATCTAGTGTGCTTAAAGTTTCTTCAAGACAGTGAGCAGAGGGTGAAATTGTTGCAATGATACAAGTTTTTGTTTTTCCTCCTAATGAATCTCGCAAGAGTCTTGTGAGCTTACTATCCCTGTGTAATTCAAAATAAGAAGTATTAAGAGGGAGAAAAGGGAGAAGAACACCAAAAGAAGTGTTTTTTGACACAAACCTGTAAGGTACATGAATAGAGTGTTCAACCAATGCTGTTATGACACGACCAAGAGTAAGCAAACTCTTGTTGATTTCCCCAGCTTCTCTTGCACGGCCCTGAGTTCGAGCAGATATTTCCCTTTATAGTTAATGCAGTCCAGGACGACAGAATTATTTCTTAGCGGTTATCAGCACTTATTTTTCATTCAGTTAGAAGTTATTTGGATAGCTGGGAGATAAGAGTAAATGTAAAAGATTCCCAGTATTGCTTTCCTAACTAAAGATAGACTGTTTGTTCTGCTTATGGATATAAACATTCCCGTAGATATTTTGCATTCCTACAGCACAGCTACTTGATTATTGATAATGAATGGACAGTTATATAATAACGGCAAGGAATATTTAAAGAGCAAATCTGTGATGCTAATATCATACCTCTCGGGCACCTGATCGTGAAATATTTTCTGATCCCGCTAAATCAACAAGATTGAGCTTGCCACACTTAATGAGCTCCTCATCTCCAACGGCCGTTTCTTTGACGTGAATAGTTATGCTAAATACAGAGTGAGAGCGGCTGCAGAAGAAGATCATCTTTAACTCGTTACTCACATTTACTTTTCAGATGAATGAATGCTATGAATGCTAATAGGTCATACCTGCTTCGTTTGTTTAATAGAGTGTCAGCTGTGCGCCTCCTGGCTGCTCCTCGTTCAAGGAGGTTATAAATATCATTTGCACTGTACACAGCTTCTTCCTCAAGGCCCCTCACTACAACTAAACCTTTTCCATCCTCCATGAGGGATATGGGCTTCCTTTGTCTCTCTTCTGAAAACTTTGAAGGCTCTTCTGAAGCTAGCAAGTCAATGATTTCCTCGTTGTATAGTTCCCAAAAGGTCACTTTCATGCTATAGTCTGCATGTTGCGCTTCAAGCGTATCAAAAATTTGGCGAACTGCCCTTGGAATTATACCTGCTTCAGCTGGTAATTCACCAGCCTATGACACAAGGAAAGAACAAGATTTAAGGACCAGAATATACTGATGTGAAAGATGCTATGGTGTAGAGTGAACCACTTAATACCTTATTCCTCATCCCTCCCTCCATTGTGTATGTTTTGCCTGTACCAGTCTGCCCATATGCAAATACAGTGCAATTAAATCCATCAAGAACTTCCTTAACAATGGGCAAAATGGCTTGATCATATATCGATCTTTGCTGAGCTTTTGGGCCAAAAACCTGTTAAATAGCATAACTTCAAGCCAATTGTAATTCCAGCATGTGTAACATGTCATCCATCCATTTAACGACCAAAAAGCTACTATAAAAACAAGGAACTGTACCTTGTCAAACGTGAATAGTTTGTCAACTTGCTTGTTAGCTACATTTTGTACAACAGAAACTTCTCTTTTGTTTTCATTACATTTTATGGCCTTTGGAACATTTATCCTTTGCTCATCGTCATTCAACGGCCTAAAACAACAATACATTTAATCATATGGTCGTCATATAACTGATACTAATGTGTAACGACAATTGATCAGCTATGCACAACAATACATTTAATCATTAGCCATTGATGTCCATGTTGACCTATGTTTTTCAGATTCAATTTTATAATCACAAAACTTAGAACATAAAAAGGCAGTGGATTTCAGCATTTAAATCATGTTGTAAAACCATTTTCCTGATCTGTTTAGATATAGTTTATGTGACTAGGAAATGTTACATCTTGGTTAAATTTCAGGTACTGAAGGATATGGTCGTCATATAACTGATACTGTTGATCAAAACTCACACTTCTTTTAGCAATCCACGTACGCAAAGAAAAACACAAGACACAAATTTGAAAACAAAAGTTCTTGATTTTGATCTCATAGAGAAGGAACATCACCCATTGTTAGCTGTAATAAACTGTCAAAAGTCCTAATTCTCTCAGCCATTATTGCAAAGGAGAGCAAACGCAAACTATGATAGATTGAAACTAAGGGAAACAGAAATGCAAATCTAAACTTTCTTCATTTGTGTCCATATTTTCTAGGTGGGGAAAATTAAGTAAAAGCCAAAATAATCAGACATATTCAGATGCAAACTAGATTAAGTCACATAAATATGAATTAACACACTACAACAACAACATACCCAATATAATCTCACAAGTGGGGTCTGTGCAGGCTAGAGTGTACGCAGACCTTACCTCTACCTTGGGAGGACCTTACCTCTACGTAGAGAGGTTGTTACCTCTATTAGAAACGCGTCTATCACACACAGACACACATAGAGTAAAAAAAAGTGAGTAAAAGAAGTAAACAAATCAAGGGGAAATCACCTGCATCTGACTAGAACTTGGACATTGACCTCTTTATCTTTGTCCATCCGATTGGAACTGTAGTCAATTCCCCTGGGATCCGCTCCCCTCCGCCGTTCCGGTCTAGGTGTAAAAAACGGCAACGGAGACGCTGCTACTCCGACTCCAACTTTACGACTTACATCAGGTGTCAACGACATGATATCCCCAAATCTGCTGCTGAGAAATCAAAACAGCACATATCAATCATCCAATTCAAATAATCAATCATAAAATAACTACGTCTCAGTACCAAATTAATTTAAGTCAACTATATGAATCCTGAACCAAAAATTCAAATAATTAATCGAACAAAAAGGCACATATCAGTTATCCAATTCAAATAATCATATCATGAATAACTACGTCTCAACAACACCAACAACAACAACAAGAACAACATACTCAGTGTAATACCACAAAGTGGGATCTGAAGAGAGTATCATGTACGCAACCTTTACTTCTACATTTGTGGGTCAGATAAGTTGTTTCTGATAGACCTTCAGCTCGAATAACTACGTATCAATACCAAATTAATTCGAGTCGGCTATATGAATTCATTCTATTAATCATAAACCAAAAATTACAAATATTTAAAGCAAAAAATCATGTTTTCTTTCTTACCAGGCTAATGTGATTAAAACTAAAAGGCTTGTTGAGGAAGAAGATTAACAAAATCGAAGGTTTATTTGAGTTTTTTTGGCTTTGCTTGTTGAAGCTCCGCTTGGATTGCGCTGGAATTTTATTTGAAAAATGTAGATTGTGATTTTCTAACGGCTACTACTTTTTGAATAAAATGGTAGGAATGGGGCCCATAATTCAAAATGAAGCGCCTTGATTATTTTTCCTTTTTTTTTACCTTTACGGATCTCTAGAAAGAGGGAAGTATAAATGGAAAAAGAATATCGAAACAACAACAATCCCACAATCGAGAGGGTAGAATGTACGCAAAATTTACATCTAAAGTTGCACTTCAAGTATCAATTATATTATTTTCGATAACTACCTACTCTTTCTACTAAAATTTATAAATAAAAAAAAAAGATTTGAAGTCGGCCCTTATCTCTTGATCTCTTCTTAATTTAATCTTATTAGTCAATGACTTATTTGAATGGAGCCTTGGAGTACTTTGTAAAGTTGCTACCATGTGATCAGGAGATTATGAGTTCAAGCTGTGGAAACAACCTCGAATGTAAGGTAATGATGCGTACGATATACCCTTGTGGTCCGATCCTTTTCCCATACCCGCACATAGCGGGAGCTTAGTGCATCGGGGTGCCTTTTTTTGTTAATGACTTATTTGTACATGTATATGATTATTGTTGTTATAATTATTCTAATTCCAAAAAGGACTCAAGAATTGAATGTAAGGTTAGATACGTAGAGATAGTTTTCGGTATTTATCATGTATCTTTTATGTATTCATGATTTTCGTTCTTAATTTACACTAAACGTACTAAAGTGAACATGCTTTTATGTCCTTTTCTTAATTTCAACTTAAATATCTATATTATTTTAAAAGTATAAATATAAATGTTGATTGATCAAAATAACCTTAGAACATGAAATGACTTTTATACCCTTAATAAACTATAATTATATTCCTTATAACTACCTAACAGAACTAAGTATTATCCTATTACTACTAACGTTACTAATCCTATTTCTTTAACTACCTAACAAAAAGGTCTTTCTTATTGAATATATACTAAACATAAGCTAGGAGTATTAATCCTATTACGACTAATGTTACTCAATATAGGTGTACTATTAATACTATTACTACGTTGCTCAATGCAGGGGCGGAGCTACAACTAAGTAAAGGTGGTCAACTGAACATCTTTTGTCGGAAAATTATATTGTATATATAGATAAAATATTCTTTATTATGTAATTATATAGATAAAATGAACATTCTTCGACACAATTGATAGTGACGGTCCAGTGGTAAGGTATTCATTTGAGATAAACTATAACATATTGTTTTTTTATATCTTTTTTTTTTATCTTAATTAACTATATGTCTATAAGAAATGCATCATCTGAAATACTTCACATAAAGTAAAAATATAAATATTCTTACAACTTTTGAATACATTACAAAACTTTCACAATTCTAAGTTAAGTCTCTTATCTTACAAGATCAAGTCTCTTAACTTCCACCAATCAACAACCGTTCTTTACTCACATAAAGTTGTTATAACTAACTTCCCATAAAGCCGTTATAACCCCTTTATGTTTTAAACCAACCAATTACCACATAAACACTTATGAGACCAAGAGGGCTCATTCTTTAAGCACCGAGTGCCCATTACTAACGGATAAGACTTACTACTCTTTACATAATGAAGCCCTTTACACTTCATAACAAGTCAAGACACAATTTGGAAAATCAATTTCCTTTAACACACGCGTCGTCAACCGCACTATATATTTCACAAATAGTCATCTTTGAAGAGGATAGGAAGAATCACATACCTCGCGACGATTGCCGAAAAAGCAAAACGCAGCGATGTTGAACCGCCCATAGGATACGCTACTCGTGGCGCCTCAATCCTATAAGTGCATAAGACATCTATTAACTTCTAGTTAGAACGTAGAATAAGCTAAAAGCAAAGCCCCGGGTTCTACGGAACTTACTACCTTTATCCAAGGTCGAAAAAGAACCCATTCTAAACCCTTTTCAATTCTCTTTCAATTCAAGTTTTAGGTTAACATGATGTCTAACCTAAACATCTTCAACTACCACAATTTCCTCTATACAACATGCAACGACTAACTTTGTCACCAAAAGGTAGTTACAATCTTAAGGCTAACATGCCCACCGGTTTTCCACGGGACAACAAGATCCAAAATCGCACAAGCCTAATTATAATGACCTGTGCTCAAATCTAATTTTCAACAATAATATAATGTACCTGGGCTCACTTCTAAACTCCAACAATGATATAACAGCCTTGGGCTCACTTCTAAACTACTAAAATAAAACAGCCTTAGGCTCATAACCAAGAGAAAGGAAACTCTTACCTTTTGGAAAGCCCACAAAAGCCCTTTCCTACCACTTCTTCCGTCAACTCATCCACCAGCGCTTCCCACAAGTTTACCCACACTTTCCTTCTTGCCGCCGCTCCAACAATCTCTCCTAAGGCAAGGTTTTTCTTCAAAAACTAGAGAGAAGGGGAGAGGGTTTTCTCTTGGGAGGGTTTGATAAGAAATGGCCAAGTCTTCCAAGACTTGGCCCAAAAGATGCCTCTTTTATTGGTCAAAGGATGGGAGGGACACTTGTCACCCTCCCATAGGCTCTTTTATAAAATATCCCTGATTTTTAGCCTTTTCCCGCAGAAAATCCCGCCAGCGCTGCCGCCACGGCGCCGGCGCTATCTTCAGAAATTAATTTAACACGCTAACCGCGCGCGGCCTCGCTTTCGGCGCGCCGCACTTCACCCGCGGACTCAAAGATAATCGGCGCCGCGGCTGCTTCCGGCCGCGCGCTGAACCCCGAACTGAAATCATCGCTTTACTGCACGCCAAACTTGAAACTTCCATAACTTTTGACTCCATGTCCCATCGACGAACGTTCGTTCGTTGGGACCTAGATTCAACGGACTACACACTAGGCCTTTTAAACACCTTACAATCCTTGACAACTGGGGTCCAACACTCCAAAGTAAACTCAAAATTCTTCCAACACATGTTTGTCAACTAATCTATCTTCTTGAATTTACGGGGTGTAACATTCTTCCCCTCTTAGAAACATTCGTCCCGAATGTTCCTTCTGAGTCTCCAAAACACCTGCGCCGGTATAGTCTTCACTACTATACCTACCAAAACTCAATTATGCCTCTCATGGCCATAATATAAAAATCACGCCAACTCCAAGTTCCCGCTAACGAGGAAATCACCTCTAACGTGCAAAACACCACTATTTTCTCCTCCCCTGGTCTAAAGGATACTCTCCTTTCTCGGCGTACCTTCCTTGTACACTCACACCCCTTTTCAAGTACACGTTCCGCAATTCAGTCACTACTTCCATTTCTACCACCTTGGAGTCACTACCTCCAACTCGGCCATCTTACTAATCCACGTCATGGAAGCTACCACTTTCATCACAAACTACCCATGGAATCATCACACAAAACTCCATGAATATCATACACTCCGACAAAGATTAACAGTAAAGTCTCCTACCCAAGACGGCCTTACATCTAAGGTCTCAATCATATAATTTCTAAGGTTCAAAATTTTCTCATCCCCAAACTTACCCTCTTTATTAACCATGCTTCCAAAACACATTATATACACAAAACTACCCGAACATAGCACTCAACACATCACCACAACATCAAAGCATACAATACTCTAGAGGGTTAAGAACATACCTGTAACTATTGCTTCACTTCTCTTCTTGTCGTTCTACTCATGTTCCTTCCCGGCACGACGCACAAAAGGAGGAGGTGAATCGGCCACTGATCCCGAAGGCTGAATCTCAACCTCCGCGCTATCTCTGGTGGGACAATTCCTCGCAAATGGCGGTGGCGCGTGTAAAAGCAGATTCCCTATTAGCACGACACTCTCCATCGCGAGTCTACCACAATGGTCACAACGAGGTAAGGGTGGTCCCATCCGACTAGCATCCCCGATCCCCAAAACCGAAACTCGAGCCACGACCGCTCGCGAATTTCTCGAACGCCCGACGATCGAGGTGGAGCACTCAGTCTGGCGGAGGCGCATAACTAACTTCTCGAAAGGTTTGCCGCCGGCGTCACCAGGACCTGCGCCTTGGCCTACTCTGGCGATCTTCGTCATTCCGTGACTCACGTGCCTCACATCCAAGTCGTGAGCTGCGTGCGGCAATGTCCATGCCCGGTGAAGAGCTACTCCCGAGCAACTCTCGCCAAATAGTCATCAAGCCTGTGACATAGCGGTGCACTCTGTCCTCCATGTCGCTACTAACGCGGGGGCGTCTGAGCTAGTGAGTTAAACTCACGTTGTACTCTCAACCGTCGCCCGCTCGCCAACATCAAAAATCATTTACCGAGTCCTCTCATCCGCGAGGCAAGAAATGTGCAAGAAATGCCTCGAGAACTCGTCCCATCTCTGGAAGTGCATGCCTCCCGGGACGCCTCACGAATCAAACGATCGGGCGGTATCACGCGGCCGACGCGAACCTAGGACCATCGACTCGGTCTCCGATGCCTCGATCACTCTCGTGATCACAGAATCGTTTGATGAACTCGCGGATCATCCTCCGCCTCGACCGTAGAACTCGGGCGGGCCTGACTCGAAAGTCCCGCAACCTCAAACTATCCGATCTCGGGTGAACCATCGTGCTCTTTGAACTGCTGCGTCCGCCTATCCTCGTGTCCGCCACAACCCGGCGATAATCGCCAACTCGCGTAACCCGTCTCCCGCTCCGGTGTGGACCTGGAGGCTCGTCTTGTGGTCTCTGTAGAGGCGCCGCGCTCTACTCGCAGCCTCCTCTCGCCGCTTTGCCCTTCGGGCCCTGGTTGCCTTTCGCAGAGGCATAATCGTAAAAACGAAACACGTCGGAGGGTCCAACTTACAACACAACTCTAAGGCACGATCTCGGAATGAAGAATGAAACTAATCCTAAATGTCCAGACCTCCCGATTATAGATGTAGTGCACAACACATCGATAATCAAGACTCTACTTAGACACGGTCGTAGACACTTTCCGAGGACTAATCGCTCGATACCATACGCCACGACCAAACCGCTCGCGATCGTGCCTTACCCGCACCCAAGTAGTCAAACAACATCGTAGAAAATCACGGAAATTAAAACTCATACATGATAACCAATGAAAAGAGGAAAGCAGGCTAACCAATCGGTTACCTTTTCCGAAAATAACTAACACACGAGCATTTACAATCCCTTGCACATCGATTACTGCACCTCTAAGAATTTTTATAACATCTCGGCGGGGCGGGGCCCGCCATACCACGAATGTACAAAAAGTTCTACAACTTGAGAACCGTACCAAATGACAAAGTCTCCGAAGGAATGGAGCTTTCGAGAACTGACGATCCAAAGTGCGCGATCAACAAGCGATGTATCTCAACTGCGGCGTGACGCGGCCCGAAGAAGTCGATAACAACAGTGCAGTATGCGAAAGCGGAAAAATCGTAAATGAAATCATAATAGTCTATAAGGAAAACAGAGACACGTATGATAACCAAACTACTGACACCACGTATATCTGATTCTACCAAATCAAATCACATCAAGTCGGGGACTCACGCGAAAGATCATTACTCAAAGTGGGCGATACTGTGGGCTACCCAACGTGTCGGTATGTCAACCCAATAACAAGATAGTACTCGCTGTGGACGATACTCGTGGGCTACCCAACGTGTCGGTATGTCCCAACCAATAACAAGATAATACTCATGTGGACGATACTGCGGCTACCCAACGTGTCGGTATGTCAAACAAATACCAGATAATACTCACTGGGCGCGTACTCGTGGGCTACCCAACGTGTCGATATGTCCAAACCGATTTACAAGATAACACTCACAATAAGCATACCCGTGGGCTACCCAACGTGTCGATATGTCCCCAAAGGATCAATATAGTGGAAGCGTACCCGGGCTACCCAACGTGTCGATATGTCCATCATACCACCCGATATCCGGCCCTCGTCGAGAGACTTCGGTGCACAAAGTCAAACACTTGCACAACAACAAAACTATCACATCAAGCGCAGGCGGGTTACACACAACTCAAAGTACCTTCGTTTAAGTCAACAAACCGGGTTCCAACCCCAAAATACTACATTCTTCCTACCTTCAAAGACCTCTCTTTACGTAGAAACCATGCGATACTATCACACATAGTATCACACACATTCCTGTTTAAAACACGTGCTTCAAACACAATTAACATAACGTCAAGTATACTTTTAAAAGTCCAGTAATTAACTCCTTTAAGGTCAAGTATTCCTACCTTTTAAAACCAAGTCATTTACTTCTCCCTTAAGAAAAGTTCGATATTTGAAAACAAGTGTTTTATACTTTCAAACTCAAGTTACTTCTCTTTTCCAAAATCCAGTACATTATCCTTTGCAATCCATTAAGTTCATTCTTTGGAATTTTAAGAAAAGTCGAACTTGTTATCAATGATTCTCATTTAAGCGGCCGTGATCTAGGAAATGTAATATCATTTTGTCTTATCTTAGTTTCTATGCGGATGGAGGTTTCTACTTGGTTTTAATATAATCAATTAGTCGAAACCATTTCCTTTATTAAGCCGCAGTGGTGTGTTCGATACTTGTTCCCACTTTCAAATCCATTTCACACTCTTATGCCGTTATACCTAACTTCCCATAAAGCTAGTATAACTCTTAAGTTTTCAAAACCAAGTATTACTCATTACTCACGAATGAGGTTTTACAACTTTTGAATACATTACAAAACTTTCACAATTCTAAGTTAAGTCTCTTATCTTACAAGATCAAGTCTCTTAACTTCCACCAATCAACAACAACCGTTCTTTACTCACATAAAGTTGTTATAACTAACTTCCCATAAAGCCGTTATAACCCCTTTATGTTTTAAACCAACCAATTACCACATAAACACTTACGAGACCAAGAGGGCTCGTTAAGCAACCGAGTGCCCATTACTAACTGGATAAGACTTACTACTCTTACACATAATGAAGCCCTTTACACTTCATAACAAGTCAAGACACAATTTGGAAAATCAATTTCCTTTAACACACGCGTCGTCAACCGCACTATATATTTCACAAATAGTCATCTTTGAAGAGGATAGGAAGAATCACATACCTCGCGACGATTGCCGACAAAAGCAAAACGCCCCATGATTGAACCGCTTCATAGGATACGCTACTGTAGCGCCTCAATCTATAAGTGGTAAGACATCTATTAACTTCTAGTTCGAACGTAGAATAAGCTAAAAGCAAAGCCCACGGGTTCTACTTAACTTACTACCTTTATCAAGGTCGAAAACGAACCATTCTAAACCCTTTTCAATTCTCTTTCAATTCAAGTTTTAGGTTAACATGATGTCTAACCCTAAACATCTTCAACTACCACAATTTCCCTTCTATACAACATGCAACGACTAACTTTGTCACCAAAAGGTAGTTACAATCTTAAGGCTAACATGCCCACTTCGGTTTTCCACAGGACAACAAGATCCAAAACTGCACAAGCCTAATTATAACAGCCTCAGGCTCAAATCTAATTTTCAACAATAATATAACAGCCTTGGGCTCACTTCTAAACTCCAACAATGATATAACAGCCTTGGGCTCACTTCTAAACTACTAAAATAAAACAGCCTTAGGCTCATAACCAAGAGAAAGGAAACTCTTACCTTTTGGAAAGCCCACAAAAGCCCTTTCCTACCACTTCTTCCGTCAACTCATCCACCAGCGCTTCCCACAAGTTTACCCACACTTTCCTTCTTGCCGCCGCTCCAACAATCTCTCCTAAGGCAAGGTTTTTCTTCAAAAACTAGAGAGAAGGGGAGAGGGTTTTCTCTTGGGAGGGTTTGATAAGAAATGGCCAAGTCTTCCAAGACTTGGCCCTAAAGTATGCCTCTTTTCGCTGGTCAAAGGATGGGAGGGACACTTGTCACCCTCCCATAGGCTCTTTTATAAAATATCACGATTTTTAGCCTTTTCCATGAAAATCCCGCTTGGCGCCGCTGCCGCGCCATGCGCCAGCTATACTAAATTAATTTAACACGCGAACGGCGCGCGGCCACTTTCCGCGCGGCACTTCAACACCCGCGGACTCCCGGTCTGATCGGCGCGCTGCTTCCGTGGCGCGGCGCTGAACCCCTGAACCGAAATCACTGCTTTACTTGACTGCGCGCCAAACTTGAAACTTCCATAACTTTTGACTCCATGTCCCATCGATTTAATGGTTCGTTGCGTTGGGACCTAGATTCAACGGACTACACACTGGGCCTTTTAAACACCTTACAATCCTTGACAACCTGGTCCAACACTCCAAAGTAAACTCAAAATTCTTCCAACACATGTTTGTCAACTAATCTATCTTCTTGAATTTACGGGGTGTAACAAAAGTGAATTACCTGGAGGGGTGGGGAACAGGTGAGGATACTTCTGCCTCATGTCCTCCTCGGCTTCCCACGTCATCTCCTCCCTGAGCTCGTTCCGCCACAAGACTTTGTGGAAGCCGTCCCGTCCAGAGCGCTAACACGACGATCGATTATCGCTATGGGAATCTCCTCATACGATAACCCCTGGTCACACTGGACATCGTCAATCGGATGTACCTAGATGGATCCCCGTACATCTCCTCAAAGATAAAGCGTGAAACATCGATGCTGCGCCTCGGACGGACGGCAGACCAACTCATAGCAACCTTGCCTACCTGCGGACAATGCGAAGCGGCCCAATGTACCTTGGTGAGTTTCCCTTCTTCCCGAATCTCATCACACCGCCATGGGTGACACCTTCAGAAAACCCAATCATCAATCGCAAACTCCACATGTCGACGGCGATGATCTGCATACGACTTACGCCGACTCGAAATCGATAGCCGCTCGGATAAGCTTCACCTTATCCATCACTGCTGCACAAATCTGGTCCCACTAGCCGCACTCGCCCACCTCGAACCAACCTATAGGCGATCGCACTTCCTCCCATACAAGGCCTCATAAGGCGCCATCGAATCTTTGAGTGGTAGCTATTATTATCGCGAACTCAACTAGAGGCAAATGATCCTCCCAACTACCACTGAAGTCAATAACACGGGCTCGCAAAGATATCCTCGAGTGCGGATAGTGCGCTCTGCTGTCCGTGCCTGCGTGGATGAAATGCGATTACTCGTGCTCACTGCGTCCACTAAACCTCTGGAAGGACCTCCGGAAGTTGGCGTAACCGGGCTCCTGCATGCGATATGATCAGTAGGGACTCCACGCGGTCGACGATCTCTCGGATGTAAAGTCCGCATAATCCTCAGAAAAGTCGCCCCGACGGGAAGAAAGTGGGCTGATTTAAATCGACTATCGACGATAACCCATATAGAATCATGTCTCCTGCGAGTGCGAGGTAATCCTGTGATGAAGTCCATGTTGATTACCTCCACTTCCGGTAGCCGGATCTCTATCGTCAGAACAAACCACGGTCTCGGTGCTCTACCTTACTGCGACAACACGGGCGAGCTACGAACTCGCAACGTCCTCTTCAAGCCATCCCACCAATACACGGATCTAAGGTCGTGGTACATCTTGGTCGACCGGATGGATGAAGTAACGCCGCGCGTGTGCTTCCCAAGAACCTGCCAAGTCACGAAACATCCGGAACACACACGCCCTCAAACCTTAGCACCCCATCGTGCTACCTCAGGACCGCGCCTCACGAAGAGGCGTATCACGATATCGAATCAAAGTGGATCTCGAACCGTTGCCTCTTCACCTCGCCAACGATGGAAGACTCGGCAACCTCACGAACTCTAACCCATTGCTATCGATCAATCAAGCGGACACGAGGCTTGCTAATCGTGCAAATCACGAACCATGTCCTCCTCTCTACCGCACATCGATAGGCTCCCATCGACTACGACTAAGAGCATCTGCGCAACATTGGCCTTCCCGGGTGGTACGGGATATCAACATCGTAATCCTTAAGCAACTCCAACCACCGTCTCAGCCGTAAGTTCGACTCCCTGCAGGTGAAGATATCTTTGGAGGCTCTTGTGGTGCGTAAAAATATCCACGTGAACCCCATACAAATAGTGCCTCAGATCTTCAAAGCGTGAATCACTACCGCCAACTCCAAATCATGGGTGGGGTAGTTCCTCGTGTTTCTTCAACTGTCGGGATGCATATGCTATAACCTGCCATGCTGCGTCATCAACACATCCCAACCCGATGCGGCGCGTCACAATACACAACATAACCATCTGGACCTGCGGAAGAGTAAGAGCGAGGCGATCGTCGATCTCTCTTTCAAGAATCGAAACCACCGCTCCACATCGATCGCCTGAAACTTGGCGCCCGAGTCGGCTAGTCAATGGTGCGTAGATAAGCAAACTTCTCCACGAACGCCGATAATACCTGCAAGGCCCGAGCTGCGAACCTGCAGCCGGAGTAGTAGGTGCAGGCCAAGTCTGTTGCGCCGATCTTGGCCGTATCAACTCGAATGCCATCGGCCCGACAATATGCCCCAAGAAACGCCATCAAGTCAACCAAAACTCACATTTGGAAAACTTGGCGTAATCTGCTGGTCTCGAGAAGCATCACAAGATCGCCAAATGCTCGCGTCTCGCTCTGGCGAGAATAAACCAAGATATCATCAATGAACACTATCACAAACGTGTCCAAAATGGTTTGAACACTCGGTTCATCAAATCCATGAATACCGCGAGCATCGTCAACCTAAAAGACATGACCACGAACTCATAATGCCGTCACGTCCGAATGCAATCTGTGGACATCCACCTCTCGACTCGCACTGATGATAGCCCGATCGCGGATCAATCTTGGAGAAACATCTCGCACCTGCAATTGGTCGAACAAATCATCAATCACAGGGAGGGTATCTGTTCTTAATGGTCACCTTGTTCAGCACATGTCAACACACATGCGCGGCGTCCGTCCTTCTTCTTCACGAACAATACCGCGCCCCGGGAGAAACAGGCCTAATGAAGCCGCTTCTCTAGCAAATCCCTGCCGATCCTTGGCTCTCTCTCTCAACTCGGCAGTGCCGTTACGTATGGCGGAATGGAAATAGTAGAGTATCGCAACACATCTATACAAAACTTCGATCTCCTCTCGTGAGGATACCCGAGGTCATCCGAAACACGCGTGCTGGAACTCGTGACTCTCGAATCGACGGAAAATCTGCACCGATTCAAAGATCAAACACCGACGAGATGGTAGATATACCCTTCTGCGCATCTTCCTAGCCTCGAGGTAGGAAATAAACCTACCGCCGGCGATACCGCGTGCTCCCACTCAACAATGGCTCGCCGAGAAACCGGAACCGTCTACTCTCTCTGCGGTCTACATTGGCATAGCAAGGCTAGCCAATCCATCCCATAATCACGTCGAAGTCAATCATCTCCAACTCTATCAAGTCGGCTGGGTCGACGACGTAAATGATCACAGACAAGCTCTAAATACGCCGAGCTACCACCGAATCACCATGGCGTAGCTACCTCGAAAGGGTCTATGGACTCGTGCTCTATCCCTATCCTACTAGCAACAAGGGAGATATATAGGGCAGTAGAACCGGATCTATCAAAGCATACACATCAAACCCGAGCGATAAGGTACTGTGGCGACATCGGTGAGGCCTCCCGATCTGTCGGTGGACAAAGCATAAATGCGGTTACGAGGACCGCTAGAATCGACACGAGCCACGGCCTCTGCCGCGACCTGCTGACCCATGAGCACCCTGCCCTCCGGGGCGAGTAACTGTAGGAGATGATGAAGCGGCAACAGAACCTGAAGGCTGAGCCTACCGCGTAGCGCCACGATCGGACGATCCTGCAAAGTGACCTGCTGGCCAATCGTAACAAGATCCAAAAGTAGTACGACACTTCCCGTAATGGGATCTACCGACGGCCACACCGGGTGGTCCCGATCGGCGATCTCTGCTACGACGTGCGAAGCCACAGGGCCCGTGCGCCCTCAAATCGCGTAGGCGTCTTGAGGGCGGTGCGAGAGTGCTCTGTCTTTGGCCGTGGTGCGAATCTAGGCTAGCCGAGGCGCCCACGATAACCACCAGAAGACCCTCCCGTCCTGGCCTTCTTCTGCTGCTGTCTGTCCACTCGTCGACCTGCGCTCGCCGCGTCAGGCGTGAGCTGCGTGCGGGTAATGTCCATACGGTGGAGAAACCCCGCACACGACTTCGGCCATATAGTCGTCTAGCGGTGACATAGCGGTGCACCTATCCTCCATATCTGCTGCAATCTTTGGGACATATCGAGCCAATGAATCAAACTCGACATTGTACTCACGGCGGTCGTCCTCTGCCTCGATGGTAAAAATCTATCGGCCGCGCCCTCGCCATCTGCGAGGCAAGAAGTGAGTGAGAAAGCCTCGAGAACTCATCCCAGTAGGCGGGACGCGTGCTCTCCCGATAGCTCGTGAATCAAACCAATCGATCGCGGTATCACGCGACCTATGTGAACAAAGATCACGCACTCGGTCTCGACGCCACGATCACTCTCAAAATCCTCTGAAGGCGACGGATGAACTCCTGCGGATCATCCTCCCGCCTCGACCCATAAAACTCCGGCGAACTCACTGAAGTCTCGTAGCCTCAAACTCTCGCCTCGGGTGAACAACGGTGCGGCCGTGCTGGGCTGAGCTGAACTGCCGCGTCGGCCTCTCAATGTCGGGCCTGACTTTAGCCAAAAGCTGGGCCGTCTCGCTTGTACCCTAACTCCGCCAGCCGTGTGGGAGCGGGAGGTGTGGGTGTGGTCTCTTTGGTTGGCGGCGTCGTAGAACTGGGCCGTCTGGTATGAAGCGGGCACGAGCCTCGTGACTCTGGGTGTCTCGCTAGCGCCTCCCTGCCTTGCCGCCTCGGGCGGGTTGCCTTACGCGAGGCATAATCATTACAGGAAAGGAATACGTTAGAGGTCCAACCTATAACACACTCTAAAGCACGATCTCGGAATGAGAAGAACGGAAACCAATCCTAAATATCCTATAGCCTCTGATTATTGGTGTGGTGCGCACACCGATAATCAAGACTACTAGATACGGTCGTAGACACTTTCCGAGGATTAATCGCTCGATACCACTTTTGTCACGACCCATTCGGGGCGTGGTCGTGCTCACTGGGCACCAAGTAGTCATATATCAGAGTAATCAGCGGAAACATAAAGCAAGACATAAAATAGTTTATAAAACAAGACCCAGATTTTGAGAAAACATCGCCTTTCGGCATATATATATAATCATGTTTTAGCGATTCACATCCGACCTTCGCACAACATGACTGGCTGCACTCTAAGGAAATATACAACTATGGCGGGACGGGGCCCGCCATACCCCGATCAGACAAAAACTATCTACAACGGGGAGATCATACCAAAAGTAGAGCCTCGGAAGAGATGGAGCTCACACCAACGTAGAGATCCTGAGGACGCGGATCTAGCACTGCTTGCCCCTGCGGCATGAACGCGGCCCGAAGGAGGTCGCATGCAGTGTACTAAGTATGCGAAATCGTAAAGTAATTAAATTAAAACATATCAATTTAAAAACAAGATTACAAATATGAATTAAACAACCAATGAAACCGCACTTATTGTCACATCATAAACAAGATCAACAATAGGTAATCAGAATAGGTTTTGTCTAGGCCGCGAATGATCGAAAGCAGGGCCACTCGCCCATATCATCATTCCGCAAGCCTAATCTCGACTCGAGTCCGCATAGGCCACCACACGGGCGCATGAGGTGTAACCCCGCATCGAGGTAGCTACTCCTCGGCATCGCCCCGACTCATTGTCGCGCATGGCCACAGACGCATGAGGCATAACCCGCATACTAACACGGAACTCTCGTAGCTCGCATAGGCCCCTGGACCCGCATTGAGGTATTCTCGAATCACGGTCCCATCACCGCGAGTCTACCCCGCGTCGGAGGCGACAACCCCTGTATCATCTCAAGAGGTGAGTGATAGTATACTAACATAACAACTTATCTTTAAGTAACATAAGCACAACAAGGATACTCACCTATACAAACGTTACAGATACTAACACATAAAGATCATATCACGTCTACTTATCAAACCATCTTATTATTCTTTTCACAATATAAGTCATATAACACATAGGCAAACTTGTTTCTTTTATCAATCTTAAGTGGTTATACTTACTTCCCATAAAGCTAGTATAACTCTTAGCTTCATTTCAAAACCAATTAGTTCTCTTCTGCTTAATAAATGGTTCAAGTCCTTTGAAATGTTTTGATTCTTTATTATTCGAGCTTAAGCGTGAGGCATTGCCGTCGTATTATTCGAGCTTAAGCGTGAGGCATCGTAAGTATTATTCGATTAACACGTATCGTCTACCGTACTATATACATATTGTAAAATATCATGCTTTAGGAAGAATCACATACCTTTCTACGAAATCCACCGCCAAGTCGAGTATGTCGCAAGGAAGAATCAACTATAATAGTCACAGATATCTATCAAAGTCTAGACTATTCTGTAGGTCATTCTAAGCAGAGGGTCCTCAATTCTACGGAAAGTCGCAGCACAACCCTACCGGTGGTATAAGTCTCTTTAGAAAACTTCTATGTAAGTACAACAGATATTCTCTTCTTTTATACCCTTCTAAGGTGTTACTTCAATTCTATTCCTTAACAACCTTCTAAGTATTTATACTTATTCTTATACTACAACGATATATATTCTAATTCAAAGAGGGTTAGGATTAGTTACCTCGGTAAGCCCGATAATATCCTAGAAAAGTCGCCACTGAGCAAGGTTTTGCTCACAAGTTGTATGCTCCAGAAACCTTAGAAGTTCTTCACAACTTCTAGTAAGTACTAAGGTATTTGGGCTCGGGTCTTTAGGGCATTATAACAATACGAGAAGGCCACTTTTCTACCAAGGGCGGGGGGGGTAGGGTGCGGCTAGGCTAGGGGGTGGGGTAGCCTCGGCAAGACTTCACTCAAAGGGGAGGGTGTTTGGGAATTGCTCACAAGGAGAGGGAGGATTTTTCAAGACTTGAAAGCTTTAGTGGATGAAGAACTCTTCATCTCAAGAGGGGTATTTATAGGTCAAGACATGGCCAACCAATGGCCAAGATTTAGCCAAGTGCTAGGCAAGTGTAAGGTCAAGATTAGGGCAAGTGCACCTAGCCAACTTGCACACAAAATATCTATCCAACTTTATGACAAGGATTGTCATCCAATCGGCCCTATTGCCGTGACAAGTCCACCAATGAGAGGGTGGGAAGTGTCGCCCTCTCATTGGTCCAAAGTGTTACGTCTCTCGGAAAAATCCGCAAAAATTAGAAATGACATAGCCGAATTTATCCTACGAAAGGTAATGGAAACGTTTAGTCGGAAAAGCGCTTAGAGTTGTGCCTAAAAAATCGTCCAAGGCCTAACTTTAAGACCAAACTTTTTGTACGTATTCCTTTACGTACATACTCTGGAAATACGGGGTATAACAGGCTGCCAGCTTATGTCCAGGGTTATGTGTTATTCTGTCAGGGAGTAATATAAGCAATGCCTTTGATATTGGGATATAGGGACTGTTTGTCTTCATTGATTGCCGCATGCCTATGAAAACTATTTGAGTTAGAAAGAAAGCGAATGCGAAGCTATATCTTGCCTTAATAACTAAACTTGGAGTGCGGTCCGCTCCATTTGGTTCCGTTATTGGTATCTATTGCACTCTTGATTCGTATGGTATGCGTGTATGATCCTTATCTTTGGATGACTACCGCTAGTAGATAAAGTTTGGATAACAATTAGCTATGCTTGATATTATTTGGACGATACTAATCCTTATCTTCCTTTGTTTTACATGGCACATTGGAGCAAAAATGAAGAGTCTCGTGGCGAGACTCGTCGCGAGCTATTTCAAATGGCAACCCGCATCTGCATCCGCATTCCGTTCGCCAGAATTCCTAGAAAAACAAATAGGGCGTCGTCATCCGTCAGTAAGAGCATTCTTAAATCCCATTCTCTCTTTTTACTTGCTATTCATTTATTCATTTGTTTATTGTAATTTAATAACTCTATTTACGTAATATTTAGGATATCTAGAACAATTAAGTTTCAAACATATAAGGAAAGCAATTCATAATTAGAAACGCACTTAGACCTGCTTGTCTTTTATGCTTGTCATACATATCTAAACCTTACTAAATAATTTAACTCATGACTAAAGTATTATTTCTTTATAAAATCCATGATAAAATAAATTAATTTTCTCATAAGCTCTTTCATTAGCATAATATAAATAATTTGTGTTGAACAACCTTATTATCGGAAAACTATAAATAATCATCTTTTGCACTACGTCATATATATTTGATTCTAAAAGCTTGTCTTTGATCATAAATCAACATGACATATATCTATAAAGCGATTATAAAAGCACTCTTTAAAACTTTATTTTTATAGTATTAGTCTTGCAAACTTCTTATCAACATACCCCTTTCTATAAAACATTTCTTAAAGCACCCGCTTATATAATATAAATGCGCGAGTTAAGCAAGATTAATTTAGCTAGCAAAGATACATAATTAGTCAGTAAATAACCTTTGCATGAACACATAATTAGTCTATAAAGCACCTTAGCATTCTTTAGCATATTTCTAGCCCTTTAGAAACCTTAGCATTTTAGCACCTTTTTGCATTCTTTAGCACTTTAGCGTTTTAAGCACCACTTTAATATTTAACACCCTTTACTTTTAAAATTAATCCCTTAGCACCTTTAGCACATTTTGTCCTTAAAATTTTAGCACCTCCTAGCATTCTGTTGCACTTTAGCATACAACACCTTTCGCCTTTTTTATACTTTAAGCACCTTTTAAACATTTTAACATTTTTAGCATTTTTATTAAGCGGAAGAGCTTTTACTTTGTATTTTTAAAAATATAATAATTACCACTAGGTTTGGCGGGACAACCATGAGTTAAGCGGATCTTAGAGGGTGCCTAACCCCTTCCCTCTAGATTAATAAAGAACCTTACCTGAATCTCATTAAGTTTAGCACCATTAAAATGGAGTTAATGTTTTACTTTAAACTAGTTAAACATTTAGGTGTCCTAATTCACCCAAATTAATTAGGTGGCGACTCATGAACCTTAGCATTCTAGCAACCACTTTGCAATTTTAGCCTCCTTTAGCACTTCTAATATGTTAGCATCCTTTTTGCACTTTTAGAACTTTTAGCATTCTTTTAAAACATTTTATTATTTATTTTATTTTATTTTCTAACATTTGCATTTTGAGCGAGTTTAGAAAATAAATGTCATGGCGAAAAAGTGCGGCAAATCACTCCATTTGGGAATTTAGGTTCTTAACCACAATGTACTAGGGTTATTACTTGGCAATTATTTTGCATTTAATTTTTGTGTATTGTATTTTGTTTATTTTA
Organism: Przewalskia tangutica; assembly: GCA_029844215.1. Taxonomy (NCBI): domain Eukaryota; kingdom Viridiplantae; phylum Streptophyta; class Magnoliopsida; order Solanales; family Solanaceae; genus Przewalskia; species Przewalskia tangutica. The sequence goes on from CM056730.1 coordinate 112,330,341, forward strand.
TTTTAATTGCTACATGCTTTCGCTTTCCTTAAAGCGGCATTCCGCTCATATTTCTTCCACTGAAAATTCACACAAACACACACTACATGCGAGGTGCTGGGTGCATCAAAGAAAATTCTTTCTTCAAAATCCAAATTTAGGAGAGTTGGTAATATCGTGGAGTGCGGTCTAACCGGTGGCGCGTAGCCTTCACTCGAGTTGTCGCTGGGAACCTTGCGTCGCAGAAGCCAAATCTTAGAAACTTAAGATGAGCTATACCACACCTTATTTTAGGGCATGCATGTATTTACCTTAGGTGGGTCGGTCCTTGGCATCGACACCACAATTAGGAAGACACCAAACTTGTCGACGGGTTTCTCAACCCAACGACCAACCAGCATATTATGTGTAGCGTGGCAATGACAGACAAATCCAAGCCCAATCATGACATGCTAAAATTGGGAAAAGGTGCACCGTCATTTGGTCGCCATGTCCAACAAAGGCATTATAGTTGGACGACTTGGACAAATCCGTCATAATCTCGCATAAGTGACGTTTAGGCTTCCCTCTGGCATAAAGAGGTCCCCCCTGCATGTTAGGAAACGTTTGAATGTGCTATGTGCAATATATCTGCTACATACCTGCAAATTATGTGCTTTATGCTAACACCGTTTGTTGCATTTTTAGAAAGATTTATCATCTCCCCAAAAGGTCGATTTGTATTTGACTAGCAATGGCAGAGCATCAATATTTCACAAGATCAAAGGCACGGTCCAGCGACATGACCGATTCAAGTGCATCTGAGCGGAACGAGTCGGAACCTGTCTTGGTTCCTATAAGCGACAGGGTCTCGAAAAGAAGAGCGGCATTGACACCTTCTCAAAATCGACAATGTAGGAAACTGGACGGTGCAAATCCAAGCAGGCACGCAGATATCGAGAACAAGCGTGAAGTCGATCTGAATCGACCCACTAAAACTCGCAAATTTTCTTTGGAGCGGTCTTTTCAGATAACAAAAGCAGCAAATGCAATAGCCGAAGCAGAAAATACGGCAAAAAGTTTCTTCGCAAGAAGAAACAGCAGAGGCAGAAGATATAAAAAAAAAAAAATCCCAAAATTCAAAATCCGCATCAGAAGCAGCAGCGGCAGAAAGGGGCATCAACAATCGGCAATCAAAGTTCACAGTTCCGCAACAAAACCTAGCGCGTCGGCTCGCATAAAGTCAAACTTGCAACCGCGCGTCGCACACAACAAAGGCATCATAACAATTTCGGTTGCGGTGCAAGGACAACATCTCGATTCGTCAGCATAATCGGGGCGGCATCTCGACCCATAAAATTGCACTTTATATACATTTATCATTTCGTTTAACGGTATACACTAACGTTTTTCTCAAGCTTAGCTCGCGAGAGCATTTATTCTACAGAGGCGGCGGCAACACGTCGAGCAACGGCGTTATCGGCGTGTGTCGAGCAACGACACCCATCGCGATCGCCGTCTACGCAACGCCGCCAGCAATACGTCCAGTAACGACGTTATCGGCGTATGTCGAGCAACGACATCATCGGCGTGCGTCTACGCAACGACGCCAAAGCGGCAACACGCCCGAGCAACGGCGTTATCGGCGTATGTCAAGGCAACGACATCATCGGCGTGCGTCTGCAACGACGCCAAGCGGCAATACGCCCAGAACGCGGCGTTATCGGCGTTGTGTCGACGGCGACACCATCGGCGCCGGCGTGCAACGACGCCCGGCAAAGAATACGTCCGAGTGCGGCGTTATCGGCGATTATGTCGTAACGACATCATCGGCGTGCGTCTACGCAACGACGCCCGGTAAACGGCTGCGTCGAACGCGGCGTTATCGGCGTTATGTCCAGGCAACGACATCATCGCGTGCGTCTTCACGCAACGACGCCCGGCGAATACGTCCGGGCAACGACGTTATCGGCGTGTGTCGTGCAACGACACCATCGCGTGCGTCACGCAACGACGCCCGAGAACAATACGTCCGAACAACGGCGTCGTCGGCGTGTGTCCAAGCAACGACACCATCAAGGCGTGCGTCTGCAACGACGCCCGGCAAAGACGTCCCAGTAACGACGTTATCAACATGTGTCGACGGCGACACCATCAGCGTGCGTCTACGCAACGACGCCAGCAGCAAGACGTCCAAACAACGACGTTATCGACAACAAGTCCGCAGCGCCATCATCAAAGATATCACATCTACGCAGGGACGATTTTCTCTGTTCTCAAAATTGCATTTCCTCTCATTCATGCTTTATTTTGCCTTAGCAGTTATGCACTAACTCTTTTTTTGAGCTTTAGTCTACAGGGGCAATTGCAGCAAGGACAACGTATCCGCATTCACAATCGCAACACGTCCGCGTGCGGCGAAATCACAGCATTTGCAGCATCGCATCAACACAGCAGGCATCACATTTTGCAGGATAACCTTTTCTACTCACAGTTGCATTACTTTTAAAATCATACATCATCATTTTTTGCCTTATGATTATGCACTAACCGCTTGTTCAAGTCTTGGCATGCGGAGCGAGAGCACAACGTGGATTTTCTCTTCAATGACCGGCAATGCTGGGGCCAACCTTCCCAACGATTGGCAGAAGCGGCCTCAAGCGTCGGTACACTCGCTCTACATCACCATAGAACCCAGCACCACAAGCCATAGCGATACACCCGAGTTCAAGCGCTTATATTCTTTTACTTTTTGCATAGCGATGTCGTCATCATAACTCGACACTTTGGGGCGGCTAAGTTCGCGTTAGCGCGCGTGTTTTGACCATGGTAGCCCGGTGTCGTCATAACTCGACCAGGACATCTAAGCCGCGTTAGCCGCGGTGTTTTGACCATGGTAGCCCGAGGTCGCCGTAACTCGACACCGACAACTTTGAGTCGCGTTAGCCCGCCTGGTGTTTTGACCATGGTATCCCGGTGTCGTCATAACTCGACCGGGGCTTTTTGATTTTTGCGTCGGCGCTTGTCTACTCGCCAACATTTTTGCACCGTCGAAGATCGAGACAAAATTGGCTGAGTCAACGTCTTTGTCCGAAGATTCTTCCATCATCTCCATACAAAGAGGGACATCTGTTGACACCCAATTTTGACCCTCCCGTCCAGCCATTAACCATAAAATTACACTAATTTTGTAAAATAATTTTTTAGGATTTTTTAAAACATTAAATACAGGCATAAATAATTAATTTAATAATGGCATTGCATAGAGTTTTAAGCACTTAGAGTCCCGCGCCCGCATTAACTAATTTTAAGCCCTGTCGTCATTAATAAATACATAAAATAAGTAATTTAGCAATGACGTCGTGTCAGGTAGCATAGCCGCATTTATTAGTAATCATTTGTAATTTAAAATCAATTTTAATCTAATACTTGCATTTAATAGCACCGCATTTGTAAAAAGCTTTAAACAATTCTTAAATATCATACTTGCATTTAGCATTTAAATAATTTAATCTAAACTCAATTCAATTTTAATTTAACTTCGCAATAATGCATAATAATAAGTTTTTAAATAATAGCGCCGCTTTCTAAAATATTAAGCACTAATTGAATAACACGCCCGCATTTATTATTTTAATAAAGCACCTAATTATTTTAATCACATTTTGTTAATTTAAGTCATCACTAATTAATTAATACACTTGCCTAGAATTAATTAGCTAACTAATTAACTAAGCCTAAAACTAATTAAATAACTTAACTAATCTAATACCCTAATTAATTAACTACCCCAATTTCGTCGACGCGACCATGAGGCCCACCCGCAAAGCCCACACGCCCCTGCCCTTTATGCCTTACCTTCAGAAGCCCACGCTTCATTCCCATCAGCCCCATCGTCTCTTCCAAAAAGAAAACAAAAACGAACCCTAAAACCTCTGCTTTCGTCGCCCGGATTTCTCGCAGGAGAATCCGGGCCTTCCTTACTCATGCAAGCGCAGTCGACTCCTCTTACCTTAAACCCATTATCCACTTTCCTTCCTATTGCGAAATCTTCCACAATCCGATCGAATCAAGACGAATTATCACCCAAAATCGGCGCTTTATTGCTACCATTATTAGAACCTAGGGTTAGGCTATATAAGAACATCTGATAGAACTTCGATCGAGCATCGACGGAGAGGGTCGAAGCACATGAGTCAAGAGTAATCGCTTTCTTTACGAGAGCAGCGAATAACCATAGCGGCGGTTAAAGCACCACCATAGCGAGTTCACTGAGAGCATCAATTCGAGGATCACGAACCCTCTCTCGATTCTAGCCAAAATCGGCAGCATTTTACCCCTTCTATTCGCATCGCAAACCCAAAACCGCCGATTGGACCGACGACTTGATACGCCCGGTCGTTGTCAGGAGAAGGTAAATTCGACTCGCTTCGATTTCGATTCATTCTTGTATTTACGTGCGTATTTGTATCAAATATGTGTTAAATGATGAAGATGTTGAAGATTGTAGGATGTGTACGCTGTCTCAATGCTACCTGAATTCGTTATTTTGATGGTTGTTTGATTTTCGATTAGTTGTGTTACGATAATGATTCAAATTTAAGACCAGCGTTAACATTCATTATTATTGTTGAGCTAAGGGTTCTTGTGCAATATGTTTTTAGATAGATAAATGACGTATTGTGTGTTGTTGTTACTCTTGAGTCATTTGTATGCAAGTATGTTGCCTATTGATTTGTTCTTTTACATGTTCGAGTTTATTTGAGGTAGCACATCCTTAGCTTCTTGAACTTATATACACGTGGATTTGATTTAGTCATATGCCCATGTGACTAAGAATGTAGTATGAATGCTCTATGTTGACGTCGTAGGACATTGTGTGATTATACTAAAGCATGTTTCATATAGAATGCTATTTGTATAGGTTAAATTTGGGTACCTCTTCTCTTACACATCTTTGTTTCCTATACATTTTGAGCCTAAATTGTCCAATCGTCTCATCTAAATTTAGAGAATGGCTACCTATTCACTTGCTGTTTTGATATGATTACGCTCTCCTGTTATCATATAATATCCCTTAAGTCTTTGTTAATTGGACATATCAATATCCATGTTTAAAGTGTCATCCGAATTAATTTGGGTGATCAAAGTTATTTAAGCCCTGTTTGAAAACTCGCTTGAGTTTTAAAGTAAAATCAAGTAGTAGTATTGATCGATTGTGATCATTAAGTTAAATGATAACTTATTCGATCTCCGATTATAACTAATAGGCTTATTAAGCTCTTTGTTGGCATTTAGTGTAATATCCTATATAGTCGCATTGTGTATTGTTATGTTTGTAGAAGCTTACTAGAGGATTATCAATCACGCCCATCGGATTATCATTTGGCATGTTTAAAATGAGTTTGGCCATTTGTTGCCTAATTATTAGGATGTTTATTAACTCTTAGTTGGATTAAACATTCATTATGTTAGTCAAGATAGTACAAATATATGAAGCTCCTTGAAATTGCATAATTTGTGTGCAGGTTACTTGTAGCTGGTTTCACGTTGTCTAGGTAGGATTTGTTCCTATTCATTTCTTTGTTATCGAGTTATGAATTCCCAGTTATGCTACTTGGCCTTCATTACAGTTGAAAGATTGTTCGGAGTTCTGTTTTCCTTCAACTGTTAGTTGGGATATTATTTGCATTTCTTGGACAAAGAGTATTAGTATTGTTAACTTGCATCACGAGAATATAGAAGTTGCTGTTTGTATGTTTAGTTTGTTAGCCTTGTAGATATGAGACATCCTACAATCTCTGTACCTATCCTGGTTTGTGTACATGTTTGCCCTGTCTGTTAACTAAAAAAAAAAAAAAAAAAAACTTTTCATCAAGTTGCCCAAGTCAAAATGATATGATGCCTTATCTATGTAACATGTATGCAGTCCTGCCCTTTAAAGCAGTTGGCTGCCAGCTTATGTCCAGGGTTATGTGTTATTCTGTCAGGGAGTAATATAAGCAATGCCTTTGATATTGGGATATAGGACCGCTTGTCTTCATTGATTGCCGCGTACATGAAAACTATTTGAGTTAGAAAGAAAGCGAACGCGAAGCTATATCTTGCCTTAATAACTAAACTTGGAGTCCGGTCCGTTCCATTTGGTTCCGTTATCGGTATCTATTGCACTCTTGATTCAGATGGTATGCGTGTAGCCGATCCTTATCTTTGGATGACTACCTGCTAGTAGATAAAGTTTGGATAACAATTAGCTATGCTTGATATTATTTGGACGGATACTAATCCTTATCTTCCTTTGTTTTACATGGCACGCATTGGAGCAAAAATGAAGAGTCTCATGGCGAGACTCGTCGCGAGCTATTTCAAATGGCAACCCGCATCTGCATCCGCATTCCCGTTCCCGCTTCAGGAATTCCTAGAAAAACAAATAGGACGTCGTCATCCGTCGTAAAGAGCATTCTTAAATCCCATTCTCTCTTTTTACTTGCTATTCATTTATTCATTTGTTTATTGTAATTTAATAACTCTATTTCTGTAATATTTAGGATATCTAGAACAATTAAGTTTCAAACATATAAGGGAAAGCAATTCATAATTAGAAACGCACTTCCGACCTGCTTGTCTTTTATGCTTGTCATACATATCTAAACCTTACTAAATAATTTAACTCGCGACTAAAGTATTATTTCTTTATAAAATCCATGATAAAATAAATTAATTTTCTCATAAGCTCTTTCATTAGCATAATATAAATAATTTGTGTTGACAAACCTTATTATCGGAAAACTATAAATAATCATCTTTTGCACTACGTCATATATATTTGATTCTAAAAGCTTGTCTTTGATCATAAATCAACATGACATATATCTATAAACAGTATAAAAGCACTCTTTAAAACTTTATTTTTTATAGTATTAGTCTTGCAAACTTTTTATCAACATACCCCTTTCTATAAAACATTTCTTAAAGCACCCCTTATATAATATCGTACGCAGGTTAAGCAAGATTAATTTAGCTAGCAGTATACATAATTAGTCCGTAAATAACCTTTGCATGAACACATAATTAGTCTATAAAGCACCTTAGCATTCTTTAGCATATTTCTAGCCCTTTAGAAACCTTAGCATTTTAGCACCTTTTTGCATTCTTTAGCACTTTAGCGTTTTAAGCACCACTTTAATATTTAACACCCTTTACTTTTAAAATTAATCCCTTAGCACCTTTAGCACATTTTGTCCTTAAAATTTTAGCACCTCCTAGCATTCTGTTGCACTTTAGCATATAACACCTTTCGCCTTTTTTTATACTTTAAGCACCTTTTAAACATTTTAACATTTTTAGCATTTTTATTAAGCAGGAAGAGCTTTTACTTTGTATTTTTAAAAATATAATAATTACCCTAGGTTTGGCAGGACAACCGCAAGTTAGCGGATCTTAGAGGGTGCCTAACCCCTTCCCTCTAGATTAATAAGAACCCTTACCTAATCTCATTAAGTTTAGCAGACCATTAAAATGGAGTTAATGTTTTACTTTAAACTAGTTAAACATTTAGGTGTCCTAATTCACCCAAATTAATTAGGTGGCGACTCCGCGAACCCTTAGCATTCTAGCAACCCTTTTGCAATTTTAGCCTCCTTTAGCACTTCTAATATGTTAGCATCCTTTTTGCACTTTTAGAACTTTTAGCATTCTTTTAAAACATTTTATTATTTATTTTATTTTATTTTCTAACATTTGCATTTTGAGCAGGAGTTTAGAAAATAAATGTCGCGGCCGAAAAAGGGCGCGACAACTGGCCAACCTTAGATGGAATGACCCATTTTTCAGGCCTACTATAAGCTTTTGGCCATCATTTCAAAAGTAATAGGAAAATATTCATATTTTAATGGGGGGCGGGGGGGGGGGATGCGGACAAAAAAATCTTACTTAAAACACAAAAGAACATGTACATGTTTGAACCTTATAAATTGTTCTTGATTTTGAACTTAAAAAAGTTTGAATCCATAAATTATTCTTTAGTTTTTGAAATTTTAACAAAATTTTGAACCTCATGCATCGCTACTTGATTGTGAACTTATAAAGGTCTAAACATCATTAATAGTTCCTTGGTTCTGAAACTCTAAGATTTTTTTTAACCAATCCTTCATTTAAACATATAAAGATTTGAACCTCATGAAACATTTCTTATTTTGAAATTCTAAAAAAAAAATTGAACAACATTAATTGTTCCTGAAATAATATTTGTCAATCCTTCAAATTCCAACACTATTTGTTGGGATTGTTTCATGTTTTAGTTGAGAATATTTTTCTCCTGGAAAATTTTCCGGTAAAAAATGGCTAAATAATTATGTTCTTATCAAGTTATTGAATAAGGTTCTATTATTTCAATTCTTTAGTATTATTTTTTCATCTAAAGTTTTATTTCTTGATATTTTTGTTACTTAGCGGTTTTGTTTGTTTTATTTGAGACTTTAATATGTCTACTAGAAAATGTGAATCCGGTTATTCAAAAACTTAAAAGAAAGAGAAGACTTGAATCTTTGAAATAACCTCAAAAATGAGCTCTTGATAAATTTGTAACAAAATTTAAAAATAAAGAAGAATGTTCTTTAGATGAACAAGCCACTAACCTAGTTGAATTAGATGACAATACCATTCAAGAAGAAGAGGAGAGAACTAGTGAGAAACCTAACATAGATCCTCAAGAAAATCAAGAACTTAATGAACCAAATAATTGTATTTCTAAAAACATATATGAACCTAGTCAATGGATTAATATTAATACAAAGTTGAGGGATCTATTAGTAGAAAATAATTATTGAGATTTTTTTTTTCAAATGATGGACTTTATTCCTGAAGTAAAATTTACCTCTAATGATCTTCCCTTCCTATGAATCTAAACTTAGCATACACCACAGAAAGCACAAAAACTTTATCAGAAGTATATTTCTTGATTTCACATGTCACCATTTGATCCTCATTGGTTGTGACATTGCAAAGAAGATTATCTTTTCAGAATATCCAAATTTTGTTGCTACTATTAGCATAACAGCCATCCATACCAAGTATATGTTTGAATCTTTCAATTTTGTCCTCCTTCACAAAAGATTCTTGAATAGCAATGAAGGAAAGTTTGTGGTTAGTGATAAGAAATTTAAGTCTCTCAGTAGTAGCTTGGGATTTCATACCCCTAATATTTCAATTGAGTGTACTAATCATAAATAATCAGAGGATTTAATTCTTTGTAGAGCTTTCTTTTGATTTCTAGTTACAGGTGAGTTCCTTCTACCAGGAAAGATCCTCTGCTAGAAGAATAAAAAATGACAAGGCTCTCCCGCTGATTTCTCTTTCGATTTTCATCCTCTTTTTGCTCAGAATGCTCCAGATCATCTTCTTCCATTTCTGTGGAATCATCTTCTGAAACTTCTTTCTCAGTGGTGGATTCTTCATTCCATTCATTTGTACTAGGTTGTTTGATGACAACCCCACCTTTGAGTGGTTTGCTTGATTTACCTTTGTCCTTCTTACTCTTACAAGGAGTTTTGTTGACAATGTCTCTCAATCTCTCATGATATCTTCCATCTTGTCACCCTATTATCAATAAGAATGGTGCTTTGATGGATGATTTTGGCTTTAGGGTTGGGATGGGATGTTCCTTATTTGTTGGCATCTTTTGATCTAGTTGGGTCAACCTTCCACCCATCTTGAAAAAGCATAACTTGCAACTCATTAGGATGCTTGATCATAAAAGTTTCAGGTCTTATTTGATCACTTAGACCTTTATCCTCCATGTGCTGTTCTTTGTCAGCCCCCATTTGATGTGCATCAGTTCCCCCATAATTGTCTATATTGCCTGATACCATCTGAATTTGTGTTGCTTTATCCATACTGGTCCCTTTAGAATTGTTGCCTTCTACTGCTTTTGTATCATTTTTACCTTTTTGTTTTGATCTCTTTTTTCTCCTGCTACTCACAGTTTGCCAACCTTCTTGATTGTTGTCAACCTGAATTTTCATTGGGAGAGTTACTATTAAAAGGGCCTGATTTATCAGTATCATGAGGAGACACTATGGTATGTCAACATTCTCCAGCCCTTGCTTCTCCTGATTCTTTGCTACACTATCATCATTGTGAAGGGTATCCTTATCAAAGCAGTTTTCCTGATCATTACTGTTTTCCTCCGACTGCCTAGTACCTTCATATTCTTGTATATTAATAGAATTCTCTATGGTGTTTTCAATGTCAGCTCCATTTTCTTGATTTTTATCAGTACTGAGCTCCTCCTTGCTGATGTAGGTGGAGGGATGGGGTTTATCCACCCCAAAGATGACACCAGTTGGGCTTAAAAGCCTGCCCTCGATGTGCACTTTTTCCTATGTGTTAGAAAGCACAATCCACAAATAATTGACGTCGCATGTACAAGAGAAACTCGATATAGTGATCGAGAAATGATAAAACCAGAAAAGTGAGAGAAGAGAACGAAGAGAATGTTTTACCCAAACTTTTCAGTATATTTTATTATTCTCACCAACACAACTATTTATACTATCTGAGTTTGCACCACATACCGCTATTTGCACTACATGGCACTATTACAAACATAACCAGGAAATAGGAAATGTAGCCTAACCACAAAACAAAAAATGTAACTATCACAAATAGAAAATATAACTAGTGTATACAGGAAATATAACTAGTGTATACCGACTCCTATATCTTCAACACGCCCCCTCAAGCTAGAGACGAAAAACAAGTTTTTAAGCCTTAGCTTGGATAATAGATAATCGTGTCGACCATAAGTCAAACACTTCATAAGAACATCAACAGGCTGATCTTCAGTGGGAAGATAAACTGTGTGAACTAAAAGTGTCTAACGGGCGAAGTCGGGCCGTAACCTAGGGTTTAACCGATTCGGACAGTTCTGGGTCGGTTCATCGGACTCACCAACCGGTCCGGTTCATTACCGATTCAGTCGGCGTGTGGTCGGACGAGAACTCCCTACGGCCTTTATGTATATATTTTTTATTTTTTTTATTTCTAGTATTTATTTTCTATAATATAAACTAAATTCAATTTAAATATGTAATATAATATATAATTTAGTTGTATATATTAAAATTGAAACTTTAAAGTTAACTTTCTATTTTATAGTTTATAACTTTATACTTTATAGTTTATACTTTATAGTTTATAACTTTATACTTTATCTTTATTTTATAGTTTTTACTTTATAGTACTATTAATCTGTTATAGTTATACACTTATAGTCTTATACAGTTATACTTTATAGTTGATAACTTTATATTGTAATTATACTTTTATTAATTTATTAGATTAGTAGATATAGTTAACAAATAAGTAATAACAGATTAACAACTAAATAGATAGTAAAATTAAAAGCGGCATGGAAGGTTAGCAAACAAATATTGCAAGAAAATAACATAATCATTATGAAGTCTAAAAATATCGGCTCTAGTAGTACTACGAGGAACACCTTTAAAAAAAGGATTATATACTCTTTGAATATATGTAATTAAATATGAAGAAGAAGCAAAAGAAAAAGGTAAACAACCTCTGACAATCATTTTTGCTAATTCAATGCGATCCTTTTTTCGATCGTACTTAGCCACCCCCCCAGTTAATGGATTAAGTTGTTGTTGACCGGGTTCTAAATGAGAGACAACATTCCATTGTGCCGTATGATCGTGTTTTATATGTCTACCTATAGTGCCCGTTCCCCCGTCACCACCCCCTGTCTTATGTTTATAAGTTCTCCCACAAATATTACATTTAACTCTATCAGTACCCACAACTTTATCATAAAAGAGCCACACTTTACTCCTTTTTTTCTTGCTACTGGTTCGGTAAAGGAGGTGCGACTACGACTACGACTACCACTAGCACTCAACATCGTGTGAAGGAACACTAGTAGGTGTAGGAGGTTCTTGTTCTTGAGTTCATCAATATCATCTAATTGAACGTTATCATATTCATTATCTTCTATTCCAAAATCTTGCATTTGATCATAATCTATATTTTGATTAGATGATGAAGAACTCTGATTTTTTACCCTCAACTAGATTTACGGTAAGCGCAATTCCGACGCATTCCCAGTAAAGACATTATAAAATATTTAAATAATCAACAAATAAATATGACAATTTAATAAAATAATTAGAGAATGAAACGAGTGTACCAAACTTGGGATTCGAATTCAATTGAAACTCAAGCTCAAGTCTTCAAGTCTTGCTACTTTGAATTTGAAAACTAATAATAATAATAACTTGAAAATTGATAATAAAGATGATTAAGAGTATGAGAAATTGAGAATAAGAGAATTGAGAGAAATGTTGTGTGATAAAAATGAAAAAATGTAGAGAATTTATAGATTTTTAAAGGGTAAAAATGTAATTAAAAATAAATAAACAAAAACAAAAAAAAAATCAAGCCAACGGTCGAAATGGCCAGTTGGCCTCTTCCTAAGTCCCAGCGGTAATAATACCGTTTGGGCACATTTTTGTTCTGGTCGGGCCAGGTTAGCAGAATGGAACAGGTTTATTACTAGCCTAGTCCGCCTACCGGTTTTCTAACCCGTGCGGGTTGGGGCAATCGACCCGGTATGCCGCTACCGTCCGATCCGGGCCGATAGGCATGTTTAGTGTGAACGATCGCATTGCGGCTTCTGCGATGAAGTGACAATCAATTTTAATGTGTTTTGTCCTTTCATGAAAGACATGATTGACCGCTATTTGAATCGCTGACTTACTATCACTGTGTAAAGGGACCGGGAGCAGAACAGAAACACTAAACTCAGAAAGGATCCCAGAAATCCATACCACCTCTGCCACTTTAGTGTCCATACTTCGGTATTCAGCCTCTGCTGAACTTCTCGATACAGTGGACTACTTTTTCGCTTTCTAGGAAATGAGAGATGACCCAAAAAACACTACGTATCCAGTAATGGACCTCCTGGTATTGAGGCAAGAGGCCCAATTAGCATCGCAGTAAGCAATTAGGCTTTTGGTGTCACCTGCTGGCATAATAAGCCCAGGCCTGGAGCCTGTTTTATGTATCGTACCACTCTGTGTGCAGCTAACATATGAGATGTTTTGGGGCTCTGCATGAATTGGTTGAGACACTGAATAGCAAATGATATGCCAGGTCTTGTAATCGTCAAATACAACAACCTACCAATCAATCTTTGATAGCTTGTTGGATCCTCCAACAATGGATCATCTGTATTCGAACCAGCTTCCTTTGTGTGCTGATCATCTGTCTTCGAACCAGCTTCCCTTGTGTGCTGATAATACACCATAGATGTCAATTTCATATTCAGTTCCATAGGTGACCTGACTGTCTTCCCAGCTGACAAGCCAAGATCAGAAATACGCTCCACTACATATTTCTTTTGATGCATGACTATACCACTGCTATTCCGAGCAAATTCAAATCCCAAGAAATACCTCAAGGTACCCAGGTCCTTAATCTTGAAATTCTGTTGAAGAGACAACTTTGTCTCTTGAATAAGTTCCTCATCATTACCAGTGATGAGAAGATCATCTACATAAACAAGTACTACTATAATCATGTCACCAACCTTTTTGGTTAATAAAGAATGACTGAAACCTTCAAGGCAGTAGTTAACTTAATGTTCCACTGCCTGGAGGCTTGTTTCAATCCATATAACGATTTCAATAATTTGCATACCTTCTCTTGCTTGTGATCAAATCCTTGTGGCATAGTCATGTAAACTTCCTCATTGAGATCACCTTGTAAAAAAGCATTGTACACATCCATTTGATATACAGACCATCCCTTGGAAACAGTAACTGATACCACTGCCCTTACAGTAACCATCTTCGCAACTGGTGAAAAAATGTCTTGATAGTCAACTCCTTCCTTTTGGTTGTAGCCCTTGGCTACTAATCTTGATTTGAATCTCTCCACTTCACCATCTGCCTTATACTTGATCTTATAGACCCATTTACACCCAATTGCCTTCTTATGTTTGGGTAAATCAGTCACTTCCTAGGTATGATTGTCTGCTAAGGCTTGCATCTCCATCTTCATGGCATCAACCAATCGAGTGTCCCTAACTGCTGTAGAGTATGAGGTTGACTCATGTTCAGCTTCCATTTTGGCAATATAACACTTGTACCTTACAGTTAGTCCGGTACAATTGAGATTACTAGACATAGGATACAAACATTCTTGTATGTTCTTTGCACCATCTGTTTGCTGAACCTGTACAAAATCTTTCATCCATGCAGGTTGCCTTCTGCTTCTGTCTGCTTCTTAATGGAGGTTCAACATTAGGGGTAAGAATGTTATCTGTTGCAATTGTGGACTGAACATCATGTGGTCCCTCCTCAACTGCTATAACATCATCAGGTTGATCAATGTGGTCTGCTACATCATCATTGTTAGAAACTTGTTGTTGCTGAAAGACATCTCCCTCTGCTTCCACCTCTGCTTGCTGTAACTGCTCTGAACTCAGTCTGCAACCAGCTTCAAGAGAGTTCTTCTGCTGAAAAGGAAAAATATCCTCATAGAATGTAACATCCCTGCTCACAAAGAGAACATTATTAGATAGATTCAATAATATATATCCCTTCTGTCTAGAAAAATAGCCAAGCAATACTGCTTTTATAGCTCTAGTGTCAAACTTATCAGCTTTCACCAGATTTGTTGCATAACATAGACATCCAACAACTCTTAAGTGAGACAAAACTGGAGCCTTCTTATAGAGTTTCTCATATGGTGAGATGTTTCTCAATACCACAGAGGGTAATCTGTTAATGATATATACAACAACTTCCACATAATCTCTCCAAAATCTGGCTGGTAAATAACTCTGAAACTTGATAGCTCTTGCAAGCTCTAAGATATATCTATGCATTCTTTCAACTATTCCATTTTGCTGTGGACTATAGGGACAAGAGCTTTGATGTATAATACCCAACTTTCCAAACAAGTCTCTACAAGAACTGTTAATGAACTCTGATCCATTATCAGTCTTAACACATTTAACATGAGCATCAAATTGTGTCTTAATCATCACACACAATTCTTTAAGCATAGTAACAACATCAGATTTAATATGTAAAAAAAAATCCATGTCCACCTAGTGAAATCATCAACTACAGTCAAGAAGTATCTCATTCCAGTGTAAGTGAAAACCTTATATGGTCCCCAAACATCAATATGCAACAAATCAAATGGGAAATGAGTTAGACTTTTACTAGTGGGAAAATGTAATCTTGTCTGTCTTGCCATATGACATATATCACAATGCTGTATAGTAAATCTAGAAGTGTTATTGAAAGCACTTATTTTTCTAAGTACACTCATTGGTACATGTCCTATCTTTTGTGCCATAGAGCAACCTTCAACTCTCCTGCACTGATCCTAGACATGTGTGCCCGTGCTATCCTTAGCCTGCCTTGCTCCCATGCAGAATCCAACACATAGAGACCATCCACCTCTCTACCAATCTCTTTCACCTTCCAAGTGAAGAGATCCTGTAGCAGAAAGAAATCAGGAAAGAATCTCGCACTACAATTCAATTTTTTAGTTAATTTCGACACTGAAAGTAAATTAAACTGAAAACTAGGCACACATAGCACATGTTTAATGAGTTCACCTCCTGTCAACATGCATTCCCCAGTCTGTGTAACTGAAGTCATACCTTCATTAGGTAGTTGCATATGTACTGGTTTTTCTGACAAATCAGATTTCTCTATCATATTTCCATCCTTAACCATATGGTTAGTAGCTCCTGAATCTGCTATCCAAAGACTACTTTTGTCCTCACTATGAATACACTTAACTGCCATATGCACTTTAGCTGCATGGACATCATCTTTTCCAGCTTGTCTAGAGTGCAGGTTCTCAGCATATGCTGAAGCTGCTCCTGTTGGTACTTAGAAAGTTGTTGATTCTCACCTTCACAGTACCTTTGACTGATCTCACCATTTGCATATCATTCATGAACTACTCCATATCCCTGCACATACTGTTGAGTTGATCCATTTCCTTCAATCTGTGGAATCATAACTGCACTGGCCTTATTTTTTCCTTTTGAATCTGAAGGATATTCTATGAGTTTATAACATTTCTCTCTAATAAGTCCCTATTTCTTGCAGTAATCACAGTACATGAGCTTGTAGCATCCCTCCATGTTGTGTCCCTTCATATGAAAATAATCACAAAATGCGTATGTATTGTACTTCTTAGACTTGTTGTTGAATGAGGCCTTGCTGGACAGTGCTATACTTTCAACATGATTTCCTCCCAGTGATGATATATGTTTCTGACTTTCATCTTGTGCTATCATGACATAGGCTTGATTCACACTAGGTGTGGGTGACATCAACAAGATATGGCTCATCGCTTGGTTATATCCATCATTTAACCCCATGAGAAACTCCAATAGCCTCTGATTTCCCAAGTGTGTTATATACTCTCTAGGATTTGAGCACTCACATGTAGGAGGTGATATAATCGAATCTATTTCATCCCATAGGTCCTTCATCCTGGAATAATATTAAAAAACAGGTGATGCTCTCTGATTCAGCATAGTCAGTTCCTTCTACAATTGATATACTCTAGAGAGATTTATTTTATCGAATCTCTCTTTCAAGTCCTTCCAAACAGCAGCTGCGTTGGATCTATATAATATTTCACTCAACAGATGTTTGTCGACATTCCTCATTATCCACGACATCACCAATGCATTACACATATCCCACTGTCTAGTGTGATTAGGTCCGTATGTGTCGCGTCTTATGAATCCATCGATAAATCCAATTTTATTCTTCGTCAATAGTATCAATTGCATCGCCCTACTCCAGAGCGTATAATTTTCCATTCCAATCAGCTGGATTTCAACCTGTATAGCACCTACTGTATCTAATGTACTCAGGAATAGAGGATGATTGTGATCAATTACATCCGAGTTAGAATTCGAACTCTTTTCAATCACTACAGACGACACTGATGTGATATTCTCCATGAATTCTTAATTAACACAGTCAAGAGTTTAACACTAGCAAAGAATCTTAAATCGAGCAGAAAATCGAAGTTGCGAAAATGATATGGACTAATATAGATCAATCAACCAATAGATTGATCACACACAACAGGATCAACTGAAAACAAACTACAGATGTATAAATATAAAATCGATTTCAATCGAGAAATCAAAAACTCAATTACCAAACCTTACAAGTTGAATCTCTCAGTTCTGTCCTCAATTCGACAGAATAACTACTGGATTCCTCTTGCATGACTTTGATACCATGTTAGAAAGCACAATCCACAAATAATTGATGCCGCATGTACAAGAGAAACTCGATGCAGTGATCGAGAAATGGTAAAACCAGAAAAGTGAGAGAAGAGAATGAAGTGAATGTTTTGCCTAAGCTTTTCAGTATATTTTATTATTCTCACCAACACAACTATTTATACTATCTGAGTTTGCACCACATACCACTATTTGCACTACATGACACTATTACAAACATAACCAGGAAATAGGAAATGTAGCCTAACCACAAACAGAAAATGTAACTATCACAAACAGAAAATATAACTAGTGTATACAGGAAATATAACTATTGTATACCGACTCCTATATCTTCAACATTCTGTTGTATTTTATAGGAGCACTTTTACCTCTAAGGGGCTTGTTTTCCCCTCCTCTATGCATTGTTCTACCTCTTTGTTCAGGTAATTGCATAAACGATACTTCAGAAGCAATCACTTGCTTCACACTTTGTTCAATTCCTTTGAAATTGTTCTTCTCTATTTAGAGATAAAAAACGTTAGCTTCTGGAAGTTCCTTTGGAGTGTTATGTTGTTTCAATCTCTCAGCCTCCTTTCTTGTTGAAAATTTATTAACGTGAAATAAAGTTTATTCTATTATATATGACTCGAACAATTCGGGCCCCGCACGTCGAAAACATTGTTTCCACACACGTGCACACATTGTACCAATGATCGTAAACTTCCTTAGTAAAAGAGATATTGGTACGTAGACAAAATGTTTGAGACATGAAATGATATACGGTTGTTGGACAAATGACGAGTGTTTCACGTTGGTAAATGAAGGAAGAAGTGGACGACGTGTAAAAGATGAAACGAGTCAGAAATCGCCCTTTACCATGCGAAAGTACTTCGGCATCCAACTGAAACCCTTGGACTTGCCTATCTATAAGAAGCCATACACTGATTGGGTAGATCGGATAACCCTTTGCCAAGAGGCTTCAAAACACCAAAATTTGTCGTTTTTTCTGGCGATGACGACAAATCCACTATCGAGCACATCAGTAAATTTACTACCTAATGCGGAAAAGTTGGCCAGAATGAGTACCACAAGTTACAGTGATTCCCTGTCTCTCTGACGAGAACAACCTTTGAATGGTACTCCTCTTTGGCTCCTGATTCCGTGCAAAGCTGGGCCGACATGAAGGGTTGCTTCCATGACAGGTTCTATTGGCCCTAACCGCAGGTTACCATGATTGATCTAACGAATCTCAAGTAATAGATTGATGAATCGGCTGCCGATTTTATCAAGAGGTTCAGGAAGAAGGTTGGAAAATGCACCGTACACTTCCCCGAATCTGAGTGTACCCACATGATAATCAACAACATGCACCCTCAGTTAAAGGAGAAACTGGTGGGACAATCTTACTCTGACCTGAGCTAGTTAGCCGAAAAGGCTATCCAAATAGAGCAGTACGTCCAGGAGAAGGATCGTAGAAGAGTGAGCCGGAATCGAGGCTCCCACTTGGTATCCATAATTAAAGTAGATGAGTCTGACTCAGAGTCAGTCGATTGCACAACTGGTGCAATGGTGGCTGAGATTGTCAGGGGTAAGATCTACTCTTGTCCAACCTTGAAAGTCGTCAAAGGCAAGGAAACAAGTTCAGCCAATGACAGGGTCGGTTACTTATTTGATATCACAAAGGTAGATCAGATCTTTGATTATCTGCTCATAGATAAGCAGATTCAGCTGCTCGATGGCCACAGGATCCCGTCTGCCGAGGAACTCAAAGACAAGAAGTACTTCAAATGACATAATTTATACAGTCACTCTACTTCTAACTGCGTGGTCTTCAGGAAGGCGATCCAAAATGGCATCAAGGAGGGAAGGTTTAAGCTAGCTAACAAGGGCACGACTGAAATGTCTGTTGATACCGACCCTTTTCAGGTGGTACCAATATCTATGGTGTCTTTTGCTAAACCCGATGAATCGACGAACACCAAAGGGAAACAGCCAATGAAAAAGGTATGAGTCCCTAAGAAACTTGTCGAATGGGAGAAGGTCATAAGGAATTCCGTATTCAACTGGTTAGGCATCCTACATTATATTTGCGAGAACAGGCAGCCGACTAGGATTAATTTTCATGACCGCCCTAGAAATGCGAGGGACTTCTAGCAAGAACTTCAGGAGCAAACTATGATGTTCAAAAGGGTCCCTATTGACGGCAGGCGTAGGCCTGGGGGGCAAGTACGGATGCTAATCAACTGGCAGCCGATCATGCCTCGAATAGATGAAGGAACTATTTCCTAAAACCAAACAGAGGGTGGTCGAGTTTAACGTAAACGAGGGTGTCTCATCCTTACATATCATAGCAAGAAATGAGGATCAGATGAGACCCGAAAAAGTTAAAACAAGCGCGAACACTGAGGAAGTGAAGTGGTCCATCAAACAGATTACCGGAAAGAAAGAGACACCACCGAGAGTCTCATCCAGAACCTAAAAAAGAAGGATGTAACGTGTCAAAACCTTGCATAAGATGCAACAAATATTGCATTTAATTTCTAAAACCAAGGCAGCAAAAAATTAGGAGATTCCTGAGTCTGCCATAGTCGAGTCTATCGATCGGACATTTGGCTCAGTTGCTTCAGGAGCAATTACACCAGAATGAGAGACATCGTGTCAACCAAAACTGGATGAATAGCCTTCCGACAACCCGACGGAGGAACCCCAGCAGGAGAACGAGGCCTCAGATGGACTTCTAACCGAGGCGTTCCCACAAATCGTACAGAGGACTCAATCAGAGGATCCCAGTCGATCTCCATATGTCTTCAGGAGATAGAAGGTATCGACTTCTCTTCAACCAAATTCAACGAGGCGGGAGATTTCATCCTTGATTTATTTAGCCAAGACCTGGTTGAAGAGATGTGGGCAGACATAAATGGTCAGCCTAATCCCCTGTGAATTCTGGGCCAGCCGCTCCGCGTTGGATAGCCTGGAAGGTGATGTTTGCGTGAAAGACGCAGAATGGGCAACAATGATCGATACCCCATCTAGGGACACTCTAAGCGTCGTATTTGGCACGCCTACTAGAAGATAGGATGGAAGGTAGTCTTGGTGTCAGACATGGCTGACGGGAAGAGAGTTTGGGCGGCGGAGGAGGAGAGCTAGGGCACGGCGGATGAGAGGAGGTAGGATAAGAGAGGAAGATTTGCCCTAGGCTAACTGATACAATGAAAAAGGATAATTCCTTGATTGTTTTCATTAGCTTATATACATGAAGTACAATCGTGATTTTAGGCTATAATTACAAAAAATAATTATACACCTAACAAATACAAAATATTGTGAGTTACAATGGATGTACGGAAATAGCAAACTACTACCACTAGTGCTTTGAAAGGATAAACAATAATGTTTACAATAGTGACCAATATATCTTGTAGCCAACAAGATTTTGTGGCTACAGAAACTTGTGAGTTCTTGATCTTCGTTCTTGAATGTCCGCCTTGAGTCTTTGTTCCAATTGCTGCAAGTTTCTTGAATATGATAACAACAACAAAAAGTGTAAGAATCTGGAAATAGTACAAGCAAAATGGCTTGCTGAGTAGATTGATTTTTCAATCTATCCTTAAGATAATATTGCACCGTATAATCCTTTAACGGTGTGTTGGAAACTTATCTCCCAAGATAAAACAACAATCAAACAAGTGAATAAAGGAGACTCAAATGTTCGCTAGAAAAGAAGGATCTTTGAGTGGAAGATTGCAAGAGGAAAAGATTTCAGAAATCTAAAATCATACAAGTGTAGAGTATGTATCTTGTGTCCAATGTATTGAGACAAATGCCTCAATATATAGGTGTGTAAGATGACCTTTCAATTGCCCCATAATGAAATTCAATTGCCATGTAAATGATGGTTTTTAATCCCAAATAATGGTCCAAGTAATGGCTATTATTTGGTGGATTTAATACCATTGAAACCCCCTCAACAGTCATATATGTTTAGATTCTAACGGACCAGAACTGTCTCGTCATCGCCGCGGCGTCTCAGCTCCAGTGACCAACAGTCGAATTAGCGCCGCGGCCCTTTTCCGACCTGGTTCGATCTTACACTTCGTACACTTCTTCCTTCATTTACCAACGTGGAACATGTGTCATTTGGCCAATAACCATCCATCATTCTATGTCTCAAACGTCTCACTATACGTACCAATATCTCTTTCACTAATGAGATTTACGATACTTGACACTACGTGTATCCGTGTGTGGAAATGACGTTGCGGGATCCCAATTGTTTGAGTCATAAATAATGGGTTTAAACTTAATTCCACAATTAGTAAATTTCCAACAAATATCACTAACAATATTTACCAAATATATTTTCATATATTCTAACACAAATGTATCCCTATTACAACTTCACAACCAGTGGCGGAGCCACGTGAAGCAAGGTGGTGCAACTGCACCATCAGTTTTTTGGAAATTTTCTATCAAAACGACGTCGTTTTGGATGAAACGATGCGTTTTAATTTTCTTCGATCAGATTTTTTTTGACTGCACAAAAATATCTCTGCACCACTAGAATTTTCTCCGTCACTGTTCACAACGCCGTTTTGCCTCAACTAATTAAGTAAATTCCATATATCAATATCAAGAGAAAAGTCATCCCAACCATTACTTTGTCCTTTTAGCGTGCAGTCGGCTCCACCATTTAAAGGTGGTGATTTTTCATCGTGCAATAATTTTGTTGGTGTTTTATCATCATCTACACCTTCTCCTTCTTCAATTTCATTGCAATTTTCCAGAAAACTTGTCCACCATTGAACTCCGTTGTCTGTCGATGCTTCTGTAGTTGGCTTCTCACTAGTACTGGTCCTTATTATTTCATTGCAGTGTTCATCTTTATCCAAAATGTTTGTGACATTGTTGTTAGTGCACAAATAAGAGACGTTCTTCTTTGTGCTTGAAAAGTTCTGAGGTTGAGGTCTTATTATTTCATTCTGAGTAATGGCTATGCACTTGTTGTTAATCTTTTGTTGCTCATGATGATGATGAGAAGCAATATTTGACTTCCTCTGTAGGTTTGTGTTCCAGTAGTTTTTCACATCGTTCGCTGTCCTTCCCGGAAGTCTACCCGCAATTAGTGACCATCTACACGAAATAACATAGTGAAGTATTAATTAAAAGCGTAACTTTTCGATGAAATGATACATATATTCAATAGAAGTGGAGCTAGGGTTACAATATTATGAGTTCTTTTAGAATGACGGCTAGTGCTAATAATTGAGTTCTGAATTTAATTTATATATATTTAATGAATTTCTTAACATAAATATATTGTTTGAGCAAATGATATTGTATTCAGCTGAATATGTATCTGGTGATCTACCTTTGTCCCCCTGATATTCAACAGGCCTGGTACCATTGTAGATAAGAAGTTCTAAGTTTAAATCTCACAGTCATCAACAACAAAATATTTAATGTGGTAACTCATGTATAATAGAATCATGCCTGCACACGAGAGGGAATGTTGAGATAAAAATTGTACTCTAGATCTCTATATACCATTATAAACTTTTTAAACTTGCCTGTTGCCTAAGAGCTTATGAAGCCTCAAGATGAGATCTACTTCATCCGTAGAGAAGTCACCTCTTTTAATATGTGGCCTTAGATAATTCAGCCACCTCAACCTGCAACTCTTCCTACATCTATTCAGACCTGCACATATTCACATATAAAATTAGCAAGGGTATATATCAAATATATGCACATACTCTTATTCACATTAAGGAATATAAAGAGCAAAAATACTAGGACTCTAAGACTGTACATCTATTTTAGTTTGTGGGGGTAGTATTTGACTGAATATTAAATTTAAGAAAGTAAAATACTTTTGAAATTGTGATTTAAAATAAGTCATAGACATTAATATGTATCACTATAAATAATCTATTGAAATTTAACTTTAATTATTTATAAATATAAAAATATGTCTTTTTTTTTATAGATTTTAAAAAAAAACTATAACCACAATAACAACAAATTCGGTGTAGTCTCATAAATGAGATTTGGAAAGTGTAGCGTGTATACAAACCTTATCCTATCTTGTGGATGTAGAAAAGTTATTTCTGATAAACCCTCGGTTCAATTAAAAAAAAGAAGCATTTCACAATAATATTGAGCGCAAAACATATGAAAGTGAAGAAGTCATGAAAACTAAAACGGAAAACATAACATGACATTATGAAAGAAAAAAACAAAAACAACAGCTAAAATAATATTTAGTTTACGATAATCTAAGTATAAGAAATAACATATAATAACAGAAATCGAATAACAACAAATTAAGATAGTAGTAGTAGTAGTTATAAGTTTACCAGATCTAGCAGGAACAAGATGCCACTTTCCTTCACCATACTTTTGAATGCATTTTATCAAAAGAAAATCTTCATCTTCAGTCCATGAACCTTTCCTCAGTACTCCCAACGGGGTACAGATAGGAGTACAGTTCATGATATTTAATGGGGTCACACAAATATCAGATTCTGGCAATGATAGAAGTTTAAGTAAAGCACGTGATGAACCAAGTAGTCACATATATAGAAACACCTTGCACTATAGAAAAAGTATTTTTAGTCAGTATAATATTACACTTGTGATCTTTCCACAAATTTGAAGTCACTTTACTAGTACCTTTTTCAGTTCTATATATACACGCATGACTGACTACGTGGACGGAGTTTAACCACTAAGATAGCCTTCCACAAAGCGCCAACAGTTATAAATTGCACACTCATTTTCAACAAAAACATCCAAATTCGTCATGTCCACCCTGCCAGCTGGAGGGACACCCTCTTTCACTTCCGTCGTTTTTGCTAGTAAAGTTTATTTAGGCATTCGACTTATAGTTTATTTCAATTGAGCTCTAAATACATACAATATTTCTGTTAACATTTTCGATTCAAATCAGGTCTGATCAGGGGCGAATTCAGGATTCCGGGCTAGGGAGAGCCTCCCGGGCTAGGAGGAGTTATTTTGGACTAGGGGAAGCCTATTTTGGTATAGGGGGAGCGAAAAAAGGGCGATTCTATTATAATAACATGAATATTATTAGTAGTATACTAGAAAAATTTAAATTTGAGGGGGAGCCCGGACCCCCCGGTTACACACTAGCTCCGCCCTTTGGTCTGATCCTGTTGAAAATTTATTAAACGCGA
Organism: Przewalskia tangutica; assembly: GCA_029844215.1. NCBI lineage: Eukaryota > Viridiplantae > Streptophyta > Magnoliopsida > Solanales > Solanaceae > Przewalskia > Przewalskia tangutica. The sequence continues at coordinate 112,354,788 of CM056730.1, forward strand.
AATAAAGTTAATTCTATTAAATTATGACTCGAACAATTGGGGTACCGCACGTCGAAAACATCGTTTCCACATACGTGCACACGTTGTACCAATGATCGTGAATTTCCTTAGTGTAAGAGATATTGGTACGTATACAAAACGTTTGAGACATAATATAATAGACGGTTATTAGCCAAATGACAATGTTTTCACGTTGGTAAATGAAGGAAGAAGTGTACAATGTGTTAAAAGATGAAACGAGTCATGAACCGCCGCGGCGCAACCTCGTCAGGATCGCGGCGTACGAAGCGCCGTGACACCTTCTCCTCAGGCGCGGCGCCAAGCGAGTTTAGTTCTTGGAATTGAGGCTCCGCGACGCCTCTATCTAGAACGCGGCCGGCGGCGAGAATGAGAAGGCGTCGCGACGCCAGCTTCGAGAAAGTCACGACGGAGGCGAAAGACATGGCGTATGGGATGGTTTTGGAGCATTAAACCTCTATTATTTCCCACATGAATTCAGCCACTATTTGGCTGAATTGTAACCCCATATTAAGTGTCATTACATGGTCATTCGAGGTCATTACTTGGCTAGATGAGAAATCATCTTCTCTACACTATAAATTGAAGTCATTGGCTCAATTGTATAACACACTTCAGGTTTTAAGAATTCTTCTTCCTCTCTTGCAATCTTCCACACACTCAAAGATTATTTATTTGGGCGATGTAGCATTTATTTTTCTGTTTTAGGGTTAGTTCTGGGGGTGTGGGCGGGACGATGGGGAGGATAAAAGGATTGGGCTTCTTTTAGTTTTGATCCGGTTGGGCCCCTTTGTTTTGGGCTCGATCGGACGACTTGAGAGTTGAGGGATTTGGGCTGCTACTTGCTGTAATGACTAAGGAACAAAATGACGTCGTTTAGTAAACGCTAAAACGATGTCGTTTTGGTGAAATTTTTAAAAAATTCTGGTGGTTCAATTCCACCATACTTAGAGTAAATCCGCCCCTACCATTAAAGATGGCGTCTATGAGGAGAGACAAAAATTGTCGGACGAGGAAATATTATTACGAGAAATATCCAAGGATAGTATCAATGGAGTTGGAACCAAAATTGGTTGGAGTGACTTTTATGTTGACCTCTGGGTTAATTAATTCAAGCCTTCATTTCTACTTACTATTATAAGATAAGAGTTGCATGTTCTAATATTGGTACCACCCAAATGTCTCTATGTATTTTAACATTTTGCACTAATTTCATGTATTAAAAAACTAATGGGGTGTTTTCTTCTTTTTATTCTGGGTGTGTTTGGCACGGAGGAAAATGCTTTTTAGTTTTTTTTTTATATTTGGTTGGTTAATATATTTTGAAAAGTATTTATTCTAGAAAAAGTTGGTTAAATTAAGAAAAATGACTTTTCTAATAGCAGTAGAAAATATAAATTTTATGAGTGTCATTTCAAGTTCAAATTGTCTCCTACCGAGCAGAAACCAACTAACCAAGAAGAGGGGGGGAAATACTATTTACATACGTACAAATATGGAACAGATGATTAATATATTGCTTGATATCTACAGTTAGCTGATTATGAGATACACTATAAAGAATCCACCAAGAACTTCCTTGAACACACGTTGGCATAGGCAGAGAAGGTTCTGGGAGGAGGGGACAGGGGAAATTAGCTTGTTGATAATGTCACATGTTCAAGCACCCAACTCTAAGGACATGAATTAATGATCTACAGTGAGGAGGAAATTACCATGTCTCAGTTTCAAATTTTAGCAGGAGTAGTTGAATTCTTCTCATTTGTTCAATTTTTGTTAGACAAAATTAAAGTACCTGCTGTTAGAGGTGTTCATGACTCTGTTTAGTCATTTTTCTCCTAAAAATAAATTAATTCAATTAAATCGATTTTCAACTATTGAAATAAAATAAAATAATTAACCGTTATTGTTATGATTCTAGATTCGATCTCAATTGATCCTGCATGCAAGCAATGTACTCAGCACTATCAATGTAACAGTGAACTGTTTTTAGAAGAAGAAAGGAGAGAAAAAGTTGTGAAAGCTTGACTGATTTTTCTGATTTTTCTAATATATTCCAAACGATTACAACTGCTTATATTTATACTAATAGACTTTGCAAGACTAGCCTTACTAATACTATGACCACTTAGTTACAAATATAGCCACTACAACAAGGCTACTAAAGAAAGTAATACTAAGTAGTAAAACTACAAATAGAACAAATAGAATAGAAGCAGTATCACACATGTATACTGTTGGTATCTTCAACACGCCCCCTCAAGCTAGGAGATAAAAATAAGTTTTTAAGTCTTAGCTTGGACAATAGACAATCATGCCGACCTTGAGTGAGCCCCTTTGTGAGTGCATCTATCGGCTGCTCCTCAGTGGGGACATAAACTGTATGTATCAGCCCTTGTTGTATCTTCTCCCTGACGAAGTGACAGTCGATATCAATATGCTTGGTCCTCTTATGGAAGACAGGATTGGCTGCGATTTGCAGAGCAGATTTGTTGTCACTGTGCACTGATATTGAGAGCTTAAGAGGGCGAGCGATTCGGTGAACAATCCTCGAGCCATACCACTTCGCAATGCGAGGCTAAACTCGTACTCGGCCTTTGAACTTCGAGGCGTGAACAACGCTTGGATTTCCATGAGATCAGAGAAGAGCCAAAGAACACCAAATAACCTGTAATGGATCTCCTTGTATTGAGACAAGAGGCCCAATCAGCATCACAATAGGCAGTGAGACTAGTTGTGTCTCCTGCTGGCATAAAAATGCCCAAACCTGGAGCTTGTTTAAGATATCTAACCACACGATGTGAAGCCACAAGATGAGATGTCTTTGGATTCTGAAGGAACTGTCTTAAGCACTGGACAGCAAAAGAGATATCAGGTCTGGTATTTGTCAAGTATAAAAGCCTTCCAATCAGCCTATGATAGCTTGCTGGATATTCCAGCAATGGATATTTAGTCTTTGATGCATCATCAGTAATATGTTGATCATAAACAGTAGATGTCAACTTGGCATTAAGCTCCATAGGGGACCTTGCTAGTTTCCCACCAGACAATCCAAGATCAGAGATTAGCTCCACTGTATACTTTCTCTGATGCATTACTATACCACTAACATTTCTAGCAAACTCAAAGCCTAGGAAATATCGCAAAGTTTTTAAGTCTTTGATATTGAAATTTTATTGAAGAGCAACTTTGGTCTCCTGAATAAGATCTTCATCATTCCCAGTAATGAGAAGATCATCCACATAAATGAGCACCACCACTATTCTGTCCCCAACCTTTTTTGTTAGAAGAGAATAGTCTAGGTGACTTTGAACAAATCCTGAATTCTTCAAGGCAGTGGTTAGTTTAATGTTCCATTGCCTGAAAGCCTACTTTAATCCATATAATGACTTAATCAGCCTGCACATCTTACCTTGCTTGTCATCAAAACCTTGTGGCATGTTCATGTACACCTCATCATTAAGATCACTTTTTAAAAATGCATTGTAGACATCCATTTGATATATTGCCAACCTATGGAGGCAGCAACTGAAATCACTGCCCTCACTGTTATCATTTTTGCTACAGGTGAGAAAGTGTCTTGGTAATCAACCCCTTCTTTTTTTATTGTACCCCTTGGCCACTAATCTTAATTTGAATCTCTCCACTTCACCATTTGCCTTGTATTTGATCTTATAGACCACTTGCATCCAATGACCTTCTTGTGTCTGGAAAGGTCAGTAACTTCCCAGGTATTATTGTCTTCCAATGCCTTCATCTCAGCCTTCATGGCATCCACCCATCTGTTGTCATGTACTGCTGCAGATTATGAAGTTGGCTCTTGCTCAACCTCAATTTTGGCAATATAACTTTGGTATCTTGCAGTCAATCCAGTGTAGTTAAGATTATTAGACATAGGATACAAGCAATTTTGCCTGCTATCTGCACCATCTGTGTGCTGTATAAAATCTTTCATCCATGTAGGCTGTCTCCTGCTCCTATCTGATCTCCTCAATGGTGGCTCAGATTCATGAATGATATTATTTTCTGCTTCTGTCTGGCTGATGGAGTGAAAATCCTGGAGGCCCCTTTCAACAGTTGTAACATCATCGAACGCTCGATGCAGTGCGTATCCTCGATCTTACGGATAATTCTTTGAAAGATATCTCCGTTCTCAACTTATTGTGCTTCTGAGTTTAATCTGTTATCAGCTCCAGGTATCTTTTTCTGTTGAAAAGGAAATATGTCTTCATAGAATGTAACATCCCTGCTCACAAAAAGAGTGTTATTAGATAGATTTAATAGTCTATATCCCTTCTGCCTGGAAAAATATTAAAGCAACACTGCTTTTATGGCCCTAGTGTCAAATTTGTCTATCTGCACCAGATTTGTTGCATAGAAAAGGCACCCAATAACTCTATGGGATAGAACTGGGGCCTTCTTATATAGATTTTCATATAGTAAGATGTTTCCCAACACTACTGAAGGTAATCTGTTCATAATGTACACAGCAGCCTCCACACAATTCCCCCAGTATCTAGCTGGTAAGTAGCTCTGAAATTTGATGGCTCTTGCAAGTTCTAGAATATGTCTATGTCTCCTTTCAACTAATTCATTCTGCTGAGGACTATAGGGACAAGATCTTTGATGTACAATTCTCAACCTTGCAAATAAATTGCTACATGTACTGTTAATGAACTCTAATCCATTATCAGATCTAATAGACTTAACATGTGCTTCATGCTGTATCTTAATCATCAAATATAAGTCTTTAAGCATAGTAGTGACATATGACTTAATATGCAAAAGAAATATCCATATCCATCTAGTAAAATCATCAACTACAGTTAGAAAGTATATCATTCCAGTGTAGGTGGGAACCTTGTATGGTTCCCAAACATCAAGATGTAACAAATCAAATGGGAATGCAGTCATACTATTACTAGCTGGGAAGGGTAATCTGATTTGTCTTGCCATAGGGCATACATCACAATGTGGAATTGTGAAGCTAGATTTATTACTACTGAAAGCATTTATTTTCCTAAGGACACTCATAGGTGCATGTCCTAGTCTTTAATGCCATAGAGCAACCTTTAATTCCTTTGCACTGATCTTTGTCATGTGTGTCTGTGTTGTTATCAATCTGTTCTGCTTCTCTGTAGACTCCAGTACATACAGACCATCCACTTCTCTACCAATCTCTTTCACCTTCTCAGTGAAGAGGTCCTGTAGCATAAAGAAATCAGGAAAAAATCTTGCACTACAATTCAACTCCTTAGTTAACTTTGACACTGAAAGTAAATTAAATTGAAAACTTGGCACACAAAGCACATGTTCTATGAGTTCACCTCATGTCAATCTACACTTCCCAGTTTGTGAGATTGAAGCAATGTCTCCAGTAGGCAACTGCACATGTCCTGAATTTTTTGACAAATCAGATGTTTCTATCATATTTATGTCTTTAACCATATGGTTATTAGCACCTGAATCTACTACCCAAGGACTTCTATTGTTGCCTTCACTATGATCACACTTACCTGCCATATGTACTTTGGCAGCAATGACATGATATGTACTTGTCCCCCTTTCCTGAGTCATAACAGCCATCATCCTTTGTAATTTGTCTGGTGTGCAGGTCCTTATCATGTGTTGAAGTTGCTCTTGTTGGTATGTAGACAGTTGATGATTGTTGCCTTCATAGTAATTCTGATTGAACTCATCATCTGCAAATCCACCTTGAACCTGCACTCCACATCACTGCATATTCTGCTGAATTGATCCATTCCCTTCCAGTTGTGGAGCCATAACTGCATTGACCTTTTTCTTTCCCTTGGAATCTGAGGGATATCCTACGAGTTTGTAACATTTCTCCATAGTATGTCCCTACTTCTTGCAGTAGTCACAGTAGTACAATAACTTGTGACATCCTTCCCTGTTGTGTCCCTTCATGCGACAGTGATCACAGTAAGCAGATGTATTATACATTTTATTGTTGTTAAATGAAGCTTTGCTTGTCAGTGCCATACTCTCGACATAATTTCCCAGAAAAAAGATGTGCTTCTGACTTTCATCCTGTGCTATCATGGCATATGCCTGATTCACACTAGGTGTAGGTGACATCAACAGGATGTGACTCCTGACTTGATTATATCCGTCATTTAATCCCATAGGAACTCCAATAATCTCTGATTCCCCAGATGTGCTATGTACTCTCTTGGATTTGAGCATTCACATGTAGGTGGTATAATTGAGTTTATCTTATCCCAGAGATCTTTCAGTCTGGAGTAATATTGCGCAACTAGCGATGCTCCCTGATTCAACATCGACAACTCCTTCTTCAGTTGATATACTCGAGAGAGATTACTTTTATCAAATCTCTCCCTCAAGTCCTTCCAAACAGCAGCTGCACTGGACCGATATAAGATACCACTAAGGAGATTCTTATCAACATTCCTCATGATCCATGACATGACCAAGGCATTGCACCTATCTCATTGCCTTGTGTGTACAAGTCCATATGTATCACGCTTCATAGAACCATCTATAAATTCAATTTTATTCCTCGTCAATAACGTCAACTGCATGGCTCTACTCCACAACGTGTAATTTTCCATTTCAATTAACTGTATATCAACCTGTAATGTACCTGTTGTGTCTGATGCACTCATGAATAGGGGATGGTTGTGATCGATTACATCTGAATTAGAATTCGAACTCTCTTCTAATATCGTAGAAGGTAGTGTTGTTATATTTTTCATAATTCTCCAATTAACACAATAAATAAAGTAATCACACACTAACAGATATTCCTAAATCAAAATAGCAAATCGCAAAATAGATCGATCAACCAGTCGATTGATAGAACCAGTAGATCAATAGATCAATCACAACAAGTCGAGAGTAAAAATTGTTTAAGAAACAAATATAGATGCAATATAGATCGATCGAACAACAGGTCGAACAACTCCAGTCAAAAATTGTAAAGTGTAGGTCGCCAAACCTTCGTGAATCAGATCTCTCAAATTCTGTTGTATCTCAACAGATCATTGATCGTTTCATCTTGTATTGACTTTGATACCATGTTATGATTCTAGATTCGATCTCAATTGATCCTGCATGCAAGCAATGTACTCAACACTATCAATATAACAGTGAACTGAGCGTAGAAGAAGAAAGGAGAGAAAAGGTTGTGAAAGCTTTTCTGATTTTTCTGATATATTCCAAACGATTACAACTGCTTCTATTTATACCAATAGACTTTTCAAAACTACCCTTACTAATACTATGACCACTTAGTTACAAATATAGCCACTACAACAAGGTTACTAAAGAAAGTAATACTAAGTAGTAAAACTACAAATAGAACAAATAGAATAGAAGCAGTGGTATCACACATGTATATGCTGGTATCTTCAACAGTTATGGACTAGAAATGACTGTTGTTTATCTGTTTCTGTTCCATGTTTTGACGGAAACACACAACATAGAATCATAAATTTTGGCTTCAGTAAAAAAATTCTACTGCTCAACTTGTCAATTGATTGTTTAAACTCACCTAAATTAGATCCCTACTGGAGTCCAATAATAAATTAAAGAAGTATCACGAAGAACCACGTCCCTTCAATTTCTTCCTTCTTTTTTTTTTAAATTTGAACTGCCTCTTTTTTAAAACTGCCTCTATTAATCATTGATATACAAAAAATAACAACTTGAATTTGACATTCTAAACTAATTACATGATCATTGAGAAGAGAATAATTGATTAAGGTAAGCTTCTATAGTTAACACCAAAAATAGCCAAAGATTGCCTAGAATAAACATCATTTGGCTAGTAAGAAAAAGTGTATCAAGGTGGATCGTATACAAAATGAGCTGGCTTTGTTGGTTTTGATATGAAGCTAGAAAGATTCCACACTACTAGAAACAAAAGTTTTTCCTTCCAACATTCAGTTGGAAATTTGTGTTATAAAACATGATTTTTCCACCTTATTTCCACTGAATCAATTCACTGAAAAAACGCACGACGAGAAACAATTTCTCAATGAAACACTGGAAAACTTCATAATTTTTTCGTGTTAAACCACTACTATTTAGGTTTTTCTTCCATCGGCATTGAGTGAAAATATCCACAAAATATTTTCCAGTGAGAAATTAAACAGAAAAATGATATTTTTTTAGTAGTGTCATTTATCCATGTTGACTAGGCCCCTCGCCATTCTGGGAAGTTCAGAAAAAGAGTTGAAAGAATATTGGATTCCATCTGTATTATGATTGAGGGTTGCTACCTTGTCTTACAATATGTCAGTAGATTTCTTTCTCCTGAAGCATTAGCTAACTAGTACCTGGTCTCATGGGCGGAGCTAGGTAGGGCATAGTGGTTCATCTTAATCTCTTTCGAGGAAAATTATATTGTTTATACACTGTTAAAATTATAATTTGTGTATATATCTGTTAATGTTCACCAAATTAGTAACCAGTGCAAGATCAATGTGGACGATCCAAAGTAAAACCATCAAACCAGTGAAGAAGAAGAAGAACTAAAATGATGAGAGTGAGAGAAATGTGTTGTGCCCTGAGATGAGCCATGAAGAATGTGTATTATGCCTCTTGCTTTACAATGATCAAATATAATGTGTTTATATACACACTACCACCATATACAAAATATCTAATTAACTCCCCCAAAATAGCTAATGATCATCTAATCAAAATATCTAATGAACTTAAAATAGACTAACTACATATATATATAATATATATGTGGTATATAACAAACTAACCACATGTATATACAATATATATATGTGTTATATTTATACTTCAACACCCGCATCAAGCTAGGCACTGAAAACTGAGTTGTTTCAATCCTAGCTTGGAAATGCATCATCAACAGCAGCAATGAGCTGAAAAAATAGGTAACTTGCATATGCTACCAGCATTATGCAACTCATAATACGTCGACACAATGTATCATTATCATTGGCTGATACATGCTCAACAACCGGAGCAACCACAACAGCTGCACCATCCATATCTGCATTATCTCCACCAACTGTAGTCACAAAGAACATCAAGACCATGAACAATAACGATCAGAAGAGTATCATTGTATTAACAACAAATTTCAGCGATAGCAAGAACATCACCGCGGCACTGCAATGACATCAACAACACCATCAGCACGATCCATAGCAGTCGCATCTACAGAAGGACCAGCAGAGACATCAACACCAGTTGTTGCTGCTCTTGAAACAACAGCATCAGAAATTGCATGAGTTATTGTTGTTGCTTCCCTTGTACCACCAAAGATCGCAGTAGCCACCGCCGAGTAATGTGCAGTAAACATCGCATTAATAGCAAAACAACAAAGTACAAAGAAGAACACTAACACCAGCAACAGATGTAACAACATCAGCAGTAACATCAGAAATCTCAACACGGCTATCAGTAATCATCAATAGCTGTTATGAAGAATCCCTCGTTCTCAAGTCTCACTCGGACTAGATGTTAGCGATTTATCCACACGCTTAAAGCAAGTGCATGTATCGTGACAAGTAATATAGTCTGGGTAAGACCGAATATCGTCCTCAGGGATTAGTGTTCAATTACCAATTTCTATCATATGGTATCTATTTGGTGATCGATATTTTGATGGTTGTTTGTATCTATGACTACTAAATAATTATAAAAGTTAACTAAATTACTTTACTTAAATCATATATGGTGGAAATAGGGCTTCCAATCTCCTCAACTATCCGTTCGCTTTAATCTTTAATGCAATGATAAAGGTTCTTCTTTTATATTGAGATAGCAGGTTAACTAAGTCGTTTTATATTCCGGTTATGATATATAAACACTCAACCCCGATGCAGAACTCTTCTATCTTTCGATGATAAGATTTACCACAAAGGAGGATTAAGAACAATAACATATTAAACTACACAAGTATCGGGGTACTTTCGTCCACGATTTTAACCTATGTTTATTCAACTATAGCATATTCACAATCTCCCCTTTCGTATCTCGATTAGAAATCATATATGTGATGATAATTAGTGATCAATTAATTACCAAGCAATCAAAACAATTATTGAATAAATCTCAACTATATAAAGAAGAAACCAAAACCATGCATTAAATCATAAAACGAGGTTCAAGTGATTCGAATGGAAAGCCCTAATTAAAGTTTAGATCCTAGTCATAGACATGCTAAGAACTAAAAGATTATCCAACATAAACTGGAAAATAAATAAAGTAAGAAAAAAAATTACTCAAGAACAAGCCTCCAATCTTGAAGCTTTCAAGAACTATGTGTTGTGTAGAGTTAGGGATTGTGGAACCCTTCAAAAATCTGCCCTAAGGCCTTTTTATATCCTCCAAAAACTTTCCAACTTTTCCCTCTTGGTCTTGGCCCATTTCCATTCGGATTTGGCTGAAAACCTGCGTCGGCGCCACGGCCCTGAGACCGGCGCCGTGACGCCGAAACTCCTGCAGCTGTCCAGCGATCTGGGCGCCGTGGCCCTGCTGTTCCTGATGGACTGGCGCCACGGCGCCACCCTGTACTTTGCCCGGGGTGCCAGCTTTTCGTCTCTTTGTGCTCTGGAACCTCTGTTTTTGTCCTCTTTTTGCTTCTTTTCGCCAATGTGCCATTTTAAACCACGGTGACTCAAAAGAAAGAAAATATATCCTAACATGACACATATTTGTACAAAAATGGGCAAAGACTAACTAAAAATGACTCAAAAGATGTATATAAAATACGTCTAACACTAGAGAATCCCTCGATTCTCCCTATGCAAAAACAACAGCAAGAACCCCTCGTTCTCTAGTCTCACTCGGACTAGAGAATCCCTCGATTCTCACTACGCAAGCTTTTATAATAAGCTCGGATATGCAGTGGAGTCTCCCTCAATTTTAGTCTAATTCCATCTAGAAATTCCTCGATTCTCCTATCCCGAGCTACACATATAAAAACAGGCAATCTAACAATTGATCCTCTTGTGAAAAACTTCAATAAATTGGGCTTCAACTCAATCCATATTTTTTGACGAAGTATCCCTCGGTTCTCAGTCAATTTCTAGCTGAAAAACTCCTCGATCCTTCCATCAATCTATTGAATATGCAACTCTCAGTTGTGTACTAGAAAAATCGACAATCAGATACTTATGCTCTACAGTCGATAATACCAATTTGCCAACAACTCAATTCAAGGACAATGTCCCTGGTACCTGCTGGAAAAAAAACAAGAACCACAATGTCGTTGAACTGGAATTTCACTGATCTACTTCTTACTTCCTGATGATCATATTTGTCACCGCTTAGGTCAGATAAAGATTTCAACATCATCTTTATCCAAAACACTACCAAATAATTCATCTTTAAGTCGTTTAATCTCCCTTTTCTTCATAGGAATTTCCTTATGTGAGTTTTGTATAGCTTCAGGTGCCCTACCAGCACCTTTCACTCTGCAACAACTACAACAACTGTACAGCTGTAGATTAAACAACATTAACAAAAATGAAGGACCCTTTCCACAGACTACAGCAAGCTGTGCAGGTTTTAGGTCCAACAACAATCCGCCACAAACTATTTACTAGGCACAAATCCAGACACAAATCCAAAATCAACAACTAAACATGAACTTCTTTCACAAACTAAACAACTTCGAAATCACGAAAGTCGCAATCTGTATCAATTCTTGAATCAAATACTCCAAATAACAAAAAACATATCATCTCTGACTAGATTTTAGTATAAAATGAAATCAAATTTCTAGAAACTCACAAGTCGAAACCTAATTTGATTCTTCGCTGAATCATAGCAATTGTACTAACATACCTTAGAAGCACACAAGTTCTTGGCGATCTTCGACGTCGCAATGATAGCCAAAGGCGGTTAAACACGCGAACTGGACTGCTCATGAATTGGATTTTGATTTCTCGCAATTTACTGATATGAGCCCTAATTTTCAAAAAAAACTGATGTGATTTTGAATTTTTTCTTCATTTTCAAAGTTTATAATCCAACTGGATCGATTTGGAGTAACAATGGTGGCTTCGTTGGCGTTGTTCAGTTGCGAGGTTGATTTCTTCAACTACGGCAGCAGCGAGTGGTTGACGAAGCTTCTCGAGCTCGTCAATGCTAGAAAAAACAGATATAACAACTCGAACTTAACACATATATATACAAATCCTTTCGAATTCCTCACTGCATGTGCTTGAATTTCTCAAATTCCTCACTGCATGTGCTTGAATTCGATTTCTCAAGTATCGAATCTCGATTCTTCGATTCTCATTGTGATTGGATCTCAATCTATATCGTACTCGGCTCTGATACCATGTTAAAGTTCACCAGATTAGTAACCAGTGCAAGATGAATGTGGACGATCGAGAGTAAAACCAGCAAACCAGTGAAGAAGAAGAAGAAGAACTAAAATGATGAGAGAGAGAGAAATGTGTTGTGCCCTGAGATGAGCCACTGAAGAATGTGTATTATGCGTCTTGCTTTACAATGATAAAATACAATGTGTTTATATACAAACTACCACCATATACAAAATATCTAATTAACTCCCCAAAATATTTAATGATCATCTAATCAAAATATCTAATGAACTTATAACAAACTAACCATATATATATATATATATATATATATAAAATATAAATATGTGGTATATCTATACTTCAACAATATCCTATATGTTGAAGGGGGCGTTGGAATAACTGGTAAAATTGTTGCAATGTGACCAAGAGGCCATGAGCTCAAGCTGTGAAAATAACCTCTTGCAGAAATGTGAGGTAAGACTGCGTACAATAGACTCTTGTGGTCCGGTCCTTCCCCGGACCCCGCGCATATTCAGAGCTTAGTTTTTTTTATATATATTTCGTATATGTTGAACGTATTTGTTTTGTTCATGTGTTTACTCCTTCATATTTTAAATTCCTTGGTAAAAATTTAGATTCCGCCGCTGGATGGTAAATCAAAGGATACATGCGTCCTATAAAATAGTCAAAAGTACATTCAAGATAGCTTAAATATCACCATTATAAATAAATATAATTGTACGGCTACAAAAGCTTTGATATCCCGTGATTGTTTATTAAGATTTGAGACTCTTATAATTGCCTTGTTAAATGCTCCTTTCCCTCCTAAAGAAAGTAGAATTATGAGTTTCGTAATACAACAAATCTATTTTCTTTTCTTATTATTAAGGTTTTCTTGGAAAGGTTGGTCCATGAAGATGGAAAAGGAAAGCAAGAAAATGAAGGATGATTTTCACAGCTATCCACTTTTTAGGGCTGCTAGTCAAAATATAGCAGCATTGACTGTTAAAACTTGTACAAGAAGTAGAAAAAAAGTGATCAAAATCTGAAAAATAGGTCAAGCGCCGTGGCGCTCAAGTAGAGGGGCACACGAACAGGGAAAATTCGTGCTTGAAGGCCACGGTCGAGCAAGACCACAACACAAAACTTCAAAACTCGACAGGATCTGTGTCGCAACACGTCCAACAGAAAATTCTGAAAAACTTCAAAAATTGTATTTATTCCTAATAGTCACAACCTTTGGAGTGAAAGGCTACTTATGGACGAAAGTGATGTTATATAAAGCATGTTGATCACTTGATTGATATATATAGAACACAATACAATCAATCACTTAACACAATCAATGATTTGAGATTGGTTCTTCTTCTTCTTCCTAAATACATTTATGAAAAATACATAAAGTAAATTCGTCAGGGGTCAAGTTCTTGTACAAGAACTCGAACCAGATAGTTGTATCCTCTAGATAAACGTCCGTGGAACTACAACACAAGTGGAGACGAATTTCTGTTTTAGGACACTGCGACAGCAGACCTCTATCGTATCAAGTTAGTATTGAATTTTCAGTTTGTAGCAAATTTGTTGTTGATTTCAATTATTATTGAGTTATTATTATTCAATTATGTTTGCTTATTTGAAGATCCTAGATTGGCAAACATTGACAAAGTAGGAGTAATAAAATAATAGTCATGAGTCCATAACTTATAAATGCAGGAGAGACTCACTTCTTCTCCAATTTTTCTCCCGCAATTTGGAAATTATGTAATTGACTCTTGACAAAATTATTTCCATACAACAACAACATACACAGTGTAATCGCATGCATAAATTGGATCTGAAGAGGATTAGAGCGTACACAGACATGATGTTTCCGATAGACAAATTTATTTCCATGAGACCTTACTTTTTCTACTTTCTTCCTCTGTTTTATCAGTTATCCTACGTGGTTTGGAACCACATCTTCAATAAATTATGTTGTAAGTCTATCTAGGGGACTACAAAACGTAAACTCACACATGTGCTAAAGTTCAGGTAAATGTTCTTTAAGTTCAAGCAATTTTACTGATATTTAGGCAATTTTTCCTGAAGTTCAAGAAGAATTCCTAAATGTTTAAACAGTGAATTCAAATTTAAAGATTATTTTCTGAAGTTTGTAGTAGTATTTAGGTATTATTCTTATGTGTGTATTGTACCATTTATTCTTTATCTAGATATTTTCATGTCTTATTTTCTTGGATCCTGAATTGACTACATTCTTTACGAGCCGGGGGTCTATCGAAAACAACATTTTTATCCCATAAAGATAGATATAAGGTCTGCGTACATCATACACTCCCCAAACTTCACTTTGTGAGATTATTTTGTTGTATTATCTGAAGTTCATGTGGTAGTTCGAATCTCATGAAGTTTGAACGACAAGAAATCGAGTGTCTTAATGATTGAAAAAAGTGGGTCTCTGACGTATTTTTAAACAAAAAAAATTACGATTTATGTCTATTTTTGGAAATATTTATGTCATGTAGTCTATACTTAGTATATAAACACTCGATTTTCAATATATTTGTGTAAACACCTTTTATACATTATACATGGTTATTGATACATTATGTATATTACTTTCCTCGGGTATAAAGTTATTTAATATTATATATTGGGCTACGTGACGTAAATAATTTCAAATATTTTATAGAATATCCCTTTTTAAATTGTGATTATTTTTTAACTACTTTACAAATAATGTCTATGTGATGACCCACCACGTCATTATGCCACCTAGGTGCCACTTGACAGATATATTTGCCGTGTGAAATGGTTACATAAGAGGAAGCCTAGATATTATGAAAATATTCTAGAGACATATGGAGATTTCCCTTAGAAGACCCTAGAATTCCATGGATTTGCATGGAAAGTCCTTAAAATACTCTACTCGTGTAGAGATTTCTAGAATAGGGGCTTATTTATAAATATGTAGGGACTTGTACAATAATTATTATTTACATACTAGTCCCTATGTGAGATAAATAAGAGTCATTCATTTGTAATCCATCAAGCAAATAATTCAAGTTCTCTACAATACAAAAGCTTCATTTTAGCAAATTTATCTTGTCTTCCTAATCTATCATTTCCTTAGCGATCTTGAGAGTAGTAATTTAGGCTGACTCGACATATCAAGATCGTGAGCAAGTTGTCAAGTGCCACACGTGCATTTAGTTGAACAAATTGCCCTGACCTGAAGAGATATGATGCGTGAAAGGAATGAGCAAACACAAGCACAAAGTTAGGGAATTGCACAGTTGGGGAAGATCAGACTATGTGGTGTTGTCACGAAGCAAGATAATCAAACCAACGAGAATAACAACCAGTACAAGGACCTCACCATTAACAAAAAGCCAGCTCGTGCACTGATAGACACTGGGCGACTCATAATTTTATGACCGAGGCCGCAGCAAGGAGACTGGAGTTGAAGCTCGCTCCAATTAACGCCCGTGTCAAGATCGTGAATGCTGAGCTAGAAAATTCTCGTGGTGTAGCTAATGGTGTTGGTGTCAAATTAGGCGATTGAAAAGGTACGACAAAATTTACCGACACTACTATGGATACATTTGCATTGTTCTGGGGCAAGAATTTTGTAGACATTGTCACGCGATGATCACCCCTACCTCCAATGTCTTTTGGTCATGATGCGAGAAAGAGCTTGCATGGTGCCTACAATGACTATGCCGCATGCATAGGGCCAAGAACATCTTTCTGCTATGCATCTTATCAAAGGGCTCAAGAAAGAGAAGCCGATTTTCATGGAAACCATTACAAGTTTGGAGGAAGATAATGGTGCCCAAGAGACATTGCCGCCTTGGATAGATAATTTGCTCGAAGAGAACAAAGATGTTATGCCCAACGAGCTACCTAAGCACTTGCCGCCTAAGCGTGAGGTAGGATTGAATTAGAGTATAAGTCATGCAAGGGTTTTGAGCCAGAAAGCCGAGCTTGCTGCCATCACTTCAGTAAGTTGTGACATTTGAGAGGCTATAAAAGAGGGCATGCAGTATGATCCAACAACCAATCAACTCATAGAGTTAGCCAACCATGGAAAGATGAGAAACTTTTGGGTGAAAAATGGTTTGTTGCTCACCCCAGGTCGTAGGGTTTACGTACCAAAATTTAGAGATATTAGACGACATATTATAAAGAAGAGTCATTGTTGCGGTATTTATATGCTTACGCAAGTGAACGTATCGCTTAAAATAATAAAGATCTGTAAGATCGAGTTATCGTCCTCAAGGATTAACTTGTCAATTACCTATAGTCTGATTTTTAGTTTTTATTTGATTATCGATAATTTGATGAAGTTATTTATCTAAGAATGCAGTAAATATATGGACAGTAATCACAAATTAGAATCACGTATGGAAAAGATTAGGGATTCTCACCTTCATCAACTATCCACCCTATTATTCCATTAATACATAGTCATCTTCCTCTTCCTATTGAGATAGCAGGTTAACTAATATGTTATATATTCTGGTTATGACATATAAAAACTCAACCTTATGCAGAAACTTTCTACATTTCTTATGATAAGTTTTACCACACAGGAGGATTAAGAACAATAACCTTAAATACTACACAAGTATCGGGATATTTTCGTCCGCGATTTGAACCTATGTCTAATCAACTATAGCATATTCAAATCTCCCTTTTCAGATCTCGATTTTAAATCATATAAGTTATGAGAATTAGTGATCAGCTAATTATCATACAATCATCACAAGTTGAATAGATCTCAATAACATAGAAGAAGAAATTAAACTATAGCATTAATATCATAATGAGGGGTTTAAGTGAATCCGGCTTAAAACCCTAACAAAGTAATTAGTTTATAATAAAAGAATTACAAACTAAAAATTTCATACATACGCTAATACTGAAGAACAAAGAAGAACTGAAATTGCAAGAATCTTTAAGCTCCAAATCTGCTCTCAAGAGGTGATTTCTAGTCCCTGAATACTGAGCCAAAACCTTCTATTTATAATTGTCTCAAAACCCTTTCTGAGTCTGGGGTTCGATCAAATTCGCCTATTTTTCAAATTTCAGCGGCGTCGCCGCGGCCACTAGTAGCCATGGCGCTAATTCAACAAAAATCAGTTTTTGCTTTCTGGAGGTCGAGTGTCGCGGATCTAATTAGTAGGAAATCACTGGGCACTCATTGGAAAACTGCATCGCGGCTCAGCTCCCAGGCGCCGTGGCGCTTAGCACGGTGATTTTCATCTTCAGTTTCTGGCAAAACAGCGCCTCGGCTCAACAATCTTCACCAGCCCGAAGCTGCCACGACCGTGTTGTCGCGCTTCTTCATCTTCAAGGCTGCTCTTAGCCATTTTTTATCCGGATTTCTTCTATCTTCCCGAGACTCCTTTTCTGCTCTTTTTCAACCACTTTTTAGGAATTTTCTCCCTTAGGACCGCTGTGACTCAAAATAAAGAAATATAACTGTAACACTATACAAAACACAAAGAAAACAGGAAAAAATACTAACTAAAAAGGACTCAAAAGTGTATATAAAATAGACTTAACAAACACCCCTAAACTTAACCTTTACTCGCCCTCGAGTAAAGCCCTAAACAAAAACAAAACAAAAAGAAAAAGACTCTAAGAAGTGAATCAAGTAGTTATATCAATATTACCTCGAAAATCATGAATGGAGACTGAGATAATATTTAAGAACATACATAGCATGATTTTTTAGCAATCTAGAATTTTAAGTCAGATATTTCACAAATTCAATGATATTCCTGGATAGATCATGCAAATTATAATCACTGGGAATACAAGTACCAAACCTATGCCTGTCAATTTCGTTCCATCTTTCCCAAAACTCTATAGACCTGTTTACTTGCTAATCTCCACTAATCATAGACATACATGTTAGGAATCGTCAGGACTTTTCAGGGGTTGTAATGTAGGCTTAGGAAGGGATAGGTAAAAGTAGACATTTTAGGCTCAAATACTACCATAAGCAATTTTTATTCAATCCCTTTTGTTTCTTTTAATATCCTTTCTAGTCTCATGCCTATTTTCTCCCCTCTTTTCTTTTTGAGATAATAAGACATACAATTTAAGAATAGGCATCCCCAAACTTAAGTTTTTGCATTTTTTTTCTTTATTAGGGTGCATCAAATTTTCACTCTCTTTTTATTACTTTTTCAACACTTCTCATCCCAAGAATTTTTTCAATTATCACTATGGTACAACAAGGGAATCACAGGTGTCAAATAAAGATACTATTTTAGGCTCAAAGAGGCTGACTAAGGATACAGTTTATGTCAGGGTAGGTAATGAATGGTAAGAAGGGCTATCAAAGAATGTCTGAATCACTTCCCTAAACATGTATATCCTAGTTATTTCGCCTCAAATAACAATCAAATATGTTTTCTAGACATTTTTCAACCTACTTTCCATAATTGATAATGCAATAAGCAGACACAAGTATCCCAATAATTACACGTTCCAAATAATCTACAGTCTTAGGCTCAATCTTGACCTGCTTTGGCTTAGGTACTTCAACTTTTGTCAGACAACCCCACACACCTTCAAGTATTTGTAGGTGGGTTTCTTTCCCTTCCATAACTCATATGGGATATTGTCATTACCCTTATGTGGGACTGTGTTAAGAATCTTATTAGCGGTAAGGAAAACTTCTCCCCACATGTTTTGGGGAAGGCCGAAATTGATGAGCAAGCCACAGTTCTTGCGTTCAGCGACACCGTTTGATTGAGGTGAGTATGGAGTCGTCGTTTGATGAACAATGCCCGATTGGACACAATATTCCTCAAATAGCGCCATGTATTATCCCCCTCTATCTCTATGAATTGATTTAATTCGTACGCTTAATTAATTTTCAACTTCTGTTTTGTAGCGTTTGAATGATTCAAAGGCTTCATCCTTACTTTTTAGTAAGTAAAGGTAACAATACCTTGTGCTATCATCAATGAAAGTCACAAAGTACTTGTTCCCCCCTCTAGTTTGTGCAAATTTCAAATCACATATATCGGTGTGAATGAGTTCTAGAGGAGAGGTTTCCCTTTCGACGGATCTAAAGGGACTCTTTGAAAGTTTTGCCTCTACGCACACCTCACACTTACGTTGAGGGTTTACGTCGATAGACGACAACAACTCCAACTTTACCAATCTTTGGATAGATTGATAGTTTACATATCATAATGTATGATGCCATAAATTAGAGGACTCAAGCAAATAAGAAGAATACTCAATTTTATTAATAGAAGGTATTACAGATAAGGCGTTAACTTTGAAGAGGCCTTCACAGACGAAGCCCCTTCCTACAAAAGTTTCATTCTTAGTGATTACAAATTTATTGGACTCAAACACTAGCTTAAAACTAGCATTCACCAATAAAGGTCCTGAAATTAAATTTCTTTTAATATCAGACACATGTATCACCTCCTTCATAGTAAGCTCCTTTCCGGAAGTCATCTTCAGGACCACATTTCCTACCCCAACACCTCAGAGGAAGTGTTGTTTCCCATGAACAGCTTCTTGTCCATGACTGGTGTATATGTGGAGAAGGCTTCTCTGTTGGAACAGAAGTGACGGGTAGCACCCGTATCCATCCACCACTGCATAGGATTCACAACGAGGTTTTCTTCAAGTACCACCGCCGAGAACTCCTCAATCATATCATCAAGAAGTGTGTCTTCGACGATCTTAGCCTTAGCCTTGCCCTTG
This sequence comes from Przewalskia tangutica, assembly GCA_029844215.1. Classification (NCBI taxonomy): domain Eukaryota; kingdom Viridiplantae; phylum Streptophyta; class Magnoliopsida; order Solanales; family Solanaceae; genus Przewalskia; species Przewalskia tangutica. Next base: position 112,374,851 of record CM056730.1, read on the forward strand.
GCTTTTTCTTTATTCTCATTCTTGAGTTTGTGGAAATCCTTGATCATGTGACCAGGTTTCCCACAGTGATGGCAGTTCCCCTTAAACTTCTATGTTGTTGGGGTCTTACCATCTTTCTGGAACTTTCGTTTCTTGCTCGTGTTCCCTTTGGCCTCCGCCAGATTTGTCTTTGCCTCAGCGGGTTGTTTACCCTTAGGCATGACCTTCTTATTATCCTCCTAAATATGAAGTTTGATAATAAGTTCCTCAAAGGTCATCTCTTTTGTCTTGAGTTTTAAGTAACTCATGAACTCATTCCATGAGGGGGTAACTTCTCAATTAATGATGCAACTAGAAATTGTTCATTTGGTTTCATTCCTTCCAAATCCAGGTGATGCAGAATCATTTGAAATTCCTGGACTTGGGACATCACAGTTCTGTTGTCCACCATTTGAAATTTCAGAAATTTTCCAACGATGAACTTCTTAGTACCAGTATCTTGTGCGTTGTACTTTTTCTACAGTTTATCCCACAACACTTTGACAGTGCCAACGGTGCAATACACCGTGTAGAGAGGGTCAAATAAACAGTTCAGAATAATTGTTACACATGAAATCACTATGACTTCATGCATCAAGAACAATCTTCATGTTGTTAACAACATGGATACATTGGCCTCCTCCAGCCGTTTCATTTGGCTGAGGGTCCACTTCATCTACAGCTTGTGGAAGATTTTCTGTTAGGCAACGAGCCATTCCCATAACAGTCAAGTAAAACAACATCTTTTATTGTCATCTCTTAAAATTGGAGCCCGTGAACTTTTCTGGGCGTTCATGATGGAATCCAGATGGTGGAGGAACTGTAGCGTTCCCTTGAGCAGCGGAAAAGACGTTGTTTGAGCCTTGTGCAGCAGTGGAGAAGGCACTGAGTGTGCCTTGAGCATCGCATTGGGGTTGCCTTGAGTAGCAGAAGAAGATTGAGCAGTAAATTGTTCTCCTCCAGTCATCTTTCTTGTCACTTACATCGAATATTGTCTTAAGATTGTGAGTAAAATTGTGAATACAACAATTGGTGAACGGGAAGTAAGTAACTATTACAAAGATTACAATCTGAAAAGGAGAACAAAAATAAGGTTTGCTGAGTCGGGTGATATTCACTATGTCCTTAAGATAATATTGGTCCGTATAAATCCTTTTACGGTAATTGACAACTTGTCTTCCAAGATAAAACAGCAACTAACAAATGAGCAAAGGAAACTCAAGTGTTTACTAAAAGAAAAATCTTTGAGTGTGTGAAAGAAAGCTCAGAGAGGAAGAAGTTCAGAAAATCTGAATTAAACAAGTGTGAAGTTTGTTCTCCAATTGAGCCAAAGCCTCAATTTATAGTGCTAAGAAGATGATCTCTCAACTAGCTAACTAATGGCTTTCAATAGCCATGTAATGACACTTAATTGAGAGGTTACAATCAGCCAATAATGCAGCCAAATAATGGCTGAGTTATGGAGGAAAAATTGTCATTTGAATGCTCCAATCGTCCCCATTTGAATGACACTTCCGCGGCCCTTGTGGTTGTTGAGTCGCGGCTCCCCGACTCCGCGGAGACGCCGCGGCCCTTTTTCAATCCGTTTCGATAATTACACTTCTTCCTTCATTTACCAATGTGAAACATTCGTCATTTGACCAACAACCGTCTATCATTTCATGTCTCAAACATTTTGTTTACATAACAATATCTCTTTCACTAAGGAAATTTGCGATCCAACATTTGCCGCAGCCCACTATCTTCATGAGGCGTGTAAAAATGGCTGGTGAAGTAGGTTATAGAGTACATTTGTCCGATTAGTCCTGTTTAACGTCCTTCAATTGAGTTTAGGCCCTCATTTGTACTGTAACTGGTAATTTTGTATATTCAGTTACTTGAAGTTGCGGCATTTTAGAAAAGAAGTAAGCTATATTCAATAATTAAATAGAGTGGAAGTTTAGAGGCAATTCCATGATCCGAACAGTGTGTTTTGAATACAAACCATCGATTTTGGATGTATTAGTCTAGCTCATTCCTAGTGCCCGAGTTCTGTAGATCTGCTTTTGTACCAAGTGTCAATGGTGATTAGAGTCTAGGCATGAAATCATGGGTTGCATGTTGTGCTGCCTAGTAGTGCATCATTTTGCTGGTTCATGCATTTGGTGGTCTCTGGAGGCAAACTGTGTACTAATAAAATACTGGCTAAAATATCAGAAGTGGCCTGGTGCTTTAGCTGCTGCTCTACTGAAATGAAGGCTTATACTTGGTTAAATTTATTCTCAACTCTCAGGAGCCAAATCTGAGTTAATAACATACATTTATACTTAAATTGTCAGTGAACTAATCTACCTTCTTCTTGGCAGATCCATTTTATTTATGTATTTATATAACTTCATCGATATCTTGGGAGGCGTATCCAGACTGCCGACCTCCATTTCAACTTTAAGTTACCTCGCTACTAAGTTGATATTCTAGGCAGTATGTTGGTGGTATCTTCATAATAGTAATGGAAGTACAAAATGCAGAAACGTTATAGAGAACATCAACTGGCAGTAAAGAGAAGTTTTCCCATTGTTGCCAGAAGAGCTTAAATTTATTTTCTTCCAAAACAGTGAGAGAAGGGAATTCACTATATACATAATCCGTCTTGCATTCTCAACAAATGCAAACAGTAGATAAATAACTTCCAACTACAAACAAGTCATGGGATTAATCCCTTGTTTAAGGGAAAGGAATAAGTGTAAACGACAATATACAAACTCTTCTAATTTACTATTGAATGTGCAGGAAACACCTTTCGGATGAACTCTAAGAACCGCTGTGAATAAAATGTTGGCTCCACAGCAGAAATGGACATAGAATCAAACTGAACTGATTTATATGCATGTTCTATTTTCTTTCTTAGGTTGTATTCTTGCAATATGTCAATGATGCCGACATATAATACAACATCATATACTTCAAGAAACACTCGTGTTTCGTCTTTCCTGGGTATGTGCTCCGCCCTTGCTGGCATATTAACTCCAAGCTGAATCTGGAGTCGGCTTAGGGACATGAGAGAAGTGACTTTTAGAATATATCAACAAAATTAATAAACTAAAAAGATACAAATTAATCAATAGTATTTTACATGCGAAATAACCAAAATCTGCATTCGTTAAGGAGAACGTATAAAATTCATGAACTTTCTTGCCAGCTCAACTTCCAAGTCTGTTTAATTACAGTGTTTTGAGTGTCATGGAACTCCTAATAAACACTAGTATCCATACTTAACCTGATAACCTATTGAGTCCTGCATTATTGTCCTAGCATGGTTTTTTAAAGTGTGCTGAAAACGTACTGACAAAAAGAAAGTAGCATGTTCAAGATTTTTTAAAATACCTTGCTGTCCCAGGGAGTAGGAGATCCACTTCCTTGTCACCGGTTGCAGATGATGCTCGCAATCGGCTGCCTCTGACATGAGGCCCCACTACTATACAATTATCGTCTGTGCCGCGAGGGACTAAAACAAGGCCTTGGGGTGATATTTCATCCTCCAGAGATTCTGTAATTAACAAAAGAAAATAAGTATATATGGTGATCAGTTCTAGAGGCAAATCCAGGATTGTTAGTTGGGTTCTGGATAGATTATTTATACATAGTAACTGAATCTCTACACAAATATATATGGAGTTTGAGCCAAAGCTACTACGTTCTGCCGATACTTAAGTATAAAGGTGGCTCCACCAGGGATGATCGCATACCCTCACAGAAAGGGAGATCAGTAACATACAATAAAGAAACTATTACGCTTTGTCTCCACACAAAAAAAAACACAAAGAACTCCCAGTATTGGACATATGAAACTTCTGGATTGTATACATACATCTAGTGTTGGTGTACACAAACTATGCGCAAGCTACATTTAACACACAAAAGAACCCTAAACCTCTGATCTATTAGTAGAATTCTAAAGTCGATGACAGATTCACTGTACGATGTAAAATCTGTATTCTTCTGATCCCTGTGTCACATACTACTTGTTTGGACAATTCTTTTTAAGACCAGGAGAGGAAATTCGCTTCCATTTCTAAATAATTTGATGGATTTTCATTTATGATGTGTCCCATGGTGACCTGCAGTTAGATTTGCATGCCCAACTTCTATGGAAATGGCATGAGCTAATTGGGAAAGTTCAAAAACATGAAAACACTAAAGTCCCACAAAAAATCAGAGTCAATAGAAGTATGGTTCCACCATGGATTGGAACCAATTGACATAGCTGTTACCTCACATTTTTGCTTGTAAAGGGTCCCAAAAGTAATCAATTGCATAACAAGTGAATAACTCCTAAGCCCACCTTTGCCTAAATGTTGAAATAAATGTCCTCAACTCCGCTGGCTGTTCCATAGTCTTTCAATATTTCTAACTCGTCCATACTCGGCATACAACCAAATCAGAAAGTTTGTCTATTTTGTATTCTGGTATTCAGTCCACTTGTAAATAAGTATCCTCTAGACTTTACTGTCGTTCAGATCTCGTGGACCAGTTAAATTTAAAGACACCAGATACTGAATTTACCCCGTTTCACAGTGATAATCCTTAAGAGTTGTTCAACCACATAAATATTTATAATCTTTCAGAAACAAACCTACCATCTTCTGCAACAATTCCCAATCCTTCTGTTGTACGTCCACTGCACGAGATGGGAGATCTTAGATGCTGGGGTGCTCTATAATGAACACCTAACAAGAGGCTATAATCCATTATGTGCTGCTCCTCCAAAAATTTACTGTCAATCAATCTGCCTGTCCACCAGTACAAGGATGTCAACAAACAAAACGAGAGCATTTAAAAGGATTTTCATTGAAATGAAAAAGAAAACATTATTTGATGTTCACTTATCCAACTATTTCTCCCCAAAAAGAAAAAATCACTTATCCGACTATTTCAACTTTCATTTGGAACACTACTGAAAATTGTTCTCCTTAAAAAAACATCAAAAAATGCAGTTCTACATTAGTAAGTGACATTCTACTCTTTCTATGGCGTCTTAGGTTCAAAAATTTGTTTCGCCTCACGGTCTCTTTAAACTAACAAAACAGGGATTTTTAATATCACTAAACTACAGAACGAGAAAAGGTGCTTAACACATATCATTCTATACTTATTACCATAGTAACTTGCATGAACTCATAAAGATTCTATCATTCTAGAGCGAAGTCTGTGACCATGTAAAAGAGAAAAACTGTCGGATGATTCTCCAATGCCAGTATTGATTCCAGGATAAATTAAAAGATGAATCCATGCACTCGAAACTTTACTGTCTTATTAAACTTGCAGAAATACTTGAAAGTAATTTGCATGAATACATAAAGGTTCTAGTGAAGTCAGTGATCATCAAACATAGAGAGAAACACTTCAAGTGTTTGTGAAAGACAGTAGTAACTGATTACAGGGAAAGTGCAATAAATAGATTCATGCACTCTATACCATACTCTTATCTTATTAAACTTGCAAAACCAGAACTAGCCACCTCCATCTTAGAAGAATAGAGAAAACAACAAAGAAGAGATTCATTCTTTGCAATACTAGGTATAAGCTGTAAAGAAATGACCTTGGGCCTAACTCAACCCCAAAAGCTAGCTCAAGAGGTGAGGATTTCCCAAGACCATATAAATAGGCCAAGTAAACCTGCCACAACCGATGTGGAACTCAACATAAGTGCAATAACAAACTACCGTATTTGATCAGATGAGTCATGCAGAACTCTTACTAAAGAATAAGGCTATAGTGTCAGAGAAATGTTAATAGCCTAATACAAGGAAACAGAAAATGTCAAACCAGTAAGTCATGAAATTATTCAATTAACTGCAATTTAACAGAGTTTTTCTTTTGTTACAAAAAAAAAAATCCATGAAGAGGCCTTAAAAGTATTATTTCAATGAGATGGGCATTAACTGAAGAGCTAACTGAGCCATTTTATACAGCAATATTACCAGTAAAGCATGGCTGGTGCTGTTTAAATCCTTGGATATCTAATTGCACAAGGTACTTTCTATTTTAAATGCTAAATAACTAAAGGACTTGGTCAAGCTTAAGAATGAAATTTTGTTAAAGCTAGACAAAAGATTTTAAGAAACGAAGAAGTCCTAGCATATGAACATTCACTAACGTTTACAAGAAGACCTATTGAAGATCAACAATTATGGGATGGCAGGTAAGCCTTCAGATATTACTATAGAGATCAAGCAAAGACCTATGAGAATAAGGAAGTAAGAAGCAAAGAAAAAGTTAAGTGCATAAACATCAGAGGAAATATGTGCAAAATAAGGAATACTTTTACCAAGACTCACTTTAGCAAAGCTTCCCGCCAAAAAGGCTCTAGATAAAAGCAGTAGTTCAAATCTAGATCCTTGAGAATTGTGTTCTCGTCAATTTCGACCTTGTCTGCAGATCGTCCAAGTGAAGAACCTTTAAGATCAAATCTTCGGTGGATTCTTAACTCTGTGTAGAACATATTTCCCATTACTACGAAGCGGAACTGCAAACGTTATTGAAAAAGAAAAAGACTTAGCTTCTTATAGCAAGAGTCTACACGTTCTTTCTTCAAATGAGAGCATGCATGTAAAGAAAAGTGTTCTGGAACCAAATTACCAACTGAAGTGGACATGGGGGAAAATAATAGTCCATTTCATTTATATGGTGGTATTTGTGTCTAAGATATTAATTTAACTTGTGGATTATATTAGTGATAGTGAAAAAAAAGGGTAAAATAACAGTTGCACATCAAAGTTTAAATTGAATAGTATACGTTCTGAAGGTTGTATACAAACGGAGTGGTGCCAAACATTTTTGGGATGTCCACAATGGAAGGAGAGTCGTATAAATTGGGATGATGAGACGAATTTCTAACTGACAATTGTAAATGCTTCCTCCCTCCACCGAGGTTTTGATTCCTGCGCAGGTGCTACAAGATGTATGATCAAAATACAAAACAAAATGTGACCAGTTCATTATAAATAAAGATGTATGATCAATCGTAAAAAAAAACAAACATCCGGGAAAAAAACAGAAAAAGAAATAATAAAAAAACAAAACCAAAATACTCATTCTGCATTCACTTTAATTTGGTTTATACATTTAGCATAATAACTTAAGACGGTTTAGCTTTCTTTTGGGTAGTAAAAACATATACTTGTCACAAATTTTACTCAGATAAACACATACTTCCATTGATTATGAATTAAATATCTAAACATGTAAGCTTGTAAATATCAATATATAGTTTTTGAGATGTGTTATATGATATTTTATGATTAGTCATTCTTTATTTCAATGATAAATCAACTTCTTCCATATATTAGTAAACAAAGTTTAAGTTCTTTGGTTTTCATTATTAAAGAGTAAACACTTTTGATATCAAATAACTTCTAAGTTATCCTAACTTTATATTTCTCAGCTTGTAGAAACTCACAAGTAGAAAACAGGAAAGCTAAAACAATGTGATTGGTTTAAAATTTATACCATTTGTCCACTTGAGGGCTTTATTCTGTGAAGACCAAAAAATTTAGTGATGAGAGTATTATCATATGCCTTGACATGACGATGATAATTTGGAAGCATCCGCAGCAGAACCTACAAGTGAAATGCACGTTAATAAGAATGATTACCAACACTAATTGGAAAAGTTCTCTTTTTCATATACCTAACTAATAAATATCAGTTGAATGCTGATAAATTAGTCAGAGGTTTAAAAAAAGAGCTGTTTTGAGAAGTTAGAGACTTCATAACTTATATTGCAAGCAGTATCTTAGTGCTGCTATGCAATAAAATTACTTATCAAAAGGAGACTTTATAACTACTATGGGAACAACAAAACATGCCAAGCATTAGGTGGGATAGCTCTTCAAGAGGCATGTTGAAAGAGAAGGAAGCAGAAATTCTAGATTTGATATTGCCAAGGCAATCGAATGAGATAAGTGAAATGAACTTTGGCAGCTCCCTTTTCCTTAACTAGCTATGTAAATGAGAGCTGACCCTTTTGCTATTCTACTTTTGTAACTACTATGCATCTACTTGATGCCTGCAATGAAATATTTACTTCATAAAAAAGATCTTCAGAATGAGGATGTACTTTAATTAGCCCTCTCTGTCTCTCTTAAATGATCTTTTCCAACTACATGCAGCCCATTTCCCTGAACTGAACAATCATGACTATCACCATGGTAAAATAGTTTAAGAGACGGACTATGATACGTCAACTGATGAGATTAATCATTTTAAGTGCATACCTTAAGTTCTGACTTTCGTAATGTCTTAATCATGAAACGACCATCTTGAGACAGGAAAAACACACTGCCACTTTTACCAGGAGAAGAAAATTCTCTAAGTGCATCATTTCCACAGATTGACGTCATGTAGTCAGCAGTATCAATCTTAAACCAAAATGCCAATAATTAGCTTGACTTCTACGACACCATCAGTTGCACCCAGAAAATGAATATATGAAGGGATAGAAGGGGTTAGCTCAGTTGATCAATTGTTCAAATAAAAACATTGGTTGCACTTCTTTTATTTTCAGAAGATCCTCTTTCTTAACTGGTCAGCAAAGGGTCAGTAGAGCTGAGAGAAGTCATAAAAGATATGACGCTGTGAGTTACAAATATATCCTGTATATTAAAGTCACTTGGGAGATGTACATTCACTGATCAGAATTCCGTCCATATAGATCAAGCTATCTCACTGTTGACATGCCTTCAAGAACAAAAAACTATGGAATCCCAGATTGCAAATGACAAACCTGAAAACCGCTGGACAATAATCTTTCCACTTGAAATCTTCTGATTGATGAGAAGGTGTCAGTTGGGATCCTTCTTTAGGAAAATACATCCAAGAGCTCGCACAGGCACCAAAATCAGAAGCTCCCACTTCTCGTCTTTGTATTGGTGTAATTTTCCCCACACTGTATCTGGTCATACTTCAAAACTTTTCAGCATTGGTAAACTAGAAGCTTAACTGCTTTGCAGAGTCTTCCATCCTTCCTCCAATTCATAGTGATTTGCAGAAAAATAAGAATCATAGCAAGCAATTCAAATTGTCCTTCCATGTATTCAGGTAAATTGCAAGATGAACCCATGACGGTTACCCAAAGTAAGGCAGATGCAGACACTAAAACCTACTTCGTTTCGAACTGAATGGATAACTCAACTCGTTCGCTCTTTTCCTTTTTTCTTTTCTTTTTCTATTAAAAATCAGTTAAAGAAGCTAGCGGGAATAAACTTAGAAAAGGACTAGTATTATAGCATGATAGATGTATATATAACCAGCTTATCTGTTGCTTAAGTTTGAGAAACAAAACGAATCATTAGAAACACAGCTTCTATCCAGCAAAAGTTAATCTGCTATAAACAGGATGGAGAGAGAAAGGGAAACTAATTTTGAGCAACCGTAAGTAGTATACCTGATACCAAGCTGCAAACTAAGCATTACATCGTAACGCCTGTGACCCTTAATAATTGCTTCACCTGGCCTCTTTAACTCCCTTGCAACTTTTCTTTGCCTCCTTTTTGCTGCTCTTCTAGATTGTGGTGAGAACCGATCATTTAGGACAACCTCACTGATTAGTACACCTTGCATGTATTCTCTTTCCAAAATAGGAGTATTCATATCGTTCCCAGTGTCAACACCATCTATATCATTTCCAATGACCTTCTCAATAGCTACTTCAAGACTCCATCGTCTTTCCAGAGTAACATTAGTGGGGTGTGACTGCTCAAGATTTAATATGTTCCCCTTCGAGAGCCTATCATATGAATGTCTAGAGGATCCTTTGTTTCCACTTACTTTGAAATTTCCCATATCTACTGAAGAGGCATGAGAAATATGCAAGACTCGCTTTTGTTTTCTCAAATCTGGCAGTAATCCTTGTTTCCGCACAGCATTGAGGTACAATTCCTGACCAGCTGTAAGTCCGCTACCGCTAGGATAAAATGTTCCTTTTCCATCTTTTACTCCATGTGTCCATGTTCCAATATAACAGCCGCCATCAATCCAAGTGTATGCACCAACACCGTGCATTATACCATTTAACCAGCTTCCTTCATATGAATCTCCATTGATCCAAGTGAGAGTTCCTTTCCAGAAAATTTCCCTCCCTTCATATTACCCAAGTAGATATTCCCATTCACCCATTTATACTTACCAGGTCCTTCAGGAGTTCCTTGGATCCAGGACCGTTCAAAATAATCTCCATTAGGATACACTTGATACCCTAAACCATGTTTGAGGTTCAAGCGCCAGCGTCCCCTATATATCATTTTATCAGGTGCAATATGCATCCCCTCACCATGCATATAGCCACCTGAAAATTCACCATCATATACAGCACCACTAGGCCATTCTAGTTTCCCATGCCCATGTCTCATTCCATGTCTCCACTCACCCTCATACCGACAACCATCAGACCAGACATACTTTCCTGAACCCTCAGGTGTGTTTCCCAGCAGAGATCCAGAATACAATTCCCCATTTGGTAAGAAGAGATCCCTAACTCTAAAGCTGGCGCTTCCAGAAGTATGACAGACTTCACCATTTGCCCATTTACTAGAGAGGTTATTGTCATTAATTAACACGGTGTCGAGAGACTTTGTCCTATCTGACAAAGAAAGTGTTTTTCCAATATTATCAACAAAGGCCACAGGACCAGACATGTAAAATTCTGGGAAGTCTAGTTTTATATGGGATGCGATGATGCCAGGATTTTCTCACTAGCTAGAGCACAACCCGAACATGAAATGGTTTGATGAATTTCCTCTGCTTTGACCTGAAAGACAGAAAATCAGAGTAATTGAACATATCGATAGACAAATTTGACCTAAAGAACAAAATTACAAAGTAAAAGAAGAAAAGAAATTGAATTCTTTCTCGGTCCACAAATAAGAACAGGAATCTAGACTAGAATTCCAACAATTCTTGCACTTTGTTGACTCATTCAACTCAAGAAATAATAGCCTTGAAGATCATACTCAATATCATATATGCCACAAAGGTCTATAAACTGAATATTCATGAACAGATAGGTAAATCAGATCATATTGACCTCAAATCATATGAGCAAGTAGAGTATGCCTAGTAAAAAGTCCTAACCTCCAGGAAATTTGTAGTTCCAAGATGACGAGCTAACACTATATTAACTGCCAAGAATCAACACAAGGATTTATCCATGTATAGGTTAAACAGAATAGGCAAAAAAACACAATCTCAGAAACATAAAACTACTAATCAGCTCATTTGGAATCCTTTGTTCTCCGGTCAATACCCAAAGATACTATCAATTTACATTTCATAGATACTCGTAGCCCTAAAACTGTTGTAGAATTTGCAAAAGAAAAGGGAAAGAATAAAGAAACACACACGAGTCATGACGCTTCCTGATGTAAAGAATGGATATTGGGTCTAACTCAAACCCAAAAGCTAGTTTGTAGGGTGATGATTGTTCAAGTCCATATAAGGAGTCCATGATCCCATTCCATATCCGATGTGGAACTCTTACCACTCACCTGCACGCCCAGACCTCGTTAACTGGAGTGTAGATAATATAATTTGGGTGCCCCACATCGTTGAACAAAGAATTATAATGGGTTTGGCTCTGATACCATGTAAATAATGGACATTGGGTCTAACTCAATTCCAAAAGTTAGCTTGTAGGGTGAGTATTGTTCAAGTCCATATAAGGAGTTGCTTATCCGATGTGAGACTCTTAACACCTGAAGTGAACACGGATTCAGGATTTGAAGCTTATGAGCTTTGAATTCTAGCCATTGAAGTTACCCGATTCTAAATTTATAATTTGTACATATTAAATGAATCATTTAACACAAATACAAAATTTGAGTCAAGGCTACTTGGTTCTGTTGAACCCTTACCATAAAGAGTACAACCGCCCCTGCATCATGAATCAAATAAATGACTAATAACTCAAGTGACAGTAATATTTATGCTCTTCCATACAAACAACAACAACAACAATATACCTAGTGTAATCCCACAAAGTGGGATCTGAGAAGGGTACAGTATACGCAGACCTCACTCCTAACTCGCGGAGATTGAGACGCTTTTCCGAAAAACCCTCAGCTCAAGTGCAGCAAATCAAAGTAGCTATGAAGAAGGAAATTGGGCAGTGAAGAAAATCAAAACATGGCAACAAATAAGGAAAGCAGTACAGAGCATTCAAATAAGAAGAACAGTAACAACAGTGAAATAGTGTGATGACAGAAACACATTAAATAACTTCTAAGAGTCTCATATCGGAAATGGAATGAGAATTTGGACTCCTTAAATGGACTTGGACAATCCTCCCCTCATGAGCTAGTTTTTGTGGTTGAGTTAGGCCCCTAACAAAACCGAGAAACTACAAGAATATATAAGGCTAATACTACGACAGACACGTTGCCCCAGACTACCACCCAGCCTAATCCCGCCGAAAGACGAGATAACGGCCCAACGACCTACTAACCTTCTATGTTCTACTTGATCCGCATTTACAGACACAGCAATATCAAGTTTTTCTGATAGAGAGAACTGTAGAACTAAAATTCACCTTCCCCTTAAGTTATGTTAGCGAACTCAATTTCTATTACTTAAAGCAAGCAAACTAACCTTCAGCAAATGATCAAAAAGACAACTTGGAGACAATTACAAAATATTTCGCTACCAATATATCGTTTTAACATTTCTTTATTCTTCCTAACTTCAATATCAACAAACAAAATGAAAGCAGTTGGTGAACAAAACAAACCATTCTAACAAGCAAAAACTCAACTTTCAACGCAACAATCTACAATACACTATCCATTTTTTTCTCTTCCAAAGAGTACGCACAAACATAATTATCAATAATCATATGTTTGAAGAAAGTGTGTGGCTGTAGAGAGAGAAAAGTACCGCCAAGAGAGAGAGAGAAAGCGGAAAGTTGGAAGAAGTAAAAAAAGGTGTCTTTCAGTTTCAGTTTATGTTTCGCTTTCTTCATCATATATATATACTATACTCCTCGGGGCCAAAAAAACTATCTTAATTTAATTTGAAACCAAGTTTAAAATATAAATGATTTTTTTAAATATGTGATTCAAAATAAGTTTTAAATAAATAGTATTAGCTTTAAATATAAAAATATACTAATTTTTTTGAACTAAATTAATAAAGAAAATAAGACAATCTTTTTGGAAAAGAAATTCTATTTTTTTGCTTAATTTCAAAAATATACAATTTGCTCACTTACATGAAAAATAGTCTAAAATTTACATTGCAAAGCTCTAGCCCAAAAACACTATTATACATCTTAATTGTATTCTTTTTGTTGTTTCTTTACCTGTAATTATGCTCTGTCTTGAGCCGAGTGTATCTCAGAAACAACTGTTCTACCTACCAAGGTAGAGGCACTCTATCATCCTCATACCCCACGTTTTAGAATTTCACAGGGTATATTGTTATTGTTGTTGTATACTTATATACAAAAAACAAGTACATTATGTATATATGAATGTATACATGTTTATACACTTATATACAGAAACACCCATATACACCATATACACATATATTGCTATAATACACCCATATACACCCCATGTACAATATTATACACACTACCCTTGCCTCTCCCATTTCTCCATCGCCAACCTCAATCACCTCCGTCGACCTCCACCGCCGATAATTTCATTGTCGCCACATGTGCACCCTCACCACCGCGATGAATTTTTCAATAGATTTAGATCTAGATAATTTCTCATCAGATCTAAGTCACTGCAGCGAAGGAAGCGGCCAGATTTGAGCCACCACGACAGAGGAGATGGCTAGATCTGAGCCACCGCAGCGGAGGAGGCAGCCAGATCTGAGCCACCGAAAATTCGTCGCGCCGCAGAAAGAGAGAGGAAGTGTGGTAGAGAGGGAGCGCGGGAGAGAAGGTCGGCGAACGCTCTCTCTGTTCTTTCTGATAGTGTTGACTGACGGCGGTGGTGGTGTCGTCGGCTAAGAAGAGAGAGAGGGGGGAGGAGGGAGTGAGTGCAAAGAGATGGAGGAGGGAGTCAGGCGCGGACTTGTTGTGTGCACACTTGTGCACATGAACAAGCGGGGTTTTTTTTTTTGCAATGCTATTTTTCACTTTTGAACAAGCACAGCATCCTTATTCCCTTATACAATGTTGTGAATTTTTTTTCTGAACAACCTCCCTTGTGCACGTAGATTCGCCCCCGGAGAGAGTGAATTATTTTTTGTAAAATTTAGAAAGACAAGTTAATTTTGATAGCATTAGTATCCTAATTAAGATAGAATAATTATATGATGAATGAATGGCAAGCGAGAAATAAAAAATAGGGGAACAAATCCCAAGCATAGGGACTTTTTTTACTGATATAAATATAACTTTACCCATGCAAATGCCTTCTATTTACTCTTCGGAAATTTTCATGATATTCCGTTACGTATGATTTTGTAACATTTACATTGTTCTGATAGTTTGATAAATACAAAATCCTCAATAAATGTACTTTTAGTTTGAAAAAAAACTAAACAATAAGTTTGCTTCTAGTTAAGGAAATTTACTTTTTATCTCAGCGCCATTCAAACATAGAAAATCATTTTTTCGACCATCACCAACAAAATGAAAATTTGATAGTCAAAACAACTGAGCTGCTAAAATTTTCCAATAAAACAACTTTTACAATTACTAAAAGATAGGAGTACTTATTCTTTGTCATAAATTTGACCAAATATCATTAACTTTGTAATACAACACATTTTATATTCTAAAAAAAACTTATTAAGCGATCGTTTGGTTGGTGAACAAGTTATCATGATATTATAGTTTTCGGATTACAATGTTTGGACTAACTACACTACTAAAAAGAGAATTTACCCTACCTCAAAAACCTACCTCACATGAAGTCGGAAAAATACATAGTTTAACGTTTTATAATTGGTGTGAATGTTGAAGTAGTTTAATGTCATTTGTGAATGTTTGTTAAACTTTGAAATAGTTTATAGTTGAATTTGATGTAGTATGCGTTGTTGAATGTTAGTATATGTTCTTGTTGTAGTTTGGTGAATTGTTGGCAGCTATTCGAGTTGAATTTAGTTGAATATATAAATTATTTTGAATTTGGCAGGTGGGTAGCTTCAATAGCAGTCAGGTTATGCAATTTTTCTGCAGAAATCGATCTCATGAGGTCGGTAGGCCTGGATTTTTTAAAATTTACCTACCTCATGAGGTCGGTTATTTTAATTATTTTAAAAAATTTAGACGTTACCGACCTCATGAGGTCGATAAGTGATTTATTATTATTTAATTTACCAAGCTCATGAGGTCGTTGATATATTTAGTTTTAAAAATAATAATAAATTTATCGATCTTATTTGATTAGTAAATTTAATAAATATTCAACCCGTTTAAATAATTTACTAACCTCGTGAGGTCAGTAAATTTACCGACTCAGTCGTAGCCTACCTACCCTTGAGGTAGGTAAAAATATTTTTTTTATAGTGTATAATGTATCTCATTTGGGATGTGGGTACGTTGTTTTGTTCGCGGAATAGGTAGAATATCATAGGATTAAGTTTGGAATTAAATTTATTTTTGAGTTTTCAATTGGTGTAAGGGGTTATTGAACTTTAATATTCTCCTTGCAAGATAAGTTCTACATGCCACTTCATCAAATCATCTGAGATTAAGGCACTATTAATTTTATTAATTAGTGTGGTAAATGCATATCTCTTCAATTAAGTTACGTTACCCAATAAAAGTCGTCAGACTAAGAAGAATTCACACATAATTCATTAAATTAATTCGAAATGGAAGCTTAAAAGGAAAAAAGGTAGAGATCAACGGAAACCTATCACGTAATTAAACTAATGAAAATGTGTGATAGTTTTGTTGGCACTTTTTTTTTTTTTTTGTTGACGAAGGAACCCGCAGGCGCTGCTCTTTTGAGTGCGCACAGGGTAAATCCTGATCGACGCAATAGCGCAAACCATCGATCGCTTAAACCACACTTGGCAAGTCAGCGTGTGAGCTCCCCAAGGCGGCGGTCGCGCGTTACCATGTGGTTTGACCATGTGTAAACTCTCCCACACCACTCAACCAACTGGTCTAGGGCTTCGGATAGTTTTGTTGGCACTTGAATGATGTTTCATAAGCAAAAAAAAAAAAAATGAAAGTCTACTCTTAAATTAAAGTTTTAAATCATAGTTAAATAAAAATAAAATAAAAATTATTGTATAATAATCTTAGCTAATAGCCTCTATGAAAGCGAAATATTATATTTACACAATTTAAAAGGTAAAATTGTAATAAGTGTTCAATATCGAAAGAGTAATCTAATGATGCCAACCAAGATATTGGCATTTTTGTTTCTAAAAGTGCATGATGTAAAGAAATAACCACACTAATTAATTAAATACCTAGTTGAGGATTAGATTATTGTTTAGCAATGATTAGGTGACATGTCACTCAGTAACATCTAGGTCCCTTTCCTGAAAATGTAAACTTACATACATAGATAGTATCATCGAACTTAGTCCATAATTATATAAATCAAATACAGATGTATTAAACAAATTAAACCAAAGAGTTTTCATCTAGCAAGATCTAAGGGATGGGTAATATTAGCTTATTAATTAGGCCAAGCTTTCATAATTAATCGTTTATTTCGAAACGTGTATTTAATAGAAATGCTTTTGAAAATATATTTTTGTAGTACGTTGTGTTGATTGATCAATTTAAAAAGTATTATTTTTGCCAATAGTAGAAAACACTTTGTGCTTGACCAGCATTCTAGAAGTGCTTATCAGAAAAAATAATTTTTTTAGCTTCTCAAAAATAATTTTCCTTACTTTTAGATCTTGAAATATAATAGTTCATAGCTTTGTTGTAATGTGTAATTATATCATCTAAAAATTTAAGTTGTTAGAGCACACTTTTTATATTTAATTATATTCTCAACACACCCCCGTGTTTTATATTTAATTATATTCTCAACACACCCCCTTACGTGCTGCCCTGATTTTTTTTCATGGTTCAAGCATGTGAAAATTCTTTTTGATAATGGGTGACGGTGAGATTCGAGCCCATAACTTTTGCCTGCTCAGATACAGTGTAAACAAATAGATCTTGAGCATAACTCAACCTCAAAAGCTAGCTCATGAGAGAAGGATTGACCAAGTCCATATAAGGAGACCACTCATCTCATTAATCACATATCTCATTAATCACCATGTGAGACTTTTTTTCATTCTTCAACATCTCGCAGGTTTGGACATCTAGTGCTTGAGCAATTTTTTTATGGGTCCAATATCGGTTGAGATGGATCTTGCTCTGATACCATGATATAGTGTGTAACTATCTCATTTAAAAGTTTAAGTTGTTAAAAAGAACACATTTTTTATATTTAATTATATTCTTAACTGGATATTCTAGGTATCTCTTACATATTTCATTGGTAATGTATTTCCAAGTTAGATTATAAATGTGTAACATCTAGTGTTTATTATTTATTTATTTTGATTTCTTATCTGGTGTTCGATACTGATATTAGAATCTGATTAATTTGAATTCGCGCCGCGTATGCGATGTTTTTACTTTTTATGATTGGTATATAGAAGCTAGTGTGTTTGGGGCAAAAAATAATACTTCCCGTACGTGTCTTTTCTAAAACTTTTTTATATGTTTTTAAATTTTTGGCGAGTATGCTCTTTTCTATCTTAAGGAAGGTATTTGATTTGGATAAGATTTGAAGCACAAATGAAAGTTAAGAAATAATTAACTATCCAATTATCCTTTTCCATTTGTTCATTCAATTAAATGGTTGTTTTATTATCAATTAATCCAAATGTTGTCACCGTGCATCAATATTCTTACAATGGAATATTTATAACATGCGCACCACAAAAGATATTCTCATAAAATAATTTTGGTCGGTATATGACTATATTCTAAAAACTACTACCATAAATACCACTATATATTGAACAAACCATTCTTTTAAAATAAAATTTGAAGTTCCTAGATCAAGAGATGAGTTACTCGTTATTTTAATTCATATTTGAATCTTATAACTTGAATGAAAAAAACTGGTGTTATTTGATATCTAGAACTTGAAATTGAGAAATCTGGTCAGGGGAACAACTCCTTCCGTTGCACCATATTATTTGATGGTTCATTTTTTTAAGTTTAAATGTTATACTAGTATTTTTTTTCTTCTGTACTTTTATACGGAGATATTTGTATGAAGATTACATTTTTAATGCACCATTTGGTGTTTATAAATAGGCGGATTGGTGATTTAATTTTTAACGGATTTAACTTTTAAAAATTTTTAATATTGAACTTATTATACTATTCAATTTGTAAGTTCAAATCTAATATTTGATGAGATTATACTAAGTTTTTGTATATTTTTATTTATACTTCATGTCAAAAGCTATGAAAATCTGCTTATGTGTTGATGTCCTTTTGGCTGATTTTTAGAGGAAGATCAAAAGCATGAGATTTCTCTATTGATTAACGCTCTACAGAGATGGGAGCGGATTCAGTGAAATAGGAGGCTCAAGTGGTTCATCCCCTTATTCAAGGGATATTCTAAGAAAAAAGTAGGCTATTCTAAAGCCTTTGCATCGATCTTCTTTAGCAAGGCGGGTCACTTTAGTGTCAAAATCAAGCCGTGGTTGTTTTTCCTTGGCCGTATAAGAGGACTTTTTTTTTGTCTCTCATTCTTTTCTTTTTAATATCTTATTTTACAATGAGATATATATATGTGTTTCATCAATAAGAATAATCAAAGAATTAATTCTTTCAATATCTTTATTGAGTTTCCTGGTGTTATTCATCTATTTGTATGGAAGAATATTGTTAATATATGGAAGTTGGCGTGTGTTTGTATCTATTAGACATTCTTCTTTTTATTTTAAAACGACAATAGTACTATATATATCGTTAATCAGAGTCATCATAAAATATTGGATCCATACGGACCCTGCACGGAGTCATGCATGTTCAAAGCGCAATTGAAACATGTAAGTTGTAACACTAGCAATATTTATAGAGACGTTCTTAATAGAAGTACTTCCTAACATGTCTAATTAACTTAATTTCTTCGTAAGCAATCACGAGAGGAGCGGCTAATGATATCATACGCTAATAATATTATATTTTCAAAAAGTTGCTTAATTGTTCATTCTTTAGTTAGAACGTCACGATTCCTATAGAGGCGGCTCAATACTATTGAGATGAAAAATTATAAATAATCGTCTTACAATCGATTTCTTCTTGTAATTCTTTTTCAATTGATAATATACTTAATCCACTTAATCTCTCTTGAAACATTGTTGATCTTAAATAAGATTTTATTAATTTTAGTTTTGAAAAATTTATTTCCGCTGAGACAACTGTTAAATTATTCTATAAGCAATATAGACATTTGGAAAAGAATCAAATCTTTTTATTTAATTGAGAATATCAATTAGAGTTTAAATTATAAAAGATCTTACTTTATAATAACAGTTGCACTTTTTTCTAAAATATTTTTATAACGATGATGTTCAAACATAGGGTCTTCCACCATTTCACCGGATATCTACTACAATAACACATGCATTTTTTGCATACAAAGAGAGTTATTTGATTTAACAAAGGAGAAGGGTCACAAGAGAACTTTGCAAGATTATTCGACAAATGTAAGGGTGGACTCAAAGCTACTACTTCCCTGTTTCTCTAGATGTCTATACTCTATAAATGAGGCAAAAATATTCAAGAGATTCCTACTTACTCACCCGTGTGGTGCACAGTCACACACGTTACCCACCAGGACAGACCATACCATGACTCAAATAGGAAACACACCAAAGATACAATTATATCTTACTAATCATAAAAATAAAACAAGATATAATTGTTAAATATACATGTGATATATACTTACCATAAGTAGTGTATATCACGTGAATTGTCTCGGTTGTACATAGTATTGGCCCGTGATATACATCACGATTTCACATCATATTTTAGGCAATAGTTTTAATGTAAATATTGTGTATTAATTAGTAGTGTACACTTACCATAATTATAAGATTCTTGTACTACTAGAATAGGGTTTTGGTATTAAAATAAGAATAGGATTTTTCTATTATGAAAATTGTAAATTGTATATATATTCTCTTTCATTAATGAAAATAATCAAGGAATTATTTCTTTCATGGTATCAGAAGTCTAGGTCAAACAAAAATTTCTCTCACAAATTCTTGTTGCCAGCAGAATCCGAGAGTTCATCCTCGGTTTTCGTGTCTGTTTTCCGCTCTCAAATTCTCTCTTCCTAATCCCTCTATCACCTATTGTTCTTTCGTTATGTCTACATCAAAGAACATGTTTCACCCTGCCCTTATTGTTTCTAACATCAAGAATCGCATCCATCTTATTCTTGAAATAGAAAACGTCCAATACGCGATGAGGGCCGAACTGTTCAAAATTCACGCTCGCATCAAATCATTCATCACATAATCCTCGGCTCCTCGCAGCTCCTGAGGATAATGAGGTGCCAAAACGCGAGGGTGATCCTAAGTTGTGGACAACTCTTGATGTCACCGTCCTTCAGTGGATTTACTCCACTATCTCTACCGATCTATTGCAGATGATTATTGAGTATGTCACTACAGTGATGGATGCTTGGGATAAGTTGCATGACATATTCCAAGATAATCGAAATTCCAGGGTTGTTACTCTTTAGCATGAGTTTCCCCAAGTCACCATGGAAAATTTCCCGAACATTTCAGCATATTGCAAAAGGTTGAAAGAATTCGCGGACCAACTCTGAAACGGTGGTGCACCTGTTAGCGACGATCGTCTTGTTCTTTAGATGGTTGCTGGCCTCTCTAAGGCCTATAGTGACGTTGGAACGCTCCTTCGTCAAAGTACTCCTCTCCCGAAGTTCTATCAAGCTCGCTCCATGCTTTGAAAGGTTGTATGTGGTATGATATCCATTACCAATATGTGGGGTGATGCCCCATTGTTGCTATTGGGAATGGCCATCAAAGCCCGCAACCTAAGCTCTTGGAACGGCTAACGAAACCTAAGGATAAGGTGGAACAGGGTTTCATGGCTGCTCTCATCGGGCGTCGGGCGTCCTTAGAAAGTTAATGCCTCATAGAAGGTATTGATTGGGTACCGATAATGACTGTTGGAATGGTAACCAACTGTAAACAGCGTCACCAAATAGCTGAGCTAAGTCATAGCCAGGGGCCATCGACTACCAATTCGTCTAGCTAACATTGTTCGTCTGCATCGTAGGGACGTTTGTGGAAACGTATGGCATGACGAACGGTAATCCTGTAAAATCCGGAAAAAATAAAAATAATATATAGTTGTGGTTGAGTTAATAAATAAATAAATATATATATATATATATATATATATATATATATATATATATATATATATATATATAAGAAACCAATGAATAAATTGCATGGGATAGAGTTAATGTTAAAGTTGGATAAATAGATAGATAAAATGAAAATAAGAAAACAAAAAAAACAAAAGAATAACAAAAAAAAAAAACAAAACAAACAAACAAACATGCAGCATTGCTGCACGTCTTTGCTTCACCCTTCACCCCTTCCCCCTTTTCATTTCCCTTCAATCTTTTGGTTTTTCACCTCCCATAGGTTATAGAAAACTCCTTCATTTATACATTGTATTTACACACAAACAAAGGACATAACATAAATGTTAGAAAATCAGAAAAAAACAAGTGAACAAGAAGGAAAAAAAATCAAGAAAATATCAAGGGAGGAAGGAGAACAATAAAATTAGGGAACACTAAGGAGCAAGGACCACTTGTAGCAACCGAACCACAATCTTTTTCACACTTACAAGGTGAGTTTTCTCACTCAGAAATTCTTGGTAACATCCTTTATTTTTAGTTCAATACATGTTGGAATAAGAATTGAGTGTTGAAAAGAAATATTGAACTTTTGATGGTTTAGATAACTAGTTGCGTCATGAACCTTACGAACTGTTCTCACTGAGTTATAATTGTTAAAATTTGATGAAATTTGGAAGAATTGTACACCTCTCTAATATGATCATATAGAACCAAAAATTAGGTAAAATGGACATACGGTTTGAAAGTTATCATAGTTCAAAGTTCCTGCCTTAGATTTGGTCAAATTCGGAAAGGCATAATTACGGACTGTTTTTATTGAGTTTTACTTATTATAATTATATGAAAATTTACATGGTTGTAAATCTCTCTGTTACGGACAGATGTATATAAAGATTTATTAAAACGGACTTACGAGTTGAGAGTTATTGTAGTTTGAAGTTGCTGCCTCGGATTCGTCGGAATCCAGAAGGGCAGGACGTTGAAACGTAAAACTGTACTAATTTGTTGGGAATATGAAAATTGTTGCTAAATGAAAGTTCTAGATCTCTTTGTTGTGGACATTTTGAGACCTTACGGGGGTCTATCTGACTTACGGATTGAGAGTTATCGCTGTTTAAAGTTTCTGCCTCGGATCTATCGATATCCAGAAAGGGCAGCGAACAAAAGTGTAAAACTGTACCAAATGGTACATAATATGAAAGAATTATTCACATGTAGACGTGTAGATCTCTGTTCTCGTCGTTTTGAGAATTTATGGGGATTGAACGGGTTTACAGATTAGGAGTTATGACTATTATAAGATTGGGTGTTGTTTAATAAAAATTCTGCCGAAACAAATTTCATGTGGCTGTTTTGAGGATAAATTTGTGTTAGTTACCCAAAGTAGTTTTAAATGAAATTTGGTACAGTGAAAGATCCCCGTCTTACCTTAGTTTCCGCTTGAGAAACACCTTAGTTGGAGTTATGGTTAAAAAGTTATAATCGTTACAAGTATAAATGACAGAATGTTAGAAAAGAGAATAGTATTTATTTGATCTTCTGAAAAATATGAAAAGTGAATACGTGTTCACATAAATATATAAATATATAATGGATCGGGTTGCACGCCGCAACAAAACGTAAAGTGAATACGCGTTCACAAATACGTAAACATAATGGATCGGGTTGCGCGCAACAAAACGTAAAGTGAATATATGTTCACAAATACGTAAATATAATGGATCGGGTTGCACGCGCAACAAAGCGTAAAGTGAATACACATTCACAAATACGTAAACATAATGGATCGGGTTGCACGCGCAACAAAAGCGTAAAGTGAATACGTGTTCACAAATACGTAAATATAATGGATCGGGTTGCGCGCAACAAATATGAAAGATGAACACATGTTCACTATATATAAATATGAAAAGTGAATACGCGTTCACAAATATATAAATGTAATAAACATGTGGAAATGCAGGAATGTCTTAACGATAATACGAGATAAAATGAAGTGTTAGTTAAACCAAGAATTTCCTATGAGGAGTTGTTGCATATTTAAAGATGTTGTAACGATATGTTTTGCAATATGTTTATTACGTTATAATGTGATTGCACTTGGAATATTGTGGTGTTACTTTGAATTGCGGAGTAAGGTTCTCACTCATTGTATGGTAGGGTGACTCTTTATTTAACATGTTTCGTGAAAGGGTGATAGAGAAAGGCTCCACGTCAAGGCTAGCGATCGTCCATGACCTCTTTTCATACCAAGTCCATTGTTTTGGGCTTGGTACTCGTCGAGTTCGAATGTCGGTTCAATGTATCGGGATATGCGTGTGGAATGATCTCCTTCCAACTTAGAATAATCTTTGTCGGTATGTCTATGTAGAAACAATATTTGCACGGCATGGGCTCGCGTTATGTTTTTTCATATAAAGTCATAAACATATTTCTTTATTGTTATTTTTATTAATCGCTCGTATTTGAATATAAGTTCAAATTTCTAAATAAAGAGAATTAAATGGTGCTCTGGTGGAAAATAATTGTCAGTGCCATCACGCCCTAAGTAAAGACTTAGGAAAAGTCGGGCGTGACAAGTTGGTATCGAGCTAAACCAGTTAAGAGATTCTAGGAAGTTTCCTTGAGTTGGGTGTTTGAGCGGTTACTTATTGCGGCGGTGTGCGCGCCACCTTAGTAATAAGTGAACGGAATAACATCCTAAAGTTTCCACTTCTTTCGTACTCTTACCGTGCTACTCGAGTCTTTTCAAAGACTTGATTTCTCGTACTACCTCCTTCACGGGTTAGAAAAGGGGATTGTACAACGTTATCTTGACTAATATGATTTGTGTAGATGGCGATTATAAGGCGGGTTCCAACAAAAGGGAAGTACTCATGGAGCAGGCAAAGGAAATGAGAGCTCAGAGGAGTTCATGCGTCGCAAGATGGACTCGAAGGTGATTTTGATGAGTACATTGATGACCTGATCGTACTATGTACATATTTGCTTAGGACTAGAAGGAAAAGGCGTTCATACGACCGGCGCCTTCTTCAACTTTCCAATTGAGTCATACTACGGATAATTGTCAATTCCGTCGAGAAAAGTTTCATTCCGCATTCGTAAAGGCAAGGATGCTAAGAGAAGATATTACGTAAAATTCATTGCACCAATTTCTGAATCATGTAAGAGGAGTAAGGTATAAAATGAACTATATGGAGAGAGAAGCAAAAAGGAAGGTTCACAGGGAGTTGAATGTCGACTTGCAGAATAGACGAATCATGCGGTTAAGCCCTTTAGAACGCGTGATAGTAGGTGTCTGCTCGATCTGCAAGTGGCTATAGCGGGTTGCACAATGGCGAGTTGACCTGATGTGATGTATTGTAGTCATGACATTGTTATTTTAAAATATGATGAATGAAGTACTATGAATACAAGAAAGAAAGGATATGTTTTATTAAATTATTTTCCTTGTTGGCATATTGTGGTGTTGCATGCTTATGAACTATAAGAAAATTTAGGAGCTAGAATAGACATTCCGTCTTCTAAAATATGAGTGTGTTTGTCTTCAGAAAATGGTGAATTCACAAATCCCGGGGCTCGAGGAGGTTCATCACGGCTCATGTACCTCGATTGACGTAGTGGTGTCCGAAGGAGCGGAGAAAATGTCGGAGAAAATGTTGGAAGAACGAGAGTCAAATGGCCCAAGAAACGGTGGGGCAAAAACTAGATAGACTCATAGAGTTAATGGCAGTGATTCCACATGGTTCCGCCCGCTAGTGTCTCTGTCATAGCCCGAACCGAACCTGCAGTAGAGGAGCGTGCGGCTACGCACTGACGGAGTGTAGAATCCCAAGCGATGCACTGATAGGCTATGGGCAAATTTTATGAGGTAAGAGAACCATACTCGGGGAAGGACCCCAAGGCCGGCACCGATGGTATTCCTCGATGAAGTTGAAGACTTAATGTTCACATTGGGATGCGTGGAGACGCAGGCGCCAACTTGGTAGCGCGACTAGTGGATGATGCAGGGGTGTGGTGGAGGAATTTTAGGAAAAATCGTCCCCGATGTCACCACCAATGACTTGGGAGGTTCGAGCGGCATTCATTGAAGTTTATGCCTAATACGCGCAAGGATGCGCTCGAGACGGGAGTTTGAACAATTGAAGCAAGGTGACCGCGATGTACAAGAATATGATACACGATTCGTGAGGTTATCGGCATACAACACACATGTCGTCCTACGTAAATGGATAGAGTCAAGCGATTTGTAGAGGTTTAAACCGAACATAGCGAAGAAGGTGGTGGCGTTAGTCAACGATCGAACTTATCTTGATTGTCGATATGGCTTTGAGGTAGAAGGTTTCGCTAAAGCAAAAGAGAATATTCGCAGAAGAGATTTGGACGTCGTGATCGTTTAACGAGTCAAAATCGAGCAGGAGTTTAGTAAGGGATCTTGAGGACCGAACCAATCGTAGGTCGATCTTATTTCAAGCCTAAGGGGCACAGTTGGTCTAATTACCAAGGTAGCAAGACAAGGCCACCAACCCTAACACGGGGCGACAAACCGATTTGTAAGATTTGTCAAAGAAACACCTTTGGAGAATGTCGGCTCTTGCGAAGATATATTATAAGCGTGGAGATTCGGGCCACTATGCGAGGATTGCGAAGAGGACCCAAACTCAATATATTCGGGAGGTCGAAGCAACCACATCCGCTGTGGGAAATCGGAAACCAACCCCGCCAGTCGGGAGGTCAACAACCCAACAATTTAATCGGATCACGCTTTGCCCCGGAGGAATGAGGCGTAGCATCTAATGCGGTGGTCACAGTATTTTGCTAGTCTCGAGTATTCCTGCATTTGTATTATACGATCCGACTCTACATTTTCATATGTGTCAATGAGCTTTGCTAAGAATTTACATGTAGAACCTTCTTATTTAAGTGAACTGTTGAGGTTATGACACCGATGGGGCCACCAATTTGGGCCTCTCGGGTGGTAAATAATTTTCCATTAGAAGTGAATGGCGGGAACAAGGTGAACCTAGTACTACTTGATATGGTAGACTTGACGTCATTTTGGGTATGGATTGGTTGTCGGCATGTTATGCCATGTTAGATTGTCGACGAAAGATAGTGAGATTAACTTTTCCCGGAGAACCAGAAGTTGTTATAAGGGGTAGGGTTGAAATATCCTCAGGTCAGTTTATTTCCTACCTTGGGGCTCAAAAGTTATTGAGAAGTCACAGAGTGGAGTATGCATATCCGCTAATATAGTGGATACCCAAAAGAATCCCACGATAACGATGTTCCTATTGTTCGAAAGTTTCCGGAGGTTTTTCCTGAAGATCTTCCATGCCTTCCTCCGGATAGAGAAGTGGAGTTTGCCATAGAGTTAATTCCGGGTACAAGACCTATTTCTATTCCTCCATATCGAATGGCCCTGAATTGAGGAGTTAAAAGAACAATTGAAGGATCTTACGGATAAAGGCTTTATAAGGCCTAGTGTTTCCCTTAGGGTGCACCATCTGCTTGTGAAAAGAAAGACGGATCGCTCCGAATGTGCATCGATTATCGGCATTTCAATAAGGTCACGATCAAGAACCTGTACCCATTACCAAGAATCGATGATCTTTTGACCAACTTCAGGGAGCTAGCTATTTTTCCAAGATTGATCTTCGTTCGGGATATCACCAGCTGAAAATAAATCCAGATGATATATCCAAAACAGCCTTTAGAACCCGATACGACCATTATGAGTTCTTGGTCATGTCTTTTGGGTTAACCAATGCCCAAAGACTTTTATGGATTTAATGAACAGAATCTTCAAACCATTCCTAGATTTGTTCGTGATTGTGTTCATAGATGATATCCTAATTTCTGATAAGAGTGTTGAAGAACATGAAGAAGCGTGAGTGTAGTGCTTCAAGTCTTGAAACAGGAGAAACTATATGCTGAATTTTCAAAGTGTGAATTTTGGTTGGAAAAGGTAGCCTTTTTGGGCCATGTTGTGTCAAGGGATGGAATTATGGTAGACCTCCAGAAGATAGAAGCAGTGAAGCGGCCAAAACCGACCACTCAGAGAGGTTAGAAGTTTCTTGGGTTTGGTGGGTATTATAGAAGATTCGTAAAAGGTTTTCTAGTCTTCGCTCCTTTGACCCGATTGACTCAAAAGCGGTTAAGTACCGATGGTCGAAGCATGTGAAGCAAGTTTTGGCCCAAGGAATTGTTGACTCGCACGATCCTAACCTTACCATCGGGACAAGAAGGGTTCACAGTCTATTGCGATGCCTCCAGAGTTGGGTTAGGATGTGTCTTGATGCAGTTTGGAAAGGTTATTGCGTATGCATCTAGACAGTTGAAGATACATGAGAAGAATTATCCAACTCATGACTTGGAATTAGCTGCGGTGGTGTTTGCCTTACGAATATGGAGACATTATTTGTATGGTGTGCATGTGGACATATTCTGAGATCATAAGAGTTTGCAAGACATAACCACACGAAGGATCGAATCTCCGCAAAGAAGATGGTTAGAGTTGCTTAAGGATTATGACCTTAGTATTCTTTACCATCCGGGAAAGCCAACGTGGTGGTGATGCACTCGATGGGAGATCAATGGGCGCTTAGCCCATTTGGCAATACAAAAGAGGTATTGTTCGTGAGGTACAAAGATTGGAAACCTCGGTTAGCTTAAGCGAGATCGGTGAAGGTAGGGTGGTGGTACATGATACCTCGCATGCGCCTTAGCTTCGTAAATAAAAGAAAGTCGGTTTGAGGATACGAGTTTGTTGGATTTCAGAGAAGATCCAACAGGAAGACCTTCACGGTTTACATTGGGAGATAATGACGGAACCGCCCGGTATAAGGGTAGGTTTTGTGTTCCTAAGGTAAAGGATCTAAGGAGGAAGATCTTAGATGAGGGTCACAACACAAGATATTCCATTCATCCAGGGTCGACAAAAATGTATCAGGACCTCAAGGCAAATTACTGGTGGGATGGGATGAAGAAAGACGTTGCGGAGTTTGTCGGGAGGTGTCTTATATGTCGCCAGTGAAAGTGAACATCAAAAACTGGCGGATTACTTCAGACATTGGAGTCCCCATGTGGAAGTGGGAGGCGATTCATATGGATTTCAGAATCGGCCCTGCAAACTCGAGAAGGGTATGATTCTATTTGGGTGATTGTTGATCGGCACAAAGTCAGCCCATTTCTTACGCCAAGACTACGTATCGCGCACCACAAGACACAAATTTATTTGAGGAGATTGTGCGGTTACACGGATTCCCTTACAAATTATTTGAATAGGGGTTCCCAGTTCACCTCACACTTTTGGCAAAGTTTCCAGCAGGTCTCGGGACAAAAGTTAAGTTGAGCACGACTTTCCACCCGCAAAGCGGGCAAGCCGAGCGAACAATTCAAACACTTGAGGGCATGTTGCGATCTTGTGTGTTAGATTTTCGTGTAAGCTGGTTGGACCATCTATGTCTAATTGAGTTAAATACAACAATAGTTTTCACTCTAGCATACAAATGGCCCGTTTGAAGCATTATACGGACGAAAATGTAGGTCTCCACTTGGATGGTTCGAGGTGGGTGAGACGAATCGTTCGGACTCAAGTCATTCAAGAAACAAATGATAAGGTCTGAGATGATTCGAGCGGATCAAAACAGCTCATAGTCGCTATAAGTCCTATGCGGATCATCGGAAAAGAGATCTTGAATTCGAGAGGAGAAAGTATTTTTAAAAGTGTCCCCAATGAAGGAGTGATGCGCTTTGGTAAGAAAGGGAAATTGAGCCCAAGGTTTATTGGGCATATGAGATCTTGCGAAGAGTGGGAATGTGGCTTACGAATTAGAACTTCCACAAGAGCCGAAGCGATGCATCCAGATTTCATGTGTCAATGTTACGAAAATACTTGCGACCCAAGTCACGTCATCCTTCCCGGAGATAATTCTTAATGAGGAGCTTGATATGAAGAAGTTAGGTGGAAATACTTGATAGGAAGGTTAAGCGTCTTAGGAATAAAGATATTGCTTAGTGAAGGTCTATGGAGGAACCACTCCACCGAGGAAGCCACCTGGGAAGCGGAGGAGGCGATGAAAGTCAAATATCCGTTCTATTTGACTAAGGTAATAAAAAAATGCATTACATAGTATTTCATATGTGTGCCATTTTCGTGTCTTTATGCGTAATGTTCTGAACCTTACTCTCATTCGATGACGAATGCTTCTTAAGGAAGGGAGAATGTGAAGTCCCAAATTTGTTACAATAACAATAAACATTATTGTGTCTATGTGATTATGTTACGACCTTATTCACATTCGAGGACGAATGTTGCTTAAGGAGGAGAGAATGTAAAATCCGGAAAAAATAAAAATAATATATAGTTGTGGTTGAGTTAATAAATAAATAAATATATATATATATATATATATATATAAGAAAACAATTAATAAATTGCATGGTATAGTGTTAATGTTAAATTTTGATAATTAGTTAGATAAAATGAAAATAATAAAAAAAAAAAAAAAAAGAATAACAAAAAAAACAAAAAAAAAAAAAACAAAACAAACATGCAGCATTGCTTTGCGTCTTTCACCTTCACCCTTCCCCCTTTTCATTTCCTTCAATCTTTTGGTTTTCACCTCCCATAGGTTATAGAAAACTCCTTCATTTATACATTGTATTTACACACAAACAAAGGACATAACATAAAGGTTAGAAAATCGAAAAAACAAGTGAACAAGAAGGAAAAAATCAAGAAAATATCGAGGAGGAAGAGAACAATAAAATTAGGGAACACTAAGGAAGCGAGGACCACTTGTAGAACCGAACCACAATCTTTTTCACACTTACAAGGTGAGTTTTCTCACTCAGAAATTCTTGGTAACATCCTTTATTTTTAGTTCAATACATGTTGGAATAAGAATTGAGTGTTGAAAAGAAATATTGAACTTTTGATGGTTTAGATAACTAGTTGCGTCATGAACCTTACGAACTGTTCTCACTGAGTTATAATTGTTAGAATTTGATGAAATTTGGAAGAATTGTACACCTCTCTAATATGATCATATAGAACCAAAAATGAGGTAAAATGGACATACGGTTTGAAAGTTATCATAGTTCAAAGTTCCTGCCTTAGATTTGGTCGAAATTCGGAAAGGCATAATTACGGACTGTTTTTATTGAGTTTTACTTATTAGAATTATATGAAAATTTACATGGTTGTAAATATCTCTGTTACGGACATATGTATATAAAGATTTATTAAAACGGACTTACGAGTTGAGAGTTATTGTAGTTTAAAGTTGCTGCCTCGGATTCGTCGGAATCCAGAAGGGCAGGACGTTGAAACGTAAAACTGTACTAATTTGTGGGGAATATGAAAATTGTTGCTAAATGAAAGTTCTAGATCTCTTTGTTGTGGACATTTTGAGACCTTACGGGGGTCTATCTGACTTATGGATTGAGAGTTATCGTTGTTTAAAGTTTCTGCCTCGGATCTATCGATATCCAGGAAGGGCAGCGAACAAAAGTGTAAAACTGTACCAAATGGTACATAATATGAAAGAATGGTTCACATGGAGACGTGTAGCTCTCTGTTCTCGTCGTTTTGAGAATTTATGGGGATTGAACGGGTTTACAGATTAGGAGTTATGACTATTATAAGATTGGGTGCTGTTTAATAAAAATTCTGCCGAAACAAATTTCATGTGGCTGTTTTGAGGATAAATTTGTGTTAGTTACCCAAAGTAGTTTTAAATGAAATTTGGTACAGTGAAAGATCCCCGTCTTACCTTAGTTTCCGCTTGAGAAACACCTTAGTTGGAGTTATGGTTAAAAGTTATAATCGTTACAAGTATGAATGATGAATGTTAGAAAAGAGAATAGTATTTATTTGATCTTCTGAAAAATATGAAAAGTGAATACGTGTTCACATAAATATATAAATATATAATGGATCGGGTTGCACGCCGCAACAAAACGTAAAGTGAATACGCGTTCACAAATACGTAAACATAATGGATCGGGTTGCGCGCAACAAAACGTAAAGTGAATATATGTTCACAAATACGTAAATATAATGGATCGGGTTGCGCGCAACAAAACGTAAAGTGAATACACATTCACAAATACGTAAACATAATGGATCGGGTTGCGCCGCAACAAAACGTAAAGTGAATACGTGTTCACAAATACGTAAATATAATGGATCGGGTTGCACGCCGCAACAAATATGAAAGATGAACACATGTTCACCTATATATAAATATGAAAAGTGAATACGCGTTCACAAATATATAAATGTAATAAACATGTGGAAATGCATGGGAATGTCTTAACGTATAATACGAGATAAAATGAAGTGTTAGTTAAACCAAGAATTTCCTATGAGGAGTTGTTGCATATTTAAAGATGTTGTAACCTGATATGTTTTTGCAATATGCTTATTACGTTATAATGTGATTGCACTTGGAATATTGTGGTGTTACTTTGAATTGCAGGGTAAGGTTCTCACTCAGCCCCAGATGGTAGGGCTGACTCTTTATTTAACATGTTTCAGGAAAGGGTGATAGAGGAAAGGCTCCACGTCAAGGCTAGCGATCGTCCCGCAACCTCTTTTCATACCAAGTCCATTGTTTCGGGCTTGGTACTCGTCGAGTTCGAATGTCGGTTCCAATGTATCGGGATATGCCCGTGTGGAATGATCTCCCTTCCAACTTAGAATAATCTTTGTCAGTATGTCTATGTAGAAACAATATTTGCACGAGCATGGGCTCGCGTTATGTTTTTTTCATATAAAGTCATAAACATATTTCTTTATTGTTATTTTTATTAATCGCTCCGTATTTGAATATAAGTTCAAATTTCTAAATAAAGAGAATTAAATGGTGCTCCTGGTGGAAAATAATTGTCCAGGTGCCATCACGCCCTAAGTAAAGACTTATGAAAAGTCGGGGCGTGACAAATCCAAATTGAGCCTGAACTAGTCTCCAAACCATGTTGATCTGCCTATACTGCAGACTCGTTTGGTCAGGCGGCACACTTTGCCCCCAAGATTTGGAGGCGACCATGCAGTGTGCTCGTTGCCAGATGATTGGGCTTGTGTTTCTAGGTGTGCTATCGGTTTTACCTGAGTAGGTAGTGGCTGATGCACATGCGACTGAATAACACCACTCGCCAAAAGGATGGCAGAACTAGCCGAACATTTCCCGGGGTGCATTCGGTTGGCTTCCATCTCCCTTGCCTGCTGAACCTCATTATTCACCGTCAGCTTTACAATGTCAGCCAATTATTTAGAAACTTGGTACATAATGTTGTAAATGCCCAAGCCAATTTGTTGTCTAATAAAAGACGTGGTCATTATGGTTGGATCTTCAGATTGACCAGAGTCTTCCACTGCTTGGGTTAGTGGGGGAAGTGGAGGGGTATCCACCCATGTAGGCATACCCGAGGAGGGTGTCAGTTCGTTGTTCTTTTTGGGAGGATTTTGTCTAGGATGTGGACTAGACTCGAGGTTCATTTTCTTACCGGACCTTAGGCGCATACGCCAAGAATGATCCTGACCTGGAGAATCAAACTCCGCTATTAATTCACCTATGGTACCACTGGGCGTGCCAAATTTATTCTCGCCCCGATGTTTTACTCCTGTCGTTTTATCGGCTAATGAAATCGGAAGACAAATTAATTCCTTAACTCAAGCGATTTGGGCTGAAAACGGAACTCTAATTTCCAGCAATGGGTTCCCCAACTACTCTAGAAAGCGTTAGGATTGTGTGATTAGACTAAGGGGTAAGAAAACATGAATACAACAGAGTAAAGTAAAGGATAAAGTAAAGATAGATAAAAGATTTGATTTGATTTTAATTATGTGTGTTTATAATCTGTACAAAGAATGAATATTCATAGTATAAAAAAAGAGAAAAAATTGTACAAAACGCTCCCCCCCCCATGTCGGCCGTCAAATAACCCACTAAGTACCACGACTGACTATGGGAGAGGTGGTGCCGATTTTCTCGCCTCTCTCCTCTTGCTCGGATAATGGCCCTTCCATTTAGTTGTTGTTGGTTGTTACCGCTTTTGGGTGTCTAGAAACCCTTTTGACTTGGTCATTGAGGCGCATGCATTTAAGTGGGTCCCAGTCATGCCTCTAACTCATAGCTTCAACTAAGATGTCTTAGTAGCTGATGGAGCTCTTGTCGTCGAGGGTTAGGAGTAAATTCGGTTCCTGAATAATTCAGTTGTCAGTGACTTCGGCTAAACACTTAAATTATTTTTTATTGTTAACAGGGACTCTTAACACTCCCCCGCACTTGCAGACCCACATCGAATATGGAATGAGAACATGAACTCCTTATATGGTCTCTGACAATCCTCACTCTACAAGCTAGCTTTTAGGGTTGAGTTAGGCCCAAG
Organism: Przewalskia tangutica; assembly: GCA_029844215.1. Lineage (NCBI taxonomy): Eukaryota > Viridiplantae > Streptophyta > Magnoliopsida > Solanales > Solanaceae > Przewalskia > Przewalskia tangutica. The sequence goes on from CM056730.1 coordinate 112,408,657, forward strand.
ATCCATTCTTTACATGGTATCAGAGCCACACCTATTCCAATTTTTTGTTTACCGATGTTGGCCTCCAAATTATATTATCCACGCTTTAGTTAACAAGGTTTGGAGTCCCACATCAGATATGGGAACATGAACTTCTTATATGGACTTGAACAATTCTCACTCTACAAGCTAGCTTTTGAGGTTGAGTTAAGCACAAGATCCATTCTTTATCATTAATCCCTTTACTTGCGAACCCCCAACTAATAAAAAAGTTTGTCATAAAAGTTTATGATAACGATGAGTGTGACGCCTCTCACCGTAAACGTCTTGGAAATTTTGCATGTGCCGTGAGACTCATGAGGTGACCAAGGACGGGGCCAAGAGAAAGGAAACGATCAAATGTATTGGCGTATTCAGAATTTGAATTTTAATTTATAAGTTTAGAATGTTTACCGAATTACTGACCATCAATTTATTGAATTTAAAATTTAATAATTGAACATATTTTGTAGATTATTTAACACATATATTAAATTTGAGCAAAAAGGGTTGAGTTCGACTAAATTTATTTCTTATCTTGTACATCTGTCCCAGTGGACATAATAAAGGCATACCCAGCATGCGTGACATGATGCATATCGCACAATACCTCCTTCACATTATGATTAGAGTAAAGTTTACATTACCTCCTTAATATTTGGGTTTAAAAAACAATACCTTATTCACATTTTGAATGGAACAATAAACCACATGATCTTAAATCAATGGCTAGAACTTAATTGAATTATTGCATATATTTTTGAAATATAAAAAATAACATTCAATAATATAAATTATGACATATTTTTCATTAATTGATTTTTTTAAGTAATGGCATTTTATAATTAAAATCATACATTTTTTTTTCTTTTGATTTTTAAAACCCGATCATTAGACTTCATGGTATATTTATTTTATTTTACAGCACAAATCTTGCTATATATCGTTAATAGTATTAAAATTTTACTACAACAACAAAAAAATTGTAAAGCTTTTTTCTATTTTCATGTTATACTTACATACTTAAAGTCCAATTATTTTGTAAGCTATTTTAGATGAAAAGTAATAATCTCCAATATAATTAAACATAACTAATAATTGATAGGATATATAAAGTTTTTAAAAATTACTTGAAAATATTAATTCGAATAAGATTTGTATTTCATAATACAAGAAATAAACGGCGGTTTATTTTCTGATTAATCTCAAAAGTTTAGGATCGTTAAATAAAATTTATTCACTTATGTACAATATTGTTGAATATATTTTTTTCGGTAATTCTTCATTCTTGATCAGAAAAGTACAAAAGTCTTATCAAAAGTCTTATCATGATGTGTAAGAATGATATGAAAATAGAATACTTTTTTTATACAAATCGAATAGTTGAAATAAAGTTTTCCTTCTTTTTGGTCCAATGAGATAAAAAAATTGTTGAATATATTGAGATGATTGTTATAGTTGTTAGGAGTTAATTGATTAGTTGAAATGTGTATATAAATGTACATTAGCATTGTAATTGAAATAACACAATTTATTTTCTGAATACAAAACAAATTTCTTCTCCCCCAATTCTCTCTCTTCCATCGCTTTCCCTCTCTCCCTCTTCATCTAAACTCACAATTCTTCCTCTTCAATGGATTATCCTGTGCACAATCAACAATCAATATCCCTAAATTATATATTTAACATGGTATCAGAGCGAGGTTTGATCGTTTAATTCCGCATTTACTCACTCCTTCAATTCTCACGAAATTAGAGTTACTTGTTAATATCGAACATTTCATTCGTACTTGTTTCCCTGAAAAATTGTTCGATTCAGAGTTGATAGTTCTTTGCATGTGTTTACATTCGTGCGATTACACTATGATCTGTCAGTTGTGATTCGCAAGTCAATTCGAGTAGTTTTTGATAAAATTGTGATTAGTTTTAACAATTGCATTTTGAGATTATTGACAGTTCTCGTCCAAAATTGAGCTTGTTGTTGGTTGTGAGAGATCTTAGCAAGTGTAATCTGAACTTGCTTGGTTTGTTCTGAATTTGAGATCATTGTGAGTAATCAGTGATTCGAGATCTAGTTGAGATTAGATCAATTAAATTAGCTATAGATTTGCCACTAAAATCTGTTGGTTAAACTCTAAGTTATTTGATAAAATTATACATTGCCACTGCTGGTGGTTCTGCAGCAAATGTACATGCTAGTGATAATAGCAAGAAACACTATGAAGATAGTTCTAAGGCTACAAGAGAAGGGACATACAAGGTTTACAACTCCACTGACACATGTTGTTTGAGTTTCCTGATCCATTTCCAGCTTGTAGGGTTCCAAGTAGGCTGAGCAATTGATTGTGTTGTTCCTTGGATAGATTCACAGAGCGTTCAGAGCAGAATAGATGGATTTTGCATCAGTTGAATTCAATTAGCGTAAAATTTTGTTGAATTGTATATTTGAGTTGCATTAACAATAGATTGATGGAAGGATTGAGGAGTTTTCAGCTGCAAATCGATTGAGAACTGAGGGATACTTTGTCAGAGGGAATCTGGATTGAGTTGAAGCTCAATTTACAAAGTTTTCTTTTACAGGTCAATCAAATGTTCGATTGCCTGTTTTCATTTGTTTAGCTCAGGACAGGAGAATCGAGGAATTTCTAGCCGGAATTGGATTCGAAATTGAGGGAGACCTCACTACATATCTGAGCTTATTCTAAAAGCTTGCATAGGAAGAATCGAGGGATTCTCTAATTCGAGTGTGACTAGAGAATGAGGGGTTTTGTCGTCGTTTTGTATATGGAGAATCGAGGGATTCTCTAGTCCGAGTGTGGCTAGAGAACGAGGGGTTCTTCGTTGCATATTGTGGGAGTTGTAGCTCATGCTGAATGTTAATGAAGGTACTGCTGATGCTAGTGTTGCTGGTAATACAATGTTGTTGTGGACAATATTGTTGATGTTGTTGCTGGTGCTGCTATTATGGCTGATATTACTGCAGCTGATGCAAGTACATCTACTGTTGTTGTTGAAGTTGTTGCTGCTTCTGTTAGTGTAGTTACTGCTACTAGAGATGGCAGTGGATCCTGAACCCGGTGAATCCAGATCTGTTTTATAGGATATGGATCTTCAAAATGTGGACCCGACAGATCCGGATCGGACCCGAATCCATTTCTGACATATTAGATCTGGATCTTGTATTTGAGATCCGTATCCAGTCCAGATCCGACCCGTGGATCCATTTTTTATTAAATATATTCATAACCTAGAATGTAATTTTATAAGTATTTTCTTCATTCGGAGAAGTATTACACAATGAATTTACGCATGATTATCGCATGTTGCAAGGCAAATAATTGCAAACCATCCTTTTGTATATCAATTAGTTGTTCCACATACCCAAATTTCTTTTGTGTACAGGGTTAAAGATCATTAGGAAACTGACTATAATTGTCACGACCTGACCTTGGACCCGTGACTGGTGCCTTACCCCGGGCACCCTTGTGATACAACATCAGAGAAAACCAGCGGAAGTAAACTCATAACAAGAAACCATATAAAATATGAAACAGGCTAACCCAAAATGGTTACCTTTCCGTAAACATAAATATAACAAAAATCGAGCTACATCCCAATTTATAACGATTACAGCTCTAAGAGTGTGTAACACTATGACGGACAGGGCCGTCATACCACGAATGTACATAATATCTACAACATCGTGAGAACTGCATCAAAAGTCAAGCCTCCGAGAAATGAAGCTTCCGACACTGAGCAAAGATCCTAAGAATGAGGATCCACCACTGCTACCCTACCTGCATTTAACGCAGCCCAGGAAGGGACGTACCTGATATGTACAAGTATGTAAAAATGGAAAATCGTAATAATATCATAAGTCTAAAATAATTTGAGTCATGGATGAAAATCAAATTACATTGCATTGTGCCTTACTAACAATGAGAGTAACAAGTATAAACTTTCTTTGCATAAAAATAGGAGGCTCGTGATCAAAAGCAGGTCCCTGCGTAGTATCATTAAGAAATCCTACACCTGAGACTATTTCACCCGCATAGGTCCCGTGGACCCGCGTAGGTCATCCGCCAACTTACGTAGTTGACTCGCGTGTGACTATTTCACCCGCATGGATCGGTGGGCCGCATGAGTACAAGCGCGCACTCGCGTCATGGGTAGCAAATCCATGGCATAAGTAGTAACCTGGTCTACCCGTAATAATAATAATAATACGTAACCTAGCACAACCGGCTATCATACATAACATAAGCGCTACCGGCTTATCATAACATAAGCAAGTTAAGAAAATCCCCTAACTTCTTATTAACATTATTAATATATCCTCTCATTTCAGTTTACTTAAGGCACTAACATGTCATTTAAGAGAAAATTCGGGAATTCAACCCAAGTACCACGTACCTCTAACCTTTTAAGATATGACTCCTTTTTATATAAAACTTCCAAGATACTAACAACCGTAGTATCAAGTCACGACTAGTTTTTCAAGACAAGTCACATTTCCTTTTATAAATATAATAGGCTTCTAAATCAAGTGACTTCATTTCTTTTAAAACCTTAGGCAATTAATGCCTTAAAATCAATTTGCCTTTCACAAATTCAAATCATTTATCCGTACTTATTTTACTTAGAGTAAATCTTTCTTTATTAACCTTCCATAAAGCTAATATAACCACTTCCCATAAAGTCGTTATATCAACTTTATACATTAGTCAAATACATTTCCCTATATCCAAGGGACTTATACTTTTAAAACGAAACAAGTATCATATACTTAAAACACTTCAAATCCCTTAACTTTGAAAACTTAAGACATCCTTAATACTTTTTAAAGAAGTGAGTTAATCCCCTTACTCACCCAACTTGACAATTCTTAAAACAAGTAAGAGATATCAAAGTCTTGTACGTCTATCGTACTATATAAGTGCAATTATTCATGCTCAAGAGATAGGAAAGTTCCACATACCTCTTCGGGTCAATCCACTCGCAAGTCCAATATACCACGCGTAGTATGTCAACCTATAATGACCATAATACGTCCATTAGCCTCTATCTTCAACGTAGAACATTCTAATTGAAAAGTCCCTTATTCCTACGGAAAATTGGACAGCACTTCCTTTGTTTCTACATACTTTGCCACCTTTTTCAAGGCCGAATTTAATAACCAAACACGCCACCTTTAAGGCTCAACAATCCAATCAACACAAAGGGGATTACACGCCTAACTTGGACGTGTAAAATTCTGCCCCACAATACATAACAACTAATACAAACTACAAGGTCCAATTTGGCAATTTTGAGGTATAACAACATAAATTCTTATCCAATTCCTTTTTAATCCAAATTCTTATCCAATTCCTACATGCAATATATCTAAAGGCAACATTGACAACTACAAGTCCTTTCTCTCACACATGCAACACAATTTACTAGCAAAAGAGAAAGGATTGTTACCTTAGAGCTTACCCAAATTAGTCCAACAAGTTTCACTTGTCTTCTTTCCACAATCACTTCCACAAACCTCCTACAAGCTTGTCAACATGTTTCATTCTTGCCACATTTTCTGAAATTTCTCTAGGCTTTGATTTCTTCTTGAATTTCTAGAGAGAAGGGAGAGGAATTTTAGAGAGAAGGAAGAGATTTTTAGAGAGAGGAAGGTTTTTCAAGAATGACCAAGTCTTCAAGACTTAGTCAATAAATAGGACATGCACAAAATCAGATGGTGGGGGGGACACTTGTCACCCACCCATGGCCTCTTTTAAAAAAAAAAACAGTTCTGATTTTTCCCAGATTCGTAGAAACCCGCCTCGGCGCCGCGGCGCTGCAGCCCGGCGCGGCCAAACCTCTGCAACCTCTCGACACTTCCGCGCGCCATGCTTTCGTGCGCGGCCACTACAACTTCAGCGATTTTCCAGATTATCCGCGCGCTGCGCCGGCGCCAGGCCCTCGACCGATGTTGCTTTTTCGCTCGATCGAACTTGTAACTCCCATAACTTTCTACTCCGATGTCCTATCGACGAACGGTTGGTTGCGTTGGAAACTAGACTCAATGAACTACGTACTAGGCCTTTGAAACACCTAGGAACTCTCAATGTAACGGGACATAAACCGCCTCAAAGTTGACTAAAAACCCATCCGAAACATTCCGTCAACCCATCATTCTAAAATTTAAGTCTCAATTCCTTTCGTATGTTCTCAAAAGCATGACCTGAACTACGGGGTGTAACATTCTCCCCCCCCCCCCCCTTAGAAACATTCATCCCGAATGTTCCTTCTAGGCTTACTCAAATCACAATATCGACATAGACCCTCTTAACTATTCTTCTTGGAAATAAAGACGCTCCACATGGCCACAACAATACTTAAGCATAATTGCTAAATTTAAAAACTAACAATCAGGAAAGTGGGTTACCTGGAGGTGTAGGGAACAAGTGAGGATACTTCTTCATCATGTCCTCCTCTCGCTTCCATGTCATTTCCTCCTGCTCGTTCGCCATAAGACTGACGGAAGCCACATCCTTCATGCGTAGTCGCTAACCAAGATCGAGTATCGCTATGGGACTCTCCTCATATGATAGCCCTCTGTCACTGGACATCACAAATCGGTGCACTCTAGATGGATCTCAATACACTTCCGCAACATGACACATGAAAAAGCTGGATGTCGCCTCCGGATCGGACGGCAGATCCAACTCATGTGCAACCTGCCTACCCTACGAACGATCTGGTAAGGCCCAATGTACCTTGGGCTAAGTTTCCCCTTCTTCCCAAATCTCATCACGCCCTTCATGGGTGATACCTTCAGGAAGACCCAATCATCCATCTCAAACTCCAAGTGTCGACGCCGATGATCTGCATACGACTTATGCCGACTCGGTGACAATAACCGCTCTGGATAAGCTTCACCTTATCCATCACTGTGAATCAAGTCCGCCCGACTAACGAACTTCTCCCACCTCAAACCAACTATCGGTGATCTGCACTTTCCCGTATAAGGCCTCATGCCGTCATCTGGATACTAGAATGGTAGCTGTTGTTATATGCAAACTCCACCAGAGGTAAATGATCCCCCCAGCCACCCCTGAAATCAATAACACAGCCCGCAAAGATACCTCGAGTGTTGCGGATAGTACGCTCGGCTTTGTCGTCGATTCCGAGGATGAAACGCGATCAGACTCACCGTGTCCCTAAAGACCTCCGAGTTAGCGAGAACTGGCTCCGCATGCGAAATGATCGATATAGGCACTCCGTGCAGTCTCACAATTTCTCTGATATACAATCTAGCATAATCCTCGGCCGAAAAAGTCGTCCTGACTGGAAGAAAGTGGGCTGATTTCGTCAGCCTGTCGACAATAATCCAGATGGAATCATGCTTCCCCTGAGTGTGAGGTAACCCTGTAATAAATTCCATATTGATCACCTCCCACTTCCATGTCGGAATATCTATCATCTGCAACAACCCACCAGGCTTCTGGTACTCCGCCTTGACCTGCTGACAATTCGGACACTGCGCCACAAACTTCGCAACGTCCCTTTTCAGGCCATCCCACCAATATATACACCTGAGGTCATGGTACATCTTAGTCGACCCCGGATGAATAGAGTAACGAGCACTATGTGCTTCCCAATCTGGCGAAGTCTGCTACATCGTACATATAACTCGCCTCAAATCTTAGCACCCCATCAAGTGCCCCAAATAGACTCTTCTCCTCCCAAGAGTTGTATCTCGATACCGCACCATGTCGGATCCTCATCGCCGCTCTTCCTCGCCGACGATGGAAGACTCGGCGACCTCTCGAACCCGAACCCCGCTACTATCAGAACCAACCAAACGAACCCCAAGGCTCGCTAGCTGATGTAACTCGCGGACCATGCCCCTTTTCTCTGGCTGCACATCTGACAGACTACACATCGATCTGCGACTAAGGGCATCTGCAACTACATTGGCCTTCCCTGGATGGTATAGGATATCAACATCATAGTCCTTAAGTAGCTCTAACCACCGTCTTTGCCACAAGTTCAGCTCCCTCTGGCTGAAGATATACTGGAGACTCGTGTCGTCTGTGTAAATATCCACATGAACTCCATATAAATAATGTCTCGCATCTTGAGGCATGAATCACATTGCCAACTCTAAGTCATGTGTGGGATAGTTCTTCTCATGTTTCTGAGCCGTCGAGATCGTAGCTATAACTTTACCGTCTTTGCGTCAAGACGCACTGAGCGACACCCGACGCGTCACAATAAACCACATATCCGTCTAAACCTCCGGAAGAGTAAGAATCAGGCGGTCGTCAATTTCTCCTTCAAGAATCGGAAGCTCTCCTCACAAGCATCCGTCCGGAACATACCGCTTTTGAGTCACTCTAGTCAAAGGTCTGAAATGGAAGCAAACTTCTCCACAAATCTCAGATAATAACCCATGAGGCCCAAAGATCGCACCTCCGTCGGTGTAGTGGGTCTAGGCAAGTCTTGACCGCCTCAATCTTTGTTGTATCAACGAATACCATCGGCCCGATAACATGCCCTAAGAAAGCCACTGAAGCCAATTAAAACTCGTATTTCGAGAACTTGGCATACAATCGCCGGTCACGAGGACTCGTCACCGTCGCCGAAATGGTGCGTGTCCTCGCTCATGCGCGAATACACCAGGATATCATCAATGAATACTATAACGAACATATCCAAGAATGGCTTGAACACCCGGTTCATCAAATCCATGAATCCGCTTTGGCGTTGTCAACCCGAAAGACATCACCCTGAACTCATAGTGCCCATACCGGGTCCTGAATGCAGTCTTTGGGATATCTGTCTCTCTAACTCGCACCTGATGATAACCAGACCGCATGTCTATCTTGGAAAAACACCTCGCTCCCTGCAACTGGTCAAACAAATCATCAATCCTGGGGAGGGGGTATCTGTTCTTGTTAGTTACCTTATTCAGCTGCTTGTAATCAACACACATACGCAGCGTCTCATCCTTCTTTTTACAAATAAAACTGGCGCTCCCCAAGGAGAAACACTAGGCCTGATAAAGCCTTTTTCCAGCAAATCTTTCAGCTGGTCTTTCAATTTCCTCAACTCAGTAGGTGTCATCCTGTATGGTGGAATAGATATCGGTCGAGTGTCTGGCGACATATCAATGTAAAACTCAATCTCCCTCTCAGGAGGGATACCCGGGAGATCGTATGGGAATACGTCTGGAAACTCTCTAATAACCGAATCGATCAAGTGCGGTATCTCGACCTCGATGTCGAATACTCGAACCATATGGTAGATATACCCCTTCCGCGCCATCTTCCTAGCCTTGAGGTAAGAAATAAACCTACCCCTCGGCGACGATATTCCTTCCACTCGATAGCAGGCTCGCAGAAGCGGAACCGTATCAATCTCTCTCTACAGTCCACATTGGCATAGCAAGACGCTAGCCAATCCATACCCATATTCACATCAAAGTCCGTCATATCCAACTCTATCAAGTCAGCTAGGGTCTGACGACTGCAAATAGTCACTGGGCAAGCTCTATATACCCGCTCAGCTACCACCGAAACACCTACTGGCATAGCCACCTCAAAAGGTTTTATGAACTCGGGCTCTATACCTATTCTACCAACAATATGAGGAGATATATAGGACAAGGTAGAACCTGTATCTATCAAAGCATATACATCACAACATGAAACCAATAATGTACCTGTGACGACATCTGGTGACGCCTCTCACGGTCCGACGGTGGACATAGCATAAATGCGGTTCGAGGACCGGCTGGGCTCGACCCCCACCACGACCTGCGCGGCTCGCTGGTCGTGAACACCATGCCTCAAGGCGCGTGACCACCGAGACGAAGATCCGAAGAATCGACTGTCGGCTGAACCATAACACTCCCGCCGCTTCTGGTCTTCAAATGGTCCTGCTGGCCACAAGAGTAACAAGCTCCTGGAGGAACACGACACCCTCCATGATGGTAATCACCACATCGACCACACCGAGGCATAGGTGGCCTCGCTCGACCGGAACTCGTTCCTCTGGGAACCGGCCACAGCCTGTCCCGCCTCAATACCTGGGCCGGAAGACGGTGGAGGAGCGCTCTGAACCGGCTGAGGTGCAAATCCGGTCTGCTGCTGAGGTTGTCTACCTCGAAAACTACCAGAGGACCCTGCTGTCCTGGCCCTCTTCTGCTGATATCTATCAATCCGTCGGCCCCTACGTTCCTCACACCCAAGTGCATAAGCCTACATGCGGGCAATGTCCATGCCCGGCTGAAGAGCTACTCTCGTGCAACTCTCTGCTAAGTAATCATCGAGCCCTGTGACATAGCGGTGTACTCTATCGTCCATGTCTGTCACTAAAGCGGGGACATACCGAGCCAACGAGTCTCTACGTTGTACTCGCGGACCGTCCGCCCACTCTGTCTTAACGTCAGAAATCTATCGGCCCGAGCTCTTCTCATCTGCGCATGCAAGAAATGGCTAAGAAACGCCTCTGAGAACTCGTCCCAAACAGCTGGAAGCGCATGCTACCGGGACGCTTCCGTGAATCAAACTATCAGCTGCGATATCACGCGGCCGATGTTAACCAATACTACCGACTGCTCTCCGAGGCCTTGATCACTCTCATGATCCGTCAGAATCCGGATAAACTCAAGTCATCCTCATGCTCGACCCATAGAACTCGGTGGCTGCGACTCAAAAGTCCGAAGTCTCGAGCTATCGATCAGGGTGAGCTATGGGTACAACCGGAGCCTGTCTCCGTCTCTCTGCCTTGCCACGATCACGGCTAATAAGCGCCATCTCGCTCAGCTCATATCCTCTGCTCCGGGTTGTATGGTGGAGGCTCAGTACCGCGGTCTCGATGGCCGTCGCTCCAAACTCTGCTGGGGTTGGCGACGTCGTGGAACTCGCCGTCCGAAACATCATCTCAGGTAAAGGTGGGCTGTGCCTCGTAACCACTGTGTCCTACTAGCGGCTCCGCTCTTTGCCTTGCCATCTGGGCCGCGGTTGCCTTGCGTGGAGGCATAAATGATACATAAAAATATGTCAGAGGGAGTTCAACCTATAACACAGTTCTATTGCACGATCGTAGAGTGAAAGAATTGAAACCAATCCTAAATATCATGTAGCCTCCTGATTATAGATGTGGTGCACAACATACCGATAATCAAGACTCTACTAGATACGGCCTGTAGACCCTTTCCGAGGATTAACTGCTCTGATACCACTTTTGTCACGACCCGACCTTGGACCCGTGACTGGTGCCTTACCCCGGGCACCCTTGTGATACAACATCAGAGAAAACCAGCGGAAGTAAACTCATAACAAGAAACCATATAAAATATGAAACAGGCTAACCCAAAATGGTTACCTTTCCGTAAATATAAATATAACAAAAACTGAACAGTTACCTCCCAATTTATAACAGGACTACATGCCTCTAAGAGTGTGTAACCACTATGACGGGACAGGGGCCCGTCATACCCCTGAATGTACATAATATCTACAACATCAGGGAGAACCGTACCAAAAGTCAAGCCTCAAGAGATAGGAAAGTTCCACATACCTCTTCGGGTCAATCCACTCGCAAGTCCAATATACCACGCGTAGTATGTCAACCTATAATGACCATAATACGTCCATTAGCCTCTATCTTCAACGTAGAACATTCTAATTGAAAAGTCCCTTATTCCTACGGAAAATTGGACAGCACTTCCTTTGTTTCTACATACTTTGCCACATTTTTCAAGGCCAAATTTAATAACCAAACACGCCACCTTTAAGGCTCAACAATCCAATCAACACAAAGGGGATTACACGTCTAACTTGGACGTGTAAAATTCTGCCCCACAATACATAACAACTAATACAAACTACAAGGTCCAATTTGGCAATTTTGAGGTATAACAACATAAATTCTTATCCAATTCCTTTTTAATCCAAATTCTTATCCAATTCCTTTTTAATTATCGTTCATCTATTTTATGTTATCTATTTGGCAATCGATAATTGTCACGACCCGACCCCGGGCCCGCAACTGGTGCCCCACCTGGTCACCCCCCCTTTATTAACCTCACAAAACATATAAGACATAGGCCAAGAAATAAGGACAAAATTGTATAAATAGCAACAAGGCGAGCCGGGGAGGCTGCCGCTATATAAACAAACGGAAATACCCTGAAACATACAATTGTACAACATACCAAGAATAAGTACAACTCTCGTAAGTCCAGGCCATATATGAATACAGACCTCTAAGAGTTTGGACCCTATCTATGACGGAACAGAGCCCCGCCATACCCCTAAATGTACAAAAACTTACAATACCAGGGATCTGTACTAAAAGATAAGCCTCCGGAGGAATGAAGCTTTTCCAAAACTGAACAGATATACTAAAAGCGAGGATCACCAACCTGTGTATCTACACCTGCGGCATGAAACGCAGCCCCCCGAGGAAAGAGGTCAGTACGAAAGATGTACCAAGTATGTGAAACTGAAAGTACTGTAATGAAATCATAACAGTCCAAAATGAAGCAAGAGACATGTATGATAACCAAAATAATAGTACAAATGTGCCTTGTCTATATGATAGTAATGAGCCTCAACTTTACCTTTTTAAACGACCATTTCATAATATAAACAGTCATGTCAAAGTCAGGGACACCTGCCCTCAGAATCATTATGCAATTCTAACTATGGGTCTTAGATCCGCAATATCAAAGCGTGCCCGTGGAATTCCTTCATCACTATCGGCATGCACAAAGTATAGTATTTAACATGCCCGTGGAATTTCTGCATCTCGGGAACATGTCATCATGAAGAGCTAGTCCATGAAATAATAATATCACCCGGGGATTGAACCCGCATCATGGTCGCACGCCCACGAAATTTCTTCATCGTGAAAGCATGTCCTTGGAACAATATAGTGGAAGCATGCCCATGAAATTCCTCCATCATGTAAGCACGTCCAAGTAAATAACACAATAAGATGGTCGGCCCTCCAATGAGGGACGCGGTGGTATATAAATATAACATTTGCACGAAAGGCTATCATGAGCGAACATATGCAAGCTTAAAACATTCTCTGACTCTCATTAAAACATGTGAAATGAACTATCACTTTATAAACTCAAGGCACTTTCATTTCAAGTAATATTTAAGGACTTGAACCCCAAAAGTACTATCACTCATAGTATCAAGGCACTTCCTCGTTTAAAGATCAAGTTACTACACTTTTTAAATTCAACTCAAGGCTTTAAAATCAAGTAAACTTGTAACTTCCAAATCAAGTACTATAATGAATCCGATTTCATTTAAAACTTGTACGTCCATCGTACTACACATTTTTATAAGGTTCATGCTCAAAGAAAGATAGGAAGAGTTTCACATATCTCTTAAGCTATTCCACACGTCAAGTAGAATACGCCGCACGTAGAATGTCAACCTATAATGACAATAATACGTCTATCAACTTCTAGCTTTCTAAGGTAGAATAATACTAAGTAAAAGGTCTCTTATTCTACGAAAAATTAGGCAGCACTTCCCCTGTTTCTACGTACTTTTCCACCTTTTCCAAGGCCCGAATTCTACAACCAACACGCCACATTTAAGGCACAACCAACAGTTAACCAAAGGGGATTACACGTCTAACTTGACGTGTAAAATTTTGCCCCACAATTCATATAAAACTGTCCAATAAACGGTCCGCATTTAACCAACATTTTAAGGCCATTTTGGGCCACAACCAACAACAATACAACATATACTTCTTATTTTCATTTTTCCTTCTCACAATATCATTTTCTAACCACTACAACATGTAATATCTAATTACATTAAGGGTACAAATGATCCTTACCTTAAATGTGCCCAAAATAGTCCAAGTTAAAGTCAGTCCTTAGAATAGTCTTATCTCCTATTCTTCACGTTCCAAACATATGTAGGTAACCTCCATAAGCTTATAATAACCTTCTCTTCAAGTCTCAACACCAAAAGTTGAAGAACACCCTAAGGTTCCAACCCTAAACTCACGGCTCTTGTGGAGATCTTTGGGGTTTAAGGGGTTGTATTGGCTTAGCACTTCATTAGGGATCTTAGTCTATGATTTGAGGATTTAACATGAAGGATTGAAGAATTTGTGTCTTCCAAAAAGGGCCAAAGCCGAGATTACCTTAAGAGGAGAGAAATATTTGGTGTAGTGAAATATTTCTAAGTGTAGATGAAGTCTTGCACCCACTATGTATATATAATGTATCACAAGGGAGGAGATCATGATAAGTGTATGGACAAGTGGATGTGAGACCCATGTCCACTTGTCCTCCTTCAACAAATACCTAAGTCAAATAGTCAAGCCAAGACAAGTGGGGGGTGACATGTGTCACCCTCCTATTGGTCCAAATTATTTCTTTCCCCAAAATATCTATAATTGGTCAAAATATTTCGAAACCTTGTGGGCCCCACAAAATCGTACAATTCTCCGGTGGGCCCCACATGACCAAATCCGAGACTTAAAAATCCAAACCTTTAATAAACTCTACTAATCTATATACCGAATTTGAGAATCAAATTCTGAAAAATAAACTTTTTTCCTTCACGAGGTTCCGAAATTTCTCCTTAGGGAAAAGTGATTTTTCTTTCGTTCCAAAATTCAAATCCAAATTTTTCACGTATGTTCTCATCTCAATCTCTTGGAAATACGGGGTGTAACAATAATTGAGTTGGGTTTTTATTTAACTACTAGAATAATTGCAAGAATTAACTAAACTATTTAAGTGTATCAGTTATGAAGGAATTAGGGCTTCCAAAATCCTCGACTATCCACTCTATTCACGAAGATAACGCTTAACTAGATTGTCTTATATTCCGGTTAGGATATATAATCGCTCAACCCCAGTGCATAACTCTTCTATATTTCTATGATAGGATTTACCACAAAGGAGGATTAAGAACAGTAACCTATAATGCTACACAAGCATCGGGGTACTTTCGTCCGCGATTTTAACCTATGTCTATTCAATTACAGCATATCCAAATCTCTCCTCTCGGTTCTTGATTCGAAATCATATAGATTATGATAATTAGTGATCAATTAACTATCAAGCATTCATACCAATTATTGAATAAATCTTAAACAAGTGAAGAAGAAATCAACTACTTCATTAAGTCATGAATAAGAGTTTCAAGCGATTCATAAGGAAAGACCTAATAAAGTGTTTAAATCTTAGCCATAGACATACTAAGAACTAATACAATTCCAAACATAAACTGAATTTAAAAAAAAAACTGTGAACTAAAGTCTCCAATTGTAGCCTCCAATATGCCCTGAGTTGTCTTGAGTGATATAATGTCCAACCTCTTCAACTAGACTAATCTCTAGGGCTTAAGTATGTTACAAATTTCGTGTCCTACGGACCCTTTTGCCCTTGGCCAATTCTTTTTCGGATTTGAAAAATTCTGCATCGGCACCGCGGTTCTGCAGACTGGCACTGCGGTGCCGAAAGTCCTGCAACCTCTCAGTAAATATGGCACCGCGGTCCTGTATGAACGGCATCGCGGTGCTGCAGTCTTCTGTCCTGAATTTTCAATTTTCGTTCTTTTTGCCTCGGGACCCTCCTTTTCTGCTCATTTTTCGCTCCTTTTCGTCATCCTGTCT
The DNA here is from genome assembly GCA_029844215.1 of Przewalskia tangutica. Lineage (NCBI taxonomy): Eukaryota > Viridiplantae > Streptophyta > Magnoliopsida > Solanales > Solanaceae > Przewalskia > Przewalskia tangutica. The sequence continues at coordinate 112,424,329 of CM056730.1, forward strand.
TTTTGAACCGCTGTGACTCAAAAGAAAGAAAAACGAACTTAATATTATACTAAACACAACAAAAACAAGTAAAATACTAACTAAAAATGACTCAAAAAGCGTATACAAAATACGCCTAACACTACTGATGTTGCTAAAGCTGTTGCTGAAGTTGTTGCTGCTTCTGTTAGTGTAGCTACTGCTGGTGCTGCTACTAGTGTAGTGGTTGTAGTTACTGTTGCTGCTGAAAATACAAAAATAGGAACTGTTGTGGCTATTGATGATACTATTATTTTTTATCAATGTTGTAGAGGATGCTGGTGCAATTGCTAATTCTGTTGATGCAAATGTTTTTGTTGGTGCTTCTGGTCTGAATGCTCTTTGTATCCATCCAATAGAAGAGGTGTCCCCAGAAGTGCTACTGAACCTCTTGGGTTCATTTGCTACTTCAGTTTCTACAAACGAGTCATCTGTTGATACTATGACATTCACATCTCGCTTGTTTGGCATTGGGGTGAGAAGATTGTATTCAATTGACAGACAATTGTACTGAGTTATGAGCACGAGAAAGCTAGAAGGGTTGCGCTGGAGGCACTTAAAAGCATAATATATGAATGTCTTGATGAAAGCTTGATCAAACAGGGCGTGGATAACATAATTAGTTTGAATTCTGACATGAGGAACTCCGGACCAACTATCATTGAGAAAATATGTGCTACAATTGAGAGCTTGCTTACCTATCACTATTCAGAAGTCTGGGATGTGTCATTTCAAGTAGTGGTTGCTATTGTTTCCAAGCTAGGACTGGAAACTTTATTTTTCGTACCTAACTTGAGGGAGGTGTTGAATATACTGAGATGATTGTTATAGTTGTTAGGAGTTAATTGGTTAGTTGAAATATGTATGTAAATACACATTAGCATTGTAATTGAAATAACACAATTCATTTTCTGAATATTTTTCTTCCCCAATTCTCTCTATTCTTCCATCTCTTTCCCTCTCTCCATCTTTATCTAAACTCACAATTCTTCCTCTTCAATCGATTATTCTGCGCACAATCAACAATCAATATCCGTAAACTATATAATTAACAGTTTTCAAAACTAGTAATACTAAATAAAATGAATTAAGATAATTTGAAGCTCTACAAAAAAACTCATGTTAAAGGAGGATTAAAAGAAAAAAAAGAGTTAAGGGGTTTAATTTTTATACAATGCTAGCTATTGCTTCACTTTTTTAAATTATTAAAAAGAGTACATGTTATAATTCATATCAATTAAGGATCTTTTTTGATATTTTAAAATAATTCAATTCATTTCTAACTATCAATTTAAGACCGGGAAGATTTATTATCCCATTCAAAATGTGACAAAGGTATTATTTTCCAAACCCAAAAATGTTAAAGGAGTAATAACTTAGTATCATATTGTAAGCTTAATAAAAACAAAGGCTTAATCTATTTATTTTCTATACTTTTTACCAGTCAGATGGAACTTTGTTTGGGTCCTCATGTAAGGAATTAGTATTTTTACTGTACCCGTCCTGTTGTTTTTAACTAAAGACTCTTATTTAATTATATTAGCCTTATCATAGAATTTGTGTGGGGTTTGTGATGCGCGGGGATGGGTGACATGAATCCTGAGATTCATTTATGTGATTTTTGGATGAAAACCCCAAATTAGGAATCTTAGAGTTGATTAGTTTGACTCAAAGTTCACTTTCGAGTATACGAATTCATTTTTGGGTTCTATCACTTCTGATAGTTACTGAGGGTCATTTATGACTTAGTCGAGTCATTGGTTCACTTTTTAAGTCAATTAGATGTACTTTGTGGCCTTATTTATAAATTATGATATTTAAATATTTTAGGCGATTCTTTAGAAAAGTATGTCTTAGCTCGGTTAAATGAGAAATACAAGGGCGCGAGCGAGCGAGTTCGTAGCATTTTTTACCTTGAAATAGCATGTTTGGTTTGTGTCCGAGAGGTTCCAAGAGTGTTTCGGGTGTTTGGTGGAAGATTAAGTAGATTTTCAAGTTGTTGGTTCTGATATGCTGCACCAGCGTTTGGTTGGCCGCTTCTGTGTGCCCGCCTCTGCGGAGGTTGGCTCGCAGATGCGGGTCTTGTGATATCGTGAGGTTCCACCCCAGCGAATATTTTCTCGCAGAGACGATGTTGTCTCTGCAGTGATTCTCTGGCACCAACGCCTATGCGGGAAGTTTAATGTTTTTGCCTCAGCGAAATTTCTCCATTGCGACGAGGTTGCCACTGAGTGATTGATTCCGCCAGTGCGGGATCGCTGTTTCAATCAGTTTCTTAATTCCCCAAAAATGATTCACTTTCCCAAAAAATTGTATCTCGAAATTAGAGCTGGTCAATAGGGAAATTGTTGAAGTTTGTGTTTGGGTTTTTTGTTAGAGGTAAATTCTTCATCCTTTTCGATTATGTTTCATATTCTAAGGTCTTTAATCTTGGTATAGATTATAATTTGGGAAAAATAAGTTCTAAGTTTCATGATAGAATAAGAGGGGATGAAATCTTGATATAAGGGTGTGATATGAATTAGATTATCTTGATATTGTGAATTACCGTTGCTTAATGTTAGAATATCATGTTGTAAGGTTTAATTTGATCATAGAAATCTTTTTCAATTTGGTGGAAATTCTAGGGTTTAGAATTGGACTTTTGGTAAATCATGCAATTGAGGGTTCAATTGGGGTTAGTTTTTCAATTAACTTAAGGATATGACTACCTAGTATGTAATTATACTTTTTGGGTAATAAATTTTTGATTTTGACACTGTGGGATTGGGGTTGGTTTTAGGTGTCTCTTGGTTGATGCGTGATTTATGCACACACTAATGCAAGTGCACGTGTCGTGACAAGTAATATAGTTTAGGTAAGACCGAATATCGTTCTCAGGGACTGGTTTTCAAGTACCGATTATCTATGCTTTAGTTTCTATTTGGTTAACGTTAATTGAGTTGGAATTCTAAACTAATAATGCAGGAAATAAACTAATTATGAAAATACTTTGATTTAAATCAGTTATGATGGAGAATTAGGGCTTCCAAGATCATCAACTATCCACTCTATTCAATCCTTAATACAATTAGACTAACTTCTTCTACTACGTTAAGATAGCAGGTTAACTAGACCGTTTTATACTCCTGTTAAGGTAATATAAACACTCAACCCCAATGGAGAACCCTTCTACCTTTCGGTGACAAGATTGACTACAAAGGAGGATTAAGAGCAATAACCTATTAAGCTACACAAGTATCGGGGTACTTTCGTCCACGATTTAAACCTATGTTTATTCAACTATAGCATATTCACAATCTCCCCTTTCGGATTTCGATTAGAACTCATATAAGTGATGATAACTAGTGATCAATTAATTATCAAGAAATCAAAACAATTATTGAATAAATCTTAAATAAGTGAAGAAGAAACCAAACTAATATATTAATTCATGAATAGAGTTTCAAGTGAATCACAAGGAAATCTCTAACAAAGTAATTAGCTCCTAGCCATAGTCACGCTAAGAACTAATACAATCTCCATACATGAACTGAAATAAACAAAGCAAAAGAAAGAAAAGAAAAATACTCAAGAACAAGTCTCCAAGCCTTCTCGCATCCAATGATTGTGTTGTGGAATATTTACAAGATGAATGTGGTAGAATGATGGATGGAGAATGAAATTGTCAAGTGTGGGATGGAATGGAGAATGGTATGAATTCTTCTAATGATGTAGAGACTATTTATAGCCCAAGAATCCTTTAGGTAAAGGGTTAGGGATTATGTAGGTAGGAAAAATTATGGAATCCTTTTAGGTAAAGGGTTAAGGAAAAGTTATGGAATCCTTTAGGTAAATGGTTAAGGAATATGTAGGTAGAAAAAGTTATCCCTTTTGGACTCTGAAAACGTGTCAAATTCGGCCCAAAACTCAGAAATCCCGCGTCGGCGTCGTGGCCTACATCGCGCCACGGTACCAAAAACGTAGTCAAATCATCTTTACGAATATTCGGCCGCTGAGGCGTTTTTCTGGCGGATTTTCGTTTCGTCGTCCTTTTTTCGTCCGGTCTTCGTCTGATTTCTTCTATACTTTCCGGGACTTCTTAGACTTCAATTCTTGGCCCTTTTGTGTGTAATTCCATCTCAATTAAGCTCATTTCCTCTTCTTTTCGTCATTTCTCCATTTCTGACCGCTGTGACACAAAAGGAAGAAAGACGACCCTAATACTATACTAAACATCAACAAAATGAGTAAAATACTAACTAAAAATGACTCAAAAGGTGTATATAAAATACACCGATCATTGATATGATTAAATACTAAATCCTTATATGTATATTAGCTTAATTATTAACGTAGAGTCTATGTATGTTAGACTACGACTATTACGAGGCACTCTGAAAGGGCTAGGCGTGCGTACATGGTTGACCGTTCGTGGATCATGCTCGTCTTAGAGGTATGCTACTATTTCTCTTTTGTAAACTTCAATAAAAGTACGTATTAGTTATAAATATTAAGGGGGTATTGAGCATATTTGGGGGTCCTACCTTAGTGATTGTGATTAATGCTTGGGTGGGTACCGGTGTTGAACTGTGATGATAGGCGATTTTGGGAATCAATCTTAAGCTGATTTCGACTGTTGATATTTAGGCTTGTCGCCATCATGTGAGCTTGTCTCCATATTTGATTTTGTGTGTTTATTCATAACATAACTTTCGATATGATATCCTGGGTTACATGAATTATGTGTTAATGACTCTCTGAAAGCATTTGATATTCATCTCTAATTCTCTATACTTGATTGCGTCTCTTCTGATGATTTGTCTTGTATTGTCATTTGCATTCATACACTCATAGTTTTGATGATATTGAAATGCGAGTGGCATGGAAATATTGTGGTCCTACTGAAAATGTAAGAATACTTTATGAGATGGGTGTCAATAAAGAGATGATGATGATACACAGAGGACCGGGTTGCACGCCTGCAACATATGATATTACAATCAAGAGTTGGGATCTATTGAGAAAAATTTCGGATGAGTATATGGACTTTGCGGGTCCTTCATGGGTGTGCAGTTCATAGAATTTGAATGTCTGTATACTGGAGAGGAATGGTATCTGGCATGTGCATTACATTCATATCGTGTATATATATATATATATATATATATATATATATATATATATATATATATATATATATTATTTCTATTATTTCCTATTGATTGATAAATTGTTGGATGCAGATACATCGCCTTCCACCAGTTCAGGACTTTGTGACTGAGTCTGAGCCGGTGGACTTCCAGTATTCAGGGTGAGGATGCTTCCTTCCAGCACACCCTTGATGCCACTATCTCTTTCCGGTCTATATTTATCCGAGAGACTTGTTCAATATTTTTAGACACTTGGCTTATGTTTCCTTTTATCAGACTTGTATTCGGTGTAGTGCTCTTGTATTGTTGATCAGATTTTGGTGGCTGTATAACTTATTCTCAGTCTTATTTCTGCTTTTATGTTATGAGTAGACATTTTATTTAAGTATCTTGTTATTTCCGCATTTCTTATTTATTTGTGTTGGATAATCGGGGAATGGTTCGCCTACCGGTGAAAACAGCGTAGGTGCCACCACCATTCCTCAAAAGGGGTCGTGAAATTTACACTCAATATTGTTCTATAATTGTCTTCACTATACTATATACATCTTGTCTTATAGCTAGTTGAGAAACATTATAAATTAAGGAGAGATAGCTCAATAAATTAATATGATACTTAACGAATTTTTTGTTGTAAAAAGAAGAAGTTTTCCCTTTTTGCTTCTGCTATGAAAAGAAGACACAAATTTCTATTTCTTCCCAAACTTTTATTGATTAAACACTTCTAACTCTAAAAGACTTATTTACTTTTAGAAATTAAGCATTATAGTTTTTGAGAAGTTTAGCTAAAATATCTAAAAGAGCACACTTTTTTTTGCCAATATTGTAGTTTACGGTTGCATGAATTCCTCATTGCATGTGGAAACACAATAATTATGAACCAAACTAATCATGCAATTCAATATTGCCATACAATTTGTATGTCATGTAACAAGCACATGACTTTTTCCTATATGAAAGCTACATAATTCAGTCATTTCTTCAATCAAATCAAATTAGTCTGCCAGTACTGCTTCTCTTTTCCCCTAATGGTCATGGCTGAACCACAAAAGTTGAAGATTAAGGTGGAGTCAGACACATCGGAGTTCAATGTAATGATGAAAGAGACGGACAAAGTTAAGGACTTATTAGGAATAATTAAAGCTAATTGGGGTAACGATTTGTCTTACAAACTTGAACATCATTCAATTGAAATGAAAACTAATGATGCCTTGTCTGCATACAACCTCAAAGATGGCTCAGTCGTCAATGTAACATATTTTGTCGATTAACCTTAAAGTTGGTTTATAAAGGCTCAACAAATAGCATAGTAGTACTATATTATGTCATTAACATTTAAGTTAAGTACTTTTTAAAAGTTAAGTTTAAGAATATGATGTCTGGAACATCTTTATTATTACTATCCTTATTAACTAGTAATTAGAGACAAATTTGTAATGATCGATCCATCAAGTTCTCTTAAGTAATTATGGTTCTGTTGAATCCACGGTGAATGTTCTACTGAAGAAATATAGTTTCAGTTTCTTTTATAAAAACTGTACCGATTATCCACTTTTTGGACCAACTTTGTAAAAAACTCCAGTGTTTAAGAAAATTGATTGAAAAATAACCACTTTTGATGCAGAAGCACCATGAGATCCATGACAATGTCAAGAATTTCAAACTTAAATATCATATATTTCGAACTTAATAAAAGTGAAGTTCCATGACTGTATTTTATATTCCGTCTAGAATATTGTGATGGAGTTCGGTCAAAGCAAAGAAAAAAATGCCAAAAAAGATTCACTTTAGCTTCTAGCTCGCTAGTGGTTCGGTTTTTTCCTAAGCAAGGACGGACGAGTGACGATTGGCCGAGGGGCCCTTGGGCCTAAGGGCTGCTTCACTTCATGCGAAGCTGGTTCTCGAACAAGAAGAGCGGTAAGAGCAAGAGGGGATTTGCCTCCAACTTGGCCTGGGATACCTTGATTATCTAGCTATTTGATGTGTCAAAGAGCGGATTCTCGGTATCAATGCCATTCCTAAGGATCCGGAATGGGTGGAATTCGTAGGACAACGCCTACAAACCCAGGGACTCTCACCGGGGGAATACGAATTCATAGCAAGCCAAAGGAAGGGCGGGATAGAAACTTTTAGTCCAATCTTAGACAAAGAGCAATTTGGATATGAAGCACTGTTGGGTAGACCATGGCTCAGGTGGAGCGCTTTGCGCGTCCGGCCTAGTTGTGTCATTTGCTAGGGCTTGAAACGTTTGAATTAGCAGCTTCCTGGCTTTCCTGATTCAATCAGGACTGCCCTGCTGCAACCTAGGGATCACCTGGTGCTATCCTTTTCGCAGTCGTAATCTCTTAGCCAACTCCAACCGGTTTTAGAAATCGATTACTTATCAAGAGAGAGATTGAGTTGACATTTAGGGCAAAGATTCTGGTAATAGATGGCCACCCGCTTGGCCGCGATGAAGATATCTTCACTGAGGATAGCAGAATGCCATTTCCTATCCCTTCCCTATAATGATACATGTCTATATGTTATTTTAAGCCGCGTTTCCATATCCTGGGTCCTTTCTCCCTTGGCCTTAGATAAGGCAAAGGTAGGTTTCGCGAAAGCCCTCCTTGAAAAAGTGACTGAACTTCAATTAGTTGCGGCGAGTGGCTTTCCGCGCCTCTCCTTCCTTATAGTAAAGGCGAGCGGCTGAACGCTCCTTTTAATTCAAGAGAGTTGCTTGAAGCTCCTGCTAAGATAGTCAAGGAAGTGGCTTCCACTCCTCTCCTTACAGTCGAGCAGCTTTCAGCTCCTCTCACTTCGTTCGAGTGGCTCCGCTCCTCCTCAATATGTTTGATCCCAACAAGCAGCGGATGAGCGCACTAGCGCGAAAGCCGTTGCGCAACAAGCAGCGGATGAATAACATGTACTTGCCCGCTGATGCGCGATTTATGCACACACTAACGCAAGTGCACGTATCGTGACAAGTAATATAGTCTAGGTAAGACCGAATATCGTCCTCAAGGACTGGTTTTCAAGTACCGATTATCTATCCTATGGTATCTATTTCGTTAACGTAAATTGAATTGGAATTCTAAACTAATAATGCAGGAAATAAACTAATTATAGAAATACTTTGATTTAAATCAGTTATGATGGAGAATTAGGGCTTCCAAGATCATCAACTATCCACTATATTCAATCCTTAATACAAGTAGACTAACCTCTTCTTCTACGTTAAGATAGCAGGTTTACTAAGTCGTTTTATACTCCTGTTAAGGTTATATAAACACTCAACCCCAGTAAAACACCTTTCTACCTTTCGGTGATAAGGTTGACTCTAGAGGAGGATTAAGAACAAAAACCTTATTAATGCTACACAAGTAATCGGAGTATTTTCATCCACGATTCAACCTATGTCTATCCAACTACAGCATATTCACAACCTCCCATTTCGGATTTCGGTTAGAAATCATAAGAATTATGATAATTAGTGATCAATTAATTATCAAGCAATCAAAACAATTATTGAATAAATCTTAAATAAGTGAAGAAGAAACCAAACTAATATATTAATTCATGAATAAGAGTTTCAAGAGAATCACAAGGAAATCCCTAACAAAGTAATTAGCTCCTAGTCATTGTCACGCTAAGAACTAATATAATCTCCATACATGAACTGAAATAAATAAAGCAAAAAGAAAGAAAAGAAAATACTCAAGAACGAGTCTCCAAGCCTTCTAGCATCCAAGGATTGTGTTGTGGAATATTTACAAGATGGATTGGTGGATGGATGGATGTAGAATGGTGAATGGTAGAATGAGGAATGAATTCTTCTAATGATGTAGAGACTATTTATAAACCAAGAATCCTTTAGGTGAAGGGTTAAAGATTATGTAGGTAGGAAAAGTTATTAGAATTCTTTTAGGTAAGGGTTTTAAGGTAGGAAAAGTTATCCCTTTAGGATTCTGAAAACATATCAAATTTGGCCTAACTTGAATCCAGCGTCGTGTACATGCCATCGATGATCATGGCTACAAAAATCGAGGCTTTGACTTCGAAGATATTAGGCGCCATGCTGCTGCCATGGCCACGGTGACATTTTTCTGGCGGATTCCGTTTCGTCGTCCTTTTTTCGTCCGGACTTCGTCTGATCTCCTCTATAATTCCCGGAACTTCTTAGACTTCAATTCTTGGCCCTTTTGTGTGTAATTCCATCTCAATTAAGCTCATTTCCTCTTCTTTTCGTCATTTCTCCATTTCTGACCGCTGTGACACAAAAGAAAGGAAAACGACCCTAATACTATACTAAACATAAATGAAATGAGTAAAATACTAACTAAAAATGACTCAAAAGGTGTATATAAAATACACCGATCACCCGCATCTCGTTGGAGTAATGTAGAGGAATCTAAGCCCATTAAGAGAGGCTTTCTGAGATCGAGATGTGTGCTCATCTCTGTTGTTTCCTTTTATGCTGCTGAAGGATTCTCTTTCGGATAGGCCCTGAAAGGAGAAGGAAGGCTGCGTATATTTTTTGGTAATGGGTATACTCGAGAGAAAAGATTTGGAATTCGACCTCCCCTAGAAAGATCTCACTTCTGTTTACTCAGACGCCTCTTTCTTATCGAAGACTCTGGCAGCTGGAACTCATCGGGAGCGACTCTTACCACTGCAACCTAGGCACTCAGGCCTTGGAGCTTCACTTTCTTAAGTTTTGTAACTGTAATAGAATGAGGAAGAGAGAGGACCCCTCGGAATGGTATGTGGGCCTTCCTAAAGCAATCCCCTATGACTCAACCTTTTTCAATTACAAGTCCAAAAATGGTTATTTTAAATTTTATCGTTTCTATTTGTTAAGCCTTAAATATTAGTATGCTTTCTGAAATAGGGCCAGCCCACCAACAGTTAGCCCATGATACTCAGGTTGTTGATCCAAATCCTCAATATTGATCCAAGACACAAATCTTGCAATTGTTGTCCATGGACCAGTCCACAATATGTGACCCTCCATTCTAGGTTTTGTGATAGTGTTTGCTTATACATAATTAATAGCATCTCATTTTGCATGACATAAATTGATCATTAAACACAGAATTAGGTAGTGTTATGCAATATATTCCTGGTAATAAAACATATTAAAATAATAATGCATTAAGTAAACATAAAGAAACTAATCCCCTTGGTAAATGCTCCAAGACTAAAAAATGTAAATGAGTGTCCTAATTTAAAATAGGCTAATGCTAACCTAACCAGTGGGCACTAGTTAAGGTGCATTAAATGTCTAATGATCCCACCTATTTCTTTTGGAACAAGTGATATTTAAGTGTAACAATTAAAACATGAGAATGTGTGTTATTAATTAATACGAAGACCAAATTACCCTCACCCATCCACTATATTGTGCAAGTCATTTCAGTTGCCCAAATAACCCCACTACGTGTGTGTGCGTCCTTTTACCTCCCTCTCCCAAATAACCCAGTTCCTTTTGCATCAATATATTTTACAAAATGAAAGATAAAATTGATTGATGTGACTCAAGGCAAACAAGTGTTCTTGGTCTTCTCCACATGGCTCAAAGGCAACAATAACATGCACCTTTTATCAAACTTTAAATATTTCTTTGTGTCTATAACACAGTGGGTAACTGACGGTGGCAAAATGTGTGCTCTTGATTTTTCTTCTATTTTTTAACATTTGCAATAGTGTTATAATATTTTTTATTATTTATTGTTTGTATTTAATTATTTATAGACACAGTGGATGACGTTAGTACTAGAGATATGAGCAACAATCAAAGAACTTTTGATTTGAATGAATATCTAGTAGACGATATTTCTTCAGAGAATGGTTATTCAGAAATAATTGGTCAGTATTTTGATCATAATATAGTGGCAAAAGACGTTATAGAAGATAAAATTGCAACTTCTGAGGAAGCAAATCTTGTACCTTCTAGTCAGAATATTGGGATCAATGGATTTTTAGAAGAAGTTGATAAAGAGAGAAATTATGAGGAGACAAATATTGTTCCTTTTGTTGGTCAATTTTTTCTCAGTGAGAAAGAAGCATTTGCCTTTTATAAGAGATATGCATATCAACATGGGTTCTCAATTCAAAAAGGTAGATTTCATTAAACAAAATGGAACTATGAGCAGGCATGATTTTTGGTGCATTGTGTCTATAAAGATGCTAATAGTAATGTATTTGTGTTGCGGTATTATAAAGATGCTAATAGTAGAAAACTTGTGGTCTTTTGGGATGGTAAAATAGCTACATGTAGTTGTAAGCACTTTGAGTTTTGGGATAGTATGTCGTCACATTCTCAGTATTTTCTTCATAAAAATTGCCATGAAAACCCTTCTAACTACTTGCCATCACGATGGCGACTTCAAGCATCACATGACGATGATCAAGTAGAGCCCCAATTCAATGTTGTCATGGAGGAACAAGTAATAGATTGTCACAATGTAGCTTCTTCACAAGATGTTCATTGTCCTCAAATTTCAAAAATAAAAGATCGTCCCAAACGGAAACGTCTTAAAGGTGGGAAAGAACTATCACAGAACAAGAATATTTGTGAATTATGCAAAGGTGTAGGACATAATATTGTTACATGTCCTCTAAAAGAAAATATTCAATTTTCTGTTCAAACAAAAAACAAGAAGAAAAAAATTCATGAGGATGCAAGTTTAAATCCAGTACTTCTTCCAAAAGTTTAGGTAATGATTTATTCTCCATTTTATTTATTAAATTCTTTAGATTAGAGTGCTTGTTTATACTTTTGTATGACTATATAAATTTATTAATTAAAATTAATCTGTTTGTCTCTACTCTTTTTTTTTTTATTTCTATCAAGGATGCTGACAATATAACATGAAATGGTACTTCTAAGAGATTGAAAAGGGAAGTTGATGGGATAAGCATGAAGATTCAATCCTACTTGTTTATTTTTTTTATTTTGTCTAATTAAACACTTGAATCTTTTATATTTGATATACAAAACTACATGTTGATTTCGTTAATCTTTATTATTTTATCTTTTAAATTACTAATTTATTTTGAAGTTTTTGATATATTTTACTTTATGATTCACACATTTAAAAATCTTTACGGGATTTAAAAGAAAATGGTATGTATATTGATGTTAGCTGACATTAAAACTTACGTAAAAAAAATCTGACATTAAAACTAGAGATTAAAAATATAGTGATGGATAAATTTATCACTAGACTAAATAAAAATTACATTGGTAATGACTATTTCTAAATCTATTCAATATTGCAATTAATTAACTACTTTTGTTATTTTTAATAGACATTTAATACACCTTAACTAGTGCAATAAACTGAAATAGTATAACTGAAATAGTTCAATAAACTGAAATAGTATAACTACTAATATTGTACGATATGTCTCCCATGTACATGACTCGGTAGTCCTAAAATACAACAATAACAACAACAACAATCCAGTATAATTCCACAAGTGGGATTTGAAGAAGATGAAGTATACCCAGATCTTATCCCTGTTTTATGATGATAGAGAGATTGTTTTTATTAGCGAATATTCTCCAATTATTTGAAGAATATTCGCTAATAGTTTTGACATATCAGATTTCTCCCCATCCATTTATGATTCAAATCCAATCAAATAATCATTGGTTGGAACAAAATTATGAATTGTCTTATACCTAAAGATTACGCATGGAAAGAAAATTAATATATAGTACTTCACATTGATGTTCTAAATGTTGAGGTAGTATATTGGATTAATTAATTAATTAATTAATGTTTATGACTTGACATGCATGTTACCCATTTTCAGGTTGTACTCAAAATTAAAACAACACGGAGGCCTGGATGATGTGTTCTTACTTGAGTTATTACAATTTATTTGTTACAACATACTAAGTGAGTTGCTAGTCATGTGTGAAAATTACTTATACTATCAATATATATCTAAGTAAGATTCCTTTGATATATGAATTATAGTTTTACACACACACACTAATTAATAGTACTATAAAATATTTTTTAAACTACTAGAATAATTAATCTATTTAACATGTTAGTATAATATAATATGTTAAATATATAATAACTATAAGAACGATAATGTCATAATATGATAGTGAATGATAGGTTGTTGAGTACAACATATCCACATCATTACTATGAGTAATGCAAAGACACAAATGCTAAGATGGAGGTGTTAATACCAATCTAGACCTTTAATGTATAAACCATAATAATATAAAAATATACTTTAAAAAATTGAACTCAACAACAATAAGGAACCAACAACATTGAAATCAACTATAATGAATTCAACAAAGCATAAACACGTACTAACTTGATTAGTAGATAGAGGCCTGCAAATACAGTGACCTAAGACAAAAATCCGTCTCCTCTTGTGTTGTAGTTCAACGGACGTCTGTCTTGAGGATACAACTATCTGAGTGATAGTTCTAGCACAAGAACTTCACCCCCTGGCGATTCTACTATATGTGTTCTTCAGAAACTTATTTTGAGGAAGAAGAAGCAACAAGAAGGATTCTTCAAATTGATTTTGATTCTCAAATCTGAAGATTGATCTTGTTAATTGTGTTGTTGTCTGTTAAAACAAGTGATCAACCTGCTATTTATAGCACTAAGTTCGACCAGGTGCAACCTTTCTTCAAAGGTTGTGACCTTAGAAGAAGAGATGCAACTTTTCATTCAAAACTGAAAATTCCCGTTACGCAGCGTCGCGGCCTTGTACGTCGGCGCCGCGACTCTGAAATTCCAGAGGCCCTCATGTGTTTCGGCGTCGCGGCCCTGCTCGTCGGCGCCGCGGCGCTGTCCTATTTTTCTGATCACTGTTTTTCCTTCTTCTTTTTCAACTAAGTTCCAACAATACCCCACATTTTCTATTCACACATCCAATAATACCCACATGTGGATATAAAATAAGATAAAAGGAACTTTTCGTTATTTCTATCAAACGAGACATGATATGCATCAGAAAAAGTGTCTTTTGGACTTGAACCTTTCGTAGTGAATACCCATCGGATCTACTTGTGACGTAGTGGACGTAGTGCCTTGAACTATTTCACGTTTTGTAGTAAATCGAGACAACAAGTATCACACATATCATATCAACGTATTTTGAATTCTTACGGTTGTGTTCTTTTCGGTCATGAACAACTCCTTTCTTCATGAGAATTTCTAGAGAACATAGCCATCTCAGTTCTCTCAGATACGACCCCACATCAATCTCACATAGGTAATATTAATCAAGAATAGTCTGTACTATCCCATAATTATGGCTATTAATATTATTAAGAACAAAAGTTCAGCCCTTTAACGTCAACGGATTAACACACTAGTACACCATAGGAACGAGCATATGTGTGTTTTACGCTCCTTGAGTCTTCCCCAGCTAGTTTGCCTTTTGAACCTAAACCATGGGATCTCCAATTATGATAGGTAAGGTTTACACCAGTTCACAACTCATTGTATTGACTTTAAGCCCATTCCCCTCGAAGTAAATACGACTTGCTCTCGTATAAGGTCTTTTGTTAAAGGATCTGTTATATTGTCCTTTGACTTTACATAATCAATGGAAATTATTTCATTCTTCAGCAAGCTTCGTATTGTATTATGACGTCGCCTTATGTGCCTTGATTTGCCATTATATATTTGATTATTTGCCCTCGTCAGGGCAGCCATACTACAAAAAGGGGCATAGCGTATGCGTGAGAAGAGACACGTCTGTCTAGTCTACTCTGCTGCTTTGGCATGAGGGACCTCAGGGGCTGCAACTCTACTTTCATTGGAACTAGGCTTTTGCGTTCAATCTTGATCTCCGATCTAGATCGGAACATGGGAATATATTTGATACCAATACAGACATATCACAATGTATGCAGATGACGGTCACTGGCTTTGTCCACAATGGAATACCTTCTAGGAAGTTTCTTAGCCATTCTGCCTCTTCGGCGGCTTTATCCAAGGCTATAAATTCTGCTTTCATAGTTGATCTCGTATTTACCGTTTGCTTTGATGATTTCCAAGATACCGACGCTCCACCAAGTGTAAATACATACCCACTTGTGGACTTACTTTCTGAATGGTTGGAAATCCAATTAGCATCACAATATCCTTCACATGGGGATATTTTGTATAATGTAATCCATAGGTCATTGTATGCTTTAAATATCGTAGTGCCCTTATTAGCGCCACCCAATGATCATTTTCAAGATTATGTGAGTATCGACTAAGCTGACTCACTGTATATGCTAAATCTGGTCTCGTACAATTCATTATGTACATCAAGCTTCCAAGAACTTGTGTATACTCCAGTTGAGACACACTTTCACCTTCATTCTTCTTAAGGTGACAAGCAAGATCAAATAGCGTAATCACCGGTCTATCATCATAGTGTCCAAACTTTCTAAGGACCTTCTCAACATAATGAGATTGAGTTAGGATATAACCATCAGAATTTTAATACCAAGAATGACATCCGTTATTCCCATATCTTTCATATCGAAAGCGGCATGCAACATCTTCTTAGTTTGGTTTATGACATCTTTATCTGTTCCCATAAGTAGCATACCATCCACATATAAACATATAATGACACATCCATTCTTACATTTCTTAATGTAGACACATTTGTCACATTCGTTTATTTGAAAACCATTTGATAATAATGTATTATCAAACTTCTCATGTCATTGTTGTGGCGCTTGTTTAAGTCCATATAGTGACTTAACCAATTTACAGACTTTCTTCTCTTGACCTTTCACAACAAACCCTTCGGGTTGTTCCATATATATTTCTTCATCTAGTTCACCATTTAAGAATGCAGTCTTCACATCCATTTGGTGTATTTCCAAATTATGAATCGTTGCTATAGCAATTAACGTCCTTATAGACGTAATTCTAGACACTGGTGAGTATGTATCGAAGAAATCTACACTTTCCTTTTGTCGGAATATTCGGCTACTATCCGAGCTTTATATTTCTCTATAGTACCATCAGGTCTTAACTTCCATTTAAAGATCCATTTATGGCCTATTGGTTTCTGTCCCGGAGGAAGATCAATCAATATCCATGTATTATTTTGTACAATGGATTCTACTTCACTTTGGATGTCCTCCTTCCAATAAGGTGCTTCGGATGATTCCATAGCAGCCCTATACGTTTGAGGTTCTCCTTCAACGGAAAATGTCATATAGTCCGGTCCAAAGTCTTTGGCTCTTTTACCACGTTTACTTCTCCTTGGTTCATAATTTTCTTCTTGAACCGATGAAGTAAGATTATCATCTTTTTGAGGCAGTGTCATCTTCTTATAATTAGGAACACTTTTATCCTTGTCTTTATAAGGAAAAATATCCTCAAAAAATTCTGCTTCGGTAGATTCCATAAGTGTGTTCTTGTGAATACCTTCAACATCGGAATGATACACCAAAAACCTATATGCTGCACTATTATTGGCAAGACCAACATAAATGCAATCTACTGTTTTTGGTCCAAGTTTAGTTCTCTTTGGTAAGAGAACTTGAACTTTTGCTAGGCAACCCCACACTTTCATCCTTTTGAGAGTAGACAATCTTTCATTCCATAATTCGTATGGAGATTGATCACTTTTATTTTGAGGAATTCTATTCAATATCATATTTGCAGTAATTAATGTCTCACCCCATAGACTTAGAGGTGCACCCGAACTAACCAACATTGAATTTATCATATTCTTCAATGTTCTATTCTTTCATTCGGCAACTCCATTTTGTTGTGGAGTATATGGCGGAGTGGTTTGATGAATTATATCACGAGTGGAACAGAATTCCTTGAACTCATTAGATTGATATTCACCACCTCTATCCGACCTTAGAATTTTAATTCTTTTGTCAAGTTGGTTTTTCACTTCTGCTTTGTATGTCTTAAACATGTTCAAAGCCTCATCTTTGGTATGTATTAAGTATACATAGCAAAATTTACTGCAATCATCGATAAACGATATATAGTAGTTCTTTCCTCCACGAGAAGGGGTTGCTTGGTAATCACATAAATCACTATGAATCAAACCAAGCACTTCATTTGATTTCACAACAGATTTATGAGGATGACTTGCATATTTAGACTCTATGTATACCCCACATTTGTTTATTTTGTTCATAGAACATTTTGACAACATGTCTATCTTTACCATTCTTTGTAAGGAACAATAATTTACATGGCCTAATCGAGAATGCCATAAAGAAGAAAGGGAGTCGATCA
This sequence comes from Przewalskia tangutica, assembly GCA_029844215.1. Lineage (NCBI taxonomy): Eukaryota > Viridiplantae > Streptophyta > Magnoliopsida > Solanales > Solanaceae > Przewalskia > Przewalskia tangutica. Next base: position 112,441,724 of record CM056730.1, read on the forward strand.
CATACTCAGAAGCAGTGCTATTGCCTGCATTTTCATTGATAACGGTAAATGCCTTAGTACATACAACACTTAGTTTGAAGAGCCCATCAGTGAGTGTTAGAGATTTTCCAAATGCTCACGCAAGTGTACGTATCGTTCCAAGTAATATGGTCTGGTAAGACCGAATATCGTCTTCAGAGACTGGTTTTCAATTACCGAACATCTACTCTATGTTATCTATTTGGCTAACGATAGTTAATTTGGGTTTTTGTCTAAAACTACTAGAGTAATTGCGAGAATTAAACTAAATATGTTGTGATGTAAATCAGTAATGATGGAATTAAGGCTTCCAATATCCTCAACTATCCACTCTTTCAATCCTTAATGCAATAACAATGGTTTATTCTTCTACGTTAAGATAGCAGGTTAACTAGTTTGTCTTATATTCCGGTTAGGATATATAAACGCTCAACCCCAGTGCAGAAACCTTCTATATTTCTATGATAGATTTTACCACATAGGAGGATTAAGAACAATAACCTAAAATGCTACACAAGTATCGGGGTACGTTCATCCGCGATTTTAACCTATGTCTATTCAATTACAGCATATCCAAATCTCTCCTCTCGGTTCTTGATTCAAAGCCATATAAATTATGATAATTAATGATCAGTTAACTACCAAACATTCAAATCAATATTGAATAAATCTTAATCAAGCGAAAAAGAAACCAAACTAATGCATCAATTCATGAAATCGAGTTTCAAGCGATTCAATGGGAAAACCCTAATTAAGAGTTTAACTCCTAGCCATAGACATGTTAAGAATTAATACAAAATCCAACATGAACTGAATTGAAATAAAGAAAAGAAAATACGTAGAACTAGGTCTCCAATTGTAGCCTCCAAGCGTTGTGTTGTGTTCTGAGAGATGATATATGTACAAGATCCAAGATCCCTCAATAAGGTTAGGGTTTAGGGATTATATAGTTGAGAAAAATTGCGTTTCAGACCCTTTTGCACTTCTGAAATTCGACAAAAAAAATCAAATTTTTCATGTCGGCGCCGTGGCCCTGCAGGCTGGCGCCACAACGCCGAAAATACTGAAGCCAAATCAGAACTCGCAGGACATTTAGCGCCGCGACGCCTGTGGCGTGATTTTTCTAGTTTTCCGATTTTTCATCATTTTCTCGTCTGGACTTCGTCTAATTTATTCTATACTTCCTGAGACTTCTTAGACTTCATTTCTTGGCATTTTCTTATGCAATTACACCTCAATTAAGCTCATTTAATCTTCTTTTTGCCATTTCTCCATTTAGGACCGCTGTGACTCAAAAAAAAGAAAAACGACCCTAACACGACACTAATTTAAAAAAAAATAAGAAAAATACTAACTAAAAATGACTTTAAAAGTGTATATAAAATATGCCTAACAGTGAGGTAGCCCTTGCCTACATACGCCCCACCTTTGGTGAGTACAAATTTGTCAGATTCAAAAACTAACTTAAAGCCCTTGTTGCTAAGAACAGGGCCAGAAATTAAATTTTTACAAATTTCAGACACATGTAGAACATTGGTGAGTATAAGATCATTGTCAGAAGTGAGCCTCAACGTCACTTTCCCTTTGCATTCCACTTTCACAGAAGCAGCATTCCCAACAAATAATGGTTTTCCATCCTTGATGGCTTGGTAAGATGAAAACATATCATTCTCTGAACATATATGCATAGTAGCACCTGTGTCCATCCACCAATCGGTTGAATTTGTAACCAGATTTGCTTGAGCAGCCACAACCCCAACGAATTGGTTCTTAGTTTCAGCTCGGTTGGATTGGTTGACATTACTCGGACCTCCAACACCACCATCTTGACTCTTGCGAAGGCGACAATCTTTTGCCATGTACGCCGGTTTTCCACATACCCAACATAAGCCTGACACCAACAAATTTGCCCTTGCCTTTCTGAAACTTGGCCTTCGAAGCACTGCCTTCTACCATGTTGGCATTAGGCTCCAATGAAACAACATAAACCCTTTCACTCTTCCGGTTGTCCTCTTCAACACGAATTTTCAGAACCAATTGTTCAAAACTCATTTCCTCCGTTAGATGCTTCAAATAAACCTTAAAATCCTTTCAAGAAGGAGGTAATTTCTCAATAATAGCACCAACAAGAAAATATTGGTTAAGGCCCATACCTTCAACCTCCAGTCCATGAACAATAACTTGGAGTTGCTCCACTTGCTTGGCAACTGCTTTTGCATCGCTCATCTTCAAGTTTAGAAACTTTCTGATGACGAACTTCTTGGAACAAGCAACTCGCTTTGTACTTGTTCTCGTTGATCGCCATAACTCCGTCCGTCCCGAACGTGGAGTATATGTCATAGAGAGTATCATCTGAGGCATTGAGAATGTAGTTCTTACACATAAATTCTTGTGCCCACCAAGTCTCAATCGCCTTCAGCCTTTCGGCCTTTGCCTCCTCGGTTGGAGCATTCTCTCCTTCTCCCTCCGGCAATGTCTTTGGAGCTTCAACAGTCAACACGTTTGCCATGTGAAGTGTTGTCAAATAGAACATCTTTTGTTGCCAGTGTTTGAAATCAGCACTCTTGAATTTCTCGGGTTTCTCCACATGGTTCTTCACCATTGATGATCCAGATTGATCCATCCTTTTGCAAATCAGGAAAATGTATTCTCTGAAAATTTTGCAAGCTTCACAAAGTCAGAAAAATAAATTTTCTGAGAATTTTTTGTCTTAGATTGTTAATACCAATCTAGACCTTCAATGTATAAACAACAATAATATAGAAATATACTTCAAAGAATTGAACTCAACAACAATAAGGAACCAACAACATTGAAATCAACTATAATGAATTCAACAAAGCATAAACACGTACTAACTTGATTAGTAGATAGAGGCATGCAAATACAGTGACCTAAGACAAAAATCCGTCTCCTCTTGTGCTGTAGTTCAACGGACGTCTGTCTTGAGGATACAACTATCTGAGTGATAGTTCTAGCACAAGAACTTCACCGCCTGGCGATTCTACTAATGTGTTCTTCAGAAACTTATTTTGAGGAAGAAGAAGAGGCAACAAGAAGGATTCTTCAAATTGATTTTGATTCTCAAATCTGAAGATTGATCTTGTTAATTGTATTGTTGTCTGTTAAAACAAGTGATCAACATGCTATTTATAGCACTAAGTTCGACCAGGTGCAACATTTCTTCAAAGGTTGTGACATTAGAAGAAGAGATGCAACTTTTCATTCAAAATTGAAAATTCGAATTCTGTCACGCGACTCGAAATTCCGGAGGCCTCGGGTGTTTTGCGCGCCTACTCGTCGACGTCGCGACGCTGTCCCATTTTTTCCATCTCTGTTTTTCCTTCTTCTTTTTCAACTAAGTTCCAACATGAGGTACGATCATACCAGCTGATTAGATACGATTATAAAAAATAGCCACATTCACCCGAAGGTGCAAGTAACACGCATTGAGGATGAAATGCGAGAAGGTTGTTTGAGATAATTTGAACATGTTCTGCATCGACTTACATATGGATCGATCTGTTGGTATGAAAGTATGGTAAGTGAAGGTGTTTAAATGAATGAGTAGACCTAAAATAACATTGGAAGGGAGTTATCTCGAAAGACCGACAATTATTTGGAACTATTAATACAGACTTAATTAAAGATAAGACAATTTGGAAGAAAATGATTCATATATGTGATAACTACTAGTTGAACTATCCCAAAAAAGCTCACACGTTAGTAATTTCTCTCTACATTAAAATTTGTATCCTTTTCACTTATGGTGTGTCCGGTATGGAAGAAAATACAAAAAAATATTTTCATGAAAAATGAGTTCTTGAAAAACAAGTAAATTTCTTACTTATTTTGGTTAGTGAAAAATAAGTGAATTTTTACTTATTTTCTCATGTTCGGTTAATTAGTAAAAAATATTTTTCAAAAAATACTCACCCAAGCCCCGTCCAACTCCACACTCAAATCCCAGCCCCACTACCTTCGAATGCACTTCAACACCTGCCCCAAGCCACACCATAAGTTGGATAAAAAAATACATCTAGTTTGTTAATAAACAAATTCAGTAGATTTTTTCTATTTCTAACCAAACACCAAAAACCAAAAACGTGAGGGTAAAAGACACCACTCAAACATGATATGTGCATTTCGAAATACTTGTACTAATGTTTTCTCTCGTTATTACTTCTTAAACCCTAAACCCTACTTCCCTCTCCTTGTCATTTCCACCCAAAATTTCTCCCTTCCCAATAAAGCTCATCGTTGTCACTCTTCAATGGCTGCTACTGATTTCCTTAATCCTTCAGAGAAACTGGAGAAACAGTTTGTAGAATTCCGGCATCATTTAGAGGAATCGGGGAATATACGGGAACGAATTCAAGCTGTCGCGACGGAGATAGATTCAGTTACCCGGCTCATTTATGCTAGCCTTCTTCTCGTTCATCAGTCTCGCCCTGTTGCTGGTATTCCAAAAATTACTACTCTCTTCGGTCTAAATCATATGACTGTCTTTCCATTTTATGCGTTTTTGAAATGTTTGATGCAATTCCAGCTCTAAATAACATTGACCAACAACAACATACTAAGTGAAATCCCACAACGTGGGTCTGGGGAGTGTAGAGTGTACATAGAACTTACCCCCTACCAAGGTAGTGAGGTTGTTTCTGAAAGACACTCGGATCAAGAGAGCACAAAAAGAGGCCAGATAAGGACAAAAAATTCAAAACAATATGGAAATGAAAATAACAAAAGCGACTAAGCCATGATAAAGTAGTTTGAAAAAGGGACAATAGCTACCACAGATTAAAAAATAGGATAATCAAAGTATAAGTAATAACAAATAGTAGCAGAAATCAAAGAACAAAAAACTATAAAGCGATAGTACGACTACTAATATGAAAGGATAAGCGAGACTACCTACTAATTTCTACACTAATCTGAGTACTCCATAACCTTCTATCTAAGGTGATGTCCTCGTTAACCTGTAATTGCGCCATGTCATGTCTAATCATCTCTTCTTAATACTTCTTCGACCTATCCCAACCTCTTCTAAACCGTCCATAGCCAACCTGTCATACCTCTGCAATGGGACATCAGTGTCTTTCCTCTTCACATACCTAAACCATCTCAGTTTCACTTCCCGCATCTTGTCCTCCACCCAGGCCACCCCCACCTTGTTCTGGATAGCCTCATTTCTAATTCCGTCTCTCCTAGCGTGCCCACACATCCATCACAACATTCTCATCTCTGTCACTTTCATCTTTTGAACGTGAGAGATCTTAACTGGCCAATACTCTGCCCCATACAACATAGTCGATCTAACCACCATTTTGTAGAACTTGCCCTTAAATTTTGGTGGCACCTTCCTATCGCATATCACTCTGAAAGCGAGCCTCAATTTCATCCACCTTGAGACTACTTTTTGGCTTGGGTGCCAAGCCTCACTTCCACGCCAGCCTCATGAGGTGCGTCACTAAACTTGCACTCCAAATACTCTGTCTTCGCCTTACTCAACTTGAACCCTTTAGACTTCAGAGTTTGTCTCCAACCCTTTAGTTTAGCGTTAACTCCGCTGCGAGTCTCTTCGATAAAGAATATGCCATCCGCGAAAAACATACACATGACACCTCACCTTGAATTTGTTGCGTCAATCCATTCACCAAGACAAATAAAAACGGGCTAAGAGCTAATCCTTGATGCAACCCCATCACAATTGGGAAGTGCTCTGGGTCTCCTCCTATTGTCCTTATCTTGGTTTTGATTTCATCATACATGTCTTTGATCGTCCTAATGTACGCCACAGGTACACCTCTAAGCATCTCCAAAGAACCTCTCTTTGAACTTTGTCGTAAGCCTTTTCTAGGTCGATGAATACCGTGTGTAAGTTCCCCTTCCTCTCTATTTACTGCTCCACTATCTCCTTATAAGATGAATGTCTTCTGTAGTTGAGAGTCCCGGCATGAATCCGGGCATGAATCCGAACTGGTTCTCTGAAATAAACACGCATCTCCTCACCCTCATCTCCACCACCCTTTCCCACACTTTCATAGTATGACTTAGCCTCTTGATACTTCTATAGTTGTTGCAACTCTGGATTTCGCCCTTGTTCATGTACAAATGTATCAGTACACTCGACCTCCATTCTTCGAACATCTTTGCCGTCTTAAAGGTGACATTAAACAACCTAGTCAGTCACTCTAAACCTGTCATGCACGCACTCTTCCAAAATTCTCCAGGAATCTCGTTAGGACCATTCACTCTTCCCCTGTGCATCCTACGAACATCAAGAGTTTATGGAAGTATGCCTGTCATCTCCGTCTAATGATAGCTTCCTCTACCAATACTTTGTCATCCTCGTCCTTGATGCATTTCACTTTATCCAATCCACGTGTCCTCCTCTCCCTCGCCTTGGCTAGCATGAATAACTTCTAATCCACGTCTTTGTCCTCTAGTTCAGCATATAGGCGTTCAAAAGCTGCCATTTTTGTCGTCGAAACCGCCAACTTCACCTCCTTCCTCGATAGTTCCCTATTCGTACACTTCTCCACCTCATAGGGAACTATATAAGATGGCGAGGGAGGATGCGAAGTTGGCAATTTCGACGGTAAAAACGGCAGCTTTTGAATGCCTATATGCTGAACTACATTTTCAATAATTCAAGTTCATTATGCTATTCACATTTTGTTATGTATTTAAGCTCGGTTTCCAGTAAAATTGGAGAGTAGTAATCATTTTTCTCCTTTCCTCCCCTTAAATAGAGAACGTGTTCTTGAGAGCATTGACACTTTGACAGTTTCATGATTTGAAGTTTATAGTTTCTTAGAACGGCCTTAAGTTAATACGCAATAATAAGTGGATTCAGAGTCAAATATTTATAAATACTTAGTAGATTTCTTAATACATATACAAATCATCTCCATCAGTTAACAAAGCCAAATTTGTTTTTAAAAGATAACTCTAATATGCCCTTTAAGTGAGAAACGAGCGAAAAAACAATAACATAATAACAAAGGGAAGTTAATGGGAATTGCAGGAAAGTGGCAGAGTAATCAGGCTGAAGAGGAGGATGGAGGGATAACAGATATACGGGGAGGGAGATAGAACTTTGAGGACACCGATGGGGAAGGGAGAAAATCGAGGATAAAGGGTGACGCAAAAGAGAAGGTTATTCTTTGACTTATTTAAATAAGAGGGAGAAAAGATCATTATGGCATGGCTATGATCCAAGTCCCGATAATCACCCCATCACTGCTAATTCCAATGTAGTTGTAGATTTCCCAGTAGAAGAATAAGAAGAAAGTCAACCAAATGTTTGATTGTTCTTATCCGCCTTCTTATTTACCAACTAACTATGAGTCTATGACCCCTCTAGAAGTACTGGGAAAAAAAGGACCCCTCTGTTGGACGTGACAAACTTTTCAAGCAGTTTCACTCGACTGTGCATAAAATAATTCCCATACTTTCTTTTTCATGGAAATAGTCGTTTTGACTCAGAAGCTTGTCAACTTCTTTAGAAAGTTTACTAAACTTGTGCTCTACTCTTCAAAACTTTGTGTGATAACTTCAAATCATACAGTGGAGGATCATTGCATTAATTGACATATTGGGAAGATTATACTAGGTCATGAAAAGGAAATTTAAAGAAAAGGTCCAGATAACTCTATTGGTTTTCTTGCAGTAGTTAATATTAGCATAGATTTTTCTTTGGCATGTTACATAGACTAATATTTTTCCGTTCACTATGATGCAATAGAGGTTATAGAGAAGGCTAAGGCTCAGATTGGAGTGCTGAAGGAACATTACAGTCGGCTTTCAGAAATTGTGCGTGAATGCCCTGGTCAGTATTACCGGTGAGTGATAATTGAATTACCCTCTTTCCTTAGTTTCTCAAAATGAGATGATTTTGTGATTGCTTTCAGCCATTGTAATTGTGCATTTTTGGTGGATTAGATATCACGGTGATTGGAAGAGTGAAACCCAAACTGTGGTATCATTGCTTGCTTTTATGCATTGGTTAGAAACAGGGGCTCTTGTTCTGCACAGTGAAGTTGAGGAGAAACTTGGCTGTAAGTTTTCTTCTCTATTTACAATATTTCCTTTTCCCAAGAAGTCTTTGGATATTTAGGGCAAAATGCATAAGTATTTTTTAGTATAACAATCATTTAATACTCTAGGGTAGTTATAAGAGGTGCAACATTTATTTTTCTTGTGTATATGTGATCTTTAGCTGTTCCCCTCATGTTTGCAGTGCCAATCTTCCATTTGAATTGCCAATACTGTTGTCACGCCCCGACTTTTCTCAAGTCTTTACTTAGGGCGTGATGGCACCTGGATAATTATCCCTTTCCAGGAGCACCATCTAACTCTCTTTATTTCTAAATCCAGACGTGTATTTAAATGCGGAAATAGTATCAATATTAAAAGTAAATAAAATTTTCTAAGAATTTCATTAATCATAGTGCGAGCCCATGCACGTGCAAACTTTGTTTCTATCTAGACTTAATGAGAGTGGGTATTTCAAGTTTGAAAGGAGACAATCTCACACGGATATTTTCCGAGATACTGAAACTAAACCTTTCAACTATATATTAAGTACGACAAGCACCAAGTCCGAAGCAATGGATTTAGTACGGCAATGAGGCTGCGGGACGATCGCTAGCCTTGATGTGGAGCCTTTCCTCTATCGCGTTTTTCTGAAACATGTTAACTAAAAAGTCAGCCCTACCATCCGGGGCTGAGTGAGAACCTTGCCCTGCAATTCAAAGTAACCTCACAATATTCCAAGTACAATCACCTTATAACATAATAAGCATGTTGCAAAAAAACATATTAGGTTACAACACCTTTATCATACAAGTATGCAACATTTCCTCTCAACTCCTTATAGAAAATTCTTAATTTAATTAATATCCTGTTTCAATCCACACGACACATTAAGGTATTCCTTTGCATTTTTTTTTCATTTGTTGCGACGTACAACCCGATCCGATGCATTTACATCTTTGTTGCGGGGTGCAACCCGATCCGATGCATTTACATCTTTGTTGCGGTGTGCAACTCGATCCGATGCATTTACAAATTTGTTGCGGCGTGCAACCCGATCCGATGCATTTATATATTTTATTTTTTTGTGAACACGTATTCACTTTGTATTTTTAGGTCAAATAAATAATTTATTTATTTTCACATTCTGCCTGTCATACTTGTAATGATTATAACTCTTCAACCGTAACCTCAAATAAGGTGTTTCTTATGCTGAATCGAAGGTAACACAGGGCCTTTCACTGTACCAAACGTCACTTGAAAATACTTTGGGTAACTAGTACAAATTTATCCGCATAATTAGTCTCGCTAGAATTTTATTAAAACAGGACATAATCTTAAAATTGTCATAACTTCTAAGCTGTAAGCCCCGAAAAATCTCAAAACGACGAGAACAGAGAGTTATACGTCTCCACGCAAACCACCCATTCAGATCGGGTTGTACATCGCAACAAATGAAAAAAAATGCAAAGGAATACCTTAATGTGCGGTGTGGATTGAAACAGGATTTAGTTAAATTAAGAATTTCCTATAAGGAGTTGAGAGGAAATGTTGCATACTTGTATGATAAAGGTGTTGTAACCTAATATGTTTCTTTGCAACATGCTTATAATGTGATTGTACTTGGAATATTGTGAGGTTACTTTGAATTGCACGTCAAGGTTCTCACTCAGCCCCGGATGGTAGGGCCGACTCTTTACTTAACATGTTTCAGGAAAACGCGCTAGAGGAAAGACTCCACATCAAGGCTAGCGATCGTCCCGCAGCCTCATTGCCGTACTAAATCCATTGCTTCGGACTTGGTGCTTGTCGTACTTAATATATAGTTGAAATGTTTAGTTTCAGTATCTCGGGAAATGTTCGTGTGAGATTGTCTCCTTTCAAACTTGAAATATCCACTCTCATTAAGTCTAGATAGAAACAAAGTTTGCACGAGCATGGGCTCGCACTATGATTAATGAAATTCTTAGAAAAATTTATTTACTTTTAATATTGATACTATTTCGCATTTAAATACATGTCTGAATTTACAAATAAAGAGAGTTAGATGGTGCTCCTGGAAAGGGATAATTATCCAGGTGTATCACACCCTAAGTAAAGACTTGAGAAAAGTCGGGCGTGACAACTGTTTCTTTACCCCGTGACCCTCTAAGGAAGCTTCATATTTCTCTATCTTTCCATGTCTTACAATTTACTTTGTTAACCAATTAAATGTGAATTTAAATAGTATATCTTTGAACATTTTGGAGTTTAATTAGTGAAAGTTGACGAGTAAATTTCAACTCTCAATGGTGAAAAAGCAGGTTAGAGGTCTGTTCTTAGTTGCCCTTCATAAGCTAATAATTCCGTACCATTCGTGGTAAATGGTTTTTTTTTGGTTCATCTCTTGATCTTTTTCGTGTACATAGTGTCTTAATTCCATGTGTCCTCCAAATTATGGTTGGAAACAGGGAGATCAATGCTCACTCACCCATGCTGTAATGCTTGGTATTGCCTCTCTTTGCACCTTCTACCGTTCTTGGACAAGTATCACCTTTCTTTTTGGGGATTGATTCAGAACCCGTATTTTGAATTCTCTGACAGCAAATGCTAATGAGTAATGAGGGAGTGTCAACCATTTAATAGAAAAGCCAATTGAAAACTTAAAGGCAAGAATAATTTCTTAAATTAGCTGTTTCTGCAGAAAAATTCTTTCATGCCTTTTGAAGTGAATGGGCTCTTCGATATTCAAAGTGAACATCATGTTTATTTCTATCGGATTTCATCTGTGTGTTTAATTTTTGTTGGATTAGAGAATGTCTGAAGTTTTTAACTTTTCATACTTGTCTACTTTGCAGTGACACCAACAGAATTTGGCCTTGATGTTGACGACTATCTTATTGGTGAGTGACTATATTTCCAGAATCCTTGGTATAAAAACTCGCTGTTATTGTTTTTACTGGGTAAACTTGCTGTTTTTTTTTGCAAATGTTTCAAGGATAGTTAAAATTGTAGGAGATTATTTGGTTCTTTTGATTTGAGGTTCTAGTCTGCCACATTTTAAAGGAATTTGTTATGCTACGATCCATTTGAGTCACAACCCTCTTTCCTTCTTTATTCGAGAGTAATCTTGGCTTCTTCTTCTCGATGATGTCCCTGTGAGTGCCTCTTCCGTAGTGAATCCTGAAAGAAAATAATATATGCTTTTGACCCGTGTGAGATACCGCTTACTTAAAAGAAAAAGCTGGAGATACTCCTCCCAAAGGGCACTATATGCAGTCAGCGTTGTTTCCAAATCAGAAGCTTATATATGATAGCCTGGGACTTGCTTTTAAAAGATTTTTGTGCTTGCTAGGCCGGAGGCATCTTTCATGCCTTCCGTGTTTGCAAAGTACGACCTGATCTTCCTGTATATGCATCACTTAGGAGGTCTACCTGATTCCCTAGAAAGAGAGTTTAAGGCATTGTAGCTTTGTTGTATTGTTTGATTCAATATTTTTGGAGGTGCTAATACTTCTTTTATTCTGGCAGGTATTTGTTTCATGTCCAATGAGTTGGTAAGCACGATAAGCTAACCCCCAGAATATATTTGTTTTCCTGTTTTATATGACTAAGTTAATCTTGGTAGCTCTCTGTCTTGGTTTGACACAACTACTCGTAATTATGTTTAAGGTTGTCTTAGTTCTTCCTTTTCATGTGGTAATCGGTGAATTTAAAGCATTTCTGGTAGTTGCCTTTGGTTATCTGTAAATTTGTCATAATGCTCTGAACTGCAAAACTTTCAAGCAATGGTGTCTTAGCCACTCTAATTAGCCAAGGCTATTGACAATATATGCTATTGGATTGATGAATAATGTGGTAATTGTGTTGCAGCCTAGATATGTGGTGAACCAAGTGACAACTGGTGATTATGATTGCCCACGTAAGGTTTTGAAGTTCTTGACAGATCTTCATGCAGCATTTCGCATGCTTAATCTCAGAAATGATTTCTTGCGCAAAAAGTTTGACGGTGAGCTTGCAATTCCATATAAATTAGATTATCCTTTATCTCCTTGTCTTATAGAAAAGATCCTTATAAATTGCATAATTAGATCACTAAGATTTCAAGGCATCTTTAGTTGAAATTTGCTCTTGTAATGTGTGAAAATATATACGAAGGAAAAGATTATTAACTCTAAAAAAAGAAATCTGGCCTTGTTTGAGCGCTTGGAGGAAATGTGAGAAAAAATAGAGATTCTAGTTTTAATCAAAGCTTTAGGACAAAACGAGGGAAGAGGATGATTGAAATAAAAGTACTGCTGGTTCGAAGAAGAAAATAATATCAGACAAATCTTTATCAAAAAGAAAGAATATCAGGCAAATTGTCTGGCATGCTTAAATTGTGTATATATGTTTTACTAACCAAAGAAAGAGGTTAAAGAAATATGCATTATTTTCCAAACCAGTCAGTCCAACTTCTCCAGCTTGAGGAATAAACTAATTTGATATGGTGGATTTTTGACTGTTTTTCTAAAGAGGGTAATTAGTTAATAGCATTGAAGCTAGACTGATCATCTTCACTCCCAAAAAGATTATTTTCCACAATAAACCAGTGTGTGAATGCATGTTAGAAGTAGGCCTGGTCAACTCAGAATTTTAAGTTGCAGGGGAGAAAATAGTCAACAACAACATACCAGTGAAATCCCACAAAGTGGGGTCTGGCGAGGGTAGAGTGTACGCAGACCTTACCCCTAGGTAGAGCGGTTGTTTCGAGATACCCTCGGCTCAAGACAGAGCATAAGCACCAGCAAAGCAAAATCAAAAGCAAAGCATGGAAGAATTTCTTATCACCATTCTTTGCTGGTCAATATCTCCTTTTAAGCAATGGGAATTGGTCAATTATTTAAAAAACAATCACCAGTCTTTGCTGGTCAATATCTCGTACAAATTGATGTCGACAAACCATTAGACATTAAAACTGCGCCATCAGGGTGAAGGCAAGGAGGAAGAGAGATATTGAAGCTGATAATGTTGATACTTGTTTTAATGAGATTTAAGCTTGCCTGATATAAAAAAAAGGGAGGGGGTTGGGGGGTCGTGGGTGTGGAAGGTGAATCTGCATTAAGTTGGAACTCTATGCACACTAACTGTATTTTTTTTAAGAAGGGTGCATTTTTTCACAACTTCTTTTATATTTCCTTTTTCTCTGGTTTCCCTTAAACTCAAATGTTTTTGGATTTCCGACTAGGAATCAAAATCTTATATCCATGGATTCCTGATTTTAGTGGTATTGCATATCTAAATTTCAGTGCTTTTTCTATTTGACTTTCTGATTCATTTTTCTGTACCTTGTTGTTTTGTGCAGGAATGAAATATGACCTGAGGAAAGTAGAAGAAGTATTTTATGATGTAAAAATCAGAGGTTTGGCTGCTAATGGAGACTCAGCTGGAGAGAAGCAGGCCCAAGGACAAGCTTGAATATCTATCTATCTGTGCACTGACAATTAAAATAGGATTTCGTCTTTGTAATTTCTCTGTATGTTTAACTATGGGAAGTGGCTGTGGTCCAGTTTTAGTTTCCCCTGTAATGCCCAATGCAGGTTCTGCTGATACATGCTAAGTGAAGGCAGTCTCTGTCAATGAAAGAGGAAAGACTTGAAGTCTATGCTATTCGTTTTGTGCTAAGTCATGCATTGGGTGTTGAACTAATGTGATCATTGTAAATTTTATTCCAAAAAAGTTTTTAATGTCTTGTCAAAAGTAGCTTATATTATTAGTTTTAACGACATTCCTTATTTGTTTTTTAACGGGAAGAAAATAGTTGAGAATTGAAAGACATTGTGGCCTTGTGCCAGATATGGTGACACAGAAAATGCACGTGCAATGCAAGTGCACGAGTCCAATCAAATCATTGCAGTATAATGTTGTGTTCTTCCCGTCGGCTTTTGGTGGTAGGGCCTAACTTCATGTGCTCTACATCCCTAGTTAATCATTGTTTCAGCCATCTCCATCCCCCGGGGCGATTTATAAGAATCTACTTGGAGGTAGATGGCCTAAACTTTTGATTTGGCTTGTTTCATAGCAAAATTTCTAAGTTCAATAAATTTTGCCTTTTGACCTTGAACGTTTCCCCAAGGAACAAACAAGGTCAAAAATTCAAAAACTACTCATTTACAAGGTCATTTCATGCCCCACCCCCTCATTCACAACTCATACACATACAATATAAAACTCGTGCACACATACAACTCTTAATGCACCTGCATACTACTTTCCAAATTTTCCGTTGGAGTTAAATTTGAATATCTTCAAGTGTAACTTGATTTCAGTTAATTCTGAAAGTAAGATATTGTTAGTCCAATAATCTTCTGATTAAGTGATTATGTCCCACCTACGTGTGGTTATTTTTATTAACTTGTAACAATAGTTATAGAATCCCAATTCAATCTCACCACCACAATTATAATATATGCCATATATTTTGTATATATTTAGTGATATAAAATTATGGTAAGTAGAAGATTCATCATTGTACTAGGGTTCTACATATTGCACACTATATATATATATATTTCATATTTGTATTACTCTGTAGAAAAGGTGGGTATCGACCTCAAGTCTAAGGACTTCTATCTCCCACACGCTGATCATACTTTAGACATGTATAACAAACAGTATATCAGCAGGGTATACCAATACTTCCAAAGTATCAATGCGTTCATCACGAGTATCCGTAACTCGTAGCAGGTGAGACATACTAAGGTACAATATGTAGAACCCCAGTACAATGATGAATCCCCTACTTACCATAATTCTATATCACTAAATATATACAAAATATATGAGATATATTCTAATTATGATGGTGAGATTGAATTGAGATTCTATAACTATTGTTACACGTTAATAATTTTACCATACTAGTCCTACTGCGACCAAAAAAAATAAGAACAGTAAACTTTTGAAAAAGAAAAAAAAAAGCATCATGGAATAGTCGATAAAATAATTGTTGGAGCCAAACACATGGAATTTCGAAGAAATTTCCCCCATGTAATCACCAACTCCAAGGTTTCCTTGATTAAGAAACCACATTCTTGTGGTATGTTCATGCCTGTAGGTAGCTAGACAGATACCATGCTATATTAATCATTTCTAATACATGACCAATAGTGCTTTTGGAACAAAGATCAAGCTCCCCTTTGTCCTCTAATTTTTGGGAAATCTGACACCTCATATTTTAAACAAATCCCAAATATTGTTTTGAATATATATAGAACCTGAAGTTGTTATGAAAATTTGGAAAAAGAATAAATAATGCTGGTAAACTCTGTTTTGGTGCGATATTAATGAATAGTATTATTATTGAAAAACATTCAAATACAAGCTTTAACATTAACATCTGTTCCCATTTCACACTTATAAAACAAAATAACTTAGATAAACGTCTTGTTGGAGGGTTCAGATGGTATGAAACTTAATTGAGTGGAATTTCTGGACAAGTTCAAGGGTCTATCTATATATTACGCTTAAGTTAAATAATCAAAGTCCCAAATATGCATATACTACTAATGGGAAAAGGGTCAAATATACTCCATACTTTCTTTTATTAGCTAACTTTATCCTCCGCTAGTGATTGTGAAAAAAAATACCCCTGTTGTTACCAAACTTTACACCCCTATTTGGATGAAAAACCCCAAATCAAACTCAATTTTACTTAAAATTACCTATTTTTGAACGGAGCCCTACTGCTGACCCGTTCCTTAACACAGCCTTCCTTCAACGGTAGGTTCTCTTCTTAATCCCCACAAAAACCTTATTCCCCTTTTTTAATTTAGATTACGGAAAATGGTCAAAATTGTCCTTGACCTATTAGAAATGGCTCAAAAATGCCCTTGGAATCGATTACGGGACATTTTTTATGATAATCAAAATTCCCGTGCAGTTGCTTTGGAACAAGAATTCTCCAGTGTCAATATGGAGGATTTTCCTAATGCGTCTGCTTATTGTCAACGCCTCAAAGTATTGGCGGATCAATTAAAAAATGTTGGATCCCCCGTCTCCGACAACCGTTTGGTTCTACAACTTGTTGCCGGTTTGACAGAGGCATATAACGGAGTTTCCACCGTTATCCGTCAAAGTAACCCACTTCCATTATTCTACAAAGCAAGATCTATGTTAATTCTAGAAGAACAAGGCTTCTCTAAAAAGGTTACTAACACAACTGACTCGGCGTACATGGCCACCAATGGTGGAAATAATGTTGCAACCCCACAAATTAACCGGGGTCAAAAAGGACGACATGGGAATAAAAAAGGTGAAAACCGCAACAGAAACGGGAACAACCGAAATTTCGGCGGCGGTTGGGTTTCCAGCGGTGGTTCCGGCGGCGGCTGGGGTTCCGGCGGCGGCCCGGGATTCCGGCGAGCGCGTGGCGGCTATGGCAGAACTTCGAGCGGCGGGCGCGATGGTGGATACTCGGCGATGGACTGCCACAGAGTAAATTGGTGGACCACTTGTCGCACCTACAACCAATCAGGCGAGCCAACTCCACGATTCATTACCAAAGAACTAAGCGGCCCGAGGTCTCCTGCGAAAATGTCTTTCTTTGGATATGCCCGACCATTTCTTGGGCGAATTTAAACAAGCCCAATGAGGCGGAGCTATTTCTCTGGCGGGCAGCGCCGTTTCTGGGCGGCGGCTTCGGCGGGACATCAACATTTTCGGGCCTCAGCGTGGAATGAGGCCCACTCAGCGATGGGCTAACCGCGTCATTGAACATGCCATGCACACTCGGACTTAATCCACGGACACGGGTGGTATATGGACTCGGTGCGGCGTCGCGTATAGCGTCATCCCAAGGTAATCTTACGTCCTATTTTAATTTGAGCAAATCAAATAGTATAACTGTCGGAAATGGCCATTCCATTCCAATAAAAGGGTATGGTTCTACTAAATTGTCCAAACCAAATCCACCATTAGCCTTGAAAAATGTTATTCATGCACCACAATTAATCAAAAACCTAATCTCCGTTCGAAAGTTTACTTCAGATAACTGGATTACCGTAGCTTTTGATCCTTTTGGTTTTACTGTGTATGATTTTCAGACAGGGGCGCGGTTAATGAGATGTGATAGCCAGAGAGAACTTTATCCAGTTACTTCACTACTACAACCGGACAAGAAATATTTTAATTTTGCTATTTTTAATTCCAATTTGTGGCATGAACGTTTGGGACATCCGGGATAGTCTGTTTTAAACTCTCTCAAACGCAATAATTCAATTTCATGTACACGAACTCTTAATAAGTGTAAAACTTGTCCTTTGGGTAAGCATCTTCAACTACCATTTGAGTCATCTTCTATTTGCACTTTTATGCCATTTGATACTATACATTGTGATATTTGGACATCCACTGTTTTGAGCTCTTCAGGGCATAGATATTACTTGCTTGTTTTAGATGACTACTCTAAATTTTTGTGGACATTTCCCATTTCGAAAAAATCCCAAGTTTTTTCCACATTCCTTATTTTTAGAGCTTTCATCCAAAAACAGTTTGAAAGGGATATCAATAACATCCAATGTGATAACGGGCAGGAGTTTGACAATAGACAATTTTGGGATTTTTGCAAAACAAATAGTTTGAATTTTCGTTTCTCATGCCCACACACATCTTCACAAAATGGACAGGCGGAACGAAAAATACGAACCATAAATAACATTATCAGGACATCCCTTGTTCATGCCTCGCTTCCTCCTAACTTTTGGCATCATGCACTTCAGATGACTACTTATTTGTTGAATATACTACCAAACAAAAATACATCACACCAAACACCCCTTCAATTACTTTACCTCCGAGAACCAACATATTCTCATCTCCGGGTCTTTGGTTGCTTGTGTTATCCATTATTCCCATCCACCACCATCCATAAATTACAACCAAGATCTACTTCATGTATTTTTTTGGGATACCCATACCATCATCGGGGATACAAATGCTATGATCTATCCTCCAATAGGATTTTTATTAGCCGTCATGTTATTTTTGATAAAACTCAATTCCCGTTTAAAAAAATCCATGAGTCACGATCTCCCGCATATGAGTTTCTGGATGCCGGGATACACCCAATTTTTACCCAACCATTGTTCCATAGTTCGGTCAATGCCACAACTAATGAACAAAATTCTTTACACCCATTACCCGTGTCCTTAACAGATGACGCCCAACCCAATGTCGTAGACACCAATACTCATTATGGCCCAACTGGACCCGCTACCTTTACAATACCGAGCCCAACATGTCACGGACCAACCAATGGAAATCGGCCTCCTAATTCGACCCAGGCCACTGATCCAGGCCCAGCTTTACAAATACCATCTTTGGCCAGTGGCGTCCAGTCCAATGACCCAACAACGCGTCCGATCACCCGTAGTCAACATGGTATTGTCAAGCCCAACACTAAATACAACATTCACACCCAAGTATCCAAATCACCTTTACCTTGTAACCCTGTGTCTGCTCTAAAAGACCCAAATTGGAAAATGGCCATGTATGATGAATATCATGCTCTTATTAAAAATAGGACATGAAATTTGGTACCTCGTCCATCTAATGCTAATATAATTCGGTCTATGTGGATTTTTAGTCATAAAGAAAAATTTGATGGTTCTTTTGAGCGGCATAAGGCCCGTCTTGTAGGTGATGGGAAGACACAACATGTGGGTATCGATTGTGGGGAGACATTCAGTCCAGTGGTCAAACCAATACTATCGAGCGATTGCTCGACTTGCCTCTATCCGGAGGATGGTCCTTCACGATTGGATGTCAAAAATGCTTTCCTCCGTAGTCACCTAAATGAGGCATTTACATCGTCAACCATTGGGATACAGAGATCCAAAATATCCCAATCATGTATGCATGCTAAACAAGTCTTTGTATGGTCTCAAACAGCGCTGAGCACAGTATCGGATTTCGCGATTTTGTATCACAAATGGGTTTTCACCTGATCGTTAAAACAATTCACTCTTTATCTATCATCAGGATAATCATACGGCTTATCTTCTGTTATATGTGGATGATATTATTCTGACAACTTCTTCAGAATTCCTTCGCAAGAATATCATGTCTCAGCTTGGTTCAGAATTTGCTATGAAGGATCTTGGTCCATTACACTTCTTTCTAGGGATTACTGTGACACGACATGCAGGGGGGCTCTTTCTCTCCCAGAAGAAGTATGCATCTGAGATCGTGGAACGAGCTGGAATGACATCTTGCAAACCGTCAACGACACTGGTAGACACAAAGTTCAAATTAAGTGCCCTCTCTAGCAAACCCTATGCTGATCCAACATTGTACCGCAACCTAGCAGGCGCATTGCAATATCTCACATTTACAAGACCAGACATAACCTATGCCGTGCAACAAGTATGCCTATTCATGCATAATCCGATGGAAGAACATATGCATGCCCTCAAACGCATTGTGCGCTACATTAAGGGCACTCAGGAATATGGATTACACCTTTACCCTTCTTGCGTCTCCAAACTTGTTACTTATACAGATCTCGGGCGGTGTCCGCACACCGACGCCCACATCCGGTTATCAGTGTCTTCCGGTGATAATTTGGTTTCGTGGTCTTCAAACGGCAACCACGCTTCACGCCCAAAGGCTTTGTTCAATACCGCGTTGCCAATGTTGTTCGACTCATACCGATTCGAATCTTTTACTGAAGCTTCATTGCCAATTCGGCGATACTATGATTTCTTGTGACAACATTAGTGCGATATATCTCTCCGAAATCAATACATCAGCGCACTAAACATATAGAGTTGGATATCCATTTTGTCCGTGAAAAAGTGGCACACAGACAAGTGCGAGTACTACATGTCACAACGCGTCATCAAATCGCCGATATCTTCACCAAAGGGCTTCCGCTGATTTTATTTAAAGAATTTTGGGACAATCTCAGCATTCGGCGCCCTCCAGCTTCAACTGAGGGGGAGTGTTAGAATAATATTATTAAATGCTAATTAATAATATTATTGATGTAAAGATCCTAGTATGGTAGGTTGTAAAAGAATTAAATAGGAGATATTACTAGAATTAAATAGGAGATATTATTAAAATTAAATAAGTAATTAAATAGGAAGATATTAAGGAGAATATCACTCTTCATATTTATTATATTACGTGTATATATTCTTACTATATTGAATGAATAAAGATGAGAAAAATATTCTATCAACCTCCCATCTCAAATAAATCGAGCTACTACTTCTAATAAGTTTAAAGGATATTTTTTAGCCCAATAGATGGAAGGAATGTCATATTTGATCTAATATGTGAAAGAATGATATTTTTGAGTCATTTCTAATACGCTAAAGATAATTTTAAACTTTTTCCGTTTAGATTATTATTCTGAGTTGTAAAAATCAGTATGCAAATTTGCTCAAAGAAAAATTAGATCTCTGAATGAGCACGTCGATGACCCAAATTCTTAGGTTGGTTATAAAAGAAAGTATAAGGGTATATTTGACTCTTTTTTCACTACTAATGAATTTCAGGGTCGTTTTTGGATTCGTGCGATGTGTATTATCGCACAAGCCCCCCGAAAACCGAAAAATTTTAGGGCACATTTTTTCATTTTTATTAAATAGTATTAGCCAAAATTTACTGTAAATGCTCATAATTCGCATGTCTTAGCCCAATTAAGAGCCCAATTTTTCGAATTAGAACAAAACCCCCAAAATATTTGAAAAATCTGAGTATTTAATTGTCAGAAAAAGTAAGGTGCCTTTACATAAAGATTAACACTGTACGGCAAAACGCACTTCAGTGCTGTTCTAGCAAAAGAGGAAACGATAACCATACTATCATAAAAAAAATACATGTGTAGAACGTTAAAAAGTCAAATGATAATGAATGGTTCAATCTTAATCTTTCAACATGGAAATTGCTAATGTCAGCACCACTGAGCCAATTATAATCTAGTCCTACAATTAATTGGAAGATTATTATTAATCACCCTTTCAATATAATTAGCCCCTTATCCAAGTGCACATTAGTTGTTCGACTAAGTCGATTCAAAAACACTTTTAACATAATGTACTATAATATGTTTTGAAATAACTTTGCATGATTTTTTTTTTAAAAAAGACCCCTGAATTATTAAAAATAGGGAAAAAAGTCATATTTGTCCTCAACGTTTAGGAAAATGTTTGTATTCGCCCTTCGTTAATGTTTGGGATCAAATATGCCCTCCGTTAATTCAAATCTTTTAAAATTACCCATTTTTAACGGATCTGCCACGTGGCTGCCCAGTCACCGCCGCCGCCATCAACGTCGCCAACAGTTCGCCGGAACAATGGAGTTTGGGTTAAAGGTTGAATTGAACGTCGTGGTTTAGTGTATGTTGTAGAGAATGAAGAGACGAACACAGCGATGCTACCCACCGTCGTCGACGATACCTGGACTGGCCGAAAAACTCAAAAAATGGATCGGTTTTTTCGATTTGGTCGACTGGGGTATAGGGGACGAATTGAAGGTGGTGGGTGGGTGTATAATGTCGGCGAGAGGATGGGGAGCGTAATGGTACCAGCCCCGACCGTCGATTGTAGCCCAGTTGGCCGGAAAATCGACGACGACAACCACGTATCTGCCACGTGGCAGCCACATGGCAGATCCGTTAAAAAATTGATAAATTTAAAAAATTTGGACTAACGGAGGGCATATTTGACCCCAAATATTAACATACAAACCTTTTCCTAAACGTTGAGGGAAAATATGACCATTTTCCCTTAAAAATATCTTGATACCTTATTAGATGTAGTTTTCTTATCAATTTATTATGTGGGATTTTGTTCACGCACTGAATATTAAGAATTTTTTTCTCGTTAATGTTTTTTTATGATTAATCAACGTATAATATTAGAGGAACATGACTCAATTGATCAAGATTTCAAGGCCCCACTTTCCACTCTGTTTTTCATTAATTATGAGTTATGAGTTATGACAACAATACTAAGTGGGAGATGGGCATTGCACTTTGCCCAAGAAACTTATCTCATTTCATGTTTCATATCTTATCAATATTCATTTTTTTCATCTGTGGGGTCCGAAACTAAAAAGCCAGGGCAGATTTTTTATAATTAACAAATTAAATGCACATTGCTCTTAATTCACGAAATGCATGATCGTACATTATCGTATCAAGAAGTACTACTTTTCAAAGAACAGCTACGGCCAGCCATCTACACACTTCAGAGATCGACCGATTCACATACTAATTATACAACTATAAGGTATTAATGTTTAATAATAAGCATTAATATATTAGGAATATCAAGTAGAGATAGTGAATAATAATACAAGAAATGTTATGACTTATGATAACTTATTTTAAGGATATTTTTGTGTTTAAATATTCTTACATGTTGAGTTTCCCAATATGTTGTAGATGGGCAGGGGAATTTGGTCTCCTTTTATGATTTTAGACAATCATGACCTCCTGAACAAGTTTTTGAAGTTATGTTATGTTCAATGTCCAATCTTATTATGTTTTGCTCAGCAACAGTCGGACAAGTGAAGAATATTGGGGTGAACCAGAAAAGTCAGAGTTGGAACTTGGAACCATCTCAATTCATGATTCACTCGATGTTGGGGCTACATACTATATTGTCCACGGTCCAATTGTCAGGTCTAAGCGTGCAGAAATGTTGAGTTTCTGTTGTGGATGGAAGATTTGATATCCTTATATGGTCTTAGTTAATCTTCTTCGCATGAGTTAATTAGTTTTTGGAACTCAACGCCCATTTTTATTATTGTCCCTGTATTATTAGTACACACGTTTTATTTAACATATGATCTTGCGTAAAATAATATATGGATTTTCGCATAACTTAATCCAATGATAACACCAATCAAACGTTGCATACAATTATGAGAAGATTTATTTTTTCTTTTACTAAACATTGCATTACTTACGCAGAGATTTATTTTTCTTCATTTCCAAATAATCAATGTATTATTTTATGCCTGATTTTATACTGGGATTACTTTTTCTAATCCCTCAAACAAAACTGACTCCTTAATCCTTATAGTATCAACCACACGTGCCATGCCTATCTCAGTTACTCAACAGTATGTTGACCTTTTAGTGATCCCAAAAGATTGGCCCTTCAAATACTCTTATATATACCTATCTCACTTTCACACAAAACATCACTCTATATACGATCTTCCTCTCCCTCTAGTTTCATAAAAACAACTAACCACATATCTCTACATAATCTGAGCAAAGGGATATCAAAATAATGGATGGAAATTTTCTCAATGCATGCCAAAACAAATGGCAAAAGATGGGTACCAAAGTCATAACTTGTGCAAATTGTGACAAGTGTTGTAAGTGGATAAAATGGCCATTCGTGCAAGAAGATAACACTATCCCAAGGGATGTTCCAAAGGGTCACTTGGTGGTATATGTTGGAAAATACCAAAAGAGGTTTGTAATTAAAATCACTTTGCTCAAGCACCCACTTTTCAAAGCATTGCTTGATCAAGCACAAGAAGAAATTAATGATTTCACTCATGTTGAGTCCAAATTATGGATCCCTTGTGATGAAAACATATTTGTAAGTGTCATAAGATTTGCCACATCTCCAAAAAATCGTTGTATCTCAACATGCTTTTGATGCTCTTGATCATGTAGCTTGTGATTAAATTTAATTAATTCATGATGTTCAACTCATAGATCAGAAATTCAGAATGTTGACATCTATTAAGTCTACTATAACATGTCGTAGACAACATCTAATTGTATGTATATTGGTTACCTATGAATCTGAAAAGCATTACTTCTTTCGGCAAGAAAAAAAACCGGTATATTCATTCAGAGTAGCTCAGTGGCTTATGTAAACTTTGTGAAGTAATATCAGTCTATTGTCATAACTTAACATGTTTGTGTTTGGATCTGAGGTTGTAGGTGCTCTAAATCGTTACATCTTGTGCAAGTTGATGCTTATTCTGAAAGAATTAATCCCTTGATTATTCTTATTAATGAAAGACATATATATACAAGTTACAAAGAAGATTCTCTTCCTATTCTACCTAGAAATTCATATTCTATAAGAATATTAACTTTACAATTATGGTAATATTACACTACTAATTAAGGTACAATTCTAAGTCTAATATTTATCAAATATACAAGGAAAGGCAAGGGCCCCACTGGACTTGAAACGTGACCGTGAATCACTGTTTAACATATTCTATGTTAATTCAAGCACCAACGGCGACTCAATAAATTTCATCGCCTAAAATAAAATTTTAATAAAGAGGCCTTAAACTTCAATAGTTTATAAGGAACACTGTTGTATAACCATTCATCAACGGATGCCGTTTTCTAGATTGGGTAAAAATGTAAACTTATAGCTCCATAAGTAGGAATAATGACACCGGAAATAATATTATTTCCGTAAACTAGAGATCCTTGTATCAGGACCTACATGCCAAAGGACAGTCTCAAGTAGACAATTTCTATGGGGCGTAAGCCTCCAAAAGGTAACGGAGACGTGCAAAGGTTTCATTGGGTCGGACGGAGATTGGCGTATGCAAGGACTTGACTTTCTTCATTTCAGCTTTGAGATAATTTTTATCTACCGGTGACAGCCTCTATGAAGCCCTTTGGGCAGTGCTTTCTTGATCAACTAGTAGACTTGAATGAAGAAAGAGACTAAGTGCATGTTTGTATTAGCTTTTGGGTACCTAGAATCAATTCTGGGTACCTACTTTCGTGAAAATTGACATGTTTGGCTGACCAAAATCAATTCTGTCAGAATCAATTCTGTCAGAATCAATTCTGGTCTTCTGGTAGAATCAATTTTGCAATTAATTTCAATTTCAATTTTACCCTTTCCTTTATTACCCTCTATAATTTTCATCAACAACTCTATCCACTTTCATTACTCTCTTTAAATATCTAGAAATAATTAATAAAAAAATTTAAATATACAACTTTCATTATCCTCTTTAAATATCTAAAAATAATTACTAAAAAAATATTCAAATATACAACTTTCATTATCCTCTTTAAATATCTAAAAATAATTACTAAAAAAATTAAACATACTACTCATATCCTGTTTTGATTATGTTATTGTTAATTTTAGGACATTTCCCGTACTTAGAAATGAGAATAATGCAACTCATTTGGATTATCATTTATCCTTCTCCTTTTTCTATTGTCTTCTTTCAAATACTTCGAATATTATTAATATTTTAAATGCGGCAAAATGTGCTCTACAATTTTAACTGAAAATCGATTCCAAGGTACTTTTTAAAATAACTATTAAGCATAATATTATTACTTTTTCTATAATGTATTATTAATATAAATGAAGCTAGTCCAAGAATTTTAAATGAAGCTAGTCCCGAGAAATGCGGCAAAATGTGCTCTACAATTTTAACTGAAAACCGATTCCAAAGTACTTTTTAAAATAACTATTAAGTATAATATTATTTCTTTTTCTATAATGTATTATTATTATAGAGTACATGCAAAATTAGTATTGTAATAATATTTAAATACTATTTACACTTTAAATTAATATTGTAATAATATTCTACTAATATTTAAGTAATTCTATTATCTATTTGTAATTTTTATTTACATACTTCCATCTATTTATATGTATATTTTTATTTATATGTATGTCCATTTTGGTAATTCTACATTCAAAAGCAATTTTGATCAAAACTATCCAAACATAAATCAATTATAAGAATCACTTTTACATTGTTGCATCCAAACATAAATCAATTCTGCCCACCGCTAATCCAAACACACCCTAAATAAGGCGGAGTACTTATTTAGAAGTTGATTGAACACTAACCCAACACTACAAGAAAAAGGACCTACGATGACAGTATGCGTGTGACAATTTTTATAATCGTCACATGTTATGACGGGTTTTCTGCGTTTATGACATTCATTCGGTTATAAAAACCGTCACAAGTTATGACAATCATATGACAATTTTTATAACCGTCATATGTCTTTATGACAATCATGTTACAGTTTTTATAACCATCACAGTCTTTGTGACAATCATGTGACGGTTTTTATAACCGTCACAGACTTTGTGATAATTGTATGACTGTTATAATAACCGTCACAGTCTTTGTGACAATCATGTGATGGTTATTTTAACCGTCACAATCTTTGTGAAAATTTTGTGACGGTTAAAATAATTTTGTGACGGTTATTTTAACCGTCACATATCTTTGTGATGGTTTTTTAATATATAATTTATTTATTTTAAATATAATACCCGACCCGACCCGACCCGTCTCAACCCAATACACACAAAATAACCTAATTCTAGCGTTCTGTTGAGTGTATTTTATACACTCTTTTGAGTCATTTTTAGTTAGTATTTTACTATTTTATTTTGTGTTTAATATAGTGTTAGGTGTGCTTTTCTTTCGTTTGTGTCACATCGGTTATAAAGGAGAAGATACAACTTTTGAGGATGTAATTGCACAAGAAAAACCTAAGAAATGAAGCCTAAGAAGACCTGGGAAGCACAAAAGAAATCTAACGAAGTACGGACGAAAAATGACGAATATTGGGAAATCACGTCGCCGGCGCCGCGACGCCTGAACTCCTGGAGGCTACAGTACTTTTGACGTCGCGGCGCCATCCGGCAGGGGCACGGCGCCGATGCGGAATTTCTGAACACAAAAAATATTAAATAAACTCAACTTCGATTGCAGCTGCCCTTTCACGCCAATCTCCGAAAACATCTCCATTGCAACTGTCATTTCATGCCAAAATAACATCGTCATTTCACGCTATTTCAGCTTCGATTTCGCCTCCATAAATACGATTCCAAAGCTTCCATTGTTCGATTGTTGTTGTTGTTCGATTGTTGTTGATTTCACCCCCAAATAGTTGGTAAGAATACTCGAACTCGTCTTAGTTGCTGTTCATTCTATATTGTCTTACATTTTTTTTCATAAATGTAGCAGAACCCTAAGTTGTTGATTGTTGGTAACATGAAATTGAAGAAAAAAAAACCTTAAGTTGGTTGTCCTCCTTGGTAACATGAAATTGAAGAAGAAAAATCCTAAGCTATTTTTTCCTTCTTCCTTTGAACCATTGTCTTTACTTTTCAGTTGCTTCAGATTTATGTTTGTGTTTGTGTTTTCTTTTAAGGTGGTTGAATAATATTTTGCATCCCTTTTATTGTGTATCAGGTGTTGTTGTTATTATTGTTCCTTGATGGATAAGTCTTGGATGAAAGGTTCTCGAATATGACAAAGGGGTTAAGATTTTTTTGCAATTTATTGTAGCCAATGCTTTAGAAGTAATGTTATTAGGTGTCCTTGTACTCAATGTGGAAATTTGTCTCTTCACTTAGTTAAAATTGTATCTGAACATTTGTTCTTTAATGGGATAGATAGTGAATACAATCTGGTTTTTTGGGGCTATTTTTGCTGCTGGTTTTGCAGTTTTTGGCCACTATTTTGGGTATTTTTTGGCCAGTTTTTGGATGTTATTTGGGCTGTTTTTTGTTGTTTTTGCTGCTATTGTTGCTGCTAATTTGGTGCTATTGTTGCTGATTTTTGCTTTGTTTTTTTGCCTCCGTTTTTTGACAAATACACTTTGTGGTTCATCCACGAAGTAAGAAACAAGTATTACAAGGCATTGGACAAATGTTTAGAAACTTCAAGTACAAACTTGCAAAAAAATATATTTTCCCACGTTTAGATGATCGTGACTTGTTGTTCACTCCTCCAGTTGAATACAATCATATTACTAAATCTGATTGGGAGAAGTTTGTTAAGTCTCGCATTTCTGCAGATTTCGTGGTGAGTAATTACTTCACAGTTTACTATATCTCATTTATTAAGTTACTTTCCAATGTACTTTAATCAAACATAATAATTGCTTTTCAATGTACTTTAATCAGCGAAAAAGTAATGATGCAAAGGATAGAAGAGCAAAGAATAAGTTGAATCATCGCTTGAGCAGATCTGGTTATAAGGGGCTCATGGAAAAAATTGTAAGTTTTATACTTTTAATTTAATATAGAAAATTGAGCTTGAACTTAATATTATGTCATGATTTTTGCATAGATAGTGCTCTAAATACGGCATTTCGGAGGAGGAGATTGATAGTAGTGAGCTTTGGAAGCAAGTTCGGGTTTTGAAAGAGGGTAAATTTGAACCTGAAGTGGAGCTTGTTGTCAACGAAATTGTAATCTCTCAATTCCTTGTATTTATTGTATTAACATTCTAATTCAACATATTGAATTAACTTTTTTGTATTGACAGGAAAAGATTAAAAAAGATGTCGTAGAGGAAAAACTGAAGGTGCGGGAAAAGAATGATATCCTTGCAAGAGCAATAAAAAAATTGTCAATTAATGGACACATTCAAGGGACAGATAAATTTTATACTGCTACATTATACTTTCACGGTTATGATGGATCTTCAGAGAGCGTTGGAAGCGAAAGGATACTAGAGAAACCACTTTTAAATGTCGAGAGTGAATTGAATGAACTAAGGAGCCAAGTTAGAGGAGCGACTCGTAGACATTCGGATAGGGGTAGTTGTTCATATGCACCTCAACTTGAGAAGAATGATGATAAAGGCGACGGTGATGGCTAAAAAAAGTCACCAAAAAAAATGAATTGATTGGGGTTGATGAAGTGCATCAACCGAACATAATAAACAGTTGGAGTTTGAAGATTGTGAGTTGGTTGAGCTTAATGAAGAAGATGATGTTTTGAAAAATGAAAATAAAAAAGAGAAGAAGAAGGGGCCGAATAAAATTGAAAATCTTCCACATCCAATGAGAAAAACACGACATGCGAGGTTGCAACACCGATAAAATAATGAAATTCTTGCTATGTTTGATGACATTGTGGATATAAGAATGTCATCAGAATATGACGTGACGTATCTTATGGATGATTCTGTTTTTGAGGCCGCCAAATCAATCAAAACTTTTATTAGCAAAGTTGAATGTGAGGCGTTGCTGAGAATGAATTGGTTAGGTGCTAACCAAATTTTGGTTTACATTTAGTACATCCTCTAATCTAATCTACTCTGTTTTTTTGCAACTTTTTTTGGTGTAGTTTTTCTACTGATTTGTGGTGTTTCTATTGTAGCCTACTGCATGAGAAATACAATCAGCCAGGAAGAGGAAGAGTGAGACCTTTTGGGTTTGTGCTACCTGCTTTGGTGTGTGCAAATATAAACGATAAAGGTAAACCAAGCAGTCCACCTGAGAAAAAGGCTGCAAGTTTATGTGATCGTTTGATGAAAGCAAAAGACGGTCAATACATCTTCATGCCATATAATCCTCAGTACGTCAATTTTATTTTCTTTATATGTATATATATTGTATCTAAAGTCTCTTTTGTCTTAATTAGTTTGAGAAACACTAAATATACATGATTTGTAGGAATCATTGGGTAGTGGTTGTTTTTGATGTGTCAAAATTTGAGGTATACTACCTTGATTCACTTAATACTCTTCCCTCTCAAGACTTGGTCAAAATGATCACACAGTACGTATCGTTTTCTTGTTATTATTGACTTTTTATTTGAATATTATTAGATATTATATTGGAAGAAAAATGACAATCATGTTCTAATTTTTGTCATGATTTGTAATGTTATGCTGATGTATACCGCTCAAAAAAGTAAGCAAAAATGATTTTTTTCAAGAATGGTGAAAAACGTTAAGGCAATCTATTGTTTCAAGCTTTTAATTGGTATGTAATGTTATAAATTCAAATTTGTTTGTTAAGTAATTTTTGGGTTTATTTTGTTTTAAGGTACCACAACAGCCTTTCAGATACTACATGCTTCGTTTCATGAAAGACTTGATGAATGACTTATCTTTGCTTAAAAAAGATGTAAGTATTATATTATCTAATATTACATCTTCTTTATGTATTAATTTGTGTGGAATGACTTAATTATGATTAGAAAGTTTTAACTTATTTCTATTGTGTTTGATATTATAATGGAAAAAAAATGTTTTTCACAAGATGAGCTGGATGAGATCCGGATGGAGGGCGCAACACTTCTCAAAGATTCTCCGTGCAACATAATTGTTTGAAAGATATTTATATTTGGGTTATTCTGACAATATTATGATTTTTGATGTTTATTTAGATAATATTATGTTATTTTGTTGAATTTGATAGCATTATTTGTACTTTTGTTATTCAATTTAGTGTATTTGAACAATTCTATAAAGTATGTACGTTGTTAGTTACAATATGCGTATTCGAGAAATCTATTTAATTATTATTAAATATTTAAAAAATCTGATCCGAAATGCAAAGATGTGACAGTTTTTAACCGTCACAAAAAACCGTCACACAGAATTCGCGGCAAAATTTGAAAAAAGGAGGGAAATATTCAAATCCAAAATTCAAAGATGTGACAGTTTTTAACGTTAAATATAACCGTCACCAAAAACCGTCACACGGATTTGGCGGGGAAATTTCGCGGGAAAATTTAGAAAACGTCGGGAAAATTCAAATTCCAAATCAAAAGGTGTGACGGTTTTTATCTGTCACACATAACCGTGATCAACAACCGTCACATGATGTGACGATTTTTATAACCGTCATCAATTCGTGATGCCGACTACAATGACACTTAAAATAACCGCCATGCACCCCGGAATGACGGTTAATAACCGTCATCGTAGGTCCTTTTTCTTATAGTGAAATCTCAAAAAATAAATGAGAAGTACTACAAACAAGAACATTTTCTCGATCAAGAAGGTATTGAACCTCTATCAATTCCTTCTTTGCCTCATTTTCTTCTCTTATGAAATTTCTTTTGTAACAAAAAGCAGAATGCTATAACAGACTCCATTGTGTCTGTTATGAACAATACACCCTTTTCTATTAAGAAAGATAATAGAAAGCTACAATAACATAACTGGATTCTTGAAGTTAATCATTGGATATCAAAACAAAACCATTCTCTATTCCAACCCAACGTTTAAAATAGAACCATAACATAAGTAATACTTTCAAAAGGAGCAGAATAAAGTAAACTAACAATGTTAAAGTTAAATTTCGTCAAGAACCCGTTATACAAGGGTTATTGGCACAAATTCCCTTATTTTAGGGTGGTCTTTAATTTTTGCCCCTCATTATTTTAAGTTTTACCATTCAACATTATAAGTTAATAATAGGTGGACGAAACTATCCCTCACATCCCTATAGTTTAGGTTTTTCTCTAATTCATCTTCTTTTTCAACTTCATCCTTATCTGCTCTTTTAGATTTCAAACCTAGAAGCTCCAAGCATCAATAATGGTGTATTTCAAATTTTACCATCAGCTTCTGTTGGAAATTTACTAATGTGGAATTAAGTTTATCCCATTATTTATGACTCTAACAATTGGGCCGCACGTCAGAAACGTAGTTTCCACACACGTGCACTCATAGTGCTAAATATCATAAATTTTGTTAGTAAAAGAGATATTGGTACGAAAGTAAATATTTAAGACATAGAATAATTGACGGTTATTGACAAAATAACAAGTGTTCCACGTCGTAAACGAAGGAAGGATTGTGCAAAGTGTAAGATGGTATGGGCCGAAAAGGGCCGCGGGGCCGGACATGCAATGGTGTCTTTGGAGCTGAGGCGCCGCGGTGCCAGTGTGGCCGCTCCGCGGCGCTTCACTGACAGTAAATGCGATGAAAGTCCAAAAGTTTGGCGGATTATGAAGAATGACAGTTTTTCTTTCATAAATCAGTCATTATTTGGCTGCATTAATTGGTGAATTAAAGGGCCATTACATGAAATTTAAATGATCATCACATGGGCACTTGAAAAGGCCACTCTTACACTACTATAAAAGTATAAATTGAGGTCTTTGGCTCAATTCTACACACTTTTCAAGAACAACAAATTTGAAATTCTTGTGGCAAATCCTCTCCTCTTAGCAATCTTCTGTTATTTGATTTCTTCGCTAGAATCACTTGTGTTTGCTTTGCACAAATGATAGTTTGTTGTTTTATCTTGGAAGACTATTGCCCGCTATCATAAAAGCATATATGCGGGGCAATCTTGTCTTAAAGACAGAGTGTCATCACTCGACTCAACACAATTGTAACACTTTCAGATTTAGTGTCTCTTGATTTCAGGTTATCAAGATTCAAAGAACTTTCTGCAATTGATACAAATATTTATTCAAGAACTCAAAAAATTTGTTATTGCCACAATTCTTATTTACTATAAGCTTATTGCTATTGTAATTTTTATTATTTATCCTTTCGAATCACTTGTAATAGTTATTTACTATTCTCTTTATTTCCAACAACTTCTCCCAAAGAGCAGATCATTCATGTATAAGATCCTCTATTGTTTGCATATAGATCTCACTAATATCTCACATGAACTTAATTCAATTAAACCCAAGTTGTCCAAATTTCACCGTACTTTCTTTGATTTTCTCCACACATTTTTGCTTGCTATTACTAAAATCACTGATTCACGAATTTATTCTATAAAGCTTCATCTGTCGTGGAGTAAAAAGAACATCATTCATATATATATATATATATATATATATATATATATATATATATATAATATGAGCTAAATGCTTTAATTCTCTTTTTCCCTTCCTCAGTTTTTCCCAATCCCTTTTAGTTTTCAATTTTGTATTAAAATGGAATTGATCTTCTTCTTTTTTGTTGCTATTCTTAATAGCAAAATAGATGATCATATCAATATTTGTTTTGTTGATTTGCTAGAGAGTTGTTCATATATGCATTTTGTATCACAAAAAAGGATAATGTGTGGCATTTTAAAGCATCTCAGCACCAGAGCCATTGAACAGTTTTGGTACTGTTGTTGGTTTTAATGTTTTTCTATTTTTTTCATATCCTTTTGGATTTTTTGATTTCTTGTGTAATGTGTGATATTTCTGCAAGAGGTTGTTTTCACGGCTTAAACCCGTGACCTCTAGGTAATACTTCATATCTAAATAAGCAACTTTACTTATGTTTAGTAAATAAGAAAAAATATCTATATTATCTTTAATAATATGAAGTCTTATTTAGGTATGCCGTATGTTGTGTGATCTTCCTCAAATTTAAGATGTCATAAGGGTTAGTAGGCAACTTTAGGCCCGTTTGATTGCTTGAATGTTTTATTTGCTTTTAATCAAATAGTATTCTTTTTGGAGTAAATGCACCGGAGAATCATTGTATTGGAGGTCGTTCAAGCAGTATGGTCATGCATGTATTTTGGTTTAAATAAAGATCTAAAATGCTTTAATTAATTCATCTAAGGAATAATTTAACAACAAATCCAATAAAATTGGTGAACAAATCCCTTCCAACATATGGGATGAGGATTGGGATATGGATATACCATTAGCAATTGGTATAACCCGTAAAAAAAAACTAAAACCAGAAAGTATTTCTGATTAACTGGATTAAGAATGTGGCAAGCCCACAAGAAGAAAACCCCTCATTTAAAAGCCGGCTTCTCAGGGTATGTGCATCCAGGCCTTTGGATGATAACATTTGATGCATAACACCCTGCTTTTACACAATCTGCTATAGGCTTTTCTTGAACCAACTGTGCAAGGAATCCTCCAACAAATGCATCACCTACAAAAGTGTAAACACAAATTATGTAATTCCTTGTCTATTTAGGATCTGTTTACCAAGTAAAATCTATGTAGAACAGAGCGGGTGCAAGAAAAATGTTAATGCAATTCATGCATGAAACGAAACAGTTAAGCCAATAAGTTAATTTAACTTTAGCCAAATAAATATTCTCTTTAGAAGGTTCACTAGAGGCAATTAGGCAGAGTATAATACTTTGTAAACCTTGTGAACGACTTCAAGAGTTGGTATAGCACTTAAATTTCCAAAAACTTGTAAAACTTCATGAAAGTAATTTTTCAGAAACAAAGAGAGTTTTATGGAGCTGCAAAAAATTCTCTTGTTTTCCATTTAATCAAGAAAATTGTAAAGTATCTTTTATAGTTTGATAAACGAGAAGTCCAAAAATTTATAATTCTGGTTCATACTTCATACCAGCTTTGGTTTGGATTTTTTATCAGTACAAAGGCAAATATGAGAGAATTTAAAGCAGTGTTAATTTCTCGTATGGTCAATTTCACTTTTTCCACTATAATAGTAAAGTCAAAAGACTATTTTTCCTCCCATTAAATAACTTAAACTTCATCCATTAACAACAGAGTCAAAAGATTATTTTCCGTCACATTAAAATAACTTAACTTCATCCACTAACAATAAAGGCACAAAACATATCAACCACAACAGTAGTCACCTTGAAGGGTAGGTTGGGCCGTATAATGGTAAAGTTTAATGATTTTGTTGTTATAGCGAGTAAATTCCGATTACGTTAATGTGACAAAAAACAATTTTGTAACTTAAATTGTTTTTAGTTTAGTTACTTTAATGTGACAAAAAACAGTTGTGTGACTTTACTGTTATAAAGAATAAAGATCAGTGACTACATGTGAAATTAGCCCTTCAAAGTGAAGTACAAGTTAATCGGGACAAACATATATTTTCCACTAAATGTGTGGGTTGGTATTTGAAGGTTTGAACTTTATTGCAATAGAAACAAGAAAAACTAATATAAACCACATACCAGCACCATTGGTGTCGACAAGTTTCTCTTTTGGCAATGGAATTACAGGGAACAGCTTCACCTTCCCATCTTCAGCCACAACAACAGGATCAGCACCCTGTGTAATGACAGTGATCCTCTTGTGTGTTCCTGATGCCTTTGGCCACTGGGAGATCTTCAAAGCTATTTCTTCAACATTATCAGTCTGGTCATTAAAGCATAAGTTAGCTATACAACACAAATCCCAATAACTTTGAGAAACCTGGAGTTAAGCACCCATTACCTCCCAGCCATGAACTCTAGAGAAGGTTCTTGCTTCTGTTTCATTACCAAAGACAAAGTCCATATACCTTAAAACAAGAGATACAAGTCTTGATTAGTATCCTAAACATTCAAGTAAGCTTAAAGAGGTGAGACATTGTCCTTACGGCAAGACTTTCTCTTGTTGATCTTTGAAGAACTCACAGATAAATGGTGCTGAAAGGTTCATTGAGAAAACCTGCAGCAATAGGGAAAATTACATGATTGTGTATTTTCACACTACAAAAAGCAGTTAAAACATAATCGATGTCAATGGTCAGACCTTGTTCTTGGAAGCGGCATGCTCAGCAACAAGTTGAATAGATTCTGGAGAAACAGTGAGAAAGAATCCAGCAATGTAAAAATACTTGGCCTTCTCCACTGTATACACATACACATTAGTTTAACATGAAAATTAGGCATCAGCGTAGAAAAACCAGGACTAAGGATTCCTACCCAAAGCCCAGTTCTCTGGTTTTTTCAAATGGTCGACCTTGTAACAGTTTGCAGCTGATAAGTTTGCAACCAGCGACCTGGTAAATCCAAACATCATCAGTTCATAAGAAGCATTTGAAACCTTGAGAAGACTTGAGATTATCATGTTTTTAACCTTTACTAATTGATTTTTTTTTCTTCTTAAGAGTTTAATTGTACAAGGAGGAAAGACACTAAGCAAATGGCTCCAGACTAACCTTTCACCATCAAGCACACAGACAGCACAAGTACCCGTTGGACTCTCATCCTCATAGTAGTGAACCTAAATGCACCCATGTGTAAAGATCATATGAAATTAAACCCTCTTTAGCATGTTATACTCCAAAAGATAGCAAGACAAAGGCAAAGCGATGAGTTGATAAACCTGAAAGTATTAATAATAACCCCCACCCAGGGAAAAATAAGAAGAAGAAAAAAGCCAAACAGAGAAAATTAGAGACAAAGAATCTAACTTTAACACCAGCATCTTTCGCGTTTTTCTTCATTTCCTCCCCAAACTTGTCCTTCCCAATAGAGCCCATGTAACTTGTTGCACCTGGAATTTGAAGCATCCACTGCAAATGAAAATGAAAAGTTATTTTTCTGGACTAAATAGGACATGTAAGATTGCAAGAACCAAGGGGAAAACAAAAATGACAACACACCTGAGCTACTCTGATTGAGTTTTGAGTTGCACCTGCAATTCAGAATTGAAAAGATAGTGTGTTCAGTGTGTCCTGCTATCTTCAATGGAAAATATCATTCAAAGAATGTTGTTAACGGATCAAGTGATGGAAATTTACCTCCAGCAATGAATTCAACACTATACTTGGATGTCATTTCTTCATACCTAGGATATAAAAAAAAATATCAGCATTTTGAATGAACGAAGGCACAGGACCGAACTTTTTTCTTCAGCACAATAAGTTCTAGTGACTACTCTCTCTTCATGTTTGTATTCCAAACATACAACTATTCAACAAGGCAAACTTCACCTATAATATCAGAAAAGTAATAGGGCCATCATTAAAAGAAACAATTCATATTGACCAGGAACAATATTTAAGCAGTAAGCCTATCCATGGAAGATATATATCAATTTCATGGACGATACTAATATTTAAGTTTATTGGCTTTTGACAAGTCACATTCAAAGACTGATAATGGGATAATTTGAAGTGAATCCTCAAGAATCAAGGCACGTGTCTTTCCCGCAATATTATGGCTTGAACCATTTGTATATGCATATTCAACGATAATGCTAGGTGATACAATCTATATCTCCCAAATTGACTAGAAATTTCAGTTTGAAACAAAATGAGCACATAGACTCAAAATAGGCTTTTTAAGCGGCTTTGTATTATTTTTAGCAGTAGAATGGCTACAGGGTGTTCAAGAATTATTCACCACGGATAAGCGATGAGGCAATCCATTTATTATTTACACATGAAATGAGGAATAACTGCGAGAAATATTATAATCAATCTCTTCGACTAATAATTATGAATAAACCTCAAAGCCTGAATCAAACTGCAAATACTGTTTATCCTCAAATACATCAATAATGACCCTGAAACATGGTGTATTCCATCTTTCTTCTACAAAGTTATTTATTTTTCAATAAAGTTCTATTAGAAAGGAACTAGAAGTATTCTCTGGTGTTTTATACAGCACATAAGTAACTAGCACAATTAAAAGCAAGCTATTCCGACAATGATACCCAAATGACAGTCAGGAAAAAGAAAAACATTTTTAGCTCACTGCCTCTGTTTCCAATCAGCTGAACTATCAGTCATATGTGAAAAATCCAATGAGAATAAACTAATTAGAGCAGCAAACTTATCAAAAGGAACAAAAAAACTAATTAGTGCAAACACAATGCAATCTCCTATCTTAAGCTACGCAATGTGGACAGACAGATCGAACTAAGATGAAAAGAAATAACTTACATATGCAAGTGCTTGTCCTCAGCAAGAATAGCATTGTTTGGCTTGATATCGTACCTGAGTTAATTCAAATAAGAATATGATTTCGTACTCCCATACAAAATCCAAATCCAGGTAAGACTAATGCATTTTAAGAGCTACTATACAACTTTGCTCTAAAACTAAAACCTAAACAACAGATAATATCAGGAATCCGAATATTCAAATCGAAATCCAGGCAAAACTAATGCATTTTAAGAGCTACAATACAACTTTGCTCTAAAACTATAAAACTAAACAACAGATAACATCACAAATACAAAGATTCAAAAATCAAAATCCAGGCAAAACTAATGCATTTTAAGAGCTACAACTAAACAACGGATAATATCAGGAATACGAAGATACAAAATCAAAATCTAAGCAATAAGAGTAAATAAAGCATGTAGCATTCACCTGATCTATGAAATCAAACTAAACGGTTTTGTTTTGTATAGCTAAAAAATGTGATGAATATTACGTACTTGTTTAGAAAATCTTGATCGATAACAGCAGAGATATCGAGCAATGGATTGCCCATACCCAAAAGAATTCCTTCATACTCCATTCTTTGATCTTTAGTTTTTTTCTTCAGATCTTAAAGTAGGTGCAAATTGGGATGTAGGTAGGTATTGGAACTGTTTTTATACAACAGGGTCGCGCTTCATTTTATTCTTCAATTGTCAATTAAATTACAAAACACATCTCAACTATCAGTTGTTCAATTTTTCGATCTAAACTATCATCAACAACTATCAATTATTTACTTTTAATGAGGTGTGTTTTGCAAATTACTTAATGATAGTTTATGAAGAAAAAGTGATCAATGAATAGTTAAGCTGTATTTTGCAAATTAATTCGTGAGAGTTTAGACATAAAACTCACACATGATAGTTTAATAAGAAACTCAAAAAAAATAAAAAAAGTTAAAGTATATTTTTGATCCTACCCAAATATTAAATTAATATTAGTAGTGCTGATAAACTGGTAAGTGGTAACTCGCCATAAAAGCAAATACACATATCGCCCCAATAAGGGAAAATGACAATTTTAGTAAATGTATTATTGAATAACTTCAAATTTAGTCCTTGCGTTACTTAAATATGTACATTTAACCTTGGGTTAACTTCTGTTAAATGGAGTAGTTACCTTACATTAACTTCGAGGATCAAAATTATACATTTCAAATAATTAAAGGTTAAATATGCATAGTCGAGTCACATAAGGACTAAAATTGAAATTAATCAATAATATAGGGACTAAAATTGTTATTTCCCTACCAATTAATATATGAAGATGTTTGATTAGACATAAAATTTAAGAAAAAGAGAAACTGTTTCTCATAACAGAAATTGTTAGATTATATTTTCTTTGTCTGCTCCTCCCCTTACTGTCACTTTACAGAACCGTACATGAGATTTTCACCTCATACGACTCATCATTCAATTCTTTCGAATTCATTGGATCTTTTTCCGCATTCGAGAATCCTCAAATTTTTGAAATTTGCGTTATAAAATAAGTCGTAGAAATTTATGTGACAATAAATCATCTCATT
Organism: Przewalskia tangutica; assembly: GCA_029844215.1. Lineage (NCBI taxonomy): Eukaryota > Viridiplantae > Streptophyta > Magnoliopsida > Solanales > Solanaceae > Przewalskia > Przewalskia tangutica. Next base: position 112,480,686 of record CM056730.1, read on the forward strand.
AAGAATAAAATAAAAATTTAAGTTAAATTATTATTAAATATAAAAATATTTTCTTGAAGCTCATTAAAATAAATAATGCTTCATAAATTGAAATCGGAGTAATAACATGACATCCACTTAAGCTTATCGAACTACTAATTGAACTAGAAACGTCACTAATTATATGATATCCTTGCTTATTAGAGTCATTTCCTACCCCAAAAAAAAAACACAACATACGTCATAATATCAACATATGTCGCTAACATTTGCAGATATTAGACTTGTGTACTGAAAGTATGTATGTCCTACCAGACTGATCTGCGGCTCTGACCCGCGCCACGGCCCCTACTGGCTGAGCCGCGACGTCGACCCGATAGTAAGCCCAGTCAGACTGACCCACTGCACCTCAGTTTTCTAGTCAGGCTTGGGGCCCAACCCTAATCCATTTTTGACCTAAAAATAAACTATATATACAGCACTAAACCTTATTATCAACGTTCTAATTGGAAAAAAAATTCTAGACGAGTTTAGAAAAGAAACTCTCTCAAACCTCTGCCAAGATTTTCTGGTTTCTTAACAGAGGAATACATTGTAGCAAGGCGCTTGCAAATCGAAGGAACAACCGCGTGTAATCCCGAAGTGAAGATTCCAGATTAAAGCAACTTGTAAGTTTTATTGTTTAAAGTCTTTACAGGTTTGATTGTCATATAACCATACCAGAATGTATTGTTGGAGTAAGTAAGCAAATAAATTTTAAACTTACATTGTGTCTTAGTTATACGTTTTGAACCCAACAAAACCTACCGTTACTTCATTCGAAAAATATGTAAACAACTTATTATTCTATAGTTAGATCAAATCATATTAGAAGTAAAGATAATAAATTTGACTAAGATCGGTCGAATTACACTAATATAATGAAAAACTGTAAACAGGGAAAACTTATCTTCACGATTTTAATTTTTATTAAGTAATTGATATAACATCTGAAAATATTATTTTGAAAATTAAGGTAAAAGGACCTAACTCAACGAGACACTAGGCTTTTCAGATCACGAAGTCCAAAATTGGCAGGTTCCACTTCATTTTGGTGTTGGTGCAACGCGGGGTCCTTTCACCAACCATTTCAATATTTAGTCATCAAAACTGGCTGACCTAAACTAGGGGTGATCAGTGGGGCGGGACGGAATGATCGGGGCGGGGGCGGGACGGGGAAAGGGGCGGGATCGAGCTGGGGAGGGACTGGCAGGACGGGTCCGAGTCCCGTCCCGGTTCCCATCCCTTTGGCTAGGGGGTCGGGGCGGGGCGTTTTTTTTTTTTGCACTTAATTAAAAAAAAAATATATATATATATATATATATATATAAACAACTCAATAATTGAACAAGAGTGTAATAAAAACATTCCAAGACTGTTTTTTGCCTCTTATATTATTTAATAGAAATATGATTTTTTTCTAATACATTATACAGATACAATTGTCAAAATTTACAACTTTGTAGTGTCGTTCAAAAGTTGCAAATGACATAGTAAAATTGCAATTAAAGAAATTACATTTTCAAAAAAAATCTGTTATATTTTCCTTATAATTTCATGTGGTTCTTCGGTTGGAATTGATATTTGTTGGTCAAATTGCTCCACGTCGCTACTCATACCTTCAGATAAGATGTTGTAGCTTTCATCTTCTTCTTCATTGATCTCCGGTTGACCGCACCTCCTACGCTCCGCACGAATTCAGTCTCTGAATAGAACTGCAATCTCCAATGAGTCTCCCACCAATGAATGTCTGTGCTCCCCTATTTGAAATCTTTCCGCAGAAAAAACGCTTTCAGACGCTGTTGATGACACTTGAATGTTTAAAACATCTCGGGCCATCATTGAAAGTGTCAGAAATGTCTTCTCATTCTCTATCCAGTATTTCAGCAAGTCTCCATGTCCCTCTTCATTGACAACTGCTTGGTACGGTAAAGCACACTGCAAAACAAAAACATCAAACTCGCTAATTTGGTTAGTAGTGTTAGCACCGCACATTTTATTTTTGAGGCTTTCAATACTAGCCGCAACAACAACATGTTTTTTTTGAGGTTGTGTTGAAGAAGAAGAAGATGGTACGGAAGCCGATTAATTGCTAGCACTTTCTTGGTGGTAATACTTATATACTTTTTTGCATTCATCTTGTATGGTAGACAACACTTCTTCTTTAGTTTGTTCAATATGTAGTGGATCATTTGAATTTTTGGGAGTTAGAGGTGGTAGTACGGCTATACAATCATAAATATTTTCAATAAGTGATTTACATCCTTCTATTTTAATAGTCGGATTTAATACATCACCAATAATATAAATAGTGGGAATAGAAATAAAATATTTTTTTATTTTGATAAACATTTTTTAAATAGCTGTCTTATAAGCTGGTTTAGCCATATAGTAATTAAGCAATAAAAATATAAGAGCTGTAAAACAACATAGTTGAAATAGTAGGATAATATATACCGAAAAATTCTTTTGTTGCTTGAAATTTTTTCTCTAAAAATACAATAAGTTCGACAATTTTGTCCCAATTGCTATCTACAAGTATATAAGCTGAATTTTGATTATGAGCGTTAAAAAATAAAGTTATAGGTCTTCTATAGTCATAAGCAACAAGTAGTTGATGGTACAAAGAATTCCACCTAGTTGGTACTTCTTCGGTAATTTTTCTATAAGGTAGTTGACAATCGTGACAAATTTTTTTATATTCTTTTTTTCATTGTATTCTATTATTTTTAAAAATATAGTTTATAACAAATTGTATTTTATCAAGAATGTCTGTAAAAAGTGATAGACCATTATTTACAACTAAATTATATATATGACATGCATGTCTTATAAGAAAATGATCTGAAAAAGATGGAGTTAAACTATTTTTAAAATATTAATAGCATAATTATTAGAAAAAGCGTTATCTAATGTAATTAGTCATAATTTTATCAGTTGTTCCATAATAATGACAAACAGAATAAATATTTTCTGCAATAAAATTATCAGTGTGCGTATCATCTATATATCTATACGCTAAAATAGATTTTTGCATGCACCATTTATAATCTATCCAATGACATGTTACAGTTAAATAATCATAATCGTTAGTACTACGGCCTATATAAGACGTAATAGATATTTTGCCAGGAAAATGATATAATGAATAACATAAATATGTTGATATTCATGTGCAAATTTAAATACATCTCTTTTAACAGTTGATCTAGGAAAACCTTTATAAGCAGAATTATACATTTCTCTAATGTAATGAATAAAACCAGGAGATTCAAGAAATGAAAAAGGCAAACCTTCCACAACAACTAATTTTGTTAGTGCTTCCATATCTCTATGTTTATCGTATTTAGGACCAGTATCGAGTAAACACCCTGGGACTGAGTGACAACCGGTCGACATATCTACACCCGTATCTCGTTTCCAAACGGGGAATCATCAATTCCCCATGTCACAGGGTTAATTTGACCTTGTACTTGGTCCGGACAGTATGTGAACCTTGTCCCGATGGAGAGGGCGCTTGCACACACTTTTTTTAGCATCGTATTGGGCATACCTAGCTGAGTATTTTTGTTTGATATGTCTCATTAAACCCTACGTCCCACCATGACCTTGTCCAGTTTTAAAACTAAAAACCACTTTACAAATTTTACATATAGCTACTTGATTCGCTACGTCCCTAATAAAAAATTGTCATGCTTCTGATTTTAATGGTAGTTTTGTTGGACCTCGTCTCATACTAGGGGGAATATGAGATATTTCAGTTGAAGGCGCATTAGTGTGTGTCATCTACATTAGTGGTTGTGTCATCATCTAGATCATCTTCTAAATTAAAGTCTTCTTGAGTTCCAGAAAATATCTCATCATCTAAATCATATGGTATTTCAGGAAAATTTTAAGTATCAACAAAATCAACCAGTCTAGGAATAAGATCATGTCTAGGAATAGGATGACTAGAACTAGAAGAAGTACCCTTACCCTTATTACCCATACTAGTAGAAGCATCCTTACCCTTACCCGTAATCATACGTTTAAATCCATCCATTATAATTATGCAAATAAATAATTAAAGATAACAATAATAATTTAATGAAGGAACGAATGTACCAAACGACGACGTAACGTCGACGTGTAATCGAGAGGTTGAAAAGTGAAACTTTGCTCGATGGATGATCCTTAAGCTAGTTGCCAACTTCACTCCCAAATGAATAAATAAAATTGAATATATAGTAGACAATGTAGACTTGTAGAGAGATTGATTGAGAGATTAGAGAGATTGTAGGAAGATTTGTGAGAAAGATGAAGAGAAAATGAGGTATTTATAGTTGAAAAATTGGGTTAAAGTGTAAATATAATAACTTAGGAATTAAAAATAAATATAAAGGGGGTAGGGGGTTGGGGGAGGCCAAAAATGGTTGTTGCACAACGGCCAAAATGTAAAATGGTCGTTGGTGCAATGACTATTTTTGCAAAGGAGGAGGGGGGGTTTCGGGCGGGACCGGGGTCGGGACTTGGCGAGCCTGGGGCGGGACGGGCCTAGCGGGACGAGGTCATGTTCCATCCCGGGTTCGTGTCCCGGTATCGAATTTATTTATTTATTTTTTAAAACGGGGTCGGGAGCCATAACCTAAACCAATCCAAGTAACACAGCCCAGCCTTTCATTTGAAAGGGCCTCCAAAATGAACCCGACCCTTTGCGGACATTCTGAATTGGTCAAATTGAAAATAATTGCTCCTACACAGTTCTGTTATTTTTAAGTAAGATATAGAATTCAAATATTTGTTTTATTACATAAAAAAGTATGCTCACTGTTACATTACTTTGATTTTCCATCTTTACATTGTATTGTGCATATATGCTAAGTCATTTTTAAAGGCACTGCACAATTTTCCTTCTTTCCTTTAGTTATAGAGGCAGTTTGGTGTTGATTAGAAAATAGTAGAAATTTTAATAAAATTCCTGTGCTTAGCCCCTTTGATTTCTTCTGGTGTGATCATTGTAGAGTGCTGTGTTTATAGGAATCTTTTATATGACTAAATTACAAGAGCCTCACAATAGCAGGAATATAGATAATAATGACAGATGAAAGTATCAGGAACATCTAAGCACAAGGTCACTTTTCTTTTATTTTTATTGAAAAGAGACTTATATTATAGCTACAAACCAACATGTTCAAGAGAGTTTACATTTAAATGTAAAAATTAATTGAAAAATAGCAAAGTAATTGACAAACATCAACATAATAAAACCTGGTAGCTTCACTTCTAACAGATTGGAAGAGGAGCACCATTCCATTCCTTGAGACATTCTAACAATGAATCAATGATTTCTCCATTGCACATTGCTGTGAACACCTTGTCACATTCTTCACCTGGTGACCTCACTTTTTCTCCTGTCAACAATTCTGCTCCGAGCTCTTCTCTAACGAACCGGTAGAGGGGGTATGATCTGCATTCCTTGATCCTGTTTGCAATCGCGGGGGTCCCACTTTCCACGGCGGCCCTTGCACTTTCGACTTCCTTTGGCAGCACGGCCTTTAACTCGTCCTCAAAAGCTACAATCTTTTGAAAGATTGAGCTGCTCAAGTTCTTCTCGTTCGCACCATTTTGCAAGGCATGGTCGACGAGTACTTGCCTCAGTTTCTGCATCAAGGGGTAGTTTGCACTGCAAGGGTCGTCAGCATAGGCGAAGAGGTATTCACGGTCCACGATGCGAAGCAAGTCTTTTTCGCAGAATCTTGATGGATGAAGTTCTCCATTGGCACCCATTGTCAAGGTTCTTTTAGCGACTTGGCTCACCGTGTTCTTGACCGCGTTCCTCAAATTCTCTTCCACATGCCTCAAGTCTATAGCTTGGCAAAGTGCCACTAGGTAAGTGGATGACATTAGCTTCAAGATGTCAACGGCTTCAGCTGTTTTTCTTGCTGAGATTAAGCCCAAGGAGTTCACATCCTGGTTGTGTTGCTCCGCGCTTTGTACGTGGTTAGTCACTGGGTTTGCCAAGAATTGAAGTTCGGAACAGTATGAAGCCATGGCGATTTCAGATCCCTTGAACCCGTAGTCCAAACTTGGATTCCTTCCTGCGGTTAGATTAGATGGCAACCCGTTGTTGTAGTAATCGTTGACAATCTCGGAAAATTGTGCAAACATCAATTTCCCTATCGATGCGAGGGCTAATCTAGCATTGTCCATTGAGACACCAATTGGGGTGCCTTGGAAGTTACCGCCATGTATGGCCTTATTTCTTGAAACATCGATCAAAGGGTTGTCATTCACTGAATTAATCTCCCTCTCGATCATCTTGGTTGCAGAACGGATGACTTCAATTTGAGGGCCGAGCCATTGGGGAGACGTTCTAAGAGCGTAACGATCTTGCTTTGGTTTTTGCAGAGGATCCATTTCGTGAAGCTTCTGAGCCGCTTTAACATAAGCGCTTCCATCCAATATATGTTCCATAATTGCAGCAGCCTCGATTTGGCCCGGGTGGTGCTTCAATTTGTGCGTCAAATGGTCAGTGAACTCAGGCTTTCCATTCATCACCTCAGCAAAAATCGCCGAGAGAACTTCAGAAAAGACCGCCAGAACATTAGCATCAAACAGGACTATCGAGGCCAAGCCCGAACCAACAGCTGTACCATTCACAAGGGCAAGACCTTCCTTAGGCTGAAGCTCAAAAAATCCACCATTAACTCCAGCAACACGGAATGCTTCCCCAGCATTGAGGGTCTCACCATTAGGTCCAACAGCCTTGGAATTAGGTCTTCCAGTGAGTAATCCGGCAATGTAGGACAAGGGGACAAGATCACCCGAGGCAGTGATTGTACCGCGAAGGGGCAAACATGGAGTGACATTGTGGTTAATCAACTTGGTGATTGCTTCCAATATTTCGAATCGGATGCCGGAGTAACCTTGAAGGAGAGTGTTGATCCTAACAAGCATGGCTGCCCTTGTGCTTGATTGTGGCAATGTGTGACATGACTCTGTTCCATTGCCGAAAACTCCAGCATTCAAGAACCTAAACAAAGCAATTTAAATCAATATCAGATATGCCCACACAACATAGTACTCCTAGTAATTAAAGCAACAATTTATTACTGTATGTAACAATTTATTACTGTATGTAATTGGATTTTTTTCTATAGTAAAATAAGAGGAACGGGCGTTATGTCAGAATTCTGTAAGAAGAATGAAACACTTGAAAAATGTGATAGTCATTATTATGTACATCATATTCGAGTAAAACACTTTGATGCGTGTGGGAATTAAAACACTTCTGAAAAATCATCTTTCTGCCAGAATTTAACAAATCAAGACCTAAAAGCAGCTAAACATTTTTACTTTTCTTCATGGACGTATTTGGACCCGTACAAGGTATGCTATCGCATATGACCCCCGAAAAATGAAAAATTTTAGGGCTCATTTTTTCATTTTTTATTAAGTAGTATTAGTTAGAATTTGCTGTAAAGACCCATAATTCGCAGGTCTTAGTCTAATTAAGAGCTCACTTTTACCAATTAAAACAGAGCTCCTAAAATATTTGAGACGGCGCTATTTTTCTATTTCAAGAAAAGAATTTCAGTACTAGTGAAAATCCTATTTTCCAAAAAGAGAAAACAATACTCCACATTTAGGGATATTACGCCAGCATTTCATGGATTTTGTCACGTCATTTATATATAGAATAAAGTCAATAAATGTAATGTAAGAAGGTAGCAGATGGCACGACACTGAGTTTTCTGACTGCCTTGGAGCCAAAAATGTAGGAAATACTGAACCATTTGCATGTGCCCAAATGTCTTCCTAATCATCTCTCCAGCTGGGCCACCAAAACTATACCACACACACTCTTTTTTAATTTTAAAAAAAAATCTCAACTATTTTAGTGAAGATGTAACCGAGTCCTCATAGTGAAAATCTCAACATGGGTGTATCTCAGTTGGTTCCAGGGTGACAGATTGCTCCCAAGAAGGTAGGTTCGAGCTCTGACAGCCGCAGTGTGGGAGTTCATTTCTCCTTTGTGAGGGATGACTCGCGCACTGACACCGCGCTCTCACCTAGTGGCCGAAGACTGTGATTTACCTTCCTCCACCAATCTCTATCGGGTCGGAGGGGCGGGGGCCCTGTGGGCGAGGGATTTCACCTTTATTGCTCCCAAGATTTAGGCAGTTAAAAATAATCACCTAGTAATACTTTATTCATTCGTCCCAATTTATGTGATACTTTTCACTTTTAAAAAGTTAATTTAACTAAACTTTGAAGTTAAATTAAATTAGATCAACTCAATATTTTAAAATATAAACTTATATATTTAGAAACGACATGAAAAATACTATAAATTTCAACTTTTCTCATATGAATTTTGTGAAAAAAATACTATCTTAATATATTAGTCAAAGTTCATACAATTTAAATCACAAAAATGAAACATATCTCAGAAATATATAATTTTTTGTCTCTACAAAAGTTCTGGTCCTACATAGTTTTCATCCAATTTTGTTGACCACTAAATAACACCTTGCATGGTACCACTTATTTCTTACCCTACATAAGTCCACTTATTTTCTTAAATATACATTTAAATATTTCTTTTTGTAAAGAAAGTTTAGGCAGCTAAGAATCAGTGAATTATTGATCATTTCTTCCTCCTGTGCTTCGTAATCCAAATAATGGACTCATACTAGGAAATTAAAGTTCATATAAACATGATCTATACAAAAGGCAGTTTAAAAACAATTTTATTGCAAAAAACAAATATCCTGATTTGCCTATAGCTAATGCTGATTCGGCATATAAAAGATGTAACCGAGTCCTCATATTGATACATAGCAAGCTATTTGCCTAGTAAGCCATTTATTTAATTACATTAGAGCACATATGTAAATTTTATCCACATATTTATAGAGTAAAATATTTATAAATATATGGTATTTAATACGCCATAATGATAAAGAATGAATATTAGGTCTAACTCAATCACAAAAGATAGCTTAAAGGAAGGAGGATTGTCCAAGTCATATAAGGAGATCAAAGACTACTTATTCCAACACCCCGCTGGCTTTGATACCATGTAAAGAATAAATATTGGGTCTAACTCAATCTCAAAAGCTAGCTTAAAGAGTGATTATCAAGCCATATAAGAAGATCAAGAACCATTTATTCCACCGATGCGGGAGAACTCAACAATAATATTTGTGAGATTATAGTAATATTTTTCAAACTGATACTCTTAAATATGCATAATATTTATATAGCTATAAAAATTAGATTATTTTTTCTAAACCGACTGAAAAATAGGTTCAGAAATAGAGTGAACTAGATCTCATATGTTGATCTAAAAAGCAAAAGAAAGTTAGATGGAAAGTGGTTAATTTTACCTAATAAGTTCCTTTTGAAGAGCACCACCATTCTTGGTTCTCCTATGAGATGTAGCACCAAAACCAGTAGTAACTCCATAACTATCTGTTCCTTTTCCCATACTTTCCATTACCCAATCGCTACTAGCTTTCACACCAGCCCTTGCACTTTCAGATAGCTCAACTTTCACATTTTTCACATTTTCCCTTGCAGCTATGCTAGCAACTTGTGCCACTGTCAATGTCTCACCACCAAGTTTCACCACTGGCTTCCTAAATTCTGCCACCATCTTTTTCACTTCATCTAAATGGCTACCCTTCAATGATTCTGCTGCCATTTCCCAGTTCAATGGATCCACTTTGATGCAAAACTCCAATTCTTGGTGACCATTTGCATTAATAACACCAGCCATGTTTTCAAGAAAATGTTTAGGGGTTGGTTTTTTTTCAAGAAAATGTAAAGGGGTTGTTTTTTTGGTGAAATAATTCAAGAAAATTTGTATGGAACAAGAATTGTTGGAGAGAGTTATGTACTTAAATGTGAGGATGGGTAGAAAGATCCTGATTACTGAAGATGTAAGTTGAGGTATAAATAGAGGGGATGGGTACAATTTTTTGGTAGGTGAGTTGACAAGGGGTCCATCATGAAGTGATTAATTACTTATGGACCATTTGATGAATTATGTGTGCATTTTTTTTTATTAAGATAATCAAGGTTTTCAGGCTTGCGTCTGATTAATTCACTAGTATTATCCAGACGTCTTCGAGGTGATGACATTGGTCCTTCAACAACATCATCAGTAAATCGCGAAATATGCTCCAGTGACTAGTTTCTGGAAGCGTACAATTGATCAATAAGACAAAGTCAAATTTTCCAACATGCATAATTTTTTCGCGTCTGTGGGGAATCAAACCCACGTTGTTCATGTCAGAGGCGCTCAGACTTTACCACTGAACTATGCCCCGGAAGACATTATGTGTTCATTTCTTGGTAGGTGAACATTGGGAGAGTTTTATATGGATCGTTGGATTGAAGGTTGAGATTGAGGACAACGTGGGAGAAAGGATGCAACAAGACTTTCTAAAGTTTTTTTTAGGGGGGTTGGTGGATTTGGGAAAAGGTTTGGTGCTTTTGGGTTGTTGAGAGACTAATTAAAATTAAGAAAATTGATGATATTAAAAATTTGTCTCTTTCAAAAGTTGGGGGGTTGGGGGGGGGGGGGGTTGGTGAAATTTGGTGTTTTTATTCTTTGTAGTTAACTGAATATTTAATTATGTATTAATTTTAAATCTAGCAAACAAAAATTCATTGGTCAAATTTGAAATCTTAGGATAGACTTTGACTCTATACGTGAAATTAGAAACAGGGTGAGCATTCATACTCCGTGGTTCGGTGCTTGTTCCTACTAAATTACAATTATATATAATTATTGGGAGCAAAAAGGCAAAATCTTTCGCCCACTTATTGAAGAGCCAATTGATCTTGGGATCGATATGAGTCATATGACTGCTTCTTTGACCTTAAATTTAAAATTGTGGGCAATTCAGTCTTTTCATTAACCCTTTTCCTTATTTATTATAGTATATACACTCTCCCACGTTCTCTTCGTACCAAACTATTGTTGGAAATTTACTAATGTGAAATTAAGTTTAACCTATTATTTATGACTCAAACAATTGAGATCCCGCACGTCGGAAACACAATTTTCACACACGTGCACACGTAGTGTCAAGTATCGTAAATTTCATTAGTGAAAGAGATATTGGTACGTGAGTAAACGTTTGAGACATAGAATGATGGATGGTCATTGGTTGAATGACACGTATTTCATGTTGGTAAATGAAGGAAGAAGTGTAAGATCGAAGCGTGTCGGAAAAAGGTTGCGGCGTCACCACCACAAGGGCTGTGGCGCCCCGAGGATAGGGCCGCTGCGCTAATGTGACTTTTGGCTACTGGAGCCGCGGCGCTTCCCGGGCAGTGTCTGTGCGAACGGAAGTCCAAAAGTTTGGTTGATTATGGAGACATTTTGGAGCATTCAAATTACAGTTTTTTGCAGTTTTTCCTCCATAAATCAGTCATTATTTGGCTGCATTACTTGGTGTATTAAGTGGTCATTACATGACACTTGAATGACCATTACATGGGCACTTGAAGAGACATTGTTACACTACTATAAATTGAGGTCTTAGGCTCAATTGTAGAACACACCATATACTTGTATTAGTTCAGATTTTTCTGAACTTCTTTCTCTCTAGCATACTCTCACACACTCAAATGTTCTTTTTGAGAAACACTTGAGTTTCATTTGCTCATTTATTTAGTTGTTGTTTTATCTTGGGAGACAGTTGCCCATATCCTAAAAGGATATATACAGAACAATAATGTCTTAAGGACAGAGTGAATATCACTCGACTCAACAGCGAAATTGTAACACTATCAGATTTAGTGTCTCTTGGTTTCAGGTTATCGAGATCAAGGAGCTTGCTGCAATTGGAACGAAGATCCAAGACTCCAAGATTGATTCAAGAACGAAGATCAAGACCTCTAAAATTTATTGTTGCCACAACACTTGTTGGCTTCCAGTTTGTTTTTTGTTGACGAAGGAACCCGCAGCCGCTACTCTTTCGAGTGCGCCAGTAAACCCCGACCGACGCAAAGTCGCAAACCACGCCGGTCATGTAAACCACACTTGGCAAGCCATGTGCGATGTCAACAAGAAAGGTTTACGCAGGATCGAACTCGTGACCTTGCGCTCTTTCTTCGCTGACTTGGCTACCCTTGCGGGTATGCTTCCAGTTTGTTGAATTATAATTATATTGTTTACCCTTTCAAAACACTAGTAATAGTAGTACACTATTCTCGTACTTCTATTGTAACCCACAACCATTTTTCACCTCTGCATATTTTGATTAGATCTTATTTAACAAGCAAATTTCTCATGTGATAGATAATCACAACTTTGTTGCAAGCACAAGTAATGATAATCATAATATTAATATCCAATTAGTCTGACAATAAGTTATTATTCTCAAAGTATAACTTTATTCTAAAGACAATCATTACTTGTGCTTAAACTCTTTGTATCGTATGTTCAATTGATGAAGACTTTAATATGATGTATTAAAGTGTTATTATAATGGTTAAATATCATCAATTCTTTTTATTTATTTATGCCTTTTAAAATAAATATTAACCCTTTAAGTACCATTACATGTCTTAAAATTGGCTGAAAACTCTCATATGATGTATTAAAGTGCTATTATAATATTTAAATAATGATATGTCCTTTTTTATTTTCTTTCATCTATTTATGTCTTTTTTCGATAAATATTGATCTTTTAAGTGTCATTACTTGTCCTAAAACTCTTTTGATCATATGTTTAATGAATGTGGACTCTCATATGATGTATTAAAGTGTTATGATAATGTTTAAATAGTGACATGTCATTTTATTTATTTATGTCATTTTAGACAAATATTATCCTTGGTCTATGTATAACATGTGGATAATTATCGATCATGCTTGAAGTCGAGCCTAAATGATAATTGTTAGATATTAACGTCGGTCGATTTATGATATACATATCCATGGTCCCTTAGATTTTGCAATTTGGGGTTGTGGGTTAGGGTTTGGGGTCTTGCGTTTGGGGGTTGGGGGTTGGATTTGAATTTCATAATTTTAAAATTCTCGTTAGACTAGTGCAGATTCAGCATGCTTCACATTTTAATAGTCGCCTTTATTTCTCTAGTTTATAATCAATCAAAATTGTCTAAAATTATCTTAAGCAGTGATTTATTATAGAATAAGGTGGTTTATTTTCGGTTTGACTTATAATTGACCCAACGCATTTAGCTTTATTTCGACTGACATACCATAATTTTTTACAACAAGTCTAATAATTGACCGTGATAAATTTGAAGAAACATAAAAAGTAATACTAAACAAGCAAAATAAGTAGAAATAACATATATTTCGACCAACAAAAAGGCTAAAATTTCAACTCTAGTAATAGACCAAGATGAATTTATAAAAACAAAAACAGGAAAAAGCATGATCGAAGCAAAAAAAAAAAGTAGAAATAACACATATTTCAATAAAAAAAGGCTAAAGTTCCAAAAATTTGAAAAAACCCAGAACTTTATGAACACTAGAATTTAAGAAAAGGCTTCGTGCTGAGATGGTAGTAGACCCCTTATTTTGACACTGTACTATCAAGTTCGAAATAAAAAGAAACTTTTATAGGCAACATGTAGCTCAAAATGCTCTGGAACTGATGTAAAATTAATTAATATGTCTGAAAACGATGATTGGAGAGCTTTTCGAGCTCTGAGAGAAGAAAAACCGAATGGAGAAATTGAGATTTTGATAGCAACGAGGAAGATAGAGAGGGAAACTTATTCATATTTTAGGAGAAAAAGTGTGGGCTTTTGTATATTTTAATACAAGTTAAAGGGATTTAAGTGTAGAAGTTTAAAATTTTAAATTTTTAAAAATCATAAAGTGACCCCGAATTCACATATCCAAAACCCTAATTCACAAAAATTAAAATTAAAATTAAGTGACATGTTGGCTAATTTTGTTTGAGAGTGGCCCTAAATTTTCTCCACACTCTTCACTCTTCAACCTTTTACTCGCATTTCCAATATTATTATTATCTATTTTTAAGCTTTTCAGTAATTCAAATTTATTTAATTAGTTATTCAAATTTTAACTCTAATGTGAATTACATAAGTAAATTTGAATTTTTGAAAAGCTTATATATATATATAGTGGCAGACGCAAAGAATTTTCCAACCGGATGCACACATTTAATAAAGTTTACAAATCATCTGGGTGCCCAAATTTAATAAAGTTTACAAATCATAATTGTCCCCTACGCGTTTTCAGACCGGACCGACCCTGTTCAGACCGGACCGATCGAACCGGGCCTATAAATTCGGTCCGATCTTCAGTCCTAGTTTACTGAAAATTCGGTCCTCGATCCGGTCCGGGTTTATCCTGTTGTGCAGCCAAAATTCAACTCGGACCGAAAAAAGGACCAGATCGATAATTTCGGTCCGGTCTTCAGTCATAGTTTTCTGAAAATTCGGTCCTCGGTCCGATCCGCGTATTTAGTTGGTCGGTTCATAAATTATTGAATATTAACTTTTAGCTGAACTGAAAATTCAAAGATTGACACGTGTACTTCTTTTTCTTTAAAAAATTTCTTTTTGTTTTGAATAAATTATTGGTTCACCAGTTATCGAATATTAACTTTTAACTGAGTTGAAATTCAGACATTGATAAATAACATAGCATTATCTGTAAGTCAGTCGATGTGGTGTTACAATTTTAGTATTTCAACCTTCAACTTAAATTAGACAATTTGAAGCTGACAAAATTAACTTGAGGAGTATTTCAGGTGAGTACTACGTTTTACTCACAAAAATATCAACTCCTTTTATAAGTAAAAATTCATGTCCTCTTTTTAAAAATTTAACTATAAGTACTTGTTTCTCAACGATATGTAAATGTAGGGACCTATTTGATAAAACTAGAGTAAAGAAGAGATCCGTCAGCTTGACACACTAGAACCATTGTTAATTTAACTTATCCATAGTTAAAAAAGAACTTGTAACTTATCACTAAGGTAAGGAGTATTTCATTTGCATTTCCACTTTCATTTTACTTGTATAGCTTTGCACCTCCCTCTCTTCTTCTTCATCTTTTCTATAGACAACAAGTGAAACATCACCTATAATTCTTCTATAACCCCTTTTCTTTCTTGTTTTTTTTAAATCAGATTAGCAGAGCCATATTGTAACACCCTATTTTAACCTGAGTAATAAACGGTGTACTATGTATGGTTGATTCCTAAATTTAATTTAAGAAGTCGCCACACTATTATAGTGAACTAGGACACTTTAAAATGTAGCATAAAATACTACGAATGATCTCCATTTAAAGGTCTGCGAAATTTATGAGATTCTAGGGTAAGGGTTCTTTATTATCCTAAAGGGAATGGATTAGGCATCCTAAAGGATCCGCTAACTCGCGATTGTCCGGTCAAACTTAGGTTAATCATTGTATTAAAAATGCATGTCTTGAAAGCATAAAGTTAAGAAATGAATGTTTGCGAATAGTTACTTGAACTATATATTCTCCATAACATGAAGTTTTGTTTAAAAGTGCATAAAAATAATTTTATTTAGAAAATATATTTGTATGTAAAATTGGTTTTTGATAAAATATGCATTTATGTGGCAAAAATATATGTGACGAGCCTAAAATAGACTAGTGAGGATTTTTCTATTTTTTAACTACCCTTTCTAATTTATTAATCCTAAGCCTAACTATTCTAAGCATTCTTATAATCATACAAATAATAAAACGGCGGAATTTAAAGAGTTTAAAAGAAGTGACTAGGACGGATGAAGATATCATCCCACCCTATTTGTTTAGAAGTCCTGAGGCCGGAGAATGAAAGAAACGTAGACGCGGGTCTTCACTTGACAAAGTTATGATGAGTCTCGTAATGAGACTCTTCGTTTCTCCCGATGCATTTCATCCAAATAAAAGAAAAGAAAAGAAAAGAATTAGAAAATATCCCAAATCGTATTAACAATAACAAACATTGATACAAAATCTAAGAATACAAAAATCACTTCATTTTTACTGTTTATGGGACAAAGCAACCCACAACGATGACCCAAACAGATTTAACAAGGAATGGGCCTCAAGATGCGCATAGAGTAAAGAAAATATGGTTCAGGCCCAATATAATATATATATCCAGTCCTTATGCAATCAGTTACAATTTCATATTTAAAAGGAAAGCAAACCAGCCCAATATGCGATCAATTAACGAGAAAAACAGGCCCAATGCAAAATACTCACAGACATATGAAGGCAGTAAAAAAATGCCAAACATGTATGGTATACCTCAAGATATACCAAATATACAACCTGGATATACATACGATGTATACCAAAACATATATGTTTGGTACATCTCTAAGGCATACCATTCAGTCCACTGTGACAGACAACGCAGTAGTCCATCATGGACTGATTCGATCAAGAGCAGGATAAGAGACATCATACCCAGGATATGACTACGATCATTTCACACATATATAAACTCATATTTTGACGACAACATTTAGTCATATAAGGAAGCTGATATGTATGAAATAGGCAAAGGATACGTGATGAACAAACAAGACTAGAGAGATTGCAAGTATGTGAACCAGGAACAATAATATTGTATGGGCTACATCTTTAGGTATAAGGGATTATCCCAAACCAGCATTTAAGTATACTTAGTTCTTTCCAGGTTATGTTGGTGATGGGTCGAATGGATTTCAGGGGTGTTCATCGGTTTGGTGAAGGGGTCTTCTTTGGTTAGAAGTGGACGATTTGGATTTGAAAGGGAGAATGAGAGTGATGGGCCGCGGGTCAAGAACAATTGGGCCTGGGGAGTTGGGTTGTGGGAAGATGGACGAAAATGGTTGAGAGATTAATTGGCCCAAAGATGAATTAATTTGTCACTAATCCAATTTCTTTAATTAATAAAACTGCGCTTCTTTGTCCTAATTAATTTCAAAAGTGTACACATATAAATTATGGTACAAGTGATTTAATATCTATATTTTAGTTTAAGCAAAAAATATAATATTCATATAAAAATATAAAAATAATTAATTTGGTAATTGGTGAAAATATTAAGAGAAAATCAATCACCAATGCCGATGACGAAGTATTAAAATTATTTTGCTTTTATTTTAATCATAAAATATAATGCCCGATATTTTTAAAATTGTGCTGTAATTAGTGAAAATATTAAAACTTAGCATTTTTTGAGAATTTTCAAGACTGAGAAGTATAGTAAAATTAATATAAGATAAAAGAACGACCTAAATGAAATGTTCAGTAAAGATGAGACAAAATTGAGTGTCAACACATGGATAATGCTTCAACTAGCTTCCTTAAAGAAAAAGCATGTAAGTCATCTACTTAATTCTTTTGTTATTGTTGTTGTGTGTGTACTTGAAAACGATAGGCGGGTCACTTTGTAAAACGACGTCGTTTTACAAGGCGATAATTTTTTTTTTGAAAGTGACATCACTTGCACCCAGTTTGACAATCGTGCGTCTCTGTGTATATATATATATAAGTCAAATGCTAGTTTAATTATATTTATATATATATATATATATATATATATAAAAGTCAAATGCTAGTTTAATTAATTATTTTGTCCAATAGTGTCAAATAAAGTAGTAACACGAAATGATTGATTTATTAGAATATACTTAACTTTTAACAGCTATTGTAATACACAAATGATTCCAATTATGCTACCTTTTACATGTAATCTTTTTGAATATGCTTAGGAAGGTTGTTAGAAATTTGATGTAGTTTGACTAAGAAATTAGTCAAGAATAAAGACAGATGTGAGGAAACTTCCAAGTCTGGTACCCTTTGTTAGGAAAATTCCATGTCGTTAATTTTAACTTTTTTTAAAAACTCCGGGAACCGTAGCCTCTGCCACATATCTATGCCCCTTCGAATGAGCACTCTGTGGTGAGTACTGGATAAACCTGCTTTTGTGCAATCGCTCGTAAATCACACAGAAGAAAGCGCACTAGATAAATCTCATGCTACGAGCTAAATTGAGAAAGCATTGTGGAGGGATTCGATCTCAGGTCTCCCGTGTGGAAGCCACCCACCAAACCAACGTAACATTAATATGTCTTATTGAAGTTTTTATTTCTTGGAGGGAGGATTAGATGAATTCAACTTTCTGACTATTTTCCTAACGATTTTCCTTTTTATTTTTTTCCTTTTAGTCCTCACCTAATATAAAAGGGTAGTTCGGTGTACTAAATTTTCACTATGTGCGGGTTCCGAAAAAAGCCTCACCACAAGGATATATTATAAGCATTATGCAACCTTACTCAGCATTTTTACAAAAACAAAAAAATGCAAGAAAATGTTTCCATAGCTCCCATCTGTTACCTCCTAATCTAATTGTAATAACTTTACGAGTTACACCAAGACTCCCTTTCCGTCATAAATCTAATATATCTAAAGTAATTCTTACTTACTGTTGAGGTTGGATATGATGTTATGACAACATCTGCGAAAGCACATGACAACATCTTCAGGATGTTGCCTGTGCTGTTGCGATAACATTTCTGCCAACATCTATGTAACTGTTTTGCCTATTCTTCCGGCCTAAGCAGTTGAAGTTACTGCGAGTAAAAATGACCTAGGCAAGCTTTGAAATACCAAGTCAAAACGTGGAGAGAAAGCAGCTTAGACCAAGTCCAGATCGTTGAGGATTTTTAGGAAGAAGACTCGATCCAAGCTGCTACCATCTTTTGCTCAACCTCCGCAATCATCATTGAGGATTTCAAGGGAAGTTCAACACTATAAATAGAGGAGAGCTTCACAAGTATCGACATCCAGATTTAGAGAAGAAGAACTTTCAAGAGAGCTCTCGGGTTTTACCTTAGAAAACTGGATCAACCTTTTAGCCTAAAGTTGTTTTAACAACATCTTGTCCCACATTGCAATCGCTATCTCTATTCTAGATTAAGCTTATTGTTCAAGTGATTGTAATGAAGATGTTGTCTTTTATCTTTTAGATTTTGTAACTTTAGGCGAAGTCATCTGCGACTTCATTTTTGTATGTAATTTCTTTTTCGTTTGTAACGCTCAATTTGTAAAATGAAATTCTATGTAATTGTATATAATTTATACAATTCTTTTGGTCATCGAACATCAAGGGATATATTCATATATACCCTTGAAAATATAAACTTTGTGTTCTTTTACTTTTCTGCTGCATTTACTCTAACAAGGTTTATTCTGTTTTATTACAATGTTGCCTTAGATGTTGATCCAACATTGAAGGCAACATCCAGTGACTGTTTTTGTTGTTCGTTGTTTTTGAGATTTTAATCTTACGCTTTACGAATCTGTAGCCCACGGGACCCTACAAGTGGTATCAGAGCCTGCACTTGATACAATAAGTGTTTGATTCTGAATATTACAGCTATGGACTCAGCTGCACAAAACGTTGGTAGACTTTCAATACTTGACAGATCTAACTATGCTTACTGGAAAATTCGACTGCGTTCGCACATCAAATCCATTGATGTTCGAGTCTGGAGATTTGTATCCGAAGGCTATGTAATCCCCAAGTACCCAACAGATGAGGATGGTGATGTTCTCACTAAACCCGAGTCTGAATGGACCCAGGAAGAAATCAACTCGGCAAGCTTTAACGAAAAGGCCCTAAATGCGATATTTGAATGAGTAAATCTCTATATGTTCAAACTTATCCAGAATTGTACAACGGCCAAGGATGCTTGGGAAACCTTGCAAACACATTGTGAGGGAACCTCAAGTGTTCGACGTACAAAGCTTCGCATGATCTTGAGTCAATACGAGCGCTTGATGATGGAGGAGTCTGACGACATAAAATCCTATTTTGAAAAGTTGATTGACATTGCTAATCAGTGTCAAGTGCTTGGGTCTCCATTAACCAACACATAACTTCTGGATAAGGCTCTCAGATCTCTTCCTGAAAGATTTAATACTAAGATTTGTGTTATTGAAGAGACTCATACTCTTGCTACTATGGATCTTCACGCTTTAATGATCATTTTACTAACATATAAGATGAACATGAAGAGCCAAAAAGATCTATACAAATACAAGACTTTGGCACTCCAAGGACAAACCTCCGAATCTGAAATAGAAAATGAGGAAGAAAACCTGGAGAAACTGGGGAGTGATGCTATTGTTGCCTTACTCACTCGTAGATTCAATTCTCTGGTGAGAAAGATCAACACTGACCGTAACAAAGCAAAATATAACAAGAATCAGAACCCTCTCTTCAATAAGCAGCCTAATAGGTCAACTTTTGAGCAAAGTACCTCTTTCCACTGAGGAAATCCAACTCCGACGGAACCAGAAACCAAAAGAGCTACCAAAGGAAAGGGATGCAGTCTCTCCCTTGGCCTTTGGAGAGGAGAGGGAGATTCTGGATCTGAAGAGCTCAAATTAAAGCCATGAAACAAGTAACTACTCCTACTGCAATTGGGGGCACCTTACCTAAGGTTCACTCACTAGAAAGATATTTGTTAGCTAAGGTATCATTCAATCAATTACAACAACAAAAGCAGCTACAGATCCCGCAGTAGTTCACAACTAAAGAAAGTGCAATGTCATGCATGTTCAAGTTGGGGACACTTCGCTAATGAGTGTGCAAACACCCTTAGAAAAATTTGTAAGGTCGTGTGGGTAACTCTCAGTGTTGATGAGAATGAAGAAGAAGAAGATCGAGAAGAAGAACAACCACAGGCAATGCTTGCAGCCATATTTGAACACTCACTGTCCGACGATGAAGATGGTGTTGATGATGTTGACCCAACATCTGAAACAACATCGGAGGCCACATCGGAAATATCTGCATCATCAGAGAGGTATGTCTACTTTAATTATTTTGATGTAAATTATTTTAGTGGATTTATTTCTTCAACTGAGGCTGCTGATTTGGATCTAGTTGACTCGAAAGACGTAACGATAAAGGAATTACAAAATCTTTGTAAAGCCTTAATCACTACATCTGAGCAATTAGACTCAAAAGCAAAATCATTGGCTATTGAGAACTGCAATTTGAAAGGCACAATCAACCGATTAGAGGTGACCCTTACCAAGAAGGATCTCGAGCTTGGTATGATTCGTGCACGATTGTACACATCTGAGACACATTTCAAAGGCTAAACATGGGAACCTCCAAACTGGATGAAATTTTGAACTTCAGCAATCCCACAAGGACTGGGCTCAGAGGATAAAATTCGTCAAAGAAAATGTTTGTAACTCTCAGAGCCCTATGATTTGATCGAAGTTTGTATGTAGCTTCTGTAAAAAGTCAGGACATCTCATGCCCTATTGCTACAAGCTTCAAAATTCCGCTCTCAGCCTATTGCCTAAAGTGTTGTCACCAATGTTTTCCAACATCACTGACTGTCGCGCCCGTTTTTTACCTCGGGGTCTGAACGGTATCCGCAATGTTGCTCTTTGGCGCGGTTCCCTGGATGAAGCAATAATGCTGATTTTGAGGAGTCGCCACCTAATTAATTAAGTGAATTAGGACACTTGATTTATTGCAATAAAATACTGCAATTAATCTCCATTTAATGGTCTGCGAAATTAATGAGATTCTGGATCAGAGTTCTTTATTATTCTTAAGAGAAGGGGTTAGACATCCTTTAAGATCCGCTAACTTGCGGCTATCCGTTCAAACCTAGGTTAATTATATATTGGCTTTTATTCTACCTATTCTAAGCATTTTTACATAATTTACAATTAAAATAAAATGCAATACAGAATAAAACTAAAATTAAATGCGACATAAGATAAAACTCCAAGACATCTTTTAGCCCTTTTTAGGCCTTCTGCACAAGATGATCTCCGGGTACCTGCATAAACACTTAGTAAAAGTGTTAGTAATAGAATAAATAATTTTAAAACAATAACAAGAAATAATAAGTAAAGCCAAAAATAAATCCGTCTTTGTACAGGGAGGCCTTTGGAAATCAGACGGAGATTCCTTCATCGGCCTTTAAACACAGAGAGCTCAGATATATAAAAGATAAAGCGGGACAGCCTAAACAAGTGCGACTGCGAGAATTCGTCCTGCCAACGCATGTTGGTTATCCGGTGTAAGTGGAAGAAATCATCATTGCCCAGAAAGCTTTATTTTATTTTATTTTCCGTTTTTGCAATTGTGGAGGCCTCAAAAATCGACGGATAACTTTTTCATTGGCCATCAAGTGCGTATCATGTTCAAATCAGTAATCAGCAGTATTGAGGCTATCCGAGACAATATTAAAGCAGCATATCCTAGCAAGAAACTAGTACCAATTAGGCCCGAAAACACAGAAAATCACGAACATCAACTGAGGTAAAAAATACAGTAATAGTTTGGCCATAATGCAGTGTCAAACGATGGCAACCAGTCACAACAGCGATCAACATAAACCAACGGCAAATCCGTCTACGCAATCCAACAACCAGAGAGGGCGGCGAGCCCAATAAAACAGCAGTGACAAAGCAATATAAAATCGGTAAAGTGACACAGCCATTGAAATCAAAGCATAAACAACAAAAATACAATCGGTAGCCATGGTGATTTTCGCCGGATTCCGTCAGTAAAGCAAAGCAGAAAACAAATATCAAAATAAAGCCAAACCTAGGTTGTCAGAGTTCAGAGCACCAGTGATATAGCAAAAATCAGAAAATCAACCAAACAAACAACAACATGCTAACCGCAAGAGAGATACAAACACCAAGCGTCGCTGGAGAGACAGGAGCAGACGGAAAGTATGTGGTTCACTGTGGGACTGCTCCAGTTCATCGGAACTTGAAGCCCCTCGCCGGAGTAGTGGCGACGACAGGAGCAACGTGAGAGCAGTGGGAAAATGAAATCTGAAAATATGAGAGAGGGGGGGGGGGTGAGATTACATGGGAGGTGCGGCTGCTCGAACTCCGGCGACGTGACTCGCCGGAGTTAAGGTAGTGGTCGGCAGGAAAAGGGTGAGGGAGTTGGGCGAGAGAGAAGTGTACGGCTGCTGATGAATGTTGTTTTTTGGTGAAGAAGAGAGATCATTTAAGAAGATGAAATGGGTTGCATATGTTAAGGCGTGCGGCTGAAGGGTCCGGAGTTCGCCGGAGATGGAACTCCGGCGAAGGGCGGCGGGAGAGTGTGAGGGAGAGTAAAAATCTGCAGGGCGGATCTTAGGGTTTGTGCGGCTGAGTGATGTTTTGGGCGGCTGGGCTGATAAAGAGGGGGAGTGTTGTCGCTGGGTTATGTTTTGGGCGGCTGAAGGGTTTTTAATAGGGGGAGGGGGTAAGGTTTTTATTTATAGGGGTATTTAAGTTTAGGATTTTGGGTATTGGGTATTGAGTATTGGAGGGAAAAGATGAAAGGTGTATTGAGCTTCATTTTTGGGTCTCAGTTCGGGCCTCGATTTTGGCGGACTGGACTGATCCGGATTGTGTCTCGGACTGGAATGACTTGACAAACTGTAAAATATGTTAATTATTTAAAAGACAAAATTATTTAAAAGATGCAAAATTATTAAAATGTAAATGCCGATGCAATAATAATAAAAATACAATACTTAACAAATATTTAATGCCTAATTAAAAGTAAAGACGTGATGTCAATTAATTATTTAAAGAGATGCAAAATTAGTAAAATAAAATGATTGCGCAACAATAATAACATAATATTTGAAAATGTTTAATACCTAATTAAAGTAAAAACATGATGCCAATTTACAAAAAATAAAACAACATAGAATGTTAGGTAAAAAATATACAAAAATATCAAAAAATGGTGATTAAAATGCGGTGTCCTAAAATGCTTAAAATTGCAAGAAATGACTAAAAGATGGGTCAAAATTAGGTGTCAACAACTTGTCCCTCTTTGACTAAAGACGATGAAAGAGTTTTCGTACAAAGACGTTGACTTGTAGCCAATTTTGTTCTCATCGTCAGAATTAAAACAAAGATCAAGAAAATGATGGACAAAAGTTGATGCAAATTCAAAATGTTGTCTCAGTGTTGAATTATGATGACATTGGGTTGCTGCGATGCTAGAGAATTAAAGCAGGCAGACGCCGATTCAAAATTATCCAGTGTCGAATCATGATGACACTGGGCTGCCGTGATGCTACAAAATTAAAGACAGTGTCGACGCAAATTCAAAATTTATCCCAGTGTCGAAGTATGATTGACACTGGGTTGCAGGTGATGTGGTGTTGGAAAAGATATGGTGTTTGTAGATGTTGATGGCGTCATTGCATGGACGCGATACAGATGATCGTCATTGCATAGACGAAACATAGATGAAGTCGTTGCATGAGCTTACATGAAATGACGTCGTTGCATGGACGCGATGCAGATGGTCGTCGTTGCATAGACGAGACATAAATGAAGTCGTTTCATAGGCTTACATGAAATGACGTCGTTGCATAAACGCGATGCAGATGTTCGTCGTTGCATAGACGAAACACAGATGAAGTCGTTGCATAGGCTTAGAAGATATGGCATCGTTGCATAGACGCAATGCAGATACTCGTCGTTACATAGTCGAAACATGGATGAAGCCGTTGCATAGACGCGATGCAGATGTTCGTCGTTTCTTAGACGGAGCATAGATGAAGTCGTTGCATAAGCTTAGATGAAATGACGTCGTTGCATAGACGCGATGCAGATATTCGTCGTTGCAAAGACGAAACATAGATGAAGCCGTTGCGTAGGCTTAGATGAAATATCGTCGTTGCATAGACGTGATGCAGATGCTCGTCGTTACATAGACGAAACATGGATGAAATGCACATGGCGCTTTGTGAGGGCGTTATCGTCTTGTGTGGACGAAGTGCAAATGACGCTTTGTATGGGCGTTATCGTCTTGTATGGACGAAATGCAAATGACGCCTTGTGTGGGCGTTGTCGTCTTGTATGGACGAAATGCAAATGACGTCTTGTGTGGGCGTTGTCGCCTTATATGGATGAAATGCAAATGACGCCTTGTGTAGGCGTTGTCGTCTTGTATGGACGAAATGCAAATGACGCCTTGTGTGGGCGTTGTCGTCTTGTATGGACGAAATGCAAATGTTGCCTTGTATGGGCGTTATCATCTTGTATGGACGAAATGCAAATGACGCCTTGTGTGGGCGTTGTCGTCTTGTATGGACGAAACATGGATGAAGTCGTTGCATAGGCTTACATGAGATGGCGTCGTTGCATAGACGCGATGCATGTGCTCGTCGTTGTATAGACGAAACATAGATGAAGCCGTTGCATATGCTTACATGAAATGGCGTCGTTGCATAGACGCGATGCAGATGCTCGTCGTTGTATAGACGAAACATAGATGAAGTTGTTTCATATGCTTAGATGAAATGGTGTCGTTTTATGGATGTACCTACTTTGTGACTCACCTGGGTTGAGATAACGTCATTGCATAGACGTTGTGCGTTCGTAACCCGCATGGGCTTATTGTTGTCGTCCTGTCTTTGCTGATATGAAGATCATGCACTCAAAGAAAACTTGTGAGTTTTAGGAAAGTAGTGGTTGATTCGCGTCGACTTTGTAGCTTTGGATCTTGACGCTTGCATGCTCAGACTTAAGCAAAGGTTAGTGCATAACTGTTAAGGCGAAAAGATAACGCATGAATTTATAAGCAATGTAATTGTATGAATAGAAATGTTATTCCGTCAGGAAACCAAAGCAGAAAACAAATATCAAAATAAAGCCTAACCTAGGTTGTCAGAGTTCGGAGCACCAGTGATATAGCAAAAATCAGAAAATCAGCCAAACAAACAACAACATGCTAACCGCAAGAGAGATACAAACACCAAGCGTCGCTGGAGAGACAGGAGCAGACGGAAAGTATGTGGTTCACTGTGGGACTGCTCCAGCTCATCGGAACTTGAAGCCCCTCGCCGGAGTAGTGACGGCGACAGGAGCAACGTGAGAGCAGTGGGAAAATGAAATCTGAAAATATGAGAGATGGGGGGTGAGATTACATGGGAGGTGCGGCTGCTCGAACTCCGGCGACGTGACTCGCCAGAGTTAAGGTAGTGGTCAGCAGGAAAGGGGTGAGGGAGTTGGGCGAGAGAGAAGTGTACGGCTGCTGATGAATGTTGTTTTTTGGTGAAGAAGAGAGATCAGTTAAGAAGATGAAATGGGGTGCATATGTTAGGGCGGGCGGCTTAAGGGTCTGGAGTTCGCCGGAGATGGAACTCCGACGAAGGGCGGCGGGAGAGTGTGAGGGAAAGTAAAAATCTTCAGGGGGGGATCTTAGGGTTTGTGCGGCTGAGTGATGTTTTGGTAATTTGGTGATAAAGAGAAGTGTTGCATTGGGTTATGTTTTGGGCGGCTGAAGGGTTTTTAATGGGGGGGGGGGGGGTAAGGTTTTTATTTAAAGGGGTATTTAGGTTTAGGGTTTTGGGTATTGGGTATTGGGTATTGGAGGGAAAGAATGAAAGGTGTATTGAGCTTCATTTTTGAGTCTCAGTTTGGGCCTCGATTTTGGCGGACTGGACTGATCCGGATTGTGTCTCGGACTGGACTGGTTTGACAAAATTCAAAACGGGTTAATTATTTAAAAGACAAAATTATTTAAAAGATGCAAAATTATTAAAATGCAAATGACGATGCAATAATAATAAAAATACAATACTTAACAAATATTTAATGCCTAATTAAAATTAAAGACGGGATGTCAACTAATTATTTAAAGAGATGTAAAATTAGTAAAATAAAATGATCGCGCAACAATAATAACATAATATTTGAAAATGTTTAATACCTAATTAAAGTAAAAACATGATGCCAATTTACAAAAATTAAAACAGCATAGAATGTTAGGTAAAAAATATACAAAAATGCCAAAAAATGGTGATTAAAATGCGGTGTCCTAAAATGCTTAAAATTGCAAGAAATGACTAAAAGATGGGTCAAAATTGGGTGTCAACACTGACAACATTCAAAGCAACAAGCCTGGAAGCGGAAGGAAAACAAGGTTTAAGAAGGAGTGGGTACCCAAACTAAATCTAAAATGTAATGTGTGCATAACTGTCTTGCGTACTAACTTTACAGGTTCTTGATACTTCGATAGTGGATGCTCACGTCATATGACATGTACTAAAAGTCTCTTGAAGGAGTATGGAGCATTCAATGGAGGATATGTAACCTTTGGAGGAGGAAGTAAGAGTAAGATTATTGGTAGAGGAACTCTTAATGTTTCAAATGTACCAGCCTTGAAGAACGTGCTTCATGTAGAATGTTTAGTTGCTAATCTCATTAGCATAAGCCAACTATGTGATGACGATCTAGAGGTGAAATTCAACAAACTTGGATGCAAAGTTACAGATTCTGCAAACAAGTGTGTTATGTTAGGAACCCTAACCGGAGATAACTGCTATCTAGTAGGTAGAGAAGAGGTATGCAACTCCGCAAAGGTAGGTGACTTGCACTTTGGCACGAGAAGTTAGGACATGTCAACTACGACACCTTGGAGAAACTGATCTCGTTTGAGGTTGTTAAAGACATTCCCAGACTAGATACAAAAGATAAAACAATGTGTGAGGATTGTTTGAAGGGAAAGCAGACCCGAGTCTCTCACAATGTTGTCCAATATGACTGACAACATTCAGGTACGTCTCATTGTTTCCAATTATTGCATATGGATCTTATGGGTCCAATTGAGGTAGACAACCTAGGAGGAATGAAATACTCTTATGTGATAGTTGATGATTTTTCCAGATTTATGTGGATATATTTTTTAAAGGAAAAATAAAAAACCTTTGAGATGTTTAAAACTCTTTACTCTAGAATTAAGAATTTGTTTTGTTCTTTAATTTTCAGAATAAGATCTGATCATGGAAAGGAATTTGAAAATCAGACCTTTGTAAAATTTTGTGAAAAGAAAGACATATTTCATGAATTTTCGGCACCAAAAATACCTCAACAAAATGGGGTTGCCGAGAGAAAGAACAGAGCTTTACAGAAAATGGCAAGAGTAATGTTGAGTTCTAAGCAATTAATAAAGAGGTTTTGGGTTGAAGCATTGAACACAACATGTCACATAAGTAATAGTGTCTACTTTCGGCCACATACCAAAATGACGCTCTATGAACTGTTAAATGGAAAGAAACCTACAGTGAGGTATTCCATATCTTTGGGTGTGTGTGTTATATTCTTAATGACATGGATAAACTGGCCAAGTTCGACTCCAAGAGCGACAAGGGGATATTTGTCGGCTACTCTCAGAATAGCCATGCTTACCGGATATACAACCTTCGGACAAAGACCATTCAGGAGTCTGTCAATGTGATTTTTGATGATCTGCTGAACATATCTGGAAGATCCTCAGAAAAAAACATTGTGTTTGCAGTAGAAGAGGAGCAAATCACTGAAGCATCAGATGTTGACCCAAATGTTGACCCAACACCAGAAGTCACATCTGAACCTCAAGAAGAGAACACCGAGGAAGATGTCGAGGAGGAGTCTGCTACGGAGCTGAATGATCAAGTAAGAAGAGACCCTCCATCGAGGATTAGGAGGAACCATCCACCCGACCTAGTGATAGTGGGAATTTTTGAGCAGAGGCGAACAAGGGAGAAAGAACCAGTCAATTACCGAGAGATGGTAAGGTATGTGTGCGTGTCCACCATATACCAACATGTTAGTCTTTCTTGTTTTACATCTACATTGGAACCTAAGAATATTGGGGAAGCATTGAAAGATAATTTTTGGATACAAGCTATGCAAGATGAGCTTGAGCAGTTTGCCCGAAATGAGGTTTGGGATTTGATACCACGACCCAATAACACCAATGTTATTGGGACTAAGTGGATATACAAAAACAAATCAGATGAGTTAGGTCAGATTGTGAGAAACATAGCTCGACTTGTTGCTCAAGGATATACACAAGTTAAAGGCATCGACAACGACGAGATCTTTGCATCTGTGGCTAGACTTGAATCAATAAGATTGCTTCTTGCCATTGCTTGTTACTTGAAAATTACCTTGCACCAAATGAACGTTAAAGGTGTCTTTCTCAATGGATACTTGGACAAGAAAGTATATGTTGAACAACCAAAAGGATTCGGATATCCTCACCATCCACAACATGTATACAAGCTCAAGAAAGCTTTGTATGGTCTAAAATAGGCACCACGTGTATGGTATGGTCGTTTGACTAACTTTCTTATTGATTTTGGTTTTATCTGTGGAGAAGCTGACAAAATTTTATTCATAAAGAGACACAGAGTAGATGTAATCATAGCTTAAATCTATGTTGATGACATTGTCTTTGGCTCGACTAAAGAATCCCTCTTGAAGTCATTTGTTGAAGTTATGTCGACAATATTTGAAATGAGCATGATTGGAGAACTAATATTTTCTTAGGCTTGCAGATTAAATAGGTTGAAGAAGAGATTTTTGTATCCCAGAGCAAGTATGCCAAGAATTTTGTTAGGAAGTTTGGTCTGAAAAATGCTAAACACATGAAGACGCCAATGGGCTCTACGCAGCAGGTTTGTAAAGACAATGTTGGAAAAGAGGCTGACCCAACATTATACCTATATATGATAGGGAGCCTTTTATACCTTACTGCCAGTTGCCCGGATATCATGTTTAGTGTGTGTGTTTGCGCTAGGTTCTAAGCCAGTCCCAAGGTATCTCATCTTAATGTCGTGAAATGTATCTTACGATATATTGTCGGTACAAGTGACTTGGGATTTGGTACTCTAGAGACACTAATCCTAATCTAATAGGGTATAGTGACTAAGATTGGGCCGGTGATGTCGACTATAGGAAAAGCACTAGTGGTGGTTATTTTTATCTTGGCAACAATCTAGTCTCATGGTACAGTCGTAAACAAAATTGCGTGTCACTTTCGACTGCCGGATCCGAATATGTGGCAGCCGAAAGTTGTTGTGCTCAACTGATTTGGTTACGACATATGCTTGATGACTATGACATACCTAATAAATCTATGATTTTGTACTCTGATAATCTGAGTGCTATTAATATTTCCAAAAATTATGTTCAGCATTCACGTACAAAATACATTGACATAAGACATCATTTTTTAAGAGACTTAGTGGAAAAACAACTAGTTCAAATCGAACATGTTGATACTCTTTCGCAACTAGCTGATATTTTTACCAAACCCTTAGATTATGAAAGATTTTCTAGTTTGAAGAAATCTTTTGGTCTCTGTTTTCTCTGAAAATAAGACAGGCAAGGTAGATGTTGACCTAACATTCTGGGTAACATTTACTATTTGGGTCAGTGTACATGATATGAATTGTAAGTAATGTTGCTCAAATTTTTCAAAGGAATCAAGCTTGACTTCACAAGGACAAGGTTTGAAGGTGATACCGTTCTCTGCGATGATGCATATCATAAAATATCATAAGAAGGCGAAGCCTCAACTAAAGATTTGATTTTGTCCAAAAAGAGCAAAGCTTTAAGGTTGGTACTGTTCCTATTCTATAGGAGTACCATTTGCTTCAAGAAGGTTGAAAATTCCTTAATATTTATTTCTTTTTATCCATATGTGTTCAACTAAGTTGATTAAGGACAATGGTAAAATGTCACATTTGTCCTGCGATCAGTCTCATAGAGAACATATATGGAAATCCTTTTGTCAAATCAGAAAATCCTTAAAGTCTCAAAATGCTAGTTGAACTTTGAAATATTTCCAACATCACTCGCAACATCGTGTTCCAGTTCATTGGTCGATCTTGTTTACCTTATTTTATTCAGGGTTTTAATTTGTAATAAGTCTCTGTGAATAACAAAAATCCAAAAAATAAGGAGGACCGTTTCTTTTAAATTTTTTAAATGCCTTGTGTCATGCAAAAACCGTTGTTTTGGGTATGTGTAAAGTTCAAATATTTTCCACTACCTTGATTCAAGGAAAAAAGTTTGTGTGTAAATTGAAGATTGCCTTAATTAAAATCCCTATTATTGCGTTTGTCTTGTCACATCAGTCAGCCACACAAGTCGAACCATCAAATGGCAGCCCAAACATCACCGCCAGTTTTTCAAATTCGCCCAACTCTTCAAAACCCTATCCCATGTCCATATCTCCCAAATCCTTCCAATCTTCCAAATCAAAAGAATATTCTCCTATGTCAACATGTCCACCAAACAACCACAAAATGTATAAACATTACAAAGCCATCAATGAAGAAAAACCTTCTGAGGAAGACGCAAGTGTATCCCTGATATTTCTGGGTCCCGATGAGCTATTAAATATGTGTTACCCTGGAGATTCAGAGAACCCAATAGATGTTGATACAACATCTGATTTTACAAACCTTGCGGCAAGAGGATCATAATCAACAATGCCGACGAGAAGGTCATAAAGGGTGTTTGAAAGCAGATTCAGTGAAGAGCAAACTGCCAAAAAGACTAGAGCAGAATCGACTTTTCCTGTTGAAGAGTCGAATTTCCCTGTTAAGTCTACAACCTCAACAAGCACTGATTCAGACTTCAATCTACCCAAAAGTACGACAGCTTCAGCCACCACTCCAACCTCTCCAAACACTCCAATCGAAGCCGAAAGGAAGGAGAAGAGGAAATGTTTGACAACACTCCTCTAAGGAACTTCATGCCCAAGAGAGTGCGAAGAACATACTGGAACCCATGTTCAAATGTTGCCTCAACATCGAAGGCAACAAAGGAAAACGAAGTTGATCCTGACTATGTTGCCCCAACATCCGAGGCAACACCGGAAGCCACATCACTAGAACAAGAAAAACCAGAATCCGAATCAGATTATGAGGTAATGCATTACTCTCTTTTGTTCCATAGTAAAACGTGCTCAAATAATTAGAAATGGTTTAAGAATAGAGGCATCAGAGTGAAAAGGTGATAGATGAATCTTCATTTTCAGAATATGGTTTGATTGATTTTCTAATTAGTCGTAGGGTTCTGAACTTTGTAACTGGAAATAATCTTTACCGTGAGAAGGTTGTTAGGGTGTTCTATACCAATCTGACCCACCTTGTAAGAGACACAACCTCAAAGAAATTTGGGAGAGTGTATCTTTACAACAAGGTGTATAATTTTACCCCTGACATCATAAATACCACACTAGGAATCCCTAATGCTGTTAGAACCCCAGAAGATACTCCCACTGCTGAAAAATTGAATGAAATGATCAAATACCTCACTGGAAATTTGATCACCACTTGGGCTCCTCGCAGTCCAGTGTCGAGGATCAGATCACTATTTGCAACCCTGCATAGAATTGTCATATACAACTGGTTGCCCTCTGTGAATGAAACTGTTGTTACCCTTGACCAAGCAACCCTACTGTACAAGTTAGGAAGAAACTACAGAGTTTATCTTGGAACGCTGATTTTCAACCATGTCACAAACTTGGCTGAGAGACAATCTAACTCTGCTCTTCCATACCCCTCTCTCATTTTTCAAATACTGCTGAACCAAAACTTCAAGAATCCGAAAGGAGAAAAATTGAGTAAGCCCCTATATGTTTATTCAGTACAAAGAGCAGTAGTGAATAGTAGGGATATTGTTGGCGACGATGTGAGTTGGCGACAGTGAGTTCAACGACTTTTGGCTCTATCCTCGGTGAAGCGGAAAGAGCCTCGATCCTAATGACATCGTCGATGCGCCATTGTATTTGAAAGTGACACACAACTCCAGAAAGTTTGCAATGTGAATGTGGGGATCTTCAGATGGCAGTCTCCCAAATTGTACTGTGTTCTGGACCATGCTCAGGATGGCTGACTTGATCTCAAAGTTGTTGGCCCCTATAGCTGGGAGTCTGATGCATGTCTGTGAACGAGTAACTGTGGGCGAACATAATCTCCCAAGCTCATTTCTGCAGGTGGTGGGACTTGTCCCATGGCAGTCGGTACCTCATTATTCAACACCTCCTCAGATGCCCCGTTGTTGTTATTCTGCTGATTTTCCATGGCTAGTAAATCAACAATTCTTTTCTCACGCTTGTTTTGCTTGCACAGTTTTTCGATTTTAGGGTTAAAGGGAACAAGTGTATCTGCTCCTCTCCTTCTTCGCATACACTAGATTCCTGAAACAGATCAAAATCAACAAACAAATCAAGACACACAGTTCTAACAGTAAAAATTAAATTAAAATAAAAATAAAGCCAAAGTAGAATTAAAAACAGATGATTCGATATTAGATGTACGTCAGTCCCCGACAACGGCGCCAAAAACTTGTTAGCGATATTTAGAATGCTCACGCAAGCGCACGCATCGTTCACAAGTAATATAGTCTGTAATACCGAATATCGTCCACATAGACTGATTTCTAAGTACCGTTCATCTATTTTATGTTATCTATTTGGCAATCGATATTTGATTGGAGTTTTTATTTAACTACTAGAATAATTGCAAGATTTAAACTAATAAAGTTGTAATTAGTTATGAATGAATTAGGGCTTCCAAAATCCTCGACTATCCACTTTATTCAATCCTTAATGCGACTAGAATGATTCTTCTTCTTTGTTAAGTAGCGGTTAACTAGACTGTCTTATATTCCGGTTAGGACATATAATCACTCAACCCCAGTGCAGAACCCTTCTATATTTTTATGATAGGATTTACCACATAGGAGGATTAAGAACAGTAACCTATAATGCTACACAAGTATCATCACGTCCGAACCGGCGGCGATCAGTGCCCTACAGGCACCATACCTAAATGACACAAGTAACCCGCGGAACTAAATAACACCTCATTTTTTTTAAAACCAACAAACATGCAAAGGCAAAGCCGATAAGGCTGCCATATATATAATCCAAAAG
Source organism: Przewalskia tangutica (assembly GCA_029844215.1). Lineage (NCBI taxonomy): Eukaryota > Viridiplantae > Streptophyta > Magnoliopsida > Solanales > Solanaceae > Przewalskia > Przewalskia tangutica. The sequence goes on from CM056730.1 coordinate 112,514,441, forward strand.
AACTACACTGTACACGAGTCCAATCCCATATATGAATACAAACATCTAAGAGTTTTACTGAACTATGACGGGACAAGGCCCCGCCGTACCCATAACTGTACAAAAGCCTGTAATGAAGGATCTATACCAAAACGATAAGCTCCAGAATAAATGGAGCTGTCCAAAAACTCTGAGAAAGGGTCCTACACTTGCAGATCACCAAACTGCGTACCTAACCCTGCGGCATGAGCGGCCCGAGAAAGGGTCGATCTGAAGAATGTACCAAGTATATGAAACAATAAGTACTGTAAAGGAGATCACACAGTCCAAATATAACAGGAAACAAGTATGACAAAATAACAGTACACTGAGCCTTGCAAATATGAGAGTAATGAAATCATCTTTACCTTTTAAGTTATGCTTTTAACAATGAGACTAATTGTTCCACTTTAAGTCATGAATACACTGCACCCTTTCATTAATGAAATCACTACCGTTTCAAAACATGAAAGTCATGCCAATGTCAGGGTCATCCACCCTCTGACTTATTATGCAAACCTACCATAGGACTATTTCACCCGCAAGAGACTATTTCACCCCATAGGTCATGTGGACCCGCATTGAGCATCGGTACACGATACTCGCATCACGGAGAGCTAATCTATGGATTATGTCTCAGGATTTGAACTCGCACGAGTCCTTCCGACCCGCAGTGAGTGTGTACCGACTCATGTCATGGGAGCTACTCCATGATATATCTGTACCAGGTTGCCGGCCCTTTATGGAGGGACGCGAAGATGTGAAAATACGACACTTGCACGAATGACTATATGAGCAACCCATATGCAAGCAAATCATCCTTGACCCTTATTTATAATTAGATGTATGTCGCAATCATGGACGTTCCCACATGATCCAACTATACAACTTCCATAATAAGGTTTATGTTATAATCATGGACCTTCTCATGTGATCCAACTACACCATTTAAATCATCATCGACTCTTATTAGCACAAATAAAAAGAGCTATCATGTGAGCAGGCCAAAGTACTGTCAATGCACAATTAGAATAACTATCATTTAGGCAAACCAAAGTACTATCAAGACACAAATGGAATAACTATCATTTAAGCAAGCCAAAGTACTATCAAGGCACAAATGGAATAACTATCATTTAAGCAAGCCAAGGTACTTCGTACGTCCGCCGCACGTCCTTTCCTTTTTATAAAATCCCAAGGCACTAGCCTTGCAACATCAAGTTACTTATTCTTCAAATTAAGTGACCTATACTCTTTATATTCTAGTCACTTCTTTCATGTACCACAATGAAACCAAATTCATTTATGAACCCCGAGACACTAACACTCGTAGTATCAAGCCACTTCTACTTTTCAAATCAAGTTACACCTTTAGAAATTCAATTCAAGGTTTTAAAATCAAGTAACTTCTACTTTCAATTCCTAAGTAACTCACACCTTTAAAACAAGTTACTTCTCTTTAAATCATGTCATGTTTCCTCTTTTAAATCAATCAAATAAGGAATGGATTATAACAACTTCCATTTAAACATCCAAAGTACAATCAAGGGAGTATATAGAACAACTTCTATATTAGGAAATCCAAGTACAATCAAGGAATAGATCATTTAAGGAGTAGAATTTACTCACTTTACCATAAGGAATCATGCTAGAAGAATAGAATATAGTTCACATACCTTTTCGGCTCAATTCACACGCTAAATCGAATATGCCGCACGTAGAACGTCAACCTATAATGACCATAATACGTCTATCAACTTCTAGTTTCTAACGTAGAATGATACTAAGTATAAGGTCTCTTATTCTATGGAAAATTGGGCAACACTTCCTTTGTTTATATGCCCCACAATTCATATAAAACAGTCCAATATTTCAAGGGTATTCTCGGCCACAACAACTATAAATCCTAAGTCCTTTTCCTTAATTAATTTTAATCTAATTCTCATTCCAACATGTTATATAAGTTATACTAACTATCAACAACCATATTTCCTTCATTATATAACATGTAACAAGTGATAATACCAATAAGAATGATCAACAACTTCAATGGCTAACATGCCATGTCTCGGCTTCAAACGTCCAATATGGTCCAAACCTTTTTAAATCTTCATTCTTTATATCACAAGCTTATTTATATACTACTACAACATGAAATCTTCAATTATCTTAAGAATACAATGATCCTTACCTCAATATGCCAAAAATAATCCAAGTTTAAAAGTCGATCCTTAACATATTCCTTACTCCCATTATTTACGTTCCAATCCACAATATGCAACCACTATGTTATACCCCGTAGTTCTGGCCATGCATATGGGAGCGTACGAAAGGGGTTAACACTTAAAATTTTCGAAAGATAGGTTGACGGATTGTTTTGGACGGGTTTTTAGTCAACTTTGGGGTGGGTTATGACCCGTTACATTGAGGGTTCCTAGGTGTTTCAAAGGCCTAGTGCGTAGTTCGTTGAGTCTAGTTTCCAAATCAACCAACCGTTCGTTGATAGGACATCGGAGTAGAAAGTTATGGGAGTTACAAGTTCGGCGCAATGACGAAATGTGTTTGATCGGGAGCCACGTGTGGCGCGCCGAAACCGGCCGCGGCGCCAGATGATCTGAGGGTTCGCTGAAGTTGCAGCGCCGCGGCGCCGGGAAGCAGGGCCGCGGCGCCGGAAAGTTCTGAGGGCTGGCAGAGGTTTCAGCGCCGCGGCGCCGAGGCGGGTTCTGCGAAGTTGAGTGGAAAAATCTGAACTGTTTTGTTTTAAAAAAGGCCATGGGAGGGTGACAAGTGTCCCCCCCCCCCTCATATAATTTTGCATGCACTACTTATTGACCAAGTCTTGAAGACTTGGTCATTCTTCAAACTCTCATCTCTCTCTAAAGCTAAAGCTCTCCCTTCTCTCTAGAATTTCAAGAGGAAATCAAAGCTTGAGGAAAATCTGAAAAGCGTGACAAGAAGAAAGCTTGTTGGCTAGCTTGTAAGAGTTGTTGTGGTGGTGTTTTGGAAAGGAGGATAGCAAACCTGTTGGAATAATTTGGCTAAAGCTCTAAGGTAACAATTCTTCTCTTGTAGCTAGTTTTTGGTGTTGCATGTGAAGAAGAAAGAACTTGTAGTTGGAAATATGACTCTTAGATAAATTGCATGTAAGAAATATGGTTTGGATATGAAAGAATTGGATAAGAAGGTTATGTAAGCATGTTATAGCCTAAATACTACCTTAAACTTGTTAAGTTAGTTGTTGTACATTGTGGGGCAGAATTTTACACATCCAAGTTTAGGTGTGTAATCCTCTTTGAAATGTTTGGATTGTTGGGCCTTAAATGTGGTGTTTGGATGTTGAATTCGGCCTTGAAAAAGGTGGCAAAGTATGTAGAAACAAAGGAAATGCTGCCCAATTTTTCATAGAATTTAGTGACTTTGAACTTGGAATATTCTACGTTGTAGCTAGAGGTTAATGAACGTATTATGGTCATTATAGGTTGACATACTACGTGCGGTATTTTGGGCTTAGCAAGTGGATTGACCGAAGAGGTATGTGGAACTTTCATACCTCTTGAGCATGAATAATTGTATCTATGTAGTACGGTAGACGTACAAGGGCTTGATATCCCTTACTTGTTTTAATGATGTTTTAAGTCTTAAAGTTAAGGGACTTTGAGTATTTGAAGTATATGATACTTGTTTCGTTTAAAAGTATAAGTCCCTTGGATATAGAGAGATATGTTTAACTAGTGTATAATGGTAATATAACGACTTTATGGGAAGTTGGTTGTATTGGCTTTATGGAAGGTTAACAAAGAAAGGTTTACTCCAAGTAAAACAAGTACGGATAAATGGTTTGAATTTGTGAATGACAAATTGTTTTTAAGGCATTAATTGCCTAAGGTTTTTAAAGAAATGAAGTCACTTGATTTAGAAGCCTATTGTATTTTTAAAGATAAACGTGACTTGTTTTGAAAAGTTGTCGTGACTTGATACTACGGTTATTAGTATCTTGGGGGTTTTACATAAAAATGAGTCATTTTCTTAAAAGGTTTAAGGAACGTGGTACTTGGGTTAAATTCCCGGATTTTCTTTTAAAATGACATGTAGTGCCTTAAGTAACTAAAATGAGAGGATGTACTAGAAATGTTATTAAGAAGTTAGGAGATATTCTTAACTTGATTACGTTATAATAAGCCGGTAGAGCTTATGTTATGTATGATAGTCGGTTGTGCTGATTTATGTATTATTATTATTATTATTATTATTATTATTACTATTTATGCCATGAATTTGCTACCCATGATGCGAGTGCGGCGCTTGTACTCATGCGGGCCCACCGGGTCCATGCGGGTGAAATAGTCCCATGCGGGTGAAATAGTCCTATGCGAGGCGGATGACCTCATGCGGGTGAAATAGTCCCATGCGAGGTGATGACCTTATGCGGGTCCACAGGACCTATGCGGGTGAAATAGTCATAGAAGTAGGATTGCTTAATGATACTACGGGCGGGAGACCCTGTTTTGATCATGAGCCTCCTATTTTTATGCAGTAAAGTTTATACTTGTTACTCTCCTTGTTAGTAAGGCACAGTGTACTGTATTTTAATTTTCTTCCATGACTCCAGCTTATTTTAGACTTACGATATTAATACAGTATTTTCCAGTTTCGCATACTTAGTACATATTGTGTACTGACCCCCTTCCTCGGGGGTTGCGTTCATGCCGCAGGTAGAGGTAAGCAGGTGGTGGATCCTCATTCTTAGGATCACTGTCCCGGTGTCAGAAGCTCCATTCCTCCGGAAGCTTGTTTTGTTGGTACGGTTCTTCCCTGATGCTATAGGTATTGTGTACATTCAGGGGTATGGCGGGGCCCTGTCCCGCCACCGTTGTTATTCTTAGAGGTCTGTGGTCACATTTGTGGTTTTGGGCTGTAAGAACAAGTTGTACTTTTGATTAAGTATATTTTTTATGGAAGGCAGCCTTATCGGTTTACCAGTGATGTTTACTTTGTACAGGTTATGTGTTATGTATGTTCCGCTGCTATTCTCTGATGTTGTATCACAAGGGTGCCCGGGTAAGGCACCAGTCACGGGTCCGTGGTCGGGTCGTGACAAAAGTGGTATCAGAGCGATTAATCCTTCGGAGAAAGTGGTCTACAGTGCCGTATCTAGTAAGTCTTGATTATCGGTGTATCGTGCACATCTATAATCGTGAGGCTACGGGATATATAGGTTGGTTTCCATTCTTTCACTCTAAGATCGTGCAATAGAGTTGTGTTATAGGTTGAACTTCCTCGACATATTTTTATGTATCGATTATGCCTCCACGCAAGGCAACCGCGGCGTAAGGTCAAGCGGTGAGGAGTCGCTAGTAGGAGAGGTCACGAGAACATCCCGATCCTTAGAGAGGTGTTTTTCGGCGAAGTTCCACGACGCCGCCACCCCAGCGAGTTCGAAGCAGCGGCGGCCATCGAGACGCGATACGAGCCCCCGATTACAAAGCCCAGAGCAGAGGAGATGGGTTCTGAGAGATGGCGATTATTAGCTAGGATCGTGGCTAGGCGGGGAGGGCGACGGAGGCGGCGGTTACAGTTGTACCGTGGTCCCCAATCGATAGCGAGGCTGCGGGACTTTTTGAGTTGCAGTCCACCAGAGTTCTACGGGTCGAGACCTGAGGATGACCCTCATGAGTTTATCCGAAGCGATTCTGACGGATCATGAGAGTGATCGGGGCTTGGAGCAGTCGGTATTATTGGGTTCCATCGGTGCGGATACTTCGATTGGTGGTATGATTCATGGGAACTATCTCAGGGGGAGAATGCGCTTCCAGCTGTTTGGGACGAGTTCTCAGAGGCGTTCCTTAGCCATTTCTTGCCTCCGCAGATGAGGAGAGCTCGGGCCGATAGATTTTTGACATTGAGGCAGAGTGGGCGGACGGTCCGGGAGTACAACGTAGAGTTTGACTCGTTGGCTCGGTATGTACCTGCTTTGGTAGCCGACATGGAGGACAGGGTGCACCGCTACGTCACAGGGCTCGATGATTACTTGGCGGAGTTGCGGGAGTAGCTCTTGGCGAGGCATGGACATTGCCCGCACGCAGCATATGCACTTGGGTGTGAGAACGCGGCGGATTGATTGGTATCGCCAGAAGAGGTCGTGGCGAGGTCCTCTGGTAGTTTTCGAGGTAGACAACCTCAGCAGCAGACCAGATTTGCACCTCAGCCGGTTTAGAGCGCTGCTCCACCATCTTCCGGACGTCTGTGGCATTCAGGCGGGACAGGTTCGTGGCTTCGTGTTCCCGCAGGACGAGTTCCAGTCAGATGAGGCCACCTATACCTCGGTGTGGTCGATGTGGCGAGTGCCATTATGGGGGGGTGTCGTGTTCCTCCAGGAGCTTGTTACACTTGTGGCCAGCAGGGCCATTTGAGGAGAGATTGTCTGACTAGAGGCGGAAAAATGTTATGGCTCAGCCGACAGGGTCAGTGGCTGGATCTTCGTCTTCGGTGGCGATGCGCCCCGGAGGGCAGGGTGTTCACGGAATAACAGGCCGCGACAGGGGTCGTGGTAGGGGTCCCAGTTCCAGCGGTCCTCAGAACCACATCTATGCTATGTCCAGCCGTCAGGACCAGGAGGCGTCACCATATGTCGTCACAGGTACATTATTGATTGCATGTTGTGATGTATATGCTTTGATAGATCCAGGTTCTACCTTGTCCTATATATCTCCTCATATTGCTGGTAGAATAGGGATAGAGCCCGAGTCCATAAAACCTTTTGAGGTGGCTACGCCGGTAGGTGATTCGGTGGTAGCTGAGCGGGTATATAAGGCTTGCCCAGTGACTATAGACAGTCGTCAGACTCTAGCCGACTTGATAGAGTTGGATATGACGGATTTTGATGTAATTATGGGTATGGATTGGCTAGCGTCTTGCTATGCCAATATGGACTGTAGAGAGAGACTGGTACGGTTCCAATTTCCTGGTGAGCCGATTATCGAGTGGAAGGGGAATACTGCGTCGCCAAGGGGTAAGTTTATTTCTTACCTCAAGGCTAGGAAGATGGTGCGGAAGGGATATACCTACCATATGGTTCGGGTATTCGATACTGAGGCTGAGATACCGGACCTTCAGTCAGTTCCGGTCGTTAGAGAGTTTTCAGACGTATTCCCAGACGAGCTTCTGGGTATCCCTCATGAGAGGGAGATTGAGTTTTGCATTGATTTGGCGCCAGACACTCGACCAATATCTATTCCGCCATACAGGATGGCACCTGCCGAGTTGAAGGAATTGAAAGACCAGCTGAAGGACTTGCTGGAGAAAGGCTTTATCAGGCCAAGTGTTTCTCCCTGGGGAGCGCCAGTGTTATTTGTAAAGAAGAAGGATGGGACGTTGCGTATGTGTATTGATTACAGGCAGCTGAATAAGGTAACTATCAAGAATAGATATCCCCTCCCCAGGATTGATGATTTGTTTGACCAGTTGCAGGGTGCGAGGTGTTTCTCCAAGATAGACCTACGATCTGGTTATCATCAAAGTAGTTAGAGAGGCGGATATCCCAAATCGCATTCAGACCGGTATGGGCACATGAGTTCAGGTGATGTCTTTCGGGTTGACCAACGCCCAGAAGATTCATGGATTTGATGAACAGGTGTTCAAGCCATTCTAGGATATGGTCGTTATAGTATTCATTGATGATATCTGGTTTATTCGCACACGAGCGAACATGCGCAGATCATTTGAGGCGGTATTGAGTCCTCCGACTGCCAGCTTGTACGCCAAGTTCTCGAAATGCGAATTTTGGTTGGCTTCAGTGGCTTTCTTAGGGCATGTTATCGGGGCCGATGGTATTCGGGTTGATACAACAAAGATTGAGGCAGTCAAGACTTGGCCCAGACCCACTACACCAACGGAGGTGCACAGCTTTTTGTGCCTTGCGGGTTATTATCGGAGGTTTGTGGAGAAGTTTGCTTCCATTTCAGCACCTTTGACTAAGCTGACTCAGAAGGCAGTTATGTTCAGGTGGACGGATGCTTGTGAGGGAAGTTTCCAGTTGCTAAAGGAGAAATTGACGACCGCCCCAGTTCTTACTCTTCCAGAGGGTTTAGACGGATATGTGGTTTATTGTGATGCGTCAGGTGTCGGGCTTGGGTGTGTGCTGATGCAGCACGGTAAAGTTATAGCTTACGCATCTCGACAACTTAGGAAGCATGAGAAGAACTATCCCACACATGACTTAGAGTTGGCAGCAGTGATTCATGCCTTGAAGATCTGGAGACATTATTTATATGGAGTTCACGTGGATATTTACACAGACCACAAGAGTCTCCAGTATATCTTCAGCCAGAGGGAGCTAAACTTGCGGCAGAGATGGTGGTTGGAGGTGCTTAAGGATTACGATGTCGATATCCTATACCATCCAGGGAAGGCCAATGTAGTTGCAGACGCCCTTAGTCGCCGATCGATGGGTAGTCTGTCAGGTGTGCTGCCAGAGAAGAGGGGCATGGTCCGCGAGATACATCGGCTAGCGAGCCTTGGGGTTCATTTGGTTGATTCTGATAGTAATGGAGTTCGGGTTCGAGAGGTTGCCGAGTCTTCCATCGTCGAGGAGGTGAAGAGGCGACAGTATGAGGATCCGATTATGGTACGGTGTTGACAGTCAATTTTGACCCGTTTTTTTGTATATTTCGTGCAATTTTAAGTATTTTAGCACACCGCATTTTAATCGTTATTTTTGCATATTTTATATAATATTCTATGTTTATTTATTCACAAAATGACATTGCATCTTTTTATTTTTATTTAAGCATTATGTTTTTGTTAATATTATGTTTCTATTATAATAATATTTTGCATCTCTTTAAATAATTAATTGACATCCTGCTTTAATTTTAATCAGACATTAAACATGTCTTAAATATTGCATTTTTGCGTCGGCATTTGCATTTTAATAATTTTGCATATTTTTAAATAATCTTTCTTTTAAAATAATTAACCCGCGTTGCATTTTGTCAAACCAAATTCAAGATTTAACCCAATCCAAATCATTCCAATCCAACACCATTTTTATTTTCATCCAAACACCCTTTTATTTCCTCTTTTTTAAATTGCAAACCCCCTTTTCTGTCCCACCTAAATACCTTACCCCCCAGTATTAAATAAAGAGGGGGCAGCCAACGTACAAAGGGGTCCATAACGCTCGTGCAAAAAAAGGGCAACCGAGCCCATTTTTCATTTCGTAAAAAGAAAAGAAAGTCTCCTTCTCTGCCGCGCCGCTTCGCGCCACCGCCGCCTCACGGAGCTCCAAGCTCCGGCGAACCCTCCTTTTAAAACACCCACGCATGAGCAGCCTTTTAAACATCAGCCCATTTTCCCATTTAAACAAAAAGAGAAAAGGGTGCCCTCCCCCTCTCTTGTCGCCGCCCTTCGCCGGAGTTCTAAAAAACTCCGGCGAACTCCCACACCCCTTTTTATTTTCAGAAAACCAACCCGCAGTCGCACCTCCACCCTCCCCTCTCGCATCACCTCCGTCGCTGACTCCGGCGAACTCACGACGCCGGAGTTCGACAGCAACACCAACCCAGCCGGCGAACCCACTGTTCCGGCGAACACCTTTAGCCGCGAACCTCGTCATTGCCTGCATCAAACACCACGGCGGCGTTGCTCCGGCGTTAGCCGTGGTAGTGACGCCGCCATTTTCCTTTTGTGCTACTCAGAATGGCCGGAGTCTGAAACTCCGGCGACGTTGGTTTTTCAACGTTCTGTTGGTATCTGATGTTCATTTGGCTGATGGCTTGACTTTCTGATTTTTTTTTATTATCTGCCGACGCTCAAATTTCAGAACGTTCTTAAAATTTTCCGCGGACACGGTGTTCGCTCTCGCCGCATTTTTCTGTTTGGTGTTGTTGCTTACCCTGTCGCTGGTTGCGTTTTCTGTTTGGCGTTGTTGTTTACTATGTCGCCGCGCTTCGTTTGGGCTATGTTGCTTATCGCTCCATTGTGTTGCTATTGTTTTTGGGTATTCCACAGTGATTTGGACGATTTTGCCCTTTTATTACTTTATTAAACTGATTTTTGAATATGATACTACACTTGGTATTTTATCGATTTTTGAACAAGTTCTGACTTGGCATTAAACCGATTTTGAACTTGATACTACATCGCCAAAGAAGGATTTATCCGTCGATCCGAGGCCCCGTGGTAGCGAGACGGAATATGTGGGCGAGGAGGAAAGTGAAAAGATTGGACGAATGCATAGTATCGCTCACCGTGAGGCGAGTCGATCACAGAGCGATATCGCTTCTCATGTCTTAGTATTCTTGGCATAACACTAATGAGCCCACACTATATAAAAATATATCTTTTACAATATATTTTACATATATATCTATATATATATATACATATATTGTTGTTTGTTTGGTAATTTATTTATCATTTACTAACTCTTCTACTAAGTGTCTTTTGCAGAAAATTCTGATGCACCCCAAAGTTAAATCATTCGCATAAAAATGAAATAAAAGCAAAATGTTGCTAATTTATCTTCATTACATCTTTTATGTTTATTTGCTTTCATTACTATCTTGTTAAATACACATCTATATTAAATATTTGCATGCCTAGTTTAAATATCTTTTGATTAGTTTAATAATTAGAATGCCCTTTAGAATTGTAAATTGCATGTTAGCACAATAATTTTAAACCTAAGTTTGAACGGACAACCGCAAGTTAGCGGATCCTTTAGGGTGCCTAACCCCTTCCCTTTAGGATAATAAAGAACCCTTACCTAGAATCTCACATAGTTTTCGCAGACCTTTAAAATGGAGATCATTCGTAGTATTTTATGCTACATTTTTAGTGTCCTAATTCACTATAATAATTAGGCGGCGACTCCTTTAAAATGCATTCGGGAATCCAACCATATGTAGCGGCACTCCCGTTTCCGGCTCCGGTCGAAAATGGGGCGTTACAGATGGCGACTCCACTGGGGATATTTAGGTTCTTAACCATAACAAACATAGGTTAATTACTGTGCTTTATTTTTCTTATCTGCTTAAAATTGCTTCTTCTGTGTTTTACATTCATTTGCTTTTTTGTCTAAATTATTCTACTTTACATATAAATATTTGCATTAACTGCTATTTGTTACCGCTTTCCTTAAACTGACATTCCGCTCATATTTCTTCCACTCTGGAAAATTCACACAATCACACACTACATGCGAGGTGCGCTTGGTGCATCAGCAAAATTTTTTCTACAAAACCCAAATTTAGAAGAGTTGGTAATATACGTGGAGTGTCCTGGCCTAACCGGTGGCGTAGCCTTCTCACTCGAGTTGTCCGCCGAACCTCAAGGCCTAGTGAAGCCAAATCTTAGAAACTCGTGATAGAGCTATATCACCCTTTATTTTAAGGCATGCACGATTTACCTTTGTGGGTCGATCCTCGCATCGACGCCACAATTAGGAAGACACCAAACTTGTCGACGGGTTTTATCAACCCAACGACCAACCAGCATATTATGTGTAGCGTGGCAATGATAGATAAATCCAAGCCTAATCATGACATGCTGAAATTGGAAAAAGTGCACCGTCATTTGGTCGCCATTTCCAACAAAAGCATTACAGTTGGACGACTTGGATAAATCCATCATGACATCGCATATGTGACGTTTAGGCCTACCTCTGGCATAAAGGGGTCCCCACGCATGTTAGGACTCGCTTGCAATGTGGCCGTTTATGTGCAATATGTACTTGCTAAATGTTTTTACACTTCTGCAAAATCACGTGTTTTACACTAACACAGTTTGCTACATGTTGTCTAAATGATTTACCATCTTCCCAAAGGTCGATTTGTATTTGACTAAGCAATGGCAGAGCATCAATATTTCACAAGATCGAAGGCACGGTCCAGCGACATAACTGATCCAAGGGCATTTGAGCAGAACGAGTCGGAACCTGTCTTGGTTCCTATAGGCAAAGAAGGGGTCTCAGAAAAGAAAAGCAACATAGATCCGATCGAGCAGCTCTACCACCACAAAGAATGGCAACTATGCAGCCTAAATGTATGCCCGTAAACATAACATACAAGCAACTACATCGAGACCCATTTTAGGCCGTACACCTTTTCAAAATCGGGACCATGTAGAAACTGCATGGGTTGCAAGTCCAAACAAAGCCGTGCACACGGATATCGCGGACAAGGCGCGGTCAAATGCGAATCGACTTCCCAAAACTCACAAATTTTCTTTGAGCGCAGGTTTTTTCATATTAATGTATGCGTAGTGCAATAGCCGGGCGTAAAATACGACAAAGTTTCTTCAGATAGCGTATAGCAGAAGCAAAGAAAGCGCAGGATGACAACAATCCAAAGTCCGCAGCAAAAAGCAAAGCAGCAGAAGCGGCATCAACAATCAACATTCAAAGTTCGTAGTTCCGCAACAAAACCTAACGATCAACTCTGCATAAAGTCAAATTGGCAACCCACGATCGCACACAAAGAAAGGCATCATGGCAATTGTCACCGCAACGCTCAAAGATGTCCGCAAGGACAACATCTCGTGGATGACATCTCTACCCATAAAATTGCACTTCTCATATGTATTTATCATTTCGCTTAAACAGTATACACTAACGCCTTTTCTCGTTTAGCTTGCGAGCATTTATTCTACAGAACAGAAGAACACGCCCAGTAACGACGTTATCAAGACAAAGAAGTCTACGCAACGACGCCAAAGAAGAACACGCCCAGTAACGACGTTATCAAGACAACAAGTTCACGCAACGACGCCAAAGAAGAACATCGCCCAGTAACGACGTTATCAAGACAAAGAAGTCTACGCAACGACGCCAAAGAAGAACATCGCCCAGTAACGACGCATCAAGACATCAAGTCTACGCAACGACGCCAAAGAAGAATATCGCCCAGTAACGACGCGATCAAGACAAAGAAGTCTACGCAACGACGCCAAAGAAGAACATCGCCCAGTAACGACGCGACAAGACAAAGAAGTCTACGCAACGACGCCAAAGAAGAACACATCCAGTAACGACGTTATCAAGACAAAGAAGTCTACACAACGACGCCAAAGAAGAACATCGCCCAGTAACGACGTTATCGACAAGACAACAAGTCTACGAATGACGCCAAAGAAGAACACGCCCAGTAACGACGCATCATCACATCAAGTCTACGCAACGACGCCAAAGAAGAACATCGCCCAGTAACGACGCATCAAGACAACAAGTCTACACAACGACGCCAAAGAAGAACATCGCCCAGTAACGACGTTATCAAGACAACAAGTCTACGCAACGACGCCAAAGAAGAATATCGCCCAGCAACGACGCGATCAAGACATCAAGTCTACGCAACGACGCCAAGAAGAACACGCCCAGTAACGACGTTATCAAGACAAAGAAGTCTACGCAACGACGCCAAAGAAGAACACGCCCAGTAACGACGTTATCGCAAGACAAAGAAGTCTACGCAACGACGCCAAAGAAGAACATCGCCCAGTAACGACGTTATCAAGACAACAAGTCTACGCAACGACGCCAAAGAAGAATACGCCCAGTAACGACATTATCAAGACAAAGAAGTCTACGCGAATGACGCCAAAGAAGAACATCGCCCATGCAACGACGCACAAAGACAAAGAAGTCCATGCAACGACGCCAAAGAAGAATACATCCATGCAACGACGCGATCAAGACATCAAGTCTACGCAACGACGCCAAAGAAGAACATCGCCCAGTAACGACGTTATCAAGACAAAGAAGTCCACGCAACGACGCCAAAGAAGAATGCGTACGCAACGACGCCAATGCAACACGCCCAGTAACGACGTTATCAAGACAACAAGTCCGAAATGACGCTTATCATCAAGATATCACATTTACGCAAGGACGATTTCTATACTCGAAATTGCATTTCTTACTCATGCTTCATTATTCGCCTTTTAGCGCTTATGCACTAACTCTTTCGAGCTTTAGTCTACAGGACAACGCAAAGAAGGACAACATATCCGCATTCACAATCGCAACACGCCCGCAAGCGGCGAAATCACGGATTTGCGCAGCATCACATTTTCGCAGGATAGCATTTTTATACTCAAACAATTACATTGCATATAAATTCATGCGTTATCATTTGCCTTAACAGTTATGCACTAACCATTTGTTTAAGTCTTAGCATACAGGAACAGGAGCACAACGTGGAACTACCTCTTACAGCGAACCGAAGCAATTTGTACCTCGAATGTCGATCCGCTCTCCTCCAAAGATCCTCGCAACGCATGACCCCAAAGGTCATCATAATTCGACACTGGGACAATTTTTAAATCTGCTCCCGCTTTGGTTTTAATTTTTCAGCCTCACAGAACCCAGTGTCATCATAATTCGACACTGAAACATTTTTTTAATCTGCATCAGCTTTACTTTTTACTTTAGCATCGCAACAACCCAGTGTCATCATAATTCGACACTGGGACATTTTTTAATCTGCATCAGCTTTACTTTTACTTTAGCATCGCAACAACCCAGTGCCATCACAATTCGACATCGACAAATTTCAACTGCGGTCGCATTGTCTTTAATTTTCAAGATCGCAACAACCCAAAGGTCATCATAATTCGACCGGGACATTTTTTAATCTGCATCAGCTTTACTTTTACTTTAACATCGCAACAACCCAGTACCATCATAATTCGACACTGGGACTTTCTTTAAATCTGCGTCAGTTTTGCTTTTTATTTTTCGCATCACAACGACCCAGGGTTATCATAATTCGACATCGACAATTCTCGAGTCCGTGATCACCCCACTTTTGAGTTTTAGTTTATAAAACAGACAAAATCGCTACGAGTCAACGCTTTGTCCAAGACTCTTCCATCATCTCCGCATAAAAGAGGGACATACTGTTGACAGTCAATTTTGACCCGTTTTTTGTATATTTCGTGCAATTTTAAGTATTTTAGCACACCGCATTTTAATCGTTATTTTTGCATATTTTATATAATATTCTATGTTTATTTATTCACAAAATGACATTGCATCTTTTATTTTTATTTAAGCATTATGTTTTGTTAATATTATGTTTCTATTATAATAATATTTTGCATCTCTTTAAATAATTAATTGACATCCTCGCTTTAATTTTAATCGACATTAAACATGTCTTAAATATTGCATTTTTGCGCTTAAGATTTGCATTTTAATAATTTTGCATATTTTTAAATAATCTTTCTTTAAAATAATTAACCCGCGTTGCATTTTGTCAAACCAGTCCAGTACGGAACCCAATCCAAATCATTCCAATCCAACACCATTTTTATTTTCATCCAAACACCCCCTTTTATTTCCCCCTCATTTTTTTAAATTTCAAACCCACTTTTCTTTCCCCCCTAAAATACCTTACCCCCCTTTATTAAATAAAGAGGGGGCAGCCAATGTACAAAGGGGGTCCATAACGTTCAGGCAAAAAAAAAAAGGGCAACAGAGCCCATTTTTCATTTCAGAAAAAAAGAAAAAGAAAGTCTCCCTTCTCTGGCCGCCGCCCTTCGCCGCACTTCGCCGCCTTCCGCCGCCCTTCGCCGGAGCTCCAAGCTCCGGCGAACCCTCCTTTTTAAACACCCACGCATGAGCAAATTTCTTTTAAACATCAGCCCATTTTCCCATTTAAACAAAAAGAGAAAAGGGTGCCCTCCCCCTCTCTTGTCGCCGCCCTTCGCCGGAGTTCTAAAAAACTCCGGCGAACTCCCACACCCCTTTTTATTTTCAGAAAACCAACCCGCAGTCGCACCTCCACCCTCCCCTCTCGCATCACCTCCGTCGCTGACTCCGGCGAACTCACGACGCCGGAGTTCGACAACAACCCCAACCCAGCCGGTGAACCCACTGTTCCGGCGAACACCTTTAGCCGCGAACCTCGTCATTGCCTGCATCAAACACCACGGCGGCGTTGTTCGGCTAGTCAGGGTAGTGACGCCGCCATTTTCCTTTGTGCTACTTGAATGGCCGAGTCCGAACTCCGCGACGCTGGTTTTTCAACGCTCGCTGGTATCCGATGTTCATTTGGTCATGGCTTGACTTTTCTCGATTTTTGATTATCCGCCGACGCTCAAATTTCAGCAACGTTCTTAAAATTTTCCGCGACACCGTGTTCTGCTCTCGCCGCATTTTTCGCTTGGTGTCGTTGCTTACCGCCGGTCAAGCGCTTTTCATTTGGCGTTGTTTACTATGTCGCTCGGCCGCTTGGGCTATGTTGCTTATCGTCTCCGTGTTGCTATTGTTTTTGGGTATTCCATGTTGATTTGGACGATTTTGCCCTTTTATTACTTTATTAAACCGATTTTTGAATATGATACTACACTTGGTATTTTATCGATTTTTGAACAAGCTTATCGCACTTCGCATTAAACCGATTTTGAACTTGATACTACATCGCCAAAGAAGGATTTATCCGCCGATCCGAGGCCCCGTGGTGTTTAGACTAATATGTGGGCGAGGAGGAAAGTGAAAAGATTGGACGAGAATGCATAGTATCGCTCACCGAGGCGAGTCGACCGCCGTAGCGATATCGCTTCTCATGTCTTAGTATTCTTGCATAACACTAATGAGCCCACACTATATAAAAATATATCTTTTACAATATATTTTACATATATATCTATATATATATATACATATATTGTTGTTTGTTTGGTAATTTATTTATCATTTACTAACTCTTCTACTAAGTGTCTTTTTGCAGTATTGACCCCAAAGTTAAATCATTCGCATAAAAATGAAATAAAAGCAAAATATTGCTAATTTATCTTCATTACATCTTTTATGTTTATTTGATTTCATTACTATCTTGTTAAATACATATCTATATTAAATATTTGCATGTCTAGTTTAAATATCTTTTGATTAGTTTAATAATTAGAATGCCCTTTAGAATTGTAAATTGCATGTTAGCACAATAATTTTAAACCTAAGTTTGAACGGACAACCGCAAGTTAGCGGATCCTTTAGGGTGCCTAACCCTTTCCCTTTAGGATAATAAAGAACCCTTACCTAGAATCTCACATAGTTTTCGCAGACCTTTAAAATGGAGATCATTCGTAGTATTTTATGCTACATTTTTAGTGTCCTAATTCACTATAATAATTAGGTGGCGACTCCTTTAAAATGCATTCGGGAATCCAACCATATGTAGCGGCACTCCCGTTTCCGGCTCCGGTCGAAAATGGGGCGTTACATACGGTATCGAGATGCAGATCTTCAGGAGGAGAAGAGTCCTTTTGAGGTAGCACCTGATGGGGTGCTAAGATTTGAGGGCCGGCCAGGTGTTCCCGATGGACAGACTTCGCCGCCAGATTCTCGTGAGGCACACGTTGCTCGTTATTCTATTCATCCCGGTCGACTAAGATGTACCATGACCTCGATGTATGTATTGCGGATGGCCCGCAGGACGTGTCGTTTTGTTGCACGGCCCGAATTGTCGCAGGTCAAGGTTGAGCACCGTAGTTCGCTGGTCATTGCAGCTATTGATATTCCGACTTGGAAGTGGGAGGTGGTAAATATGGATTTTATTACAGTGTTACCTCACACTCAGAGGAAGCATGATTCTATTTGGGTTATTGTCGACAGACTGACGAAATCAGCCCATTTTCTTCCAGTCAGGACGACTTTTTCGGCCAAGGACTATGCTAGATCAGATATCGAGAGATTGTGAGATCGCACGAGTCCCGATATCGATTATTTCGCATGCAGAGGAGCCAGCCACGCTAACTTCGAGGTCTTTCCGTGGGATTAGGGACACAGTGAGTCTCAAGATCGCATTTCACCCTCGCATCGACGGACAGCCGAACGCACTATCCAAACACTCGAGGATATGTCGCGGGCTTCAGGTTATCGATTTCGCGGTAGCCGAGGATCATTTACCTCAGGAGTTTGCTTATAACAACAACTACCATTCTAGTATGCAGATGGCGCCTTACGAGGCCTTATACGAGGAAGTGCAGTCACCGATAGTCGGTTTGAGGTGGGAGAAGTACAAAGTCGGGCCGCACTTGATTCACAGCAGTGGATAAGGTGAAGCTTATCCAGTAGCGGTTATTGTCAGCTCAGAGTCAACAGAAGTTGTATGCAGATCATCGGCGTCGACACTTAGAGTTTGAGGTAGATGATTAAGTCTTCCTGAAGGTATTACCCATGAAGGGCGTGATGAGATTTGGGAAGAAGGGGAAACTTAGCCCAAGGTACATTGGGCCTTATCAGATTGTCCGTAGGGTAGGCAATGTTGCCTATGAGTTGGATCTGTCATCCGATCTGGAGGCAGTACATCCAGTTTTTCATGTGTCTATGTTGCGGAAATGTATTGGAGATCCGTCTAGAGTGCACCCGATTTGTGATGTCCAGGTGACAGAGGGGTTATCATATGAGGAGAGTCCCATAGCGATACTCGATCGTCAGGTTAGGCGACTTCGGACAAAGGAGGTGGCTTCCGTCAAGGTCTTATGGCGGAACGAGAACAGGGAAGAGATGACGTTGGAAGCAGAGGATGACATGATGAAGAAGTATCCTCACTTATTCCCTATACCTCTAGGTAACCCACTTTCCTGCTTGTTGGTTTTAATTTGACAATTATGCTTAAGTAGGTTGTGGCATGTGGAGCGTCTTTAATTGCAAAAAGAATAGTTAAGAGGGTCTATGTCGATTTTGTGATTTGAGTAAGCCTAGAAGGAATATTTGGGACGAATGTTTCTAAGGGGGGGAGAATGTTATACCCCATATTTCTAGCCATGCGTATGGGAGCGTACGAAAGGGGTTAAGACTTAAAATTTTCGAAAGATAGGTTGACGGATTATTTCGTACGGGTTTTTATTCAACTTTGGGGCGGGTTATGACTCGTTACATTGAGGGTTCCTAGGTGTTTCAAAGGCCTAGTGCGTAGTTCGTTGAGTCTAGTTTCCAACGCAACCAACTGTTCGTTGATAGGACATCGGAGTAGAAAGTTATGGGAGTTACAAGTTCAGTGCGCAGTCGGACAGAAATGTGTTTCGGCCAGAGCTGCGTCGCGCGCCAGATGATCTGAGGGTTCGCTAAAGTTGCAGCGCCGCGGCGCCGGAAAGCAGGGCCGCGGCTCCGGAAAGTTCTGAGGGATGGCAGAGGTTTCAGCGCCGCGGCGCCGCAGGCCGCGCGCCGAGGCGGTTCTCAAGTCGAGTGAAAAATCTGAACTGCTTTGTTTTAAAAAGCCATCGAGGGTGACAAGTGTCCCCCCATCTGATTTTGCATGCACTACTTATTGACCAAGTCTTGAAGACTTGGTCATTCTTCAAACTTTCATCTCTCTCTAAAGCTAAAGCTCTCCCTTCTCTCTAGAATTTCAAGAGGAAATCAAAGCTTGAGGAAAATCTGAAAAGTGTGGCAAGAAGAAAGCTTGTTGGCTAGCTTGTAAGAGTTGTTGTGGTGGTGTTTTGAAAATGAGGATAGCAAACTTGTTGGAATAATTTGGCTAAAGCTCTAAGGTAACAATACTTCTCTTGTAGCTAGTTTTTGGTGTTACATGTGAAGAAGAAAGAACTTGTAGTTGGAAATATGGCTCTTAGATAAATTGCATGTAAGAAATATGGTTTGGATATGAAAGAATTGGATAAGAAGGTTATGTAAGCATGTTATAGCCTAAATACTACTTTAAACTTGTTAAGTTAGTTGTTGTACATTGTGGGGCAGAAGTTTACACATCCAAGTTTAGGTGTGTAATCCCCTTTGAAATGTTTGGATTGTTGGGCCTTAAATATGGCGTTTGGATGTTGAATTCGGCCTTGAAAAAGGTGGCAAAGTATGTAGAAACAAAGGAAATGCTGCCCAATTTTCCATAGAATTTAGTGACTTTGAACTTGGAATATTCTACGTTGTAGATAGAGGTTAATGAACGTATTATGGTCATTATAGGTTGACATACTACGTGCGGTATTTTGGGCTTAGCAAGTGGATTGACCGAAGAGGTATGTGGAACTTTCCTACCTCTTGAGCATGAATAATTGTATCTATGTAGTACGGTAGACGTACAAGGGCTTGGTATCCCTTACTTGTTTTAATGATGTTTTAAGTCTTAAAGTTAAGGGACTTTGAGTGTTTGAAGTATATGATACTTGTTTCGTTTAAAAGTATAAGTCCCTTGGATATAGGGAGATATGTTTAACTAGTGTATAAAGGTAATATAACTACTTTATGGGAAGTTGGTTGTATTGGCTTTATGGAAGGTTAACAAAGAAAGGTTTACTCCAAGTAAAACAAGTACGGATAAATGGTTTGAATTTGTGAATGGCAAATTGTTTTTAAGGCATTAATTGCCTAAGGTTTTTAAAGAAATGAAGTCACTTGATTTAGAAGCCTATTGTATTTTTAAAGATAAACGTGACTTGTTTTGAAAAAAGTTGTCATGACTTGATACTACGGTTATTAGTATCTTGGGGGTTTTACATAAAAAGAAGTCATTTTCTTAAAAGGTTTAAGGAACGTGGTACTTGAGTTAAATTCCCGGATTTTCTTTTAAAATGACATGTAGTGCCTTAAGTAACTAAAATGAGAGGATGTACTAGAAATGTTATTAAGAAGTTAGGAGATATTCTTAACTTGCTTACGTTATGATGTTCTGCAGAGCTTATGTTATGTATGATAGCCTTGCTATGCTGATTTATGTATTATTATTATTATTACTATTTATGCCATGGATTTGCTACCCATGACGCGAAAGTGCGCGCTTGTACTCACGCGTCCACCGGTCCACGCGGTGAAATAGTCTCACGCGTGAAATAGTGTCACGCGAGGCGGATGACCTCACGCGGTGTAATAGTCCCACGCGGTGAAATAGTCCCATGCGAGGTGATGACCTTACGCGGGTCCACAAGATCTACGCGGGTGAAATAGTCCCGTGAGTAGGATTGCTTAATGATACTACGCGGAGACCCCGCTTTGATCACGAGCCTCCTATTTTACGCAAAGAAAGTTTATACTTGTTACTCTCCTTGTTAGTAAGGCACAATGTACTGTATTTTAATTTTCTTCCATGACTCCAGCTTATTTTAGACTTACGATATTAATACAGTATTTTCCAGTTTCGCATACTTAGTACATATCAGGTAATCGACCCTTCCTGAGCTGCGTCATGCCGCAGTAGAGGTAATCGTGTGGATCCTCATTCTGTGATCACCGTCCTGTCGGTTCCATTCCTCCGGAAGCTTGTTTTGTTGGTACGGTTCTTCCCTGATGCTATAGGTATTGTGTACATTCAGGGGTATGGCGGGGCCCTGTCCCGCCACAGTTGTTATTCTTAGAGGTCTGTGGTCACGTTTGTGGTTTTGGGCTGTAAGAACAAGTTGTACTTTTGATTAAGTATATTTTTTATGGAAGGCAGCCTTATCGGTTTGCCAGTGATGTTTACTTTGTACAGGTTATGTGTTATGTATGTTCCGCTGCTATTCTCTGATGTTGTATCACAAGGGTGCCCGGGTAAGACACCAGTCACGGGTCCGTGGTCGGGTCGTGACACACTATAAGCTTATGAAGAACTCCTCTTCAAGTCCAACAAAAATATGAAGAACACCTTAGGGTTTCAAGGTGTGACTAACGGATTATCATAGTATTTTCGGGATTTAAGGGGTTGGTTATGCTTAGTATACCACTATGGATCTTAGGTTTGAATATGGCGATTTATCAACAAGGATTGAAGAATTTTTTATCTTGGAAATGGGGCAAAGCCGAGAGCAACATTGGAAAGGCAAATCTTTTGCTTAGTGAAATAATTCTAAGTGTTGATGAAGTCTTGCACCTCTATGTGTATATATAATGTAGACAAGGAAAGGAATCATGACAAGTGTAGGGACAAGGTTGGGGTCAAGTGTGTGTGGGACCCACTTGTTCAACAAATATCTTGCACACACTTGGCCACTTGGCCTCCATAGTTCTAGCCCAACATGGGTCATGTGGTGGTGACATGTGTCACCCTCCTATTGGTCTAAAATATTTCATCCTTCAAAATATCCATAATTGGTCAAAATATTGAAAACCTTGTGGGCCCCACAAAACCGTAAAATTTCCTGGGTGGGCCCCACATGACCAAATTCGAAAATAAAATTTCATAATTCCAATAAATTCTATAAGTCTCACTTACCAATTTTGAGAACCCAATTCCAATTAATAAACCTTTTTCCTTCACGAGGTTCGGATAATTTTCCTTAGGAAAAAGAAATCTTTCTTTCGTTCCACATTTAAAGTCTTGTTTTCCCACGTGTGCTCTCATATACATGTCTTGGAACTACGGGGTGTAACAGTATCGGGGTACTTTCGTCCGCAATTTTAACCTATGTCTAGTCAATTACAGCATATCCAAATCTCTCATCTCGGTTTTTGATTCGAAATCATATAGGTTATGATAAGTAGTGATCAATTAATTATCAAACATTCATACCAAATATTAACTAAATCTTAATCAAGTGAAGAAGAAATCATACTACTGCATTAATTCATGAATAAAAGTTTCAAGCGATTCATAAGGAAAACCCTAATAGAGTATTTAGCTCCTAGCCATAGTCACGCTAAGAACTAACACAATATCCATACATAAACTGAATTAAAAACTAAAGAAAGAAAATTACGTAGAACAAAGTCTCCAATTGTAGCTCTAAATCCGCCTTGTGTTATGTTGTAGAATCAACCTTCCCATAGCTTTAATTCCTAGGGCTTAAATATCCTCTAAATTTTCGTGCCCTATGACCAATCTTCCCTTAGCCAATTTGCCTTCGGAACTGAAATTTTTGCTGGCACTGCTGTGCGAAACTCCCGCAGCTTCAAAGACAAATGGCATCATGATCGCTCGATGGCATCGCGGTGCTAACTTCTTTCGCTGAGTTGCCAACTTTCGTCCTTTTCGCCTCTGGAGCAACATTTTTACCCATTTATCGTTCCTTTTTGCCATTTGCCTTTTTTGCACCGCTGTGACTCAAAAGAAAGAAAAACAAATCTACTACTATACTAAACACAACAAAAACGAGTAAAATACCAACTAAAAATGACTCAAAAGGCGTATACAAAATACGCCTAACAAACACCCCCATACTTAACATTTGCTCGCGCTCGAGCAATGATCAAAATAAAAATAAAAGACTCAAAGACTCAAATCAAGCAGCTGCACAAAGACTTAGAAACACATGAACGTCAGTTGTGATAATATGTAGGAACAAATATAGCATGAATTCAGCAATCTAGAATTTCAAGTCTGATAATTCGCAAATTCATTTCAATTTCAAGTAATGGAAGCATTAATACCTAACCTATGCATGTCAATTTCATTTAGTTCTACGGGCCTGTGTACTTGCTATTCTCCACTAATCACAGACATACATACTAGAGATCCTCAGTACTTTTCAGGATTGTAATGTAGGCTTAGGCAGGGGTAGGCAAAAGTAGACATTTAGGCTCAATTTACGTACCATAAGCGTTTTTCTCATTCAACTGTTTTGTCCTTCTTTTTGGTATTCTTTTAGTTCATACCTATCATTCCCCTTTTCTCTTTTTGAGAGCATGAATCAATTCATATAGGCACCCCCAAACTTAAGCTTTTACGTTCTTTTTCATTGGGGTGCGTCAATTTTTTCACTCTCTTTTTGTGTTTATTTTTCACTCTTTTTCATCCCTTTATTCAATTACTGCTTATGGCACATGAGAGAATCATGTGGTGTAAAAAAATAACTTATTTTAGGCTCAACGGGGATGACTTGTGGTACGATTTATTGTCAGGATAGGTAATGAAGGGTAAGAAGGGCTATCAAAGAAATGTCTGAATCATCTCCCTAACATGTACATCTTAACTATTTCACCTCAAATAACAAGCAAGCAGATTTCATAGACATTTTTCACTTGACAACACATAGGTTAAGCATCAAATATTCCAAATAATTAAATTTTCATGAATTTTTGGCCTATCTAACTTAATCACACAGATTTTAGCTTCTCATTTCACTACATTATCCCACTTAGTTCACTAGGCGTTCCAAATAAGCACATCATGCATGATCATAAAAAAAATTGACTCACATAAAACACAAAAACAATAAAAGACTCACAAAAATAAAATAAAATGAACCCCCCCAAACTTAAACTACACATTATCCCAAATGTGTAAAAGACTCAAAAATTTAAATGGGACGACTTACAGACATACAACGGCTCAAAATGGTGGTGGTGGTGGCGGATACTGCATTGTCCATTTTAGTGCTTTTTATTTTCTGGAAACGTGTTCGCATTAATCGCGATTCGCAGTAATCATGCGTGCCTAAATCCATCGCGGTCGCTCTGATCTTTCGGCACCGCAGTAATACATGATGGCACCGCGGTGCTGAAACTCCTGATTCAGTATTTTCCAGCGTTGTTTTCCTGCTTCATGTCTCATTCCTTCACCTGCATCACCATACAACAAAATACCAAAAGTGAGACTGTTCTAATCAAACTCAATTGCGTAATTTAAAAATTGGGTTATCTCCCAAGTAGCGTTGTCTTTAACGTCTTGTAGCCGGACGCAGGTTACTCATTAAATCATTAGGGTATTTTAACCCCACTACTTATCCATTTCAAAATCATCATCATCTTTCTCACTCTGTTTTTCTTTTTCACAGGAGGGGGTTCAGTAAGACTTACCTGTTCGCTGGCTTCCATGACATTCATTTTTGTTTCAGCATTCTTGCTGACCTGTGGGCTCACCGTTGTATGAATGATCTCTCTAGCTTTGGCCTGGCCGAATCATTGGTCGGGCCAGGCCGATCGCTAAACACTTGTTGATGTCTTGGGATTCAATGGTGGAATTGAACACTTTTAACACCATCTCTTCCTCCTGAACCCTTAGTCTAAGTTCTCCCTTTTCTACATCAATCAGGGCACTCACAGTTGCAAGGAATGGTCTCCCCAAAATGATGGTTATTTCATCATCTTCCTCCATATCAAGAACTTTCCCACCTTGACCATCACATCTTCTATTATGCCTATGGGGTGCACTATGGTTCGGTCGGCCAACTGCAAATTCACTGTGGTTGGTTTGGCTTCACCCAAACCCAATCTATTGAAGACAGACAGAGGCATGAGATTGATATTGGCCCCTAGATCATACAACACCTTGTTGCATGTCACCTTACCAATAGTGCAGGGCAAGGTGAAGTTCCCTGGATCCTTCAGCTTATGAGGCAGTTTCCTTTGCAGGATGACACTGCACTCCTCTGTCAAAGATATTGTCTCATAATCCGCTAGCCTTTCATGAATTTAAAGTATGTTGACATCTGTTTTAGTGCTTCAATGAAGGGGATATTTATGTGAAGCTTCTTAAACACCTCCAAAAACTTGGAGAACTGCTTGTCAATTGCCTTCTTTTGTAACATCTGAGGGTAAGAGATGCTATAAACATACTCCCTCAAAGGTGTTCGTGGAGCTATCTCAACTGTAGGGCGGTCCTCAGTGACCACCTCATTCTCTACCTCAGCTGCTTTCTCACACTCTTTCTCACTTACCACTGCGGGCTGGGGAGAAACCTGCTCCAACTGCTTTCCACTCCTCAACAACACTGCTTGACACTGCTCTCTAGGATTTACCTTTATATTACTTTAGAGAGTGCCCTGCGGCCTGTTGGTTACCATCTTTTCATGTTGCCCAACCTGTGTTTCCAAGCTCCTGAGAGAGGACCTTGTTTCAGACATAAACTGATTCTGCGAATTGGTAGGTGTAAGAAATGCAGCTCTCAGTTCATTAGGCTTCTCCTGTTGTATAGGTGGTCTAAACTAGGATAAAATGGCCTGATTTTGCATCTTCTGGTTCTGGTAACCACCTTGATATGGTTGCTGCTGAGGCTGATCGTTCCTCCATGAAAAGTTAGGGTGATTTCTCCACCCTAGGCTGTATGTGTTGGAATTATAAGGCCTCTGAAAGTTCCCAACAAATTGCACCGCCCATCGCACATTATTGTGGTCCACCACACAGATTCACAAAGGAATGCGGTCCACCACAAATCTCACAATTCACAGGCATTTGGACTGCATTCACGGACATGGTGTTCTGCTGCATTTGCTTCGTCAAAGGACCATATGTACGTTCAGGGAGTGATGACATCTAGTTCATGTATGTCTATAGCCTTTCTGCTGATCACTGACCTGTCATTTGACCTTGATGATTGTTTGCAGTCATATCTTCCAGTAACTCATGTGCCTCATTGACACTATTTCTCATGAAAGCACCCCCTGCTGCAGCATCAATGATGATACGAGTAGTACCACTCATCCTATTATAAAAAATGTGGACTAATATCCACTTCTTAATCCATGATGTGGGAATTTTCTTTGCAGATCCTTGAATCGCTCTCATGAATTGTAGAGTGATTCACCATCCACCTGATAAAAGTTATTCAGCTCTCCCCTTAACTTTGCTGCTTTAAAATGAGGGAAGAACTTTGCTAGAAACCTTTGGGCCATGTCCTTCCAGGTAGTGACGGAGTTGGCAGACAGTGAGTTCAATCAGCTTTTGGCTCTATCCCTCAGTGAGAACCGAAAGAGCCTCAGTATAATGGCATCGTCAGTAACGTCGTTATATTTGAAAGTGGCACACAGCTCCAGAAAGTTTGCAATGTGAATGTGGGGATCTTCACGGCATCCCAAATTATATCAGATTCGACCATGCTCAGGATGGCTGGCTTGATCTCAAAGTTGTTGGCCCCTATAGCTGGGAGCCTGATGCATGTCTGTACACCAGTAACCGTGGGCAGAATATAATCTCCCAAGCTTATTTCTGCAGGTGGTGAGACTTGTCTCATGGCAGCCGATACCTCATTATTCAAAACCTCAGGTGCCTCGTTGTTGTTATTCTGCTGATTTTATGGCTAGTAAATCAACAATTCTTTTCTCACGCCTGTTTTGCTTGCACATTTTTTTATTTCAGGGTTGAAGGGAACACGTGTATTTGCTCCTCTCCTTCTTCGCATACATTAGATTCCTGAAATAGATCAAAATCAACAAACAAATCAAGGCACACGGTTCTAACAGTAAAAATTAAAATTAAAATTAAAATTAAAATAAAGCCAAAGTAGAAATAAAAACAGATGATTCGATATTAGATGTACGACAGTCCCCGGCAACGGCCCCAAAAACTTGTTAGCGATATTTCGAATGTTCACGCAAGCGCACGCATCTTTCAAAAGTAATATAGTCTGTAATATCGAATATCGTCCACAGAGACTGGTTTCTAAGTACCGTTCATCTATTTTATGTTATCTATTTGGCAATCGATATTTGATTGGGGTTTTTATTTAACTACTAGAATAATTGCAAGATTTAAATTAATAAAGTTATAATCAGTTATGAATGAATTAGGGCTTCCAAAATCCTCGACTATCCACTTTATTCAATCCTTAATGCAACTAGAATAATAATTCTTCTTTGTTAAGATAGCGGTTAACTAGACTGTCTTATATTCCGATTAGGACATATAATCACTCAACCCCAGTGCAGAACCCTTCTATATTTCTATGATAGGATTTACCACATAGGAGGATTAAGAACAGTAACCTATAATGCTACACAAGTATCGGGGTACTTTCGTCCGCGATTTTAATCTATGTCTAGTCAATTACAGCATATCCAAATCTCTCCTCTCGGTTTTTTATTCGAAATCATATAGGTTATGATAAGTAGTGATCAATTAATTATCAAACATTCATACCAAATATTGACTAAATCGTAATCAAGTGAAGAAGAAATCATACTACCGCATTAATTCATGAATAAAAGTTTCAAGCGATTCATAAGGAAAGCCCTAATAAAGTGTTTAGCTCCTAGCCATAGTCACACTAAGAACTAACACAATATCCATAAATAAACTGAATTTAAAACGAAAAAAGAAAATTACGTAGAACAAAGTCTTCAATTGTAGCTCCAAATCCGTCTTGTGTTGTGTTGTGTTGTAGAATGACCAACCTTCCCATAGCATTAATCTCTAGGACTTAAATATCCTCTAAATTTCGTGCCGTATGGATCAATCTGCCCTTAGCCAATTTGCCTTTGGATCTGAAATTTCCCGCGTTGGCACCTTGGTGCCGAAACTCCTGATGTTTCTCAGCACAAATGGCACCGCGGTACTGCATAATGGCACCGCGGTGCTGAAAGTCCTGTGGCTCCTCGGTAAATATGGCACCGCGGTTCTGTCTGATGGCACCACGCTGCTGACTTCTTTCGCTCTGAGTTGAAAAACTTTCGTCTTTTTCGCCTCGGGAGCACCTTTTCTGCCCATTTCTCGTTCCTTTTTGCCATTTTGCCTTTTTTACACCGCTGTGACTCAAAAGAAAGAAAAATAAACCTACTACTATACTAAACACAATAAAAATGAGTAAAATATCAACTACAAATTACTCAAAAGGCGTATACAAAATACGCCTAACAATTGTCTCTATGTCCAAGGATTGGCTAAGGAAGCACATTGCTGAACTTGATCGACAAATTATGGAGATTGTGCGTGCAAAAAGCTACTATGTGGACATGCTTTCTTCACAAAAAGGGAAAGAGAGTACTGATGCAGCAGTTGAAGGAAGAAGCAAATAGAAAGAGGGAGATGGTGCAGAGTCAAACAAGCAGGGAGAGAAGAGATGGAGATGAAGATGGTGGTGATAGTATATTGATGTTGCTCGATCTCTACTATGTAAACAATCATTTGGTTAATGGTTTGGTGTCTTTTAACTGACATTTGGATACAATTTTTTTTTGTTTGTAATAATTAATTATGGGATATTTAGGTATGATTTTTGCAGATATATCTTTGTGCTTATTTTCTGTATATATATATATGTTTGTCTGATGTAGATTAGTGTTATGGCTGTAGACTAACTATGCTCGCATCTGCTGAAAGTAAGTCACGACGGACATAACATAACTCCTAACTAACCATAACATCGATATCACCTCTCTTGAAATCGTGTAACTGCAGGTTAAGGGAGAGCACAACACTGATCTTACTATTTCTTAGATTATCGAGGACTACATCAAGACTCAGTATCCTAGTCATTTTAGCAGCTATGGAGTTTTGTGAAGAAAGACAAAAAGGGGAGATTGTTGATGTTGGATAGGATGTTGTGACAACATCTGCGAAAGAACAGGACAACATCTTCGATGTTGCTGTCACATGTCATGACAACATTTCTGCCAACATCTATATAACTGTTTTGCCTATTCTTTCGGCCTAAGCAGTTGAAGTTACTGCGAGTAAAAATGACCCAGGAAAGCTTACCAGATTTATGTGTTTAAAACGTGGTAAAAGACCAAGTCAAAACGTGGAGAGAAAACATCTTAGACCAAGTCCAGATCGTTGAGGATTTTTAGGAAGAAGACTATGTCCAAGCTGCTGCCATTTTTTGCTCAACCTCCGCAACCATCAGTGGGATTTCAAGGGAAACTCAACACTATAAATAGAGGAGAGCTTCACAAGTATCAACATCCAGATTTAGAGAAAGAACTTTCAAGAGAGCTCTCAGATTTTACCTTAGAAAATTGGATCAACCTTTTAGCCTAAAGTTATTTTTACAACATCTTGTCCCACATTGCAATCACTATCTCTATTCTAGATTAAGCTTATTGTTCAAGTGATTGTAATGAAGATGTTGTCTTTTATCTTTTAGATTTTGTAACTTTAGGCGAAGTAATCTGCGACTTCATTTTTGTATGTAATTTCTTTTTCGTTTGTAACGCTCAATTTGTTAAAAGAAATTCTTTGTAATTGTATATAATTTATTCAATTCTTTTGGTCATCGACCATCAAGGGATATATTCATATATACCCTTGAAAATATAAATATTGTGTTCTTTTACTTTTCCGCTGCATTTACTCTAACAAGATTTATTTTGTTTTATTACAACGCTTTGAGATGTTGACTCCAACATCACATAAACATCCAGCCGATCGTTATTGTTCGTAGTTTTTGAGATTTTAATCTTACGCTTTACAAATCCGTAGCCCACGAGACCCTACACTTACTTTTCATTGTGTATAAAGTCAAATCCCGTGCTTATGTTTTGGAAGTATACATCTCATTCTCAGCAACTACTAAGTTTCTTAGTTGTATTCCCCATGGCTTTAAGATCTCCAAGAAATGAAGTTTCCTTTAGCAATTGTTATCAAGATTGAAACTTCACAAAAGTTTCTCCTTCATTTCAAGGGGCTTGACAAGTTTTCAAAATTGACTACTAATATCTTTTTCAGGTTTATTATTTTTGGGGAGGAGAGGAGGGGAAATAAAATAACCCCTTTTGCTATTCAAACTCACTAATCCGATTAATTCAAATCGTATTAATATTGTGTAGGGTATATCTAAAGGTTAAATGCTGTATACTAAGAGTTTTATCATTATCAAAACTTGAACGTAAAATCTATATAAGAAAAAAAACATTATTTATCGCACCGCACCCTTGATGGTCCTTCTTATGCCTTTTCCAAAAATAAATAGGAAAAGAGAGGAACATAGTTTCATTATTGAAGTGGATTTTTACTGTCAATTATCCTTTTGCTATATACAAAATGGACTCTTACAATGATAGTATCTCATTTACTCGCACTCCATATTTATAGTAGATTAATGAGAAAATACATAAAATCATATCTAAAAATTATCTCGAAAATTCACTTTAACAATTATACTTTACAAGTGTTTATATACCACCTCCTCATATTCTTATTTAAAATGGAATAAATACCACCCCAAATGCTGATTTGGCAAAAAATAAAAAAATTAGGTGCTTAAATAAATAAATAAAAATTTACTGCTCATCGAGAACCTAGCAAATTTCCAAATGGGTCAAAAAATTTGCGGAGAGTATACAATCAGAGAATTCTGACTTTTCCTGTACCCATTTCCTTCCTGAGTAGTTGTTAATGGAGTTGAGGTTACCAAATTCTGAGGTGCTGGTATCAATTTATGCCGAATTGCTCCATATATAGTCCCCCGAACCACATTTTCTAAGTATATAATATATATAACTCTATACAATCAATCTTGGCTATCTCTAAGGATATACTAATTAATATAATTGATCTAATCATCATAATTCTATGATCTAATTTGTAACGATTCGTAATTTTGGACAACAATTTAAACATGCAAAGGAAGAAAATAGATCAGAGTGTTGGAATTTTTTTATTATATTTACGTATGCTAATAAGGAAGTTAGTATACAAGGAATGCGATCCCGAAATAATTTTGGATGCAACAAGTATGACGATGAGAATTAATAATAATAATTATATATTCCCAAAAGAGGTGATAGACTAATGTCATATTACAAATTATGACATGAAAGTTTTATGAATTTTATTAAATTGAGATAAAAAATTAATTGCGTGTCCGTAATTAATTAATTGTGGGATTGATTTAATCAATGTATTATTTTGGATAAGTGATTAAATGGATGATTACACACGTGTACGCATATAGTAAGGGATCATGGAATTTGTAGCTATCACAGGTGTCTTATATCGCAGCATTCAAAGACACATGCCTTTGTTAAAATGTTGCACAAGTCTTTAGGTAGAAATAACATTCCGAAGGGTAAAAGTTTGATAAATAAATGAGATAGGCGGTAACATTGTTCTCCTTCTGGAGTAAATGATATATATATATACACGGGAGCAACATGATTATTTGTGGGAATCAACAACGTTTTTGTTCTCCTCTTTGAAACGAATAGGAGATTTATTTAATCGTGATATGGTTACATAATTTATTCTACTCATAGTAAGGGATCATGAAATTATGTTATTGATTTCTATGCTAAAAATATGTTTAAATTATTTCTAAGTTCTTAAAAAGGCATATGAAAATAATAATAATGAGATTCACAGTGTCGTCAAAGGTAATATATTACCCGTTGAAATTGAAACATGATACTACTATTCATGCATTTCATTTGCATTGTATTCATGTGTTACCCTAGACCACTTGTGCTATGCACACTACTGTATATTATATATATGTAAGGGATATGGAAAAAGAGAAAAAACGTTATATACGCACACCAACTGCAGCTGGTACATACTATCACAAAAGAGCTCTAAGAGGCCACACATCGTGTGTGTGTGGCCTTAATGGATGTCTGTGTGGCCAAGACGATATGATATGAATTGCCTGTGTGGCCAATATAACCAAATGCCCATAGAGACGGTTATGGGTAAGATGCTTGTGTGTGGCCGTAGTATTCTGCATGTGCATCATGCATGACATTTATGTATATTATGCCCACAGAGGCTGTTATAAAAAGAAAGACGTCTGTGTGGCCATCAGTATATTGGCTTATAAATTGAAGGGCAAAAAACTGAAGAATAGCCAGGATTTTCAGAAAATGGGTGAGCGCCGCGGCGCCCAGGAGCAGGGCCGCGGCGCCAAAAGAGCAGAAAGACGCTGAAGATTAAGCGCCGCGACGCCCAGGAGCAGGACCGCGGCACCAAAAACCTAAAATTGCTGTCTAGCCGCGCGCTCAGAAGCAGGTCGCGCAGAAATTTCAAGAAGTGCAGAGTTGGCCATGGCTAAACGCAGGTCCGCCAAGCGGTTAAATCCGTAAAGTGATAAAACGCCCAAAAAAACCTGATATTCCCCAAATTCAAACCAAAACCTAACCTTTCTTCTCCACAAAACCCACGAAAATTCAAACATCACCCACAAATCTTCCATAAATCAAACCCAAACACAACCAAAAATTTTTAAAGTCCCTTAACCATTTCAACCAACACAACTTCATCCCAGTGCCTCAAATCACCATTAGAAGCAAGAAAACCTCAAGAACACCACAAAAAGGTAATCTTCATCTTTTCTTGAAAGCTTTACAGAGTCAAACGAGGTAGTAGTTTGGAGGAGTGTTGCATTGTCAAGTCGTTGGGGTGTTGAAAAATTGGTTGTGAAATTTTATAGGAGTATACGAGGAGGTGTGGTATTGTAGTCTGAGGAGTGAGTTGGAGTTTGGGGGTGATAGTGTTGTAGCTGCTAGTTGTTGTGTGATAGTGTTGGGGAACATTTGTGATACTAAGTTTGTAAGATGCAAAAAGTGATTTAACCATGTCCGCCAGAAAGAGAAGAGCCTCCACATCCACCTCAGCACCGCAATACGATGATACTAGATTCATTAGTCAACAAGCTTATGAAAGATACAAAAAGCTTAGTACTAGGCCCTTAATCCCTGAAAGGGGAATGGACTATCAAAGGGATTCGGGAGGAGGATGTCATGAGCCCATTCGCAATGATTGAGATGATGGGGTGAAAGAGATTTGTAAACCGGAAAGATAGCATCAATGAACACAAATACGCGCGTGAATTCTATGCTAACTTTCCGGAGAAGGTGGACAATAAATGCTTTGTAAGGGAAAGATATATGCCTGTGATGGCAGAAGTGATAAATATGTCTCTAAAAAGAGATGTTCAAGAAGGGTGATGACCGGGCTACTTCGAACATGGTCGAAGACCACCAAAGATCAACCGGAATGCCATCGCATACGGTGAGCTCTTGATCGCGGTAAGATGCACACACTTTAAACGCAAGTGCACGTTATCGTGACAAGTAGTATAGTCTTGATAAGACCGAATATCGCCTCGATTAGGTTCAATTACCAACTATCTATTTTTGGTATCTATTTGGTGAATTGATATTTAGATTTGTCGCTTATAACTAAGAATTATAAAAGTTATTTAACTAAAAGATTTACTTCAACAGGATGAGAATAGGGCTTCCATGTATCCTCACTATCCGCTTATGCTACTTATTAATGCAATAACTTACGGTCTTCTTCTTTGGAGAAAGCAGTTCACTAAATCGCTTTATACTCCCGCTAGGGTTATATAAACACTCAACCTCAAGATTGCACCTTACCTACCTTTCTGATAAGGATAACTCTATGAGGATTAAGAACAAGAACCTAGTTAACCGTCATGCACAATGCGCAAAATTAGGGTTGTTAAGCCTCTCATTAACGCTTACATAAATAATTGAGGTATTTTCATCCCCAATCCAAGAATGTCTACCCAACTTACAAGATATTCACAATCCCCTTTCTAACTGATTAGAAATCATATAGTGATAATTAGTTGTCAATTAATTACCAAGAATTCAACTCAAATATGGATAGATCTCACAATAAGAAAAATAACCATAAGCACGCATTAACTCATAACAAAAGTTTCAAGAGATTTAACATGGAAAGCTCTATAGAGGAATTAGTTCCTAGTCATCGATGACAAGAACTAATCTCATGTTCATCATACAAAATCTGAAATAAAGTAAAGAAAAGGAAAAGAATTTACTAAACTATGGTCTCCAATCTCCAAGCAAGAAGCCTTGTGTTGTGCAAGAAAGGGACCTCTTAAAAGCGCTAGGGTTCTCCTTTATAGTCAAACCGCCTCTCTTTTCCTTCAGCCCGCCTGAATTTCGTCCAAAACCTAATTTTTCCGCGGCGCATGCCCTGCAGACAGCCGCGGCGAAGTTCTGCAATCCGTCGTGTTTTACGCCGCGCCCGATATTCTTGTTCGGCGCGCCATGCCGCAACTCCTGTAGCCGGATGTTTAGCGCGCCGCGCCTCGCACTCCATCGTTCGAGGCGCGGCGCTGGTCTTCGCAACCTCTCAATAATGGCGCCGCGCTCGCTGATCGCGGAGAGCTGCCGCTGGTCCGGATTTCACCGTTCGCCACTTTCTCTGCTCCGCATCTCCTCTTTTGCCCTCTTTTAGCTCATTTTCCGCCATTTGGCCATTTTAACCACTTTGACTCAAAAGAAAGGAAAATTATCCTAATACAACACTTATATGTGCAAAACGGGACAAAAGACTAACTAAAACTGACTCAAAAGGTGTATATAAAATACACCGATCAAATATCCCCAAACTTAACCTTTGCTCGCCCTCGAGCAAAGATAGAAAGAAAGAAATAAAAGACTTAAAGAAATGAAAATAAAAGACTCACTGCCATTGACCACTTTTGCTGCATTAGTGTTAACTAAAAAAACATGAAGGTTAGCAAAATAATATGCAGGAACATATAGCATGACATTTCAGCACATTAAGCTAGATATTTCGCAAACTCATATTCATCATGCTTAATGGAAGTCAATGTATCAAATCATGCATATAAATTCAAGAATTCCTATGGCATGCTTACTTGTTATTCTCCACTAATTCTGGATATGCATAAAAGGGATCTTCAGGACTTTTAAGGGTTGTAATGTAGGTTTAGGTATAGGTAGGTAAAAATAGGCAATTTAGGCTCATTTCGTGTACCATAAGCTCTTTTAGCTTTTCAATATTTCCCTTTTGCTTTTTGTTCTTTCCTTCACTTCGATTCTATCTTTTCCCTCTTTTGTTTTGGGAGAGTGAAGTAGATAATAATGACAAGCACCCCCAAACTTAGGCTTTTGCCTATTTCTTATTACTGCTGTATTGGGGTGCAACATACTTATTCACTCTTTTTGTCTTTTTTTTTTTTTTTTTATTCCACTATTTCATATTTTCACTTATGGTACAATTTGTGGGAATATAGGGTGTCAAAGAAGAAATTTCAAATTTAGGCTTAATGGGGCTGACTAGGGATATTTTTAAAGTACGGGATAGAAAAGAATGGTAAGAATTGGCTATCAAAGAAATGCCTGAGTCATCTCCCTAACATGCATATCCTAACTATTTCGCCTCAAATAACAAGCAATCATAACACATAAGTATTTATCATTTAGCATGCATAACTCAAGCAAGAAACTCCAAATAGACAGATTCTGTGAGTTTTTGGCATATCTAACTTAGGTGTTTAGATAGTTGCTTCAATTCCGTTACATTATTCCACCTTACTCCACTAGGTGTTTCTAGCGACTACATCATACATGATCTTTGACAGACAATTATGACTCAAAAAAGAAAAAAATTTTGGTGACTCAAAATAAACATAAAACAATAAAAAAGATTTAAATAAAACATAACATGACACAAATAAAAAAAGACACAATTAAAACACCCCCAAACTTAAATCACACATTGTCCCCAATGTGTGTAGACTCAAAGACAATAAAAGAAATAAGGCACTTACAGACTTTGGCTAAAATGGTGGTGGTGGCGTGGTACGATAGTACGACCATCGATCGAACAAGGAACTCATCTCGTTGATTTGTTGCCTCGCTTCTTGTTGTTCGTGGATCATCGTGTCCAAACTCGCATCATCCTCATCCGATTCAAGCAATTGCTCCATCACGGGCACCGGCGTTCCGCTTCGTGGTTGGTGGTGGCTAGGTCTGCCGCATATCGATCCCCTGCGTCGCTCATCTTCGCTCATCGCGCCTCTGCTGCTGCCGCGGTGGTTGTACTCTTCTTCCGCTGACGGGGCTTGGTCCGGGAAAGAGTGCACTATCCCGTAGGACACCTAGTTGGTTTCTTTCATGAGTGTCGGGTAGGGTTGGGACCCCTAAGGCGCATAGATGGTGATCGCGAGCCATATCCCAATCCACCGCTGTCACCAACCTCGCTGATTTCTTCAATGCTCAGACTATCTCTTTCCCACATCAATCGTCATCCCCTCATAATTCCATATATCGCTTAATCTCATCTTCCGCACTCGTGAAGCGTGGATGGAATCACGCGGCGCCGACGAAATATAGCCAACCCTTGTCGCTTTGTTGAATTGGCACCGCCAAAGCTCTTGATCCATTTCTTCCCACATCAAACGCACTCTGGTAGCTCACGGTGCTTGCAACGCATTCCAATGATGCGGTCTGCATTTCAGACCGTGTTCTAAAGTGATTCCAATCACTTCTTTCTTCAACATCAACCGCCTTCAATTGTGCATTTACATTCTCTCGTTACATGTGCACATAAACTCCCTTATAAAGCATCCCCTTCCACCTTCTCCGAAAGTTGATAAAATTCACGCACCATTGTTGTGTTCATCGTGCTATTTTCTCCGATTCACAAATCTCCTCCACCCCTTAACTCAATCATAGCCGGATGGGCTCATAAACATCTTCCTCCCCATATGGCTCCTCTCGTAGTCCATTCCCTTCTCGTATTATGGTCCAGTATCGCTTTTTATATCTTTGGAAGGCTTCAGAGCTCACAAACCTAGTATTATCGTGAATGCTGGGTCAGTGGATGTGGAGCCTCTTCTCTTTCTGGTGGCCATATTTAAAACAGTTTCTGGAGCTTACAATTTAGTGGCACAAGTGTTTCTCACACACTCAACAACTGGCAGCGAACACAACACCCCCAAACTTCAACTTTACTACCCAATACCCACACTCATTTTCTACTTTTTTCTCCAAACTTCACAATAAACTTTTTAGTACCCAAACTACTTCAACTACAATACTCCTTCAGCTACTACCTCCTGTGACTTCAATAAAGGACTCAAGAACAGAAAAAGATTACATTTTTATGAGAAGATTCAAGTTGTTCTTGTTTCAATTGGTGGTTTGAGGCTATGGAATGGAGCTTTGTTATTTGAGATAACTAAGGGTTTTTAGAAATTTAAGAGTTTTGATTGTGGTTGGGTTGGATTTATGGAGGATTTGTGGGCAAATTTTCGGATTTTCGTGGGTTTTGGAAAGGAAGGGTTAGGTTTTTGAAATTGGATTTGGGGAAAATCTAATTTCTGGGCGTTTTAAGTTCTGGATTTCGCCGCGCCATGCTCGCTTTTAGCCGCGCGCTGATCTTCAGACTTCGGGACTTTCTGCGCCGCGTTCGCGAAGCCGCGCGCTAAACTTGGCAAATTTTCTCGAATTCTACCACCGCGCTCGTCCTGGCGCGCGCTTGAACTGCGCTGCTCGCTTCTCTTCGCGCCGCCTCGCTCTGAGCGCGCGCGCTTATCCGCTTTTTCGAAATCCTGGTTGCTCACTTTTTCGCCCTTCGCTTTATTTGCATGTACTACAATAACACAAACACAAGACCCCAAGACCGCGAGATCGTTTAGACAAAATAAAATAAACTAAAGATGTAAATTAAAATAACATAATCAAAACGCTGGGTTGCCTCCCAAGTAGCGTTGTCTTTAACGCCTTTTACCGACGCAAGTTCCTTAGCCTTAATAACCTCAGGGTGGATTAAGCCCCAACCAATCCATTTCCTCCACATTTGGCGCTTTTTCTTTCTTTTCTTCTTAGCATTGTCGATGGGGAGTTCGTGAATACTTACCTCCTTTAGTGGCATTTCAAAGAAAACATGCCGCTGGGCTCATCTCTCTTGTTGATTTGTATCGCTCGCATGGGGTTTGATGGTGCCGATTGCAAAACACCCACTCATTGTTGGTGGCTCAATGACGTGTTTAAAAACTTTAAACATCATTTCTTCATTCTCCACCCTTAATGTTAACTCTCCTCTTTCAACATCAATCAACGCTCTCCGTTGCTAGGAATGGCCTCCCAATATGATAGGGATTTCCGCCTTCTTTCATATCAAGAATGAGGAAGTCTGCAGAAAGAAGAATTTTCCTACTTTCACAATCACGCCCTCGATCTTGCCTTGGATGAACCATCGCCCCGCCGGCCAGAAGCTTATCGTGGTTGGTTTGGCCTCACCCAACTCCAATCTTTTAAATACCGATAAGGGCATGAGATTTATACTTGCCCTAAATCACATAGAGCTCATTGCAGTTACCCCGCCCACTGCAAGGTAGTGTAAAGCTCGGATCTTTTAGCTTTGGTGGAAACTTTTTCGCAAGATAGCACTACACTCTTCCGTTAGTGCTACTATTTCGTATCGCCGCCTTTTTCTTCTTCCCCAAGATCTCCTTCATAAACTTGAAATAGGAGGGCATCTGCTCTAATGCCTCTATGAAAGGTATGTTGATATGCAGCTTCCTGAATGTCTCCAAAAATTTGGAGAATTGTTTATCAACCGCCTTTCGCTGTAGTCTCTGGGGGAAAGGGATCTTCTCTGTATACTCCTTCTCCGGAGCTTTCTCTACTACAGGGCTGGGCTCAATCACCTTCTCTTTTTCTAACTCGCTTTTTCTCAACTCTCGGCCGAGGTGATCGCGCTCCAACTGTTTGCCGCTTCTCAATTGCACTGCCTGACATTGCTCCCTTGGATTTACCTCTGTGTTGCTTGGCAATGTCCCCTGTGGCCTGCTGTTTGCCTGCTTTGCTAGCTGACCCACTTGAGTTTCCAAGTTCCTGAATGAGGATCTAGCTTCATGAACTGGTGCAGGCGTTAGCGAGTCTTTGCCGCACACCGCCAGCTCGTCGCTTTTCTTGCAACCGGCATTGAATCGCTGAGGTTGCGGGCTTGAATGAAAGGTCGCTGATTCGCATCGCCCCTATATTGGTTCTGCGCCTCGTATTGGTTCTGCGTTCGATATTGGTTCGCTGCTCGTGCCGGTTCACGCTCGGTCTCCTCTCCATGAGAATTTGGGTGGTTCCTCCACCTCGGATTATAAGTGTGGAGTAGGGTTGTTCTCGTTGCCTCGATAATTACCTATGGCCCGACACTCTGCCTCCATGGTATATTGTTGGGATCACCAAGGACACCTATCAAATGTATGTGGGCCACTACATATCTCGCAGCCTTCTAGGCATCTGCACCGCATTTATCGACATCAGATGTTGCCGCAATCGCTTTGCTAAAAGGGCCACTGGGCATTCAAGGCAAAGAATAGCATCTATTTCGTGGACTCCCAACGCTCTTCTCCCATTTGTCGACCTCTCTTATGTGATACGGTTGTTGGTGGCCATATCTTCTAATAGCTCATGGCGCCGCGTGGTCGCTTTTCCCATGAATGCTCCACCGGCCGCATCTATAATGGTTACGGTTGTCTTCGTCACGGCCGGTAGAAGATGTGGACCAAGTTCCACAACTCAACGAATGGTGTGGCACTTTCTCTCAGAGATCTTTGAACCTTTCCCAAGCTTCATATAAGGACTCTCCATCCGCTGTAGAAGTTGTTCAACTCCCTCTTTGCCACGCTTTACATGGGAAAGAACTTGGCTAGGAATTTCGTGCGCCTCTTGCCATGTAAAAATTGAATCGGCCGGCAGGAATTCAACCATACTTTTGCTCTATCCTCGAGTGAGAAAGGAAAGAGCCTCAACTGACATCATCATCACCACGCCGTTATATTCGAAAGTTGCACATAGCTCCAAGAAATTAGCTATGCGTATACGTGGATCCTCCGATGATATCCAATTGCACGCAGGCCGTACCATGCTCGTAATCGCCGCTTTATCTCAAGTTGTTGCTCTGTGCAGGAGCCTAATGCATGTCGTGCTCCATTCACTCGGGCGACATAGTCCCCAAACTCCTTTCTCGCTGGATTTGGACTCTCTCCTCCACGCCCATCGTACTTGCCGAGGCATTCCCGGGTTATGTTGATTTTCACCTAACCCTTCTCTCATCATGTTATTGTTTTGACCTCCGCCCATTTCTATCAAAGTTGCAATCCGATTCTTTCTGCTCGCTTTTGCGTTTTCTCAATCTGGATCAAGGGAACAAGAGTGTATGCTCCTCTTCTCCTTCGCATAAACTGATTTCCTGAAATAGATCAAAAACAAACAACCAATCACGGTACCTCGAATTTTCCAAAAATAGTAAAAAACGTAAAAATTAAAAATTAAAATAAAAATTAAAAACCAAATTAGAAATTAAAAATAGACAAATTTGATATTGAACTATGCCTAATCCCCGGCAACGGCGCCAAAAACTTGATGCGCGGTAAGATGCACACACTTTAAACGCAAGTGTACGTTATCGTGATAAGTAGTATAGTCTTGATAAAACCGAATATCGTCCTCAAGGATTAGGGTTCAATTACCAACTATCTATTTTTTGGTATCTATTTGGTGAATTGATATTTAGATTTGTCGTTTATAACTAAGAATTATAAAAGCTATTTAACTAAAAAGATTTACTTCAGTTGTGATGAGAATAGGGCTTCCATGTATCCTCATTATCCGCTTATGCTACTTATTAATGCAATAACTTATGGTCTTCTTCTTTTGGAGAAAGCAGGTTCACTAAATCGTTTTATACTCCCGTTAGGGTTATATAAACACTCAACCCCAGTATTGCACCTTACCTACCTTTCGGTGATAAGGATAACTCTATAGGAGGATTAAGAACAAGAATCTAGTTAACCGTCACGCACAATGCACAAAATTAGGGTTGTTAAGCCTCTCATTAACGCTACATAAATAATTGAGGTATTTTCATCCCCAATCCAAGAATGTCTACCCAACTTACAACATATTCACAATCCCCCCCTTTCGGAATCTGATTAGAAATCATATAGTGATAATTAGTTGTCAATTAATTACCAAGAATTCAACTCAAATATTGGATAGATCTCACAATAAGAAAAATAACCATAAGCATGCATTAACTCATAACAAAAGTTTCTAGAGATTTAACATGGAAAGCCCTATAGAGGAATTAGTTCCTAGTCATTGACATGACAAGAACTAATCCCATGTTCATCATACAAAAACTGAAATAAAGTAAAGAAAAGGAAAAGAATTTACTAAACTATGGTCTCCAATCTCCAAGCAAGAAGCCTTGTGTTGTGCAAGAAAGAGAACTCTTAAAAACTGCCTAGGGTTCTCCTTTTATAGGCTGAAAACCGCCTCCCTCTTTTCCTTCAGTTCGACCGAATTTTGTCCAAAAACCTAATTTTTCCGCGTCGGCGCCGCGGCCCTGCAGACAGGCGCCGCGGCGCCGGTATTTCTGCAATCCGTCGGGTGTTTTGGCGCCGCGCCCGATATCCGCTGCTCGGCGAGGAGCCGCGGCCGCAACTCCTGTAGCTTTCGGATGTTTAGGCGCCGCGCCCGCACTCATCGCTCGGTAGCCGCGCTACCGGGTCTTCGCAGCCTCTCAATAATGGCTCGCGCTCGCTGGATCGCAGGAGGCCATGCGCCGTCCGATTTCACCGTTCGCCACTTTCTCTGCTACCGCATCTCCTCTTTGCCCTCTTTAGCTCCTTTTTCCGCCATTTGGCCATTTTAACCACTTTGACTCAA
This sequence comes from Przewalskia tangutica, assembly GCA_029844215.1. Taxonomy (NCBI): domain Eukaryota; kingdom Viridiplantae; phylum Streptophyta; class Magnoliopsida; order Solanales; family Solanaceae; genus Przewalskia; species Przewalskia tangutica. The sequence goes on from CM056730.1 coordinate 112,556,459, forward strand.
AAGAAAGGAAAACTATCCTAATACAACACTTATATGTGCAAAACAGGACAAAAGACTAACTAAAACTGACTCAAAAGGTGTATATAAAATACACCGATCAGCTACCCTGGGGCTGCATTTGATATTGCCAAAAATGGGTCAAGAGGACTGAGCAGGTGTCAGTTCAACAAAGCAGCCAAGGGTTGGTCAGATTTAGTCAATGCCGTCGATCCCATCAACGCACTTCACCAGAGTGCCAGAAGATAGGATCAAATTGATATATGGAATCATGACGGGGAAGACGATTGATGTGGGGAAAGAGATAGTACAAAGTATTGAAGAAATCAGCAGGTTGGTAACAACAGGTGGGTTGGGACATGACTCACTTATCACTAATTTATGCCACATGAATGGGTCCCAATCCTACCCAATCGATACTAATGAGAGAAACCAACCGCTCATGTCATATGGGATAAGTGCACTCTTTCCTGCACTCCAAGCCCCCAAAGAAGAAGAGAAGAGCACCAAGACCACCAAAGCAGCGCAGCAGAGGCCACCATGAATGAAGATGAGCCCAAATAGAGGCTCAATACGCGGCAGGAGCACCACCACCAACCACGTAATCGTAACCTCCAAGGTTTGGCGATGGAGCGGTTGCTCGTAACGAGAGAAGGATGATGCAACATTTCGACACAGTGATACAAGGACAACAAGAGTTGAGACAAGGGCAACAAGAATTGAGGCAGGAGCAACAACAGTTGCACCAGCAATTTGACGAGATGAGTTTCCTGTTCAACTAATGGTCGATGCATTATCCACCGCCACCGCCACCATTTTAAACCAAGTTTGTAAGTGTCCTTTTTCTTTTATTGTCTTTGAGTCTACACACATTGGGGACAATGTGTGATTTAAGTTTGGGGGGTGTTCTATTTGTGTCTTATTGTTATAGTATGTTTAAGTCTTTTTGTTGTTTTTGTGTATTTTTTAGTCATAATTTTTTTTCTTTTGAGTCATAATTGTCTGTCAAAAGATCATGCATGTTGTAGTTACTAGAAACACCTAGTGAAGTAAGGTGAATAATGTAATGGAATTAGAAGAAACTATCTAAACACTTATGTTAGATATGCCAAAAACTCACAAAATCTGTCTATTTGGAGTTTCTTGCTTGAATTGTGCATGATAAATGATTAAAATCTATGTGTTATGATTGCTTGCTATTTGAGGCGAAATAGTTAGGATATGCATGTTAGGGAAATGACTCAGACGTTTCTTTGTTAGCCAATTCTTACCACTCTTTTCTATCCCTGACATTAAAAATATCCATAGTCTGCCCCATTGAGCCTAAAAATTGAACTTTTTCTTTGACACCCTATATTCTCATACTTGTGCCATAAGTAAACATGTGAAATAGTTTGAATAAAGTGTGTTAAAAAAGAGACAAAAAGAGCAAACAAGATTGATGCACCCCAATTAAAAAGTTATAAGTAATAGGCAAAAGCCTAAGTTTGGGAGTGCTTGCTATTATGATACACTTCACGCTCTCAAAACAAAAGAGGGGAAAGATAGATTTGAAGTGAAGAAAAGAATCAAAAGAAAAGGGAAACACTGAAAAGCTAAAGAGCTTATGGTACACAAAAATGAGCCTAAATGCCTATTTTTACCTACCCATACCTAAGCCTACATTACAACCCTTAAAAGTCCTGAAGATCTCTTTTATGCATATCTATGATTAGTGGAGAATATCAAGTAAAAATGTCATAGGATTTTTGAAATTAACATGCATGATTCAGTATGTGATTTCCATTAAGCATGATAAAAATGAGTTTGCGAAATATCTAGCTTAATGTGTTTAGTGTGCTAAAATTTCATGTTATATGTTCCTGCATATTATTCTGCTAATCTTCATGTTTTTCTAAGTAATACCAATGCAGCAAAAGTGACCAATGTCATTGAGTCTGTTTATTTTTCGTTTCCTTGAGTCTTTATTTCTTTCCTTTTATCTTTGCTCGAGGGCGAGCAAATGTTAAGTTTGGGGGTATTTGATCGGTGTATTTTATATACACTTTTTGAGTCATTTTTAGTTAGTCTTTTGTTCCTTTTTGTACAAATACGTGTCGTCTTAGGATACATTTTTTTTATTTTGAGTCAAATTGGTTAAAATGGCTATTTGGCGGAAAATGAGCTAAAAGAGGGCAAAAGTGGAGGTTCCAGAGCTTAAAAGACGAGAAAGTAGCGAACCAGACACGGACACGGGCCAGCGTCGCGGCGCCTCGCCATCAGTCCAGCGCCCGGCGCCAATATCCGTAAGGTCTCGAAGTTGCAGCGCGCTTCTGCATGCCAGAGAGCAGGGCCGCGACGCCTAATTACCAGAACATCGCAGAAGGGAAAGGTTGAGGGCGGTTTGTAGACTATAAAAAGAAAACCCTAGGCAGTTTTCAAGAGTTCCCTTTCTTGCACAAACACAAGACTTCTTGGAGTTGAAGATTGGAGACTTTTACTTAGTAATTTTCTTTTCTTTTCTTTACTTTACTTTCAGTTTTTATGTTGGATATTGAATTAGTTCTTGTCATGTCAATGGCTAGGAACTAATTTCATTATAGGGCTTTCCATGTCAAATCACTTGAACCTTATGTTATGAATTGATGCATGTTTATGGTTATTCTTCTTATTGTTGAGATTTACCCAATAATTGCTTTGAATGTTTGGTAATTAATTGATCACTAATTATCATTATTTATATGATTTCTAATCAAACTTCGAAAGGAGGAGGTTGTGACTATGCTGTAAGTTGGGTAGACATAGGTTGGATTGAGGATGAAAATACCTCAATTACTTGTGTAGTGTTAATAAGATGTTTAAACACCTAATTTCACGCATGGCGCGTGACGATTAACAAAGTTTTTGGTCTTAATCCTCCTATAGAGTCATCATTATCACTGAAAGGTAGAAAGGAGCGCTACTGGGTTTCAGTGTTTATATAGCCTTAACGGGAGTATAAAACGATTTAGTAAACCTGCTAACTCCAAAAGAAGAAGAACCATAATTCATTGCATTAATAAGTAATATAAGCAGATAGTTGAAGCGACTTGGAAGCCCTATTTCCATCACTACTGAAGTAAACACATAGTTAATTAGTATTTATAATTGTTAGTATAATCAACAAACTCAAATATCGGTTACCAAATAGATAACAAAAGATAGATAATTGGTACTTGAACACTAATCCTTGAGGACGATATTCGGTCTTACCTAGACTATATTACTTGTCACGATAACGTGCACTTGCGTTAAAGTGTGTGCATTAAATCGCGCATCACAAACATATATCCTAAGTTATCTATTTCACTATCGATATTTTGCTTTGGTTTTATCTATAAACTACTGAAGTAATTGCAGAAATTAACTAAAATACTTTATTTGAATCAGTTATGGTGAAAATAGGGCTTCCAATCTCCTCGACTATCCACTCGCTTTAATCTTTAATGCAGCAATACATGTTCTTCTTCTATTTTAAGATAGCAGGTTAGCTAGACTGTTTTATATTTCGGTTAGGATATATAAACGCTCAACCCCAGTGCAGAAATCTTTTATATTTCTATGATAGATTTTACTGTATAGGAGGATTAAGAACAATAACCTATGAAGCTACACAAGTATCGGGGTACTTTCGTCCACGATTTTTAACCTATGTCTATTCAACTACAACATATCCAAATCTCCCCTCTCGGATCTCGATTCGAAATCATATACGTGATGATAACTAGTGATCAATTAATTATCAAACAATCAAACCAAATATTAAATAAATCTTAACTATATGAAGAAGAAACCAAATACTACATTAATTCATAAAGACGAGTTTCAAGTCATTCAAAAGGAGAACCCTAATTAAAAGTTTAGCTCCTAGCCATAGACATGCTAAGAACCAAATTAATATCCAACATGAACTAAATTGAAATAAAGCAAAGAAAAGAAACTACTTTGAACAAGTCTCCAATCTTGTAGCCTCGAAAAAAACTATGTTGTGTTGCGAAGAAAGGTTGAGTAACCTCTTAAAAAAAATCTGCCCAAAGGGCTTTTTATATGCTCCAAAAATGTGTACCCTGGACCTCCTTGCCCTTGGCCATTTCCCATTCGGATCTGGACAATTTTTCGCCTCGGCGCCGCGGCCCTGCTGACTGGTGACACGGCGCCTTAACTCCTGTAGCCTCTCAGATCTTTGGGCGCCACGTCCCTGCCTTCTTGCGTCGCGGCTCTGCTTCTGCTTTTATCCGGATTGCTAACTTTCGTCAATTTTGACTTGAAAACTTCCTTTTATGCCAACTTATTGCTCTTTTTCGCCACTTTACCTTTTTAGACATTGTGACTCAAAAGAAAGAAAAATACCCTAACACGACACATATTTGAACAAAAATGGACAAAATACTAAGTAAAAATGATTCTAAAAGTGCATATAAAATATGCCTAACAATAACCACATTGGCGACCCCTCGGTATTCTGCCTCAGCGCTTGACCAAGACATCGTACGCTGTCATTTTGACCACCACAAAATGAGGTTGACTCCAAAAAATACACACTAACCAAAGGTGAAACGTCGGGTGTCCGGACAGCCACATCAATCAACATATATATATGATGAGAGACTCGAAATTGAGGACTTATAGAGATGCAATCCAAAATGGAGAGTACATTTAACATACCGCAAAATTGGTTTGAGAGCCCCCATATGTTATTCTTTTGGATTATGCATATGTAAACATACTTGCTGAACTACATAAGAGATATCAGGTCTCGTGAAAGTAAGATATTGCAATGCCCTTGCTAAGCTGCGGTAATGTGTTGGATCATTGTATGGAGTACCTATAGAGCTACTCAATTTTGCCTTTGTATCAACCGGTGTATGTGACAGTTTGAAGGATGTCATACCAGTTTTGTCAATGATCTCATCGACATATTGTTTTACTAACAAATATATCACCTACTGTAACGCCCCATTTTCGACCGGAGCCGGAAACGGGATTACCGCTACGCATGGTATGGTTGGATTCCTGAAATGCTATTTAAAGGAGTCGCCACCTAATTATTATAGTGAATTAGGACACTAAAAAATGTAGCATAAAATACTACAAATGATCTCCATTTTAAAGGTCTGCGAAAGCTATGCGAGATTCTAGGTAAGGGTTCTTTATTATCCTAAAGGGAAGGGGTTAGGCACCCTAAAGGATCCGCTAACTTGCGGTTGTCCGTTCAAACTTAGGTTTTAAAATTATTGTGCTAAATATATCATGCAATTCTAAGGGTATTCTAATTATTAAACTAATCAAAAGATATTTAAACTAGGCATGCAAATATTTAATATAGATATGTATTTAACAAGATAGTAATGAAAGCAAATAAACATAAAAGATGTAATGAAGATAAATTAGCAACATTTTGCTTTTATTTCATTTTTATGCGAATGATTTAACTTTGGGGTGCGCCCGCACTGCAAAGACACTTAGTAGAAGAGTTAGTAAATGATAAATAAATTACCAAACAAACACAATATATGTATATATATAGATATATATGTAAAATATATTGTAAAAGATATATTTTTTATATAGTGTGGGCTCAGCCAGTGTTATGCCAAGAATACTAAGACATGAGAAGCCAATATCGCTACGGTTGCGGCCGACTACTCCCGTGAACGATACTATGCATTCTCGTCTAATCTTTTTCACTTTCCTCCTCGCCCACATATTCCGTCTCGCTTACCACGGAGGCCTCCAGATCGACGGATAAATCCTTCTTTGGCCAGTGTAGTATCAAGTTCGAAATCAGTAAATGCCAAGTGCAGTATCATTGTTCAAAAATCAGTAAAATACCAAATGTAGTATCTTGCTCAAAATAAGTAAAATACCAAATGTAGTTTTGTTCTAAGTCAGTTTAAATAGATAAATGAAAATAAAGGACGTAAACATTCAAAATCAGTCCCCAACGATATGACACAGTAAAACAATCAGCAACATAGCCGAGAAAATGATCCCAGAAGTGGAATAACAGTGGGTCGCACAAACCGTCGGAAACGGTAGCAAATCCGGGCAGGGTCACCGGAAACATTACAATGTCGTCGGAGGCACCAAATCAGTCCGACAAACACAGAAAAACAGTGAAAACAAATAATGTTGCCGGAGGTTTTACTCCGACACATTTCAACATTATTAACAGGAGGCGGCGGCGTTACTTACGGCGAGGTCGCCGAGCGACGCCGCCATAACAAATGTACGGCCGACGGAACAGTGGGATAGAAAGGCGTAGTGGTATGGTTCGCAGTGTGTGTGCGCGTGCGTGGGTGTGATGATGGTTCGAACTCCGTGGCGTGACTTCACGGAGTTATGGCGGATGGTGAAAGGGAGAGCGCGCTAGGAACCGCGGAAGAGGGTAGACGGCTAGGGTTTGCTATGGAGGTTCGCCGAGCTCAAGCTCCGGTGAAAGGCGCGGAGGCGCGACGACAGAGTGGCGGAGGAGAGGACCTCCTTTCCTTTTTTGAAAATGGTCAAGCCTCTTAAAAGTTCTTTGAACGAACGCGTGCCGCCTCCTTATTTTTGTGTTTCGAACGTTGTGTGCCCTCTTTTAATAAAGGGGGTAAGAATTAAATAATAGGGGTAGGTTAGGTTTTGGTATTTTGGGAAATGAAGAGTGGGTTTGAAATTTAAAAATGGGGAAATAAAAGGGTGTTTGGATGAAATAGAAATGGTCTTGAATTGGAATGATTCGATTGGTTCCGCATCGACTGGTTTGACAAAATGCGACGCGAGTTAATTAATTTAAAAGAAAGATTATTTAAAAAGATGCAAAATTATTAAAATGCAAATGCCGACGCAAAAATGCAATATTTAAGACATGTTTAATGTCTGATTAAAATTAAAGCAGGATGTCAATTAATTATTTAAAGAGATGCAAAATATTATTATAATAGAAACATAATATTAACAAAAACATAATGCTTAAATAAAAATAAAAAGATGCAATGTCATTTTGTGAATAAATAAACATAGAATATTATATAAAATATGCCAAAATAACGATTAAAATGCGGTGTGCTAAAATACTTAAAATTGCACGAAATATACAAAAACGGTCAAAATTGATCACAATGTGATGTCCTCTTTGTACGGAGATGATGGAAGAGTCTTCGGACAAAGACGTTGACTCGTAGCCAATTTTGTCCTGTTTTATAAACTAGAACTCAAAAGTGGGGCTGATGCAGACTTAGAATTGTCTCAGTGTCGAATTATGATGACACTGGGTCGTTGCGATGCTAAAGATAAAAATAAAGCTGATGCAGATTAAAAAATGTCCCAGTGTCGAATTATGATAACACTGGGCGGGCTGCTGCAATGCTAGAAAAATAAAAGTAAAGCTGACGCAGATTTTAAAAAAAGTCTCAGTGTCGAATTATGATGACACTGGGTTGTTGCGATGCTAAAGCAAAAGTAAAGCTGATGCAGATTAAAAAAAATGTCCCAGTATTGAATTATGATGACACTGGGTTGTTGCGATGCTAAAGCAAAAGTAAAGCTGATGCAGATTAAAAAAAATGTCCCAGTGTCGAATTATGATGACACTGGGTTGTTGCGATGCTAAAGTAAAAAGTAAAGCTGACGCAGATTAAAAAATGTCCCAGTGTCGAATTATGATGACACTGGGTTGTTGCGATGCTGAAAATTAGGATGCGCACGTAGATTCAAATTTTGTCCCAAAGGTCGAATTATGACACCGGGTCACGCGAGGTGAAAAATTAAAACCAAAGCGGGAGCAGATTTAAAATTGTCCTGATGTCGAATTATGATGACACTGGGGTCATCAGCGCGAGGATCTTTGGAGGAGAGCGGATCGACATTCGAGGTACAAATCGCTTCGGTTCGCTGTAAGAGGTAGTTCCACGTTGTGCTCCTGTTCCTGTATGCTAAGACTTAAACAAACGGTTAGTGCATAACTGTTAAGGCAAATGATAACGCATGAATTTATATGCAATGTAACTGTTTGAGTATAAAATGCTATCCTGCGAAAATGCGATGCCTGCTGCAAATGTTGTGATTTCGCCGCACGCGGACGTGTTGCGATTATAAACGCGATATGTTGTCCTCACGCAACTTCCCTGTAGACTAAAGCTCAAGAAAGAGTTAGTGCATAACTGCTAAGACGGAGTAATAAAGCGTGAATAAGAAATGCAATTTTTGAGAGTAGATTAATTGTCCTTGCGTAGATGTGATATGTTGAGGACGCCGCTTTGACGTGGAGTCGCTTTCGACCTGAGTCGCTTTCGGACTTGGCGCCATTTTCTGGACGTGGACGTCGCTTTGGACTTGGCCGCTTTGGACTCGGCCGTTTTTGACGTGGCGTCATTTTCGGACGCGAGTCGCTTCGGACTCGAGTCGCTGACTCGGCGTCGTTTTCGATCGGGCGCCGTTTTGACGCGGCGTCGCTTTGACGCGAGTCGCTTTCGATTCGAGTCGCTGACTCGACGTCGCTGATCGGCCGTTTTTGGACGTGGCGCTGTTTGGACGAGTCGCTTTGATTCGAGTCGCCGACTCACGTCGCCGGACGTGGCGTCGCTTCGGACTTGGCGTCGTTTTGGACGCGAGTCGTTCGGACTTGGCGTCGTTTTCGACGCGGTTGTCACGCTGCTCCCGTAGACTAAATCTCAAGAAAGAGTTAGTGCATAACGCTACGGCGAATAATAAAGCATGAATGAAAAATGCAAATTTGAGAATAGAAAACGCCCCCTGCGTAGATGTGATATCGCGATGATAGCGTCGTTTTGGGCTTGTTGTCGATAAGGCCGCCGTTGACGTGTTATTGCGGGCGTCGTTGCGTGAGACGCATTGCTTCGGCGTCGTTGCCGCGGACTTGCCGTGCCGATAACGCCGTTGCACGGGCGTGTTCTTCGGGCGTCGTTGCATAGACTTGCGGTTGATAACGCCGTTGCGGACGATTGCCGCCGGGCGCCGCGTAGACTTGATGCGGCCGATAACGCCGTCGTTCGGGCGTGTTGCCGCTGGCGTCGTTGCGTAGACGCATTGCTGCTGGCGTCGTTGCGTGGACTTGTCGGCCGATAACGCCGCGTTGCGGACGTGTTCTTTCTGGCGTCGTTGTAGACTTGTTGTCCGATAACGCCGTTGCTGGACGTGTTGCCGCCGGGCGCCGTTGCGACTTGTTGCCGATAACGCCGCCGTCGAACGCAGCCGCCGGGCGTCGTTGCGTAGACTTGCTTTGTCCGATAACGCCGTTGTTCGGACGCGGTTCTTTGCTGGCGTCGCGTAGACTTGCGTGCGCCGATAACGCCGTTGCTCGACGTGTTGCCGGGCGCCGTTGCGTAGATATAATGCCGATCACGCCGTTGTCCGACGCGCTGCCGCTTCCGTAGAATAAATGCTCCTGCAAGCTAAGCTTGAGAAAACGTTAGTGTATACCTGTTTAAACGAAATGATAAATGTATATGAGAAGTGCAATTTTATGGGTAGAGATGTCGTCCCTGATACGCCAGATGAATACTGAGATGTTGTCCTTGCACGGACATGCTAAATGTCGCAACTGACGAATTGTCATGATGCCTTTGTTGGGCGTGATGCGCGAGTTGCCAATTTGACTTTATGCCCGAGTTGATGCGCTAGGTTTTGTTGCGGACCTCTGAACTTTGACTGCTGATTATTGATGCCCTTTTTCCGCTGCCGCTGCTTTTTGCTGCGACTTTGGATTGTTGTCATCCTCTCGCCTTTGTTGCTTTTGTCGCTAATCTGAAGAAACCTTTTGTCGTATTTTACGCTTCGCTATTGCACTTTCTCGCTTAATATGAAAAGACCTGCGCTAAAAGAAAATTTGTGAGTTTTGGGGAGGGTCGATTCGTATCTGACTTCGCCGCCTTGTCCCTTGACATCTGTGTGCCTGGCCTGTTTGGACTTGCAATCCCTGTCCGGTTTCCTACATTGTCCCAGTTTTGAAAGGGTGTCTGGCCTAAAGTGGATCTCAATGTAGTTGCTTGTATGTAGTGATGTTTCTGGGCCTTCTGATTTCGGCCTGTAGGGTGGCCATTTGCTGCGGTAACTGGGCGAGGTGCTCGATTAGATCTATCCGCTTTTCTTCGAGACCCGACGGTTGCCTATAGGAACCAAGACAGGTTCCGACTCGTTCTGCTCAAATGCCCTTGAATCGGTCATGTCGCTGGACCGTGTCTTTGATCTTGGAAAATATTGATGCTCTGTCATTGCTTAGTCAAATACAAATCGACCTTTGGGGAGATGATAAATCCTTTAGAAAATGCAACAAACGGTGTTAGCATAAAACACATAATTTGCGTATGTAGCGTATATATTGCACATAGCACATTCAAACGCTTCCTAACACGCAGGGACCTCTTTATGCCGCAGGTAAGCCTAAACGTCACTTATGCGAGATTATGACGATTTGTCCAAGTCGCCCAACTATAATGCTTTTGTTGGAAATGGCGACCAAATGACGGCACTTTTCCCAATTCGGCATGTCATGATTAGGCTTGGATTTGTCATCATTGCCACGCCACACATAATATCTTTGGGTCGTTGGGTTGAGAAACCCGTCGACAAGTTTGGTGTCTTCCTAATTGTGGTGTCGATGCCAAGGACCGACTCACCTAAGGTAAATGCATGCATGCCCTAAAATAAGGGTGGTATAGCTCTATCTTAAGTTTCTAAGATTTGGTTTTTCTAGACGCAAGGTTCCCGAGTGGACAACTCGAGTGAGAAGGCTACGCGGCTGATCAGACGAACCGATCTAACTCCGCGCAAGCGCCAACTCTCTTAAAATTTGGATATTTTTGAAAGAAATTTGCGGGTGCGCGAAGCACACCAACGCGTGAGTGTGTGATTGTGTGAATTTTCCAGAGTGGAAGAAATATGAGCGGAATGCCAGTTTAAGGAAAGCGGTAACAAATAGCAGTTAATGCAAATATTTATATGTAAAGTAGAATAATTTAGACAAAACATAAAAGCAAATGAATGTAAAACACAGAAGAAGCATTTTTAAGCAGATAAGAAAAATAAAGCACAGTAATTAACCTATGTTTGTTATGGTTAAGAACCTAAATATCCCCAGCAGAGTCGCCATCTGTAACGCCCCATTTTCGACCGGAGCCGGAAACGGGATTACCGCTACGCATGGTATGGTTGGATTCCTGAAATTCTATTTAAAGGAGTCGCCACCTAATTATTATAGTGAATTAGGACACTAAAAAATGTAGCATAAAATACTACAAATGATCTCCATTTTAAAGGTCTGCGAAAGCTATGCGAGATTCTAGGTAAGGGTTCTTTATTATCCTAAAGGGAAGGGGTTAGGCTGTCACGACCCGATCCCGGGCCCGTGACTGGTGCCTTACCCCGGGCACCCTAGTGATACAACATCAGAGAAAAACCAGCGGAAATAAAAACATACATATATGAAACAAGATAAAAGAAAACAAAGCAACCAAAGCGGTTGCCTTTTTGCATATATACGAAATTTGAGCAGTTACATCATTTACAACCCCGCCACAACAAGCAACTGCACTTAAAATTTTACAACAACTATGACGGACAGGCCCGCCATACCCTGAATGTACAAGAACTTACAAACTCGGGAATCATACCAAAGATAAGCCTCCGAGAAACGGAGCTTCCCAAAATGAACCGTGATCCTAAGAGTGAGGATCAACAACCGATGTACCTCTACTGCGCGTGAACGCAGCCAAGGAGGTCGATAATTACAGTATGTGGAAATCGAAATATCAGAAACGAAATCATAATGCTAAAATAAACAGGAGACATGTATGATAACCAAACTACAGTTCACAACATAAAAGCAGTCATGTCAAGTCAGGGACTCACGCCCTCAAAGTCATCCCTCATGCCCGTGGATCTCCTTCCTCACTGCCGGCAGTCTAGATATAAACCGTATTATACGTATAACATGTCTCGGCCCATCCCATGGGAATCGAGGTGGAATTGTGTGGCATACCGTCTCCGCCATCCCAGGACTCGGTGAAATCTTGTGGAATACATGTCCCGGCCCATCCCATGGGACTCGGTGTAGAATCGTATGGAATACATGTCCCGGCCCATCCCATGGGACTCGGTGTAGAATCGTCCATAACATTTAAACCCTCTTTTAAGACAGATTAAATCAATACCATGTCTTCCTTTTAAAACCAAAATTAAGGCAATATCATGCCTTCTCTTAAACCCAAACACTTTCCTTTTTTAAAGTCAAGTAACAACATTCTTTTCCAAGAGTTCAAGTTGCATAATTTCGAATACTCAAGTCTCTTATTTTCGAAAGGTTTCATAACTCATAGTCTTAATCATTTAATAACGTAATCTCTTTTAAAACAATTGAGTAACATATGGTTATGTGTGAGCAGTTTATTCCTGTTTATAACGATCTTATTAAAGCAGTCATGATCTAGAAAATGTAATACAATTTTGTCTTATCTTAGCTTCTATGCAGATGGAGGTTTCTACTGGTTTTAATAATAATTAATTAGTCAATACATTTTCCTTTATTAACGCTGCAGTGGTTTGTTCGATACTTATTCTCATTTCCGAAATCAATATAACATTATCCTTTTTAAGATTAAGTACCCAATACTTATGAATGCGGTTTCACAACTTATTAACACCCTTAAGTTTTTAACATTTCATAAAAGTCATTTATAAGTTAAGCTTCTTATCTTTTAAAAACCACAAACCATTTCTTTACCCACATAAAGTTGTTATAACATAGGCACCCTAAAGGATCCGCTAACTTGCGGTTGTCCGTTCAAACTTAGGTTTTAAAATTATTGTGCTAAATATATCATGCAATTCTAAGGGTATTCTAATTATTAAACTAATCAAAAGATATTTAAACTAGGCATGCAAATATTTAATATAGATATGTATTTAACAAGATAGTAATGAAAGCAAATAAACATAAAAGATGTAATGAAGATAAATTAGCAACATTTTGCTTTTATTTCATTTTTATGCGAATGATTTAACTTTGGGGTGCGCCTCCGGGTACCTGCAAAAGACACTTAGTAGAAGAGTTAGTAAATGATAAATAAATTACCAAACAAACACAATATATGTATATATATAGATATATATGTAAAATATATTGTAAAAGATATATTTTTTTATATAGTGGGCTCAAATAGTGTTATGCCAAGAATACTAAGACATGAGAAGCCAATATCGCTACGATTGCGACTACGCCTCACGGTGAACGATACTATGCATTCTCGTCTAATCTTTTCACTTTCCTCCTCGCCACATATTCCGCTCCGCTACCACGGAGGCTCTCGGATCGACGGATAAATCCTTCTTTGGCGAGTAGTATCAAGTTCAAATCGTGAAATGCCAAGTGCAGTATCATTGTTCAAAAATCAGTAAAATACCAAATGTAGTATCTTGCTCAAAATAAGTAAAATACCAAATGTAGTTTTGTTCTAAGTCAGTTTAAATAGATAAATGAAAATAAAGGACGTAAACATTCAAAATCAGTCCCCAACGATATGACACAGTAAAACAATCAGCAACATAGCCGAGAAAATGATCCCAGAAGTGGAATAACAGTGGGTCGCACAAACCGTCGGAAACGGTAGCAAATCCGGGCAGGGTCACCGGAAACATTACAATGTCGTTGGAGGCACCAAATCAGTCCGACAAACACACAAAAACAGAGAAAACAAATAATGTTGCCGGAGGTTTTACTCCGACACATTTCAACATTATCAACAGGGGGAGGCAGCAGCGGCGTCACTTCTACGGCGAGGTCGCCGGAGCGACGCCGCCATAACAGTGGTACGGTCGACGGGAACAGTGGGATAGAAAGGCGTAGTGGTATGGTTCGCAGTGTGTGTGCGTGCGTGTGGGTGTGACAGTGGTTCGAACTCCGGCGGCGTGACTTCGCCGGAGTTATGGCGGATGGTGAAAAGGGGAGAGGCGCGGCTGCTAGGGAACTGTGGGGAAGAGGGGTAGACGGCTAGGGTTTGCTATGGAGGGTTCGCCGGAGCTCGAAGCTCCGGTGAAAGGCGGCGGGAGGCGGCGACGACAGAGGTGAAGGGAGGAGAGGGACCTCCTTTCCTTTTTTTTGAAAATGGGCTGAAGCCCTCTTAAAAAGTTGCTGAACGAACGTGGGCTGCCCCCTCCCTTATTTTTTTGTGTTTCTGAACGTTGTGGCTGCCCCCCTCTTTTAATAAAGGGGGGGTAAGAATTAAATAATAGGGGGTAGGTTAGGTTTTGGTATTTTGGGGGGAAATGAAGAGTGGGTTTGAAATTTAAAAATGGGGGGGGAAATAAAAGGGGGTGTTTGGATGAAATAGAAATGGTCTTGAATTGGAATGATTCGGATTGGGTTCCGTACTGGACTGGTTTGACAAAATGCAACGCGGGTTAATTATTTTAAAAGAAAGATTATTTAAAAAGATGCAAAATTATTAAAATGCAAATGCCGACGCAAAAATGCAATATTTAAGACATGTTTAATGTCTGATTAAAATTAAAGCAGGATGTCAATTAATTATTTAAAGAGATGCAAAATATTATTATAATAGAAACATAATATTAACAAAAACATAATGCTTAAATAAAAATAAAAAGATGCAATGTCATTTTGTGAATAAATAAACATAGAATATTATATAAAATATGCCAAAATAACGATTAAAATGCGGTGTGCTAAAATACTTAAAATTGCACGAAATATACAAAAAACGGGTCAAAATTGACTGTCAACACCTACATATTGAGTTATAGTAATTCCTAAAAAATAATTTAAAGGACTCAAATTCTTCCCAAATTATGCTGCAAGGAGAGACATAATAGATCGGCGAAGTGATGTAGATGATGATGTGATAATGATGTCATATATATATAGAAGAATATATGTCATGTCATTGCATTCTTATAAATGAATAAGGACTGATCAGACTTGCTGTGTGAGAAACCAATTTTGGATACAAACCCTGCAAACCTGTTATACCATGTCTGGGGAGCCTGTTTTAAACCATATAAATAGTTTTTCAACAGGCAAACATAATCCGGATGTGTAGAATCTCGGAAACCGAAAGACTGATGCATGTAGACTGTCTTTAGTAGATAGTCATGCAAGAATGCATTTTTGACTTTCAACTGATGAATGGACTAATATTTTTATTACACCCCGTATTTCCAGGACATGTTTATAAGGACGTACGTAAGAACTCAAATGTTAAGATTTGAGACTAGTAAAAATTTATCGAAATTATGAAATTGTCAGAAAACGAAATATTGCGACGAATGGGAGGGCGACACGTGTCGCCCCCTAGTTGGTCTTGGAACGAATTGGACATGGGTTAGATGGTCATTTGACCTATGTGAAGATGACTAAGTCTTGCAAGTATAGCTTGATAATATTGACTAAGTCAAAAGGGCCACTTGGCTAGATTTTTGCATCCAAGCCACCCATTTGTTCTAATCTTGACCCTCCATTTGGTTATATAATCTTACTAGTAGCAAGACAAGGCTTTACACTTAGAAAAAATTTCAAGAAAACTTGAAGAACAAAATAGGTGCTCTCGGGTTTAGGGTTCCAAGAAAGAAAAAAAAAATCGTTTGTTATCCAATAAGCTCCACACTTTAAACCAAGGTTCCTAAGGGTATTGTAAGGGTATCTCAATAGAAAGATCCCGGAAAAGTATCGTTTTCATATTAGTCGCAAGGTGAAAACCTAGTCACTTTCCTAGGTTTGGATTGGAAGTTAAAGGAAAGTTGTTGGTGATCTTCTAATGGTTTCAAGTGGCGGATTGGAGTGTCAAGGAGAGGCTCTAAGTTTCTAGGGAGCGACTTCGGATCTTGAAGTTGGATTAAGGCTCGTTAAGGTAACAATCTTGTTCTCTTAGTATTATAAGATTACATATTGTTGTAGCCTTACATTTTTACTAGCATGAGGTACATGTATTAAGGTTTGATAAGTGATATGGATTGTGGAAGCCTATAGACGAAATGGCATTGTGAGCCATTTGAAATTGAAATATAATTTGATCGATAATTAGAATCGTCGCATGTTATCTACTTGAAGATTATAGTTGTTATAATCGATTGTGGCTTTATAACATGTTATACTAAACACCTTGAATTGAAAAGGAATTGGAAAGGTTGATATGTTGTTACACCTTTGGCCGAGAATGGCATTGTATTGTGGACTAGTTTGATATCAATTGTGGGGCGGAATTTTACACGTCTTGTAGGCGTGTAATCCCCTATTGTTAACTACATTGTTGAGCCTTAAATGTGGCGTGTTTGGTTATTGAATTCGGGCCTTGAAAAAGGTGGAAAAGTATGTAGAAACAAAGGAAGTGTTGTCCGATTTTCCGTAAAATTTAGTGACTTTGCACTTAGAATATTCTACGTTTTAAGTAAGAAGTTAATAGACGTATTATGACCATTATAGGTTGAAGTACTACGAGTAGCGTATTCTACTTGAAGGGTTGAAAAGCTAGCAATGTTATAGTACTTTGGAGCATTTTGCTACTTGTCGATAATCGCCGCGAGGTATGTGAACCTCTTCCTTCTTTTGGCATGATTCTATGTATGGAATATACATGTGCTACTATTTCATGATTCTTTCTACTCTTAGAAGTTAAGAGGTATGTATGTTGATTTACTCTATGTAAAAGTTACGTCTAAGTTATCCTAAGTTCTTACCAAGTCTTATGGGGGGATGTTGGTAAGAGTCATTAGGAGGTATTTGGAGTCGAGTTGACTTTGCAAATTTACTGCACGAATGAGAATAAGTATCGAGCAAGCCATTGCAGCGTTAATAAAGGAAAATGTATCGACAATCAATTATATTAAAATGAGTAGAATTCTCCATCTGCATACAAACTAAGATAAGACAAAATTGTATTTCATTTTCTAGATCATGACTGCTTTAATAAGATCGTTATAAACGAGTATAACCTATTCACAACGCGTAAAGTATATGTACTTAATTTAAAGAGTTTACATTATGAAGTTTTAAGACTATGAACCTTAAACTCTTAAAAGGTTGAGAGACTTTATTTTCAAGTAATGAAACTTGATTCTTAAAGGAAGAAATGACATGATTTAAGGGAAGTAACTTGTTTTAAAAGGTGTGAGTTACTTGAGATTTAAAAGTTAAGGAACTTGATTTCTAAAGTTAAGAGACTTGAAGTATTTTGAAAGTTAAGAAAATTGATTTGAAAGTATATGATACTTGGTTTTAAAAGTATAAGTCTCTTGGTTATAAAAGGAATGAATTTGTCTAAAACCATAAAGGGTTATAACGATTTTATGGGAAGTTGGTTATAACGGTTTTATGGAAGGTTAAGAGAATGGTTTTCTCTAATAATGTAAACAAAGAAATAAGTTGAAATAAGGATGGACAATTTGATTTA
Organism: Przewalskia tangutica; assembly: GCA_029844215.1. Lineage (NCBI taxonomy): Eukaryota > Viridiplantae > Streptophyta > Magnoliopsida > Solanales > Solanaceae > Przewalskia > Przewalskia tangutica. The sequence goes on from CM056730.1 coordinate 112,573,876, forward strand.
AAGGTATCACTTGCTTAAAATTTTAAAGTAAGGGTCACTTGATTTAGAAGCCGAGAAATGTATTTCAAAAAAGTGTAATGACTTATGTGAAATGTAAACAAGCCTTGATACTACGGGTGTTAGTATCTTGGGGTTTTATATAAAAAGGAAATCTTTTGAAAAGAATGGAAGTACGTAGTACTTAGGGTTAAATTCTCAGATTTGTTTTATGTGAAACGAAAAGTGCCTTGAGTATATAAAATGAGAGTCTAAAGATTTTATGAACTTGCCTATGCTTGCTTGTGATAGCCTTGAGTGTAAGTATTATATGTTCATCACAACTTGGCTCTGCTCGTAAAGAAATAACTAGCTGCAGCATACCTTCTACCTTCGGACATATAATATACAACCGGCGATTTGCCTCTTCCTTTACAAATCGACCCACAATATGTGACTACAGGACCTCTAAGAGTTTTAACATAACATGTGGCGGGACAGGGCCCGCCATACCACTGAATATACGAATCTACAACCTCCTCGGGAAACCGTACAAGAGATAAGCCTCCGAGCAAATGGAGCTTTTTCCCAAAATCGAACCGAGATCCTAAGAGCAAGGATCACCAACACAGGTACCTAAAACTGCGGGCATGAACGCGACCTCGGAGCAAATGATGTCATATAGTTCGCTCATAAGGTATCTTTGCCCGTCTCGGGTCGATAATGTCATATAGTCGCCCGTAAAGGTATCTTGCCGACATTTATGGGACGATAATGTCATATAGTGCGCCCGTAAAGGTATACTTCCGCCCATTTACGGGACGATAATGTCATATAGTGCCCGTAAAGGTATCTGCCCGGCCCGTACGGGACGATAATGTCATATAGTCTGCCCATAAAGGTATACTGCCCGGCCCATTTCTGGGACGATAATGTCATATAGTCTGCCCATAAAGGTATACTGCCCGGCTCATTTCTGGGACGATAATGTCATATAGTATCCGGGAATTTAACCCAACGTACCACGCACCTCTACTCCTTTAGAAGGACTCTTTTTCAAATAAAACTTCCAAGACACTAACAACCGTAGTATCAAGTCATCTCTACTTTTCAAGACAAGTCACATTACTTTTTTTTAGAAATACAATTTACGGCTTCTAAATTACGTGACTTCTTACTTAAAAACCTTAAGCAATTGGTACCTTTAAAACAAATTGCCCTTCTTTATTTCAAATCATTTCTTTGCTTACATTACTGAAGAAAACCATTCTTTTAATCTTCCATAAAGTTGTTATAACCAACTTCCCATAAAGCCGTTATAACTCTTTATGTCTTAAACAAATTCATTCCTTTTATAACCAAGAGACTTATACTTTCAAATCAAATCACATAGTCTTCCAAATACTTCAAGTCCCTTAACTTTTAAGAAAACAAGTTTCAAAGTCTTAAAAACTTCATACGTAAACTCTTTTAAATTAAGTAGCATATACTTGGTGCGTTGTGAATAAGTTATACTTATTTATAACGATCTTATTCAAGTAGCCATGATCTAGAAAATGTAATACAATTTTGTCTTATCTTAGCTTCTATGCAGATGGAGGATTCTACTTGTTTTAATATAATTTATCGGCATTACATTTTCCTTTATTAACGCTGCAATGGCTTGTTCGATACTTACTCTCATTCGAGCCGTAAATTAGCCAAGTCAACTCGACTCCAAATACTTCCTAACGACTCTTACCAACATCCCCCATAAGACTTGGTAAGGACTTAGGATTTCTTAGACGTAGCTTTTACATAGAGTAAATCAACATAACTACCTCTTAACTTCTAAGAGTAGACGGAATCATGAAATACTACTACATGTATATTTCATACATAGAATCATGCCAAAGGAAGGATGAGGTTCACATACCTCGCGACGATTGTCGACAAGTAGCAAAATGCTCCAAAGTACTTCAACCTTGAGCTATTCTATTCTTCAAGTAGGATATGCTATACTTAGCACTTCAACCTATTATGGTCACAATACGTCCATTAACCTCTTACTTCAAACGTAGAATATTCCAAGTGCTAAGTCACTAAATTCTACGGAAAATCGGACAAAGACCTCCTTTGTTTCTACTTACTTTGCCACCTTTTCAAGGCCGAATACAATAACCAAACACGCCACATTTAAGGCCCAAACAATGCAATCAACACAGGGATTACACGCCTACTAGACGTGTAAAATTCCGCCCCACAATAGATATCAAACTAATATAACTACTAGTCCAATTTTGGCCATATTGAGTACAACAATACCAATTCTTATCCAATTTCCATTTCAATCCAAATTGTTAGCATAACATGATATCAAGTCGCAATCGATTATAACTACTATAATCTTCAAGTAAGTAACATGCGACGATTTCTAACAAACGACCAATTAGTAATCCAACTTCAAGTGGCTAATATAACATTTCGGATTTAAGCTACAAGCAATCCATAATACTTATGAACTTCAACATATCAACTTCATGCTAGCAACATATAAGGCTAACAACAAATGTATATATATAATCTTGTAACACTATTAAGAGACAAGATTATACCTCAACGAATCTCAATCCAACTCCAAATCCGAAGTCGCTTCCTTAGCAACTTAGAGCCTCTTCAAGACACTTCAATCCGCTACTTGATACCCTTAGAACCATACCAACAACTTCCCTTCAAACTTCCAATCCAAAACCTAGAAAGCAACTAGGTTTTCACTTTGCGACTAATCCGAAAACTATCTTTTTCCGAGATTTTTCTATTGAGATATGCTTACAATACACTCATGAACCTTGGTTTAAAGTGTGGAGCTTATTGGACAAGAAACAAAAATTTTCTCTTCTCAAATGCAAGGAACCCGAGAGCAACTAGAGGGAGTTCTTGAAATTTTTGTAAATTTTTCTAAGTGTTGGGCTCCCTCTTGCTACTAGTAGTATTAAATAGCACATTGGAGGGTCAAGATGCAACCAAATGGGTGGTTTGGATGAGGTCTTACTAAATATCAAGACTTGGTGGGTCCATTGACCAAGTCAATTATGTCAAGCTCTTCAAGTTGCAAGACTTGTCTTCCTAACAAGGGTCAAATGACCCTTATGTCCATGTTCAATTCGTCCAAGCTCACTTAAGGGGGTGACACGTGTCACCCTCCCATTCGTCACAATATTACGTTTTCCGACAATTTCATAATTCCGATAAATTTTTACAAGTCTCAAATCTTAACAGTTGTGAGTTCTTACGCACGTTCTTAAAACATGTCATGTAAATACGGGGTGTAACATTCTTCCCCCCTTAGAAACATTCGTCCCCGAATGTTCTTTCGGAGTCAAACTTATAATTAGCGACATAGTTTCCTTTCACAATCCCGACATACCAATAATGACACACATGGCCCTAATACCTCGTACACGCATATCCGTCCATCATAAGCCCAAAAGAGATTATCTTTTCGTACTTCCAACTCCTTTTAACATATACATAGTCTCAATACAATCTGTTCATGAAACTTAAACATACCACAACTTTATCATGTATACAAGTTTCTAAAGGGCCAAAAACATACCTGAAATCATATAGGCGGTTCAAAGGACCGCTAAACTGGAACTCCCACCACGACTCGCCACGCCCCGGTGTATGAACCTCCTGCCTAGCTATTGAAGGCGAAGAACCCGCAACTGATCCAGTAGACGGTGTTGTCCCACCAGGACCCCCTCTATAAGGACACTCTCTTAACATATGGCCTAGATGACCACAAGAAAAACAAGCACCCGTACTGGCGCGACATACCCCAGAATATAACCTACCACATCGGGCGATTGAGGCACGCGTGGCCTCGATCGATCGGAACCCCATCTCTCTCGAGGCTCTGAGCTTCAGAGACTGATCGCCCTCGCATTCCTGGTTGTAAAACCCTCCACGGAAATCGTGGAGGAGCACTTTGCCGGCCGCAATGTAGACCTAGTTCGCTGCCGAGGTTGTCCGCCTCGAGAACCGCCTCGAGACTCGTTGTCACGGCCTCTTGGCCGGCTCGAGTCAATCTAATCCTCCCTCTCTCTATCCTATATCCCCTGCGCATAGGCCTGCATCCTAGCAATGTCCATACCGGGCTGAAGAGCCACCCCCAAGCATGCAGTAATCATATGACGATCTAGCCCCATCACATAACGATGAACTCTATCCGCCATGTCAGCTGCAATGGTGTGCGCATGCCTGACCAAGGAGTCAAACTCCAGGCTATACTCCCTGATAGTCCTCCCATTCTGCCTCAAGGTCAAAAATCTATCTACGCGGGCCCTCCTCATCTCAGGAGGCAAAAAGTGATCCATAAAGGCCTCTGTGAACTCTTCCCAAACAGCTGGAAGAGCATCATCCCCTCTCGTCAACACCCATGACTCAAAACTACCAACGCAATATCGCAGAACCTAGAAGAGGCTAGCATACTGCACTCGACCAAGCCCTAAGAACTGCATAGTCCGAATGAGCTGCTGAATGAACTCCTCGGATCCTCTTCGCACTCGAACCATAAAACTCGGGCGGATGACAACGCAGAAAATCTCGGATCCGCAAACCGCCGCCTGTGGTTAGCTTCGATCCTCGCTTGCCGCCGCAACTATATCGTCAATAACCGGATCTTCTCCGTAGTCTCTATACTCACCCGGCCGCGGATCGAGGCTCGTGCCGGAACCTCTGGAGCTACCGCTGCTTCGCCTCTAATACCGCTGGCGTGGTTGAACTTGCGACCCGCCACTACCTCGTGCATAGTCCGCACTCGAGTCCGAGTAACCCTTCGAGTACCGCCAGCGACTCCTCGCCGCCGCTTTGCCCTTCAGGCCCCGCCGCCCGCGAGGCATAATCGTTACATAAGAAGCGGGTCGAGAGGATTTAACCTACTATGACTCTCTCGCACGATCTCTGAGAGAAGAATGGAAATCAATCCTAAATGTCTCAGAGCCTCGACATATAGGTGTGGTGCACAACACACCGATAATCAAGACTCTACTAGACACTGGCCGTAGACACTTTCCGAGGACTAATCGCTCGATACCACTTTTGTCACGACTCGACCCCGATCGGTGCCCTACCAGGCACCTTACAGTATACATCGAGATAATCAATAACATACATGAAACTATAAAATAAAACAACTCAAGTAAAATAACAGTTAGCCGACAGTGGCTACCTTCCCGACATATAATATACAACCGGCGGTTGCCTCCTTTACAAACCGACCCACAATATGTGACTACACTCTAAGAGTTTTAACATAACAATCATGGCGGGACAGGCCCCGCCATACCCCGAATATACGAATCTACAACCTCGTGGGAAAACTGCACCAAGAGATAAGCCCGAGCAAATGGAGCTTTTTCCCAAAATTTAACCGAGATCCTAAGAGCAAGGATCACCAACCCAGGTACCTAAAATGCTGGCATTTAACGAGCCTCCAGGCGGTCATAACAAAAATTTAATATGGAACGGAAGTAAGGTACAACAATTAAAACATATCTGTATAAAAGCATGACAGAGGTAAGTGTAAAAGAAGTAAATACCTGAACCTACCATGTCATTACCATCTCGTGAACTTAATCGTACCTCATTATCTTTTCCCATTTTTCAATAAACGTTATAGCCACTTTTTTTACGTACATACTTAGGAAAAACATCAAGTTCATTACCATATAACTTACTTATCTTTCATAACCTAATCCGGCCCTTTACGGAGGGACGCCTATACTACCCGGCCCAAACTAGGACGCGATAAGGTCACATAGTCTGCCCATACAGGTATTCTGCCCGGCCCATTTCTGGGACGATGATGTCATATAGTCTGCTCATAAAGGTATACTGCCCGGCCCATCTCTGGGACGATAATGTCATATAGTCTGCCCATAAAGGTATACTGCCCGGCCCATTTCTGGGACGATAATGTCATATAGTCTGCCCATAAAGGTATACTTCCCGGCCCATTTCTGGGACGATAATGTCATATAGTCTGCCCATAAAGGTATACTGCCCGGCCCATTTCTGGGACGATAATGTCATATAGTCTGCCCATAAAGGTATCTTGCCTACCATTTCTCGACGATAATGTCATATAGTGCGCCCATAAAGGTATCTTGCCTACCATTTCTCGACGATAATGTCATATAGTCGCCCATAAAGATATAACGCCTCATTTCGGGACGATAATGTCATATAGTATCCGAATTTAACCCAACGTACCACGCACCTTTACTCCTTTAGAAGGACTCTTTTTCAAATAAAACTTCCAAGACACTAACAACCGTAGTATCAAGTCATCTTTACTTTTCAAGACAAGTCACATTACTTTTTTTTAGAAATACAATTTACGGCTTCTAAATTACGTGACTTCTTACTTAAAAACCTTAAGCAATTGGTACCTTTAAAACAAATTGCCCTTCTTTATTTCAAATCATTTCTTTGCTTACATTACTGAAGAAAACCATTCTTTTAATCTTCCATAAAGTTGTTATAACCAACTTCCCATAAAGTCGTTATAACTCTTTATGTCTTAAACAAATTCATTCCTTTTATAACCAAGAGACTTATACTTTCAAATCAAATCACATAGTCTTCCAAATACTTCAAGTCCCTTAACTTTTAAGAAAACAAGTTTCAAAGTCTTAAAAACTTCATACGTAAACTCTTTTAAATTAAGTAACATATACTTGGTGCGTTGTGAATAAGTTATACTTATTTATAACGATCTTATTCAAGTATCCATGATCTAGAAAATGTAATACAATTTTGTCTTATCTTAGCTTCTATGCAGATGGACGATTCTACTTGTTTTAATATAATTTATCGGCATTACATTTTCCTTTATTAACGCTGCAATGGCTTGTTCGATACTTACTCTCATTCGAGCCGTAAATTAGCCAAGTCAACTCGACTCCAAATACTTCCTAACGACTCTTACCAACATCCCCCATAAGACTTGGTAAGGACTTAGGATTTCTTAGACGTAGCTTTTACATAGAGTAAATCAACATAACTACCTCTTAACTTCTAAGAGTAGACGGAATCATGAAATACTACTACATGTCTATTTCATACATAGAATCATGCCAAAGGAAGGAAGAGGTTCACATACCTCGCGACGATTGTCGACAAGTAGCAAAATGCTCCAAAGTACTTCAACCTTGAGCTATTCCATTCTTCAAGTAGGATATGCTATACTTAGCACTTCAACCTATTATGGTCACAATACGTCCATTAACCTCTTACTTCAAACGTAGAATATTCCAAGTGCTAAGTCACTAAATTCTACGGAAAATCGGACATCACCTCCTTTGTTTCTACTTACTTTGCCACCTTTTTCAAGGCCGAATACAATAACCAAACACGCCACATTTAAGGCCCAAACAATGCAATCAACAATAGGGGATTACACGCCTACTAGACGTGTAAAATTCCGCCCCACAATAGATATCAAACTAATACAACTACTAGTCCAATTTCGGCCATATTGAGTACAACAATACCAATTCTTATCCAATTTCCATTTCAATCCAAATTGTTAGCATAACATGATATCAAGTCGCAATCGATTATAACTACTATAATCTTCAAGTAAGTAACATGCGACGATTTCTAACAAACGACCAATTAGTAATCCAACTTCAAGTGGCTAATATAACATTTCGGATTTAAGCTACAAGCAATCCATAATACTTATGAACTTCAACATATCAACTTCATGCTAGCAACATATAAGGCTAACAACAAATGTATATATATAATCTTGTAACACTATTAAGAGACAAGATTATACCTCAACGAATCTCAATCCAACTCCAACCAAGTCGCCTTTAGCAACTTAGAGCCTCTTCAAGACACTTCAATCCGCTACTTGATACCCTTAGAACCATACCAACAACTTCCCTTCAAACTTCCAATCCAAAACCTAGAAAGCAACTAGGTTTTCACTTTGCGACTAATCCGAAAACTATCTTTTTCCGAGATTTTTCTATTGAGATATGCTTACAATACACTCATGAACCTTGGTTTAAAGTGTGGAGCTTATTGGACAAGAAACAAAAATTTTCTCTTCTCAAATGCAAGGAACCCGAGAGCAACTAGAGGGAGTTCTTGAAATTTTTGTAAATTTTTCTAAGTGTTGGGCTCCCTCTTGCTACTAGTAGTATTAAATAGCACATTGGAGGGTCAATATGCAACCAAATGGGTGGTTTGGATGAGGTCTTACTAAATATCAAGACTTGGTGGGTCCATTGACCAAGTCAATTATGTCAAGCTCTTCAAGTTGCAAGACTTGTCTTCCTAACAAGGGTCAAATGACCCTTATGTCCATGTTCAATTCGTCCAAGCTCACTTAAGGGGGGTGACACATGTCACCCTCCCATTCGTCACAATATTACGTTTTCCGACAATTTCATAATTCCGATAAATTTTTACAAGTCTCAAATCTTAACACTTGTGAGTTCTTACGCACGTTCTTAAAACATGTCCTGTAAATACGGGGTGTAACATTTACGCTGCCGTGACTCTCAGTTGGAGGGCCGACTGTCTTGTTGTGAATTTACTTGGACCTACCGACAGTGACGGAGGCTTCCACAGGTATGCTTCCATTGTGATTGATCCTTGGACATGCTTATACGACGTGGGATTCCGAGGCATGCGACCAGGATGCGGGTTAGATTCCCGGATTGTTCTTACTACTCCTTGGACATGCTTATACGATGAGGGATTCCGGGGCATGCGACCAGGAGGCGGGTTAGATTCCCGGATTTGTTTTATTACCCATGGCCATGCTTATACGATTAGGGATTTCGGGGCATGCGACCATGTTATGTACGACTATTGCTCCATGGACTAGATCCCCATGAAGACATGTACCCGAGATGAGGGATTCCACGGACATGTTATATACGATTATTACCCTATGGCCATGCTTATACGATGAGGGATTCCGGGGCACGCGACCATGTTATGTACTATTACCCCATGGATTTGCCCTACATGAAGTCATGTACCCGAGATGAGGGATTCCACGGGCATGAGATATATATATATATGTATTGTATATGTGTACGCCGACAGTGAGGTAGGATGCCACGGGCGCGTCACATGGTTATATGTTACACTTACGGCTGTCGGTAGTGATGGGGGATTCCACGGGCAGGAGATATATATATGTATTGTATATGTGTACGCCGACAGTGAGGTGGGATGCCACGGGCGCGTCACATGGTTATATTTTACACTTATGGTCGGTGATGGGGATTCCACGCACGCTTTGATATTTGTGGGCTTGAGACCCCATCGACTATGTGATGATATTTGAGGCTTGTGTCCATAGCCCGCGTGACTATTGTTCATGTTGAAATAGTCCTGCAAGGTTGTGTCCATAGCCCCGTGTGACTATTGTTCATGTTGAAATAGTGCATAAGGTAAAACCGACTTTCATTACTTTCACTTCGGCAAGGCACGATTATCGTTATTTTGGTTATCATACATGTCTCGACTTTATATAGATCGTTATGATTTCATTACGATATTTTCAATTTCACATACTTGGTACATATTTCAGATCGACCTCCTTCGGGGCCGCGTTCATGCCGCAGTTGAGGTACATAACTTGGCGATCCGCACTCTTGGATCACTGCTCGATTCTTGAAAGCTCCATTTCTCGGAGGCTTTGTCTTTTGCACGATTCCACGAGGTTGTAGGTTTATGTACATTCGTGGTATGGCGGGCCCCGTCCGTCCACTTGTTATGTCAAAACTCTTAGAGGTCTATAGTCATATCTTGTGGGTCGCTTTGTAAAAAAAAAAAAAGTAACTGCTTTTGGTTTTACATATTTATATGTATCCGGGAAGATAGCCTTATCGGCTAACCTATTATTTATTTCTTGTTAAGTTTATGTATGTATGTTCCGCTACTATTCTCTGATGTATACCTGTAAGGGTGCCCATGTAGGGCACCAGTCGCGGGCCCGGGGTCGGGTCGTGACAATTTTGACAGTGTGAGGCTCAGAATAGTCTTGATAGTTGATGACTTAACTACCAGACTAAATGTTTCACCATAATTCACGCTAAGGAGCCGTCATAATTCTTTTTATGACAGAAAACCCACATAGACATGATGATGTTTACATTAGATGGACGGGGTACAAACTCCCACTTTATATTTTTAATAAGAGCATCAATTTCGTCTAACATGACAATTTTCCCATTCGGGTCAGATAGGGCTACTTTGAGATTTTTTGGAAGTGGTGATGGTTGGACTGAAGATGTTGGGTTTAAATGACACTTGGGCTGAAAAATCTTATGCATGACACGTGTTTCAATGTCCCAGTTTAGGAATGTGGGTTGGTTGGTAGGCTACTGGGCCGAGGGGTAGTCCTATTTTGTACCAAAACTGAAGGGTCCCTTTCTTCTTGATGACTGGGCCTACTCGGGTCAATTGTGTGGGCCAGAGAAGATGGGCCTGACTGTCGGATGGGTAAGGAGGCAGTGGGATCTCTTATTTGGGCTTGCCAACCACGAAATGTGGATTGGGCCGAGGCTGATGGTAATGAGGAAGTGGCCTCCTCACATCGGCTGGTCCAGTCCCATTTTGTAGTTGGACCGGTACGGTGATGGAAGTAATTTGGGCTGGTCCGATATGATTTTGGGTATGTATATGGTTAGGGGTGTACAAAACAGGATCGGACCGGAATGGACCGGACCGGTGGATTCCGGTCCCCGGTCCGTCAAAATGGTGGATTCCGGTTTTTCGGTCCGGGTAAAAGCCGGAATTTTCCGGTCCGGACCGGAATGGACCGGTTTTTTTTAAATTGAATTTTCAATATTGAAATTGACATTCACGGACACATTACCATGAAATTTGAACGTTGAAATCTATTGTATATCACGAGATATTTAGCTTTGAAAATAGAAAAAACGTAACAATTTGGGGGGAAATTCAAATTGAGTGGGGGAAAAGACATTTTTCAGAAAATTGGCCTGGCCACGGTTTGACCACCCCCGTATCGAAAAAATATGCGAAATCAAAAAAAATAAAGGTGAAACGGACGTCCGAGCGCAAAGTTATGATCATATAAAGTTTGATCAATTTACAACTACTTTACTTTCTTCTCTCCCTACCTATAATTTATGGCGATGCTTCAGGAATGTACAAATTCCAAATAGAAAATAGAAAATATAAATGTGGTGTGTAACTTTAATTAATGAGTAGTTCAGTAGTTCGTATACGAACCAAGTACATTTGGTGCTTTTCTTTAAGTTAGTCATATTAATGAAATAAAGTATATTGAAGGATAAGGGAAAAAAACAAACATATTTAATGAGATTGATAAACGAAGACATTGTTAAAAATTTATAATTTATAAATTGCATTTAACAAACAAACAAACAAAAAACCGGTCCTCGGTTCGGAAAATTTCCGGATTTCGATTCCGGTCCGGTTCTGGACCGGTGAACACCCCTATATGTGGTGATGCAAAACCGAATGTATTCTGTCGTCCAAAATATCATATGAAAGTGGGATGCCATATGATATTTAGCAAACGGGAATGTAAACTCATCAAAAACTACGTGACGAGAAATTATGATTTTCCCATTCGTCATATCATAATTTTTTTCTCCTATGATTTTGCGGGTATTCCAAAAACACACAAGGAGTGGACGAGCCTGAAGTTTGTTAATGATTGTAGATGAAAACAAAGGGATAACACAAACACCAAAAAACCCTCAAATGTGTAAAAAATGGGAGACTGTAGTACAATATTTGTGTAGGTGACACGTTGGAAAGTAGTTTGTTAGGAAGAATATTTAAAAGATATGTGGTCATTTGAAGTACATGATTCCAAAAAATTTGTGGTGTGGACGAATGCACAAGAAGTGTGCGAATCATATTGTTAATCGTTCGAATTTTTCTTTCGGCTTTCCCATTTTGAGGTGATGTGTGTGGACATGAAAAACGTAAAGACAATCTCATTTTGTTGACAAAAATTATTAAATTGAGCATTTATGAATTTTCTCCCATTGTCACATTGAAAACATTTAATGAATTTGTCAAATTGAGTTTTGATAAAAACACTAAATTATTTTAAAATGGTGAAGACTTGTGATTTCTGCCCTAAGGGAAATGTCCACAGAAAATTCGAATAATCATCCAAAATAAGTATATAATATTTATGACCTATAGAACTCAATTGGTGATGTCCATAAATCACAATGCATAAGATCAAATGACAGAAATGTATGTGAAGTAGATGATGAAAACGGTAGTTTAACATGCTTCTCAAACACACAAGTTTGACAAACAGAAGAGTCCAAAAGTTTATTACAAGCAACAAAATTATTCTTTCTAAGATTATTGAACACTGGTGCTCCCAGGTATCCCAACCAATTGTGTCATACAATAGGGGAAATAGCTGCAAATGTTGATGGTTTGGTCACGTGGTTGTTGGAAATGATAGTGATGAGATACAAGTCTCCCATGCTATTACATCTCATTAGTGGCATCCCCGTCTGAAAATCATTCACAGAAAACCTAAACGGATCAAAATTCACAGAAACATTATTATCCGTTGTAAAACGACGTACATATATCAAGTTTTTAATTAGTTTTGGTGCATGTAAGACATTTTTTAAATATACAGTGGGTGAGGGGGTAGTTTTACCTGACCAATACCATGAATTGGGATTTTCTGCCCATTACCGACAATAATATTTTTACTACTGCTCATATTTAAATAAGACGAGAGACTACCTTGAGATGTCGTCATGTGTGATGTAGCTCTTGTGTCCATGTACCACGAATTATCTATAACATTCAGATTCATGTTGTTCAAGGCATGTTCGATATCGGTGGGAGCATAACCTACGGAAGATGGTGTATGGGTTGCAAAAATGTATTGTGGATGAGAACCTAGAACTCCGGGTTATCGGTTTGTGGATGACAGTCTGGCCCGCGATGAGATGACGTATGGGCAACCCATTGGTGCGCATGGCGCATGGCGGTACTACCCCACCGCCTCACGGACTAGCCATACGCCATGGACGGGTCGCCATTGCCGCCATCGGTGGTTACTGCCGTCGCTGGTGGATTGGCCTCCACCTCTTCCACGTCTCTTTCCGCCATTATTTTTACCTTTGTTGTTGTTGCGATTTGACTCCCATTTTTTACCATTATTATTGCAATTTCTGATTCCTCCTGAACTGGAATTTGGTGTCGCAAAATCTGCGGTATATGAGTTGGTAAAGACAAGGGATGTTCCGACGATGGTTGCTCCGTAGGCTGTCTGCTTCGCCTTGCGGGTTTCTTAGAGAATCAACCTAAAACGAGCTACGTCAAATGGAGGCAACAAATTACTCTGCTAAATGAATGTAGCAACTCCATCATACTGTTCATTCAACCCAACAATTAATTTAAGAACCAACCTTTGATTTGTCGCCGGCGAGCGAACGTTGGATAATTGGTCTGCAAGCACCTTAAACTCTTAACAATAGGTGGACACGTTTGAGAAGTCATCCAATTTAACGTTGGTAAATTGGTGTTCAAGATATACAACCCTAGAAAGATTGTTATCTTGAAAAATGTTTTGTAAACGTTCCCACGCATGTTAGCCGTAGAGTTATGTTCGGCTCTAATATGGTATGCAAAAGATTGTTTGAAATAGTGTCATAAATTCATTGAAGGACTATAACATCTAACCGAGACCATAACTTTTTGTCTACCCAAGTGGTGTCCGATAATGACTCGGAAAGGATGATATGGTCTATTACCTCATATGCGCGGCAGTGAATTTGAATAATTCCGCTCAAGAGGTGTATTTCCCTTTTTCCATCTCAAGTGTTATTGAAATAAAGTTCTTAACGTTGTTTACGGCAAGAGCTGAATGAAATTTTTATTTTTCGGCCATAGTTTTCCACGAAAACCAAAATAAGAATAAAATAATGAGGGAAAAGTGTTTTGTGATTGGTGGAATTGGAGTAGGTAACCCTAAGTGTCGGCTTGGAGAAGAAAAGGAAAAAAATTGAGCAAAAGAGAGGTTGATTAAGGGTAGCCGACAGGGTGTAGTAGTTTAGGGTTTAGGTTTTGTATATTAGGGTTAGGGTGTTTAGAAAACCCTAATGTTTGTTTAGTTGGGGCCGAAAAAAATCAAAAAAGAAAAGGAAAATATTCGTCTATGAGGGAGGCCGAATGGGGCTGAGGTGGGAAAGGTTTAGTGCAAAATATTTGTGGCTCTGATATCATGTAAGAAATCAATTCCATGATCTTATTTCATTCCCAAGTATACAATATATACAACTCTACACAATCAATATTGGCTATCTCTAAGGATATACTAATTAATATAATTGATGTAATCATCCTAATTCTATGATCTAATTACAACATAATTGATATGATGAGATATGATTGGATATGATGGAGATAATTAGAGATTATGTCCCTAATTATCCTAACACACGTTATTTCTTTGACTAAAATAATGAAAATAATGCAATTCTTGAAAGATTGTTATGAACGAATTAAGAAAATTGGGAAGAAGAAAGGGAGGGAGGGGTGGGTGGGGGCGAAGAAGAAAGATAGTGGGATTAGGAATTAATTATTGTATTAAAAATATGTAAGGAAAAGAAATAGTGAATAAGCAAAAGAACGAAAAAACAATTAAGAAATATTTCTGTCATGGCAATGACGTGGCGCATGTATAATACATCTTCCATTGTGAGACTTGTATTATAACCTCAAAGTGGTAATTATTCCACTTCAAATAATAAGGGGAGGGTATATAAACGCTAATAAAGTTTAATTGTTAAAGTGAGTTTTCGAAACAAGTTTAGAGGTGATTTTATATATTTTTCTCTAGATTAATTAAATAAAAATTATACATTCATATATCCATATTTATCACTTAATCATAATTGATTGATATGCATTTTTACTTTAAAATACTAATTTTTAAGATTAAATTATTTGATTTAATGTAAACATAATTATAAATGCATGTAAATATGAGGAAACCTAGGGGACTTAAAAGGGGTACATCTGAACCCCTTAGCCAGAAATTACATGAACTCAAAATTATGGATGTTGAATGTCTGAACTCTGAACTACTTTGCTTATTTACTTTATTTTTATATATATTTTTTAACTTGGCTTAATAAAACCTTTGGCGCCGCCCCACTGCATGCACGTATTTAACGTAGTGACAGCAGTACTGGTTGTATGTAGTGAAGCTTTAATACAATCACATTTAGAACTTGATGGCAAATTTGACAGCACTACTTGTATCAGATATACCAACGTGTCGTCCACCAGACCATTATAACACCGCGACACTTATATAGGAAATAGGAGCAATAAAGACCATAATGCTACTTGCTCTCTCATCATTTATAAATGCTGGAACGAACAAAAGAATTCGAAAGTAAGTACTCTCTCCGTCTACTTTTATTTATCCAGTTTAGAAAATTAAGAGAGAATTTAACATTTAATTTTTTTTTAATTATTATTATTATAATTATAATCATTTATCAAGTATGCATTTCTCAAAATAACATTACATTTATTATATTCAATGGGTGATATAGTAAAATGATAAAGGCCAAAAGTATCATTATTTTTTAATTTCCTATCTAAACTATCAATGGTGAGAGTTTCATACTTAAAGTATCACCGACTAGTTAGCAAAACACACTTCAACTATCATTTGTTCATTTTTTTCAACCTAATAGTTGAGGTAGAAAAAGTGAACAATTAATAGTTGAAGTGTGTTTTGCTAACTAGTTGGTGATAGTTTAGGTAGGAAACTCTCACACCTGATAGTTCGGGTAGAATTCTAAAAAAAAGATGATATTTAAGATGTATTTGTGACATTTATCTCTTTTACTAATTACTATTTGTTAAGAGGTGTGACAAATCAAACATGGACAAGTAAGACCTCATTTGTTTGCACTTAATTAATGGAGGTCTGAATATGAATGATTCAGACCTTAGGCGATTAAGTGCATTTATTTACATTAAGATCTAAACACTTATTTGGTCTGAATAGATCTTAATCATTAAGATCTTGAATAAAGGCTTAAAATCATTAAGAAATATTTTTAAATGGATAATTTTTACCACCACTCTTTCCACAAGCACCAGCTCCACCTCTATCTCCACCCTCCCAACCCTCCCCCCACTCACTCCTGCCACACCACCGTTCCACCCCAACCCCCACCCTACCATCACTAACCACTTCTGCCATCACAATCACTATCATTGTCAACCCCCACTAACCTCACCCTCCCAACCTCCACCCCACTTCTGCCACCACCCCCACCACCCCGACCAAGAGTGGAAATCATGCACTATCTTTTTCTGAAGAGTCAATGTGCTGATAAGGTATGACAGTATTTTTCCTTGGGTGCAGATCTTACACATGGTGTTAGCTTACAGCAGGTATTTCAAAGGTAATGGAAACACCCTGCAAATGTATATCTGAAGCCCTTATATCAAGCATTGCCCTGTGTAGTTGTCTGGGGGGGGGGCTATGGAAGAGGAGAAAGAAAAGAATGTATGGTGGCTTCCCACTCCTCTCCTTACAGTCGAGCTGCTCCGCGCCTTGAACAGGCTAATTTCTCAGGTTCAACAACTCTACACAATTTACTGGTGAACGAGAGATGTCTATAAATCCTGGAGCCCATCAGTCTATTCCTGGCCATCCCCAATTCGTTTTGGGCCAGGCTTTCGGCACTCTTGACTTCTCGGCAGCTAGATAATGCATGGTATATGAATACGGGCGACACGTCTCACCTCACTAACAACTCTAATAGTCTTCCTCAACTGCGAAATTTAAATATTCACAATCTATTGTGGTTGGATGTGGTCATCACATTCCAATTTAAGGGTTTGGCCACACACTAACCCTACTACTGCATCCCCACTTCTCTCTAAATAACATCCTCTATGCCCCAAATATTGTCAAGAACCTAATCTCCGTTAGAAAATTTGCAACGGATAATTCTGTATCAATTAATTTTGACCCATTTGGGTTTTCTGTAACGGACCTACGTACCGGGAAACTCCTTACGAGATGCAATAGTGAGGGATACCTCTATCTTTTTCTACC
The DNA here is from genome assembly GCA_029844215.1 of Przewalskia tangutica. Classification (NCBI taxonomy): domain Eukaryota; kingdom Viridiplantae; phylum Streptophyta; class Magnoliopsida; order Solanales; family Solanaceae; genus Przewalskia; species Przewalskia tangutica. The sequence continues at coordinate 112,590,995 of CM056730.1, forward strand.
ACGCCCGTTGTTAGTGTCACCCCTCCCACATCTCTAAATGCTCATGTCTCTCCTCCCACCGCTTTAACAACAATCTCTAGGTCAACCTGACACAATAGACTTGGTCACCCAAGAGTTTATGTGTTTAATTTTCTTCGAAACAATAATTTAATTCGGTGCAATAATGGAAAACTTTTCCAACAATGTTTTTCTTGTCCTTTAGACAAACATGTTTGCCTTCCGTTGCAGTCCTCTTTAAGTGTTATGTTTTCTCCATTTGACATTATTCATGCCGATTTATGGACATCTTCCATTACTAGCTCATTGGATCATAAATTTTATTAGATGATTTTTCTCAAACCCACTTAAATTTAAGTCTTAGATTTTTGGGAAATTTCTTCAATTTCGTGTCTATATCAAAACACAATTTGAAAAAGCCATAAAATCATTTCAATGTGATAATGAACGTGAATATAATAATTCCACCTTTCAAAAAATCTACACTGATAATGACATGATTTTTCGTTTTTCCTGTTCACACACCTCCCCCCAAAATGACAAAGCTGAACGAATCATTCATACCATAAATAACATAGTTCGTACTATTTTCTTTCATGTCTCTCTCCCACCATCTTTTTGGGTTTATGTTGTTAAAATGACCGAATATATTCTAAATATTTGCTTGCCAAAACTCTTCAAAATAGAACACCCATCGAAATTCTATTTCGTAGGTTCCCAACCCATGAGCACTTACGAATTTTCGGCTGACTGTGCTACCCGAACACTACAAGAAATTGATTCTAAGAGGGCGACTGTGATCGCCCTCTTTGGGTGAAATATTGTCCCCTTAGATTAAATGGGGTGATTTTTAGTCGTCTTTCAACTCGCCTAATTAGTCGCGTTGTCTTAGATCAAGAAGGACGATTTTTCAAGTCGCCTCCTTTGGTAAGGACCAAAGAGGGCGACTGGAGTCGCCCTTTTTGAGATTTATCAAGAAGGCCGACTAAAGTTGCCTCCTTTGGTCCTGGTTCAAAGAGGGCGACTACAGTCGACCTCTTTGAGATTTATCACAAAGGGCGACTGGGTTGGTTCAAAAAAGAGAAAGTTTAAATGCACCAACTGGGATTCGAACCCTGGTCTGAACTGTGACAACTGTACTATTCTACCATTAGACCACTAGTTATGCAACATTAATCACCACAATTACAACCCTCTGCCAAGAATCGAACCTGAGCATCCTCTATGGAATTGTGTCATTCTACTACTAAACCAGCCATCAATACTTGTTATATTTATACTCCTCATAATCATAAATTCCTTGGATTCAGATCTGAATATTTCAGATGTCCAAAAAATTGAATATTCGTAATTTTCGAATTCGAATATTTCGGATATCCAAAAAATTGGATATTCGTAATTTTCAGATAATTTTGAATCGGATTCGAATTTGAATATTTCGGATATCCAAAAAATCAGATATTCATAATTTTCAGATAATTCCGGATCCGAATATTTTAGATAAAATTGTATTTGATTCGGATTCGAATATTTCGGATATACAAAAAATCGGATATCCACAATTTTCGGATAATTTCGGATCGGATTCGAATATTTCAGATATACAAAAAATCGTATATCCATAATTTTCGGATCCGAATATTTCGGATAAAATTCGGATTGGATTCGGATCCGAATATTTCGGATATACAAACAATCTGATATCTGTAATTTTCAAATAATTTCGGATCGGATTCGGATCCGAATATTTCGGATATACAGAAAATCGAATATCCGTAATTTTTGGATAATTTCGGATCCGAATATTTTGGATAAATCTCGGGTGATTCGGATCCGAATATTTCGGATAAATTTTGATCGGATTCCGAATATTTCGGATATACAAAAAATCGAATATCCGTAATTTTTGGATAATTTCGGATCCGAATATTTTGAATAAATTTCGGATCGGATTCGCAGAAAACAGAAAAAGCACGACGATATTTGGAAACGAATGACAAATTACAAAATTAGGAAGTAGTACAAAATAAGGAAGGAAGAGGGAAGAACGATGGTATCATACCTACGATTTTGAAATGAAATAACATGGAGTTTTGGACAATATTGACGAGCAATACAATAACATAGAGTGTAGTTAGTTTTAAAATTGACTGAGTTTATATTTTAACTTTGATTTGGAATTTTAACATTAATTGAGGACAGTTAATTATTTATTAGCATTTCAAGATAAAAAGTTCATTTTTTTTGTATAAAGAGTAGTAATATGGAAATACTTAATATTAATATAATATTTGGAAGAATATTAATACGGATTGGTACGTGTAAATAGTTAAAAATAAAATTTGTGAAACACTTAATTTTTAGTACCAAAGCTTTTTAATCGGACCAAAAAGGACGACTTGGAAAAGTCGCCCCTTTTGTTTTGGACCAAAAGGAGGCGACTTCAAATAGTCGCCCTTCTTGCTTTATTATTTATTTTTAATAAATTCGGACCAAAAAGGGCGACTTGGAGAAGTCGCCCTTTTTGGTCTTAACCAAAGGGGACGACTTTAAGTCACCCTTTTTGGTCCAAATCAAAAGGGGCGACTTTTCCAAGTCGCCCTTTTTTGTCTGAACCAAAAGGGGCGACTTCAAATAGTCGCCCTTCTTGCTTTATTATTTATTTTTAATAAATTCGGACCAAAAAGGGTGACTTGGTGAAGTCGCCCTTTTTTATCCGAACCAAAAGGGGCGATTTGGAGAAGTCGCACTTTTTGGTCCGAACCAAAAGGGGCGACTTCAAATAGTCGCTCTTCTTGCTTTATTATTTATTTTTAATAAATTCGGACCAAAAAGGACGACTTGGAGAAGTCGCCCTTCTTGCTAAAGGATAAAAATTAAAGACGAACCCATTTGAACGCCAAAAATTAGAGATCAACCCACTTGAATTGAAAGGCAAAACGTGCAATTTCATTTAAGCTACATATTTAGCTTAAATCAACCTACCTTTTAAATGACTGAATTTGAATCGGACCAAATGTATCAAATTAATAAATAAATAATTTGAACATGTCATACTTTTGTGAGCTAATTTTACCACGTATATGTCCATTCTTGAGTTATACATATTGAAAGTGTAAAGATTTGTTTACATTATTAATTAATTTTAATATGTAATATATAATGAGTTGATTTTTTTTACTGAATTACTAATTTATATTTATTAAAATATTTAACAATAACTACCTAATAACTATACTAATCATTATATTGCTCACACTATCCGTATATATTTGAAGGACGTCGCTAATTGAATGATTCAACACTTAATAATTCGTTAAATTTGTAAAAGTTCATAATTAGAGGGATCAAAAGTGCAAATATCATTAAATTAAAGTTTAACGTGACTAATTGCCCCTAATTAAATGTCCGTGACTCAGTAAGAAATATTTTCTAGCAAACATCTGTAGCTAATCACTTGTTCTCTTGTAGTGGTAAAACATAGCTTCTATTTGATTTATATGTATCGCCCTTTTTGATTGATAACAAAAAAGAGCGGCCGTGGTCGCCCTTTTTGATCGATATCCAAAAAGGGCGACCGTAGTCGCCCTTTTTTATCAATACCCAAAAAAGGGTGACTGTGGTCACCCTTTTTTGTCGATACCGTAGTCGCCCTTTTTGATCGATATCCAAAAAGAGTCGCCCTTTTTTATGTGGTTAAAAATAGAGAAAAAATTAAATGCACCAACTGAGATTCGATATAGTATATAACATGTTTACCTTAAGTTGTAATATTCATGGGATAAGATACCACATCCATTTTTTCCAACAACTTATGTTAAAAAACGATGCAACAAAATAAACTACCTAAACTTTTTAATTGTCTATTTAATTTTTTTGGGTTATACATCAATTAATCTCGAAATAGTTGATTAAATTACAAAGCTAGCCATGCAAGTTTCTATTGTTTTAATTAGAGAATAACAATAAACACTAGAAACATAAAACATTTGAAGATAAATTTAATTTCTAACTCGAATCTTCTTTTGTTATTTTTCGGACTATGGAAATTTTTTATTTTTATTCAAAATATTTCCTTTGATTTATATAATATAACATATTTGTAAAAAAAAACGTAGGCGAACAATTTTAGTCATTGAGCATCAAGTAAAGTGTGATTTAGATTTAGGACCAAAAAGGGCGACTTTTTCAAGTCGTCCCTTTTTGGTCATCACAAAAGGGGCGACTTCAAGTCGCCCCCTTTAGTGATGACCAAAGGAGGCGACTTTTTCAAGTCGCCCCTTTTGATTCGGACCAAAAGGGGCGATTTGAAGTCGCCCCTTTTGTGATGACCAAAAAGGGCGATTTGAAAAAGTCGCCCCCTTTGGTGAAATTAAAAGGACATTTTTTAGTTGCCCTCTTTGATTTAAAAAATCGTTCTTTTTGAGGTGATTTATTGTAATGGAATTTTGCCTCCACAGTCGCATAAACTTACACCCCGTATCATTCCTCGTGTGTTTTTAGATTTCCGCCTAATCATAGAAGATATCTGTGTCATGACGTGTCTTCCTGCAATATCATTGTGTTTGAAATTTGTAGAAAACAGCCTTCTGGATGTAGCATCTTAATCGAAATATAATAATTACAAGGGCAAGAAATTATCTCAATCTTTGAGCATAGCATATTTTATTGTTTCATCTTAAAAACAGCAGCAAATGTCAGAACTGATATACCCTATGGATATTGTATGATCTACGCGGTCTACCATTGATCATAATTATATGGGTTTTTTATTTCCTTGATTTTAGTAAACTTATAATCATTAAATATATTGCTATTAAAATTTAAAAATTATCAAATATTTCTGCTATAATCATGCATCATTTGAGAAGTGATTCTGGATACCCACTTTCATGAAAATAGGTAAAATTGAGATGTTTGGTTACGCGTTTCAGAATTAATTATGCTCTCCAGAATTGATTCTGCAGAAGCAACAATTTGTAGCTTCTTCCAGAATCAATTCTGTCATTTATTTCAATTTGAATTTTACTTTTCCCTTTATTACCCTCTTTAATTTTCATCAACAACTCTATCCACCTTCATTATCCTCTTTTTAAATATCTAGAAATAATTACTTAAAAAATTCAAATATACAACTTTCATTACCCTCTTTAAATATCTAGAAATAATTACTAAAAAAATCAAATATCCACATTCATTGCAACTTTTGTTATTTTTGAAGCTTGTGCAATTGTTGAAGGGATAAAATGAACGATTGAAATTTACATACTTTATATTCTAATATTTAAGTACTATATTACACTTTATTAAAAGAGTAAAATTAGAACGACATTTCGTTAAGGAGACTTCGTGCTTGTTTTAACGTATATGTCTCACACGTATAGTAAAGCAATCATTGTATTGTTTTATATTTAAATATAATATTTTTTAATATATAATACATAACTTCAAAATAATGGTATTTGATTTGGACAATATCTTGATTCAATTTTGTATAACCATTTGAAAATATATATTGTATGTTCGAATTTAATAAATGAGATATTATGTTACTTCAATTAATCAAAATATAGAAGGAAAATATTTAATTAAAATAAATAAATATAAATCTTCTTAATTTTATTATCTATTTAACTATGTTAATTTTGATAATTCTACGTTGAAAAGCAATATCCGGAGCCTAAGCAAGAAAGTTCAAACTTCTTTCCTTGGATCAAACTTAAAAATAATTTTATATTTCTACAAGAAAGTGCTAATTATTTAATATTATTTTATTGCAATTTTATTGTCGTCCATAAATTGAAATATACGTATCATATATTTAATTCACACGAATCTCAACACAATTTCCCAGTCTGTAAGTAATTACTACAAAAAATCAAAGAGATAACATTCTTTTTACGTGCATAATAGTTTGTGACCAAGCACATGATACGTTATGGCTAATTATAGCAAACTGATTTTTAATTAATCACGATTGGCATGCAAAGCCACTATCAATGATCATCTCTATGCATGTTTATACTTTTTAGGCCTTAATTTGGGTTAATAATCTAAATTAACACTCCTAATATACTCCATCCGGAATGATTTATAAGCAAAAATGAGTTAAATTACGTAGATTAAGAAAAATAGTCAATCACATAATTTTATGCAGAACATTATTTATATTACCCAAATTTCCCTTGATTTAATTTTATTAAAAAAAGTGAACATTTATTGAATCAATGTTTAAGAAAGTTTGTCATTAATTAAAAAGTAATACTCCATGTAAGCCTAAGAGTTGCCCACCTAATTTTGTGTCTAAGAGTAAATCCTTTAAACTTTTCATATCCTCACCCATAAACCTTAAAATTACATGGCGTCAAATTGTTCAAAAAGTTTAAAATTTGAATTTTGTGGAAAAAACAGCTTTATATGGCGCCACTATTTAAATTTTAGAGTTTAAAAATTAAACCAAATAAAAATAACTCGCTTAAATTATTTTCAATCTCATAAGTGACTGATTTCTTATAAATAGTAGTTTGAACTTGAATCTTGTAAGACAATTTTAAGAGCTCAACATTTGTAATGTCAATGCCCAAATCAAAAGATGGTTCTTCCTGCAATGTTGGCATTTTTTTGATAATAAACAAATAAGAAGAAGAAATACAATGTTATTGTTATAAAGAAAAACAAAATTGAAATAGTCTTTTCATATATTCATCGTAAAATTAAAATAAAAGTCGATGAGAACCACTTGAAGTGCATTAATTAAGATTAATACACATTGAACTTAAATAAACATTGAATTAAGTTGAGTAAATTAGGATCATTGGAAATTAAAAATCACATTGTTTCAAGAGAGAAATAAATAAATTATTAAAAATAAAAAAAGTTATTTTAATCATAACAAATGACTTTTACTTATATTTCATTCCAAAAAAATTAATCTATTTTTATTTATAAATCATTCCGGAGTGACTAAATTAAATTTTAAGAAATCTACAATACGGCCTTGATACGGCAAAAAGTCTTGTTATACTAGTTGTAGAGATCAATTAAGTGTAATTAATAAGTACAAGTATTCATTACGAAAATAATTTAAGTATTCTAAAACCGTGATAACACACAACCTTTCCTTTTGCTTTTGGTATATATCATACTCCATCCTTTCACTTTTATTTATGTACCATAATGAGGATAAATTTTCACTTTTCATTGACTACTTTAACATACTCTTAGCATTAACTACTCATTCTCAAATAATTTTTTAACTTCATCGAGATTATATACCAATTAATATATAAAATATACACTTTATTTATTATTTCTTAAAAAGAGTATAAAATTTATTATGAACAAGTAAAACTGAACGAATGAAGTATATTACCAATTATTGATAGTATAAAAGAAGCTAAAGATCGAAACTAAGTATTAATGATAGGACAAAATTGAATGTAAAACTCATCATTTAAAAATGTGGGGGGGGGGGGGGGGGGTTCGATTCGGTTTTTGAGAATTTTGGTTCGGTTCGATTCTTTCGATGTCTATGCATCAACATATAAGAGGCAATTGCACACGAACATTTACAATGTATGCATCAACAGCTTCTTTCCAGCAAATGTTCTACAATGAATTTATGTCACTATTTCCTTAGACCTTTTACAGACGATTATGAACCCAACTCCACATCTATGACGGCGTGGAATCGATTGTGTGATATCTTCCAAGATAACAATCATTCTGGCATTGTTATCGTTGAGCAAGAATTTTCCAAGGTTGCTATGGAAATTTTTCCTAACGTCTCTTCTTATTGTCAGCGACTCAAGGATTTGGCAGATCAACTTCGCACTATGGGTGCTCATGTGAGCAATAGTCGTCTTGTTCTTCAGATGGTTGCAGGCCTGTCAGAGGCCTATAACGGTGTTGCTTCAGTTATTCGTCAGATAACCCCCTGCCGGAATTTTATCAAGCCCGATCCATGCTTATATTGGAGGAAGCAGGATTGGCTAAGAAGGTCGCTATTGGGGCTAGTCATGATAATTGAATCCAATTTTTCTCCTTCCGGTTCCACCAACTCGAGCCACAATCGCAACAACGGTGGTGGTAAAAAGGGCCAAAATCAGAGACACAATAACAAAAATTACGGAAGCAACAAAGGGGCAACCATCAGTAGCAACAGTTCTGGGGCCCACAGTGGACCTCTAGTCAGTGGCAGTGGGTCCCAGCGCCTCACAGCACCGCGACCCAGCATTATAGAGCCGCGACCCAGCATTACAGCGCCGCGGCGCCGCAGTCTCAGCCCATTCCAGCGCCGCGGCCCATCTTCTTCCCAGACGGACTCCGTTGGACCGAACATGGCGGGCACCAGATACTGGGCCTCGCCCTCCTCAGGCCCATCACGCAATGGGACCCACACAGACCGATATTGAAGCAACAACGCACACTCTTGTGATGACTCAATCAGATCAGAATTGGTACATGGACACTGGCGCCACTACCCACATGACATCTAACCAAGGCACTCTCTCGTCTTATTCCAATTTGAGCAATAATTGTGGTATAATTGTGGGTAACGACAATTCAATTCCAATTAAGGGTTATGGTCATAAAGCTTTGTCCCCTCCTCATCCACCACTTGTCTTGAAAAATACTCTTCATGTTCCAAAACTAATTAAAAATTTGGTGTATGTCCGTAAATTCACCACTGATAATTGGGTTTCTATTGATTTTGATCCGTTTGGGTTTTCTGTGAAAGATTTCAAGACGGAGAGTCCTCTCAAGCGGTGTGACAATAGGGGGATCTTTATCCAATCACACCAAGTCTTGGTTCCTCGCGTCTAGCCATGCCTTCCACTTTTGCAGCTCTTGCTCCTTCCTTATGGCATGCTCGACTAGGTCATCCAGGGCCGTCTATTTTGTCTATCTTAGATAAAAATAAACTTATTTCATGTAAGTACACATAGTACTTCAAATTGTCAATCTTGTTCCTTAGGAAAAATTGTTAAGTTGTCATTTGTCGCCTCTTCTTCTACTACTCTAATGTCATTTGATATTATTCATAGCGATTTATGGACATCTCCTGTTCTTAGTTCTTTGGGTCACCGTTATTATGTTCTATTTTTAGATGATTATTCTAAATTTTCATGGATGTTTCCAATAGCGAAGAGATCTCAAGTTTTTTCCACCTTCCAGAAATTTAGAGCTTTCATTAAAACCCAATTCGAACGATAAATCAAGAATATCCAAAGTGATAATGACAAAGAATATGACAATGAGGAGTTTCAGGAATTTTGTGCTCATAATGGAATTAATTTTCATTTTTTTGTCTTCATACATCTTCACAAAATGGGAAAGTCGAACGCAAAATTTGTATCATTAATAATATTATCCGAATTTTCTTGGTTCATGCTTCCGTACCCCCATATTTTTGGCATCATACGCTCCAAATGGCTACCGATATTCTTAACATTCTTCCTTCCAAAGGTTTGACATATTCATCTCACCTTCAAGTTCTATACAATAAAACTCTTTAGTATTCTCATCTTAGGGTCTTTGGATGTTTATGTTATCCACTGTTTCAATCCACCACAATCAACAAACTTCAGATACGTTCTACTCCTTGCGTGTTTTTGGGTTATCCGTCAAATCATCGTGGTTATAAATTCTTTGATTTGTCATCTAAACGAATCATCATTAGTAGTCATGTTATATTTGATGAGTCTCAATTCCCCTTTTCTAAAGTAGAATAACTCATGCCTAGTTCGTATAATTTTTTTGATGATGCTATCTATGTTCTCCGTCATTTTTCAGATTTTTCAGAAAATACGTCGTTAGCGCCGCGGCCCTTATGGGAGGCGCCCCGACGCCAGTCGTCCAGTAGCCAGGGTGATTTAATCCCGTAGTCAGCGTCGCGGTGCCAAAACTTCAGAGAGCTCTGCAGTTCATCAAGCGTCGCGGCGCCTCGACGGTAATTTCCGAAATTCAGCCAACATGTCCACTGCCTGCTGGCCAGTCCGTCCCGTCTCCCGAAAATTCCCAAAATTCACACCATCCAGGCCCAATTCATGGTCCAATCACTCGCAGTCAACGGGGTATTGTTAAACCAAAAATACATTTTAATTTAAATTCTAATGTTCTTAAGTCTCTCTTACCCCGTAATCTTGTGTCTGCCCTAAATGACCCTAATTGTAAAATAGACATGACCGATGAATATAATGATCTTATTGATAATAAGACGTGGGAGTTGGTGCTCCGTCTTTTTGGTGTTAATATTAATCGGTGTATGCAGATTTTTGCTCATAAAGAGAATTCTGATGGTTCGTTTGCAAGGCATAAGACTCGTCTTGTAGGTGATGGTAAGACTCAGCATGTTGGTGTGGATTGTGGTGAGACTTTTAGCCCAGTGGTAAAGCCGACGACTATTCGTACTATGCTCAGCTTGGCTCTTTCGAAATCATAGCTCATTCATCAGCTAGATGTGAAGAATGCTTTCCTACATAGTGATCTTCATGAGACAGTGTATATACATCAGCCCTTGGGATTTAAGGATACTAGATATCCTACTAATGTCTGTTTATTAAAAAAGTCCTTGTATGGGCTTAAGCAGTCTCCACGGGCATGGTATAAAAGTTTTGCTGACTATGTTTCGACTTTGGGTTTCTCTCACAACAGGTCTGATAACTCATTATTCATATACCGTCTCATTATTCATATACCGTCTCATTATTCATATACCGTCTCATTATTCATATACCGTCAGGGATCTTCCATGTCTTATATTCTATTATATGTTGATGATATTATCTTGATTGCCTCTTCTGATGCTTTGTGAAAGTCCATTATGACAATGCTCAATTCTGAGTTTGTCATGAAGGACTTGGGCCCATTGAGTTACTTTTTGGAGATTGTTGTAACTCGTCATGCAGGTGGATTGTTCTTATCACAGAGGAAGTATGCAGCAGATATCATTGAGAGGGCTGTGATGTCACCTTGTAAGTCCACTTCTACTCCAGTAGATACTAAACCCAAGTTGGGTCTTTGCGGTGGCTCTCCCATGAGGATCCGGCCATTATCGTAGTCTTGCAGACGCCGCCCGAATCGACGCGTTCACGCGACCAGACATTACATATGTCGTACATCAGGTGTGTTTGTTTATGCATGATCCCAGAGTTGAACATATGAATGCGCTCAAATGCATTCTTAGGTACATTCAGGGAACATTTGAGTATGACTTGCATTTGTATCCTTCGTCGACGTCTACACTAGTCTCCTATACAGATGTTGATTGGGGTGGTTGTCCTGACACCAGACGGTCTACGTCTGGCTATTGCATGTTTTTAGGTAATAACTTGGTCGTAGTGCGCGGCGTCAATCCACGCTTTCACGTTCAAGTGTAGAGACCGAGTATCGAGGGGTAGCCAATGTGGTTTCAGAGTCATGTTGGTTACGAAATCTACTTTTAGAGCTTAATTGTCCTATTGAGAAGGCTACCTTGTTATATTGTGATAATATAAATGTCATCTACCTTTCTGGTAATCCAGTTCAGCACCAGCGTACTAAACACATAGAGATGGATATTCACTTTGTTCGAGAGAAGGTAGCTAAAGGACAAGTACGCGTCTGTCACGTTCCTTCTAGATATCAGATTGCAGACATCTTTACAAAGGGTATTCCCTCGGTCCTTTTTGAAGATTTTCGAGACAGTCTCAGCGTACAAAGACCGTCCGCTATGACTACGGGAGTGTGTTAAATATACACAATGCAGTGGCCCACATGGGCAGTCCAATGCAGTGGCCCACACGGGCAGATTTAGATTTGTATATGGTATATATTAGAATTATTCTTGTACCTTAATTAGGATTCTAATATTACCATAATTGTATAGTTAGTCTCCTTATAGAATAGAGATTTAGATGTAAAGTAGAAATAATATTCTTCTATTGTAACTTGTATATATATGCCTTTCATCAATAAGAATAATCAAGGGAATAATTCTTTCAGAGCAGAAATAGAAATATTCTGATATAATGAAGGGAAGTACAAGTTGAATAGAAGAAAATGGACTTTTTAGATTTCTGATGTGTTTTTCCAAATTTTGTATGTGTAAAAAATGAAGATCTTTTGTAAAAGGGTCATAAAATTAAAAAAAAAAGTGTAATAAAATCATTTCTCCTTGGAATAACTGGTAAAATTGCTGCCATGTCATCAGAAGGTTACGGGTTCAAACTGTTGAAATAACATATTGTAGAGATGCAGGGTAAGACTGCGTATAATAGACTCTTGTGGTCCGACCTTTCTACAGACGCGCATAGCGAAAACTTAGTACGACGAACTCCCTTTTTTCAAAAAACTAATCTAATCTAAATCAAAGTTTGCAAATAATATAAATAGGACAATAGTCAGTGTAAATCTGACCTAACAATACTTTTAAAAGTGCTAGCCTCCTCGAGACACTTGACTAGCTAACTGTCAAGTGTTAGCAGTTGATGGCACGGATTGTTGGCAATCAATTTGTGTATCTTCTCATAAATAATTAATATCGTACTAAACGTTTTATTTTCTCGTTGTCATACATATCAACAAGAATATGTCGTTTGTTGCGATAACATATTTAATTAGTGGTGGATGTAGTTTAGTATATAACTTCAGGTTCGATCGGAATCAGAATTTCAATACGGAACATGCATACATTAATCACTAAAATTTTAATGAAATATAAACATAATTTTAAATGTCCAATAATTAAGGGGTTGTTTGGTTGGTGGTTAGAGTTATGCATTTTTTTTATATCCAGGTTTCCGACTTGCGTCAGACTAGTCCTGGAGATAATAGTACCGATCCCTCAACACTACTACCAGTACATCGCGTGATGTGCTCTAATAACCAAGGTTTGAGAACGGACAACTGATAACACCTACAAGGATCATCCCCAGAAGAGAGCAAAATGCTCTTACTGGGAATCGACCTCACACTGCAAGTGTCCAGAGCGTCTTAAGCCTCCCTCCTTTGTCATTGGACTGTGCCCCGGGGGACTTATGCATTATTAGTAATACAAAGAGTAGTTATGAGAGAAGTTATGTATTATTTTATGTAGAGATTAGTTATGCAGGTTATTCATGTATTAATTATACATGTACTAATTATTCCACCTTCTGTTTTGCATTGTTAAGAGTCTCACATCGGATATGGAATGAGAACAGAATGGACAATCTTCACCCTACAAGCTAGCTTAAAGAATGGATCTTGGGTCTAACTCAACCCCAAAAGCTAGTTTGTAGGGTGAGGATTGTCCAAGTCCATATAAGGAGTCCATGTTCTCATTCCATATCTGATGTGAGACTCTTTAACACTTCCTCGCACGCCTAGACCTCGTTAACTGGAGTGAACAATATAATTTGGGGCCCCAACAATCGCTGAACAAAAAATTGGAATGAGTCTCACTAAGATACCATATAAAGAATGAATCTTGGGCTTAATTCAACCCCAAAAGTTAGCTTGTAGGGTGAGGATTGTCTAAGTTCATATAAGGAGTCTATGTTTCCATTCCATATCCGATGTGACTCTTTAACATGCATAAAATAATACATAGGTTCCTCATAACTAATACATAACAAAAGAATGTTATCAAACATAGTATTACTTATGCAATATTTAATACATAAATTAGTTAATTCCTAACCAACAATCAAATGACCCGTAAATGTCAATATTAAAAATTTAGATCGAACCTATTAACAAAATTTTGATCGAACCTATTAAATTTAAATCCTGAATTAGCTTATGTACCTAACCTTTCTCATAGCCTACTCCATTAGTACTCTCTTCCTTCTAAAAAAAATTGTCTTAAAGAAATATTTTTAAAATGTTTGGTCTAAAATAAGTCTTAGATATTGTGTGGCTGTAAATTATCTCATAAAGTTAAATTATTTATAAATATATAAATGTGTCAATCATTTTTTGACAAACTAATAAGAAAAGTAAATAATTTTTTTTAGATGGAGGGAGTATATATATATATATATATTGCTCCAAAAGATGAAATCTCCCGTCCAAAGAGCTTCCACATCCCGGTCCAACGGGTATGTGAAGGAGGTAAATGCTTCCAAGTTGTTTTCACTTGTCTGGTCTTGTCCATCACCAGCTCACTTGACACTCCTCCTGATATCTCCAACAAACTTTGACCTACCAAACCTATCAATTTAGTACTCCGTTAAAATAAAGCAGCATGAGTAAGTAAGATTCATCCTCAACCTACGACACCACAAATACACCAACGTGGAAGCCCTAAACACCGTTCCATGTTCCAACCCTCGGAATTGAGTCGTTTGGATATGATTTGAAATCATGGTTTAAAATCATACGATTTGAAGTTGAAGTTTTATTTGGATATGCAAATTGAGTTTCTTATTGTATTTTTTTTATTGACATAAAAACTCACAAGTTATGAAAATTATCAAAACTTTCCTAATTCTTATGCAATCTTACTAAAAGAGCAAGTCATAGTTCATAACAAAATTAATACGCGGCTAGAAGGTCTTTCTAAAAAAATACAACATCAATTGATTAAACATTATTTTAATAAAAAAGAAAATTTAACATAAATAGTAGTGCAACTTTAATTCAATAAAATTGAAAATTTAACTATTGTATCCAATTGTCATTTTAAATGCACATATATATATATATATTGGACAATTATATCCAATACAATATGAAGTTGATCAATTAGTATATATCTATTAATTTATGAATCTTATTTTACAAAATATAAATTTACGGATCAAGTTTTATATTTTTAAAATTTTGAAATTATGATTTGGAATTGTTAGAATATATATTATTAATTACTATTAATAATATAATTATGTAGAATCTTATGTATGTATTAATGTAGGGGATAGAATAGTATTAATATAGGAATATATTATAGGAGAATTTTACATAATTATATTATTAATAGTAATTAATAATATATATTCTAACAGGAATTCCAAATCACACATTTTTGGATGATTTGGGACTTCAAACCATGATGTGGAGTTGAATTTAAAGTTATGTTCAAATTGCACAAACAAACGTTATTTAAAATCAAATTATGAAATCATAATTTGAAAATACACGGTCAAATGCCAAACGAGACTAAGGCTGGCCAGTGGGATTCGATCCCGATACCCGGCTCATCCCCAAAAAAAAATTATGTGTCGGGATTCGAACCCGGGACAAGACCTGGGCTCGCATCGCCCATCCTGATAGGACCCGCCCCAACACGACCCCATCCCGGCCCCGTCCCGCCAGCCACCCTCCCCCTTTGCAAAAATAATCGTTGCAACAACAATCAAATTTAAATTTTGGTCGTTGTACCACGGCTATTACGATCATTTTTGGCTCCAACTCCATAAACCCCCCTACCCCTTAATATTTATTTTTAACTCTAAGTTAGTATATTTACACTTTAACCCTATTTCTCAACTATAAATATCTCATTTTTCTCACAAATCTTCATACCATCTGTCTAATCTCTCAATTTATTTCTCTATAATTCTACATTGCCTACTAAATATTATATTTTTTTGCTCTTTTATATCAAAGTTCAAAATTTGAGAGTGAAGTTGGCAACTAGCTTGGGGATCAACCATCGAGCAAAAGTTTTAATTTTCAACCTCGATTACACGTCGGCGTTTGGTACCTTCGTTCCTTCTTTAAATTATTATTGTTACTTAATTTTAGTTATCGCACTTAATTTCATTTACTTTAATTATTTATTTGCATAATTATAATGGAATGTGTTGGACGTATGATTAAGGATATGTTTTCTAGTAATTCTATTCCTAGTCTCGATGATTTGATTGATTTCACTCATATAGATGAAATTACATTTTTTTAATGATATATCATTAGATGATGAAGTATATTCTGCATATGAACCAAACTTTAATTTTGATGATAATGTAGATGACACACCCACTAGTGTACCTAAACCTCAAGCTCAGACTGAGTCTCAGCCTCAAACTGAAACTGAAATGCCCTCCTATTCCCCCTAGTATGAGTCGAGGCCCCACAAAAAAAAAATCAACTACATGTGATTTTTTATAGGGACAAAGAGAATCAAGTAGTTAGATGTAAAATTTGTAAAAATGTTTATAAATTTAAAATCGGAAAAGGTTAAGGTGAGACTGGAGGTTTATTGAGACATGTACAAGGCGAGCACACAGCTAGGTGGAATCAAACCAGGCTAAAACAAATGGTGTGCCATTAAAGTCGGGACAAGGTTCACATAGTGTCCCCGACCAAGTGCAGGGTCAAATTAACCCGACGACAGGGGAAATTTTTTGTCCTAAATATGATAAACACAAAGATAGGAAAAATATTGCAAAATTAATTGCGATGGAGGATTTGCCTTTTTCATTTCATTCCTCTCCTAATTTTATTCATTATATTTGAGAAATGTATAATCCGACTTTTAACGTATTTCCTAGATCAACTGTTAGAAGAGACGTTTTTAAATTTGCAAATGAATATTAACAGTATTTATGTTATGTATTATATCAGTTTAATGACAAAGTGACTCTCACTTCTGATATAGGCCGTAGTACTAACGGTAATGATTATTTAACTGTTACATGTCATTGGATAGATTAGACTTGATCTATGCAAAAACGTATTATAACATATAGATATATTGATGATAAGCACACTGGACTTTTATTGCACAAAATATTCATGAAATTTGTGATTATTATGACTATTACATTAGATAATGCTACTTCTAATGATTATGCTATAAGACTTTTAAAAGTTCGATTAACTCCATATTTTTTGATCATTTTTATATAAGATGTACGTGTCATATTTATAACTTAGTTGTAAATGATGGCCTAAAACTTCTTGAAAACATTTTTAATAAAATATAATTTGTTATAAACTTTAATTTTAAAGGTAATAATACAAAGACACAAACAGTATAAAAACTTGTCACGATCGTGGATTACCTTATAGAAAAATTTCTGAAGAAGTAGCAACTAGATGTAATTCTCTATATGAACAGTCACACCCTATTTTAACCGGAGTCGAAACGGTATATGACATATGGGTGATTCCTAAATTGTATTAAGGAGTCGCCACCTAATTATTTTAAAGATGAATTAGGACATCTATGTAGCAAAATTGCTAAAAATAACTCCAATTAATGGTGTGCAAAACTTAATGAGATTCTAGGTAAGAGTTCTTTATTATCCTAAAGGGAAGGGGTTAGACATCCTCTAAGCTCCGCTAACTCGCGATTGTCCGATCAAACTTAGGTTAATTATTATATTTAAAAATGCATATTTTTTTAAAAGTATAAAATTAAGAAAGGATGTTCCAAATAATCAGTTGAAAGATGTATATATTTGTAACTAATAATAAAGGAAAAGCAGTTTTTATATGTAATATAAGAAGATAATATTTTTTATGCAAAATCATTTGTATCATTTTGAAATAACAGCTCAGTTGAGAATACATAGGAGTATATATCGTTTATCAAAAGAAAAGATGATCATTTTAACTTGATGCTTAAAGAAAACATATAGTTATTAGCTAAGAATTTGTGAGCTTTGGCAATATTCATCAATTTAAAACGCTAGGCTTTAATTAATCGATTACTATTGATCCTAGGCATAGTCTTAACCCAAATTTCATTTAACCTCGGAAGGCAATAACTTAAGAAAACAGTTCTGAACCAAGAGAATATATGAAATTGATGAATCTGTTATTATGTTGTCCAAACGGACTAAAAAGGTCTCGGGTTCTAGATATCCGCCATGTCTAAACTAATCCCCTTTAAGGTTGATTATCTGGCATACCTTTTACTTAACTATATCTACCATAGGAAGAAGAAGAAAATAGCAAGTTAAAGGATATATGAAACATGTGTAAAGCAAAAATACACAGTATCAATACGAGAAGAGAGAGAAAAGAAAGGAATGAGCCGCGGCTTATCCCCTCTTTGCATTTTGTTTAAATGCATATTGAAGGGATGGGAATAGGGATGTTAGTGGGGCGGGTAAATGCGGGTACCGCCCCGTACTCGCTCCAATTGGGATGGGTATGGGGATGGTTTGGTGGGTGGTGGGACGGGTATGGGTATCAAAAGTGTTATCCGCCATGGGTAGTGGGGCGGGGGTGGATTTCATATAAAACCCGCCCCGCACTCGCCCCGCTACCCGCACCGTACCCACACTGACCATACCGTATCATCTATTAATTTAATTAGGCTATTTACGAATTTATTTGGCCATTTCTTGATTTAAAATGTGACTTGAGCTAACCCGTACCGTAATGCACCACGTTTCTTTTTCTTATTCTCTTTGTTCTCCTTTTTTTTGTTAAATATTTTCATCATTACTGTTTTTTAATATTCATAATATTTTGGCAAGGTTTTAGACTTGATATTCGATACACCATAGTGAAAAGGTTCTTTTTTTTTCCTTTTTCTTATATATAACTTTCATTTTGGTGACTAAAGCAATTGCTAGACATTATTTGAGCATTTTATTAATGGGTACCCGCCGGGTAAATGGGTATCCGCGTGAAGTAAGTGGGGCGGGGGCGGGTGGAAGAATTACTACCCGTGATGGGTGGTGGGGCGGGGGTGGGGATGTGTTTTAGGTAATGGGTACGGGTATCGGATACCCTTCCCCCGCCCCGCCCCATTGACATCCCTAGATGGGAATGCTACTGAAGAAATATGCAGACCTCGGATTCATCGGCAATGTCAAGTCTCGATGCGAGACTCGCAAGCGCTCCAGCGCCATCGAAACAAAGAAAACAAAAATGCACAGAATTAGTAAAAGACAGATACATTTAATAAGATGAATGGGCAAGATAAATATTCAAAACATAACAGAGATTACAGTTAGATGCAAAGAGGAAAAAGGGAAAACACATGAAGTAGGAAAAGGACAAACGATAATATGAACATTTACATATCTAAGAGAGATTTTCATACTCAGTTCAGAATATAGCCACAGACCGAGTCTTAGATTCATGTTCAGTTTCAAACAGTTCATTATATATTTCTTAGAGTCCATAAACAAGTTGTATTAATTCAAAACTATGGATAGGACAAACAAATGATACAACAACTTGATTATCATTCGTACATCAACTTCGATTAAAGTCAAGCTCTCTCTAGGAATTTAATGCTTCTAAAAAATAATGTTTCTTAGTAAAAATATTTTTTTACCATATAGGCAGCAACTAAAGGATATCAGATATAAACCACAAACACCTAAAACGACGACTCCAATCAGCAACAACAAAAACTAAAAATAACATATTGGATGTCCTTTCTTATGATGCAACAGTAACAACCGAAAAATGAACAATCAAAACTATTTATTTACAATCCACGCAGAACTTCAAATCTTAAAAAAAAAAAGAGAACAAAAATCACAAAATCGACAAAGGAGGAGGATTGCTGACCTTTTTGTGGTGCAGCGAACTGAGGCGAGGCCTTCGAACCTACCCGCGACTTTATCGAGCCAAGAAAGTAGTTTTCGACTTGTATTTTAAGAAGACTTCGTGAAGAAGATAAAATATATTCTAAGGCTTTAAAAAGGGTAAAAGCGGCGGTTCTGAGGTTGTTCTAGACTGCGTATTTTAGAAACCAGAAAGTAGTTTTAACTTGTGCTTTTAAAAGATTTAGTAGGAAGATGAGAAAATATTTGCAAGGAAGAGTATTCAGCGGCTGGAAGGTGGTTCTAAATGAACATTAAGGCAAATATATATAGCAATGAATTAGGGTTGGTAAGGTTTAACTTTGTGCGGGATTTGTACTCAAGATTTTTTGAAAAAATCAAACCAAAATCGTTCAAATCGAACGTTGGGCAGACCTTCACGTGATTCCTAGCACGAAAATGGGCGAACCCTCTCTGTCCATTGTTGACAAGGTTTGTTGTTTTGCCCAAAAATGGAAGGGAGGGGGAAGATAGAGCCGTTGTTGCTCTTTGTTTATTTTTTATTTAGGTTAGAGATAGGGATGTCAATGGGGCGGGGGCGGGGGCGGGGGAAGGGTATCTCATATCCGTATTCACCACCTAAAACACATCCTCACCCCCGCCCCACCACCCATCACGGGTAGTAATTCTTCCACCCGCCCCCGCCCCACTTACTTCACGCGGATACCCACTTACCCGGCGGGTACCCATTAATAAAATGCTCAAATAATCTCTAGCAATTGTTTTAGTCACCAAAATGAAAGTTATATAAGAAAAATGAAAAAAAAAGGAACCTTTCCACTATTGTGTATCGAATATCAATTCTAAAACCTTGTCAAAATATTATGAATATTAAAAAACAGTAAAGATGGAAATATTTAACAAAAAAAAGGAGAACAAAGAGAATAAGAAAAAGAAACGTGGTGCATTACGGTGCGGGTTAGCTCAAGTCACATTTTAAATCAAGAAAGGGTCAAATAAATTCGTAAATAAACTAATAGATGATACGGATATGGGCGGTGCGGGTACGGTCGGTGTGGGTATGGTGCGGGTAGCGGGGCGGGGCGGGTGCGGGGCGGGTCTTATATGAAATCCACCTCCGCCCCACTACCCATGGCGGGTAGCACTTTTGATACCCATACCCGCTCCACCACCCACCAAACCATCCCACATACCCGCCCCAATTGGAGCGGGTGTGGGGCGGTACCCACATTTACCCGCCCCACTGACATCCCTAGTTAGAGATTTAGGTTTTATTCTTTCTCTGATTTTTGTTTTAAGGGGCTAGGGGATTTAGGCCTCGGGGGTAAAAGGGAATGGGCGAACAAAAGACTTGGGTAGTCGGTTTGGGCTTAGGAAATAAGGGGAATGGGAATGGATTTTAGTGTTTTCATATTTTAATAGTAGGTGGTAAAAAAATAAAATTAAGAAAAAAATGATTTATTAAAAATTATAAATTATGAATTATAAAGATAAAATACTAATGTAATAATAAATAATACGATAATATTTTGGAAGATGCTTAATATAAAAATGCGATGCCATAAAATATTAGGATGAAAATTATGATTATGATTAAAAAGGCGCGATAGTAAAAAGACAAATAAAGATACTAATAATAATAAAAGTGGTTATTTTGAGAATGTTAAATTATTTATTTATGTATGCATTTGTTAAAAATTAAAATTATTTTTGCGGTGTTTAAAAATAGTTTAATTTTGGATGAATAATAGGAAGAGAGGGACAAAATTGGGTGTCAACATGAACAACTACTTGTTGCTTACGATTATAGGAGACCTATAACTTTATTATTTAACGTCCATAATAAAATCCAAGGGATATGCTTGTAGATAATGATTGAGATTTTTTTAAAAACTTATTGAATTTTTTCCAAGCTACTAAAGAATTTTCTGGTATTTATTATCCTACTATTTTAATTATGTTATTTTATATAGCTCTAATATTTTTGTTACTTAATGAATATGTGAAAAACCAAACTTATAAGGTATCTATTGATTTTTTTTTTCTATTCCCACTATTTATATTATTGGTGTTGTATTAAATCTGACTATTGAAGTAGACGGTCGTAAACACTTGATGAAACAATTTATGATTGTATAAAAGTACTTCCAACAGACCCAACTGAAGAACCAACTAAAGAAAAAGTTATGTCTAGCATACACAATAAATGCAAATATATATATATATATATATATATATATATATATATATATATTGTCAACAAGAAAGTGCAAATAATCAACCAGCTTATGTACCATTTTCTACTACCACTACTACATTTTTAATCTAATGCAATGGTTCATAGAAGGCTAATGCAACGACATATGTAGTACCGTTGCATTAGATATGGCTAATACGACGGGTTCAAGTGTAACAAATCAGAAAACTATGCTAATGCAACGGTAGAACATGACTGTTGCATTAGCCTGTGTAATGCGGCGATTAAAATTGTCTAATGAAACCGCCAAAAACTATTGTTGCATTAGCTTATGTAATGCAACAGTTGTCCTTGGCTAATGCAACTGTCAGTCTTTTGATTTCCGGCCAGGCCCAAGCCAAAATGGCTGAGGCCCAACCCACTTACACTCTTAAGGCATAAGAACGCCTAAAATCCCATCCCTCCCAAAAAACCTGAATTCTCTCATTTTTGGCGATTTCTCCGAGTAAACAGTGAAATCGCCGGAGTTTCACCATTTCTGGCCAATTTCGACATCCATCGGGGACGAAACTTAGTCCAATAGCTTCGTCTCTTCAAGACCGTCATTTTCATACCAAGTACCCCCATCGATTCATCCTACATCTCAGTCAATTTCAGATCGAAAAACCCACGGCAGGCTCGTCGATTCCGATCGATTTTTTGCAAATTCCGGCCTATTCCGGTGATTTCAAGGTTCGGCGTTGGTACCATCACACTCGCCATCTCCTTCTCGTCATTTTGACACCCCCCACGTTGTTCTATTCTCACCAAAATGCCACAACACCCAATCGAAAAATTTGAAAACCCTAGCTGTCGCTATAACATTTTCCGGCGACCTGAGACACATTCGACGAATGAGGTTGGTACCATTAGTTGCGTCTTCCTAACCCCGACATTTTGCAACCGTGCACCACCTTCAATTCGTCCTCAACTTTTAGATCGACCATTCGAATTTTCCGATCGGTGTTGGGCATTTTCCGGTCGTCTTAATCATTATCGACGACTAAGGATAACATAATTGAGTTCGTCTCATCTTTCTCGAAATTTTGCACTATTACCCGAAGCTTGGTTGTCAACTTTGAAGTTTCTCCATTTTTTGGCTACTAGCTGGCGGCGATGGCAGCGGCGACTGGGCAGCCGACGGCGACGACGGTACAGTCTTGACACTCCAAAACTACATTTCATTTGATGATGCTTCAAGCATGTTGTTGGGTTTTTATGCTTATTAAGTCAATGTTACCATGTCTAGTTAAGTATTGATGATTGTCTGGATTCATTGTATTGATTATCAATATGTTTATGCCCCTGTTGGCTTTATTTGTGGTGTTACAACCTGATTAGTCTTAATTAGTAGTTTTTTGTACTTTTTAGATAATATTTAGCATGTTGAAATTAGGATATTGTTGTCTAAACCTTGGATAAGTATGTAGGATTAAATTAAGGTCACCATTAGTTATCTATTGTGATTACATGTGAGTTTTAAGTATTTATCATGTTAAGATAAACATGTATGAATCTCATGAAGATACAACACTTGTGTTTATGCCATTCAGAAATTAGCAGAACATGTTTAGTCAGTTTTGATCTCTATTTCTTCTACATTGAAATTATTTATGATGTTTTGCTAGTCTACCATATTTTACTTATGATTATTCATTATGTTAACTTATAGGTGTGTGGTGAACCAAATGGAGAAGAAATCTAGCAATCTAACAAATGGTGGGTGGAGGCTCTTATCGCGCGTTTGTTTTTGCGTCAATTTTTTGTTTCTAGTACTTATGCTAAATTTGTTATATATATGGAGATACTGTTGTGAACAATTATTTTATAATATGTCATATGAGGTCTAATATTATAATATCATACTTTTTATGTCAATGACAATCCTTTTTTATTATTATCTTTCTTTTTTTATTATTTATTTTGTCATTATTTTTTTTCTATAATTAATACAGTCCTGTTGCATTATCTCATACAGTCGTCGCATAAGATATCAAATAGCTAATGCAACGCCTTCATAATATCGTCACATCACCTTCTTCAAACCGTCGCATTAGATATGCACCTAATGCGACGGTGAAATATCGTCGTTGCATTAGGTGCATATCTAATGCAACGGATGTACCAGGCCGTCGCATTAGGTCAATCAGCCGTTGCATTAGATCTAATGCAACACTAGCGGATGCAACGACTCCTCGTCGTTGCATTAGGTCTAATGCAACGGCGAAAGGGCCCTATGGTGACGATTTTGAGGCGTCGCATTAACCTTGAAATGTTGTAGTGTACTTCGCTGCAACCTTCTAAAAAACATGTGGTTTCTGCTGCTAGTATTCAAGGCCTTAGAAATAAAATGTATAGTGGTTAAACTTCTTCATAAGTTAGCGAATTTGATGTTTATGTTTTTACAGGGTGTTGTACCGTACGAATTAGTTGTCAATGATGAAGGATATGAAGACTTGATGAAATACTGGAGGGATAATTGTTGACACTCAATTTTGACCCTCCCGTCCAGTCATTAACTATAAAATTACACTATTTTTGTAAAATAATTTTTATGATTTTTATAATAAAATGCAGCGAATAAAAATATAAATACAGGCATAAATAAATAATTTAATAATGGCATCGCGTCTTACGTAGAGTTTTAAGCACTTAGAGTCCCGCGCCCGCATTAATTGATTTCAAGCCCTGTCAGGATTCTTAATAAAATAAATAATTTAGTAATGACGTCGCGTCAAGTAGCATAGCCGCGTTTATTAATACACAAGAGAATTTCATAATCATTTGTAATTTAAAATCAATTTTAATCTAATATATGCATTTAATAGCGTCGCATTTATAAAGCTTTAAACAATTCTTAAATATCATACTTGCATTTAGCATTTAAATAATTTAATCTAAACGCAATTCAATTTTTTATTTAACTTCGCAATGATGCATAATAATAAGATTTTAAATAATAGCGCCGCAGTCTAAAATATTAAGCATTAATTAAATAGCACGCTCATTTTATTCTTGTAATAATTTTAATAAAGCACCTAAATAATCTAAGCACAATTTATTGATTTAATTTACTACTAATTAATTAAATAGCACCTAAAACCAACACTAATTAAATAACTAATGACCCACTTAAAATTAATACCTAAAACTAATACATTTAAACTCTACCCTAATTATAATACTACCTCTTAGCCCGATCCATGCAGCCTCACATACCCGACCACTACCTCGGCCTTTCTTTATCCTTGCAGAAGGCCCAACCCAACACTTGTTTCATTTCCGCCTCTGCGGCCACTCGGCCACTTTCTTCACTTCGTCTCCCGCAGACCAGCAACCCTCAAACAAACCTAAACCTAGAACTAGAAACCAACCGCCGCACCTCGCACCTCCCCATCGCAACGCCAGCACCCCGGGATTCGCGGAGAATCAGGAGCCTTACCCCTGCAAACGAAGCAAACGATTTCTTACCATAACCAAATATCTTTCACAATCTTAGCCAATCAATACGAAATCTCGTCGAATCAAGCACAAGAATCAGCCTTTATTTACTTACCAAACTTAGAGCCTAGAGTTAGGCTATATAAGAACATCTGAGCATCGGTGGATCCAGGCGGAATCTGGAGAAGCGAGAGCAAGACAGAAACCCATAGCATCGACGAGGACACTCGCCGGCGGTCGAACACGAGGCGAGAGGGGTCGATAGCGATAGTCGGCGAGCATAGGAAGTTAGGAGGTCCAAAGATCGACAACCGGACCACTAGCATAGCACGAATAGGTATTTTGAATCTCGCTTACTTCAATCGGTCAAAAATCAACAAAACAAACCTTGCCCTTTCATTCGCGCCATGAACCCAAAACCCGTCGATTGAATGACGACTTGATACTGTTGCCGGGTCATTTGTCCGGAGAAGGTAAAAATCCACTCCCTCTCGACTTCTGTTCATTTTGTATTTTTGGTGCGAATTTGTGGTAAATATGTGTTGGTTCATTCATGTTGTCGTATTCATTAATGTGGGAATATGACATTGAATAAGTTTGCTTTAATTAATATGGATGCATAATATAAATGTTAGGATACTGTTCTGAGGTGTGAGGTATAATTTTCGGTCGACTCCTGATTTAATTGCTCAGTTGTGCGTTTATTTGTATGTGTTAACGATTCTGACATCATGTCCTGTGACACCCAGTAATGGATTGAGACTAGAAGAAAATTAAGTAATGTCGGTACTGTCCTTGTTTGTTGAAGTGCTAAGTTGCTGCAAGGCTATTTCCTTAATCTGAAAATAGAGCCTCCATATATACATCATATATAATACAAGCCTTATGTGAGTATTCATTGCAATGTATATCCAAGTATGCATCGGATAGGTTTTAAGCATTTTAGTTCGGCCCAACAAGTCTTAAAGTGTTGCTGACTATGCATATCTGCACATTTATGTAAATGAGACAGAATCCCCCATAAGGCTAGCCCATCGTATTTGATTTACTTTCGCTGACCTACTTGTTTGTCTGCCCATAATAAGGATGCCGCTATGTTAATATATAAGCTACCGGGCTCCTGTTGCGTTAGGAAGAATACTTAGCTTGGTTTATGTAACCCACAAGTTTGCACAATGTCACTTCCAAATGGATTAAATCTTATGCAAAGAGGTTCATTAATTTAATTTATTGATCTGTGTATGTCCTGAATAAAACTACTAGCGCTCTGTCTTATATATCCCTTTCTATCTATCATTGCTGTCTGTCACTGTTTGTGATTCTGCCTTGCATACATCTATCCATACTAATCATCTCCATATAGGCTGTGACTTAGGATATTCATGCCAACCGCTTTAATTACAGATTGCACGCAAGATGCATATGTTTGTCTTACTTGGATTTCTAAAAATTGCATACCTAGAAAGTCTCATAAGCCACGAAACGGTTGGTTAACATTAGAAATTTCTATTGCATTAGCATTATTATTCTTATTCTTGCATTGTTTTGGTGATGTTGTCGTTACTTGTGTTATTATTCTTGTTAAGTTCGTCCATCTCGGATTTCTTTTTTCTTACTTGCGATCCGGGAATTAATCCCCCTTGCACTGCATACTTGCCTATCCTCGTTTCTTCTTGCCATCCATTATTTGCTTATCCCATCGATATTATCATTTCTTTGGTCTTTATGTGCATACTTGCTCAAATGCACTATATGTCAAGTGCTTGTTTGTTATTTAATTTTCTTGGGACATATACTAATCCTTATCTTTCTTTATTTTTACATGGCACGCGGAGCAAAATAAAGAGTCTCACTACGAGACTCATCGCAAGCCATTTCAAATGGCAACCAGCATCCGCGTTCGCATTCCGCCTGAAACTCCTAGAAAAACAAATAGGGCCAGTCATCCGCTCCAATCCCTTCACTCTCTTAACTTTCTTGCCTCATTTTATGCCTTTATTTGTTTATTGTAATTTTATTATTTAATTTTGTAATTAATAGGAGAACTTCTAGCAATTAGCCTTTGAACATATGAGGCGGGAAGGTAATTTAAACTTAGAAGCACTTCTACCTTATTTGTCTTTTAGGACTATTAGGCATGTCTAAATTCTGCAAAAATAATTTAAATGATTTAACTTGCATCATAAAATCAACATTTTGTTCCTTATTAAAATCCATATGATTTCTTCCTAAACTCTCAAGAATCGTCTTTAAGCACCTCTTATATAATATTGTAATCATGTTAAGCAATAATAATTTAGCTAGCAGTATACGTAACTAGTCCGTAAATAACCTTTGCATGAACACATAATTAGTCTATAAAGCACCTTAGCATTTAGCACTTTCTAGCATCTTAACATTTTTGCATTCTTCCCCCTCTTTAAACTTTAGCAACATTTTAGCACCTCCTAGCATTCTTTTGTACTTTAGCATATAGCACCTTTTTCCCTTTCAATACTTTAAGCACCTTTTAAACATTTTAACATGCTAGCATTTATTTCCTAACATTTTATTAATTATTCAGCACTTTAGCATTTAACACTTTTAAGCACCTCTTA
The DNA here is from genome assembly GCA_029844215.1 of Przewalskia tangutica. Classification (NCBI taxonomy): domain Eukaryota; kingdom Viridiplantae; phylum Streptophyta; class Magnoliopsida; order Solanales; family Solanaceae; genus Przewalskia; species Przewalskia tangutica. The sequence continues at coordinate 112,618,708 of CM056730.1, forward strand.
GCACCTTTAGCACCCTTCTATCATTTAATACCTTTTAGCAACCTTTAGTATTTTAAGCACTTTTAAACATTTAGCATTTGGCTCTTTTATTTATTTATAACACCTTTTGCCCTTTATACTTTAAGCACCTTTTAAACATTTTAACATTTTAGCATTTTTATTAAGCAGAAGGAGCTTTTATTTTGCATTTTTAAACATAATAATTACCCTAGGTTTGGCAGGACAACCGCAAGTTAGCGGATCTTAGAGGGTGCCTAACCCCTTCCCTCTAGATTAATAAAGAACCCTTAACCAGAATCTCACTAAGTTTAGCAGACCATAAAGAATGGAGTTAGTGTTGACTTTAACCTAAGTTGACATTTAGGTGTCCTAATTCACCAAATTAATTAGGTGGCGACTCCGCGAACCCTTAGCACCTTAGCATTTCTAGCACTTTAGCATTTTTACACTTTTAAATATCTAGCATTCTTTAGCACCTTTAGCTTTTATTTATTTTCTAACATTTGTTACTTGAGCAGGGTTCGCTTTTAGAATGTCGCGGTCGAAAAAGGGCGCGACAATAATGACAAGACATTTCTGACACTAGTAAAGATGACCCATTGAACATTCAAGCGTCATCAACAACGTTTGAAAACACTTTTATGCGGGAAGATTTTAAATAGGAGAGCACATACATTCATTGGCGGGAGACACATTGGAGATCTTAGTTCAATTCAGAGATTGAATTCGAGCGGAGCGTAGAAGGTGCGGAACAAGAGATCAACGAAGAATAAGACTACAACTACAACAAAATCTTGTCCGAGGGAACAGGAAACGACGTCGAACAATTTGACCAGCAACTTCCAATTCCAACCGAAGATCCTTAAGACATTGTGAGGAAATTAGAAAAAATATGGTTAACTATGTAATTTTTTTAATTGCAATTTTAATATAAAATGCACAAAAACAGTCTTAAAATATTTTTATTACACTATCTTGTTCAATTATTGAAGTGTTTATATATATTATTTTTTAAAAATAAGTGTAAAAAAACCCGAAATCCCTCTATCGACCTGATCCCGCACCGTTCCCAAACACCGATCCTCTTTTCCGACGGAATATGGGACGGGACGGGACGGGACGAGACATCTGCAAGTCCCGCTAATTCCACCGGAGCCCTCACCAACCCAGCTTCGATCCACTGGCCACCCCTAACTGAGACTGATCAACTTGACATGATCTACTCACAAAGGCACATTCAAAATTTGAGGAGATGCAAGTTTGATTTGACTCGTCACTCTTTTTGTGATAATATTGGACAGTTGTTGATTACGGGAATAAAGTCTCACAATCATGATACAAAAGAAAAAGAAGCTATACATGAGTTATAGCTAATACTCTTGATGAGGTGAGATCTTTTGAAAAAAATTATATGAATTAGTTCAAAGCTTTAGCACGACAATATCACATCATTATTTTGTTAATTAGTGGTAGATAAAATAACAAGATATATGATGTCTTTCTCCACCGGGCCCCATTCGAGATTTTTGTCCAGTGCATCTCGCTTCTCGGAAAATAAATAAGGCCGAGGTACTCTTCTCTGGTCTCCTGTGATTTAGTAGAATATGCTTAAAATTTTAACACCTATTGCAAGAAAATGAGTGAGTTCTAATTATGCTTTTATACATCGTATCTTTCGAATATGCTAGGAAGGTTGTTAGAAACTTGATGACGTTTGACAAATAAATAATTAGTCAAGAATAAAGGTTGTTACTAAAATTTGCCATTAATTTCAAGGTGTGTACTTTATAAGATCTATCCTATCGTTATCTCGTTGTTATTCATTGGTTCAAATCTGACACAAAAAAAAATTACAGATTAATTTTAGTACTATAGACCTCATTCAAATATATTTAATAAATGAATTTTAGGTTAAATGCATGCTTTCCCTTATTTTTTGCTATTTAAGGTAAATTTTTTGCTATGTATTATAATAAAAATAAAAGACCTTAAAAATAAGTAATCTTATGATGGGAATTCATTCTCGCTGTGAGGATGATTTCATGTAGACACTACGCTTCCCAAGTGGAGTGGTTGAAGTCTGTGATTTACCTTCCTCCACCAATCTTTGTCGGGTCGGAGGGATGGAGACCCTGTGAACGAGGAATTTCGCCTTTTGCTCCCGAGTCTTATAAATATTCTACCAAAACAAAGTCTTATATATAGTTTATCTATGTAAAGTGGCGTTCTCCTATATGGCTATAACCACGTATTAAAACACGTGTACTTTCAAATGTTTATCTTCTTTCCCTTTTTTTCTCAAACTTGCTTTTAACTCCTCAACTCTGCAGGCTGCTCTCATTGCTATGTCTCACTGTTGCTTCTCGAATACCAGGTATTACTTTTAATTTCCTTGCCTTTTACTACCCATCGTCGAGTGATTTAAGTTGTATTTATCCTTTTGCAAAGGGCGAATTTACTATGTAAATTATGGTGCACGTGAAGTCGTGAACTCATGATCTCTTCTTAAAATTAGGTACCTTATGTATATGTTTTCATTTGGTTTTCTCTTGCCAATAAACTTTCTCCGGCCTTCGAATAGCCTTACTCATAAAGAGTCTTACTGTCGGAATTTGGGCCTATTTGAAATGGTGAAAATCTTCTCATTAGAAAATACTGAAAATAATGTGTACATTTCTTTATGTTATCTTTGTTCCATGATTTTGACGAGTTTGTAACTTTAGCATTAGTAGTTCAATACTTGAACTTTTGCCTTCATATACCAGAATTAAGCTTTGAGGTTTAGAATTTTAAAATCACGGAATTATTAGTTAGGTTCAAGCTTATGGGTTGCATGCTAGATTTTATGACTATTTTCCGCCAAAAGAGAACTAGTATTAGAATATAATTAAAATTTTAACAACTATTACAAGAACATGAGTGAGTTGCAATTATGCTCCTTTTTACGTGTAATCTTTTTTATTATGCTAGGAAGGGTGTTAGAAACTCGACGGCCTTGACTTAGACAAGGACGAAGACCAACAAAACAAAGAGGAAACTTCAAGTAGGGTATGTAGCCTTTTGTTAATTAAGCTACTGTTTGGTCATATATTTAGGTGAAACTTTAAAAAAAAATGAAGTTGTGTTTGTTAGTACCAATCTAGTATCTTCGAATAAATAAGCACAATAACAGAATTAACAACTCAATTGAAATTGAAATCAACAACAAGAATACTGTAAATTGAAAACAAACACTAACTTGATACGATAGAGGTCTGTTGTTGCAGTGTCCTAAGACAGAAATCCGCCCCCACTTGTGTTGTAGTTTACGAACGTCTATCTTGAGGATACAACTATCTGGTTAAAGTTCTTGCACAAGAACTTGACCATGACGAATTTACTTAATGTCTTTTTCAGAAATGTATTTTGGGAAGAAGAAGGAAAGCAACAAACTCAAATCATTAATTGCGTTAAATAATTGATAGTGTTGTATGTATCCTTTTAATCAAGTGATCAACATCCTTTATATAGCAACATTTTCTTCCATATGCAGCCTTTCATACCAAAGGTTGTGACTGTTGTAAACAGATACAACTTTTGAACATTTTCAGAATTATAACCGCTGAATAGCGCCGCGGCTCTTTGTCCTCAGCGCCGCGACGCTAATCATTCTGCAGAGTTCTCTGAACTTTTGGCTCTACGGCGCTGCTTCCCAGCGCCGCGGCGCTCGTCACAATGATTTTCTTTTCTTCAATGGATGAGCGGCGCCGCGGGCCGCGACGCGTATTTTCTAAATATATTTTTTGATCACTTTTTTTATTCTTATTCCTTGTACAAGTTCCAACAATACCCCACATTTTATATTAAAACTTCTAACAATACCCCACATTTGGATAGAAAATAAGATAATGAGGAACTTATCGTTATTTTGGAAAAACTCGACATGACATGCATCGAAAAAGGTGTCTTCTGGACTTGAACGGTTCGTAGTGAGTACTTATCGGATCTACTTTGTGAAATAGTGAACGTATGTCTTGAACTATTCACGTTTTGTAGTAAATCGAAACAATAAGTATCACACATATCATACCAACATATTTCAATTCTTACGGTTGTGTTCATTTCAGTCGTGAACAACTCCTTCTTTGTGAGATTTTGTAGAGAACGTAGTCATATCGGTTCTCATAGATGCAACCCCACATCAATCTCATATAGGTAATACCAAATAAGAATAGTCCGTACTATCCCACCATAATGGCTTTTAGTATTATTAAGAATAATATTAATCCCTTAAACATCAACGGATCAACACACTTAGTTCACCATAAGAATAAACATATGTGTGTTTTATATGCTTCTTGAGTCTTCCCCAATTAGTTATCATATTGAACCTAGACCATGGGATCTCCAATGTTGCTAGGTTAGGTTTCCGCCAAGTAATGACTCATTGTATTGACTTTAAGCCCATTCCCCTCGATGTAAATATGACTTGCTCTCTATTAAGGCCTTTTGTCAAAGGATCCGCTATATTGTCCTTTGATTTTACATAATCAATGAAAATAGTTTCATTCTTTAACAAGCTACGTATAGTATTATGATGTCGCCTTATATGCCTCGATTTGCCATTGTATATTTGGTTCTTTGCCTTCGTCAGAGCAGTCATACTATCACAATGTATGCAAATGACTGTAACAAGCTTTGTCCACAAAGGAATACCTTCTAGGAAGTTTTTGAGCCATTCTGCCTCTTCGGCAACTTTGTCCAAGGCTACAAACTATGCTTCCATAGTCGATCATGTATTCACAGTTTTCTTTGATGATTTTCAAGATACCGTCGCTCCACCAAGTGTAAATACATAACCACTTGTAGACTTACTCTCCGAATGGTTGGAAATCCAATTAGCATCACAATATCCTTCTAAAACAGGAGGATATTTTGTATAATGCAACTCATAGTTCATTGTATGTTTTAGATATCAGAGTGCCCTAGTTAGTGCAAACCAACCAATGATCATTTCCTGGATTATGTGAGTATCAACTAAGTCGACTTACTGTATATGCTAAGTCCGGTCGTGTACAATTCATTATGTACATCGAGCTTTCAAGAACTTGTGTATATTCCAGTTGAGACACACTTTCACCTTGATTCTTCTTAAGGTGACTAGCGGGATCAAATGGTGTAACAACCGATCGATCGTCATAGTGTCCAAACATTCTAAGGACCTTCTCAACATAATGAGATTGAGTTAGTATGTTGACATCCGTTATTCTCATATCTTTCATATCAAAAGTGGCATGCAACATTTTTTTTGTTTGGTTAATTACATCCTTACTTGTTCCCAAAATTAGCATGTCATCAACATATAAGCATATAATGACACATGCATTCTTACATTCTTTAATGTAGACACATTTGTCACATTCATTTATTTGAAACCCATTTGATAATAATGTATTATCAAACTTTTCATGCCATTGTTTTGGAGCTTGTTTAAGTCCGTATAAAGACTTAATTAATTTACAAACTTTCTTTTCTTGACCTTTAACAACAAACCCTTCGGGTTGTTCCATGTAAATTTCTTCATCTAATTCACCATTCAAACATACGATTTTCACATCCATTTGGTGTATTTCCAAATGGTGAACAACCGCTATAGCAATTAACGTCCTAATGGAAGTAATTCTAGTTACTGGTGAGTAAGTATCAAAGAAATCTACACCTTATTTTTGTCGAAACCCTTTGGCTACTATACGAGCTTTGTATTTTTCTATAATACCATCAGACCTTAATTTTCGTTTGAAAATTCATTTATGGCCTATTGATTTTTGTCCTGGAGGAAGATCAACCAATTTTCATGTATTATTTTGCATAACGGATTCTACCTCACTTTGGATAGTCTCTTTCCAATAAGGTGGTTCGGATGATTCCATAGCAGCCTTATATGTTTGAGGTTCTCCTTTAACGGAAAATGTCATAAAGTCCGGTCCAAAAATTTTGGCAATTTTCCCACGTTTACTTCTCCTTGGTTCAGAATTTTCTATTTGAACAGATGAAGTATTACTAGTATCATTTTGTGTGTTTTGTTTTGACTCATCTTGAGGCAGCGATCTCTTCTTATTATTAGAATCGTCTTTATACTTTTCCGTGTCTTTGCAAAGAAAAATGTCCTCAAAGAATTATGCTTGAGCAGATTTCATAAGTGTGTTTTTGTGAATACCTTCAACATCGAAATGATAAACCAAAAACTTATATGATGCACTATTATTGGCAGGACCAATATATACGCAATCCACCATTTTTGGTCTAAGTTTAGTTCTCTTTGGTAAGGGAACTTGAACTTTCGCTAGGCAACCCCACACTTTCATCCTTTTGAAAGTAAGAAATCTACATTTCCATATTTCATAAGGATATTGATCACTTTTCTTATGAAGAATTTTATTTAATATCATATTTGCAGTAAGCAGTACCTCTCCCCATAGACTAAGAGGTGCTGCCGAACTAATCAACATTGAATTTATCATGTTCTATTCTTACGTTCGGCAACTCCATTTTGTTTTGGAGTATATGATGCAGTGGTTTGATGAATTATACCATGAGTAGAACAAAATTCGTTAAAGTCATTAGATTGATATTCACCACCTCTATCAGACCTTAGAATTTTATTTCTTTTCTCAAGTTGGTTCTCCACTTCCGCTTTATTTGTTTTAAACATGTTTAAAGTCTCGTCTTTGGTATGTATTAAGTATATATAATAATATTTACTGTAATAATCTATGAATGATATGTAATAATTCTTTCTTCCACGAGATAGAGTTGCTTGGTAATCACACAAATCACTATGAATTAAACCAATCACTTCATTTTATTTCTCTACTGATTTATGAAGATGACTTACATATTTTAATTCTATGCAAACTTTACACTTAGTCATTTTGTTCATAGAGCATTTTGGCAACATGCCTAAACTTACCATCCTTTGTAAAGAACGATAATTAACATGACCTCATTTTGAATGCCATAAGGAAGGGAATCAACCATATACATAGAAGCAGTGCTAGTGCGTGCATTTTCATTAATAATGACAATTGCCTTAGTAGGTACAACAAATAGTTTGAAGAGCCTCTCACTGAGGTAAACCTTCCCTTTTGGTAAGTACAAATTTGTCTGACTCAAATACAATCTTAAGCCCTTGTTATTTAGAACAGGACCAGAAATCAAATTTTTACAAATTTCAGGCACGTGCATCACATTAGTGAGCACAAGATCATTCCCGGAAGTGAGTTTCAAAATCACCTTCCCTTTCCCTTAAACTTTCACAACAACAACATTCCCCACGAACAAAGGTTCTCCATCCTTGATGGACTGGTAAGATGTGAACATGTCCTTTTCATAACATACATGTATTGAAGCACCCGTATCCATCCACCAATCGGTTGAATTGTAACTAGATTTACTTTAGCAGTAACAACACCAATGATTTGGTTTTTAGTTTCAGCAAGGTTGGACATTACCCGAACCTCCAACACCACCTCTTTGATTCTTGCGAATGCGACAATCCTTTACTCTATGCCCAGGTTTACCGCACACCCAACATACATCAACATGTGATTTTCTGAACGCATTGGTCTTTTGTGGGGTGAGTGCATTTCTCCCGACTGCAAAAGATGGCTTGGCACCAAAAAAGTTGCCCTTGCCTTTCTGAAACTTGGCCTTAGATGGATTTCCTTCAACCACATTTGCATTAGGCTCCAAGGAAAAAAACATCAGTCTTTTCACTCTGTCGCACCCGATTTTGAACTCTCAGGCTTAAATGCGCGACGGAATGGTTATCCTCCCCAAAAAAAATGTAAAGTATTAAACGTTTAAAATGTTAAGGGAGTCGCCACCTAATTAATTGGGTGAATTAGGACACCTAAATGCTAACCGATTAAAGTCAACATTAACTCCATTTTAAGTCCGCTAAACTTGGTGAGATTCTCGGGCGGTTCTTTATTATCCTAAAGGGAAGGATCAGCACCCTAAATGATCCACTAACTCATGGTTGTCCGTTCAAACATAGGTTAATTTTATTTGGCTAAGGGATGTATGTTTTAGACAGAAAAAGATTATTTAAGTAACAGGGGTGTGACAAATATCTAAAGAATATATGTGGATAACTAAAAGGGTCTTATAAGACTCACGAAAATATACAAAAGTTGATTATAAAATGAAATTATTTTATTCTTGACAAAAGTAAGAAAGTGATTACTCCTAACAGTATACGTAATGTTAAGATTCTTATGAAAATTATGAAATTATTATTTTTTGTGCGAAAATTACTTCCTATAATATTTATGAAAAGTTTATGATAAAGCTTATTTCTTAAGGACTAAATATGGAGAAATATATTAATTACATGACTAAAGCATAACTAGGATAATTATTTTAGATTTAGACTTACGTGATGAACCTAGAATAAAAAAAAGGTGAATTTATCCTTTAAACTACCCTTCTAATATACTCAAAGACTATTAGAGTTAATTATTCTACTAATTACAGGATTCACAAATATAACAATAATAAGTAAGCAAATAAATAAATACACAAAAGCAAAGGCGGGAGTGAGATTGTAGTTGACATGACGTCTAGAATGGATGGTGACACCATCTATATATTTGTTTGGAAGCCCTTCTGGAAATGTAGCTGGCAATATGGAAGTCATGATGAGTCTCATACCGAGACTCTTGATTATTCTCCCGATGCATGTCATGTAAAATAAGAAAGAAAAGGATTAGTAAGTAATATAGATTCCATTATATGTGAAGCAGATGGAATGCTAAATTAAAGACATAAGTATACACACGGCTAGTATTAATACGAGGCGATACGGATATGGGCTGTGTCAAGAATAAAAACACCACGAAATGTCAATTAAGTAACAGCCACGAGATGCAGAAGCAATTCAAGCCCAAGAAGATCAGATTTTTTTCTTTCGGACTTCAAAATGAATGTTATCACCTAAACAGCCCATTTACGAATTTACTTCTAATGCATCTAGCCATTTGATATACACAAGACATTCGCATAACCCTAAAGGTATACAACCCCATATACACAGCATGCGTAGCGGGATATGAACAAAGCATCGTGTAATGGGAACACCGGCGCAGTATGTAGTTGTATTCATGACTATCAATACACCGGTTGGCGTAACTCCAAAGGAAAAACATAAGACAGATATCTCTAAATCGGTAATTTTAAATGCATATGGATAGACTTTTGGTTCTAGATAAACCATTGGACCCTTCATGGAACCGTCATGCAAACCATATGTATATATCCCTACTTATCTAGTTACATATAAATCAAAGGTAATAAGAGAATGTATACAGGTTCAGTCCAAATTATGGAGATATATCAAATGTATCCATGGCCGCATACAAATAACTTTCATAGTTGGATATGTGAGATATGATGGTAAGATTAAACATGACTAACCTACATAAATGGCTAGAAAACTCCTTAGAAACCATATTGGATCATACATAACTATTTCCGGTCTAATTGAACAGGTATGATCATTTTCATATCCATTAATATAACATCCCAAGAAAGAACACATCTTAGGCGAACTAGCGTACATTCATATACTCTAACAAGAAAATGGTTCGAATATCAGTACAGGCATGGTCTAGATAGGGCCAAACTTAGGTAAGTCAATGGTACAACATGATTCCAGATATTTTGACTCTTTAACAGGTTACGTATATCTCATATAGTTCAATGGAAACCTTTAAGCTAAGGAGACAGGACAGACTTGTTTCATTCATTTGAATAAGGTAACAAACAGATTTTCGAATGCTACAGATTACCAATACCCTGGGACAGTACAGAAAAAAAAACACAATACTAGACATATGTCTAAATGTTCTCAGGAGCACGCGCAGTCCTGTATCCTAAAAATATACACAGAAACAAAATATCCAAGTCAACGTTTAACTGAACACCAGCATATAACCGACAAAATGGATCTGCGATCCTTATACAAACGTTATATCTCAATCATCCCACAGAAAATACTATCAACACACACACATATGCTCAAGAACAGGATCGACACCACAAAAAATAGAAAGCTACAACTGAAAAGAAGCAGCGGCTAAACTGAGTTCAATCAAATAGATTTGATAAGAATACATATAAACCTATTATGCAGAAAACACATTCCATCCATTAAGTAATTAGACAGTAAGAAAGGAGTAGGTTTCCGGACCTTTTGTGGGTAGCGAACTGAGGCAACGACAAATGTTTCCCAGAATCGTCGAAGGAAAGTTCGCAAAAACTGTTTGCCGAGTAAAAATAAACTGAAAATAAAATGAGGGGTTATAGGTTTGATGCTATCAGTATTTTGATGATTGATTCTCCGATGACTGATGACCTGATCGATGATCTTGCATGTCCAACGTTGGGTATTTATAGCCCCCCCCCTATTTAGGCTTCGATTGATGGTAAGTTTAGGACGGGTGTTAGGGACGATTTTGTCTTGATTTTGACGCGGTTTCAAGGCTATTTTAGGACGATTCGCAGAAGATCTTGGTGTAATTTCTGTCAGTTTTGGTACTTGTTGACGCGGCTTAAGGATTCATGGTGATAGTTATGGCAAGCACGAGATTTTGTTGCCATTTTCGTACTGATTTGAGGATTAGTTGGTAAGGTTTGAAACAGAAAGGAAGGTTTGATTCGGGGCGTGATTTTAGGAAGAGATTTGGGATGTCTGCGCGTTTTGGAAGGGTATAGAATGGTGATACTATTGACTCGCCGGAAAATCCGGCGAGGATCTTGCTCGCTGTCGGCGGGGAAGATGGAGTTAGGGTTTTGCTATTTAGGCTTTCTACAGGGGGGAGCAGTCGACGAGGAATGGATCTGAGGGGCCTCAAGGGGGAATGGGCTGAACGGGTGACTTAAGGTGTAGGGTTGTGGGCCGCGGGTAGTTGGGCTGCGGGTGTAAAAGGAAAGGGCTTCGTATTAGTCAATGGGTAGAATAAAAGGTGGTGATTAGAGTTAGTTTAATTGGGTATTTAATTCAAGTGGGTTATTAGTTTAGAGTCAATTATTTAGGTATCAGTTATTTACTTGGTTAATTAGTGGTAAATTAATAAACTAATGCGATTAAATGGTTTAGGAGTTTTATTAGTCTAAACTATTATTAAAATAATACATGCGGGTGTGCTAATTAGTTAGTACTTAAGAAAAAATGTTTAATTTATCGTTATTTATTTAAGAAATTGGACAAAATTGGGTGTCAAATTGTCCCTCTTTGTACGGGAAGATGAAAGAATCTCCGCACAAAGACGCTGACTTATAGCCAATTTTGTCCAGGTCATCTAATTGGAACAAAGTGTTGTTGGTGTTTGAAAACTAAGGGCCGACGCGATTTAAAACCGTCCCAAAGGTCGAAATGGTGACAATGAGTTATTGTGGTGTTAGAATGTTGGGAGAGAGTAGGTCGACGTCGTCCACTTTTGCCTTTTGTTGGAAGCCTTGCTCCCAACAAATTACCTCGCCAGTAAGAGGTAGTCCACGCCAGGTTCGCCTTTGCGCCTTGTAAATGTTCTGTAGATCAAGCCGAGATAGAGGCATTAGTGCATAATCACAAACAAAACAATGCAAGGATGTAAATTTGTGTTGTGGTTGTAGTCGATCAGATATGGAATGATGTGATGATACGCCGCTCAGATATAGACGCAGTTGACGCCAGTATGGGCGCTTCGCTCAGATGGACGGCGTGCAGTGACGCCAGATGGGCCTTATTGTCTTGTATGGACGAAATGCGAATGACGCCAGATGGGCGTTTCGCTGTGTGGACGAGATGCAAATGACGCCAGATGGGCGTTCGCTCAGTATGGACGAAATGCAAATGACGCCAGATGGGCGTTATCGCTCAGATGGACGAAATGCAAATGACGCCAGTATGGGCGTTATCGCTTCAGATGATTTAAATGCAAATGACGCCAGATGGGCGTTATCGCTTGTATGGACGAAATGCATACGACGCCAGATGGCGTTATGAAAATGACACTCAGATGGGCGTTATCGCTCAGATGGACGAAATGCATACGACGCCAGTATGGCGCGTTATGAAAATGACGCCAGCGGGCGTTATCGCTTGTATGGACGAAATGCAAATGACGCCAGATGGGCGTTATCGCTTGTATGGACGAAATGCAAATGACGCCAGATGGGCGTTATCGCTCAGATGGACGAAATGCAAATGACGCCAGATGGGCGTTATCGCTTTGTATGGATTTAAATGCAAATGACGCCAGATGGGCGTTCGCTTGTGTGGATTTAGATGCAAATGACGCCAGATGGGCGTATTCGCTGTATGGACGAAATGTAAATGCCGCTGCACGGGCGTTATCGCCAGTATGGACGAAATGCAAATGACGCCTTGTATGGGCGTTATCGCTCAGATGGACGAAATGCAAATGACGCCAGATGGGCGTTATCGCTTCAGATGGACGAAATGCAAATGACGCCAGTATGGGCGTTTCGCTTTGTGGGCGAGATGCAAATGACGCCAGTATGGGCGTATTCGCTTGTATGGACGAAATGTAAATGCCGCCAGATGGGCGCGTTATCGCTTGTATGGACGAATGCAAATGACGCCAGTATGGGCGTTATCGCTCAGATGGACGAAATGCAAATGACGCCAGATGGGCGTTATCGCTTTGTATGGACGAATGCATACGACGCCAGTATGGGCGTTATGAAAATGACGCCAGGGCGCGTTATCGCTCAGATGGACGAATGCATACGACGCCAGATGGCGCGGCGTTATGAAAATGACACTGTATGGCGTTATCGCTTTGTATGGACGAAGTGCATACGACGCCAGATGGGCGTTATGAAAATGACGCTTGTATGGGCGTTATCGCTTGTATGGACGAAATGCAAATGATACCTTGTATGGGCGTTATCGCTCAGTATGGACGAAATGCAAATGACGCCAGATGGGCGTTATCGCTTTGTATGGATTTAAATGCAAATGACGCCAGATGGGCGTTATCGCTCAGATGGACGAAATGCAAATGACGCCAGTATGGGCGTTTCGCCAGGCGGATTTAGATGCAAATGACGCCAGTATGGGCGTATTCGCTCTTGATGGACGAAATGTAAATGCCGCCAGACGGGCGTTATCGCCAGATGGATTTAAATGCAAATGACGCCAGATGGGCGTTATCGCTCAGATGGATTTAAATGCAAATGACGCCAGATGGGCGTTATCGCTCAGATGGACGAAATGCATACGACGCCTTGTATGGCGTTATGAAAATGACGCCAGATGGGCGTTATCGCTCAGATGGACGAAATGCATACGACGCCAGATGGGCGTTATGAAAATGACGCCTTGTATGGGCGTTATCGCTCAGATGGACGAAATGCAAATGACGCCGTGTATGGGCGTTATCGTCTTGTATGGACGAAATGCAAATGACGCCTCCTAGGGCACATATCAAAATCGTGTTACGCAAACTCCAATAATGAAAGTGTAAATGATGAGCACGAGTAACGAAGATGTGGTTTCATGATGTATTTGATGTAGACTTGCGGATGGACTTCGTGAGTGGATCTGTATTGGGATGTTGTTGCCCTCCTTGTTCCTGTTGTCTGCAAAATTCACTCAAAGAAAAATTGTGAGTTCGGGAGTGGTCGGCCGATTTGTGTTGGCTCTTGACGCTTGCACGCGTTGTCTTGTCGACACGTAACCCCGCTCGATTTCGAGTCTCGGCCAAAACATTTGTTGAAAATATTCTATCTTGAGAAAATATACTTATATGTGCTAGTAGGAAATTATGTCGATATTTGAATAGTGAAATGTTGTGAAACAAAGCAAAACTTCCTATCCAAATCTGTGGTATATTCTCCCATACTCTTGGTGCTCACGTCAGCTCTCTTTAAAATTTGTCCCGCTGGGACTCGAACCTGCGTAACTTAACCATGCTCATTGACGTCATTTGTAGTAAAACCCTTAAAATTGTCCCGCTTATGTCGATCTTTCGAGCATATGGAATCATATTTGCGGTGTCCTTTCGTGGCGCAATCCTAAAAAAATTGTCCCGCTTTGATCGCGAACTGGCCTCGGATATATGTCGTAGGTTTGTCTTGTATGTACGGCAAAGATCGAGTACCAACCACAAAAGTGCAAAATGACAAACCGAGGATTTCCTTACGCGCGACCGAGGCCGATGTAGCCGCCACGATCCGCGGCGGAATCAGTCAAACGTAGTTCGTTACAAACAAGATTTTAAAATAAAAATGGACCGAGGCCGATGTGGCCGCCACGTATCCGCCAAGGAATCAGTCGCACGTAGTTCGACATAAGCAAAGCAATTGAGTATTTTCTGGAAATGGGACCGAAGCCGATATGGCCGCCTACGTATCCCGCAAAGGGAATCAGGTCAAACGTAGTTCAATTACAAGCAAAGTGATTACATGAAAATAAATCACTCTAAATATAATATCTCTTCATCAGATTCGCGTTGATGGCTCTGTGCCACACTTCGCCCATTTCATTTAAGATGAGGGCCCTCCCGTAAGCACTCGGTGAACCATGTAAGGCCCTTGCCAATTGGGCGCGAATTTCCTTCGCTTCACTTTGGTTGTGGAATATACGTTTCGCACTGCATGTCGGTTGGAAGTTTCTTGGTCGCACCTTTTGTTAAAAGCTCGCCATTCTGCTCGTAAAGTTGTCCGCGTGCATCGCATTCATTCGCTTTCTCATCAATAAGCATCAATTGTTCGTACTACTCAGATCCATTTGGCTTCATCTAGTTCGCTTCCTGGATGATTCTTAGAGACGGTATTTCCACCTCACCGGCAAAGACCGCTCGCTCCATAAACCAAGAGATACGGTGTTGCTCCGCGAGGTCCGGATTGTAGTACGGAACCCAAGAGGCGAAAGGCAAATTTTCATGCCAATGCCTGTAGTTATCTATCATCTTCCTCAGTATCCTCTTGATGTTCTTGTTGGCCGCTTCGACTGCTCCATTCATTTGTGGTCGATATGGGGTAGAGTTGCGATGAGTGATCCTGAACTTCACGCACATCTCCTTCATCAGACCACTATTGAGATTGGACCCGTTGTCGGTTATGATTGATTCGATTCCAAACCGACAAATGATGTTGTGATGAACAAAATCCACTACTACTTTCTTGGTCACGCATCAGATGATGACGCTTCTACCCATTTTGTAAAGTAATCAATCGCCACTAGATAAACTCGTGTCCATTTGACGCTGCCGGCTCAATAGGACCAATGACGTCCATGCCCCAAGCTGCGAACGGCCATGGGGAACTAGTGACGTTGAGTTCATTTGGTGGCACGTGAATCAAGTCGCCATGGATCTGACATTGATGGCATTTTCGCACGAAACTGATGCAATCTGTTTCCATCGTCATCCAGAAGTAACCTCCTCGTAGTATCTTCTTAGCTAGCATGGCCGCTCACGCTGGGTCCGCACACACCTCCGTGTGTCTCTTCTAATAACTTGTTTGCTTCTCGAGTGTCAACACATCTTAACAAACCTAAATCCGGAGTTCTCCGATAAAGGACCTCGCCGCTCAGGAAGAAATGGTTGGCTAGCCTCCGAAGAGTCTTCTTTTGTATGTTGGTCGCGCCTTCCGGGTACTCACCTGCCTTGAGATACCTCTTGATCTTGCCATACCAAGGTTTGCCTTCTGATTCTTCATCTATCTGAGAACAATAGGCTGGCTGCTCTAGCACATCTACTTTGATTGGGTCAATATAGTTCTTGTCTGGATGTTGGATCATGGAGGACAAAGTTGCTAGAGCGTCTGCAAACTCATTTTGAGCCCTCGGGGTATGCCTGAATTCTATCTTAACGAACCTCTTGCGCAGTTCCTTCACGCAGGTGTAGGTGAAGTATCTTTCTGCTTCGTGGCCCATTCGCCTGCACTTGGTGAATCAACAGTCTGAATCCCTACGACCAAAGAACTCTTGTATGTTCATGTCAATAGCCATTCGAGTCCTAGTATGCACGCCTCGTATTCCGACATATTATCGTGCACGGAATCGAGCTTTGCGATATTGGGTAGTGTTGTCCCGCTTCGATACCAAAGCGCTCCGATACCTACTCCTTTGAAATTCGGCGCCATCAAGAACATTCTCCAACCTGGATATTCTTCTAAAATGTCTTCTCCTACAAACATCACTTCTTCATCCGGAAAGTAGGTCCGCGGGGATGTATTCCTCGCTCACCGGATTCTCTCGCGAGATGATTCGCTAATGCTTGTCCTTCGATCGCTTCGGGTGACATATACGATGTCGAATTCACTTAAAAGAATCGCCACTTTGCAAGTTTTCCAAAGAGTACGGCTTCAAAGATATACTTGAGCGTCCATCCTCGAGATGAGATAGGTGGTGTATGCGACAGTAATGTCCGAATTTTTGGGCAACCCAAGTCAAGGCACAACACGTGCTCCAAAGATTGCGGTAACGAAGTTTCATAAGGCGTGAACTTTTACTCAAGTAGTATATTGCTTGTTCCTTCCTTCCTGTCTCATCATGTTGTCCTAACACACATCCGAACGCGTTTTCCAATACGGATAAGTATAACAGCAAAGGCCTCCCGGGTTCTGGAGGCACCAAGACCGGCGGATTTGACAGATACTCTTTGATTTTGTCGCGGCTTGTTGGCACTCCAATGTCCACTTAGTGGCGCGCCCTTCTTTAACAACTTAAATATTGGTTCGCATATCACCGCTGATTGTGCTATGAACTCTTGATATAATTCAAACGCGAGAAAACTCATCACTTCCTGCGATTCTTCGGAGGCGATCCTTGAATGGCTTTTATCTTCAAGGATCCAACTCTATTCCCTTCGCTCAACGAAACCCAACAATTTCTCATTGGACGCCAAGGCACACTTTGCCGGATTTAACTTCGTGTTGTATTGCCTCAATCGTTCAAAACTTCTTCGGATGGACGGATGATCCGCAGCCTCCGCAACTTGATAATGACGTCATCCACGTAGACTTCAATTTCCTTATGGATCATATCATGAAAAATGGTAGTCATGGCTCTCATGTAAGTGGCACTCGCTTTTAAGTCCAAATGGCATGACTCGATAATAATATACCCCCCACGGGGTGGTGAACGCGGTCTTCTCTGCATCCTCTTCGTTCATTAAGATTTGATGGTACCCGGCGAAACAATCGACAAAGGACTGCAACTCATGCTTCGCACAATTGTCAATGAGTAAATGAATGTTCGGAAGGGGAAAATCATCCTTAGGGCTTGCCTTGTTGAGATCCGTAATCGACACAAACTCGTATTTTGCCATCCTTCTTGTTATCGCACAATATTGGCTAACCAAGTGGGGTACCTTGCTACCCGAATGACATTTGCGCCCAATTGTTTGGAGATCTCTCCTTGACTTTCAAACTCGATCCGCTTGATTTTCCTTGGTTTTGCTTCACCGGAAGACATGATGGTTCAACGGGCAGCATGAGAAACGATGTATGTGCTTAGACCTGGCATGTCATCATAAGACCAAGCGAATATGTCGACATACTGCTTCAATAGGGCCACCAAATCTTCTTTCTGTGTGGTATTCAAGTGAACGCTGATCCTTGTCTCCTTCACGACTTTATCATCTCCTAGGTTTACTGTTTCTGTTTCATCCAGATTAGGTTTCGGCTTATCCTCGAATTTTCCTAACTCCTCCGTTAATTCCTCCAATGAAATTCCTTCGGGTTCTCGGATTATTCGACTTTGTTCGCTTGTTTCATGACATGTCACATTTTCATCATCGATAAGTATATTATTTTGTATGCGGACTCATGAAAAAGCGTGTTGTACAGTCCGCTTGCTCAAGACATCTCCCGGCTCTGCACTCCAAATGGTCCGGTCATCCGCGTGGTCTTCAAAACCGCATTTACACTCGCTTCTTCCTCGTAAATGAAAAGGCCTTGAAGTCCATCCGCAGAACGTCGCATCCTCCTCTTACGTAGCCGAGCAGGCATGCTTTGACGAATGAATGATTCGGGTGGAAACGTGTCTTGGCAGATGAGACTCCCTTCCTTCTCGAGATCAAATAACATCATCTCCTCAGCGGTGGTGATATCCGAGACCAAAAGTGTCCTTCTTCTCCCAAGTGAATCGGCTCGTGATTCCTCCTAGTCTTGGTCCAAGTCCTCGGCCGGCTCGAAACCATTTCTCAAAGATCTCTGCCACCATTTTGGGAGTGCGAGGTAGTCGATCCCTTTAGCCTTGCTAACGCCTACGATCTTGTTCATATGGTAGACAGATCCATCCAGCCTTCTCCATACTCGATGACCGAATCGCCTTTAGCGTTGTTGTCCTTGTCTCCTCAACCACAACTTCATGATGATTCCGGATGAATTTCAAGACTTGATGCAAAGTGGAAGGCGGCTCACCAAGTGGATCCAAGGCCTACCGAGTAACAAATTGTAGACGTGGATATGTCCAATACTTGGAATTCTATCTCGAACTCTGCGCCCGACCGTAGTGTCAAATCAATCTCGCCGCGACGCTCCTCGTGGTCCCATCGAAACCTTTTACCCTTGTAGCTTTCATGAGTTTCCCAATGTTGACTCCTAAAGTTCAAGAGTATTCAAAGTGGCATACATTAACACCGAATTTCATCAATCAAGACTCGAGATAAACTTATTAGCACACTGATCATATGTTCAATGCCTTATTATGACCTTCGTGAGGCAATTCATTCTCATGGAAGATTATCTTTTGCACCTCTTTAATCTGCCCGATCAATGCCGAAAAGTTCTCATCTACGGCCCTACCGGCACACGCGCTTCTTTCAAAACCTCCATCAAAGCGGTTCGGTGGTTCACTAATTCATCAACAATGACAATAGAGAAATTTGTCTTGGTGTTTTACTCAACTGTTCTACAATGGAATAGTCTCCAGAGGCATCCTTCTCCAAAATTCCTCTACTGATTCGGTCACGCTTTTTCCGGGCGCTTTCGCGATACTTCTACGGATGAGTAACGTTGTCCGACCGTCACCCCACAGAATGCCTTCTACCAATTCGTTTACCTCATTACGTTGTTTGATCAAATGACTCCATCCTGGTACTAAGACTGACATCAGAGGCAATGACGGCTCAACTCTACTTCCAACGGCGCTCGACTGGCGGTAATCACACGGGCAACGCAATGAGGATCCCCGCCTCTTTCTCCTGATTGATGCGATAGTCCTTCCATATCGCATACATCATCAAAGGTGATCATGCGCGCACGCCAGATTGTCGTGATTTGGCGGGATTGTTGTTGACATTAGGAAGGCTCTTTCAATCGAATAGCTCCTTCTCCTCGATTAGCTCCTCAATTGCTTTTTCAAAGCATAACAACTATCTCAGATCGTGCCCGACACTCCGCAGTGGTATGCACAATGCTTATTCTCATCATGCCATGGTAGGAGTGGATTAGGATTTACCAGGATTCGTTGTATAAAACCGGCTTTCAGCCTTTCATATAGTGGGAGTATGGTTCACCAACGGAGTGTATGGTTTTGTGGGCCTCTCTCGGTGCCGGTTCGGGTCTAGGTGTGTTTTCAGGCGTGGTATTGTTGCGGTGGGTATGCTGGTCGGTTTTGTGAGGATTTGTGCGGCTAACGCCCGTGGTCAGATATTGGTGGTGTAGATGGGTGAAGGTTGATTGTATGTGGGAGTATTTTGGCTAAACCGATCATATGGAGGGTTTTGGAATGCGGGGTTTGGTATGTTTGGGGTTGGTATGTTTGGGGTTGGTATGTTTGGGGTCAGTTGGTATGTCGTGGCCCGATTCGCTTTGTGTTGTTGCACCGCCATGATTGGCCGCCCATCCTTCTTCTTCTTATTCATCCCTCCCATCGACTCGATTGTATGGCTTTGCTTGTTGCCGCAGCGCCGTGTTCGTGATCCTACCGCTCGAGTCCTTCTTCCACAAAATCTCCCATTTTTACTACTTCGAAAAATCAAGGCCCAACGACGCCGATCAACCTCTCATAAGACGCGGGTCCTTCAGTGATCAGACAAACAAGGTTGTCATTTCACTTTCTTCCATAGGTGGTCGGACCTTCACGCTTGATCTCCACCTCATCGCATATTCCCTAAAGGTTTCTATTGACTTTTCTCCAATTTCATAAGATAGAATCTGTCCAGACGTTGTCCGTATTAAACCCGAACTCGCCTACAAAGTCTCACATCGCCTCAACTACGCCACTTCCTCGATCCCGGCTAGTATACCAATCCAAGGCTTCTCCACCAAGCTCCTTATAAACAACTTCACGATGATTGATTGATCTCTTCCCACACCCACTAATTTGTCGCAATAGGATCTCGCGCGCACGAGGATTACTTTTGCCAAACAGTCAAACTTTGGTACCTTGTATCCAACGGCACTCGACGTCGGGATGCATGATAAATCCTCGTATTCCAATCCTCGCGACCTTTGTCCATCCAAGGTTCTAAAAGCTTTCTTCAAGTCGTGAATTTCTCGCCACGCTTTCATCTATCCCAACTTCGCCTCTTCTCCGCCTCTTCATATCGAGCAAACTCCGGGAGGTATAGGCACGTGTGAGATGTGGTGCCTGGGTCACATATACGGGTGATCCGTATTGTTTACTATGGTATGTCATCGGTGCTGGTTGAGTAGGTTGGTTGTTTTGGGCGGGTAAGGTGGCTTGTATTATTTGGGGCTGAGGTATGTGCGGGTTAAGGTCATTTAAGGTCTGTGGGTTATGAGGAGGTGTGTTGTTGTGTTGTGGCTTTGAATGTGGGTTATGAGGGCGTGTTGTTGTATTGTGGAATGGGAGGTTGTGGGTTCTCTGTTGGGTGTTGGGGATGGCGTCGAAAGGACGGTGAATTAGGAAGTGTGGGTAGTTGTGTGTTGAGGCTTATAGATAGCTTAGTAATTTCCCGGAGTCTATCCATTTCTGCTTGCATGACCGCCATTTGTTGCAGTACTTGAGCAAGGTATTCATCGGAATATGGAGCATTTCCGCTACGATGTCTCTGGTTCATCTCGTTGAATGGCGATGAGTCCCAAGCCATCCTGCTCGTTTGCCCCTGAATCATTCATTTTGTTGCTCGTGCTTTGGATCCGTGAAATATGGGTGCTCACCGGTGCTTGCCAACACAAATCACCGACGAGGAGTAAAAGTCCTTTAGTTCAAAACACGTGTCGAGATTAAATGTAATAGCGAACATATGGGCATATAATGAAGCTTGACAAATAAAGTAGGTTAAAGCGCGTCTAATACGCAAGGGGCCTCTACTATGCGCAGGTAGGCCTAAGCGCCATAAATGCAAAGTCACGTCAAATGTACCCAAGCCATTGTATCGAAATGCTTTTATTGGAAATAAAGTTAATCGAAATGACACTTTATAAGAAAAACAATGAAAATCTTAAACTAAATAACTAAGTTGTCGGTGTGATAGTGAAGCTTAGGTCTTCTTTGGTATAGCCCCACTGCTCCAAATATTGTGCGTGCATCGTGCATTAGGACCACGTATGTCCGGGTGATGACCTTTTCTCCGAGTAGACGATCTTTTATTCTTCCTTGCACTAATGTCTTCCATGCCTTGCTCATTCCGACTATATTCATGCGATCGAAAACCATGCTTGATACTGCAGGAGACCCTGCTGTCCTTCCCAATTTCCATTTGGTCAATATGATACCACTCGTGAAGGATCCGCTTGGCCGAACGCAATTCGGTCGAACTGAATTTCGAAGGCCTCATAGCCATTCTGAGAGGAATTATTTGCGTATGGCCAAACCGTCGAGTACTGTAATGGAGCGTACGGTTGTAGTCCCTTTAGACCTATAAGCCTGATGTAATAAAATCCCTTACGTCTTAAATAAACCTTCTTGACGATATGAAGCAACGGATACTTCCATTGAATCTGACTACTATTGCGAGAGGCTAAGTATCTGTACCAATCCTGCGATCGGTGACACATAACGGGTTACGCCATAAAATGTGGCGATCTTGTTATGCGCCTGTGGCATACATCGGTCATATTTGAACGCCGTAGAAATGCTCTACGCCCTACATCTGTAAAATAAGGTTACTGCCTTCAAAGAAGCTTGATTCACTCCTTCTGCATCTATTCAAGGCTCTAAATAGTTCTGCCAAAATCATGGGCGTCAAGGTGAGCCGTTTGTCGCCAACCCCATCGAACACTGCTCTAACTACTGAACATATGCATGTACTAATCCTTCCATGCTCGAGTGGAAATAAAAGAGTCCCTAAGAAAGCCATAGCAAATGCAATAGGGCGCTAACTCTCCAATGGTCGCGGTCAACAAAATTCATTCTTAAACGTCTCAGATCCGTCTCGGCAACCATACCTCTCGTACAGGTAGTCTAAAGAAACCCAATTGTTTTCGAAACAACGCAATTCTCTGGTATTCTTTAAACCCAAATAACGAAGGAGCTTTTTCCCCGACTGGCCATGCGGGATAACTGGTTTTCTGTCATGATACGCCAAGGCAGTAAAATAGCTGACTTCTTCTAAGGTAGGGGTCATCTCGAAATCCCTGAACTTGAAAACGACTCGATCCGGGTCCCAAAATCGATCAATGCTCTAACAAGTCTTGATCAGGAGTGATGTCGAATAATGAGATGAGGCATCCCAACCTCCTTCTGATTGCCATCTGACTACCTAAGTCGAAGTTTGTCCACCATATTCTCAGTTTACTCGGAATTCCATTTACCATTCTGATCTGAGGGATAGATTCCATCTAAAAAAATAAAATAAAAATGAGTATGTGTTTTCTCATTTAGGCATTCCGATATTTAGGCTTGGTTTCATTTTATCATGACTATGCAACACGTAATATGCTACTGGGCCGTGGGGTTGTGAAAAACCCGTTGACCGTTTTGGGTGTCTTCCTACTTGTGGTGTCAATGCCAAGGATTGACCCACCTAAGGCAAATGCATGCATGATAAAAATAGGGGTGGTATAGCTCTATCCTAAGTTTCTAAGATTTGGCTTCACTAGACGCAAGGTTCCCGAGCGGACAACTCGAGTGAGAAGGCTACGCGGCTGATCAGACGAACCGATCTAACTCCGCGCAAGCGCCAACTCTCTTAAAATTTGGATGCTTTGAAGGAATTTTGCGGGTGCGCGAAGCACACCAGCGCGTGAGTGTGTGGTAGTGTGAATTTTCCATGAGGGAGGAAGTATGAGCGGAATGCCAGTTAAGGAAAGCAGTAACAAATAACAGTTTAAATAATATGCAAATATTTATATGTAAAGCAAAACAGTTTAGGTAAAACATAAAAGCAAATAAATGTGAAACACAAAACAAGCAAATTAAGCAAATAAATGAAGCACAATAATTAACCTATGTTTGTTATGGTTAAGAACCTTAAGTATTCCCCAGTGGAGTCGCCATGCTGTCGCACCCGATTTTGAACTCTCAGGCTTAAATGCGCGACGGAATGGTTATCCTCCCCAAAACAAATGTAAAGTATTAAACGTTTAAAATGTTAAGGGAGTCGCCACCTAATTAATTGGGTGAATTAGGACACCTAAATGCTAACCGATTAAAGTCAACATTAACTCCATTTAGAGGTCTGCTAAACTTGGTGAGATTCTGGGCAAGGGTTCTTTATTATCCTAAAGGGAAGGGATCAGGCACCCTAAAGGATCCACTAACTTGCGGTTGTCCGTTCAAACATAGGTTAATTTTATTTGGCTAAGGGATGTATGTTTTAGACAGAAAAAGATTATTTAAGTAACAGGGGTGTGACAAATATCTAAAGAATATATGTGGATAACTAAAAGGGTCTTATAAGACTCACGAAAATATACAAAAGTTGATTATAAAATGAAATTATTTTATTCTTGACAAAAGTAAGAAAGTGATTACTCCTAACAGTATACGTAATGTTAAGATTCTTATGAAAATTATGAAATTATTATTTTTTGTGCGAAAATTACTTCCTATATTATTTATGAAAAGTTTATGATAAAGCTTATTTCTTAAGGACTAAATATGGAGAAATATATTAATTACATGACTAAAGCATAACTAGGATAATTATTTTAGATTTAGACTTACGTGATGAACCTAGAATAAAAAAAGGTGAATTTATCCTTTAAACTACCCTTCTAATATACTCAAAGACTATTAGAGTTAATTATTCTACTAATTACAGGATTCACAAATATAACAATAATAAGTAAGCAAATAAATAAATACACAAAAGCAAAGGCGGGAGTGAGATTGTAGTTGACATGACGTCTAGAATGGATGGTGACACCATCTATCCTATAGCTGTTTGGAAGCCCTTCGGCGGAAATGTAGCTGGCAATATGGAAGTCATGATGAGTCTCATACCGAGACTCTTGATTATTCTCCCGATGCATGTCATGTAAAATAAGAAAGAAAAGGATTAGTAAGTAATATAGATTCCATTATATGTGAAGCAGATGGAATGCTAAATTAAAGACATAAGTATACACATGGCTAGTATTAACATGAGGCGATACGGATATGGGCCTGTGTCAGTAAATAAAAACACCCTGGAAATGTCAATTAAGTAACGGGCCACAGTAGACAGAGAAGCAATTCAAGCCCAGTAGCATCAGATTTTTTTTTCTTTCAGACTTCAAAAATGAATGTTATCACCTAAACAGGCCCATTTACTTAATTTACTTCTAATCGTCTAGCCATTTGATATACACAAGACATTCGCATAACCCTAAAGGTATACAACCCCATATACACAGCATGCATGTTAGCGGGATATGAACAAAGCATCAGGTAATGGGAACACTGGGCAGCGCAGGTATGTAGTTGTATTCATGACTATCAATACACTGGTTTGGCAGAACTCCAAAGGAAAAACATAAGACAGATATCTCTAAATCAGTAATTTTAAATGCATATGGGATAGACTTTTGGTTCTAGATAAACTGCTGGACCCCTTCATGGAACCGTCATGCAAACCATATGTATATATCCCTACTTATCTAGTTACATATAAATCAAAGGTAATAAGAGAATGTATCTGAGTTCACCCAAATTATGGAGATATATCAAATGTATCATGGCCAAGCCGGGCATACAAATAACTTTCATAGTTGGATATGTGAGATATGATGGTAAGATTAAACATGACTAACCTACATAAATGGCTAGAAAACTCCTTAGAAACCATATTGGATCATACATAACTATTTCCGGTCTAATTGAACAGGTATGATCATTTTCATATCCATTAATATAACATCCCAAGAAAGAACACATCTTAGGCGAACTAGCGTACATTCATATACTCTAACAAGAAAATGGTTCAATATCGATGCAGGCGTGGTCTAGATAGGGCCAAACTTAGGTAAGTCAATGGTACAACATGATTCCGGATATTTTGACTCTTTAATGAGTTACGATATCTCATATAGTTCAATGGAAACTTTTAAGCTAAGGAGACAGATGACTTGTTTCATTCATTTGAATAAGGTAACAAACAGTTTTCGAATGCTACAGTTACCAATACCACAGGGCGATGCGAAAAAAACACAATACTAGACATATGTCTAAATGTTCTCAGGAGCACGCGCAGTCCTGTATCCTAAAAATATACACAGAAACAAAATATCCAAGTCAACGTTTAACTGAACACCAGCATATAACCGACAAAATGGATCTGCGATCCTTATACAAACGTTATATCTCAATCATCCCACAGAAAATACTATCAACACACACACATATGCTCGAAGCAGGATCGACACCACAAAAATAAAGCTACAATCAAAAGAAGCGGCTAACCGAGTTCAATCAAATAGATTTGATAAGAATACATATAAACCTATTATGCGAAAACACATTCCATCCATTAAGTAATTAGACATGTAAGAAAGGAGTAGGTTTAGGACCTTTTGTGGGTAGCGGCGAAGCGGCGACAAATGTTTCCCAGAATCGTCGAAGGAAAGTTCGCAAAAACTGTTTGCCGAGTAAAAATAAACTGAAAATAAAATGAGGGGTTATAGGTTTGATGCTATCAGTATTTTGATGATTGATTCTCCGATGACTGATGACCTGATCGATGATCTTGCATGTCCAACGTTGGTATTTATAGCCCATTTAGGCTTCATTGATGGTAAGTTTAGGACGGGTGTTAGGGCGATTTTGTCTTGATTTTGACGCGGTTTCAAGGCTATTTTAGGGCGATTCGCGAAGATCTTGGTGTAATTTCTGTCAGTTTTGGTACTTGTTGACGCGGCTTAAGGATTCATGGTGATAGTTATGGCAAGCACGAGATTTTGTTGCCATTTTCGTACTGATTTGAGGATTAGTTGGTAAGGTTTGAAACAGAAAGGAAGGTTTGATTCGGGGCGTGATTTTAGGAAGAGATTTGGGATGTCTGCGCGTTTTGGAAGGGTATAGAATGGTGATACTATTGACTCGCCGGAAAATCCGGCGAGGATCTTGCTCGCTGTCGGCGGGGAAGATGGAGTTAGGGTTTTGCTATTTAGGCTTTCTACAGGGGGGAGCAGTCGACGAGGAATGGATCTGAGGGGCCTCAAGGGGGAATGGGCTGAACGGGTGACTTAAGGTGTAGGGTTGTGGGCCGCGGGTAGTTGGGCTGCGGGTGTAAAAGGGAAAGGGGCTTGGGTATTAGTTGGGCTGGGTAGAATAAAAGGTGGGCTGATTAGAGTTAGTTTAATTGGGTATTTAATTCAAGTGGGTTATTAGTTTAGGAGTCAATTATTTAGGTATCAGTTATTTAATTGGTTAATTAGTGGTAAATTAATAAACTAATGCGATTAAATGGTTTAGGAGTTTTATTAGTCTAAACTATTATTAAAATAATAAATGCGGGTGTGCTAATTAGTTAGTACTTAAGAAAAAATGTTTAATTTATTGGTTATTTATTTAAGGGGGTTGGACAAAATTGGGTGTCAACACACTCTTCCCGTTATCCTCTTCAACTCGAAGTTTAAGAACCAATTGCTCAAAGTTCATTTCCTCGGTTAGATGCTTAAGATAAACTTTAAAATCCTTCCAAGAAGGAGGTAATTTTTCAATAATAGCACCAACAAGGAAATTCGGGTTAAGGCCTATACATTCAACCTCTAACTTGACTTGGAGTTCCTCCACTTGCTTGACAACAGGCTTGGCATCACTCATCTTAAAGTTCAGAAACTTTCCGGTGACGAACTTTTTTGAACAAGCAAGCTCAGTCTTGTACTTGTTCTCCAATGACTGTTGTTCTGAACGTGGAGTAGATATCATAGAGAGAGTCATCCAAGGCATTGAGAATCTAGTTTCTGCAAAGAAACTCTTGACTCTCCCAAGTCTCAATAGCCTCAGATTTTTATTTCTCTGCATCGGTGAAGCATTCTCCTTCTCGCCTGCGATTACAGAGCCTCGTGATCAAAACATTTGTCACATGAAGAGTTGTCAAATAGAACAACATCTTTTGTTGCCAGCGTTTGAAATCAGAACCCTTGAATTTCTCAAGTTTCTCAACATGCTTTTTCACCAACGAAGATCCAGATTGATCCATCTTTGCAAATCAGGAAATGAATTCTCTGGAAAAAAATTGCAAATCAGAAAAATGAAATTTCTATCTTAGATTGTTTTAGATTGTTAGTGTCAATCTAGTATCTTCGAATAAACAAGCACAATAGTAGAATTAACAACTCAATTGAAATTGAAATTGAAATCAACAACAAGAATACTGTAAATTGAAAACAAACACTAACTTGATGCGATAGAGGCCTGCTGTCGCAGTGTCCTATGACAGAAATTCTCCCCCACTTGTGATGTAGTTTACGGACGTCTATCTTGAGGATACAACTATATGGTTCAAGTTCTTGTACAAGAACTTGACCCTGACGAATTTACTTTATGTCTTTTTCAGAAATGTATTTTGGAAGAAGAAGAAGAAAAGCAACAAACTCAAATCATTAATTGTGTTAAATGATTGATAGTGTTGTATGTATACTTTTAATCAAGTGATTGTTGACACCCAATTTTGACCCTCCCGTCCAGTCATTAGCTATAAAATTAGACTAATTTTGTTAAATAATTTTCAAGTAATTTTTTATAATAAAATACAGCAAGTAAAACATTAATACAGGCATGAATAAGCAATTTAATAAGGGCACCGCGTCTTACGTAGAGTATTAAGCACTTAGAGTCTCGCACCCGCATTTATTAATTGTAAGCTCTGTCGTAATTCTTAAATAATTAATAAATACATAAAATAAATAATTTAGCAATGACGCATTTATTAATACGCAAAAGAATTTCATAATCATTTGTAATTTAAAATCAATTTTAATCTAATACATGCATTTAATAGCGTCGCATTTATAAAAGCTTTAAACAATTCTTAAATGTCATACTTGCATTTAGCATTTAAATAATGATAATCTAAACCCATTCAATTTTTAAGTTAACATAATAAATCAATTTTAATAACGGCATCACATATAAATGTTGAGCACTAATTAAATAACACACCCGCATTTATTATCGTAATAGTTTTATAACTCGAAATTAGACTAATTTAGCACCTAAATAATTAGACTAATTTAGCACCTAAATAATTTAATCCATTAATTTTTACCACTAATTAACTAATTAAAAGCCTAAAACTAATACCCAACCCACACTTTAATTCGCCACCATTTCATCCGCGACCGCGCCACAGCCCGCGACCGCCATCCCACTCGCCTCTATTATCTACCCTCACCACAAGCGAGCATACCCTCACTTCATCTTCATAAAAGAAACAAGAACCCTAAACCTAAAAGCCACCGCCAATAAAGACTGCGCCTTCGTCGCACATTCCCTGCCGAGATTCTCGCCTGAGAATCCGTGACCTTACCATTACAAACGCAGCTCACCCTTACCATTCCAAAATCGTGACCCAATCGCACTAAATCAGAACGATTCCTTACCATAGAAATCGCAACCAAGATCTCTCTTTAAAGACCTCAATCATTTCCTTACCTTACCGGTTCAAATCGCACGAATCATACACATCAGCCCTAAGAGCTTACCAACATTAGAACCCACACCAGGGCTATATAAAGCACATGCAATAGTCATTTAGGAAGGGGAGAGCACAATACGAGAGAGCTCAGAGGGGGAAAAAGAATCGAAAGCTCAGGGGAGCAGGGCAGAGCATAGCGGAGAAGCATAATACGACGCAGCGAGATAACATCGTAAGGGAAAGCGATCACGGACCCTTAGCACCGCTTGAATAGGAAGTTCGAACCTTTTTTTTAGTTCCAGCAAAGAAATCAACGAATAAACGTTGTCCTTCTATTCGCATCGCAAACCCAAAACCCGTCGAGCGGACCGGCGACTTGATACGCTGCCTCGGTTCGCTGCCTGGAGAAGGGCACGCACCGGAGCAACAAAGAGTCTCATAATGACACTCGTCGTGGCAAACGTAAAGGCATGCATATACATCCATCGAGTTCCCTCTTCGGCAATTCCTAGAAAAATAAATAGGACGGGGTCATCCGCTTCAATCCCTTACTCTCTTATCTCATCCTTATCTTACTTTATTTGTTATTGTAATTTATAACTTTGTAATTAATAGGAAACCAAGAGCAATTAGCATTTTGAACGCATAAGGGGAAGGTAATTTATAATTGGAAACGCATTTCTACTTTACGCGTCTTTTGTAACGCCCCATTTTCAACCGGAGTCGGAAACGGGATTACTGCTACGCATGGTTGGATTCCTAAATTTATTTAAAGGAGTCGCCACCTAATTATTATAGTGAATTAGGACACTGAAAATGTAGCATAAAATACTACGAATGATCTCCATTTAAAGGTCTGCAAAAGATATGTGAGATTCTAGGTAAGGGTTCTTTATTATCCTAAAGGGAAGGGGTTAAGCACCCAAAAGGATCCGCTAACTTGCGGTTGTCCGTTCAAACTTAGGTTTAATATTATTGTGCTAACATGTAATCTTTTATAAATGTTAAATAAAAGACGTTGCAAGTTTTTAATAACAGAAGACGCATTCTTGACAACATAAAAGAGTTGTAAGACTTGTTTATAAAAATACATGTATAGGTAAAAATATGCATTTATTTTATTTGTAAAATACTTATGTTTTGGCAATTGAAAGTAAAGAGAAAACAATTTTATTTATAATACCAAGAGATGATTTTTTGTGAAAGTTTATTTTTTAGCAAATTAGGTAAAAGTAAAACCTTATTTTTTCCTATGATTAATCATACAAATAAAAGGTGACCAAATTGTTTTGAAAGCTTAGACATGTATAACGAGCCTAAAATAATCTAGCGTTGGGTTTCCGATTTTATAACTACCCCCTTTTTAATTGTTAATCTAGGCCTAACTATTCTAAGCATTTTCAATAATCGTATAAGGTTAGTTAACAAAAATACAAATAAAAGTAAAGTGACAGAGTTAAAGAAAGGAGATAAAATGGCTAGGGCAGGTGAAGATATTATCCTGCCCTATTAGTTTCGAAGGTCCCGAGATTGGAGGATGCAAGGAATGTGGAATACAGATGTGGATCTCGTCGCGAGTCTCGTAATGAGACTCTTTGTTGCTTTCCGATGTATTTCATGTAAAACAAAGAAAATAAAAGGATTAGTATCGGAATACGAAAATAAGATGAAAATCTAAATAGCATTCTAAATAACGAATGTTTCCACTGACCACTATTCGTCATCATTTTAATCTTTAATGTGCAAACTTGTTATTAAATTAATATAAAAGACCTACCTCTAAACAGGTTTTTTATAAAACATTAGCATTACTAGCACCCAACTTAAGGAAAGTTGACCTAATGGGGAAATAAAGTGATGTTGCACTAATTATGGAGACAATTTTACACTTAGACGAGAAGGGCAAGCATGTAATCAATTCAACAGGTATAAGACACAGACATTAATGACTAGACAACCACTTGCAGAAAATATTTTAAACTATGCAAGGGCCATCTAGACCAAGACGCATCAGAATCACATTTATATTGCATCTAGACACAATAACCTTTTTAGGATAAGGCTCCACAACACATTATAAGTAAAATAACTACATATAATAGTTAACAACAACTACAAGAATGGTAGATTGAAAGAACTTAGTCAAGCTAGGCAAGTTTCACATCTTTAACCTATAGCTAAACAAACAAGGATCTAAGAGACCGACATACACAAAACTTTCCCATTAATCATGATGTCTATCGAATGCACTAAAATAACATGTATATCACACGACTCTAAATATAGACCTAATATAACATACTTAAGCATCAACATTAAACTAAACAGGCAGGTGTCCTAAGGCATTTAACCGAATCCCTTGTAACATACTAGAAACCTAGTTAATACAATATCATAGTTTCTACTATAAATCTTAAAACAACGGGCATATCACACAATCCTAAGTGTGAACTCAACACATCTTTTTTAAGCATTAACAAATAATAGACTAACGAACAACCATTTATTTTAATCAACAGTAGGCATTATGATATAATCAAACTAATTCACATCTTAAACCTTCTAACAGACACTAATTAACGTCATATCATATAGTCGAACGTCAATCTAATAGCCTAAGGACAATATTGCTACACATTATTTAACTGAAACACACTAACATACTTGTACATTAAGCACAACCATTATCTCCTTACTTAATTAGCAGCAAAAATATATAAAACACAAAGGAAGTAAAAGGATTGAGGTGAGTTTGAGTTCTCGCACGATAGATATGTGATTAAACAGTTCCCAATTTAACATGAAAGCATTTTTACACCTATCACCAATAATAGTGAATAAATTCCACATGAACAAACATGAAATCGACACTACGAGCAAACCAGAGACAAATTATACAACCTTTAAGGAGCTTCCCCTGTTTAAATTATCTTAGACTAACGTAATGAATACTTAATCTAACTAAACAGGTTAATGAACATTCTAGTAAGTAAGCAAACAGTGGCTAAAACTCATTTTAAACATGCCGAAAATACTAACGTTGTTTAGACATGATTAACAATCCTTCCAATAAGCTTCGACAATCATAACAATGGCATTAACAACACATAATAAGACCATTATCTTTGGATATCTCACACCAAACACCCAACAAAGAGCTTAACATGTTTATCGTTATAATCAAGATATGCTAGCATTTAAATTTAATAGTCGTGTCACCAATAATCTTGCCTGTTTTTTATTTAAATAAACGTAAACCATATCTAATCACGTTTAATAGTCACACTAGTTAAACACGAATAAACATCTAACTTAACCCAATATGTTCAAAATTAATTTAACAGATTCAAATAACCAACCAACACGTCTGAATAAATACATAACACAAATTGCAATAGGCTAGTTAAATGGAAAAATTAAAAGGGGAAGAGGTTACCTTCTCCGGGTAGCGAACCGAGGCGTGTTTCGACTCGCCGTTTTCGCTCAGAGAATTGTTTTGTTTTTATTTATGCGATGAAATGAAAGTTTAGAGATTTTTGTGGCTTTTCTAACCAAAACTGAGAGTAAACAACAAAGGGGATTTCTTTTGATTTTCTAATTCTGAAGGAGAGGAGTAACTCTCTGATTTTTCTGAACTCCTTGAAAGCAATCAATTTATGAGTTTTGTCTTAATTTTGAAAACGAGACCCAGATTTTCGGTCCAGAATTTGAGAGTGAAAAAGGCTTTCTTTCTTGATTTTTCAATTCCTCTTAAAGCAAAGACTGATTTTTCTGGTTCTTGCCCTTACAAAGGAAAAATTCGATCCCTTTACACAACCCAAAAGGGTTGTATTTATAGTTGGGATTTGAGGGTTCCAACAGCCATAATTCGAAATTCAAATTCAAAGAATAGGAATCAAAAGTGACGGACACGATGACTAAAAAAGATGGAATTGGTCCAAATTTACCTTTCTTTCAGAACGATTTGAAGGTTAAGAGCTGTTGGGACAGGGGTATTGAGATTACCTATTGGATTGACTCTTGAATCGACTCGAAATCGGTATTTTATCCACTGAATCGAAGAAAAGTCCGATTCAGTGGTCAAAACTCCCTCGTGGTTCAGAAGGTTCAGAGAAAAGGGGAGACGGGACTGGGGTGATGAGATGGGTGACGAGAGGTGTGATTTATCCGGCGGGTAAAGGGGAGATGTGGCGGCGGACTGGTGGTTTCTTGGAGGTTCGTCGATGGGGATTTCTCGTTTGGTTTGAAGGGCTGCTGGTTTGATTAGTTGAAGGGAGTGAAGAGGGTTGAGTGTTAAAGGGAAGTTGGGTCGGGTCGCGTAGGGTGTTGGGCTGCAGAAGTTTAATTTGTTTGGGCTTGGGGAAGGGTTTGGACGAAAATAAAGGGGTAATGGGATGTTTGGGCCGCGGGTGGCTTTGGGCCTGGTTGATGAATTGGGCTGAGGGTTATTTAATTTAGGGAATGAGAATTGGGTAGAAAATTAGGTGTTTTATTGTTGGGAGATTAATAAATAATTAGTCCAAATCTCCCAATTAATTAAAATATGCTTCCTTCAACTTAATTAATTTAAAAAATGCACACGCATAAAATACGATAAAAGATTTAATATATGTATTTAATTTTGAATATAATATTCATAAAAATGATTAATTTAGTAATTGAAGAACATATTAAGAGAAAATCGATCATCAATACTGAAGACGAGATATTAAAATTGTTTTGCTTATATTTTAATTATAAAAAATGTAATACTCGATATTGTAAAATTATGCGATAATTAGTGAAGAATATTAAAACTACTTATTTTTCGACGATTTTCAAGACTGAGAAGCATAGTAAAATTAATTGGAGATAAAATGACTATCTAAATGAAATGTTCAGTAAAGATGGGACAAAATTGGGTGTCAACATCTTTTACGATTGTTATGCATGTCTAAATTTTACCATAGTAATCTAAATGATTTAACTTTCATCATAAAATCAATAATTTGTTTCTCATTAAACCCATAACAAATTTCCTCCTAAACTCTCAAAAAATCATCTTAAGCATTTTTCATATAATATTATACGCAGGTTAAGCAAGATTAATTTAGCTAGCAGTATACATAACTAGTCTGTAAATAACCTTTTGCATGAACACATAATTAGTCCATAAAACACCCTTTTAACATTCTTTAGCATTTCTAGCCCTTTTAGCACTTTTAATCACCCCTTGACGTTTAATACCTTTAGCACATTTTGTCCTTAATATTTTAGCACCTCCTAGCATTCTTTTGCATATAGCACCTTTTGCCCTTTTTAGACTTTAAGCACCCTTTAAACATTTTAACATTTTAGCACTTATTTTATTTCCTAACATTTTTATTAAGCAGGAGGAGCTTTTATTTTTGCATTTTTTAAATATAACAATTACCCTAGGTTTGGCAGGATAACCGCAAGTTAGCGGATCCTAGAGGGTGCCTAACCCCTTCCCTCTAGATTAATAAAGAACCCTTACCCAGAATCTCACTAAGTTTAGCAGACCATAAAGAATGGAGTTAGTGTTGACTTTAACCTAAGTTGACATTTAGGTGTCCTAATTCACCCAAAATAATTAGGTGGCGACTCCCGCGAACCCTTTAGCATTCTAGCACCATTTTGCACTTTTAGCACCCTTTACTTTTAAAATTAACCTTTTTAAACTTTTAACATCTTTTTAACATTTTAAGTATTTTTTAGCATTTCATTGTCTAACACTTTTTATTGAGCAGGAGCCATTTTTATTTAAAAAATGTCGCGGTCAAAAAAGGGGCGTGACAGAAATGGCGACTCCACTGGGGACTTTAGGTTCTTAACCACAACAGATCTAGGGTTATTATTTGGCATTATTTTTGCATTTAATTTTTTGCGTGCTGTATTTTGCTTTATTCATTTTGATTGCTATTTGCTTTACTGCTTTTCTTAAACTGGCATTCCGCTCATATTTCTTCCACTCTGGAAAATTCACACAATCACACACTCACGCGCTGGTGTGCCTCGCGCACCCGCAAATTTCTTTCAAAATATCCAAAATTTTAGGAGAGTTGGCGCTTGCACGGAGTTAGATCGGTTCGTCTGATCAGCCGCGTAGCCTTCTCACTCGAGTTGTCCGCTCGGGAACCTTGCGTCTAGAAAAGCCAAATCTTAGAAACTTAAGATAGAGCTATACCACCCTTTATTTTAGGGCATACATGCATTTACCTTAGGTGGGTCGGTCCTTGGTATCGACACCACAATTAGGAAGACACCAAACTTGTCGACGGGTTTCTCAACCCAACGACCAACCAGCATATTATGTGTAGCGTGGTAATGACGGACAAATCCAAGCCTAATCATGACATGCTGAAATTGGGAAAAGTGCACCGTCATTTGGTCGCCATTTCCAACAAAGGCATTATAGTTGGACGACTTGGACAAATCTATCATGACCTCGCATATGTGACGTTTAGGCCTACCTCTGGCATAAAAAGGTCCCCATGCATGTTAGGACTCGCTTGCAATTTATGTGCAACATGTACTTGGCAAATGCTATTTACACTTTTGCAAAATCACGTGCTTTACACTAATGCAGTTTGCTACATGTTGTCTAAAGGATTTATCATCTCCCCAAAGGTCGATTTGTATTTGACTAAGCAATGACAGAGCATAGATATTTCACAAGATCAAAGGCACGGTCCAGCGACATGACCGATTCAAGGGCATGTGAGCAGAACGAGTCGGAACCTGTCTTGGTTCCTATAAGCAAAGCAGGGGTCTCAGAAGAGAAAAGTAGCATAGATCCGATCGAGCAGCTCGCCCAGTTACCACAGCAAATGGCAACCCTGCAGGCCAAAATCAGAAGGCTCAAAAACATCACTAAAGCACTCGTCACTGCAAATAACCAAAATCCTCCAAATTATTATCGGCACCTTAACTACTGCGTATCCCATTCACCAATATACAATGCACCCATATATCCCACACAAATGCCTACCATACTCGGCAAACACAAAACAAGGGCCTCACAAACCTACCTTCGCAATGCATACGACAACTACATTTGAGACCACTTTAGGCGGACACCGCAAACTGGGACAATGTAGGAAACCAGACAGGGGTTGCAAGTCCAAACAGGCCAGGCACGCGGATATCAAGGAACAAGGCGGCGAAGTCAAATACGAATCGACCCCCCCAAACTCACAAATTTTCTTTGAGCGCAGGTCTTTTCATATTATGTGCGAGAAAGTGCAATGGCCAAGCGAGAAAATACGCGAAG
The DNA here is from genome assembly GCA_029844215.1 of Przewalskia tangutica. Taxonomy (NCBI): domain Eukaryota; kingdom Viridiplantae; phylum Streptophyta; class Magnoliopsida; order Solanales; family Solanaceae; genus Przewalskia; species Przewalskia tangutica. Next base: position 112,654,951 of record CM056730.1, read on the forward strand.
TTCCTTCGAGAAAGAAGCGGCGGCGGAGGATATGACAAAATCCAAAAATTCAAAGTCGCGTCGAAGCGTAAGCGAGAAAAGGCATCGACAATCAACAAGGGCTAGCGCATCAGCGTGGGCATAAAGTCAAATTTGCAACCAACGCATCGCACCCAACAAAGGCGTCACGACAATTCGTCGATTCTGGCGATTTAACATGTCGCAAGGACAACATCTCGATATTCATCGGCGTGATCGGGGCGGCGTCTACCCATAAAATTGCACTTCTCATATATATTTATCATTTTGTTTAAGCGGTATGCACTAACGTTTTCTCGCTTAGCTTGCGGAGCATTTATTCTACGGAGCGGCGGCACGTCCCGTGCAATGACGTTATCGGCGACGTCAAGTCTACGATGACGCCGGCGGCAACACGCCCGAACGCGGCGTTATCGGCCGCGGCAAGTCACGCGCGGCAGCGCGGCGGCAATACGCCCGGCAATGACGTTATCGGCCGCAACAAGTCCACGCGCAACGCCCAACAACAACACGCCCGCATAACGACGTGATCGCGAGAATCCACGCAACGACGCCCGGAAGAATACGTCCGAGCAATGACGTTATCGGACAACAAGTCCACGCAACGACGCCAAGCGGAATACGCCCGTGCAATGACGTTATCGGCCGCGAAGTCCACGCAACGACGCCCGGCGGAATACGTCCCAGTAATGACGTTATCGGCCGCGGAAGTCCACGCAACGACGCCCGGAAGAATACGCCCGCATAACGACGTGATCGGCAAGTCCACGCAACGACGCCAGCAGCAATACGTCCAGGCAATGACGTTATCAGCACAGCAAGTCCACGCAACGACGCCAGCAGCAATACGTCCAGGCAATGACGTTATCAGCACAGCAAGTCCACGCAACGACGCCAACAGCAATACGTCCAGGCAATGACGTTATCGGACGCGACAAAGTCCACGCAACGACGCCAAAGGCGAATACGTCCGTGCAATGACGTTATCGCGACAACAAGTCCACGCAACGACGCCCGAAGAACACGTCGCATAACGACGTGATCGCGAGTCCGCAACGACGCCAAAGAAGAATACGTCCAGGCAATGACGTTATCAGCACAGCAAGTCCATGCAACGACGCCAACAGCAATACGTCTACGCAACGACGCCAGCAACAACATGTCCAAGCAGCGACGCTATCAGCACAACAAGCCCAAAAACGGCGTCATCATCAACATATCACATCTACGCAAGGATGATTTCTATACTCTCAAAATTGCATTTCTTATTCATGCTTTATTATTCTGTCTTAGCAGTTACGCACTAATTCTTTCTTGAGCTTTAGTCTACAGGGACAGTCCCAGCAAGGACAACATATCCGCATTCACAATCGCAACACGTCCGTGCAAAGGCGAAATCACAGCATTTGCAGCATCGCATCAACACAGCAGGCATCACATTTCTGCAGGATAACCTTTTCTACTCACAGTTGCATTACTTTTTAAATAATGCATCATCATTTTGCCTTAACAGTTATGCACTAACCGTTTGTTTAAGTCTTAGCATGCAGGAGCAGGAGCACAACGTGGATTTTCTCTTACAAATAACGGGGCAATTTGTTGGGGCCAACCTTCCCAACGAATGGCGTAGCGACCTCAGCGTCGGTCCACTCGCTCCACATCACCATAGAACCCAGCACCATAAGCCATAGAGGTACACCCCAGGTTCAAGCCCGTTTATTTTATTTTATTCTTTACACAACCCGGTCGCCATAACTCGACTGGACAACTTTGAGTCGCGTTAGCGCGCCAGTGTTTTGACCATGGTAGCCCGGTGTCGTCATAACTCGACACGGGACGGCTGAGTCGCGTTAGCCCGGCAGTGTTTGACCGTGGTATCGGTGTCGCCATAACTCGACACCGACAAGTTTGAGTCGCGTTAGCGCGCAGTGTTTCGACCACGGTAACCCAAAGGTCGCCATAACTCGACATCGGGACGATTTTGATTTTTGCGTCGGCGCTTGTCTACCGCCTAACATTTTTGCAATTCGAAGATCGAGACAAAATTGGCTGAAGTCAACGTCTTTGTCCGAAGATTCTTCCATCATCTCCATACAAAGAGGGACAGCTGTTGACACCCAATTTTGACCCTCCCGTCCAGTCATTAGCTATAAAATTAGACTAATTTTGTTAAATAATTTTCAAGTAATTTTTTATAATAAAATACAGCAAGTAAAACATTAATACAGGCATGAATAAGCAATTTAATAAGGGCACCGCGTCTTACGTAGAGTATTAAGCACTTAGAGTCTCGCGCCCGCATTTATTAATTGTAAGCTCTGTCGTAATTCTTAAATAATTAATAAATACATAAAATAAATAATTTAGCAATGACGCATTTATTAATACGCAAAAGAATTTCATAATCATTTGTAATTTAAAATCAATTTTAATCTAATACATGCATTTAATAGCGTCGCATTTATAAAAGCTTTAAACAATTCTTAAATGTCATACTTGCATTTAGCATTTAAATAATGATAATCTAAACCCCATTCAATTTTTAAGTTAACATAATAAATCAATTTTAATAACGGCATCACATATAAATGTTGAGCACTAATTAAATAACACACCCGCATTTATTATCGTAATAGTTTTATAACTCGAAATTAGACTAATTTAGCACCTAAATAATTAGACTAATTTAACACCTAAATAATTTAATCCATTAATTTTTACCACTAATTAACTAATTAAAAGCCTAAAACTAATACCCAACCCACAGCCTTAATTCGCCCAATTTCATCCGCGACACCACGCGACAGCCCGCGACCCACTCGCCCCTCTATTATCTACCCTCAGCCCACAGCAGGAGCATACCCTCACTTCATCTTCATAAAAGAAACAAGAACCCTAAACCTAAAAGCCACCGCCGCAACAGCACCTCGCACCCCCCCCCCCCTTCGTCGCACCTTCCCTGCCGAGATTCTCGCCTGAGAATCCGGCGACCTTCCTTACCCATGCAAACGCAGCCAGCTCACCCTTACCATTCCAAAATCGTGACCCAATCGCACTAAATCAGAACGATTCCTTACCATAGAAATCGCAACCAAGATCTCTCTTTAAAGACCTCAATCATTTCCTTACCTTACCGGTTCAAATCGCACGAATCATACACATCAGCCCTAAGAGCTTACCAACATTAGAACCCACACCTGGGCTATATAAAGCACATGCAATAGTCATTTAGGAAGGGGAGAGCACAATACGAGAGAGCTCAGAGGGGGAAAAAGAATCGAAAGCTCAGGGGAGCGGGCGGAGCATAAGCGGAGAAGATAATACTGAACGCAAAGATAGCATCGAAGGAAGCGATCACCTGCACTTTTAGAGCTTGAATAGGAAATTCGAACCCTTTTTTTAGTTCAAGCAAAGAAATCAACGAATAAACTTTGTCCTTCTATTCGCATCGCAAACCGTCGAATGGATGGCGACTGATCACGCCGCCTCGGTTATTGCACGGAAGAAGGCACGCGACCGAGCAACAAAGAGTCTCATAATGACACTCGTCGTGGCAAACGTAAAGGCATGCGTATACATCCATCGAGTTCCTCTTCTGATTCTTAGAAAAACAAATAGGACGGGGTCATCCGCTTCAATCCCTTACTCTCTTATCTCATCCTTATCTTACTTTATTTGTTATTGTAATTTATAACTTTGTAATTAATAGGAAACCAAGAGCAATTAGCATTTTGAACGCATAAGGGGAAGGTAATTTATAATTGGAAACGCATTTCTACTTTACGCGTCTTTTACGATTGTTATGCATGTCTAAATTTTACCATAGTAATCTAAATGATTTAACTTGCATCATAAAATCAATAATTTGTTTCTCATTAAACCCATAACAAATTTCCTCCTAAACTCTCAAAAAATCATCTTAAGCATTTTTCATATAATATTATACGCAGGTTAAGCAAGATTAATTTAGCTAGCAGTATACATAACTAGTCCGTAAATAACCTTTGCATGAACACATAATTAGTCCATAAAGCACCCTTTTAGCATTCTTTAGCATTTCTAGCCCTTTTAGCACTTTTAATCACCCCTTGGCGTTTAATACCTTTAGCACATTTTGTCCTTAATATTTTAGCACCTCCTAGCATTCTTTTGCATATAGCACCTTTTGCCCTTTTTAGACTTTAAGCACCCTTTAAACATTTTAACATTTTAGCACTTATTTTATTTCCTAACATTTTTATTAAGCAGGAGGAGCTTTTATTTTTGCATTTTTTAAATATAACAATTACCCTAGGTTTGGCAGGATAACCGCAAGTTAGCGGATCCTAGAGGGTGCCTAACCCCTTCCCTCTAGATTAATAAAGAACTCTTACCCAGAATCTCACTAAGTTTAGCAGACCATAAAGAATGGAGTTAGTGTTGACTTTAACCTAAGTTTACATTTAGGTGTCCTAATTCACCCAAAATAATTAGGTGGCGACTCCCGCGAACCCTTTAGCATTCTAGCACCATTTTGCACTTTTAGCACCCTTTACTTTTAAAATTAACCTTTTTAAACTTTTAACATCTTTTTAACATTTTAAGCATTTTTTAGCATTTCATTGTCTAACACTTTTTATTGAGCAGGAGCCATTTTTATTTAAAAAATGTCGCGGTCAAAAAAGGGGCGTGACAGTGATCAATATCCTTTATATAGCAGCATTTTCGTCCATATGCAACCTTTCATTCCAAAAGTTGTGATTGTTGTGAATAAATACAACTTTTGAACATTTTCAGAATTATTACCGTTGAACAGCGCCGCGACGCTCGTCATGGTGATTTTCTTTTCTTCACTGGATGAGCAGCGCCGTGGCCCTCTCCCTAGGCGCCGCGACGCTTGGCCAATATTTTCTGAAAATAATTTTTGATCACTTATTTGATTCTTCTTCCTTGTACAAGTTTCAACAATACCCCATATTTTCTATTCAAACTTCTAACAGTGTTGATGGATAATTTTTGAAATTTGAAGTTGTATTTGGACATGCATTTTACTTGAAAAAGATTTAAAATTCTGTGAGTGGAAGTGAAATTTCACCTGAAAACTGATCTGGGCCAGTTTTGAAACCTAAATGTTTTTTGAAGATAATTCTTTAAAAACATTATTTTTTTCATGAAAACTTATGTCCAAAATCTATTACAGAGTTAAAGAAAATTCCATACCCCTGATAGCAATTGTGGACCTATACTATAGTTAGTGGGTGCTCAACCACCCATTGTATTTCACCCAAACATTATCTTTTTATCTACTGGCCAATGGAAATAAAACATGTGTTGTTTGGCATTTTGTCTGAAAATCTAAAAGCAAGATCCTGTGAATTGTTGTGGATTTTAGTGTAAGGACTGAAGAGTGAAGGTTGAAAGAATTAATGGAGATGGAGTCATTGACATCATATGGAGCTTTCATGGAGAAATTCACACTGCAACCAATTTGTTCTTCTTCAGAGAATTTTCTCCCCTTGAATGGTTTAACCTTTGCTGTGAAAGACATATTTGATGTGGAAGGACATATTACTGGTTTTGGAAATCCTGATTGGGCCAAGACCCATTCTGCATCAACATCTACTGCACCAACGGTTGTAAATCTTTTGAAGGCTGGTGCTACTTGTTTTGGTAATGTTGGAATTATTCTTCTTAGTCTTTATTCTTTTGTTATCTTGAGCCGAGGGTCTCCCGGAAATAGGTCGCTTACCTACCAAGGTCAAGGTGGAGGTGAGTTCTGTGTACATTCTACCCTCCCCAGACACCACATTGTGAGATTTTCACCGGGTATGTTGTTGTTGTTGTGTAGTGTTTATTCTTTTGATTTTGATAATTCAAAGAGAAAGAAGTTGAAGGAACCTTGATGTAATTGGTAAAGTTACTGTCATGTGACTAAGAGGTCACGAGTTCGAACCGTGGAAATAACTTTTTGCGGAAATGCAGGGTAAGACGGTGTACAATAGACCCTTATGATCCGGCCCTTCTCCGAATCTCGTGCATAGGCAAAATGGGTCGATGGTTAATCACATTAAGTCCTCTTTAATTGCCAATTTAAAGACTCATTATGAAAGTTCTCCCACGGGGCAACCCAACCTTTGAAACAAGTTCAAGTTTTCTTTGACCCCTCTAAGAATTTGGCCTAAGCATTTTCATCGTCCAAAATACTCTCATGTGTTTGCAAGTAACTGTATAAACTTGGGGAGCGACTGGCTACAATATTTATTTGCATCCCCATTGGGTTGAAATTGCTTTCAAGACAATGACTTGTCAGGATATAGTATTTGTGATAATTTATTTACTGTTTTTTAAAATCCTGTTTAGTATCAATATTATGCTATTTTTGTAACAGGTAAAACCGTGATGGATGAAATGGCTTACAGCATAAACGGTGAAAATTTTCATTATGGGACACCTGTTAACCATGTTTCACCAGATCGGGTACCTGGAGGATCTTCAAGTGGATCTGCAGTTGTAGTTGGTGCAAAACTTGTAGATTTCTCCTTAGGTACTGATACTGGAGGAAGTGTTAGAGTTCCTGCATCATATTGTGGAATTTACGGTATACGTCCTTCTCATGGAGTTGTTTCAACGGCGGGAGTCATACCTATGGCACAAAGTTTCGATACAGTTGGATGGTTTGCACGGGATCCTCTGATCTTAAAGCAAGTTGGAAGAGTGTTACTTCAATCTCCCCAAGTGAATTCTGCAGGTCCTAACACCAAACAATCCCAAAGTATTATGCTTCTCTTAGACCTCACACAACCGACATTAGTTGTGCGAGACTCCTTTTCGTGAGACAAAAAAGTGGACCCACATCTTAGACTTTTGGGTCCACAGATTCTAGGTCTACTTTTTTATCTCACAAAAAGGAGTCTCACGTAACTATTATCAGCTGTGTTGTGGTACATAGTAAAAAAAATTCGTTTCACTTGGTATAATTTTCTTTTTTCTTTCTAATTTATCGTGTTTAAGTTTTGCAATTACTAGCTTCCGCATGACGCTCTATTATTTTCGATTCCAACAGGTCCAAGTCCAACTAACATTATTGTAGCAGAAGATTGCTTTAAGCTTCTGGATTCTAAGAGCAACCAATTGATTGAAACACTTGTCAACTCTGTCCACAAGTTATATGGAAGTCATATGATTAAATATGCGAGTCTAGGAGATTACATTGAGGAAAATGTTCCGAGTTTGAAAAAGTTCATGACCGCTAGAACTAGCAACGAGGAATCGGAATCTTACATTCCGTCATTGCTAGCTCTTTCAACTGCAATGCGGTTGCTTCAGAAGTACGAATTCAAGGAGAATCACGGAGAATGGGTTAGTACTGTCAACCCTAGTTTAGGTCCGGGAATAGCAGAACGAGTATGGGATGCACTGAAGTCGACAGATGAAAATATTGATGTGTGCCACTCTGTGAAGGCTGAGCTTCAAGAAGCTCTTACGGCTCTGCTTGGGGATTCTGGAATACTTGCAATTCCAACTGTTCCTGGACCTCCACCAAAATTAAAAACTGAGGCGACTACTTTGGAGGAGTTTCGTGCTAACGCTTTTAGTTTGTTATCAATTGCTGGAGTATCTGGATTTTGCCAGGTTAACATACCTTTAGGTATACAAGATAATCTTCCTATGTCAGTTTCTTTACTGGCTAACCATGGTTCAGATTGGTTCTTGCTAAATGTTGTTGAGGCTATTCACAATGTTCTCAAGGAGTAAATTTAATTTATGTAAGATTGATGCTTAAAATTGTTTAAATTTGCATTAAATTGTAAGTTGCAACTCTTGCTTCATATTATACTCCATGCCGGCCAAAGGGTGAAGCCAACTCTTGCTTAGTATTTTGAAAAAATATATATTAGTAAATCGTTTATTATGGATGGCTAACATAGGACTTGCTAATAATTTTATTGAAGAAACTTGTGGGGTCCACATACCAAACATCTATTGGTTATTTTCACACAAATGCTCCTACTTCGCGGCGGTTAGAGATGGCAATGGATCCTGGACCCGATCCGGATCCGGTGGATCCAGATCCGTTTTATAGGATATGGATATTCAAAGTTTGGACCCGACGGATCCGGATCGGACCCGAATCCGTTTATGATGGATCGGATCTTGTCTTTGAGATCCGTATCCGGTCCAGATCCGACCCGTGAATCCGTTTTTTATTAAATTAATTATACATTTATTATTTATACATCATGGCACCGAATCCTTTGTAATCTTAATTTTATTTTATATTCAAAGGGCCGAAGGCCATTATTTTTTTAATTGAGACACGTTTTGCGTGTTAATCTTTAATCATTATATTAATCATTTATGTGATACTTATGTAGTAGCTTAGGTATTGAGAGGATTGTTTCTCACTACAGCAATAGCCAATAGACATAACAATTGTCAACAATGTCATTTAGTCCTAATTTACGGATGCATTCCCCATGATTCCGTTAAATTAAATTGACTCTTTTTCTAGAAAATTTGGACTGATTAGAAGGTATAACTTAATAATCAGTCACTTTGATTTGGATCCAGATCCGATCCGTGGATCCGGTGGATCCGATGGATCTGGATTTGGATATGATTTTATGGACCCTATGGATCTGGATCTGGATACATGTATGTAAAACGGATCTGGATCTGGATCTAGTAGGATCCGGTCCAGATCCTACCCGTTGCCATCCCTAGCGGCGGTCTTTAATTTTTGCCATGTGATCTTTAATTTTTGCCCTTCATGCACGACATAATTTCTTATTTCGGTCAGTATAGTTGACTTTTAGTTTCGGTATATGTATCATCACATCTACACAAATTATGTCGGACAAGGCATAACTTTCAACATTCAACATAATCTGGAAAAAAAAGCAACTTCAGATTTCGGTCAGCATAATTGGTGTTTAGTTCGGCATATGTATCATCACGTCTATACAAGTTATGTCGGAAAGACAAAACTTTCAACACTCAACATAATTTGAAAAGTACTACTACATAACTTATGTCGTATAACTTAATTACTACAAATTTGTGTTGAGCGAGACAAAAAATCATTTTTTGAAGATGAAAATGTTACAAAACTTGTAATATATTTGAATATTTGATTAAATAAGCAGTAGAGGGGAAAAAATCAATAAATATGAGGGGCATAAATTAAAAACCAATGCATTTAAAGAATAATTCGTGCAAAAAATTGACGTCTGTTTGGTGTGGGCCGTTAATAGTGCGGAACAATTTGCCCTTTTGGTTTATTTGCTTCACACACACACCAGGAATTTAGAACTTGATGGCAAACTTGACAGCACTCGCTATTAAAAAACTGCATTTACCTACCTCAATTGTGGTCGGGAAAAAACCCGCCTCATATTTTCTCTTAAACTGTGTGTATATGGTTCTATTTATAGCTAGTGCATTCATTTGCTTCCTTTTGGATTCAGAGTAGAATGTAATTAGTTTGTCATCAGCTTGATGTCACAATGACTTGGTATTATCTAGACGATTCAGTGATAGAGTTGCTTCTTACTTGTGAACACTTCTTGAGTTTGTATGGGGAAGCATAGTGCAGTCCGAAACCACGTAAGAAATTGATCTGTGTAATTCTATATTATATTGGTAAGTCTAACCATGCAACCACCTGTTTTGAGTAACTAACGGCATTTAAATTCATGAACAATGTAGTTGCACTTAAATTAGGCATCGTTTCAGATACAAAGTTAAAAACCTATAGCTGCTAATTATTCCAATGCCCTGCTTTATATAAACCAGAAATTCAACCTATTTTAGAACTCCCGGCTTGCTGAAGTAAAAGACTAAATTTCCCCACAACTGTATGTAGGTATTTACGTCGGATTCGTACACGCAGCGAAATTTAAAAATTTATGTTTCAAACCCGACATAGGCGGTCGAACTGTAGTATGATATGTAATGTAAAAAAAGCACAAAGCGTAATGTAATAACTTCGACAGAAGACTTACATTATGTAGATAACAATCCACGAATTTGAGGTTTTGTGTAGTCCGAGGGTGCACACGCAAACGTCCCTCGATTTGTAAGTTCTGGAAAATTATGATGTAATTTGCTAAGTCAGGAATGCTAGGGATTCTGACAGAGCTTTAGAAGAGATTTACCTCTCTTAGGTTTTATGATATTCTAACGGTGAAGGTAAGCCCTCTATTTATAATTGTAAATATAGGATTTAGGGTTTCCGTGGGCGTGCCCACAGAAACTGATCAATTAAAATTGGATCGCGAACACGCCAGCATCGCTGCTTGCACGTGTTCCTAACACCGCGGTCCTGTCCCATTCTCTACCCCATCTTCCCATTTCCAATGTCCCGGTCATTAATCGAACATATATGTATAATCTCCTTCTAATTACATCCTTCAATCGACGGAACATTTGACTTAGTGTTACCCTTCAGGCCTTTACATAACGTCACTAATTACATTAGGATCTTCACGGAACTCCTAGACTGCGCCGGAAGACGAACCCAATATGTAAAGTTTAGCTACACAAAACATGTGAACTGAACCTCTAAGTGAGAAGATAAAATCCTTTCATTCATGACACACTCAATCAAACTTAGGATCTGTCAAGTGTCTATCCAAATGGCTTGATTATTAACTCATCTATATTAGTTGACAACAGGACCATATCACAGACATGTCCATTGCATTGGCCAATGACTTAGTCAACCTAATATCATATGAGTATCTAAGTGTTCACTCGAACACTTATATTCAAGGAATGAATTCTAATCTTGGCTCACATACCAACTTTAATCTACTTCATAGTGTACCCAAAACAAGTCGCGTCTCAACCTATAAGGCATTTGAGCTTAGAACAAGATCAAAGTACATTACTTCGTAAACAAGCTGATATTGACCTCAAGTCTAAGGACTTCTATCTCCCACATGCCAATGACATTATAAACATATAACAAATAGTGCATCAGCAGGGTATATCAATACTTCAACAAGTATCCATGTGTCCATCACGAATTGCCATAGCTCGTAGCAAGTGAGACATACTACATCCCCTAAGGATATGATGAAGACCACATGTCGACATATCACATATCATCGATATCCCAATCTCGATGATCATTAGTCGAGGTAATTTAAGAGTTACGTTATAACAATAATTCTCACATCATTAATAAACACGTAAACTCTAGAGATGCATTTATAGAATATTATAAACAATCAACTAATAATTCAACAAGTGCAAAATGCCATAGAATTAATCATCATTAATATAAATAGGAATATGTATAAAGTATATTGTGTCCTAATACAGATTGTCTCTAGGACATACATATACTTTCAATCTCCGACTTGGCCTAGAGCCAATCACCAACATATCTAATACCCATGTTCTCAAAATGACCATTATGCTTTACCAAGCTTAATGGTTTAGTAAACGGGTCTGCTAGATTATTGTCTGTGGAAATATAACCTATCATAATATCTTCAGCTTTCACCATCTCTCTCAGGATGTGGTACTTCCTTGGTACATGCTTGTTTCTGTTCGTTGATCTTGGTTCCTTTGCCTGTGCAATCGCACCAGTGTTGTCACAATAAATAGTTATTGGACAACTAGCACTCGGAACAACCCCTAGTTCCTTCAGGAACTCAGAAATCGCGACAACTTCCTTAGCAGCTTCCGATCCAGCAATGTACTCTGCTTCAGTAGTCGAGTCTGCAGTAGTAGCCTGTTTGGAAACTAGCATCGGTATACGCAGTGGCAACCAGCTCATTACTTACACCATAGACTAAGAAGTAATCTTTAGTACATCTGAGGTACTTAAGAATACTCTTGACTGCTTTCCAGTGTTCCTAGCCAGTTGTTAGCGATATCTCGAATGCTCACGCAAGCGCACACATCGTTCACAAGTAATATAGTCTGGTAAGACTGAATATCGTTCTCAGAGGCTAGTTTCTAATTACCGTTCATCTATTTTATGTTATCTATTTGACAATCGATAATTGAGTTAGGTTTTTGGTTAACTACTAAAATAATTGCAAGAACTAATTAAACTATTTAAGTTGTAATCAGTTATGAATGAATTAGGGCTTCCAAAATCCTCGACTATCCACTCTATTCAATCTTTAATGCAACTAGAATAACTTCCTCTTCTACATTAAGATAGCGGTTAACTAAACTGTCTTATATTCCGGTTAGGACATATAATCACTCAACCCCAGTGCAGAACCCTTCTATATTTCTATGATAGGATTTACCACATAGAAGGATTAAGAACAGTAACCTATAATGCTACACAAGTATCGGGGTACCGTCGTCCGCAATTTTAACCTATGTCTAGTCAAGTACAACATATCCAAATCTCTCCTCTCGGTTCTTGATTCGAAATCATATATATTATGATAATTAATGATCAATTGATTATCAAGCATGCATACCAATTATTGACTAAATCTTAATAAAGTGAAGAAGAAATCAAACTAATGCATTAATTCATGAATAGAAGTTTCAAGCGATTCATAAGAAAAACCCTAATAAAGTGTTTAGCTCCTAGCCATAGTCACGTTAAGAACTAACACAAAATCCATACATAAACTGAATTAAATATGAAAGAAAAGAAATTACTGCGAACTAAGTCTCCAATTGTAGCCTCCCAAGTTGTCTTGTGTTGTGCTATGTTGTAGAATGAACCCCCTTCTCAAAGAATAATCCCTAGGGCTTTTGTATATATCAAATTTTGTGCTATATGGACCAATTTGTCCTTTGCCAATTAAAACTCGAAACTGGATTTTTCGCATGCCGCGACGCCATTGCCATGCGCGCCAATCTTCTGTGGTATTCTCAGCCCGCGCCACTACCTGCTGATCGGCACCATGCGGCCGCTGGATTTTGTCCGAGTCTTCATTTTTTGTCTTTTCCTGCCTCAGATTCCTCCTTTTATGCCTATTTTTCATTCCTTTTAACTATTTTACCATTTTGGACCGCTGTGACTCAAAAGAAAGAAAAACAAGTCTAATACTATACTAAACACCACAAAAATGAGTAAAATACTAATTAAAAATGACTCAAAAATGGTATATAAAATATGTCTAACAAACCCCCAAACTTGAACTTTGCTCGCCCTCGAGCAAAGAACAAAACAAAACAAAGAAACAAAAATCAAAAGACTCAGATCAAGAAGCTGCACAATGTCACTTAGAAACACATGAACGTTAGTTAGGATAATATGCAGGAATAGATGTAGCATGCATTTAACAATCTAGAATTTCAAGTTAGATATTTCGCAGATTCATTTCAGTCACAATCACTGGAAGCATAAATATCTAACCTATGCATGTCAGTTTTATTTCATTTTTCTCAAAGTAATATGGCATGTTCACTTGTTATTCTCTACTAATCATGAACATACATACTAGGGATCATCAGGACATTTCAGGATTGTAATGTAGGCTTAGGCAGAGGTAGGTAAAAATAGGCATTTAGGCTCAATTACGTACCATAAACGCTTTTCATTCAACTCTTTTCTCCTTCTTTGCGGTATTCTTCTTAGTTCATACCCATTAATCCCCTTTCTCTTTTTGTTGAGATCATAACACACATTCACATCGGCACCCCCAAACTTAAGCTTTTCCATATTTTAATTTGGGGTGCATAATTTTCGCTCTCTTTTTGTATTTCTTTTTCACTCTTTTTTCATCCCTATCATCAATTATTGCATATGGCACATAAGGGAATCTGCGGTGTCAAAGAAATATCTTTTTATTTTAAGCTCAACGGGACTGACTAGGGATACATTTAAGTGCAAGGTGAGAAATGACTGGTAAGAAGGGCTATCAAAGAAATGACTGAATCCTTCCCCTAACATGTACATCCTAATTATTTCGCCTCAAATAACAAGCACGCAGGACATTTTTCGCAATTGACATACACAGGCTAAGCACAAAATATTCCAACTAATCAGATTTTCATGAATTTTTGGCATATTTAACTTAAGCACACATATTTTTGCATATCATTCCATTACATTATCCAACTTAATTCACTAGGCGTTTCAAGCAACTACAGCATGCATGATCATAAAAAAAATGAACTCATATAAAACACAAAAAAAGACTCAAAAATAGACACACACAAATAAAATAAGAAACTCCCCCCCCCCCAACTTAAACTACACATTATTCCAAATGTGTAAGACTCAAAAATAAAAGGGACGACTTACAGACAACAGCGGCTCAAAATGGTGGTGGTGGCGACGGATACTGCATTAATGGAGAATTTCCCATTGGCACCGCGGTGCCCAATTTCCTGCAACCCTGATTAATTGGCGTCGCGGCCCTGCATTATGGCGCTGCACCGATTTTTTTTTGCTTTCCAGCGTTTTTCCGTGCTTCATGTCCACTTTCCTCACCTGTCATCACAACACAAACAATAATACCCAAAGTGAGACTGTTTAATTTAAAATAAAATAAACTAAAACAAAAAATTTAAATAACATAATTAAAACCTTGGGTTGCCCCCCAAGTAGCGCTGTCTTTAACGTCTTTTAGCCGGACGCAATTAATCCTTACTAGTGTCTGGTGGATCCTTCTGTGAACGGCTTGCACTCCGAATAGTTATTTTTGTCGGCCTCACTTCACCTACACTATTTCTATAGAACACAGAAAATGATAGTACTTTTATGCTTGCCCCCAAATCGCCCAATACTTGCTTGCATTCAAAATTTTCTATAGTGCAGGGAATAATGAAACTCCATAGATCTCTAGACTTTTGGGGGTTCTCTTGAGGGTATGGACTTTCTGTTTGAGGGTCAGCAAAGACATCTGGTGGTGTTTCTTCTGCAATGGGTACAACAAAAAGGAACTCCAAGGAATCCAAAAAGGTGAAAAATTAGATTCCAGTAACCCATTTTTTCTCTACACCAACCACCTTTCTCAATTCTTCAACAGCTTGGTGTGGTTCAGGCTCCTCACTTTGCTTACCACTTCGCACAATGATGTCGCTAGGCAGACTTTCTTGAGGTGTATTGATCACCATATCCATCAGCTTTCCTATTTGTGTCTCCAAATTCTTGATGGACATGCTGGTCTCAGCCATAAACTGAGTATGACACTTGGTGAGCTTGAGTATGGCTTCCTGTAGCTCATTTCGATCTTTCTGTGGAACCTGTGGGTTAAGCTGTTATTGATGACTCCACTGCCCCTGATAGTAGTAGTAGTCCATGTGTCATTTTTTTTCAACTTTACCTACAAAATAAGAAAAAAACAAAAAGTGATAAAAAGATGCTCGCACAACAAGTTAGAAACTTGTTCCTGGAGCAACCAAATTCGAAATAAAATAACATGACCATGTATATACAAACCAAATTAGAAATAAAAATAGGTGGTTCGATATTAGATGTACGCCAGTCCCCGACAACGACGCCCAAAACTTGTTAGCGATATTTCGAATGCTCACGCAAGCGCACACATCGTTCACAAGTAATATAGTCTGGTAAGACCGAATATCGTCCTCAGAGACTGGTTTCTAATTACTGTTCATTTATTTTATGTTATCTATTTGGCAATCGATAATTGAGTTTGGTTTTTGGTTAACTACTGAATTAATTAAAC
This sequence comes from Przewalskia tangutica, assembly GCA_029844215.1. NCBI lineage: Eukaryota > Viridiplantae > Streptophyta > Magnoliopsida > Solanales > Solanaceae > Przewalskia > Przewalskia tangutica. The sequence continues at coordinate 112,670,571 of CM056730.1, forward strand.
TATTTAAGTTGTAATAAGTTATGAATGAATTAGGGCTTCCAAAATCCTCGACTATCCACTCTATTCAATCCTTAATGCAACTAGAATAACTTCTTCTACGTTAAGATAGCGGTTAACTAATCTGTCTTATATTCCGGTTAGGACATATAATCACTCAACCCCAGTGCAGAACTCTTATATATTTCTATGATAGGATTTACCACATAGGAGGATTAAGAACAGTAACCTATAATGCTACACAAGTATTGGGGTACTGTCGTCCGCGATTTTAACCTATGTCTAGTCAATTACAGCATATCCAAATCTCTCCTCTCGGTGCTTGATTCGAAATCATATATATTATGATAATTAGTGATCAATTAATTATCAAGCATTCGTACCAATTATTGATTAAATCTTAATCAAGTGAAGAAGAAATCAAACTACTGCATTAATTCATGAATAGAAGTTTCAAGCGATTCATAAGGAAAACCCTAATAAAATGTTTAACTCCTAGCCATAGTCACGCTAAGAACTAACACAAAATCTATACATAAACTGAAATGAAAGAAAAGAAATTACTGTGAACTAAGTCTTCAATTGTAGCCTCTCAAGTTGTCTTGTGTTGTGCTATGTTGTAGAATGAACCCCCCTTCTCAAAGAATAATCCCTAGGGCTTTTGTATCTATCAAATTTCGTGCCCTATGGACCAATTTGTCCTTTGCCAATTAAAACTCGGAAATGGATGCCGGAAATGGATTTTCCGATTAGGCGCCAGCGACGCCAATCTTCTGTGGGTATTCTACGATTCCGCTGCCTTGTTGATCAAGTACTGCTGACTTTTGTCCGAGTCTTCATTTTCTGCCTCAGATTCTTCCTTTTATGCCCCTTTTTCATTCATTTTCGCCATTTTGTCATTTTGAACTGCTGTGACTCAAAATAAAGAAAAACAAGTCTAATACTATACTAAACACAACAAACACGAGTAAAATACTAATTAAAAATGACTCAAAAAGGGTATATAAAATATGCCTAACACCAGGATTCTACTGAAACTTGCAAGTCATACTAAGTGCAAAGGTCACATCTGGCCTAGTACATGTCATGGCATACATGATCGATCCTATAGCCGAAGCATATGAGATCCTCTTCATGTGCTCAAGTTCAATAACATTAGAAGGGCAACCCTTCTTTGATAATTTGATGCCTTGACCCATCGGAAAACCGCCCCTTTCTTGAAATTCTCCATTGAAAAATGTCTAAGCAGTTTGTCTATGTAGACTGACTGTGACAGCCCCAATAATCTATTAGGTCTATCTCTATAGATCCTAATTCCCATAATGTAGCAGGCTTCACCTAAATCCTTCATCATGAAGGTCTTGGACAACCAATCCTTAACTGACTGTATAAGGGCTCTATTGTCTCTCATTATCAATATGTCATAAACATATATAATAATGAAGACAATTCCCTCATCCTTGCATTTGAAATAAACACAAGGATCCTCTTTGCTTCTGACAAAATCAAAAGATTTGATAGCATTGTCAAAGCAAATGTTCCAACTCCTAGAGGTTTGCTTGCTTAAGCCCATAAATGGACTTCTGTAGCCTGCACACATCATTTGGTCTGGACTCACATGAAAAACCCTCGGGTTGTTTCATATACACTTCCTCAATTAGATTACCATTGAGGAATGCAATGTTCACGTCCATCTGCCAAATGTCATAATCACAATGTGCAGCTATTGCAAGAAAAATCCGAATAGACTTTATCTTAGATACCGGTGAAAATGTTTCATCATAATCCACACCAGGACGCTGAGTAAAACCTTTAACCACTAGTCTAGCTTTATAAGTCTGAACCTTGCCAGATGCACCAATCTTCTTCTTGAAGACCTATTTGCATCCTATGGGTTTAACCCCATTTGGCAAATCAACCAAGTTCCACACTTGATTGATATACATAGATTCCATTTCGGATTTCATGGATTCTGGCCATCTCTTTGAATCAATGTCTAGCATTGCTTCGTTATAGGTTCTAGGCTCATCATCATCTGAAATATCTAGCTCATTTTATGTTTCCACAAGTAGATTTAGTCTTTTCGGAGGATGATGAGATCTAGTAGACCTACGAAGTTGATTGTCTTGCAGTTCAGTTACATGTATGTTCTGACTGTGAGTAGGTTCTTGTGCGCTGGTCGATCCACCAACATTAGAGCTTTCAGGAATATCATTTTCATGTCTTTACTAAATAGGAGGAAATGCAACTGGTGCACTTTCTCCCAAGGTCTGTGCCGGAAGATCTTGCATTTTTGCATTACTCCTCGTAGCACTCCCACTGGTCGAAGGGGGTACCCTAAATACCCAATCTTCGCCCAAAGCTCCCACTGAATCCTTGCCTTCATCATCGGACAAGGATTCAACCTCTTTGTTACCTTGTTCTTGAATTTCTTCAAGTTCTATCTCTGTGCAACTCTCATCCTTGTAGACATATTCATTTTCAAGGAAAGTTGCGTTCCTAGAAACAAATATCTTATGTTCTCCAGAAAGATAGAAATAGTATCCCCTAGTTTCTTTTGGATACCCAACAAGGTTACATTTCTCACTTTTAGATTCCAACTTATCAGTGATCAACTTCTTAACATATGTAGGACACCCCCAGGACCTCATGAGTCTAAGTGATGGCTTTTTGCCACACCATACCTCATATGGTGTCTTTTCGTCTGATTTAGATGGAACTCTGTTCAGAACATATATTTAGGTCAAAATAGCGTATCCCCAAAGATATGTATGAAGAGTTGAAAAGCTCATCATGGAACAAACCATGTCAAGCAAGGTTCAGTTTCTCCTCTCGGCAACACCATTCATCTGTGGTGTTCCAGGAGGTGTCCATTCAGAATGAACTCCATGAAGCTTTAAGTAGTCAAAAATTCCTTACTTAAGTATTCACCCCCACGATCAGATCGAAGAGTCTTGATACTCTTTGAGAGTTGTTTCTCAACTTCACAATTAAACTCCTTAAATTTCTCAAAAGCCTCGGATTTGTGTCTCATAAGATACACATATCCAAACTTTGATAAGTCGTCTGTAAAAGTGATGAAGTACGAGAAACCTTCTCTAGCTTGAGTCAAAAATGGTCCACATACGTCCGTATGTACCAACTCAAGCACCTCCTTGGCACGGATCCCCTTTCCAGAAAGAGGTTTAATGGTCATCTTACCTTTCAAACAGAATTCACAGTTACCATAAGATTGTAAGTCAAATGGTTCGAGGTAATTTAATTTCCTCAACCGTTTTATCCTCATTTGATTGATATGACCAAGTCTGCAATGCCACAAGTAGGTAGAATTTCTTTCATTTAACTTAACCCTTTTATTTTGTACATTAAAAATTTCCCTGCGACAGTTTAATGTTTATAATCTATTCACAAGAGGCGCAATTTCACACACAATATTATCTAAAGTCAAAACCATATTGCCATTAGACGTGTTTGAGGAAAACCCCTCTGAATCAAGTACAGGAATGGAAATAATGTTCCTTGTCAAAGAAGGAACATAATAACAATTATTTAACAACAAAATTCTGCCAGAAGGTAAATCTATCCTATAAGTTCTCACGCGCTCAGCAGCAACTCGTGCTCCATTTCCAACGCGCAGGTCCACCTCGCGAGGCCCGACCTTCCTGCTATCAGTTAGTTGTTAGCGATTTTCCAAATGCTCACGCAAGTGTACGCATCATTCCAAGTAATTTAGTCTGTAAGACCGGATATCCTCCACAGAGACTGGTTTTTAATTACCGAACATCTAATCTATTTTATCTATTTAGCTAACGATAGTTTGTTTAGGATTTATCTATGAACTAGCTAGAGTAATGTCACGACCCGACCTCGGGCCCGCGACTGGTGCCTTACCCCGGGCACCCTAGTGATAAAACATCAGAGAAAATCATCGGAAAATAAAACTCATGAAAAATAAACAGTGATACAAAAACGGGTTGACCCAAAAGTCGCCTTACTGCATATATATACAAATGAAAACTTGAACAGTTATCCTTTACAAACCCTTCCCACAACAGTACTACAAACCTCTAAGAATGTAACGGCAACTATGACGGGACAGGGCCCCTCCATACCTCTGAATGTACAAGTACCTACAATGACAGGGGACTATACCAAAAGATAAGCCTCCGGAGAAACGGAGCTTCCCAAAACGCAGAACTGTGACCCTATGAGCGAGGATCAACCACCGGTGTACCTCTACTTGCGGCATGAACGCAGCCTCAAGAAGGTCGATAACAGTACAGTATGTGAAATCAAAATATCAGAATGAAATCATAACAGTCTTAAATAAAACAGGAGACATGTATGATAACCAAAATACAGTACACAAAGCCTGGTTGACAACAAGAGTAATGAAAATCAACTTCGTCTTTTAGAAGACCATTTCACAATTTATAAACAATCATGTCAAGTCAGGGACGCATGCCCTCAAAGTCATTATTCAAATATAACAACGGGTCTCATGCCCAACAATATCAAACGTGCCCGTGGAATTCCTTCCTCACTGCCGGCAGTCTATGATATAACAACACCAAGGAGTACACATGAACACCAGGTCCCACCTGTGTCATAAGAACCGTACTGGGCAAGTACGAAGGCCGACTACCAGATACCTCCTGTGTCACATCGCTGACCGGGGCAAGTACGAAAGCCAACTACCAGATACCTACCGTACCTACATTATCAGAATCGTACCACGGCCGATCGGCAAGACGAAAGCCACTACCGGATACCACTGCATCACGTCGGCCGACCGACAAGTAAAGCTAACTACCGATATCACAGATCACGAGACTTCGTCCTAAAGCGTTATAACACATCTCACGGCCGATCGGCAAGTACGGCGCCGACTACGGATACCTTCGCGTCATCACGATCGGCAAGTACGAAAGCCAACTACCAGATACCTCTTGCATCACGAGACTTCGCCATACTACTGACCGGGGCAAGTACGAAAGCCAACTACCAGATACCGCCTGCGTCAGCTACGACCGTTGCAAGTACGAGGGCTAACTACCAGATACCTCCTGCATCAGGAACCCTCATGGGGAGCTAGCCCATGGAATAACACTATCAACAGGGAACGAACCCTCATCGTGGCCGCATACCCGTGGGCCTTCCATCGAGTCAGTATACCCAACATGATCAAGAATAACATGACCGGCCCTCCATCGAGAGACGCGGTAGCATAAGGATACAATACTTGTACACCAAGACTATCACAAGTAAACATAGGCAAGTTATTCACACTCAAGGTACCTTCATTTTGTGCCAAAAATCCGGGTTTTAACCCCAAGGTACTACTAACTTTATCTCTTTAAAAAAAGGTCCATTGTTTTTTTCACAAAAGTCACATGATACTAACACCCGTAGTATCAAAATAGAGTAACTATTATTTTAAGTAAACCCAAAACAATTTCCATACTTTCTTTTCAAATAAACCAAGACAATACCATGTCTTCTTTCTAAACCAAGTCAAGACAATACCATGCCTTCTTTTTAAACCAAAACACCTCTCAAAATAATATAAGTTTCAAAACTTCAAATTCTCAAGTCTCTTATCTTTTTAAAACAAATGTCAAGTTACCATTTTAAATCCAATAATAAAACCATTCTTTTGTTTTCATAAAGTCGTTATAACTAACTTCCCATAAAGCTTATTATAACACTTTATGTTTTAAACCAACCAAGGACAACTACTTTCATTTCCGAACTCAAAATAACTTTATTCTTTTTACGACCAAGAGACTTATACTTTCAAACCGAGCTACACAACTTTCAAAATATTTCAAGTTTCTTAGCTTAGAAAACAAGTTTCTTATCTTCTTAGAATATTTCCAGAATTAATACTTTCAAACCAAGTATTCCATACCTTTCCACATCAAGACATCATTGTTTAACTTATTAGACTAAACCATTCTTGTAACCTTTCCTTAGTAATAAGTGAGTTAATTCTCTACTCAACCAACTTAGACATTCTTATAACAAGTCAAGCATATCCAATGTATTTACTTCATTTAAAACACGTACGTCTACCGTACTATACAGTTATAACTACTCATGCTCAAGAGATAAGAAAGTTTCCACATACCTCTCCGACTTAATCCACTTGCCGAGTCCAATATGCCGTCCGTAGTATGTCAACCTATAACGACCAGAACACGTCCATTAGCTTCTAGCTTCAACGTAGAATGTTCTAATTGGAAAGGCCCTTATTCTACGGAAAATTGGACAGTACTTCCTTTGTTTCTACGTACTTTTCCACCTTTTTCAAGGCTCGAATTCAATATCCAAACGCCACTTTTAAGGCCCAACAATACAACAATACAAAGGGGATTACACGCCTAACTCGGACGTGTAAAATTCTGCCCCACGACTCATATTAAAACAAACATCTAGTTTAAGGCAACTCCTTGGCTATAACATGCTCACATATCAACTTATCAAATCCTTCCAAATCCAAATCGCTATTCCTACATGTTATATACCTAAAAGCAATATCGACAACTACAAGTCCTTTCTTCCTCAACATGCAACACAATTTACTTAAAAAGGAGAATGGATTGTTACCTTGGAATTCGCCCAAAACAGTCCAAAAAATTGCTCACTAGCCCTCTTTCCACAATTTCCTCTTCGTTAACATCACCCCTGCGAACCTCCTACAAGCTTGCCAACATATTTCCTTCTTGCCGCCTTTCCGAGATTTTTCTAGGCCTGGGTTTTCCTTGAATTTTTTTGAGAGAAGGGAGAGGAATTTTTAGAGAGAAGGGAGTTCTTGAAAAATGACCAAGTCTCAATAAATAGGACTTCCTCATAAAAATATGGGAGGGACACTTGTCACCCTCCCAGGGCCTTTACAAAAAAAATATCTTATGATTTTCCCCCAATTTTTGCAAAAATCCCGCCTCGGCGCCGCGTCGCTGAAACCTCCAAAAACTTCAGTACATACGGCGCCGCGGCCCTGCATTCCGGCGCCGCGGCCCTGCAACTTCAGAGAACTCGATAACCGCGCTGCGGTCTCAGCGTCCGGCGCATGGCCGTGGCACTGCATCGAAAATACTCTGCTTCTTGTCTGTGCACTGAACTTGTAACCTTCATAACTTCCTATTCCTATGTCCTGTCGACGAACGGTTTGTTGCGTTGGAAACTAGACTCAATGAACTTCCTACTGGGCTATTGAAACACCTAAAAACTCCTAATGATCTAGGAGATATACCTCTCCAAAGTTGACTAAAAAACTGACCAAAAACATTCTGTCAACTTATCTTTCCAATTTCCATTCTTATTTCCCTTCGTACGTTCCCAATACATGACCTGAAATTTCGGGGTGTAACATTCTCCCCCCCTTAGAAACATTCGTCCCGAATGTTCCTTCTAAGTCTCCAAAACACATGCGCCGATAGTCTTCACTACTACACTTACAAAATCAATTATGCCACCTATGGCCATAATATAATAATCACGCAAAACTTAAATCCCAGCCTACGAGGAATCACATCTAACGCGTATAACATCACAATTAGCTCGCACCCATGGTCTAAAGGACTCTTTTCTTCGCATTTTTACTTCACAAGAATGATCACTTCCATCCTCTTAACACATGTTCGCTTCTTTTCTTACTCGTCGTACCCTCCTCGTACACCCGAACTCTTTCTAGTATACGTATCACATTTCCGTCATTGCTTCAAAAAAAAACATCTCGGGGTTACTACCTCCAACTTGGTCATTACTAGCTTCAATTTCCTTTAAGGCCATTCCCGGCCCTCATGATCTGATTCTGGTCGAACGCATCCACGAATTCGTACGATGATTACCTAAACTTGGGCCTAGCACCCTCGTGACCTTATCACCTAGAGGGACCACCTCAAATTTACCTCACTTCATTCCGGGTTGCGGGTTGACCCGCGATTGGTCCTCAACCCGACCCATTACGTACCAAATTCTTGTTCCCGGTCCGGAACAATATCACTATTCAAGTCATGAAAAACCTAGTGGTTTCCTTTGCTTAACTACCCACTATCATTTCACACCACTCATGGACTTATTACCCAAATATACCCCACGTATACTATGTTCCTCGACAAAGATCACCCGTAAAATCTTTCACTCAAGATGGCCCTGTATCTAAGGTTCCCACGATTATCAAAACTCTAAGGCTCACAATTTCCATGTCCCCAAACTTACCTTTTCTACAAACCAGGCTTTCTAAATCACAATTTACATAAAATTCCCCTCACATAACACTTAACATGTAACCATCTTATCACACATACTAATCTTTAGAGGGTTAAGGGTATACCTGTAACTATTGCTTCACTTTCCCTTTGTCGCTCTAATCATAACCCTGCCCTGCACGGCGCATAGCAAAAGAAGGCGATGAACCAGCCACTGATCCCGAAGGCTGAGTCTCTATATCCGCGCTACCTCCGGTCGGACAATCCTTCGCAAAATGGCCCCGTCGGCCGCAAGTATAACAACCTCCAAAACTAGCACGACACTCCCCCTTATGGACTTTACCACAACGGCCACACCGAGGTAAGGGTGGCCTCATCCGGCTAGCACCGCCACTCCCAAAAACTCAAACTCGAGCCCACGACTGCTCCGAATACCCTGAGACGTCCAAGATCGCGGAGGACCACTCTGAATTGGCGGAGGTGCATAACCAGCCTGCTGCTGAGGCGGTCCGCCTCGAAAGTTACCAAAGGACCTCGCTGTCTTGGCCTCTTCTCGCTGACCGGGTCATTCCGCGACCTTACGTTTCTCGGCTGCGCATAAGCCTGCATGCGGGCTATGTCCATGCCTGGCTGAAGAGCTACACCCGTGCAACCCTCTGCTAAATAATCATCGAGCCTTGTGACATAACGGTGCACTCTATCCTCCATGTCTGCCACTAAAGCGGGGACATACCGAGCCAACGAGTCAAACTCTACATTGTACTCCCGAACCGTCCGCCCGTTCTGCCTCAACATCAAAATTCTATCTGCCCGAGCTCTCCTCATCTGCGAAGGCAAGAAGTGTGCAAGAAATGCCTCTGAGAATTCGTCCCAACCAGCTGGAAGTGCATGCTCCCCCCGGGACAGTTCCCATGAATCAAACCAGTCGACTGCAGTATCACGCAGTCGATGTGAACCCAATACCACCGACTCTGTTTCTGAGGCCTTGATCACTTTCATGATCCGCTGAAACTATCGAATAAACTCCTGAGGATCTTCCTCAGCTCTCGACCCATAGAACTCTGGTGGGCTGCAAATCAAGAAGTCCCGAAGCCTCAAACTATCGGCTCTGGGGTGTACCACCGGTACCACCGGCTCCTGTCTGTCCTCATGCCTTGCTACAATCCTAGCTAGTAACAGGGTCATCTCTTTGTAATCCAAATCCTCGTCTCCTGGTCGTGGAACTGGAGGCTCAGATATCCTGGCCTCGGTAGAAACAGTTGCCGCTACGCTAAACTCTGTTGGGGCTGGCGGCGTCGCAGAACTCCCCGTATGAAGTACCACCTCAGGTAATGACTGGGCCTGTGCCCTCGTAACCCTCTGCGTTCTACTAGCAGCTCCCTCAGCTGCCTTGCCCTTCTGGGCCGCGGTTGCCTTGCGTGGAGGCATAACTGATACATAAAAATATGTCAGAGGGAGTCCAACTTATAACACAGCTCTACGGCACGATCTCAGAGTGAGAAAAATGGAAACCAATCCTAAATATCCTGCAGCCTCCTGATTATAGGTGTGGTGCACAACACGCCGATAATCAAGACTCTACTAGATACGGTCTGTAGACACTTTCCGAGGACTAACTGCTCTGATACCACTTTTGTCACGACCCGACCTCGGGCCCGCGACGGGTGCCTTACCCCGGGCACCCTAGTGATAAAACATCAGAGAAAAATCAGCGGAAAATAAAACTCATGAAAAATAAACAGTGATACAAAAATGGACTGACCCAAAAGTCGCCTTACTGCATATATATACAAATGAAAACTTGAACAGTTATCCTTTACAAACCCTGCCCACAACAGTACTACAAACCTCTAAGAATGTAACGACAACTATGACGGGACAGGGCCCCTCCATACCTCTGAATGTACAAGTACCTACAATGACAGGGGACTATACCAAAAGATAAGCCTCCGGAGAAACGGAGCTTCCCAAAACGCAGAACTGTGACCCTATGAGCGAGGATCAACCACCGGTGTACCTACTCATGCATTTAACGCAGCCCCGAGAAGGTCAAGACAACAGTACAGTATGTGAAATTGAAAATATCAGAATGAAATCATAACATCTTAAATAAAAGCGAGACATGTATGATAACCAAAATACGATACAAAGCTGGTTGACAACAAGAGTAATGAAAATCAACTTCGCTTTTTAGAAGACCATTTCACAATTTATAAACAATCATGTCAAGTCGTGGACGCGTGCCTCAAAGTCATTACTCAAATATAACAACGTCTCATGCCCAACAATATCAAACGTGCGTGGAATTCCTTCCTCACCGCGATATGATATAACAACACCAAGCGAGTACACATGAACACCGTGTCCCACTGTGTCATAAGAACCGCATCGGGCAAGTACGGGCGTCGACTACCGATACCTCCGTGTCACATCACGACCGGGGCAAGTACGAAGCCAACTACGGATACCTACTGCACCTACATTATCAGAATCGCATTCACGGCCGACCGGGCAAGTACGAAGCCACTACCGGATACCACTGCATCACGTCGCCGACCGACAAGTCGAAGCTAACTACCGATATCGCTGATCACGAGACTTCGTCCTAAAACTGTTATAACACATCTCACAAAGCTGACCGGCAAGTACGGCGTCGACTACCGATACCTTCACGCATCACGACCGGGCAAGTACGAAGCCAACTACGGATACCTCAGATCACGAGACTTCGCCATACCATCGAAGGCACGAAAGCCAACTACCGATACCGCTGCGTCTACCACGACCGCGCAAGACGAGGCTAACTACCAGATACCTCCTGCATCAGGAACCCTCATGGGGAGCTAGCCCATGAAATAACACTATCAACAGGGAACGAACCCTCATCGTGGCCGCATACCCGTGGGCCTTCCATCGAGTCAGTATACCCAACATGATCAAGAATAACATGACCGGCCCTCCATCGAGAGACGCGGTAGCATAAGGATACAATACTTGTACACCAAGACTATCACAAGCAAACATAGACAAGTTATTCACACTCAAGGTACCTTCATTTTGTGCCAAAAATCTGGGTTTTAACCCTAAGGTACTACTACTTTATCTCTTTAAAAAAAAGGTCCATTGTTTTTTTCACAAAAGTAACATGATACTAACACCCGTAGTATCAAAATAGAGTAACTATTATTTTAAGTAAACCCAAAACAATTTCCGTACTTTCTTTTCAAATAAACCAATACAATACCATGTCTTCTTTCTAAACCAAGTCAAGACAATACCATGCCTTCTTTTTAAACCAAAACACCTCCCAAAATAATATAAGTTTCAAAACTTCAAATTCTCAAGTCTCTTATCTTTTTAAAACAAATGTCAAGTTACCATTTTAAATCCAATAATAAAACCATTCTTTTGTTTTGATAAAGTCGTTATAACTAACTTCCCATAAAGCTTATTATAACACTTTATGTTTTAAACCAACCAAGGACAACTACTTTCATTTCCGAACTCAAGATAACTTTATTCTTTTTACGACCAAGAGACTTATACTTTCAAACCGAGCTACACAACTTTCAAAATATTTCAAGTTTCTTAGCTTAGAAAACAAGTTTCTTATCTTCTTAGAATATTTCCAGAATTAATACTTTCAAACCAAGTATTCCATACCTTTCCACATCAAGACATCCTTGTTTAACTTATTAGACTAAACCATTCTTGTAACCTTTCCTTAGTAATAAGTGAGTTAATTCTCTACTCAACCAACTTAGACATTCTTATAACAAGTCAAGCATATCGAATGTATTTACTTCATTTAAAACACGTACGTCTACCGTACTATACAGTTATAACTACTCATGCTCAAGAGATAAGAAAGTTTCCACATACCTCTCCGGCTTAATCCACTTGTCGAGTCCAATATGCCGTCCGTAGTATGCCAACCTATAACGACCAGAACACGTCCATTAGCTTCTAGCTTCAACGTAGAATGTTCTAATTGGAAATGCCCTTATTCTACGGAAAATTGGACAGTACTTCCTTTGTTTCTACGTACTTTTCCACATTTTTCAAGGCTCGAATTCAATATCCAAACGCCACTTTTAAGGCCCAACAATACAACAATACAAAGGGGATTACACGCCTAACTCGGACGTGTAAAACTCTGCCCCACGAATCATATTAAAACAAACATCCAGTTTAAGGCAACTCCTTGGCTATAACATGCTCACATATCAACTTATCAAATCCTTCCAAATCCAAATCGCTATTCCTACATGTTATATACCTAAAAGCAATATCGACAACTACAAGTCCTTTCTTCCTCAACATGCAACACAATTTACTTAAAAAGGAGAATGGATTGTTACCTTGGAGTTCGCCCAAAACAGTCCAACAAATTGCTCACTAGCCCTCTTTCCACAATTTCCTCTTCGTTAACATCACCCATACGAACCTCCTACAAGCTTGCCAACATATTTCCTTCTTGCCGCCTTTCCGAGATTTTTCTAGGCCTGGGTTTTTCCTTGAATTTTTTTGAGAGAAGGGAGAGGAATTTTTAGAGAGAAGGGAGAGGGATTTTTAGAGAGAAGGGAGTTCTTGAAGAATGACCAAGTCTCAATAAATAGGACTTCCTCATAAAAAGATGGGAGGGACACTTGTCACCCTCCCAGGGCCTTTATAAAAAAAACATCTTCTGATTTCCCCCCAATTTTCGCAAAAATCCCGCCTCGGCGCCGCGACGCTGAAACCTCCGAAAACTTCAGTACATACGGCGCTGACTCAGATTCCGGCCAAGGCGCTGCAACTCGTGAGAACTCGATAACTGCGCGCGACCAGCATCCGGCCACACTGTGGCACCAGACTGAAAATACTCTCCTTCTTGTTTGTGCACTGAACTTGTAACCTCCATAACTTCCTACTCCGATGTCCTATCGACGAGAGGTTTGTTGCGTTGAAAACTAGACTCAACGAACTTCCTACTGGGCTATTGAAACACCTAAAAACTCATAATGATCTAGGAGATATACCGCTCCAAAGTTGACTCAAAAACTGACCAAAAACATTATGTCAACTTATCTTTCCAATTTCCATTCTTATTTCCCTTCGTACGTTCCCAATACATGATCTGAAATTTCGGGGTGTAACAAGTAATTGCAAGAATTAAACTAAATATGCTTTGATTTAAATCAGTTATGGTGGAAATAGGGCTTCCAATATCCTCGACTATCCACTCTTTCTCAATCCTTAAGCAACAACAATAGTTTCTTCTTCTACGTTAAGATAGCAGGTTAACTAGTCTATCTTATATTCCGGTTAGGATATATAAAAGTTCAACCCTGTGCAGAAACCTTCTATATTTCTATGATAGATTTTACCACATAGGAGGATTAAGAACAGTAATCTAAAATGCTACACAAGTATCGGGGTACTTTCGTCCACGATTTTAACCTATGTCTATTCAATTACAGCATATTCAAATCTCCCTCTCGGATCTCGATTCGAAATCATATAAATTATGACAATTAGTGATCAGTTAATTATCAAATATTCAAACCAATATTGAATAAATCTTAACAAGATGAAGAAGAAACCAAACTAATGCATTAATTCATGAAAATGAGTTTCAAGTGATTCAATGGAAAGCCCTAATTAAAAGATTAGCTCCTAGTCATAGACATGCTAAGAACTAATTCAATATCCAACATAAACTGAAATAAATAAAAGAGAAAAGGAAAGAACTTGAACAAAGTTGTCTCCAATCTTGTAGCTTATGGCCTCCTTTTCCTCTCCAAAGTAGAATGTAGAATTATGTACAAGATATCTCCATAAGGTCAGGAAATATACTAACTAAAAATGACTCAAAAAGTGTATATAAAATATGCCTAACAAATACCTTCAAACTTAACATTTACTCGCCCTCGAGTAAAGATAAAAACAAAAACAAAATAAAAAAACAATGACTCTATGAAATGGATCAAGTAGTTATAGCGATGCTTCTTAAAAATCATGAATGAAAGTTGAGATAATATGTTAGAACATACATAACATGAATATTTAGCAATCTAGAATTTCAAGTTAGATATTTCGCAAATTCAATTGTGTCATAATCACTGAGAATACAAACATCTAACCTATGCATGTCAATTTCATTCTATCTTTTCCAAATTTCTATAGACTTGTTTACTTGCTATTTTTTCACTAATCATAGACATACACATTTTGAGATCATCAGGACTTTCAAGGATTGTAATGCAGGCTTAGACAGAGATAGGTAAAAGTAGGCATTTAGGCTCAATTACGTACCATAAACATTTTTCATTCAACTCTTTTTTTCCTTCTTTTTGACTTTCTTTTTAGTCTCATACCTATTTTTCCCTCTCTTCTTTTGAGAGAATGATATGTATTATAAATAACAGGCATTCCCAAACTTAGGCTTTTGCATATTTTACATTGGGGTGAATCAAATTTTCACTCTCTTTTTATCTCTTTTTCAACACTTCTCATTCCAAGAGTTTTCAATTATCACTTATGGCACAAACAGAGAATCATAGGGTATCAAAGAAAAATATTATTTAGGCTCAAAGGGGCTGACTAATGATACAATTTATGTCAGGGTAGGTAATGAATAATCAGAAGGGTTATCAACGAAATGTCTGAATCATCTTCCTAAACATGTATATCTTAACTATTTCGCCTCAAATAACAAACAAACAAATTTCTAGACATTTTTCAACATTTCTTTCCATAACTGACACACATAGGCTAAGCACAAATATCCCAAAGAATTAGATGTTATGAATTTTTTGCATATCTAACTTAAGCACACAGATTGTCGCTTTTAATTCTATTAAATTATCCCACTTTATTCACTCAATATCTTTAGCAACTAAAACATGCATGATCCATAAAAAAATTACGACTCAAAAACACATAAAGACAACTCAAAAAGACTCAAAAACAAAATAATGAAACAAAATAAGACACCCCCCAAACTTAATCGATACATTGTCCCCATGTGTGAGGACTAAAAATAAGGGGACAACTTACAGACACAAAATAACGGTCATAACGGAGGTCTGAGATGAGATTCTTGAAATTGCACAGGTCATCGGGACTCTCTGAAGTTTTGGATTTCAGCATTTTGACACTTTAGTTTCCATTCCACCTGACATCAAAAACATAATACAAGGAGCCAATACCGTGAGATTGTTCAAGACAAAATAAAACAAACTAAAACAGAAAATCAAACTAACATAATTAAAACATTGGGTTGCCTCTCAACAAGCGTTGTCTTTAACGTCTTTTAGCCGGACGCAATTAATCTTTACTAGTGTCCAATGGATCCTTCTGTGAACTGTTGCAATCCGCACAGTTATTGTTGCAGGTCTCACTTCTCTTACAACACTTTTTTCAAACAAGGGCCTCAGATTCAAGATTGTCCCCCATTTACACAAGACAAACTTGTTTTCAAGGCTCTCTATAATGTAGGGATCAGTGAAACTCCCTACATCTCTCAACTTTTGGGGGTACCCTTGCGGGTATGGACTTTATGGTTGGGGCTCAGCAATAATAGTTGGTGGTGTCTTTTCTGCAACGGGTATAGGAAAAAGAAATTTCAAGGAATCCAAAAAGGTGAAAAATTGGCTCAGTAACCTCTTCTTTCTCTACACCAACTATCTCTCTCAATTCATCATTATTCTCAACAGCTTGTTATGGTTCAGGTTCCTCACTCTGCTTACTCCCCACAACTGTGTCGCTAGGCAGATTTTTTTGCGGTACATTGATCACCATATCCATCAGCTGCCCTATTTTGTCTCCAAATGTTTTAGGGACACCCTTGTCTCAACCATAAACTGAATCTGGCACTTGGTGAGCATGAGTATGGTTGTCTGCAACTCATTTTGATCTTCTTGTGGAACCTGTGGGTTAGGCTATTGTTGATGATTCACTGCCTATGATAGTAGTAGTAGTCCATGCCCTTTTAAAAATATATATATAAATATATATATATATATTTTACTTTACCTACAAAATAAGAAAAACAACAAAAAGATGTTCGCAGAACAAGTTAGAAACTTATTCATGTAGCAACCAAATTAGAAATAAAATAACATAACCAAATATATACAAACCAAATTAGAAATAAGAATAGATAATTCGATATTGAAAGTACGCCAGTCCACGGCAGCGACGCCAAAAACTTGTTAGCGATTTTCCAAATGTTCACGCAAGTGTACGTATCGTTCCAAGTAATATAGTCTGTAAGACCGAATATCGTCCACAGAGACTGGTTTTCAATTACTGAACATCTAATCTATTTGGCTAACGATAGTTTGTTTGGGTTTTATCTATGAACTAGCTAGAGTAATTGCAAGAATTAAGCTAAATATGCTTTGATTTAAATCAGTTATGGTAAATAGGGCTTCCAATATCCTCGACTATCCACTCTTTTTCAATCCTTAATGCAACAACAATAGTTTCTTCTTCTACGTTAAGATAGCAGGTTACTAGTCTGTCTTATATTCCGGTTAGGATATATAAAATCTCAACCCTATGCAGAAACCTTCTATATTTCTATGATATATTTTACCACATATGAGGATTAAGAACAGTAACCTAAAATGCTACACAAGTATCGGGGTACTTTCGTCCACAATTTTAAACTATGTCTATTCAATTACAGCATATCCAAATATCCCCTCTCGGATCTCGATTCGAAATCATATAAATTATGACAATTAGTGATCAGTTAATTATCAAACATTCAAACCAATATATAAATCTTAACAAGATGAAGAAGAAATCAAACTAATGCATTAATTCATGAAAACGAGTTTCAAGCAATTCAATGAAAAGCTATAATTAAAAGATTAGCTCCTAGCCATATACATGCTAAGAACTAATTCAATATCCAACATGAATTGAAATAAGAACAAAGAAAAGAGAAAAGAAAATAACTTGAACTAAGTTGTCTCCAATCTTGTAGCTTGTTGCCTCATTTTTCTCTCCAAAGTAGAATGTAGAATTATGTACAAGATCTAAGATGCCTTCATAAGGCTAGGGTTTAGGGGTTTTATATCTGAGAAAAATCACGTTTAGGACCCTTTTGTCCTTCGAAAAATCGTAAATATCGAACTTTTCTCGCGTAGACCCGCCTCGGCGCCGCGGCACCGGAAGTTCTGTAGCCGAATCAGAGTCTTCAGTTATTTGGGCGTCGCGGCCCTGATGGCTGTCGCGCGGCGCCGACGACGTCCATTCTCGGATTTTCTGATTTTTTTGTCATTTTCTCGTTCGGACTTCGTCTGATTTCTTCTATACTTTCCGGGACTTCATAGACTTCATTTCTTGGCCTTTTCTTGTGCAATTACACCTCAATTAAGCTCATTTCATCTTTTTTTTTTGCCATTTCTTCATTTAGGACAACTATGACTCAAAAGAAAGAAAAACGACCCTAACACGACACTAATTTCAAAGAAAATAAGAAAAATACTAACTAAAAATGACTCAAAAAGCGTATATAAAATGAGAATTATTTATAGATAGATTGATTTCAATTACAAACATACCTTGCCCATTAGAGGCTGTAGCACCTGGTGCCATTCCTCCGCCTGGAGCAGTACAATCCTTTCTCCAATGCCCCTTTCTGTTTCAATTCATGCAAACATCCGATGCCGGCAGTTTCTTCTTCTTCTTCTTCTTCGCCCCTCCATTGGGTTT
Organism: Przewalskia tangutica; assembly: GCA_029844215.1. Classification (NCBI taxonomy): domain Eukaryota; kingdom Viridiplantae; phylum Streptophyta; class Magnoliopsida; order Solanales; family Solanaceae; genus Przewalskia; species Przewalskia tangutica. The sequence goes on from CM056730.1 coordinate 112,688,492, forward strand.
CATTGCTGCTGCCGGAGCAACAATTTTGCCCTTCCACTTCTGTTGTACCTTACCTTTCGGTTTGAGGCGACTAGAGGAGTCAACCATCAGAATAGGCTCGGTCTTGGAGGTCGAAGATTCAAAAGTTTTCAACATATTATGTAACTCCGGCAATGTCGCTTTAGTTCCATTCATACTATAATTGACAATGAAACTCTCTAGGAAGTGAGTGCAGGATGAGGGTGGTGGAGACTCTGTCATGAAACTTTATGTCAATGGAGGCCAACCTCTCAATCAACTCAATCATCCTCAACACATGAGGTGAAACTTGGCCCCCTTCATTTAGCCTACACTTGAGGAGTTCTATTAGCATGTCATACTCCGTTGTCTGAGACTGCGAATCATAGAGACTACTCAAATGGGCTAACATTTCGTTGGGCCTCATAGTTTCATGTTGTCTTTACAATGATGGTGATATAGAAGACAACATTAGGCATTGAGCTGAGGTGACATCCTTATAATGTTTCTCGTAAGCAGCCTTGTCGAAGGTTGCATACTCAGCAGAGTCCTCCGCCGGTGCGGTGGGGAATACTTTGTCCAATGTATACTAAATTTGTTCTTGTCTCAGGATAATTCTGACACTCCTGAGCCAGTCAATGAAGTTGGGTCCAGTAAGTCTGTTGGACTCCATAAGCATTTTCAACGAAAAAATTGACATTTCTGAAGATCTGAAGATATAGATAGAATAGGAAAAATGCAATCAACAATTTATTCTTCCAATAATACACATTCATTATAGACTAATTTAACAAGGCCTTTTGTTTAATTAGCTCCCACTATTTTGCATACTTCTACGACGCCAAGGTAAAATACGGACCTAAATCAATATAAAGGTCATAATGGGCCAAGATCCAAACATATACTATATCCGCATTTGCTTTGGCTGATAACTTCAATAACACACTTTGGTAGGTCCTCAACCAATTGTAAAGTAACTCTACAACTCTTGGTTTGATTAAATATCTTTCATTTTAATCTTACGTCTTTAGACTAGTCCGACACTTTGGCGCCAAGATTTATCTAAACAAGCCGATTCCATTACACGACTGCGTTTAAATGCCTAAGTAAATTTAGTCTTTGCAAGCAAACACTTTGGTGTAAATACCTACAAATGTTTATTATATACTTTCATTTTAACACATCAATGAAAGGGTCTCGGTCCTCTTAGACTTAGAGCAAATGCTTTGGCATAAATAATCGTATCGCCGAAAAGGATTTAGCACCCTAACAATTATAATGGACGACGCGTTATAATTAGACTTGTATTTAATGTTTGGAGAACATTTTAGTTTTCGGGGATTCATTCAAGATCAACAATCAAGTCATACATCATATGACATCCTATCATGCAATTTCTAAACACAATTAGATGAGAAACCATCAAACCCAACAAGCATGATAAAAATGATTTTAATCACATACTAGGCGCCGTCTACCCAGACAGTTATAGCGGTCATTTGAATTTAAATAATTACTGGGCGTCGTCTACCCAGGAAATAATTGCGGACGCTATGCTAATAATTTAAATGCATCACATTCAATCACTTAGCACATGTGTATATTATACAATAATATACTATAAATGATAATCATGAGTCTATTTGTCTAAACTCTATAATCTATGTTAATGCCAAACAGTCCATAAATATAATCTGATTTTCAGAAATTCTGCAAACTTTTAGTATTTACAGTTCAGTCCTTTAAGAATTTAAAAGTTCAATCTGAACCCCTATAAATTTAGAAAATGCAATTCTAAACCTCAAAAAATATTTTCAAGTTTCTGAGACCTGTTTGCAATTTTCCAGAACCTAAAATTAATTTCAGAAAACTTTCTTTAATTACAGTTTTGTCCGAAAGGATCAAATCTGTTCGATTCAAAAAACGTATCTTCAGAAACTAAAACCTTTAAAACATCAGATTCAGAATCTGAAACTTTTAAGTTTCTGTTTCCGACTTTCGATTTTTTTTTAAATTGTCGTTGGCGCCGCAGTCCCGACAGGTGGCACCGTGGTGCCTCTGAGGCAGTAAGCTACTGAAATCTGCAAATTAATTAGCACCACGGTGCCTCATAATTACCGTCACAGGCACCGCAGTCCTAACTGGTGGAACCGCGGTGCCTCGAAGGCATTGTCCGAAAAATTAATTTTAAGCTTCTGGATGAACAGCACCGCGGCTCCCATGAACAGGACCGCGGTGCCTCTGGCTTCATCTGGGAAGCTTCGCGGTGTTCCATCGTGGAATCTCGACGCCGCCACAAAACCCTAGCAGGCACTGCGGTGCTCCATCATGGAACTGCAGTGCCTTATCTCCAGAAACACTAAATCCAAAATTTTCGAACCCCTAAAATTGGTTTAGGACCAGATCTTTCAGATATATCACATGTATTACCATCACCATTAAAACAACATGTTCATCGACCATCAAATCCAATTTTTTTCTCGTTCTTCGTTTCAATATACCATGCTTTAAGCTAGATAACGCATTTCAACTTAGAAGAGTTATTTATTAGATTGACTTGTTCGAATACATAATTGCATTAACAGATCTGGTCACAAGGACCATGTGTTCTAAAGGTTTAGGGTTTTAAAGCTTTTAACAACATAAAATATAGATCTAAACAAATCCTAAATCATATTTTCATTAATATTCACTACATATCATATGAAACAGCCCATACCACTGTAGGTATTTACGTCGGATTCGTACACGAAAAATTTATGTTTCAAACCCGACATAGGCGGTCGAACTGTAGTATGCTAGGTAATGTAAAAAAAGCACAAAGAGTAATGTAATAACTTCGACATAATACTTACATTATGTAGATAGCAATCCGCGAATCTGAAGCTTTGTGTAGTCCGAGGGTGCACACGCAAACGTCCCTCGATTTGTAAGTTCTGGAAAACTATGATGTAATTTGCTAAGTCAGGAATGCTAGAGATTCTGATAGAGCTTTAGAAGAGATTTACCTCTCTTAGATTTTATGATATTCTAATGGTGAAGGTAAGACCTCTATTTTATAATTGTAAATAGAGGCTTTAGGATTTCCTTGGGTCAGGCCCACCAGAAACGGACTGAATTAAAATTCAGACTGCCAGAACACGCTTAGGCACCGCGATCCCACTTAAGAGGCACCGCGGTGCTTGCACGTGTTCCTAGCACCGTGGTCCTAAACCAAGGCACCGCGGTCCTGTCCCATTATCTGCCCCATCTTCCCATTTCTAATGTCCCGGTCATTAACCGAACATATATGTATAATGTTCTTTTAATTACATCCTTCAATCGACGGAACATTTGACTTAGTGTTACCTTTCAGGCCTTTACATATCGTCACTAATTACATTAGGATCTTCATGAAACTCCTAGACTGCGCCGGAAGACGAACTCAATATGTAAAGTTTAGCTATACAAAACATGTGAACTGAACCTCTATGTGAGAAGATAAAATCCTTTCATTCATGACACACTCAATCAAGCTTAGGATCTGTCAAGTGTCTATCCAAATGGTTTGATTATTAACTCATCTATATTAGTTGACAACATGACCATATCACAGACATGTCCATTGCACAGGCCAATGACTTAGTCAACCTAATATCATATGAGTATCTGAGTGTTCACTCGAATACTTATATTCAAGGAATGAATCTTAATCTTGGCTCACATACCACCTTTAATCTACTTCGTAATGTACCCAAAACAAGTCGCGTCTCAACCTATAAGGCATTTGAGCTTAGGACAAGATCAAAGTACATTACTCCGTAAACAAGGTGATATTGACCTCAAGTCTAAGGACTTCTATCTCCCACATGTCAATGACATTATAGACATATAACAAATAGTGCATCAGCAGGGTATACCAATACTTCAACAAGTATACATGTGTCCACGAGTTGTCATAACTCGTAGCAAGTGAGACATACTACATCCCCTAAGAATATGATGCAGACCACATGTCGACGTATCACATATCATCGATATCACAATCTCGATGATCATTAGTCGAGGTAATTTAAGAGATACATTATAATATTAATTCTCACATCATTAATAAACACGTAAACTCTAGGGATGCATTTATAAAATATTACAAACAATCAACTAATAATTTAATAAATGCAAAATGTCATAGTATTAATCATCATTAATATAAATACGAATATGTATAAAATATATTGTGTCCTAATACATATTAACTCTAGAACATACATATACTTTCACTGTATATACTAAGTAGGCTGTCTGAGATCCTTATACTGATTTGTTTGAACCTTTTATCTTCTATTATATAGAAAGGCCTTGGGTTTCGACTTGTTTGCTTTCAAGTCTTTTAAATAAAAATTGAGGGCATTTGTGATTTTTGACAGTGCTTGGGTAAAGCTGTTAACACTGAAATGTGCCACTTCATCCTCCTCTTCGCCGTTCTATGGTGAACGAGAATGTTCTTCTGCTTCCGATATTTGCTTATATTCTCATATGGTGGCTACTGATTCAATATTTCTTTGTCATTTGTGAATGTTTTGGTTTGAATTTGATGTAATATCGTGGTTGAATGTTAGCATATATTCTTGTTGTTTTGGTTTGAATTTGATGTAGTATGCGTGGTTGAATGTTAGCATGTACTCTTGTTGTTTTGGTTTGAATTTGATGTAGTATGCGTGGTTGAATGTTAGCATGTACTCTTGTTGTTTTGGTTTGAATTTGATGTAGTATGCGTGGTTGAATGTTAGCATATATTGTTGTTGTTTTGGTTTGAATTTGATGTAATATGTGTGGTTGAATGTTAGCATATGTTCCTTTTGTTGTTTGGTGAATTGTTGGCAGCTACTAGAGCTGAATTTTAGTTGAATATATAAATTGTTTTGAATTTGGCAGGTGAGCAGCTGCAATAACAGTTATGTTCTTGCAGTTTTTTTTTTACAGAAAACTGACTTCATGAGATCGGTAAAATATCAGAAATTCAACCTTACCGACCTCATGATGTAGGTAAATTTGCAGAAATTCTAAATTATCTACCTCATGAGGTCGGAAAATTTCTAAAAATTCATCCATAATGACCTCATGAGGTAGGAAAATTTCTAGAAATTCATCCATAACGACCTCACGAGGTAGGAAAATTTTCAGAAATTCAACACGACCTACCTCATGAGGTCGGTAAATTTGCAGAAATGCAACCCACCGATCTCATGAGGTCGGTATTTTTGGAAAATTACCGACCTCACGAGGTCTGTAAGTTTAATAGATATTCACCCGTTCAATAAATTTACCGACCCAATCATAGCCTACCTAAGACTGAGGTCGATTTTGAGGTAGGTAAGATAGGTAAAAACAGTTTTTTTTTTAGTAGTGACTAGTTGTATGTAGTGTAGCAGATGGACCAACGTGTCCTCCAGCAGACCATGTAAAGAACTATAGGAGCAATAAATAACATAATATGCTACTTGCTTTCTCATCATTCATACAAGCTGGTGGCCTTAGAAGTTAGCATTCATTTAAATTAAACGAACCACTCTATTTTAGAACGAAAAAACTCTTTTGTTTTTGTCGAAAGTAAGTGAAAAAATAAAAACTCAATCTTGAGAGCAATAAGGCGAAATTCCTCGCCCACAGGGCTCCCACCCCTCCGACCCGACAGAGATTGGTGGAGGAAGGTAAATTATAGTCTTCAATGCCACTAGATGGGAGCCGCGGTGTCACAGTGCCTTGCGAGTCATCCTCACAAAGGAGAAATGAACTCCACATCATGGCTGCAACTGTCATTCAGCCTGCGTAACCCGAGAATCTGTCAGGCCAGTGAATTTCTTACACCATGCGGTCCTCATGATGTAGGTAAATTTGCAGAAATTCTAAATTATCTACCTCATGAGGTCTGAAAATTTCTAAAAATTCATCCATAATGACCTCATGAGGTAGGAAATTTTCAATATAAAAAAAAAAAAATATATATATATATATATATATATATATATATATATATATATAGTTTCTTTCTTGAGAGCAATCTGCCACCTTGGAACCAACTGAGTTATACCCGTGCGGGTTATATAGTTTCTTTCTTGGTATGTCATTTGTTTGGTGTTGTCTCAAAAGTCAAAACCAACCTCTTGGGTCATAAAAGGAAACTAACCTAACCACAATCATTCTTGTATATTTCCCACTCTTCAATCTACCAATAGTTTCTTTCCAAATTGTATCCTGATCGAATTAGTGAAGCCAGCAATATTGACTCTGTCAAACCTTTTCATAATCGTGACGTTCGAGTTAGTTTATACATATTTTAATTAAATATCTTATATTTTCCACCCGCACACACACTGAGTAGATCTATTCATCAAAATTAAGTGGCATTTGGATAACTTTTTGGAGAAATTAATTTGAAAAGCCAAGTGTTTGGATAGTAGTTTTCTAAAGATTGTTTTTCTCTTATGGTTTTTGGAAAATGTTCCGAGCCTGTTTTAGGAAAGAAAAAAATATAACTTTAGGGGAATGAGACACTCCCTCCCTCCATCTCAAACTATTTGGGATAGTTTTAAAAATAATTGTTTCAAATTATTTATTATTTAAAAGTTTAAAATATATTAATTTATTAATTTTTTTTTATCTTTAGTAGAAATTGTTCTTGAAGACACATAAATAATTTAGTAGGAATTGTTTCAAAAATAATTTTTTATCCCGCCCGACCCGGTCCCACTAGGACCCGACCCGTCCGGGTCCCGTCCCGGTCACGCCCCAGTCCCGCCCAGTCTCTCCATTTGCCAAAAATAGTCGTTGTCTAACGGCCATTTTACATTTTGGCCGTTAGACAACGGCCATTTTTGGCTTTCCCCACTCCCCCAACCCCCTACCCCCTTTATATTTATTTTTAACCCCTAAGTTATTATATTTACACTTTAACAGTTTAACTCAATTTTCCAACTATAAATACCTCATTTTCTCTTCTTGTTTCTCACAAATCTTCCTACATTTTCTCTAATTTCTATACAACATTGTTAGTAATTTAGTATTTTTAATTTAGTGGAAAAATTATTTTAAAAAAGGGCCGCCTGCCCCCGTCCCGACCCCGACCCCGTCCGCCCCATCCCGACAATCGCCCACCGACGGTGACGGGACGACACAGATCGTTCACGTCGATCCCACCGCCCGCCCCACCCGCCTCGCTCCACTCCGTCCGATCCCGCCCCGCCTATCCCGATCCCGATGGGCGGCCCGCCACCGCGATCTAAGATTGCCTTTAATTTTTTTTTAGCCAGACACAAATACTTGTTCACTCAATGGGGTAGATTATCCCCTCCACATATCCATTTCAGCACCATTCGCTTTCTCCTCCTCTTATTTTTCACAGGGTTGAGTTCAGTGGACTTTATTCCTTTTTCATCATTCACAACATCATTCACAAGTCCAAACTTCTTACCATCAAGGGCATCAGTACCCTTGGAAAATTTCATGAGGAGTCTTTGTATCAATTACACCAACAACAAAGCATTTATCATCGAATTGTGGATCAGTTGAAGGTTAGAAGACAGTGAAAGTCATCTCCTCATCTTGGACTCGGGGCTTCAATTCTCCCTTTTCAACATCAATAAGAGCTCTCTCTGTCACTAGGAATGGTCTCCCAAGGATAATAGGCATATTTTCATCTTCCTCCATATCAAGAATGAGGAAATCAGCAGGGAAGATGAATTTACCCACTTTCACTAACACATCTTCAATTATACCTTTGGGATGCACGACTGAGCGATCAGCTAACTGCAAGTTGACTGTGGTTGGCTTCGCTTCTCCCAACCCAAGTCTTTTGAACACAGAGAGAGGCATCAAGTTGATACTAGCCCCTAAGTCACACAAAGCCCTTTTACATGTCACCTTTTCTATAGTGCAAGGTAAGGTGAAACTCCCCGGATCTCTCAACTTTGGTGGAAGCTTCTTCTGCAAAATAGCACTTCATTCTTCAGTGAGAACCACTGTCTCATAGTCTGTCAGCTTTCTCTTCTTAAACAGTATGTCTTTCATAAACTTTACATATGCTGACATTTGCTCCAATGCTTCAATGAAGGGAAGGTTAATGTGCAGTTTTTTAAATACCTTCAAAAATTTTGAAAACTGCTTATCTAAGGACTTCTTCTGCAGCCTTTGAGGGTAAGGGGTTTTGTCTGTGTATTCCCTCCTAACTACGGGCGGAGCCTTCTCTAAAATAGGGCAATCATCAGTAACCCCCTCATTTTCTCCCTCGGCTGTCTTCTCTACCTCATTCTCCTTCTCCCTCACTGGTTGAGATCTCACCTGCTCTAATTGCTTCCCACTTCTCAAGCTAACTACCTGACATTGCTCCCTTGGGTTCATCACTGTATTACTGGGGAGATTACCTTGCTCTCTTTTGTTCAGTGTGTTCGTCAGCTGTCCTATTTGAACTTCCAGATTTTTAATCGATGATCTTGTTTCCATTATGAACTGATTGTGGGAGTTGGTCAGGGTCAAAAGTGAGGATTGGATCTCTGCCATGAATTGGTTCTGGGTTTTGTCCATGGCTAACAGTGTTGCTTCTAAGTTATCTAGTTTCTCTTGTGGTGCTGGTTGGCCGAACTACTGTGAAGATGAGGCTTGAAACTGTGGTTGCTGCCCCTGGTCATTCTTCCATGAAAAATTTGGGTGATTTCTCCACCCCGGATTATATGTGTTGGAGAATGCATTGTTGTACGACCTCTGAAAATTCCCCACTGTCTGAACCTGATCCATAGGCACATTATTTGGGTCCACAGCTGTACACCTATCAAAAGTATGGGGACCACCACAAATTTCACAACTCACAGGTGTCTGGACAGCTTTGATGGACATGGTATTCTGCTGCATCTGATATGTCAAAGTGGCCACCTGCGCAGTCAATGCAGTGATAGCATCTAGCTCATGAATCCCAGCTACTTTCCTACCATTCACTGCTCTCTCATCGGTCCTCTGATAGTTGTTTGTGGACATGTCCTCTAGCAAATCATATGTCTCATTGGCACTCTTTTTCATGAACGTTCCTCCTGCTGCAGCATCAATAATGGTACGAGTTGTACCACACAGCTTATTGTAGAATATGTGGACTAACATCCACTTCTCAATCCCATGATGAGGACACTTTCTCTGCAGATCTTTGAAACGCTCACATGCATCGTAGAGTGACTCTCCATCCATCTGATAGTATTTATTAAGCTCTCATCTGAGCTTTGCTGCTTTGGATGGAGGGAAGAACTTGTTAAGGATCTTCTGGGCTAAGTCTTGTCATGTAGTGATGGAGTTCGTCTGTAATGAATTCAACCAGTACTTTGCTCTCTCCTTCAGTGAGAATGGGAATAGCCTCAACCGAATGACATCATCAGTAACATCATTGTATTTAAACGTTGCACACAGCTCCAGGAAATTTGCAAAATGCAAGTGGGGATCTTCTGTCGGTAATCCCCCAAATTGGACTGAACATTGGACCATGTGCAAGATCGCTGGTTTGATTTCAAAATTATTGGCTTCAATAGCTGGAAGCCTGTTGCAAGTCTGCACCCCTGTAATAGTAGACAACACATAGTCCCCTAAGCTCCTTTCTATAGGATGTGGGACTTGTATCATCAAAGTCGGTAACTCATCATTCCCCTCATTGTTGTTTCGCTGATCTCCCATTGTTAAGGAATCAACTGTTCTTTTCTCTTTTCTCTTTTCTGTTCTGTCTGCACAATCTTTCAATCTCAGGATTCAGAGGGATATGAGTGTCTGCTCCTCTCCTACTTCGCATAAACTAAGTTCCTGAGACTAATCAAAAACAGAAAATAGATCACGACAAACAACACTAAAACAAAATAAAAAAAATAAAAAACAAATTAGAAATAAGAATAGATAAATCGATATTGAAAGTACGTCAGTCGCCGGCAACGGCGCCAAAAACTTGTTAGGATATTTCCTATTTCCAAGTGCTTACGCAAGTGTACGTATCGCTTCAAGTAATATGGTCTGTAAGATCAAATATCGTCCACAGAGACTGGTTATCAAGTACCGATTATCTATTCTATGGTATCTATTTGGTTAACGTTATTTTGTTTGACAATTACAACTACGAATTAAAATAAAGTACAAAAATTAAACTAATGTTGAAAATACTTTGGGATTTAAACAGTTATGATGGAAATAGGGCTTCCAATCTCCTCAACTATCCACTCTTTCACGCGTTAATGTAATGCTAATGATTCTTCTTCGTATTAAGATAGCAGGTTAACTAATCTGTCATTATATTTCGATTAGGACATACAAGAGCTCAATCATGTGCATAAATCTTCTATATTTCTATGATAGTTTACCACATAGGAGGATTAAGAACAATAACCCTAAATACTACACAAGTATCGGGGTACTTTCGTCCACAATTTTAACCTATGTCTATTCAACTACAGCATATTCAAATCTCACCTTTCAGAATTTTGATTCAAAATCATATATGTGATGACAATTAGTGATCAGTTAATTATCAAACAATCAAAACAATTATTGAATAGATCTTAATATGCCTGAAGAAGAAATCAATAACTAATGCATTAACTATATGAAAGAGTTTCAAGAGATTCGACGGAAAACCTTAATAAAGTAATTAGCTCCTAAACATTGTCATGCTAAGAACTAAATTACAATCCAACATAAACTGAATTAAAGTAAAGAAAAGAGAAAGAACTTGAACAAAAGTCTCCAATTGCGTAGCTTGTAGCCGTCGTTCTCCTCTCCAAAGTATGTTGTAAAGTATGACAGGGTTTAGGATATTTATATCTAATAAAAACCTTGCACCGGAACCTTTTACCCTTGGCCAAATTCGACTCAAATCTGGAAATTATGCCCGTCGGCGGCGCCGCGGCTCTTGGCACGGTGAATATTTTTCTTTCTCTCTGGAATTTTCATGTCGCGCGCCGCGGCCCTTCATTGCCTTGCGCCGCGGCCCTTGACCTGTTTTCGTCCGAATTTCACCTGATTTTTTCTATTCTTCTTGGGATATTTTAGGCTTCATTCCTTGGGTTGTGCTTGTGCAAATTTCATCTTCATTGAGCTCATTTCATCCTCAATTTTGTATTTTCTCCTTTGGAACCGCTGTGACTCAAAAGAAAGAAAAACAACTCTAATACTATACTAAACACAAACGAAAAGAGTATAATACTAACTAAAAATGACTCAAAAGAGTGTACCAAAATACACTCAACAACCATAAATATACAATATTCATAATTACAGAATATATGACGAATATTCGCTAATATATGCCATCACTGTACCGAAATGGTTCATCCATGCTATTTTTCATTAACGTCGATTTTACAATACCAAATTTGGCACGTGGCCTCTAATTAGAGGTCCACATCATTTAATTAAATCTGCTCAATTTTTAATCTCAAATTAATAAAGAATGTTACACATACACCCGAGCCACCCACAATCATAATCTAGTTGGAGGCCAGGTGTCATATTTGGTGTTATAAAACCGACGTTAATGAAAAATAGCATGGATGAGTCATTTCGGTAACAGTGATGACATAAATTAGTCAAACTATTGACGAGTGCATAAATGGACCATTTTCAATAGTTCGATGTCATATTTGAGCATTTTCCGTAGCTTTAGTGTCATTGCATTACTTGTAAAATAATGTTAGATTTTTTGTTTTCTATGAGTTTCTTTAATCATATTTTTAATTTTTTTTATTAATTATTAATGTATTTTATAATTTTTATGTTATTATACATTTCACTACATTAAAATATATATATATATATATATATATATATATATATATATATATATATATATATATATATATATATATATATACACACACATGGGCTTACGTCCCATGCCTCAATGCTTACCCCTCGCCTCGTGCTAGATGAAACGCCTCGCCTCATGCCTTCACCTTTTAAAACACTGATGGAAACTTCTTGTAGAAATGTAGAATAAGATTGTGTACAATAGACTCTTGTGATCAGACTTTTCTCCAGACCCTGCATATAAGAAGAGTTTAGTGCACCCGGATGTTCATGTCTTTGAAGGAACCAAATATTACTGTACTATTTTTTTTAATTTCACTTTCAAACGTTTATTTCTTTCCAATTTCAAAAACCAAACATTGCTCAAACATATTCTAAATTTCACAATGTTGTAGTAGTCTTTGCTTGCAAGTTGAAAGAGGCAGTGATTTACGGAGCTAGAGGGCGCAATGGGGTTAATTCATCTTGACTTTCGTTATTAGAAAATACACCGTACATATAAAATTAAATATAGATATATATATATATATATATATATAATACATGATGTGAATTTCTTTTGTTTTTTCATATATTTACTTCTAAATTTCGTGGAAATTCTGGTTCCGCCGTTCGGGGAGAATATGCTGAGCATAAACAGGCCAGAAATAAGAATAGAGGGAAAATAGTTGTTTTCAACTGCCAAAAACTCAATATTTTATTCATTATCGGGACTCGAACCTGATACTTCTGATCAAGGGTGGAAGGATCGCATTTATCTCACCCATAATCGTTGGTGGTTTGGTTTTCATATCTATGGTGTTTATGTTGAGCTTAAATTTTGCACCTTCTTCGACAACAATCGAATTATCATTGCTCATCTTATATTATACTCTATGAACTTTTTATGCTTGAGTTTCCAATTGTGATGACAATAAGAACAATATTGTCAAGTTTAGTAGTTATGTTATATTAGTTCCTGGGAAACATACCACATTTGTATCAAATCTGAGGGAAAAATTAAGCATATGCTAATAATCTTTAAGTAACAGGAGTTGACATCTTAATGGTGCCTCACATAAGCATAATATAAGTTTATTCGCGTATGGCTGGTGTTTAGTTAGAATTTGACTCTTCTGGTTTTATTTTTTTCGCGGTAGATTAGATGATCAATGTACGAATGACAGGAAATAGAATTTCATATGGACCATTTGGTTTCTTGAACATGTAAACTAGTGGAATTTCACAAATAATTTGATTTCATTTCCTTCATTTTTGCTTCTGAAGCAGCAGAGTTAAAAATGTTTTCTTTGAATTATGAAACCTTACACATGAAATCTCTTCAGGCATTGCACATCAGGCCTTCCCAGTGATGTAACAATTGAAATTGGAGAAATGTCCTTTTATCTACACAAGGTACACTTTTTTGCATATTTTAAGGGCATATTTGCCCCTTTTCCGTTGAATCAATTATTGTTTTAGTCAAATGTAGTATTTGTGCATTATCTTGTTTGCATATTTCTTTGCAGTTCCCATTGATATCAAGAAGTGGATTACTAGGAAAGCTAATTAAAGAATCATGCAACGACAACGGATCAGTTTGCATCCTGCAGCTTAGCGACATACCTGGTGGTGCTAAAGCATTTGAGCTAGTAGCCAAATTTTGTTATGGTGTCAAAATAGAACTAACTCCTTTAAACATAGTGAGTCTTCGATGTGCATCGGAGTATCTGCAAATGACAGATGAATATGGTGATGGAAATCTCATTGCACAAACAGAAGCCTTTCTTAACGATGTTTTCGGGAATTGGACAGATACCATAAAGGCTTTAGAAACCTGTGAAGACATGCTGAAAAGCTTCATATTGTGTCGAGATGCATAAACTCCTTAGCAATGAAAGCTTGTACCGATACAAAGTTATTTAACTGGCCTGTGTCCGAAAATGATCACGAGGGTCCCACAGTTGCGGGTGTATGGAACGGTATTTGCACGGGATCCAAGACACAGCCCGTGACCGATGATTGGTGGTATGAAGATGTGTCGTTCCTTAGCTTACCGTTGTACAAACGGTTGATTCAATCTGTTGAAGCCGGAGGAATGAGGCCGGAAAATGTAGCGGGTGCCCTTGTGTTCTATACAAAGAAATATATCCCCTTGATGAATAGACAAGCAAGTTTCAAGGATGCTACTAACCATAGTAAATCAGGATCAACAATTTCAACTCCATCAGAGGCAGATCAAAGGGCACTTTTAGAGGAGATAATGGAGTTGCTACCAAATCAGAGAGGAGTAATAAACTGTTAGAGAGATCACACTTTAGTTTACTTAATCATATCATGTCTTAACACTTTTTTCCGTTTTCGGTGGCAATAAGATTTGAACTTAGGGGTGTGTTTGGTATGGAGAAAATATTTTCCAATTTTTCCATGTTTAGTTGGTCAAAATATTTTGGACAACATATTTTTCTTTCTAGGAAAACGCATTCCTTAAAAATAAGGAAAATAACTTTCCTAGAGGGAATAGGGAAAGCAAGTTCCCTAAGTGGTCTTCTGAGTTCATTGTCTCCTCCCAACCCCCCTCCCCAATCCTTAACCCCCCGCCACCCTTGATCACCCCACCCTCTCCACTCCCGACCCCCACCCCACCCCCATAGAGTTTACCTAGATTACGTATAAGTATTCTTGGAAGAATATTGCTTACTTACCAAACACAGAAAATAAGTAAGAAAACCACTTATTTTTCCAAAAAACATTTTCTAGGAACAACATTTTCCTTTGTGCAAAACACACCCTAGAACCTTTGCCTGCTCTGGTACCATATTGAGTTGTGTGAACTATCTTCTTTAGAAGCCTATAGAGAGCAAACTTTTAAATTACTTACTTATTTTATGTATCAATACAGGTTTCTTCTTAGGCTGCTCCGTACAGCTATGATGCTACAGGCAAGTCCATCCTGCAGGGAGAATTTGGAGAGAAGAGTGGGATTGCAGTTAGATCAAGCTGCACTAGATGACTTGTTAATACCAAATATGGGATATTCAGTGGAAACTTTATATGACATAGACTGTTTTCAGAGAATTCTGGACCATTTTATTTCAATAGATCAGGCTTCTTCTGCACCTTCTCCATGTATTATGGAAGAAAGCCAATCGATGGAAGGTTCACATTCCTTGACTTCATTAACAAGGGTGGAAAATCTGGTGGATTCATATCTTTCTGAGGTGGCGCCCGATGTTAATTTCAAGTTCCCGAAATTTCAGTCTCTTGCTACCACAATCCCGGATTTTGCGAGGCCACTTTCTGATGGTACTATCGTGCAATTGATATATATTTCAAGGTAACAAGTGGTTCTATATTTCCATCAACTGATATGCGATCCTTCTTACTTTCAATGCGTCTTGCTATCGGGGTTGAAAATGATTCTTTTGAAATCAGAATGTCATGGTAGCAACTAGTTTTTGACTTTTCATACTCCCTCTGTTTCAATATGTGAAGATGTTTGACTGGATATGGAGTTTAAGAATGAAAGAACTTTTCAAACTTGTGGTTTGAACTTAGTCATATATATTTGTGTGGCTATAAATCATCTCATTAACGGTAAAATGAGAAGTTTAAAGTTAAATTATTATTAAATATAGAAAGATGTCATTCTTTTTAGGACTGACTAAAAAGGAAAGAGTATCACATAAATTGACATGGATGGAGTAGTAACTTTGATGACTTTCTATGTTATGGTAAAGTAGTAACAAGAATTGACAAAATTCGTCTCTCTACCTCTTTTCCCTATGTTATTTTTACTTTCTTTTACAATATCGGTGTATTCTAATCTATGATAGCAGTTTAGTTACCATTTTTATCATATTACCAGTTAATCTTGCTTTTCTTGTGCTTGTGCTTTGTCTTGAGCCAAGAATTTCTCGGAAACAGACGCTCTACCTACCAAGGTAGAGGTAAGTTCTGCATACACTCTACCCTTCCCAGACTCCACGTTGTGAAATTTCACTGGGTATGTTATTGTTGTTGTTGTTACCAGTTAATCTTAATCGTTGAGCTTTACATGTATTTATTCCACAGTGATCTAATATTGTGTAAATATTTTTATACTATCAGTGTGTTGAACTTAATATCTTCGTTACTTATGCACCCTTTCGTACACATTTCAATTTTAGGCACATCCTTGGCTCACAGACTCCGAAAGAGAGCAAATCTGCAGACTGATGAACTGCCAGAAGCTTTCATTGGAAGCTTGCACGCACGCTGCTCAAAACGAAAGGTTACCTCTTAGGGTCATAGTTCAAGTGTTGTTCTTTGAACAACTTCAGCTACGGACATCAATATCAGGATGGTTCTTTGTCTCTGATAATCTTGACGGCTCCCAAAGTACTACTCTCCATGGAGGCAACCGCGACGCGAACAGAGCAAATGGAAGAGGATCAAGTATCGATGACATGAGGGAGCATGTTGCAGAGCTAGAAAAAGAGTGCAACAGCATGAGACAGGAGTTTAAAAAGGTGGTAAAAATGAAGAAAAAGTGGAACGTGTTTTACGGAAGAAAATCTGAGTGTGACTTGAATTCAGTAAAGCCCTTGAAGCTACAACCTTCACCTGTTAATGAGCATAAAAATCACAAGAATGGAGACTCAAGTTGAAGTCATATGTAGTTTACTGTGTTTTCTATGTATGCTATGGTTTGCACTCGTCCTAGTGTTTTACAAATTGTTAACGTAGTGAGTAGATTATAGGCATGTTTAAGCAAAGAACATTGGTAGATGGTGAAATTTCGAGGAACTTGAAAGGGTAACATGGATATTGGTCTGACATTTGACAAAGACAAGATGGAGTGTTTTTGTTATAGATTGTGTGAATTCTATTATGTAGAAGATTCGGATAAGAGGAGATCTCTAGTAAGATACTTGTTAACTCCTTGTGGCTGTGTTCTAGCAGTTGGAATGCAGCATTGGCAGCTGCAATTACTTTTCTACCAAAGAGACAGTATATGGTTTCTAAAAAAGCAGTTAAAGAGGTTACTCCTATATAGTTATGTCACAGGGTACTATTGTCGTGTAGAAAGCATCTATGCGTATCCAACATCGCTATTATGAGCAAGATGATTCTAGTAAGTTTATATATTGCTTGTACTTGTTGGTTGGTGTAGGTAGTTTTAAGTAGTGTCCTTGTAAGAGCATTTTGGCAAGACAATTTGATCAGATGATTTCTTCTTGATGAAAGGACAAAATTCAGGCCAAGCGACAGAATTTTCGTTATGGTTCGACTCTGGCAAATTTTGGGTGCGCCGTTGTGCACTCTTATCAATACACATAAATTTGAACATAAGCTTTTGAATTTACCAAGCTAAGTTGTGCAGATTCTGCACTTTCGTTGCTGCACCATATTGGATTCTCCAAGAATGCACCACTTTTGGAATGTCCAGCGACCTGTTGATATTTTTGAAGAGTCCAAGCAACATAGGTACCAAGAGCATAAACCATTGCCTACTCTCAATGCCATGATACATCTGTTCAAGCCCTTTAGAATTTTGATTTCTCACATTCAAAAAGGTTTTGAGCTAGCTGAGAGTAACTGTTACTAGTTAAGTGTCGTTTGATTCACTTACTAGTTTTGCAAGAATTGTGTCAAGGAATTGTTATACATATACATGACTACTTACTTTTGAAAGAGTTTGAGTATTTTTGTATTTAAATAGTTTAATCTCACCACATTTGTTGATACACATTCTTATTCTTATTCCAGTTTATTCCGTATAAAATAATACAAAGGTTCCCACATTAATACAATACAAGTATTATCTATTACCACAAACCCTACATTAGTTATGTAGTGATTATTTTTTCTTCCAATCAAACTTCCCATTCATCCAACAAATTAAGTTTCCAAGATTTTAAATTTGCGATACACATTCTGCACATCCATATTACAAGAATGGATTTACACCAAGATGCATCCCAAAGAGTGGTCTAACATGTCATTGTCTAGTCCATTATCAACTAATGGATACTCCAATATCACAGGTCAGAATCTTTCCCAAAGGCAATTTAGAACATACAGACTGTAAAAGAAATTATAAATACTCTCATTAGTCTAGATGCAGATACCAAAATTTTGTACCAACTTTGGTGTAAAAGTAGCACGTGTTGAAGGTGCATACAATTCATGAGCTTTGCCGCAACTTTCATCATTTCCAAGCCCTGCCATGTAGATTATACATTCGAAAGACAAAAACACATTCGGCAAGAGTGTTGAACCTAAAAGAGAAACGAGTAAATGGACATGGCGATTAAGAGGGGAAAGAAAATATGCATATGGTAGATTGATCTTTTTCAACTTTCACCCCCCTTTCTCTTCCCTTTTAAGTACCATTATCAAAAAATTGACTCTTCAACGGTTACTAATCCATTATGAGTTTAAAAATAGGTATTGATGTGTTCTCAGCTCTGCCTTTGAAAAGACTATGCACAAACTTGAAACCAGAATGTGCAAGTTGTTTACCTCGAGTTTTTTCCAGTCAAAAAGAAGTAGTTTTAACACACTCAAAATTGGCGCCTGGGTGGCCTCTCTTCAGCAGCACTAACACGTATGGACCTGCCATCAAGGTCCTGCACCACAATATCACATCAGATGCATAGGATTAGTATCAGAACAGCCTGATGAGAATTTCAAATATCTTTTCACAAAAACTCAAGTCCAATGAAAAAAACATCTTGAAAAGCTGAAACCAAAGAATGATTACAAAGAACATCTAAATCACTAGTTAGAAGACAAGGAACTAGTAAATTGAGGTCCAACTAGTCCAGTAGAGAACATATAACATAACATGATTGGTTCCACGGAAAACACGATTGTCGAAATGTTGTTATAGAGATGTCTAACTGTATCAACGCACGAATCAAGATATGTAATCAGGTTTAGTAAGATTATACTTACAACACCATTCAAGCTATCAATTGCATTGTTGACTTCTTTAGCGGAACTGTAAGTTACAAATCCAAAGCCCCTTGATCTACCGCTATCTCTGTCGTAGACTACTTTGGCATCAACAACTTGGCCTTGCTCACTGAACAACTCTTTAAGTGCGAGATCATCGACACCCCATGAAAGGTTTCCTACATAGACTCTGTTGGAGCTATCAAAACTTCTCCCACCCCCTCGTGCACCTCCAAAAGAAGAATTCTCACTTCTCCCACCTTGTCCACCTCCAAAAGAACTCTCCCTTTTCTCTGGTGGTGGCCCACAGTTCACCCTCAATGCCCTCCCATCGATTTCCTGCAAAATAACATCAGAACATTTACTGAGATACCTACATCAAATGGTAGAAAGGAATGCATTTCCAAACACTTTATTTGAAAGACGAGATTTTTTTATTATACAAATGCAAGTTGAAGGTGAGACTAGAAAGTGTTTTCATCAGCTAATTAGCATAGGCAAGTAACACATTTAGATAAGTACATTCGCTAGACAAATATACAAAAAAATTCACACTATTATATATATCAAAGATGTATATTTTATGTATTTTATACACTAATCCACAAAAAATATACATTTTCTAGCTACATTTTGGTCGGCGGCTATTTATGTCAATTTCTCAATTAGGGTATTGCAAGTCTTATTCACTTATCACCACAAAGGTAAAAACTAAAGTTTGTTTTGTATCACTCTTCAAGATAGCCAAGGCCATGGAAACTTTAGACAGACGTTGTAATGGATAATAATGGATGGCAAGCAAAAAGGGCAAAAGACTTTACATATCCATTGAATTGTTGTTCAGCAGCTTCCACTTCTGCTTTAGTAGACATTGTCACAAAACCAAAACCTCTGCTTCTTCCTGTGAGCTTGTCATATATAACCTGCAAAATTGTAACAAGCTTCCGTACTCAAATACCAGATAAAGAAACAAATCTTCTTGAACTCACTAAATGGAAAAGTACAAAAAGAGGGGTGCCTTCTCCAAGATGCTTGAGCAAGCAGGAAAAAAATTGGGCTTTTTCATTTTTGGCACATAGGCCAAAATTGATTACCGTCTGTAGCCAAAATATACACAACCTATAAACTGATTGTGTATATTACATGTATATTATATGTATATCTATTCTAAATATACAAAACTATACATTTGCCTAATATCTTTTTGAGCGTCCAAAAATATAATTATTCAAAAAAAATACTACTACAACAACATACTCAGCCGTGTTTGGGGAGGGTAGTGCATACCAGACCTGAGCCCTACCTTGGAAGGTAGACCCTCTCCTATATGGAAAAAGTTGCATAGCAAGTTACTTATCATGTTTATAGTTATGGATAAAGTTGGACATTAACAACCTTAAAACATCCCATTTCAAATTAATAAAGTTGAAACATTTTTTATTTACTTAATTATGCCTTAACAATTCAAGCAGTAACACAACATATGAAGAAAAGAATTGCAGAAGTAATAAATAATTAGCTAAATGTACCTCAACCATTTCAACATTTCCAGCACGTTCAAAAAGAGCAGCAAGAGCAGCACTGTCAACACTGAATGGCAAATTACCAACAAAGAGTTTAAGGTCCGGAGAGAAATTAGGTTGTTCCCTTGCTTCTTCTACATCATCTTCCAACTGGTCAAATTCAGAGAGTGCAACGTTACGTACAAAAGGCTTAATAGAAGAATAAGGGGTTGTTGAAGAAGATAAAGAAAGATTCTTTGTTGGTAAAGAAAAGAATGAAAATGAAGTGGTCGTTGTGGTGGAATTTGGCTTTACAGAACAAAGGGTTTGTGGGGTAACAAAGAGAAATTGGAGAGAAGAAGCCATTCTTGTTGCTAAGGCACAGATAGAAAGATAAGGTTTTTTCAAGATTTTAATTTTTTGAAGAGAGAACGTTCATATTTATAAGTGGGAAAATGTTGTACATTTTTTTTTTTTAGGTTAAGGCCTAAGGGATTCATAGAGGCCCAATGGGCAAGTTTTATTTTGTTGCGAATACCAAAGCCCTGCTGATTTTTGTAGTCTCTTTGGAGGCTTGGACCTAATATATTTGAGGGTTATACTATAATGTCATCAATCTCTTCATTTTCTTGGATAATAGACTCGAGATATTTAAAATTTTTTTTTTTGAAATGACCTGAGTACCAATTCTCATTGTAATTACTGACATATTTTTTGCAAATAATTAGGTTAAGCGCCTATTTTTTTTTTATTATATAGCATTATGCAATTAAAACACACGAAATAAAGCATAATACATAAACAAACATTAAAACTTGACATCTACTGTTCGAACTTACAAAATGATCATCTATACACCTCAACTCGTCTTCATTGTATCAGTTGAACACTCCAATTTTACAAAATGATCATTTAGACATCTCCAAATTTATGTGTCAAGTCAGCATCGAGTGTCCACGTGACAATGATGACGAGTTGAGGTGTCTAAATATGCATTCTTAAAGTTGGAGTGTTTGTAAGTCGAGGCTAAATTAAAATATTTATCTATGTATTATGCCCGAAATAAAAGGAAACCAACTATTTTCTTCCTGATTTTACACTTCACCAACCTTGCCTTTCCCAACAGCAAAAGCTATAAACATCGCAAAAATGCACAACTAAAACTACGTTTCAAATGTTTTGAAAATAGAACAGATTTCACTCCAAGTCCTGACAACCAGGTTTGGAAGCCTGCAATCCGAACTGAGGATGATTTTTAGGGTTAGCCCTCGTGGGATTGCGACACTTTGTCCCGGCCAATGTAGCACGTGTGTCGCTCAGGGCGGGTGTTGTTCATCTACATCTACTCCAATGAGCCATCAATATTGGTTCGCAATTGACAACATCTTGACAATCTAGAGTAACAATGCGTCAAAGAACACTGTGCATTGATTGGTGCTGAGGCCGATTTGGATTTGTACATATAGGATAAATGCTCCCATTTTGTATTTTTTTTTTTCAATTCATGTCTTTATTTACTAGTTTATCTGAAATTTTGATGTTAAATATTAATACAAATTCTTTATTGTTATTTTTCTAGTAACACGTTCAATCTAAACAGCTATAATGTTCATTCTATATTTTAAAAAATTCCAACACCTGAAGCAGCTTAAATGTGAGACGATGGAATATGTTGTAACAGTATGTGTCTTCTAAACGACTTTCCAAAAAAATTCTCCAAAACTCTCAATCTATCTCTCTCTCAAGGACTTGAAAACGCCATTAAAGATCACTGAACCTTGATTGCATTTTTTTTTTATTTGCATTATTGTGATTTTTTTTTATGACGGGTTCCTGCAGCTGCTACTTTTTTTACAAGTGCGCACTTGATGACGGAGAACCCGCAGCCGTTACTTTTTTTTATAAGTGCGCACCGGGTAAACCCTAGGACTGACGCAATAGCCTGCAAACCACGTGGTAAATCACACTTGACAAACCATGTGACAGGCTCAACCAAGAAGGTGTTGGCAGGGGGGAATCGAACTCGTGACCTTTCGGTTCTGTGCTCTCCTACTCCACCAACTTGGCTACCCTTGCGGGTTATTGTGATTTATTCTAAATTGAATGATATTAGGTTTTATTGAAAACATTTTAAGGAGCTTGAATATCATTGGAGGTATTTGCAAATGAGTTGAAGCGATTTGAGCTGAATTTCAGATTGAAAACTCGAAGTTGAATACAATGTCATGGATATGCCCCACTGTATTCCGTCTATATACCAACGTATATCAATATATATCTCACTGGATATCCATTTATCTCTTATCATTTGTGTAAATCCATGAAAATCTACATTCACTGATATACAAGATATATAATACGATATACACATATTGTAGTGATGTCCATGAAAATTTGTGCATGTGGTATATATACACTGTACACTGTGATATACACATGTGGCAAATGCATTTTTAAGTTTGATTCTTTACTCCAAACCAATCCAAATCACCTCTAACCTTCCTCAAATTTAGTATATAAATATCGTCCAGGTGTTTTTAATCAATTCGAACGACATCTACTCATTCAGTTCAATCCCAAAAAAAAAAAGAGAAGAGAAAGAAAGTGAATCTGAAGAAAGAAGAGAGAAAATCTGCTTATTTCTTCCTTATCATGGTTGTTTTGCACCAATTTGAGGCCCATGTTGTCATGTCATGCCAATTTTTCTATTATGAAATTACTATCGTGGTCAAGCTTCTGAAAAGGTTATAGTCATTATTCCTTTGTCATAATGCAAATTAATTGGTATACTTTTTTCCCGGCGAGGACAACACCCATTATTACCTGCAGCGACACCGTAGATTCATTGAAATTGAAAGTTTCTCCGACGACGCTCGTAACATCCCGTAAGTTTGGACAATGTTGGGGCACCTAAACGTAGGCAAGTTGATTCGAGCTTTGAGAAAATTTACGGTATATCTACGTATGCTAATAAAGAGTTTGACATATAAAAGGATGCATCCCCGAAATAATTTTGGACGCAACAAGTGTGACGACGTGGATCGGGATAAATGTGGTGCGCGCACAAAGAGGGTATGAACTAGTGTCATATTACAAATTATGACATTGAGTATATGAATGTCTTATAAGTATACGTGAATTGGAATCATGATTGATAAATTATACGAAGACAAATCACTTGATTAATAATTATGGAGGAGACAAGGTTAGTCGGGAATCTTGTACGTGTAATTCCTTAAGCAATTGCCTAATGACTAAGTAATAAGACTTAAGTGGTGGCAGCATTTGGACAACATTGCATTTAATGTTATCTTAATCATAGTAGGGAGAGAATCATGCATTACCATGTGCATATCAATTTGTGAGGATAACAAGGCTTGTGGATTTAATATATATTGGGGAAGCACTAAAAAAAAAGTACCCTGATGGTTAAAAACCGTCACGAAAGGCCTTTCGTGACGGTTTTCCTAAGTGTCACGGTAGGTACTGTCACAAATTCGTGACGGTTGTTGTGACTGTTATAAAAACCGTCACAAAATGTGATGTTTGACTTTGACTTTTCCCTCTTTTTTTTTAATTTTTTCGCGAAATTATTAATTAAATAATATTTTTTGGCGGGAAATTTTAAATAAAATTAATTGACAAATTTTTTTATTAAATTTTTGACATTTTTTTTATATTTTAATTTTAATTTATTAAATAAAAATAAATTAGAATTGTAAATATATTATAACTAAAACGTCACCCACATAATGAAATTGTTCTAATACATTAAATCGAAACATTACAAATTGTTTTTCAAAACATCTAATGTTATCATCAAATACAACAAAAAAACATAATATGAGAATCTAAGCCATTGGAAACTTGTGCGATTCCAGCAAATCTCCATCTCTGTAGAATCCCACTTTGATATGCCGTATTGTTCGAATGTTCCTCGCAAAGTGTAAAAGAAAAGAAGTTAGAAAAATAAATAAATGCGAGTAAAACCTTCAGATCCGTATAAAAAAATAGGAGTTTTAATCTAACTAAATAAGTCAACATTAAACTCCATTTTTAAGGGTCTGCAAAATTTATGGGATGCGTCTCCGGGTACCTGCAAAAACACTTAGTAAAAGAGTTAGTAAATAATAAATAAATGCGAGTAAAACCTTCGGATTCGTATAAAACAATAGGAGTTTTAATTACGGAGGGCTCAGATCTATATTTTTTGTAAAGGGACAACCCAAACAAGTCATGACTGCGAACTAGTGACTCGTCAATCAATCTAGTCGCCCCGCCAAGTATGTTGGTATCCGATATATATGTGAAAGATCCATAAGTGTCATCATCGCCCTTTTCCGAAGGAAAGCAAACCGAGGGACAACCTTTCCGGAAGGGTCATGGCCTCAAATTAATTATTCTCATCGGCCTAAGTGTAGTATCTTGTTCAAATCAATAAATAACCAGAATCGAAGGGACATGGCCTCAATTTCAATTTCATTGGCCAAAGCGTAGCATCATGTTCTTGTCATAGAAATCGATCAAGTATAGTAATCTGTTCTTGTAACAGAAATCGCAGCAGTAGCTGTTCTAAAAATCCGGCACTACGCATATTAAAATGTGACCAGAAAACAACAGTTATTTAGTTCAAAATGCAACAGTTGTGTGACTCAAAACATAGCAGTAACTGGCTCAAATTTAGTCAAGAAAACACAACAACAATTTAGCCTCAAATCTGCCTAAAGTGCAGCAGTAGTTTGGCCCAAACAGCAGTGATTTCAACCCAAAATATCATCTCAGAGTTGCATCAGTTCAGTAAAAATGCATCAGTAATTACTGGATGTATGTTTCTTTCATTCAAGTGTAGCAAGTTGTTCCCAATAGCAGAGCAGTAGCAAGTAGGTTGCTACAGAATGGCCAAAGAGGCAGCAACTCTTGGCCTCAAGAACCATATAGCAAAGTGGAAATTTCAAGTGTAATATATGTTCTTCACCACAACAGCCCAAAGTGTAACAACCAAGTCCGAGAGAAACTCAAATGCAACAATAGTTAAGCCCAGAATATGGCAGCAACAGAATAACATGAAACATCTCAAAAAATGCAATAAAATACAATACTAGTTCAGCTCAAGGTGTAACGAGATGCAAATCAAGATATAGAAGACAAGCAAAAGTATAAAGAGATTTCACTGACTGGTATTTGAGGAAAAGGACACCTTTAAGTTCCCTGGTCCAATTTCAACTGTCTCGTTCAGTGGAACGTCCATCTTTGTAACATATCCAGTGGAGCTCCCTGTATAATCTCAGCAGATGACGGATGAATTTGTGATCATTTAGCTTTGAAAATAAGGCAATGCCTTCTGATAGTTGAGTCATCGATAGAGCACATTAGTGATGAAAAAAGACATGGAGAAAGAACATTTTGTGTTACCTTCCTGCGATGCTTTAGAAATAAAATAAGTATTCCAGCCAAGAGATGGCACAGAAACTTGAAAGAATAGCCAATATTTGGGAGCTTGTTTGGGTGATATTCCTAGATACACCTCAACATAAAACTTTCTCAAGTTGCTGGTAATGTTATCCAGCTCTATAAATTGTGACTCAATCATATTTTTCATGGAATCATGTACGATAAGATTAGCATTGTTGACCTGTTAAAGCAAATACAATTGGATACCAATCAACAAAACGAATAAGCCATTTCGAAAAAGCATAAGAGAAAGAAAAAGGAGTAAGAAAGCATTATATAATTTGTCTGATTTTTTTAACTGAAATTAGCTGGTGTTATAGACAGCTCTATTTATTAGCATGGACTTGAATTGTATCTAATTACACAGTCATCCAACAAGGTAACTTCTCAATATATAATTCTTCCTTCACTAATCAGAATGTTTAGTGAGTTTCAACTGGTTATTCAACAGCCACAGTGATTTGAAAGTTACCAGCAAACATACTGATAAAGCTAAAATCCAGGAGTGATTGCAGCATTAATGAAGTCATTAACGCGTATGTCGACATTGAAGCCAAAGATAAGAGGATCATTCTGTAAATAGTATACAAAATATATGAAATTAGTTCTCCCTTATCACTAAAATAAACCATAGAGAGACTTATTTTTGCTTTCTGATAGAACCTGGACTGGAACAAAAATTCATCATCCACTTCAAAATGGAAACCAGTTGATGGACTATAATGTACCGGAAATGCATTGGTAAATATCTGCAAAGCACCCACAAAATGGTGTTAATCACAAGTGAGCAATGATATAAAATAAATGAACAAAGCATAAAAATGTTCCATGAACCTGGGAGGAAGAACCAAATGTTCTCGAAGCACGCCATATAACCTCGAGAGCTTTATCCTTCTTACGTTTTGCTCTATCTTGATAATCAATGCGCGTAAAATGAACAGAATCAAATCCTACATGTGAAAGTATTTAGAGAAAAGAGAAAGTAGGTCCAATATTTTGAGTCAGATTAGGATGATAAACTCCAAAATAATTAATTTAAGAAATTAAGTTATATACACTGACAATAAAAAGATTTATTACACTATCAGGAGTGTAGTTTACCATGTGACAGCAATTTAGTTACCATTTAATGATTATAATACAGATTTACATTTGATTACCTTATAAGTTATCTACTTGTGTAAATATCGTCAGTGCATAGAACTTAAAACTCTAAACTACATCAAATTAATGTTTTGTAGCAACAGTAAGAAGGTTAAATACCTCTACCCCAAGAAGATAAGCTTGCATGGCAGAGTGCCCAAATGGATCGATCTGCCATCCTGCACGAGGAGTGATATTGAATTCATTCTAACTATTGATAGACTAGTGTTGTCTGATCAATCATATCTATGTAATGGTAAGTCGCTTCATCGTGCAACACCAACCACCATTTTTGTTGCAGAATTCTCTTTTTCATCAAAAATCACCCAAGAAAAAAAAGTTCCTTGCAAGTAAGCTAACATACACGAATTCCAGCTGGCCAGAAGCTACAAGATTTCTCACTTCATCTTGAATTACTGGGCTTTGCCGTATCCACCACCGATTGAAAAATGCCTACACAAGGATTAACTTCTTTCTAGTAACATTGTAACATAAATGAAAAAGAAAATATAGTGTACTTATGACTAAGAAATTGTGCATCTTTTGTTGCTCACAACAAAGACAACAACTACCCTCAATTTCAAACAAGTTGCTTATGCACACAAAATTAAAGGAACACAGTCGTTTTTTTCTAGTGAAACATCTTATATCAATGAAGAAATGAAAATAAAATAGCTTTACCATTTCAGCAAACACAAACTTCCTATTCGAATCACGTCGTAGTGACATAACTGTTGGAATTAAAGCATAGAAAAAAGAAAAAAGAAATGCATTAGTATTTTTAACTCCCACATCGGAAATCAAGGTGAAATTGAATGGGTTTATATATCTTTTCTTTCTTCCCTTGGTCAAATTGAGTCAAGCTTTTTTGTATGGGTGTGCATCTTCCAAATCACCACACGCGCGCGTCGCCGCCCGGCTCGGGTTTAGGTTTGGGTTCTTTTTGCACTTCTGATCTCTCCTAACCTGTCTTGACATTTGAACTTCAAAACGTTTATTACCCTCTTCAATTCTGTAAAAGACGTTTTGATTTAAGTCTTCAAAGAGTTGTTACAGAGTTTAATCTCTGGTTTAATAGTTCAGAAATATTTTGATTTGGCCATTCATGGTACAAAATGTTTTTCTGATCTTTTGCCTCACCTGACCCCTATAAATAGACTCCCTTTTCTTTCAGTCTAATCATCCTATCATGTGTTGACAAATCTTCTCTTCTCTCTCTGTTTTTCACTTTGTTTTTCATTCCTGTTGTCATTCATATTATATTCATATGCTCTGTTGAAATTCTGTTAAACAACATAAAACTTTTAACTTGATTCTTGCATTCCTGAGTTTGTATATGTTCCATAACTGTTGGCCACGAATGGACGTGTTCAACAGTTGATGTGTTAACCTTGGAGAGCTACCGGACTATTAGATTGTCACCTCGGTCTGCTGGATTAAGCTTTCAAGTCAGTGGCTTCCATACCACGACACAACAAATTGGTTACTGGTAATCAAGTTCTGGTTTGACAAATTGCATTGGTTACTCTTTTCTTATTTTACAACAAATTGAAAGTTTGTATTTGTGTAACTATGTCTTTTGTCTCAAAATCTCTGCCTGATATCTCCAAGTTGGAGCCTTTGAATGGTAGTAACTATAAGCGTTGGTCCCAGAAGTTGCTTATGTTTTTTGAACAGTTAGATATTGATTATGTTTTGTTTGAAGAATGTCCTAGTGTTATTACTTCTGTTGGCACCATCACTGTTGTTATTCCTAAACTTGAAAAAAAGATTAAGAAGTTTGATAAGGATAACAAGACTGCTAGGTGCCATATTTTGAATACCATGAACAACAACCTGTTTGATCTTTTACATGATTCATAAATATGTCAAGTTGATTTGGGATGCTTTAGAAAAGAAATATGGGTCAGATGATGGTAGGGAAATGGTTGGGGTTCCAAATTCTTGATGACAAACCTGTCATGGACCAAGTACATGTCTTTGAAAATCTATGCACTAATGTGATCAATGAAGGCATGAAACTAGATGAAGTGTTTTTTACTAATGTGTTGCTAGAGAAATTTTCTCCTTCATGAAATGACTATAGGAATAGTTTGAAACACAAAAAGAAAGACTTCACCCTGGTTGACCTGATTAGTCACATGAGAACTGAGGAGGCCAACCGTCTCAAAGACAAAGCTGCCAATGGGACAAGGGAAAAAACTAACAATGGGGTGCACATCACCAAGGCAAACTTGATGGAAACGGAAGGTCCATTCTATGCTAGCATGTTCAAAGGAAAGGGTAAGGCAACCGAGAACAGGTTCAAGAAGCCAACTCAAAACAAACCCTTTAAACCAGAAGCCAAGATCAAGAAGCCGCCAAATGCTGTGGTTTACTACGTTTGCGGCAAAGCTGGACACAAGGCCTATCAATGCTTCAAGCGTCAAAATCCAGGTGGCCAGAATGCCCCCCAAGCCAACATTGCTGAAGCAGATGACATCATAGCTGATGTGGTGGTCAAGCAACCGTGGCAAATCAAGTGATCGAGTCTTTGGATACAGGAGCTTCTCGCCATTTGTGTTCCAACAAAGAGTTGTTCCAGGACTTTGAGGATGTTGCTGATGGAGAATGTGTCTTCATGGGCAACTCAGCTACTGCTGGAATTTTGGGCAAAGGAAAGGTGTTGCTTAAGCTCACCTCTGGGAAAACCCTTTCTCTTAGTAATGTATTGTATGTTCCCACTTTGCGTCACAATCTCGTGTCTGGTGCCTTATTGAACAAGGTTGGTCTGAAACTTATCTTTGATGCTGACAAGGTTGTGTTGACTCGTAGTGGTGAGTTTGTAGGAAAGGGTTATCTCAGTGGTGGCTTATTTCTTTTGAATGTTGAATCTTCCATTACTAATAAAACTTCTACTTCTGTTTATATTGTTGAGTCTATGGATATTTGACATGGTAGACTAGGTCATGTTAATATTGCATTTATTAAAAAACTTAGGCATTTATCTATCATACCTGCATTATCTTCATCTGAGCTATCCAAGTGCCCCATTTGTGTAGAAGCTAAGTTTATCACGAAGCCTAGTAAACCTATCTCCCTTAGACAAACTGAATTACTAGAGTTGATTCATACCGACCTAGCTGACTTTAAGAACACTAGGAGCAAAGGGGGGAAACATTACTATGTTACCTTTATAGATAACTGTTCTAGGTATACTAGAGTCTACTTACTTGGGGCCAAAAATGAGACTGAGGATATGTTTATCAAGTTTAAGAATGAAGTAGAAAACCAACTTGATAGAAAGATTAAGAGACTAAGGTCTGATAGGGGTGGGGAGTATGAGTCTTCTACCTTGAAGGACTTTTGTGAGGAGAATGGGATTATCCATGAGACTAGTGCCCCTTACTTACCTCAACAAAATGGGATAGCTGAACGTAAGAATAGAACTTTGAAAAATATGATGAATGCTATGCTTCTAAGTTCTGGACTTCCTGATGAGATGTGGGGTCAGATTTTTGCCTGTTACATACTTAATCGAGTGCCCCATAAGATGTTAGACAAGACTCCCTATGAGATGTGGGAGGGGTTATCCCCCTAGTTTATTAGAGTGTGGGGGTGTTTAGCTAAGGTTGGCTTACCTGAACCTAAGAAGATCAACAATGGACCTAAGACCTATGATTGTGTATTCATTGGTTATGCTCAGAACAGTGCTACATATAGATTTATGTCCTTACCTGACCGTTCTACATCTGAGGCTAGAGATGTCGAGTTCTTTGAGCATGTTTTTCCTTTAAAGAAAGTATGTTTGTCTTCTCCTGTTTCACATGATATGTCTGATGTACATGATATGGCTGATGCATCTGTTGTGCCTGATAATGATGTATATATGCATGCTAGTTCTTCTAACTCTAGTAGACCTGTTGAGGAACCGAGAAAGAGTAAGAGACTTAGAGTTGAGAAAACCTTTGGATATGACTTTATAGTGAAATTCTTGTCTGAGATCAAATGTGTTGATTATGTAAGTGATGAACTAGTTTCAACCTATATTTTAGAGGATGATCCTAAGACTTATAATGAGGCCATGAGGTCTATTGATGCTAGTTTTTGGAAAGAGGCCATTAAGAGTGAACTAGATTCTATTGTGTCAAATCAAACTTGGGAGTTAGCTGATCTACCAAAGGGTTGTAAACTTATTAGTAATAAGTGGATCTTTAAGAAAAGGATGAGACCTGATGGTTCAATAGAGAGATTCAAGGCTAGACTTGTGATTAGAGGCTTTACTCAAAAGAATGATATAGACTACTTTGATACCTATTCTCCAGTGACTAAGATGGCCACGGTTAGGGCCTTGATTGTTTTAGCTGCTATTCATGGGTTAGAAATACGTCAAATAGATGTTAAGACTGTTTTTTTAATGGTGATCTAGAAGAAGAGATCTACATGTCTCAACCTGAGGATTTTGTGACTCAAGGTCAGGAGGATAAGGTGTGTAAGCTGAAAAAATTACTTTATGGTTTGAAACAAGCACCTAAATAATGGTATGAGAAGTTCAATAATACCTCGGTGAGAAATGGCTATATTGTGAACAACTCTGACTCTTGTGTGTACTCTAAAGGGTTAGGATCAAATTGTGTGATCATTTGCTTATATGTTGATGATATGTTGATTTTTTGTAAGACTATGACTATTGTAAACAAGACCAAGGATTTCTTGTCATCACAATTTGAGATGAAGGACTTAGGAGAAGTTGATACTATCCTAGGAGTTAGAGTTAAGAGAAACTCGGAGGGTATCTCTTTGGGCCAATCTCATTATGTTGAAAAAGTGTTGAGAAAGTTCAACTTCCTTGAGGCTATTTCCGCTAGGACTCCCTATGACGCTAGTGTACCTTTAGTGAAGAATTTGGGTGATAGTGTCTCTCAGATAGAATATGCTAAGATAATTGGGAGTGTGATGTTTCTCATGAACTGTACTCGGCCTGATATTGCTTATGATGTGAGTAGGTTGAGTCGATATACCCATAACCCTAGTAGTGAGCATTGTAATGCTCTTCACCATTTGCTTAGATACCTGAAAGGGACTATTGAGGTTAGTTTGAACTTTAGTAAGTTTCCTGCTGTGTTAGAGGGGTATTGTGATGCTAACTGGGTCTCGGGTAGTGATGAGATATGTTCCAGCAGTGGGTATGTGTTTACCTTAGGAGGAGGAGCCATATCGTGGAAGTCTGCTAAGCAGACGTGCATAGCTCACTCTACCATGGAGTCTGAGTTCATTGCTCTTGAGCTTGCGGGTATAAAAGCCGAATGGCTAAGGAACCTACTAGCTGATGTACCGCTTTGAGAGAACTAGGCAGTACCAATCTCACTACACTGTGATTCTCAAGCAGCCGTTGGAGTTGCAAAGAACAATGGCTACAATGGAAAGAAGAGACATATGCAAATTAGACATGGTGTGGTGAGACAGCTCCTGAAAAATGAGGTAATTTCTTTGAACTATGTGAGGTCCAAAAAGAACCTTGTTGTTTCCTTTACCAATGGGTTAACCAGGCGAGTTGTTCTTGAGACGTCGAAGGGGATAGGGCTGAAGCCCTAATCAAGAGAGTATGGTGACTTCTTGATGCACTACTTTCCTATCCCTATGGCGTGCAGTAGTGCTTGATAAAATCCCATAGCCATATGTTTTTGGTGGTGCTATTGAGACGCACTTGATGGGTTTTTATCCATGACATTCCATAACCAGTATTGGTGGTGCTTTGAGACGCACTTGATGGAAATTTTTTGTGATTAGAAGGATGGACTTGTGTCCTTAATAACTTAAAGATAGTGCTTTTGAGACGCACTATAGGAGTTACCTACGTGAGTGTGATGGTGTGACCGCCATCTATGGAAGACTGTGGGGCTTGTCTTTCTAGAGCGCTCATAAGACCAAGGTGTACGCATGGCCTTAAATGCGTTTGAGCTTTTCGCGGACATATTCGATTTTGAGGGTATAATATGTGTTGTGGGGGTCTCAATCAAGGTCCAATATGTTCAAGATGAATTTCACTCATTGGTCCTGAAGTTGTTACCCCACTTCACTACGTGTCAATTCAAATCGAAAGATATTGATGCTTTAAGTATGCAACCCCTCCTTACCCAGGATTCTTCCTCCCCACTTTGGTTTCTTTTTCCTTCGCCTTTAGTGGGGGATTGTTGGAATTAAAGCCTAGAAAAAAGAAAAAAGAAATGCATTAGTCTTTTTAACAACCACATCAAAAATCAAGGTGAAGTTGAATGGGTTTATATATCTTTTCTTTCTTCGCTTGGTCAAATTGAGTCAAGCTTTTTTGTATGGGTGTGTATCTTCCAAATCATCACACACGCGCGTCGCCGTCTGGCTCGGGTTTAGGTTTGGGTTCTTTTTGCACTTCTGATCTCTCCTAACCTGTCTTGACATTTGAACTTCAAAACGTTTATTACCCTCTTCAATTCTGTAAAAGACGTTTTGATTTGAGTCTTCAAAGAGCTGTTACAGAGTTTAATCTCTGGTTTAATAGCTCAGAAACATTTTGATTTGGCCATTGATGGTACAAAATGTTTTTCTGATCTTTTGCCTCACCTGACCCCTATAAATAGACTCCCTTTTCTTTCAGTCTAATCATCTTATCTTGTGTTAACAGTTCTTCTCTTCTCTCTCCGTTTTTCACTTTGTTTTTCATTCTTGTTGTCATTCATATTCTGTTGAAATTCTGTTAAACAACATAAAGCCTTTAACTTGATTCTTGTATTCCTGGGTAAGAATTGTATATGTTCCATAACTGTTGGCCACGAGTGGACGTGTTCAACAATTGTTGTGTTAACCTTGGGGAGCTACCGGACTATTAGATTGTCACCTCGGTCTGCCGGATTAAGCTTTCAAGTTAGTGGCTTCCATACCACGACACAACAAATTGGTTACTGGTTATCAAGTTCTGGTTTGACAAATTGTATTGGTTACTCTTCTCTTATTTTACAACAATAACAGCAGTCTAGCACATTTTCAACACAGGCACCCTGCATCGACCATTTTTATATTAGCAGCTACACATAAATAATGAAACATAGTTTCCAATTTCTACATAAGATGTATGACCTGAATAGTAGTATTTGATCCAATTATCAATTGTCTTTAACCAACCAACATTATCATGCGAATGAGGAACCAAATGAAAATTCAATTTGCCTTCAATAATGCCACACCCCCAGTACTGAACACATAATGCACATTAGATAGCAAAAAACTTAAAACACAAAAGAAGTGAATTTACATTCTCCGGGCAGCAAACCGAGGCGCGTTTCGACTCGTCGATTCCGCTTAGAGAATTGTTTCTTGTGCGATTGAAAAGGGAAAGTTTAAGGGTTTGTGTCTGTTTCTAATTCGAAGTGAGAGTAAAAAAACTAAGATTTCTCAGATTTTTGCAATGATTTTCAATGTAATGGTACCAGTCACGACCGTCGATTGTTGCTTCGATGACCGGAAAATCGATGGATGCGACTAGGGTTACAACACCTATTGAAATGGCCGACGAGTCGAAATGGAAGAGACGAAGCACGGAATTGGTATGAAAATGACTGTTGTGATATGACGGTCACAGTGGTGTAACCCACCGTCGTCAAAACTCGATCAGTCCGTCAGAATTTGCAAAAAAAATAGATCGAAATAGAGGATATTTTCGATCTGAAATTGGTGGATAAATAGGATGAATCGAAGGTTGTGGTTAGTATGGAAATGGCGGGCTTGAAGAGATGAAGCTAATGGTGTAAGTCTCGCCTCCATTGGATTCCTGTGGTGGCCGAAAATAGCATTTTAACGCCGCTGTTACTGTTCACGACGAGTTCACTGTAGAGCGGGTGTTTTTTTGGAGATGAATAAATTGGTGTGGTTATGGATTTGGTCGATTTTTGTAATGAAAAATGGATTTTAGTGTTAAATGGGTCGGGTCGAATTGATTAAAAAAAGAAAAATAAAATGTTAATTTAAAAAACCGTCACAAAACATGTGACGGTTGAAATAACCGTCACACAAATGTCACAAAGTTGTGACGGTTAATAAAACCGTCACACATCTGTTACGAACGTCCATTGACAAGAAAGTCAATGCTAAAACCGTCATAACCTGTGACGGTTTTAAAAACCGTCACACCCAAACAGTCACGATAAGTCTTTTTTTTTTAGTAGTGAAGCAAATCATGGATCATAAAACAAATTCTTTTAGGACCTTTACATGCAACAACTTTTTCTTTTTAAAGAAATACTTAGGTACATTCCTTTTGCTTACCATAAGTAGCACTTCATGGAAATAATATAGGACGACAAGATGTACATAAAATGTGAGGCAGTATATGGGATATGCAATCACTGTGGCTTGATCTGAATCAATGTGCTTCTCTGCGGTGTTGATTTGTTCATTTGTAGATCAATTAAAGAGGATTCTGTATTCATCTTTAGTGATGTTATTAGTCGTGATTTGAGGCAGCAAATGTGGTTCTAATTAGCAACGTTCTTCCGATAGAATTACTTGGGAACAAGTAAAGGTGGTCAATTATATTAGTTCATTAAGTGAAGAGCACTTCATAGTCCTTGGTTAGGACGAAACATTTTGCAAAAATATTGTTCAATCAACGTCCAGCAACAATAAATGGAAGTTTCCATTAAGTGTAATTTTGCATTATTAAGCTTGGATTCGAGGTATGTTAAGATAAATTATTTCTTTCTTTTGGCATGTTTCATGTAACGAAATATAACCGTGATAGTGTTCCATAAGTTATTCTACTCATATTAGTTAAGGAATATTCATATTATTGATCTCTATGTTAAAAGCATGTCTAAATATGTTCATAATTCCTTATTGAGGCATACAGAAAAGATGTTGATGTTCACAGTGTTAGCCAGAGGTACAAGGATATTATGTCACCCATGATATTTTATTGGTATTCATGCATTTTCATTTGCATTGCATTCATATATTACCCTGGACCATGAAAATATGTATGTCCTAGAGACAATCATTATTATGGACAAATGTACTTGAACACATTCGTATTAGTAATAGATTAATTTATTTATGACATTTGTAATTATTGAATTATTATTTGATTATTTATAATTATTCATTAATGTGCATCACTTGAGCTTACGTTGTCATTAATAGAGTGAGATATTACTGATAGAGCGTAACTCTCAAAATAGTCTTGACTAATGATCATCGAGAATGAGATATCGATGATATGTTATAAGTTGACATGTGGTCTGCATCACATTCTTGGAGAATGTAGTATGTCTCACCTGCTGCTAGTAATGGTTACTAGTGATGGACACATGAATACTTTTTGAAAGTATTGGTATACCCTACTGATAAAACTGTTTGTTATACATGTCTAGAGTGTTATAAGCGTGTGGGAGATAGAGGTCCTCTGATTTGAGGTCAATACGCACTTTGTCACCTTGTTTACAGAGTAATATACTTTGACCTTGTCCTAAGCTTAAATTCTTTATAGAATAAAATATGGCTTGTGTTGGGTGCATTATGATGTAAACTAAGGTGGTAGTTGAGCCAAGAATAAGATTCATTCCTCGATTGGATATTCGAGAGAACACTCAATTTCTCAGTGATATTAGGTCGACCAAGTCATTGACCAATGCAAGAGACATATTTAGAATATGGTCTAGTTGTCGACTAATATAGATGAGATAAAGTGATCAAGACATTTGGATAGACACGTGACAAATCCTAAGTTTGATCGAGTGTGTCACGAATGAAAGGAATTTATCATCTCACATAAAGGTTATGTTTGTTGGATTCATGTAAACGTATTTCACATATTGAGTTCGTCGTACGACGCAGTCTAGGAGTTCCGTATGGACCTTAGTTGGATTAGTGTCGACACTATGTCGATTGTCTTTTCGATCTAAGGGTGTATTGAGAAAGTATTAAATATTCGATTTGAAATCGAGATATTTAAATTGATAATAACTATGGGATAATTTCTATTTGATGAAAATTATTTAATTAAGTTAAAATTGAATTTTGGATTTAATTAAATGTGTTGAATAAATTCAGAAAATCGGTTCATTGCGAACATGGTGCACGACGAAGAATGGGTAAGAATGAATGATGGTCGATATGTGTTTTATTGATATTGGTGGGTGGTGATAAAGGATCTGTGATGTGATCCCTAAATTGTTTGGACGATTTTAGAAAATCAATACATATATGTTATGTCACGACGTTGGCGTCGTGGTCCTATGGTAGGGTGTTGCGATGCCTACTAAGGTTTTTAAGGAGGCGATGTGGCTCCATAGTGGAGTATCGCGACTCCTGTCACGGTGAAAGGCAGAAGTCATGGCTCCTGTCCAAAATCCGCGATTAAAAGCTTCGTCTTAACATTTCAGACTCCACGTTGTGGATTTCACTAGGTATATTATTGTTACTGTACAATAGGCATCGCGACTCCATGGTGGAGCGTCGCGACACTAATTGCACAATAGAAGCCGAAAAACGTCTGCCATGCCAGCGCCGCGACTCCATGGTGGAGCGCTGCGACGCTAATTCATTGCAGAAGCCCTCATTGGCCTCACAGCCCTAATAATTGGCGCCGCGGTGCGACCTATCTAGAAAACAAAAAAAAATCCGAGTTCATAATTTTTAACCCATTATTATTATTATTATTATTATTATTATTATTATTATTATACATTATCTTATTTGATAAGTGTATTGTTTATGTGTTAAATGTAAACACGTTTGTTATTTAAATTATTAGAATAACGTCCACAAATAATTGCTTGGGTAGGCGACACCCAGTACGTGTTTGAACCGCTTAATATCATATTTGGGAATGCGGTGCCCAATATGTGACTTTGCATGATCATTAAGATGATTTATTTGATAAATCATGCTAGAGTTGATCTTGGTTAAAACCCTAAATTAAAATATTCCCCAAACTTTTAATAAAAGTCTCATTTTGAAAATGAACGTAGCGTGCGTTATAGTTGATTATAGTGCAAACTCCTTTTCAGCGAGATGAGTATTTATGCCACAACATTTGTTCTAAGTCTACGAGAACTCAGACTCTTTCATAAATGCATGTTAAATGTAGAAGTGTGTGATAAACTTTCATGAGTATTTACACCACATTGTTTGCTCTATTAAGGCAAAACTCACTTAGATACATAATTGCAGTCGCATAACGGAGTTGACTTTCTAGGCTATCTTGGAGCCACAGTGTCGGACAAGCCGAGGGACGCAGATAATTTGTTTAGAACATTCGGTCAAACCAGAGTTACAAATTGTTTGTAAGTGGTTTAGAGACCTACTAGGTTGTGTTGTTGAAGTTACCAGCCACAACAAACGCCGAGATAGCATGAACTTGGATCTTGACCCATTATGACCATATTTGATATGAGTCTGTATTCTTCTATGGGGTCGAAGAGTATGTTAAAATAGTGGAAGTTGATTAAACAAAAGGTCATGTTAATTAGTTAACAAATGTGTTCAATAGAAATTATATTAGAGTTTAATTTCAAGTATATCTATTTCTTCAGTATATATAAAATGTCGAATCTATCGCTGAAAATGTTGGTCGAAACGAACAAGTTGACTGGAGAAAACTTCACTGACTGGTTGAGAAATCTACGTTTGGTGTTGAGAATAGAAAGAATAGAGTATGTGTTAGACTCAGTGTTCCCCACAGTCCCTGCTGAAGATTTTGTTGAGTACGCCTTGTTTGACAAGGTGTGTTATCAGAAACATCTAGATGATGCTACCTCGACATAATGTGTAATGCTGTCATCTATGACCGTGGAGGTACAGAGTCAACATAAAAACATGGACCCCAACGAAATGCTAGAACACTTGAAGAGTATTTATGACTCACAGTCTCAGGCAATGGAGTATGAACTGTTGAGAGACCTTTTCAAGTGTAAGCTGAACGAAGGGGGTCAAGTTTCAACGCATGTTCTGAAGATGATCGGATTGATAGAAAGGTTGGCTTCGATTGGAACGAAGTTTCCTAGAAATGTCTCTGTCAACCTGATCCTGAATTCGCTTCCTGGTTCATTTGAGAATTTCATTATGAACTTCATTATGAATGGGACCAAGGAAAAGTCAAGTCTTCCAGAGCTTCACAATATGTTTAAGACT
The DNA here is from genome assembly GCA_029844215.1 of Przewalskia tangutica. NCBI lineage: Eukaryota > Viridiplantae > Streptophyta > Magnoliopsida > Solanales > Solanaceae > Przewalskia > Przewalskia tangutica. The sequence continues at coordinate 112,727,449 of CM056730.1, forward strand.
TTTGAATCATCTACCTATAAGGGTAAATATGTGATCATGGTGGGTTAGGGGTGGCCAACGGCCGAGACGCAGCGGGTCAAGTGTTCAGTGGGCTCGATGGCGAGCTCAGACTATCGGGCTTGGCCGATGTCCCATCCGACGGTCCGCCTGATTCGAATCGGCCTCGCGAAATGCATGGCCGGGATCGGATCGGGGTCAAGATTTTCCATTTATTTTTTAACTTTTGTACTTAATTTTAAAAAATAATATATATTAAATATATGAACAACTCAATAATTGAATAAGATAGTGTAATAAAAATATCTCAAAACTGTTTTTGTGTCTCTTATATTATTTCATTGAAATATGTTTTTTTGGTAATACATATACAATTGTCAAAATTACTACTTTGTGGTGTTGTTCACAAGTTGCAAATGACATAGTAAAATTGCAATTAAATAAATTACCAATTTGAAAACACTTTTTCTAGTTTCTTCACAATATCTTGCGGTTCTTCGGTTGGAATTGGTATTTGTTGGTCAAATTGATCCACGTCGCTAATCATACCTTCAGATAAGATGTCGTTTTAGTTTTCGTCTTCTTCGTTGATCTCCGGTTGACCGCACCTTCTCCGCTCCGTTCGTATCCAATCTCTGAATAGTAATGCAATCTCCAAGCTATCTCCGGCTAATGAGTGTCTGTGCTCTCCTATTTGAAATATGCCGACAAAAAAAATGCTTTCAGACGCCGTTGATGATGCCTGAATGTTCAAAACATCTCGGGCCATCATTGAAAGTGTCGGAAATGTCTTTTCATTCCCCCTCCAGTATTTTAGCAAGTCGTTATTTCCTTCTTCATTGACAACTGTTTGGTACGGTAAAGTATCCTGCAAAACAAAAACATCAAACTCGCTAATTGATTAGTAGTGCTACCACCGCACATTCTATTTCTAAGACTTTCAATACTAGCCGCAGAAACAACATGTTTTTTTAGGGGTTGTGTTAAAGAAGAAGATGGTATGAAAGTCTATTCGTTGCTAGCACTTTTTTGTTGGTAATACTTAAATATTTTTTTGCATTCGTCTTCTATGCTAGACAACACTTCTTCTTTCGTTTGTTCAACTTCAATAGGTGGTGGGGCATTTAAAGTTTTGGAGTTGGAGGTGGTAGTACTTCTATACAATTATAAATATTTTTAATAAGTGATTTACAACCGTCTATTTTAATAGTCGGATTTAGTACAACATCAATAATATAAATAAGGGGAATAGGAATAAAATATTTATTTATTTTCATAAACATTTTTTTAATAGTTGTCTTATAAGCTGATTTTTTCATATATTCTCTAAGCAGTAAAAATATTATAGCTATATAAAATAATATAGTTGAAATGGTAGAATAATATATACCGAAAAATTCTTTTTGCTTCAAAATTTTTATCTAGAAATACAATAAGTTCTTTAATTTTTTTTCCCAATCGTTATCTACAATCATATCAGTTGGATTTTGATTATGGGCGTTAAAAAATAAAGTTATAGGTTTTCTATAATCATAAGCAACGAGTAGTTGTTCATATAAAGAATTTCACCTAGTGGGTACTTCTTCGGGAATTTTTCTATAAGGTAGTTGGCAATCATGACAAGTTTTTTTATAATTTTTTTCGTTGTATTCTATTATTTTTAAAAATAAATTTTATAGCAAATTGTATTTTTTCAAAAACATCTTGAAAAAATAATAGGTCATCCTTTACAACTAAGTTATAAATATGACACATACATTTTCTATGAAAATTATTTGGAAAAGATAGAGTTAAAGCATCTTTTAAGACTGTAATATCAAAATTATTAAAAGATGCATTATCTAATGTAATACTCATAATTTTATCAGTTATTCCGTAATAATCGCAAACTAAATAAATATTTTCTGAAATAAAATCACAGTGTGCCTACTATATATATATATATATACGCTAAAATATATTTTTGCATAGACCATTTATAATCTATCCAATGACATGTTACCATTAAATAATCATGGTCATTAGTACTACGGCCTATATAAGAAGTGAGAGCGACTTTGTCAATAAAATGATATAACGAATAACGTAAATAATGTTGATATTCATATGCAAATTTAAATACAGCTCTCTTAACAGTTGATATAGGAAAACCTTTATAAGCAGGATTATATATATCTCTAATATAATGAATAAACCCAGGAGATGAAGGAAATGAAAAAGGCAAACCTTCCACAACAACTAATTTTGATAATGACTCTCTATCTCTATGTTTATCGTATTTAGGACCTACAATTCCTCCCGTCAAAGGGTTAATTTGACACTGTACTTGTTTCGGGACAGTATGTGAATATTATCCCAATGGAGAGGGCGCTTTTGCTTTTGTACCATCTTTTTCAGCCTTGTATTGGGAATACCTAACTGGGTGTTTTTGTACTATGTATCTCATTAAACCCCTCATCCCACCATGACCTTTTCCAGTTTTAAAACTATAAACAACTTTACAAATTTTGCATATAGCTACTTGATTTTGTACGTCCCTATCAAAATAATTTCATGCATCTGATTTTAATGATCGTTTTGCTGGACCTCGTCTCATACTAGGGGGAATATGAGGCGTTCCAGTTGAAGGTTCACTAGTGGGTGTTTCATCTATATTAGTGGGTGTGTCATCATCTAGAACATCTTCTAAATTAAAGTCTTGTTCAGTTTCAGAAAATATCTGGTCGTCTAAATCATATGGTATTTCAAGAAAATGTTCAGTATTAATAAAATCATCCTGTCTAGGAGTAGGACTAGGAATACTAGAAGAAGTACCCCTGCCCTTGTTACCCCTATAGCAGAAGCCTGATCCTTACCCTTAAATATATCTCTAAATCGTTTCATTTTAATTATGATAATAAATAGTTAAAGACTTAAATATAATGAAATTAAGTGCGCTAAATAAAATAAAGACACAATAATAATTTAATGAAAGAACGAATGTACCAAACGCCGACGTAACGTCGACGTGTAATCGAGAGATTGAAAATTGAAACTTTGCCCGGTGGAAGATCCTCAAGCTAGTTATGAACTTCACTCTCAAATAAATAAATAAAATTGAATATTTAGTAGACAGTGTAGATTTGTAGAAGATATATTGAGAGATTAGAGAGATTGTATGAAGATTTGTAAGAAAGATGAAGAGAAAATTAGGTATTTATAGTTGGAAAATTGAGTTAAAGTGTAAATATAATAACTTAGGGTTAAAAATAAATATTAAGGGGTATGGGGTTGGGGAGGGGGGGAAGCCAAACATGGCCATTGCACAACGATCAAAATATAAAATGTATGTTGGTGCAATGGTTATTTTGTGCAGCGGACGGGCGGGATCGCGGGGCAGATCGTGGGGACCGGATCGGTCTTCGAGGCAGATCGGGATCCGTCCTGGCGGGACGAGACCATGTCCCATCCCGGTTCGAGTCTCGGTACCATTTTTTTTAATTTCGGGCTCGGGGCGGGGGAGAGGCGGAACCGGGCTGACCCGACCCGTTGGCCACCCCTATGGTGGGCTCATCTAGCTAGTTCAAACCCAAGGGTAAGAACATGCAGAAGAATAAAGGTAAGACAGTTGCTGCACCCACAGTTTTGAAATCTAGAGGAGGTATTCAGAAGAACTGAAGAAGGCAAAGGTAGCTGCGGATGTGTGCCTCAACTGCAAGAAGAAAGGGCACTTGAAGAAGGACGACACAACTCCAGGAGGAGGCAAAGCACTAGGTGCTTCTGGCTGGACAAGATATGTTTGTCATTGAAATACATATGTCTATAAGTAACTCTCACTGCTGGGTATTAGATACCGCTTGTGGCTTATACATTTGTAATAATGTGCAGGATCTGACTTACATCAGAAAGATTAGACCATGGGAGGTAGACCTGCGCATTGGAAATGGAGCACGAGTGGATGCTGAACGTGTGGAAACTTATAGACTAGATTTACCTTCAGGCTTTTGTTTAGAACTAAATAATTGTTATTTTATTTCCTCGTTAACGAAGAATATTATTTCTATCCCAATGTTAGATATTGAGGGGTTTTCCTCATTTATTCCCAATGACAGTTATGTACTGTCTTTTAATGGTATTGTTTGTGGAAATGCTCTGCTTGTGGATGGTTTGTATGTTCTAAACTGTAGTCGTGAAATTTTCAATGTGCAAAATAAACAAGCTAAGATAAGTAATCCAAGAAACCCCACCTACTTATGGCACTGTAGACTTGGTCACATCAATGAATCAAGGATAGAAAGATTAAGGAAGTTAGACTACCTGGAACTATTTGATATAGAGTCCTATGGTAACTGTGAATCTTGCTTGAGAGGAAAGATGACCAATAAGCTACTTTCTGGGAAAGATGTGCGAGCTAAAGAGGTGCTTCAGTCGTTCCATAATGATGTATGTATGCCATTTTCAACTTAAGCTAAGAGAGACTTCTCTTACTTCATCACTTTTACAGACGATTTCACAAGGTTTGGGCATGTGTATCTTATGAAACACAAGTTCGAAGCATTTGAGAAATTCAAGGAGTACAAGTAAGAAGTAGAGAAGCAATTTGAAACAAGTATCAAGACCATTCGATTAGATCGATGAGGTGAATACTTAAGTAAAGAATTCTGGATTACTTGAAGCTTCATGTAGTCCAATCACAATGAACATCTCCTGTAACGCCACAAATGAATGGTGTTGCTAAAAGGAGAAATCGAACCCTATTAGATATGGTTAGATGTATGATGAGTTTCTCAGCTCTACCAACATACCTTTGGGGCTATGCATTGCAAAACTCAATTTATATTCTGAATAGTATTCCTTCAAATCAATAGAGAAAACTCCATATGAGATATGGAATGACAAGAAGCCAACACTTAAACATATGTGACCATGGGGTGTCCTGCATATGTAAAGAATATGCTTACTGACAAGTTGGAATCTAAAAGTGAGAATCAAGAACCATAAGATAACACAGAAGTTGAACTTTTGTCAAATGACTCAGACAAGGATTCAGTGGGAGTATTTGGTGAAGATTGGGTACATAGAGTATGCCCTTCATCCAGTGGGAGTGTTGTGAGAGATAGTGCAGAAATGCAAGACTCTCATACACAACTAATGAAGGATGATACAATGGTTGTACATCATTTCATTCAGGAAATACATGAAAATGACATTCCTGAAAGCTCTCAATGTGGTGGATTTTCCTGCACACAAAAACATTCTCACAATCAAAATACAACAAACACTGAAACACATAATAACTCTGTAGGACCACTAGTACTTATCGTCCTCCTGAAAGACTTAATCTCCTTGTTAAAACATATAATGAGATAGATATTCCTGATGACGATGAACCTACAACATACATCGAAGCTATGTTAGATATTGATTCGCAGAAATGGCAAGAAGCCAAGAAATCTGATATGGACTCATGTACATCAATCAAGTTTGGAACTTGGTTAATTTTCCAACATGGGTTAGACCCTTAAGATGCAAATGTGTCTTCAAAAAGAAGATTGATGCATATGATAAGGTACGGACTTATAAGGCAAGATTGGTGGTTAAAGGTTATAATCAACGACCTGGGGTCGATTATGATGAAACTTTTTCACCTATTGCGAACATTAAGTCCATTCAGATTTTGCTTGCAATAGTCGCATACTATGATTATGACATTTGACAAATGGATGTTAAAACTGTTTTCCTCAATGGTAACCTAATTGAGGAGGTGTATATGATACAACTTGAGGGTTTTATATTTTGAAGCAAAGAAGATACATGCGTTTATAGTAAGCGCAAGGAAGAGAGTATTGTCTTCATTGTTATATATGTAGATGTCATATTAATAATGAGAGACAATAAGACTCTCATGCAATCAGTCAAGGAATGATTGTCCAACACCTTCATGATAAAAGAATTGGGTGAAGCCTGCTACATTCTTGGAATTAGGATCTATAGAGATAGACCTAATAGATTGTTGGGGCTGTCACAGTATGGGGAAGAACACTGGAAAGCAGTCAAAAGTATTCTTAAGTATATTAGACGGACTAAAGAATATTTCTTAGTCTATGGTGGACAAGAAAAGCTAGTGGCTACTGGGTACATTGATGCTAGCTTCTAGAGAGATCTTGCTGACTTTAAGTCTCAGTCTGCATATACCTTCATTTTTAATGGTGGAGTAGTGAGTTGGAAAAGTTCTAAGCAAGCAACAACTGCTGATTCGACAACTTAAGTCGAGTACATTGCTGGATCAGAAGTTGGTAAAAAGTTGTTGCGATATCTGTGTTCCTGAAGGAACTAGAGGTTGTTCCAAGTGTCACTTGTCCAATAATGATTTATTGTGACAACACTGGTGCGATTACGCAAGCTAAGGAACCAAGATCAACAAACAAAACAATCATGTACCAATGAAATACCACATATGTTATACCCCGTAGTTCTGACCCTACGTATGAGAGCGTACGAAAGCATGTAAGACTTAAAATTTCCAAAGGATAGGTTGACGGATTGTTCCGGACGGGTTTTAGTAGACTTTGAGGCGGGTTATGACCCGGTACATTGAGAATTCCTAAGTGTTTCAAAGGCCCAGGGCGTAGTTCGTTGAGTCTAGATTCCAACGCAACCAACCGTTCGTCGATAGACGCCGAGTAGAAAGTTATGAGAATTACAAGTTCGGCGCAATCGGACAAAAATGTGTTTCGACAGAGGCGGCTGTGCGCGGCCGGATGCAGGCCGCGCCGAACGCATCGAGGGTCGCTGGTTTCAGCGCCGCGCCGGAAGCCAGGCGCGCACGAAGATCCGAGGTCCGCAGAGTCGCGGCGCGCCGGGAAGCGGCCGCGCGCGAGGCGGGATTCAGGCGGAAAAACTTAGGAAAAGTCGATTTTTCTTTTAAAGACCTCGGAGGGTGACAAGTGTCCCCATCCGATTTTGCATGACGCTTATATTGACCAAGTCTTCAAGACTTGGTCATACTTCATCTCTCTCTTAGACAAAAGCTCTCCCTTCTCTCTTAAAAGTTCAAGCTCCTCCTTCTCTAAAATCCCAAGAGAAATTCTAGCCTTAGGAAAATTCTCAAAAGTTAAGAACAAGAAGGAAGCTTGTGGCTAGCTTGTTGTGGTGTTCTTGGCAAGGAAGATAGCAAAATATTTGGAATAAGTTTGACTAAAACTTTAAGGTAACATTTCTTCCTTGGAATTAGTTTCTAGTGTTGCATGTTAAGAAGAAAGAACTTGTGGTAGTGAATAATGCTCTTAGAGTCATTGCGTATGTAAGAAATATGGTTTGGATGTGAAAGAATTGGTTAAGAAAATTATGTGAGCATGTTGTAGCCTAAAACTACCTTAGACTTGTTAAGTTAATTGTTTTACCTTTTGGGCGAATTTTACACACCCAAGTTTAGGTGTGTAATCCCCTTGAGATTGTTTGGATTGTTGGGCCTAGAAGTGGCGTTTGGATGTTGAATTCGGACCTTAAAAGGTGGCAAAGTATGTAGAAACAAAGGAAATCTTCAATTTTCCATAGAATTTAGGGGCTTTGAACTTAGATTATTCCTACATTGAAATTAGAGGTTAATAAACGTATTATGGTTATTATAGGTTGACATATTACTTGCGGTAGTTTGAGCTTAGCAAGAGGATTGACCGAAGAGGTATGTGGAAACTTTCTTATCCTTTGAGCATGAGTAGTTATAACTATATAGTACGGTAGACGTACGTGTTTTGAATGAAATAAATCCTTTTGTTATACTTGACTTGTTTTAAGAAAATGTCTAAGTTGGTTGGGTTAAGAAGTTAACCCGCTTGTTCTTAAAGAATGGTTTATCCTAAATAAGATAGACAAGGATTTTCTTGACCTAATGAAGTATAGAGTACTTTTGGTGTGAAAGTATTGAATATTGAATTATTCTAAAAGATAAGAGACTTAAAGTATTTTGAAAATTGTATGAATTTGTTTGAAGTATAAGTCTCTTGGCTAGTAAAAGAACGAAATAGTTCATAAGGAGTTATAACGGCTTTATGGGAAGTTAGTTATAACGGCCTTATGAATGGATAAGGATGTCGTAAATTTCTAAAGCATAAAGTTAGTATAACGGCTTTATGGGAAGTTGGTTATAATAACTTTATGGAAGGTTATGAAAGTTGTCTATTTTGATTAATGAGCATAAGTTGTCTAGATTGTGGGAAAATTGAAGTTACTTGGTTTCAAGCTATGAAATGATTTTTCTAAAGGTGTAGTAACTTACTTTGAAAAATAGACACGCCTCGATACTACGAGTGTTAGTATCTTGGATTTTACATAAAAATGAGGCTTTCGAAAAGAATGTACGTACATAGTACTTTGGCTTGTTTAATTGAGAATTCTCTTGGTTTATGTGAAAAGAAGGCATGGTAATTGTCTTGGTTTATATAAAGGCATGGTATTGCAATTCGAATTAAAAGCATGTAATTATGAGTCTATTTGGGCGCATCGTCGGTGATGGAGGATTCCACGGGTACGCGCCACGATGAGGGTTCGCTTTCACTGATGATTATTCCATGGATTAGCTCTCCACGAGGTCTATCACGCAGGTGGATCTAGTAGTTAGCCCTCGCACGCCGGCCGAGACGTGATGCGCAGTGGATCGGGTAGTTGGCTTCGTACTTGGCCGTGGTTAGGGCAAAGTGGTGTGATGCAGCGGATCGGTGGTTAGCTGCGATTGCTTCGGCCGATGTGACGCAGGTGGATCTCGTAGAGGCTATCGCACTTGCCGGCCGCCTTCGTGATTTGATTATAGTATTGTTGTACGGGTGGATCCGTAGTAGCTTTCGTACTTGCCCGATCGATTGAGGATGCGAGTGGATCCGTAGCTATGCCTTCGCATCTTGTCTCGCATTTCTTGATACAGTGGGATCTAGTATTCATATGTACTTTAGTGTTGTTATATCATGATCGCCGTGGCGGGCGAATTCCACGCACGATTGATATTACGGGCACGACCTATGGTTATATTTGAGTGATGACTTAGAGGCGTGAGTCCCCGACTTGACATGGCTGCAGATATGTTGTGTAATCGTAGTTTGGCTATCATACATGTCTCCCGCTTTATATATATGCTACTATGAATTCATTACGATTTTTTCGGCCACATACTTGTACCTGTTGTCGACTCCTTCGGCCGCGCGTCATACCGCAGTCGAGATACGTAACTACCGTCCGCACTCTTGGATCACCGCTCATTTCTTGGGAAGCTCCATCTCTCCGAGGCTTGTCTTTTGGTATGATTCCACGAGGTTATAGACTTTGTACATTCGGGGTATGGCGGGGCCCCTGTCCCGCCACGATTGTTATTCCTGAGGCCGTAGTCACGTTGGTGTTTTGGGCTATAAGAACGGTTGTATTACTATATTTTTGTTTAAGTATGTTTTATAGAAGGCAGCCTTATCGGCTGGCCAGTAATGTTTACCCTTTTTTTCTAAGTAATGTGTTATGTATGTTCATTGCTATTCTCTCGACATATACTGAGCGGTACCGGTAGGTACACGGCCATGGCTGGGTCGTGACAACATACTCAGGGAGATGGTGAAAATTGAAGAAATAAGATTAGACTATGTTCCCACAGATGATAAACTAGCTGACCCATTTACTAAACCATTAGATTAGTTAAGCATAACGATCATTTTGAAAATATGAGTGTTAGATACATTGGAGATTGGCTCTAGGCCAAGTGGGAGATTGAAAATATGTATGCCTAGAAACAATCATTATTAGAGACAAATGTACTTGAACACGTTCGTATTATTAATAAGATTAATATATTTATGGCATTTGCAATTATTGAATTATTATTTGATTATTTGTAATTATTCATTAATGTGCATCCATTGAGCTTACGTTGTCATTAATAGAGTGAGATATTACTGATAGAACGTAACTCTCAAAATAACCTAGACTAATAATCATCGAGAATGTCGATGATATGTTATAAATCGACATGTGGTCTGCTTCACATTCTTGAAGAATGTAGTATGTCTCACCTGCTGCTAGTAATGGTTACTATTGATGGACACATGGATACTTTTGAAAAATGTATTGATATACCCTACTGATAAACTATTTGTTATACATGTCTAGAGTGTTATCAGCGTGTGAGAGATACAGGTCCTTTGACTTGAGGTCAATACGCACCTTGTTTACAGAGTAATGTACTTTGACCATGTCCTAAGCTTAAATTGCTTATAGGATAAGATACGGCTTGTGTTGGGTACATTATGATGTAAATTAAGGTGGTAGTTGAGCAAAGAATATGATTCATTCATCGATTGGATATTCGAGAGAACACTCAACTTCTCAGTGATATTAGGTCGACCAAGTCATTGGCCAATGCAAGAGACATATTTAGAATATGGTGTAGTTGTCGACTAATATAGATGAGATAAAGCGATTAAGCCATTTGGATAGACACGTGGCAAATCCTAAGCTTGATCGAGTGTGTCACGAATGAAAGGAATTTATCATCTCACATAAAGGTTATGTTTGCTGGATTCATGTAAACGTACTTCACATACTGTGTTCATCATACGGTTTTACTTAATTTCACCTGCGAGGTTGCGGTAATGTGTAAGATCACTGTATAGAGTTCCTGCAGTGTTACTTAATTTCACCTTAGTGTCAACTATAATATGTGATGGTTTGCAGGAAGACATCCATGTTTTGTCAATTATTTCTTCAGCATATTTCTTTTGACTAATAAACAGACCACCTACATATTGGGTGACGGCAATGCCAAGAAAATAATTCAACGGACCCAAGTCCTTCATTATAAATTTTGTTGCAAGAAGGGACATAATAGACTGACGAAGTGAAGTGGATGATGTTGTGAGAATAATATCATCGACATACGATTTGTATATATGCCATGCCTGCGTCCTTCCGATAGATGAACAACGACTGATCAAACTTGTTGTGAGAGAACCCCAACTTGAAAGCAAATCCTGCAAATTGGTTATAACATGCCCTAGGAGCTTGTTTCAAACCATATAAGGAACATGATCTGGACGGGATCTCGGAAACCCAACAGTTGATGCATGTATACTGTTTCCTTTAAGCGGTCATGTAAGAATGCATTTTTAACATCCAACTGATGAATGAACCAAGATTTGGAAAGAGTAGGCTGAGAACAATCCTGATAGTTGCTAGCTTAACTACCAGACTGAATGTTTCACCACAATCGACACCAACGTGCTGAAACCTGTCATCACTAACAAGACGAACTTTGTATCTCGCAAAAGAACCGTCAGAATTCTTTTGGAAAGTTTTGAGATGTTTAGCGTATGATCTTTTCCTAATCTTTCGATACTATGTAAAGAATATTTTTCTCATCTTATTCTTCCACAATAATGTGGTTAATATACAACTATACAAGATAATGATAGGGAGAAGATCATGCCTAAATATCTTCCTAATGATAATGGGTAAGATAACTAATCCTCCTAATGATAATGATAAGATAAAGCTAATCTTCCTAATGATAATGATAAGATAAAGCTAATCTTCCTAATGATAATACTAATAAATATTTTACATTCTACCATATATGCAAGATACTATTTAATTACAATGATAATAATTATTAATATTAATATTAATATTAATAATTATTATTTTATCAAGATCGATTCCACAAAAAATATAATAATTATAATAAAATATTGTTATAGAGAATAATTGTTACATAGATATCCCACACTTCAATAGTTTCAACATTTCACTCGTTAGCTTCTTTTCCCTACCAGTAATTGCTAATATGATTTATATATATACCAAAAGGATACGTCTGTGCATTATCAAGGTTTTAGGACACTTGAATTGTTTTCGAAATTCATACTACTCCCTCCGTTTAGATTTACTTATCCTATATTGACTTTACACATGCTTATTAAAGAGCCAAAAATAAAATAAAAAATTTACCATATTAGCTCTAATTATCTAATAATTGAAATTAATTAAATTTTACCCAAAAAATGTGTAACCAACTAATTAAATAGCGAGTTCCAGCAATTCATATATTCCCCCGTAAAAAAAGTAGTGTTGGAAAAAGAAATTAGAAAATTTGACTTATTAATTACTAAGTACATGTTTGGCCAAGCTTCTGGAAGTGTTTCTGTTCAGAAACACTTCTTAGACTAAACAGGTATTTTCCAAAAGTAGAAACACTTTTTGGACAAAAAGTGTTTCTAGATAGGAAGAGAAGCAGAAACATCAATTTGGTGCTTCTCGAGAAGCCTTTTTTGCACATTAAATGAATTTTTTTAGACTCATTTATCCTTTTACTTTCACAAATTTCCTTTTAATCTCATATAATATCCCCATATATAATAGAAATTTGGGAATGGGGTGGGTGTGGGTAGGGGGTAGTGCGGGGTAAGAAAAAAATTCATATTTTTTAATTTTTTTTTTATAAAAGTAACAAAAAATATGAAATAGAAATTTGAAGATGGGGTAGGGCAATGGGGTGGGGTGGGGGTAGGGGTAAGAAAAAAAATCATATTTTTTATAATTTTTTTTTTATAAAAGTAACAAAAAATATGAAATATAAATTCAAGGCTTGAGTAGGGGCAAGGAGTTGGATGGTGGGTAGGTCGGGGGGAGGGGGTAAGAAAAAATTTTATATTTTTATAAATTATTTATAAAAGTAAAAAAAAATATAAAATAGAAATTTGAGAATGTGGTAGGTGGACCAGGGGATAGGGAGATAAATTTAAAAAATCATATTTTCAATAATTTTTATAACAAAAATATGAATAAAAATTTAAGGATGGGGTAGGATAATAGGGTGGGGGTAGAGGTAGGGCGGGGAGGGTAAGAATTTTTTTTATATTTTTTATAAAATGTTTATAAAAGTAAAAAATAAATATAAAATAGAAATTTGAGAATGTGGTAGGTGGACGAAGGGAGGGAAGGTGGAGGTAAGTAAAAATCATATTTTCAATCATTTTTATAAAAGTAACAAAAAATATGAAATCGAAATTTGAGAATGTGGTAGGTGGACGGGGGGGGAGGGGGGGGGGAGGAGGAGGTAAGTAAAAAAAATCATATTTTCAATCATTTTTATAAAAGTAACAAAAAATAGGAAATCGAAATTTGAGGATGAGGTAAGACAATGGGGGTGGGTGGGTAGGGCGGAGTAAGAAAAAAATTCATATTTTTTATAAAAGTAAAAAAAAAATGACATTGAAATTTGAGGATGGGGTGAGGGTAGGTGTGGGTAGGGCGGGGTAGGTTTGGACATATTTAAGTCATTGACTATCATATTGTCGTTACATTGTTATGTATAATACAATATTATTTTTTGATTAAACAGAAACACTTTTCCAGAAGTTTGGTCAAACAGACCCTAAGAGTAAAATAGAAAAAAAATGATAAATTATCTATTGATTTTCTAAAGTAAACTAAGTAAAATTAAAGTGATCAAATAAAATTGGACGTAGGGAGTGCTACTTATAATTAATTACTTAATTAATCTCTACAACAACGAGATTTTGCCGTATCAAGGCCGTATTGTAGATTTTTTAATCTTTAATTTGATCGGTTCACATTGTGCCATGCAAATACATTGATTTGTATACCGTTACTTTAAAGTAAAATCACATGGTTACTACATAGTTTACGTGAGATTTGTTCTATTATATTATTTGATCCCATCTCGTCATGACTATTTAATTTAATACAGCCTAGACCATTTTTCTTAAATTGAATATATCTATTATTTCAATCAATTAAGCATAATATAAAACAACACGCTGTGATTATTTTTATCTCGATTAGTCTGATTTTCTAAAAGATATAGTCAACGATCGCAGACATATATATTGTACTAGGAGTGTTGATTTAAATTATTAACACAAATTAAGGCCAAAAAAAAATGTAAACACTCATAGAGCAGTGCCGGCCCAAGTATGAAGCCATTGCTTGGGGCTTCATCTCTTTTAGGGTCCCAACTTTCCCTAAATATTCTCTGTGTATATTAAGTAGTATTTAAAAAGAAATATATGCACTCCCAATTAAGTAGTCTCCTACGGTTAACTAAGAATTATTTTAGGAGAAAAAAATACAATAGTAACTTTTGCTTTAAATGTGGAGAGTTGGAACATTGTATTGGGAAGGGAATAATTTTTTATTTATATCATAACAATCACATTATTATTCGTGTATCTCTTTATCTTTGCCGTTCTCATTTACATTACTCTTATTGTGATAGCCAATTCTAGATTCCTGAAGATGTAGGAACACTTGGTGACTTTTTATAGTCCGGTGGCTAAGATTCAGATAAACTTTTGCTTCTTTGGAAGGTTGATAAAAGTCTTTGTAAAGACTGTAAGGTTATTCCGAAAGAGGATCTTATAACCCGACATAAATTTTTGGTGATAGACTTGGAGATCAAGTTGGAGAAGAAGAAGAGGGTTGCAGATGACAGGTTAAGAATCAAATAGGGGAGTATGACCATGGCTAATGTAAATGAGATGGGAGAGAGGTTGATGGCCAAGGGGGAGTAGTGGGGATGCCACATGTATGTGGGACAATACGACCAGTTACATTCGTGAGGTAGCAGAGAAGTGCTAGGAGTCTTACGGTGTTATCGTGGTGGACATTGAGGGGACTGGTGGTGGAATGACGAAGTTCAAGAAAAGGTGGAAGCTAAGAAAGCGACGGATGTGGAGTTGGTGGAAATCAAAGATGAGGTGGAGAAGTGGACGAATATGAAACTGTATAAGATGGCGAGAAAGGAGGTAAAACTAGCGGTTACAGTGGCGAAAATAACGGCTTTCGAACGCCTGTGTGGAATTATAGGAGAAAGTCAGAGATAAGAAGTTGTACAGACTAGCCAAGACAAGGGAGAGGAGGGCCCGTGACTTGGATCAAGTGAGGTGCATCAAAGACGAAGACGACAAAGTACTGGTGGAGAAAACACATACTAGGTGGATGTGGCAGTCTTACTTCCACAAACTCTTGAACGAAAAAAGAGATGGATACATTGTGCTGGAGATCTGGAGCATTCTGGTAGGCACGAGGATTTTGGGCATTGTAGAAGCATTAAGGTTGATGAGGTTACGAGTGTTATTCACATGATGCGCAGGGGACGAGCGACCGGGCCTGATGAGATCCCAGTTGAATTTTGGAAGAACGTAGGCAGGGCTAGTTTGGAGTGACTGACTGAGTTGTTTAATGTCATTTTTAAGATGGCAAGAATGTCCGAAGAACGGATGTGGAGTACAATGATTCCCTTGTACAAAAACAAAGGTGATATCCAGAGTTGCAACAACTATAGGGGTATCAAGCTGTTAACCCGCTCTACAAAAGTTTGGAAAAGAGTCGTGGAGACGATGGTAAGGAGAGGCGTATCTATTTCCGTGAATAAGTTTAGATTCATGTCGGGGCATTCAACTACCGAAGCCATTCATCTTATTAGGAGGTTTGTGGAGCAGTATAGAGAGAAGAAGAAAGACTTACATATAGTTTTCATCGACCTCGAAAAGGCATATGACAAAGTCCCCGTCACGCCCGTTTTCGACCGGAGTCTTGAACGGATTTGCAACGTTACTTGGGTGATTCCTGAATTAAATCATCATTTAAATGAGTCGTCACCTAATTATTATAGTGAACTAGGACACTTTTAAATAGCATAAAAATGTTGTACATGATCTGCGAAATTTATGAGATTCTAGGTAAAGGTTCTCTATTATCCTAAAGGGAAGGTGTTAGACATCCTTTAAGATCCGCTAACATGCGGTTATTCGGTCAAACTTAGGCTTAATTATTGTGCTAAGGAATGCATGTTTTTGAAGGTGTAAAATTTTAATAAAAGATATTGCAAGTTTTAATTAAAAGATACATTTTTTGACAATATAAAAGAGTTGTAAGACTTGTTTTGATAATATAAAAGTGTTGTATGACTTGTTTATAAAAATACTTATAAATTTTAAAAGTATGCGTTTATATTATTTGTAAAAATACTTTTTGGGCAATTGAAAGCAAAGAGAGGAGCAATTTATTTATGATGCAAAGAAAGTGATTGAAAATCCAAAAACTACATTTACCTAATTGATAATGCAAATTTCGGATGAAAACAAAAGCTTCATTTTAGTAAGGCGAGTAAAAGATGACCAAATTATTTTGAAAGTTTAAACATGCATGACGAGTCTAAAATAAGCTAGCGACATTTTTAAAAGATGCATGACGAGCCTAAAATAGACTAGCGTTGAATTTTCGATTTTTAGACTACCCTCTTAATTTACTAATCCTAAGCCCAACTGTTCTAAGCATTCTAATACTCATACAAGGTTATAAAATTAAAATACAATAATAATAAAACGACGAAATTTCGTCATCCCGCCCTATTTGTTTAGGAGTCTCGAGATGGAACGATGCAATGAATATGGATGTGGATCTTCGCTTGACAAGAGTCGTGATGAGTCTCGCAACGAGACTCTTCATTTGCTCAGATGCATTTCATGTAAGACTAAGACACAGAAAGAAAAGGAAAAGGATTACAAAAGATCCCAAACCTTATCAACAATATAAATAGACAAAAGTGGAGGATTCACGAGAACTTAAACATGTGTATATTTTATTATTTAATTATATCAGCCCCAAAACTAACAGATCTAAGCAAAATACAGGCCAAAGTACTGTTCATCCTAAACTGGGCCTCGGTAAACTGTCAGCAACAGAAACACATCAGGCACATCCTTAAAAGGTAACAAACATGCAAGCCTATTAACGCATATACGTGAAGCTAATATATTTATGATATACATAATATTTCCAAAAATACAATTCGAATATACCAGTGTAGGTAGAAGAACAACAGAAAAGGCAAGGCAAACATGAGATAATTTTAGCATCACAAATAGGAGCAAGTATGTATAAGAAACAAGCCTAGATATTTCAACGAGACAAGTGCGCAAATATTTTGGCACCAGACCAGACATATTTATGTCCTCACTTGAAGCTTGAGTAGATAATAAACATACAGTTTACATACAAAAATGAGATGATTGTACTAGATCAAATAAATATGCTTATAGGGACATTCACATGTACCTATTATACAAGATAATCTGGATATGGACAATTATCAGAATAGTCGAATGTATAAAAGATGAATATTAACCAAGACAATGATATACATATTATACAGGATTCAAAGAGCAAATATAGGGCATGTTTAGACATACTTCTTGTGAGCAATTGCCACTATCTTGGAAGCTTAATGATTCTAGAGTATAATTCATGATATCCCAGATATACTTGATACCCAAACATAATACGATTTTTACCAATAATCATTTAAATAGGCAGACCACAAGAATGTCATGAGGTGAAACTTCCTATATATCTGGATGGTAAGCTAATATTAAAACAAACAAATACAGAACATATGCAGATGAAGGACAAACATAAGTTTATCAGGGATATGGTCTGAAACAATAATCTAAGTATTCTCGAACTAAGAAAATATATATACATGATGCCTTAAATCATCAGGGAATACTTATCAATTAACCACAAACACGCATCTTCCATTATGCACCATATATAAATAAATCTTAACAACACAGAATATCAATCAAGTATACTAATATAAGTATACAAACACGTAATCATAGGTCATATGTTAAACAAGAAATTAAAATGAATAAGAGGTTACCTTCTTCGGGTAGCGAACCGAGGCGTTGTTTCGAATCGTCGAATTCACTCAAAGATGTTTATGTTTTTGTTTTGCGATAAAATGAAATTTTAATAATTTTGGTGGCTTTTCAAACCAGAACTGAGAGTAAACAACAAAGGGATGTTGACTGATTTTTAATTCTAAAAAAAGGAGTAATTCTTCTGATTTTCGATAACTTTCAATGTAAGGACCTTAGTTTTTGTTGTAGGCTCTCACCAAATGAATCCCCTTAAACACAACCAAAGGAGTTGTATTTATAACCAGGAATTCAACAGCTATAATTTAAAATTTGAATTCAAAAGGGAAAGGAAAGTTCGGGTTTTCCGTGATTCGAAAGAAAGAGACTGTGATAAAGGGTCTGAAATCCAATTTTTCAGAGAGATTGGAAAGGGTGCATGTTTGTTTGGTTGACAAAGGGGATGTGTGAAGGTGATTGGGGTTTGTTTACGGGATAAAAGGGGTGTGAATGTGATGGGTGAGGATTTTCGAGGTGTTACAGACGCGGGTTTTCGGGGATTTTGCAGGGATGCAGTGATGGGTGGTGTCAGGGATGAAGTGATGGAAGGTCGGCGACGATCCGGTGGGTAAAGAGAGGTATTGGTGAATATCGATCGAATTTTCGGGGATTTTGGGTAAAGGGGCGTTCTGGTTTGATTTGGGTTTGCTGGTTGTGAAGGGATTGTTTGGTTTAATTTCAGTTGGGGAATTAGATGTAGGCCGGTTATGGGGGAATTGGGGTGTGGGCCGACAAGTTTGGAAAAGGGTTTTGGCGGTTGGTTGAAAAATAGAAGAGAAAGGTTGGGTTAAAGGGAATGAGTGTTATGGGCTGGAAAATTGGGTTGGGGGTAGAATATTTAGGTGTTTTATTTTAGTAATGGGTTGGGGTTTAAAAGATATAAATAAAAAACCAATGTGATAAAATATAATCTTTAAGAAATGTTTTATATTTAATATAAAAAAATGTGATGTCATTTGGTAAACAACATAGAATATTATGATGAAAATTACGATTGTGATAAAAATGCCCATATAGCAAAATGTGAATAAAAATAATAATAGTAATAAATAGTGATATTTGAAAATAGATGATGATAAAAATATTTTTTGCGGTTTAAAAAAAAAAAATTGCTTGTAAATAATCGGAGGTGAGGGACAAAATTGGGTGTCAACAGTCCCTATGGAGGTTCTATGGAGATGTTTGGAGGTTATAAGTGTACATGTGGCGTACACTATGACGATCAAGGATATGTATGATGGAGCCAAGACTAGAGTACGGACGGTAGGAGGAGACCCGGAGCGCTTTCCAGTGATAATGAGGCTGCACCAGGGATCAACTCTTAGCCCATTCATATTTGCCTTGGTGATTGACGGTCTGACATGACAAATCCAACGTGAGGTACCATGGTGTATGTTATTCGCAGACGACATAGTCCTGATTGATGAGACTCGCAATGGAGTGAACGCCAAGCTGGAGTTTTAGAGACAGGTTTTGGAGTCTAAAGGGTTCAGGTTGAGTAGGACCAAGACAGAATATTTGGAGTGCAAGTTCAGCAATGGGGGAGACATTGATACATGCATGGAGGTAAGGCTTGGTACTCAGGTCATTCCAAATAAAGAAAACTTCAAGTACCTAGGGTCTATTATCCAAGGGAATAGAGAGATTGATGACGATGTCACACATCGTATTGGGGCAGGGTGGATGAAATGGAGGCTCGCATCTTGAATCTTGTGCGACAAAAGATGCCACCAAAACTTAAAGACAAGTTCTATAGGGTGGTAGTTAGACTGACAATGTTGTATGGGGCGGAGTGTTGGCCAGTCAAGATTTCGCACATACAAAAGATAAAAGTTGTGGAGATGAGGATGCTGAGATGGATGTGTGGGCATACAAGAAGGGATATGATTAGAAATGATGATATCCCGGAGAAAGTGGAAGTGGCCTCAGTGGACGATAAGATGCGAGAAGCGAGGTTGAGATGGTTCTGGCATGTGCAGAGGAGAAACACAGATGCCCAAGTGCAGAGGTATGTGAGGTTATCTATGGACGAGTTCAGGAGGGGTAGAGGTAGGCTAAAGAAGTATTGATGAGATGTGATTAGATGGGTTATGGTGCATGTGAAACTTACTGAGGACATGACATTAGATAGGGAGTTGTGGAGGACGCAAATTAGGGTAGAAGAGTAGTAGATACTCGAGTGTAGTCCTACTTATGCTTACAAATTGATAGTTGTAGTGCTATTACTGTAGGCCCGATTAGCCTATCACACTTATATGCACATTATTGCTTTATAATCCATCGTAGTTTGATTTATGCTGATATGTGTTCTTTAGTGTATTTTGTTTAGCTTATTTAATTGTGTTAGCTACTACTCTCTTTTGTTTGAATGCATTTTTTACTGCTTTAATTCCTTATCCGAGTCTGACCGTTTCTCTTGCTCTACTCTTTACTCTTGCTTTACTCGTGCTTTGTTTTGATTGTCTTGCTTCTGATTATGCTTTATCTTGAGCTGAGGGTCTTCCGAAAACAACCACTCTACCTACTAAGGTGGAGGTAAAATATGTGTATACTCTACCCTCCCAGACCCACGATGCTAGATTTCACTGGATATGTTGTTGTTGTTACTTTCAAGTCTCTAGACCTCAAACATTCTACTACAAAACTTACAAAAGTTAAGATTTATTTTTTGGTGTATTCTTCAAAATTCAAAGTATTGCAAGAAGCAATCATTACATTGAAGCAACGCAACACTATTTCGATATCACCATATTAGCTTATCAAATTCTTGAATCATGTTTAATTATTCTAGCTTTATATTATATTTTATATTGAAATTTTGTCATTGTTAATAATCTTATTTCATAAGTATTTACCTTTCTTTTAATTATTATTATTATTATATCTTATCAAATTTAAATATGTTAACTAGAAAATATGATTCCGATTATGCAAAAATATATATGCCAATCTTTTCCTTAAAACAATAAGACCCTCCTGTGAAATTTTGGCTTTAGGCCCTCATCTTGTTTAGTCGGCTCTAGATGATTTGTATTAGTTCTTGCATGCTAATCGTGATTAATTTAAAATCAACTTACTATAATTTTTTCATGTGTGTGGTCACAAACTATTAAGCACGTAAAAAGGAATATCTCTTTGATTTTCTTGTATTGATTACTGTAGACTGAAAAATTATGTTGAGATCGTGTGAAATTAAAATTAGAGTATGATAGTACTAATTATATTTCAATTTATGGGTGACAACAAAAATGCAAAATGAATAATAACAAATAATAAGCACTTTCTTTATATTTCGATGTTTGAGCAAGGATATGATGCCTTGATTTATTTCGATTCCAATAAGTGGTATCAGAGTCAATGATTCAGCTAATGTTCAACCAGGTTGAAGACAAGTTCAAAGCAAATTCATATCAAGTTGCAGTCTATTGACGATAATCACGATTTTTTATCAAATAAGATAGAAATGAATTCGAGCTACTACATGTGGACAAAAAAATTTAATGATATTTTTAACAATTTTACTGTAATATTTTTTAAAAATATAAATTATTTAACCCTGCAAAAGACTCAATTTTAACTCTGCAAATGACTCATTTTAACCCTTCAAATGGCTCATTTTTTACCCGCAAGGCTCCAATACTTAAAATTAGAGTATGATATTTTAACATGATATAACATTTGTAAGCTATAAATTTTTAATCTTAAACGTATCATAATATTATACGATGATAAAACTTTTTCATTAGGGATAAAATAAAAAATGTAAGTTAATTAGTTTTTAAGTATAAACATACATACTTTTAAAAAATAAATAATTTAAAAATATTATCAACTTAAATTGAAATGTAGTATGAAAACATAGTTTAGCTATGTTTTTGAATTGGCGGAAATAAAGGGTCAACACAGAAAAATTGCAGGGCGATTCACACAACTTACACAAGTGTGGAAAGACTTCTTCTCGGAGGGTACCAAAACGACACAAATTCTGAAAAGTGTGGTATGTCTTCACTCAATTCATCTTATGACACCTATTTCCATACTTTTTTGTCATCTAAAGTATTGGTCAACGTTCCCTGTATACTGCCATTTGCCCATTTCTCAAGTTTAGATTATATATGATAATGTCAAAAATTATAAAAAAGAAAATAAGACAACTCGAGGTATAAAATATTCCGCATTAATATGTTATGGAGAAAAACTGCACTCCAAAAGGTGTGACGTAGACCGTTGGAAATATTTATTAAACGTGAAATAAAGTTAATCCTATTTAATTACTAATCGAATAATTAGGAGCCCCACACGTCGGAAACGTTATTTCCACACACGTGTACATACAATGCCAAGAATCATAATTTTCTTAAATAGAAGAGATATTGGTACGTATACAAATTTTTGAGACGAAAGGTAATAGACGGTTATTGGCCAAATGACGTTGGTTTCACGTTGGTAAATGAAGGAAGAAATGTACAAAGTGTGAATATCGAAACTAGTCGAAAAAAGGACCGCGACGCTGATGACGCCCGAAACTCTCTGAAGTTCCGGCGCCACGGCGCCAAACTGCAGGGCCGCGACGCTGCGACAGTTTCAGTCCGTTGAAGAAGAATAAAAACTGACGTTTGAGTTGACTTTGAGGGATTAACTCTTCATTATTCTGCTCTTGAATTCAACCATTACTTGGCTGAATTGTAACTCCATACTAATGACCATTACTTGGTCATTCAAAGCCATAAATTGGCTAGTTGGAGGGTCTTCTTCTCAACACTATAAAATGAGGCATTTGGCTCATTTGCAAAACACACTTGACATTCACTAAACAATTCTCTGAAATAAGAGACAAGGGTCTGTCTGTTTGTCAAATCATTGTACAGGCTGAAACAGGCCCTAAACAATGGCACGAGAAATTTGATAGTACCCTACTATCGAAAGGGGTCTCTACTAACAAGTAAGACGCGTGTGTTTGCATGAAGAGAAAATGACCAACTCATTAGGCATAAGTAATGACTGATTCATTAGGCATTACATTCCTCTATGTAAACGACTTGTTGATCACTAAGTGCAGTCCTAGGGTAATCGTAGAGACTAAGAAAGTGCTAAAAACAATGTTTTGACATGAAAGATATGGAAGTCATAGATGTTATCTTAGGGATCAAGATCTCTAAGACAACTAACGAATTGGTCTCGTCTCAATCTCACTACATCAAGGATGCGCTGAAGAAATTTGAGATGTTCGACAGTTCACCGGTAACGACACCATTGGATAGAAGTCAAAAGATTGACAAACATCTTGGTGTGTCCGTACGCCAGGAGCAATACACAGGAGATTGGGAGTCTGATGTATATCACAAACTTCACTCGACCTGATATCGGGTATGCAGTCAATAAATTGGCAAGACTCATCCGTAAGTTGAATGGCTTCATGGTTTCTTTGAAGATGTCCCATGTTGGGATAAAACCGTGTCTTCTATAATGATCCACTGCGATAGTCAGTCGGTTCTAGGAAGATCACGAAGTTAGATATACAATGGCAAGTCTCGTCATATCCGACGAAGACATGAGTCTGTTAGGCAACTGATCACCTCGGGTGTGATTTTCATTGATTACATAAAATCTAAGGAAAACATAGCAAATCTCTTAACGAAGGGAATACCCAGAGATCAGATGAACTGTTTGTCTAGGGGAATGGACTTCAAACCAAATCAATAAAAATCAATATAGTGGACACCCAACCTTACGGACTGGAGATCCCAGGGATAAAGTTCAATGGGAAAACTAAACTGTAAAGGTTCAGTTAAGCGCTTCGGATAATGATTTCTTCTCAAGAAACATAATCCAAGGTCATTCCCGTGATAGACAAAAAGTGCTACATGTAAGAGTAAATGATAAGTTTCTAAACCTTTAATGATCCTCAATACTTGAGGTTAGGTTGGGAAATTTTTAATGGTTCCTAACGCTTGTATAGCTGGGTATTGCAGGATACCTTGTAGGAGACCACCTATTTAAGTGCGAGGACATGTCTCCTCAAATGAACTCACTTAAGAATCCAAGTGTGTCAACGACCCACGACGGACAACAACATAAGAAAGATTGAGTAGGAAAGGTGTTGTGTTGATACCATTGTCTTGACATATACTAAACACTGACGGTTCAAGACATCACGTTCACCGCGCAGTAAATATGTCCGATGATATTCTGCTATGGAAGGTTCAAAGTGCCGGCTACCTCTCCAGATGCAACATCGTTCCGCCAAGTGATTGTTAGAACGACACCATACGCGTGCACCAAAATCTCTTCCAAGAGGGGATTGTTGGAAATATTTATTAAACGTGAAATAAAGTTAATCCTATTTAATTACGAATCAAACAATTAGGGGCCCACACGCCGGAAATGTTGTTTCCACACACGTGTACATACAATGTCAAGGATCATAATTTCCTTAAATGGAAGAGATATTGGTACGTATACAAATTGTTTGAGACGTAAAGTAATAGACGGTTATTGGCCAAATGACGTTGATTTCACGTTGGTAAATGAAGGAAGAAATGTACAAAGTGTGAATATCGAAACTAGTCGGAAAAAGGACCGCGACACCGGAAAATCATCTCGGCGCCGCGGTGCCATCTCCTTAGCGCTGCAGCGCCACCTGTAGGACCGCGGCGCCGGTGACGCCCGGAACTCTCTGAAGTTCCGGCGCCACGGTGCCAACCTGCAGGGCCGCGGCGCTGCGAGAGTTTCAGTCCATTGGAGAAGAATAAAAACTGACGTTTTAGCTGACTTTGGAGGATTAACTCTTCATTATTCTGCTTTTGAATTCAGCCATTACTTGGTTGTATTGTAACTCCATACTAATGGTCATTAGTTGGTCATTCAAAGCCATAAATTGGCTAGTTGGAGGGTCTTCTTCTCAACACTATAAAATGAGGCCTTTGGCTCATTTGCAAAACATACTTGACATTCACTAAACAATTCGCTGAAATTGTCTTCCTCTCTTGCAATCACAAACACTTGAGTTCCCTTTGCTCATTTATTTGATTGTTGTTTTATCTTGGGAGATAAGTTGTCATTACAACCGTTGAAAGGATATACAGGACAATATTATCTTAAGAATAGATCAAGAATTTGATCGACTCAGCAAGCCCTCATATTTGATCATTTCCAGATTTCTAATAAATAGTTATTGTTATTATTTTCCCGTTCTACATATTACCACTCACATAGACAACTATGTTAATGATTTCTTGTAAGAGATTCTTTTTTATGTCTATTGTATATATATTTTTTTATTGCAAGTATTTTTCATTTTTATCAATTTTTGGAATTCTTGCCTAGATATGTTTTTATCTGATTCTAGAATCTACCTTTCATTTTACTTTTATTTGAGACGTAATTTCTTTTAGTAGGTCATAGATTTTTATGGTTCAATTTTGGCAAGTTCCCGAATTAGTTGCTTAAAATGTATTTTGGACCTAACTTAGATTGGTAGTTTTAGTATAATCAAGCGGAAGTTACATATTAGGCGGTTCGCGAAATAATTATTAACTACAACTATATATATATATATATATATATATATATATATATATATATATATATAGTTCCTAATGAATATATATCAATCTATTAAATTTCATGTTTCACTGTGCCAACTTATCTGTTATTTTTTTCTGGTGATAAGTTTCAAGTTAGTATAGGATATACAGTCAAACCTCTCTATAATTGTTTTTTCTATAATAATATTTCACTATAATGACCTGATTTCTCCGGAATCGATTTTTTATGTTCTCTATAATAACATTCTATCTATTAACATCAATGTCATTCATTATAGTGGTATACTCTTTTTTACAATAACCTCTTTATAATAACCATACTCAAATATTGTGTAACAATATTTATAACAAGTATATTATGTATAAAAAAATAAAATATCAAAAAAATTATGATAATCATCATTAATGTCATGCGCATAGTAAATTTCAAATATGAATATCTAAAAGGAAAAAAATTATTTCTCATAGTGATATGATTTAGACCTAAATAGTTTCAAATAATGTATTTCCTATCTACCGATTTTGTATAAATTTGATACTTTGGTAGATGTAATTAGTCTATTTACACTTATACGGAGTTTGACGCAACTCTTTCAATCCTTGAAACTTACACTGATGAAGAGATTATTGCACAAGTGATTGGTGTCGCGCCCGTTTTTGACCTCGGGGTCTGAACGGTATCCGCAACGTTGCTCTTTGGCGCGGTTCCCTGGATGGAGCAATAATGCTTGTTTTTTAGGAGTCGTCACCTAATTAGTTAAGTGAATTAGGACACTTGATTTATTGCAATAAAAATACTGCAATTAATCTCCATTTAATGGTCTGCGAAATTAATGAGATTCTGAATCAGAGTTCTTTATTATCCTAAAGGGAAGAGGTTAGACATCCTTTAAGATCCGCTAACTTGCGGTTATTCGTTCAAATCTAGGTTAATTATTTATTGCCTTTTTTATTCTACCCATTCTAAGCATTTTTTCATAATTTATAATTAAAATAAAGTGCAATACAGAATAATACAACTAAAATTAAATGCGACATAAAATAAAACTCCGGGACATCTTTTAGCCCTTTTTGGGCCTTCTGCACAAGATGATCTCCGGGTACCTGCATAAACACTTAGTAAAAGTATTAGTAATAGAATAAATAATTTTAATGCAATGACAAGAATTAATTAGTAAAGCCAAAAAATAAATCCGTCTTTTGCACAGAGGAGGCCTTGGAAATCAGAAGGGGATTCCTTCATAGGACAATATTGTTAAAAACAATAAAATAAATAAAACCTTCAGATCCGCGCCAAAACAGTAATAATTTTAAACACGGAGGGCTCAGATATATATAAAAATAAAGTGGGACATCCTAAACAAGTGCGGCTGCGAGAATTCGCCCTGCCAGCGCATGTTGGTTATCCTGTGTAAGTAGAAGAAATCATCAACGCCCAGAAAGCTTCATTTATTTTATTTTCCGTCTTTGCAACTGTGGAGGCCTCAAAAATCGACGGATAACTTTTTCATTGGCCAAGGCAAGTGTAGTATCTCATTCAAAATCAGTAAACTACCCAATATTCAAATGTAGCAATTTGTTCAAAATCAATTTAATAAAATAATAAAAGGGCAGAATCTCAAAATCGGCGAAACACGGTCAAATCATGCGAAACCAGTAGAGTCGATGTGAAACCAACACAACAATGGCTCACTAAAATAGTTCAGAATAATACAAAACCAGTTAAAGGAAAAAATGTCAAAAACAGTCCCAAAGCGGCATTTTGATTCACGGAAACGAGAAAGTTTCACATCAATAAATGCAGTTTACTGAAATTACAGGCGTCGCTGCAAAACTCCAGCGTGTTATCAAAATAGCCCGCCAACAACAAATATAACAATCAAAATAAAGTTGACTGAGGGTCGCCGGAGTTCAAAAACTCCGGCGAGATGCCCAAAAATTAAAAAAATAAAATAAAATCAGATTAGCCAAACAACCAACACAACCATAAGAGAATCAGACAACGTCTGCCGATCGCCGTGATCGGCTCTGCGGCGAAACGATGCGATAAAGAAAAGGTTACAGGGTGAGGTTCGACGAGTTGAGTGGAGAGGGCGACGGGATGGGCTGGTGTGGGGTCGCCGGTTGTTCGGCGATGGTGGTGGTTCGCCGGCTGAGGGTCTTCGACGGGAGCAGTGAGTGATGGTGAGGTTAGAAAAACAATAAGAGTGGAGGAGAATATAGGTGCAGCGGCTGGGTCCTTGTGCGGCTGGTAAATAAATTTTTTTTGTTCCCCGGAGCTAGAAGCTCCGGCGAAGGGTGGCGGCGGACGAAAAGGGATGAAGGGGAGGGTTTTAAAAATAAAGAGGGCAAATCTTGCGGCTCCCCTTGAAATGAAGGGAAATATTTAGTTTTATAGGGGTTGATTAGGTTAGGGTTTGGTTTAGTTTTGGGGAAAAAATGAAAAGTGGGTATTTGGGTTTAGGAGGGAAAATAAAAAGAGGGTGTTTGAATAAAAAAAAAATGTTGGATTGGACTGATCCAAATTGGGCCTCAGACTAGACTGATTTGACAAAATGCAAAGCGGGTTAATTATTTAAAAGAAAAATTATTTTAAAAGATGTAAAATTATTAAAATGCGAATGCCGATGCAATAATAATAAAATACAATATTTAGCAAATGTTTAATGTCTAATTAACAATTAAAACGGGATGTCAATTAATTATTTAAAAAGATGCAAATATTATTAAAATAAATGACGGTGTAATAATAATAAAAACATAATATTAACAAAGACATAATGTTTAATTTAAAATAACAAGATAAAAATACAAAAAATGATGATTAAAATGTGGTGTCCTAAAACACATAAAATTGCAATAAATATACGAAAAACGGGTCAAAATTGACTGTCAACAATTGAAGTGAGAGAACAAGAGACAACATATACAGAAGGTGACAACAAAAGTGTTGACGAAGAGGCTCTACCTATTGCTACTTGGGGTGAGATAGAATAGTCACTGTTAAGCTCTTAGACAACCTTCAAGGAAAATCTATTGAATTCCATTTTGCTTAAAGTTTAGACAAAATTATTTGTCAATTCAAGCGTTATATTATCGATAAGAGACTGAAATTTACGAAACAACCTACAATTATAGAATTCTTACGTCAACTTAAAATTGTATTTAAATTCTCGATTAATTATAAATGTGTATGTTCCTTTGATTTCAATTCTGTATTGATATGGTACAACTAGTCAAGATTTTTTTTGTAATTTATTAGACTTTTTAATTTTTAATTAACGAGATATGAAAATCACTTGAGATTTTGAAATTACCAAGTATATTATTTTCGGTTATAGCATAAAAAGTACAAAAAACAATTATTTATGTACTTTCATTTATAACAACTAAATGAAATCTAAACATAAATGTCAGTATATATATATAACAATACCTCACTATAGTGAACACAAAATTCTCAAACATACACCGCCATTATATAAAGGTTTGACCCTAGCTAGAAAACATATCATGTCATGTCTCTGACTCTAAATTAAGGTGACCATTTGCACAATTCTATTGTCTTTGCTCCATGTGCGTTTATTAGCTGTCTGTATGGGGAGGAATATAGACAGCTTAGTCGTTAGGTGTAATATCAAGCACCCGAGGGACAAAACGCATGCACTATAATTTTGATGTGGGCCATTATTTTTGCATTAACTGAGAATTACTACACAATAAAATTAACATAAGCCTTTGAGTTGTCAAGAGATTACTGGAAAAGTTCCACTAATTAATGTGGGCTCACTGACCCATTTTTTATTTTTGATTTCTTACAAAATAACAAAAAGAAATTTGGGTGGGTCGGGTCATTGGTGTAGGGTAAGTTTACAAGCAGATATATGGATATGGTTAAAGAGTACCTTTCTTGGTGCTCCATTTGTGTTTGATTTAAAAAAAAATAGCTCAGTGCACAAATCATTCCGTTTTATAAAAGTTTCGGAAGGGTCGCATAAGGGTGTGATATAGATAATCTATCCTACGCAAACATTAGTGATTGTTTGGCTCGAACGCGTAACGTATAGGTCACATGCACAGAGACAACTTTACCATTGCTCCAAACTTTCCTTCATATGTTTGATTTCAATGTATAATAATGTTCAAGACCACACCCATATGGACACGGTCTTCTATAATTTGCTCTCATTTGGTCAGGTCTCTTTTAGAATTATGAAAATATGTTTCTATTTCCTTTGAGTATATGCACATTTGGTTGGAGGCTAATAAAAAATTCTAACCAGTAGGAATTGTAAAGATATTTTGGGAGAAGAGGCTAGATGTTATTCATAATATGTGAAAGTATCGACGTAATATTATAAAATCATTTAATTTGAATGCAATAAAGAATAAAAACGAGATAACATAATAGGGATACATCAATATGTGACTATTTTCAACTATTATATGTATACATGGAGTATGGACATGGTACATTATAGCATGAAGCGATGGACCTAGAGCAGTAGCGGTGTCAAGTCCCACATCGGTGGAACGTGTATTTTCTTATCTCTATCGATTTTTGATTTTATGATGTTGGGCCTCCATATTATATTGTTCACTATTCATGCTCAAGATATCCAATTCTAGGCATGAGCGCGGGGGGAGGGGGTTGAGTTCCACATCGGTGGGATGTGAATTTTCTGGTCTTTTTATATGGTCTTTCCCTCGCAAGCTAATTTTTGGAATTGAGTTAAGCTTTGTTGACACCCAATTTTGACCCTCCCGTCCAGTCATTAACTATAAAACAACAATAATTCTAATAATTTTAAAATAACAAAATGTAGCAATAAAACATTAATACAGACATAAATAAACAATTTAATAATGGCATCGCGTCTTACGTAGAGTATTAAGCACTTAGAGTCTCGCACCCACATTAATTAAATTCAAGCCCTGTCATGATTCTTAATTAATAATAAATACATAAAATAAATAATTTAGCAAAGACGAATAGCATAGCCGCATTTATTAATATGCAAAGCAATTTCATAATCATTGTAGCACCTGAAGTCATATTAGGATAATTTAATTTTAGCTTAAAGAATAATAAATAATGCAATTTTAAGTCATAGTACCGCATGCTAAAGTATTAAGCATTAATTTAATAGCACGCCCGTCTTTATTTTTGTAATAATTTTAAAACTCAAACTTAGGCTAATAGAACACCTAAATAATTTAAGCACAATTTATTAAATTGGTTTATCACTAATTAACTAAGCCTAAAACTAACTAATACCTAGAATTTCTACTCAAACTGACGTGACCGAATTTCACAAATAA
This sequence comes from Przewalskia tangutica, assembly GCA_029844215.1. Lineage (NCBI taxonomy): Eukaryota > Viridiplantae > Streptophyta > Magnoliopsida > Solanales > Solanaceae > Przewalskia > Przewalskia tangutica. The sequence continues at coordinate 112,758,053 of CM056730.1, forward strand.
ACCCACACCCCAACACCCCTATTTTCCCTTACTTTACCCAAATTTACGCCCATTTTCTCGGCTATTCCCTTATCAAGCCTTATCCTGTCGTGACGAGCAACTTAAAAGAAACCTAAACGAAACCTAAGCCTTCTCGCCGCTCCGCCATACGCCCTAAATCTCACCTTCCTTAACCAAATAGCATCTTCCCCTACCATAAACCAGAATATATCCTTACCATATCCATCACCCAAATTCCTCAAATCATTTCCTTACCATAACCGTTTCGAATCGCACAAAAGTCAGCACAAATCTCATCGAATCAAGGATAAGAATCTCAGCCCTAATTGTTTACCTAATTAGAACCCAACGAGGGCTATATAAGGCACATGCAAAGGCATCGATAGAGGGGGGGACACCCTTAGCGATCAAGAACCACCACGATGAAACAAGATGGCGATACCCATAGCATCGAAACAGGGAGATGAATCGAACATAGAGCATATACGAGGGAGTTCGGGCTCAGCACCTAGGCTATAGCATCATAGGAACCGAAAGTTCGAATCCCTTTCTTTTAGTTCCAGCCAAAACCAGCAAACAAAACCTTGCCCCTTTCCATCGCATCGCAATAACCCGTCGAGTGGACCGACGACTTGATACGCCGCTCATTGTCGGAGAAGGTAATTCCTTTCCCTTTTAATTTTCAGTTTAATGTGCCTCATATAATCTGTATTATATGTTTATATTTCCATTACTTATCGTTGGAATCAATTAGATTAGTCATTAAATGTGTATGGTCATATTACGACTGCTCAAGATCATTATATGGAGGTATTAAACATGTTTCATTAAAGTAGACATTATTAATGATTCACTATTAAAGCTGTATATGCTCAGTTAAATCCCCAAACAGATTCATGATTATGGTATTTATTTGCTGGAGGGAATACGATATTGATAATGCAATGTTTCTATTAATGTTTGTTAATGTCTAATGGCTTGTTTGCTTGTCTTATTGGTCATTAATATTGGGATATGCTATGTTGGGTTCATGTCCAGCACTATGTGATAGGTGTTTATTATATTGATTGCAGTATTGGTTCATATCCAGTTTCCAGATTTCCTTTAAATGATTACATGTACACTCCGTCTGTCTTGACGATTATGTCTTACTGATATCATGTAACATCTTTTAAGTCATTGTTAGTTTCTCATGGACATTTGTGTGATTAATTAGGAAAATGCATATCTTATTAGCTTAAACTTAAAATGTCACATGCTAAGTTTAGATGTTCAGTCTAGACGAACATAGAGCATAAGACTAGTTTGTTATTTTCTTCATGATAGAACAAGGATAAGAAAATGATTAGTTGTTTAAATGCTTTTGTATAATAGCCTCATCTATTGAAAATTAGACCCGTAGCATATCGGTTATCTCTGTTTTAGTCTCTATATTGTATGAACCCCCTTGTATGTAAATACTCTTGTGTCATTAGAAAGCAACCCATTTTTTATGAATAACTCTATGGGATAACACTAACTTAGATAGATTAGGGGATAATGCGATCTTTGTTAAGTGTTTGCTTCATTTGCCTTCTTTCCTCTTAAATTAGACACATCAAGGTGATAAATAGAATCTGAATATAAGAGAATTTGAGACCGTATCGCCTGCAGTATGCACGATCTTTGTTGGCTTGTTATGAACTTAAACATGATTCAGGGCATTTGTTTTGTTCTAAATACACTGATATACGTGCCCAATTTAGGTATACTTTGTATATTTAAACATGTCTTGTCATATTACTATATGTCTAGCTACTTACCCCCATCGATATTATCCTATATTTGGTCTTCCTTTAAAACTGAAAATGTTACGTTTTGAGGCTTATTTCCGCTTCTCTGCCTGCATACCGCATACTCGCTTGTGCGCTATTCATTTGTTTTCTCTGTATGTTGCCTCTCTTGATAAATTACTACATTTTGGGCGGATAGTTGTCCCCTGTTTGCCTTTCTTGTTTGCTATTTCCCACAGGCCCAATGCATACATATCTCTTGCTGAAATCAGTTTGCTAATGTGGCAGTCATATCCCATATATCTAAAGATTATATGAGTATTCTATCTACTTGCATGGTTAAATAAATTTGGGCTTGTACTAATCTTTATCTTCCTCCTTTTTACATGCACGAGGAGCAAAACAAAGAGTCTCATGGCGAGACTCATCGTGGCAAATTAATACCCGCATCTATGTGCATTTCTCTATCCGCATCGGAATTTCAAAACCACCGGCGAAAAGACATCGTCATCCGTCGAGTCATCTTCTTTTATTTCCTACCCCGCCCCGTTTATTTATTGTAATTGATTGTCTAACGCTATACTAATTAATTAGCACTTATAATAGTTAAACCTTGAATCCATAAGTAGAAATTAATTTAATTTTGCTCCCTTAAGTTAATTACTTTAGGCACGCCATACATTGTTTAACATTTATAATAAACCACTCAATAATCTTCACTTGCATAATCAATCATGTAGCTAGGATATTATTTTTGATCAAATTCCTAACCCATTTTCAAAATTCATTATCATTCATATATGAAAACTATTTTTGCTTACTAAATAGACACTTTGCATGCTATGATTATTTTATAATGCATATTTTGCCATAATTGATTTTGCATTACTACTTCTATGTTATGCTATACAATCGAATAAATTCATATAAATACCTTATGAATGCATGTTTTCCATCAAAACTAACTTTATATATATTGAAACAAAATCTTACATTTTCTTTTGGTCAAAATACATCTTGCATGTTTTAAATACTTTCTTTTAAATATTTTCTAAAACATGCATTTCTCTAACATAATAATTAACCCTAGGTTTGGCAGACAACCAAGTTAGCGGATCTTAGAGGGTGCCTAACCCCTTCCCTCTAGATTAATAAAGAACCCTTACCCAGAATCTCATTAAGTTTAGCAGACCATTAAAATGGAGTTAATGTTTTACTTTAAACTAGTTAAACATTTAGGTTTTCTAATTCACCCAAACTAATTAGGTGGCGACTCCTAGCAACCCTTTTAAATTTTAGTATTCTTTTTAACATTTTCTTATTTATTTTCTAACACTTTTTATTCAAGCAGGGTTCGCTAGAATCCCGTTTTCGACTCCGATTTAAAATGGGGTGTTACAAGCTTAAAGTACATTTCTTTAACAAGTGACCTTTTTTTTTCCCGGGTAAATGAATATTATTACTAAAAAATAAACTGGGAACTACAATCAATCATTGAGGGTTCACAATCCTCAACGTAATCACAAAACAAGAAATGAAAGAGGGATGAGGCGTTCACTCAGAGGTGACGTTACAAGAGGGGATTAAGTCATAAAGAACTCTATAAGTTGTTGTTTTAACTTTTGCAACAACCTCATTTGCCGTTGAGCTAGTGCCCTCAAATAGCAATTCATTTCTTGTTCTCCAAATCTCATATACCACTATGCAAAAGGCAAGTAAGATGGCTTTGGATCGGATGTCTGTCCCGCGATGCTCTTTCTTGATCCACTTGAGTGCGCTTTCAATAGTTGTCATTTCTCTTCTAATTCCCAACCATTCTTTTGTATGCTTCCAAATCTTGTGGGTGTAGGAGCAAGAAAAGAAGAGGTGAGCCCTTGTCTCATTAGCACGCTTGAAGAACCCGCAAGTCTTGTCTTCCAAGTTTAGGTAGGAGAGAGTGTCTTTGGTAGCTAGACGCTTCCTACAAGTGAGCCAAACTGTGAATGAGAATTTAGGAGGAATGAAGCTTTTCCAAATTTGAGACATCCAAAGCTTTTGCTCCCGCGGGGTGCGCAGGACCTCATACACAAGATCAGAATCAAATCTTCCATTTGTGCAACACTTTTCCAAGCCGGCAATTGTGTTTCCTCGACTACCAAAGATGCTTATAAATGTGTCGCGAATGCCACAAAGTTTCTTGAATAAGGGGGAATCCCTAGCACGTACCTCATAATCCCAAAAGGATTGGCCTCTCAAGTAGTAGCTATTAATCTATTGAACCCATAAGGTATCCGCATTAGTGTGAGTTTGCCAGATGGTCCGGGAGAGTAAGACATGATTCCATACTTTGATGTTCATAAGACCCAAGCCTACTTCAGATTCAGGCACACAAATCTCGTCCCAAGTGACTCTCGGTGGCTTACCACCCCATAAGAACTGGATGTAAGCTGAACGTACCTTGTTGAGAACTGAAGAGTGGATAGGAAGTTCCCGAAACCAAAAACTCTCGACACCCTGAATAACCGATCTGATTAGTTCCAGTTTTCCCGCATAAGAAAGTGAGTGGTGTCCCCATTTCTGAATGTATCCCAAGATTGCACTAGTGAATGGGGCAAACTGGTCTACCGAGACAGAAATTGGGGACAAAGGGACCCCCAAGTACCGTACGGGAAAAACTCCTACGGAGAAACCAACTCTTGCCAAGATCAAGTCTCGAATTGAACCTTGCACTCCTGCTATGTAGACGGAAGATTTTGACGGGTTAAGCGTAAGACCAGAAGCCGCCTCCAATTCTTCAAGACACTCCATAAGAACACCAACCAAAGTTACATCCCTTTTGGCAAAGAGCATGAGGTCATCCGCAAAGGCAAGGTGAGTGATGCCTAACCTCTTGCACTTAGGGTGATAAGAAAAAGCTTTGTCCGAAGTCTTTAGCTTTAGCATCCTTGAAAGGTATTCAATGCACAGGATAAAGAGCATAGGAGACATAGGATCACCTTGCCTTAAGCCGCGTTTACCCGCACAATAACCATGTAACTCTCCATTGATGGAAAGATAGAAAGAGGTTGAACTAACACACTCAATAATCCATCTAACAAATCTGTCCGGAAACTTGAGTCCTCTTAGTACTGACTCAAGGAAATTCCAAGAGACCGTATCAAATGCTTTCCATAGATCCACCATAAGCATACACCTCGGTGAGACTCTAGCTCTATTAAAACCTCTCACAAGTTCTTGGGCAATAAAGACATTATACACCATGTTCCTTTCTTTCACAAAATCTCCTTGGCATTTATCGACAAGTGTAGGAAGAAACATTGCCATCCGGTTATCTAAAATCTTTGTTATGATCTTGTAGACCACATTGGTCAATCCGATAGGCCTAAAGTCGATTACCTTGGGGTCTCGATCAGTTTTGGGCAGGAGGGTAAGTATGGTATGGTTCACTTGCTTCAAAAGAACTCCGGATGAGAAGAATTCTTGTATACTCCTCAATACGTCATGTCCCACATCCCTCCATCTTTTCTTGAAGAGGAAGGCTGAAAATCCATCCGGGCCAGGTGCTTTATCATTGCCAATATTGGAAAGAGCATCCCAAACCTCATTCGGGAAGATAGGATGCAATAGGAATAGGCCATCATCCTCCCCTAGCTTCGGACCACAATCAAGTACTGCGGGATCAATGTTGGTTGAGGGCCGAGATGAGCCTAAAAGTTCTTTATAAAACTCAACAAGCATCTCTATTACTTCCCCAGGAGATGTTGTGGTAGTTCTGTTGTCCTTAACAAGATAGTTAATTGAGTTCTTAACATTACTCCTATTGATCAAGCTGTGAAAGTATTTGGAGCACCTATCACTCCCAATCAAGTGTTTTTGCCTCGTTTTTTTATCTTATGAAGTGTCTCTCGGATTCAAGCAGGTGGTTTTCTCTAACTCTTAGGGACTTGACATTAGCTTTTAATTCTTCATCAAAGGGATCATCCATATGCACATTTATAGCCTCCTTAAACTCCATGTTTGCCGCATTTGCTCTTTGTGCGATACTACCGAATTCACTAGTGTTCAATTCTCGCTATGACTTCTTCAAAGACTTCAATTTTGTGACCAATATAAATTGGGCAGATCCTAATACACATTGCCTCCAGCATGAAGTCAGGATGTTCTCAAAGGCGGGATGTGAGAGCCACATGTTCATGAACTTGAAGGGTCGTTTTCCAATATTAAAAGATGCAATTACCGAAGCTATCACGGGGCAATGGTCCGAGACTGGTTCCATAGACAAGTAGTTGGCCGAGCATTCTAGATTCAAATCACTCCAATGCTGATTCATCAACACTCTATCTAGCTTGGACCATATCGAACCATTCGTCCAAGTGTATAAGGAACCGGAAGAAGGATTGTTGTAACACCCCATTTCAACCGGAGTCGGAAACGGGATTACTGCTACATGGTTGGATTCCTAAATGCATTTTAAGGAGTCGCCACCTAATTATTATAGTGAATTAGGACACTAAAAGTGTAGCATAAAATACTACAAATGATCTCCAGTTTAAAGGTCTGTGAAACTATGTGAGATTCTAGGTAAGGGTTCTTTATTATCCTAAAGGGAAGGGGTTAGGCACCCTCTAAGATCCGCTAACTTGCGGTTATCCGTTCAAACTTAGGTTTTAAAAATATTGTGTTAACATGCAATCTATAATTCTAAAAAAGTGTTCTAATTATTAAACTAATCAAAAAGATATTTAAACTAGGCATGCAAATATTTAAAATAGATATATATTTAAAGAGATAGTAATGAAAGTAAATAATCATAAAAAGAGGGAATGAAGAGAATTTAGCGATATTTCGCTTTTATTTTATTTTATGTGAATGTTTAACTTTGGGCCTCGCACTGCAAAGACACTTAGTAGAAGAGTTAGTAAATAATAAATAAATTACCAAACAAACACAATGTATGTATATATAGATATATATAGATGTATATGTAAAAGATATTGTAAAAGATATATTTTTTATTTAGTGTGGGCTCAGCTAGTGTTATGCCAAGGATACTAAGCCATGAGAAGCTAATATCGCTACGGCGGCGGTCGACTCGCCTCCCGGTGAACGATACTATGCATTCTCGTCTAATCTTTTCACTTTCCTCTTTGCCCACATATTCCGTCTCGCTTACCATGAAGGCCTCCAGATCGACGGATAAATCCTTCTTTGGTTCGTGTAGTATCAAGTTCAAATCAGCACAATAAATGGATAAAAAGGGAGGGGGGGGGCAAAGTCGTCAAACATCAGTCCGACAACAACTGAAAACGGTAGAAATAATGTGACACAGCCCAAACTCACTGGAAACTTGAGAATGACGCCAGAGTTTTTCACTCGGCGGATGCCAAAAAGAATCGTAAAATCAGCTCGATAAGCGATCAACGATGGCGGCAAATAGGCTAAAAATGCAGCACAAATGGGCTGAAAATGCGGACAAATAGCCCCAGAATTGAGAACAAACATGGCCAAGATCCGTAGCCAAATAGCCAAAAATCAGCCCAGTAACATGGCTAAAATCAGTCCCGAATTTAGGCCAAAACAACCCCAAATTCAATGCCAAAACAGTCCTGAATTTAGGCCAAAACAACCCCGAACTCAATGCCAAAAATCCCAAATTTAGGCGAAACAGCCGGATTTAATGCCAAAACAGTCCCAAATTGGGCCAAAAGCGATCCGATTTTAGACCAAAACAAGATCCAAAATTTGGTGAAATCAGCCCGACATAAAGCCAAAACCAGCAGCTACATTGGCCTAAAAATTGGTCGAAAATGGTCAAAACCAGTAGCCAAAAGGCTAAAAATGCAGCAGCGAAGGGCATGAGAACAGAGCGTGGCGATTCAAATTTGGCCAAGGAACCAAGAAGAACGGGTAAATATAACCAAAGCGAGTTGCGGGTCTTCGTTTGACTAGAAAGCGTGATGAGTCTCATCACGAGACTCTTGTTGCTCTCCAATGTATTCCATGTAAAACAAAGAAAAGAAAAGGATCGAAACTATCCAAATCTTATTGTGAGGCAAATAGATAAAAATGCTTATGATGACATCAAAGCAAATTGGTCACTCGAGCAAATATGTATAAAAAGCCAAAATTGTTCAACCCCACTGGGACTTAAATATAAACAACGCAAAAATAAACAGGGGCCAATCCAACCCTATTTCAAATTTTGAAGAGGGAGACAGACATGCCAAGATGCAAAATAAAGCCAAAATCATTATACATCACTGCACGTGCACTGAAGTATATCACAACAATCTTATCCAGATTTTAAGGAGAATCTGCCCAATTATGGGCCAAATATTAATTGTTGCGAACAAGCGGCCAAGACAGAGAAATATAAACACATAGATGAGGCCTATGAATTTGTTCCAAATTTATTGATTCATAGCAAGCAATTCAGGAGAAGGAAGAAGAGAACTATATAAAAACATACATGAATTTCAATGGGTTTCCTAAGACAATGCGGAGGATATCCTTAAAATTAAACACACCCAACAAAGAGATAGTAAAAATGAGGCCGCATAAATATTCCAAACTAAACAATGATCAACCTAGTTAGGAATTTTATCACTTTAAAACATGCATATAAGGCAAATATGACCTTAGAATGATCAGTAACATTGTGCTCAAAGTCAACAATAAAAATAGTCATTCATTATGCTTGAACCATGGTTTAAACGAACATAAATGACATATAACCTGACTAATCATGCTTAATAACAACTTAATAGACCAACAATCCCTTCAAACATGTTGACATTCAACCCAATAAATCCAAACAGTGAGTAACAACTTGATAACTACGCCTAATGACTCAAAGTAGTCATAATGTATTCAACATACATAACAGTTAACCTAACGGGCTCAAAGAACACTTAACATTCATTTAAACACACTTCAAACGAAACTAAACAGATCTAAATGATAGCTAAATTAAGATAAAACATTCAAACACATAATCAAATCAGGCCGATCACATGATGCGAATTAAACAGCAAAACTTTAAGGGAAGTAGGTTACCTTCTTCGGGCAGCGAACCGAGGCGCGTTTCGACTCGCCGATTCCACTCGGATGTGTTTTTGTTTTATGCGACTAGAAAGGGGTAAAGCTTAGGATGCTGTGGCTATTCTAATTCGGACTAAGAGAGAAAAAAACAAAGCTTTATTTCTGAGTTTCGATAGCTTTCAAAGTAGTAAAATCGAGTTTTGTTCTTGATTCCGGAAAACAGTGAATCGATAGAGAACGAACTGGATATTGGTTTTCTTTTTTTTTTTGAATTCGAAAGTTGAGGGCAATTTTGCGACGATTTCACAGTAGTGAGAATTTGGTTTTTCTTGTTTTGTTCTTGGCCTTTTTGAACCCAGAATCCGATGCTCTTTTTAAATAACGAACCAAGAGATGATTTTTCAAGACTAATTCTCCAATTCCGACCCCCTTTTCAATGAAGAATGAAGGGGTTTTTTATAGGCAAAAACTGAGTTTGAATTCGAAAAATAAATTGAGGTCTGCTTTTTGGAAGATTTGTTGGTTCAAATCGCGGATTTTAGGAGATCAGGTATGGGCGAGTGTCGGGTGAAGTGAAAGGAGTAGTTGGGGTGCAGGGAATGGGTGGTGTCGGCGATTTGAGTTGATGCGCAGGGGCATGGGGGATGAAGGGGACAGGGGTGAAGTGAAAAAAAAGGTCTGCATTTTTAGGTTTCTGATTTTTGTTTTTAACATCAAGGACTGCTGGTTAGGAAATGGAGAAAAGAGGATTAAAGGGAAATGGGTGTTGCGGGCTCGGGTCGACGGTATTGGGCCCGGGAAGAGGGAAAGGGATTGGGCGAACTGGGCTGGTTTAAGGAATTAGGGGTTTAGAATTAAAGAGATGGGTGATTGGGCCGGGTCGGTTATAATGCTGATGGGCTGCGAATTTTGGTTAGGATATAGGGCTTAAGGGTATAAATTGGTATTAGTTTTAGAAGTTAGTTTTAGGCAAATTAATTAGTGGTAAATTAGAAATTCAAATTTGTGATTAAATTATTTAGGTGCTTTATTAATTTAAGTTATTATAAAAATAAAGACGGGCGTGCTATTTAATTAGTGCTTAATATTTTAGAATGCGATGCCGTTATTAAAACCTATTTATTATGCGTATTCCGCGAAGTTAATTTAAACCGAGCAGGCTTAGATTATTATTAAATTATTTAAATGCTAAATGCAAATATGATATTTAAGATCATTTAATGCTTTTATAAATGCGACGCTATAAAAATGCATGTATCAGATTGAAATTAATACAAATTACGAAATTGCCTTGCTTTTAGTAAAAAAATGCGAATACTCTTTTTAACACCACGTCATTGCTAAATTATTTATTTTATGTAATTATTCATTTATCGTTAAGGATTATTCGAGTTTCGATTAATGGAAAATAGGGCTTAAATTACGAATGATATTAATGAAATTGCTTGTTATTAAAACGACGAATGCGGGCGTGAGACTCAAGGTGTGCTTAGTACTCTATGTAAAATGCGGTGCCATTATTAAATTGTTTATTATGCATGTATTAATGTTTTATCGCTGCATTTTATTATTATAAAATTGTTAAAATTATTGTTGAAAATTGGTGTAATTTTATAGTTAAGAACTGGACGGGAGGGTCAAAATTGGGTGTCAACAATTGTCATCAAGTCCATGAGCTATTCTGAATTCCCCAAGGTCCCTAAGTACATAAGGCGTGAGAGGGGGACCATCAGCCTTATCATGAGGGTAGCAATAGGTGTTAAAATCTCCAATAATCATCCAAGGCTTGACAATTCTAGTGCCCAAGTGGGTAAGATGATGCCAAAGCTTTCTTCTTTCCGAAATACTATAGACCGGATACACAAATGTAGCAAGAAAGGACACTTGAGTTATATTACATCGTGCTTGGATATGAATATGTTGAGAGTCCATTCCAAGCACATCACAACTAACTCTGGAGGGGTCCCAAAGTACTAACAATCTTCCGCCATCAATGAAATCTATGTTGGAGCAAAATTTCCAAGCAATGAATCTTTGAGATGTAAAAGAGTTCATCCGTGCACGAGAGAATTTAGTTTCTATTAGACAAACCAATGCAACATCATGTTGTTTTGCGAGCCTACACACAAGAGTTTGTGTGGCTGCCCTATCTCTTTGTCCGCAAAGACCTCGGACATTCCAACAAAGTACTTTCATTAAGAAACAAAGGAGGTTTTAATAGCACCTCCGCGCTTCGCGTTCTTCACCATACTATTACCTTTTGGCGTATTCTTCCTTGAAATTACTTCTTTCCATCCCTCGTCCTTGTTGTTAGAAGTCAAGGCAGAGGTCCCAACCAGGCTATGTTCCCCGCGTTCAAAGTTTATGCAACGTATTGCATAATTCAAATGCTTAGTTTCAGAAGTAGAATCGCGAGAAGAGTTACCAATTATGTGTAATTATTTGAGTTAGAATATCAACTAAAATTATTATATTTACATGTACCCACAAATACATAAACATTGTAATACGACTTAACAAGTCAAACAACACTATTTGTATGTTGACTTTGTTGGTTACAAAGGTGCAGAAAACGGGAATTACAAATAACTGCTAAGACTTACGAGAACTGAAAATATAATTCAACAACAAAACTGAAATTACAAAGATGTTGAACAAGAAAAATGAAAACTGTTATGTGAATGTTGAGTCGAGTGTGACACTCTGTCTTTAAGACAATATTGCCCCGTATGTATCCTTTATACGTCCTGGACAATTGTCTCCCAAGATAAAACAGCAATGGAATAATTGAGCAAAGGAAACTCAAGTGCTACCGTGAAGAATTTTAAGTAACGAAATGATGCTTGGAAGATTGTAGGAAGAAGAATTTTGTTTTGTATTTTTCGTCTATTGTGAGGTGTTCTCAACAATGGTGCAAAGGGGCTGTTTATATAGGTGAGGGAGGGGCTGTTGAACTGCCTCCATAAGTGCCAAGTAATGGCCATTATGGAGGTAGTAATACCACCAAAATAAATGGTGAGAAAGAGCAACAGCTTGGCTATTATAGGAGGAGTAATTCAACCAAAAATAAATGGCTGAATTGAGTGTTGTGGCGTTTCTGATCTATCTGCCCAATTCTGACTTTCTGGAAATTTCAGGGACCAAACTGTACATATGAAAGAATTCTGGTTCAAAAAGATAATATCAGAAGACCCGAACACGAACCGGACGGCGGCGCGCGTGTGGGCTTTCCTCGAACCGAAGCATATCTAGGTCATCCCTCCTTTAAACACATGAGATACCCCTTGGGGTCCCAAACCCCAAACTAATTTTGAGTCTTATAAACACAACAGTTCTTTCTTCCTCCACCGATGAGGGAAAATTGATCCTAAACCACACTTTTCCATACTTCAAACACTTCACTTCGTGGATCAATATGTCTTTCATTTCTCAACGAAATTTGATGATTCTTGGTCCTACGGTTATCTACGTACTTAGTAGACCATGCATGTGTAAAGAACCGGATTCTCCAACATACGTAACACTAGTGTTTAAGCCGTTAAAGTTGGTCGGTCGCAACTCCCGCCAAAGCCAAATTTCCAACAATCCCCTCTTGAAAGAGATTTTGGCGCACACACAGGGTGCCTTTTCCATTTCCAGCAATATTTCAGCGGACCGATGTTGCATAAGGAGAGGTAGCTTCAGCTTTGAACCTTCCATAGTTGAATACCATCGGACTTACTTACTGCGCGGTGAACGTGATGTCTTGAACTATCAGTGTTTAGTGTAAGCTAAGTCAATAGTACCAACACAACAAATTCCCTTACTCTCTTCTTCGTAATGTTTTGTCTGTTTTAACCATGGATAACTTCTTGGATTCTTAAGTGCGTTCATTTGAGGCGGCCCGTCCTCGCACTTAAATAGGTGGTCTCCTACAAGGTATCATGTTATACCCCACTTCACAAGTGTTAGAAACCATTAAAAGTTTCCCAAAAACCTAACCTCAACTGTTGAGGATCATTAAATGTTTTTGAAAACTTAACCTTTTACTCATACTACAGATAACACTTAACGTCTATCGCGGGAACGACTTTAGAGTTGGTGCTTCTTTACAGAAATCACTATCTGAAGTGCTCATGCTTCCACTGAAGCGATCAACTGAACCTTTACATCTTAGTTTTTCCATTGAACCGAATTACTGGGATCTCCAGTTAGTAAGGTTGGGTTACCACTGTATTGATCCTTATATTTTTTGTTTTAAGCTCATTCCCCTAGACAAGCAAGTCATCTGATCCTTGGGTAAGCCCTTTGTCAATGGGTCTGCTATATTATCCTTTGACTTAATGTAATCAATGGATATTATACCCGTGGTGATCAGTTTCCTAACGGTCTTATGCCTCCGTCGAATATGATGAAACTTGTCGTTGTACATAGCATTTCGTGCCCTTCCTAGAGCCGACTGACTGTCGCAGTGGATCATTACCGAAGGTACGGGTTTGTTCCAACACGGAACATCCTCTAAGAAGTCATGAAGTCACTCAACATCTTTTCCTGCTTTGTCTAAAGTGATAAACTCCGATTCCATTGTGGATCAAGCGATGCAAGTTTGCTTAGAGGATTTCCAAGGCACATCCCCACCACCAATTGTAAATACATACCCACTGGTTAAATGAGACGTGACACAACTACTAATCTCGGGTGCCCGGACATCTCTATATCAAATATCCAGTTTGCATCATTGTACCCCTCTAGTACAGTTGGATATCTCGAATATCTGACTTATACACTATGAAACGATAAGCACTACTGTTTTTTGCATATTCGATGAATACGCAATCTACAGTCTTAGGCCCAATCTTGACCAGTTTTGGCTTGGGTACTTCAACCTTTGCCAAACAACCTCACACCTTAAAGTATTTGTAAGTGAGTTTCTTTCCCTTCCGTGATTCATATGGAGTTTTGTCCTTACTCTTGTTAAGAATCGTATTAGCGGTAAGGACAACTTCTCCCCACATGTTTTGGGGAAGACCAGAATTGATAAGCAAGACATTCATCATTTCCTTCAATGTGCGGTTCTTATGTTCATCCACACCGTTTGATTGAGGTGAGTATGGAGCCGTCGTTTGATGGATAATGCCTTCTTGGGCACAGTATTCCTCAAATGACGCTACATATTCTCCCCATCTATCTCTACGAATGGATTTAATCCGTAGGCTCAGTTGGTTCTCAACTTCTGCTTTGTAACGTCGGAACGCTTCAAAGGCTTCATCCTCACTTTTTAACAAGTAAATGTAACAATACCTTGTGCTATCATCAATGAATGTCAAAAAGTACTTGTTCCCCCCTCTAGATTGTGCGAACTTCAAATCACATATATCTGTGTGAATAAGTTCTAGAAGAGCGGTATTCCTTTCGACGGATCGAAAAAGAAGCATGGTGAGTTTTGCCTTTACGCACACCTCACACTTATGTTGAGGGTTTATGTCAATATATGGCAACAACTCCATCTTTACCAGCCTTTGAATAGACTTGTAGTTAACGTGTCCTAATCTATGATGGCATAGATGCACGGATTACAAAATATATCATCCAATTGGTTATAGTTTTACTGTATCACTTTTGGTTATTATCAACCTGTGGGACATGAGGCGAAAAAATCAAGCCATATTGTCCAACAACGTCTTTGACACCAAGTTTAGGACATGTATCACCTCGTTTAAGAGTGATTCCATTCCTTAAGTCCTTTTGAGGACAACCTCTTCAACTTCTTTTATTTTGAAGGTAGCGTTGCTTCTCATGAACAACCTCTTGCCCATGGTTAGGGCGTAACCGGATCATATATGATCTAGATTCTCTGGCTCACTCCAGTTGTATTGGCAGACTGAGTGTCCAATTTCTTTTCTGCCTTTCTTTTGGCCTTCAGATCTATTGGGATCTGGTAACTCTGAACCACTCCAGTCGTCCGGAGGCTTTGTATGACTGAGTATCATCAAGTCATGTAACAGATCTGTCCCACTCCAGTCGCCCGGAGGCTTTGCATGACTGAGTGTCCGCTACTATCCTGTCGAAAGATAGATCTTCTGTCAGAAACGATGACAGGATTGTCACTAGTCCTCTAGTCCTTATCTTTAGTCCTCTAGTCCTCTTTCGATGCTTATGACTGTCCATAAAATCATTTTATTACAATCTAAGTCCATATCATTTAGGTCGTTATTTATAACAGTCCAATATTTAAACGGGAAGGTAAATGAGATTAAACTCCTGAATTTAAAGTGTAAGAAATATATTTTTTCTTGAAACATTTTCATATTCATATCCTTACTTTACTTATTTTATTTAGACGTGATTGACAAAGAGAAAAGTTTACTTAACTCATCTTCAGATTTCTTGTCTGGGACAGGTGTAATCCTTCAGCTACAAGATAGACCATCATTTTCAGCCTCCTTCTTTTGTCCATTGATATCCTCCACCTCTCGTGGATGCTTGTTTCCACCACTCTCGGGAGCGGTGACAAAAACTCTTCCTTGATCCTTAGCCTTGGGGAAATGACTATCAGCAGTGTCTTCAAGTTCAGGATCACCAACAGAGATCTCCTTTTTTACGGAAACAGATTTGTAGCTATCGTCAAAGAGAGATCCAAAACTAGGACCAGATCTGTTGACAACGATAGTGTTTGAACTATTTATAGAACTGTCCACGGAACTGGTTTTAACAAGAAAGCCACAACCAGATTTGAGAGTATATCTGGTGGCAAACATCTTTCTAGCACTATTACAACATTTACAGTAAGCAAATATTGTCTTAAACTTGTTGGTTACAAAGGTGCATGAAACGGGAATTACAAATAACTGCTAAGACTTACAAGAACTGAAAATATAATTCAATAACAAAACTGAAATTACAAAGATGTTGAACAAGAAAAATGGAAACTGTTATGTGAATGCTGAGTCGAGTGTGACACTCTGTCTTTAAGACAATATTGCCCCGTATGTATCCTTTATATGTCCTGGACAATTGTCTCCCTAGATAAAACAGCAATGGAACAATTGAGCAAAGGAAACTCAAGTGCTACCGTGAAAAATTTTGAGTAACGAAATGATGCTTGGAAGATTGTAGGAAGAAGAATTCTGTTTTGTGTTTTTCGTCTATTGTGAGGTGTTCTCAATAATGGTGCAAAAGGGTTGTTTATATAGGTGAGAGAGGGCTGTTGACTGCCTCCATAAGTGCCAAGTAATGGCCATTATGGAGTTAGTAATACCACCAAAATAAATGGTGAGAAAGACCAACGGATTGACCATTATAAGAGGAGTAATTCGGCCAAAATAAATGGTTGAATTGAGTGTTGTGGCGTTTATGACCTCTCTGCCCAATTTTGACTTTCTAGAAACTTCAGGGATCAAACTGTACATATGAAAGAATTCTGGTCCAAAAAGATAATATCAAAAGACCCGAACCCGAACCGGACGGTGGCGCGCGTGTGGGCTTTCCTCGAACTGAAGCATATCTAGGTCCTCCCTCCTTTAAACACATGGGATACCCCTTGGGGTCCCAAACCCGAAACCAATTTTGAGTCTTATAAACACAACCGTTCTCTCTTCCTCCACCAATGAGGGAGAATTGATCTCAAACCACACTTTTCCATGCTTCAAACACTTCACTTCGTGGACCAATATCTCTTTCATTTCTCAATGAAATTTGACGATTCTTGGCCCTACGGTTATCTACGTACTTAGTAGACCATGCATGTGTAAAGAATCGGATTCTCCAACATACGTAACACTAGTGTTTAAACCGTTAAATTTGGTCGATCGCAACTCCCGCCAAAGACAAATTTCCAACAGACTTAACACAATATAATCTTTAACTAGTAAGAGTTGAGAGGTGCAAGTGTTTCAATTCTTACACCGTGCCACATGCATTATTGTGTGTTATTTTGTCCTAATATCTCTTATTGACAGTCGATACTGCGAACCTGTTCCTAACAGCAGTTGTCGCATTCTTGCAACTTCAACTATGTCTCCATTCACGACGTCCTTTTTTACTGACATTTTCTAATTTATCCGTGTAGGATCTAATTTATATATACTGATAGTGAAGTTTCTTACACTTTAATGGGATAAAGCACATAATAACTCTCTTGTACTGTAACTTGCTTAAGCTTAGTTTGCCTTTTGGATGAAGGTTTGATTCTCTTTGGACATTCACTATTATAGCTACTAATCCTAATCTCACAACTTTCTTTTCTCCTCAAGTGTGTAAGCGTTCTTTTTTGTTGATTTTTGCTGAGGAACTCAGTATTCCTGTCAATGCTTTCAATATAATTATATTTTTCAACCAAATTAAAAGACTCCTTAATGTTACTAGTAAACATCTGCCAAGTAGTCGTTCAACAAAACTTTAACTCAAACTAAACGTGGAAGTTAGGCAAAAAGTGCAATTAGTTAACCCTAGTAAAAAGTTAAACCAACTTCATCCTAACCATGATTAGTTTATTAAATCTTTTACGTTTATTTATTAGGCCTACTTAATTACAGCAACATTTGCCTTGCTTTTAATTTTCCGAAATACTGTTGAGTGTTGACTTAACATCATTCACTCACTACCACACCTTAATATAATCAAATATATCAGGATAATTATACTAAACTAATCCAATTTCCCTTATAATTAAATCCAAGAGAATAAATGTATTATTTTTTTAATCAATGGAAGAATTATGAATGTGACACCCAAACATGTAGTACCTAATTATATATATTAAATAAAGTGAAATAGATAGCTTGTTTTAAGATCTTTGTTGTTTTGGTTGCTTCTTCAGATCCGAATAAAAAGGTCAGAAATATCAATTGTTTAATACCCATGAAATAGAACTGTAAATAAAACTTCTAGAGAGAGATAAAGCGAAGAAAAAGACTACTACTACTACTTCCATATGACACATAAATAAATGTCAACATGCATATATATATATATATATATACACATATTTGTATGATAAATCAAATATCATAGCAACTGGTGAATTGTTAGTGGGGTTCTGTTATTTTGTTTTGTGGGTGTTGGAGAAAAAGTGTCAAAGTTGTTTCTTGGAGAAGTGAATTGTTATTTTGGATTCTTTTTCTTGCTTGATTTTGTACTCAAAGGTGAGTCATAGCAGCTGCAGACTTCAAACTTTTTGAGAATTTTGTATGTTTCATTCAAATGGATTTTTCCATTCTAAAGTGATCATTGAATTCTTTTTTCGTGTTAAATTTGCAGCAATTCAACAAATTTTCTGAGTTTTTTGAGGCCTTTTTCTTGGATTAACTTTTCAAGAATTTGACTTTCAGATACTTAAAGGTACTTCATTTGTTGAATTTATTTTGTTTTCCTATTGGTTCAATTAATATACTTAAAGAATGTGTTCAAGATGTTGTTTTGCAATTTCTACAGAATTTGTTAATTTCACGATGATTACATTTATGGATTCAAAGGACAAAGTAAAGGAAGAAGAGAAGTTGTTAGATTCTCAATTGTGGCATGCCTGTGCTGGTACTATGACAAAAATGCCGGCAGTTAATTCGATAGTATTCTACTTTCCACAGGGACACGCAGAGCACGCGTGTGCAAGTGTGAAATTTAGGAATGATATTAGGATTCCATCATACATTCCTTGTACAGTCTCGGGTATTAAATACATGGCAGAACAAGAAACCGACGAGGTTTTCGCCAAAATTAGATTGACACCTGTTAGTCATAATGAAGTTGAAATTGCTGACGATGGGTTGGTTGCGAAAATTGGAACGGATAAACTCCCTTCGTTTGCTAAGGCATTGACACAATCAGATGCGAATAACGGTGGAGGTTTTTCTGTTCCTAAGTACTGTGCAGATACGATATTTCCTCTCTTGGACTACGGTGCGGATCCTCCTGTCAAGACCCTCATCGCAAAGGATGTTCACGGGAAGACATGGGAATTCAGACATATTTTCCGAGGGACACCAAAGCGTCATCTTTTAACGACCGGTTGGAGTAATTTTGTGAATGAGAAAAAGCTCGTTGCAGGTGATTTCGTCGTGTTCCTAAGGGCTGAAAATGAGGACGTTTGTGTAGGCATTCGACGGGTAAAGAAGGAAATTGCAAGTGCACCTGAGACATATTCCGGGTGGATTCCACCTGGTGGATTTTCAGCTTTTATCAAGGGTGATGAGAATAAATCGATAAGATATGGGAATGGGAAGTTGATGAACAGGGAAAAAGTCAAGGCAGAATCAGTTATTGAAGCTGCAAATCTTGCAGCTATCGGGCAGCCCTTTGAGGTTACCTTCTATCCCTGTGCTAGCACTCCAGAGTTCTTTGTGAAGGCGTCGCGCGTGAAGGCAGCGTTGCAGATCCCTTGGTGCTCAGGGATGAGGTTCAAGATGCCCTTTGAAACTGAAGACTCAATGATGAGCTGGTTCATGGGAACTATAAGTACTGTTCAAGTTGCTGATCCCAGTCGATGGCCAGATTCGCCCTGGAGACTTCTTCAGGTAATATGATCTCTATTTAATGTATTATGTCGTGATCTGTCACACTACATCTAATGTAACTCGTTAGCATTTTTGTTAAAATCATTTATTACTTCCCAAACTTTGTTAAACAGTCTGTGGGCTAGGATTCTAATGTTTTTGACTTTCCCGTAGCTTATATAAACTTTGGCCTTGAATTACAGCAAAAAAGGCTTTTCTAGTCTCCTAAAGTAGCTTACTATGTGTTTCTGGAGAGCACTAGGATAATTGACAACCACCTCCTTGGCGTCAAACTAGCGGAAATGACCCACAATCTATACTAAAAATGATGAAACTACAACCGAAGTATCCTTCTTGAAGGGTTTGATTTGACGTCTTTAATGCATTATATGGTTTTGGTTTGGCCATGTTATTATTATTTTTTGTTGGATTCTCCATAGGCAGTTAGAAAGGTAAGACTAGTTATATTTGTTGCAGTATGTAGTTGCTAGTGCATATTGGTGCATCTCATGGTTCTCCTGACATGATGTTTAGGGCCTTTAAAATCATTTGAGAAAAAGAAAAAAAAACACTCCACTTTGATTGTGAAACATGTTTGCACTCTGCTGGAGTTTCTGCAAATTACAGTGCTGTGTCATATGATGGTCAGGTCGTCAAATCCACATTACTTTAAACTGGTTCTTGTTTGGAGTTGCTGTCTGTTTATAAAAGGTTCAATCGTTTAAGAGCTTTCCAAGTTTTTGCTTTAAGATTTGATGTGGGTCATCTCGGACAGATTGACACTATGGAGGTGTTGTTCAACTACCTAGTATCTCCAGGTAAATCTTGTAGGCTGCAGTCGATGGCCGTGTAAACTTAGGTTTTAAATGCTTTACGAAGACATCTAGTTATGTATTTGTTGACAATGTTAATTTAGTCGTGTTTAGTCATTGAGTTTTTCTTAAAATCCATAAGGCAATAATTTATGCATCCATTTGTTGTCATTTTGAGTTGATTTATCAGAAGATCACTCAACTATCTTCATTGTAACACAAAAATTACTTAACTTTGTTTTGTACAACTTTTATTGTGTAACACAAAAGTCACTTAACTTTGTTTTGTAACTGAAAAGTAATTCAACTTTCATCTTTGTAACACAAAAGTCATTCAACTCATTTTAGTTAACTTTTGCTTCTGACATTTTTTAAAAGTTAAATCCTCATTCAATATGAACTCACCCATTTTTATCATTTAGTGACCCGCTCCACTAACCTATGAATTTAGTGTATGACTTAATGAGGATGTCTGAGAACTGGTCAATAGTCTAAATTTTGTAGAGTTGAGGATTAATACAGTAATTTTAAATAAAATCACTACTTCCTGGCTCCTGCATTAACTAAGTGAATTGAAACGTTGATTATCGATGTGACATTTACTTTTCCTTACAATTACTACCAACTTTTTATGGTATTCTTTGTAAAATTCAAGCTGCTTGTTCAGGGGAATTGAATTCTGAATACATCATAGATGAAAAGAAGAACAAAGGTACAACTAGACTCAGTTGATTTGCGTAATATTTTGTGAATAAAATGTATAAATTTTCTCGAAGAACTGTTACTACTTGCAAATAACTTAGCAGTAGTGTCATTGTGACCAGATGAATTTGAGGCAAAATTTTAAGGCCCGAGTAGGGAGGAGAATCCAGTCACGTTACTGTAAAAAATTACTATTAAAATTTCAGTCCTTAATTTTTGTTTTAAAATTTTGGATAGCGGGTCGGTTCAGTGGGGCGGATCACCAAATGGTAATATGGGAGAGTTTATATTAAATAAGGAAATGTCACGTCATCAAAAATTGACTACAACGAGTTGAGTGATTTTTGTGTTACAAAGATGAAAGTTGAGTGACTTTTCAGTTACAAAATAAAGTGATTTTTGTGTTACAAAGGGTAAGGTTTGTGTATACCCGCCTCCCCAGACCCCACTTGTGGTCACACTGAGAATGATGTGTTAAAATCTTTTCCAAGGGAAAAATACATTTTCTCGTCTTTGTTATTTAGTGAGCTTTTATGCTTTGTAACAAGCATTTTGATGAGTCGTGACCTCATGAAGTTGGAGAGTTGGAATTAATGTTATGTGAACTCAATTAAACAATTTTATTGGTATGACTCTGTAATGCATAATATTCCCTTGTTCAGTCCTTTTCCAAGTGGTAAAAGATGTTAAAAGTGTTATTTTCCAATTAGGGAGTTGTTTTACACATTGATTCTTTTTTTGGTAAACTTTTCGTTATGATAATTCATTCTAATGTTCGACTCAAAAATTACTCTTCAAGCTTCTTTAATATGTTTATCTCTAAGTAGAGGTGTATTGCTGCAGGTGACATGGGACGAGCCAGATCTGCTTCAAAATGTGAAATGTGTCAGCCCATGGCTTGTGGAATTAGTCTCAAACATGCCCACAATCCACTTTTCTCCCTACCAGCCTCCATTAAGGAGACTTCGATTATCTCAAGATTCAGATTTTCCGTTTAATGGTCATTTTCCTATGCCGGGTTTTCCCGGTAACCACCTTCTGAGGCCCAATGGCCCATTTGGTTGTCTTCCTAACGACACCCCTGACGTCATGCAGGGAGCCAGGCATGAGCAATATGGTTTATCTTTACCGGATCTCCACCCCAATAACCTGCACTCAAGTCTGTTTTCTCTTGGTTTTCCTCCACTTGATCGTGCTGTTGCAACCTCTGGCCCCTACAATAGTACAATGATTCCCAAGTCAAGTAGCAGTCATGATGTGTCTTGTTTGCTAACCCTTGGAAGTTCCACCGAAACTGTGAAGAAATCTGATTGTGAGAAAGTACCACAATTCGTACTCTTTGGTCAACCCATATTTATTGAACAACATATCTCTCTAAGCAGCAACACAGGGGATACTGGTTCTCCGGTTCGTGCTGGGAATAGTTCTTCAGATGAGAATACATGTAAGAAAGGGAACATATCTGATGAATCAGTTACTACATTTGATCACCGCAGTCTACCAGACCGCTTACCATGTGAATCATTTCAATCTGAGCATACTGTGGAGATTGGACACTGTAAATTTTTCATAGAATCAGAAGATGTAGGAAAAACACTGGACTTATTATTGTTGGGATCGTACGAGGAGTTATACAGGGAGTTGTCCAATATGTCAGGCATTGCAATTTCAGAGATGCTTAATCATGTGATTTACCGAGATATCACTGGTGCGGTGAAGCAACTTGGTGATCAACCATTTAGGTACGTCTTTAACTTCCGTAAGTGTGAAACTCTGTACTTCGGCTTCACAATAATTTACTCGGATATTTCTCAGTGTTGGTGTTGTAAGGAGCTATCATTGATAAAACTGTTTTGTTTGTGTGTTTGCAGTGACTTCGCGAAAATAGCACGGAGGTTAACACTTTTAATGGATGCAAGCAGTGATAATATAGGAGCTAGGGAGTAGAGAGAATAAGTAAGATCTCCTTTTTAATATCAAACTGTATAGCTTGATGACTTTGAGCGTTATTCTGTAACTTTTCAGTCCAAATATCCTTATATTGGGCACATTATGTTACTAGGTTTCAAGATTATTTTGAGTTTTCTTTCTAAAAAATATCTAGAATCAGAACCGTCTTTGGACCCGTGCGAGGTGTGCTATCGCACGGGCCCCCGAAAAGCGAAAAATTTTAGGGTCCATTTTTTTATTAAGTAGTATTAGTCATAATTTACTGTAAAAACTCATAATTCACACGTCTTAACCCAATTAAGGGTATACAATACGAATTAGAACATGACCCCCAAAATGTTTGAGACGACCCTGTCTAGAACAAACATGATATGTGTTTTTTGTAGGTGGTCTGACTCATTCTAGTGTTGTTGAAGTCTTCTAAGAAGAGGCTAAAGTTACGCTACATTTAGCGTGCTTGTTACTTTGATGGTGGAAACTATGTCTCGTTATCAATCTAGTGGTTCATGTACAGATTAAAATTTGAGAAATATAAACTGTATCAATGGAAAGTGGTTGTTGAATCTCGTTTACACTAGACAATTGTGGCACTCTATCATCTTTCTTTTGAATTCCTAACTCTGCCATTGATCATGTTTGTTGAAACTACCATATTGTCACCTCCCCATATCCAGAAAATCTATAAGAAAAGTAGGGAACTATAAACATAATATTTCTGTGGATGAGTCATTTGAGGTATATTGAAGCATAGATCTTATTCTAGAATATAGATAAACATACACTTCAAATTAAAAAAAGGAAGTGTTGAATAATGGTATTGGCTGACTTTTGTAGCCCTTTGTTAATCTTTATCATTGTACATGGAACCGGAAAAGTATGTCTTAGAAGAATTAGAGCAAATATTTTACTCATTGTTTATGAATTATTTGATTAACGATTAACCCTAGGTTGAGTTTATAGGAATTGGTAAAATACTTACCCGTGAGTTACACCAAATTAAATAATTTAACTTTAGGTGAGATTAACCATGATCAAATAGTAAATATGTTTATCCATGTGTTGATAAGTTTTTATCATAGGAAAATTGTAACGTTATGATTGATGGGGATGAATAGCTTAATTAAGGCCATTTTGAGTGACCGATGAAGGGTTGTATTATTTAATTAATTACGACTTTTTCTTCTAATTTTTTTTTTTTTGTTGACGGCGAACACGCTTCTTTCGAGTGCGCCAGGGTAAACTCGGTCGACGCAATAGCCTGCAAATCACGTCAGCCAGTTAAACCACATTTGGCAAGCCAGGTGTGACAAGCTCCCAAGAGGCGGTCGCAGTGTTACTGCAGGTTTGAACTTGACTGCCTCTCTCCCACACCACCCAACGAAGATACTTCGCCTTCAAGCATCAACCTGCAGGACTTCGGATTCCTAATCTTTAATTTGACAACTTCTTAGGAGCATCTCCTATTTAATGTCTCTTTCATCCTCAGCTTTAGTGTTCTGTTTTTTCCTCTTTAGATCTCTCTCTCTCTTGATTTACAAAAGCTTTTAAGGTAAGTTCTTTTGTTGCTCATCTCTATCTTTTATTTCTTTCCTTTTCATTTGTTTTCCTTTATTCTTTCCATTTTGAGAAAAGAATGGTGAAATTCGAATTATGTTAATTTACCATCTATTTTCTTTTTAATTTGAATGTTTAATAGATATTTAAATAAAAAGGACAGCCTGATGCACTAAGCTCTTGCTATGTGCGGGGTCCAGGGAAGGGTCAGACCACAAGGGTCTATTCTACGCAGTTTTATCCCACATTTCTGCAAGAAATTGTTTCCACATTAATATATATTTAAATACTACATAAAAAGAAATGATGAAGTTCGAAATAACAATGATCTTCGAGAGTGTACTTGTTTTGAGTGTCTATTGTCTTCTATTGGTATCCATGGATTATCACAAGTTGAAATTGAAAGTATGTATGTCTTAGAGACAATTATTTTAGGGACGAATGTGTTCAAATACATTTGTCCCTAAAATGATTATCTCTAAGACATACAACTTTCAATCTCCCACTTGGCCTAGAGCCAATCACCAATGTATTTAATACTCATGTTTTCAAAATGATCATTACGCTTAACTAAGCTTATTGGTTTAGTAAATGGTCAGCTAGATTATCATCTGTGAGAACATAGTCTAATCTTATTTCTTTAGTTTCCACCATCTCCCTAAGTATGTGGTATTTCCTCTGTACATGCTTGTTGATCTTGGTTCCTTAGCTTGCGCAATCACACCAGTGTTGTCACAATAAATCGTTATTGAAAAAGTGGCACTTGGAACAACCCCTAGTTTCCTTCAGGAACTCAGATATCGCGACAACTTCCGATCCAGCTTCCTATCCAGCAATGTACTCGACTTCAATTGTCGAATCAGCAGTTGTAGCTTGCTTGGAACTTTTCCAACTCACTGCTCCATCATTAAAAAAAAGGTATAACCAGACTGAGACTTGAAATCATCAAGATCGGTCTGGAAGCTAGCATCAGTGTACCCAGTAGCGACTAGCTTCTCTTATCCACTATTGACTAAGAAATATTCTTTAGTTCGTCTAAGATACGTAAGAATACTCTTGGCTGCTTTCCAGTGTTCTTCCCCAGGATTCTGCTGGAATTTGCAAGTCATACTAAGTGCATAGGCCACATTTGGCCTCGTACAGGTCATGACATACATGATTGATCCTATAGCCGAAGCATATGAGATCCTCTTCATGCGTTCAAGTTCTGTAACAGTAGAATGACTATCTCTCTTTGATAACTTGATGCCTTGACCCATAGGAAGACCTCACTTCTTGGAATTTTCCATTGAGAATCGTCTTAGCACTTTGTCTATGTATATAGACTGTGACAGCCCAAACAATCTATTATGTCTATCTCTGTAGATCCTAATTCCAAGAATGTAGCAGGCTTCACCCAAGTCCTTCATCATGAAGGTGCTGGATAACAATTCATTGACTGACTGCAAGAGAGTCGTATTATCTCTCATTATTAATATGTCATTTACATATATAATAATGAAGACAATACTCCCATCCTTGCGTTTACTACAAACACATGAATCTTCTTTGCTTCTAACAAAGTCAAACGATTTGACTGCTTTGTCAAAGAAAATATTCCAACTCCTTGAGGCTTGCTTAAGTCCATAAATGGACTTCTGTATCTTGCATACTGCTTTGGACTTATTCATGGATGTAAAACCCTCAGGTTGTATCATATACACCTCCTCAATTAAATTACCATTGAGGAAAGTAGTTTTAACAGCCATTTGCCAAATATCATAATCATAGTATGTTGTTATTGCAAGCAAAATCTGAATAGACTTGATTTTCGCAATGGGTGAAAATGTTTTATCATAATCGACCTCAGGCCGCTGATTATAACCTTTAGCCATCAATCTTGCCTTATAAGTTTGTACCTTGCCATATGCATCAATCTTCTTCTTGAAGACCCATTTGCATCCTGTGGGTCTAACCCCGGTTGGCAAATCAACCTAGTTCCAAACTTGATTGACGTACATCTAGTCCATCTCAGATTTCATGGCTTCTTGCTATCTCTGCGAATTAATGTCTAACAATGCTTCAATATAGGTCGTAGGTTCATCGTCATCAGGAATATATATCTCATTGTGTGTTTCAACAAGGAGATTAAGTCTTTCAGGCGGACGATGAATCCTTATAGTCCTACAGAGTTGAATATTTTGCGTTTCAGTGTTTGTTATATTCTGATTGTAAGGAGGTAGTTGTGTGTTGGAAAATCCACCACCTTGAGAGCTCTCAGGAATGTCATTTTCATGTCTTTCCTGAATAGGATGATGTACAACTATTGTATTATCTTCCATTGATTGTGTATGAGAGCCTTGTATTTCTGCACTATCTCTCACAACACTCCCACTGGCTGAAGGACATACTCTAAGTACCCAATCTTCACCAAATACTCTCACTGAATCATTGCCTTGGTCCATTCGACAAGGGTTCAACCTCTGTATTATCTTGTGGTTCTTCAACTTCTATCTTATTACAACTCTGTTCCTTGTAGACATAGTCTTCTTCAAGGAAAGTTGCATTTCTGGAAACAATGAGCCTATGTTCTTCAGGAAAATAGAAATAATATCCCTTAGTTTCCTTTGGATACCCCACAAAATAATACTTCTCACTTTTAGATTCCAACTTGTCAGTAAGCAACTTCTTTACATATGCAGGGCACCCCAGGATCACATGTAGTGTTGGCTTCTTGTCATTCTATATCTCATATGGAATTTTCTCATGGAACTCTGTTCAGAATATAAATTGAGCTTTGTAATGCATATCCCTAAAGGTATGTTAGTAGAGCTGAGAAACTCATCATGGATCTAACCATATCTAATAGGGTTGAGTTTCTTCTCTCGACAAAAATACCATTCATTTGTGGCATTCCGGGAGGTGTCCATTGTGATTGAACTCCATAAAGCTTCAAGTAATCTAGAAATTCTTTACTTAAGTATTCACCTTATCGATCTAATCGAATGTTCTTGATACTTGTTTCAAGTTGCTTCTCTACTTCTGACTTGTACTCCTTGAATTTCTCAAAGGCTTCAGACTTGTGTTTCATAAGATACACATGCCCAAACCTTGTGAAATCGTCTTTAAAAGTTATGAAGTACGGGAAGCCTCCATTAGCTTGAGTTGAAAATGGCGCACATACATCGGTATGGACTAACTCAAGCACCTCTTTGGCACACACACCTTTCCCAAAAAGTGTCTTGGTGGTCATCTTTCCTCTCAAGTAAGATACGCAATTACCATAGGATTCTAAGTCAAATGGTTCTAGGTAGTCCAACTTCCTTAATCTTGTATTCATACCAAGTCTAAAGTGTCATAAGTAGGTGGAGTTTCTTTGATTACTTATTTTAGCTCGTTTATTTTGTACATTGAAAATTTCTCGACCATAATTTAAAACATACAATCCATCTACAAGCGGTGCATTTCCACAAATAAACCATTAAAATACAACACATAGCTGCCATTTGTAATAAATGAGGAAAATCCCTCAATATCTAAAATTGGGACAGAAATAATATTCCTCGTTAACGAGGGAACAAAATAACAATTATTAAGTTCTAAACAAAAGACAGAAGGTAAATCTAGTCTATAAGTTCCCATAGGTTCATCATCAACTCGTGCTCTATTTTCAACGCGTAGATCTACCTCCCACGGTCCAACCTTTCTGCTGTCAGTCAACCTCTGCACATTCTTAAAATAGTGGGAGACTAATTAAACTAATTAGTTAAGGAATGTGTTCAATAGAAATTATATTAGAGTTTAATTTCAAGTCTATCTTTTTCTTCAGTATACAATGTCGAATATGTCACTTAAAATGTTGGTTGAATCGAACAAGCTGACTTAGGTTAATTTCCCTTACTGGTTAAGAAATCAGCGACTTGTGTTGCGATTGGAAAGGATTGAGTATGTCCTAGAAAAAGTATTCCCAACAGAGTCTGCCGAAGATTCTGAAGAGTATGCCCTATTTGACAAGACAACCTATCAGAAACATCTTGAAGACGCTACATCGGCACAATGTGTCATGTTGTCCTCTAATGAGTTTCTAATTCCATTCCCACTAGTTCAAATGGAGCAGGAAAAGCAGGAGTTGTTGAAGCAGAGCAGGCTGCAGAGTTATAGAGGCAACATGAAAATATGGGCCCTAACGAGATGCTCGAATATTTGATGAGTCTATGACTCACAGACTCAGACCATGAAATATGAACTGCTAAGAGACCTCTTCAAATGTAAGCTGAACGAATGGGGCCAGGTGTCACAACATGTTTTGAAGATGATTGGGTTAATAGAGAGGTTGACTTCGATTAGAACAAAACTGCCCGTGAATGTTTCTGTTAACCTAATTCTGAACTCGCTTCCTGGTTTGTTCGAGAACTTTATTGTAAACTTCAACATGAATGGAACCAAGACGAGTCTCCCAGAGCTTCAAAATATGTTGAAGACCTTTGAATCGTCCACCTCCAAAGGTAAAGTTGTGCCCATGGTGCGCTCCTCTAGCAAGTTCAAACCTAAGGGTAAGAACGTGCAAAAGAAGAAGGGTAAGACAGTGGGACAAATGTACTTGAACACATTTGTATTATTAATAAGATTAATAATTTTATGGCATTTGTAGTTATTAAATTATTATTTGATTGTTTATAATTTTTTATTAATGTGCATCCCTTGATCTTACGTTGTCATTGATCGGTGTATTTTATATACACCTTTTGAGTCTGTTTTAGTTAGTCTTTTGTCCCATTTTGCACATATAAGTGTCGTATTAGGATAGTTTTTCTTTCTATTGAGTCAAAGTGGTTGAAATGGCCAAATGGCGGAAAAGGAGCAAAAGAGGCAAAGAGGAGATGCGGTGAAACAGAAAGTGGCGAACGAGGCTAAAATCCAGACCAGCGCCGCGGCTGCAACTGACAGCGCGAGGCGCGGTGTGTCATTATTCATGCCGCGGCACCCACGAGCAGCGAGATGCAGCGGCGCCGCTAAACATCCGAGGAGCTACAGAAGATCTGGCCGCGCGCCTCGCAGCGAGATATCGGGCGCGGCGCCAAAACACCCGACGGATCGCAACTTCCGGCCACAGCGCTCTGCTCGCGGGCCGCGACGCGTAAAATTAGGTCTTTGACGGATTTTTGGGCCAGCCTGCAGGAAAAGAAGGAGGCGTTTTAAACCTATAAAAGGAGAACCCTAGGCGGTTTGAGGTCCCCTTCGCACAACTCAAGATTCTTGCTGAGATTGGATACCATTTATTTTAGTAATTTCTTTTCCCTTTCTTTACTTTAATTCGGTTTTGTATGATGAACATGGAATTAGTTCTTGTCATATTTATGGCTAGGAACTAATTTCTTATAGAGCTTTCTATGTTGAATTTCTTGAACCTTATGTTATGAATTAATGCATGCTTATGGTAATTATTCTTATTGAGAGATCTATCCAATAATTGAGTTGAATTCTTGGTAGCTAATTGACAACTAGTTATCACTATATGATTTCTAATCGATTCAAAAGGGGATTGTGAATATGTTGTAAGTTGGGTGATACTCTTGAATTGGGGATGAAAATACCTCAATTAGATTTGTAGCGTTGATGAGAGGCTTAACAACCCTAATTTTGCGCATCAGGCGTGACGGTCAACTAGGTTTTTGTGATTAATCCTCCTATAGCGTTACCCTTATCGTGAAAGTTAGGTAAGGAACAATCTGGGGTTGAGTGTTTATATAACCACTAGCGGGAGTATAAAACGATTTCGTAAACCCGCTTTCTCCAAAAAGAAGAATACCATAAGTAATGCATTAGTAAGTAACATAAGCGGATAGTAAGGATACATAGAAGCCCTATTCTCATCACATCTGAATTAAATCTTTATATTTAATTAGCTTTCATAACTCTTAGTTACAAACCAAACAATCAATCATTAATTCACCAAATAGATACTAGAAAATAGATAGTTGGTACTTGAACCCTAATCCTAGAGGACGATATTCGGTCTTATCTAAGACTATACTACTTGATACGATAACGTGCACTTGCGTTTAAAAAGTGTGTGCATATTACGCGCATCAAGTTTTTGGCGCCGTTGCCGGGGATTAGGCATAGTTCAATATCAAATTATCTATTTTTAATTCCTAATTTGGTTTTAAATTTTTATTTTTATTTTTAGTTTTTACGAAAATTCGAGGTGCCGTGATTTTTTGTTGGCTTTGATTCGTTCAGGAACACTTTAGATATGGATTTTTACTGTCCATATGATAGAGAGCCAACCATAGAGGAACAGAGGGAGGAATTACGAGAAACTATACTCAGTCTCACGAGGTTCCAAGCTCAGTTCATGGACGAAATAAGGTCGGGCATAAAGAAGTTGGAAACAGAAATAGCAGAACTCGCGGTCATATTCAACAGCGAACCGCAAGAAGAGCAATCTGCATCTGGGATAAGCAATGAGGAAACACAATGTCAGGCAATTGACCTGAAGGATGCCGAATCAGGGGAGAGAGAAAGTTCGCAGCAGCTACCGCCGCGCCTATGATCGTGGCCGCGGCCGGCGATTCTCGAGACAGTGCGAGAAAGTGGCCGCGCGCCTAAGATCGAGCCGCGCGCCGTAACCAATCGAGAAAATAGCACAGCGGTGGCAACTGCACCAGGTGATGATACCATATCCCCAGAAGTTAAAAACATGCACTCTTGACAAGCAATTCTCCAGATTCGTGGAGGTTCTCAAACAATTGCAACTCAATATCCCGTTTGCTGAAGCACTAGAACAAATGCCGAGCTACGTCAAGTTCATGAAGGATGTGCTTAGCAAAAAGAGGAAGATAGAGGATTACGAAACGGTGATGCTAACTGAAGAATGTAGTGCCATCCTACAGAGACAACTGCCTCAGAAGTTACAAGACCCTGGGAGTTTTACCATCCCATGCACTATTGGAAAGTTTGAATGTCAAAAGGCACTATGCGACCTGGGAGCAGGCATAAATCTGATGCCCTATCTAGTTTTCTGCAAACTAGAAATGGGAGAAATCAAACCTACAAACATCACCTTGCAGCTAGCTGACCGCTCAATTGTTCATCCGAGAGGAGTCGTCGAAGATATATTAGTAAAAGTGGACAAGTTCATCTTCCCCGCCGATTTCGTTATCTTAGACATACAAGATAACGATGGAATACCCATCATACTGGGCAGACCTTTCTTAGCCACAGGGCAGGCTCTCATTGATGTTCAAAAAGGGGAATTGAAGCTTCGAGTAGATGAAGAAGAGGTAATTTTTAATGTTCTTCAAACAGCAAATTTTCCAGAGGCCAAAGATAACTGCTCAGCCATTGATCTTATCGAAGAGACAATGTCAAACAAAGAGTTCGAATACGATAATACGCTTGAAGAAATCACGACCACGTGGGATGATGATAGTAGAAGCGATCGGATCTGATGGAGTATGCAAATTGGATGAATGCTTATGAAAGATGGGATACAAGGACAAAGAAGTATGAAGAGCTGGGACAGGTACCAGAAAAATCATTACCATCCACAGAGAAGGCCCCAGAGTTAGAGTTAAAAATCCTACCTAATCATCTACAATACCAATACCTAGGTGAAGAGAAAACCCTACCAGTGATCATTTCATGCCACCTGTCCACCGAAGAGATTGATAAACTGCTAAGAGTACTAAAGAATCACAAGCGGGCTATTGGATGGACATTATCAGACATAAAAGGGATAAGTCCATCAACGGTAATGCATAAGATCCGCCTAGATGAGGAGAGCAGACCATCCATCGAAGCCCAGAGGCGACTGAACCCCAATATGAAGGAGGTAGTAAGGAAAGAAATCCTAAAATGGCTCGATGCAGGAGTAATTTACCCCATATCTGATAGCACTTGGGTAAGTCCAGTACAAGTGGTGCCGAAAAAGGGTGGAATAACAGTGGTGGCTAACGAAAGAAACGAACTCATTCCCTCGAGAACAGTCACCGGATGGAGAATCTGCATTGACTACCGCAAGTTGAATAAAGCAACTAGAAAAGACCACTTCCCGTTGCCATTCCTAGATCAAATGTTGGATGCAGCGGCATAACTACTATTGCTTTTTGGATGGATACTCAGGGTATCACCAGATTGCAATAGCCCCAGAAGATCAGGAAAAGACAACATTTACTTGCCCTTTTGGCACATTTGCATTTAGAAGAATGCCATTTGTACTCTGCAATGCACCTGCTACTTTTCAAAGGTGTATGATGGCAATTTTCTCAGATATGGTAGAGAGGACTATAGAGATCTTTATGGATGACTTTTCGGTCTTTGGAGCATCATTTGATGAATGTTTAAGGCATCTAGAAGCAGTGTTGAGCCGGTGCGAAGAATCTAACCTTGTGCTAAATTGGGAGAAGTGTCACCATGGTGTGAAGGAATCGTCTTGGGCATAAAATATCAAGCCAAGGTATTGAGGTAGACAAAACAAAGATTTCAGTGATCGAAAATCTACCACCTCCAGTATCAACAAAAGGAGTCAGAAGTTTCCTTGGACATGCAGGCTTCTATAGAAGATTCATCAAGGATTTTTCAAAGGTCTCAAAGCCCCTCTCTACATTGCTAATGACGGGGGTAGCCTTCGACTTCAATAAAGAATGCTTATCCGCATTTCAAACGCTCAAGGAGAAGCTTACCTCAGCACCTATAGTCATTGCACCAAATTGGGAGCTCCCATTTGAACTCATGTATGCGATGGCGACTATGCAGTTGGAGCGATGCTTGACAGAGAATCGACAAGGTATTTAGATCCATTTACTATGCTAGTAAAACTCTAAATGACGCACAATTAAATTATGCAACTCTTGAAAAGAATTACTAGCTATAGTATATGCGTTTGAGAAATTCAGGCCCTACTTGATTGGAAATAAAGTGATAGTATACACTGACCACTCTGCTATAAAGTACTTAATGACAAAGAAGGATGCAAAGCCTCGCCTCATTCGATGGGTCCTACTTCTACAAGAATTTGACGTAGAGATTCGTGATAAGAAAGGAACAGAGAATTCAGTTGCAGACCACTTGTCCAGACTGGAGAACACAGAGAGCCAGAACACCAAGGATGTGCAAATAAATGATCACTTTCCAGACGAACAACTGTTTCGAGTAAGTATGAATTCTAATTTACCTTGGTACGCTGATTTTGTTAACTTTCTTGCAGCTAAAGTTCTACCCCCAGGCTTGTCAAGACAGCAAGTGAAGAGGTTTTATTCTGAAGTAAAACATTACTATTGGGAGGAACCAATGCTATACAAACACTGTGCCGACCAAGTCATCAGGCGATGTATACCAGAGGAAGAGATGCACCAGGTTCTCACCCACTGCCACACCCTATCATGTGGTGGACACTTTGGGGCATCAAGAACAGCGGCAAAGGTATTGCAATGCGGATTCTATTGGCCAACTCTCTTCAAGGATGCCCATGCCTTTGTGCAGAGATGTGATAATTGTCAAAGAACAGGGAACATCTCAAGACGAAACGAGATGCCTTCGCACGGGATATTGGAAGTAGAACTGTTCGATGTGTGGGGAATTGATTTCATGGGACCATTCCCGCCATCTTTTGGATATCAATACATCCTTACGCGATGACTATGTGTCCAAATGGGTAGAAGGCCACCAAAGAAAACGACAGAAAGCGTGCAAAAATTCCTCCAGAAGAATATTTTCACAAGGTTCGGCACACCAAGAGCTCTCATCAGTGATGAAGGGAGCCATTTCTGCAATAGGCAGCTGAAGTCATTGCTTTCCCGATATGGAGTTTACCACCGCATTTCAACTGCTTACCATCCTCAAGCTAATGGACAAGCGGAAGTGTCAAATAGAGAAGTGAAGAGCATATTGGAAAAGACGGTGAACGGCTCAAGGAAAGACTGGTCGATCAAATTAGATGACGCATTGTGGGCATACCGGACAGCATTCAAAACACCAATTGGTATGTCACCTTATAAATTAGTTTTTGGTAAAGCTTGTCATTTGCCAGTAGAGTTGGAACACAGAGCATATTGGGCAATGAAGAAGTTAAACATGGATACCACGGCAGCAGGACAGAGGAGGCTACTACAGCTGAGCGAATTAGATGAATTCCGACACAATGCCTATGAGAATGCAAAGATCTACAAGGAACGAACGAAAGCATGACACGATAAGAATTTGATACCAAAAGACTTTCAAGAAGGACAACAAGTGCTGCTATTCAACTCAAGGTTGAGATTGTTTCCAGGTAAATTAAAATCACGTTGGACAGGACCATACACGGTGGTAAGAGTATTCCCATACGGAGCAATTGAAATAAAAGGGAGAGAGGGAGCCGCCTTCAAGGTAAACGGACAGAGGTTAAAACCCTACCTGATCAATGAAATGGAATACATGAACTTGGTAACTTCTCAATCCTTAAAATAATAAGGAACTTGCGTCCGGCTAAAAGACGGTAAAGACAGCGCTAGTTGGGAGGCAACCCAATGTTTTAATTATGTTATTTTAATGTTTGACTTTAGTTTATTTTATTTTATCTAAGAACAGTCTCACGTTCTTGGGTTTGTGTCTGTCTTTGTGTTAACGGTGGCCAAGGATATCCGAAAAATCGCCAACCGAGCGTAGGCACCTGAGTTTGGCCGCGCGCTTCATTTCCGTTTGCGGCGCGCCACAACGAAACTATGAGTTACGAGAGGATACCACGATCCGCGCCCTATCGCCAAATCAAAACATCAAGAATGATCCTCCCCTCACGATACAAAGCATTATCCACCACCACCACCACCATTTTAGCCAAAGTCTGTAAGTGTCCTTTTTCTTTTACTGTCTTTGAGTCTTACACACATTGGGGACAATGTGTGATTTAAGTTTGGGGGTGTTTTATTTGTGTGTCATGTTATGTTTTAATTAAGTCTTTTTCTTTGTTTTATGTTTATTTTGAGTCACCAATTTTTTTTTTCTTTTTGAGTCATAATTGCCTGTCAAAGATCATATATGCTGTAGTTGCTAGAAACACCTAGTGAAGTAAGGTGGAATAATGTAAAGGAATTGAAGCAACTATCTAAACACTTAGGTTAGATATGCCAAAAACTCACAGAATCTGTCTATTTGGAGTTTCTTACTTGAGTTATGCATGCTAAATGATAAATGCTTATGTGTTATGATTGCTTGCTATTTGAGACGAAATAGTTAGGATATGTATGTTAGGGAGATGACTCAGACATTTCTTTGATAGCCAATTCTTACCATTCTTTTCTATCCTGTACTTTAAAAATATCCCTAGTCAGCCCCATTGAGCCTAAATTTGAAACTTCTTCTTTGACACCCTATGTTCCCACAAATTGTACCATAAGTGCAAATATGAAATAGTGGAATCAATTGTGTTAAAAAAGAGATAAAAAGAGTGAATGAGTTTGTTGCACCCCAATAAAAAAGTAATAAGAAAGAGGCAAAAGCCTAAGTTTGGGGGTGCCTATTAGTATAATACACTTCACTCTCCCAAAACAAAAGAGGGGAAAGATAGAATTGAAGTGAAGGAAAGAATCAAAAGAAAAAGGGAAAAATTGAAAAGCCAAAGAGCTTATGGTACAGAAAAATGAGCCTAAATGCCTATCTTTACCAATCCCCACCTAAGCCTACATTACAACCCTTAAAGTCCTGAAGATCTCTTTTATGCATATCCAGAATTAGTGGAGAATAGCAAGTAAGCATGCCATAGGAATTCTTGAATTTATATGCATGATTTAGTATATGGACTTCCATTTAAGCATGATAAGTATGAGTTTGCGAAATATCTAGCTCAATGTGTTGAAATTCCATGCTATATGTTCCTGCATATTATTCTGCTAACTTCATGTTTTTCTAGTTAACATCTATGCAGCAAAAGTGATTAATGATAGGGAGTCCTTTATTTTTCATTCTTTTGAGTCTTTTATTGTATTTCTTTCTATCTTTGCTCGAGGGCGAGCAAAGGTTAAGTTTGGGGGTATTTGATCGGTGTATTTTATATACACCTTTTGAGTCTGTTTTAGTTAGTCTTTTGTCCCATTTTGCACATATAAGTGTCGTATTAGGATAGTTTTTCTTTCTATTGAGTCAAAGTGGTTGAAATGGCCAAATGGCGGAAAAGGAGCAAAAAGAGCCTACCCATAAGTTTAAGGTTAATCTTGAGTTGAATCTTTAGTGATTCTGAACCTTATTATCACACCAATTCATACTTTATGAACTCAGAGTTTAGAAGAGAAAACCCTCTCGAACCTCTGCCAAGATTTCCTGGCTTTCTTGACAGAGGAATATACCGTAGCAAGGCTTGCATCTGTAAGGACAGTCGTGTGCGCTCCCTATACCAGACAGAATTGTTGAGGTAAGTAAGTTAAACAAAAAATTTAAACTTCCGTTGCGCCTAACTTGCGTGTTTTGAACCCAACAAAACCCTACAGAAATATGGTTAGATGCTTTATTTGTTTTGAACTTATATTGAATGCGGTTAATAACATTTTCTTATAGTAATTGTACCTTTTTCTTTTAACAAAAGTACGTTTTATGTATTGATTTGACCATCTAATTGTTCAATCAATGTTGATGCTCCGCTTCTTATCTTTTTTCAATCGAACATTGTTAGTTTTGTCAATCTAAAAAGGAACACTTGAAATTATAAATCTACCCCTGTTTGTTTCCTTTATCAAACTGTCGGGGCTGCCACCACTATGGCTCTGTGAACTTTGTCTTTTTTTTTTTAATTTTCCATTCCATTCGATGTCCGGTATCCGCATTAGAGCTTGACTACATTCGGATTCGAGTCTGTAGAATTACCACATTGCTGATTAAAGTATCCAGTGACTAATCCTCAGTCACTGGTTTCTCCAATCAACCAGACAATTGGCAAGTCGCAATCAGTAATAAGATGATAAGATCACACAGTAATAGAAGAAGATGAAGAAAACAAGAAGAGAAGAGAAAGTGATGAAGAAGAAGAGCAGTCGAGAGAATGAACAAGAATGAGAAGAGAGAGGAGACAGTTTACATAAATGGAATAGAGAAAATATGTATTGTTATTTCACAAGTGCATGTATTACAAGTATATATAGACATGTCTAATTACCTCACATGTATAATTATCTCACATCTAGAGTCTTCTATGAATATGAGATATTTTGTGATCTCAACTAGATATTTTGTGATCTTTGTAACTAACATTGACCGACTTACAAACTAACAATACTCCAAATTGCCTATGGTGGTTTATTATTGTTTACACCCCCCTCAAGCTAGGGGTCATGAAGATGCTCTTCATCCCTAGCTTGGACATAAGATGAAGATGTTGAGATCGACCAAGTGCCTTGGTTAACATATCTGCAGGTTGTTCTTCAGAGGACAGAAAATGAGTGGACACCTTCCCTTTCTGGATTTATTCTCGTATAAAATGACAATCGATGTCAATATGTTTGGTCCTTTCGTGAAATACTATGTTGGCCGCAATTTGAATTGCAGACCTGCTATCAGTGGACAGAGAAACAGGTGTTTGTAATGTCACTCCAAGTTCCTGATATAGGCCAACAAGACAAAGTATTTCAGCCACAGATGCTGCCAGTGCCCTGTATTCAGCTTCTGCTGAACTCCTGAAAACAATATCTTGTTTCTTAGATTTCCATGAAACAAGAGAACATCCAAAGTAAACCATGTAACCTGTCACTGACTTCCTGCTATTGACACATGATGCCCAGTCTGCATCACAGAATACCTTCAACTCCTGTGTGCTGGAACTGTGCAAGAGAATGCCTAAACTTGGTTCTTATTTTATGTACCTCACAAGTCGTAACCCTGCCTCCATGTGTGACTCCTTGGGTGCCTGCATGAATTGACTCAGACACTGTACTGAGAATGCAATGTCTGGTCTAGTGTTTTTCAAGTATAACAATCTTCCAATCAACCTCCTATAAGCAGTAGGGTCAGTCAAAAGGTTATCTGAATGTTGCTTGGGATCTGTAGTTTCTGATGTGGTCACCTTGTGCTTATCAAACTCTGCAGTAGTGAGTTTCACATTCATGTCCATAGGTGTGAGTGTAGGTTTAGCTCCTGACAGACCTAAAGATGATACTAACTCCAGATCATACTTTCTCTGGTGCATGATAATGCCTTGATCATTCCTAGAAAACTCAATGCCAAGAAAGAATCGAAGCTCCCCCAAATATTTTATCTTAAAGGGTGATTTTAAGACTTCCTTGGTGGATTGAATAAGTGACATGTTGTCTCCAGTAATCAGTAAATCATCTACATATACCAAGATAACCACAATGTTACCATTTGTATGCTTGGTGAACAATGAATAGTCTCTATGACTCTGCTGAAAACCAGAAGCTATCAGAGCAGTGATGAGCTTGATAATCCACTGTCTAGATGCCTGTTTCAAGCCATAGAGGGATTTCAACAATCTGCACATTTGTTTCTATCCACTGGTGACATTAAAACCTTCAGGGACAGTCATGTAAATCTCCTCATACAAATCTCCTTGTAAGAAGGCATTATACACATCTATTTGGTGAATCGACCAGTGCTTTGCTGCTGCAATTGAGATGACAGATCTCACAGTAGACATCTTAACAACTGGTGGGAATGTCTCTTGATAATCCAATCCCTCCTTCTGACTGTAACCTTTGGCAACCAACCTTGCTTTATACCTTTCCACCTCTCCAGTTGCTTTGTATTTGATTTTATACACCCATCTGCACCCTATAGCTTTCTTCCCTTCTGGAAGTGACACCAGCTTCCAAGTGTCATTATCCTCTAAAGCCTGGATCTCAACCTCCATTGCTTCAACCCACTTGGCATCATTTGTAGCTTCCTTGTAACAAGATGGCTCAATATTGTCTGAAATCTGAGCCACAAAGCTTTGGTATCTTGGTGACAGTCTGCTATAATCCATTCCATCAGATATGAAATACAAACATTTGGATGATCCATGTTTGGTGACATAAT
Organism: Przewalskia tangutica; assembly: GCA_029844215.1. Classification (NCBI taxonomy): domain Eukaryota; kingdom Viridiplantae; phylum Streptophyta; class Magnoliopsida; order Solanales; family Solanaceae; genus Przewalskia; species Przewalskia tangutica. The sequence continues at coordinate 112,797,311 of CM056730.1, forward strand.
CATTGTGCCAAATAAGAGGCTTACTAGCCCTGATAGATTTTCTTGTAATTGAGTCTGGCATATGTGCTTGTGGACAATGGTTCATGTTATCCTCCTCTTGTACTATATTATCTGGTGAGCTATCTGATATCACAGTCTCTGGATCATGTGAAGTATTCTGAGGAACTGAGGCAGTCTGTGAATGAACCAAATCATCAAATAAAAAATGTTCATGTGATCTAATGGGATTAATATCATCATCATCAGGTCTTCCTTTGTAAGGGAAAACATTCTCCATAAAGACCATATATCGACTCATGAAAATAGTATCATTCTCCATATCATACAACCTATAGCATTTCTGTGCAGAACCATACCCAAGGAACACATCCCTGATTGATCTTGGACCAAACTTATAATGCTTTATTAGAGCTGTTGCAAAACATATACGGCTAATCACTCTTAAATGAGCAAGTGATGGTGTCTTGTTATATAACATCTCACAAGGTGACTTGTTTTTTATGACTATAGATGGAATTCTGTTTAGAATATACACAGCTCCTTCCACCAACAAACTCCAAAATCATGCGGTATGTTCTTTGTCACGACGACCCAACCAGGCCATGGATCGTACCTTCAGGGTACCTGTCGGTATATGTCGAGAGAATAGCAATGAACATACATAACACATAACTTAGAGAAAAAGGTAAACATCACTGGCCAGCCGATAAGGCTGCCTTCCATAAACATACTTAAACAAAAGTATAGTAATACAACTGGTTCTTATAGCCCAAAACATATATGTGACCACAGACCTCTAAAGATAACAACTGTGGCGGGACAGGGCCCCGCCATACTCCTGAATGTACAAAATACCTATAACATCAGGGAATATCCGTACCAATAGACAAGCTTCCGGAGGGATGGAGCTTCTGACACTGGAGTAGTGATCCTAAGAACGAGGATCCTCAATCTGCTTACCCTTACCTGCGGCATGAACGCAGCCCCCGAGGAAGGGGGTCAGTACACAATATGTACCAAGTATGTAAAGCTGGAAAATACCGTAATAATGATATCATAAGTCTAAAAGTAAGCTGGAGTCATGAAAGACGATAAAATACCTTTTATTGTGCTTTACTAACAATGAGAGTGACAAGTATATAAATATAATACTGCATAAAAATAGGGGCCTTAGGATCAAAACAGGGTACCTCGCCCGTAGTATCAATAAGTACCCCTACTCCTGGGACTATTTCACCCGCATAGGTCATGTGGACCCGCATGAGGTATTCCTCGTGATAGGTCAGACCGCATGGGACTATTTCACCCGCATAAGCCCATAAGGACTCGCATGAGGTATTCCTCGCATCGTGGGTAGCAAATCCACGGAACAGGTGGTATAACGATCTTGGGGACTTACCCCTCAGATATACTTGTCGCGCCCTCTTTCGGCCGCGACATTTTCTAAAAGCGAGCCCCTGCTTAAATAAAATGTTAGAAAATAAATAAAAGTGCTAAATATTAAAAAAGGGTGTTAAAAGGTTGAAGGTGCTTAACAAGTGCTAAAATATTAAAAAGGAATGCTAAAGGTTGCTAGGAGTTTAAAAGGTGCTAAATGTTAAAAGCAGTGCTAGGGTTCGCGGAGTCGCCACCTAATTAATTTGGGTGAATTAGGACACCTAAATGTTAACTAGTTTAAAGTGAACATTAACTCCATTTTAATGGTCTGCTAAACTTAGTGAGATTCTGGGTAAGAGTTCTTTATCATCCTAAAGGGAAGGGGTCAGGCACCCTAAAGGATCCGCTAACTTGCGGTTGTCCGTTCAAACCTAGGGTAATTATTATGTTCAAAGAATGCATGTTTTGAAAATATAAAAGATGCTTCGGAATATTTTATAAAAGTAGGCATGTTGATAAAAGTCCGTAAAACTAATGCTATAAAAAATAAAGCTTTAAAGTGTGCATTTATTGTTTATGTAAAACAGGTGACGCAAAGTGGATTTATTGACTAAATATATACATTTGCCTACCTTAATTACTATCCCATATGCTTAAGAGGGTTCATTACCATACATATAAAAAAATAAGATTTATATGGATTTTATAGCAAATGATTTAGGGATGTTAAAAAAAATAATATCCTAGCTACATGATTAATTATGCGACTAAATGGTTTAATTATAGCTTAAGCTAAAATGGTTTACTTAGAGGGCACGTAAATTTCTAATGTTAAATCCCTTACTAAGGACGACCCAAGCTCAAACTATTCTGAATATATTAATGTTAAGGGTAAAGGTTAGGCGAATAATTACAACAAATGAATGAAGGAGGATATATAAAAAAGGGGTGACTCGAAGAATGACGATGTCCTTTCGCCGCGGTTTGGAATTTCCTATGCGAGATGAATGCACATAAATGCGGGCCTTCTTTTGAAGTAGCTCAAGATGAGTCTCGCCGTGAGACTCTTTATTTTGCTCCGGTGCGTGCCATGTAAAAATAAGAAAAGGATAAGGATTAGCAATTGTCCAAATATTTATTAATCCATACAAATAGGCCAGATCTCCATATAGGCCCAAACATAGATTGATATATATATACAAGATATTCAGAATATATATATGTGATATTCTTAAGAGGTATGCAGAATATGTAGCATGTATGCACAGTATCTATGTTCGATTTACTTTGAAATGCATCATGACAAACTCTACTGAATTCTGTAAGCAAACAGAGCCAAATCTCGGTTACAGAAGGACAAGCATACTTTAGATAAGAGGTACTAATCATTTATAAAAAAAAATAGGCAAGAATAGATTTACCCATAAATCTGTTCTTCTCAAACAAGCAGGCATGTCCTAAAAATTAACCTAAATACTTAACAAAACAGGTATGCAGCCAGTTTAATAAACCTAAAAAATTATTCAAATGGCTAATTAAGGGGGTCATTTTGATATGCAAAGTCATTCGGGCTTAAGCTTATCTATGCGCAACCATGTTTATGCATCTGATCGAAGTACCCTTTAGGGAACCCAGCTAACCATGAAACAGCATCACACAAATATGTTTATGTGGATAATCAGATTTCCAAGCATTTTGACACAACAGAAGCTCCTAAACAAAGTACATACGTTTTAACATGTTCTTATATAATATATAGAAAGCATTTCAGTGATTTAAACATGCATAATGGCCAATAAAACAGCGAAGAAATGCATTCAAACATATGAAACCGTTTGCGAATTGTATGACCTTAGAACTCTTCCCCTGCTCGAGTTTCTTTGTCCCAAACAAATAAAGTAGGTGACTTAACATACCGATACTTATTCGAAACATCTCAATGGTCAGTCAAATATTTCAGACGTTACCAAATGCAGACACAGTCATATAACAGCCATTAAGCATGTCTTTAAACTAAGCAAAAACTGTATATCAGCCTAAAATTCCCGACTAGAATGCTTCAACAATTAATACCCTGGACCCAATCAGTAACCGATCTGCTCAATCAAGCATACAAACATGCCATGAATGACAGTATTAACATAAACACATTAACAATCACAATCCCGAAGATTAAGAACAATCAACATTAGCTTAAACAGGTTTGGCAATCAACTCAATAAACATAAATAGTCGCCGACATCAGCCCAACACACATTTAACAGTCGTTCAAACACATACTGTATATATTAAGGTTAAACGAAATCTAAGACTATGAGGATAGGATATTACCTTCTCCGGGCAGCGAACCGAGGCAGCGTATCAAGTCGTCGACTCGCTCGGGTTTCGGTTTTGCGATGCGAATGAAAGGGCGAAGTTTTGTTGCTGATTTCTGACTGATATTTGAAAGGAAAGGTTTCAAAATCCCTGTTCTTGTCACGCTAATTATCTGGAGGCTGGGTCTCTAACCCCCTGATGTTTTCTTCACTTCGTTATGTCGTACTATGCTCTTCAAATAAGCCTTCGTGCCCCGTCTCGCTCTACTCTGCTCAGTCTTGCGTATACGGTGGTTACGTATTTATAGCCCTAACCTTAGGTTCTAAGTTGGTCAGTGTTTAAGGCTGAGATTTGTGCTATATATTTGGTAAGCTTGGGTATGATTCTACTGCGATTTTGGATGAGATTTGTGCTGATTTTCGTACTGATTTCGTGAAGCTTTTGTGGGCTATTTTGGGTTGATTTGTGCGATTTGTTACTGATGTAAATTGATTCTTACTGTTTTATTTTTTTGGACGAATCTTGGCGATTTAGTACTGACTTTATTGTTATGGTAAGTTGCGATTTCGGAAGATTTGGGTTCGGTCGCGGATTCTCAGGCGAGAATCACGGCAGGGGAGGTGCGGCGATGGGGGGTGCAAGGTAAGGGAGGTGCGGCGATTGCTGTTTAGGGTTAGGTTAGGTTTGATTTCGTGAAGGCTGATGGGGACGATGGGAAGGTAAAGGGCAATGAAGGCTGGGGTTCTGGACTTGTGGGCTGATAAGGGGAAAGCTGGGCTGCGGGTGTCGGGCCTGCGGGCGTGGGCTGCGGGGATGGGTAATTTAAGTGGGCTGATGAAGGGCAGCCTTTAATTAGTTAGGGGGTTAGTTTAATTAGGCTTTTAATAAGTTAATTAGTGGTAAAAATTAATTGATTAAATTATTTAGGTGCTTCATTAATCTATGTTTGAGATAAAAATAAAGACGGACGCGCTACTTAATTAGTGCTTGATATTTTAGAATGCGGCGCTATTTATTTAAAATCTTATTATAGTGCATTATTGCGAAGTTAAATTAAAATTGAATTGAGTTTAGACTAAATTATTAAAATGCTAAATGCAAGTATGATATTTAAGAATTGTTTAAAGCTTTTACTCAAAATGCGGTGCTATTATTTAAAAATCTTATTTATTGTGCATTATTATTCAAAATAAGTTATGAAATTGCTTTGCGTATTAATAAATGCAACTATGCTACTTGACACGACGTCAATGCTAAATTATTTATTTTATGTATTTATTATTAATTAAGAATCATGACAGGGCTTTAATTAATGCGGGCGCGGGACTCTAAGTGCTTAATACTCTACGTAAAATGCGGTGCCGTTATTAAAATTGAGTTATTTAAATGCTACATGCAGATAGGACTTCTTAATTCTTTTATGAATGCTATTATTAAAACGCGTATGTTAGATTATTATTTTACGTATTATTTATTATTAAATTATTTATTTATGTCTGTATTAATGTTTTATCGCTGCATTTTATTATTTAAGAATTATTGAAAATTAGTGTAATTTTATAGTTAATGACTGGACGGGAGGGTCAAAATTGGGTGTCAACAGTTGTCCCTCTTTGTATGGAGATGATGGAAGAATCTTCGGACAAAGACGTTGACTATGCCAATTTTGTCTCGACCTTCAGAATTAAAATGTTGGGCCATTAAGCGAGTGGCGCAAAAATCAAAATTGTCGATGTCGAGTTATGGCGGCTGAGCTCTACATGGTCAAACACCAAGGCGGGCTAATGCGGACTCAAAATTGTCCCAGTATCGAGTTATGACGACACTGGGCTACCATGGTCAAAACACCAAGGTGGGATAACGTGGACTCAAAATTTGTCCCAGTGTCGAGTTATGACGACACTGGGCTGGGGTGTAAAGAATAAAAAAATAAAATAAATGGGCTTGAACCTGGGGTGTATCGCTATGATGCTGGGTTTTATGGTGATGTGGAACGAGTGGACCGACGCTTGAGGCCGCTTCTGCCATTCGTTGGGAAGGTTGGCTGACAAATTGCCCGGTTGTTGTAAGAAAATCCACGTTGTGCTCCATCTTTTGCAGTTCCTGTAGATCGAAGCTAAGATAGAAGCATTAGTGCATAACTGTCAAAACAAAATAATGTAAGAATGTGAATTCTGTGTTGTGGTTGTAGTCAGATTGTATAGACTATATAATGAAATGATGTAATGATACGCCGTCTTGTACATACGAGATGCAGATGTTCGTCGTTGTATAGACGAAATGCAAATGACGTCTTGTATGGGCGTTGTCGTCGTTGTATAGACGAAATGCAAACGTTCGTCGTTGTATAGACGAGATGCAAATGACGTCTCCTAGGGCATAGATAAAAATTGTTTTATATATGGAGTTGTGTCGTAATTCATGCGTAATCAAAACTAGATGAAATAATTAAAGTGTAAATGATGTAGCCTGTGGTTTTTTGCAAGATGTATTTGATGTAGACTTGTTGCAGTTTGACTTTGTGAGCGAATCTGTTGTGTTGGAATGTTGCTATTGGCGTCGTTTTCGGACTTGTCATCGTTTTTGGACTTGTTGTGTTGATGACGTCGTTGCCTGGACGTGTTGCTGCTACCCCTGTAGACTAAAACTCAAGAAAGAGTTAGTGCATAACTGCTAAGACAGAATAATAAAGAATGAATGAGAAAAATGCAATTTTGAGAACAGAGAAAATCGTCCCTGCGTCGATGTGATATGTTGATGATGGCGTCGTTTTCGGACTTGGCGTCGTTTTCGGACTTGTCGTCGTGTTGGCGTCATTTTCGGACTTGTCGTCGGTTAATGAAATGACGTCGTTTTCGGACTTAACGTCGTTTTCGGACGTGGCGTCGTTTTCGGACTGGGCGTCGTTTTCGGACGTGGCGTCGTTTTCGAACGTGGCGTCGTTTTCGAACGTGGCATCATTTTCGGACGTGGTGTCGTTTTGGGCGTAAGTCGTTTGGACTTGTAAATGCGTTTTGGGCGTGGCGTCGTTTTGGGCGTGGAGTCGTTTTGGACTCGAGTCGTTTGGACTCGGCGTCGTTTTGGGCGTGGCGTCGTTTTGGACTTGGCGTCGTTTTGGGCGTGGAGTCGTTTGGACTGGAGTCGTTTGGACTCGGCGCGTCGTTTTTGGGCGTGGCGTCGTTTTGGGCGTGGCGTCGTTTTGGACTGGAGTCGTTTTGGACTTCGGCGTCGTTTTGGGCGTGGTGTCGTTTCGGACTTGGCGTCGTTTTGGCGTGGAAGTCGTTTCGGACTCGAGTCATTTGGACTCGGCGTCGTTTTGGGCGTGGCGTCGTTTTGGGCGTGGCGTCGTTTTGGACTTCGAAGTCGTTTTGGACTCGGCGTCGTTTTGGGCGTGGCGTCGTTTTGAGCGGAGTCGTTTCGGACTCGAGTCGTTTTGGACTCGGCGTCGTTTTGGGCCGAGTCGTTTTCGGACTGAGTCGTTTTCGGACTCGACGTCGTTTTTGGACGTGGCGTCGTTTTGGGACGTGGCGTCGTTTTCGGGCGAGTCGTTTTGGACTGGTCGTTTTGGACTCGGCGTCGTTTTGGGCGTGGCGTCGTTTGGGGACGGTGTGTCGTTTTCGTCGCGAGTCGTTTGGACTGAGTCGTTTTGGGCGTTCGCGATGCTCGCAGTATAATAAATGCTCCTGCAAGCTAAGCTTGAGAAAAATTAGTGTATAACTGGTAAAACAAGATGATAAATATATGAGAAATACAGTTATGTGAATAAGGATGTCTTCCCTGTATGATATGTGGGGTGTTGTGAATGCTGAGATGTTGTCCTTGGGCGGACATGCTAGATGCTGCCACTGACGAATTGCCATGATGCCTTTGTTGTGATGCATTTGTGAACCATGTGGATTGTCATGATGTCTGCGTTTGTGCACTGCATGAGTTGCAATTTGACTCTAGGCGGTGATCGCTATAATTTGTTGCGGGATTTGAACTCTGATTGTTGATGTTTATGCCTGCTTACGAAGAATTTTGTTGTATTTTCTATACGCTAGTATCACGAGAACTTTGTTGTACCTTCTGCTAATATGAAGGACCTACGCTCAAAGAAAAATTTGTGAGTTTGAGGGGGGGCGGTTGATTCGCGTTGACTTTGTAGTTTTGACTCTTGATGTCGGACGTCGGCCTTGTTTGGGACTCATAACCCCTGCCTGGTTTCCTACCTTGTCCCAGTTTTGAAAAGGGTGTTTGGCCTAAGGGGGTCTCAATGGAGTTGCTTGTATGTTATGTGTATTCTTGTTATTTTCAGAACAAAGGGAAAGTTTCCTAATGGTGTGGCCGAAAGCGATTTAGGCGCTACGTATCAGCGTGGGAATCGGTCATGGCGTAGTTCATTACAAGCGAATATTGGGTAAAATTCTAAAGGTGGGACCGAGGCCGATGTGGCGCCTGCGTATCCATGAGGAATCAGTCGAGCGTAGTTCGATTACAAGCAAAGGAAAAATTGGGATTTTGTAAAGGTGGGACCGGCCGATGTGGCGCCTACGTATCCGCCGAGGAATCAGTCACGTAGTTCAATTTATTACATATGAAGGGCAAAATATATTAAACTAACTATTTTAGGACTCGGCGGGCCAAAGCGGGGAATGAGTCCACTTCTTTGCTTTGTGTCTTAGAGGCGAGTGCTGTGAGATCATGCGGATCACATTGTATTTATGTTTCCTTGTCGATGCGAGAAGACTTTAGAGCCGCTTCCGCAGATTTTGTATCTTCTTCTTTTGATTTCTGCGAAGTGCATGTTTTGATGAATGGCGGATTGGTATGCGAGCTCTAGCCGAGCATTTCTCTTCCATTGGAGATTGATTGATGATTCAACGATCCGCTTCCAAACGTTTTGTTCAACAATCATGTTCACATAGCATCATCGAGTGCAGTAAGTGGTTGTTGTTTATATTGGGGGGAACTTCTTTAAGTTTGATGACTCCATCTTTGATCAAATCCTCGAATTTGTCTTTGAGAGTATTCCTGCGTCATTCAGCTTCTCATGCACTTGGGCTATGGGTTCGCCTCAAGGTGTATAGGTTTTGTTGGTTTTCTTTTCGGCATCTATGCGGGGTTTGGGTCCGTTTGGTGTGCGGGTTCGTGATTGTGGTGAGTATTTTGGATATGCTGGTTGGGTATGGTAAACAGGATATGGGGGGGCGTAGTGCTGATAATGTGGATTTTGAGTGTTTTGGTTATAGTAAGGAGGCGGTGGACTGTGATACACTGGATGTTGTTCTGGCCTATGCTCCTGAATGACCATGATAGAGGGTGATGCATCTCTTCTCCTCTGTGAGGTACCTCCTATGGAATCTGACTGCATTGCCCTGCTAGTTGCTTGTAGGGCTGTCAAGTTTGTAATTCTGCCTGTCTTAATGCGCCTTCCACGAAGTCGCCCGTTCTACGACTTATGAAACTTCGCCCAATTACAGATCATCCTTTCATAATATGTCGCGTCTTTCAACGGCGCGAACAAAGTGGTCATTTCGCTCTCGCCGTTGGAGGCTGGACGCCTTCGCTTCGGCCCACCGCCGGGCGTATTCACGAAAGTTTATGTGGATTTCTTTTCAAGCTTCATAAGATAAAATCTGTCCAGGACAGTGTCAGCGTTGAATCTTAATCTATCCATGAAATCTTGTGCCATGGCATTCAGTATCCCATTTTAGGTCTTGGCATGTACGATCCAGCGCCTCGCCGGTTAGACTCCTGATAAATAGCTTCATGATGATTGCTTGATTTTTACCAACTCCAATCAATTTATCGCAATATGACCTTAGATGAGCTCGAGGATTCCCTTTTCCATCGAACATGTCAAATTTGGGCACCTTGTACCCCACAGGTAATTCAACGTCGGGGTGCATACATAAGTTTTCATATTCTAAACCTTCCTCCCATTTGTTCATTTGAATGCTTTTGAATGCCTCTTTCAAGCTACGGATTTCTTTTGCCATATTTTCATCAGCTCTGGCTCGAGTCTGCCGCTCCACTTCCCTGTACTGATTTGTCTCTTGAGAGGATGCATGCATAATAAATGGTTGGCTTTCGGTTGGATGTGCTAATCCCTCATATTGTTTGTGTGTCATCCGCTCGTATTGGGTGGCTTGGCAATTTGGGTTGAGTGGGGAGATATAAGTAGGTGGAGGTTGAGATGTGTATGTAGTGAACGGATCATTGTGGAGGTCGGTTTGCAAATTGACCGGGCAAGTGACGTTTTGGTGTGAGCTGGTATGTTGCGGCCTTTGCGGGGAGTTTTGGGGAAGTGGAGGCTCAAGGGCTTGTGACACGATTGCATTTGTCCCTTGCTCTGGGAGTGGTGCATTCAAGCTAATAGACAGGTTTGTGATATTTCGGAGCCTTTCTATTTCGCGCATGATTTCCATTCTTTGCGATAGTGTGGCGAGGTTTTGATCATTGGTGTTTCTCCTTTCCAACGCATCTGCACCTCTGCGAGAGCGGGGGCGAGTCTAAGTTGTTTCGTTCTGGTGCTTCTGGATTAGTCATTTATTGGATGATTGTGCTTCTACCAGTCAACGCGAATCAACCTTTTGGGGATAAGCTAGGCAAAATAACCCTTTAACAAATTAAGCAAACCAAGTTAGTATAATATGCAAAAGTTGCAGGCAATATATAATAATAAGCAAATTTCAAATTAAGTGTGTGTTCTAACATGTTTGGACCTCTTTATGCCAGAGGTAGGCCTAAACGTCACATACGCGAGGTAGTGATAGATTTGTCCAAATCGTCCAACTGTAATGCTTTTGTTGGGAATGACGACCAAATGACGGTGCACTTTTTCCAATTTCAGCATGTCATGATTAGGTTTGGATTTGTCTATCATTGCCACGCTACACATAGTATGCTGGTTGGTCGTTGGGTTGAGAAACCCGTCGACAAGTTTGGTGTCTTCCTAATTGTGGTGTCGATGCGAGGCCAGACCACACAAGGTAAATGCATGCATGCCCTAAAATAAAGGGTGGTATAGCTCATCTTAAGTTTCTAAGATTTGGCTTTTACGGGCCTTGAGTTCCCGAGCGGACAACTCGAGTGAGAAGGCTCTGCGCCACGGTTAGGCCAGGACACTCCACGTATGTTACCAACTCTCCTAAATTTGGGTTTTGAAGAAAGAATTTTGCTGATGCACCTAGCGCACCTCGCATGTAGTGTGTGATTGTGTGAATTTTCCAGAGTGGAAGAAATATGAGCGGAATGCCAGTTTAGGAAAAGCAGTAAAACAGGTAGCAATTAAAATAAACAAAATATAGCACACAAAATTAAATGCAAAAATAATGCCAAATAATAACCCTAGGTCTGTTATGGTTAAGAACCTTATATCCCCAGTGAAGTCGCCATTCTGTCGCGCCCTCTTTCGGCCGCGCCATTTTCTAAAAGCGAGCCCCTGCTTAAATAAAATGTTAGAAAATAAATAAAAGTGCTAAATATTAAAAAAGGGTGTTAAAAGGTTGAAGGTGCTTAACAAGTGCTAAAATATTAAAAAGGAATGCTAAAGGTTGCTAGGAGTTTAAAAGGTGCTAAATGCTAAAAGCAGTGCTAGGGTTCGCGGAGTCGCCACCTAATTAATTTGGGTGAATTAGGACACCTAAATGTTAACTAGTTTAAAGTGAACATTAACTCCATTTTAATGGTCTGCTAAACTTAGTGAGATTCTGAGTAAGGGTTCTTTATTATCCTAAAGGGAAGGGGTCAGGCACCCTAAAGGATCCGCTAACTTGCGGTTGTCCGTTCAAACCTAGGGTAATTATTATGTTCAAAGAATGCATGTTTTGAAAATATAAAAGATGCTTCGGAATATTTTATAAAAGTAGGCATGTTGATAAAAGTCCGTAAAACTAATGCTATAAAAAATAAAGCTTTAAAGTGTGCATTTATTGTTTATGTAAAACAGGTGACGCAAAGTGGATTTATTGACTAAATATATACATTTGCCTACCTTAATTACTATCCCATATGCTTAAGAGGGTTCATTACCATACATATAAAAAAATAAGATTTATATGGATTTTATAGCAAATGATTTAGGGATGTTAAAAAAAATAATATCCTAGCTACATGATTAATTATGCGACTAAATGGTTTAATTATAGCTTAAGCTAAAATGGTTTACTTAGAGGGCACGTAAATTTCTAATGTTAAATCCCTTACTAAGGACGACCCAAGCTCAAACTATTCTGAATATATTAATGTTAAGGGTAAAGGTTAGGCGAATATTTACAACAAATGAATGAAGGAGAATATATAAAAAAGGGATGACTCGAAGAATGACGATGTCCTTTCGCCGCGGTTTGGAATTTCCTATGCGAGATGAATGCACATAAATGCGGGCCTTCTTTTGAAGTAGCTCAAGATGAGTCTCGCCGTGAGACTCTTTATTTTGCTCCGGTGCGTGCCATGTAAAAATAAGAAAAGGATAAGGATTAGCAATTGTCCAAATATTTATTAATCCATACAAATAGGCCAGATCTCCATATAGGCCCAAACAGAGATTGATATATATATATACAAGATATTCAGAATATATATATGCGATATTCTTAAGAGGTATGCAGAATATGTAGCATGTAAGCACAGTATCTATGTTCGATTTACTTTGAAATGCATCATGACAAACTCTCTTGATTGTAAGCAAACAGAGCCAAATCTCGGTTACAGAAGGACAAGCATACTTTAGATAAGAGGTACTAATCATTTATAAAAAAAAATAGGCAAGAATAGATTTACCCATAAATCTGTTCTTTTCAAACAAGCAGGCATGTCCTAAAAATTAACCTAAATACTTAACAAAAGCAATTATGCAACGGTTTAATAAACCTAAAAAAATTATTCAAATGGCTAATTAAGGGGGTCATTTTGATATGCAAAGTCATTCGGGCTTAAGCTTATCTATGCGCAACCATGTTTATGCATCTGATCGAAGTACCCTTTAGGGAACCCAGCTAACCATGAAACAACATCACACAAATATGTTTATGTGGATAATCAGATTTCCAAGCATTTTGACACTGTAAGCTCTAAACAAAGTACATACGTTTTAACATGTTCTTATATAATATATAGAAAGCATTTGATTATTTAAACATGCATAATGGCGATAAAGCGAAGAAATGCATTCAAACATATGAAACCGTTTGCGGGTGTATGACCTTAGAACTCTTCCTGCTCGAGTTTCTTTGTCCCGAACAAATAAAGTAGGTGACTTAACATACCGATACTTATTGAAACATCTCAATGGTCAGTCAAATATTTGAGCGTTACCAAATGCGAACCACGATCATATAACGACCATTAAGCATGTCTTTAAACTAAGCAAAAAGCGTATATCGACCTAAAATTCCGACTAGAATGCTTCAACAATTAATACCCTGGACCCAATCAGTAACCGATCTGCTCAATCAAGCATACAAACATGCCATGAATGACAGTATTAACATAAACACATTAACAATCACAATCCCGAAGATTAAGAACAATCAACATTAGCTTAAACAGGTTTGGCAATCAACTCAATAAACATAAATGATACGCGTCATTGACACACATTTAACAGTCGTTCAAACACATACTGTATATATTAAGGTTAAACGAAATATAAGACTATGAGGATAGGATATTACCTTCTCCGGGCAGCGAACCGAGACAGCGTATCAAGTCGTCGACTCGCTCGGGTTTCGGTTTTGCGATGCGAATGAAAGGGCGAAGTTTTGTTGCTGATTTCTGACTGATATTTGAAAGGAAAGGTTTCAAAATCCCTGTTCTTGTCACGCTAATTATCTGGAGGTTGGGTCTCTAAAAAATCTTATTTATTGTGCATTATTATTCAAAATAAGTTATGAAATTGCTTTGCGTATTAATAAATGCAACTATGCTACTTGACACGACGTCAATGCTAAATTATTTATTTTATGTATTTATTATTAATTAAGAATCATGACAGGGCTTTAATTAATGCGGGCGCGGGACTCTAAGTGCTTAATACTCTACGTAAAATGTGGTGCCGTTATTAAAATTGAGTTATTTAAATGCTACATGCAGATAGGACTTCTTAATTCTTTTATGAATGCTATTATTAAAACGCGTATGTTAGATTATTATTTTACGTATTATTTATTATTAAATTGTTTATTTATGTCTGTATTAATGTTTTATTGCTGCATTTTATTATTTAAGAATTATTGAAAATTAGTGTAATTTTATAGTTAATGACTGGACGGGAGGGTCAAAATTGGGTGTCAACAATACTCTTACCCCGAAGCAGATGGTATAACGATCTTGGGGACTTTCCCCTCAGATATACTCTTACAGTGAAGCAGCTGGTATAACGATCTTGGGGCTTGCCCCTCAGATATACTCTTACACTGAAGAAGGTGGTATGACGATCTTGGGGCTAGCCCCTCAGACATACTCTTACCCTGGAGAAGGTGGTATAACGATCTTGGGGCTTGCCCCTCAGATATACTCTTACCCTAGCTCAAACTGTCATCATATCATAATCATAAATAAGTTAAGAAAACTTATAACTTCTTATTAGTCTTGTTCATATACCCTCTCATTTTAGTTTACTTAAGGCACTTAACCATATCTTTAATAAAAGAAAAGCAGAATTTAACCCAGTACTACATCTTCAATTCTTTTAAAAGTGACTTTTTTTCATACATAAAGCTCTTGGGCAATTGATGCCTTAAAATCAATTTGCCTTTCATAAAATCAAATCATTTGTCCTTACTTGTCTTACTTAGAGTAAATCTCTTCTCATTAATCCTTTATAAAGCTAATAAACCAACTTCCCATAAAGTTGTTATATTAACCCTTCACTTTAGTAAAATTACACTTTTCCCCTAACTAAAGGGACTTATACATTCTTAAAGCGACCACAAGTCTTTATATACTTAAAACAAGTAAGAATACCAAATCTTGTCGTCTCACCGTACTACATAGTTACATCTATTCATGCTCAAGAGATAGGAAAGCTTCACATACCTTGTTGATCAATCCACTTGCTAAGTCCAAACTACCGCAAGTAATATGTCAACCTAAAATAACCATGGTACGTTTATTAACCTCTAATTTCAATGTAGAATAATCTAAACTTAAAGCCACTAACTTCTATGGAAAATTGGGCAGCATTTCCTTTATTTCTACATACTTTGCCACCTTTCACAAGGCCGAATTTATCATCCAAACGCCACATTTAAGGCTCAACAATCCAACATTTCAAAGGGGATTACACACCCAAATTCAACAATTCACTTAACAATTCTAAGGTAGTTTTTAGGCTACAACATGCTCATAATCTCTTCTTAACCCATTTTTCATATCCAAACCACATTTCTAGCATGCAATGACTCTAAGAGCATTATTTACTACCACAAGTTCTTTCTTCTTAACATGCAACACTATAAACTAAATCTAAAGGAAGAATCATTACCTTAGAGTTTTAGCCAAACTTATTCCAAATATCTTGCTAGCTTCCTTGTCAAGAACACCACCACAAGCTATCCACAAGCTTTCTTTTCTTGTTCTTAACTTTGATTTTCCTTAGGCTTGGATTTCCTTTGGAAATGTAGAGAGAAGGAGGAGCTTTTGCTTTAGAGAGAGGTGGAAGATGACCAAGTCTTGAAGACTTGGTCAATATATTGCATGCAAGAAATCAGATGGGGGGGACACTTGTCACCCACCCAAGGTCTTTTAAAAGAAAATCTGACTTTTCCTAAGTCTTTCCGCCGAAAAATCCCGCCTCGGCGCCGCGGCGCTGAAACCTCGCGACCTCTCACGAACTTTGTAGCGCGGCCACAACGATACTGGCGCGCGCGTACTGCAACTTCAGCGACCCTCGATACTTTAGGCGCGCGGCCTGCATCCGGCCGCGCGCCACGCGCTTTGTCGATACATATTTACGTCCGATTGCGCCGAACTTGTAACTCTCATAACTTTCTACTCCGACGTCCTATCGACGGACGGTTGGTTGCGTTGGAATCTAGACTCCACGAACTACTCCCTAGGCCTTTGAAACACTTAGGAACTCTCAATGTATCGGGTCATAACCCGCCTTAAAGTTGACTAAAACCCGTCCGGAATAATCCGTCAACCTATCCTTTGAAAATTTTAAGTCTTACATGCTTCCGTACACTCTCATACGTAGGGTCAGAACTACGGGGTATAACAGTTGCCCTGAAACTTTATAGCTCTAGCAGTCTCTAGTATGTGTCTGTGTTTTCTCTCCACTACACCATTTTATTGTGGTGTATATGGACATGAACTCTCATGTATCACACCATGTTGTGCAAATAAATCTTTACAATTATGATTAAAGAACTCAGTCTCATTATCCGACCTTATCCTTTTAATTTTGGTTTCAAATTGGTCCTGACTGTAACAATGAAATTTCTCAATACTGTGGTCACATCAGATTTTAGTCTCATTAGGAAAACCCATGTCCATCTAGAGAAGTCATCAACTATTGTCAAGAAATATCTCATTCCATCATATGTTTCTACCTTGTAAGGACCCCATACATCAATGAGAAGTAATTGAAAAACAATTATTGTTCTACTGGAGCTAGTAGGAAAGGGTACTCTTGTTTGTCTAGCCAAAGGACATATTTCACAGTTATCTAGAACAAGAGACTTATTATTGCTAAGAAATGAAATTTTTCTTAAGACACTCATAGGAACATGGCATAACCTTTGATGCCAAGCCACTGCATCAACAGGTCCAGTTGTTGCCATATCTTTCTCCTAATTCTGTGGGTCCATACACACTATGTATATCCCATCTTCTTCATTACCAATCTCTCTCACCTTCCCAGATGAGAGGTCCTGAAAGACACAATAATATGAAAATAAAGTAGCACTACAATTCA
This sequence comes from Przewalskia tangutica, assembly GCA_029844215.1. Lineage (NCBI taxonomy): Eukaryota > Viridiplantae > Streptophyta > Magnoliopsida > Solanales > Solanaceae > Przewalskia > Przewalskia tangutica. Next base: position 112,813,908 of record CM056730.1, read on the forward strand.
ACTCCTTCGTTACTTTTAAAACTGACATTAAGTTAAACTTGAAAGTGGCCTTCCCCGGGTCATCCCGTGCCGACCTAAGCACGCGCCCAATCCTCAAGAGCTGGGTACTACGATCTCGGTATACACAACACATTTATGAGAATATCACCTTTTCCAAGACGACAATTACCAATATGCATTTGGATTATAAGGTTTTCTCTGTCTTTGAACTCCATTTCCACTCCTTTCTACTCTATTTTTAGATGTGAACATTGCGTATGACTCAGCTGTATCTTGCATAACTCTGTTGTTCCCTGCAACTATCCTCTGACTCTCCTCTTGGTTTATCATTGCATAAACCTGATTCAGATTAGGAATCTGCTGCATCATGAGAATCTGGCTCCTGGTTTGATTGTATCCTTCATTCAATCCCATCAAGAACTGTAGCATTATCTGGTAATGCAAGTGGTTTACAAAATCTTTCAACTTAGGACAGCAAACAGTGTTATACCCCGTGGTTCGTGCGGACGCGATCGGGCCTCAGCGCGAGTAGTCCATGGCGCCAGCGGGTGATTGTAGGGCATGCGCGGAAAAACGCGGCGCGGAAGATCGAGTCGCTGAAGTTTCAGCGCGCCGGAAAAGTTCGAGTCCGCAGATTTCTGGCCATGTGGCCAGCTGCGAACATGGCGGGAAATCAGCGGAAAAACTTAGGAAAATCTGATCTTTTCTTTTAAAAGGGCATGGGTGGGTGACAAGTGTCCCCCCCCCATCTGATTTTTGCATGCATTATATTGACCAAGTCTTAAAGACTTGGTCATCTTTCATCTCTCTCTTAGAAAAAGCTCCTCCTTCTCTCTAAAACTCCAAGAGATATTCTAGCCTTAGGAAAAATCTGAAAAGTAAAAGGCAAGAAGGAATCTTGTGGCTAGCTTGTGAAGGTTGTTGTGGTGGTGTTCTTGGAATAGAAGCTAGCAAATTGTTGGATAAATTTGGCTAAAGCTCTAAGGTAATGATTCTTCCTCTATTATTAGTTTTTAGTGTTGCATGTTAAGAAGAAAGTACTTGTGGTAGTAAATAATGCTATTAGAGTTATTGCATGCAAGAAATGTGGGTTGGGTATGAATGATTTGGCTAAAGAGATATTATGAGCATGTTGTAGCCTAAAAACTACTTTAGAATTGTTAAGTGAATTGTTGTACCTTTTGGGGCAGAATTTTACACACCCAAGTTTAGGTATGTAATCCCCTTTGATATGTTTGGATTGTTGAGCCTTAAATGTGGCATTTGGATGTTGAATTCGGCCTTGAGAAAGGTGGCAAAGTATGTAGAAACAAAGGAAATGCTGCCCAATTTTCCATAGAATTAGGGGCTTTGAACTTAGATTATTTCTACATTGAAATTAGAGGTTAATAAACGTATTATGGTCATTATAGGTTGACGTATTACGTGCGATAGTTGGAATTAACAAGTGGATTGACCGAAGAGGTATGTAGAGCTTTCCTATCTCTTGAGCATGAATAGTTGTATCTATGTAGTACGGTATACGTACAAGATTTGATAATCTTCACTTGTTTTAAAGTATAATGATACTTGTTTCATTTCAAAAGTATAAGTCCCTTGGATTGAGGGAAAATGTATTTGACAAAGGGATAACGCTAATATAATGACTTTATGGGAAGTTGGTTATATTAGTTTTCTTGAAAGGTTCACAAAGAAAGGTTTACTCTAATTAAAACAAGTACGGGTAAAGGATTTGAAACTAAGAAAGGTGAATTGATTTTTAGGCATTGGTTGCCTAAGGTTTTAAAGGAAATGAAGTCACTTGATTTAGAAGCCTATTATATTTCTAAAAAGGAAATGTGACATGTCTTGAAAAGAAATCGTAACTTGATACTATGGTGATTAGTATCTTGGAATCCTTGTATAAAAAGAGTTTTTCTTAAAAAGTTAGAAGTACATGGTACTTGGGTTAAATTCCCGAATTTTCTATTAAAAGACATGTTAGTGCCTTAGGATACTAAAATGAGAGGATATACTAATAATGTTAATAAGAAGTTAGGGGATTTCATAACTTGCTTATGTTATAATAAGCCGGTAGTGCTTATGTATGATATGATAGGCCGGTAGCGCTTATGTTGTGATATGATAGGCCGGTAGTGCTTATGTTATGTATGATAGCCGGATGAGCTATGTTATATATTTATATTATTACGGGGTAAACCCCGAGTTATTATTTATGCCATGGATTTGCTACCCATGATGCGAGTGCGGCGCTTGCACTCATGCGGATCCGGACCACAGGATCCATGCGGGTGAAATAGTCCCATGCGAGTACGGCGATGGTACTCATGCGGGTCCACAGGATCCATGCGGGTGAAATAGTCCCATGCGGGTGAAATAGTCCCAGGAGTAGGATTGCTTAATGATACTACGGGCGAGGTACCCTGTTTTGATCGTGAGCCTCCTATTTTTATGCTATAAGTTTTATACTTGTTACTCTCATTGTTAGTAAGGCACGGTCTGAGAAATTGATTTTTATCTATGACTCCAGCTTATTTTTGACTTATGATATTACTATAGTATTTTTCCAGTTTTACATACTTGGTACGTTGTGTCGACCCCTTCGCCGCTGCGTTCATCTGCGAGTAAGGGAAAGCAGGTGGTAGATCCTCATTCCTAGGATCTTTTACTCAGATGTCAGGAGCTCCATTTCTTCGGAGGCTCGACTTTTGGTATGGTTCTCCCTGGTGTTGTTGATATTTTGTACATTCAGGGGCATGACGGGGCCCTGTCCCGTCATAGTGTTACTCATTCTTAGAGGCCTGTAGTCTTGTCATAACTTGGTTTGTTTAAGGATGTAGCTGTTCGGCTTTATGTACTTTTGGGGTAGCCATTTTGGGCTAGACTATTTATATCATTATGGTTGTTTATTTTGAGTTTATATTCCGCTGGTTTTCTCTGATGTTGTGTCACAAGGGTGCCCGGGTCAAGGCACCGGTCACGGATCCGGGGTCGGGTCGTGACAAACAGGTAGTGGCATAATCGAGTCATACTCATCCCAAAGATCCTTAAGCCTAGTATAATATACTGACACTGGCATGGTTCCTTGCCTTAGTGTGAAAATCTCGTGTAACTGAAATGCTCTTGCACTGTTGACTTTGTTTAATCTTCCTTAAGCTCCTCCCAGATAGTGTGGGAATCAGAATTGAATAGCATACCACTGAAAAGATCTTGTTCACATTCCCCATCACCCATGAGACAACTATGGCATTACATCTGTCCCACAACCGTCTCATATCTCCCTAGAATGCTTCCCTTTTTATTGTTCCATCTACAAATCCTAGCTTGTTCTTTCCTAACAATGCTAGCTTCATTTCCCTAGTCCATAGTGTGTAGTTGTCCATACCATTCAATATACCACATACAGAAAGATATTCTGGGACATCAGATGGAAATAGGTATAATGGATGATTGTGATCTATACTAACTGTCATTGTTGTGGCTTCACTAGACAATTCTTCACCAACATTCTCCATTATTCTCTACACTACCAATTCGACAGTCACACAATTAAAAACACCAGCAATCCAGATCAAAGTAACAAATTATGACTCTACAACTACACAATTAGTATCACCAGTAGAATATCATCAACACTTCAGAATTGGCCAATGTAATAGTGTACAATTCTAGATCTACAAATATCCAGATATTTAGACCAGACCAACACTACAATGCATGTCTCAATTTTCAAGTAGAAAATGTAAATCTATATGTTGTGACTACAGATCTATGTGTTTCAATCCAATCGATTATTGATTTATACACTCCAAAACCAGCAGATCGATATCTACGAACCTCTGTTGTTTGGATTCAATACTTCCCTTACTAGATGCATAGACTCCTCGAATCCTTCATACATGTGATAGGAATTCCCTCAATCTATGTCACCACTTCACCGAACTTTGATACCATGTAGAATTATCATATTGTTGATTAAATTATCCAGTGACTAATCCTTAGTCACTGGTTTCTCCAATCAACCAGACAATTGGCAAGTCGCGATCAGTAATGAGATGATAAGATCACACAGTAATAGAAGAAGATGAAAAAAACAAGAAGAGAAGAGAAAGTGATGAAGAAGAAGAGCAGTCGAGAGAATGAAGAAGAATGAGAAGAGGGAGGAGACAGTTTACAGAAATGGAATAGAGAAAATATGTATTGTTATTTCACAAGTGCATGTATTACAAGTATATATAGACATGTCTAATTATCTCACATCTAGAGTCTTCTATGAATATGAGATATTTTGTAATCTCAACTAGATATTTTGTGATCTTTGTAACTAACATTGACCGACTTACAAACTAACAATACTCCAAATTTCCTATGGTGGTTTATTATCATTTACAGAGTCGTGTAAGGCCTATTCGGGGGAAGTGCTCCTACCAACTCTGGCTCATTTTTCAGATATTCAAAATATTAAGGAATCTTTATTCGAAATCCATTATTCAAAAAGATTTTGAAGCAACATCAATTAATTTTGGCTAAGCTTTGCGAGCAACTAAGCACCCGGATGGGTACGTATAAGTGTCCTCAAAACGATCACCCCACTGACATCAACCACGGAGAAGCAACAATTAGCGCTTAAATGCCATAACATTTGGAGAAAGTTTTAGTTTTACACCAAAAAGAAAACACAAATCTAACCACGTTTGGAAAAGAAAGCTAAAGTCATGGCTTTCTCAAAAATTGGTTTCTCAAATGAACAAATTAATTGCTTGATTACTATTTGAGAAATTGTAATGGGTATAAGAATTGGTTTAGCTAAAACAATAAATTAAATTAAGCATATGATTTGCGCGGACGTGGTGGGTTACATTCTGTTAGTTATTGATGGAATTTGTTACCTTGGACTAAATCTGCACCAATTTTACAAACATGGAGGACTATTAGTGCTCTACATCATAAAGTAGGGACTAAGCTCAAATTTATAGGGATGATTTTAGTCCTTTTCTCCATTAATTGACGACGACTATACTTGATACATACATAATATAACAGCACACAAAGTCAACTCAAATGGCACATAAATTATAATTGAAATGTTAGTACTTGATCACAATTATTTAATCACTTTTGACTTGGTACGCCTCAATTTTTCCATTTGTTAACAAGTTATTCGTATTGCAATATTTAAAATGCCTATATGGATCCAATGAAATTGAAACGATGCATAAACTTGGTCCTGTTAATGACATATTGGTGACCATGAGATGCACAAAATCGAGAAGTGGTCATTATGTAATTAAAATAAAAATTAACAAAAGTAGAAGATTGCGTATTAGCAACAATCAAACTTGTACTATAATGTATTGAAATAGGAAAACTTGTGTATAATGTTTGAACGGTTACAGCAACTGTCTTTATTTTAATATTAATATTTTGGCAGATTGCTCCCAAGGAAAGTGTCTTATGTCTTTTTCCATCTCATCCTAGTGCTCGATACTTTTATTACTTTCATATTCTCTTGCTCTGATCACCAAAAATTACAGTGATAAATTTCTTTATTTTTAATCAGATGTCTCGAGTACGAAAGTAATAAGAAACGTTTTATTTCAAAATAGGACTTTCCAATGCGAATTTGAATTAGTTGAATCCCAAAGCTTCTGATAGAATATTTTCCTCAATTTTATTCATCTTGTATGGTAACAATATATACATAGAATATATTAATTAGGAAGAATGATTCTAGGCTAATGTCTTCCTATTCTTATCCCCTAATATTTTTCTATTCAATGCATAATAATATCCCTACTTTATGATTATACAATCTACCATATATACTAAGATATTACATTAATAACATTATTAATAGTAATTAATAATATTATTCTAACACTCCCCCGCAGTTGAAGCCGGAGGGCGCCGAATGCTGAGACTGTCCTTAAAATCTTCAAATAAAATCAGCGGAAGCCCTTTCGTGAAGATATCTGCGATTTGATGACGCGTTGGGACATGTAATACTCGCACCTGTCCGCGAGCCACTTTTTCACGGACAAAATGGATATCCAACTCAATATGTTTAGTGCGCTGGTGATGTATTGAATTTCCAGAGAGATATATCGCACTAATGTTGTCACAGTAAACCATAGTAGTCGCTTCGGGCAACGATGAAGCTCACAGTAAAAGATTCGAATCGGAAGCGAGTCCGACATAACATTGGCAACGACGCGGTATTCGACCTTCATGAAGCGCGATCTGTGGGTTGCCGTTTGAAGACCATGAAACTAAATTATCACCGGAAGACCAATACCGGATGTGGGCGTGCGGTGTCGGACACTGCCGTCTGCGTCAGTATAAGTGACAAGTTTGGAGACGAGATGGGTAAAGATGTAATCCATATTCTGAGTGCCCTTAATGTAGCGTCTGATGCGTTTGAGTGCTGCGTATGTTCTTCCATCGGATTATGCATGAATAGGCACACTTGTTATGCAGCATAGGTGATGTGCAGTGCGGTAAAAGTGAGATATTGCAACGCTGTTGAAGCTAGCGGTACAATGTTGGATCGTGAAAGGGTTTGCTAGAGATGACACTTAATTTGGACTTTGTATCCACCGGTGTTGCTGAGGGTTTGCAAGAGGTCATTCCAGCTCGTTCCACGATCTCCGAGGTATACTTCTTCTGGGAGAGAAAGAGCCCACCTGCATGTCTTGTCACAGCAATTCCTTGAAAGAAGTCAACGGACAAGATCTTTCATAGCAAATTCGAACCAAGTGAGACACGATATTCTTGCGAAGAAGTGCGAAGAAAGTCGTCGAATAATATCATCCACATACAATAGAAGATAAGCCGTATGATTACCCTGACGATATATGAAAAGAGAATTATCGGACCGGCTGTGTGAAAACTCATCTGTGATATAAAATCTGCAAGCCGTGATACCGTGCCACAGGTGCCTGTTTGAGATCATACAAGGACTTGTTTAGCAGGCATACATGATTGAGATATTTTGGATCTCTGTATCCCAACGGTTGATGCATGTAAACAGTCTCATTTAGGTGACCATGGAGAAATGCATTTTTGACATCCAACTGGTGAAGTGACCATCCTCTGGAGAGAGACAAGCTGAGCATTGTTCTGATAGTAGCTGGTTTGACTACTGGACTGAATGTCTCCCCACAATCGATATCAACCTGCTGCGTCTTCCCATTACCTACAAGACGGGCCTTATGCCGCTCAAAAGAACCATCAGATTTTTCTTTTTGGCTAAAAATCCACATAGACCGATTGATATTAGCATTAGATGGACGGGGCACTAAATCCCATGTCCTATTTTTAATAAGAGCTTGATATTCATCATCCATGGCCATTTTCTAATTTGGGTCTTTCGAGGCGAACCACGAGGTTACATGGTAAAGGTGATTTGGATACTTGGGTGTGAAGGCTGTATTTAGTGTTGGGTTTGACAATACCATGTTGACTACGGGTATCGGGCGTGTTGTCGGACCGGATGGGTGGGCCACTGGCCAAAGGTGGTATTTGTAGAGTTGGGCCTGGATCAGGGGCTTGGGTCGAATTAGGAGGCAAGTTGCCATTGGTTGGTCCGTGGCATGTTGGGCTTGAATGAATATTGGTGTCCAAAACAGTGGGTTGGGTGTCATTTGTTAAGGACTCGGGTAATGGGTGTGAAGAACTTTGCTCATTAATTTTGGCATTGACCGAACTATGGAACAATGGTTGGGTGAAAACTGGGTGTATTCCGGCATCCAGAAACTCATATGTGGGAGATCGTGACTCATGAATTTTTTTAAACGGGAATTGAGTTTCATCAAAGATAACATGACGGCTAATAAAAATCCTATTGGAGGGTAGATCATAGCATTTGTATCCCCGATGATGGGATGGGTATCCCAAAAAAATACATGGAGTAGATCTTGGTTGTAATTTATGGATGGTGGTTGATGGGAATAATGGATAACACAAGCAACAAAAGACCCGGAGATGAGAATATGTCGGTTCTCGGAGGTAAAGTAATTGAAGGGGTGTTTGGTGTGCGATTTTTTTGTTGGGTAGTATATTCAACAAATAAGTAGTCATCTGAAGTGCATGATGCCAAAAATTAGGAGGAAGCGAGGCATGAGCAAGGGATGTCCTGATAATGTTATTTATGGTTCGTATTTTTCTTTCCGCCTGTCCATTTTGTGAAGATGTGTGAGGCGTAGAAACGAAAATTCAAACCATTTGTTTTGCAGAAATCCCAAAATTGTCTATTGTCAAACTCCCGCCCGTTATCACATTGAATGTTTTTGATATCCCGTTCAAATTGTTTTTGGATGAATGCTCTAAAAATAAGGAATGTGGAAAAAACTTGAGATTTTTCCGAAATGGGAAATGTCCACAAAAATTTAGAGTAGTCATCTAAAACAAGCAAATAATATCTACGCCCTGAAGAGCTCAAAACCGGGGATGTCCAAATATCACAATGTATAGTATCAAATGACAGAAAAGTGCAATTAGAAGATACTCAAATGGTAGTTGAATATGCTTACCCAAAGGACAAGATTGACACTTATTAAGAGTTCGTGTACATGAAATTGAATTATTGCGTTTGAGAGAGTTCAAAACAGACTCTCCCGGATGTCCCAAACGTTCATGCCACAAATTGGAATTAAAAACAGCAAAAGTAAAATGTTTCTTGTCCGGTTGTAGTAGTGAAGTAACTGGATAAAGTTCTCCCTGGCTATCACATCTCATTAGCCGCGCCCCTGTCTGAAAATCATACACAGTAAAACCAAAAGGATCAAAAGCTACGGTAACCCCGTTATCTGTAGTAAACTTTCGAACAGAGATTAGGTTTTTGATTAATTGTGGTGCATGAATAACATTTTTCAAGGCTAATGGTGGATTTGGTTTGGACAATTTAGTAGACCCATACCCTTTTATTGGAATTGAATGGCCATTTCCGACAGTTATACCATTTGATTTGCTCAAATTAAAATAGGACGTAAGATTACCTTGGGATGACGTCATATGCGACGTAGCACCTGAGTCCATATACCAATTCGTGTCCGGTGGATTAAGTCCGAGTGTGTGCATGGCATGTTCAATGTCCGTCGGTTGGCCCACTGTTGAGTGGGCCTCATTCCACACTTGAGGCCCGGGCGTCCGCTGCGTTCGCCAGTCGGCCAAAGAGGTGGGCGCTGAATTTCTGCGTTCTTGCGAGTCCAAAAGAAAGTTGGGCGCTGAATTTCTGCGGGCCTAGTAAAAATGAGGGCCTCGTGAAGCTACTCGGCCTCATTCTGGCTTGTTGAAATCGGCCCGGTGGTTGGGCATATCCAAAGAATGCATTTCGAATATGGTCGGCCCAATTCCACGTGGCGGAGTCCATGGTGCGCTACCGCCGCTGAGTAGCCGTCATAACCGCCGCCGTCGCGGCGCCAACTACCGGAACCCTGCGCGCGGAACCGCGCGGAACCACCTCCGCCGCCAGAATTCCTATTGTTCCCGTTTCTGTTGCGGTTTCCACCTTTTTTATTTTCATGTCGTCCTTTTTGATCCCGGTTAATTTGTGGGGTTGCAACATTACTTCCATCATTGGTGGCCATGTACGCCGAATCAGTTGTGTTAGCAACCTTTTTAGAGAAGCCTTGTTCTTCTAGGATTAACATAGATCTTACTTTGTAGAATAATGGAAGTGGGTTACTTTGACGGATAACGGTGGCAACTCCGTTATATGCCTCTGTCAATCCGGCAACAAATTGTAGAACCAAACGGTTGTCGGAGACGGTGGATCCAACATTCTTTAATTGATCCGCCAACACTTTGAGGCGTTGACAATAAGCGGAAGCATTAGAAAAATCCTCCATATCAACATTAGAGAATTCTTGTTCCAAAGCAACTGCACGAGAATTTTGATTATCATAAAAAATGTCCCGTAATCGATTCCAAGCGTCAATTGCCTTAGAATCTGTTTCCATGACCGTGTGCAACAAATCAGTTGATATTGTTGAATATATCCAACCAAGAACGGTGACATCTAGGACATCCCACAATTCTTTGTCTTCATCCGTTGTCAAGACTTTTTCTTTGTCTTTTTCCGGGGAAATGATGCGGTGAAGAACCCGGTGAGAACGACAACATATTTTGAAAAGTTCCGCCCAGGAAGCATAATGCACATTCTCCATTTGTAAAGTTATGGGAACATGAGTTTTGATATTAGATACTGTGATAGCGGGGTGATAAAATGATTTGGATTCAGACATGTTGATGATAGTTGGATGAACGAACACCGGAAAAACACGATGAACAGGAAAAAAAACTTCAAATTTTCGGCTATAGGGATGGAGGAACCGAAATTTTGAGAGTGAAAGGAAAAAAAATAATATTTGGTATTTTTTTGATATTAGGAAGATGAATCTTTTCCTTAAGCTCTTGATACCATGATAAATATTTTCCTCAATTTTATTCATCTTGTATGGTAACAATATATATATAGAATATATTAATTAGGAAGAATGATTCTAGGCTAATGTCTTCCTATTCTTATCCCCTAATATCTTTCTATTCAATGCATAATAATATCCCTACTTTATGATTATACAACCTATCATATATACTAAGATATTACATTAATAACATTATTAATAGTAATTAATAATATTATTCTAACAGCTTCCAATTGCGTCATTAAATCTCTTCGGCATCGGATAGGTTGAGAAAAAAAATCTTGCTAAATCACTGGGAAAAGATGTTCACGCCAATTTTCTAATACGTTTCAATGACTATTTCTTGCAATGCTTAGTTAGTGGTGGAAAAATTAATTCATAAAAAATATAAACAGCTCAATTTGTTTAAATTGGGTACTATATTAATTTGAAATGTTTAAAAAGGTTATTTTTTTCTGCTTCGAGTTCTTTGCCTTATTGTCCCACCGCAGAAAGGAGACCATATTCATATCAAGGTGACTGGATTCGAACTATCTCATAGGCATTTTGTTGGTAATTATGCTAGTCTCCCCCTCTCCGGCTAGTAGTGGGGTGAATTGACCAATGAATTTAATAAACTTTAGATGACAAACTAATATTTTGTCAATTCTAAGAGCTATATTTATATAACTTTTAAAAAATAAGAATAAAATCAAAATAATACCTAAAAATGTCAGCTGGCAAATCAACTCGTCAAGCTTATTATTTTAACAAAAATAATGTACTATGGTTGCTTACCGTAAGTATATAAGTACCGGCCTTGAGTCAAATCAGCCAATGCAATGATTTAGGGCATCATTTTTTGGAAAAAAATTAGGATATATTTTTTTGAATCACTATTAAATACAATAATAACCAAAACTTTAGGGGTCAAAATACACATTCCTCACATCTTTTTGGACTCTAAAGAATCTCTAATAAAACCCCTCATATAAACTCAAATAACAAATCATTATTTACTAGGTTTACAAAAAAAATTTCTCCATCACTTACCATAGCTAGTTCAGAAATTAAACTTTCCGTTTCGAAGAAGATTTCGTTCTCTCCGCGGAACAATCATTTAAAGTTGACTATTTTATATGCTTAATGGATCATGTTGATATGTCACTTCAATTCAGATTCGATCAGTTTCAAATATATGATAACACTTTTGGATTTCTGTTTGTGAGAAAATTGAAGTTCGCGAGCCCACCACCAACTCTAACTGAGAAATTGAGTCACCCTTCTTTTTTTTTTTCCAGAAATAGAATAGAATAAAGAATGAGATAGTCTATATCCTGTATCGATCATAGGATCACTCTATGAATAGGTCAATTCTCTGTGACCTCCCACCGTTCACGACATCGACGACATGTTGAAGGCTTTATGCATTATTCTGGAAATTTTTTTGAAGCGTGATTTTGTTTCTGATATCGATGGGAATGTCTTATTTCTTGAGTTAAAAGTTCTAAAAGAATGCATACCCACGGAAATTAAAAAAAAAAACAATTGAGGTGTTGAACTTTTTGAAGTATGGAAGGTTGCTACCCGAATGTCATAATTGCTTATAGAATTTTGTTAACTATACCAGTGACAGTCGCTTCCGGAGAAAGAAATTTTTCAAAATTGAAGTTGATCAAGACGTATCTTCGTTCGACTATGTCACGGAAAATGTTGAATGGACTAGCTATGATATCAATTGAGAAGGAAATGCTAGTGAATTCCAATTTCGAAAGCTTGATAAATGATTTTGCTAGCAAAAAAGCGAGAAGGATAATGTTTCAATAGCAATGCTCGTATACTCATCAGGTAATATTCTTGTTACTTAGCTATACAATTTTGAATAAGGTTGCAACCTCTATTTTTATTATATTAGGTTAATAATCATGTTAATTTTTTTTATTCATGTGTTTAAGTAAGTTTAGCTACTTGTTAACTATTTTTTATGAGGAGGGGGACAAAAAAATTTGTAATGGCTTAAGGCATCGCAAATTCCTGGACCGGCCCTGAGTATTTTGCATAAGTGAGCCACAAACTACCCAAAATTGTTCTAACGAAACTAAACGAATCTAATATATCACAATGTGGTAAATTTAAATAATTGGCAACTATGACTTCAAAAGTTCATATCTTATGACACATATGGCATAGGGAGAATGAGCCGTCTCTTTTGCTATTTTGGATAAAACTGAGCATCAACCGTAATTTATTGACTTGATAAAATTAATAGGTTGATAAATAATACGACAACAACATATCAAGTGTAATTTCATATGTTGAAAACTAACAAATCAGATTTTTTTTTTTGTGAAACGCCCAGAACAATTATAACCATAAGTACTCTCTATGTTAAATTAGTTGGAGTCGGATATATGAATAATCAGTATCCAATTCGCTCCCTTTGAATGAAGTTTCACAACTTGATAATTTGGAAATCCATAACACTACAAATTCTTTACAATTTCTACTGACACATTTATAATAGTAACGTTAGTATTATGAATTATCTATATGGATCATTTGCTTATAGGGTGTTAGATTATTCATGTTTTCCAAGTCAACACTGAATTTTGTAGAACATTCAACTTCTATACGATTTTTTTTAGTGTACTACAAGCTAGAAGGTCAATGGATGCAAATTACACAATGTGAACAAATAAAAGAAATTAATTAACATAGTCGGCAATTCATCAAGCTTATCTTCAACATTAAATTAGTTTACTATATAGTTGCTTAGGGAAAGTAGTATCTCATGTGATTGAGGCACTAACTGCGTATAAATATCCACATATAACTAAATGTATCTAACAAATCAAAGCAAAATAATTTAGACAAAAGACTATATGGAGAAGTTAACTCTCGTGGTTGCTTTCTTGCTTCTTGCATCACGTTAGTCCTTATTTTCCTTGCATTTATTTTTATATATACTTTCGCTATTAAAGAATATCGAATTTCCGACGGAAATTGGCTTGTGGAAAATTACATTTTTAAGTGTTCCGATAGGAATGTTTGTCAGAATTTTGTGTATTTCTATTAATTCAGACAAAAACTAATGTAAAATTAATTCATGAACAGTCTTTCAACCTCTCACGGCTCAGTCTGGTTGCCCAGGTTTGATTTTTAAAACTCTTCATCTCCTGATTCTTACTTTATTCCTATGTTACCTAATTGTTTGTGCATGTTAAGAGTCTCACATCGGTAATGAAATGAGAACATGAACTCCTTATATAGACTTGGACAATTCTCACTTTACAAGCTACATATTCTTATTTTCCCCTAATATATTTATAAATTATAGGAGTGCGAAAAGATACATGGCCGGAACTTATTGGGGTACCAGCAAAGTTGGCTAGGGAAACAATTCAAAAGGAAAACTCAAGACTAACTAATGTTCCAAGTGTATTGAATGGTTCTCCCGTGACAGCAGATTTTAGATGTGATCGAGTTCGTCTTTTTGTTAATGTGTTGGACTTTGTTGTACAAATTCCTCGAGTTGGTTAGAAAAAAGGTACTCGTATCGAGTGTATATGTCAAGTCTAGCCCCAAGAAAATAAATTGGAGCCGTATGGTTAATGCTCCATGATTGTAATCAGCTATGTGATGATAAATAAAATGTGGTTTTTCATATTATATGATCTTGTCTTTCCTATTTTAAGACATATCACTGCATCATTTTATTTTAATTGTTCTGCTATTTTGGATTAAAGCAATGTTGTTTTTTTACCTTTGATTCTCGGATATGGAATGAGAACATAGACTCCTTATATGGACTTGGACAATCATCACCCTATAAGCTAGCTTTTGGGGTTGAGTTAGACACACGATCCATTCTTTACATGGTATCAGAGTCAGATCCATTCCAACTCTCTGTTCACCGATGTTGGACCCCTAAATTATACCACGGTCCAGTTAACAACGTATGGGCGTACGGGGGAGTGTTACGAGTCGCACATCAAATATGAAATGAGAACATAGACTCCTTATATTGACTTGAACAATTCTCACCCTATAAGCTACGATCCATTCTTTACATCTCTAAAGGGCATAAGCAAAGTGGGTTTTTACCTTTTGATTCTCTAACATATACTGATATACACAGAGGATATATTTAATTAGCTGTTAAAAAGAGTATTTTGATTTTGAAACAACTCGCGAAATAGATTGAATTGACCCCAAATTTATATGTATGCGTATAGACAAAAAGTATCTGTAATTCTTCTATTAGAGAGGTTATTTAATTTGTCTAAAAAAAATTATAAAGGGATGACATCTCTATGACTCTATTATATAGTTAAAAAATGTTTGAAGTTTGAGTAAATATAGAAAGTCGTACGGTAAAATTAGTGTTACAATCCAATGGGTCGTGTCGGCGCTAAGAGAGACTAGCTTGTTTGACCAAACTTATATTTCTTGAAAAATGTTTATTTTTTTCAAAAAAGTGTTTATTTAAAAAAATTAAGATGTTTGTCCAAGCTTATGAGAAAAAATAAATATTTTTTTAGGAATAGCATAAATAATTTTTCAGAAGCTAAAAAAATAGTTTGTCAAAAAGCAATTTTTTGAAAAGCACTTTTGAGAAAAATGCACTTAGAAATACTTTTTAAACGCTTGGCCAAATATTAATTGCTGCTCAAAAGTATTTTTAAAATTAATTGGTCAGATACTATTTCTCACCAAAAGTATTTTTTTTAAAAAACATTTTTCAAAATAAACAGATTTTAGCAAACATGAGCTTTGAGTTAGCGAAGCGCTACAGTAGCGTTGAAGCATTATGTGGTACAAATGTATAATACAACGCTTCGCTTTCTCTATTGAAGCAAGCAGTCAACTGAGTGCTCGATTTGAAGGTTTTTGTTGGGTCTAAAACATGTAAGTAAGACACAGCGAAAGTTTAAATTTTTTGTTCAACTTACTTACCCCAACAATTCTTTCTGGTATGATTACGTTACAATTGAAATCGGCAAAGACATAAACATAACTTACAGTTTGTGTTATCCGGAGTCTTTACTATAGGGAGCGCACATGACTATCCTTCGACCGCAAGTCTTGCTGTGGTATACTCCTCTGTCAGAAAATCCAGAAAATCTTGGTAGAGGTTTGAGAGGATTTTATTCTCTGAACTCTGAGTTCAAAAAGTACTGATTGAGTAATCTAGTTTATGGGGTTAAGTGCTGATTATATATTAGTGGTTTATGTTAAATTTTTTTGGATTAGAGTTGGGCTAAAAGCCTGACCCAAATCTCGAAATGCAATGGGCCAGTCGGACTGGGCCGAAAAGACAATCGACTTAGTGTGACCCTTTAGGCCTTCACACATCGATACTAATCAAATTAAGGTTCATACGAAACTCCTAGACTGCGCCGTATGACGAACTCAATATGTGAAGTATGTTTACATGACTCCTGTAAACACAACATTTATGTAAGATGATAAATTCCTTTCATTCGCGACATACTTGATCAAGCTTAGAATTTTCCATATGTCTATCTAAATGTCTTGATCATTTATCTCATCTATATTAGTCTACAACCAGACCATATCTTAAATATGTCTCTTGCATTGGCCAATGACTTGGTCGACCTAATATTACTGAGAAGTTGAGTGTTCTCTCTCGAATACAATCGAGGAGGAATGAATCATATTCTTGGATCAACTACCACCTTAGTTTACATCGCAATGTACCCAACACAAGTCATGTCTTATCCTATAAGGAATTTAAGCTTAGGACAGGGTCAAAGTACATTACTTTGTAAATTAGGTGTGTATTGACCTCAAATCAAAGGACATCTATATCCCACATGCTGATAATACTATAGACATGTATAACAAATAGTTTATCAGTAGAGTATACCAATACCCTCTAAGAGTATCCATGTATTCATCACTAGTAGTCATTACTAGTAGTAAGTGAGACATACTACATTCTCTAAGAATGTGATGCAGACCACATGTCGACTTATAATATATCATTGATATCACATTCTCAATGATCATCAGTCGAGGCTATTTTGAGAGTGACACTCTATCATTAATAACTCACTTTATTAATGACAATGTAAGCTCAATGGATGCACATTAATGAATAATCACAAGCAATTAAAATCATAATTCAATAATTGCAAATGCCAAAATATTAATCTCATTAATAATACGAATGTGTTCAAGTATATTTGTCCCTAAAATGATTGTCTCTAGGACATACATACTTTCAATCTCTCACTTGGCCTAGAGCCAATCTCTAACGTATCTAATGTCCATATTTTCAAAATGACCATTATGCTTGACTAAGCTTAATCGTTTAGTAAATGGGTCAGCTAGATTATCATATGTGGGAACGTAGTCTAATCTTATTTCTTCAGTCTCCACCATCTCCCTGAGTATTTGGTATTTCTTTGGTAAATGCTTGTTTCTATTTGTTGATCTTGGTTCCTTTAGCCTGAGCAATCACACCAGTGTTGTCACAATAAATTGTTATTGGACAAGTGACACTTGCAACAACCCCTAGTTCCTTCAAGAACTCAGATATCGTGACAGCTTACATACCAGCTTCCAATCCAGCAATGTACTCGATTTCAGTTGTCGAATCAACAGTTGTAGCTTGCTTGAAACTTTTCAACTCACCAATCCACCATTTAAAATTAAGGCATAACCAGACTGAGATTTGAAGTCATCAACATCTGTCTGAAAACTAGCATCAGTGAACCCAGTAGCTACTAGCCTTTCTTGTCCACCATAAGACTAAAAAATATTTTTTAGTTCGTCAAAGATACTTAAGAATATCCTTGACCGCTTTTCAGTGTTCCTCCCCAAGATTCTTCTTGAATTTGCAAGTCATACTAAGTGCATAGGCCATATGTAGCCTTGTACAGGTCATGACATACATGATTGATCCTATAGTTGAAGCATATGTGATCCTCTTCATGCGTTCAAGTTCTGCAACAGTAGAAGGACTATCCTTCTTAGATAACTTGATGTCTTGACCTATAGGAAAACCTCTTTTTTTTGAATTTTTCATAGAGAATCGTCTTAGCACTTTGTCTATTTATACGGACTGTGATAGCCCCAACATTCTATTAGGTATATCTCTGTAGATCCTAATTCCAAGAATATAACAGGCTTCACCTAAGTCATTCATCATGAAGGTGTTGGATTACTATTCTTTTACTGATTGCATGAGAGTCTTATCATCTCTCATTATTAATATGTCATCTATATACATAACAATGAAGACAATACTCTCATACATGTGTTTACTATAAACACATTTATCTTCTCTACTTCTAACAAAGTAAAATGATTTGATTGTTTTGTCAAAGCAAATATTCCAACTCCTTGAGGCTTGCTTAAGTTCATAAATGGACTTCTGTAGCTTGCATACTGCTTTGGGCTTAGTATCGGATGTAAAACCCCCTGGTTGTATCATATACACCTCCTAAATTAGATTACCATTGAGGAATGTAGTTTTAACATTAATTTGCCAAATATCATAATCATAGTATGCGACTATTGCAAGCGAAATTCAAATGGACTTAATTTTCGTAACAGGTGAAAAGGTTTCATCATAATCGACCCCAGGTCGTTGATTATAACCTTTAGCCAATAATTTTACCTTATAAGTTTGTACCTTGTCATATGCATCAATCTTCTTCTTGAAGACTCATTTGCATTTTATGGGTCTAACCCCTATTGGCAAATCAACCAAGTTCCATACTTGATTGATGTACATCGAGTCCATTTCGGATTTCATGGCTTCTTGCCATCTTTGCAAATCAATGTCTGACATAGCTTCGTTGTAGATTATAGGTTCATCGTCATCAGGAATTTCTATCTCATTGTGTGTTTCAACAAGGAGATTAAGTCTTTCAGGCGGGTGATGAGTCCTAGTGGTCCTACGGAGTTGAGTATTCTGCGTTTCAATGTCATTTTCATGTCTTTCCTGAATGGGATGATGTGCAACTATTGCATCATCTTCTATTGGTTGTGTATGAGAGTCTTGTATTTCTGCACTATATCTCACAGCACTCCCACTGACTGAAGGGCGTACTCTAAGCATGTAATCTTCACCAAATGCTCCCACTGAATCATTGCCTAGGTCATGCGACAAGGGTTCAACCTCTATATTATCTTGTGTTTCTTGAATTTTTTCAAGTTCTATCTTATTGCAACTATGTTCTTGTAGACATAGTCTTCTTCAAGAAAAATTGCATTTCTGGAAACAATGGTCTTATGTTCTGCAGGATGATAGAAATAGTATCCCCTAGCTTTCTTTGGATACCTCACAAAATAATACTTTTCACTTTTGGATTCCAACTTATCAGTAAGCAACTTTTTTATATATGCAAGGCACCCCCATGGTCGCATGTGTTTAAGTGCTGACTTCTTGCCGTTCCATATCTCATATGTAGTTTTCTCTACTTACTTTGAAGGAACTCTGTTCAGAATATAAATTGAGCTTTGTAATGCATATCCCCAAAAGTATGTTGGTTGAGCCGAGAAGCTCATCATGTATCTAATCATATCTAATAGGGTTCGATTTCTCCTTTCAACTACACCATTCATTTGTGGCGTTCTGGGAGGTGTCCATTGCGATTGGACTCCATGAAACTTCAAGTAATTTAGAAATTCTTTACTTAAGTATTCACCTCCTCGATCTGATCGAAGGGTCTTGATACTTGTTTCAAGTTGCTTCTCTACTTCTAACTTATACTCCTTGACTTTCTCAAAAGCTTCGGACTTGTGTATCATAAGATAATCATGCCCAAACTTTGTGAAATCGTCTATAAAAGTGATGAAGTAATGGAAACCTCCCTTAGCTTGAGTTGAAAACGGTCCACATACATCGGTATGGACTAACGCAAGTACCTCTTTGGCACGCACCCTTCCCAGAAAGTGGCTTGGTGGTCATATTTCCTCTCAAACTAGATTCACAATTACCATAGGACTCTAAGTCAAATGGTTCTAGGTAGTCTAATTTCCTTAATCTTGATATCTTTGATTCATTTGATGTGACCAAGTCTGCAGTGTCATAAGTAGGTGGAGTTTCTTGGATTACTTATTTTAGCTCGTTTATTTTGTATAATGAAAATTTTATGACTACAGTTTAGAACATACAATTCATCCACAAGCAGTGTATTTCCAAAAATAAAACTATTAAAAGATAGCATATAATTGTCATTCATAATAAATGAAGAAAACCCTCAATGTCTAACATCGGGACAAAAATAATATTCCTCGTTAACGAGGAAACAAAATAACAATTACTAAGTACTACACAAAAGTCAGAAGGTAAATCTAGTCCATAAATTTCCACACGTTCCGTACAAATGTATAATACAATGTTTCGCCTTCTCTATAGAAGCAGTCAACTGAATGCTTGATTTCCATTTCGATTATAGGACAAAAGTCTTCTTTGGACCAAGAGCATTCTCATAGTCATGAACTAATATTTAGTACAAATGTATAATACAACGTTTCGCCTTCTCTATAGAAACAGTTAACTGAATGCTCGATTTCCATTTCGATTATAGGACAGAGTCTTCTTTGGACCAAGAGCATTCTCATAGTCATGAACCAATATTTAGTACAAATGTAAAATGCACATAAGACTCGCAAAACCAACTCTACAATTCTAAAGATATACCGTTAAACATTTCTATAATTATCATTCTTTATAACAACATTTCAGTATAATGACATGATTTTTTCGGAATCGATTTTTCATTTTATATTTTATTTCTCTAGAACAACATTCTACCTATAAGAGCAATGTCATTCATTATAACGGTACACTATTTGTAAAATTATCTCTCTATAACAATCATACTCAAATATTGTGTAATAATATTTTGTAAGAAACATATTATGTATAACAATAAAATATTTAAATATTTATGAAAATCATCATTAATTAACAAAAGCTTTTATTCTAAGAAGAGTTAATTGTTAAGCTCTTAGACAACCTTCAGCGGAAAGCTATTGAATTCACTTTTGCTGAAGTTTGAACAAAAATTTTCGTCAATTCGAGTGTTATATTATCACTAAGAGACTGAAATTTATGAAACAACCTACAATTGTAGAATTCTTACATCAAACTTGAAATATTTAAATTTTCAAATATTTTTAAATGCATATGTTTCTTAGATTTTAATTATTTATTTGTATGGTACAACTAGTTATAAATTTATTAGTAATTTCTTAGTTTTTTTTTTAATTATTGATATGAAAATCAATTGAGATTTTAAAATTGACAGTTATATTCTCTTTCTTTTATAACATAAAAAGTACATAAATGTAATTATTAGTGTACTTTTGTTTATAATAGCTAAATAAGATCTAAACATCAAATGATTGTATATATATATATAACAACACTTCACTATAGCAGCCATGAAATTTTCGGACAAAAACTGCTATTATAGAGAGATTTGACTGTATATAATATCCACAGACATTATCAATCATAAATAGTGCATTATTTAGGGGACTGCAAATTATAAACTGAACAAATCTCTAAATATATTATATTAAAAGCATAAACTCCCTTACTTGAAAGTTAAATTATTTAAATTCCTTATTAATTTAACTAAATAGCCTATTAACAAAACAAAGAAAAAACTATTGCCCAATACTCCTTCATTAATAGTCACAACTATTCCATTCACAATTAAAAGAATGCACGCTACAAACTATTCCCAAAGAATTGATCATAAGATCATTTTAAAAGCCAAAAGTGATCGTACTAGATTTCTTTAGTGGTCGAGGCCTCGAAGGCAATGGAAATATATCAGAAAAAGTTGTATATACATTATATTGATGATCCAATTTCAAATGCATCAAAAGGGTTTCAAATAATCTTACTTTTTCATATTGATCAAGGACTTGAAGTTGGAGTACTCACAAGTAGGGGTGACAGAGTTGAGTCGTTTGAGCTGAAGTTGGGCGGATCAAGATGAGCTGAAGTTGTAGATGAGTCAATGTCCAATCCGTCCAAAACTTACATGGGCTAAGATGAGTGAGTCAAGATGGACTAAATGATGAGTCATAACCCAACTTGCCCAACTTGACCCATTACTTTTACAAATTTCAAACTTATCTTATATGATGTTATTTTATTTTGTATGATATTTAATTTTTCCATATCTTTATTAGGGGGAGGTAAGATAAAATTTCATATTTTTAATATTTGTTTTTTATAAAATTAACAAAAAATATGAAATAGAAATTTGGGGTGGGGGTAGGTGGGAGGTAAGAAAAAAAATTCTATATTTTTTATAAAAGTAAAAAAAATATGAAACAGAAATTAGAGGAGGGGGTGGGGGTGGAGGGGTAGGTGTGGGTATTGGGTAAAAAAAAATTAATATTTTTATAATTTTTTTATAAAAGTAAAAAAATATAAAATAGAAATTTGAGATTGGAGTAGGCGGGAGGGAGGTTAGGGTGGAGGTAAGATAAAATTTCATATTTTTAATATTTTTTTATAAAAGTAACAAAAAAAAAATGAAATAGAAATCTGAGGATGAGGTGGGGGTAGGTGGGGTTAGTGCGGTAAGGGAGAGGTAAGAAAAAATTCTATATTTTTTATAAAAGTTAAAAAAATGAAATAAAAATTTGAGGATGGGGTGGGGTGGGGTAGAGGGGGTAGGTGAGGGGGTTAAGAAAAAAAATCATATATTTTTTAAAATTATTTATAAAAAAAAAACAAATAGAAATTTGAGAATGTGGTAGGGGGTAGGGCGGGAGGTGGGGTACGTAAGAAATTTGAGGATGGGGTAGGGCATGGGGCGGAAGTAAGAAAAAAATTCATATTTTTAATAATTTTTTTATGAAAGTAAAAAAATATGAAATAGAATACTTGGGTAAATAATAGAATAATAGATAAGTTACTTTGGGTTAATGTAATGAGTTGATTTGAGTTGTTCAAGAAGAATGAGTTAAGTTGGGCAAGCCCAAACTGAGTCGTTATGTGTTTCATGAGTATTTGCGGCAAGAACAAGGATAATGACATGATTTCGACGTCTGCTTTTGTGTCACCTGTGGAAAAATTGTTCATTTGATTCATGATAAAGATTGTTTTACTTGTTGAAAATTTATTAACGTGAAACAAAATTAATCCTATTATCTATGATTTGAATAATTGAGGCCCCACACGTCGAAATATCGTTTCCATACACACGTGCACACGTTGCATCAATAATCGTAAATTTCCTTAGTGAAAGAGATATTGGTACGTATACGAAATGTTTGAGACATGAAATGATAGACGGTTATTGGCCAAGTGACGAGGGTGGTTTCACGTTGGTAAATGAAGGAAGAAGTGTACGATGTGTAAAAGATGAAACGAGTCGAAAATCGCCGCGGTGCTTCGGAGGCAGATTGGTCGACGGATGACGAAAAGTTTCCGACTTTTGGGCTGATTTTGGAGCATTGAACCTCCATTACTTGGCACTTGAGTTCAGCCATTATTTGGCTGAATTATAACCCATCAATAAGTGTCATTACATGGCTATTGAAGGCCATTACTTGACTAGTTGAAAAGTCATCTTACACATGTTGGAACTTGTAGATGAAGAAGAGTAAAGTGATCAAAAATGACTTCGGCAAAATACATCTAAGCATTGCTTGATCTTCATCTTCTTCCCACAAGAATATTTCTGAAAAAACACATCAAGTAAATTTGCCAGAAGTGAAGTTCTTGTGCTAGAACTCTCACTTAGATAGTTGTATCCTCAAGGCAGACGCCCGTAGAACTAAAACACAAGTGGGGACGAATTTTTGTCTTAGGACACTGCATCAAGCAGGCCTCTATCTATACCAAGTTAGTATGTGTTTAAGTATTTGTTGTACTTATTGTTGTTGATTTAAAGTTATCTTGAATTACTTGAATTTTATTGTGTTTATTCATTGACGAGTCTAGATTGACACTAACAATCTAAGACAAAAAAATCTCGGAAAAATTTATTTTCTGATTTGTTGAGTTTGCAAAAAAAAATCTGAAAATACTTTTTCCTGATTTGCAAATATGGATCAATCTGGATACCCAAAAAATTCAAGGATTTTGATTTCAAACGCTAGTAACAAAAGATGTTGTTTTATTTTACCACTCTTCATGTGGCAAATGATGATAATCTTACTTCATCGGTTCAAGAAGAAAATTCTGAACCAAGGAGAAGTAAACGTGAAAAAGTCGTCAAAGATTTTGGACCGGACTTTATGACCTTTTCCGTTGAAGGAGAACCTCAAACATATAAGACTGTTATGGAATCATCTGAAGCACCTTATTGGAAGGACGTTATTCAAAGTGAGGTAGAATCCATCGTACAAAACAATACATGGAAATTGGTTGATCTTCCTCCGGGACAAAAAATAATAGGCCATAAATGGATTTTCAAACGGAAACTAAGGCCTGATAGTACTATAAAAAAATATAAATCTCGTATAGTAGCCAAAAGGTTTAGACAAAAAGAAGGTGTAGATTTCTTTGATACCTACTCACCAGTATCTAGAATTACGTCTATAAGGACGTTAATTGCTATAGCAGCGATTCACAATTTGAAAATACATCAAATGGATGTGAAGACTGCATTCCTAAATGGTGAACTAGATGAAGAAATTTACATACAACAACCCAAAGGGTTTGTTGTGAAAGGTCAAGAGAAGAAAGTCTGTAAATTAATTAAGTCTTTATATGGACTTAAACAGGCTCCAAAACAGTGGCATGAAAAGTTTGATAATACATTATTATCAAATGAGTTTCAAATAAATGAATGTGACAAATGTGTCTACATTAAGGAGTGTAGTAATGCATATGTCATTATATGCTTGTATGTGGATGATATGTTGATTATGGGAACAAGTAAAGACGTAATTAACCAAACTAAGAAGATGTTGCATGCCGCTTTCAATATGAAAGATATGCGAATAGCGGATGTCATTTTTGGTATTAGAATTCAAAGGAATTTTGAGGGTTATATATTAACTCAATCTCATTATGTTGAGAAGGTCCTTAGAAAATTTAGACACTATGATGATAGACCGGTTGGTACCGATGATATGCTGATTATGGGAACAAGTAAGGACGTAATTAACTAAACTAAGAATATGTTGCATGTCGCTTTCAATATGATGATAGACCGGTTGCTACCCCCTTTGATCCCGCTAGTCACCTTAAGAAGAATGAAGGTGATAGTGTTTCTCAATTGGAGTATACGCAAGTTCTTGGAAGCTTGATGTACATAATGAATTGTACGAGACCGGATTTAGCATATACAGTGAGTCGACTTAGTCGATACTCACATAATCCTGAAAATGATCATTGGATTGCACTAATAAGGGCACTACGATATCTAAACCATAAACTATGGGTTGCATTATACAAAATATCCTCCAGTGTTAGAAGGATATTGTGATGCTAATTGGATTTCCAACCATTCATAAACTAAGTCCACATGTGGGTATGTATTTACACTTGGTGGAGCGTCGGTATCTTGGAAATCATCAAAGCAAACGGTAAATACGCGATCAACTATGGAAGCAGAGTTCGTAGCCTTGGACAAAGCTGCCGAAGAGGCAGAATGGCTCAAAAACTTCCTAGAAGGTATTCCTTTGTGGACAAAGCCTGTTACAGCCATTTGCATACATTGTGATAGTATGATTGCTCTGACGAAGGCAAAGAACCAAATATACAATGGCAAATCGAGGCAATAAGGCAACGTCATAATACTATATGTAGCTTGTTAAAGAATGAAACTATTTCCATTGATTATGTAAAATTAAAGGACAATATAGCGGATCCTTTGACAAAATGTCTTACAAGAGAGCAAGTCGTATTTACATAGAGGGGAATGAGCTTAAAGCCAATATAATGAGTCTTTAACTGGTGGAAACCTAACCTATCATAATTGGAGATCTCATGCTTTAGATTCAATAGGAAAACTAGCTGGGGAAGACTCAAGGAGCATAAAACACACATATGCTCATTTCTATGGTGTACTAAGTGTGTTAATATGTTGATGTTTTAATGGATGAATATATTATTCTTAATAATACTCAAAAGTCTTTATGGTGGGATAGTACGGACTATTCTTGTTTGGTATTACCTATATGAGATTGATGTGGGGTCGCATCTGGGAGAACCGATATGGCTACGTTCTCTAGAAATTCTCATGAAGAAAGAGTTGTTCATGACCGAAAAGAACATAACCATAAGAATTGAAATGTGTTGATATGATGTGTGTGATGCTTGTTGTCTCGATTTACTACAAAACGTGATAGTTCAAGACATTTCGTTCACTACTTCACAAGTACATCCGATAGGTATTCACTACGAATGGTTTAAGTCCGAAAGACATCGTTTCCGATGCATGTCATATCACGTTTGACAGAAATAACGATAAGTTCCTCTTTATCTTATTTTCTATCCACATGTGGGGTATTGTTAGATGTGTAATTATATTATATGGGATATTGTTGGAACTTGTAGAAGAAGAAGAGTAAAGTGATAAAAAATGACTTAAACCAAAATTGGTCGAAGGGCCGAGACGCTTAATGGCAGGGCCTGGGCTCTTAATTTCCAGTAAGTTACTGGAATTACCAAAGTGAATTAGGGCCGAGGCGCAAGAACGAAGGGCCGAGGCTATTGATTGGCAGTAAGCCACTGGAACTGAAAAATGAATTAGGGCCGGGGCGCTAGGGGCAAGATCCAAGGCGTTTCGCAGCGGTAATTTCCAGATTTGAATCAAAAGTTGTGTCTCTTCACAAAAGGTCACAACCTTTAGGTGAAAGGCTGCTTATGGTCGAATATTATGTTTTATAAAGCATGTTGATCACTTGTTAGAAGATACATAACACAATACACTTAACAATCAATCATTAAACTCAATTAATGATCTAAGATTGTTGCTTGATCTTCATCTTCTTCCCACAAGAATATTTTTAAAAAACACATAAAGTAAATTCGCCAGAAGTGAAGTTCTTGTGCTAGAACTCTCACTTAGACAGTTGTATCCTCAAGACAGACTTCCGTAGAACTACAACACAAGTGGGGACGAATTTTTGTCTTAGGACACTGCATCAAGTAGGCATCTATCTACACCAAGTTAGTATGTGTTTAAGTATTTGTTGTACTTATTGTTGTTGATTTAAAGTTATCTTGAATTACTTGAATTTTATTGTGCTTATTCATTAATAAGTCTAGATTTACACTAACAACACACACTATAAATTGAGACATTAGGCTCAATTGAAGACACACAAAACTTCAAAATTTTCTGAATACTTCTTCTTTTCTAGCTTTCTTTCATACACTCAAAAGGCTCTTCTTTTTTAGTATACATTTGAGTCTCCTTTGCTCAATTGTTTGTTGTTGCTTTATCTTGGAAGACAAGTTGTCAATCACCATAAAAGAATACATACGGGGCAATATTATCTTAAGGACAGAGTACTAACGTCCGACTCAACAAATTCTTTTTAGTAGTTCATTCTGTTCTCAATTCCATATTATAATTTTTGTTGTTGTTACTTACTTCTAATTTCCTTGTATCCGCCATTGTAACTCACAGTACTCTAATGAAATTATAAGTTGATAATATTATTCAATTTTATTTTCTTTACTCTACTCCTCTAATTATCAAGTTCTCAGTAGCATCAAATCTTAATTTGTTATCGGAATGTTCTTATATTATGAAATTTAATGTTGTAAGAGAGAGAGAGAAACCCTATACAAATTTATGATGATTTTCAAGTCTGAAAATAATTCATGTATTTTTATGTTTTGTAATGACAATAAAAGGGTTAAACGATTCCTAGTGTGGAAATTTATCATAATATGTTTACTCATATGACACCAATGTTAAGTTGCACTTCAATATAGATATGAATGTCTAGAACAAGAGTCCTTAAAACAACCGAATCAGATGAAAGAAATATACATTAGAAATATCGTTTGTAAAAAATAAATTTTAGGTGAGATATTTTTTTACTACATGTTTATACCTAATAAAATCGAAATATATAAAAGATTTATATGTATTTAATTAAAAATTTGATTGTATTAAAAGCAGAAATTCCTAAATTAAAAAGTTAAATTACCTTAAGTCCCCTCATAACAACCTAAATACCCTTTTATATATTTAATAAATAAATATAAACCTAACTTCTACCATGAGAATTTGAAGCCAACATGCTTTGTTCGAACTTTGATCCTGAAAGAGTTGCCACCGTTTTGTAAAATTCAAGGGGCTACGGATGCACTTAACTTTCTCTTTTGGTACTTATGTAAGTTGTGTTACAATAAGCATCAAAAACGCACCTCAAGTATTAGAGATTAATTTGGACTATTCCAATGTGGGCTGATATCCTGTAGTTTATAAGACATTTTCTTCAAAGGAAAGGGGATTGTTGGCCCCCTTCAACGCTCTTGATGCCTGCTTTAAGCTTCGTCGGAGATTTTATGGCCCATAGCTTACAACATCATCTTATGCGAAGGGCATGTAGCTCGATACAATCTAAGGCCAGTTGCTTACTTGCGTACGAAGAAAAGGGCAGACTAATCAATAATAATGCGCACACGTGAAAATGACCTATCTTTGTGTTAATATTAATAGAAATACTTAATAATCTATAATAAATTGAGTATTGTAACCTTACTAGGAATAATATAGGCGAGATAATAAACATATGATCTAAGTTAGACTTCATGATTAACAAGTAACAATACGTAGTAATGTAAGAGCAATAATAAAATAGTTATAGGTGTAAAAATAAAGTGTCATACTTTATAATAGTACCGATATTAATAATAGTGGAAATAAAGTATTTAGTTTATTAATAACTTAAAAGCTCAAGAAAGTGAATTGGAAGAAAGGAGGATCAAAATTGGGTGTCAACAACAACTGTCGGGCTAACACTGTGGTTGTCAAAGAAGGAACTCAAACGAAGACAAGATCGGTGAACACATTGTTGACACCCAATTTTGTCTCATCTTTACTGAACATTTCATTTAGATCGTCCTTTTATCTCCAATTAATTTTATTATGCTTCTCAGCCTTGAAAATCGTCAAAAAATAAATAATTTTAATATTCTTCACTAATTATCGCATAATTTTACAATATCGAGTTTTACATTTTTATAATTAAAATATAAGCAAAACAATTTTAATATCTCGTCGTCAGTATTGATGATCGATTTTCTCTTAATATGTTCTTCAATTACTAAATTAATCATTTTTTATGAATATTATATTCAAATTAAATACATGTATTAAATCTTTTATATCGTATTTTATGCGTGTGCATTTTTAATTAATTAAGTTGAAGGAAGCATATTTTAATTAATTGGAAGATTTTGACTAATTATCTATTAATCTCCCAACAATAAAACACCTATTTTCTATCCAATTCTCATTCCCTAAATTAAATAACTAAATCTACATGACACATATTTTCTTTTCCTCCTATTGAGCCCACTTTTTAATTTCCAAACCCAACAGCCCAATTATTTCTACTAAAAACCGCAGCCCAAATCCCTTACCCCCGCCCATTTTTTTCCCTATCACGTCCAGCCCACCCTCCTTTTCCTAATCAACCGCCCGGTCCAATTCCCGTCCGACCGTGATAAATCGCTAAACTCCCATCACCCAAACACCAGCCCATTTCTTTAACCCTCTCCCAACATACCCTAAAAACAAATCGAAGAACCTACCCCCATCAACGAACCACGATCCACCACGCGCCACCTTTACCGCGGATAACCACGTCGTCGCCAGCGCCACGATCGCCCGTCCTTCACCCACGACATCGCGCGTCAAACCAAACCCATCACTGCAAGTCCGTCTCCATTTTTTCTGAATCGCTCTGAACCATGAGAGTTCGTTTTAACCACTGAATCGAGGAATGCATGAAGGTCTGGCGGTTTGCTGGACCTTATCTCTTCGATTCAATGGATAAAACACAATCTAAAGTCGTTCAAAGTTTAGTCGGAGAACAAACCCACATCTCTGTCCCAACGTTTTCTTCCCCTGAATCAGACTGAAAGAGGGGGATTTTTCACTCTTTCATCACCTCGGTTTTGTCAAAACATCACTAATATTTTCCCTGTCATTTGAATTTGAATTTCGAAATCAAGCTTCTTGAAGAAGCTGTGGAGACCCATATCTTGGCTATAAATCGACCTCTGCAGGTTGTGTTCGGGATCCTTTTTTTACGAACAAGAAAATCGATTCTTTACTCAAAAAGCAGATCTTAAAATCTTTTTTATTCCTAGTATTAATTCAAAAATTAAAAACACTAAGTCTTTCTTCGCTTTAGTCGCACACACATATACTCGGGCGGAATCGGCGAGTCGAGACAACGCTTGGTTCGTCACGGAGAAGGTAAACACATTATTCTTTCGTTTTTGGTATTATTGTGTGTTTTCCTTGATTAATATTACGATGGTTTAAGCTTGTTTGTGTTGCGCATTCATTAGTATTTTAAGGTGATGTTTCGTAAAGTCTGCTTTCCTTGTCGATTTATATCTGTTAAACCCATGCTTAGGATCGAAATAAGTACTGATGGTTGAATAATGATGTTAATTAATGCCTGTTTTAAAAGGACTGAGATGTCGATTGGATTACTTCATGATGTTTACTGTTTATTAACAACTGAGTAACTTCACTGGACTGCTTGGTGATTATTAATTTTGAAAATGATGTGTTGGTTTTAATCATGTGCTATCCTAACATCATGGACAACCATACTATGATTGTATTCCTACGAATATGAACTCTATTAAGTGATCTTGTCCCTGTACTGGTTTGGAGTTATAGGTTGTGATGATGTGGTTTACTAAATTAGTCATAAATGAATAAAAAATGCATATGCAATTTAGGATAACCAATATCAATCCTCTTGTATTATGTGAAATACTAATATCCAGAAACAACTTTATCTCTCATAATTTATAAGTGGGTCATTTTGAATGTATAGATATCATTTAAAGTATGTTTGAAACATGCATAGGCAAAAACAGGGTTCAGAATACCTGTTTGAATTATTGCCCAGGAAGATGAATTAATTTAGGCATTTGAATCATATATATCTAGATTTAATGTGAACTTAGGTCAAAAAATGGATATAGAAAGGATGCCTAGTTCATGGCATGCTGATAAATCTATTTTGGTTCATATTACGCCCACCATGTATATGATGGGATTAATTTAGGCTTGAAAATGACAGTATCTGCATGTATATCAGCCCCGTCATACTGTGCCATACACATGAGTGTTATTGTGACTAATATATAGTATGTATGTTTAGTTCTGTATACTTAAGGAATTCACCTAATTCTAACAACTCAATCAAAGAGAATTTGAAACCTGTAAATAAACTCCTGCAGTTGCCTGCTACCCAACTTGGTCTATGATTTCCTGTCCTATGTATACTCTATAATTAGCGTTAATTTGAATAGGTTTTTAGGCCAAGATTTATCCTCTATGTTTGGCTCTGAGATTGTCATGATTCATTAGTGTTATGCAACTATGTTTTAAACAATGTCAGCTATCTCGAAAGTTCTCGGTGGTATGTTTGCTCTCATTTGTCCTTTGGTCTTTTCTGATGAGTCTATGTTTGTCCATTTTACATAGTCTTGTTTTCTAATTCCCATGAGGTATTAGTCTGAATGAGACCTTAGTTTGGGTTGATTATATGCTAATCCTAGGACTGCACCTTTTTTCTCTGTCTTGACAACAATATGACCCCTATCTGACCCTTTCTTTACATCTGATATGAACATCTCCCCTCGCTCATAATTAGAATCAGAAATATACATTTATTTCTTTTATATGAAGTCAATGTTTAGGTTTGGTTCTTATCAATGTATATAGCGATGTATTTCAAGATATATCTGGATATGTTCCCTAGTACAAAAATAGGAATATTCTGGATTTCATCTGTATATGGGCCCTTATGTGTGTAAATGAATGTCCAATATGTATTTAATGAATCCAGTACCTATTTATAGTTGGGTTTACATATTTGATGACTTGTTTAGTTCTTGGGATCTATACTAATTTTTTTTTATTTTATTTACATGAAATGCATCGGAGCCAAATGAAGAGTTTCACTACGAGACTCATTATAATTCTCGTCAAATGAAGACACGCGTCTACATTCCTTGCATCCTCCAATCTCGGGACCTTCGAAACTAATAGGGCATGATGATATCTTCACCTGCCCTAGCCATTTTATCTCCTCTCTTTAACTCTGTCACTTTACTTTTATTTGTATTTTGTTAACTAACCTTATACAATTATTGAAAATGCTTAGAATAGTTAGGCCTAGAATTATTAAGAGCGGGTAGTTAAATAATAAAATGTGTCGCTAGTTTAATCTATCTTTAGGCCGTTATGCATTTTCAAAACTTTTCAAAATAACTTAGCCTTTTCATTGATATTATAGTAATAAATGAGTTCCTAATTCTTATTAAACTTCATAAAATGACAAAATCTATTTTTCTACAACAAAGATCTATTTTCTTATTACCAAGTGCAAAAGAGGAAAATCCTTCTACTCATTTGTATACCCTTTACAAGGATTAAAATTTACATATGATACGTACTTTTAGTAAACCATCTTTTTTTTATTATTTTGCACTTTTATGATAAACCTCTTTAGAATATTTTCCTTGCATTTTACAAATAAACTTCATACAATTCTATGGAAAATATATATACTTACATATCTTTTAAATAAATTATTTGTAAACATCTTTTAACCCGTGTCCTCCTAAATATACATTTTTTTAAATAATACTAACCTAAGTTTGACCGGACAACCGCAAGTTAGCGGATCCTTTAGGATGCCTAACCCCTTCCCTTTAGGATAATGAAAAACCCTTACCTAGAATCTCACATAGTTTCACGGACCTTTAAAAATGGAGATCATTCGTAGTATTTTATGCTACATTTTGATGTCCTAATTCACTATAATAATTAGGTGGCGACTCCTTAAAATACATTTAGGAATCAACCATGTAGCGATAATCCGTTTAGACTCGGTTGAAATGGGGTGTTCTGACATGGCGACTCTGCTGGGGACTTTAGGTTCTTAACCACAACCAACATAGGTTAATTTATTGTGCTTTATTTTCTTTATTTTTAAATTGCTCCCTTTATGTTTTACACTTAGTTGCTTTTATTATTTTGCCTAAATTATTCTGCTTTACATATAAATATTTGCATATTGTCTTAACTGCTATTTGTTACAGTTTTCCTTAAAGCGGCATTCGCTCATATTTCCTCCCTACGGAAAATTAACACTATCACACTACCGCGCGGTGCGCTTTGCACACGCAAATTTCTTTCAAATACCCAAATTTAGGAGAGTTGGCATTTCTACGGAGAATCCGGTCAACCGGTGGCGCGTAGTCTTCTCACTCGAGTAGTCCACTCGGGACCCTTGCGTCCAGTAAGCCAAAATCTTAGAAAACTTAAGATAGAGCTATACCACCCTTTTATATTAAGGCATGCATGCATTTACCTTAGGTGGGTCGGTCCTTGGTATCGACGCCACAGTTAGAAAAACACCAAACTTGTCGACGGGTTTCTCAACCCAACGACCAACCAGCATATTATGTGTAGCGTGACAATAATGGGCAAAAACCAAGCCTAACCATGACATGCCAAAAGTGGGAAAAAGTGCACCGTCATTTGGTCGCCATTTCCAACAGAAGCATTACAGTTGGACGACTTGGATAAATCCATCATAACCTCGCATATGTGACGTTTAGGCCTACCTCTGGCATAAAGAGGTCCCAAACATGTTAGAGCACGCACTTGATTTGCAATTTTCTTATTGTTATATATTGCCTGCAATTCTTTGCATATTATACTAACTTGGTTTGCTTCATTTATTAGAAGGTTATTTTTGCCTAGCTTTTCCCCAAAAGGTTGATTCGCGTTGACTGGTAGAAGCACAATCATAAATGACTAATCCAGAAGCACCAGAACGAAACAACTCAGGACTCGTCCCAGTTCCTGTAGAGGATGCAGAGGCGTTAGAAAGGAGAAACACCAATGATCAACACCTCGCCAAATTATTGCAGCAAGTGGAAGTCATGCAAGCCGAAATAGAAAGGCTCCAAAATATCACAAACCTGTCTATTAGCTTGAATGCACCACTCAGGAGCAAATGACAAATCTGATCGTATCCACAATCCCTTGAGCCTCCACTTCCCCAAAGCTCCGCATGAGGCCGCAACATACCATTTCGCCAAAATGTCACTCGCCGGTCAATTTGCAAGCCGACCTCCAAAATAATCCGTTTACTACATACATATCTCAACCTCCGCTACTTATATCTTCCCACTCATTGGTGCGGGCCGCTGATACGAGCGGAGGACACACATCACGGTCCTAACAAACAATATGGGGATTAGCACATCCGGAAAGCCAACCATTTATTATACATGCATCCTCTCAAGAGACAGATCAATACAGGGAAGTGGAGCGGCAGACTCGAGCTAGAGCTGATGAAAATATGGCAAAAGAAATCCGTAGCTTGAAAGAGGCATTCAAAAGCATTCAAATGAACAAGGGGGAGGAAGGTTTAGAATATGAAAACTTATGTATGCACCCCGACGTTGAATTACCTATGGGGTACAAGGTGCCCAAATTTGACATGTTCGATGGAAAGGGGAATCCTCGAGCTCATCTAAGGTCATATTGCGATAAATTGATTGGAGTTGGGAAAAATCAAGCAATCATCATGAAATTATTCATCGAGTCTAACCGCGAGTGGCTGGTGAGTACACATGCCAAGACCCTCGAAAATGGGGCGGTTGGAATGCCATGGCACAAGATTTCATGGATAGATTCGATTCAACACCGACACCATCCGGATAGATTTTATCTTATGAAACTTGAAAAGAAATCACGAAACTTTCGGGAATACGCCGTGAGGTGGCGGTCGGAGCGACAAGGTCCAACCTCGATGGCGAGCGAAATGACCACCTTATTCGTGCGATCGTTAAAAAGGCGGCGTATTATGAAAAGATGATCGGTGTAATTGGCGAAGTTTTGCGAAGTCGTAGAATGGCGACTTCGTGGAAGAATGCATTAAGGCAGCGGGATTACAAACTTGCGACCCTACAAGCAACTAGTAGAGCAATGCGATCGATTCCATAGGAGGTACCTCGCGAGAGGAAAAGGGATCGTCACCTCTGTCATGGTCGTTCGGGAACACGGGCGAACAACCGGTGTATCAAAGCCACCGTGTTCTTACTATAACCAAAACACTCAAAATCCACGACCTTTGCGCTACCCGTATCCTGTTTACCATACCCAACAAGCATATCAAAATACTCACCACAATCACGAACCCGTACACCAGCGGACCCAAACCCGCATAAATCTGAAAGAAAGCCAACCAGAACCTATACGCCTTTAGCCGAACCTATAGCCCAAGTGTATGAAAAGCTGAAAGCCGCAGGAATACTCCAGCCAATTCCCAGAAATACCCCCAGGCCTATATCCCGAGGGCACGACGAAACCAAACATTGTGCATACCACTCCGGTGTCGAGGGGCACGACATCGCAAATTGTTATACACGCAAGGACAAAATAGAGGATTTAATCGAAGAAGGAGTCATTCAGCTGAAAGAAGCCCCTCTCAGGGTAAACAATAACCTTTTTCCCGGCTATGAAGATGCCCATGTGAGCATGATAGTTAAAGATGGAGAAAGCGATGCGGAAGGGACTATTACGCCCGGCCAGAAAAGGGAAGAAAATTGAATCATCGACCAACGTCGGAGAAGAGGAGGTGCTCGCTAGGAGATTGTTTAACCGTTGAATAAGTCATTAGTTTAGTTGTGTCGCAAGAGATGATCCTCAAGACTTCGGCCATTGAAGACTCAGAGCAAGAAGACAAGTGGACTCGTGCCCCTGCCCTGGCCCGCCGAGTCCGGAAATAGTTAGTTTAATATATTTTGCCCTTTATATGTATTTGGAACTACGTTTGACCTGATTCCCTTGGAGGATACGTAGGCGGCCGTTTCGGCTTCGGTCCCATCTTTAGAAATTTTAATTTCACCCAATTTCGCTTGTAATGAACTACGTCATGACCTGATTCTTTCATGGGGATACGTAGGCGGCCTAAATCGGCTTCGGTCACACCATTAAGAAACTTTCCCTTCGTTATGAAAATAACGAGAATACACATAATATCTGACAACCCATTGAGACCCACTTTAGGCCGAAACACGCTTTGCATATTCAAAACTGGGACAAGGTAGGAAACCAGGCAGGGGTTATGAGTCCAAACAAGGCAGACGTCCGAGCATCAAGAGTCAAAACTACAAAGTCAATGCGAATCAACCACCCCCACCTCAAACTCACAAATTTTCTTTGAGCGCAGGTTCTTCATGTTAGCCGAAGCAGACATACATCAACAATCAAATCTCACAACAAAGTCTAGCGCATCAGCTCGGGCCTAAAGTCAAATTGCAATCCATGCAGTGCACAAACGCACAACAAAGACATCATTACAACAACATCAGCATTCACATCATCTGGCATATCGGGGCGGCATCTCTACCCATATAGTTGCCTTTCTCAAAATATTTATCATTATTTTTTAACAGTTATACACTAACTTTTTCTCCAGCTTAGCTTGCAGGAGCATTTATTCTACATGAGCAGCAACACCACGTCCGAAAACGACGCCACGTCCGAAAATGACGTCAAGTCCGAAAACGACGCCACGTCCGAAAACGACGCCAGTCGAAAGCGGCGCCAAGTCGAAAGCGACATCACGTCGAAAGCGGCCCGCGTCGAAAGCGGCGCCGCGTCAAGCGGCGCGCCAAGTCTAAAGCGGCCAAGTCGAAAGCGACGCCCGCGTCCGAAAGCGGCGCTAAGTCGAAAGCGGCTAAGTCAGAAAGCGACGCCACGTCAAAGCGGCGCTAAGTCGAAAGCGACACTACGTCAGAAAGCGGCGTTGGTCGAAGCGACTCAGTCGAAAGCGGCGCCGCGTCCGAAAGCGGCTAAGTCAGAAAGCGGCGCCACGTCAGAAAGCGGCTAAGTCAGAAAGCGACACCGCGTCACGGCGGCGTCGCGTCCGAAAACGACGCCAAGTCGAAAATGGCGCCAAGTCAGAAAGCGACGCCACGTCGAAAGCGACGTAAGCTCGAAAGCGACGCCAAGTGCGAAGCGGCGCCACGTCGAAAATGGCGACGCGTCCAACGACGTCGTGGCATATCACGTCTACGAGGACACTTTCTACTACAAAAATTGCATTCTTGTTCATGTTTTATTACTCTGTCTTAGCGCTTATGCACTAACTTTTCTTGAGCTTTAGTCTACGAGGCGGTTGGAGCA
This sequence comes from Przewalskia tangutica, assembly GCA_029844215.1. NCBI lineage: Eukaryota > Viridiplantae > Streptophyta > Magnoliopsida > Solanales > Solanaceae > Przewalskia > Przewalskia tangutica. Next base: position 112,850,698 of record CM056730.1, read on the forward strand.
AGGACAACATATCGCATTCACAATCGCCAACGCGTGCATGCGGCGAAATCACGGCATTTCTGTGAGCATCGCATTTTCGTAGGATAGCATTTTCTACTAGCACGATTACATTGCTTATAAATTCATGCGTTATCATTTTGCCTTATGATTTATGCACTAACCGTTTGTTTAAGTCTTAGCATACAGAACAAAGCCTGGCGTGGAACTACCTCTTCACGACGAAGCAATTTGTACCTCGAGCGTCGATCCGCTCTCCCGGTATCTTGCAACACAATGACCCGTGTAAATCATCATAATTCGACACTGGAATAAATTTTAGATCCGCGTTATCCTTGGTTTAATTTTTTTCTATTATCGCAGAACCCAGTGTCATCATAATTCGACACTGGGACAAATTCATCTGCTTCGCTTTGGTTTTAATTTTCTAGTGTCACAAATCCGGTGTCATCATAATTCGACCTTTGGGACAAATTTGAATCTACGTCTGTCGCGCCTTAAATTTTCGGCATCACCGTGGTAGCTAGTGTGCGTAGACACTTTCAGAGAGATTAATCGCTCACGATACCACTTTTGTCACGACCGAACCGGGCGTGGTAGTGCCTTACCGGGCACCCAGTAGACATACATCCAGTAATCAAGAATCATAAAGACAATACATGAAACCAGTGTAATAAGACAGTGAAATAAGAAGACAGGCTAACCAAAAACGGTTACCTTCAGTATATATATATATATATAACAACTATTTCAACATGAACAGTTTAATCCTTTTTACAAACCACGCTTGTGCGATCTACGGACCTCTAAGAATGATACGACAACAATGGCGGGGCGGGGCCCGCCAAACCCACGAATGTAAACACTTACGGCGACGGGGACTATACGTGATAAGCCTCGGAGAAGCGGAGCTTCCCAATGGCTGTGACCACGAGGCTAGGATCAACGGCGGTGTACCTCGACTGCGGCGTGAGCGCGGCCAGGAGGTCGATCTGACAGTGCAGAGTATGTGAAACTAAAAATCGTAAAATGAAATCATAATAGTCTATAAAGCGAGAGACATGTATGATAACCAAACTCTGATTCCATGATAAGCGATCGTGTCAAGTCGGGGACTCGCGCCCTCAAAGTCGTCACTCGAATATAACTATGGGTCTCGAGCCCATAACATCAATCATGCGTGGAATACCTTCGCTGCTGTGATCTATGATAGAAAAGCACGAGGAATACACATGAACACGGGTCCACTGTGTCCAAATAAAGCGATGCGAGTGAAATGCGAAGGCATAGCGGACTACTAACACCAGCGGTACTAACAAGGTCATAAAGCGTATCATGATATCTGTCTAGGCGTCGCATGATCAAAGGCGGTCACTACTCGCGCGATGATATCAAATGTCGCGTCTAGCCACAGAACTTTCATGACTCGCGTAGGCCAACCTCGTAGGCGCGTGAGGTATAACCCGCGTCGAGGGTAGCTACTCCGGCGTCGTCACGGACTCGCGATCCGCGTGGCCACGTAGACGCGTGACCATAAAGGCCGCGCTAACACGGAACTCCGTAGTTCGCATGGATCCCACGGACCCGCGTAGGTATTCTCGAATCATGGTCCCGGACCGCTGAGTCTACCCGCGTGGAGGCGACTTAACCTCGGAAATAAGTCAAGGTGAGTGGTACAATACCAGCATAACGGTGATAGTCAAACAACTTTAAGCACGATCGAGGAAAACCCGCTTTACTAACATCACAGAATCTTAACACATAGCATCCTAGCGTGTTTACTTATCAATCAACAAGAAAGTATTTACAAGGCTATCACAAACCAACACAATCAAGTTATACCACAAGGTACTTTCTACTATATGTCAACAAGTTCGGGTTTTATCCCCAAGTACTTCATACATTAAATCTTTAAAAGATCGTTACTTTCACAAAAGTCACACAATACGTAGTTATGTGAAAATAGAGTGATTATCCTTTTAAGTAAAGCGAAACACTTACCTTTGTAAAATCAAGTAACGACATTATTTTCCAAGCGTCGAGTTTGCCTAATTTCAAATGTTCACGTTTCTTATTTTAGAAAGGTTTAAGTGTTCATAGTCTTATTCATTTAAGAATATAATTCTCTTTTAAACTATCAGAAACATAAGTCTTATATGTGAGTAGGATATTCTTGTTTATAACAATCTTATTACAATGACCATGATCTAGGAAATATCATTTTGTCTCATCTTAGCTTATGCGGATGGAAGTTTCTCTGGTTTTAATAATACTTAATCTGTCAAAACATTTCCTTTTATTAACATTTGCGGTGGTTTGTCGATACACATTATGATTTCGAAATCGATAAACCATTCTTAAGCGTTATACCTAACTTCCCATAAAGCTAGTATAACTCTTAAGTTTTCAAAAACCAAGTATTACTTCTTTCAAAATGATTCAAAATCTTTTGAAATACTTCAAGTTCTTTATTAACACATAACAAGCGGTTATAGTTCAAACGATTACCTTTTAAAAACCACAAGTATCTTACACCAACATAAAGTATTATAACTTCCCATAAAGCGTTATAACACTTTATGTTTTAAACCAATCAAATACATTTAGCGTATGCGTCTCTGCGTACTACATAGTTCCACATATCATGCTAGAAGAGATAGGAGGAGGTTCGCATACCTCGCGGCAGTATCGACTAATAGCAAAACGCTCAAGTACTTCAAACCGTCGGCTACTCCTTGCGATGATCGCGCCATACGTAGTACTTCAATCTATAAGGCCACAGTGACATTAACATTTAGATCCGCCGTAGAACATTACGAGAAAATTCGACCTCACCTCCCACATGACAGCGTAAATCTCCTCTCTATCGGGCTACCAAGCCAACCAGGGGTTATAAGTCTAAACCGAGCGTGCACAATTCTACCTCACATAAAAGCTACACAAGTCTCCGTAATGTCTGATCCTATGTAAATACGATTCGGTACTCTTCTTTGAAAAGGTTTCTATTTATTGGGCTTAAGTCAAAAGACATTGCCGATAACTACGTTCAGTACTATATATAGTATACTTCAACTATATAGTCTAACAATCATGTAATTTCCAATTACAATAGGGGGACAAGATATTTACCTCGATAAGCCCATAATTATCAGAGTTTAAATGTCGATCTGAGCAGAGTTTAGCTCACCTGCATGTGCGCTCAGGCCAGCTCAAACAACCCTTAGAAGTTCTAACCAACTACTTAATACTCCAACTAACTATGGAGATTTTCCTTAGGGTTTCGGTTTTGTGTGGAAGGAAGTATAATAGTATTCAGGGCTTTTCGTATAAGTATAACCTTAGAATACTACAAGGTATCTGGCTAAGGTAATTTGGGCATTACAATACTTTTGAGAGTATTTATAACAAGAGGGGGTATTATACGAAGACAACTAGGCTAGGGGTACCCACGGCTAGCACCCAAGGAGGGGGTGTATACCCGCCGGCCTGCCACTAGGGGGCTCTCGACGAGGGAGGAGGGACTCTCGGCTAAGGCCTCTCGAGGGGAGGATTTTTAACACTTAGGAAATATTTGGAATGGATGAAGAAGTCATCTAAGGGGTATTTATAGTATAAGCCAAGTCGACCAATGGCGAGATCATGCCAAGTGCAAGGCAAGTGTAGGGCGAATCTTGCCAAGTGCCCCTTAACCAACTAACACACAAATATCCTACCAACTCCATGCCAAAATAGGCACACTTTCGGCCACCTTGACCGCCCGAGGTGTTCGATGAGAGGGTGACAAGTGTCGCCTCTTGTTGGTCCAAAATGTTTCGTCTCTCGGAAAAATCCATAAAAATTAAAAATGACATAGCGGAAATTCCCTACGAAGTGTGAAAGCGTTTAGTCGAAAAAGCGACTCTAATCGGGTGTTGTGCACAAATAAATTTCGGCCAAGCTACTTTCTCAAGTTCAAATTTTCTCGTGCGTCCTTACGTACATACTGCGAAATACGGTATAACATTCTCCCCTCGCCAGAAACATTCGTCGAATGTTCCTTCTAATCTCAAAACAAGCGCGGCGCGGTATAGTTCTCCTTTGCTATACTTACGAAAACAATCCACGCCACGCGTACGCGGAACCAACTTGCGCCAAAATACTTACCTCGAGTCCACGAGAAACACCTCTAACATCACCACACACCTCTCGGTGCAAACATACTTCGCCGCACGCCTCTTTACAAAAGAAATGATACCACTTTTGTCACTTTGCGCGAGGTTCACTCGGCGACCCAACAAATGGTGCCGGCTGCGTCGATCCACGAGGTGGCGTACACTCGAACTCTTACCACATTTACGATCTTGCCGGTTTCCAAAACTCGAGGTTACTATCTCTAACGTGGTCATCATTAGCGGGAACACTCTGGATGGATCTCCGATACTTTCGAACATAACAATCTGAAGGGCCGGACGTCTTGCCTCCTAAGTCGGACGGCAAAAGCTAACATATAGGCAACTGGCCTATTCTTCACATGAACTTAAAAGGCCCAACAACTCGGGCTAAGTTTCCTCTGTTTTCCAAAGCTCGTCACACCCAATCAGGGGTGGTACTTTCAAGAAGACCGGCCGTCGGCACGAACTCTGGCGTCGTCGCCGATTATCGCCGCGATTTCTCCGAGCTGCGGAACCTCTTCTAGACAAGCTTTACTCATCCGATCTGCTGGATCAAGCTGAACCAACTATCTGAATCACGCCAACATCGAACCAATCGGCCAGACTCGCGCATCCGCCTCTGAGGCTTCGTAAAGGCGACATCCGAACAACGAAATGGTAGCTTAACACTCCTTCAACAGAGACAACAATTCGCAACTATCACGAAATCGAACACCGGCGAGGCGAATGTGGTCTGAGACTTACTTGAGTTCCTAACCTTGCACTGGTAAAACCTCCGGAAAAGCGGCGCAACACAGGCTCCGGTATGCGACATAAGGTGAAGGTAGGCACCTCGTGCGACCTTACAACCTTTACGATATATCATCTCGCGTAACCTGCTGCGAGTAAGCGGTCTTTGCTAGAAGACAACCACGGTGACCTCGCCGGCCCAACCTGCGGTCGAATCGTCCGTGAAATCGTCGTTGGTTAGCGAACATGGGCCTAACACCCTCGTGACCTACCACAAGGCGGGACCACCACAAACTGGCCCACCGCGCGTACATGCGCGGGTTGACCCATGGCGTGGCCTCAACTCGACCGGCCAGCTAGCGCTAGCTCTCAGAAGGAAAACTCTCACTAATCATGTTACGAAAACCTGGCGGTCTTAGCTCAACTACCTCTTTCATTCCACACTACTCGGGGACTAATCCCCTGAACATAACTCACGTGCACTATGCACTCCTATAAGGGTCAAACATAAACAATACATCTTTTACTCGAGATGGCCTTGCCTCTAAGGTCTCTACGTATAAAACTCTAAGGCTCGCGCCTACATCCCCAAATCTTACTTGGTTAACTAACGAGATTTCTAGTCTGATAAACACTCATGCAATCTGAACATAACACTTAAGGTATACTCGCTTATCATTTATACAAAGCTCAGAGGGTTAAAGATATACAGATCTCTTTCTTCTCACTTAGTCGTTCTAATCAAACACGCTTGCGTGAGCGCATAGCTAAGGAAGATGACAAACTACCCACCGATTACGAAGGTGAGTCCTCTGCCGGGACACTCTCGACATCGGACCACGGCGGTCATAGGTACGGTACCCGACTAAAAGGCGACATTCCCGGGATGGCGTGCATCGTGTAATGAGCGGAAGCCACAGAGTTGACCAACTCCTGCGCGCGAGACGTCACGAACCACTGTGGAGGACCACTCTGCGGTGGATGTGCATAATCAAATCTCGGTGAGGTGACTCGCCTCGAAAGTTACCAAAGGACCTTGCTGCTCACGGCCTGCCTGCGTCGCCCGTTAACGCGTCGATCTCTACGTTTCTCGGCTGCTGCGTAAGCGTGCAGGCCATGCTCGAGCCTAATCGAAGAACTTACTCTTGCAACGCCTTCGTTGATAGTCATCAAGACTCGCGGTACATCGGTACACTCTCTGGTAGCCAAATCCATGCTAGTAATGTGAGGTTGTCTCTGAAATCTATATTCTCTGTTCGGTCGTGGGCGAAGGTTCAAATATCATGGCGCGGTAGGAGCTGCGCGCCGTGCTAAACTCTGCTTTGGGGCTAGTGGCGTCGCAAAACTCCCGAAGGAAGCACCGCGGTGATGATTGGGCTGTGCCCGCAACCCTCTGAACTCTACTCGCGGCTCCCTTGCGCCTCTCACAGGCGGGTTGCCTACGCGGAGCATAGCGATAAGGAAATAATTTCGTCGAGAGGTCCGACTTACAACCACGGCTCTGAGCGCGATCTCGAGTGAGAAGAATAGAAACCAATCTAAATACCTATAGCCTCACGATTATTGGTGTGGTGCGCAACACGCGATAATCGAACTCTTGGATCTGATGCGTAGACACTTTCAGAGATTAAGCGCTCGATACCACTTTTGTCACGACCGAACCGGGCGTGGTAGTGCCTACCGGGCACCCAGTAGACATACATCAGTGTCGGAATCATAAAGACAATACATGAAACGATTGTAATAAGGCGGTGAAATAAGAAGGCGGTAACCAAAAGCGGTTACCTTCGGTATATATATATATAACAACTCTTTCAACATGAGCAGTTTAATCCTTTTTACAAACCACACGCTTGCGGTACTCTGGACCTCTAAGAATGATACGACAACAATGGCGGGGCGGGGCCCGCCAAACCACGAATGTAAACACTTACGACGACGGGGACTATACGGCTGATAAGCCTCGGAGAAGCGGAGCTTCCCAATGGCTGCGTGACCACGAGAGCTAGGATCAACGGCGGTGTACCTCGACTGCGGCGTGAGCGCGGCCCGAAGGTCGATCTGGCCAGTGCAGAGTATGTGAAACTAAAAATCGTAAATGAAATCATAATAGTCTATAAAGCGGGAGACATGTATGATAACCAAACTACGATTCCACGATAAGCGATCGTGTCAAGTCGGGGACTCGCGCCGAAAGTCGTCACTCGAATATAACTATGGGTCTCGAGCCCATAACATCAATCATGCAGTGGAATACCTTCCCGCTGGCGATCTATGATAGAAAAGCACCGAGGAATACACATGAACACGGGTCCCACGTGTCCAAATAAAGCGATGCGGGGTAAGTGCGAAGGCATAGCCGACTACTAACACCCAGCGGTACTAACAAGGTCATAAAGCGTATCATGATATCTGTCTAGGCGTCACATGATCAAAGCGGTCACTGCGCGCGATATCAAATGTGCGCGTCTAGCCACGGAACTTTCGCGACTCGCGTAGGCCAACCTCGTAGGCCCGCGTGAGGTATAACCACGCGTCGGTAGCTACTCCGGCGTCGTCACGGACTCGCGATCCGCGTAGCCACGTAGACCGCGTGACCATAAAGGCCGCTAACACGGAACTCCGTAGTTCGCATGGATCCACGGACCCGCGTAGGGTATTCTCGAATCATGGTCCCGGACCGCTGAGTCTACCCCGCGTCGGAGGCGACAACCTCGGAAATAAGTCAAGGTGAGTGGTACAATACCAACATAACGGTGATAGTCAAACAACTTTAAGCGCGATCGAGGAAAACCCCTTTACACTAACATCACAAGATACTAACACATAGCATCTGGCGTGTTTACTTATCAATCAACAAGAAAGTATTTACAAGGCTATCACAAACCAACACAATCAAGTTATACACACAAGGTACTTTCTACTATATGTCAACAAGTTCGGGTTTTATCCCCAAAGTACTTCATACATTAAATCTTTAAAGATCGTTACTTTCACAAAGTCACACAATACGTAGTTATGTGAAAATAGAGTGATTATCCTTTTAAGTAAACGAAACACTTACCTTTGTAAAATCAAGTACGACATTATTTTCCAAGCGTCCAAGTTTGCCTAATTTCAAATGTTCACGTTTCTTATTTTAGAAAGGTTTAAATGTAGTTCATAGTCTTATTCATTTAAGAATATAATTCTCTTTTAAACTATCCGAGAAACATAAGTCTTATATGTGAGTAGGATATTCTTGTTTATAACAATCTTATTACAATGACCGTGATCTAGGAAATATCATTTTGTCTCATCTTAGCTTACATGCGGATGGAAGTTTCTCTTGGTTTTAATAATACTTAATCTGTCAAAACATTTCCTTTTATTAACGCTGCGGTGGTTTGTCGATACACATTCGATTTCAAATCGATAAACCATTCTTAAGCCGTTATACCTAACTTCCCGTAAAGCTAGTATAACTCTTAAGTTTTCAAAAACCAAGTATTACTTCTTCTTTCAAAATGATTCAAAATCTTTTGAAATACTTCAAGTTCTTTATTAACACATAACAAGCGATTATAGTTCAAACGATTACCTTTTAAAAACCACAGTATCTTCTTACCAACATAAAGTGTTATAACCAACTTCCCATAAAGCGGTTATAACACTTTATGTTTTAAACCAATCAAATACATTTAGCACGTATGCGTCTACCGTACTACATAGTTCACACGTATCATGCTAGAAGAGATAGGAGGAGGTTCGCATACCTCGCGGCAGTATCGACTAATAGCAAAACGCTCAAGTACTTCAAACCGTGGTACTCTCCTTGGCCGATGGATCGCGCCATCGTAGTACTTGACTATAAGGCCACAAGGCGCTTATTAACATTTAGATCCGCCGTAGAACATTCTCTGAGAAAATTCGGCACCTCCCCCACACATGGCGGCGTAAATCTCTCTCTATCGGGCGGCTACGAAGCCAACCGGGGGTTATAAGTCTAAACCGAGCGTGCACAATTCTACCTCACGGAAAAGCTACACAAGTCTACCGTGTCTGATCACATGTAAATCTGATTCGATACTCTTCTTTCGAAAAGGTTTCTATTTATTGGGCTTAAGTCAAAAGACATTGCCGATAACTACGTTCGATCTATATATAGTATACTTCAACTATATAGTCTAACAATCATGTAATTTCCAATTACAATAGGGACAAGATATTTACCTCGATAAGCCCATAATTATCCGAGTTTAAATGTCGATCTGAGCAAGGTTTAGCTCACTGCGTGCGCTCAGACCAGCTCAAACAACCCTTAGAAGTTCTAACCAACTTCTACTTAATACTCCAACTAACTATGGAGATTTTCCTTAGGGTTTCGGTTTTGTGTGGAAGGAAGTATAATAGTATTTCCGGGCTTTTCGTATAAGTATAACCTTAGAATACTACAAGGTATCTGGCTAAGGTAATTTGGGCATTACAACAATACTTTTGAGAGTATTTCTAACAAGAGGGGTATTATCACGAAGACAACTAGGCTAGGGGTACCCATGGCTAGCACCCCAGGAGGGGGTGTATACCACCGGCCTGCCCACTGGGGGCTCTCGGACGAGGGGAGGAGGGACTCTCGGCTAAGGCCTCTCGAGGGAGGATTTTTAACACTTAGGAAATATTTGGAATGGATGAAGAAGTCATCCTGAGGGTATTTATAGTATAAGCCAAGTCGACCAATGGCGAGATCATGCCAAGTGCAAGGCAAGTGTAGGGCCAAGATCTTGCCAAGTGCCCTTAACCAACTAACACACAAATATCCTACCAACTCCATTGCCAAAATAGGCACACTTTCGGCCACCCTTGACCGCCCAGGTGTTCCGATGAGAGGGTGACAAGTGTCGCCCTCTTGTTGGTCCAAAATGTTTCGTCTCTCGGAAAAATCCATAAAAATTAAAAATGACATAGCGGAAATTCCCCTACGAAAGTGAAAGCGTTTAGTCGAAAACGACTCTAATCGGGTGTTGTGCACAAATAAATTTCGGCCAAGCTACTTTCTCAAGTTCAAATTTTCTACGTCGTCCTTACGTACATACTGGAAATACGGTATAAAATTCTCCTCGCCCAGAAACATTCGTCCGAATGTTCCTTCTAAGTCTCAAAACAAGCGCGCGGTATAGTTCTCACCGCTATACTTACGAAAACAATCACGCCACGCAGCGTAGTACGGAACCAACTTGCGCCAAAATACTTACCTCCGAGTCCACGAGGAAACACCTCTAACATCACCACAAACACCTCTCTCAGGGGTCTAAAACATACTTCGCCGCACGCCTCTTTACAAAAGAAATGATACCACTTTTGTCACTTTGCGCGAGGTTCACTCCGGCGACCCAACAAATGGTGCCGGGCTGCGTCGATCCACGAGGTGGCGTACACTCGAACTCTTACCATTTAAATCGCCTTGGTTTCCAAAACTCGAGGTTACTATCTCTAACGTGGTCATCATTAAGCGGGAACACTCTGGATGGATCTCGATACTTTCCGAACATAACAATCTGAAGGGCCGGACGTCTTGCCTCCTAAGTCGGACGACAAAAGCTAACATATAAAACTTTGGCCTATTCTTCACATGAACTTAAAAGGCCCCAAAACAACTCGGGCTAAGTTTCCTCTGTTTTCCAAAGCTCGTCACACCAATCCAGGTGGTACTTTCAAGAAGACCGACCGTCGGCTGAACTCTAAGCGTCGTCGCCGATTATCCATACGATTTCTACGGTGCGGAACCTCTTCTAGACAAGCTTTACTCTATCCACGATCTGTGGATCAAGCTGAACCAACTATCTGAATCACGCCAACATCGAACCAATCAACCGCGACTCACACATCGCCCTACAAGGCTTCATAAGGCGACATCCGAACAACGAAATGGTAGCTTAACCACTCCTTCAAGGAGACAACAATTCTCGCAACTATCCACGAAATCCAAACAGCGAGGCGAATGTGATCTGAGACTTACTTGAGTTCCTAACCTTGCACGGTAAAACCTCCGGAGAAAAGCAGTATGACACAGGCTCCATGCGACATAAGGTGAAGGTAGGCACCGTGCGACGCCTTACAACCTTTACGATATATCATCTCGCGTAACCTCTGCCGAGTAAGCGGTCTTTGCTAGAAGACAACACGGTGACCTCCTCGGCCGACCTCGGTCGAATCGTCCATGAAATCGTCGTTGGTTAGCGAACATGGGCCTAACACCCGTGACCTACCACGGCGGGACCACCTGGCCCGACCCGCGCATACATGCGCGGGTTGACCCGCAGCGTGGCTCAACCCGACGACAGCGCGCTAACGCTAGCTCTCAGAAGGAAAACTCTCACTAATCATGTTACGAAAACCTAGCGGTCTTCTTAGCTCAACTACCTCTTTCATTCCACACTACTCGGACTAATCCCACAAACATAACTCACGTGCACTATGCACTCCTATAAGGGTCAAACATAAACAATACATCTTTTACTCGAGATGGCCTTGCCTCTAAGGTCTCTACGTATAAAACTCTAAGGCTCACGCCTTCATCCCCCAAATCTTACTTGGTTAACTAACCAAGATTTCTAATCTGATAAACACTCATGCAATCTGAACATAACACTTAAGGTATACTCACCTTATCATTTATACAAAGCTCTGAGGGTTAAAGATATACACGAATCTCTTGCTTCACTCCTTAGTCGTTCTAATCAAACTGCCCGTAGGCGCATAGCTAAGGAAGATGACAAACTACCCACCGATTACGAAGGTGAGTCCTCCTGCCGGGACACTCTCGACATCGGACCACGGCGGTCGTAATGCAACCGGTACCCGACTAAAGCGACATTCCCGGGATGGCGTGCATGTCACGTGAGCCGGAAGCCACGGAGTTACGACCAACTCCTGCGCACCCCGAACGTCCTGAACCCTGTGGAGGACCACTCTGCACTGGTGGATGTGCATAATCAAATCTGCTGGTGAGGTGACTCGCCTCGAAAGTTACCAAAGGACCTTGCTGCTCGCCTCTTCTGCGTCGCCCGTTAACCCGTCGATCTCTACGTTTCTCGGCCTGCTGCGCATAAGCCCGTACACCGGCCATGCTCAAGCCTAACTGAAGAACTTACTCTTGCACAACCTTCTCGTTGATAGTCATCAAGACTCGCGGTACATCGGTACACTCTCTGGTAGCCAAATCCATAGCTAGTAACAGGGTTGTCTCCTAGAAATCTATATTCTCTGTTCGATCGTGGGCGAAGGTTCAAATATCATGGCGCAGGAAGCGCGCCGCCGTGCTAAACTCTGCTGGGGCTAGTGGCGTCGCAAAACTCCCGAAGGAAGCACCGCTTGGTGATGATTGGGCTGTGCCCAGCATGACCTCTGAACTCTGCTCGCGGCTCCCGTGCCTCGTCCTCTGGGCGGGTTGCCTGCGCGGAGCATAACGATAAGGAAATAATTTCGTCGGAGGGTCCAACTTACAACCACGGCTCTAAGGCACGATCTCGAGTGAGAAGAATAGAAACCAATCCTAAATACCTATAGCCTCACGATTATTGGTGTGGTGCGCACACCGATAATCAAGACTCTTGGATCTGATGCAGACACTTTCCGAGGATTAAGCGCTCGATACCACTTTTGTCACGACCGAACCGGGCGTGGCGGTGCCTTACCGGGCACCCAGTAGACATCATCGAGTAATCGGCGAATCATAAAGACAATACATGAAACGATGTAATAAGGCGGTGAAATAAGAAACGGGCTAACCAAAAGCGGTTACCTTGGTATATATATATATATAACAACTCTTTCAACATGAGCAGTTTAATCCTTTTACAAACCACACTTGCGGCGGTACTACGGACCTCAAGAATGATACGACAACAATGGCGGGGCGGGGCCCGCCAAACCCACGAATGTAAACACTACGGCGGCGGGGACTATACGTGATAAGCCTCGGAGAAGCGGAGCTTCCCAACTGGCGTGACCACGAGAGCTAGGATCAACGGTCGTGTACCTCGACTGCGGCATGAGCGCGGCCCCGAAGGAGGTCGATCTGCAGTGCAGAGTATGTGAAACTAAAAATGCGTAAAATGAAATCATAATAGTCTATAAAGCGGGGAGACATGTATGATAACCAAACTACTGATTCACAATAGCGATCGTGTCAAGTCGGGGACTCGCGCCCAAAGTCATCACTCGAATATAACTATGGGTCTCAAGCCCATAACATCAATCATGCGTGGAATACCTTCCTCGCCTGGCGATCTATGATAGAAAAGCACGAGGAATACACATGAACACGGGTCCCACTGTGTCCAAATAAAGCGATGCGGGGTAATGCGAAGGCATAGCGACTACTAACACCCCGGTACTAACAAGGTCATAAAGCGTATCATGATATCTGTCTGGCCGTCACATGATCAAAGGCCCGGTCACTCGCTTGCGATATCAAATGCGCGTCTAGCCACTGGAACTTTCGCGACTCGCGTAGGCCAACCTCGTAGGCCCGCGTGAGGTATAACCCGCATCGAGGGTAGCTACTCCGGCGTAAATCGCCCGACTCGCGATCCGCGTAGCCACGTAGACGCGTGACCATAAAGGCCGCACACTAACACGGAACTCCGTAGTTCGCATGGATCCCCGGACCCGCGTAGGTATTCTCGAATCATGGTCCCGGACGCTGAGTCTACCCGCGTCGGAGGCGACTTAACCTCGGAAATAAGTCGAGGTGAGTGGTACAATACCAACATAACGGTGATAGTCAAACAACTTTAAGCGCGATCGAGGAAAACCCCTTTACACTAACATCACAAGATACTAACACACATAGCATCCTAGCATGTTTACTTATCAATCAACAAGAAAGTATTTACAAGGCTATCACAAACCAACACAATCAAGTTATACACACAAGGTACTTTCTATATGTCAACAAGTTCGGGTTTTTATCCCCAAAGTACTTCATACATTAAATCTTTAAAAGATACGTTACTTTCACAAAAGTCACACAATACCCGTAGTTATGTGAAAATAGAGTGATTATCCTTTTAAGTAAAACGAAACACTTACCTTTGTAAAATCAAGTAACGACATTATTTTCCAAACGCGTCAAGTTTGCCTAATTTCAAATGTTCACGTTTCTTATTTTAGAAAGGTTTCGTAGTTCATAGTCTTATTCATTTAAGAATATAATTCTCTTTTAAACTATCTGAGAAACATAAGTCTTATATGTGAGTAGGATATTCTTGTTTATAACAATCTTATTACAGCAGCCATGATCTAGGAAATATCATTTTGTCTCATCTTAGCTTATGCGGATGGAAGTTTCTCTTGGTTTTAATAATACTTAATCTGTCAAAACATTTCCTTTTATTAACGCTGCGATGGTTTGTCGATACACGTTCGATTTCAAATCGATAAACCATTCTTAAGCCGTTATACCTAACTTCCCGTAAAGCTAGTATAACTCTTAAGTTTTCAAAAACCAAGTATTACTTCTTCTTTCAAAATGATTCAAAATCTTTTGAAATACTTCAAGTTCTTTATTAACACATAACAAGCCGATTATAGTTCAAACCGATTTACCTTTTAAAACCACAAGTATCTTTCTTACCAACATAAAGTCATATAACCAACTTCCCATAAAACCGTTATAACACTTTATGTTTTAAACAATCAAATACATTTAGCACACGTATGCGTCTACCGTACTACATAGTTCACACATATCATGCTAGAAGAGATAGGAGGAGGTTCACATACCTCGCGGCAGTATCGACTAATAGCAAAACGCTCAAGTACTTCAAACCGTCGGCTACTCCAGCCGGTAGATCGCGCCATACGTAGTACTTCAACCTATAAGGCCACAAGGCGCTTATTAACATTTAGATCCGCCGTAGAACATTCTCGAAAATTCGTGACACCTCCCCGCAATGGCGTAAATCTCCTCTCTCTATCGGGTAGGCTACGCCAACCAAGGGGTTATAATCTAAACCGAGCGTGCACAATTCTACCTCACGAAAAGCTACACAAGTCTACCGTGTCTGATCCTATGTAAATACAATTCGATACTCTTTCTTTCGAAAAGGTTTCTATTTATTGGGCTTAAGTCAAAAGACATTGCCGATAACTACGTTCGATCTATATATAGTATACTTCAACTATATAGTCTAACAATCATGTAATTTCCAATTACAATAGGGGACAAGATATTTACCTCGATAAGCCCATAATTATCCGAGTTTAAATGTCGATCTGAGCAAGGTTTAGCTCTCACTGCAGTGCGCTCAGGCCATTCCAAACAACCGCTTAGAAGTTCTAACCAACTTCTACTTAATACTCCAACTAACTATGGAGATTTTCCTTAGGGTTTCGGTTTTGTGGAAGGAAGTATAATAGTATTCAGGGCTTTTCGTATAAGTATAACCTTAGAATACTACAAGGTATACGGCTAAGGTAATTTGGGCATTACAACAATACTTTTGAGAGTATTTCTAACAAGGGGTATTATACGAAGACAACTAGGCTGGGGTACCCACGGCTAGCACCCAAGGAGGGGTGTATACCCTCGGCCTACCCACTGGGGGCTCTCGGCCGAGGGGAGGAGGACTCTCGGCTAAGGCCACTCACGGGGGAGGGCTTTTTACCACGTAGGAAATATTTGGAATGGATGAAGAAGTCATCCTAAGGGTATTTATAGTATAAGCCAAGTCGACCAATGGCGAGATCATGCCAAGTGCAAGGCAAGTGTAGGGCCAAGATCTTGCCAAGTGCCCCTTAACCAACTAACACACAAATATCCTACCAACTCCATGCCAAAATAGGCACTTTCGCCACCCTTGACCGCCCGAGGTGTTCGATGAGAGGGTGACAAGTGTCGCCCTCTTGTTGGTCCAAAATGTTTCGTCTCTCGGAAAAATCCGCAAAAATTAAAAATGACATAGCCGGAAATTCCCCTACGAAAGCTGTGAAAACGTTTCGTCGAAAAACGACTCTAATCGGGTGTTGTGCACAAATAAATTTCGGCCAAGCTACTTTCTCAAGTTCAAATTTTCTACGTACGTCCTTACGTACATACTCTGGAAATACGGGGTATAACACCAAACCCATCACCTGCAGTCCCGTCTCCATTTTTTCTGAATCGCTCTGAACCATGAGAGTTCGTTTTAACCACTGAATCGAGGAATGCATGAAGGTCTGGCGGTTTGCTGGACCTTCCTCTCTTCGATTCAATGGATAAAACACAATCTAAAGTCGTTCAAAGTTTAGTCCAGAGGAACAAACCCACATCTCTGTCCCAACGTTTTCTTCCCCTGAATCAGACTGAAAGAGGGGGATTTTTCACTCTTTCATCACCTCGGTTTTGTCAAAACATCACTAATATTTTCCCTGTCATTTGAATTTGAATTTCGAAATCAAGCTTCTTGAAGAAGCTGTGGAGACCCATATCTTGGCTATAAATACGACCTCTCTGGGTTGTGTTCAGGATCCTTTTTTTTTTCTGAACAAGAAAATCGATTCTTTACTCCTAAAAAACAGATCTTAAAATCTTTTTTTATTCCTAGTATTAATTCAAAAATTAAAAAAACACTAAGTCTTTCTTCGCTTTAGTCGCACACACATATACTCTCGGAGCGGAATCGACGAGTCGAGACAACGCTTCGGTTCGTCACCCGGAGAAGGTAAACACATTATTCTTTCGTTTTTTTTGGTATTATTGTGTGTTTTTCCTTGATTAATATTACAGTAGTTTAAGCTTGTTTGTGTTGCCGCATTCATTAGTATTTTAAGGTGATGTTTCGTAAAGTCCTGCTTTCCTTGTCGATTTATATCTGTTAAACCCATGCTTAGGATCGAAATAAGTACAATGGTTGAATAATGATGTTAATTAATGCCTGTTTTAAAAGGACTGAGATGTCGATTGGATTACTTCATGATGTTTACTGTTTATTAACAACTGAGTAACTTCACTGGACTGCTTGGTGATTATTAATTTTGAAAATGATGTGTTGGTTTTAATCATGTGCTATCCTAACATCATGGACAACCATACTATGATTGTATTCCTACGAATATGAACTCTATTAAGTGATCTTGTCCCTGTACTGGTTTGGAGTTATAGGTTGTGATGATGTGGTTTACTAAATTAGTCATAAATGAATAAAAAATGCATATGCAATTTAGGATAACCAATATCAATCCTCTTGTATTATGTGAAATACTAATATTCAGAAACAACTTTATCTCTCATAATTTATAAGTGGGTCATTTTGAATGTATAGATATCATTTAAAGTATGTTTGAAACATGCATAGGCAAAAGCAGGTTCAGAATACCTGTTTGAATTATTGCCCAGGAAGATGAATTAATTTAGGCATTTGAATCATATATATCTAGATTTAATGTGAACTTAGGTCAAAAAATGGATATAGAAAGGATGCCTAGTTCATGGCATGCTGATAAATCTATTTTGGTTCATATTACGCCCACCATGTATATGATGGGATTAATTTAGGCTTGAAAATGACAGTATCTGCATGTATATCAGCCCCGTCATACTGTGCCATACACATGAGTGTTATTGTGACTAATATATAGTATGTATGTTTAGTTCTGTATACTTAAGGAATTCACCTAATTCTAACAACTCAATCAAAGAGAATTTGAAACCTGTAAATAAACTCCTGCAGTTGCCTGCTACCCAACTTGGTCTATGATTTCCTGTCCTATGTATACTCTATAATTAGCGTTAATTTGAATAGGTTTTTAGGCCAAGATTTATCCTCTATGTTTGGCTCTGAGATTGTCATGATTCATTAGTGTTATGCAACTATGTTTTAAACAATGTCAGCTATCTCGAAAGTTCTCGGTGGTATGTTTGCTCTCATTTGTCACTGGTCTTTTCTGATGAGTCTATGTTTGTCCATTTTACATAGTCTTGTTTTCTAATTCCCATGAGGTATTAGTCTGAATGAGACCTTAGTTTGGGTTGATTATATGCTAATCCTAGGACTGCACCTTTTTTCTCTGTCTTGACAACAATATGACCCCTATCTGACCCTTTCTTTACATCTGATATGAACATCTCCCCTCGCTCATAATTAGAATCAGAAATATACATTTATTTCTTTTATATGAAGTCAATGTTTAGGTTTGGTTCTTATCAATGTATATAGCGATGTATTTCAAGATATATCTGGATATGTTCCCTAGTACAAAAATAGGAATATTCTGGATTTCATCTGTATATGGGCCCTTATGTGTGTAAATGAATGTCCAATATGTATTTAATGAATCCAGTACCTATTTATAGTTGGGTTTACATATTTGATGACTTGTTTAGTTCTTGGGATCTATACTAATCTTTTTTTTTTTTTATTTACATGAAATGCATCGGAGCCAAATGAAGAGTTTCACTACGAGACTCATTATAATTCTCGTCAAATGAAGACACGCGTCTACATTCCTTGCATCCTCCAATCTCGGGACCTTCGAAACTAATAGGGCAGGATGATATCTTCACCTGCCCTAGCCATTTTATCTCCTCTCTTTAACTCTGTCACTTTACTTTTATTTGTATTTTGTTAACTAACCTTATACAATTATTGAAAATGCTTAGAATAGTTAGGCCTAGAATTATTAAGAGCGGGTAGTTAAATAATAAAATGTGTCGCTAGTTTAATCTATCTTTAGGCCGTTATGCATTTTCAAAACTTTTCAAAATAACTTAGCCTTTTCATTGATATTATAGGAATAAATGAGTTCCTAATTCTTATTAAACTTCATAAAATGACAAAATCTATTTTTCTACAACAAAGATCTATTTTCTTATTACCAAGTGCAAAAGAGGAAAATCCTTCTACTCATTTGTATACCCTTTACAAGGATTAAAATTTACATATGATACGTACTTTTAGTAAACCATCTTTTTTTTATTATTTTGCACTTTTATGATAAACCTCTTTAGAATATTTTCCTTGCATTTTACAAATAAACTTCATACAATTCTATGGAAAATATATATACTTACATATCTTTTAAATAAATTATTTGTAAACATCTTTTAACGTGTCCTCCTAAATATACATTTTTTAAATAATACTAACCTAAGTTTGACCGGACAACCGCAAGTTAGCGGATCCTTTAGGATGCCTAACCCCTTCCCTTTAGGATAATGAAAAACCCTTACCTAGAATCTCACATAGTTTCACAGACCTTTAAAAAATGGAGATCATTCGTAGTATTTTATGCTACATTTTTAGTGTCCTAATTCACTATAATAATTAAGTGGCGACTCCTTAAAATACATTTAGGAATCAACCATGTAGCAGTAATCCCGTTTCCGACTCCGGTTGAAATGGGGCGTTACAGCATGACGACTCCACTGAGGACTTTAGGTTCTTAACCACAACAAACATAGGTTAATTTATTGTGCTTTATTTTCTTATTTTTGCTTAAATTGCTCCCTTTATGTTTTACACTTATTTGCTTTTATTATTTTGCCTAAATTATTCTGCTTTACATATAAATATTTGCATATTGTCTTAACTGCTATTTGTTACCGTTTTTCCTTAAACTGGCATTCGCTCATATTTCCTCCCTACGGAAAATTAACACTATCACACTACACGCGAGTGCGCTTTGCACACCAAATTTCTTTCAAATACCCAAATTTAGGAGAGTTGGCATTTCTACGGAGAATCCGGTCGGCCGGTGGCGCGTAGTCTTCTCACTCGAGTAGTCCACTCGGGAACCTTGCGTCCAGTAAGCCAAAATCTTAGAAAACTTAAGATAGAGCTATACCACCCTTTTATATTAAGGCATGCATGCATTTACCTTAGGTGGGTCGGTCCTTGGTATCGACGCCACAGTTAGAAAAACACCAAACTTGTCGACGGGTTTCTCAACCCAACGACCAACCAGCATATTATGTGTAGCGTGACAATAATGGGCAAAATCCAAGCCTAATCATGACATGCCAAAAGTGGGAAAAAGTGCACTGTCATTTGGTCGCCATTTCCAACAGAAGCATTACAGTTGGACGACTTGGATAAATCCATCATAACCTCGCATATGTGACGTTTAGGCCTACCTCTGGCATAAAGAGGTCCCAAACATATTAGAGCACGCACTTGATTTGCAATTTGCTTATTGTTATATATTGCCTGCAATTCTTTGCATATTATACTAACTTGGTTTGCTTCATTTATTAGAAGGTTATTTTTGCCTAGCTTTTCCCCAAAAGGTTGATTCGCGTTGACTGGTAGAAGCACAATCATAAATGACTAATCCAGAAGCACCAGAACGAAACAACTCAGGACTCGTCCCAGTTCCTGTAGAGGATGCAGAGGCGTTAGAAAGGAGAAACACCAATGATCAACACCTCGCCAAATTATTGCAGCAAGTGGAAGTCATGCAAGCCGAAATAGAAAGGCTCCAAAATATCACAAACCTGTCTATTAGCTTGAATGCACCACTCCCAGAGCAAATGACAAATGCAATCGTATCCTGAAGCCCGAGCCTCCACTTCCCAAGCTCCCGCAAAGGCCGCAACATACCATTTCACGCAAAATGTCACTCGCCCGGTCAATTTGCAAGCCGACCTCCAAAATAATCCGTTTACTACATACATATCTCAACCTCCACCTACTTATATCTTCCCACTCAGCCCAAATTGCCAGGCCACCCAATACGAGAGGACACACATCACTGGTCCTAACAAACAATATGGGGATTAGCACATCCGACCGAAAGCCAACCATTTATTATACATGCATCCTCTCGAGAGAGATCAATCTGAGGAAGTGGGCGGCGGACTCGAGCTAGAGGCGATGAAAATATGGCAAAAGAAATCCGTAGCTTGAAAGAGGCATTCAAAAGCATTCAAATGAACAAGGGGGAGGAAGGTTTAGAATATGAAAACTTATGTATGCACCCCGACGTTGAATTACCTATGGGGTACAAGGTGCCCAAATTTGACATGTTCGATGGAAAGGGGAATCCTCGAGCTCATCTAAGGTCATATTGCGATAAATTGATTGGAGTTGGGAAAAATCAAGCAATCATCATGAAATTATTCATCGTGAGTCTAACCGTGGTATTGGTGAGTACACATGCCCAGACCCTCGAAAATGGGACGGTTGGAATGTCATGGCACAAGATTTCATGGATAGATTCAGATTCAACACTGACACCATCCCGGATAGATTTTATCTTATGAAACTTGAAAAGAAATCCACAGAAACTTTCAGGGAATACGCCCTGAGGTGGCGGTCGAGCGACAAAGGTCCAACCTCCGATGGCGAGGCGAAATGACCACCTTATTCGTGCAGTCGTTAAAAGACGCGACGTATTATGAAAAGATGATCAG
This sequence comes from Przewalskia tangutica, assembly GCA_029844215.1. NCBI lineage: Eukaryota > Viridiplantae > Streptophyta > Magnoliopsida > Solanales > Solanaceae > Przewalskia > Przewalskia tangutica. The sequence continues at coordinate 112,871,947 of CM056730.1, forward strand.
TGTAATTGGGCGAAGTTTTGCAGAAGTCGTAAGAATGGGCGACTTCGTGGAAGAATGCATTAAGACAGGCAGGATTACAAACTTGACAGCCCTACAAGCAACTAGTAGAGCAATGCAGTCAGATTCCATAGGAGGTACCTCGCGAGAGGAAAGGATGCGTCGCGCCTCTGTCATGGTCATTCGGGAACACAGGCCAGAACAACTTCCGGTGTATCAAAGCCCACCGTGTTCTTACTATAACCAAAACACTCAAAATCCACAGCACTGCGCTACCCCATATCCTGTTTACCATACCCAACAAGCATATCCAAAATACTCACCACAATCACGAACCCGTACACCAAACGGACCCAAACCCCGCATAAATGCTGAAAGAAAGCCAACCAGAACCTATACGCCTTTAGCCGAACCTATATCCCAAATGTATGAAAAGCTGAAAGCCGCAGGAATACTCCAGCCAATTCCCAGAAATACCCCCAGGCCTATATCCCGAGGGCACGACGAAACCAAACATTGTGCATACCACTCCGGTGTCGAGGGGCACGACATCGCAAATTGTTATACACTCAAGGACAAAATAGAGGATTTAATCGAAGAAGGAGTCATTCAGCTGAAAGATGCCCCTCTCAGGGTAAACAATAACCTTCTTCCCGGCTATGAAGATGCCCATGTGAGCATGTGATGCGCGTAATATGCACACACTTTTAAACGCAAGTGCACGTTATCGTATCAAGTAGTATAGTCTTAGATAAGACCGAATATCGTCCTCTGGGATTAGGGTTCAAGTACCAATTGTCTATTTTCTAGTATCTATTTGGTGAATTAATGAGTGATTGGTTGTTTATGACTAAGAATTATAAAAGCTAATTAAATATAAAGATTTAATTCAGATGTGATGAGAATAGGGCTTCTATGTATCCTTACTATCCGCTTATGTTACTTACTAATGCATTACTTATGGTGTTCTTCTTTTGGAGAAAGCGGGTTCTGAAATCGTTTTATACTCCGTTAGGTTATATAAACACTCAACCCCAGTATTGTTCCTTACCTAACTTTCGCTGATAAGGGTAACTCTATAGGAGGATTAAGCACAAAAACCTAGTTGACCGTCACGCACAATGCGCAAAATTAGGGTTGTTAAGCCTCTCATCAACGCTACAAATCTAATTGAGGTATTTTCATCCCCAATTCAAGACCGTCTACCCAACTTACAGCATATTCACAATCCCTCCTTTTCAGAATCTGATTAGAAATCATATAGTGATAACTAGTTGTCAATTAGCTACCAAGAATTCAACTCAATTATTGGATAGATCTCTCAATAAGAATAATAACCATAAGCATGCATTACTTTATAACATAAGGTTCAATAATTCAACATAGAAAGCCCTATAAGAGAATTAGTTCCTAGCCATGAATATGACAAGAACTAATTCAAAGTTCATCATGCAAAAACTGAATTAAAGAAAAGAAAAAGAAAAGAAATTACTAATGTTTAGGTCTCCAATCTCCTAGGCAAGAAAACCTTGTGTTTGGCAAGAAAGGGAACTCTTGAAAAACTCCCTAGGGTTCTCCTTTTATAGGTTTAAAACGTCTCCCCTCTTTTCCCTGCAGGCCTGGCCCAAAAATCCGTCAAAAGACCTAATTTTTCCGCGTCGGCGCCGCGGCCCTGCAGATGGGCGCCGCGGCGCCTAAAGTTCTGTAATACTTCGGGTGTTTTGGCGCCGCGGCCCTGATATCTGGCATGCGAGGCGCGCGGCCACTGCAACTCCTGTGGCTTCTCGGATGTTTAGGCGCGCGGCTTTCGGTCTCACGAGCGCGCGGCGCTGAATCTTCTGCAGCTTTTCTGAATAATAGCGCGCGCCGCTTCGATTGCGGGGCGCGCGCAGTCTGAATTTCAGCCTCGTGTGCCACTTTCACCGTATTCAGCTCTAGTACCGCCTCATTTTCCCACTTTTCGCTCCTGTTCCGCCATTTGGCCACTTTAGCCACTTTGACTCAAAAGAAAGAAAATCTATCCTAATACGACACTTTGTATGTACAAAGCGGGACAAAAGACTAACTAGATCGACTCAAAGGTGTATATAAAATACAGATCAAATACCCAAACTTAACCTTTGCTCGCCTCGAGCAAAGATAGAAAATACAATAAAAGACTCAAAAGAATGAAAAATAAAGGACTCTCTGTCATTAATCACTTTTCTTTGCATAAATGTTAACTAGAAAAAACATGAAGGTTAGCGTAATAATACGCAGGAACATATAGCATGAAATTTTCAAAGACACTAAACACATGAAGCTAAATATTTCGCAAACTCATATTCATCATGCTTAATGGAAGTCAATATACTAAATCATGCATATAAATTCAAGAATTCCTATGGCATGCTTACTTGCTATTCTCCACTAATTACGGATATGCATAAAAGATCTTGAGGACTTTGAGGTTGTAATGTAGGCTTAGGTAGGAGTTGGTAAAGATATGCATTTAGACTCATTTTTACGTACGAAGCTCTTTGGCTTTTCAATTTTCCCTTTTCTTTTGACTCTTTCCTTCACTTCAATTCTATCATTCCTCTTTTGTTTTGGGAGAGTGAAGTGTATTATACAAATAGGCACCCCAAACTTAGGCTTTTGCCTCTTTCTTGTACTTTTCCATTAGGGTGCCTCAAACTTGTTCACTCTTTTGTTTCTTCTTTTTAACACAATGTACTCCACTATTTCATATTTTCACTTATGGCACAATTTTGTGGGAATATGGGGTGTCAAAGAAGAAGTTTCAAATTTAGGCTCGATGGGTGACTAGGGATATTTTTAAAGTGCGGGATAGAAAGAATGGTAAGAATTGGCTATCAAAGAAATGCGAGTCATCTCCCTAACATGCATATCCTAACTATTTAGCCTCAAATAGCAAGCACTCATAACACATAAGCATTTATCATTTAGCATGCATAACTTAAGCAAGAAACTCCAAATGACAGTTATGTGAGCTTTTGGCATATCTAACCTAAGTGTTTAGATAGTTGCTTCAATTCCTTTACATTATTCCACCTTACTTCATTAGGTGTTTCTAGCAACTACAAGATACATGATCTTTGTGAGCAATTATGACTCAAAAGAAAAATTTTGGTGACTCAAAATAAACATGAAACAAATAAAAGACTTAAATAAAACATAACATGACACACAAATAAAACTAAAACACAAAAACACACCCCAAACTTAAATCACACATTGCCCCCAATGTGTGTAGACTCAAACGATAAAGAAAACGACACTTACAAACTTTGGCTAAAATGGTGGTGGTGGCGGTGGATAATGATCGACCGTTGGTTGAACAAGGCACTCACTCGTCGATTTGTTGCCTTGTTTCTTGCGTCCTTGTACTCTGTTTGCAAGGTCTGCATCATCTCCTTACGGTGTTGGTACAATTGCCCTATTGTGGGCTCTGAAGGTTCTGCTCTTGTGGTTGGCGGTGGCTGGGTCTGCCTCATATGAGCCCTATTTCGTGCTCATCTTCATCCACGGTTGCCTCTGCTGCTGTTGTTCTTTCTTTGCGGGTTGTACTCTTCGTCCGTTGGGGGCTAGGAGTGCGGAAAAGAGTGCACTATCCCATAGGACACCGGATTGGTTTCTTTCATGAGTATCGTGGATAGTTGTGGATCGCACTCATGTGGCATAGGCGGTAATAAGTGAACCGTGTCCCAATCCACTGTTGTCACCAACTGCTGATTTCTTCGATGCTCGCACTATCTCTTTTCCCACATCAATTATCGGCCTCATAATTCCATAAATCAACTTAATCACGTCTTCGGCACTCTGGTGAAGTGCGTAGATGGAATCATGCGATCGACGAAATCTGACCAAGCCTTGCGCCTTGTTAGTGCTTTGCTCGGTGCTCTAGATCCATTCCTTCCGATCTCAGCGGCCCGTGGTAGCTCATCGTATTCGCAATATTATTCCGATCAATGTTGTTCTTTGCTCTAGACCATGTTCTAAAATGGTTCCAATCGCTACTTTCTTCAACATCAATCGTTTTTAGCGTTGTATTTATTATGCGATCCACAGGCATATAATTTCCCCTTACAAAGCACCCCCTTTCTGTCTTCTCCGGAAAGTTTGCATAAAATTCCCGCACCATTGTTGTATTCACTGGTGTTATCTTCTCCGGATTGACAAATCTCTTCCACCCCCTTAGCTCAATCATCGCCCGGGCGTAGCTGTTCGAATTGAACTACGATATTTGTTGCGTAGCAGTTCTCATTGAACTATTCAATTTGTTGCGTAGATGGGCTCATAAACGTCTTCATCCCCATAGGATCCCCTTTGGTAATCCATTCCCCTTTCTGGAATTACGGGTCTAGTATCAAGTCTTTTGTATCTTTGGTAGGCCTGGTAACTCACGAACCTATTTTCATCGTATTGGGGTGTTGGGGTGGATGTGGAGCCTCTTCTCTTCCTGGTGGCCATGGTTAAAACAGTTTCTGGAGCTTTTAACTTAGTGGCACAACGTCTCCTACACACTCAACAACTAGCAGCGAAAAACAACACCCCCAAACTTCAATCTTTCTACTCAATACCCACAACCTTCTTTTCTACTCCTTTCTCCAACTTCACAATCACTTTTCAGCCTCCGAACTACTCCAACTACAATACTTCTCCAAACTACTACCTCCTATGACTTTAGTAAAAGGATTCAAGAACAAGGATAGGGATTACCTTTTGATGAGAAGATTCAAGCTTGTTCTTGTTTCAATTGGTGGGTTGAGGCTATGGAATGGAGCTTTGTTGTTTGAGATAGTTGGGGGGTTTTGGGAATTTAAGAGTTTAGGTTGTGGTTGGGTTGGATTTGTGGAGGATTTGTGGGGGAGTTTCTGAAATTTCGTGGGTTTTGGAGAGGAGGTTAGGTTTTGAAGTTGGAAGTGGGAAAGATCAGATTTTTGGGCCTATTAAGTTCGGGATTTTCCGCTCGCCGCGACCTGCTTTAGCCATGCGCCTAATCATCTCAAGGCCTTCGGGATTTTCGCGCCGCTGTTTCTGGCGCATGGCGCTAAACTCGCCAACTTTTCGAATTCTACCGCCGCCCGCCTCGGAGCCGCGCTTAAACTTCCGAGCCTGTTCAGATCTTTTGCGCCGCCCTCGCTTCTGGCCGCGCTACCCGCGCTTCTCGAAATCCTTGCTTTTCTTCGATTTATTTCGCCCCGGTTTAATTTCTTGTACCTGTCAATCACAAAACAACAAGATCCAATACCGTGAGACTGTTCTTAGACAAACTAAAATAAAATAACGACAGAAATTAAAATAACATAATTAAAAGACGTTGGGTTGCCTCCCAACAAGCGCTGTCTTTAACGTCTTTTAGCCGGACGCAAGTTCCTTAGACTTACTAGCCCTGGGGTGGATTAAGTCCCCAACCAATCCATTTCCGCCACATTTGGCGTTTCCTTTTTCTCCTTTTCTTTTAGCATTATCGGTAGTAGGAGTTCCTAACAATTACCTCATTTAGTGTCATCTCAAAGAAACCATGCTTGCTTTCGGGCTCGTCATTCTTTGGTTGCATTGCAATGGCTCGCATGGGGTTTGGTGGTGTTGATTGCAAAACACCCACTTACGCTTCTTGGCTCAATGACGTGTTTAAAGACTTTAAACACCATCTCTTCGCTCTCCACTCTTAGTGTTAGCTCTCCTCTTTCAACGCCAATCAAGGCTCTACCCGTTGCTAGGAATGGCCTCCCAATATGATCGGATTTCTGCATCTTCTTCCATATCCAGAATGAGGAAGTCTGCAGGAAAGAAAAATTTTCCTACCTTCACAATCACATCCTCGATCTTCCCTCGTGGATGAACCACTGTCCTGTCGGCTAGTTGCAGACTCACAGTGGTGGGTTTGGCTTCTCCTAACTCCAATCTTTTGAAAACTGATAGGGGCATCAAATTTATACTCGCCCCTAAATCACACAAGGCTCGTTGCAAGTCACCCCGCCCAATGCATGGTAGTGTAAAGCTTCCAGGGTCCTTTAGCTTTGGTGGCAATTTCTTTTGTAAGATAGCACTACACTCTTCTGTTAGTGCTACTATCTCATATTCGGCCAGTTTCCTCTTTTTCCCCAAGATTTCTTTCATGAACTTGAAATAAGATGGCATCTGCTCCAAAGCCTCTATAAACGGTATGTTGATGTGCAACTTCCTGAATACCTCCAAGAATTTGGAAAATTGTTTATCGACCGCCTTCCTTTGTAATCTCGGGGAAAGGAATCTTTTCTGTATACTACTTCTCCTGAGTTTTCTCTATCACTGGGCTAGGTTCAGCCACATTATCTTTTTCTAACTCTGCTTCCCTCTCAACTATTGGTGAGCCGTTGCTCAATTGTTTTCCACTTCTCAACCGCATCGCTTACATTGCTCCTCTGATTTACCTCGTATTGCTTGGCAATGTCCCTCGTGGCCTGATGTTTGCTTCGCCATACTGCCCTACCGTGTTTCCAAGTTTCAACGAGGATCTAGATTCGTTATAAATCCGCACCGGGCGCTGCGTGCCGCCATGGCCGCTTTAAGCTCATCCGGTTTTTCTTGCGACCGTGCATTGAGCCGCTGAGGCCGGGGCTTGAGTGGCGGTTGATTCTGCATCGCTGGTTCTGCATCGCCCCTATACCGATTCTCGCCGCTCGATATTGGTTTTGTTGGCCCTGCATCGATTTTGTTGGCCCCAATGCGATTTTGCTGGCCCTGATCTCCTCTCCATGAGAAGTTTGGGTGATTCCTCCACCCTGGATTATAAGTGTTTGAGTAGGGGTTGTCGCTGCCTCTGGTAGTTACCTACTGCTTGACACTCTGCCTGCTCCATTGGGATGTTGTTGGGATCCGCTGAAGGACACCTATCAAATTTATGTGGGCCGCCACATATCTCACAGTTTTTCAGCAGTTGCACAGCATTCACTGACACAGTATGTTGCTGCAATTGTTTCGCTAGAAGAGCCACTTGTGCGTTCAAAGCAAAGAATAAGCATCTACTTCATGGACTTCACGCTTCTTCTCCCACCTGGTTGCCCTCTCTTCGATGACATGGTTGTTAGTGGCCATATCTTCTAATAACTCGTGGCCGTGGGTCGCTTTCTCATGAATGCCCCACCGCGGCACGCATCTATGATGGTTCTGTTGTATCGCCACGTTGTAGAAAATATGAACCAAGTTCCACAACTCAATGCAATGGTGTGGACACTTCCTCTGTAGATCCTTGAATCTCTCCCATGCTTCATATAGGACTCTCCATCACTGATGAAGTTGTTCAACTCCTCTTAATTTTGCTACTTTACAGGTGGAAAGAACTTGGCTAGGAATTTACGCGCTACCGTGCCATGTAAATATCGAATCACCGCGTGGAATTCAACCATACTTTTGCTCTATCCTCGAGTGAGCGGAAAGAGTTTCAACTGACGGCATCATCGAACGCCGTTATATTCGAAAGTGGCACATAGCTCCAAGAAATTTGCTATGTGCATACGTGGATCCTCCATGGCGGTCCCGAATCAGATCAGGCCGCACCATGCTCGTAATCGCTGGTTTTATCTCGAAATTGTTGGCTCTATCAGAGTGAGCCTAATGCAAGTCCGTGCTCCATTCACTCGTAGCACATAATCTCCTGCACTTCTTCTCGCCGGATTCGACCCCGTCCTCCATATCTATCGCACTTGCCGAGGATCTCCGGTTAAGTTGATTTTCACCTAACCCTTCTCTCATCCTGTTATTGTTGGGAGCACCGCCCATTTCTATCAACGTTGCAATTCACGATTCTTTCGCTCGCTTGCGTGCTTTCAATTTCCGGATCAAGGAACAAGAGTGTCGCCTCTTCTCCTTCGCATAAACCGATATCCCGAGAAAGATCAAAACAAACAAAGAATCACGGCACTCGATTTTCGTAAAAACTAAAAATAAATAATAAAAAAAATGAAAAATTAAATCCAAATTAGAAATTAAAAATAGAAAATTTGATATTGAACTATTGCCTAGTCCCCGGCAACGGCGCCAAAAAATTGATGCGCGTAATATGCACACACTTTTAAACGCAAGTGCACGTTATCGTATCAAGTAGTATAGTCTTAGATAAGACCGAATATCGTCCTCTGGGATTAGGGTTCAAGTACCAATTGTCTATTTTCTAGTATCTATTTGGTGAATTAATGAGTGATTGGTTGTTTATGACTAAGAATTATAAAAGCTAATTAAATATAAAGATTTAATTCAGATGTGATGAGAATAGGGCTTCTATGTATCCTTACTATCCGCTTATGTTACTTACTAATGCATTACTTATGGTGTTCTTCTTTTGGAGAAAGCAGGTTTACGAAATCGTTTTATACTCCCGTTAGGGTTATATAAACACTCAACCCCAGTATTGTTCTTTACCTAACTTTCGCTGATAAGGGTAACTCTATAGGAGGATTAAGCACAAAAACCTAGTTGACCGTCACGCACAATGCGCAAAATTAGGGTTGTTAAGCCTCTCATCAACGCTACAAATCTAATTGAGGTATTTTCATCCCCAATTCAAGAACGCCTACCCAACTTACGAGATATTCACAATCCCTCCTTTCGTAACTGATTAGAAATCATATAGTGATAACTAGTTGTCAATTAGCTACCAAGAATTCAACTCAATTATTGGATAGATCTCTCAATAAGAATAATAACCATAAGCATGCATTACTTTATAACATAAGGTTCAATAATTCAACATAGAAAGCCCTATAAGAGAATTAGTTCCTAGCCATGAATATGACAAGAACTAATTCAAAGTTCATCATGCAAAAACCGAATTAAAGAAAAGAAAAAGAAAAGAAATTACTAATGTTTAGGTCTCCAATCTCCTGGCAAGAAAACCTTGTGTTTGGCAAGAAAGGAACCCTTGAAAAACTCCCTAGGGTTCTCCTTTATAGGTTTAAAACGTCTCCTCTTTTCCTCGCAGCTCGCCCAAAAATCCGTCAAAGACCTAATTTTTCCGCTGCGCCATGCGGAAGGCGCCGGCGCCTAAAGTTCTGTAATACCGGGTGTTTTGGTGCCGCGCCCGATATTCGCTGTTCGAGGCGCGCGCTGCAACTCCCGTGGCTTCTGGATGTTTAGGCGCGCGCCTGCTTTCGTCTTCGAGCGCCATGCTGGATCTTCTGCAGCCTTCTTCAATAATAGCGCCGCGCCGCTTCGATCGGCAGGGCGCCATGCGCAGTCCGATTTCAGCCTCGTTTGCCACTTTCTCCTTTTTCAGCTCTAGGACCTCCTCTTTTTCCCGCTGTTCGCTCCTTTTCCGCCATTTGACCACTTTAGCCACTTTGACTCAAAAGAAAGAAAATCTATCCTAATACGACACTTTGTATGTACAAAACGGGACAAAAGACTAACTAGACTGACTCAAAAGGTGTATATAAAATACACCGATCAGCATGATAGCTAAAGATGGAGAAAACAGTCTGGAAGGGACTATTACGCCAGCCCGAAAAGGGAAGAAAATTGAATCATCGACCAACCGTCAGAGAAGAGGAGGTGCTCCTTGCCGGAGATTGTTTATCCATTGAATAAGTCATTAGTTTAGTTGTGTGCTGCAAGAGATGATCCTACTGAAGACTCAGCCATTGAAGACTCAGAGCAAGAAGACAAGTGGACTCGTGCCCCTGCCCTGGCCCGCCGAGTCCGGAAATAGTTAGTTTAATATATTTTGCCCTTTATATGTATTTGGAACTACGTTTGACCTGATTCCCTTGGAGGATACGTAGGCGGCCGTTTCGGCTTCGGTCCCATCTTTAGAAATTTTAATTTCACCCAATTTCGCTTGTAATGAACTGCGTCATGACCTGATTCTCTCATGGGGATACGTAGGCGGCCTAAATCGGCTTCGGTCACACCATTAGGAAACTTTCCCTTCGTTATGAAAATAACGAGAATACACATAATATACAAACAACCCCATTGAGACCCACTTTAGGCCGAAACGCGCTTTGCATATTCAAAACTGGGACAAGGTAGGAAACCAGGCAGGGGTTATGAGTCCAAACAAGGCAGACGTCCGAGCATCAAGAGTCAAAACTACAAAGTCAATGCGAATCAACCACCCCCACCTCAAACTCACAAATTTTCTTTGAGCGCAGGTTCTTCATGTTAGCCGAAGCAGACATACATCAACAATCAAATCCCACAACAAAGTCTAGCGCATCAGCTCGGGCCTAAAGTCAAATTGCAATCCATGCAGTGCACAAACGCACAACAAAGACATCATTACAACAACATCTCAGCATTCACATCATCTGGCATATCAGGGACGACATCTCTACCCATATAGTTGCCTTTCTCAAAATATTTATCATTATTTTTTAACAGTTATACACTAACTTTTTCTCCAAATTTTAGCGGGAGCATTTATTCTACATGAGCAGCAACACCACGTCCGAAAACGACGCCACGTCCGAAAATGACGTCAAGTCCGAAAACGACGCCACGTCCGAAAACGACGCCAAGTCCGAAAACGACATCACGTCCGAAAACGACGCCACGTCCGAAAACGACGCCACGTCCGAAAACGACGCCAAGTCCTAAAGCGACGCCAAGTCCGAAAACGACGCCACGTCCGAAAACGACGCTAAGTCCGAAAACGACGCTAAGTCCGAAAACGACGCCACGTCCGAAAACGACGCTAAGTCCGAAAACGACACCACGTCCGAAAACGACGTTGAGTCCGAAAACGACTCCAAGTCCGAAAACGACGCCACGTCCGAAAACGACGCTAAGTCCGAAAACGACGCCACGTCCGAAAACGACGCTAAGTCCGAAAACGACACCACGTCTGAAAACGACGTCACGTCCGAAAACGACGCCAAGTCCGAAAACGACGCCAAGTCCGAAAACGACGCCACGTCCGAAAACGACGCCAAGCTCGAAAACGACGCCAAGTCTGAAACGACGCCACGTCCGAAAATGACGGCACGTCCGAAAACGACGTCATGAGCATATCACATCTACGCAAGGACACTTTCTCTACTCTAAAAATTGCATTCTTGTTCATGTTTTATTACTCTGTCTTAGCAGTTATGCACTAACTTTTTCTTGAGCTTTAGTCTACAGGGGCAGTTGGAGCAAGGACAACATATCCGCATTCACAATCGCAAAACGTCTGTGCAAGGGCGAAATCACAGCATTTGCAGCAGGCATCGCATTTTCGTAGGATAGCATTTTCTACTCGCACAGTTACATTGCTTATAAATTCATGCGTTATCATTTTGCCTTAACATTTATGCACTAACCGTTTGTTTAAGTCTTAGCATACAGGAACAAGAGCACAACGTGGAACTACCTCTTACGGCGAACCGAAGCAATTTGTACCTCGAACGTCGATCCGCTCTCCCCCAGCATCTTGCAACACCAATGACCCCAGTGTCATCATAATTCGACACTGGGACAAATTTTAAATCTGCTTCCGCTTTGGTTTTAATTTTCTAGTGTCACAAATCCCAGTGTCATCATAATTCGACACTGGGACAAATTTTGAATCTACGTCTGTCCGCCTTAAATTTTTCAGCATCACCATGGTAGCCCAAAGGTCGCCATAACTCGACATCGACAAATTTTTGAGTCTGCGTCACCCGCGGTGTTTTAACATGGTAGCCCAAATCGCCATAACTCGACATCGGGACAAAATTTTGAATTTTGTGTCACCTCGCCTTAATCGCCCAACATTTTTAATTTAGGATCGAGACAAAATTGGCTTTAAGTCAACGTCTTTGTCCGAAGATTCTTCCATCATCTCCATACAAAGAGGGACAAGCTGTTGACACCCAATTTTGTCTCATCTTTCCTGAACATTTCATTTAGATCGTCCTTTTATCTCCAATTAATTTTATTATGCTTCTCAGCCTTGAAAATCGTCAAAAAATAAATAATTTTAATATTCTTCACTAATTATCGCATAATTTTACAATATCGAGTTTTACATTTTTATAATTAAAATATAAGCAAAACAATTTTAATATCTCGTCGTCAGTATTGATGATCGATTTTCTCTTAATATGTTCTTCAATTACTAAATTAATCATTTTTTATGAATATTATATTCAAATTAAATACATGTATTAAATCTTTTATATCGTATTTTATGCGTGTGCATTTTTAATTAATTAAGTTGAAGGAAGCATATTTTAATTAATTGGAAGATTTTGACTAATTATCTATTAATCTCCCAACAATAAAACACCTATTTTCTATCCAATTCTCATTCCCTAAATTAAATAACTAAATCTACCCGCAACACATATTTTCTTTTCCTCCTATTGAGCCCACTTTTTAATTTCCAAACCCAACAGCCCAATTATTTCTACTAAAAACCGCAGCCCAAATCCCTTACCCCCAGCCCATTTTTTTCCCTATCTCGTCCAGCCCACCCTCCTTTTCCTAATCAACCGCCCGGTCCAATTCCCGTCCGACCGTACCAATCGCCCTTAAACTCCCATCACCCAAACACCCCCAGCCCATTTCTTTAACCCCTCTCCCCAACATACCCCTAAAAAAATCTGAAGAACCCTACCCTCCCCATCAACGAACCACCAGTCCACCACCAACACCACCCTTTACCCGCCGGATAACCCACGTCGCCGACGCCACCAGTCGCCCATCCCTTCACCCCTGACATCGCCGCATCAAACCAAACCCATCACCTGCAGTCCCGTCTCCATTTTTTCTGAATCGCTCTGAACCATGAGAGTTCGTTTTAACCACTGAATCGAGGAATGCATGAAGGTCTGGCGGTTTGCTGGACCTTCCTCTCTTCGATTCAATGGATAAAACACAATCTAAAGTCGTTCAAAGTTTAGTCCAGAGGAACAAACCCACATCTCTGTCCCAACGTTTTCTTCCCCTGAATCAGACTGAAAGAGGGGGATTTTTCACTCTTTCATCACCTCGGTTTTGTCAAAACATCACTAATACTTTCCCTGTCATTTGAATTTGAATTTCGAAATCAAGCTTCTTGAAGAAGCTGTGGAGACCCATATCTTGGCTATAAATACGACCTCTCTGGGTTGTGTTCAGGATCCTTTTTTTTTTCTGAACAAGAAAATCGATTCTTTACTCCTAAAAAACAGATCTTAAAATCTTTTTTTATTCCTAGTATTAATTCAAAAATTAAAAAAAACACTAAGTCTTTCTTCGATTTAGTCGCACACACATATACTCTCGGAGCGGAATCGACGAGTCGAGACAACGGTTCGGTTCGTCACCCGGAGAAGGTAAACACATTATCCTTTCGTTTTTTTTGGTATTATTGTGTGTTTTTCCGTGATTAATATTACAGTAGTTTAAGCTTGTTTGTGTTGCCGCATTCATTAGTATTTTAAGGTGATGTTTCGTAAAGTCCTGCTTTCCTTGTCGATTTATATCTGTTAAACCCATGCTTAGGATCGAAATAAGTACAATGGTTGAATAATGATGTTAATTAATGCCTGTTTTAAAAGGACTGAGATGTCGATTGGATTACTTCATGATGTTTACTGTTTATTAACAACTGAGTAACTTCACCGATCGCTGGTGATTATTAATGTTGAAAATGATGTGTTGGTTTTAATCATGTGCTATCCTAACATCATGGACAACCATACTATGATTGTATTCCTACGAATATGAACTCTATTAAGTGATCTTGTCCCTGTACTGGTTTGGAGTTATAGGTTGTGATGATGTGGTTTACTAAATTAGTCATAAATGAATAAAAAATGCATATGCAATTTAGGATAACCAATATCAATCCTCTTGTATTATGTGAAATACTAATATCCAGAAACAACTTTATCTCTCATAATTTATAAGTGGGTCATTTTGAATGTATAGATATCATTTAAAGTATGTTTGAAACACGATAGGCAAAAACAGGTTCGTAATACTGCTTGAATTATTGCCTGGAAGATGAATTAATTTAGGCATTTGAATCATATATATCTAGATTTAATGTGAACTTAGGTCAAAAAATGGATATAGAAAGGATGCCTAGTTCATGGCATGCTGATAAATCTATTTTGGTTCATATTACGCCCACCATGTATATGATGGGATTAATTTAGGCTTGAAAATGACAAGATTCTGCATGTATATCAGCCCCGTCATACTGTGCCATACACATGAGTGTTATTGTGACTAATATATAGTATGTATGTTTAGTTCTGTATACTTAAGGAATTCACCTAATTCTAACAACTCAATCAAAGAGAATTTGAAACTCAGAATAAACTCCTGCAATGTCACTACCCAACTTGGTCTATGATTTCTGTCCTATGTATACTCTATAATTAGCGTTAATTTGAATAGGTTTTTAGGCCAAGATTTATCCTCTATGTTTGGCTCGAGATTGTCATGATTCATTAGTGTTATGCAACTATGTTTTAAACAATGTCACTATCTCAAAGTTCTCGTGGTATGTTTGCTCTCATTTGTCACTGGTCTTTACAAGAGTCTATGTTTGTCCATTTTACATAGTCTTGTTTTCTAATTCCCATGAGGTATTAGTCTGAATGAGACCTTAGTTTGGGTTGATTATATGCTAATCCTAGGATCGCACCTTTTTCTCTGCTCGACAACAATATGACCCCTATCCGACCTTTCTTTACATCCGATATGAACATCTCCTCGCTCATAATTAGAATCGTAAATATACATTTATTTCTTTTATATGAAGTCAATGTTTAGGTTTGGTTCTTATCAATGTATATAGCGATGTATTTCAAGATATATCCGATATGTTCCTAGTACAAAAATAGGAATATTCGGATTTCATCCGTATACGGGCCCCATGTGTGTAAATGAATGTCCAATATGTATTTAATGAATCCAAAGACCTATTTATAGTTGGGTTTACATATTTGATGACTTGTTTAGTTCTTGGAATCTATACTAATTTTTTTTTTTTTATTTACATGAAATGCATCGAGCCAAATGAAGAGTTTCACTACGACTCATTATAATTCTCGTCAAATGAAGACACGCTGCCTACATTCCTTGCATCCTCCAATCTCGACCTTCGAACTAATAGGGGTGATGATATCTTCACCGCCTCTAGCCATTTTATCTCCTCTCTTTAACTCACACTTTACTTTTATTTGTATTTTGTTAACTAACCTTATACAATTATTGAAAATGCTTAGAATAGTTAGGCCTAGAATTATTAAGAGCGGGTAGTTAAATAATAAAATGTGTCGCTAGTTTAATCTATCTTTAGGCCGTTATGCATTTTCAAAACTTTTCAAAATAACTTAGCCTTTTCATTGATATTATAGGAATAAATGAGTTCCTAATTCTTATTAAACTTCATAAAATGACAAAATCTATTTTTCTACAACAAAGATCTATTTTCTTATTACCAAGTGCAAAAGAGGAAAATCCTTCTACTCATTTGTATACCCTTTACAAGGATTAAAATTTACATATGATACGTACTTTTAGTAAACCATCTTTTTTTTATTATTTTGCACTTTTATGATAAACCTCTTTAGAATATTTTCCTTGCATTTTACAAATAAACTTCATACAATTCTATGGAAAATATATATACTTACATATCTTTTAAATAAATTATTTGTAAACATCTTTTAACCCGTGTCCTCCTAAATATACATTTTTTTAAATAATACTAACCTAAGTTTGACCGGACAACCGCAAGTTAGCGGATCCTTTAGGATGCCTAACCCCTTCCCTTTAGGATAATGAAAAACCCTTACCTAGAATCTCACATAGTTTCACAGACCTTTAAAAAATGGAGATCATTCGTAGTATTTTATGCTACATTTTCAGTGTCCTAATTCACTATAATAATTAGGTGGCGACTCCTTAAAATACATTTAGGAATCAACCATGTAGCAGTAATCCCGTTTCCGACTCCGGTTGAAATGGGGTGTTACAGCATGGCGACTCCACTGGGGACTTTAGGTTCTTAACCACAACAAACATAGGTTAATTTATTGTGCTTTATTTTCTTTATTTTTAAATTGCTCCCTTTATGTTTTACACTTATTTGCTTTTATTATTTTGCCTAAATTATTCTGCTTTACATATAAATATTTGCATATTGTCTTAACTGCTATTTGTTACCGTTTTTCCTTAAACTGGCATTCCGCTCATATTTCCTCCCTTACGGAAAATTAACACTATCACACACTACACGCGAGGTGCGCTTTGCACACCCGCAAATTTCTTTCAAATACCCAAATTTAGGAGAGTTGGCATTTTACGCGGAGAATCCGGTCCAACCGGTGGCCGCGTAGTCTTCTCACTCGAGTAGTCCACTCGGGAACCTTGCGTCCAGTAAGCCAAAATCTTAGAAAACTTAAGATAGAGCTATACCACCCTTTTATATTAAGGCATGCATGCATTTACCTTAGGTGGGTCGGTCCTTGGTATCGACGCCACAGTTAGAAAAACACCAAACTTGTCGACGGGTTTCTCAACCCAACGACCAACCAGCATATTATGTGTAGCGTGACAATAATGGGCAAAATCCAAGCCTAATCATGACATGCCAAAAGTGGGAAAAAGTGCACCGTCATTTGGTCGTCATTTCCAACAGAAGCATTACAGTTGGACGACTTGGATAAATCCATCATAACCTCGCATATGTGACGTTTAGGCCTACCTCTGGCATAAAGAGGTCCCAAACATGTTAGAGCACGCACTTGATTTGCAATTTGCTTATTGTTATATATTGCCTGCAATTCTTTGCATATTATACTAACTTGGTTTGCTTCATTTATTAGAAGGTTATTTTTGCCTAGCTTTTCCCCAAAAGGTTGATTCGCTGATCGGTAGAAGCACAATCATAAATGACTAATCCGAAGCACGAGCGAAACAACTCAGACTCGGCCCCGCCTCGTAGAGGATGCAGAGGCGTTAGAAAGGAGAAACACCAATGATCAACACCTCGCCAAATTATTGCAGCAAGTGGAAGTCATGCAAGCCGAAATAGAAAGGCTCCAAAATATCACAAACCTGTCTATTAGCTTGAATGCACCACTCCCAAAGCAAATGACAAATGCAATCGTATCACAAGCCCTTGAGCCTCCACTTCCCCAAAGCTCCCCGCAAAGGCCGCAACATACCAGCTCACACCAAAATGTCACTCGCCCGGTCAATTTGCAAGCCGACCTCCAAAATAATCCGTTTACTACATACATATCTCAACCTCCACCTACTTATATCTTCCCACTCAGCCCAAATTGCCAGGCCACCCAATACGAGCAGAAGACACACATCACTGGTCCTAACAAACAATATGGGGGATTAGCACATCCGACCGAAAGCCAACCATTTATTATACATGCATCCTCTCAAGAGACAGATCAATACAGGGAAGTGGAGCGGCAGACTCGAGCTAGAGCTGATGAAAATATGGCAAAAGAAATCTGTAGCTTGAAAGAGGCATTCAAAAGCATTCAAATGAACAAGGGGGAGGAAGGTTTAGAATATGAAAACTTATGTATGCACCCCGACGTTGAATTACCTATGGGGTACAAGGTGCCCAAATTTGACATGTTCGATGGAAAGGGGAATCCTCGAGCTCATCTAAGGTCATATTGCGATAAATTGATTGGAGTTGGGAAAAATCAAGCAATCATCATGAAATTATTCATCAGGAGTCTAACCGGCGAGGCGCTGGACTGGTACACATGCCAAGACCCTCGAAAATGGGACGGTTGGAATGCCATGGCACAAGATTTCATGGATAGATTCAGATTCAACACTGACACCATCCCGGATAGATTTTATCTTATGAAACTTGAAAAGAAATCCACAGAAACTTTCAGGGAATACGCCCTGAGGTGGCGGCCGAGCGAAAGGTCCAACCTCCAATGGCAGAGAGCGAAATGACCACCTTATTCGTGCAGTCGTTAAAAGACGCGACGTATTATGAAAAGATGATCAGTGTAATTGGGCGAAGTTTTGCAGAAGTCGTAAGAATGGGCGACTTCGTGGAAGAATGCATTAAGACAGGCAGGATTACAAACTTGACAGCCCTACAAGCAACTAGTAGAGCAATGCAGTCAGATTCCATAGGAGGTACCTCACAGAGGAAAAGGGATGCATCACCCTCTGTCATGGTCATTCGGGAACACAGGCCAGAACAACTTCCGGTGTATCAAAGCCCACCGTGTTCTTACTATAACCAAAACACTCAAAATCCACAGCACTGCTGTCGCGCCCTTTTTCGGCCGCGGCATTTTAAAATAGCGAACCCTGCTCAAAATGCAAATGTTAGAAAATAAACCGTCATGCTAAAAGTTTAAAATGTTTTAAAAGAAGGCTTAAAAAGTATTTAAAAGGGTGCTAAGGGATTAATGAATGCTAAAGGGTGCTAAAAGTGCAAAAGGGTTCGCGGAGTCACCACCTAATTAATTTGGGTGAATTAGGACACCTAAATGTTAACTGGTTTAAAGTAACATTAACTCTATTTAATGGTCTGCTAAACTTAATGAGATTCTGGGTAAGGGTTCTTTATTATCCTAAAGGGAAGGGGTTAGGCATCCTAAAGGATCCGCTAACTTGCGGTTGTCCTGCCAAACCTAGGGTAATTATTATGCCAAGGTGCGATGCATGTTTTGAAAATATTTGAAGAGAAAGATGATGCAAGTGTCTATAAAAGGGATGCATTTTGATAAAGATTTATAAGACTTGTGTTCTAAAAAATACATGTAAGGTTTAAAAGTATTCATTTATTTTTATTTATAAATAAGTGATGCATAGTTGATTTATAGACTAAATGTATGCATTTACTGGAAAATTTGATTTTTTATAGGTGGCATAGTGCAAAGGACGATTATCATTTGGCAAAGTTTAGTTTTGCGTGGCAAACCTAAAATAATTAACTTAAAGGGAAGCAAATTTCTAGTATCCAACTACTCGCTAATTTATTGATTCAAGATTTAACTATTCTAAGTGTTCTAATAATTAATGTAGCGTTAGACAATTAATTACAACAAATGAATGAGGGCGGGATAGAAAACCAATAAAGGCGACTCGAAGGAGTGGCGATGTGATTCCGCCTGTGGTTTGGAATTTCTGATGCAGATAGCAAGATACACACGAATGCGGGTGAATGCAAATCTTCAATTGATTGAAGGCATAATGAGTCTCGCTATGAGACTCCTCCTTTTGCTCCGATGCATTTCATGTAAAATAAGAGAAGATAAGGATTAGTATATGCTCAAAAATAATAAACAAACACTTGGCGTAAAATTTAACACATGTGATTTACACTTAGGCATATATTCCGTGATTAAACTGCTGGCATGGCCAAAGCAACTAGGCAGGTAACAAGTCAATTACAATTTAGTCATTGTAAGATCGGCAACCGACTCCAGGTTCTTTGTTTTAAAATGAAATGATGGGCCTGGAATTTAGTCTCTCAGTTTTCATTATGACTGGGCCTCAAGGTGTACACGGAATAGATACAGGCCTTATACAACCTCACGAACATAACGATATATCAACATATGTGTCTGATATACAGGATAAACATATAAGCAGGACCAGGTCAATTGAACAAATACATATTAGAACTGGATCATAGTGTATACAGGAGTCCAGTTTCAAACTTTTCGTTTAGATATCCTAAAATGGGCAGTCATGGCATGGTACCAAGTTGCTAGATCCTCAATGTATACATCAATGTAGAACATCATATTTAATGATACCTTACATAATCTTCCAGCACATGTGAATGCAGATAGGGTGTGATTATACATGGTACTAGGATGACATACATAGGACATAATACACAGACATAGTCAATCAATTTCAAACAGAAAGGAACAAACGCAATTGATCCATGCTCAAGACATAAGAAGGTGGGAGCAAAGCAGCCATTTGAAAACATTATTTGAAAGCAAAAGCTATTTAACCTTAGGCTGGACATACGGGATCACGATCTGGTTATCCGTTAGACATAGTTCTTTTCTTGAACGCTAGAAGAAACTTTTCTTTTTTTTTTTCTTTGCGGCTTAGTAGACAGGACTATTTCCTAATATGTGTATAGTCAATAACCAGTAAACCAACAGATTCAACATGTCATTTCAGCAAATCAACACACAGATTCGACATGTCATTTTAGCAAACCAACACACTGATTCAACATGCCATTCAAACACGATGGATGGATTCAATCTCAACCGACGAACATAATTAGGATGGGACTTCTGAGATATACGTATTAACTTAGACTAAAATAGCAATAACACTTAAGACAAGCGATGAATCGGTCATTTCATGCCAAGACATGTTTCTTACATGATAGTTTCGAGATTTTAGAACATGGCATGATAGAAATAAATCATAAGGGTCAAACTGAGGCACACATAGATACATGAAAGGATCCACAGTGATACAGAAGTGGCGTTCCAGGTGTACAATGTGGTCTGGAGTATACTAAGCATGATGTAGCAGGCCAAACATATAGTATCTAGGCCAACCACCATTTTATTATTGCATATCTAATCATACTAATTGGGAACCCATAGTCTTTAATCTGAGTTAACAAACAACTAATCAATACAACTAAACACTTAACCATAAAAATACTAATCTAGAGCATACAAATGCCGTAATTAGAAAGGGGTGAGAGAAATTCGAGTTTACCTTCTCCGGGCAGCGAACTGGGGCAGCGTATCAAGTCGTCGGTTCACTCGGAGGGTTTATTGCGGTTATGCGAAAGGATGAAACTTCTCAAAAAGCTCGAGAATTCTGATTATCTGCTCTAGAATGCTAACTTCGAATGATTCTTGCCTGTTTTCTCTCAATTTCCGACTGACTTTTCAAGTGTATAGAGATGGGTTTATATAGCCTCAATGTTGGTTCCCAATTAGGTAAACCCTTTAATGCGAATTTGGTATGATTCTTTACAGGATTCAGAGGTGTAAGATTTGTTATGCTAACTGTGGGCTTCCGATTTTGGAGAGATTTTGTGCTTATTGTGGGATGATGTAAATGGTAAGGATATATTCAGGTTATGGTAAGTTAGATTCGATTTTGCATGGTACTGGTATGGGAAAGGAAGGTCGCCGGATTTTCCACCCTGAAGATCCGGCGAGATTCGCGGGTGAATGGGAGGGGTGTGTGCGGCGGTTGCTTTCTTTTAGGTTTAGGGTTGCGTTTATTGAGAGGGACGATTGAAAGATATGGGTTGAAGGGAATGTGGGCGAAAAAAGATAAAGGCGGATGGGTCAAGGCGCTTGGGCTCATGTTTAGGGAATTAAGGTGTGGGCTGGGCGATTTTACTAGGTGGGCTGAGTAGAATTTAGGTGTTAGTTTTAAGTATTAGGTATTTAATTAGTATTAATAGTTTTAATTAATTAGTGATAAATTAAATTAACAAATTGTGATTAGATTATTTAGGTGCTTTATTAATCTAATTGTTATAATAATAAACGCGGGCGTGTTATTTAATTAGTGCTTAATATTTTAGAATGCGGCGCTATTTATTTAAATCTTATTTATTGTGCATTATTATTTAAAATAAGTTATGAAATTGCTTTATGATTAATAAATGCGCTATCTTTTGACACGACGTTATTGCTAAATTATTTATTTTATGTATTTATTAATGATTAAGAATTACGACAGAGCTTACAATTAGTTAATGCGGGCGCGGGACTCTAAGCGCTTAAAACTCTACGTAAGACGCGATGTCATTATTAAATTGTTTATTTATGCCGGCATTTATGTTTTATTCGCTGCATTTTATTATAAAAATCATAAAAAATTATTTTACGACATTAATGTAATTCTATGGTTAATGACTGGACGGGAGGGTCAAAATTGGGTGTCAACAGCTGTTCCTCTTTGTATGGAGATCATGGAAGAATCTTCGGACAAAGACGTTGACTCATAGCCAATTTTGTCTCGATCTTCGACTGCGTAAATGCCGGGCGGTAGACAAGCGCCGACGCAAAATCAAAATCGCCCCATGTCGAGTTATGGCGACACCTCGATACCATGGTCAAAACACTAAGCGCGCTAACGCGACTCAGCCGCCCCGTGTCGAGTTATGACGACACTGGGCTACCATGGTCAAAACACCAAGGCGGGCTAACGCGGACTTAAAGCTGTCCCAGTGTCGAGTTATGATGACACTGGGCTATGGTGTAAAAAGTAAAAGAATATAACTAGCTTGAACCTGGGGTGTACTGCTATGGCTTGTGGTGATGGGTTCTACGGTGATGCGGAGCGAGTGGACCGACGCTTGAGGCCGCTTCTGCCAATCGTTGGGAAGGTTGGCCCCCCAACATTGCCGGTTGTTATTGAAGAGAAAATCCACGTTGTGCTCCTGCTCCTGCATGCTAAGACTTAAATAAACGGTTAGTGCATAACTGTTAAGGCAAAAAATGATGATGTATAATTTTAAAAGTAATGCAACTGTGAGTAAAAAAGGTTATCCTGCAAAAGTGTGATGCCTGCTGTGTTGATGCGATGTTGCGAATGGCTGTGATTTTCGTCCTTGCACAGATGTGTTGCGATTGTGAACGCGAGTTTGTCCTTGCTGCAATTGCCCCCTGTAGACTAAAGCTCAAGAAAGAGTTAGTGCATAACTGCTAAGACAGAATAATAAAGCATGCGTAAGAAATGCAATTTCGGGAGTATAGAAATCGTCCTTGCGTGGATGTGATATCCATGATGGCGCTGTTTTTGGGCTTGTTGTCGCCGATAAGCGTCGTTGCTGGATGTCGCTGTTGGCGTCGTTGCGTAGACTTGCCGACACGCCGTTGTCCGACGCGCCGTGCCGGGCGTCGTTGCGTGGACTTGCCGACACGCCGTTGTCGGGCGTGCCGCCGGGCGCCGTTGCGTGGACTTGCGATCACGCCGTTGTCCGACGTGTTCCGCCGGGCGCCGTTGCGTGGACTTGCCGACACGTCGTTATGCGGACGTGTTCCGCCGGGCGCCGTTGCATGGACTTGCCGATTACGCCGTTGTGCGGACGTGTTGCGGCCGGGCGCCGTTGCGTGGACTTGCCGACACGCCGTTGTCTTGGCGTGTTGCGCCGGCGCCGCGTTCGGACTTGCCGATTACGTCGTTATGCGGACGTGTTGCGGCGGCGCCGCTGCGTGGACTTGCCGACACGCCGTTGTGCGACGCGATCCGCCGGGCGCCGTTGCGTGGACTTGGCCGATCACGCCGTTATGCGGACGTATTGCCGCCGTGTCGCTTGCGTGGACTTGCCGATCACGCCGTTGTCCGGACGATGTTCCGCCGGGCGCCGTTGCGTGGACTTGCCGATTACGCCGTTGTGCGGACGTGTTCTTTGCCGGGCGCCGTTGCATGGACTTGCCGATTACGCCGTTGTGCGGACGCGTGTTCTTCGGGCGCCGTTGCGTGGACTTGCCGACACGCCGTTGTCCGGGCGTGTTCTTCCGCCGGCGTCGTTGCGGACTTGATCACGCCGTTGCTGGACGTGCCGCCGCCTCAGAGAATAAATGCTCCTGCAAGCTAAGCTTGAGAAAAGACGTTAGTGTATACCTGTTTAAACAAAATGGTAAGCATATATGGGAAGTGCAATTTTATGGGTAGAGATGTCATCCCTGATACGCCTGATGAATATTGCGATGTTGTCTTTGCACGGACATGCTGAACGCTGCAACTGACGAATTGTCATGATGCCTTTGCTGTGTGCGATGCGTGGGTTGCCAATTTGACTTTATGCTCGAGTTGATGCGCTAGGTTTTGTTGCGGAACTCTGAACTTTGATTGCCGATTGTTGATGCCCCTTTCTGCTGCTGCTGCTTCTGCTGCGGACTTTGGATTGTTGTCATCCTCTGCCTTTGCCGCTTCCGCTTCGCAAGAGACTTTTCGTCGTATTTTCGCTTCTACCGTTGCACTTTCTCGCTCATTAATATTAAAAGACTGCGCCAAAGAAAAATTTGTGAGTTTGGGGGTCGATTCATATTTGACTTCACGCTTGTTCCTTGATATCTGCGTGCGCTTGTTTGGACTTGCAACCTCGCTCGTTTCCTACCGCCCCGCTTTGAAAAGTGGTGTCCGCCTAAATGGGTCTCAATGTAGTTTGTAGGCTATGTGTATTCTTGTCATTTTCAAAGCAAAGGGAAAGTTTCCTAATGCGTGACTGGCCGATTTAGGCCGCCACGTATCCCCACGAGGAATCAGTCGAACGTAGTTCATTACAAGCGAATATTGGGAAAATTAAAATTCTAGATGTGGGACCGAAGCCGAGACGGCCGCCTACGTATCCACTAAGGAATCAGTCAAACGTAGTTCATTACAAGCAAAACGAAGAAAACATTATTAAAGCTTAAATATGAGTTTATAAATTATTCGCTAAAATAAATCGCTTTTTCCTATCCGTGCTCTGGCGGACCAAGACAGGTGCAAATCCAATCAATACGCCTTCATGCTCGCCGTGGATGGTCGGGTCTTCATGCTCGCTATCTCCCTCTTCCGCCTCTGCGTGCGCACGCCGGATAAATGATCGATTCGAGGGCGGAATGGGCATAGTGCGAGTATATTCCTCATCTAAGGTTATCAGTGCACATTGACGCGTGGCGTGGTTTGGCAAGGGGTTATCATGCACATTTGGGGCGTGATCCTTTAGCCGAATTACCCTTCTCCGATCGCCTCGATTACGTCCCCGGAGGAGTGGCAACCTTCGGTCATGTCCGGGCTATTGGAGTGATACGCGCAGCGCTTGTTCTCATCATACCATCTTGGGATAGGGTCAGGGATCCTTCCTGGAATCGGTTGGATTAGGCCTGCAGCTCGCAACCTTTCATATATTTGAGGTATGGGTTCAGCTAGTGGGGTGCGAACTTTGGGTGGTTTTCCTTCAAAATTCTTATTTGCTCTGGGTGCATTGGGTGCTCTATTCTGGCGGACTTGATGGGTGGATCTATGCGGGGCAGGATAAACGGGTGCTTGTGAAGTGTTATATATAGCCGTGTGGTAGTTGGGGTAGTATGATGGGTTTGGTATGTCATAAATGCTTCGGTTTGCGTTCAGACAAACATGGAAGGAAAGCGTCTCTTTCTTCCTCTCGTGAAGTACTCCCGTGTCCCCGATCAATCGCCTTATTAGTTGCTCGTAATGCCGCGATTTGTAATCCTACCGCTTTAATACCTTCTTCACGGTCGCCATTCTAATAACTTCCGCAAAATTCCGCCCATGACGCTTATCATCCGCTCATAGTAGGTCGTCCTTCAAAGATTGCACGAATAGTGTGGTCATCTCACTCTCCGCCACGGGTGGTTGCACTTTCGCCTCTCGAACGCCACCTCATGGCGTATTCTCCAATGTTTCGTAGTCTTCTCCAACTTCATTAAGTAGAACCTATCCACAACGGTTTCGTGTTGAAATGGAATCGCTCCACAAAATCTCGGGCCAATGCATTCCACCGTAATTCGCGGATCTTGGCTGGTATACCAATCTAGTGCCTCGCCGGTCAAGCTCCGAATGAACAACATCATAATGACCGCATGGTTCTTCCATAACAAGATTAGCTTGAATATTACCTCTGTTGTGAACGGCGGTTCCCTGTACAATCAAATAGATCAAACTTCGGCACCTTGTATCCCATAGGCAGTTCCACGTGCGATCATGCAAAGATCCTCGTAGTCTAGTCCTTCGTGACCTTTGTCCGATCGCATGCCCCAACCGCTTCTTTCGGACTATGAATTTCTTTGGCCACGCCCTCGCCCATTTTGGCTCGGACTTCCTCTCCATTTCTTCGTAATGATCCCTTCTTGAAGCACGGACGGTAAAAGGCCGGGCTTCGCTGCATGTTAGCTGTCAGGTTGTTTGCTTGGGCTGTAATGGGTGTGGTGCGTGGGTATTGGTTGGCCTGGCGATTAGGGCTGATTATGGTGAAGTAAGCAGGCGGGGGCTGAGGTATATGGGTAGTAGGAGGGTCATTTTGAAGGTGGGGTTGAGGGTTGGCTGGGCGAGGGGCGGTTTGTTCGGTGACTGGCGGCCTTTGTGGAGAGTTTTGGGAGATATGTGGTGGTGGAGGTCGATCTGGGATGGTTTGTGAAGTAGTGGCCCTTTGATCTGGCATAGGGGTATTCAAGCTAATGGATAGGTTGGTAAGATTCCGTAGCCTCTCCATCTCAACCTGCATATCAGCAATTTGTTGCAATGCGGCAATACATTCTTCCCGATCGTGATATTCCTCCTTCAAGGTTCTGTTACCGACAGAATAATTCCCAAACCATTTGGCTCGACGCCCAGAGCCAGTCATATCATCATTTCTTGCCTTGGACCTGGTGAAGTGTGGATGCTCCGACATGGTTGAGTCAAACACGAACCGACCCTTTGGGGAGGATGATAAATTTTCTAAAAAATGCAACAACCGATGTTAGCATAAAGCACATAGTTTGCAGGTATGTAGCAGATATATCGCACATAGCACATTCAAACGTTTCCTAACATGCAGGGGGACCTCTTTATGCCAGAGGTAAGCCTAAACGTCACTTATGCGAGATTATGACGGATTTGTCCAAGTCGTCCAACTATAATGCCTTTGTTGGAAATGGCGACCAAATGACGGTGCACTTTTTCCAATTTCAGCATGTCATGATTGGGTTTGGATTTGTCTGTCATTGTCACGCTACACATAATATGCTGGTTGGTCGTTGGGTTGAGAAACCCGTCGACAAGTTTGGTGTCTTCCTAATTGTGGTGTCGATGCCAAGGACCGATCCACCTAAGGTAAATGCATGCATGCCCTAAAATAAGGGTGGTATAGCTCTATCTTAAGTTTCTAAGATTTGGCTTTTCTAGACGCAAGGTTCCCGAGCGGACAACTCGAGTGAGAAGGCTACGCGACCACCGGTTGGACCGGATTCTCCGCGCAGAATACCAACTCTCTTAAATGTGGGTGTTTTGAAAGAAATTTGCACGTGCGCGAAGCACACCCGCGTGTGAGTGTGTGATTGTGTGAATTTTCCAGAGCGGAAGAAATATGAGCGGAATGTCAGTTTAAGGAAAGCAGTAAAGCACATAGCAATTAAAGCAAACAACAATAAAGTACATAAAATTAAATGCGAAAAATAATGTCAAATAATAACCCTAAGTCTGTTGTGGTTAAGAACCTAATTCCCCAGCGGAGTCGCCATTTCTGTCGCGCCCTTTTTCGGCCGCGGCATTTTAAAATAGCGAACCCTGCTCAAAATGCAAATGTTAGAAAATAAACCGTCATGCTAAAAGTTTAAAATGTTTTAAAAGAAGGCTTAAAAAGTATTTAAAAGGGTGATAAGGGATTAATGAATGCTAAAGGGTGCTAAAAGTGCAAAAGGGTTCGCGGAGTCGCCACCTAATTAATTTGGGTGAATTAGGACACCTAAATGTTAACTGGTTTAAAGTAACATTAACTCTATTTAATGGTCTGCTAAACTTAATGAGATTCTGGGTAAGGGTTCTTTATTATCCTAAAGGGAAGGGGTTAGGCATCCTAAAGGATCCGCTAACTTGCGGTTGTCCTGCCAAACCTAGGGTAATTATTATGCCAAGGTGCGATGCATGTTTTGAAAATATTTGAAGAGAAAGATGATGCAAGTGTCTATAAAAGGGATGCATTTTGATAAAGATTTATAAGACTTGTGTTCTAAAAAATACATGTAAGGTTTAAAAGTATTCATTTATTTTTATTTATAAATAAGTGGTGCAAAGTTGATTTATAGACTAAATGTATGCATTTACTAGAAAATTTGATTTTTTATAGGTGGCATAGTGCAAAGGACGATTATCATTTGGCAAAGTTTAGTTATGCGTGGCAAACCTAAAATAATTAACTTAAAGGGAAGCAAATTTCTAGTATCCAACTACTCGCTAATTTATTGATTCAAGATTTAACTATTCTAAGTGTTCTAATAATTAATGTAGCGTTAGACAATTAATTACAACAAATGAATGAGGGCGGGATAGAAAACCAATAAAGACGACTCGAAGGAGTGGCGATGTGATTCCGCCTGTGGTTTGGAATTTCTGATGCAGATGGCAAGATACACACGAATGCGGGTGAATGCAAATCTTCAATTGATTGAAGGCATAATGAGTCTCGCTATGAGACTCCTCCTTTTGCTCTGATGCATTTCATGTAAAATAAGAGAAGATAAGGATTAGTATATGCTCAAAAATAATAAACAAACACTTGGCGTAAAATTTAACACATGTGATTTACACTTAGGCATATATTCCGTGATTAAACTGTTGGCATGGCCAAAGCAACTCGGCAGGTAACAAGTCAATTACAATTTAATCATTGTAAGATCGGCAACCGACTCCAGGTTCTTTGTTTTAAAATGAAATGATGGGCCTGGAATTTAGTCTCTCAGTTTTCATTATGACTGGGCCTCAAGGTGTACACGGAATAGATACAGGCCTTATACAACCTCACGAACATAACGATATATCAACATATGTGTCTGATATACAGGATAAACATATAAGCAGAACCAGGTCAATTGAACAAATACATATTAGAACTGGATCATAGTGTATCTGAGAGTCCGGTTCAAACTTTTCGCTTAGATATCCTAAAATGGGCAACATGGCATGGTACCAAGTTACTAGATCCTCAATGTATACATCAATGTAGAACATCATATTTAATGATACCTTACATAATCTTCCAGCACATGTGAATGCAGATAGGGTGTGATTATACATGGTACTAGGATGACATACATAGGACATAATACATGCATATAGTCAATCAATTTCAAACGAGAAGGAACAAACGCAATTGATCCATGCTCAAGACATAAGAAGGTGGGAGCAAAGCAGCCATTTGAAAACATTATTTGAAAGCAAAAGCTATTTAACCTTAGGCTGGACATACGGGATCACGATCTGGTTATCCGTTAGACATAGTTCTTTTCTTGAACGCTAGAAGAAACTTTTCTTTTTTTTTTCTTTGCGGCTTAGTAGACAGGACTATTTCCTAATATGTGTATAGTCAATAACCAGTAAACCAACAGATTCAACATGTCATTTCAGCAAATCAACACACAGATTCGACATGTCATTTTAGCAAACCAACACACTGATTCAACATGCCATTCAAACACGATGGATGGATTCAATCTCAAATCTGGACGAACATAATTAGGATGGGACTTCGGTAGATATACGTATTAACTTAGACTAAAATAGCAATAACACTTAAGACAAACAGTCGAACTGGTCATTTCATGCCAAGACATGTTTCTTACATGATAGTTTCAGCATTTTAGAACATGGCATGATAGAAATAAATCATAAGGGTCAAACTGAGGCACACATAGATACATGAAAGGATCCACAGTGATACAGAAGTGGCGTTCCAGGTGTACAATGTGGTCTGGAGTATACTAAGCATGATGTAGCAGGCCAAACATATAGTATCTAAAGCAACCACCATTTTATTATTGCATATCTAATCATACTAATTGGGAACCCATAGTCTTTAATCTGAGTTAACAAACAACTAATCAATACAACTAAACACTTAACCATAAAAATACTAATCTAGAGCATACAAATGCCGTAATTAGAAAGGGGTGAGAGAAATTCGAGTTTACCTTCTCCGGGCAGCGAACTGGGGCAGCGTATCAAGTCGTCGGTTCACTCGGAGGGTTTATTGCGGTTATGCGAAAGGATGAAACTTCTCAAAAAGCTCGAGAATTCTGATTATCTGCTCTAGAATGCTAACTTCGAATGATTCTTGCCTGTTTTCTCTCAATTTCCGACTGACTTTTCAAGTGTATAGAGATGGGTTTATATAGCCTCAATGTTGGTTCCCAATTAGGTAAACCCTTTAATGCGAATTTGGTATGATTCTTTACAGGATTCAGAGGTGTAAGATTTGTTATGCTAACTGTGGGCTTCCGATTTTGGAGAGATTTTGTGCTTATTGTGGGATGATGTAAATGGTAAGGATATATTCAGGTTATGGTAAGTTAGATTCGATTTTGCATGGTACTGGTATGGGAAAGGAAGGTCGCCGGATTTTCCACCCTGAAGATCCGGCGAGATTCGCGGGTGAATGGGAGGGGTGTGTGCGGCGGTTGCTTTCTTTTAGGTTTAGGGTTGCGTTTATTGAGAGGGACGATTGAAAGATATGGGTTGAAGGGAATGTGGGCTGGGCGAAAAAGATAAAGGGGCGGATGGGCTGAAGGCGTTTTGGGCTTGCGGGTTTAGGGAATTAAGGTGTGGGCTGGGCGATTTTACTAGGTGGGCTGAGTAGAATTTAGGTGTTAGTTTTAAGTATTAGGTATTTAATTAGTATTAATAGTTTTAATTAATTAGTGATAAATTAAATTAACAAATTGTGATTAGATTATTTAGGTGCTTTATTAATCTAATTGTTATAATAATAAACGCGGGCGTGTTATTTAATTAGTGCTTAATATTTTAGAATGCGGCGCTATTTATTTAAATCTTATTTATTGTGCATTATTATTTAAAATAAGTTATGAAATTGCTTTGCGTATTAATAAATGCGGCTATGCTGCCTGACACGACGTTATTGCTAAATTATTTATTTTATGTATTTATTAATGATTAAGAATTACGA
Source organism: Przewalskia tangutica (assembly GCA_029844215.1). NCBI lineage: Eukaryota > Viridiplantae > Streptophyta > Magnoliopsida > Solanales > Solanaceae > Przewalskia > Przewalskia tangutica. The sequence goes on from CM056730.1 coordinate 112,902,509, forward strand.
CAGAGCTTACAATTAGTTAATGCGGGCGCGGGACTCTAAGCGCTTAAAACTCTACGTAAGACGCGATGCCATTATTAAATTGTTTATTTATGCCGGCATTTATGTTTTATTCGCTGCATTTTATTATAAAAATCATAAAAAATTATTTTACGACATTAATGTAATTCTATGGTTAATGACTGGACGGGAGGGTCAAAATTGGGTGTCAACAACTGCGCTACCCCATATCCTGTTTACCATACCCAACAAGCATATCCAAAATACTCACCACAATCACGAACCCGTACACCAAACGGACCCAAACCCCGCATAAATGCTGAAAGAAAGCCAACCAGAACCTATACGCCTTTAGCCGAACCTATAGCCCAAGTGTATGAAAAGCTGAAAGCCGCAGGAATACTCCAGCCAATTCCCAGAAATACCCCCAGGCCTATATCCCGAGGGCACGACGAAACCAAACATTGTGCATACCACTCCGGTGTCGAGGGGCACGACATCGCAAATTGTTATACACTCAAGGACAAAATAGAGGATTTAATCGAAGAAGGAGTCATTCAGCTGAAAGATGCCCCTCTCAGGGTAAACAATAACCTTCTTCCCGGCTATGAAGATGCCCATGTGAGCATGATAGCTAAAGATGGAGAAAACAGTCTGGAAGGGACTATTACGCCAGCCCGAAAAGGGAAGAAAATTGAATCATCGACCAACCGTCAGAGAAGAGGAGGTGCTCCTTGCCGGAGATTGTTTAACCATTGAATAAGTCATTAGTTTAGTTGTGTGCTGCAAGAGATGATCCCATCAAGACTTCGCATTATCAAGACTCAGAGCAAGAAGACAAGTGGACTCGTGCCCCTGCCCTGGCCCGCCGAGTCCGGAAATAGTTAGTTTAATATATTTTGCCCTTTATATGTATTTGGAACTACGTTTGACCTGATTCCCTTGGAGGATACGTAGGCGGCCGTTTCGGCTTCGGTCCCATCTTTAGAAATTTTAATTTCACCCAATTTCGCTTGTAATGAATCACATGACTGATTCTCTCATGGGGATACGTGGCGCCTAAATCGCTTCGGCCACACCATTAGGAAACTTTCCTTCGTTATGAAAATAACGAATACACATAATATACAAGCAACCCCATTGAGACCCACTTTAGGCCGAAACGCCCTTTGCATATTCAAAACTGGGACAAGGTAGGAAACCAGGCAGGGGTTATGAGTCCAAACAAGGCAGACGTCCGAGCATCAAGAGTCAAAACTACAAAGTCAATGCGAATCAACCACCCCCACCTCAAACTCACAAATTTTCTTTGAGCGCAGGTTCTTCATGTTAGCCGAAGCAGACATACATCAACAATCAAATCCCACAACAAAGTCTAGCGCATCAGCTCGGGCCTAAAGTCAAATTGCAATCCATGCAGTGCACAAACGCACAACAAAGACATCATTACAACAACATCTCAGCATTCACATCATCTGGCATATCAGGGACGACATCTCTACCCATATAGTTGCCTTTCTCAAAATATTTATCATTATTTTTTAACAGTTATACACTAACTTTTTCTCCAGCTTAGCTTGCAGGAGCATTTATTCTACATGAGCAGCAACACCACGTCCGAAAACGACGCCACGTCCGAAAATGACGTCAAGTCCGAAAACGACGCCACGTCCGAAAACGACGCCAAGTCCGAAAACGACGCCAAGTCCGAAAACGACATCACGTCCGAAAACGACGCCACGTCCGAAAACGACGCCACGTCCGAAAACGACGCCAAGTCCTAAAGCGACGCCAAGTCCGAAAACGACGCCACGTCCGAAAACGACGCTAAGTCCGAAAACGACGCTAAGTCCGAAAACGACGCCACGTCCGAAAACGACGCCACGTCCGAAAACGACGCTAAGTCCGAAAACGACACCACGTCTGAAAACGACGTCACGTCCGAAAACGACGCCAAGTCCGAAAACGACGCCAAGTCCGAAAACGACGCCACGTCCGAAAACGACGCCAAGCTCGAAAACGACGCCAAGTCTGAAACGACGCCACGTCCGAAAATGACGGCACGTCCGAAAACGACGTCATGAGCATATCACATCTACGCAAGGACACTTTCTCTACTCTAAAAATTGCATTCTTGTTCATGTTTTATTACTCTGTCTTAGCGCATGCACTAACTTTTTCTTGAGCTTTAGTCTACAGGGGCAGTTGGAGCAAGGACAACATATCCGCATTCACAATCGCAAACGCCCGCGTGCGGCGAAATCACAAGATTTGCGCAGTGGCATCGCATTTTCGTAGGATAGCATTTTCTACTCGCACAGTTACATTGCTTATAAATTCATGCGTTATCATTTTGCCTTAACATTTATGCACTAACCGTTTGTTTAAGTCTTAGCATACAGGAACAAGAGCACAACGTGGAACTACCTCTACTACGCAACCAAGCAATTTGTACCTCGAACGCCGATCCGCTCTCCCAAAGATCTTGCAACACCATGACCCTGTCATCATCATAATTCGACACCGAATAAATTTTAGATCCGCGTTATCCTTGGTTTAATTTTTTTCTATTATCGCAGAACCCAGTGTCATCATAATTCGACACTGGGACAAATTTTAAATCTGCTTCCGCTTTGGTTTTAATTTTCTAGTGTCACAAATCCCAGTGTCATCATAATTCGACACTGGGACAAATTTTGAATCTACGTCTGTCCGCCTTAAATTTTTCAGCATCACCATGGTAGCCCAGTGTCGTCACAACTCGACACTGGGACAAATTTGAGTCTGCATCACCGCGCGTGTTTTAACATGGTAGCCCAGCGTCGTCATAACTCGACACTGGGACAAAATTTTGAATTTTGTGTCAGCCTCGTCTTAATCGCCCAACATTTTTAATTCTAAGGATCGAGACAAAATTGGCTTTAAGTCAACGTCTTTGTCCGAAGATTCTTCCATCATCTCCATACAAAGAGGGACAAGCTGTTGACACCCAATTTTGTCTCATCTTTCTTCAACATTTCATTTAGATCGCCCTTTTATCTCCAATTAATTTTATTATGCTTCAAATTTGAAAATCACAAAAATAAATAATTTTAATATTCTTCACTAATTATCGCATAATTTTACAATATCGAGTTTTACATTTTTATAATTAAAATATAAGCAAAACAATTTTAATATCTCGTCGTCAGTATTGATGATCGATTTTCTCTTAATATGTTCTTCAATTACTAAATTAATCATTTTTTATGAATATTATATTCAAATTAAATACATGTATTAAATCTTTTATATCGTATTTTATGCGTGTGCATTTTTAATTAATTAAGTTGAAGGAAGCATATTTTAATTAATTGGGAGATTTTGACTAATTATCTATTAATCTCCCAACAATAAAACACCTATTTTCTATCCAATTCTCATTCCCTAAATTAAATAACTAAATCTACCCGCAACACATATTTTCTTTTCCTCCTATGAGCCCACTTTTTAATTTCCAAACCCAATGACCCAATTATTTCTACTAAAAACCGCAGCCCAAATCCCTTACCCCCGCCCATTTTTTTCCCTATCACGTCCAGCCCACCCTCCTTTTCCTAATCAACCGCCCGGTCCAATTCCCGTCCGACCCGGCCCAATCGTCCTTTAAACTCCCATCACCCAAACACCCCCAGCCCATTTCTTTAACCCCTCTCCCCAACATACCCCTAAAAATCAAGAACCCTACCCTCCCCATCAACGAACCACCAGTCCACCACCAACACCACCCTTTACCCGCCGGATAACCCACGTCGCCGACGCCACCAGTCGCCCATCCCTTCACCCCTGACATCGCCGCATCAAACCAAACCCATCACCTGCAGTCCCGTCTCCATTTTTCTGAATCGCTCTGAACCATGAGAGTTCGTTTTAACCACTGAATCGAGGAATGCAAGGCACCCTGGGCTCTTTGGACCTTCCTCTCTTCGATTCAATGGATAAAACACAATCTAAAGTCGTTCAAAGTTTAGTCCAGAGGAACAAACCCACATCTCTGTCCCAACGTTTTCTTCCCCTGAATCAGACTGAAAGAGGGGGATTTTTCACTCTTTCATCACCTCGGTTTTGTCAAAACATCACTAATACTTTCCCTGTCATTTGAATTTGAATTTCGAAATCAAGCTTCTTGAAGAAGCTGTGGAGACCCATATCTTGGCTATAAATACGACCTCTCTGGGTTGTGTTCACGATCCTTTTTTATTCTGAACAAGAAAATCGATTCTTTACTCCTAAAAAACAGATCTTAAAATCTTTTTTTATTCCTAGTATTAATTCAAAAATTAAAAAAACACTAAGTCTTTCTTCGATTTAGTCGCACACACATATACTCTCGGAGCGGAATCGACGAGTCGAGACAACGCTTCGGTTCGTCACCCGGAGAAGGTAAACACATTATCCTTTCGTTTTTTTGGTATTATTGTGTGTTTTTCCGTGATTAATATTACAGTAGTTTAAGCTTGTTTGTGTTGCCGCATTCATTAGTATTTTAAGGTGATGTTTCGTAAAGTCCTGCTTTCCTTGTCGATTTATATCTGTTAAACCCATGCTTAGGATCGAAATAAGTACAATGGTTGAATAATGATGTTAATTAATGCCTGTTTTAAAAGGACTGAGATGTCGATTGGATTACTTCATGATGTTTACTGTTTATTAACAACTGAGTAACTTCACCGATCGCTTGGTGATTATTAATGTTGAAAATGATGTGTTGGTTTTAATCATGTGCTATCCTAACATCATGGACAACCATACTATGATTGTATTCCTACGAATATGAACTCTATTAAGTGATCTTGTCCCTGTACTGGTTTGGAGTTATAGGTTGTGATGATGTGGTTTACTAAATTAGTCATAAATGAAAAAAAATGCATATGCAATTTAGGATAACCAATATCAATCCTCTTGTATTATGTGAAATACTAATATCCAGAAACAACTTTATCTCTCATAATTTATAAGTGGGTCATTTTGAATGTATAGATATCATTTAAAGTATGTTTGAAACATGCATAGGCAAAAACAGGGTTCAGAATACCTGTTTGAATTATTGCCCAGGAAGATGAATTAATTTAGGCATTTGAATCATATATATCTAGATTTAATGTGAACTTAGGTCAAAAAATGGATATAGAAAGGATGCCTAGTTCATGGCATGCTGATAAATCTATTTTGGTTCATATTACGCCCACCATGTATATGATGGGATTAATTTAGGCTTGAAAATGACAGTATCTGCACGTATATCACCCCCATCATCGTGCCATACACATGAGTGTTATTGTGACTAATATATAGTATGTATGTTTAGTTCTCAGATACTTAAGGAATTCACCTAATTCTAACAACTCAATCAAAGAGAATTTGAAACTCAGAATAAACTCCTGCATTACGCTACCCAACTTGGTCTATGATTTCCTGTCCTATGTATACTCTATAATTAGCGTTAATTTGAATAGGTTTTTAGGCCAAGATTTATCCTCTATGTTTGGCTCTGAGATTGTCATGATTCATTAGTGTTATGCAACTATGTTTTAAACAATGTCAGCTATCTCGAAAGTTCTCGGTGGTATGTTTGCTCTCATTTGTCACTGGTCTTTTACTGAGTCTATGTTTGTCCATTTTACATATTCTTGTTTTCTAATTCCCATGAGGTATTAGTCTGAATGAGACCTTAGTTTGGGTTGATTATATGATAATCCTAGATCGCACCTTTTTTCTCTGTCTTGACAACAATATGACCCCTATCTGACCCTTTCTTTACATCTGATATGAACATCTCCCCTCGCTCATAATTAGAATCAGAAATATACATTTATTTCTTTTATATGAAGTCAATGTTTAGGTTTGGTTCTTATCAATGTATATAGCGATGTATTTCAAGATATATCTGGATATGTTCCCTAGTACAAAAATAGGAATATTCTGGATTTCATCTGTATATGGGCCCTTATGTGTGTAAATGAATGTCCAATATGTATTTAATGAATCCAGTACCTATTTATAGTTGGGTTTACATATTTGATGACTTGTTTAGTTCTTGGGATCTATACTAATTTTTTTTTATTTTTTATTTACATGAAATGCATCGGAGCCAAATGAAGAGTTTCACTACGAGACTCATTATAATTCTCGTCAAATGAAGACACGCGTCTACATTCCTTGCATCCTCCAATCTCGGGACCTTCGAAACTAATAGGGCAGGATGATATCTTCACCTGCCCTAGCCATTTTATCTCCTCTCTTTAACTCTGTCACTTTACTTTTATTTGTATTTTGTTAACTAACCTTATACAATTATTGAAAATGCTTAGAATAGTTAGGCCTAGAATTATTAAGAGCGGGTAGTTAAATAATAAAATGTGTCGCTAGTTTAATCTATCTTTAGGCCGTTATGCATTTTCAAAACTTTTCAAAATAACTTAGCCTTTTCATTGATATTATAGGAATAAATGATTTCCTAATTCTTATTAAACTTCATAAAATGACAAAATCTATTTTTCTACAACAAAGATCTATTTTCTTATTACCAAGTGCAAAAGAGGAAAATCCTTCTACTCATTTGTATACCCTTTACAAGGATTAAAATTTACATATGATACGTACTTTTAGTAAACCATCTTTTTTTTATTATTTTGCACTTTTATGATAAACCTCTTTAGAATATTTTCCTTGCATTTTACAAATAAACTTCATACAATTCTATGGAAAATATATATACTTACATATCTTTTAAATAAATTATTTGTAAACATCTTTTAACCCGTGTCCTCCTAAATATACATTTTTTTAAATAATACTAACCTAAGTTTGACCGGACAACCGCAAGTTAGCGGATCCTTTAGGATGCCTAACCCCTTCCCTTTAGGATAATGAAAAACCCTTACCTAGAATCTCACATAGTTTCACATACCTTTAAAAAATGGAGATCAATCGTAGTATTTTATGCTACATTTTCAGTGTCCTAATTCACTATAATAATTAGGTGGCGACTCCTTAAAATACATTTAGGAATCAACCATGTAGCAGTAATCCCGTTTCCGACTCCGGTTGAAATGGGGTGTTACACACATGTGGCACAAGACGAAGCTGATTGGAAAGGGTGAGCGTTGAGGTGGACTTTACTATTTTCATAATGTGTAGTTGATACGGGCTATGAAGACAGAGGCAGTTGATTGGTTCAATCTTTGGCACAAACGGTTGGGTCATTCTTCAGCACAAGTAATGAAATTTATTATGACATTGGGCTTAAATGAGAGTGGTGATAGATTTGATAGAAAATGTGATTTGCTTCGAATACTTTTGAGATGATCCATTGCGATTTATGGGGATCATATAGAACCCCTTCTTCTTATGGTACTTCATATTTTTTTTACTATTGTGGATGATCGTTCACGAGCCGTGTGGATCTTTCTCTTATTTGATAAGAAAGAAGTGTTTCAAACCTTGAAGAATTTATTCGCTCTAGTGGAGAGGCAGTTTGAAAAAATGGTAAAGATATTTAGAAGTGATAACGGAACTGAATTCACATGTATGAAGACTTACTTCTTCGAATATAAAAATCTGTTTCAAACATATTGCACAGGGATACCTCAACAAAATGGAAGAGTCGAATGAAAACACCATCACCGTCTTCAGTTTTGAATGAAAAAACTCCATATGAAATTTTGTACGAAAATGTGTCCCTATATGATCACTTAAGGGTGATAGGGTCATTATACTATGCACACACAAAGGTAAGAACGAGGGACAATTTTGAGAGTTGGAGTCGTATGTGTATCTTCTTGAGATATCTTTACAGAAAGAAGGGTTGGAGATTGTATGACATAGAGAACGACGAATATTTGATCTCAAGAGATATGGATTTCTACGAAACTAAGTTCCCCTTTGTGATAAGATCGAACTGACATCATAGAAGCAATATCGAACAGATGAGAATCTCTGAAATAAAGTTGTGTTAACGTGGACGAAACAGATGGAGGAATAAACCAAAACAATTTCGAAGAAGACAAGACTGATAATATAGGTACAAATGAAACTCAGATGGACGAAGTACAAATAACGAATGTTGAACCTATGGATCAACATGATTTAGACTAGACAAAGGCCAGTCTGGATAAAGATAACATGGTAGAAGTGTAGCCGCAAGATATTTGTACCAAAAAAATGCACCTAGACGAACAACTAGATCTAGGTAAACGTCAAAAGCATGAATTAATCCTGCTACACAACTATGTCACTGAACTTTTCCGGAAATAAAGTCCATCAACTCATCCGCCCGATCCTTAACAATCATCTGGTGCACCTTATACTTTAGCTAACTATATATCTTGTGATAATTTTTCGCTGCAACACCAAAAATGTCTTGCAACAATTACCACAGGAACCGAGTCAAAACCTTTTCGGAGGCAATGAAAAAGGAATATTGGAAAGTAGCTATGCGGTAAGAGATCTAAGCGTTGGAGGATAATGGAACATGGACACTAGAAACTTTGCAACCAGAAAAGAAAGCACTCGGTAAGTACAACTCTGACGGCACAAACGAGCAATATAAAGTTCGTTTAGTCATGTTCGAAAATAAACAAGATGAAGGAATTGACTACAACAAAAAATTTGCTCTGATTGCTAAGGTAGTAATTGTTCGGGCATTCCTTGTTATTGCGGATGCACAAAATTTGGAGTTGCATTAGATGGATGTGTATAATGCTTACTTACAAGGTGAACTTACGGATGAAGTTTATATGAAAATGTCACCGAGATTTCGTATTCCTAATTCAGGGCAAGTATGTCAATTTCAGAAATCTTTGTATGATTTGAAGCAAGCTCCAAGGTGTTGGTTTGCGAAATTTTCAAGTGTTTTGATGAAATATGAGTTTAAACAGTCGTACTTTGATTATTCTCTATATACCATGCAGCAGAGAGGTATGCAACTTAACGTCTTAGTCTATGTGGATGACCTGATCATCTTCGAAAACGACCATAGTGCCATTGAACGATTCAAAGACTATATTTGCACCTATTTTCACATGAAGAATTTGGGTCCTCTGAAGTACTTTCTACGAGTTGAAGTTGCACGTGGATCAACTAGATTATTTCTCTATCAACGAAAATATATCTTGAATATAATCTTTGAGTCCGGTTTACTGGGAACTAAACCAATCAATATTCATATGGAATAGAATCACAATTTGGCATTAGCCAAATGAGCTACTTTAGGAGATCCGGAACCATACCGGCGTCTGGTCGGTAGACTTGTATACCATAGTTTCACGAAATTTGAGTTGTTGTATTGCGTGCGTATTCTGTCCTAATCCATGCAGTAACCAAAGTAAGCACATTGGAATGCGGCTCTCTGTGTGGTGCAGTACTTGAAGAAGAATTCATGATAAAATATTGTGATGAGAAAATATTGTGATCTCTACTTGTATGGATGGTGTGATTCGGACTGGGTCGGATGCTTGTTGACTCCAAAATCACTTACCGATTGGCTTATATCCCTCGAGAATTCACCTGTATCATGAAATATCAAGAAGCAACACATTGTCTTCGCTCGTCAGCAGGGGCAGAATATCGATCAATGGCAGTGACGGTCTGTGAGTGAAATGGTTAAAGAGAATTTTACATAGTTTGGGTGTTAAACATAAATCTCTGGTGAAAATTTATTGTGATAGTCAAGCAACATTGTATATTGCGCAAAATTCAATGTTTTATAAATAGACTAAACACATTGAAGTCGACTGTCACGATGTCCGGAACGCGCTCCAATCCGGAATAATACTTTCCCGTCATGTGTCAACCAGTGAGCAATTGACCGATGTGTTCAAAAGGCTTTGGGCAAATCGCAACATGAATATTTACTTGACAAGTTGGGCATTCGAGACCCTCATGCTCCAACTTGAGGGGAGTAAGATATGGTAGTTTTATTTACGGTAATATATGATTTGATAATTATGGTAATATATGCTTGATAATTCTATTAGAATAGGGTTACCCTTTACCCTATTAGACTAGAAAAATAAGGATCTTACCTCTATATAAGAAAGTCATTATGATGAATGCAAAGTAAAAAAGAATTCTCTCATTATTCTTATCTCTCTAAATTCTCGTCCCTGTCTCAATTTTAACAGAGAAATTTGGAAGGAAATGGAAGGATTCTAGTCTGGCCATGAAGAGGAGAGAAGGAAAGAGATCAATTATTAATCAAAATTAAAAAGAAAATTTTGAGTTAATTAAATAAGTGTGGGTTACACATGTGACCGGTAGGCCACAATAGTTACACTCGCTAGCGAATATACTTTTATATATATATATATATATATATATATATATTGTTAGCTATTATTTTAGTGGACGGCTATTTATGTCAATTTCTCATTAAACAAATCTTAAGCATTTATCTGTTTGTTAACGGAACACTTGTAATAATTTCAAGGCCCCAAATGGGAGAAAGGCCCAACAACACTAAGTACCCTCGTAATCACGTCTTAACATCGACTAATAAATTAGTATCATCCACATGGAATCATATTTTACTTACAAGGTGCAGTTTTCATAGATCTATATGGAAATCATAAAACAATCAATTTCAGAAAAATATTGTAGTGTAGTACGTACTATAAGAATATTAATTGACACAAGACACAACAAAAGATATAAATATAAGTGAGTCATATGGACAACGTCTCATCAAGCTTATCTTCAAGATTAAATTAGTCTACTATGGCTGCTCATGAGAAAAACAAGTGGTCTCATGCATATAATTAAGGCAAAAACCCTCCTATAAATACCCCTCTATAACCAAATAAATCTAACACATCATCACAACTTAATTGGTTTTCTTACTTTCAATTCTTCAAAGCAATTAGAACAATTAGTCAAAGATTATGGAGAAGTTAACTATCGTGGTTGCTTTCTTGCTTCTTGCATCACGTACGTTAGTTATTTCCCTCTCTCGTTAATTTCAACATTTATTTTTATATACTTTATTCACATTTATTTCTACTTATATATATATATAAAAGAAACTTATGTAAGTTATTCTATGAACAGTATTTCAACCTCTCACTGCTCGAGATTTGGAGATCGATGTCTTTCAACTTGATGTGTCTCAATCTGGTTGCCCAGGTTGGTTCCGTTCTTGCATATTTCAACATTATATCCATTTTATGTAATACCATTATTGCTAGTGCAGTCTAATAAATTATTCATTTGTTCTAATAATAAAAATGAGATTGTAATTACTTTAATCCATCAATAATCAATTATAAACTGATATAGTACTTTTTTTGTTAAACTTTGTCTCCGTTGATTATTGATGTGCAAACAAGTACATATTGAGTTTAACATGTCAAACTTTGTACATAATCATTGAGACGAGACTACTATAGTTGGTCCTAATCAAATATACAAAGATTTCATGGTGGAGGTAAAGAATGGATCTTGGGTCTAACTCAACCCCAAAAGCTAGCTTGTAGGGTATTCAAGTCCATATAAGGAGTCCATGTTTCCATTCCATTATCGATGTGAGACTCTTAACAGTGGATTATAAGATGATTTGGGTTGATTGCCTGGTTTGACTATTTTGATTCTAAAAGAAGGTAAATTCCAACTATCCATGTTGATAAACCCTTTGGCTTGGTCGGGGAGTTCAGTAAAAGAGTTGAAGACAATTTGATATAGTACTTCTATGTAATTTAAATAACTACATGTAATGTACTATTTATTGGAACTAAGTCAATATTGATGAATTTAGAAGTTGAGAATAGTAGTTAAACTTTTACAATGGCCAATAGCGTAACTCGTTTTTTTTTTATGATTTTTTATATATAATTATGCATATGCTTTCTAATTCTTTTCATCACAATTAATCTCTCTCTTTCTTATTATATGTAAATTGTAGGAGTGTCAAAGGACAGATGGCCAGAACTTCTTGGAGTACCAGCTAGGCTTGCTAGGGAAACAATCCAAAAGGAAAATCCAAGATTAACTAATATTCCAAATGTGTTGAATGGTTCTCCAGTGCAAGAAGATTTTAGATGTAATCGAGTTCGTTTATTTGTTAATGTGTTGGACATTGTTGTGCAAACTCCTCAGGTTACTTAAGAGGAAGAAATTACTCCCATCGGGTGTTTAAGTATGTAAGCTAGTTAGCCCCAAGAAAATAAATTGGAGTCGTATGGTTAATGTCTCCATGTATTCCATCATTTGACGATAAATAAATGTGGCCATTAATATCATCCTGCCCATTTCGTTTATGATGTTTTTTTTGTTGATGAAATGGTAAATGTGTATTAAAATCATCAAACTGTACAGGTTCTATGGGCGAACCCACAGGCATAATGACGATATAAATCTCATACTTCCCTGCTCGGCAGATCAGTATAAAATTTAAGCTCGTCAGTAACAAATCTCAAGCTAGTCCCACAAGGCGGGTAGTCAAGAGTGCCCAGAATAAGCGCAAAAGTGATGCAAACCCACACAAAAACCTAGCCAATGACAATTCCCTTATGTACAAGACATAAGGTTGCAGCAGCGGGCCTCCTTAAACCTTTGTCATGGTAAACCCAAATGGGACAAACCCGTTTATGATGTTAATCACTGCCTCTTGTAGTTTTATTTTGTTCTATTGTCATCGTTCTGTTATTTGGATTATAAAGCATAGTTATTTAATTAGAGAGGTTCTTTAAATTTTATGACGAAAATCAAGCAGTCTTCTTTGTATTATGATTATCAATATTAATCAAATAATCATCACAAGGCATGTAATAATATCTACTAACATCACAAACAAAAATAGTAAAAAACAAATGTTCAATAGACAACCAACACAAACTCGCAAAACCAATTCTACAATCCCCAAGATTACCTTGTACTAAAGCATAATTCGAGGAATGTGTTCAAAACATCATAAATGGAATGGACTAACAAAAACAACACAAGATAATAATGCCCACACAGAGGAAGTGTTGGGCTTACTCTGATCAACTCTCTCTTAATGTGACGCGTTCAAAATGATATACTCCTTCCGTCTCAATTTATTTGGCATCATTTGATCAGGCACACAATTTAAAAAATAAGGAAAGATTTTATTATGTTTACTAAATAACTCTTACTTTAGTGTCTAATTTTGTTAAGTTTTATTCACAATAAGTACAGTTTTAAAATTAAGTGGGATCCAACAAAGAAATATAGATATGATGTCATTAAATAGTTGGCAAATAAGAAAATGTGACATTCATTTTTAAACGGACTAAGAAAAAAATAGTGTCACATAAATTGAAATGAATAGAGTGGTGTTTACCTTGCGAATTTGTAAATGATGAGAAGAAGAGACCAGTCACCCTGGACACCAGTTAATAACTCAATTATAACTATGTTGTTTGGTTACAAATATATATAGACAATATTCAATATGAAAACATGACATTTGGGATAAAAATCAACATAGTAAATTATTTACAAAGTAATATTTGTGCCTTGTTATTTTACAAAAGTAAGTTTCGTATCTCAAGTTATTGCCGAGCTACCGAAGCTAGAATTTAATATCGGTTTCACTAAATGGTCATCACCATTCACCATAATGGGCACCTCTCTATTACATTTCCTCTCCATTTCCTTAATTGCATGATTATCAACTTACCAAGTTATGATATTATATTGATTTAATCTAAGTTATCAAAATATACATGTAATCATGTATTAATCATCCAAACATGGACTCGAGAAAGTGAAGATAAATCTCTCGCATATGCTATTTGTCCTACATTTATCATCCGATTACCTATCAATCAATGAAAATACTAACGGTTTTTCGCCGTGAAAATCTGTTTTGGCTTATATTGTGGAACCTATATAGCGGTAGGTTTGGACGTAATCAATTGTTCATGCTACATAGGAGTATGTTGGACCTTTTCAAATAATTGCAGAAGTTATATATGAACCAATTTAATAATTTGGATCTGCATGGCTAACCGTCATAGCCAAGTTGAACAACCATCAACGGGAGGAGCATATTCTGTAGGATTTTGTCGGGTTCGTACACGCAGCAGACTTTGAAAATTGATGGATGATTATATAATGTAAAACACATAGATAACTGTAATACTTCGAACGAATACTTACAGTTTAGCAAATCTGGAATCTTTAAACTTCAAGTGTGTAATCCGAGGGTAAGCACGCAATTGTTCCTCGATTGCAAGTCTAAGACTCAGGTTTAATTACTCTTTTAAAAAGCTAGGAAATCCGATAGAGTTTTAGCAGAGAATAATTCAAGTGAACTAGGTGTATTAAAATAATGATTGAACCCTTTATTTATAGCTGAAATAATCAGCTAGGGTTTTCAAGTGGGCCATACCCAGAAACCGAGACAGAGTGGGTCGTATGGACCCACTGGACACGTGGCGTCGCGGCCCTTGGTCATTTGAGTCGCGGCCCTAGTCCAATTCTGTCTCGTTTCTATTTTAATTAAATCTGAAATATCATCTCGATTTAATTAATTAATCATTATTTATTCTAATGTCTTGATTATAAACCGAACATTTATATTCTCTCTAATTACATCCTTGGATCGACAAAAAAATTGACTTAGTGTTACCCTACGTGCCTTCACATATCGACACTAATATCATTAGGGTCTACACGGAACTCCTAGATGACGCCGGAAGACGAACTCAATATGTGAAGTGGAACCTGTGAACTGAACCTCTATGTGGGTAGATAAAATCATTTCATTCACGACACACTCGATCAAACTTAGGACATGCCAAGTGTCTATCCAAATGGCTTGATCATTATATCTTATCTATATTAGCTGACAACAAAACCATATCAAAGATATGTCTACTGCATTGGCCAATGACTTAGTCAATCTAATACCATATGAGAATCTGAGTGTTCTCTCGAAGATACATTCGAGGAATGAATTCTAATCTTGACTCAACTACCACCTTTAATCTACGTCGCAATATACCCAATACAAGTCGGGTCTCAACCTATAAAACATTTGAGCTTAGGACAAGATCAAAGTATATTACTCTGTAAACAAGGCGCGTATCGACCTCAAGTCTAAGGACTTCTATCTCCCACATGCTGATGACACTTTAGACATATATAACAAACAGTACATCAGCAGGGTATATCAATACTTCTACAAGTATCCATGTGTCCATCACGAGTTTGTCATAACTTGTAGCTGGTGAGACATACTACATCCCTAAGGATATGATGCAGACCACATGTCGACGTATCACATATCATCGATATCCCATTCTCGATGATCATTAGTCGAGACAATTTAAGAGTTACGTTATAATATTAATCTCTCACATTATTAATAACCATGTAACCTCTAGGGATGCATTTATAGAATATTATAAACAATCAACTAATAATTCAATAACTGCAAATATCATAATATTAATCTCCATTAATATAAATATGAATGTGTATAAAGTACATTTTTTCTAATACAGATTGTCTCTAGGACATAAATATATTTTCATATTCATGACTGATAAATAAACGAAAGCTAAATATATAATACCCTTCAAGGGCACATTTGAACCTTTAGGGCTCATTTGGTACGTCGCATTGGACTAATTTCATTGGACTGAACTGTACTGTATTAATAAATAATGAATGACATTAGAATATTAATATATAATGAATTGTATTTTTATTTTATTTTTAGTACAGTCCAGGGGAGACCCACCTGCTAGATGGGTCTCAAAATGGCTTGATCAGATTATTTCTAAAAAATAATACAAAGGTCTGAAAACGCCCACCAAACGTTGTATTATTTTTTTTGTCCAGTACAGTCCAGCTTAATACAACGTACCAAACGTGCCCTTAGGTTGTGATGTCGTTTTAAAAGAATCTCTTCATGCTTCAAACAGATAATATTAAGCTTCTTTTTTTGCCCTTTATGATGCACTACATGTCAAAAGACATCCAAGACAAAAGTGCTCTAACATCTAATGCATACACCAAATCAAGATTATCACTTAACTATAAGTAGTTAATACAAGCAATTACCTCAATTTCCACTCAATCACAGCCAAAAACAGAAGTTTGGTAAATACACCAAGTCCAGCTGAATTTTCCTCCTCAAAACACCACCACATTGACGCACCCGATTTTTCTAAAAGCTTGACTTTGTATAAAAGTTCTGCATCAAGGGAAAAAAGGAAATCTAAACAATCAACAGAAAGTACGGAACATTTTGATCTGATCATTGTGGGCTCAACTAACCAACAGGCAAAAGAAAAATTCGATGACAAAGAGCTCTAAATAAATAGATCGCCCACATAATGTTGGTACAATGAGGATAAGTCATTATCAACCAACAGTTTCTTAGCAAAACTGGCTGAAGAGAATAGGAAAAAGCCCAAGGGAGGAGTAAGGTTGGGAACTAGGAATTACATATCTCATGAAACCAACCTCAATTATGTTTGCCTATCATACTTACAAGCTGCATGGACACTCTTCTAACCTCCTGCTGCTCCTGGCAGCATCTTCATTGTTCGCTATACAATTAGTTGGTCAATCTCAGTGCAAACAAATTTGAAGATCAATAAATGGTTACTGACATAATTAAAAGGAAGCCCTATTTAGTGAATCCACCGTTTTGCAACTCCCTCCCCCGAACACATACACGATGTAATAACTGTTAGGTCATTGCTTGTAACTTGGAACTAACAACCTTTCCTGATATTGGTGGCTTCTCCTTCAAACTTGTACATAGTAAAGACTCCGAGTTGCTAGTTGGGGTTTCACCAAACTCTGGTCTCACCCAAACCTTTATATGCCCCTCACAGCAGATAATAAGGACTGATTCAAGAGTAAACATCACGCCAGAGAGTGGTTCGGTGTGAACACGATGGGTGACCAGGGGCGATAGCTTTGGAATATCTCGCATGCTTGGAGCAGGTTGCAGCGTACCAACAGGGCAAACCCTATCCCAATGAGATGACTGACTCAGTGCTGAAAGTTGGTGATCCACCATGAGGACGGCGCATTGGTACTACAATTTCATCCATTTCCAGATCCCATAAGAGCAATTGTGTGTCCTGCAAAGAAAAATCAAGTCGAAACCACCTAGAAAGGAGATATCAAGCAGATACACCTCGAAACAGATCATAGCCTTTAAAAATCATATTATGAGCAAGGCGAGGAAAATTTTTTGGAACACATAAACGTTTAAAATGAGCAAATAAAAGATCCAAGTAAAATAGTGAGACATAACCCCAATAATATGAGTTCTCTTATGGGATAATTACATTTTTGGACCGCTCAAAAGAATAATAGCCAGCAAATGTATATATTTTGTATATTAAGTATAACTATACATATAATATACATATTGTATACACAAAATTTACATAAATATAAATAATCAGTGTATAGGTTTGTATATTTTGGCTAGCTGTAATTAATTTCGGCCGACGGGTCAAAAATGTAAAAAGCCTTTTGAGCATGTACCTGACCAACAGAACCAAAACGGTACACACATTTTCATCTGTGCCATCTGAATTTGGTGCTGACCAATATGAATCAAATGCCACACCACTGACCTGCCAGCCACAAGTTAGGAGAATAAGGAGGTGAATGCTACATAGAAACCAAGGTAAGTTATAACTGCTGGAAACTCACCCAGGAGTTATGCCCCTCACCCCATGCAACAACTTTACGTTCATCCATGCTCCAAACCTGAACTAGGTCATCTTCTCCACCAGCTAAAACGTACTTTCCATCCATGCTGTTGGTTCATGTACACTCAGTATAGATAACTCTCTTAGCCAGAACATTAAAAACAACATACTTTGTTTGTTTGTGGGCATCTGTGGGGGTGGGTGAAGGAAGGGGGGGATGTGTACTACACGGCAAGGTCCACAAGGCAAAAGTGACTACAAATATGTCATGAACAGAAAACCATAAACACTAACCTCCAAGCACAACATAACAGAGCACCATAATAGCTTTTTCCACCACATATAAGCTGTTCATTTTTGTAGTCAAATATACACAAATAACCTGCATTAAATCAGTCATACTCAGTAAGGATAAATCATCACAATAAAAGAATTAATTACTTTACAAGTCATTTCATGAAGAAAATACCATCCCTCCCTACAGTTGCAATATACACCCCAGAAAGCAAAGCTATTGATGGACCCTTGGCAAATATGCCATCTAGCTACAGGATCCTGCATATAAAAGTCAAATGGAATGAAAGGAAGAACTTAAAACTGCAGTTCTTAGATTTGAGATCTAGATAGTCATAACACAGTCAGTTAGGAGATGTTACATAAAATCCACAATGAATGGCTAATAAACTAACCAACACATTTATTTAATTTTGTACAGCAGAAGCAGACTAAATGTTCTTATTCCAGACAAGATAAACATAGAATGTGCTTGTTAACATATAACGGAAATGGTCCAGTGTTTAGGAAGATATTTTTGGAACTATTTTTATGTTTTTACTGAGCAGTAAACTTGCTTCTTTAGGGATTATTTGGTTTACGGACAGTTGCATAGGGATTACTTAGCAAGTTACGGTGTTGTCAAAGGCACGCTTAAGGCGCGCTTAAGCCCTGAAGCGAGGTTCAAAACATGTTGAGCGCTTCGCCTCGCTTTATGTGCGCTTCAGTGTCATCATCAAGGCTCTAAGACATACTTTTCCTTGCCAATGAGCCTCTCTTGAAGAGGTGACACTAGATAATTGATATTCACTTTATCATAATGTTTTTACAATTTCTTTGTATGTTATTCATGCTTATTATTATTAGTCTTAGACTATATATATATATATGTATTTTTGCACCGTTGCGCCTTTTTTTTATTAAAGTCCGCGCTTTATTTGCGCTTTGCGCTTAAAGCCCTAGCAGACCTTAGAGCTTTTTTGCGCTTTTCGCTTTTGATAACACTGGCGAGTTAACGGTGAATAATAATGTGGGGATTGCTATGCATCGAATAATAATGCAAGTAACTGTTATGCAGTAAACAATAATGTAGGGTTATTATGTGGGACAGGGGACTGCCTCTTTATGAGTGTTTGTCTTTAGGTACTCTTATCTATGTTATGCTAATACATGTATTCTTATTCTGCATCCTCCCGCATAAAATAATACATAAATTCCTGTGTATCGGCTATGGGCATGTGGAGTTTAATACTGCCAAGTAAACATGCATCAGCCATGTGAAGTTTAGTACCATAAACCAAATGTTACATTAGTTATTCAAAGATCATTTTTTTCTTATGCAATCAACCAAGATACAGTATTACTCATACAAAACCTTCCATCGACGAGTGAGAGGTTAGATGATGTGATTCAAGGAATAAAAGGGGAGAAGTAAGGGAAGATATAAGAAAAGAATATAGATTACAGACGAGACAAACACCCTCTGATTTGTGCCCACAATCACTTTAAAACTACGCAAAGAGAATTGCTGCACTTCGGAACTAAAGCCACAGCATGGAGGTGTTGTAATGGACACTAATTCTTCTTGTTCGCAGAGGAGAGCCTGAAGCACCAGTTGATGATTGGCGCTCATGGTGATAGGTCAAGACTGTGGAAATTCAACCGAAACAGTCCACTTACTAAATTGGGTCTAAACATGTGTATATGAGGTTGTTCATCTCTTCTCTCTTCTCTTCTTGAAGGAGATAATAACAATATCTCCCTCAGATGTGAATGAAATACAAAATCTAAAGCAAAAAATAAATAGGAACCAACAATATATGAATGCGTGCTTAAAACACATGGACATTCCTCGTCTGTTTATCTTAATGGTTCCTTGGAAAACAAGGGCAGGTTGCAAACATGATTCCTTTATCTCCTTTTTAAAATTTAAAACTAAAAACACAAATAGATGTCTTTGCTTACTAACCAGACCACAAAGATACACAAATTTTGTTAAAAAAACGAGTAACCTAATCCCTAACAATTTGTGTATGCCTCGAGTATGGTCTTAGCAATTTGCTTGTGATGAAGTTCCAGGGCCAAGTTTCATCTAATTTGTTACATTTGCAGGTGTATAACATTTTTGTGCAAATGCTAAGCAAAGGTTACATAAAAGATGATACTTAAATAGTGATTCAAAATCCACTCGAATAACAGTAAAATCATTAAGCTTATAACTATTACCTGGAGTAAAAGGGCAGCCCGGTACACTAAGCTCCCGCTATGAGCGGGGTCCGGGAAGGGCCAGACCACAAGTGCAAAAATTAAAACTTTTTTCCCTCATTGCACAATCTGGCAATATAACTTTATACTAATGTTGGATTTCAAAGAAACACACTACAATCTCAACCATTTTGCGGTGTTGTTAAAGGCTCGTTTGGAGCACATTTAACTCCTGAATCTAGGCAAACTCCAAGTTGTGTGCTTCGCTTAGGTGGTGCATTAGTACCAGCACCAAGACACTAATATGCCTCATCACTACGACATCGGTCTTTAAGAGGAAAATACTAGACACCTAACTATATTTAGCAAGTTCAGGTAAAGACTGCCCAACACCAAATAACAAGACTATAGGTAATCCCTCAACCATGTGGAACTCTAACCTCCACTTTCTCCACGTACCCGGGGCTAGATAGTTGGGGCATGGACAATGTAATATGGAGGAGCAACACTGGGTAACCCAAGAAAAGAGATTGGCTTGGCACTGATAACATTTAAATAAATGGATCTTAGGTTTAACTCCATCCCCAAAGTTGTCTCGAAGTGAGGATTGCCCAACGCCATATAAGATGGTTAAGGACACTAACAATAATGATTAGGAATAAGAAGTTAAATAATCAAAACTACTCGCAACAAAACTTTAACTTGCCTCATTAAATCTGAATCAAAATTTTAAAATTGTTTTTGAATTTGACTGACATGATGTTTATTCCTATACTAAATTATAATTTTCTTCAATGCTTTTTTCCGAACACTTCAGTTTATGTTTATAGTTGATTTTCCTATCTATATAGTCCCTCTTTTTCTCTCTCTCTCTCTTCATAACTGTTTCCCTTAGCCCACTATCATTGTTATGCTCTACGCTTAATAGTCCAGCAGACCCTGGCGTTTTTCTAAATTTTTCGCTTTGACAACTGTTTCATCCAGTTTTCTCAGCCTCAATTTTAATGTATAACATAACACATACATTGCAAGTAAAACTCATACTTGCAATATTAACCATTGCAAGATATGATTAATTTGTTCCATACTTCATATCTGAGAAATAACTTGATTTACGAACAGAGACTTAATTACTTATTAAATAATAGCCTCAACAACATTTGACTGTATATATGCCTTTCATCCACCTTGTTTATCCAGCAGAAGAACATGCTTATACTTTCTGATAGCTATTATGAAAAGGTTTGAGTGTTCTTAAAAGAAAAGCAGGAATATATGAACCAAGAAATTTGCAAATGGTTGAACGTAAATAGCAGAAATTGACAATCTCTGTACTGATACAAGGGGCACATCATCAAACACTGCAGAAAGAACTATATACACAAGGAAAATACCTTACTATAACGTGCATGGGCAACTGAAAATGAGTTTGATCTTTGATGACTGGAAATGAGGGATCAGCAGAACCATCTTTGCTCTGAAATATGACAACAAAAGATGCACATTGGTCTAAGAAAAGTAGGAAATATGAGGATCATTGAAAAGGACCTGGACATCGGTAGCACTCCCAATTAGTGTCAACACTTACCTTATCATAGACGTAAAAATTTCCATCCGCATGAGCAACAACAAAAGCCCCCTCACTGTTAGGCACCCAAGCGATACTAGTACATCGACTGTTGAAAAGCAAAGTAATATATTAAATCTGCCCATCATTATAGGCACCCATCAAATTTTAAATACTAGTACATCGTCAATCAAAACAAAGGAAAATATAAAATTTGAAAAATAAAGGATTCTGTTCGGTATACAAAACCCTTAAGTTACTTGTCTTTTTGAAATAGACAAAATACATAGATCGACACTTAAAGTTGTCACCAACGATCAGACACTTTAACTATCCTTTTAACCAGATAGACACCTCTTGTTAGCATAAGTGTGGTTCGTGAATGCCCGGGTAAGACAGAACTTGGTACCAGTTAATTGCGGATAATGTGGCAATTGACAAATCAAAGGGCGACACGTGTAATTTTAATAAAGAAAAATAAAAAATGCATTTAATTTAAAAAATATTAGAAAACCCATCACCTGCTTCCTTACGCTATTTTCTTCGTCTTCATCCATAAATTCCACCAAACACCACCTCCACTCCCATTATTCTTCATCATCAACCACCACATAGCCATCTCCCAAACTCAAATTTTACATGTGTCATCGAAAACTTACCACCACAATGCCACCCACCCACCTCACATATCGGTGGCCATTTCTCTATTCGAGAACTGGTAAAAGAATCTTGCATAGCTATCTCTTTCCTTCTTATGATCCTCAATCCTCTTTGAGTCCTGAAAGTTCGCAAAATCCAGTTTGAAATGTTTTGCGCCTATTGTGATTAAAGAAAAAAAACAGAGAGATGGGTTTCAAAAGCTTTTTTTTTTGCTGAGAAACAAAAAATCAAAGATAGGTGGAGGTGGAGAGGTGGTGTTGGAGTTGAAATTGTTCACTTGAATTGGATGAGTCTGGTTTAAGCTTTAAAGCAAACTGTTGAAATTAAATATGGAGGTAGTCATGCACTGGAAGGTGATGTCCTACGTCAATAGCTGCGATGGGGTGGTCTGTCAATATTTTTCCTTTTTTTGTGTGTGGGGTTTTCTGGTCTTTGACAGGTGAAGCTTTCTGGGCTCAAGAGGTGGTCGAGGTGGAAGCTCCAGTGGTTTACGGCAGTGGAGCTATGGTGGAGAAGAAGTAGGTGAGAGGAAGGGAAGGAGATAATGTTCCAAAGTATTATAGCCGTACTTTTCATGACGCTAATATCACGACTCTAATTATATTTAGGTTGTGTGGGGAGCTTCAAGTTGTTTACCTTCATGAGTTCTTTAGAAGCTCAAAATTCTAATATAGTTGTCTTTTTATCCTCATATTCCCCAACTATTTTGAATGAAGTGTAGTTGATTGATTGATTTCATTCTCATGCTACAAAGACTATCATAATTCTCTTTCTATTCCCTTGGTACGCACACTGAAAGGGGGTACAGCACAGAGGTCAAAATATGAATTACGATTATATCCCAAAAATTATAATTAGCATCTAATGAGTGACCTAAATAAAAATTGTGAAATAGCCACCTCAACTGCATTCACCATCCAATTAAACTTATACTAAGTTGCGCAAATAATCCAAAGAAGGCCTCCATTTACTACCAACCAAGAACATAAGCAACTAAGCTTCCATCTTTATTAGTAGGGAGAACTTGCCACGCTAATAGTTCTCAAAGAACACTCTAGATGACACACAGTTACACTAGCTATGACACAGTTATGACTATCCATCTATTTAACAACTCAAAAAATAGGATGCCAAATCCAGACCATTAACATAATTCCAAAAAGACAAGATCAATAAAGAAAAGCGTTACAATTCCAAAAATAGTATTTCATAAGAATAGCAAAGACAGGGTTGAGTTCGAAGCCTTACCTGTTGTTAACAGAACCATCCTTGTTGTAATGTTGTGCCCCAACAAGCTTCTTCCCAACATCTTGCATTTGCTGACGTAGAGATACCGACCGAGTAAACTGCAAAACAGACTTTGTAGGTAAGGAGTAAAAGTGGAAAATTGAAGTTGTAAGTCATGTAGGGAAAAAATTACCGTCTCCGGAACTCAACCCAATGAGAAAATCATGCCCTTCCTTTGCATCCGGATCAAATGCATGGCAAACAGGATTTGAATTACTAAAGTGTAATGACTTTATAGCATCCTACATTTTTTCAATGAACACTCTCAGAATTCATATATACAATCTTTTTCCATCTCAAAGAACAAATATAGTTGATAACCATACCTTATCTCGAGAATTCAAATCACTAATAAAAATAGTGTCACCAACATTGAATATCAAATAAGTCCCGTTGCCATCGAAATTTGGAATACTGACTGAGTTATTCGAACTTGTCACCCTAAATGATCCAGCTCTACCACCCATGCCGCTGACAGACTTACTTCCATCATTTCCTCCGACAAAACTAAGTGACTTACTACCATTTCCACCACCTAAGAGTCTCGCTGCTGCTGACTTAACACCACTGCTGACTCCAAAAGTTGATGCCGAGTGAGGCACATATGGGCTTATCTTTGAGATGAGCTAGAGTTACCTGAAAATCAAAATCATTTCAGCTTCAAAAGTTGGACTATTGTTTATTTTAGGGAAAAGAATCAAATTTGTCCCTCTATTATGCAAAACGAATCAACTTTACCCTCCGTTATACTTTCCGTACAAAAACACCCCCGACGTTACCCAAGTGGCTCAAATATACCCCTTCTCTGCTAGGGCTGTCCAAGGTGGACACCCCATCCCACGTGGCACTGACATTTTACCACCTCACGTAGACACTACATGGCATGCCACCTCATGCTCCAACCCATTTTACCCCCTCCCTCCACTATATTTGAGCCAATTGGATAACGTCAGGGTATTTTTGTACAGATAGTATAACGAAGAGTAAAATTGATCCTTTTGCAAAGTAAAAGGGGCAAATTTGACCCTTTTCCATTTATTTTATTTTGATAACGCGGAAAAGGATGACCAATCATGAGCTACTAACTAAAGCTTATCTAACTGGTATCGGAATGTAAAAGCAGCAACTGTGTGGATAAGTTTCCTTCATTTAAAGGTTTATTTCAGCTATTTATTGAAGAAAACTCTTCAAGTAAGCCAAGACCCAAAAAGTTTAAAATTGAATGCATAAGGCCTGAAATGAGTGTAAGCACTGAAACCAAAGAACTTCAAATAATCTCTACACTGGATTGTCAAATTGGAGCATAAAGAAACATTTTAAAACTGAATAAACCGTGAAACTAATTGTTTTCCATAAGTTCTCAATTAACTCCAAAAACAACAAGGTATATTTAAAAAAAAAAAACATTTTGGCAGAATGATGATTTATTAAACCCCAGAATCTTAAAAATTGGCCATCTTAGCCAAACCAATTCCAGATTCCGCTCAAAAGATTGATTTTGTAAAAAAGGTCAATCTCAAAATCTAATTTTGAGCATCATATAAAACACTGCTATTCTAAAATAACATAATTCGCCTAAACAGAAATAAAATTTCCACAAGTTCTCAATTTACTCCAAAAACAACAAGGGAGGAAAAAAATTAAACTTTCTGCAGAATGATGATTTATTAAACCCCAGAATCTTAAAAAATCGACCATGTTAGCCAAACCCATTCAGATTCCGCTCATAAGAAGGGCCAATCTCAAAATCTAATTTTGAGCATCATATAAAACACTACTATACTAAAATAACATAATTTGACTAAATTAAGAAAGAAAATACACAATCTGATAACCCTAGAAAGTGTCAGACAAGAGAAATGAAGAAGACCAGCAGGATACTGTGAAAATAGTTCTTCTCACAAGTTCTCAATTAACATCAAAAACAACAAGACAAGAGAAAAAAATAAACTTTTCGCAGAATGATGACTTGTTAAATCCCGTAGGGATCTAATAGCTTAGTTGGTTGGCTACTAAACTTTCACCTTGTTGGTACATTATAATCCCCTCTCCATAACCAGTTCCCCTACTCCCAATGTAATAGATTTTACGATTTTTTTTTTATTAAACCCCAGAACCTTGAAATTGACTCCAGATTCCGCTTAAATGATTGATTTTAGAAAAAGGGTCAATCTCAAAATCTAATTTTGAGCATCATACTATACTAAAATAACATAATTGGCCTAAATTAAGAAAGAAGAAAATGAGGCTAGTTAATAATTTACCTGAGTAACTGTTTTCCCATGTGAAAAATGAAGAAGACCAGCAGGATAAGTCTTGTCAGAGTGAAGCTTATATTTGCCTTCTGGGGTTTTGAAATAAGTCTTCAAACCAGGAGGAGATTGTGCGTTGGACATCATACTATTACTATTCGCGGTGTTGATCATTAACACATGTAATCAGATCATTTTTGCAATTGGAATTTTGTACCTGATGTTAATTAATCAATTGTGCCATGGACTGTAGGGGTAAAATATAGAGTGGAGTTAATAACTTTGAAGATTTTGACTTTTGGGGGCTTTGGTTTTTTTTTTTTTTTGACGAAGGAACCCGCAGCCGCTACTCTTTCGAAATACAAGCAGTAAACCTGATCGACGCAAGAGCCGCAAACCACGTCAGCCAGGTAAACCACACTTGGCAAGCCATGTGTGACAGGCTCAACCAAGAAGGTTTATGCAGGGGATCGAACTCGTGACCTTGCGGTCCCGCGCTCTACTGCTACACCAACTTGGCTACCCTTGCGGGTTTTTGGGGGCTTTGGTTGAAGGGATGGACAGTTGTAACAAGTCTAATAACTAACTATTCTGAAATAAATTAATACTCGAACAATTGGGGCCCCGTACGTCGGAAACATGGTTTTCACACACGTGCACATAAAGTGTCAAAGATCGTAATTTCCTTAAATGGAAGAGATATTGGTACGTATACGAATTGTTTGAGACATAAGAGAATGGACGGTTATTGGTCAAATAACAATGGTTTCACATTGATAAACAAAAGGAAGACATGTGCAATATATTAAAAGATGAAACGAGTCATGAATCGCCGGTGGCAAAGACCGTGGTGCTGGAACACCGCGGCGCCTTCATGCAGGGCCGCGACGCCAAGTCCCTGAAGTTTCGGCGCCTCTGAAGTTCTGTCGCCGCGACGCCTCCCTACAGGGTCGCGACACTGTGACCGTTTTTAGTCCGTTGGAGAACAATAAAAACTGACGTTTGAGATGACTTTGGAGAATTAACTTTTCATTATTCTGCTCTTGAATTCAACCATTACTTGGCTGAATTGTAACTCCATACTAATGGTCATTACTTGATCATTCAAAGTCATAAATTGACTAGTTGGAGGGTCTTCTTCTCAACACTATAAAATGAGGTATTTGGCTCATTTGCAAAACATACTTGACATTCACTAAACAATTATCTGAAATTGTCTTCCTCTCTTGCAATCACAAACACTCAAAGATCTTGCTTTCAAAGCAAACACTTGAATTCCCTCTGCTCATTTGTTTGATAGCTATTTTATCTTAAGTTGTCATTACAATCGTTGAAAGGATATACGAGACAATATTATCTTAAGGATAAATCAAGAATTTGGTCGACTCAGCAAGCCCTCATATTTGATCATTTTCAGATTTCTAACAAATAATTATTATTGTTATTTTTCAGTTCTACACATTACCACTCACATTTTTTTCAATGCTTTCACTTTTTAATTTGATCTCTGTTTCGGATGGTGTATAGCGAGAGTTTAATGTATAGGAGTGTCTTTTTTTGAGTGAGAGAGTAAGTGCATTGAAATTAACTTGGATTAAGGTGAAGATCCAGCATTTTCTTTTCCTTTTTTTAAACACTCAAAAATGCTTATGGGTTAAAATCAGTAAAAAAACAAAAACAGGATTATTTTTTTAAAATAGTTTCACGTGTAAGTAAGTGAATTTAATTGGACTTCAATACGGATATTGGACATTGAGTGGAAAACAAAAAAAAAGTAAATTTAACATTAGTTTTAACACAGTTATGGGTGATTTATGTTAGTTAAGATTACATGTGCTCAAGTTTTACAAATTTAAATGACAAATGGTATTCACGTTATATTTGAGGGATATATGTGCTCAAATTTTGCAAACTTAAAGAACAAATAGTTTTCAGGGTTATATTTAAAGGACAAGTTAGACTTAACCTAAAGATACGGGATAATTTTGACCAAAAACTCCAAAAAGTAATCACCCCAAACAACTTATAATTCTCTATTTTAATTTATTTGTCTTATTTTTCTTAGTCTATTTAAAAAAAAAAATTGACAAATATTTAATTCTAATATCTCAAGACATACTTAAGATCACAAAATTAAAATATATTTTGGTACATTATATATATCTTTAGTTTAACATCATTCAATATTCAACAATCATTTTTGTTTCATAAATACATTGCCGAGTCAAACAAACAAATTAAACAGATGGAGTAATTTTTTAGTTCATAAATATTTTTTTAGCAATTAAAAGATTTACAATTTTACTTTTAATATTTTTTAATTTCAAAATACATTTTTCAAAATAAAATTCTTAACTTTCTCTCTATTTCATATTCGTAACTCATCTTTATACGACAACGAACTCAATATAATTTCATAAGTGAGGTCTGAGGAAAAGGATATATGCCGACCTTACTCTTGCTATTATTAGATAAATAGGTTGTTTTTGTTAGACCCTCGATTTAAAAAAAGTCATTCATCTTTTTTCTTATACACGTATTGTAAAATTATTTTTTTAGAAATAAGGGTTTTAAGGCTCACTAATAGTATTATTTTATGTTATGGCGTTGAAGGGAAAAGAGACGAAGAAAGGGGGAGGGATTTGGCCCACCACTTTTAGAATTTTAAAATATATCTTTTAATTATTTTTAAAAAAATAGGTCAAACCTTATTAACACTAATACAAATGATGTCTCTTTTGCTTATTACCAAAAAAAATAGAGATCTCAAAGGATGACTCAGTTGATTGAATATAAAAAATTTATAGTGGAGAATCATGTTTGAATTTACTTTCTCGCGATAGTAGAAAATTTATTTTTTGCGCCGAATTGATCGCACGAGGCTTGTTTAGTGTGAATTATCTCTCCTACGTGGTATGATTGCTATTGCACAAGAATAAGATTTTACCCTGTGTGCACCTCAAGAATAACGCAACGACTTTTCATGTACCTAATTTGGATTTCCGGCCTTTAGAGTTTCCAAGGGAAAGGAAAAGCAATGTATAGTTTAGGGAAAATCAAACATATAATTTGATATACGATTTAATTTGGCACGGTTGTGTACTAAATATTTTACAAAAATAAACAACATATAATTTGTCTTTGAAGTAAGAGAAAAAAATATAAAATTGAAATTGAACTAAACCGACAATATGTAGTTTTTGGTGAAGTAATTATGAGCAAGAATTGATTATATTCATATCATGTTGCACTTTTACATACCAAAGTAGTGAAGCTTGAAATTTTGGTGAAGCCACTTCTTGCCTTTCCCAACCATAACAACTTGTCATTTTGATTAGTCTATCCGCTCTCTCCCTTCAATTTTACTTGTCCATTATAGTAAAAATAGAGATTTTCACTTTTACTTGTCAATTAACATATCAAAACAAAAATAAATTATTTTTCCTTTT
The DNA here is from genome assembly GCA_029844215.1 of Przewalskia tangutica. Lineage (NCBI taxonomy): Eukaryota > Viridiplantae > Streptophyta > Magnoliopsida > Solanales > Solanaceae > Przewalskia > Przewalskia tangutica. The sequence continues at coordinate 112,931,883 of CM056730.1, forward strand.
TTATCCTTAACATTAATTACGCAATCCAAATCAATTTTCAAATCCATTATTATTAAACATTAATTAATGATAAAATATACACTTCATTATAAACTTTTCTATATTTAAGATGAGCATAATTGTCAAAATATACTCTGTCCGTACTAAAATACTTGTCGTCTTTATTAAAAATATTTGTTATCTTATTTAATCAAGATAAAATGTGTTAAAATAATAAAATAATCAAAATATTATTCTTATATTTAGTGTTCTTAAAGGGCGTGTAAATAAAAAATGACGGACAAACAAAATATGAAATATATATTTTCATAGCATTTGACTTCCTGGTTATAAACCAACAAAAGGCCCACTGTATTTAAGCTGAACAAAAGTCCATTTTTGTCTTTCCGTTTCATACTCAACTCAACAATGAGTTTGTGAAGATCTGATTTCCTTTAACAACTGATTAAGAGTCCAAATACTCCGATCGCGTGGTATGTTCCTCTAAATCTCACATTGCATTTTTTTCAATTTTCTTTTAGCAGATCTGCTTTTGTTTCAATTGAATCGTGAGATTTTTGTTTTTTATTTTCGTTTATGGAGACGATGGGTCTATGTTTCGAGCCTCGTTCAATTTTGCAATTTTCTGAATGTTTGATTTTGTGCTCCGTTGCTCCTTATTTGTTTTTGATGAGATCTGGATTCCAATTTGTTACAACTCGTTATATCTTTGAATTTTTTTCAAGATGTCATGCATTTAATTATCACGGTCTCGCATTAGTAGAGGTGTTAAATGAGCTGGTTGGGCTGAATTTGGCCGGGTAGTTAATAAACCCGCTCAAAAGTTAACTGGGCTGAAATGGGCTAAAAAGCGATTAACTTTTAATTGATTTATTTGTTCTTTTATGGAGTAATTTTCAGTACTTAATAATTTTTTTTAATTACGGCTATATATAGCATATCAAATAAAAAAATGGGCAATTCACATTTAGGATGTTCTTTAATTTTTGCCCCTCAAATTGGTGGTATTTAATTTTTCCCCATCATCTAAAACTGATGGAAAATACCTTGAGGCTGTGGGTTCGAATCTCAGCATAGTCAAAAAGAAAAAAATTCGCAAGACAAGATGTCATTAGAAAATATGCATATTCGGCCAAAGTTGTATAGAAATAATGCCTTAAGGGGCATAGTTTTTATGTGATTATGCCTCCAAAAATACATGTGAGGTTGTGAGTTCGAAACCCAGCAGAGTTAAAAAGAAAAAAAATCGCAAGGCTAGATGTCTTAGAAATTATGCCTATTCGGTCAAAGTTGTATAGAGATTATGCCTTAAGGGGCATAGTTTCCGAAGGCAAAGTTTCGTTGAAAAATTAAGATTATGTCTTATTTGGCTAGTTACACAGAAATTATGCCCCAAGTTATATAGTCTCTATATAACATTGGTCGAATAAGCATATTTTCTATAAAAATTTTGCCTTGCGATTTTTTTTTCTTTTTTTTCTTTTTTTTCTCTACGGGGATTCGAACTCAGAATCTCTGATTTAATAAACCCGCGAATAAAGGATACTTTGGCCCATAAATTTTCATGAAATGAAAAGTAGGGGCAAAAATTAAAGACTAGCAAATTGAGGGGCAAAAATTAAAGATCAGCCCGTATGAAGGGAAATCCACGCAATTTTTTGTAAAAAAATGTGTTTTTGAAAAAAAATTAACAAGATTTTTCATGGATCATTTTGGGCTAAATATCAGCCTAAATTTTGATGGGCTGAAATGGATTGAGCTAATAAATGGACGGGTCAATAAGCGGCTCAAACTTGGGCGGGTTGGACCGTGGACGGGTTATGATTTTTCGAGGGCTGAGCTAATAAATGCATTTATAGTATGCCACCTCTATGCATTAGCATAGATTCAGAAGCGGGCCTTTTGAAATTGGTGATCAAAATCTGGAAAAAACCACCACTTGCTTGCGTACAAACCTTTCCTTGTCAAAAAAGAAAAAAGTTGCCTACCAACCCTGTACCTCTATGATTTTTAGGGTTGGAAAGAGTAGCTGAGCAGGGCTATTCCCAGTTGCAGAAATATGGGAAAGTAATCTAAAAGAATGAAATCAGTCAAGTGAATTTTAGACATATCAAATGAGTGTAAGCAAGCTATTTCCAGGAAACCATCTAAATTTCAAATCGTGCATTGCCTATATTGTTTCCTAAGTTCCACACTTTATGTTCAAATATGAATCTACCAATCTTGCCTTTTTGCACGCCTATGTGTGATAAATTGACTATCATAAGAGATTAACAATAAGGTTTTTGGATAGGGTGAGTTACTTTTTCAAATTTGAATAAGACTTCTATAAGACCTTCTATTTTTCCATAGCAATGTATTGTTTCAAGAAGGGCTCCAAAACCTGTTGATCGTAAAGGAGAAGATTTGTTCCGTAGAAAGACGAAAGTGGATTCGCATTCATACACGTAAGAATTATATAAGGAGAATCTTTGATTATTTTTTTTCAAAAATGGAAATTCTATTTCAGGATACAATATCTATTCAAGAAATCAAAGTTGCACTCTTTGACTTCTTCTTCTATATTAACCAAACCCAAGGAGGAGTTTTAGAGTTGGAGTAGTATATTAAATAAATAGGATAAGAAAATATTGAAATGTTGAAGAAGAATTGGCAGAATGGTGTTAAGAAGTATGACTCATTTCTTTTAATGGCTGATTTTATCTTCTGGCTACTACAGAAAATCCAGCCAACATACACTTTTGAAAATTCAAAAAAAGTAGTTACTCTCTAAAGAAACACATGTAACTACTCTCTAAGGAGCTCAACCTTTAGAGAAGACGCTTCAAATTGGTTTTCTTTATTTATGTTGGTGATCCTGTTAATCACGAAGAGTATGCCAAGACGATTAGTAGTTTAATATATGTTATGAATTGTACCATACTAGACATTGTATGTGCCATTGGTATGCTTAGTAGATTTACTTTAATTATAGTCATGAGCATTGGAAAGCCATTAGTATCTTATGAGATATTTGAAGCATACTTTGAACTAAGGCTTGCATTATAAGTGTACATCCTTGTTTTTGGAATGTTATAGTGATGCTAGTTGGGATTTTGATAGAAGAAACTCTTAAGTCTACAAGTGGTTGATTATTCACAATAGGAAGAGCTATAGTGGAATGGTACTCTAAGAAGTAGTCTTGTGTTGCACTATCGTGTATGTAATCTGAATTTATTGCCGCGTCTCTTGCTAGCAGAGATATTCTATGGTTTAAGAGATTCATGAAGTGCATACACTTTATTAATATACCTAAAGGATCTATTACTTTATGTTGTGATAATCAAGTTGCAATTCACAATACAAAGAATGAGAGGATGTCCGGCGTAATAATAAGCATATTGCCATGAGATACAATCATGTGATAAGTCTTGTGAAGACAGGTAAAATCTCTGTTAGAGCATCTTCCCATTAATTAGATGTTGGTAGATCCTCTCGCAACACCTTTATTAGGTGAGAAACTGAGAAAGTCAGGGGAAACATGTGGCTATCACCATTTTAAAAGAGACAATCTTGAATAACACCACTATGCCAATTCTTCTCCAGCGTTGACATATATTGTTTTTCATCTTTCTTCACTCTACTACAATTTTAAAACTCCTTTATATTGGTTTAGTTCTTATGGTAGAAGAAATCAAAGTGTGCAAATTTGATTTCTTGGGTAGGCATTGTATCCGAGGAAAATTAATATCCTAAATATGGTTTCCTGAAAATGCTTTGCCTACACTTATTCCATATTTTTCATGAATTCTCTTGCATGATTTCAATCTTTTGAATTGTTTCTACAACAATCCCCTGTTTGGTTAGGAAGGAAATGCGAAGGGGTTTGTTACCTTTCCATGTAGCATTTCAGCTCCATAACTAGAAAAAGAGGAGGAATTGAGTGTTCTTAACATTCCTTCTATCTATACCAAACAAGTGGAGCAGTTTAAATACGCAAGTTCCACTTCCCTGTAACCAAATTTACTGTAAAAGTAACTCTGCCATACTATCAAACCTTAACTTTTCATTGCCCACCTATTTTAGCTTAAGATGGAACAACTACTTTTGAAACTGAACAACTTCTTATTGATGTTCTTGGGACATTGTGAATTTCATCACCTGCCTTAACTACCGTAGTAACTTTAGACCAAGTTGCAGATGATTCAACTGCAAAGCAGTCTAAACGGACGCCACAGCATTCTTATTCTTGTTGCCCTCTCTTGTCCAGCATCATAAAGGTTGTTAAATTGTTTATTGGTTCTTTACACAACTGGTTTTTGAGTTCTTCCTCAAAACATGTTTTGCTACTCTTTTTTTTCGAAACATACATTTCTAATTTAACCTCCTCCGTGACCATGATTGTGCTTTTTTTTATTGGAGGGTTCTTTATAACTTGTTCGTTGACAATTTTCATGATCATGTTGTATGGGCTATGTTATTATATTTGTAGATGTTGCCATACAACATTTTGACATAGTAGACACTTCCATTGAAAAAATGGTTTATAGAAGTTTGTACATAGTTCCATTTTTCGGTTTATGTTTTTGAAGATTTCTTCTGAAGTTGGATAAAAGCTGACATGTATCTACATCACCTAACAATTCAAAGTTGGGACTTGGATTTGTTCTTTTTGTGTGGTCTTTGTTCTGTACCCAATTATACACATGAATCTAAATTGAAATGATATTTGTGATTGTTTGGTTAAGCAGAAAAATATGGCCAAGGATGTCGAAGTTAACGGACTCAACCCAGGATTGATTGTCTTACTTGTTATCAGTGGGCTCGTGCTGACGTTTCTTATTGGGAACTATGTCCTTTATGTGTATGCACAGAAAACTCTTCCTCCAAAGAAAAAGAAGCCAATCTCCAAGAAGAAGATGAAGAAGGAAAGACTGAAGCAAGGCGTCTCAGCACCCGGAGAGTAGATGTTTAGACACCGGGTGACATTCTGTTGTTCACATTGAAGAGAGAATATGTCTTGAGTTCATGTCCAGCAGCATTTCAATCAGATGGTTGTATTTTTTAAGGTTACATTTTCCTGTCAACATATGTAGAATTTCATCGAAAGATGCTACCTTTTGTTGTGCTTGCTGACTGAGAAATTTTCATAGAAGCTGCTGATTTTCATTTTAACTTCTAGTAAACCTATTGGTTTTCTGTTCTTCTCGTTGGTGATGTGAGGTTATGCTTATTGCTACTATCTTGGGTTGCATAATTGCGGAAGTTGTTGGTTTTAGTCCTTGAAAGACTATAATAGCAGTGAGGAGGTAGCATGTGGAATTAGTCGAGATGCACGTAAGTTGGCCCGGACACCACCTTATAAAAAAAGAAACAGCAGTGAAAGAAATGATTAAAGCAACTTAATGTTAGAGATGTGATAGTCGTTCAATTCTAATGGGGTACTTGATCTTGCCGCAGACGAAAGGAGAGGAGCAAGTTTGCAGCCTTCACTCTTCTTCCCCCTTGCTGTCCTCACAGTTTAGTCTCTTTGTTAACAAATATGATATAAATTTTAATTGTCACCTTTGCCCTCTTCTTTAGATTTGTAAAGAAATGTATATATTATAGGGTAGATCGTCAAAAAAGTAAGATCGTAAAGTACATGTTACAAAAGATAAAGACTTACCGCACATGGTGTTACGCCAAATCATATTAACTTATCATAACTAAGTATTTTAATATGGTGATAATATATACCAATTAACCATGATTAAGTTACGTGCTAATATATGTTAGAGTTTATTGGTTTGATGTAAACATGGTCCTATTAAGTTTTTAGTGGTTACAAAAAAATAGATATGTTGAGGGTTCTCTAATTCGAACCATTTCATTGATTAATAATGAAGGCAATTGCAGCAATCAGAATCTCATGGCAGAGATGTATTTCTAATGCTTTTCATATGTAATTAAGAAACATCATTGCTCATCCAAATTCCCTGAATACCCAAGTACATCAAACTTTGTTCAAACTCATCCATGCATTTTCTTCCCCTGAAACGAAGCAAAATACAAAATCAAACTTAAACAAATGAACACCTTTAGAATCCATAGAATGTTACTTCTCGTGTAGTATGAAGATAGTTTCTCACAAGAGTTTGGCTAGGCTTACTAGCTCTGAGGCCTTTAGTGCAACCGTTATGCCGTCCCTTGGATCGATTTGGAGTAGGAATGTGAGAATGAGTTTCAGGACCTCTATAATCGATTTCGTAAATCCCCGAATCCACGTTCAATAAGTCCATTTTCCCTATAATAAGAAAAACATTTTGATTAGTCATAAATTCCACATCACACTCAAAACCCCTTGAGGTGCGGCAGCCCTGCATGAACGCGAGATGCTTCATTCTCCAGATTTGTCTTTTTATAAATCCACATCAAGCGGTACGAAAAAGAACACTTATTTCATTATAAACAAACCTGAAGAAGAGCAAGGTGCGAGGAGGAAGAAAATGGCAGTAAAACTAGCCTTAAGCTCCATATTAAGACTGAGCTAAAGCTACCTAGCTTGAATTTTTTTCTTCTTCACAAACTCAAAAGGGTTTTTCTTGTGATAAGAGATTTTTTTTGTGTCAAGGGAACAAGAAACTATTCCCAAGTCAAGATGAATTGGCTCATGGAAGAATCATGAAGTGGATGTAGGCAATAAAGGGCTATTGGAGGATGGAGTACACGAGTTAATGAACTGCACAAGTTTTGGCAATATTTGATAAGTGTCGTTATCTTCACAGCAAATTAGTCACAAGGTCCTGACATGTATCCTGTTGGAACATTTATGTTGTGAACAGTTCCATATGTGCATTATTGCAAAAATGTCCTTTTAGCATGCTTATAGGACACCTCAAAAATATCATCAGGTATGTGTAGCAGGGGCAGATATACCTTCTTAAGCGGTGTCATCCAACATTGCTTAGTCCAATTTTTTTACTATATGTATCTAATCAATAGGCAAACACAAAATATAATACAAAGAAGGTAAAATGACACAACTTGTCATGAGTAGCTTCTTAGCTCGCATAGTCAAGCGCTATGTATCATAGCTTCACGTGTGTTAATAATAAGGCGAATTCAAAATTTAAATTTTATAAATTTGAATTCGAGATTCTATCACAGTTCATTTGATTTACGTCATATTTATAGTATGATGAAATATCTACCATCATATTTGCTTGTATAAAGATTTTTGATATCGCATATAATAAAGATTTACTATATAACAATGCAAAACAACGTGTGAGATACATGGCATGATTTTTGGCTTTGATTGAATCATTGAAACATGACAGACATGTGAAGCCGCGTGAGCGATGGCTAAACCTTGTACTACAACCCTGCCGCATGTGTGTTATGTGTTTATCTTTCTATTTTACTTAATTATGGGTACACTCAAGACAATCAAATACATGTTTTAAGAATAAACTCAAACTTGTCCTTTTTAGTTGAGAATAATTAAATAAATAAAAATATGTTTTTTAGTCGTTTAAATATTTGAACATGATACATATTACAATAGATAGAAATTCTGAGTCCGAATAATAATAATTAAAAGTAAAATAGTGAGATAATTTAAAAGTGATAGTTTCAATCATTAAGTAATCTTTATAACAAGAGACAATAGTAAAAAACACATCTTAACTATCATTTCTTTCGCGAATTTCACATCTAATTATCAATTATATTTTTTATCTGAACTATCACCATCTATGTATTAAAACACACCTAGTTGATTGCTCATGTAGAAAAAGAGAACAATTGATAGTTGGTCCACCTCGGAAAAAAGAACAACAAATAGTTAATTTAATCAACTACGATGTGTATTGTAATACATAGATAGTGATAGTTCACACTCTAACACCTGAAATTAAAGTGTGAAACTCATTAAAAATGATAGCTCATATGTGTTTTTGACAATTATCTATTCAAACAAATAAGTTAAAAGCTTTTTTTCCTACCTATTCTAATGTAAAAATGCTTAAGGGATAATTAACAGTGTCGGTTTCATGAGTTGTTATTAGTATTATTAAAAGCAAAACTGAAAAACTCCTTTCTTTTTAGTTCACTCTAACAAAAATGACATATTTATATATTTGATAAATAATTTAGCTTTAAATTTTATTCTTTATACAAAATGAGATAATAAGCACACAAATGTTTTTATATTATTTTATAGTAGGGAATAAGGTCAAATATACCCTAAAATTTTAGTAAAAGGATCATATATAACCTTTGTCAAAGTATGAGGTCACATATATCCTCGGTTAGTCAAAACTTATCAAATTTATCCTATATTAACGGATTGAACACGTGACACCCACGTGACTGCCACATCATCCAATTAAACCCGCTCAGCTCCATTACCTAATTTTATAACCCGTCCCTATCCCATAATCCCCAAAATAATAGAAATCCCTAACTTCCAGCCCCCGTTGATCTGCCTTCTCCCAGCGAAGCCCCCGTCGATCTGCCTTCTCCCAGCCCATGATTGGACGGGTTATAAAATTGGGTAATGGAGCGGATCAGGTTTAATTGGATGATGTGGGTGCCATGTGACATCCACGTGGGTGTCACGTGTCCAATCCGTTAATATATAGTAAATTTGATAAGCTTTAACTAACTAAGAGTATATATAATCTCATAATTTGACAAAAAATATATATGATTTTTTTACTAAAGTTTTAAGATATATTTGACCATTTTCCCTTTATACTATAACATTCAAAAAGTGCATGACAAACGAAATTACATCAAATAAATTTTGATTCCCCTGGAGTGATAACTTTCTGCCGGATAACGAGTAAAACAGTCAGATAATTACAAATTAAGAACTGTGGGGTCCACTTACCCAGCTCCACCCAGTAGGAGTGTAGGACCCAAAACCAGCTGGTCTTCTTTCATGCTCTCTCATTCATAGTCTTGAACTTCATCAAGATCTGATTTTTATCTCACAACAAGTGCCTAAAAGGGTACTAAAGTCAGAGGGGTCCAACACTTTCCTAATCTTTTTTGTTTTTCTGTACATATTGAAATATAAAGTTACATTCTTTGAAGAACAAATTAGATGTTTTTCTGAGATCTGAAGAAGAAGAAGCTCCATTTTTCTACAGGGTATTTATTCTTCATACTTCAGATCTTTCTTTATATCCGGATATTTTTGAGCCGAGCGTCTATCAGAAATATCCTCTCTGCCGGTCGAGGTAAGTTACATCCTATCCTCTCAGACTTCACAAAATTCCATACCCCACTTTGTGGGACACTATGTATGTTGTTGTTTACTTCAGATCTTTCTTTAACTTCAATATCAAACAAAATATGGATATTTTTTAATTTCTTGAGTTTTTTTTTTGCCTGTCTTGGTTTATGGTTAGTTATTTCTTTAACTTCTTTAACTTTTTTTGCCGCTCTACCTACCAAGGTAGAGTTAAAATCTGCCTACACTCTAACCTCTCAGACCCCACGTTGGTATGTTGTTGTTGTATTTCCTTGAAGTAGACTTATTGTGGATATTCAAGCTAGTTGCAGTGTCCATTTCTTTAATGTAAAAATTTGGTGGGCTGTTGCTATTTTGGAAATATGTTCAGTTGGAAGGGGAGCCACAACAAATAGGCGTTGACTTAGTTGTTTTTGCAGTTTATTTTAATCCCGATGTTGATCCGACGCTTAGTCCAAAGGGATCCTTCGGTCAAGAAAAGTGAAAGAATTAATCACTTATTATTCTTATTGATGAAAGACATATATATATACAAGTAACATAGGAAAATCTTTTTCCAATTCTACATTTAAAACCCTATTCTATTTGGAGACTAACTATACAATTATGGTAATATTACACTACTAATTTAGGTACAAGACTAATATCTAATATATACCATAATATACAAAGTTGCCCACTGCCCGTGATGGGCTGTTCTCGGACTGGGCGTGGGTCTCGGACTAGGCCTTGGTCTTGGGCTTCTGTTTTGGCTGTGATCCTTCGGATATACACATAATATACAAATGTATATTATGTGTATATTTAACACACACCCGCAGTCATAGCGGCCGGTCTTCGTATGTACTGTCTCTAAAATCTTTAAAAAGGACCGAGGGAAGACCCTTTGTAAAGATGTTTGCAATTTGATATCTGGAAGGGACATGACAGACGCGTACTTGTCCTCTAGCTACCTTTTCTCGAACCAAATGAATATTCATCTCTATATGTTTAGTGCGCTGGTGCTGAACTCGATTACAGATGATACTTATATTATCACAATACACCAAGGTAGCTTTCTGAATAGGACAATGAAGCTCTAAAAGAAGATTACGTAATCAACATGACTCAGAAATCGCATTGACTACCCCTCGATACTCAGCCTCTGCACTTGAATGTGAAAGCGTGGATTGACGCTTGGCAGACCATGAGATCAAGTTATTACCTAAAAACATACAATAGTCAGACGTAGACCGTCTGGTATCTGGACAACCACCCCAATCAGCATCTGTATAGGAAACAAGTGTAGACGTCGATGAAGGATACAAATGCAAGTCATAATCAAGTGTTCCCTGAATATACCTAATAATGCGTTTGAGCGCATTCCTATGTTCAATCATGGGATCATGCATAAACAAACACACCTACTGTACGACATACATAATATCAGGTCACGTGAACGTAAGATATTGTAGGGTCCCTGCAAGACTACGATAACGGGTGGGATCCTTATAGGGGGAGCCAGCTGCAGCACTCAGTTTGAGTTTAGTATCAACTGGAGTAGAAGTAGACTTACAGGATGACATCCCAGCCCTCTCTATGATCTCAGCTGCATACTTCCTCTGTGATAAGAACAATCCTCCTGCATGATGAGTGACAACAATCCCCAAAAAATAACTCAATGGCCCTAAGTCTTTCATGGCAAATTCAGAACTGAGCATTGTCATGATGGACTTTCGCAAAACATCAAAAGAGGCAGTCAAAATAATATCATCTACATATAGTAGTATATAAGTCATGACAGACCCCCGACGATATATGAATAATGAATTACCTGCTGTGAGAGAATCCAATAGTCAAAACATAGTCAGCAAACCTCTTATACCAAGCTCGTGGAGACTGCTTAAGCCCATACAAGGACTTCTTCAATAAATAGACATGATGAGGATATCTAGTATCTCTAAATCCCAAGGGATGATGCATATAGACTGTCTCATCACCATATAAGAATGCATTCTTCACGTCTAGCTGATGAATGAGTCATGATTTCGACAGAGTCAATCTGAGCACAGTGCGAATGGTAGCCGGCTTGACCACCGGGCTAAATGTCTCACCACAATCTATACCAACCTGCTGAGTCTTACCATCACCTACAAGTCGAGTCTTATGTCTTGCAAAAGAACCGTCAGAATTATCCTTATGATAAAAAATCCACATAGACCAAATAATATTAACACTAGATGGACGAGGTACCAACTCTCACGTCTTATTATCAATAAGAGCATTATATTCATCGGTCATAGCAATTTTCCAATTAAGGTCATTCAAAACAGACACAAAATTACGGGGTAAGGGTGATTTAAGAACATTAGAATTTAAATTAAAATATTTTTTTGGTTTAAAAATACCCGTTGGGCTCGGGTGACTGAATAATGACTCGGGGCTGGATTGGGTGAATTTTGGAAATTTTCGGGAGACGGTACGGACTGGCCAGCAGGCAGTGGGCTGCTGGCCCATATGGGGAGGGTGGTGGTGTTTGATCCGTTGGAGGCGCCGCGATCCAGGGCCGCAGCGCCTACGTTCCAGTATGATATATGATATTATATTTGATCTCAGGATTTAGGGATTTTATAGTTGAGAAAAATTGCCATAAAAATCTTGTCCAATTCGGCCCAGGAATTCTGAAAACGCGCCTCACCGCCGCGGCCCTGCCTCAGCCATAAAAATCTCAAACCACGCAGGACTATTGGCGCCGCGGCGCCTGCGACGTCAATTTCCGGTTTTTCATCGTTTTTTGTCCAGACTTCGTCAGATTTCTTTTATACTCCCCTGAACTTTTTAGACTTCATTTCTTGGTCCTTTATTGTGCAATTTCATCCTCGAAAGTAGTATCTTCTCCTTTATAACTGCTGTGACAAAAAAATGAAGGAAAAACACACCTAACACTATACTAAACGCAAAATAAAAGAGTAAAATACTAACTAAAAAGGACTCAAAAGAGTGTATAAAATACACTCAACAAACATGCATTTTACTTCGACAATATTTGAAGTTTTGTGAGTGGAAGTCCAAAACCAGTTTTTGGAACAGATTTTCAAAATCTACTCCAAAATCTATGGCCAAACAAATATTTGAAGATAAATTGACAAAATCAATGGTCAAACGCTAGCTTAATAGTGTAGGTTCTGTATAACTTCGGAATCTGGTTAGACATATATGTTTAATTCATAGATATTTCAGTTATATTACATTCTTTTCCTTAATGATCTCCAGATGATTTTAGGTTCTTTCCTCACCCTTGTACCCTCTATATATACATACATGGATAATATAATTGTGATCTTCCATGCAGATGCGGAGCCAGGATGTGTAGTTTATGAGTTGTGAACTACAATTCTTTTTGTTTACGGGGTTTTGAATAAATTATTTGTACATATTAAATAAAAAATTTAATACAGATACGAATTTTGAGCCAAAGCTAAGTTTTCAAGGGGATTAGCTTCCTGTTAATTATTTGACTTACGTGGATGAATCTCTCACCAAAAAGGTTAAGCTAGCCGTGTAATGTGCTTTGCGTTGTCTGTTAAATAGGTAAATTGAGGAATGAATTGTTGAAAATGGGGAAGAAAGGAAGCTGGTTTTCTTCCATAAAGAAGGCTCTGAGCCCAGATACTAAGGTGAGAAGTGAGACAAGGTTTTGTGGAATAACTATATCGAGTTTTAAGGTTTTTTTCCTCGTTTAACAGTGACTAAAGTTTCTTGAGCTTAATTTCAGAAAGCAAGTAAATCAAAGAAGAAATGGTCTGGGAAAGAAAAGGATCCGGTTCCAGATTCTTCGCCTCCGGTTACTTCCTCAGTGTCTCCTCCTCATCCTGTTCCTCATGTGGAAGAGGTCGCATTGGCTGAAGTGGAAGAGGAGCAGACGAAACATGCATACTCCATTGCAGTTTCCACTTCTGCAGCTGCTGAAACTTCTGCTGCAGCCACCGAGGCTGCTGCAGAGATTGTTCCGTTAGCTAAAGTGACTCACTTTGCAGGCAAATCAAAGGAGGAAGTAGCCACAATCAGGATTCAGACTGCATTCCGAGGATATCTGGTATGTGTCTGTGAATTCTTATATATATTTTGTGAGTTTTTAGCCCAAATTGTCCCTTATCTATGGGAGCATGTCTATTTTTGTCCGACCGAGTCGGTCGGTTTTTCAGTCGGTCGGCTTTTTCCGGTCGATTTTTGCCATGTTTTTAGTAGTATTTTTTGGTAGTCATCGTTAATTTTTAAGTCCATTCTATTAGTTGGATCAAAGGTGCTCCACTTTAGCAAACTTAAGGAACTAAAGATGCTCAATGTTATATTTAAAGGACAAAAATAGACCTACTCACATATATAAGGGACAATTTTGGCTAAACACTCGTCATTTTGTTTTAAATGAATTTTACCATATGTGGAAGTATTTCTTTTCAGCTAGGCTACCATAAGCTTGATAATTTTCCTTATTAGATCAGTAAAGTTAGTAATAAATGGTTTGATACTGAGAAGGAACTTGCTATTGGGGTTTATCGTCTGCAGGCTAGGAGGGCATTGAGGGCTTTAAGAGGGCTTGTCAGACTCAAATCACTTGCTGATGGACCTACAGGGAAACGACAAACTGCCCATACTCTAAAATGCATGCAAACGTTATCTCGTGTGCAGTCTCAGATTAGTTCTAGAAGGATCAGGTTGTTGGAAGAGAATCGAGCTCTCCAAAGGCAGCTTATGCAGAAACATGCAAAAGAACTTGAGAGTTTGAGGGTCAGTTTTCTTCTGTTATTCCATATTTTTTTCTTGAAAGAACGGTTGTATTCTGGAATGGTGAAACTTGATCCTCCATTAGACATTACCTTAGATGAATCTCTTTCAATAGAACTAAAACTGCCACATAATTGCTTAGGGGTCGTTTGGTTGTTGGCTAGAGATATGCAGGTATTAGTAATGTCGGGAATAATTATGCTGTTTTTTTTAGAATGGATATACTGGGTTTAGTTATGTAGGTTTAGTTATTCCATCTGCTACGTTGCATAAAATAATACATAGATTTTCTCACAACTTATACATGTATTAGTTATGCGGGTTTTAATACATGCATAATTCATTTCCTAACCAGCACCAAACGACCCCTTAATGTTTAATAAAGTTCACTTGGAAATGTTATATGCCAAATTATGGAAACATTAGCGTAAAAAATGCTGCAATATGGAACTTGATATCTACACTTGGCGGCATTAAGAATTAACTCACTAAAAGTTTGCTTGCATATTTCACTATTTTAAAAGTCAAGTGGACTGATCTGTTTTGTTTCAATTTTGTGGACAATCGTTCTTGGTTGAACTTTGTCATGCCTTTTTGTTCTTTACTTCACCAATTTTTTTTCTTCTTCCTAGCTGTGAACTGAACTGCTCCGCATCTTGTAGCATTCTATGTTTTGTCAGCCAAATTATACTTTTCTTTCTTTCTCCATTTGGGGGCAGGAATATGATTACTATGCATCTACATCTGCATAATAGGATGTTTCAAAATGTATTGTTTGTTTTTTTCTCTAACAGCAATTGTTGTTTTTTCTGATAGAGAGGGGAGGAATGGGATGACAGTGCGCAATCAAAAGAGCAGATTGAAGCAAGCTTGCTCAGCAGATATGAAGCTGCAGTGAGACGAGAAAGAGCACTAGCTTATTCATATTCACATCAGGTAATTTGCTAGTCTATTCTTTTATACAAAAAAAAATAGCATTTAGGAAGAGTGCAGTCGATGCATATGAGTACATCATGGAGTATGTGAAAGGTTAGATGTATATAGCCTCCCACTTGTGGTGGTAAGATACTGATTCTAGGAATCATGTATATGACCTCAAACATTTCTATGGTGAACTATGTTGCTCGGAATCTCCTAAAATGTTGCCGCACCCGTGTCGGATCCTCCAAAAATACACTACTTTTAGAGGATCCGACACGCACCCATCGACATTTTTGAAGAGTCCGAGCAACATAGATCGTCAAAACTTTATGATGACATGATCACTTATATTGGGTCTCAGCCCTATTCTGTTTTCGCTATTAAACATATAACAATGCATTACTTCAGCAGAATGACTTCTGCATGTGTTTAAAATTTAATGAAGGGATAATTGCACTTTTGGTCCCTCGATTATTGATGAATTCTGATTTTGGTCCTTATAATATTTGACTAAGTGTATTTAACCTTCAATGAACTGAAATGTGTGTTTTTGGTCCTTTTATATTAAAAATATGTGATTTTGACTTTTTTTGAATTATATTACTCACAAATATAGAGTAAAAGTACAAATTTAATATAATATAATAATGATTAAATAGGTTAGCACTTAGTTATCAATTATTTGAAGGTTAAATGTGCTTATTCAAAAATCACTAGGACCAAAATTAGAATTTATCATATTTAAGGTACTAAAAGTGCTAATTCCTTTAATGAATTACTTCAGCAGAATCACTATTCCACGCGTTTAAAATTTACAATTTCACAGCTAGTTAGAAGATTTTAGTATTGCTTGTGATAAACTTTGCCTGAACAGAAAACCTGGAAAAAGTCACCAAGATCTGCCAACTTGTTGTTTATGGATCCAATGAATCCTCAGTGGGGTTGGAGCTGGTTAGATCGATGGATGGGCGCTAAACCTTGGGAAACCCAAGGCAAGTCAGAGAAGGAACTCAAAAACGATCAAATGTCCGTTCGAAGTGCCAGTATTGCTGGAGGAGAAATTACCAAGGCATTTGCCCGCCATCAGCTGAATTCAGAACTCCCTTCTCCTACAACCCCTTCCAAACCAGCCAATTCAGTAGCATCCCGAAAACTGAAATCTGCAAGAGTAGCTGCAATAAGCCAAGACGATGATGCGCGAAGCATGATCAGTGTCCAATCAGAACGTAACAGGAGGCATAGCATTGGGGTATCATCTATAAGAGATGATGAGAGCTTGGCGAGCTTTTCCTCGTCTGTACCAAGTTATATGGTACCTACTAAGTCAGCAAAAGCAAAAACACGTTTGCAAACCCCTTTAGGCGTGGAGAACGGTACACCAGAAAAGGGACCCGCAGGGTCTGTCAAGAAGCGGCTCTCTTACCCGCCTTCGCCTGCTAGACCAAGACGGCATTCGGGCCCACCAAAGTTGGAGAATACCTCCTTGAACACCTCCATTGCCGAGGACAACGTGAAAGAGGTCATCAACTAATTATTCTTGCCACAAGTAAGAAGCTATCCTGCTGCCCTACTACATGAGCTAAATGCAGATAAGAAATAAAGTTTAGACAAGGCATTATTGATTAATTTATATATTTCATTCTCCCAGAGTTATTGAGGACGTGAGGTTGTGATAGTTGTGAATCATTTACAGAAAAACATTCTCCTTGATTGTGATTATATATGATTGTATCCTTATTATGTATTCACATAGTGAAAAAGATTACATTATTAATTTATTCAGCTAAAGGTATATTGTTTTATGTCTTTAAAATGATCTGTTTTTTCCTGCTTCAATTCTGGGATGGTTGACAAAAGATAGCCTCGAGTATTTATTGATCAAATCATTCACTCCATAGTCTGATAGATCGTATGAAGAATTGATTAATCGGACACAAATACAAATAGAGTCCGTCATAACATGTTGTTTCTTTGCTGGGTAAGTTTGAACCTCAACTAAGAGCACAAAACATGTGCATTTCTTGAAATCAGATGCTGTTATCTTAAAATAATATTACTGAAGGAAGGAGCTTGAGTAAGAATGAAGTCTATGTAATTGGAAATGAGTGTATATCACGTATGGACTGCAAATGATATGATGAAAGATAATTGGCAATTAGGAAGGTAGATAGCTGATGACAATCTACAACATACAGCAGCAAATGGTTACAATGAGTGACTGGCCATCTGCTTTGTTCTTGATAATATCCTCTATCAACATCAATCAAATCCTTTTTGCACCGACTTATCCCTAAATGGCCCCAGGGAGTTCTTGACTCATTCTTCATTGTGAAGTTTAATAGTTATATACCAAGTCTAAGCCCATGTATCCACTCTTATAAGTTACAACCATCACATGACTAACTAATCTAATGAACTAAACCCAATGTACGAAGTATTCTAAACTAAAGTCAATATGTAGAGATGATATGGCCTTTTCAGTTTATTAGTAGCAAGTTAGCAACGATATGATAAAGCCTTGATTGATATTTCAAACTATTGGAGCAAGTGAGCAATTATAATAGGAACGGTGAATTTAAACAAAGAAATGATCTTACCATAAAAAGTTCTGACACCATTGATCATCTTTGATTTTACTTGGAATATTCCTCATCTTGGTTTCGATCTTGTTAAGCTTTTCCAATTCCTATTTTGCTGCCTCTTCGATCGCCTCCGACTCCCTAAAAAAGTAAATTGGTGACCTAGATAATCAGGGTCTTTCCTTACCTTACCTGAGTCTTATGTCCCTTCAACATTCTTATTCATCTTGCTTTGTCTTAGGCACCGCAGTGGACTTATTATCCTATCCTATATATAATATCTACTCTAAAGATTAAGAGGATAGAGGGTCTCTCTTTCATAGATCGATCGAGCCCTTATCATAGGTGTGTCTAACGACACTTGTCAAAGTCTTCGGCTTGCACGACTTCTTTTTCCATTTGCTCCAGCTATGAAAGAAAAGAATGGGTGCAACACTTTATTCTCTTCTAGGGAGTCATACAAATATAAAAGTTAAACCCCATAAATTGTTCCTTTATGTTGAACTTATAAAGGTTTGAACTTCGTTTATGAGGTTCGGAAGTCCTAAACTTTTTAACCTCGTGAAAATCATTCCTTGAGTGAAGGGAAACTTTGGAGTAACTGGTAAAGTTGCTGTCATGTAACTAGGAGGTCATGATTTCAAGTCATCGAAACAGTCTCTTGCAGAAATGCAGGATAAAATTGCGTACAATAAACCCTTGTAGTATGACCTTTCTCTAAACCCCGCTCATAGCGGAACATAAGTACACTGGACTGCCCCTTTTTTAATCATTCCTTGAGTTCCACTTGTCAATCTTCTGAATTCTAACAATGTTTGCTGGGGTTGTTCCACATTTTAGTTTGGGTTAATTATAGTTAAACGTTTTCGTGTAAAAGAAATAGTTAGATGCTTATAACTTTTAAAATAGCTGCTAACATTTGATGATGAAATTACCCGGAACCCTTCAAAATGGATTAGTCATTAGTTTTTACTCTTTAGCAATTCAACTTATGCCTAGTGGGGCATAAATTCGCAAAAGTCATTTGAACATAACTTCTTGGATGTTATAAACTTATAATGCGGAATATAAACCTATGCCCCCCTAAAAAGTTATTCCCTTATCCCAATTTATGTGATATAATTTTTTTTATATTTAAAAATAATTTAATTTTATGAGATGGTTTAGAACCACATAAATATCTAAGGCTTGCTTTTGATCATAAATTTTAAAAGTTTTTCTTTCTTTCTTAGGACCCGTTTGGCCACAAGAATTATTTATTTTTTCCGGAATTATTTTTTCACTTTTTTTCAAAAATCAGAATTTTTCCATGAAAATTCCAAATACAACAACAGTTTTTGTACATAATATTTTATTGTTGAAATGTACATTTTTCAACCAGGTTTGATTGTGAAAAAAAATGAAAAACAATCAAAACCAATTCTTCCAAACTAATACTTAAAACTGGCTATCGGTCCGTTGACTTAACCGACCGGCCGACCGATACAAAATCCGGTCGGACCCAGAAGCCTTATCGTCAGTTGATTTGGCCCCAACCCCAACCCGCACGGGTTATAAAGAAATCTGGTAAGGTCAAAAAAAACTAAAGGGGTTGTTGGCAACGGTGGGGGGCTGGGGGTTGCCGACGGTCTAAATGACCGTTTGACTTGATTTTTTTTTGTTTATTATTTATTATTTATTAATTATATTTTTATCCTTTAAAAATCTATAAATACTCTATATTCTTCTCATTTTTATCACACAATTATTTCTACAATTCTATCAATTTCTCATACTCTCTTAATTATCTCTATTATCAATTCTGAAGTTATTATTATTATTATTAATTTTCAAAGTAGCAAAGACGCAAGACTTCGAGCTTCGAGTTTCAATTCAATTGAGTTCTGAATCCCGAAGTTTGGTACACTCGTTTCATTCTCTAATTATTTTATTAAATTGCCATATTTATTTGTTGATTATTTGAGTTAAATTTTAAATTTAATATTTTATAATGAATTTGCTAGGGGCATTAGGTTTGACATGACAACGTAAATCTAGTTCAAGGGGTAAAAAATCTATAGATTCTACATCATCTAATCAAAATATAGATTATGATCAAATGCACGAAGATTTTTGGAATAGAAGATAATGAATATGATAACGTTCAATTAGATAATATTGTTGAACTTGAAGACACTGAACCTCCTACACCTACTAGTGTTCCTTCTGTCAATGTTGGTACTGCTAGTGGTAGTCGTAGAGCTCCTTTATCAGAACCAGAAGTAAGGAAAAAAAGAGTAAAGTGTGGCTTTTTTATGATAGAGTTGGGGACACTGACAGAGTTATATGTAATATTTGTGGAAAAAATTACAAACATAAGAGAAGGGTGGTGACGGGGGACGGGCACTATAGGTAGACATTTATTGAAAGATCATCCGGTATAATGAGGTGTTGCCACTGATTTAGAACCCGGTCAACAACATCTTAATCCATTAACGGGGGGTTGGCTAAGTACGATCCAAAGAAGGATCGCATTGAATTAGCAAAAATGATTGTCGGAGGTGGTTTACCTTTTTCTTTTGCTTCTTCTTCATATTTAATTACATATATTCAAAGAGTATATAATCCTTGTTTTACAGGTGTTCCTCGTAGTACCTGTAGAGTCGGTGTTTTTAGACTTTATAATGATTATGTTATTTTTTTGCAATAATTTGTTCACTAATCTTCCATGTCTAGTTAGTTTTACTGCAGACATTGGGCATTCTTTAAACAGTTATGATTATTTAACAATTACTTGTCATTGGATTGATGAAAATTTTAAAATGAAAAAACGTATTATTGCTTTTGCGTATGACGAGGATCAAAGCCATATTGGAAAATATATAAGCGAAACTATATGTGTTTATGCCAAAAATTATAATCTTTATAAAAAAATACTTTGTATATCATTCGATAATGCATCTAATAATACTGCTGTTGTAGATCTTTTAAAAGCGGAATTAGAACCGCCACTTCCTGATATATATCATGTTCGTTGTGCTTGTCATATTTATAATTTAATTGTTAAAAGTGGTCTTGAGTTATTTGCAACTGAAATACAAATTCTCAAAAGAGCTGTTGGAGTTATTCAAGGTAATAATAGAAAAAATAGACTTATAGAATTTAAAGAAAAATGTAAACAATTTGATTTGAGACCTAAATTCATGCCACTAGGAATTATTACACGGTGAATTATACTTATTTATTTTTAAAAGAATGCTATAAGTATAAAGACCCCATAGCACATGTTTCAAATGTTCATTGTAAGAACGTGATTTATATGTTAACCGACGATGTTTGGAAATCAATTGGTGAACTTTTAAAAAATTTACGTAAATTTTACACTGCTACTGTTGAATTTTCGGGAGCTTATTATCCAACAGTTTGTAATGCTTTAGCTCATAGAGTGAAATTTCATATTTACTTTATGGTTAAAATCAAATATAAAATATAAAGCTGCAGTTACAATTATGTTTGAAAAGTTTAATTTTTTTTTTCTATTCCTGATATTTATTGTATTGGTACAGTCTTAAATCCTTCTGTTAAAAAAGTAGATTGTCATAATTTAATATTTAGTTTATATACTTATATGGAAGTAGGTGAAACAGAAACTCCATCTTCATGTGATTGCGTATGTAAACTTGATACTAATTTAGCTAAATTATATGAATATTATGCTACATTACATGACAACAACAACTTTGCTACTAATATTCTTTCTAGTTATACTTATGCTTCTGTGTCTACATCAGCACAATTCGATGAAGACGATGAAAATGAATCTTTATCTATATGGAGCACTTTTGCAACAATACAAGCAAGCACAACTCGAAATTGTGATGAGATGCAGTTTTATTTGCAAAAGTCAACGGAGCCGAAGAAGAACTTTCATCCTTTACAGTGGTGGCAGGATAACAAAAGATAATTTCCGATACTAGCAACTAGGGCACAGGATGTTCTTAATGTGCTTATCTCAACAGTGGCTTCTGAAAGTGTATTCAGCCAAGCACGAGATCAAATAGGAGACACACGTCACTCATTGGGCGGAAGCATATTAAAAGTGTTAGTATGCTTAAGGGATTGGATCAGATCAGAGAGAAGAAATCAAGGATATGAAGACGTTGACTCTCCGGAAGATGAAGAAATCGACAATATTTTGAAAACCGGAAGCGCAAACGGGACTGAAATTAATACTTCAGATTTAGAGGCTATGAAGCATAACTAATTCAATCAAACCTATAAATTACGAAGAACTTGCAAAAATGATGCATAATATGTAAATAACAATTATTATTACTTCATTATGTACTTTTATTAACATTTAACATTATGAATAATGAAAGTTCAAAAGTTTACATCTTATCATTAGTTTTTATTTTATTCTCTCTATAGTTGTTATTTGTTAACTTATGTCTACTAATTTAATAAAATAATAAAATTTTGGAATAAAAAAAATTAAAAAAAATTAATATAGTTTATATAACTACAATATAAACTATAAAGTATAAAGTTATAAACTATATTATATTATTATATTACATATTTAATTTGAATTTAGTTAAATTTTTGAAATTTACAAAAAAAAGCAAAACAAAACAAAACAAAACTTGACCAGAGACCTTGGTTCGGCACGGACTACTAAAATCCCGTAATGAACCGGATCGGTTGGCGAGTCAGCCGAATGGACCGATAATCGGTCCGAAACCGTTCAACCTTGCATCTGACATCGATCCGCCGGATCGATCCGTTAGACAGGTATACTAATACTACACTAGTGGGCCGACATTGGTCAAATCACAAAAAAACATTTAGTCTTGTACGGGGTGGTCTTTAATTTTTGCTCTTCAATTGACGGGTCTTTACTTTTCCCCCTTACTTCTCATTTAACAAAAAAATATGAATCAAAGTAGCCTTTATTTGTGAGTCTATTAAATCAGAAATTCTGGATTTAAATTCTAATAGAGGTAAAAAAACCACAAGGCAAATTTTTTAATAAAAATTACGCGTATTCGATCAAAATTATATAGAGCCTATAGCCCGTGGGTATAATTTCTATATAACTAGCCGAACATCATAATTTTAATTTTTATACAATTTTGGCCGAATAAGTATAATTTCTATGAAATATTGTCTTGCGATATTTTCTTTTTGATTCTGCTGAGATTTGAACCCCAAACTCAAAGATATTTTTGAAGGCATAATTACATTAAAAAGACATAATTTTTGTATAATTTTTAATTGAATAGACATATTTTCTAATAATTTTTTATTTTTATTTTTAACTCTGCTATGTTTGAACTCACAAATGTCATTTTTTAAGGGAAAAGGGGCATATTTGCCCTCTAACTTTGAGAAAAGGGGCATATTTGCCCTCCGTCAAAGTTAGGGGACAAATATACCCCTTCTGTTAATAAACTTCCACCATGTGGGCATATTTGCTCACCTTTAACTGCGATGACTAGGTGGAATCCACGTGGACGCCATCTGTGCGCCATGTGGATGACCCGACCCGTTCCCTAAAAAATCCAATTCGCTGCAAATTAAAAGGGGAGAACACCCAACGATTTCTTCTTCAAATTTGTGCCCTAAAATTCAGCATCTTCATTCTCCAGCAACACCGATTTCCATCTTCCAAAATTAATATTTCAAGCTCTTTCCTCGAATTCAATCCATAACCGTCCAATTCAGCGAGCTCTTCTTCCACAAAAGCGAAAATCGAAGATGTCAACCCTCGAAATTTCATCAACTTCCGTCTTAACATTCAGGCGAATCCAACCTACTAATCGCGTACAAGAAGGTTAGAAATTCTTGAACTTTATGTGTTTAATCGATACTTATATGGTTCTAAGTCTTTCGTCGACATATAAATGTCTAATCGACAGTTGAATTTCTGCAAATTTTTATTGTTTGAAGATTGAAATCCAAATCTTATATATATGGTTATAATGTTTGGTCTATCCGTCGCTAAAAAAACAGTGAACTCAATCGTCGACATAGGCATATTTTTTCGGACTTGAGAACTCAATGTCGACTGGTTTTAAATCGACTTGTAGACTGTGACGACTTTGTTTTGTTTTTAGTTGATGTTTGTTGTATTTGTTCGATATTATATTTCGACGATGCTGACGACGATTGAAATCTCTAATCGACAGTAAACCAATAATTTTTTTTGACGCGATACTTGTATTGTTTTTTGCAGATCATTGTCATGGAAAGACATGTAGAATGTGAATTAGATGTTGATGTCTCAGCTGAATGTGAATTAGATGTTGATGATTTTGATGCGACTAACATTGCACAACATTCTGAGTCATATTGTATTGATGTTGAGGCCGGCACAGACTGTGACAGTGCCAATGAATCATTAAACTCTTCTGGTAATGAGTCTAGTGATGATGATTTTGATGTTGAAGAATTAGAGCTTATTTGACTTCAGAATAAAAGAGAGATTACACAAAAGTTAGAGCATTTCAAAACTATATATCCTAGAATTTCTTTCAAAGATATCATTGAGGCTAGAATGTTTATGAAGCTTTATGCCTTGTCGCAAAATAAAGGGTTGGTATTGTTGAAAAGTGACAAATCTAGTGTTAGGTACAAGTGTGTTGATGAATGTCCTTTTAAATGTTCCATCAGTAAATGCAAGAACGGGATCGGGGTTTCAGTTAAAACATTGGTTAATGAACACAACTGTTCACCAGCATTTGAATGCAAAAAAGTAGATTGTGACACAATAGCTCATTATTTCCAAAACAAGCTACAAAATGATCCAAAAGTGAAGGTCAAAGATATGAGGGTAGAACTGAAAGTCGTCTTTAATGTCAATGTTAGTCTTCATAAGTGTAAGAGGGCCAAGAGAATAATTTTGGGAGAACTTAGTGGTAGTTACAATGATGAGTATAATAAGTTAGAGAGTTATGCTAATGAATTGAGGAATAACAACCGTGGAAGTGATGATGTTGTAATCAACATATCTAGGGATGCACTTGTGTTACACCGCGTAGTTCAGGTCATGCGTATGAGAGCGCACGAAAGGGAGTAAGACTTAAAATTTTTGAAAGATAGGTTGACAGATTGTTTCAGACGGGTTTTTAGTCAACTTTGAGTTGGTGTATGTCCAATTACCTTGAAAGTTTGTAGGTGTTTCAAAGGCCTAGTGTGTAGTTCATTGAGTTTAGTTTTCAACGCAACCAACCGTTCGTCGATAGGACATCGGAGTAGAAAGTTATGGAAGTTACAAGTTCAGTGCGCAGTCGGGCAGGAAAAATTCGACAGAACCACGAGCCGCGGCGCTGAAGCGGTGGCAGCGGCAAGTGCCGAGGGTGTTGACACCCAATTTTGACCCATTTTGTAGGCATTTTTAAGCATTTTAGGACACCGCATCTTATCATTATTTTTGACATTTTGTATATTTCTTACATAACATTCTATGTTGTTTATTCTTGTAAATTGACATCATGTTTTGTTTTTTACCTTTAATTAGGTATTAAACATTTTTTAGCATCTCTTTGAATAATTAACTGACACCCCGTCTTTACTTTTAATCAGACATTAAATATTCGCTAAATATTGTATTTTATTATTATTGCATCAGACATTGACATTTTAATAATTTGTATCTTTAAATAATTTTCCTTTTAAATAATTAATCCATTTTGCATTTTTGTCAAACCAGTCCAGAGCATAATCTGAATCAGTCCAATCCGCCAGAAATCGAAACAAAAAATGAAGCCCAATACACTTTCATCCAATACCCAAACCCAATACCCAATAACCAATACCCAATAACCAATACCCAATACCCAAAGCCCAATACCCCTAAACCCTAAACCTAATCTCACCCTATAAAACCTACCCTACTTCTACCCTATTTAAAGGGGCCAGCCGCACAGACCCTAAAGGCTACCCACACCTCTGCCCTTTGCCTCCCTCTCTCACCATCGTCCCCGTCGTCGCCGCCGCCCCTTTCGCCGGAGCTCCAAGCTCCGGCGAACACCCTCTCTCCCCTTAACCCTCTCGTTCAAAACCCTAGCCCTCACCCCACTCCCGTCACCCTCACTCCTAACCTAGCAGCCGCCCTGCCCTCTCCCTCACTCTCCCGTCGCCCTCCCCACTGTCGCCATTCGCCGGAGCTAACCACTACACTCTCCCAATCTATCAACTCTAGTTGCATACACCCGTCTATCCTCCTTTCCATCTTGTTGCCACCATCTCCGATTTAACTCATGCCGTCAGAGTTCAAATCAACAGAATACCGCGAACCACCGACACCTCCCCGTCACACCTCGTTGACCAATGCTCTCACCCCATATTCCTTTTGCCTCTGCGCTCGCCGGTGACCACCGACGATCGTGGTGACGCTCGATTCTCTTTCGTGTTATTACATATATATTGTGGTTTGTTGGGTGATCGACCGCGTGATATTCGGACTTTTGAATTTGGCGTGAGTTTTTAAAACTTCGACGACTTGGATTTGGTTTTTCTTATATATTTGTATATGACGTCGGATTTGGTTAAACGCATCGATTTTTGGTTCTTTGTTATCCGTCGAGTTTTGAAAACTCGCGAACTCCGCCATTTGTACTTGGGGCGATTTGTTGTTTTGTTTGTCGGATGATTTAGCTCGATATTTTCTTGGTATCCGACTTGCATTTATCGTTTCGGGTCACCGTTCATTTGTATTGTTGTTAGTGTCTATTATTTTCGGTTGTTTTGGACTAATTTTACACTATTTGGGGTCACTCCGGTGATGTTTTGAATTTTCTGGTGATAACTTGTCTCCGGTGAACTATGCTAGCTATTTTTACTGTTTGTCGGGCTAATTTTTGGCCATATTGCTATTGACTTTGGACATTTTTGCTGGTTTACTGATTTTGAACATGTTACTACACTTGTTGGTATTTTACTGATTTTGAACAAGATACTACACTTGGTATTTTTACTGATTTTGAACAAGATACTACACTTGGTATTTTTACTGATTTTGAACAGATATTACACTGTGGCCAATGAAAAAGTTATCCGTCGATTTTTGAGGCCTCCACAGTTGCAAAGACGGAAAATAAAATAAATGAAGCTTTCTGGGCAAGGATGATTTCTTCCACTTATACCGGATAACCAACATGCGCTGGCAAGGCGAACGCTCGCAGCCGCACTTGTTTAGGCTGTCCCACTTTATATTTTTTACATATCTGAGCCCTCCGTGTTTAAAGCTATTACTGTTTTGGCGCGGATCCGAAGGTTTTATTTATTTTATTATTTTTAGCAATATTGGCCGATGAAGGAATCTCCGTCTGATTTCCAAGGCCTACCTTGTGCAAAAGACGGATTTATTTTTTGGCTTTATTTATTAATTATGGCTATTACTTTAAAATTATTTATTTTATTACTAACACTTTTACTAAGTACTTATGCAGGTAACCGGAGATCATCTTGTGCAGAAGGCCTAAAAAGGGTTAAAGATGTCCCAGAGTTTTATCTTAATGTCTCATTTAAATTTTAGTTTTTACTATTTTTGCATTGCATTTTATTTTAATTGTAAATTATGTAAAAATGCTTAGAATAGGTAGAATAAAAGTCAACATATAATTAACCTAGGTTTGAACGGATAACCGCAAGTTAGCGGATCTTAAAGGATGCTTAACCCCTTCCCTTTAGGATAATAAAGAACCCTTATCCAGAATCTCATTAATTTCGCAGACCATTAAATGGAGATTAATTGCAGTATTTTATTGCAATAAATCAAGTGTCCTAATTCACTTAAATAATTAGGTGGCGACTCCTTTAAATACATCTAGGAATCAATCATACGTATTACTCCCGTTTCGACTCCGGTTTTAAATGGGGTGTTACAGATGGCGACTCTGCTGGGGATAATCAGGTTCTTGACCATAGCAAACCTAGGTTTATTATTGCTTGACTTTGTTTGTTTTAAATGCCTTAAAATTGTTTGCTTTAATTTTGTATGCTTAACTGTTTTAATTGCTATTTGCTTTTACTGCTTTCCTTAAACTGGTATTCCGCTCATATTTATTCCACTCTGGAAAATTCACATTGTCACACACGACACGTGGGTGTGCTTTGCGCACCTGCAAATTTCTTTCAAACACCCAAATTTAAGAGAGTTGGCGTTTTGCGCGGAGAATCCGGTCCAACCGGTGGTCGCGTAGCCTTCTCACTCGAGTAGTCCGCTCGGGAACCTTGCGTCTAGTAAGCCAAATCTTAGAAACTTAGGATAGAGCTATACCACCATTTTTTTATTAAGTCATGCATGCATAAACCTTAGGTGGGTTAATCCTTGGTAGTAACGCCACAATTAGAAATCCACCAAAATTTGTCGACGGGTTTCACAACCCAACGACCCATTAGCATACTATGTGTAGCGTGATGATGATAGACGGATCCAAGCCTGGTCATGCCACACCAAAATTGGAAAAAGTGCACCGTCATTTGGTCGCCATTTCCAACAAAACATTGCAGTTTAACGGCTTGGACCTATTTATCATAATCTCGCATATCTGGCGTTTAGGCCGACCTCTGGCATAAGAGAGGTCCCATGCATATTAGGCGCGCACTTGATTTGCATGTTTTTGTTTATTATTGTTGTAGCTAGCAATCAGATATATTATGTAATGCAATAATTACTCTTTTAACCTCTGTACATATCATGCTTATAATTCCGGCCACGAGCGTTTGCATTTTTGCACTTTTGTTGTCACATTGCAATCAGGACTTCTACTGCGTAAATCGCTCTTGAACAACACGATTTGGACTTTGTGAAGCATCAAACACCAGTCTGGTTGAACCAAGCAAGGGAGTCTTTGAATATATTGTCATGCCCTTACATTTTACTATTTTTGTGACTTGCCTACTCTCACCCATTTGTCATATTTTTGCAGGAAAACCGCCCTCGCAAAAGTCGAGGGCGGTCAAAAAAAAATGGAAAGGGAAGAAAAGAAAAGAAAATGTGAGCTGGAGTTATGTTGACGGAAAGAAGTCAGCTTATACCAGATTCAACAAAGCATCGCTCTGGGTCTTACATTTTGCATTCTATACATATTTGCAAGTCCAATTAATATGTCTAGTATTGATTACACAATTCTTTATCATGCATTTTATGACATAATTATTCCGAACTACGCGTGTCTGATTCTCACCATACGGTGTGATACGTAGGCAACCCATCTAGGGTTCGACACCACCACATAAAAAATAAAAAAATAATTAAAAGGGGACATATTTGGTTCACCCATTCATTGTATTTATCCAATCACGGACATTCATTGTTGCATTTCAATCATTCTAGTACATACATTCATTCATGCATTTCATCACAACCATTCATTTTTTCATTACATTCTTTTACTTTGCATTAGTCTTATAGTGAACAATCATTTGTTTTGCACAACTTTTACTTTTGCATTTCTTTCGTGAATAAATTCTTTTTAAATCATAGTTTATAACATATCTGAACGAATCCACGACACTGATTCTCACAAAGACGAGATACGTAGGCAGCCCTATTCAGGTTCGGTACCATTTATTCAAAAAAAGTACAAAAATAGTTTATTCAAAAAAAAAAAAAAAAAACAAAACAAAACAAAAAGAAAGCTCTTTTAAGTATCATTGTTTGACTTGGTTGATACCAACAGAGTTGGGAGTGTGCATAGGAAAGAACGAATAATAATCAATATGGACTGACTTCGTGGTAAACCATAGATTCTTTTGGTACCTCTTATTCACCCGTAAATGACATTGTCTTACATGCTTCTAAGATAAGAACGAAACCAACCTCATCGTTTCATGTGCATTGTGTGGTGAGTTTTAGAATCAGTTCAATTGCATTGCATTGTGATCTAGAACTTGGCCCGAATGTTTGTTGAGGCGAAATCCTGAGTAACACTTGGTGTGGGAAATGATCGTAGGCTTTCTTTGACCCGTTTGAGCCTTTTTCAGCCTGCCAAATAACATTATCCGTTGTACACCCATTTTGAGCCTAAAACCTATTCTTTTGACAACCGCATATTACACCTATACCCTTTCTGAGTGCGTACGCACTATCCCTCTCTTGGCCCGACCTCCTTGAGCGCTTTGGAAATGTGCAAGTGGCTGACGAAATTCTGCGTCGAAGTTTGCAAAGACGAAATTGTCAAAGTCCCAAAAGGGAAAAGAAAGACACAGAGGGCGACTTCACAGAAAGAAGAAATCAAAAGCCCCGACAAAAAAAGAATGCGAGAATAGCTTTGGAAAAAGCGGGCTCCAAACGAAAGATTCAAAAGAAGTCAGTACAGAAAAACTGGGACAAAAAAAAAAGGAGAAAAGGAAAAAGAAAGCAGATCAGCATTGAAGCACACAAATATCAAGCACGGACGTAGTCTAACGCTCGAGAGGATTAGTCACTTTTACCCAAATGATATCCATCCCTTTCCCCAAGCCTACATTCTGCCCATGACAAGCCCTACATGATCTTATACTAGGGTTCTCACATTAGTGGATACTTACATGACGACCAAGCCTATGGTATCACAATTGCATGCATTGAACATCCTTTTCGAGTGTGGAGCGCATTTCTAAACGCCCCAAAATTCAAAATATTGGAATATGTGAGAAATGGGACTTTCTTTCAAATGAGGCATTTAAAACGTGAGATTACGTGTAGTTCGAAACCTTGGCCGCCAAAGAAGTGTCACAAGATTTAGGTGTCTGAGGTACTATTTGAAACTATAGGAATTACCCAGAAGTCAGCCTTGGTTAGACTGGAAGTGAATAACGGAATTCTTAAGCACAATACTAATTGTTGGTATCAATTGAAGTCAGAACGTAATGCTGTCCTTCCACTTTAAAAATAAAATAAAAATGCATACATAAAAATCATTTTTTGCATCACGAACTACGTCTTGACCTGATTCCCTCGACGGGATACGTAGGCGGCCACATTGGCTTCGGTCCACATTGTTTGAAAACCCATAAAAAATCATTTTTCTTTGCATCATGAACTACGTCTTGACCTGATTCCCTCGACGGGATACGTAGGCGGCCACATTGGCTTCGGTCTCATTTTTTGAAAATTGTACAGTCATTTTTTTGCATCATGAACTACGTCTTGACCTGATTCCTCGACGGATACGTGGCGCCACATCGCTTCGGTCCACATTGTTTGAAAACCCATAAAAAATCATTTTTCTTTGCATCACGAACTTCGTCTTGACCGATTCCTCGCCGATACGTAGGCGGCCACATTGGCTTCGGTCTCATTTTTTGAAAATTGTACAGTCATTTTTTGCATCACGAACTACGTCTTGACATGATTCCCTCGACGGGATACGTAGGCGGCCACATTGGCTTCGGTCCACATTGTTTGAAAACCCATAAAAAATCATTTTTCTTTGCATCATGAACTACGTCTCGACTGATTCCTCAAATGGGATACGAGCGCCACATCGCTTCGTCCACATTGTTTGAAAACCCATAAAAAATCATTTTTCTTTGCATGACGAACTACGTCTTGACCTGATTCCCTCGGGGATACGTGGCGCCACATTAACCGGCCTCATTTTTTAAAATTGTATACCATTTTTTGCATCACGAACTACGCTTGACTCGATTCCTCACGGATACGTGGCGCCTAAATCGGCTTCGGTCACACCATTAGAAATCTTCTCATTGGCTCGCGTGCGACAAATGCGTTTGATTATTCTGAAAAGAGATTTGAGCAATTTTCGCCAGAGTTAAGTCTTGCCCATGCGCCCCGCATAACGAAAACTGGGACAATTTTTGGGAAGTGCACCATGAAGAGATCATAATAAGGATTCCAAAAGCAATCAGCAATTGCAAGATTCAAAGAAGCCCGAACAGAGATCGTGATCAAGACTCGCAACTTTCGATATTCATATCGCAAAGCGCGGAGCACAACAATAAGTCCACGCGGTTACAAACGCACAACGCCTACGCAATGACGTTATCTCAACCCAAAGTAGTCACAAAGCAGTACGCCCATAAATGACACCATTTCATCAGAAGCCTATGCAACGCTTCATTCATGTTTCGTTTATACAACGATTTAATATTTGCATTCGTCACAATACAAGATGACAACGCCATACAAGGCGTCATTTGCATCTCGCCCATACAAGACGACAACGCTTCATACAAGACGTCATTTGCATTTCGCCCATACAAGACGATAACGCCATACAAGGCGTCATTTGCATTTCGCCCATACAGAAGATAACGCCATACAAGGCGTCATTTGCATCTCGCCCATACAAGACGACAACGCCCATCAAGGCGCTATTTGCATTTCGTCCATACAAGCATTTATTCCGCCCATACAAGGCGTCATTTGCATTTCGTCCATACAGCATTTATAACGCCATACAAGGCGCTATTTGCATTTCGTCCATACAGCGATAACGCCATACAAGGCGTCATTTGCATCTCGTCCATACAAGACGATAACGCCATACAAGGCGCCATCTCGCATTTCGTCCATACAAGACGATAACGCCATACAAGGCGTCATTTGCATCTCGTTCATACAAGACGACAACGCCATACAAGGCGCTATTTTGCATTTCGCCCATACAAGCATTTACAACGCCATACAAGAGTCATTTGCATTTCGTCCATACAAGACGACAACGCCATACAAGGCGTCATTTTGCATTTCGTCCATACAGCATTTATAACGCCTACACAAGGCGTCATTTGCATTTCGTCCATACAAGCGATAACGCCATACAAGGCGCCATTTGCATTTCGCCCATACAGACGACAACGCCATACAAGGCGTCATTTGCATTTTGTCCATACAAGACGATAACGCCATACAAGGCGCTACTTGCATTTCGTCCATACAAGACGACAACGCCATACAAGGCGCCATCTCGTGATTTCGTCCATACAAGAAGACGACAACGCCATACAAGGCGCCATTTGCATCTCGTCCATACAAGCGACAACGCCATACAGGCGCCATCTCAGATGTCGTCCATACAAGACGACAACGCCATACAAGGCGCCATCTCGCATCTCGCCCATACAAGACGACAACGCCATACAAGGCGCCATCTCGCATCTCGCCCATACAAGCATTTACAACGCCATACAAGGCGCCATTCGCATCTCGCCTATACAAGACGGCGTATCATCACATCACTTCATCAACATCTAAAAACACCATGTCTTTTTCCAAAGACCATGTCACTGCAACCCGGTCAATCATACTTCGACATCGACAAATTTTGAGTTTCATGCACTCTGTTTTATTTCCTAGCATCAGAAGAACCCAAAGGTCTCATAATTCGACACTGGGACAAATTTTAAACAATTTTGTCTTTTACTCGCATCACAAATGACCAAGGTCGGCTTTTGCCCATTCTTTGCTTAATCCTTGTTCTATCTCGACGATGGGACAAAATTGGCCACAAGTCAACGCCTTTGTCCGAAAACTCTTTCATCGCCTCTCCACAAAGAGGACAACCGCTGACACCCAATTTTGACCCATCTTTTAGGCATTTCTTGCATTTTTAAGCATTTTAGGACACCGCATCTTATCATCATTTTTGACATTTTGTATATTTCTTACATAACATTCTATGTTGTTTATTCTTGTAAATTGACATCATGTTTTGTTTTTTACCTTTAATTAGGTATTAAACATTTTTTAGCATCTCTTTGAATAATTAACTGACACCCCGTCTTTACTTTTAATCAGACATTAAATATTCGGTAAATATTGTATTTTATTATTATTGCATCAGGCATTGACATTTTAATAATTTGTATCTTTAAATAATTTTCCTTTTAAATAATTAATCCATTTTGCATTTTTGTCAAACCAGTCCAGTCCAGAGCATAATCTGAATCAGTCCAATCCGCCAGAAATCGAAACAAAAAATGAAGCCCAATACACTTTCATCCAATACCCAAACCCAATACCCAATAACCAATACCCAATAACCAATACCCAATACCCAAAGCCCAATACCCCTAAACCCTAAACCTAATCTCACCCTATAAAACCTACCCTACTTCTACCCTATTTAAAGGGGCCGGCCGCACAGACCCTAAAGGCTACCCACACCTCTGCCCTTTGCCTCCCTCTCTCACCATCGCCCCGCTGCCGCTGCCGCCGCCACGTGAGCTTGGAGCTCCGGCGAACACCCTCTCTCCCCTTAACCCTCTCGTTCAAAACCCTAGCCCTCACCCCACTCCCGTCACCCTCACTCCTAACCTAGCAGCCGCCCTGCCCTCTCCCTCACTCTCCCGTCGCCCTCCCCACTGTCGCCATTCGCCGGAGCTAACCACTACACTCTCCCAATCTATCAACTCTAGTTGCATACACCCGTCTATCCTCCTTTCCATCTTGTTGCCGCCACCATCTCCGACGAACTCATGCCGTCGTAGTTCAAATCAACAAAGAATACCGCGAACCACCGACACCTCCCCGTCACACCCCGCTGACTAATGCTCACCCCATATTCCTTTTGCCTCTTCGCCGAGTGACCACCGGATCGCGTGACGCCGCTTTTCTTTTGGTTTTATTACATATATATTGTGGTTTGTTGGATCGATCCGCGTGATATTCGACTTTTGTATTTGGCATGAGTTTTTAAATCTTCGACGACTTGGATTTTGTTTTTTCTTATATTTTTGTATATGCCATCGGCTTTGGTTAAACGTCGATTTTTGGTTCTTTGTTATCCGTTTGAGTTTTGAAAACTCGCGAACTCCGCCGCTTGTACTCGGGGCGATTTGTTGTTTTGTTTGTCTGACCGATTTAGCTTCGATATTTTCTTGGTATCCGACTTGCATTTATCAAGCTTCGCTGTCACCGTTCAGTATTGATGTTAGTGTCTATTATTTTCGTTGTTTTGGACTAATTTTGCACTGCTTTGGGGTCACTCCGTGATGTTTTGAATTTTCTCGTGATAACTTGTCTCCTGTGAACTATGCTAGCTATTTTTACCGCTTGTTCGCTAATTTTTGGCCATATTGCTATTGACTTTGGACATTTTTTTGGTTTACTGATTTTGAACATGTTACTACACTTGTTGGTATTTTACTGATTTTGAACAAGATACTACACTTGATATTTTTACTGATTTTGAACAAGATACTACACTTGGTATTTTTACTGATTTTGAACAGATATTACACTGTGGCCAATGAAAAAGTTATCCGTCGATTTTTGAGGCCTCCATAACAAAGACTAAAATAAAATAAATGAAGCTTTACGACAAGGATGATTTCTTCCACTTATACCGATAACCAACATGCTACAGGCTTAACGCCGCACCGCACTTGTTTAGCCGTCCCACTTTATATTTTTTACATATCCGAGCCCTCCGTGTTTAAAGCTATTATCGCTTTGGCGCGGATCCAAGGTTTTATTTATTTTATTATTTTTAGCAATATTGGCCGATGAGGAATCTCCGTCGATTTCCAAGGCCTACTCAGGCAAAAGACGGATTTATTTTTTGGCTTTATTTATTAATTATGGCTATTACTTTAAAATTATTTATTTTATTACTAACACTTTTACTAAGTACTTATGCAGGTATCCGGAGATCATCTTGTGCAGAAGGCCTAAAAAGGGTTAAAGATGTCCCAGAGTTTTATCTTAATGTCTCATTTAAATTTTAGTTTTTACTATTTTTGCATTGCATTTTATTTTAATTGTAAATTATGTAAAAATGCTTAGAATAGGTAGAATAAAAGTCAACATATAATTAACCTAGGTTTGAACGGATAACCGCAAGTTAGCGGATCTTAAAGGATGCTTAACCCCTTCCCTTTAGGATAATAAAGAACCCTTATCCAGAATCTCATTAATTTCGCAGACCATTAAATAGAGATTAATTGCAGTATTTTATTGCAATAAATCAAGTGTCCTAATTCACTTAAATAATTAGGTGGCGACTCCTTTAAATACATCTAGGAATCAACCATACGATACTCCCGCTTCGACTCTCGGTTTAAATGGGGTGTTACAAGGGTTTCAGGTCAGCGCGCCACGTAGGTCGCGCGCCAAGGCGGTTTTCTCGCGAAAACCGAGGAAATCGATATTTTCTTTTAAAGAGGCCATGGGTGGGTGACATGTTGTTCCCCATCCGATTTTGCACGATCGCTTATTGACCAAGTCTTGAAGACTTGGTCATTCTTCAAACTCTTCTCTCTCTCTAAGATTAGAAGCTCTCCCTTCTCTTTAGAAAATCAAGAAGAACACAAGGCTTGAGAAAAATCTGAAAAGTGTGGCAAGAAGGAAACTTATTTGCAAGCTTGTGGGAGTTGTTGTGGTGGTGTTTGTGGAAGAGGAGGCTAGCATTTTGTTGGATTAATTTGGCTAAAGCTCTAAGGTAAAGATTCTTCTCTTGTAGCTAGTTATTGGTGTTGCATGTGAAGAAGAAGGAACTTGTAGTAGTAAATAATGCTCTTAGATTCATTGCATGTAAGAATTATGGTTTGGATATGAAAGGATTGGTTAAGAAGGTTATGTGAGCATGTTGTAGCCTAAAAACTACCATAAACTTGTTAAGTTAGTTGTTATGCATTGTGAGGCAGAATTTTACACACCCAAGATTAAGTGTGTAATCCCCTTTGAATTGTTTGGATTGTTGGGCCTTAAATGTGGCGTTTGGATGTTGAATTCGGCCTTGAAAAATCTGGCAAAGTATGTAGAAACAAAGGAAATGCTGCCCAATTTTCCATAGAATTTAGTGACTTGAACTTGGAATATTTTACATTGAACTAGAGGTTTATAAACGTATTATGGTCATTATAGGTTGACATACTACGTGCGGTATTTTGGACTTAGCAAGTGGATTGACCGGAGAGGTATGTGGAAACTTTCTTATCTCTTGAGCATGAGTAGTTATAACTATATAGTACGGTAGACGTACGTGTTTTACATGAGGTAAATCTATTTGTTATACTTGACTTGTTTTAAGAAATTGTCTAGGTTGGTTGGGTTAAGAAGTTAGCCCACTTGTTCTTGAGGAATGATTTATCCTAAATAAGGTAGACAAGGATTTCTTGACATGAAGAAGTATAGAGTACTTGGTGTAAAAGTATTGAGTATTGAATTATTCTAAGAATAAGAGACCTAATTTTTAAAGTAAGAAACTTGTTTTCCAAAGATAAGAGGCTTGAAGCATTTTGAAAATTGTGTAAATTTGATTTGAAGTATAAGTCTCTTGGTCAATAAAAGAACGAAATCGCTTGAAATATAAGGAGTTATAACGGCTTTATGGGAAGTTAGTTATAACGGCCTTATGAAAGGATAAGAATGTCTAAAGTTTTAAAGCATAAAGTTAGTATAACGGCTTTATGGGGAGTTGGTTATAATAACTTTATGGAAGGTTAAAGAGTTGGTTTTCTTGAATAAGGTAAGCAAAGATGAAAGGATCGAAATTAAGTAGGACAATTTGATTTAAAAGGCATCAATTGCTTAGAGTGTAAAATGGGAATTTTTATGTGAAAAGGGGATCTTTTGAAAGAGTAGAAGTACATAGTACTTCGGATTAAATTTCTTCGGATTTGATTAAGCATTAAGAAGGTGCCTTAAGGTCAAGAATGAGATTTATTTTGTAGATTAATGAAAGTCTAAAGAGGTTATGAGTTTACTTGGACGTACCGTCAGTGATGGAGGATTCCACGGGTATGCTTCTATTGTCTTAGTATGAGTTTACTTGGACGTACCGTCAGTGATGGAGGATTCCACATGTATGCTTCCATTGTCTTAGGATGAGTTTACTTGGACGTACCGTCAGTGATGGAGGATTCCACGGGTATGCTTTCATTGTCTTAGTATGAGTTTACTTGGACATACCGTCAGTGATGTGGGATTCCACGGGTATGCACCTTGGACATGCTTACGATGAGGGATTCCGAGGCATGCGGTATGAAGGGTAAGAGTATAAATGAGGGGTAAGTCCCCAAGATCGTTATACCACCTTCTTCAGGGTAAGAGTATAAATGGCGGGTAAATCCCAAGATCGTTATACCACCGCCCGCGTGGATTTGCTACCCACGACGCGAGGAATACCTCATGCGAGTCCGCTGAGGCTTACGCGGTGAAATAGTCTCACGCGGTGAGTACAAATTATGCGAGGAATACCTCACGGGGTCCACATGACCCATGCGGGTGAAATAGTCCTGCGAGTAGGAGTGCTTAATGACATCGCGAAGCAGTGACCCGCTTTGATCATGAGCTTTCTATTTTCATGCAGTATGGTATATACTTGATATTCTCATTGTTAGTAAGGCACAATGTTCTGTAAACTGATTATTTTACATGTCTCCAGTTATTTTAGACTTATGAGGTATTTTCAGTATTTTTCCAGTTTCACATACTTGGTACCTATTGTACTGACCTCCCTCGGGGGGCTGCGTTCATGCCGTAGGTTGAGGTACGTAGCTTGCTGATCCGCACTCTTAGGATCACTGTCAGATCTTGGAAAGCTCCATGTCACGACCCAGCCCCGGGGCCACGATCGGTACTCCTGCCGGTACCGCCGTGTATATGTCGAGAGAATAGCAATGAACATACATAACAAATAACTTAGAGAAAAGTGGTAACATCACCGCCACCGATAAGGTCGCTTTCTATAAAACATACTTAAACAAAAGTATAGTAATACAACCGTTCTTATAGCCCAAAACACATAGGTGACCACGCACTCTAAAGATAACAATCGTGGCGGGACAGGCCCCGCCATACCCCGAATGTA
The DNA here is from genome assembly GCA_029844215.1 of Przewalskia tangutica. NCBI lineage: Eukaryota > Viridiplantae > Streptophyta > Magnoliopsida > Solanales > Solanaceae > Przewalskia > Przewalskia tangutica. Next base: position 112,970,120 of record CM056730.1, read on the forward strand.
CAAAATACCTATAGCGTCCGAATATCCGTACTAGACAAGCTGGAGGATGGAGCTTACGACACCGGAGTAGTGATCCTAAGAACGAGGATCCTCAATCGCTTACCCTACCGCGCATTAACGCAGCCCCGGGAAGGGGTCGACACAATATGTACCAAGTATGTAAAGTCGAAAATACTATAATAATGATATCATAAGTCTAAAAGTAATTTGAGTCATGGACGCCAATAAAAATACCTTTTATCGTGCCTTACTAACAATGAGAGTGACAAGTATATATATATACACACGCATAAAATAGGGGACTTAGGATCAAAACAGGTACCTCGCCTGTAGTATCAATAAGCACCCTACTCCCGGGACTATTTCACCCGTGATAGTCCCGTGGACCCGCATGAGGTATTCTCGCATAGGTCAGACTACCGCACGGGACTATTTCACCCGCATAACCCCATAAGGACTCGCATGAGGTATTCTCGCGTCATGGGTAGCAAATCCACTAACAGTGGTATAACGATCTTGGGGACTTACCCTCGATATACTCTTACCCCGGTTGGATGGTATAACGATCTGGGACTTTCCTCAGATATACTCTACATCAAGCGGTGGTATAACGATCTTGGGGCTTGCCCTCGATATACTCTACACCTTGAAGGTGGTATGACGATCTTGGGGCTGGCCCCTCAGACATACTCTTACCCTGGAGAAGGTGGTATAACGATCTTGGGGCTTGCCCCTCAGATATACTCTTACCCTAGCTCAAACTGTCATCATATCATAATCATACATAAGTTAAGAAAACTTATAACTTATTATTAGTCTTGTTCATCTACCCTCTCATTTTAGTTTACTTAAGGCACTTAATCATATCTTTAATAAAAGAAAACCGGGAATTTAACCCAAGTACTACATACTTCAACTCTTTTAAAAATGACTCTTTATACATAAAACTCTTGGGCAATTGCTGCCTTAAACCAAATTGCCTCTTCATATACTTATCTTACTTTTAGAGTAAATCTCTTCTCATTAACCTTTTATGAAGCTAATAAACCAACTTCCCATAAAGTTGTTATATTAACTATATACTTTAGTAAAATCATACTTTTTCTCTAACCAAGGGATTTATACATTCTTAAAACGAAACAAGTCATTATATACTCAAACAAGTAAGAATACCAAATCTCAGACGCTCACCGTACTACATAGTTTCATCTATTCATGCTCAAGAGATAGGAAAGCTTCACATACCTCTTTGGTCAATCCACTTGCTAAGTCCAAACTACCGCAAGTAATATGTCAACCTAAAACAACCATGATACGTTTATTAACTTCTAATCATAATGTAGAACAATCCAAGTTCAAAGTCACTAAATTCTATGGAAAATCAAGATTTCCTTTGTTTCTACTCACTATGCCATCTTTCTCAAGGCCGAATTTATCATCCAATTGCCACATTTAAGGCTCAATCAATCCAACAATTCAAAGGGGATTACACACCCAAAATTCTGCCCCATAAGTTTACAACAATTCACTTAACAATTCTAAGGTAGTTTTTAGGCTACAACATGCTCATAATCTCTTCTTAACCCATTCTTCATATCCAAACCACATTTTCTAGCATGCAATGACTCTAAGAGCATTATTTTACTACCACAAGTTCTTTCTTCTAAGCATGCAACACTAGAACTAATTCTAAAGGAAGAAATGTTACCTTAAAGTTTTAGTCAAACTTATTCCAAAGATTTTGCTAGCTTCCTTGCCAAGAACACCACCACAAGCTAGCCACAAGCTTCCTTTTCTTGTTCTTAATTTTTCAGATTTTCTTAGGCTTGGATTTCCTTTGGAAATGTAGAGAGAAGGAGGAGCTTTGTCTTTAGAGAGAGCGAAAGTGGAAGATGACCCCGTCTTGCAGACTTGGTCAATATAGTGCATGCAAGAAATCAGATGGGGGGGGGGGGACACTTGTCACCCTCCCAAGGTCTTTTAAAAGAAAAATCTGACTTTTCTAAGTTTTTACGCCCAAAAATCCACGCCATGGAGCTGAAACCCCGCAGCCTCTTCAACTTTCGCGCGCCCGCTGTCCTCGCTGCTGGCGCTGCAACTTCAGCGACCTCTCAGCACTTTCGGCGCCGCGGCCCTGTCGCCTTTGTCCGAAACATATTTCTGTCCGACTGCGCACTGAACTTGTAACTCTCATATCTTTCTACTCCGACGTCCTATCGACGAACGGTTGGTTGAGTTGGAATCTAGACTCAACGAACTACGCCCTAGGCCTTTGAACCACTTAGTAACTCTCAATGTACCAGGTCATAACCCGCCTTAAAGTTTACTAAAAACCGTCCGGAATAATCCGTCAACCTATCCTTTGAAAATTTTAAGTCTTACATGCTTTCGTACACTCTCATACGTAGGGTTAGAACTACGGGGTATAACATTCTCCCCTCCTTAGAAACATTCGTCCCGAATGTTCCTTCTAGGCTTACTCGAAACACAACATCGACATAGACCCTCTTAAGTATCATTTTGCAAATAAGGAAGCTCCACGAGCCACAACATACTGAAGCGTAAATGCCAAGTCAAAACTAACAAGCAGGAAAGTGGGTTACCTGGAGGTATAGGAAATAGGTGAGGGTACTTCTTCATCATGTCATCCTCTGCTTCCCACGTCATTTCCTCCTGCTCGTTCGCCATGTAACCTTGACTAAGCCACGCTCTTCGTCCGAAGTCGTCTAACTCGACGATCGAGTATCGCTATGGGACTCTCTCATACGATAACTCCTCTCACTGGACATCATGAACCGGTGCACTCTAGATGGATCTCCAATACATTTCCGCAACATGGACACATGGAAGATCGGATGTACCGCCCAAATCGGACGACAGATCTAACTCATAGCAACCCCGCCTACCCTACGGACATCCGATACGCCCAACGTACTGGGCTAAGCTTCCTTCTTTCCAAATCTCATCACACCCTTCATGGGAGATACCTTTAGAAAAACCCAATCATCTATCTCAAATTCCATGTGTCGACGCCGATGATCTGCATACGACTTCTGCCGACTGAGCCGCTAACAACCGCCTCTGGATAAGCTTCACCTTATCCATCGTCTTGAACTAAGTCTGGCCCGACTAACTGAACTTCTTCCACCTCGAACCAGCCTATCGGTGACCTGCACTTCCTCCCGTATAAGGCCTCATAAGGCGCCATCTGAATACTGGAATGGTAGCTGTTGTTGTAAGAAAACTCCACAAGAGGCAAATGATTCTCCCAGCTACCCCTGAAATCAATAACACAAGCCCGCAACATATCCTCAAGTGTCTGGATAGTGCGCTCGCCCGTCGGCCCGAGGATGAAACGACGCATCGAGACTCACTGCCCCTAATCCCTTCCGGAAAGACCTCCGAGTTAGCCGAGAACCGGGCTCTCTATCTGATATAATCGACACCGACTCAGTGCGCCTCACAATCTCTCTAATATATAATCCGCATAGTCTCACCGAGAACGTCGTTCGACCGAAGAAAATGGTGATTTCGCCACCGTCGACAATCACCCAAATGGAGTCATGCTTCCTCTGAGTGGTAGGTAGCCCTGTAATAAAATCCATATTTATCACCTCCCACTTCCAAGTCGGAATATCAATAGCTGCAATGACCACCGGCTTCGTTCTCAATCTTAACTCGCCGACAATTCCGCATGCCCACGAACTCCGCAACGCCCTCTTTAGGCCATCCCACCAATACACGATTCGAGGTCATGATACATCTTAGTCGACCGGATGAATTGAATAACGAGCACCGCAGGTCTCCCTGCACGCCGACGGTCTCGCTACATCAGGAACACACAATCGGCCCTCGAACCTTAGCACCCCATCAGGCGCTACCTCAAATAGACTCTTCTCCTTCTGGAGAGCTGCATCTCGGTACCGTACCAAAATCGGATCCTCATACTGTTGCCTCTTCACCTCCTCGACGATGGAAGACTCGGCAACCTCTCGAACCCGAATTTCGTCACTATCAGAATCAACCAAACGAACCCCAAGGCTCGCGAATGATGTAACTCTCGGACCATATCCTCTTCTGCTGAACATCGCATGCACTACCCATCGACCGTGACTGGGCATCTGCAACTACATGGCCTTCCCCGGTACGTAATATCAACATCGTAATCCTTAAGTAGCTCCAACCACCGCCTCTATCGCAAGTTCACTCCTCCGTCAAGATATACCGAGACTCTGTGGTCTCAGATAAATGTCCACATGAACTCCATATAAATAATGTCTCCGGATCTTCAAGGCATGAATCATCACGCTAACTCCAAGTCATGTGTGGGATAGTTCTTCTCATGCTTCCTAAGCTATCGAGACGCATAAGTTATAACCTTGTCGTGGCCGCATCAAGACGCACTCCAAGCCCGACACCGACGCCACAATAAAACCACATATCCATCTAAGTCCTCCGGAAGAGTAAGAATCTGAGGCCGTCAACTTCTCCTTTAGCAACCGAAACTTTCTCACAAGTATCCGCCCACCGAACATGGTTGCCTTCTCGAGTCACTTAGTCAAAGGTGCCAAATAGAAGCAAATTTCTACAAACCTCCGATAATAACTCGCAAGGCCCAATAAGTTGCGCACTCCGCTTGGTAGCTGGAGTCCGCCAAGTTCGATCGCCTCAATCTTAGTCAGACAACCCGAATACCGCTTCGCCCATCACATGCCCTAAGAAAGCCACTGGTTAACTAACTCGACTTCGAGAACTTGGCATACAATCGCTGGTCTCGGAGGACTCTAAAACCGCCTCAAATGCTCAGATGCTCTCGCTCAGGCGCGAATACACCAAGATATCATCAATAAACACTATAACGAACATATCCAAGAATGACTGAACACCCTATTCATCAAATCCATGAATACTGGGGCGTTGTCAACCCGAAAGACATCACCTCGAACTCATAGTGCCCATACCGGTCCCGAATGCGCTTTGGGATATCTGTCTCTAACTCGCACTGATGATAACTGCATCGCAGTCTATCTTGAAAAACACTTTGCACCCGCAATCGTCAAACAAATCGTCAATCCCGGGAGGGATATCTGTTTCGATAGTTACCTTGTTTAGCCGCTCGTAATCAATACACATACGCAGCTGCCCCATCCTTCTTTTTACAAACAACACCGTGCTCCCCACGGAGAAACACTTGGCCTAATAAAGCCCTTCTCCAAAGAAATCTTTCACCGTCCTTCAATTCCTTCAACTCGGCAGTGCCATCCTCGTATGGCTAATAGATATCGGTCGAGTGTCAGCGCCAAATCAATACAAAACTCAATCTCTCTCTGAGGATACCCAAGCTCGTCTGGGAATACGCCCGAAACTCTCTAACAACCGGATCGATCAAGTCTCCTACTCACCAAGTGTCGAATACCCGAACCAGATGGTAGATATACCCCTTCCGCACCATCTTCCTAGCCTTGAGGTAAGAAATAAACTTACCCCTCGGCGATGCAGTATTCCCCTTCCACTCGATAACCGGCTCACCCGGAAACTGGAACCGAACTAATCTCTCTCTACAGTCCACGTTGGCATAGCAAGATGCTAGCCAATCCATACCCATAATCACATCAAAGTCTGTCATATCCAACTCTATCAAGTCGGCTAGGGTCTGACGGCTATCTATAGTCACAGGGCAAGCCTTATACACCCGCTCGGCTACCACTGAATCACCTACTGGTGTAGCCACCTCAAACGGTCTTATGGACTCGGGTTCTATCCCTATTCTACTGGCAATATGAGGAGATATGTAGGACAAGGTAGAACCTGGATCTATCAAAGCATAAACATCACAACAAGAAACCAACAATGTACTGCGGACGACATCCGCGACGCCCCGGTCCCGCCGATCGACATAACATATATGCGGTTCTGAGGACCGCTAGAACTGGAACCCCTACCACGACTCGCCGCGCCTGGCCCATAAGTACCGCTCCGGGCGCCTAACCATCGAAGATGAAGATCCAAAGAATGCACTCGTCGGCTGAACCGTAACGCTCCCGCCGCCTAAGGACGGACAATCCTTCTTCAGATGGCCCCGCTGGCCACAAGAGTAACACGCTCCCGAACCCATACGGCACTCGCCCGGATGAGACCTACCGCATCGAACGCACCGAGAGGTAGGTGGTCTCGATTGCGCCGGCCCTACCTCCTCGAAACTCAAGTCCCGAGCCCCGACCGCCTCCTAAATAACCTCGCTGATCGGACCTCCCGCCGAAATCGGAAGGAGCACTCGCGCCGGCCGGAATGTGGACTAGTTCGGCCAGGCCGCCGCCAAAATCGCCACGAGAGCTCGTTGTCTCGCCTCTGGCCGCCCAAATCTAGCCGATCCGCCTCTCTGCCTCAATCCTCGCACAGACGCATGCATCCCGGCAATATCCATACCGTGAAGAGCCACCCCAAGCATGCAGAATCATATGACGCCTAACCCCATCACATACCGATGAACCCCGCTCGCCATGCCGCCTACTATGGTGTGCATATTCGCCAAGGAGTCGAACCTGTGTCAGACTCCCTGATAGTCCTCCCGTCCTGTCTCAAGGTCAAGAACCTATCTACACGGGCTCTCCTCACCTCAGGAGGCAATAAGTGGTCTAGGAATGCCTCCGTGAACTCCTCCCAATCAGCTGGAAGAGCATTCTCACCCCTCGACAATACCCATGACTCAAACCGCCAACGCAATATCGCAGAACCTGTAGTTTAGTATAATGCACTCACCCTCGATGCCCTAAGGACTGCATGGTCCGTCAGAATCGCTTGACAAACTCCCGCGATCCTCCTCAAATCTCGAACCATAGAACTCGGGTGGGTGACAACCCAAGATATCCCGGAATCAGTAAATCAAGCCGTCGGCCGCTCGCGCATCGCTGGTCTCGATGCCGCGCCCGCCGCCGAACTGCTGGCCGGGCGACGACGTGGAACTTCGCCGCCTAAACATCATCTTCGTAAGGATCGGGCTGTGCTCGTGACTCTCCGCCCCACTAGCGACTCTCACCGCCGCCTTCTGCCGCGGCCGCTTTGCGCGAGGCATAATCGATACATAAAGGGAAAACATCGTAGGAGGTTCAACATATAACTCACTCTATTGCACGATCTAGAGTGAAAGAATGGAAACCAATCCTAAATATCTCGCACTCACGATTATAGATGTGGTGCACACACACCGATAATCAAGACTCTACTACTAGAACCTGCATGGACACTTTCCGAGGACTAATCGCTCGATACCACTTTTGTCACGACCCACCTCGGCCACGATCGTACTCACCGGGTACCATGTCGTATATGTCGAGAATAGCAATGAACATACATAACACATAACTTAGAGAAAAGTGGTAACATCACCGCCACCGATAAGGTCGCTTTCTATAAAACATACTTAAACAAAAGTATAGTAATACAACTGGTTCTTATAGACCAAAACACATAGGTGACCACAGAGGTATTCCTCGCATAGGCTGTACCCGCCCGCATGGACTATTTCACCCGCATAACCCCATAAGGACTCGCATGAGGTATTCCTCGCATCATGGGTAGCAAATCCACAGAACAGGTGGTATAATGATCTTGGGGACTTACCCCTCAGATATACTCTTACCCCGAAGCAGATGGTATAACGATCTTGGGGACTTTCCCCTCAGATATACTCTTACACTGAAGCAGCTGGTATAACGATCTTGGGGCTTGCCCCTCAGATATACTCTTACACTGACGAAGGTGGTATGACGATCTTGGGATGGCCCTCCGACATACTCTACCCCCGGAGAAGGTGGTATAACGATCTGGGCTTGCCTCAGATATACTCTTACCCTAGCTCAAACTGTCATCATATCATAATCATACATAAGTTAAGAAAACTTATAACTTCTTATTAGTCTTGTTCATATACCCTCTCATTTTAGTTTACTTAAGGCACTTAATCATATCTTTAATAAAAGAAAACCGGGAATTTAACCCAAGTACTACATACTTCAACTCTTTAAAATGACTCTTTATACATAAAACTCTGGGCAATCACGCTTTAAACCAAATTGCCTCTTCATATACTTATCTTACTTTTAGAGTAAATCTCTTCTCATTAACCTTTTATGAAGCTAATAAACCAACTTCCCATAAAGTTGTTATATTAACTCTATACTTTAGTAAAATCATACTTTTTCCCTAACCAAGGGATTTATACATTCTTAAAACGAAACAAGTCATTATATACTCAAACAAGTAAGAATACCAAATCTTGTACGCTCACCGTACTACATAGTTTCATCTATTCTTGCTCAAGAGATAGGAAAGCTTCACATACCTCTTTGGTCAATCCACTTGCTAAGTCCAAACTACCGCAAGTAATATGTCAACCTAAAACAACCATGATACATTTATTAACTTCTAATCTTAATGTAGAACAATCCAAGTTCAAAGTCACTAAATTCTATGGAAAATTGGGCAGCATTTCCTTTGTTTCTACTCACTATGCCACCTTTCTCAAGGCCGAATTTATCATCCAATTGCCACATTTAAGGCTCAATCAATCCAACAATTCAAAGGGGATTACACACTCAAAATTCTGCCACATAAGTTTACAACAATTCACTTAACAATTCTAAGGTAGTTTTTAGGCTACAACATGCTCATAATCTCTTCTTAACCCATTCTTCATATCCAAACCACATTTTCTAGCATGCAATGACTCTAAGAGCATTATTTTACTACCACAAGTTCTTTCTTCTAAGCATGCAACACTAGAACTAATTCTAAAGGAAGAAATGTTACCTTAAAGTTTTAGTCAAACTTATTCCAAAGATTTTGCTAGCTTCCTTGCCAAGAACACCACCACAAGCTAGCCACAACCTTCCTTTTCTTGTTCTTAATTTTTCAGATTTTCTTAGGCTTGGATTTCCTTTGAAAATGTAGAGAGAATGAGGAGCTTTTGCTTTAGAGAGAGAGAGAAATTGGAAGATGACCAAGTCTTGAAGACTTGGTCAATATATTGCATGCAAGAAATCAGATGGGGGGGACACTTGTCACCCTCCCAAGGTCTTTTAAAAGAAAATCTGACTTTTCTAAGTTTTTCCGCCTAAAATCCGCCTCGGCAAGGCCGAAACCCCGCAGCCTTCTCGAACTTTCGCACCGCGCCTGCTGTCCTCAGCCATGGCGCTGCAACTTCAGCGACCTCTCAAGACTTTCGGCGCCATGCCTCGCATCCGCGCCGCGCTCGCCGCTTTGTCCGAAACATATTTCGTCCGATCACAGACCGAACTTGTAACTCTCATATCTTTCTACTCCGACGCCCTATCGATTTAGCGGTTGGTTGCGTTGGAATCTAGACTCAACGAACTACCCCCTAGGCCTTTGAACCACTTAGGAACTCTCAATGTACCGGGTCATAACCCGCCTTAAAGTTGACTAAAACCCGTCCGGAATAATCCGTCAACCTATCCTTTGAAAATTTTAAGTCTTACATGCTTTCGTACGCTCTCATACGTAGGGTTAGAACTACGGGGTATAACACTCCATTTCTCCGGAGGCTTTGTATTTTGGTACGGTTCCCTGAGGTTGTAGACTTTTGTACATTCAGGGGGTATGGCGGGGCCACCCGTCTGATTGTTATTCCTAAGTGCGTAGTCACATTTGTGGTTTGGGCTGTAAGAACAAGTTGTACTTTTGAGTAATATGCTTTTGATGGAAGGCAGCCTTATCGGCTTGCCAGTGATGTTTACCTTATACATGTTATGTGTTATGTATGTTCCGCTGCTATTCTCTAATGTTTACCTGACGGGGTGCCCCGGTAGGGCACCAGTCGCGGCCCCGGGGTCGGGTCGTGACAACTTGAAACGGGAGTACGAAAGTTCCTAAGAATGTATATATGTTTTAATGCAATGAAGAATGGATTTAGTGGTGGGTTAAGACCTTTCATAGGATTGGATGGCACATTCTTGAAAGGAAAGGCTAAAGGGCAACTGTTGGTAGCTGTTGGTCAAGATTCAATGAACCATATTTATCCACTAGCCTGGGCAGTAGTCTCTAAAGAGAACAAGGTCACTTGGAATTGGTTTTTAGGACTACTAAAGAATTCACTAAACCTGCAGCAAGGCTAAGGGATCACCATCATGTCTGATATGCAAAAGGTAAAATATTTCTTATTTATGTACCATGGCTAAAATTGAAAATCTGAAAACTAAAAATTTGATGTATATATGCAGGGTTTAATTGATGCAATCCAGACAAAGTTACCTGAAGCTAAGTATAGGTTTTGTGCTAAACATATGGAGCACAATTGGTTGAAAAGATGGGGTGGTTCTGAAGCATTGAAGAAGAAGATGTGGCATTGTGCATGAAGTTCTTATCATGAAGAGTTTTGTGACCATTTGAAGGTTATAGGTGAGATGGATCAGTCAGCTGCTGAGAATTTATTAACATACCCAGCTGTGACTTGGGTTAGAGCCTACTTCGACACAACTTGCAAGAATCAAAATGTGGATAAAAACATCACAGAGTCGTTTAACAAGTGGATTCTGGAGGCAAGGCACAAGCCAATTATCAAGATGCTTGAAGATATTAGATTAAAGGTAACACTTGACCCTTTCAATTTAGTTTTAAGACACGGAATTAACACCTTAACATTGTGTAGGTAATGGCCATGTTGGTAGCGAATGAAAGTCAAGGGCATAAATGGGATACGGAATACAGTCCTACAACATTAGAGATTTACAAGGACTTTGTGGTTATTGCTGAAAATTGTGAGGTACATTTCAGTGATGATGATGGGTTTGAAGTGTCTGAGGGAACCGATACACATATTGTCGATCTAATGGCAAAGAAATGTAGTTGTAGGACATGAGAACTTAGTGGTATCCCATGTCCTCATGCTATAAGAACATACAAGCATAGACACAAGGATCCTATTGCCGAGGGAGCCTTTCACCCATATTTTAATAAGTCAACCTACTTGTCAATCTATTCACACAAACTTCAATCAGTTAGAGGGTCTAAATTCTGGAAATATGAAAAGAGTCATGATATGGAACCACCAGAAATGTGTAAGATGGTGGGTCGACCCAAAGTTAAGAGAGGAAGAGTGAGGAAGGAAAACTTGAAAAGACAAGGTGATGGTCCGCTTCAAGGAAAGGAAAACCTATGACATGTTCTACATGCCATCACAGTGGACACAATGCAAGGGGATGTGATAAGGTAACACTCTACACATATGGTAACATTGCTGCTGGTGTTCTTTTTAGCTGCTGCTGCTGTCCTGTTTTTTCAATTTTTTGTTGCTGCTGTGGTGTTCTGATCAGTCAGCTGCTGGTGTCCTGTTTTTCAATTTTTAGTTGTTGCTGTTGTGGTGTTCTTTTTAGTCTTCTTTGGTGTTCTTTTTAGTATTCTTTGTTGTCTGCTTTTTCAATTTTTAGTTCTTCTTTGTGGTGTTACGATCACCACTTTGGTGTCTCGTTTTTCAATTTTTAGTTGCAAATATGTTCTTTGCTATCTGTTTTTCAATTTTTAGTTCTTGATCTTCTTCTTTGTCTGTTTTAAGCAATGACTAGTAAAGGAAACAACTTGCAAGGAATAAAGCGGAAGAAGACATATTTTACTCCGTGCGAGCGAGAACCAGAAGAAAGTTTTGTAGCAGCAGAACCAGAAGAAAGTCTAACTCAATGCAGCAGCACCACCGTTATGATAGAAGCAGAACCATCATTAAGGCCAAGGTCATTTTCTGAGGCAAATACTAGAATACTTGAAAGGATGAAACAAAGATTAGCTACACCAACAAGAAAAATATCCATCGTTGGTGATTCTACTTCAATGAGTGAGCCAACCAACTTGCCTTATCAACCACGAAACAAGGCTCTTGTTATAAGAGAGAAATTGAAGACATGGAAGAGAAATAGGCAGTCCGACACATGACGAAGACATGAATTACTGATGCCTTGGCCATTGTCAAACTTTTTTTGTGTTTGTCTTCATAGTCCATCAAACTTTTTTTGTGTAATGTTCTTTACAGTGTTATGTTTTTTTGTGTAATGTATCGGCTTTTTTTGAGATGATGAAGACATGTTTTTTTTTGTAATGTTCTTTACTGATGCCTTGGCCATGTTCTTTACAGTGAATGGATTTGTAGCTTTTATCATCATAGCTTGTATTGGTGCATTCTCATGTTGATGTGTCTGATTAGGGTGCTTTTTCGTATCTAAATCTCAACGTAGTCATTTATGCGTATAACAAACAAACTTTTAGTTGTTTTTTCTTGAAATTATCCCATAATCTCACGTACCTTTCAAGTCTGGAAAATTCTCTTGGCAAATTGAAGATGCTCTTCTTGGACAATCCATAAACCTACTAACGGCCAACATCATGAATTATATCAGCCTTGTTGCGATGGAATACATTAAACTTCCAATCATCTGCTTGTATGAGTCTTTGTCCACATTTCGTCCATCAAGCTCTTTTATGAGTTTCAAATCAACTTTCATTGGTGTACTTACGGAATTGCACTCCTCCATTTGAAACCTTTCTAAAATTTCTTGGAATTATTTTCTTTGAGAAATTAAAGTTCATACAGCAAGTTGTTTCACTTCTATACCAAGAAAATAATGCATCATTCCAAGATCAGACATCAAATTCAACCATCATTGAACTCTTAAAATGTCAAACTTTTTTTGTGTTTGTTTTCATAGTCCATCAAACTTCATAGTCCATATATGTAATGACAGGACAATATTCTCATGCCGAATTGAAAATAGAATATGTACACAATTTCTTCATATGGCTGCTAATGAATTAATTTTCTAACAGTGATATAAAAGACTTAGATACATCCAACTGAAATTGCATAAAAGAAGATTTATAACATTACATTAAACATTCTTACACATCTACAAATACATAATCATTTCATAATCGATGCCGCAACAAATCCAACAAATAACGCCCATGAAATCATCATAAACACGCACATCTTCAAAACTTTGTTCATTTCAGCTTGATTTATACCCTTCAACACAACGATTTCTGCTTTCAACATATCTCTTTCACTCTTCAAATCTGCTATTACATTCTTAAACACATCCAATGATGACATTAATTCGCCAGAGAAACTTTCAATATGTTCCTCATCCTCCCATTGCCAATATCCACAAGAACTTCTCTATAAGCAAAAAATGAAGAAAAAAAAATAAAATCAAACAAACAAAAAATGTCGTCAAAGTATTAGATTAAAATTACTTACCTTAGGTTTGGGGCATTTGAAGAATTTCCTTCCGGGATTTGAAGTAGTCCTCGAAATAAATTGATTCACAATCATACCACAATGACACCTCCTTTGTGAAGAACAACTAACTTGAGACATTTCTTACTTGCTGAACATAAACACAATTGTATTAACTAATAAACTTAAACAAACACTATCGACTATAACTTAATCGAAACAAAGACTGTCAAAACACATCGACGAACCAAATTTACACTTTCGAAGTAGAATAAGAAGCATAGAACTTCAATCTTCAAACAATAAAAATTTCTATCCTTCAAGAATTTGCAGAAAAATTTGCAGAAATTTGCAGAAATTCAACTTCAAACAATAAAAATTGTATCGATTAACACATAAAGTTCAAGAATTTCTAACCTTCTTGTACGCGATTAGTAGGTTATTCTACAACCAAATCTAATAAAATCAACTACCGATTTAAAATCAAGTTCAAGAATTATTTTTGTATTGCGTCAAAAAAAATTGTTGGTTTACTATCGATTAGAGATTTCAATCGTCGTCGGCATCGTCGAAATATAATATCGAACAAATACAACAAACATCAACTAAAAACAAAACAAAGTCGTCACAGTCTACAAGTCGATTTAAAACCAGTCGACATTGAGTTCTCAAGTCCGAAAAAATATGCCTATGTCGACGATTGAGTTCACTGTTTTTTTAGCGACCAGATGAACCAAACATTATAACCATATATATAAGACGCTGGATTTCAATCTTCAAACAATAAAAATTTGCAGAAATTCAACTGTCGATTAGACATTTATATGTCGACGAAAGACTTAGAACCATATAAGTATCGATTAAACACATAAAGTTCAAGAATTTCTAACCTTCTTGTACGCGATTAGTAGGTTGTATTCGCCTTAATGTTAAGACGGAAGTTGATGAAATTTCGAGGGTTGACAACTTCGATTTTCGCTTTTGTGGAAGAAGAGCTCGCTGAAGTGGACGGTTATGGATTGAATTCGAGGAAAGAACTTGAAATATTGATTTTGGAAGATGGAAATCGGTGTTGCTGTTGCTGGAGAATGAAGATGCTGAATTTTAGGGCACAAATTTGAAGAAGAAATCGTTGGGTGTTCTCCCCTTTTTAATTTGGAGCGAATTGGATTTTTTAGGGAACGGGTTGGGTAATTGTCGGGTCGGGTCATCCACATGGCGCACAGATGGCGTCCACGTGGATTCCACCTAGTCATCACAGTTAAAGGTGAGCAAATATGCCCACATGATGGAAGTTTATTAACAGAAGGGGTATATTTATCCCCCAACTTTGACGGAGGACAAATATGCCCCTTTTCTCAAAGTTGGAGGGCAAATATGCCCATTTTCCCTTTTTTTTAATGGAAGGACCAAAATAAAAGACCACGGATTTGAGAAGAAAATTATAGAACAGCCTAAATTAAGGGAAATCGTGCACACTGGCCGTCAAATCACACACCTAATTGAATTTGAAAGAGGATAGCTCATAGCCATTTACCAGAAGATTCGATTCTTCTTCTTCCTCCTTTCGTTGCTTTAGAGGAAAAACCCTAACCGGAACATAGAGATAAAAAAAGTCATGATTTCTTCTTTCTTCTGAATTCATCTTAGGAGAAGAAATTTCTGCAGAAAATGGTAATATGCTTTGAATTCTTTTATTAAAAAAAAATTTGATTACTTATTTCATATGAATTTTGATGTGGGTTATGTTCGTAAGATGATTTATAGTTTTTCATGTTTGTCTTCTTGTTTCTCCTTAATTGCTAGATGTGTTGATAAAGTTTGAATTTTTACTTTTTATCCATCAAAAAATGTTATTGCTTTTGGTGTTTGATCTGCCTAAGCATACCTTTTTTCATATCATTTCTGTCGACCCCAGCTAGCTTGGGTTGGGTTAAGGAGTAGTTTTTGTTGTTTACACCCAAGTACACTCCTTTTTGCTATTGTCTGTCTAAAAAAGTCTAATGTTGTCCCAAAATAAGTCGGTTTCGTACTTAAAAAATATTTATTTGTATATAATTTAAACAAAATATTATGTGGGGTGGGGTGGAACACAATCACTGTGGAATGACACTTGTTGAAGTTGTTTTACTAGAAAAAATAGTTTCCGAAAATTTTGACCAACCGAACATTGAAAAAATTGGAAAATGTTGAATCTCTAATATTGTTCCCAAATCCAAGCAAGAGAGATTTGAAGTTACTCCAAGCAAGGGTGGAGTCATAGTGGTAGTTATGTGTCGGTAGAGTCCAATAACTTTGGCTCAAACCCTGTATTTGTGGTAAGAAAATTATCTAATATGTAAAAATAATCTATCCAGAACCAGTAATAAAAAGAATTGTGGTCCAGAATTTATAAACTAAAAATTCTGGCTTCTCTCTTTCCAAGTGTCATGTTTCTGTTAGGTTAGGTTTGGTTTAGAATTTAGATCATATTTTCGTTTCTATTTGAGATAACTCATTTTACAGTCTTCTTGGTGGAATTATTAGGGCGTTCTAACCGAATTGGTATAGACAAAGTTCCCGGAGTAGGTGGTTGAAGGGGACGGAGAAAGGCCCTCCACATTGGTGGGAAATAGACGGGAGGGCTCTAATGTTCAAATGAGGGTGTTGAAGTTGGATAGCATCATATCTGTGCCCATTTGTATTCATATAGGGTATGAAGGAAAATGTTTTCCAGAAATATAAATGGATTTCATACTTATTTTCTTGTGTTTGATACGCAGGGAAAAATATTATCCTAAAATCATTTGTATATAATCTAAACAAAATACTATGTGGGGTGAGGGTAGGGGTGTGGGTGGTGGGGATGGGGGTTACGGGTGGGGAGGACAAAATCAATGTGGAGTGTCACTTGTGGAGCTTGTTTTCCTAGAAGAAATGGTTTCCAAAAATTTCGACGAACTGAACATGAAAAATTGAAAAATATTTTTCACCATACCTAGACCCCACGTTGTGGGATTTCACTGGGTATGTTGTTGTTGTTGATTTTCCACCATACCGAACACAGGCACACAACCATAGTGCCTTCATATTTATTGTTGGATGTGTGTTATCCCTTTTGTTGAGTTCTCCACTTATTTATTTAGGTGCAACACTTGCACCATTTTCAAGGAACTAGCTGTTTGTTGTTAGACTTAGTCTATGATGTGGCCTTTGGAACGAGGGTTCACTAACATGTTTCAATTTTAATGTTTAGTTTCTATGTTCTTTTTCTCAATTTCACGTTGCTATGCATTTTTTTCTCTCCCTTCAGTTACGATCTTTTTCCATATTTTATTCCTAAGTAGTTTTGCTTTATCTATTTGTATATATGTCAAATGTATTACATGAATTTAAGCAGTAGTATACCCCGAGGCTTTGTTCTAGTGATAATAGAGTAGCGCGTGATATTAAAAACATGTAGCGTGTGATATGTGGTTAGGGACATGTTACGAGTTCGAATCTTGCCGCAGATAAAGCCTAGAATGATAGAGTGGTTGGCGAGCTGTGCACTATCTGGCCCTTTGATTTTTTTCTCTTGTGGTTGGTTTCAATACATTTTAAGCAGTAGTAAATGTGTTAACATGCTGCTTTTTTGTCTGTTGTGGTTCCATTATATTATTTCTTAGCAGTTATAATTAAGAATTAAGCTCATACTTATTTCCAACTCGTGCATCAGACAACACCATTGATAGCAGGAGTGGCTGTTGCTACTGCTGCATTGGCGGGAAGGTACGGCATCCAGGCTTGGCAAACATTCAAGGCCAGACCACCTACTGCAAGAATGCGAAAATTTTATGAAGGAGGTTTTCAGCCTAAAATGACGAGGAGGGAAGCAGCTCTTATTCTTGGAGTCAGGTGTGTTTTAGCTTTCTTGTTAAGGTTTGGTGGGATTGCCATGCTTAATTATAGAATTCAGTGCAAATGCGAAGATGCTCATTATTTGCATAGATGGGAAGATTATGTATGGTTGTTTTGATGGTTATGTGGATTAATGTAGATGTGCCCACAATAATGTTACTGCAGCTATAAGAAATAACATTATAATGACTATGTATAGTATTAAGATCAACGTCACTATTGTACCGAAGGTTGTGACCTAGTGACCAATGAAATATGTGCAAATCTTTGGAGGCTAGGGTTCAAATCCTGTAAGAGGCAAACAACATTAGGTAATTTCTTCCCATCTGCCTAAGTCTTGTTGAGAAGAGTTACCCGGTACTTGTGCTGGTATGGGGAGAGGAGCAGGTACTCGGTGGAATACTCGAGGTGCGCACAAGCTGACCGTTATATAAAAGGAGTAGCTTCAATGTGTTCCTTGCTGAAGGGTACAAATTATGGTGAAAATAAGTTTTCCATGGTATATTTTGCACATTTATTATTTTCTTGTTGCACATTCATATTGACCATCTATGTCATTCTAACTTGCTAAATTAATCTCAAAATAATGACTATTTATTTTAACTAGAGAAACATCAATGTATGTCCCTTAATAGGGAAGCAAATTGCCTTGTCTAAAAAATGATTCTAAAAAAAAAAAGAATAGAGAAGCAAATTCGAAGTAAAGCAAATATTATGAAAAATGAGTTGCCTTTATTGGACTTTGGACGTTTATTATTAGTCCCTTCATTCCAATTTAAGTGATGCACTTTGACTAGGCACGGGCTTTAAGAAGGAAAGATTTTTGAAATTTGTGGTCTAAAACAAGCCTCTATTTGTGAGGCTATAAATCATCTCACTAAGGGTAAAATGAGAAGTTTAAAGTTTAGTCGTTTCTATACATTTCGCATCATTCTTTTGTGACATGTTAAAAAGGAAAGTGCTACACATATAGGACAATAATTTTTTCCTACACAATCATATTTATCATTTTGATAAACTGACCTAAAAATATGGATTGCTGAGTTGTTGTTGAGTAGTCTTTGTTTGTATGTCTTATGTGTGTGGGACCTCTTCCTTAATAAAAAGGGCGTAAGGTAGTGGTAATTACTTAGGATATATGAAGGGAGTCTAATGAACTAATGTGTATCTTGTATGTAAAAATCATTTTTATTATGGAGGCTGATGCAGTACTCCATTTGATCCCAATTATATGACATTCTTTTTATTTAGTATGTCCCGAAATGTTGGCACTATTTCCCGATAATGTTATATTTTATACAACTCTTACAACTTCAACTACTTAAAATCACTTGATTATTCAAATTTTAATATGATGTGAGGTTTTTCTCTATCACACTAACATTTCAATTATTTACTTAGTGTTTTCTATCTAGTAGTAATATATTTATGATTCATATAGTTGATCTCAACTTGTTTGGGGGTGAGGTGTAGTTGTTGTTGTATTAGTTTTGACCATACATACACTAGCCTTCTAACTTACGTCCCCTTTGTTAACCATAATTATCAGACTAGCCATTCTTGTGCATTCTTGAAACTTTGAGATCGGAATAAGGTAGAGATGTTAGATCACATTTGATCTACAAGAGTGGCCCCTTTGGAGGATTAACTAAAATCTTTTGCAACAGCTCTGGTAGATGTAGCTGGTCTATGCATAAGTATGGTGGTTCTTCATTTCCCCCTTTTTTCTTGTAGTCTTCTTTCTTTTTCAAGTGTTCTGCAAGATTGAAATTAATTTGACTACGTAAAAAGCTTTTATTCTGGAACAAGTCAAAAGTGTATGCTGGCATTAGGTTTTGATGTTTTTGCACTGAAGACAACTTTTAGGGATATCTTTGAGATTAAGGGGACACAACATCAAAAACCATTTTTCCTTACTTCCTTTCCATAGATCATATAAACAGTAATTACTTTGTCTTCTCTAAGAAGGCTATATTTAGATTTATCTCACCGATGAGACTCAGCTAGTACTTTGCTATGTATGACGAGATGATTTATGACATGAGGTGGGTAGTCTTTGGTTTCGAATCGAATGCCACCTTTAGTAGAGTACAAGGGCAAATAACATAGTACTTGTTTTGTTTCTCACTATCTATCAGGTTTCATTAGATCTCGACTTTTGTCTAGTATGTTTTGTCGTTGCTCTACTACCTCTTTCTTCTCCCTTCCCACTTGCTTTTAAGCTTCTGTTTGGTTGATTTATATATCGGTATACTCTCCGTCCCATTTATGTGGCACCATTTGACGAGCCACAAAGTTTAAGAAAGGAAGAAAGACTTTTGAAATTTGTGGACTGTGGTCTAAAACGAATCTTAGACATTTGTGTGGTTATAAATCATTTCAATAAAGGTAAGAGGGGTATTTTAAAATTAAGTTGTTTCTAATTATAGAAAGGTGACATTCTTTTTGAGACATACTAAAAGGGAAAGTATGCCACATATATTGGGACGGAGGGAGTAATAAATAGCATTATTGTTAAAGTGGAAAGGTAATCCACTAAATATCTGTAGGATGATTCATCTTTATCTTGTCTTGAATTGATCTCATTGGCATCAACTTCAACAGGGAAAGCACGCCAGCAGATAAAGTGAGGGAGGCACATAGGAAATTGATGGTAGCCAACCATCCAGATGCAGGAGGCAGCCATTACCTTGCTTCAAAAATTAATGAAGCAAAAGACATGTTGCTTGGGAAGACTAAGAACAGCGGTTCTGCATTTTAATCTCAACCGAGAGTCTCTTTGGCACTTTAGAAGTTACAAATCACATGGTAACTGGAGGCGGATCATGCTTTCTGGCGCTAGACTAAAATTTAAAGTGATGTGGATTAATTCTTTTTGACCAAAAGGATGTATACTAGTTGGAGAAGGTAACATTTGAGTTGTATGAGTGAGTTCACTGAATGTGAAGAAATTCCAGACAGAATGTTAAGGTAATATGTACTTTATCAATTGATGACACAAGTAATATATAAATTGAGAAGGAGTAGGTTTATATATCACTTGACAGGTGTAATGTTATAAGCATGTCCAATCTTTATAATACATCATTACTTAGTAATATTTTCCTTTAGGTAAATAACGAAATAAATGAAGAGAAACCATACGATGGTGATAAATGAGATTCAAAAACATTAAGCTAAACATAGGTTGTAGTTTCATAAAAATCTGAATAGACCTCATAAAATAAGTTTGAATCATTTGAAACCCCCAAAAAATAAAATGAAAGAACATAAATCTTTTGTATAAACCTAGACAACTAACTGACGATGAAACATAAACATATACATTAAGGCTTAAGCACATGCATGTGTATTTTATGTATTTAATTAAAGAAAAAAGGTTTGTTCAACTCAAACTAATAATTAAACCAGATCAGGTATACCCAAAAAGCAATTAAAGTCCGTCTTCACCAACCAGGCCTTACTAAGATATATCAAAAACCCGCAAGGGTAGCAAAGCCGCGCAAGGTCACGAGTTCGATACCCTGCATAAACTTTCTTGGTTGAGCACATACGCGCCGCTGCAAGTGTGGTTAATTAGCGACGTGGTTTTGCGCTATTGCGTCGATCAGGGGTTTACCTCATGCACTCGAAAGAGTAGCGGCTGCGGGTTCCTTCGTCAACAAAAAAAAATATATCAATACTTCCAGAATAATTAAATTAAGTAGGATATACGTATACATATATTGAAATTGTAGTATGAATAAATTAAATGCCCCCCCCCTCCCTTATCGATGTTACGAAAAACATTTACACGCATTCGACATTTATATCAAAATATACTACTTTCTTATGATTAAATAGTAAAATAAAATGAGAATGTATAGTAATTAATTTATACTTAATGATAAAAAATTATGCAAACATAATAAAACATTAAAAATTTGCCACGCGACCTAAAACCAGGCAGCTCTAGTACTTTCCAAGTGCCTGTTATCACGGCCGGCCTTAGAGGTAGCCGACATAGGCGGTCGCCTAGGGTAACACATCGCAGGGGAAATAAAACACAACGAGGTACTGTGTATATAATATATATTTTATTTTACAAATTATATTACAAATGAGTTAGTAGCTCAGTTGGTAAGACCTATGTTCTTATTAAGATGTAGGTTGCAGGTTTGAAACCTACTTGAGACAATTTACTAAAACAATTTTTATTCTTCTTTTAATAAGACAAAATCTAGTTTTTTTCCTAACAAAACAGAAAGGGGGTAGCTACCAATTTCTTCTTCTCCAAATTCAACACTTCTCCAAAGTCTAATTTTTTTCATAAACTCTTCTCTTATTCTCTAGCAAAGACTATTCTCCAACAAATTTCTTCTCTTCTCCAAATTCAACAAACCTAAATCTCTTTTCAATCTCCTTAATCTAATTGGCTATTCCAAAAAACGCATAGTAAGATCTCTTCAACGACCTTTCTATTTTCTAGGGTTTATATTTATATTGGGTATGTTTCTTTTATCTCTATAATTGCCAAATTTCTTTGCTATTGCATTATACCTTGAAAGTAAATGTTGTTATCCGAATCTATAATTTGAATTAGTTGCTCTATTTCAAAATGTAGTTTGAGTAATTGTGATTTAATCGATAATTTAAAATGCATAAGTCATTTTTATATGAGGAGAATTCTTCCAATCATTTTATCAATTAGGGACTGATATTAAGCAATTGATGGTCTTTTAGACAGAAGTTTTACTTGCGTTAGCAACAAGTCTAGATGCTTTGGAAAATTCTTGAAAACAGTCATAGATGACTTTGAAAGAAGCCTTTTGTAAACGTAAGTGTTGTAATTATTAGTTAATTTTTTAAAGCCTTTTATATGTTAGTTTTATTATAATTTTTTTTTACGAGGGGCAAAAAAAAATTAAATCGCATGGGCATCATTTTTCCTTGGGACGACCCTGCCTGTTATGTTTAGGTTTCGACAGTCATTTTGCAAAACGTTATGTTGTTTGGCCTGGAAGTAGCATCACTTATCAAGTTGTCCCCTTCGTCTATATTCGTCTTACGTATTATATGTGAGATTAATTAAACTCTTCATCTATATTACTTGTCTTTTATCTATATATTTCTTAAAATAATTAACAACTTTAATCTAAAAGTATTTGTTTAAACTACTCTTCTTCTCTCTTAAATGTTTCATTTGATCAACACTCCATTTATCAAAACAAAAAGGAAGAATTTAGAAAGAAAATGATAATAAATACTTATTTTTTCTATGTTAAATACATCGAACAAATTTAGCTTGCCAAAGATTGGAGTGAATATGATTTTATTAAAATAACTTTAACGATGCTGTAATTCAGAATGAAGATGGGGCCCGCATGAATAACGTAACAACGTACCCAACAAAACAATTCAATCTTATCTACAATGAGAGGTGAACCCGAAATTATCCGCTCTGCACTGGGCCGATTCACGCAGGAGATCCTCATCGCCACAGAGCTTGATCACAAGTTTGAAACCTCGCAGAACACTCCGACCGACTTCGCCTCGGGAGCTCACACCTGATTTGCATGTGGTTTAAGCGTGGCCGACGGTTTGGCGCTATTACATCAGTCCGTGGTTTATCCAGTGCGCACCTTCGGATAGCGACCGCAGATTTCACGTTAAACAAAGAGGTGAACTCAAAATTTTAATGAAACAGGGGCATTATAGAAATTTGAGCTACACTAGTTGCTTAACAAGTGCCCCCTAAAGGCTATAAGTGTTTACCCTTTAGGGTGTCAAGTTGATGACATTATCATTTTCAAGATGCCACACACACACACATTCTTTCGGTCTCAAATTATTTATCGTGGTTATTAAAATTAGTTATCTCAAATTATTTATCGTTTTAGAAGTTCAACGCAAAATTAATGATCTTTTTTCCATTTTACCCCTAATAGAATTTTATTATTAATGGAGGTCACACATAAATAAACTAAATATTTAATGGAGAAAAATTATAATTTAGATATAAATAAGGGTAAAATAGTCAAATACAATCCCTAATTAATATTTCTATATATATAAGATTTTTGCTGAAGTTTACGAGGTCTGATGTCCCCCTAAATATTGAGAGAGTAGGTAAAGGAATATGTTCCTTGATTTTATTAATGAATATATATATATATATATATCTGAAGTTTACGGGGTCCGTTGTCCCCCTAAATATTGAGAGAGTAGGTAAAGGAATATGTTCCTTGATTTTATTGATGAATGATTTACAATATATATATATATATATATATATATATAGTTACAATAATATTTACTTTGATACAAACTAGGTAACTAATTAACCTAATTACAACAGGATTATAATTCTACCTAAAACATGAGATATACCATTAATACAATTAATGAAAGAATATTGAAAAAATATTCTATTACACTCCCGTAGTCGAAGCGGGAGGTTCTCAAACACTGAGATTGGCTGAAAATCATCAAATAGTATGCGCGGAAGTCATTTAGTGAAGTTGTCGGTAATCTGATATCTGGAAGGAACATGAAGGACATGAACTTGACCACGAGCCACTTTTTCGTGAACGAAATGAATGTCAATCTCAGTGTGTTTAGTGCGCTGATGTTGGATAGGATTGCCGAAAAAATATATCGCAGTAGACTAGTGTTGCCTTTTCAATCGGGCAGTGAAGCTCAAGTAGAAGGTTGCGGATCCAACAAGACTCAGAGACGACATTGGCAACACCTCTGTATTCTGCTTATTCATTGGATCGGGATAGTGTATGTTGCCTTTTTGAAGACTAAGATAATAGGTTATCTCTAAGGAAAATGCAATAACCAGACGTGGAGCGTTGGGTGTCAGGACATCCACCCCAGTCAACATCAGAATAGGCAATGAGACCAGTGAGTGAAGACATGTATAGATGTAATCCGAAGTGAAGTGTACCTTGAACGTATCGTAAAATACGTTTGAAGGCATACATGTGTGCTTCCATCGGACTGTGCATGTGCAAGTAGATTTATTTCACGGCATATGATATATCATGTCTCGTGAATGTGAGGAACTACAGGGTCCCAGCCAGGCTACAACAGTGAGTCGGGTCTGAATATGAAGGGCTGGAATCAGCGTTAAGCTTGAAATTGGTGTTTATAGGCGTGTGGGATGGTTTGCAGGATGTCATGTCTACACGGTCAATGATCTCATCGGCATACTTATTTTGACATAGAAATAAGCCGCCAGAATGTCGAGTAACAGAGATGCCTAAGAAATAACTGAGAGGGCCCAAATCTTTCATAACAAACTAAAAGGAAATGAGAGACATAATGGACAGGCAGAGTGCATCAGATGATGTGGTGAGGATGATGTCGTCAACATATAATAATAGGTAATTTAAGTTTGTACCCTTGTTGTAGATGAACAGAGAATGATCGGATCTACTATGTGAAAAACTAATAGAGGAAACATAATCTGTGAACCACTAGTACTATACTCGATGAGCATGTTTCAGTCCATAGAGTGATTTCCGCAACAGACACATAATCCGGATGAATAGGATCTCTGAAACCCATAGGCTGATGCATATATACCATTTCATGAAGATCCTCGTGTAATAAGGCATTTTTTATATCAAGCTGATGAATGTGCCAAGACTTGGATATGACAATGCTGAAGACGGTCTGGATGGTTGTGGGCTTTACGATTGGGCTGAATGTTTCATAACAGTCCACTCTCACCTATTGAGACCTGCCATCACCTACAAGACGAGTCTTGTACCTCTCGAAAGAACAATCAAATTCCATATAGAATGAATAATGTTAGCATCAGGTGGACGGGATACTAGGTCCCATGTCGTATTATCAATAAAGTACATCCTGATGCACTAAGCTCCCTCTATGCGCGGGGTCTGGGGAAGGGCTGGACCACAAAGGTCTATTGTACGCAACCCTTTTCTTGCATTTCTGTCAGAGGCTATTTTCACGGCTTGAACACATGTCTTATTATCAATAAAAGAATTATTTGTCAATCATTGCAGCAGTCCAATTTGGGTCGGACAAGACATCTTTTGGGTTATGAGGGACAGGGGAAGGGACAACTGAAATGGAAAGGTTAAACAACAATTTAGGTTTATGAATTCCATGCATGACACATGTTTCCATGGTCCGAGAGTGTCTCGACATAGATGAGAGGGTTTGCCGCGGATCGCCGAAAAGGATGGGCGGCAAGGGTAATTCAGATCGATCGCCAAACCTCAATTTTCCAAGAGGTGTTTACAGAATCACCCTGACGGGGGATGTTCCGGCCAACTGTCGGCAAAATCGGGTGGGCGGCTAGTCCCGAACTGGCCGATGTAGTGATGGGTGCCAAGGTCTGGGACGACGGACTATGTAAATGGTGAATTAGAAAAGTGTTTAAGCCATCATCTAGGAAGTCGTAGGAATGTCGAGGTGACGAGTGTAGAGAGGCAAAGAGGAATTGAGACTCATCAAATAGGACATGACATGAAATAATAATTTTATGGCTCGACAAGGCATAAGATGAGTAACCACGATAATTGACAGGGTAACCAGAAACACACACAGGGAAGACTGAGGTTAGATTTTGTGAGTGGTCGGATGGAGAGGGTAACAAAGATATCAAAAAATACGCAAGTGTTGATAGGAGGGGTTCCTACGAAACAGAACTTGGGTGGACGGCCATTGAGCTAGAGACTTGTTTGGAATTATGTTTAGGAGATAGGTCACCATGGAAGTGCGTAATGCAAGAATTGAGGGGGAATTAAGGCGTGAGCAAGTGGGGCACGAATGAGGTTGTTTATGATTCAAATTTTCCGTTCGGCTTTACCATATTGAGAAGATGTGTGAGGGCAAGAAAACGAAAGGAAAGACCATTTTTGGAGCAAAACTGTTTGAATTGATTATTATCTAATATTGTCACATTGAATTATTTAATGCTCTTTTCAATTTGTGTTTTTACGAAAGCACTAAATGAAGAAAAAATTGGGTAGACCTGAGATTTATTTTCAATTGGAAACCATATGCAGATTATAATTGAAATCAAGACCCCGAAGCTTATTTAGTTTTAGATAATGCAGAGTCAATTCGAATTCCAGATCCAATCTCATCTCCTGAGCTATACCTATAACTTCTGAAAATGTAGATTTGCCCGAACTTAAGTCCATAGAAAGTTAGAATAATCGTCTAAATACAACACATAATATAGATGGACAGCCGTACTCAAAATAGGAGATGTCCACAAATCACTATGTATGATATCGAAAGGCATTAAAGTATAATTTGTGGATGAATAAAATTGTAATTTGACATGTTTCCCAAAAAATGCAAGACTCACATATATGAGTCCTAGAAATACGGTTGCAATTAATAAAATTATTTTTTCTAAGGGAGCGTAAAACAGAGTCTTCTGGATGTCCTAATCTAGAATGTCATAAGGCAGATGAAAGAGCAACAGAGGTTAAGGAAACTAAGGCTAGATTGTTGACGATATTTGAAATAGGGTAGAGAACTTCGGTGCTGTCATATCTCATTATTCGTCTACCTGTGGTAAAATCATTTACAGTAAAACCAAAAGGATCAAAGTTAAGGGAAACCCAATTGTCAGTTGTGAAACGTCGCACGAAAATTAGATTTTTAATGAATTTAGGGGCATGAAGGACATTTTTTAAGATTAGTGGTGGATGTGGTGGGGATAGGGAGGAATGACCATAACCACGGATGGGAATGCCTTGTCCATTACCAATAATAATATTCTGATTTAAATTACTCAAATTAGAATAAGACGAGAGAATACCTTGTGATGTCGTCATGTGAGATGTGGCACATGTGTCCATATACCAATTTTCGTCTGGAGTGTTGAATGACATTGTGCTCATAGCTGCCTCAATGTCAGTTGGTGTATAAGTCGATGGAGGTGGGGCCTGTGCTGTGTAGGCTTGTTGTGGACGTGAGCCAAGTATGCCAGGTTGGGCTTGTCTGTTCTGAGGTGGAGTCCACGAGGATTTCGTATACGGGATAGAAGGGGAAGCCTATGACAGTGGGGCCCACGTAACCCACCGTGGGTAGGCAATCCATGCCAGAGCCTACTGCCACTACCGCAATCGTTGTTGGCTATTTTTGGCCAGCGGGGACTGCCCCTTCACGTCGCCGTTGTTGCCCGAATTTCTTCCGCCGCGGCCCGAGGTAACAACGTGCATTGCTGAAGGATGGTGGCAACATCGTCATAGGATTCTTTCAAACCTGCAATAAGTTGCATGACCAATCGTTGATTAGTGACTGGTGTGCCGACGTTGGGGAGTTGGTCGGCAAACATCTTGAGTTCTTGACAATAGGCAGACACATTTGGTAAATCATCCTGATGAACGTCCTTGAACTAATTTTCAAGGTATAATGCTCGTTGAGTTTTGTTTTCGTGGAAAATAATATCCAAACGTTCCCACGTTTGGTGGGCAGTGACATCGATCTCAATGATGGTGTGCAATAGATCATTAGATATCGTGTTGTATATCCACTAGAGGACGACTGCGTCCAAACGAGATCAGAGTGCATCATCAGAATTCGAAGCCGATGGTACGTCTATGGACTTCGGCGTGTGAGAGATGGTGTGGTCGATAACTTCGTACACATGACAATGGATCTTAAAAAGCTCCGCCCATGAGGAGTATTGACCCTTTTTCCATCTCAATAGTCACAGGGATGAAGTTTTTTATTTTGTTTACGGCAAGTGCCGGATGGAATTTGGTTTTATCAGCCATGGAAGATGAAATTTAGGAGGAAGATGGAGAGAGAATGCCCGGAAAAACTAGGGTTCCATTGTGGGGAAAAAGAGGGGCGACCGAGAGAGGTCGGCGGCTAGGGTTCCGACGTGGGCTAGGTGCCGACGTGGAAAAAATGTGATGGCCGAGAAGGTGTATCGGCGACTAGGATAGGGTTTGTAGGTTTAGGCTGCTGATAACATAAAGAAATATGCTCTTTGATTTTATTGATGAATGATTATAATATATATAAGGTATAAATATTTAATTAAAAATTTAAAAATATATATTTACAATTGAATCATAATATAGGAACTTTTAGAGTAATTTGCCCTATTAACAAATACGAGGGATACACTTATACCTAGGTCCACTACTATCTTACTTTTGTACTCAAAGCAAGCAGCTAAAGTTTTCTTCTAATCCTATTTCGTCATCATTTTGTTGCATAAAAATATATGTTGATTAATTTCGTTATGTAAGAATTATTTAGAAATGGTAAATCTTCCTTAATCTTTATTCATCCCAAATGGTCACAATATATACACTAAGTAACAATTAATAGGAAGATTAAGTCTTCCCTAAAATCCTCCTACCTATCCCATAATATATTCCCATATTAATACTATTCTATTAATACATAATACTATTTACCATATACATAAGATTCTACATAATTATATTATTAATAGTAATTAATAATTATATTATTAATAGTAATTAATAATAAATATTCTAAATCTCCCCCGCAGTCGAAGCCGGAGGAGGGCGAATGCTGAGACTGTCCCGAAATTTTTCAAATAAGATCAGCGGAAGCCCTTTTGTGAAAATATCTGCAATCTGATGTCGCGTCGGGACATGTAACACTCGCACCTGTCCGCGAGTCACCTTTTCACGGACAAAATGAATATCTAACTCAATATGCTTAGTGCGTTGATGATGGATTAGATTTCCGGAGAGATAAATTGCACTAATGTTATCACAGTATACCATAGTGGTGGCCGTAATAGACAATGAAGCTCAAGTAAAAGATTCAATCCAAAGACGAGGCGCATATGACATGGCTACCGCGAGTATTCAGCTTCAACACTGGAACGTGATACGGTGGGTTGCCTTTTGGAGGACCATGATATTAAATTATCACCGAGGAAGATGCAATAACCGGAGGTGAGCGTCAGTGTTCGACATCCCGCCACCGTCAGATCCGCAGGTGACAAGCTTGGTCAAGAAGTGGTACAGATGCAATCTATAATTCGAGTGCCTCAATATATCGCATAATACGTTTGAGTGCATGCATATGTTCTTCCATTGGATTGTGCATGAACAAACACACTTGTTGTACTGCATATGTAATATCTGGCCTGGTGAATGTGAGATATTGCAAAGCTCCTGCCAAGCTGCGATACAATGTCGGATTGGCAAAAGGACTACTGGATATGACACTCAATTTTGACTTGGTATCTACTGGAGTTGCAGACGGTTTGCAAGATGACATTTCAGCCCGTTCTACGATCTCTGATGCATACTTCTTCTGGGAAAGAAATAAACCACCTGCATGACGTGTCACCGCAATTCCTAGAAAGTAGTGAAGTGGACCAAGATCCTTCAAAGCAAATTCGGAACTCAGCTGGGTCATGATATTCTTGCGAATAGTCCAAGAGGTCATTAGGATAATATCATCTACATATAAGAGAATATAAGCGATATGACTACCCCGTTGATAAATAAATAGTGAATTATCCGAGCAATTTGTTTGAGAAACCCATGTTAAACACAAAATCTGCAAACCGCTTGTACCAAGTCCTGGGAGCATGTTTGAGTCCATATAATGATTTTTTAAGTAAACACACATGATTGGGATATCGAGAATCTCTGTACCCCAATGGTTGGTGCATGTATCTGATACGCCCCACTGCCGCATGTAAGAAGGCATTCTTGACATCCAATTGATGAAGTAACCATCCTTTTGAGAGGGCTAGACCGAGAACAATTCGATGGTTCTTTGGTTTAACCATCGGATGAATGTATCGCCGCAATCTAATACCACCTATTGAGTCTTGCCATCACCTACAAGTCGGGCCTTATGCCGCTCAAAAGAACCATCAGATTTTTCTTTATGGCTAAAAATCCACATAGAACGAATTATATTAGCATTAGATGGACGAGGTACTAACTCCCATGTCCTATTTTTAATTAGAGCATGATATTCATCATCCATGACCATTTTCCAATTAGGATCTTTTAGAGCGCATACACGTGGTTACGCGCAAAGGTGATTTGAGACTTGAGTGTGTAGATCGATTTGACATTGGGTTTTGTAATTCCATGTTGACTACGGGTGACTGCCGGTTTAGTGGGCCAGTGGACTGACGCCATCGGCGGGAGTGACAGATGAAATGAACGCCACCGCTGATTATTGCTATTTTCTCCACCGACAGACCGGGCCGACGAGTAGTTTGTGTGTAGTTGGGCCTGGAGTTGGAGGTTGGCCCAACTGAAGGGGCAGCTGGTGTGAAGTAGGGGGTTCTCGTACACTGGGCCTTGGAATTGATGGCCCGGGCCACCGGATCAGATTTGGCCGGACCATCGGCCCGTCCAGCCGGGGCGATTGCGTTTGTGAAGTATTTTTTGTGAGTCCCGGGCTGTCGAAAAAATGAATTAGATACGGGAGCCTATCATCATCCAAAAAATCATAAGTATTTGTCCCTGTGTCATGTATCTTGGCAAAGGGAAATTGTGACTCATCAAAAATTACATGACGACATATAATCATACGTTTGGAAGAAATTTCATAACACATGTAACCACGGTGATTCGTAGGATATCCCAAGAAGACACGTGGAGTAGACCGGGGTTGAAATTTTGTGATTGTGGTGGATGAAAATAGAGGGTAGCAAAGACAACCAAATACTCTCAAATGATGATATGAGGGCTCTCGTAAGTAAAGTATTTTTAGTGGAGCTTGGTAAGACATGTTTTTATGGGGAAGGATATTTAACATGTAGGTTGCCATTTGAAGCGCGTGATGCCAAAAAATGGGGGGTATAGAAGCATGAGCAAGGGATGTTCTCACAATATTATTTATGGTTCTAATTTTGCGTTCCGCCTTCCCATTCTGTGAAGAGGTGTGAGGACGGGATAAACGAAATTGTAAACCATTTGTTTTGAAAAAATCCCAAAACTGATTATTGTCAAATTCTCTCCCATTGTCACATTGAATACTTTTAATCTCTCGTTCAAACTGAGTTCGGATAATGCTTTAAAGTTTAGGAAAGTGGAAAACACTTGTGATTTTTTCGACAAAGGGAATGTCCACAAATAATTAGAGTAGTCATCAAGAAACAGTAAATAGTATATATGACCTGAGGAACTCAAAACAGGTGATGTCCAAATATCACAATGTAAAATATCAAACGGCATAGTAGTGCATGAAGTAAAAGAAGTAAATGGCAACCTAACAAGTTTACCAAGGGCACAAGCATGACACTTATTCAAAACATGAGTTTGAGTACATGAAATAAAATTGTTTTGTTTAAGAGAGGCCAAAATGGACTCCCCCGGATGTCCCAATCGTTCATGTCATAGTGATGGAGCCAAGGCTGCAAAAGTGGAAGGAACTTTAGACTGTGGATTTGGTAAACTTATTGGATAAAGCTCCCCCTTGCTATCACATCTCATGAGAAGCTTCCCCGTCTGAAAGTCATGTACGGAAAAACCAAATGAGTCAAATTTAACAGAAACCCAATTATCACTAGTAAACTTCCTAACAGAAACCAATTTTTTTATTAATTTGGGAGCATGCAGGGCATTATTTAAAACCAGTGGCGGATGTGGTGGTGACAGTGTGTTTGACCCATAACATTTTATTGAAATTGCATGTCCATTTCCGACAATAATACAATTTTCTTTGCTCAAATTAAAATAGGGTGAGCGTGTACCTTGGGATGTCGTCATATGTGACGTTGCCCCGGAGTCCATATACCAATTAGAATCCGGTGGATTGAGTCCAAGAGTGTGCATAGCCTGCTCAATATCCGTAGGATGGGTTGTGGTTGAATGGGCCTCCTGCCATTGGGCCGGAGGAGGCCCAAAACTGCTGCCTGAAACTGACCCAGCGAAATGGGCCTGCTGGGTCAAACTGTTATTCTGCCCACGTTGCTGAACATGGTTGGCCGCCATCGCCATCGGGCTCGTTGGTTTGCCCGCCCACCTCGCTCTGGCCGCTCGCGCCCTCCTCGCCGCCACCGGTCCTTCCGCTCGCCGCTTCGGGCACAGTGGTTCCGCGCCGAGCTACCGCCGAGTTAGTCCGCCGCCATAGCCACCGCCGGAGTTGGTGTTGCCGCCATTTCCGCCGCCACCGGAATTCCGGTGACCCCCACCTTTATTATTTCCGCGATTTCCACCCTTCTTATTATTATTACCACGTCCTTTTTTACTCTTATTTTGTGAAGAATAGTCAAAATAATTACCTTCATTTGAATACGTGGCAACCATGACGAAATTTGTAGTCGTTGAAACCTTCTTAATCAAACCCGACTCTTCAAGAACAAGCATGGATCTTGCTTGATAAAACTTTGGTAAGGGATTACTTTGACGGATTAGTGTCCCCACGCCACTATAAGCATCCGTGAGACCGGCAACTAATTGTAAAACTAACCGGTTGTCAGAAACCGATGAACCTACGTTTCTCAATTGATCTGCCACCACTTTGAGACATTGACAGTAGGTTGAAACATTAGGGAAGTGTGCCATGACAATGGTTGAAAATTCTTGTTCCAACGCAACGGCACAAGAGTTTTGATTATCTTGAAAAATGTCTCTCAAGCGTTCCCATGCCGCCATGGCAGTAGAATCTGGTTCCATTATTGTATGCAATAAGTCTGTGGATCTTGTTGCATAAATCCAACCAAGAACCGTGGCATCAAGGGTATCCCACAATTCTTTGTCTGCTTCAGACGATTGTTCCGTTGTTGTACCATTTTTTGGTGGAATTATATGATGAAGAACTTTGTGAGCCTTATAACATATTTTGAACAACTCCGCCCATGTTGCGTAGTGAACAGTTTTCATCTCTAGTTTGACAGAAATATGTTTTTGATGTTGGAGATAGTAAGGGCTGAGTGAAACGAAGATTTTGATTCAGACATGGTTGACAACAATAATGGAGGAAAATAAAAAATAACAATGGAGAAGACAAATTCGGTTGGATGGAAGAGGAAGATGACCGAATTTGGAAGGAATATTTTATTTAGAGTAGGATCTTTGAATTACCTTCTGATACCATGTAAGAATTATTTAGAAATGGTAAATCTTCCTTAATCTTTATTCATCCCAAATGGTCACAATATATACACTAAGTAACAATTAATAGGAAGATTAAGTCTTCCCTAAAATCCTCCTACCTATCCCATAATATATTCCCATATTAATACTATTCTATTTAATACATAATACTATTTATCATATACATAAGATTCTACATAATTATATTATTAATAGTAATTAATAATAAATATTCTAACACGTTAAAACATTTTCAGTCTAAGTGAAGATTTAGATTGCAATTATAATCCCTAAAAGTTGTCATCAGTGGCAAAGTACTAAATTACTTTTGATTGAGGATTATTTTACGATAATCCTAATTTCTAATAATAATCGAAGGCATCCAATGACGGAATTTGAAAAATTCAAAACCATATGCACAAAAGTTACAAAGAGGTTTTAGCCCAAATTTCCAAATTTACAAAGAGGTTCTAGCCACAAAATTTGTGTTTTGGAAACATCAATAAAACTCTTATCTTTTACTCCCTCCAATCGACATATTAGTAATTTTGTCAAAATGAATTTATTTTGAAATATATATTTGACATTTAAAAAAAGTATTTATTATATTTTTTCTAAATTCGTCTATACTGTTTCGATCAATTTATTTTGAAGTATATATTTGATATTTTTTTTAAAAATAAAAGTTATTATAATTTATCCTAAATACGTCTTTACTATTCCGATTAGTGGAGTATTAATTAAGTCAAACGTCTAGAAAAGAAATAAAGGGAATCTAAATAAATAATCTTATGATTAAGTCTATTAAATATATTTTCTCCGGTTCATATTAAGTGGTGTTTTTAGCTTGGACACATCCCTTGTAAAATCTACTCAAAGTAATAGTAAAGTGTGGAGTTCATTTTCTCCTTTGTGAGGGATGACTCGCAAGACTAGACATCGTTGCCTCCCACCTACAGTGGTAAGACTGTGATTTACCTCCTCTGTCAATCTCTGTCGGGTCGGAGGGGTGGGGGCCCTGTAGGCGAGGGATTTCGCCTTTCGCTCCCAAAGTAATAGTAAAGTGTTTTTATTAACTTAGCCTTAATTAAATAATACACATTTAATATAGTTTCTTGGTGACATAAACTCCATTATCCAAATAGGGATAAATATGAAAGAAAATAATTAATAGCTTCATGATTATGTGAAAACCAAAATGAAAAGGTAAAAACACCACTTAAATATGAATTAGAGAATATTTTTTAAGAAGTGTGTCAAAAATTTAAAAGACAAATTATATGAACTGAATAAAGTATTCAATTTGACAACTTAATTCCCTTACAAGGAAATCAATACGTTTGATCCTTCGATTATCTCAAGTATGCCTTAGCAATATATATTGATTTTACCAGACATAACATGCCCAACACCAATTGTAAAACATCTTTACTTCTTATATTTTCTATTAGCGAATATTCTCCAAATATTTACACTATATTTTGTAATTATGATTGTTGTATATCTATGATAACTTAAGATTCTTACTGTATTAGGAATTAGAACTATATATATATTATGAATTAATGAAAAGCTCCTAAAGGCATAAAATAAAAAAATCAAAAGAAAAGTAATCATGCGATACTACATTTTACAATATTGATGATAAATGAGATTCACTTGCTTGTTGCGGCTTTCTTAAAAGTTGATACTTGACTTAAACTTAAGGTTAAGTATATAATTACTTGTACTATTTTCATAAGTAAATCTCAATAGACTTCATAAATTTCATTAATGAATTATTCGAAAAGAAAAGAGAATGGAACAAAAAATCAGTTGTCTTAATCTTCATAACTATATTAACTAAACTAACAGTGGCAGTGCAGCATAATATATAAAGATAAAACTTAATTAGCCACGTCATGTATGTGCATTTTAAGTATTTAATTAAAAAAAAGTTGTCCAAATAGACAACTCTAAATAACATGTTTTGGAGTTGTCTGATTGGCGGATAGAACTGAATTTGGGCGAATCAAATTTAATAAATAAGAGGGTCTTTAACCGATCCAAAGGTTTTTGGAATGTGATAAACTAAATGAGTTAAGATAAGCTAAATAATGTGTCATAGTCCAACTTTAACCAAGTTATGAATACATTATTTTCTTATAATTTGTTTAAGTACTCTATAAAACTTTTTATTTGACAAGTTCTTTTTATGCGTCAAAATTAGTTACATACTTATCCCTAATCAACCCAATTTTTCGATTGTTTGCCTTGATTGTGCTCAAATTGACTCAAATTAGCTAGGCTACGTTGTTTGGCCTAGCAGAGGCATGAATTTGTCTAATTGTCACCTTTAATTAATATGTATTTGCCTTGTGTCTTTATTTTACAAGATTCCCGTGTTATTGTTTTGTTAAACTGATTAATTATTGTTAAACAGTCCACACGGACTGTATGGACAGTGGGGCCACGGAAACCCTTTTGTATATTTGTAATTATTCTTTTAGCATAATTGGTATTATAGTGTTACCATAATTGTAGAGTTAGTCTCCTTATAGAATAATGATTTAGATGTAGAAATGGAAAATGATTTTTTCATTGTAACTTGTATATATGTCTTTCATTAATAAAAATAATCAAGGGATTATTTCTTACATTCTTTCATGGTATCAAGAGTTTAAGTTCTTTTTACCTCGCTTCCGCTCCTCAAACTTCTTCTCTAGTTTTCGGATTTTTGGCACTAAAGTTCTCGATTTTTTGTGCTTCCCTTTTAACAAAAAATCGAGTATCTTCCCCTCCAAATTCCTCTCTCTCAAATTTCCTTCTCTGAATCTTGTTGTTCTATTCCCTATGGCTGATAGGAACAATTTTCATCCAGCCCTCTCAGTTTCTAACATCAAGAGCGTCATCCCTATTGTTCTTGATCTTGAAAACGTCCAATATGGGACGTAGGCAGAGCTATTCAAGATTCATGTTAAAGCACATAAAGTTCTTCACCATATCATTCTTCCAACTCCTTCAAAGGAGAGTGATAAGGCGTCTACATCTACTGTGCTCACTAAAGAAGCAGACCAAAAATTATGGGACATGCTTGATTCCAAGGTTCTTCAGTGGATTTATGCTACTATTTCCTTGGACCTTTTGCAGACGATTATGGAACCCAACTCCACAGCTATGTCGGTGTGGGATCGATTGCGAGATATATTCCAAGATAACAGTCATTCTCGGATTGTTATCTTTGTCAAGAATTCGTCAGAGTAACCCTCTGCCAGGATTTTATGTTACACCCCGTAATTTCAGGATATGTTTAAGAGAATGTACGTAAGGAATCAGAACTTTAAAAATTGGTACGAAAGGAAGAATTGTTTTTCCGAAGGAAAATCTTCCGAACTTCGGAAAGGAAAAATGTTCGTTGATGAGAATTAGATTCTCAAAATGCGTTATTTGAGACGTATGGAATTTATTAGCATTGTGCAAATTTATTTACGGATTTGGTCACGTAGGGCCCACCCGGGAAATTTTACGTTTTGTGGGACCCACGAGGTTTTCGATATTTTGACGAATTATGGAAATTTCAGGAAATGAAATATTTTAGACCAATAGGAGGGCGACACGCGTCACCCTCCACATGGCTTGGTCGAAATGTCTTGGTCAAGAAAGACCAAGTGGAGAGCTTGACATTATTGACTGATATTGACTAAGATCCTAGCCACACACTTGGTTTGATCATAGCTCTTGGTTGTGTTATATAAGTATATACTAGTGCAAGACTAGATCATTTCAACACTTAATTTTTTTTAGAGAACCTAGTGTGTTCCTTTGCAAGCTCTCGGCCATAAGCTCTCTTGAGCAACAAAAATTCTTCAATCTTGTTTCATAAATCCCAATATTCAAACCCAAGATCCCTATAGGTATTCTAAGGATATCCCAATAAAAAAATCCCAGAAAAACTACGTTAGTCGCAACATGAAAACCTAAGGGGGTTTTCATAGTTGGAGTTGGAACTTGAAGAGGAGTTCTTCATAAACTTCCAAAGGTTGCTTGGAGTGGATTGAAACGTCAAGAAGAGGAACTAAAGTTGCTAAGGATCGACTTTAGGTTTTGGATTGTATTTGGGCTTAAAGAGGTAATAATCTTCGTCTTGCTATTGTAATTCAAGATTTCATGTTGTAGTAGTAGATAGATGAGCATGTGATATTTAGAATGAAGATTGATAAATTTTATGGAATTTGGAAGCTTAAATCCGAGATTGGCATGTTAGCCATTAAAATTGGAAATCAATTTGGTCGATAGCTATAATCGTCGCATGTTATATAAGAAAGGGATTATAGTTGTTATAATTGATTGCGACTATATAACATGTTAGAATAACAACTTTGATTGAAAAGGAATAGGAAAAGAATAGATGTGGTGTTATCCTTGTGATTGCCGAAAATGGCTCAAGTTATTGGACATTTTTACTTTAATTGTGGGGCAGAATTTTATACGTCATGTTAGGCGTATAATCCCCTTTGAGTTGCTGGTTTGTTGGGCCTTAAATGTGGCATGTTGGTTATTAATTTCGGGTGTTGAAAAAGGTGGAAAAGTGCGTAGAAACAAAGGAAATGCTGCCCAATTTTCCGTAGAATAAGAGACCTTACACTTAGTATGATTCTACCTTAAAAGGCTAGGAGTTGATAGACGTATTATGGTCCTTATAGGTTGAGGTACTTTGGAGCACATTTCTACGTATCGTTAGTCGTCGCGAGGTATGTGAACCTCTTTCTTCTTTTGGCATGATCTTACGTATGAAATATACATGTGGTATTAATTCATGATTCCTTCTACTCTTAGAAGTTAAGAGGTACGTATGTTGATTTACTCTATGTAAAAGGTATGTCTAAGTTATCCTAAGTTCTTACCAAGTCTTATGGGGGATGTTGGTAAGAAGTGTTAGGAAGTTATGCGGTTTGATTTAAAGCTATGTGACTTGATTTAGTTTAAGTAAGTAAATTGATTTTAAAGAGTTTATGTTATGGAGTTTTAAGACTATAGGTTATGAGACTTTATTTTTTAAGTTATGGGACTTGATTCTTAAAGGAAGGAATGACTTGATTTAAAAAGTATGGCTTCCATGATTTATTTCAAAAATTAAGAGGCTTGATTTCGAAAGAGTATGTAACTTGAATTTTAAAAAGAAGAAGTTTATTGATTTAAAAGAGAAGGTGTGACATGATTCTTTTATAAGTATGCATGTACGTAGTACTTTGGGTTTAGTTTCCCTAAGGTTTCAAGTTATGAAAATGCCTTAGTGTGATTAAAAAGGAAGATGTGATAAAGTGTCTTAAGTTCTCTAAAATGAAAAGTTGTTATAATAGCTTTATGGGAGGTTGTTATAACGACTTAGCGAGAAGTAAGGAGAGGATTTTATATGACACATAGTTGCTTGTGATAGTTATGTGTACAATCCTGTATGTGTGACATTACCGTGTCCCAGAATGGGCCGGGCAGTATACCTTTGTGGGCAGATTTAAATGGCTTTACCGTGTCCCATGCCAGAATGGACCGGGCAGTATACCTTTATGGGCAGACTTATGTGATATTACTGTGTCCCAGAATAGACCGGGCAGTATATCTTTATGGGCAGACTTATGTGACATTACCGTGTCCCAGAATGGGCCGGACAGTATACCTTTGTGGGCAGATTTAAATGGCTTTACCGTGTCCCAGAATGGACCGGACAGTATACATTTATGGGCAGACTTGTGTGACATTACCGTGTCCCAAAATGGACCGGGAAGTATACATTTATGGGCAGACTTATGTGACATTACCGTGTCCCAGAATGGGCCGGGCAGTATACCTTTGTGGGCAGATTTAAATGGCTTTACCGCGTCCCAGAATGGGCCGGGCAGTATACCTTCGTGGGAAGACTTTTATGACTTCACTGTGTCCCGTAAATGGGCCAGATTATGTTATGTAAGATACGTAAGTTATGTGTTTATGAACTTGATGATTTTTCCTAAGTATGTATGTAAGAATTTGATTATAACTCTTATTGAAAATGAGAAAAGATAATGATGTACGATTAAGTTCATGAGTTGTAATGGCACGGTAGGATCTGGTATTTACTTTTTATACTTGTCACTGTCATTCTTTCGTACAGTCATGATTGTTTAATGTACCTTATTTTCGTTCCATACTTGCACTGTTGTGCGACCCGCCTGGTCTGCGTTAAATGTCGCAGGTAGGGGTAAGCAGGTTGCAGATCCTCGTTCTTAGGATCACTGATCAGTTCTTGAAAAGCTTCATTTCTCCGGAGGCTTGTCTTTTGGTACAGTTTTCCTGACGTTGTAGATTTATGTACATTCAGGGGTATGGCGGGGCCCTGTCCCGTCACAGTGGTTATGTCAAAACTCCAGGGAGGTATTCTTATCGGCTAACCTGTGTTTATTTCTTATTGATTTACGTTATGAGTTTTATGTATGTTCCGCTGATTATCTCTGATGTATACCTGTAAGGGTGACCAGGTAGGGCACCAGTAGCGGACCCG
The DNA here is from genome assembly GCA_029844215.1 of Przewalskia tangutica. Taxonomy (NCBI): domain Eukaryota; kingdom Viridiplantae; phylum Streptophyta; class Magnoliopsida; order Solanales; family Solanaceae; genus Przewalskia; species Przewalskia tangutica. The sequence continues at coordinate 113,009,790 of CM056730.1, forward strand.
GGGTCCGGTCGTGACATTTTATCAAGCTCGTTCTATGCTCACTTTGGAAGAAGCCGGTTTGGCTAAGAAAGTAGCAATTGGGGTCAGTCATGTCGGCATGATGACTGCTTCCAATTTTTCTCCTTTCAATCCAGTCAATGTGACCCAAAATCACAACAACGGGGGTGGTAAAAAAGACCACAATCGGAAGAATAATGGCAAGAATCGTGGAGGCAACAACGGGGAAAACCGTCGGCGGCAGAATAAAGAAAACCCACGGGCCCCTGTCGGTGGCGATGGGTCCCACCTGCTGTGCGCGACTCGACCTTACGACTCGGCACCACGCCTGCGCGCGGCGCCTCGGACCGGCCGTATACGCGCGCGACCCGGCTTCTCCCGGTTTAGACTCGGTTCAAACGTATGGCGATCCCCAAAGATCCAAGATACTGGTCTCGCCCATCGAGCCCACGCAGTGGGACACACTCATACCGACATTGAAGTAGCGATGCACACACTTGACTTAACTCAACCGGACCCTAATTGGTACATGTACACCGGCGCCACTACCCACATGATATCCGATCAATGTACTCTCTCGTCGTATTCCAATTTGAGCACTAATCGTGGTATAATTGTTGGTAATGACAATTTATTCCAATTAAGGGTTATGTTCATAAAACATTGTCTCCTCCTCATCCACTACTTGTCCTGAAAAATACCCGTCATGCCCCAAAATTAATTAAAAAATTAGTATCTGTCAGAAAATTCACAACTGATAACTGGGTTTCTATTAATTTTGATCCATTTGGATTTTCTGTGAAGGATTTCAAGACGGGGAGTCATCTCATGAGGTGTAACAGTGAGGGGACCTCTATCCAATCACACCAAGTCCCAGCGTCTCGCATCAAACTATGGCATCCACCTTTGCAGCTCTTGCCCCTTCCTTGTGGCATGCTCGTCTAGGTCATCCGGGGTCGTCTATTTTATCTTCGTTAGATAGACATAATTTTATTTCTTGTAAGGGTACGCGTAGTACTCCAATTTGTCAATCCTGTGCTTTGGGAAAGATTATTAAATTACCATTTGTAGCTTCAAATTCAAATACTTCTATGCCATTTGAAATTATTCATAGTGATTTATGGACATCTCCGGTTCTCAATTCTATGGGTCATCGTTATTTTGTTCTATTCTTAGATGACTATACTAAATATTTATGGACGTTTCCAATTGCGAAAAAATCTCAAATTTTTTCCATCTTCATAAAATTTAGAGCCTTCATAAGAACATAATTTGAACGGGAAGTCAAAAACATTCAATGTGATAATGGAAAAGAGTATGATAATGGAGAATTTAGGGAGTTTTGTGCTCAAAATGGGATAAATTTTCGTTTTTCTTGTCCTCATACGTCTTCATAAAATGGGAAAGCTGAGCGAAAAATTCGTACCATTAATAATATTGTCCGCACTTTATTGTTTCATTCTTCCGTTCATCCATTATTTTAGCATCATGCACTACAAATGGCTACCGGTCTCCTAAATATTCTTCCCTCTAAAGGTTTGACATATTCATCCCCTCTAAAAGTGCTATACAATAAGACTCCGTCATACACTCATCTTAGGGTCTTCGGATGCTTATGTTATCCACTGTTTCCATCCACTACAATCAACAAACTTCAGGCACGTTCTACTCCTTGTGTATTTTTGGATTTTCCGTCAAATCAGTGTGGTTATAAATATTTTAATTTGTCCTCTAAACGAATCATTATTAGTTGTCATGTTCTCTTTGATGAATCCCAATTTCCCTTTTCTAAAGTAGAAAAATATGTGTCTAGTTCTTATGATTTTTTGGATGATGATATCTCCGCCTATGTTCTCCGTCATTTTTTAGGTTTACCAGAAAATATGTTGAACCAGAAAATACGTTAAACCCGTCATCAACGTCGCGACCCTGCACTGAGACGCTGCGGCGCCAAAACACCTGCGAGTCAGCGTCGCGACCCTGCACAGAGGCAAACTTGTTAGGATATTTCCAAGTGCTTACGCAAGTGTACGTATCGCTTCAAGTAATATAGTCTGTAAGACCGAATATCGTCCCTAGAGACTGGTTATCAAGTACCGATTATCTATTCTATGGTATTTATTTGGTTAACATTATTTTGTTTGACAAATACAACTACGAATTAAAATAAAGTGCAAAAATTAAACTAATGTTGAAAATACTTTGGGATTTAAACAGTTATGATAGAAATAGGGGTTTCAATCTCCTCAATTATCCACTATTTCACGCGTTAATGCAATGCTAATGATTCTTCTTTGTATTAAGATAGCAGGTTAACTAATCTGTCATTATATTCCGGTTAGGACATACAAGAGCTCAATCATGTGCAGAAACCTTCTATATTTTTTATGATAGATTTTACCGCACAAGAGGATTAAGAACAATAACCCTAAACACTACACAAGTATCGGGGTACTTTCGTCCACGATTTTAACCTATGTCTATTCAACTACAGCATATTCAAATCTCACCTTTCAGAATTTTGATTCGAAATCATATATGTGATGACAATTAGTGATCAGTTAATTATCAAGCAATCAAAACAATTATTGAATAGATCTTAATATGCCCGAAGAAGAAATCACCAATAATGCATTAACTATATGAAAGAGTTTCAAGCGATTCGACGGAAAACCCTAATAAAGTAATTAGCTCCTAAACATTGTCATGCTAAGAACTAAATTACAATCCAACATAAACTGAATTAAAGTAAAAAAAAAAAAACTTGAACAAAAGTCTCCAATTGTGTAGCTTGTAGCCGTCGTTCTCCTCTCCAAAGTATGATATAAAGTATGATAGGATTTAGGGTATTTATATCCGAGAAAAACCTTACTCTGGACCCTTTTACCCTTGGCCAAATTCGACTCAAATCTGGAAATTATACGCATCGGCGCCGCGACCCTTCGTCCAGGCGTCGCGGCCCTTAATCGGCAAAAATCACTGGAGCATTCTGCTTCTGCGGTGCCGCGGCTCTTGGAACGGTGAATATTTTTCTTGCTCTCTGGAATTTTCATGTCGCGGCCCTAATTCCTTCAGCCGCGGCTCATCAGCGTCGCGGGCCTTGACCTGTTTTCGTCCGGATTTCACCTAATTTCTTCTATTCTTCTTGGAACATTTTAGGCTTCATTCCTTGGGATGTGCTTGTGCAAATTTCATCTTTATTGAGCTTATTTCATCCTCAATTCTGTATTTCCTCCTTTGGAACCGTTGTGACTCAAAAGAAAGAAGAACAACCCTAATAATATACTAAACACAAACGAAAAGAGTAAAATACTAACTAAAAATTATTCAAAAGAGTGTACCAAAATACACTCAAAAGAGCGCCATAGCCTAATATCCAAATAGTCCTGCAGACTCTTACCGCACCAGCCTCGCCCTAGCGCCACAAGGCTCAACGGTGATTTCCGAAAATCCCAAAAATTCCCAAAATTCACCCAATCCAGCCCTGAGTCATGGTCCAGTTACTCGTAGTCAACGGGGTATTTTTAAACCAAAGACATATTTTAATTTGAATTTTAATGTTCTTAAATCCCCCTTACCCCGTAATCTCGTGTCTGCCTTAAATGACCCTAATTGAAAAATTTCCATGACCGAGGAATATAATGCTCTTATTGATAATAAGACGTGGGAGTTGGTACCTCGTCCATGTTAGCGATTTATCCACACGCTTAACGCAAGTGCACGTAACGTGACAAGTAATATAGTCTGGGTAAGACCGAAAATCGTCCTCAGGGATTAGTGTTCAATTACCAATTTCTATCCTATGGTATCTATTTGGTGATCGATATTTTGATGGTTGTTTGTATCTATGACTACTAAATAATTATAAAAGTTAACTAAATTACTTTACTTAAATCAGATATGGTGGAAATAGGGCTTCCAATCTCATCAACTATCCGCTCGCTTTAATCTTTAATGCAATGATAAAGGTTCTTCTTCTATATTGAGATATCAGGTTAACTAATCCGTTTTATATTCCGGTTAGGATATATAAACACTCAACCCCGATGCAGAACCCTTCTATCTTTCGATGATAATATTTACCACAAAGGAGGATTAAGAACAATAACCTATTAAACTACACAAGTATCGAGGTACTTTCGTCCACGATTTTAACCTATGTTTATTCAACTATAGCATATTCACAATCTCCCCTTTCGGATCTCGATTAGAAATCATATATGTGATTATAATTAGTGATCAATTAATTATCAAGCAATCAAAGCAATTATTGAATAAATCTCAACTATATAAAGAAGAAACCAAAACCATGCATTAAATCATAAAACGAGGTTCATGTGATTCGAATGGAAAGCCCTAATTAAATTTTAGCTCCTAGCCATAGACATGCTAAGAACTAAAATATTATCCAACATAAACTGAAAAATAAATAAAGTAAGAAAAAGAATTACTCAAGAACAAGCCTCCAATTTTGAAGCTTTCAAGAACTATTTGTTGTGTAGAGTTAGGGATTGTGAAACCCTTCAAAAATCTGTCCTAAGGCATTTTTATATCCTCCAAAAATGTTTCCAACTTTTTCCTCTTGGTCTTGGCCCATTCCCATTCGGATTTGGCTGAAAACTCGTGTCGGCGCCACGGCCCTAGGACTGGCGCTGTGGAGCCGAAACTCCTGCAACTCGTCAGATATTTGGGCGTTGTGGCGCTGATTTCGCTGATAGAGTGGCGCCACGGCGCCGCCCTATCCTTCGTCCGGGGTGCCAACTTTTCGTCTCTTTTGGCTCTGGACCCTCTGTTTCTGCCCTCTTTTTGCTTCTTTTCGCCAATGTGCCATTTTAAACCAGTGTGACTCAAAAGAAAGAAAATTTATACTAACATGATACGTATTTGTACAAAAATGGGCCAAAGACTAACTAAAAATGACTCAAAAGGTGTATATAAAATACGTCTAACAAACACCCCAAACTTAACCTTTGCTCGCCCTCGAGTAAAGATCAGAAATATAGACAAAGACACGAAAGAAAAGAAAATAAAAGGACTCAAAGACACTGATCAATCTGCTGCACAATTGCCACTAGAAAAGCATGAAGGTTAGTAGGATAATATGCAGGAACATATAGCATGAATTTTTAGCATTCTAAAACTCTTAAGTCAGATATTTCGCAAATTCAATTCAATCATTCTCAAAACATAAGAACACTTAACCTATGCATGTCAATATCAAAATTCTATGGCCTGTTTACTTGCTATTCTCCACTAATCATGGGTACACATACTAGAGATCTTCAGAACTTGTCAGGGTTGTAATGTAGGCTTAGGCAGGGGTAGGTAAAAAAAATAGGCATTTAGGCTCAACTTACGTACCATAAACTCCTTTTCTTTCAACTCTTCCCTTTTCTTTTGATTTCCTCTTTAATCTCGTACCTATCTTTCCTCTTTTTTTGTTTAGAGAGAATGAGGTGCATTGTGAATAACAGGCACCCCTAAACTTAAGTTTTTGTACTTTTTTTTCATTGGGGTGTATCAATTTTTTTTCCACTTCTCTTTTTGTCATTTTTCAACACTTTTTATTCCAAACATCTTAATTTTCCACTTATGACACAATTATGGAATTATAGGGTGTCAAAGAAAGATCTTATTTTTGGCTCAAAGGGGCTGACTAGGGATACAATTTTAATGTCAGGGATAGGTAATGAATGGTAAGAAAAGGCTAACAAAGAAATGTCTGAGTCATATCTCTAACATGTATATCCTAACTATTTCGCCTCAAATAACAAGTAAGCAGACACATATACTTAATCATTAACAAATGCATAAATCAAGCAAGATACCCCAAATAATTTGATTTCAAGAATTCTTGGCATATCTAACTTAAGCGTTCAGATTTTTTGCTTCTAATTCAATTACATTATCCCACTTCTTTTTTTTCATTAGGCGTTTCAAGTAACTACAACATGCATGATCATAAAAAAAATAGACTCATATAAGACATAAAAATAAACAATAACAAGACTCAAACACACAAAAATAGACTAAAAAATGAACTATCAAAAATAAACTAAGAACCCCCCCCCCCCCCCCAAACTTAAATCACACATTATCCTTAATGTGTGCAAGACTAAAAAATAAAAGAAAGACGGGACAACTTACAGACTTGTGGTTTAAAATGGTGGTGGTGACGGCGGGTAATGCATGGTCCACTGATTGAACCTGGAGCTCAAGTCGTCAACTCTTTGGTACAACTGTTGTTGATCCTGCCTTATATCCTGTTGACCTTGTATCACTGTGTCCAGGCTTTGCATCATCATCCACTGGTTCATGAGCAATTGCTCCATCATAGGCACTGGAGGTTCCAATTCCAAGGGTTGCTGGTGGTTGTTGCCTGCTTCATACTGAGCCTCTGTCTCAGGCTCGTCCTCATCCATGGTAACCTCTGCTGGTGATGGAGCTGGGGGGAATGGCTTTGGGAAAGTGTGCACTACCCCATATATCACAGGAGATTGGCCCTTCTCATATATATCAGTAACTAAGGTTGGGACTCCATGTCTAGCACATAAAGTGCAAATGAGAGATCCATGTCCCAACCCACCTGTAGTGGTCAATCTGCTGATTTCTCTAATGCTATGCACTATCTCTTTTTCGATGTCAATCGTCTTCCCCGTCATGATTTCATACACCATTTTTATTCTATCTGTCGGCACTCTAGTGAAGTGCGTCGATGGAATCAGGCGGGCACTGACGAAGTACAACCAACCCTTGGCTGTTTTGTTGAACTGACATCTTCTCAGTCCCATTGCTCAATTTCGTGCAATATCATATTCAGCCCCTGGGTAGCATAATGTAGCTACGACGGTATCCCAATCGATGTGGCTGACATCTCTAGACCAACCTGTGAAATGGTTTTGGTTATAGCCTCTTCAGCACCTGTTGTCCTCAATATTACGTTCACCACCTCAGCCGTCACAGGCACATACTGCCCTCTCACAAAACATCTACCATCTGTCTGTTCTGGATAGTTGGCATAGAATTCTTTCACCATGATAGTGTTCTGCGGTACTATTCTCTCCGGATTGACGAATCTCTTCCACCCATTTGCCTCTATCGTCGCCCGAATCGGCTCATAGACATCGTCATCCTCAAATGTCTCCCTTTGGTACTCCATTCCTCTCTTAGGTATTAAGGTTCTAGTACTAAGCTTGTTATATCTATCTTCTGTTTTTTTACTAGCGAACCTAGTGGTATCATATTGTGGAACGGAGATGGATGCGGAAGCTCTTCTTTTTCTGGCAGACATTCTTGAAAAATTTGGGCAGCGTTTCTTTTGTTTTTGTGAGGTTGCCCAACAACTCTCAATCACACAATCAACACAACAGCTCAAACACAACAATACACAATACAATTCAACCCCCAACTACACCCCAATCACGAGTACAACACTCCACAGCACTACGTACCACCCCCCACAACGACTGGCCAACAACAATCTTCCACACACAGCACAATACCCAATAATAAATTTCACACCCCCAAGCTTATGAATTACTTCTTTTAATTGCTTTGAAATTTCAAGAAAAATTATGAATGTTACCTTGGAAAGTGTTCTTCACAACTTTTCTTGTTCCTAGTGATGGAATGAAGCAATGGAATGAGGATTGTTGTTTAAAATGGTTATGGGTGCAAGGAATTAAAGGAATTTGGTTGAGATTGGGTGTGGTTTATGGAAGATTTGAGTGGGAGAAGTTAATTTCGTGGGTTTTGGAGAGTTTAGGTGTTTTGGGTTTTGTGTGGGAGAAGGCAATTCGAATTGGGGCTTTTATTTTTTTCAAAATTTCCATAGCGGCGCCACGGCCCTGAGACCGGCGCCGTGGCGCCGAAACTCCCGCAACTGTCTGAACTCTCGGTGCCATGGCCCTGAGATTTGCGCCGTGGCGCTGCTCTCTTTTTCTCCCTTTTCGTTTTGTGCTCCATGTTTTTGTCCTTGTACCTAGCATCACAACATCAAAAACAATACCAGACGTGAGACTGTTCTAACTAAACTAAAAATGCATAAATTTAAAACCTTGTGTTGCCTCTCAAGTAGCGTTGTCTTTAACATCTTGTAGCCGGACGCAAGTTCCTTATCAAGAAGCCTGGGGTAATTTAACCCCACAGCCTATTCATTTCATGATCATCTTTATTTTTAGCCTTCTATTTGTATTTTTCTTTTTAGCCTTCTATTTGTATTTTTCTTTTTTTCTCAAGAGGATGTTTAGAAATACTTACCTGTGCTGGCGGACTGCTCTCCTTGATTTTGTCTTGTGTTGGCGCAAATGATGTGTCAGTTGTGCTGATTGCGAGACATTTGCTTATGACTGAGGATTTAATGAAGGGTTTAAATACTTTAAATATCATCTCCTCGTCCTCAACTCTCAGTTTTAGCTCGCCCTTTCCCACATCAATCAATGCTCTCCCAGTGGCGAGGGATGGCCGTCCCAAAATAATTGGAATTTCATCGTCTTCCTCTATGTCGAGGATGATAAAGTCTGCTGGGAAGAAGAACTTCCCCACTTTGATGAGCACGTCTTCAATGATGCCTAAAGGATGCATCACAGATCTGTCAGCTAGCTGTAGATTCACTATAGTTGGCTTGATCACTCTCAATCCCAGCTTTTTGAATACAAATAGGGGTAACAAGTTTATACTAGCCACTAGATCACGTAATGCCCTGTTGCAAGTCACATTCCCTATCGTGCAAGGTAGGGTGAAACTCCCCGGATCTTTCAGCTTAGGGGCAGCTTCTTCTGCAAAATGGCACTACACTCTTCAGTTAGTGCTATGGTCTCATATTCCACTAGTTTCCTCTTCTTTCCAAGGATCTCCTTCATAAATTTGAAGTAGGTAGGCGATTGTTCCAACGCTTCAATGAAAGGGATATTGATATGCAATTTCCAGAAAACCTCTAGGAACTTTGAGAACTGCTTATCTTGGGTCTTTCTCTGAAGCATATGAGGATAGGGGATCTTCTATGTGTACTCCCTTACTGGAACTGGTGGAGCCTCATCTAAAATAGGGCGATCATCAGTCAACCCCTCATTCTCAATCTCAGCTTCCTTTTCAGTCCCCACTGCAGGTTCAGGAGCAACTGGTTCTAACTGCTTCCCACTTCTCAACTGTACTGCCTGACACTGCTCTCTGGGATTTATCTCTGTATTACTGGGAAGAGTGCCCTGTGGCCTGTTATTTGACATTTTTGCCAGCTGTCCAACTTGGGTTTCCAAGTTCCTTATGGATGACATTGTCTCTGCCATGAACTGGGTCTGTGAATTTGTAAGTGTCAACAAGGCTGCTCGCAATTCATCTGGCTTTTCTTGTGGGCAAGGTGCACTGAACTGTTGTGAAGATGAGGCCTGATTAAATGGTTGTTGATTCTGGTATTGGCCTCTGTATTGATTCTGCTGCCCCTGGTCACCCCTCCATGAGAAGTTTGGGTGATTCCTCCACCCCGGATTGTAAGTGTTTGAATGAGGGTTGTTCAGGGGCCTCTGGTAATTTCCCACTGCCTGACATTCTGCTTGCTCAATAGGGATGTTGTTAGGGTCTGCTGATGGGCACCTATCACAAGTATGAGGACCCCCACAAATCTCACAATTCATTAGCATCTGAACTGCATTCACTGACATTGTGTTCTGCTGAAGTTGCTTGGTCAAGAGAGCAACCTGTGCATTTAACGTTGTAATGGCATCGATCTCATGAACTCCTATCGCTTTCCTTCCACTTACCCCTCTATCATCTGGCACATAGTTATTAGTGACCATGTCTTCTAGCAAATCATGGGCCTCATGTGATGTCTTCTTCATGAAGGTTCCATCTGCAGCTGCATCAATGATGGTTCTTGTTGTCCAACTTAGCTCATTGCAGAAAATATGGACCAAATTCCACAGTTCAATGCTATGATGCAGACACTTTCTCTGCAGATCTTTAAATCTCTTCCAAGCCTCATATAGTGACTCCCCATCAGTCTGGTAGAAATTGTTCAGCTTGGCTGCTTTGGAAGGTGGAAAGAACTTTGTCAGGAAATTTTGTGTCAGATCCTGCCATGTAAATATAGAATCTGTAGGCAGGGAATTCAACCAAACCTTTGCTCTATCCCTGAGTGAGAAGGGAAAGAGCCTCAACCGGATGGCGTCATCAGTAACACCATTATATTTGAACGTTGCACACAGTTCCAAGAAATTTGCAAAATGCATATATGGGTCTTCAGATGGTAATCCTCCAAATTGAACTGTATGTTGCACCATACTCAGGATCGCAGGCTTTATTTCAAAATTGTTCGCTCCTATTACTGAGAGCCTTATGATGTTTGTGCTCCATTCACTTTTGGTAGCACATAGTCTCCAGACTCCTTTCTGCATGGACCTGAACTCTTTCCTCTTCATCATTCTGCAACCCTGGGGGTATTCCTTGGTTGGGTTGGTGATCACCCATCTCTTCATTCATCTCATTATTATTCTGTCGATCCCCCATGGCTATTAAGTCCAAGATTCTTTTGTTTCGCCGGTTCTGCTTGCAAGTCTTCTCGATCTCAGGGTTGAAGGGAACAAGTGTATATGCTCCTCTTCTTCTTCGCATAAACTAGATACCTGAAATAAATCAAAATCAACAAACGGATCATGGCGCACGGTTCCACAAATAAAATAAAATAAAATAAAATAAAAGAAAAACTAAATTAGAAATTAAGAATAGATCGATTGATATTGAACTACGCCAATCCCCCGCAACGGTGCAAAAAACTTGTTAGCGATTTATCCACACGGTTAACACAAGTGCACGTATCGTGACAAGTAATATAGTCTGGGTAAGACCGAAAATCGTCCTCAGGGATTAGTGTTCAATTACCAATTTCTATCCTATGGTATCTATTTGGTGATCGATATTTTGATGGTTGTTTGTATCTATGACTACTAAATAATTATAAAAGTTAACTAAATTACTTTACTTAAATCAGATATGGTGGAAATAGGGCTTCCAATCTCCTCAACTATCCGCTCGCTTTAATCTTTAATGTAATGATAAAGGTTCTTCTTCTATATTGAGATAGCAGGTTAACTAAGCCATTTTATATTCCGGTTAGGATATATAAACACTCAACCCCGATGCAGAACTCTTCTATCTTTCGATGATAAGATTTACCACAAATGAGGATTAAGAACAATAACTTATTAAACTACACAAGTATCGGGGTACTTTCGTCCACGATTTTAACCTATGTTTATTCAACTATAGCATATTCACAATCTCCCCTTTCGTATCTCGATTAGAAATCATATATGTGATGATAATTAGTGATAAATTAATAATCAAGCAATCAAAGCAATTATTGAATAAATCTCAACTATATAAAGAAGAAACCAAAACCATACATTAAATCATAAAACGAGGTTCAAGTGATTCGAATGGAAAGCCCTAATTAAATTTTAGCTCCTAGCCATAGACATGCTAAGAACTAAAAGATTATCCAACATAAACTGAAAAATAAATAAAGTAAGAAAAAGTATTACTCAAGAACAAGCCTCCAATCTTGAAGCTTTCAAAAACTATGTGTTGTGTAGAGTTAGGGATTGTGGAACCCTTCAAAAATCTGTCCTAAGGCCTTTTTATATCCTCCAAAAACGTTCCCAACTTTTCCCTCTTGGTCTTGGCCCATTTCCATTCGGATTTGGCTGAAAACCCGCGTCGGCGCCACGGCCCTGAGACCGGCGCTGTGGCGCCGAAACTCCTGCAACTCATCAGATCTTTGGGCGTCGTGGCGCTGATTTCGCTGATAGAGTGGAGCCACGGCGCCGCCCTGTCCTTCGTTCGGGGTGCCAACTTTTCATCTCTTTTGGCTCTGGACCCTCTGTTTCTGCCCTCTTTTTGCTTCTTTTCGCCAATGTGCCATTTTAAACCACTGTGACTCAAAAGAAAGAAAATCTATACTAATATGACAATATTTGTACAAAAATGCGTCAAAGACTAACTAAAAATGACTCAAAAGGTGTATATAAAATACGCCTAACAATTCATCTGGTGTTAATATTATTCGATCTATGTGGATTTTTGTTCATAAGGAAAATTCTTATGGTTCATTCGCAAGGCATAAGGCTAGACTTGTAGGTGATGGTAAGACTCAACAGGTTGGTGTGGATTGCGGTGAGACATTTAGCCCGATAGTCAAGCCGACAACCATTCGCATTGTGCTCAGCTTGGCTCTTTCGAAATTATGGTCCATTCATCAGCTAGATATGAAAGATACTTTCCTACATGGTGATCTTTAGGAGACAGTGTAAATGCATCAGCCCTTGGAGTTTCGGGACACTAGATATCCTAATCATGTCTGTCTATTGAAGAAGTCCTTGTATGGGCTTAAGCAGTCTCCACGGGCTTGGTATAAGAGGTTTGCTGATTTTGTTTCGACTATGGATTTTTCGCATAGCAGATCTGATAATTCATTATTCATATATCGTCGAGGTTCTTCCATGGCTTATATATTGTTGTATGTTGATGATATTATCTTGACTGCCTCTTCTGATGCTTTGTGAAAGTCGATTATGACAATGCTCAGTTCTGAGTTTGCCATGAAGGACTTGAGCCCATTGGATTATTTTTTAGGGATTGAAGTCACTCGTCGTGCGAGCGGATTGTTCTTGTCACAGAGGAAGTATGCAGCAGAGATCATTGAGAGGGTTAGGATGTCATCCTGTAAGTCCACTTCCACTCCAGTTGATACTAAACCTAAGTTAGGTGCTGCAGCTGGCTCTCCATATGAGGATCCGACCCACTATCGCAGTCTTGCAGATGCCCTTCAGTATCTGACGTTCACGCGACCTGATATTACATATGCCGTACATCAAGTGTGTTTGTTTATGCATGATCCCAGAGTTGAACATATGAATGCGCTAAAACGCATTCTGAGGTACATTCAGGGAACACTTGAGTATGGTTTACATTTGTATCCTTCGTCGACGTCTACACTTGTCTCTTACACAGATGTTGATTTGGGGTGGTTGTCCTGACATTAGACGATCTATGTCTTGCTATTGCATGTTTTTAGGTAATAACTTGGTCTTATGGTATGTCAAGCGTCAATCAACGCTTTCACGTTCAAGTGCAGAGGCCGAGTATAGAGGGGTAGCTAATGTGGTTTCTGAGCCATGTTGGTTACGAAATCTACTGTTAGAGCTTCATTGTCCTATTGAGAAAGCTACGTTGGTGTATTGTGATAATATAAGTGTCATCTACCTTTCTGGTAATCCAGTTCAGCACCAGCGTACTAAACACATAGAGATGGATATTCACTTTGTTCGAGAGAAGGTAGCAAAAGGACAAGTACGCGTCTGTCATGTTCCTTCAAGATACCAAATTGCAGACATCTTTACAAAGGGTCTTCCCTCGGTCCTTTTTGAAGATTTTAGAGACAGTCTCAGCGTACGAAGACCTCCCGCTGTCACTGCGGGGGTGTGTTAAACAGTCCACACGGACTGTATGGACAGTGGGGCCCACGGCAACCCCTTTGTATAATTGTAATTATTCTTTTACAATAATTGATATTGTAGTGTTACCATAATTGTAGAGTTAGTCTCCTTATAGAATAGAGATTAGATGTAGAAAGAGAAAAGGATTTTCCCATTGTAACTTATATATATATATATGTCTTTCATTAATAAAAATAATTAAGAAATTATTTCTTACATTCTTTCAATTATAAAGATATGTCACATTATGGAGAACGATATTGCATATAATTAGCATAAGTCAACTACGTGTGTAAAGATAATGTTGTGGATTATAAAAGATTTTGATCCGTGAGGTCCATGGATATTATACTCTAAGGTTTAGTTAGTAATAATGTATATAGAAATAATTGTAGCAAAGGGGAAAAAAAGGGAAACAAATATATATATATATATAGTAATTGACAAGTTCCTAATGAGTGTATGAATTGGTCGGGTGTTTTTAGGGGTGGTTGAAAGTATATATATCCTAAAAACAATCATTTTAGGAGTAAATGTACTTGAACACATTCATATTATTAATGAGATTAATATATTTGGTTTTTGTAATTATTGAATTATTATTTGATTGTTTATATTATTCATTAATGTGCATCTCTTGAACTTACATTGTCATTGATAGTCTGAGATATTAATGATAGAGTGTAGTTCTTAAAATAGCCTAGACTAATGATCATTGAGAATGAGATATTAATGATATGTTGTAAGTCGACACGTGGTCTGCATCACATTCTTAGAGAATGTAGTATATCTCACTCACTGCTAGCAATAGTTGCTAGGGATGGACACATGAATACTCTTAGAGGAGTATTGACAAACCATGCTGATAAACTATTTGTTATACATGTCTAGAGTATTATCAGCATGTGGAGATAGAGGTCCTTAGACTTGAGGTCAATATCACCTTGTTTACGGAGCAATGTCTTTGATCCTGTCCTAAGCTCAAATGCCTTATAGGTTGAGACGCGGCTTGTATTGGGTGCATTACGAAGTAGATTGAAGGTGGTAGTTGAGCCAAGAATAGGATTCATTCCTCGATTGGAATTTCGAGAGAACATTCGACCACCGGAGATGTTAGATCGACCAAGTCATTGACCAATGCAAGAGACATATCTAGGATATGGTCTAGTTGTCGACTAATATAGATGAGATAAAGTGATCAAGCCATTTGGATAGACACTTGGCAAATCTTAAGCTTGATCGAGTGTGTCGCGAATGAAAAGGATTTATCATCTCACATAGAGGTCTATTTACTTGAGTCTTGTAAACGTACTTCACATATTGGGTCCGTCATCGGCGCCGTCTAGGAGTTCTGTGTGAACCTTGATTTGCTCAAATGCCGATGTGTGAAGGCCTAAAGGGTCACACTAAGTCGATTGTCTTTTTTCGGTCTAAGGGTATATTGAGAGAATGTAAAACATCGAATTTAGAATCAAGATATTTTATTTAATAATAAATTATGGGATAACTTTTATTTGATGAAAATTATATAATTAAGTCAAAATTAAATCTTGGATTTAATTAGAACTAAAACTTGCAGAAAATAAATAGAGGAGCCGCACAACAGTGGGCCCAGTTCGACTGGCCCACTGCAATTTGGATTTGGGTCAGGTCTTGAAGTCTGATCCAAATCTGATTTGGTTTAGGGTTTCATCCACTATATATTTGGCACTTAACCCATAATTTCATGTTGCACTGACTTTTCACTTTCTGAACTCAGAGTTCAGGAAATAAAATTCTCTCAAACCTCTGCCAAGATTTTCTAGCTTTCTTGGGCCAAGGAATATACCGAAGTAAGGCTTTCACCCGGATTGACAATCGCATGCGCTCTCTTTAGTAAAGACTAACAAAGCTTAAACTGTAAGTTTTCTTCCTGTCTTTGCAGATTTGAATTATCGCATAATCATACCAGAAACGTTTGTTGGGGCAAGTAAATTTACTCAAAATTTTAAACTTCCGATGTGTCTTACTTGTGTGTTTTACACCCAATAAATCCCTACAGTAATTTGGTAGGGTGTATATCAAGAATGTTGAATAAGGTGTATAGTAATGTTGGTATTAGTTATGTTGTCTTCTTTCTTATCCAATATTTGATACTTTGATTTGATGTATTAAAAATAACATAAATTACATAATTTTTATAAAAAAAAATAATTGGTTACAAAAATTTCCTCCAAACCAGAATGCTAAACAAATGTTTTTCTTTTATCTATTGTCAAGAAAATTTTAACCTACAATTTATCTATTGTTAATTAATTATTTAATTGTTGTCCAATTCAATTTCTGATTTGGGTTTTTTGTTTACGCTAATGAATTTAGATAATCTTGATCTTTTAGCTAATTGTATGAAACATAGTAGAAACAGAAGAATGAAATTTACGTTATTAGTGGGAATTATAATACCAATCAAGTGTCCTACGAAATACCAATTGTTGAAGTTCCGAAGTTATACTAATCCCTATATAAATAAAATTACTTTGAACTGTATATTGCTTTATAGTTTCATGTCGTTTGATTTATGCTACTATGTGTATTTTATTTATCTTATTTATATGCATTAGTTATTGCTTCTTTTTCAGAATTCGCTATCATGACTTAGTCGCTTTGTTTGTCTTACTTTGTTTGTGCTTGTGTTTTGTCTTGAGCCGAGGGTCTCTCGAAAACAGTCGTTCTACCCATCAAGATAGATATAAGGTCTGCGTACACTTTATCCTCTCAGACCCACGTCGTAAGATTTCACTAATATGTTATTGTAGTACTTTGAATTGTATGTATATTTGAGAATATTGTATGGGTTAAGTTTCACTCACGTTTTAGTTGTCTACCGTGTTAAAAAAATTCACTCATAACTTTTTTGAAGATCATTTAATTAATGCATAGAGCAAGAACTTATTCTTTAAGGTTCGGACAATATCCAGTTATATTAAATTAAGAATTAGGTAACCATATACAAACACAGTTTATCATTTAATTTTAACATTTTTTATAACAATTGACAAGGAATATTCGTGCAAAATATAAGTAATAAATAATTAACACGGTAACGAGAAGTTTCATATTATAAAATACAAAGATCAAGAGATTTATCGGCAATTGTATTTTTAGTCATGTTTATGCATTCATTAGAAACATTTGTATTGTTAATACCATGATTTGCTATGTATTAATAATGCATAAGTTAATACCAAATAGAGTGTATAACTAATGCATGTATTAGTTATACATATATTAAAAAAGTGGACCAAACAAGATATTAATAGTACATAAAGCTAATGCATGCATTAATTTTTTTAATACCTTCTACCTAAACATTATTAATGTTTTTACATCTTCTAAAAAATATTATTCTCTCTTTTTTTTTTTTTTTGTTGACGAAGGAACCCGCAGCCACTGCTCTTTCGAGTACGCACAGGGTAAACCTCGGACTGACGCAATAGCCTGCAAACCACGTCAGCCAGTTAAACCACACTTGGCAAGCCAGACAGTGCTCCCAAGAGGCGGGCGAGCGTTACCACTGGTTTCGAACTTGTGACCAAGCTCTCCCACACCACCCAATGAGGATACCCTCTGCCTTCAAGACCAACTGGTCTAGAGCTTCATATCAAGCGGTGTTTTAGCTTGAACATACTCTCTTCGTCTACTTTTACTTGTGCAGTTCTTAAAAATTATTAGATAATTATCATTTTATATCTATTTTACTTATTATTAATGCTTTAATTATTTTAATTTATTTTTTATATAAATAATTTATAATAATTAAGAGTGATATAATAAATTATCATTTTATTTACTATTCCTTAAAGGGTGTTCTAAATCAAACATGGATGGAGGGAGTACCTTTTAAGAAATCTACTCACTTATAGACAGTAAAAAATATTTTTACTATCTCATTCTTAATTAAATGTAGTTTTTTGGTTACATAAAAATGAAAATAGTCACTAATACTTCTTGATTATATAAAATATCACTTATTTTAGATCAAATTGAAAAAATAAATACACCACTTAATATGGATCAGAAGGTAATAATAGAGCCAGAAATTCAAACAAGGAGATTAAAACAAAGAATCTTATGCGAAGGACATTCAACAACTTATATATATATGTGTGCGCAAGAAAATACTTTTATACTATTTACGCATTATAATTTTTCAACGAAGGGAGATTCAATTGAATCCCCTTACACCCCTTTGCCTCCGCCCCTGCCGGAGGGAGTAATAAAAAAGTTAGTTGACTACATTACCCTTATTAATTATGTAATCTTTGACATATTCATTTATTTTTATTAAATAAGTAAATTCTATTTACATGTCTTTTATTTCTATAACAAGAGAATACTAAGGTTAAACTTGAAAAAAACAAATTAGTTTATTCTTGATATTTTAAAACGAAAAATATCTAAAAATAAATTTTTTTTATTAAAAATGACTATATATACAAAGACAGAAACTATATTGAGCAATTTTAATAATTTGTTGCAAATATAACCTAAACGTTAAAACTACTAAAAGAGCCTACATTCAAATAATTAATGATGCAAATACCTTTACCTTTTCCCATATATATTATACTCTATAGTATAGACCATGTTGGAAAATTAAAATAATTTAATTTTAGACAATCAACTTTAATAAGATGATTTATACATATATAAATATCTATAATATATTTCTTAAATTGCATATTAAATTAAAATATATCTCATAAATTGAGATTAAGGGGTCGTTTGGTTATTTGAATTATAATTTTTGAATTAATTTATAGATCTCTTCGTTAGTTGGGAGAAGAATCTGCTCGAATCAGATTTTTTGAGGAACGTATCGAGACCACATGGGAGGAGGATAAAATCATCTCAAATTTGATAGAATAAGGTTTGATATCTTAGAATTAAGTCTGAGATTAAATTTATAATGTGTTTGGTTATGGTATAAATATATTCCACCTGAGAGGTGAATAAAATAATTTTAAGTTTGATGGGATAACATGTCATATTCCAGAATTAAGTTAGGATTAAATTT
Organism: Przewalskia tangutica; assembly: GCA_029844215.1. Classification (NCBI taxonomy): domain Eukaryota; kingdom Viridiplantae; phylum Streptophyta; class Magnoliopsida; order Solanales; family Solanaceae; genus Przewalskia; species Przewalskia tangutica. The sequence continues at coordinate 113,028,330 of CM056730.1, forward strand.
TATTGTGTTTATTTGACGGTATAAATTTATCTCATCAATTAAATATATTATAAATTTAATTTTAAACTTAAGATATTCTACCTTATTCGACGCACCAAACGACCCTAAAGAATATTCCTCATTGACTTGCCTTTAATTAACTACAACTCTACAAGCACAAAAAATATTATTACCAATAAAAATAAAAGCTCAAAAAATATTTAAAAAATAATAAAGAAAGAACAAAAACGGATAGAAGTAGAGTAGTGAAAGCCCGCATGGACGTAGTTCAGTTGGTTTCAGGGTGATACGTTGACCTCAAGTAGGCATGTTCGATTTCTGGCAGCCGCAGTGTGGATTCCTTTGTGGAGAATAGCTCCTTGTGGACACCAAAAATAAGCCGATAAATCACCATAATTTATCTTCATCAATCTCTGTCGGGCCGGGGAGATAGAATCCGTGTGAGCGATAGATTTCGCCTTTTCGCGCGAGAGTAGTCACTTTCATTTGATTAGCCATCCAATTCAGTGCTTTGGTTCGGTAACTTGAGAGGTATCATTCACCGACCTTGGGTCCCTCAACATCCAATAGAACGTGGTCAAGCGCCTGTTTCACGAGCGTGGGCATTAATTAATTTAGCCATATCTCCACTTTCTTTTTCAATCTTTTTCCGAAAAAACACAACTACGTACGTAGTACGTACAACTGAAGTTGTGAGTAAAGAACTAAAGATAGGATAGTGACTTGGGAAAAAACATAATTTCAATTTTCATTTCATTCTTTTCTTCTTCTTGTTCTTTCTGCGAGCTTGTGCAAGACATAAATTAATATAGAAGGTTAGTAAACAGTATGACTTGTCTTGGGTATTATTTCATACTAATAATCATAGTATTTTTTGTTATTATTTGATGTTACTTATCCTTTTTCAAAATGTTTTGTCTTATTTTCTATAGTATTTTGCCATGATTTCTTTAGTTTCATTATTTCTTGAACTTGACTTTGACTCACTTTCTTGAACCACTAGAACAGTTTCTGCAACGGCTAAATATTAACTCTTTTTTTGACTTGCTTTTATATATTTTCTCTTGAGTCTAGGTCTATCGAAAACAATCACTCTACCCTACGATAAGGTTCGCTTACATTCTATCCATTTCAGACCCCAACTTGTAGGATTACACTGGGTTTGTTGTTGTTCTTCTTCTTCTTCTTGGAGTTGTTTTTTTCCCTGTAAAGATAGAAGCTGTTAATTCTCACTGGACTGGGATATTTCTGGTCAGTTAAAAAACTGTTCATTTATTGTCTTAGAGATTTGTTGGTTCTGCTCATTTATAATGGTTGTGATTTTCCATCTGATTTCATGTGTTTGGTGTACTAGTTGTTGCTCAGAGCATTCATATCTCATGTGAATTGGTGTCTTTTTTTTTTTTTTTTTGAGAATGTGAGTTGGTTTCTTTAGAATAAAGCTTCAGTCTTTAAGGATGTCTGTAGTTGGTTTTACAGTTTAGGTTGGTTTTTTCTTCTTTGTTTTCTGTTTCAGATCTGTTTATGCATTAGAAACTGGAAAAAAAAAGATTTCCCAATAGTGAATTATTTTATGTGTTTGTGTCCCATAAAGTCATTAGTGATTACTATGTTAATTAGGTACTTTTCAAAGTATTTAAAAGGTGGTTTCTAATGCATGAGATGAGTTTAAATTTCAGCGCGTACCTATGGCGGAGTCAGAATTTTGAGTTTATGAGTTATGAATTCTAAAATAGCGAGTTTATTGGGTTCTGAATAAATTATTTCTCTAACTTCATCCGTTCATATAACCGAACCCAACTTGCTTAGAACTTAGATATTGTTGTCTTTGTTGTTATGATGGTAGTTGCTAATGTCATTTTCTATGTGTATTTTAGTGTCATTTTCTTTAGGCATGATGTTGTCCCAAAGTGTTAATACTATACAGTATTAGCACAAGAGTAGACATGAAGTAAAGGGGGAAAAAGAATTGGATAGATATGGCTTAAATGATGACATTTGTATTTTTCTTTTGCAACTTTCTTTGCATTTTTTTCTCTGTCTGTTTTGGCTTCTGTATTGTGTAGGTTAGGTTGGTGTTAGTGGAGGTTGTTTAATTTTTATATTGAGTTCCTTTGAAGGGATGGTGTGTTTTACTTAGTTTAGTTTCTAATTTGGATGTGGATTGCAAATTGCAAATCCATCATGTACCGTTGTTTTTTCTGTAGTTCTGTACTTTTGCATATGCACACTTTAATCATATTTCTTTCTAAACCAAAGAATCTTCTAAACTATTTCAGGTGTTGCTGAGAGGAGATTAATATGCAGACACCAAAATCAAGGTACATCTAATTTAATCATATTTGTCAGTAGTTCCTGTTATTCATTTATTGATCTTCTTTTTACATGCAATTCTATTGACTTTCTCATGGTGTGTTACTAAATAGTAATGACAATATCTCATCCTTGAAATGATATACAGTTCTGTAGTTATTATGTATATATCAGACACAAAAAAGGTAACCTAGTGTTCGAAAGTAATGTAGAGTTTTATAAGATTATTTTCTCTTATACCTCAAATCAAACGATCCCTCAGAGCAATGTTCGTCACTGTAATATGCGCACCATCCATATGCTATTGAGTACTTGAAGATCTGCAGCTATTGATACTGAAGGGAGGACATGATTAGAACAAAAGAGTTTGATTTAGTCTCTCTCGTATCGCTTGTTATGTGATTGTCGTTGACAACTTAACCTGTAAATTTCTGTACCATATTAGTACTAGCAATAGAATACTACTAAAAGACTGATTCTGCTCCAAATTGAAATCAGATGCAACATGTTATGCAAAGACTTTTTAAAGAGGTTTTGGAATCAGATTACTAATGGTGATTCATATCTTTCTTTTATATGGCTTAGTTGTTTGACTATCTCATTGACCTTCGTGCGTGTTTTTGGCTGAAGGAATGTTATGGTGGAGGTGCCACAAAGGACATCTCCTACAACACCAAAGACAGCCCGAAAGCTCAAAACTCCAGGGTCAGATGCTCCTACCAGGACACCTAAAGAGAGGAGTCCCAAAGTTGTTGTTCGTCGTTCTCCACGAAGTCCAGCGTTAGAGGTAAAAAAGAATCTTAAATGCTTAGGTTTACAAAAATTTCTGCACTAGGACAAGTCTGTCAACTGTGTCAATATGTTAAAACTTTCATCCTATTAATCTTGCAATGTCTCATTCTAATAAGTTGGCAGTTAAAATGTTCATCTATTCTTTAACTCGTTTGTCTCGAATTGACCTTTTAATAAAGCTATCTTCTCCCAGCAAGCTAAAAAACCTTCACTTCTGTTGTCTTCTCGTCTTTCTAGCACTCTTGAATGGGGCAGTCTCAGTATTGAAACTGTTTAGTTGGCTTTCTGCCTTTCTTGTTGTGAAAGATTTATGGCAGTGTCACTAAATAAAGTGCTACATGCCTCTCCTATTGTGAAAAATATATGGTGGAGTCACTAAATCGAATGCTCTTTCTATCACGTTGTGTTTAGAATGTAATTAAGTAAATAAATGTACTCTCTCTAACAACTTAAGCTTTTAACGAGATTGTCACACACTTGAACATGATATTAGAGAAGGTAGAGGTCTTGAGATCAAATCTGCCACGCATTATCAAAAAGTATCCACATACTTGGCCCATTCTGAAAGAAACAGGCCCGTACATAGGGGGCGTGTTGTAAATGTAATTAAGTAATAAGTGTGCATCTCTAACAGCTTAAATTTTTACATGAGATGGTCACACACTTCAACACATTGTTTTTTTAAAAAAACAAATGTGTCTGACTAGGTGGTTCAAGGCACTTGCATTATTCTATTTATAGAACATAAATTAAAAAATCTACAGCATGATCTTTCTGTTCTTATTATCTATTTGCTGCTCTCTTTGTCCTCAAATGTTACTAAGGTGCTCATTGCTCATATTTGTATAACAGAAGAAACATCCAACTAGAGAGTCTGACTTGGAAACTCAGCTAATTCAACTTCAAGAGGAGCTGAAAAAGGTAAAGGATCAGCTCAATTCATCCGAATCATTAAAGAGACGGGCTCAACTAGAGGCAGAGGAAGCGAAGAAGCATCTCGCAGCCATGTCAGAGCAGCTCGAGGAGTCCGAGAAACAACTACTTGAACTCTCAGATTCCGAGGAAGCTCGACTCCTGGAGCTACGCAAGCTCTCACAAGATCGAGATCGAGCATGGGAATCTGAACTCGAGGCTGTCCAGAAGCAGCATGAATTCGACTCTGCTGCTCTGGCTTCCACCATGAACGAAATCCAGAAACTTAAAATTCAGCTGGATAGAGTGGCTGATTCTGAAGCCTATCAAGCTCGCCATGCTGAATCAGCTTACGCGGAGATACAAAGCTTAAGGGGTGAACTAATGGAAACGCTTACACTAGTCGAAAAATTAAGAAACCAGCTAAATGATTGCAAAGAATCCGAGGCTTGTGCGCTTGAAAAAGTGAGTAAAGTTCAGATGCAGTTGGACGTGGCAAAGAGGACCGAGGATGCTCTACGTTCTGAAGGTTTAAAAGCAATGGAGGCTTGCAGGTAGGGGTGTCAAATGGATGGATTAAATAGGTTGAGTTAATAAATGGGCAGGTTAATGACCCTCCCAAAAGTTATTTGGACTAAAATGGGTAGGACTAAAATGGTCTAAAAAGCGGTCATAACCCGACCTGCGCAATTCTTACTATTTATAATTTTATAAGTACCAAATAAATCATTATTTTCTTTATTATGTCTATATATTATATATCAAATAAAAAACGTCTTTTTGAAAATATAGGCTTAGCTAACCAAACTTGAAGGGGTTGGGCGATCATGTTATTATGGGCTAATTTTATCACCCCTACTTGCAGGTCCTTGTCGTTGGAGTTAGAACAGTCAAACAATCGAGTAGCCACATTGGAGGAACTTGTCAGCGATCTTCAAAGGGCTCATCAAGGTATCAAAAACATGAACTCTGCACAAGAAAACGGAGTTAATGTGGAAGCCGAGGAACTCAAAACCGAGCTTAGTAATCTACAAGTTGAGGTAAGTCAACTAAGAGCTGCATTGGAGGTTTCACAGACAAGATATCAGGAAGAATATATCCAAAGCACTTTGCAGATTAGAAGTGCTTATGAGCTAGTTGAACAATCAAAATCTGAATCAATTCAAAAAGAGGCTGAATGGGAGGCAAAGTTAAACGCTGCAAAAGCCGAGTTGGACGAGTTAAAGGAGAATTTGACAAACAAAGAAGCTAAGCTACGGAACATTTCAGACAAAAATAACGATACTGTAGTTGTACTGAAGGAATCAGAGTCAACTTTGGCAGATTTGAGTGCGAGTTTATACGGCAAAGAGACGGAATTGCAGAGTATTAAGGAGGAAAATGAGATGCTGAAGTCGGAAATGAAGAAGAGCAAAGTGAGCGATGAAGCGCTTGCCTTGGCAGAACCCGCGAGAATTGCAGAAAAAGAGGCCCTGATGAAGTTAGGACATTTGACCGAGGAAGCGGATAATAGTATCAGAAAGGCAGCACGTGTGACCGAGCAATTGGATGCAGCACAGAATGCCAATTCTGAGATGGAAGCGGAGTTGAGGAGGCTAAAAGTGCAATCTGATCAGTGGAGGAAGGCTGCTGAAGCAGCTGCAGCTATGCTTTCGACTGGAAACAACGGGAAATATTCGGTTAGAACAGGTCCTTTAGATTCGACATTATCTGAAGATACTGATGATGACTCGCCCAAGAAGAAGAACGGCAACATGTTGAAAAAGATTGGTGTTTTATTGAAAAAAGGCCAGAAGTAGAAGCATATCTTTGCAGGTTGCTTTTGAATAATCACTGTTTGATTTGTCGGATAATAACAGTCTAGTTTAAATTTCCAGTTTTTGTTTATAAATTTTACTATACACCTTATGAATCTTATAGAAGATTTTTGTATAGCTATTTGAAATTAAGAACACTATATGATCTCAGTTGTCAATATTCCTAGCTCTGTAAAGAGAACACTAAATGATCTCAGTTGTCAATATTCCGAGCTCTGTAAAGAGATATTAAGTGTTGTGATTTCTTTTGTTATAATTTTCAGTTTAAATGGTAGTTGGTCTACTTTGGTATTGTAAACAAATTCTGCAGATGTAATGAAGTAAAAAAACGTGATTAAAGGTAGTTCGATCTATTTGCGTACAATGAACTTGTCCTGTTGTTATGTGTATATGTTTTTGTTAAAGATGCATGATATATACGTGATATAACCTCAATGTATATCACGTGTTGGCTCTCGGTTTTGTACATAGATATACCGTGATATACAGTAATGGTATATCACGGTTTTGCCCATATTTAGTTGTCCGATTTTGGTATATATTTTATATTAATTAGTCTTGTAGACTTACCATAATTATAGGATTGTAATAAAAGAATAGAGTTTTGATATTAGAATAGAAATAGGATTCTCCTATTATGGAGTCGTAACTTGTATATATTCTCTTTCATTAATGAAAATAATCAAGGGATTATTTCTTTCGTGGTATCAAAGTCTAGGTTAATTTTCCTCCTTGCTTCCGCCATTTTCTTCTCGGTTTCCGAACAGTGTTGTCTCGTTTCCGTGCCTTTGTGTCCTCCAAATTTATTTCTTCCAAATCCCTCAATCACATATTGTTCTATCAATATGTTTACATCTAAGAACACGTTCCATCATGCTCTTGTAGTTTCTAACATCAAGAATAACATCAATCTTGTTCTTGAAATAGAAAATGTCGGATACGCGACATGGGCCGAACTGTTCAAGATTCACGCATGCTCGCATCAAGTCATCCATCACATAATCCCCGCGACTCCTAAGGATACTGAGGTACCAAAACGTGAGGGTGATCCTAAGTTATGGACAACTCTTGATGACACTGTCCTTCAGTGGATTTACTCAACTATCTCCACGGACCTGTTGCAGACAATTATTGAGTCAGACGCTACAACAATGGAAGCTTGGGATAAGCTGCGTGACATATTCCAAGATAATCAGACTTCTAGGGTTGTTACCCATGAGCAGGAATTTTCCAACGTCAACATGGAAAATTTCCCAAATGTCTCGGCTTATTGTTCAAGGTTGAAAGAATTGGCGGACCAACTCAGCAACGTTGGTGCACCCGTAAGTAAAAATCGTCTTGTCCTACAGATGATGGTTGGCCTCTCCGAGGCCTATAATGGCGTTGGGACTCTACTTCGCCAAAGTAACTCTCTCTCAAAATTCTATCAAGCCCGCTACATGCTTACGTTGGAAGAAGACGATTTGGCTAAGAAGGCGGTTACCGGTACTAACCCCGTATTCATGATGACGCCCCCATAAAATCTCCAAGTTTTTTGATAATTTGGGCCAAAATCGTGCTCAAGGTGGCAGCAAAAATAATTGTAAAAACAACGGAAAAATCGTAGCGGTGACAATAGGTCCCGCCCCAACAACAATGGGCCACCACCCAACTGGTCTCAGCCTTGGGCCAACTGGACATGGGTCTGTACCAGTGGGAAGTGGCCCAACAACCACTGGTCAAAAAATTTGATCTGCAAAAGAGTTGGATCGCCCGTGAGTTTCGTGCCGGTCGCCTTTGTCCAGTGATCGCGATCCGATAGCATACCGAAGCGTCTTTACGGGTAGGCGTGGCCGGTGTGCTTGGGCCCGACCTCGTCGGACCCGTTACGGCGGGCCTACCCGACCGATGTTGAGGCTGCGATGCACACTTTGGATTAAATCTGCCATACGACAATTGGTACATAGACACCGGTGCAACCACCCACATAATATTCGGCCAAGGTACTCTCTCGTCTTATTCCAATTTGAGCAGTAATCATGGTATAATTGTTGGTAATGGTAATTCAATTCCAATTCAGGGTTATGATCATAAAACTTTATCTCCCCACATCCACCTTTTGTCTTAAAAAATTCCCTTCATGCCTCTAAATTGATTAAAACTTTAGTGTATTTTCGTAAATTCACCACTGATAATTGAGTTTATGTTGATTTTGATCATTTTGGGTTTTCTGTGAAGGATTTCAAGACGGGAATTCCTCTCATGAGATGTGATAGTAGGAGAGATCTTCATTCTATCACACCCACGTCCATTTTTTCGCATAAAATCTTGTCATCTACTTTTGCGGCTATTGTTCCTTCCGTGTGGCATGCACGTCTCGGTCATCCGGGGTCATCTATTTTATCTTTCTTAGATAAAAATAATTTTATTTGTAAGGGTACGCGTAGTACTCCGAATTGTCAAGCTTGCTCTTTAGGAAAAAATGTTAAGTTGCCATTTGTAGACTCTAATTTTCATACTTTAATGCAATTTGATATTATTCATAGTGATCTATGGACTTCTCCTGTTCTTAGTTCTTTGGGTCATCGATATTACGTTCTTTTTTGGATGATTATTCTAATTTTTTATGGACGTTTCCGATAGCAAAATATCTCAAGTTTTTCCATCTTCTTAAAATTTAGAGCATTCATTCGAATCCAATTCGAACGGGAAATAAAAATATTCAATGTGATAATGATAAAGAATATGATAATGGGATATTTCAGAAATTATGTGCTAATAATGGGATCAATTTTTGGTTTTCTTGCCTTCATACCTCTTCACAAAATGGGAAAGCCGAACGCAAAATTCGTATCATTAATAACATTGTCCGAACTTTATTAATTCATGCTTTCCTACCCCCGTCTTTTTGCCATCATGCTCTACAAATTGCTACGTATATTCTTAACATTCTTCCTTCCAAAGGTTTGACATATTCGTCCCCTCTTCAAATTTTATATAATAAGACTCCTTCGTATTCACATCTTAGGGTCTTTGGGTGCTTATGTTATCCGTTATTTCTGTCAACCAGAATTAACAAACTTCAGGCCTGTTCTACTCCTTATGTATTTTTGGGTTATTCGTCTAATCACCGTGGTTATAAATGTTTTGATTTATTATCTAATAAAATCATCATTAGTCGTCATGTTATTTTTTATGAGTCTCAATTTCCATTTACTAAAGTATGTAGTCCCGTGCCTAGTTCGTATAATTTTTTGGATGACAGTATCTCCCCATATATTATCCACCATTTATCGGACATGTCCCATGCCCCGAATCATCAACGCCCATCGCCTGGTCCTCCGTTACGTCTTGGCAATCGGCCCAAGGGTCCAAGGGCCATATTTCCGACCAGTTCTAGCCCGATTAATGTTTGGTTTCGGGACCACCTTGGCCCAATTTACGCTTGATCTCGCCCAAATCATATATTCCCGGTCTACAGTTACGGGCGGCTAACTTCTGCTGGGCGATCGTCCCAGTCGAATTATCCTAAAATCCGCCCAATTCTCTCTCAAGTCAAAGACTAGTCACTCGTAGTCAACAGAGTATTTTTAAACAAAAAAGACATTTTAATTTAAATTCTAATTTCTTAAATCACCCTTACCCCATAATCCTGTATCTGCTTTAAATGACCCGAATTGGAAAATTGTCATGACCGACGAATATAATGCTCTTATTGATAATAAAATGTGGGAGTTGGTGCCACGTCCATCTTGTGTTAATATTATTCAGTCTATGTGGATATTTATTCATAAGGATAATTCTAACGGTTCTTTTGCGAGACATAAGACTCGTCTTGTAGTTGATGATAAGACTCAACATGTGGGTGTGGATTGTGGTGAGACATTTAGTCCGGTGGTAAAGCTGGCTACTGTTAGACATATTTCATATACCTATTTTGAGTCATTTTCGATTAGTATTTTACCCATTTTCGTTGCGTTTAGTACAGTTTTAGGGTTGTTTTTCTTTCTTTTGAGTCACAGCAGTTCAAAAAGACAAAATGACAAAAAGGAGTGAAAGTGGGCATAAAAGGAGGTCCGAGGCAGAAAAAGGTCGAAAATCGATGACTCGGAAAAACCACAGCAGCACCGCGGTGCCAAAACAACAGATTTGAACACCTTAAACACTATCTCCTCCTCCTGAACCCCGAGTCTTAGTTCCCCCTTTTCCACATCAATCAAGGCTCTCCCAGTAGCAAGGAATGGTCTCCCCAAGATAATTGGTATCTCATCATCTTCTTCCATATATAAAATAAGGAAGTCTGCAGGGAAGAAAAACTTTCCTACCTTAACCAACACATCTTCGATTATGCCTTTGGGATGCACCACAGTTCGGTCGGCTAGCTGCAGATTTACCGTGGTCAGTTTGGCTTCCCCCAAACCCAACCTCTTGAAGACAGATAGGGGCATTAGATTGATGCTAGCCCCTAGATCACACAGCGACCTGTTGCATGTCACCCTACCAATAGTGCAGGGTAAGGTGAAGCTCCCTGGATCTTTAAGCTTATGAGGCAGTTTCTTTTGCAAGATGGAACTGACTCTTATGTCAATGATACTGTCTCATAATCCGCTAGCCTCCTCTTTTTCCCAAGTATCTCCTTCATGAACTTGAAGTATGCGGGCATCTGCTCTAGCGCCTCAATGAAGGGAATATTTATGTGTAGTTTTTTTAACACCTCCAAGAACTTGGAGAACTGTTTGTCAACTGCCTTCCTTTGTAGCCTCTGAGGGTAAGGGATTTTATCAACATATTCCCCCAAAGGTGCTGGTGGAACTTTTTCAACTGTAGGGCGGTCCTCAGTGACCCCCTCTTTCTCTACTTCAACTACCTTCTCACCCTCATTCTCACTTACCACTGCGGGCTGGGGAGCAACGTGCTCCAACTGCTTTCCATTCCTCAACAATACTTCTTGACATTGTTCTCTAGGATTCACCTTTGTATTGCTTGGGAGAGCGCCCTGTGGCCTGTTGGTTACCATCTTTCCAAGCTGCCAAACCTGTGTTTCCAAGTTCCTAAGAGAGAATCTGGTTTCTGACATGAACTGATTCTGTGAGTTGGTCAGTGTGGCGATCAGACTCTCAATTCATCGGGCTTTTCTGTTCATGCGGTGGCCTAAAGCTCTTTGGGATGAAATGGCCTGATTGTGTCTCTGCTGGTTCTGGTAACCATTTTGATATGTCTGCTACTGGGGTTGGTCGTTCCTCCACGAAAAGTTAGGGTGATTCCTGTTGAGTGTATTTTGGTACACTCTTTTGAGTCATTTTTAGTTAGTATTTTACCTTTTTCGTTTGTGTTTAGTATAGTATTAGAGTTGGTTTCCTTTCTTTTGAGTCACAGCGGTTCCAAAGGAGAGAATACCACTTTTAAGGAGAAATGAGTTCAATGAAGATGAAATTTGCATAAGCATATGCCCAAGGAATGAAGCATAGGAAGCCACGAGAAGAATAGAAGAAATCAGGCGAATTCCGAACAAAACCGGTCAAGGGCTGCGGCACCTGGACGAAGGATCGCGGCCCCTCAGAGGCAGTAACTTATCAGGGATTTGAGCCATTAAGAGCCGCGGTTCCTGAACGAAGGGCCGCATCCCATTTTCGATACTGCGGTTGATTTGGTGAATTAGGCGCGACCGAGCGAAGGCGGGTTACGGCGTGTTTTTTGACGAAAATAAGCTGATTCTGAAAGGGGCAAAGTGGTCCGAAAGAGGGTTCTTTTGGGGAGAATATAAAAGCCTAATAAAGGGTTTTAGAAGAGAGGATGATCCTTGTATATATTCCACAACACAACTCTTGGAGGCCACAAGATTAGAAACCTAGTTTTAGTATTTTCTTTTCTCTTTCTTTCTTTTAATTCAGTTTATGTATGAATTTTGTGTTAGTTCTTAGCGTGACTATGGCTAGGAGCAAAAAACTTTATTTAGGGCTTTCCTTATGAATCGCTTGAAGCTTTATTTATGAATTAATGCATTATTAGTGATTTCTTCTTCAGTCATATTAAGATCTATTCAATAATTATTTTGATTGTTTGATAATTAACTGATCACTAATTGTCATCACATATATGATTTCGAATCAAAATTCTGAAAGGTGAGATTTGAATATGTTGTAGCTGAATAGACATAGGTTAAAATCGCAGACGAAAGTACCCCGATACTTGTGTAGCATTATAGGTTACTGTTCTTAATCCTCATATGTGGTAAATCTTATCATAGAAATATAGAAGGGTTCTGCACTGGGGTTGAGTGATTATATGTCCTAACCGGAATATAAGACAATCTAGTTAACCGTTATCTTAACGTAGAAGAGGAAACCATTGTTGTTGCATTAAGGATTGAAAGTGGATAGTCGAGGATATTGGAATGCCCTATTTCCATCATAACTGATTTAAACCAAAGTAGTATCATAATTAGTTTACTTTCTGCACTTACTTTTAGTATTAGATAAAAATACAAACAAATTAACGTTCACCAAATAGAAACTAAAGCTTAGATAATCGGTACTTGACAACCAGTCTCTGAGGACGATATTCGGTCTTACCAAGACTATATTACTTGTAACGATACGTACACTTGCGTTGAGCACGTGGAAATCGCCTAACAAGTTTTTGACGCCGTTGCCGGGGACTGACGTACTTTCAATATCGAAGTATCTATTCTTATTTCTAATTTGGTTATGTTTTTTTATTTCTAATTTGGTTGCTCCAGGAACAATTTTCTAACTTGTTCTGCGAGCATCTTTTTATCACTTTTTGTGTTTTTCTTATTTTGTAGGTAAAGTTTAAAGAAAAAAAAGGTGACACATGGATTACTACTACTATCAGGGGCAGTGGAATCATCAACAACAACCTAACCCACAGGTTCCACAGGAAGATGAAAATGAGTTGCATGCAGCCATACTCACGCTCACCAAGTGCCAGAATCAGTTTATGGCTGAGACAATGGTGTGCATCAAAAATTTAGAGACACAAATAGGGCAGCTAATGGATATGGTGAGCAAGGTACCGCAAGAAAATCTGCCTAGCAATATAATTGTGGGGAGTGATAAGCAGAGTGAGGAACTTGAACCACAACAAGCTGTTGAGAATGATAATAAATTGAGAGATATAGTTGGTGTAGAGAAAGAAGAGGTCATTGAGGACCACCCTATTGCAGAAAAGACAACACCAATTGTCATTGCTGAACCTAAAAAAGAAAGTCCATACTCTGAAGGGCACCCCCAAAAGTTGAGAGATGTAGGGAGTTTCACTGATCCCTACATTATAGAGAGCCTAGAAGACAAGCCTGCATTATGTAATTGGGGGATAATCTTAGATCTGAGGCCCTTGTTTGGAGCAATTGTTGTAGTTGAAGTGAGACCTGCAACAATAACTATGTGGATTGCAAGCAGCTCACAGAAGGATCCAATGGGCACTAAAGGTTAACTGCGTCCGACTAAAAGACGTTAAAGACAACGCTTGTTGGGAGGCAACCCAATGTTTTTAATTATGTTAATTTAATTTTCTGTTTTAGTTTGTTTTATTTTATCTTGAACAGTCTCACGATCTTGGGTTTTGTCTTATGTTTTGTTGTCAGGTGGAAAAGTGTCAAGATGCTGAAATTCTGAACTTCAGGGAGCCCAGAAGCTTGTGCAAACTCAAGAATCTCATACCAAGACATTTTTTATGACCGATGTGTTGTGTCAGTAAGTTGTCCCTACTTTTAATCTTCACACATTAGGGACGATGTGTCGATTAAGTTTGGGTGGGGTGTCTTATTTTGTTTTATTGTTTTGTGTTTGAGTCTTTTGATTTGTCTTTGTGTGTTTTTGAGTCATAATTATTTTTATGGATCATGTATGTCGTAGTTGCTAAATATATTGAGTGGATAAAGTGGGACAATGTAATGGAATTGAAAGTAAAAATTTGTGTGTTTAAGTTAGATATGCCAAAAATTTATGACATCTAGTTATTTGGGATATTTGTGCTTAGCCTATGTGTGTCAGTTATGGAAGAATGGTTGAAAATGTCTAGAAAATCTGTTTGCTTGTTATTTGAGGCGAAATAGTTAAGATGTACATGTTTAGGGAGAGGATTCAGACATTTCTTTGATAGCCCTTCTGACCATTCATTACCTACCCTGACATAAATTGTATCATTAGTCAATCCCGTTGAGCCTAAAATAAGATCTTTATTTAACACCCTATGATTTCCTGTTTGTGTCATAAGTGATAATTGAAAGTTAGTGGGATGAAAAGTGTTGAAAAAGAAACAAAAAGAGAATTGAAAAATTTGAGGCACCCCAATGAAGAATATGCAAAAGACTAAGTTTGGGGGTGTCTGTCATTTATAATGTATCTCATTCTCTCAATATAAAGATGAGAAAAATAGGTATGAGATTAAAAAGGAAATAAAAAAGAAAGAAAATGAGTTGAATGAAAAAAAAAGCTTATGGTACGTAATTGAGCCTAAATATCTATTTTTTACCTACTCCTGCCTAAGTCTACATTACAACCCTTGAAAGTCCTGATGATCTTTAAATATGTATGTCTATGATTAGTGGAGAATAACAAGTAAACAGGTCTATAACATTTTGGGAAAGATGGAATGAAATTGACATGCATAGGTTAGATGTTTATGTTTCCATTAATTATGATCTAAGTGAATCTGCGAAATATCTAACTTGAAATTCTAGATTGCTATATATTCATTCTAAATGTTCTAACATATTATCTCATCTTTCATCCATGATGTTCAAGAAGCATTGCTACAACTACTTGATCCAGTTCATAGAGTCTTAGTGCTTTACTCGAGGGCGAGTAAAGTGTAAGTTTGGGGGTGTTTGTTGAGTGTATTTTGACACACTCTTTTGAGTCATTTTTAGTTAGTATATTACCCTTTTCGTTTGTGTTTAGTATAGTATTAGGGCTATTTTCCTTTCTTTTGAGTCACATCGGTTCCAAAGGAGAGAATACCACTTTTAAGGAGAAATGAGCTCAATGGAGATGAAATTTGCATAAGCACATGCCCAAGGAATGAAGCCTATGAAGCCACGAGAAGAATAGAAGAAATCAGGTGAATTCCGGACAAAACAGGTCAAGGGCTGCGGCTCCTGGACGAAGGGCCACGGCCCCTCAGAGGAAGTAACTTATCAGGGATTTGAGCCATTAAGAGCCGCGACTCTTGAACGAAGGGCCGCGGCCCATTTTTTCCAGTACCTGCAGTTGATTTCGGCTGATTAGAGCCGCGGCCCAGGAACGAAGGGCCGCAGTTTCGATGCGTGTTTTTGACGAAAATAAGCTGATTTTGGCAGGGGCAAAGTGGTCCGAAAGAGGGTTCTTTTGGGGAGAATATAAAAGCCTAAGAAAGGGTTTTAGAATAGGGGGATCCTTGTACATATTCCACAACACAACTCTTGGAGACCACAAGATTAGAGACCTAGTTCTAGTATTTTCTTTTCTCTTTCTTTCTTTTTAATTCAGTTTATGTATGGATTTTGTGTTAGTTCTTAGCGTGACTATGGCTAGGAGCTAAACACTTTATTTAGGGCTTTCCTTATGAATCGCTTGAAGCTTTATTTATGAATTAATGCATTATTAGTGATTTCTTCTTCAGTCATAATAAGATCTATTCAATAATTATTTTGATTGCTTGATAATTAACTGATCACTAATTGTCATCACATATATGATTTCGAATCAAAATTCTGAAATGTGAGATTTGAATATGCTGTAATTGAATAGACATAGGTTAAAATCGCGGACGAAAGTACCCCGATACTTGTGTAGCATTATAGGTTATTGTTCTTAATCCTCCTATGTGGTAAATCCTATCATAAAAATATAGAAGAGTTCTGCACTGGGGTTGAGTGATTATATGTCCTAACCGGAATATAAGACAATCTAGTTAACCGTTATCTTAACGTAGAAGAGAAAACCATTGTTGTTGCATTAAGGATTGAAAGTGGATAGTCGAGGATATTGGAATGCCCTATTTCCATCATAATTGATTTAAACCAAAGTAGTATCATAATTAGTTTACTTTCTGCACTTACTTTTAGTATTAGATAAAAATACAAACAAATTAACGTTCACCAAATAGAAACTAAAGCTTAGATAATCGGTACTTGATAACCAGTCTCTGAGGACGATATTCGGTCTTACCAAGACTATATTACTTGTAACGATACGTACACTTGCGTTGAACACGTGGAAATCGCCTAACAATTTCTCCACCCTGGATTGTACGTGTTGGAGTTGTAAGGCCTCTGAAAGTTCCCAACCGCCTGAACCTGCTCCATTGACACATTGTTGGGATCAACTGTTGTGCATCTGTCAAAATAATGCGGACCCCCACAAACCTCATAATTTACTGATGCGGGTGCGATCGCGATCGTGGTGTTCTCTGCGATTGCTTTTGGAAGGGCTACATGTGCATTCAGAGCAGTGATTGCATCTAATTCATGAATACCCATGGCCTTCCTGCTGGTCACTGACCTGTCATCTGCTCCCTGATGGTTGTTGGCTGCCATATCCTTTAGTAAATCATGTGCCTCATTGGAACTCTTTTTCATGAAGGCACCATCTGCTGCTGCATCAATGATGGTACACGTAGTACCACTCAGCCCATTATAAAAGATATGGACCAACAACCACTTCTCTATGCCATGATGTGGGCACTTCTTCTGCAGATCCTTAAATCGCTCCCATGCATCATAAAGCGACTCACCATCCACCTGGTAATAATTGTTCAACTCTCCTCTTAGCTTTGCTACTTTGGAAGGAGGGAAGAACTTTGCTAGAAACTTTTGGACTAGGTCCTGCCAGGTAGTGACGGAGTTGGCAGGCAGTGAGTTCAACCAACTTTTGGCTCTATCCCTCAGTGAGAATGGGAAGAGCCTCAGTCTGATGGCATCGTCAGTGACACAATTGTATTTGAAAGTAGCACACAGCTTCAGAAAGTTTGCAATGTGCATGTGGAGATCTTCAGATGGCAGTCCCTTAAACTGTACTGTGTTTTGGACCTTGCTCAGGATGGTTGGCTTGATCTCAAAATTATTAGCCCCTATAGCTGGGAGCCTGATGCAAGTATGTGCTCTCGTGTCTGTGGAAAGAACATAGTCCCCCAAACTCATCTCCGCAAGTGGTGGGACTTGTCCCGGGGCAACCGGTACCTCATTATTCAACCCCTCTACTAGTATCTCATTATTGTTCTGCTGATCTCTCATTGCTAACAATTCAGCAGTTCTTTTATCTTTCCTGTTTTGTCTGCAAAGTCTCTCAATCTCAGGGTTCAGAGGGATTGGAGTGTCTGCTCCTCTCCTACTTCGCATACACTAGATTCCTGATAGATCACAATCAACAAACAGATCACGACACACGGTTCTAACAATAAAAATAAAAATAAAGTCAAATTAGAAATAAAAATAGATAGTTCGATATTAGATATACGCCAGTCCCCGGTAACGGCGCCAAAAACTTGTTAGGCGATTTCCACACGCGCAAAACGCAAGTATACGTATCGTCTCAAGTAATATAGTCTGTAAGACCGAATATAAATCCACAAAGGTGGTTTAAGTCTGGCGTCTATTTTGTGTTATCTATTTGGCGAACGAATATTGATTGAGGTTTTTATTTAACTACTGGAATGATTGCAAGAAATAAGTAAACTAATTAGGATGTATTCAGATTATGAAGAAATTAGGGCTTCCAAAATCATCAACTATCCACTTTATTCAATCCTTAATGCGTTCTAGAATGATTCTTCTTCTATGTTAAGATAGCGGTTAACTAGACTGTCTTATATTTCGGCTAGGATATATAATCACTCAACCCCAGTGCAGAACCCTTCTATATTTCTATGATAGGATTTACCACATAGGAGGATTAAGAACAATAACCTATAAAGCTACACAAGTATCGGGGTTCTGTCGTCCACGATTTTAACCTATGTCTATTCAACTACAACATATCCAAATCTCTCCTCTCGGTTGTTGATTCGAAATCATATATGTTATGATATTTATTGATCAATTAACTATCAAACATTCACATCAATTATTGAATAGATCTTAACAACTGAAGAAGTAATCAAACTATTGCATAAAATCATGAATAAATGTTCAAGTGAATCATAAGGAAAGCCCTAATTAAGTGTTTAGTTCCTAGTCATGGACATGCTACGAACTAACACAATATCCAACATAAAACTGAAATAAAAACTAAAGATAGAAAATTACGATGATTAAGGTCTCCAATTGTTGCTCAAAGTGCCTTGTGTTGTTCTTGTGTTCAAGAATGGACTCTCCTCCTAAAAACTGAACCCTAGGACTTTAAATCGGTATCAATTTCGTGTCCTAGGGACTCTATTGCCCTTGGCCAATTCCAACTCGGGCGAAAAATCCGTCACCGTGGCATGATTCTGCGGTCGGCAGCGGTGCCAAAACTCATGCAACTCTCTGAATAAATGGCACTACAGTTCTGTCTGAATGCACCCCGGTGCTGAAAGTCATGTGGGTTTCTGCTGTTTTGTCACCGCGGTCCTGCCTCTGGGCACCGCGTTGCTGTTGTGGTTTTTCCGAGTCATCGATTTTCGACCTTTTTCTGCCTTGGGACCTCCTTTTATGCCTACTTTTCGCTCCTTTTTACCATTTTGCCTTTTTGAATCGCTGTGACTCAAAAGAAAGAAAAACAACCCTAAAATTGTACTAGACGCAACGAAAATGGGTAAAATATTAATAAAAAATGACTCAAAATAGGTATATGAAATATGCCTAACATCTACCATTCACACTGTGCTCAATTTGACTCTTTCGAAAGCATGACACATTCATCAGTTAGATGTGAAAAATGTTTTTTACATGGTGATATCAAGGATACAATTTATATGCATCAGCCCTTGGGGTTTAAGGATCCCAAATATCCTCATCATGTTTGTTTGTTGAAGAAGTCCTTATATGGGCTTAAGCAGTCCCCGAGGGCTTGATATAAGAGGTTTGCAGACTATGTTTCGATTATTGGGTTCTCTCACAACAGGTCTGATAATTCATTGTTTATATATCGTCGTGGTTCTTCATTGACTTACATACTCTTATACGTGGATGATATTATCTTGACTGCCTCTTCTGATGCATTATGCCATGATATCATGTTAATGTTCAGTTCTGAGTTTGCCATGAAATATTTGGGGTCCTTGAGTTATTTTTGGGGGTTATTGTCACTCGTCATACATGTGGATTGTTCTTATCACAGAGAAAATATGCAGCTGAGATCATTGAGAGGGCTGAGATGTCATCCAAGTCCATTTCTACTCCAGTTGATACTAAACCCAAGTTGGGTGCTACGGCTGGCTCCCCGTTCGAGGATCCGATCCGCTATCGCAGCCTGGCAGGTGCTCTTCAGTATCTGACTTTCACGAGACCAGATATTACATATGTCGTATGTTGACACTTAATTTTGACCCATCTTTTGGTTATTTCTTGCAATTTTAAGTGTTTTAGGACACCGCATTTTGATCACAATTTTTTGCATTTTTTGTATAGTTTTTACCTAATATTCTATATTGTTTTATTTTTTTGCAAATTGGCATCACATTTTTACTTTTAATTAGGCATTAAACATTTTCAAATATTATGTTATTATTATTGCGCCATCATTTTATTTTAATAATTTTTGCATCTCTTTAAATAATTAATTGGCATCCCGTTTTTACTTTTAATTAGACATTAAATATTTGTTAAATATTGTATTTTATTATTATTGCATCGACATTTTCATTTTAGTAATTTTGCATCTTTTAAATAATTTTCTTTTAAATAATAAACACTTTTGTATTTTAGTCAAGCCAGTCCAATCCGAGACACAATCCAAATCAGTCAAATTCAACATCCTTTTTAATTTCCCCCAAAAAATCAAATCTAATCCCATCATATCTTTTATCATTTTTCAACACACTACCTACCCATACCTCTTTTAGCATTTTCAACACACTACCCTTACTTTTTTTTACCTTCTGCAGCACACCTTCCCCTCCATATAGACCCATACCAACCCACCATACCCCTACTCGATTCTCATTTCTATACCACACTTCATTTCTTGGAGGGTTTTAAAAAAATCCGATCAGTCGTGTAATGTACCCCTCCATCTTCATCCCTTTCACTTTACATTTATTGGTCATCTTCTCCATTTTTTTTACCTTGAACAACCGCCACACCCATTTTATCATTACATCTTCCCTTATAGTTTGGTTATCTTCTTCAATAACAAAACCCCACATCAGCCGTGACCACCTTTCAATTTTTTTCATTTCCTCCAACAACAAAAAAACATCAGCAGCCAACACTTATATTCTCACCCATCATCTTCTCATTTCTTCTACATATCACAACACACACACACACACACACTGATCACCCGTTGCCCAGATCCGAACCCCAAACACCACCACTGCCTCATTCCATTCTCTTCATCTTCATCACCGTCGAACCTCACCTCGTATCCTCTTTTGCCACACCGTCTCTTCCTCGCCGGAACTCACCACCGATGACTGATGGAGACGGGGGTCGGTTCTCTGTTGGAGTTATTATATATATTGTGATTTGTTGGATTGATTTGGTATTTATGGACTGATTTTTTGACATTGTGATCTAGCCGGAGTTTAAAAACTCAGGCGACCTTGTTGCTTTATTTTGTCGAATTACTATCTGTTGTTAGACTGATTTGATTTTTTCTGTGTTTGGTATCTGATTTTCCGGCGAACCATTGTTGTGCTATTATTTTTGGGATGATTATTGACATTGTTGTCCTTTATCCGAGTTTGCACTATTTTTTGCGTTGCTTTGGCAACGTTTTGGTTTTTCCGGCGTCCTTCGACGTGTCCACTATTTCGTTGTTGCTTTTTTACTGTTTCGCTGGTTTCGAGACCGATTTGGAACAATTTTTGCCCTTTGATTCATTTTAATAAACTGATTAAGAACAAACGCTACACTGCTTTTACTGATTTTGAACAGATACTACACACTATGGCCGATGAAAGAATCTCCGTCTGATTTCCAAGGCCTCCCATGTATAAAAGACGGGTTTTACTTTCTAATTCTTTGTCATTATTTCAAAATTTATTTACTCTCTTACTGACACTTTTACTAAGTGTTTATACAGGTACCTGGAGATGCATTTCAAAAGATGTCCCGGAGTTCTATTTTATGTCGTATTTAATTTTAGTTTTATTATTCTGTATTGCATTTTATTTTATTTGTAAATTATGAAAAAAATGCTTAGAATAGGTAGAATAAAAGCTAATATATAATTAACCTAGGTTTGAACGGATAACCGCAAGTTAGCGGATCTTGAAGGATGCTTAACCCCTTACCTTTAGGATAATAAAGAACCCTGATCCAGAATCTCAATTAATTCGCAGACCATTAAATGGAGATTAATTGTAGTATTTTTATTGTAATAAATCAAGTATCATAATTCACTTAACTAATTAGGTGGCGCCTCCTCGAAAATAACATTATTGCTCCATCCAGGGAACAACGTCAAAGAGCAACGTTGCGGATACCGTTCAAACTCTGAGGTCAAAAACGGGCGCGACACCGTACAACAGGTGTGTTTGTTTATGCATGATCCCAGGACTGAGCACATGAATGCACTTAAACACATTATTAGGTACATTCAGGGGACACTTGACTATGACTTACATTTATATCATTCGTCGACATTTACAATTGTCTCGTATACAGATGCTGATTGGGGATGATGTCCAGACATCAGACGGTCTACGTCTGGCTATTGTATATTTCTTGGTAATAACTTGGTCTCTTCGTCTGCAAAGTGTTAGTCGACTTTATCACGTTGCAGTGTATAAGCCGAGTATCGAGGGATAGCCAATGTGGTTTCTGAATCATGTTGGTTACGTAATATTTTTTTAGAGCTTCATTGTCCTATTGAGAAAGCTACCTTGGTGTATTGTGATAATTTTAGTGTCATCTATCTTTCTGGTAATCCGTTTCAGCACCAACACACTAAACATATCGAGATGGACATTCACTTTGTTCGAGAAAAGGTAGCTCGTGGGCAAGTACGTGTCTACCATGTCCATCCAGGTATCAAATTGCATACATCTTTATAAAGGGTCTTCCTTTGGTCCTTTTTGAAGATTTTATGGACAGTCTCAGCGTTCGAAGACCACCCGCTATTACTGCGGGTGTGTTAAAGATACATGATATACATGTGATATACCCTCAATGTATATCACGTGTTGGCTCTCGGTTTTGTACATAGATATACTGTGATATACAGTCATGGTATATCACGGTTTTGCCCATATTTAGTTGTCAGATTTTGGTATATATTTTGTATTAATTAGTCTTGTACACTTGTCATAATTATAAGATTCTTGTAATAATAGAATAGGGTTTTTGATATTAGAATAGGATTAGGATTCGTAATTTGTATATATTCTCTTTCATTAATGAACATAATCAAAAGAATATTTCTCTCAGTTTTCAACCTTCAACACTAACTAACCAATTATCATGGAAATATATCGTTTTTCATATTGATAATTAATTGTTTGAGTTGTGAATAATGATAAAACTGTTGGACGCAAGTTATAAAAAACTCAAAAGAACTTCTCATTTGGTTTCAACTAATCGACACGCGAGTTAGAAGTAAATCAAAATTTCATGTAAATATCAACTATAATTCATATGAAACATCACATTGCATGCACAATACACCAGCTTATACGTTATAACTTTAGGAGGAAGTCTGAATGAACTTATGGAAGTGGAAAAGAGGAGTAAAATCATTCGACAGAGTTCTCATTCTATTGTCAACCACTCCCTGTCTTTATTATATTGAAAAAGGTAGCTCGATGCACAAAATATCCCGTATTACCATAATCTAATATTTTATTTGTTTAAACTCCCAAGGAATCAGCGGATTATAGAAGCCAGATGCTCTGGGCCTAAACATACGGGATACGGCCCAAATAAGTCCATCTGAAGCAGCCCAAACCCAGAACTCTTTCATACATCGTTTAGGGTTTTATTAGGCTGCTGCCTCTCCTCATGACCAGCATTTCGAGCAACAGCCTCAAGCCGGAGTCCTCTGTCATTCAGCAAACATGGGGTACGCTTTTAATTTACATATTGCAATGGTTCACTACTATACATATTACATTACATCCATGTGAAGTTTTCTCATTTAATAGGTGCACTATTATAATACATTAAAAGAGATGTTCGATTTGAACTCTTAATTTTTTGTAATTGTACTGACTGAATTATTTCACGTGTATTGTTCTGTTTTGTCCTTTAAGATGAACTACTAAAACAACAAGTGTAATCCCACAAGGTGGGCTCTGGCTCTGGGGAGAGTAGAGTGTACGCAGAACTTACCTCTACCTCCCAGACCCTTGGCTATCTAAAATCTAGAAGTAGATATTGTAATTTGTAGTTGTAGATATGGAGAGCATTTAAGTATGTTAGATCTGTGCAGGGACTAAAAATTGGCAGATTTATTTGCTTTTTCCGATGTGGCATAATGCATATTTATGTGAAAAAAGGATGGCATGAAATGCTTAGAATAAGCATTGATTTCAAATTTGGGTTAAATCCAACAATAACAAACCCAATGTAATCCCACAAACTAGGGTCTGGGGAGGGTGGGGAGGGTAGAGTGTTCATAGATCTTACCCCTTCATTGGAGATAGAAATTTGGGTTAAATCTAACTCCAACAAACCCAGTGTAATCCCACGGAGTAGGGTTTGAGGTGGTAGCTCCCTTGTAGATAAAAATTTGGGTTAAATCCAATGACAGTAAACCCAGTGTAATCTCAGAAAGTGGGGTTTGGGGAAGATATAGTGTACATAGACCTTATCCCTTACTTTCCTTGGAGATAGAAATTTGGGTTAAATCCAACAACAACAAACTCAATGTAATCCCATAAAGTGGGATTTGGGGACGGTAGAGTGTATGCAAACCTTACTCTTCTTTGGAGATAGAACTTTGGGTAAAATCCAACAACAAACTCAGTGTAATCCATAAAGTGGGGGTTTGGGGAGGGTAGAGTGTACACAAATCTTACCCCTCCAACAACAACAAACTCTTTGTAATATCACAAAGTGACGTTTGAGGAGGGTAGAATGTACGTAGATCTTACCCCTTTCCTCGGAGATAGAAATTGGGGTTAAAACCATAGCATGAATGTTTTGATACAAAAAGAAATAAAGAAAAAAATAGGATTTTGAATCACTATGAAAATTCAAATAAGGTTATAAATCATAAAATATGGAACAAGAAATATAGAGATTGAAATTAAAAAAGAGTGTGGATTATCCCACTGTTTACCATCGTTTCCATTTGTATAATATCTCAAGTATGGTTCCTTATCAAAAAAATAATATCTCAAGTCTAGTTAAAGAAGCAAACATGATGTGAGATCTGGAAATAGGATTTAAGACATTTAGGTGAAAGGAACAGGGAGAAATATAGGGATAGAATGAGAAAAAGGTACTTTTTCTTAGTTGGCCAGAAATAGTAAGGACATTTAAGAAAATGGTGAGAGTGCTGAAAATAAGAAAATGGTGAGAGTGCTAATCTACTAGACTCATGTAGTAGGTTAGCTACACCCTATATAAAATCATGTATAGTACATGATTGTATATATAGGTTTTTGCTAACTAACTACATGGCTATAGTAGGTTAATATTGTTCCCATTTAATTTTTCTTAAATACCGTTTAGTATATCACCAAGACATTAAGTAGGCGTTTGTACATGAGTTGTATGTGATTTGAAAAAAGGTAGTATTTGAAGTTGAAGTCGAAAAAGAAATTTGGAAGTTGAAGTTGTGCCTGGACATGATAATATAGTTGAAGTTTTGTGAGACTCCTAAAACCTGTTTTTCGAACTTCAAATTATATATTTCAAGTTTGTAGCTTAAATAAAAGTCAATTTAATAAACACTTATTTGAAACAATCTCCAAATTTTATTTCAAATATTTAGAATCCATCTGTGGCCAAACGATCTCTAAACGCCGTTACACCCGACTTAGATGCGAACTTCACCCCAAAGGTCAAACCATTTAAGGCAACAATTTTATATATACATATAAGCTTTACATGAAGAAATAATCTCCAATTTTTTTCTTCAAATATTTGGAATCTTATCTGTGGCCAAACGAGCTCTAAACGTCATTACACCCTACATAGATGCCAACTTCACCCCAAAGATAAAACAATTTAAGGAGACAATTTAATATATACATGTAAGCAATATATGATTGATAACATAATATAATCGTACATTATCTATTAAATTGTCTACTTAAATATTGTGACTTCTGGGATCTATTTTGCACCTATAAAGCATTCTCTCTTTGATGTATACACTTGATTGAGATTAACTAATACTAATAATCTTTACATGCTTCTCTCTCTATATATCTGTTCCTATTTTACTTTATCTTACAGGTTTTCTATTAGAAACTATTCAAATGACTCTAGATAGTGTTCCTATATGAAATTTGTTAATAAAAATCTTCGGTAATTCACATGCCTCAACCCAAATGGTCCTAAAATCTTAGTAGAATATATTGGGACCATCCCTGAACTTGATGCGTTGTTCGGTGCATGCGTGAACTTTATGTTGGCCTAATTCTGCCCCCACCCCGCAACCCAAAAAAACTTGACATTTCAATAGCTTGACCCCTTTTAACAACCATCCAATATAGAAAGCAAAGTCAAACTATGTTTGGACTCGTGGGAGAGTAAATATATAGTAACATCATATAAATCTAACCATAAAAAAATGTAAAATTAATGAATTCCCCTCAATTTTTTTTCTCTATCCCCAGTGTTTATTGTCTCTTATTTTTTCATGTATATTCTCTTCCTTCATAAGTATGCAACTTCTGATTTTCTTTCTTTTACCATCAATTTCAACAGCTTCCATTTTCCTTTGATTCCCTTATTCTTATATAATCTGTTTATGCTTTGCTGATATGAAAGAGTTCCTCTTGTTTTATGTTCCACTCTTTTAAAATATACAGTAGTTTCAAATCTGTGAAACTAGCCACGAGGTTATGGTGGGATATTTTTAAACGGTTTGGTGTTTCTTGGGTTATGCCAAAATCCATGTAGTTGATGTTCAGTTGGAAGAGTGGAGCTAGGAGAAAAAGTCACAAGGCTTGGATGTGACTATTGTTTTTTTGTGGGTCATTTGGAAAGAGAGAAATATGAGAGCTTTTGAAGGGGTGGAGATGAGTTTTTCTCAATTAAGGATTAGTCTCCGATTCCGTATTTTCTTTTGGTGCACCCAAGTAGTTCCTGTTTGTATAGAGGATTGGGTGTCGTTTGGAGATAACCATATTTTGTAGGTTTCTCTCTTTTTGGTATACCTCCTGTATACGGCCATTTTGGCCTTGTTTATTGTGAATGAGATCTTTTACTTGATCAAAAAAATATACAGTAGTTTCAAACTATGTTTGGATGCGTGATAGAGTAGATATACAGTCACATCAAATGAAAAATTTACCATTTCCTTTATTTTTGTCAACCTCCGACGTCTCGGTCTTACCTTTTCCTACATATTCTCTTCTCCGCATTTCTATTCCTCTTTTAATATGTAACTTCTGATTTTTTTTCTTTTACCATCAATTTCAACTGTTAAGGTTTTGCTTTGACTCTGCTATTCTTATATAACATTTGTTTGCCTTTGCTGATAAGAAAAAGTTCCACGCATTTTATGTTCCATTATTTTTAAATGTTATCTTAGAATAAGTGAATCCAAAAAGAATAAAAAAGAACTGTGGAAAGTGATGGAAAAATAAAGAATTTCAGCAACTACGTTTTAATTGAGGAAGGGAAATGTGGAGTAGAAAATATATAGGAAGAAATAAGAGAAATAGAAGTTGGGGATGGAGAAAAACTAAAGGGAAACAATTAATTTTACATTTATATGATGTGACTATATATTTACTCACACACCCAACATAGTTTAAATCTAGTTTCTACGCATGGTTCCCTGTTAAAGAGGGTCAAGGCAGGGGTAATTAGGTTAACGTACAATTCTAGGTGTGCACTATACAAAATGCGTCAAGTTTAGGAAGTTCCAATGTATTCTGCAAAAAATCTTTTGAAAAGCTGTGAAGAATAAACTCTAAGCTGCTAATTGACACATTTTATTGTTTGAGAGGAAAGACTATTGCCCATTAAGATTAATATATGTTGCATTGGATGATTAGTTCACTTTAGATTCCTATGATTTGTCATGGCATAGCTTCAAGTAATATTTGCAGTGTTCTGTCTTTAGAATGTACTAGCCATATTACTCGTTTAAGCTATATGTGATTATGCCATAAAATTTGTAGGAAGACACGTGGTATGGGAGCTGGACGCAAGCTGAAGTCCCACCGTAGAAGGCAAAGGTGGGCTGACAAATCCTACAAGATTTCCCATCTGGGAAATGAATGGAAGAAGCCATTTGCTGGGTCATCCCATGCCAAAGGCATTGTGCTTGAGAAGATGTAGGTCCATTTTACTCTGTTTATGCATACACTGTCCTCCAAGCCATGCAGATTTATAGCACTTGTAACGTACAAACTTGCTGGAATGTTTTGTGCAGAGGTATTGAAGCTAAGCAGCCGAACTCTGCTATTCGTAAATGTGCTAGGGTTCAACTCATCAAAAACGGGAAGAAGATTGCTGCTTTTGTCCCCAACGATGGTTGTTTGAACTACATTGAAGAAAACGTGGGTGTCCTTCGCTTTCTTATATCTCTTTTCACACGACTTTCAAATTTCGTCAATTTTCTTGTTGCTGATGTTGACATATTGCAGGATGAGGTGTTGATTGCTGGATTTGGTCGTAAGGGACACGCCGTGGGAGATATTCCTGGAGTCAGGTTCAAGGTCGTGAAGGTTTCTGGTGTCTCTCTCCTGGCTCTCTTCAAGGAGAAGAAAGAGAAACCAAGATCTTAGGTTACCCTCTCCGCAAAATACTTTCAAGCATGCAACAGCCTATTAGCTATTTTGAGTTTGTGAACAAACAGTTTGATCTAGGTACTGTACTGGAATTTTGATTATCTGAAGTTCATATTTATTAGTACCTTAATGTATGTTGGAATTAAGACCCCCCCCTCCCTCTCAGTCAAATCTCATCTGGAATATTATTGATTGGAAGAAAGTAAATTGAAATGGAACGAGGCTTCAAAGAATCAAAGCAGTGAAAACATATTCATATTTATTGAAAAATAAAGTAGCATTATTGAAACATAACAAAAAAGCAGATATGGTTTAATAGATGCAGCTTGGGGGCTTTAATTATAGTTGACAAATAGGTTTTAAAATTGAGTTGGGGTAGCTCTAATTTTTTTAATTGAGTAGGGGTGATAAATTTTGGATTAGTGATTAGAGAGTTTTGACTCACCCCAAAGTTATATTTTTAACACTGACCCCAAGCTTTATTTTTTACACTTTGCCTTCAAGTTTTATTTTTAACACTTTGACCCAACCCATATAAACCCTACAG
Source organism: Przewalskia tangutica (assembly GCA_029844215.1). NCBI lineage: Eukaryota > Viridiplantae > Streptophyta > Magnoliopsida > Solanales > Solanaceae > Przewalskia > Przewalskia tangutica. Next base: position 113,056,689 of record CM056730.1, read on the forward strand.
AGCCAAAAAACGCGCTAAATTTTATGTTTGCCTGTGCCGTTTTCACCATTTTTTACTTCGTTTCTTATTCTGCTGTTCGTTTCTTCTTCTTATTCTGCTGCTCGTTTCTTCTTCTTCTTCTTGACTGAATTTTGCTCAAGAAAGAAAAAAACAAGACCACCTGATTTTGCAACTTTTTGACTGAATTTCATTCGTGTAGCACTGAGAATTACTTCATAACTCATTCCATTGTTCTGCTTTCTTCTTCTTCGTCCGCCATTGTTGCTCAAGAAAGAAAAAAATGCGACCACCCGATTTTGCAATTTTTTGACTGGATTTTGTTGGTGTAGCACTGACAATTACTTCATAAGTGTTTTCCGCTCATTTAGTAAGTACAACAATGCTGTTTTATTTTATTTTTTCACCTGGGTATAAATCTACTGATTTTCCAACAACTTCTGATGGTATTTGTAGTTGTTGCAACATATAATGTGGTTGTTGCAACTTCTGTGATTATGGTTGTTCTAATTGTTAAATAAATAACTGCGACAAGCGGTGAGTTGTTGCAGCGGATATTTCACTTGTTGCAACAACTTAACGATGCATTTGGAGTCGACTTCGATTTTATACGAAGCGAACTCAAAAAAGCGGCGCTTCCAGTTATTGACTTGTTGCGACAAGTTGTATAATTGTTGCAGCGGGTGTTCCTTTGTTGCAACTCAACTATTCTGTTGGAGTCAACTTCATTTTATGCGAAACGTAACCCAAAAGCGGCGCTTTGTGATTATTGACTCTTCGCGACAAGTTGTATAGTTGTTGCAGCGGGTGTTCCACATTGCAACAACTCACTATCTGTTGAGTCGACTTAGTTTTATGCGAAGCGGAACCCGAAAAGCGCTGCTTCCAACAGATTATTGACTTGCTGCAACAAGTGTACTACTTGTTGCAGCAAGTAATACTCTTGTTGCAACAACTCGATAATATGTTGGACATCTTCAATAGTCTGAAACATTACCCTAAAAAAACTGAAGCTGACTCCAACAGATTAGTGACTTGTTGCAATAATTTTATTACCTGTTGCAATAAGTAGTCCACCTGTTCCAACAAGTCAATAATCTGTTGGAACAACTGCTACAGCTGTTTCATTTTGTTATAGATTGACATGTACTCTCATGACCATTTTTTTGTTAAACAAAATATCTTCAGGTACCTCGAACACCACTAATGGGGGACTCAATAACAATAGGGGTTGATTGCCATGGTGAATGGATCGAGAAGAACAATCGATATATTTGGCGATGGAAGGGTAGCGACACGTTAGAGACGATAGCGATGACTGTCCAAAGAGATGTATGTTCTATGATTTTGTGAACCTAATCATCACCTATTGCGAATTAACTTGTGAAATAAAAGATTTTGCCATCACTTACATGCACAACTTTTTTGAAAATCAGAGGGTCTTGCCATTTAAGATAACTGATCAGGTTCGTTTGTGTGCTTATTTGAATGATGTAACTAGGCCCATTTTAAGGGTATACGTTGTTGGAAGCCCGGTAGAGAACCACAATTTATCTCAAGACCAACAAGATGTGTTAAATGATGAATTAGATGGGGTGGATGTGGATATCCCAGATAATGGAAGTGGGGCTGACCCGATTCTATGCAGAAGTTGCGAGCAATACATTGGGCCTACAATCAATCTGATCTAGTCATGTTCAAGATGACGAAACAAGTTTTTATAAAGGAATGTCATTCAAGAACAAGGAAGAACTAGCCACTTGGTTGAAACTTGCTTGCTTGAAGAAAGATTTTAGAATCAAGAAGGTGATTAATTCGCGTACTGTGTATTGCTTCAGATGTGTACATCCGGAGTGCAAGTGGTGGTGAGAAATTGTGAAGCTTTTAAGTTCTGACAGATTTTGTATCAGAACCTACATAAAGCATCACACATGTGGTTCTGAGCACATTACGAGCCATAATCCACACGCTACTGCAAAAGTCATTGGTGAATACTTCAAAGATAAGTTTCATCCAACAAATGGAATGAGTTGTTTCATCCAACAAGTGATATGACTTGTTCAACAGCTATGTTACCTGCTGCAACAGATTATGTACTTGTTGCAACAAGTTATACAACTGCAATGACAGTTATGCAATTGCTCTGACAAATTATGTACTTGTTGCAGCGGGTTATGCAAGCTAACTGCAACAGTTATGCAATTCTTTGCGGCCATTATGTAATTGCTGCAACAACTAGGATATAAGTCACATATGTTTAGTTATTAACAGAGGGAACCAATGATATTTAGTGTTAAACAAAAAGATTCAATGGTATTTTGCGATCAATATATTTATCTACTAACATCCTTAATGGATTAGACGGTAATTTCATTGATTTGATGGAAAATTCTAAGCGTATACTTCCCAAATCGAGCGATCGTTGGTGTAATTTGATGAAAACTACTTGATTCGCTCATATTTAGGTGTAAACAACTAAAACCTTTGATATTTATTGTTTATTAAATGTTCATAACCAATTTGATGGTATTTTGAGTCAGAACGTATGATCAACTAAGCGTATACTTCTCAAATCGAGCGATCGTTGCTGTAATTTGATGAGAACTACTTGATTCACCCATATTTAGGTGTAAACAACGAAAAGCCAATGATATTATTGTTTACTAAATGTTTCTAACCAATTTGATGGTACTCTGAGTCATGACATATGATCAACTAAGCGTATATTTCCCAAATCGAGCGATCATTGGTGTAATTTGATGAGAACTACTTGATTCACCCATATTTATGTGTTAACAACGAAAATAAATGATATTTATTGTTTACTAAATGTTCCTAACCAATTTGATGGTATTCTGAGTCAGGATATATGATCAACTAAGCGTATACTTCCTAAATCGAGCGATCGTTGGTGTAATTTGATGAGAACTACTTGATTCACCCATATTTAGGTGTAAACAACGAAAACCAATGATATTTATTGTTTACTAAATGTTCATAACCAATTTGATGCTATTCTGAGTCAGGACATATGATCAACTAAGCGTATACTTCTCAAATCGAGCGATCGTTGGTGTAATTTGATGAGAACTACTTGATTCACCCATATTTAGGTGTAAACAACGAAAATCAATGTTACTTATTGTGTCACGACCCAACCCGACGGGCCGCGACTAACGTCCTAATTGGACGTCATTACTGACCTGTCACTCTTAATCCATCTAATACAGAGATCTATAGAAATTTCGACCTGTGGCTGCTTTTACAACATTTCCTAAAATGGGCTGAAACGGCAATCTTTGCCAGCAACAACAAAACAACGATCATAATAGGCTGGCCGACTAATTGCCACCAACCAACATCACGCGTGCGCAAGGCATAATCAAAATAAGCAAGCGTGAAGGCCGCGAGATAATAACATCAAAACCCAAAACAAAGTACAAGCGTCCAACCCAATCGTCTACGGACCTGCAGAGTGTAATCTCGACATATGGCGGGGCAAGACCGTCGTGCCCAAATATGCATAAGTCCGAAAGATAAAGGTGCATGTACCAAAATAGTGGCTCGGAACAAAGGAGCTCTCCCATCATTGTACATAAATCCTAGGCGGAGGGTCGCTATCCAGAACACTGAACTGCGGGCATGAACGCGGCCAGGAAAAGGGGTCGATCGATAGATGTACCAAGTATGTGGAACTGGAAAATACTGTACTTGAAATCATAACAGTTCAACGTAAAACAATAGACAAATAAGAATTCAACTTAACTGTATAACTGTACTCCGTCAAATGAGAGTAATGAAAAACAGTTCTTCCTTTTTCAAAATATGCAAGTCATGCCAAAATCATGAACTTCTATCCTCAGGATATAATAGCACGGGACTCGAACCCGTCTAGGTATATATATATCATGGGACTCGAACCCAAGTAAGTAAGTATATATTATGGGACTCGAACCCAAGTAAGCATGTATATCGTGGGACTCGAACCCACGTAAATATATGGAATAATATAATGCCATGGGACTCGAACCCGCATCATGGAGAGCTAATCCATGGAATAATAATAAATCGGGAGTTGAACCCGCTTGGGACTCGAACCCAAGTAATATAATAATAATAGCCGGGACTCGAACCCGGAACATACTATATAGTCTTAGGCCTACATGTGAGAGACTCGGTGAATGTGTAATAGGACTCGGCACGAGTAGATATCATGAGCAACTATATGCAATTTGAAATCATCTTTGACTTTCGATAATATTATCATAATACACTTTTTACTGAAATCATAGGCACTTGTCATAACAATTTTCCTTTAAAACTAACTCTGTTGAAAATCATGTCCGTCCGCCGTACTTTTATTAAAATCAAGTCAAATGAAAGTTTTTCACAAGGTCGTGCCAAAAATAGGGAAAAAAGATTTTCACAAAATCATACCAAAGAAAGAATAGTCTCACATACCTCTTAGGCGAGCTAATTAACTCAATATTAGGGTATGCCCCGTCTAGTACTTCAACCTATAATAAGGAATAACACGCTTGCCAATTTTGATTTTCTAATGTAAGTTATATGAATAACGACTCCCTTATTTCTATAAAAATTTGGGCAGCATTTCCTTTGTTTATGTGCGTATCCACAATTTTACCAATAATTCAAATCAACCAACAATTCAACTCCAACTAACAATCCAATTCAAACCAACAATCTAAATCAACCCAATGATCCAAATTAAACTAATAACCACCACCATTTCCATATGTAGTCAAAATTATCTAAACATTCAATTTATCAACTTCAATAACCAAGGGAATTTATACACTTACCTCTCACATTAGTAAATCATTTAGTCACGTTAGAATTATCATGGGGCAATCCAATCTCTTAACGACATCGCCAATTCAAGAATGTGAATTTAACACTTTTCTATACTTTTATCCTTTCGAGACATGTATAGATAATTGCCTCAATAAATATGCATGTAGTAACTTATATTCACACACTAATTCAGTCCATAATACATTATCGAAATTTTCAACAATTTCTATCAACTTTCCGGTCATATCAGCATTTTACAATTCCAAAGCTTTTTTCCAAAATTCCTTACTTTCCAATTAATCTCTCAACAACTTCAATTAACAACTTTAACTTTAAACATCAAGGTTTCATCTAAATTTTCACATGCAATTAGTAATAACATACCAACACAATTACTCAATTCCAACGTACGCCAAGAATAGGTTCTAAATCGGTTTCGACCTCTATCATTCACATGCATTGTCTTCTTTCCCTTTCTTCTTTGACATGGATAATTCTCCTAACTATAATATCAATTAATCTATCAAATATCAAGTAAAAGGGATACATTTTCACCAATAGAAGAAGAATTTCATACCTTAAAATTTTACCAAAACAGTCCCCAAAAAACGTGACTGTCCAGATTTTTAGCCACTGCTTCGTCAGCTGAACTTGTAACATCGATAACTCTCTACTACGGTGTCCTATCGACGAGTGGTTTGTTGATTTAGAAACTAGACTCGACGAACTTCATTTTAGGCTTTTAAAACATCCAAAAACTCCTAATATGCTAGGAGATATGCCCTTCCAAAGTTGACTAAAAATCTGCCCCAGAAATCCCGATTTTTTTTTTTGCCACTGTTTTTGCCGATTTGCCCCCCATTTTCATACTTCTTCAACTCCAAATTGACATGCAACAATCTACAATGTTAACCCATCATTTATACATGTTTCTCTTCCAAAAAAATTCACCAAAACTTGAATAAATCTGGCTCAAAAATCGGCAGCAGTGCATTTTTACCCACTGTTTTGGGTTAATTAGGTTCGAAATTTTTGTAGGAACTTAACTTTGGTAGAGGAATTCAAAAGCTCCAATCTTTGTATAGAAATGGTGAGGCTCACGGCTGGAAGGGAAAAGAAAAGGAGAGGGGTTTGCTCTTGGTTTGAATTTTGAAAGTAGAATAAAATGAGAAAGGAGAAAGCTTATAAGTTAAATAAGGGTTGGCTAAAATCTGAAAAATTACCATCTACACTTTGGTCCCTTAATAGTATAATTAAATTAATCCTGCTTCCTTTAATTCCCAAAAATCTCATAAAGCCTCGTATTCTTGTTGTCGTAACTTATATACGTTACTAATTCATAACGGGACATATATATAACAATCATTTTCAATTCCCTTGTCACGCTCGTTGTAATAATAATAAAAAAAAATCCGGAATCACATCCTTCATGTACTAACTTCTGAATTTAGCAAATATAACCATGCTATATAACCAATATTCGAATCTTAATTTCTTAATGACGTTCTTAATTATCGTCTTAACTTATGAGGTGTAACATATTGTTTACTAAATGTGAAGCTTTTAAACAGGTTACTCATCCGTTACAACAGATAATGCACATGTTGCAACATATTATTAACTTGTTGCAACAACTAACCCATCTGTTGCAACAAATTACAAACTTGTTGCAACAGATGTGTTAGTTGTTGCAATTTCTTCAACAATTGAAAGATTTATTGCAACAACTGACTCATCTGTTGCAACATATCACAAACTTGTTGCAACAGATTATCAATTTGTTGTAACTTCTAAAACAACAGTTAGATTTATCGCAACAACTAACCCATATGTTGCAACAACTGAACCATCTGTTGCTACAAATTTACATCTTGTTGCAACAACTGACTCATCTGTTGCAACAAATTACAAACTTGTTGCAATAAATGGGTTAGTCGTTGCAACTTCTTCAACAACAGTTAGATTTGTCGCAACAACTGACTCATATGTTGCAACAACTGAACTATCTGTTGCAACAAATTACAAATTTGTTGCAATAACTTACTCATCTGTTGCAACATATTAAAAACTTATTGCAACAGATGAGTCAGTTGTTGCAACTTCTTCAACAACTGTTAGATTTCGTGACTTGTTTAAAACTACTGAAATCACTGAACATAATGTATTGAACACAACTTAAATAATGAACACCTAATATATACTTAACAAAATGTCTTAGAAAAGTACTGAACACCTAATATATACTTAAATTACATAATGTCATAAAAACTCTTAATATATACATAAATTGTTCAACAGACCACATTTTGGCTCCAAAAAATGCAAAATCAATGAACTGTTTATCAATTCATCTTAGGGCTCCAACACTTTTTCAATGACACCTAATGCCCATCTCCATTGCATCATCCCTACAGAAGAGGAGTCTCAATTGACTTACTGGGAGTAGCAACAGATCTTCTTGATTTAACTGATGCAAGTGCCTTGGCAATTGCTTTGCCCCTCCTCCGAGCATGAACATGAGTATAAGGTGAGAAAAGATTCTTTGATGGTTTGATACCTCTCTTGGATATCAACCTCTGCATAGAAGTGTTTGTGGCTTCTTGGGCCTGCACTAATTCCTCCATCTTTCTAATCAAATTATTCATTTTGTCCTTGCAAGTGGTGCACTCACAAGCACATGAGGGCACCTTAGATGTACCGGCACCAACATCAACAAATCTTCTACCACTCAATCCACCACCACTAAAATTACCACCAAATTCGGAAAAATCACTCAATCCAGGATTTAATCAATCCAAGCGGTATGTTGTAGTTTACATCTCTTACCCAAAGAACACTGTGCACAAACCAAACTAAGCACAATGCCTCCTTGTGTTTTTTTGAGAAAATTTTGGACTCCAAGTCTTGCAACAATTTCTTTTGAATGTAGCTCTTTCCCACTAAGTTTACCAAAGAGACATCATTCTTAGCTTTGGAACCCTTTGCTTTCTTGGCTGTCTTGGCGTCCGGGCTGACTTGATTAATACAACAGTAGGAGGATGCTCACAAGGATAACATCTCAATCCGATAACTATGACAAACTCCTTCATGCCAAAGCAAATCGACATGCCACGGTAATTGATCCAAATCTCATCTTTTCTATCACAAATAATCTTACGCTTCAAAAGCTCATAAACCATTGTCATTAGAAATCGGGCACCGGTATCTTAAGACAAATCTAAATAGAGCTCAAAACAGCTAGCCCTAAAGAAATTCTCCAACCCTTACTGCCGGAGAATGCCCGTGAAAGTGTCAAAGCCCTTTCCCATGGTTGATCTAACCACAAAATCACCGGACATATCCTTATTTTCATTCAGCGGCATTGTCACGCCGTACTTTTCAATGCTGAAACTCTTGACGACCTCCTCAATCGAAGTTCTATTGGGATCTGTGGCAATACTAGAAGACTCAACAAGATTGGCATCCACATTATGTTTCCTTTCTCTTCTTAACTTGGCCAAGGTCTGATCTGTTGATTCTTCTTCTTCTTCTTCTTCATTACCATTTTTAGTTTCTGCATCTTGTTCACCTCCTTCTTCTTCATCTCCTTTTTCTTCACTTACTTCTTCTTCATCTCTTTTTTCTTCACTTACTTCTTCTTCATCTCCTTCTTCACCTCCTTCATCCCCTTCATCCCCTTCATCTCATTCTTCTTCATTTCCTTTTTCTTCACTTACTTCTTCTTCATCTCCTTCAGCATTTTCTTCATCTCATTCAACAGATTTTTCATCATCGTTTTCACTTTCTTCTCTAGCTTCTTCACTTTGTTCATTTTTATCACTTTCTTCTTCATGCCCAACAGAGATTTTGTGGGTTTCTTCTCTTTCTGAAGCCCCAGTTTCACTAACTCTTTCCTCATTTGTTGATTGACAAATAGCAGTCACAAGTTTATCTAATGGTGTTTGCACCTTAGCTCTTTTACTATTTTTCCCTCAGTTGGTTTCTCTCTTTTTCTTTTAATTGGAGCAATTTTATCTACACACAGGAGATCGAAAAATAATTTTAATTGGTTAGTGCAACATTCAAAGTAAAAAGGGAAAATGAATATGTTGCAACAAGTAATCAGTTGTTGCAACAAAATACGAAGCTGTTGCAACAACTTATTACTTATTGCAGCAGAATCTTAATCTGTTGGAAATAGAAAAACAGTAGCAACAACTTAGCAACAGTTTTAATTTTTTACAACAGCTTGTTAATATGCTACAACAACTGCTTCAGATGATGCAAAAACCTCAACAATTGTTTTGATTTTATCCAGCAGCTGTTGGATAAAATCAAAACATTTCCTAAATCATAGCATGACAACAACAACAACAACGAAAACATCTAAATTTAACTACAAAACATCTATATTTCACTATAAACACACAACCATCACAAATCTCACTCACAACGTAAACAAAATACACCAAATATGATTTTTTTTTAACCATGCAAACTCAGCAGATGTTTGCAACTGTCAAACAAGTGCTGAATTTGCTGCAACAACAACAACAACAACAACAACAACAACAACAAAAACATCTAAATTTAACTACAAAACATCTATATTTCACTACAAACACACAACCATCACAAACCTCACTCACAACTTAAACAAAATACACCAAACCATACAACCTCAGCAGATGTTTGCAACTGTCAAACAAGTGCTGAATTTACTGCAACAGGTAACCTCAGTTGTTGGAAAACATCAACAAAATTGCAAGCCTTTTTTTTCGAAACAACAAGGAGAAAAAGAACAAAAACAGCACCAAAAACCATAATTTCACAACCACAATCACTATTTGCAAACTCACAAACCCCAACAAGTGCAACAAATACACGAAGCTACAACAAAACACACAACATTCAAGAAAAACTCATGCTCTTCTTCATCTTCTTTAACCAAAATCATCATTTTCACACTCTGATTTCAAAAAACCCTAACTTTTGAACCAAGTGATTTTTTTTTACATGAGAATGAATAGAGAAGCAACAACAATGGAGAGAGAGAAATGAGCAGCAGCAGCAATGGAGAGAGAGAACGAGCAACAACAATGGTGGTCGCCGGTTTTTTTTGCAGCAGCAACGGAGAGAGACAGAGACGAGGGAACTGAGAACTGCTTTTTTTTTTGAAATAAAATGAACAAGTAGTTGGGGTCGTGGGGGGAAGTGGGTTGGAAGGAGTTTTTGTATAATGTGTGTGGGTTGGAAGAAGTTTTTGTATAATGTATATGGGCTTTTGTGTATTTTGTAAAATATTATAAGTTTTAAAAATTATAATTCAGTTTCAATTTTAGTTAATCACATTTTTAAGACAAGTTTGACCTTGGCTGGTCAAACTTGTCACCATCTCTAATTATAAGATTTTTTTGTCACCAAGGTAAATCTTCCATGCAGGTTCCTCTGATGATACAAAATCCGTTTATTTTAGTGATAAATGCGCAACAATTACATGCAGAGTTATTTTGTTAAAGGGTGTTAAGTTCTTAAATTTAATATTATCTCACATTTAACACACATTATAATTATATTGTAATTGACCACTTTTCATGACAGTAACTAAAATATCATAGAGTATTAGATATTCTAATCTAATATCAAATTGAATAGATATTAAGTAGGTACTTGGGCATGAATTTGGTGATATTTAAACTAAAAAGAATATTTGAAGTTAAGTTAATAATTATTAAAGTTTTATTTTAAAAATATTTACTTAAGAAACTAATTAAAACCAATTTTCTTAAGATTTTAAAAAATTGAACTTCAAGTTAGAGGGACAAATCAACTATAAGGTATAATCGAACAATCTTTTTAAATGTTGAAAAAAAGCAAAAAATATTATATGTCCAAAGGGGTACTCTTTCTAGCATTACTACATATTTCATGTCACTTATGCGGTCTCTGGCAAAGTGATTGAAAGATTGAAAAGAATTCAAACATAAATTCTTATGGGACATCGGAAGGCAATACAAAGTTCCATCTGATAAATCGGAGACTTGTAGCATCCTCAAAGGGAGGTCTTGGAGCGAAAGATCTCAAGGTGTTCGATAAAGGTCTGTTAGGGAAGTAGATCTGGAGATTTGAGGAGCAGAGTACTTTTTGGAGAGGGGTAGTGGCTGAAAATATAGTATAATGAATGGTGGATGGAGGACCAGAAACATGTAACTCTATTTGGGCGGAGTTTGTGGAGGAGTATCATGAAGGGGTGGAAGATTTTTGTGGACATTTCTCTTTTAAGGTCGGAGATGGAAGTAGGATTAGTTTTTGGGCACATAAATGGTGCAGGGAGATCGAGTTGAAAGAAGTCTTTCCTAGTTCATATCGTGGTTCATGCCAGAGAGAGACAACAGTCCAATAAATTTATAGTCTCATGAGGGTGTTATTTACTGTGATCTAAGATTCACAAGGAACCTTCAAGATTGAAAAATGGAAGAATTTCATAATTTGATATAGCTTTTGTATGGGCTAGACACACCAAACAACTTATTGGATGTTTGGAGGTGGCGGGAGAGTGGGGACGACTTATTCACTGTTAGCTCTCTTTATGAGAGGTTGCCAGTGAGGGAGGAAGGTACTTTCCCCTATGACTCCATTTGGATCCCTGGAGCACCAAGGAAGGTATGTTTCTTTGTATGGTTGGTGGAAACGGGTGTGATCTTAACAATGCGAGAAAGAAGAGAAATTACCTATGTCAATTGATGTTTCATGTGTAAAAGTGCGGCTGAAAGTGTAGATCATCTTCTTTTATATTGTAAGGTGGCTAGCCGGTTATGGAGGATGACCCTCAATTTATTTAGGATGCAATGAATTATGCGGGGTGCAATGAAAAGACTTTGTAAAGTTGGACACATAGAAAGTGGAAGAAAAGACTGAGAGCATGGTGCTTTGCCTCTTTAGCAATCATGTGAGTCATTTGAAAAAAAAAAGAATAAAAGAGCATTTAAAGGGGTGGAACTTGATTTGGTAAAGGTGTAGAGTAGTGTTTTATCCTAGCTTATTTTTGATGTACTTACGAGGTCCCAATTCGTATAAAGGATTTGACCTCTTTTGTTGAGAACTATTTTTTGATGCAGATTTTTTTCTTTTAGCATATGACTTGTATACGAGATTTTCTCCATTTATTAATAAAATTATTTTCCTTCTAAAAAAACATCCCCTTTGCTTTAAAGTTTAAAGAAACATATATAAAATAAGACAAAAAGGAAGTGGACTTAAAAAAGCAGACACCAGTTTTTTTGGTAAAAGGTTAGTCATCAATCGATGTCAAATCTGATATTTTAATCAAGTATCTTCATATTCTCCCTTTTTTTTTGTTGTGACAAAGTTGTTCCACAAACCTCATGTTCCCAAGCTGCGACCTATGATACAATTCATGCAAGAGCAACAAACTTGTCAGATGAATGATATTATATCTGGTTACCGCCCACACCGATAGCAAAATGACCAATGTAAATCCTTGTATGGACAACATAAATCTATAAGGCTCGTTTGATACGTCGCATTGGACGATATATTTTATATTAGACTGTATTAATATATAATAGATGATATTAGAGTATTAATATATAATTGATTGTATTTTTTTTATTTTTAGTACAGTGCAGGAGAGGTTGGAGTGTACTATTTTTAGAAATAGTACAGTCCAATCCGGCTAAAAACGCCCATCAAACGCTATATTATTTTTTTGTCCAATACAGTCCAACATAATACAACATATTTATGTGGCACTGATGAAATTTTGAGATTCAACCAAGTTTTTCTTGGACAGGAATTTCTTCATATGCCTTTTAAATATTGTTATTTATTGTGATTTATAGTACTTTTTTTTTATGTAGTTTTCAAATATATAAAATTTATTAAAACTTAAAGCTTCTATGTCCGAATTCACGCTCAAAGTTTAGAAGTTTGAATCTCGAAATTCCAATTGCTTCACATAAATTGGGACAAATGGAGTATTTAATTTTGATCGTTTAACATTTCTGATGTGGAATAGGTATGAGAGGGTTTAGATATGAAGAATTTGGGCTAACATTTGAGTTTTGTTAAAAAACCTAGCTTGTTTTTGTATCTAAATAGCTTTCCTTTTATCCTTCCAACTCTAGCTCGCAAAATCAAATACAACTAGCAAAAACATGAGCAGTTTGTGTTTGGTTAATTAATTTAAAAAGTGCTTTTGAATGCTTTTAAAAAAGCAGATTGTGTTTGACTAATATTCTTTAAAAAGTGCTTTTGAGTGTCAAATTACGGAAAAGGACTAGTATCAAATACGTTTACTATCAAGATTATTTTACAGAGAGAAATTATTTTAAATATTTATTATGAAAGACTTTAGATAAGTTTTTACTTTTATTTAATTAAAATTTAAAAGTACATATAAAAAAAATTCAATTAATATAATACGTAGATTAATAAAAAAGATATTAAATATTAATTTAAATATTAATTTAATATCATCACAATGATTTAAATATACTAAAATTAATACTGTAATATTTATGCTACGACTATAATGAGAAGGAAATACTATGCAGCTTTAGCGAAATTAAAATAAAATAAAACAGAGTTATTGAAATTAATGAATTAAAGAGGGATATACTTGGTAAATATGTATTTATTGTAGGGATATTTTTGTCATGGAAAAAATAATTTTCTGCTTCTACTTCTACTTTTGCAATGTTTGAAAATTGCTTCTGCTTCTACTTAAAAGCAGTTTTACTAATTGGCCAAACACCTCAACAATCCAAATAAAAGCACTTTTGTCCTCAAAACCGCTAAGCCAAACAGACTCTTAAACAAGGAGTTTGAGGTGTCATTTACAGTATATTTGTCTGCATTTTTATCACTACTAAATGTATTTTCATTTGAGCTGCATAATGCTGTTTCCCGTGGTTGTCAACCTGATGGAAATCAGGGTAGTCAGAAGCAAAAAAGTGCCAAAGGCTTTTGGAGTTTTAGTTGCATAGCGGAATTAAAGTATTGTCTTTAACCATGCTTATTAATGTATTACTCGTTTTCTTAGGGTTATGGTGACACTATGTTGAAATTGACTTCCCCTCCCCTTCAACCTGCCCCAACTCCCTATATTATCAAATAGAAGAGTCAAATATAAGAAATGCAGTAATGAATAATCCTTATATTGCTAATACCACAGTTTGCTATGTATAACTGATACATGTATTAAGGTCTATAACTAATACATTGAAAAGCAATACCAACCAATTAATAATAATACAAAGCTAATACATATATTATTTTCTCTAATACATCCTACCAAGCGATCCCTAAGTGAAGGGAAGCGCACAATCTGACTTTAACTGAGTTTCAGGGCTTAACTGCACCTCAAACGAGTCGTTAGTAACACTGGCGGAGATGCCTAATAAATGAGATAGTGAGGCTTATTATTGGATTTAGTTGGTGGTTCAGCCGAGAGTTCCACATAGTGAATAACCTGAAAATTGTGTGAACCATTTTTTACTAATCTTGTTTTATTGAATTAATGTTTATTAATCCAATCGGCACCAAGATTTATGTTTTACATCTATATTTGATTTATGTGCATCTTATCATAATCAAATCGAAGTTTCAGAATTGTTTCTCGGCAACAATAAATATTTAAACACTTTGAGTTGGAGTCCAAAGCTAACAACTTGAGCTTGAGGGGAAGTTCAAGCATGATACATATATCAAGTCAATATGAAATTTGATGTGGATTCTTTGGAGGAAAAGAAATAGGAGAGCATTTGAAACAATGAAATATGAATTTATACATATCAGCGCATGCTTTTAATTACTGTTTATGTACCACGAGGTTTCCATTTGTATGTATCTTTTTTAGAGAACCATATTTTGATGTTGGTTTTCTAATTGAAAACTTATTGCAATATGGGTTTTCTCCCACAACAACTACACCTCAATCCCAAACAAGTTGGGGTCGGCTATATCAATCCCCTTTTCTTAATTTAAGCTCATAAATAAAATAAAAGTGAAAAATTAAATCAAAAATACATATACATAAATAATAAGATAATCCCACCCTTGAAACACTTTGGTAATGCTCCCAAATAATGAATCAGAGCACATGGAGCCATTTCCTTATCTTTTTTTCTGTAAAAAAAAAAAGTAATTGCTTGTTAATGCAGTAAGCAGTTCGTTCGATTGGAACTTATTAGCACAGATGACTTGCTTGCATACCTTCTCCGAGATATGGAAAGGGGGAACAGACTGCCGGTGATAAGCCGGAGGAAGAATCGAAGAATTGAAACATAGCATCTGAGGTTGCATTAATCGAGGATACACGACAGAAGGAATTGTTCTATTTCCAAACTTCACCTTCAAAAAGCGTAGATTTATTTTTCATTTTCTCGAATCACGTGTTCGTAAGACTGAGATAAATGAATAAATATTCAAACCATCGGGGTTGCAGCTAGTATTGATAGTTCCTTGTCCTCAAGCTCGTCAGGAAGGAACGAGCAGAATACTTTTGAAGCAAGTTAGTTGTAGTCGTTGTCCTGTTAGCGGTAGTTCTTTTAGTTGTTTTCCTTTCATCGTTACCTGTTTTCTAAGTAGCTCAGCACCAATCAAGAATCCCCAAGGAATTCCAAGAATTCTTGTTATACATTTGTTCCAACCCTCAACCCTCTTTTCTGGTGACACGAAAGCTGAATAATAATAATAATAGAAGTTCTCTAACAAGTCTAGAACCTACCATCAAGTCTGTAGTTATCACGCATATGATCTTTTTCTTCCATTGTGCCATATCTTTAGCTAAGTCTGCATTGATACCAAGCATTTGTAGGTTTTTCGAGACAACTTCCTTCTATGTGATTTTAGGTCTACCCCATCCCCTTTTAACACCTTCACTTACCATAGTTTAACACCTAGGGACCGGTGCATTTGTAGTTCGACGTAGTACATGCCCAAACCATCTCAAGCGGCCTTCTCACATTTTATCCTCAACACGTGCCGCTTGCACCTTCTGACTAATGTGTTTCTTGCCCCAGAACATCAATTAAATACTGCTTTAGAAAAAAAAATCGGTATGGTATAGCTCTTTATGCTTGTCTCAGATGCTGCTAACCTTGTGCGATATCTTGTAACTAGAGTTACTTAAAGGGGAGCCAGAAGCAACTCTAATTGAAGAGCTGCTGACATCCCTTTATTGATCTAGCAACTTTGTTAGGGTCCCCTAGGTTAATCTGGCTGTGTAAATTAATATTTAAATAGGATGGTCATCTAATTTGTTTCTAACTTTGTGAATCTTGTGGCTGAAACTATAAGCTGGCTGCACAAATCTTGGTGTTAATACAGATAAGTATTTTCACTTTAACTTAATATGAAGTTTCAAGTTTCATTTTTGTGATATTTGGTCAGAGCAACTTCTGCACATTTTCAGTGACATGTTGATTATTGGTTTTACCACAGTTTGCCTAAGTGGTTCTCTTTGCTTTTCCCTTTCTATTACACTTTCAATTCATGACTAGTATCTGTTATGTTTGTTGTATATATCTTTTGTTTGGTTGCTCTCTTTCCATCTTTAAAGTCTTTACTATCTAATTAACCTTTGTTATTTGCAGTTATAGAAGCGGCCAATGGATTGCAAGCTTGGACGATAATGGAAAACCTGAAAAATCACATCGATATAGTCTTAACAGAGGCTGTGATGCCTTGCTTGTCAGGCTTAGGCCTTCTATGCAAAATCATGAGCCACTAGTGGACATAGAGCATGTCCCCCTCCTGACGTTCCCCTAGCGGGGAACTATCAATAGCGATTGTTGCTCCTTATGCCTGGTTCCGCTCAACTCTCCCTTCAGAGCTACCCTTGCCTGAAAGCGGAAGAGGTAGCTTACTAACCTACTGGAGTAAGTAGTCTTGTCCGAAAGCCTCAGGCGAAAAGACAGCAACAAAGTAACAAGGTTCTGAAAAAAAGACAATGAGACCCTCCTTACTCGGGGGAGAGAAGCAAATCGACACGCAAGACTATTCCTGTTATCAGTAAGTAACCCATGCTAGTTTTGCCAATTCTTCTATTTTAGAACTCTTGCTATACCGTGCTTAATTTTGAATTGATACTATTATACCTCTATACTGATGAGGGTCATGTGCAGTGATGTCATCTCATGATTCAATGGGTTTAGTCTTCAAGTGTTTGTCAAAAGGTGCAGTCGACTTCCTGGTAAAACCTATACGGAAGAATGAGCTTAAGATCCTGTGGCAGCACGTGTGGAGAAGATGCCACAGTGTGAGTCACCATTACTCTCAATATCCAATTCTTGTAAGCTTCTTGATGTAAAAAGAATGGCTGATGCATTGATATCCATCAACATACTTAGATAATCAGTAATTGTTGGTTATGGAGATTTGTGTCTGCTTATTTATTCGGTGGGCTGTTTGTCTAGTTATGTGCTGTTTCTTTAGTTATGTGTAATATGTTATTTCTTTACTCACCTTTTAAACTAGCCTTCCCAGTGTTTTGTGTACTATTGTGATTAATTCGTTCTCATTTTCTCAGTCTAGTGGAAGTGGGAGCGAAAGTGGTACTCAAACCCAAAAATCTATAAAATCAAAAAGCAGTGATAAGTCTGAAAACAACAGTGGTAGCAATGATGGGGAAGATAATGGGAGCGACAGCCTAAATGTTGGTAACGGCAGTGAGGATGGAAGTGGCACACAGGTATTTCCATTTGGTTGCCTTCCCTAGAAATAAAGGGACATTATGCAAAATCTGCCTTATTTGAAGCATTAGATAATTAAGGTGATTTCCTTTTCTTTTTTCAAAATGTTCTACCGATTAGTATATGTAGACGAGAGTAACACATTTAGAACACTAACTTTTGCAGAAAATAAACGAGCTAGAAATGCACGACTTCATTTGAGTTAGAATGCATTGGTTAGTCCATTGAAGCATAGATACTTTATATGTCACAGCAATTGAAACCAACACTTATATAAGTTTCTTACTGAAAGGACAGAAGTAAAGATTCCAAATTCACGTGTTTTTCTTTAATCACATTATCATCATGATTCAACATAATACTTCTATAATGGTATCCCTATTAAGCATCAATATTCCAAGGCTTAATTACCTATAGAAGTATGGAATGATTTGTATAATATTTCTTCCTGAGTCTGTAATTTGTATTTTGCAGAATTCCTGGAGAAAGCAAGCTGTTGAAGCTGATAGCTCTCAGGCAGTGTCTCCATTGAATCAGGCACATGAGTGTCCAGACAGCACTTGTGCACAGGTTACTCGTTCAAATGCAGAAGCCGCTGCTAACAGGAACACACAGATAAATGCCAAAAGGCAATGCCAAGAAGAAGAAGACAAGCCTGGTAATGAGCATTACTAATCTTTTTCTTCTCTTCGGTTTAGTGTCTCTTAGTTGACTGAAACGTATCTATCATGTTTTCCATTGAAGATCACATTGCAAAAGAACCCTCCCTCGGCATACCTAGAAATCAGAAGTCACAATCTGAAAATACAATTCAGGTTCCAATCAAACTTGTTGGTGCGGAACATAAGACTCTGCTGGCAATAGATTCCAACACAACTAGTTTGAAGATGGATAAACACCTGGCAAATCTAGACGGAAATTTTCCATCCACTGAATATCATGATGCGACTGCTGAGACGCCTCATCCTCGGACCAACAGCAGAAGGTTGAACAAAGCTGTGCAGGTATCAGAAATCAATAATACATCCATTGGTGAATCTAAAGAGCTAAGTTTGAAAAGGGTAAGAGGACCAAAAGAACCAGGAAAAACTTCTCAAGATGATCGTAGTGTTTTGAGAAGATCAGATCTTTCAGCTTTCTCAAGGTTTGGAGACAATAGTTACTAGTTATAATTTCTAACTTTTTATCAGAACTGTGCTGATCTCCTCTGTTGGATGAGAACTATCAGCAATTTATTTTTTTCTGTGGTGGACCATGTTGCAGGTATTCATCCTCAAACCCTACGAGTACTCCTAATGGCTTTACCCTAAGTAGTTCTTTAATTAATGATGGCCAAGAAATTGCCAAGAAAGAGTCCGTTTGTGATATCCCAACTCATACAAATGAGAAATTTCCACATCCAAGCTCAAGTGGAACTGGCAATATCATAGATAAGGGGTCCACCACGAATAAGCTGTCTGAAGAACCATTACCTTTTAGAGATAAGGTAGAAGAAACATCAACAATTAACGGTTTGCACTCATCATCAGCTTTCAAGCCTGCAAAACTGGACCTCAGAATCTCCCCTCAGCAAGTGCTTCAAGTTAAGCTTAAGCCTTGTAACATTCTATCTACAGACAGCCTTGCTCCACAAGGCTCTCACACTAACATCCTAGTTCAGCACCCTCATCAGCACCACCACCATCATCACTTCCATGACCTAGATCAAGATTGCACTTCCACCCATGTAGATTTCTCATTGAAGAAACTCACTGTTGGTTTCCCAAGTCGTGCTTCATCCAACACTCAAACTAGGCCTTGTGAAGGGAACCCTGAATATCACAGTTTGAACAGAAGTGCTTCGGGAAGTAACCGTGGAAGCAATGCGCAGGACGGACTCGGCACAGCTATAAATGCTGGAGGCACAAATGGGGAGAGCGATAACGGGTTAGCTGGCAAAAATGGTAGTGGTGATGCCAGTGGCAGTGGTTGTGGAAATACGATAGATCCTTCTAAACTTGCCAGAGCAGCAGCCTTGACCAAACTTCGTCAAAAGAAGAAAGATAGATGCTTTAAGAAAAGGTAGGTTGAAACATTCCATTTGTAGCTTCTCTATCATAATCTTGTTTTCATCAATGAATGGTTCTATTCCTACTTTCTTGAGAAGTAGCTCGCTCAGCATTTACTCTAATACCTGGTCAATCTGTTGGTATATATAGTTGGCATAGCTATTACATGCAATGATCATGAGAAAAACATCCATTTTAAAAATATATAACCAGCCATTTTCAGACCAAGAATTTAGGACATCTAAGACGCCACGTTGTGGAATTTCATTGGGTATATTGTTGTTGTAATTTAGGACATCTAAAATATTTTCTTGGTATTGAGGCCCGATCAAGAGACAATGATATTTCACAAAGAAAGTATGTTTTTTTTTAAAGACATGTATGATGGATTGCAAACCTGTTGATAGTCCGATGGATCTGAACAATACATTGTTATCTGAACAATACATTGTTATCAGATCAGGGGAAGCCATGACAAATCCTAAAAGGTACCGAAGGCTTGTTAGGAAGTTAGTATATTGTTGTTGTAATTTAGGACATCTAAAATATTTTCTTGGTATTGAGGCCCAATCAAGAGACAATGATATTTCATAAAGAAAGTATGTTTTTAGATTGTTTTTAAAGACATGTATGATAGATTGCAAACCTGTTGATAGTCCGATGGATCTGAACAATACATTGTTATCAGATCAGGGGAAGCCATGACAAATCCTAAAAGGTACCGAAGGCTTGTTAGGAAGTTAGTATATTGTTGTTGTAATTTAGGACATCTAAAATATTTTCTTGGTATTGAGACCCAATCAAGAGACAATGATATTTCATAAAGAAAGTATGTTTTTAGATTTTTTTTAAAGACATGTATGATGGATTGCAAACCTGTTGATAGTCCGATGGATCTGAACAATAAATTGTTATCAGATCAGGGGAAGCCATGACAAATCCTAAAAGGTACCGAAGGCTTGTTAGGAAGTTAGTCTATCTCACTATTACCTAAACAAACATATCTTTTGCTGTGGGTGTAGTAAGTCGGTCAAAGCAGTCTCCCATACCAGTCATTGAGATGCTGTTATACCAATCTTAAGATACATCAAAAAAGCACCAGGCCAAGGATTGTTGCTTGAAGACAAAGGAACACTCAGATTATAGGATACTTTGATGTAGATTAGTCCGGTTAATCAATTAGTTGACATTCTATATCTGGATCCTCTGCCTTTTTTTGTGGTAATCTTGTATTAAGGAAAAGTTAGAAGTAGAATGTTGTCACTTGATCTAGTACAATAGCTGAATATTGAGCCATGGCAACAACTGTTTGTGAACAAGGCTTAAACAAGTACATTGAAAATTGAAGTTTGTAGACATTAAAGGAATAGAGTTTTATTGTGATAATCAAGCAACATCAGGTATAGCTTCTAATCCAGTTTTCCATCAAAGAACTAAAAATATAGAAATAGAGTACCACTTTGTTCAGGAGAAAGCTATTTGTTAGGAAATTATCACAAACCCTCAACTAAACTACTAGCAGCTATCTTTACAAAGGTTTTCATAGGACTGCAAAGTGAAAACATTTATAATAAGCTTGGTGCATATGATATATTGTTCCAACTTGAGACGAGAAGTGTTAGATATTAATGTTAACTCAAACAAGGAAATCAACAAGTCAACCTCACTTATTTAGAAAATCACAATTTGGATAAGAAACTCAAGAAGTCAAACCACCTAAAGTGCACCTAACTAAGGTCATGGAGGAGCCATCACAATAAATGTGTAGCACACAATCATTTATAACTCCCTCAGATGTGTCTAGTGTTTTGTATAGCAAATCTTTTACCTATTATTAGATGGTGATTTTGACAAGTAATCATTAATTTGAAGAAATTCACGAATCAATTTTTATTCTCGAGAGTTCTTATCTCTTTCTTAGCCTACACATTACTAGATTGATCCAACACTTCTTTCGGCACTTCCGGAGTATGGATCTAGACAAATTGGGTATTTTTTAGGTATTGAGGTCGTTCAGTCCAGATCAGATATTCTCATCTCCCGTGTAAGTATGCTCTAGACATTCTTGAGAAGACAAGAATGACATATTATAGACCCATTGACACTTATAAATCCAAATTTTAAGGTTCTACTAGGTCCATATTAGTCCTTTAGTGACCATGCAATATATAGATTGGTTGGGTGAATTATTCAGAGACCACCTTTTTTCATTGAGAATTCCTCATTCCCTTTCGTGTAAATTTCCCAGTTGAAAATCCAAAACCTGTGGGCACAAAAAAATCATCATGGAAATTGTGTAATGCTTACTCCTGAAACTAGTGATATTTTTTGTTTCTCTCTTCATCTTTTAATTCCTACTAATGATCCCAGACGTAATACTAGACGTGACTAGAAATTTGCACAAGGTCAAATCGGACCGGGCCGACCGCCGGACCGACCGGACGAATTTCTCGTCGGTCCGTCGGCCCGAATCATTTTCGATCGATCGGTCTACTGGACCTAATGGACCGATCCCCCTCTGAGCGGATCCGACCCCCGGCCCACCCCCCTCAGGCCCGGCCCAAGCCTCAGCCTCCGACGGCCCAGCCAGGCCCCGGCCCCCACGCCAGCCGCTCCACCGGCCCGGCACGTATTGACATATCAAATATAAGTCGTAAATTAGTGAAACTTTAAATGGTCATAACTTTGCGCTCGGACGTCCGTTTGATCTAATGTTTTTTTGATTTCGCGTATGTTTTCGAGACGAATAATCCCAAACCAACTAAATTTTGTTTGCTTCACCGGATTTCTCCAAAAACGTCCATCTTGCCCCTCAATTTCTCTTTTCCCCCAAATCGTTACGTTTTTCCCATTTTCAAATCTAAATATCTCGCGATGTACAATAGATTTCAACGTAAAAATTTCGTGGCACCGCGTCCGAAAATGTCAATTTCAGTATTGGTAATTCAATTTAAAAAAAAAATGGGCCCCGAAACCCGACCCGGAATTATATATATATTATATATTAGGAATTTAGAAAATTAGGAATTATATATATTATATATATTAGGAATTATATATATTATATATATTAGAAATTATATATATTATATATATTATAAAAAAAATAAAAAATAAAAAATTCGGTCCGGACCGGACCGAAAACCGATTTATGAAAATACAGGGATCGAAGAACGGACCGAATTTCTCGGTCCGGTCCGATTTTTCGGTCCGGACCGAATTTTGTGCAGCCCTAGACGTGACGAATAAAATAGAAAAGGATACGGACGGGCATGAAGAAGAATGCAGGCAGCGAAAATGCAAAATAGAAGAGCAAAGATTTTTGACCCTGAGCAGAGCATGTTATTGACTCAAGTACAAATCTTATCTATAGTATCTTGGGATGATATTGCCTTTCTGTGAATGTTGTAAGCTAGTTTATGGACTATCAATGCGACTCACTGGGATGCAATTTTTTGTGTTCTTTTTTTGTAAACCAGTTTATGGACTCTCTATGTGACTCATTGGGATTCCAATATCTATAGTTTTTGATACATAGAATCAACTCCAGAAAGAAGATTAAGCACATTAGCAAATAGAATACACAAGTGTAGATTTAGCAGGATTATCTTCTAATAGAAATTCTACTTCTACATATTGTGTTTTACTTGGAATAATTTGCCTTGGAAGATCAAGAAATAAATTAAGGTTGCTAGATCCAGTGAGAAGCAAGAGCATCAGACAATGATTATTACAACTTGCGAACTCATTCGTATCAAATAGTTGTTCTTCATGTTGCATCGAGTTTGGTGCTTCACAACTAAACACACGAATATCAACCGCTCTTTCTCTGAGAAAATATACACTTAGGAGATATGAAATTTGTGAAGTCAAATGAGAAGAAATATTCACCGAGTCTCTCATGAGTCTTCATATTAGTTGCACTCATAACAAACTCAGTGCATACTACTTGTACTCTCCAACTTGTGGAGAGTGTTTTAGTTACTGTAGTCAGCTAAGTGCATATAGTTATACTTAATATAAGGGCCCACATTGAGAAAAATAATATATACATTGTACAGTGTAATGTGTAAGAAAAGTGTCTTCACACATTTTCATAATTCTCTCCCTTGTCCACCACTTCTTAATGTTCGTACTTTTTAATGTACAGTGTAAAGAAACGAGAAGAAAAAGATTTTGGGAACAAATTACTTTATTATTCCCTCTAAGCATGTTGGAACTTAAATAATGTTTACAAGCACTTGGTGACTTTCCGTAGTTTGGTGGCTAAGACTCAAATAGATTTTTTGCTCCTTAGGAAGGTTGACAATCGTCTTTGTAAAGACTGCAAGGTTATTTCGAGGGAATATCTTACAACATGACATAAGCTTTTGGTGATGAATTTGGAGATCAAAATAGAGAAGAAGAGGAGCGTTGTGGATGACTGGTTAAGAATCAAATGGGAGAGTTTTACCATGGCTAGTGCAAAGGAGATGAGGGAGAGGTTGATGGCCAAAGGGGCTTGGGGGAGTAGTGGGGATGCTACCGGTATGTGGGACAGGACGGCCAGTTGCATTCGAGAGGTAGCTAGAGAAGTGTTTGGGGTCTCAAGGGGTAGCTATGGTGAGCATCGAGAGGACTGGGGGAGGAATGGTAAAGTTCAAGAAATGTGGTTGGTAGAAACGAAGAATGAGGTGGAGAAGTGGATAAATAGGGAACTGCATAAGATGGCAAGAAATGAAGAAAAGCTTGCGGTTACGACGGCGAAAATGACGACTTTTAAACGCCTGTATGTGGAACTAGAGGAAAAAGACGGGGATAGGAAGTTGTACAGACTAGCCAAGGCGAGTGAGAGAAGGGTCCGTGACTTGGATCAAGTGAGGTGCATCAAGGACGATGACGACAAAGTACTGGTGGAGGACGTGCATATCAGGCGGAGGTGACAGTCTTACTTCCATAAACTCTTGAACGAAAAAGGAGATAAAGACATTGTGCTGGGAGAACTGGATCAATCTGGTAGGTATCGGGATTTTGGGTATTGTAGAAGAATTAAGGTTGAAGAGGTTAATGGTGTTGTTCGCAGGATGTGTAGGGGACGAGCGACCGAGCATGATGAGATCCCAGTTGAATTTTGGAAGAGTGTAGACAGGGCAGGTTTGGAGTGGCTGACTGAGTTGTTTAACGTCATTTATAAGACGACAAAAATGCCCGAAGAATGGAGGTGGAGTACAATGATCCCTTTGTACAAGAATAAATGTGATATCCAGAGTTGCAACAACTATAGGGGTATCAAGCTGCTAAGCCACCATTTGAAAGTTTGGGAAATGGTTGTGGAGATGTGGGTGAGAAGAAACGTCTATTTTCGAGAACCAGTTTGGATTCATGCCGAGGTGTTCGACCACAGAAGTCATTATCTTATTAGGAGGTTGGTGGAGCAGTATAGGAAGAGGAAAAGCGACTTACATATGGTTTTCATAGACCTTGAGAAGGCATACGACAAAGTCCTTAGGGAGGTTCTATGTAGATGTTTGGAGGTTAGAGGTGTACCTGTGGCGTACACTAGGGCAATTAAGGATATGTATTTCCATTGAACCAAGACCAGGGTACGGACAGTAATAGAAGACTCAGAGCACTTCCTAGTGATGATGGGGCTGCACCAGGGATCAACTCTTACCCCATTCTTTTTTGCCTTGGTGATGGATGGACTGACGTTATAAATCCAAGGGGATGTGCCATGGTGTATGTTATTCGCAGACGATATAGTCTTGATTGATGAGAATCGCAGTGGAGTGAACGCTAAGCTGGAAGTTTGGATACAAACTCTGGAGTCTAAAGGGTTCAGGCTGAGTAGGACCAAGACAGAATACTTGGAGTGCAAGTTTAGTAAGGGGAGCGACTTTGAGATAGGCGTGGAGGTGAGACTTGGTACTTAGGTCATTCCAAAGAAATGAAGCTTCAAGTACCTTGGGTCTAGTATCCAAGGGAATGGAAAGATTGATGACGATGTCACACATCGTATTGGGGCAGGGGGTGAAATGAAGGCTCATATCTGGAGTCTTATGCGACAAAAAGGTGCCACTAAAATTTAAAAGGCAAGTTCTATAGGGCGGTGATTAGACCGACTATGTTGTATTGGACGGAGTGTTGGCTAGTCAAGACTTCGAACATCCAGAATGAAAGTTGCGGAGATGAGGATGTTGAGATGGATGTGTGGGCATACAAGGAGGGATATAATTGGAAATGATGATATCCGTGACAGAGTGGGAGTGACCTCGGTGGAGGATAAGTTGCGGGAAGCGAGGTTGAGATGGTTCGGGCATGTGTAGAGGAGAGACACAAATGCCCCAGTGTGGAGGTGTGAGAGGTTGGCTATGGATGAGTTCAAGAGGGGTAGAGGTAGGCCGGAAAAGTATTGGGGAGAAGTGATTAGACGGGATATGACGCAGATGCAATTTACCGAGACATGACCTTGGATAGGGGGTTGTGGAGGGAACTGATTAGGGTAAAAATGTAGTATGTAGTCGAGCATAGTCCTACTTACGCTTGCAAACTAGTAGTTGTAGTGTTATTATTGTAGGCCCGCTTAGCCTATTATACTAATAGGCGCAATATTGCTTTATAGTCCTCGATAGTTTGATTTCGGCTGTTATGTGTTCTTTAGTGTACTTTATTTAGCTTATTTACCCGCGCTAGTTACTGCTTACTTTTTCAGAATGCGTTGTCATGGCTTATTCGCTTTTGATACCAGCATTTTCATATTGCTTTAAATTTTTTTTGATCGGGTTTGACTGTTGCTCTTGTTTTGCTTTGGTTTTGCTTTTGCTTTGTTTGTGCTTATGCTTTGTCTTGAGCCGAGGGTCTCTCGAAAACAACC
Source organism: Przewalskia tangutica (assembly GCA_029844215.1). Lineage (NCBI taxonomy): Eukaryota > Viridiplantae > Streptophyta > Magnoliopsida > Solanales > Solanaceae > Przewalskia > Przewalskia tangutica. The sequence continues at coordinate 113,083,097 of CM056730.1, forward strand.
GCTCTATCTACCAAGATAGAAGTAAAATCTGCGTACACTCTACCCTCCCAAACCCCACGTTGTGGGATTTCACTGGGTATGTTGTTAATAATTCATAAAAGGAAAGGAAAGTAATTTCTACTCATAGTTACGAGATAACATGGATTTTATACATATACCTTATTTACAAGGAATTTATATTTGTAATATTTACACTTTCCCAAAATCTACATTTTTAACACGTAGTTCCAATTTTCTCCATGTTGGACACTTGTATATAATACACTGTACTCAAAGTTTTTGTCTGAATTGGTTAATGCAAAGATAATTTTTATGTTTGGAGTTTGGATAACATAGTGTGGTAGATCTTGTTCACATTGATTGAGAAGTATGATAGAAGTTTAGATGACTAAATTCGTAAACCTAGAAGCCGTTGTCACTGGTTCTTTACTTGTTCACCTATGTCGGTTTGGGATGCAGTCAGTATAGGTTAGCTCCTAGATATGTTTAATAACATTGTATAATAACATAAAAAACATGAAAAGTACATTAAAAGTTTAAAAAAATAAAAAGAATTAAAGAAACTCATAGAACATAACATACTGTCATGTTTTTACAATTATAAAGAATACAATAGTGTTAAAATTATCCTGAGATACAAATTCAACCGCAATATCTTAACTTTCAAACAAATATGTACATATCTCCCATGGAATAACTCAAGTAAAAAATGTGTTAAATTTTTTTGAATTTTGTGGTCTTAAATTAAAAATGTGTTAAATATATAAAAATTGCAGTTAATCTTGTGATCTTAAACACATTAAAAGTTAGAATAAAATAGTGACAAAAAAGAAAAAAACAAATTTTGAAATATACTAAAAAAATAGGGGAATGTTATATGGACCGTGTGTGTTGATGTCTTATCAACACCGACCCCCTTCTTTTCAATCTCATTCTTTTCAATCCCCTTCTTTTCAATGCCTTCTACTTTTCCCCTTCTTTTCAATGCCAATAATTTATAGTATTTTATAATAAATTTAAATATATAAAATTTTCATCAAAATATATAAAAAATTATATTCAATTTTTTTTAGCACGACGGGCTAATTTATCTTTCCCAGGGGTTAAGTTATGTATAAAACATGTGCTCTCAGAGACACGAGAGGGAAGAGTGTAGAAGTGACTGAGGAAACATTATTGAATAAGGAATTTGATTCTGAATGGAAGATGAGGGCATCCGATTAACTAAATAACAAGATATAAGAATTGCATCGCCCAAAAAACGCAGTCGAATGAGAAGAGTGCGAGCAGTCTCAATGAGGTGCCTATTTTTTCCTCTCTGCTACCCCATTCCGCTGAGGAGTGTACAGACAAGATGTCTGATGGATAATTCCTTGGTGAGTCATAAATTGCTGAAACTGAGAGGATAAATATTCTAAGGCATTCATTATGAAACATACGAATAGAGAAACCAAGTTGATTTTGTATATCAGCACAAAAACTCTGGAATATAGAAAACAACTCAGAACGATCTTTCATTAAGAAAATCCAAGTACATCTTGAATAATCATCAACAGAACTAACAAAATAACGAAATCCTAAGGTTGAACTGACTCTACTAGGACCCCAAATATCATAATGGACTAAGGAAAAAATACTTTCCACGACTCTCAACACTACATGAAAAGGTAATGCGAGTGTGTTTTCCAAGTTGACACGACTCACAATCTAATTTAGACAGACTAGACAAACTAGGAACCATCTTTTGTAGCTTGAACATACTCGGATGTTCCAATCGTTTGTGATTAGGTCTGGAGGATCTGTAAACAGACCTGCTATGGAGGAATTAGGAGTAGAGGTAAGGTAGTAAAGACCTTGTGATTCATATCCTACGCCAATTGTTTGGTCCGTACTGCACTCCTGCATAATAAAAAATCATCAAGAAATATTATGGCACAATTTAAGGAACGAGTTAAACGACTGACTGATGCAAGATTAAAAGGATAACCAGGAACATAAAAATAGAATTTAGAGTGACAGGATATGAGATTAGCTTGTCCAACTCCTTTTGCTTTTGTTTGGATCCCATTGGCTAAAGTAATAGCGGAAAGAGACTGTGCATAATCAATATTCGACAAAAGTGATTTATCACCAGAAATATGATTAGAAGCGCCAGAGTCTACAACCCACAATCCAAGGGTATTAGGCTATGTGACTGAGGCTACTTGTGGATATGTCTACTTACGTGCTCAATACTGAAGGTACTCATGATAAATAAACTCGTTGATTACCTGTAGTGGCAGTCTGAGCAACATGAGCATTCTCGGATGGTCGACCCTGCAGAGAATAACATACTTCACGAGTGTGTCCAAACCTATTACAAGAACTACACTTAGGTTGAGATCTTTCAAAGCGACCTCTTCGTCGATTCTTTGTTGCCTGGGATGTTCGAATTCTGATCTCATTGTTAAGGGTTTTGAAGTTCCGATTTTCGTATTTTTGGAACTAAAATTATCAGATCCGAAAGACATCGTGTGAAATCTGAAATTTGTAGCCTAAGTATGAAAAATAAATTGGCCAGAATCCGGAAAGTTTCGCATCCGGGTCTAGAAAAAAAATGTTTTGTTGCCAAAAAAAGTAGATCTAATCACTGGAGAGTGCTCGGAATCATAAAAAAATTATGTAGGTATGATCGGAATGATGACAAGATTCTACTGCCGGAACTTGAAGAAACACTATAAGAAAGTATATAATTGTCAACAAAACTTTAGCACCAGTAAATATATTGTTGCTAAAAAACGTAAATAGCAATAAAAATTTAATATTTTGTTGCTAAAAAACATAAATGGCAACAAAAAACTTGTTACGAAATTTTTTCGCATCGAAGGTTGTTACAACAACTTTTGTTGTTACGAAAAGTACTTTGACAACAACATCCAACATATGACAACAAAAATGTTGTTGACAAATGTCTTTCTTCTTGTAGTGAAAGTGATATGGATCAGCTCGGAATCTTTGAACGACGCTGACAGTAAAAAAAAATCCTCAAAGGAATGGCCGGAAACAACCTGGAATCGCTGGAACTCTAATTCCGACGATAGAAATCTGGCAACAAAAAACCATTCATGCGTGGGGGATACACTGTTCATGCAGTCATGCAGTACTGTTCACACGGCACTGTTCAAGCAGTACTGTCCACGCCGATTTTTTTACCGGTGATAATATTCTATTATGGCTCTGATACCATGTAATAAATTATGGGAGAAAAATATTATTGAATTGTGTATCTACAACATTACATAGATTTCTATTTATAGACACTATATCCCAATTCTTTTTCATATAGAATACTATATATAAATCATATTCCTATTCTAACAAGCACAAATATTGCCCATGTTAATAAGGCCGTATATATGTCAAATTTGGCACTTCTATGTTCTTTTACTTTTCTAAGTTAATAAACTGATAACTAACGTCCTGAATCAAACTATTACATTTGCCTGCAAATGGACTTTAATTTTTAATATCAGGTAAGCAACACTTGAACCGTCACTTATGAACCTCTTGAGCAAATTGTAAGAGAAGAACTGATTTTTTCTGCTTCCAAGTCAAGTGATCCTAACTAGTTGAAGCTGGTCTGCTACCTCTCTGCATCATACAGTTGACCGTGGAGCAACACACATATTTCTAGTTTCAGTAATTTTCCCTTTGTATCTTGCATGCGGTCATTCAGAAAGTGACAGGAGTGCCTTCTATGTCGTAGGGAGTTGAATTTTAGAAGGAATGAGGTTGACCTGAAAAGAGTACATAGATTGTAGACCTAAAAGCTGGGTGGCAAACTGCATGCAACATTCAAGAAGTTCTCATTTCTGTTAGTTTGCTGAAGTCAAATAGTCTATACCCTCCATTTGAGTCCGGATGGCGTAGTAGCAGTAGTCTTTTCTTCCTTGAATTGTATCTTTTGGTTCGATACCGGAACATAAAGAGACTAGCAGAACAGTGGCCACGTGTTCGAGAACAATTTCTGAGGCAGGCAGAGCAAAAAGAATCCAAGCAATACCGCAAATGATCATTTAGAGCCATACTTCCTGATCTTGCATGCATTAAGTTTGTTTGCTCGTAATAGTATCTTTTAGTGTGAGGATCTCTACTCCTGTGTAACATATAGTCAGATTTAACCATATTTTTTTCTTAGCAGCCATTGATGTGCCAGTCATTCTGACTTGTTATAGGAGGAGATTCTGCTTTTCAGTGAATTGCCTTCAATAATAACAACCTGTCACTCTCCGTTTGTGTTTTAATGAACAAATTTATAAGGGTGAATTTGGTCAGTGGTTGATTTATGTCTACGACCCTTCTGAACAAGAGCAACCTTTTACGTAATTGCTTGTGCTTTGAGCTACAAGTCGATTTCTTTATTTTGACAAATGGCGCCCATGTGCTTGATGCCTAACTTTAACTCTACGACCATTTCCATAAGTTAGTATTTATTATGTTCATTATAATTATTCGTTGAGTATCAAAAATTGAGGAATCCTAATCTTACCATAATTATATTTACACAATATATAGAAATATTTTAATTATGGGTAGAGATACAATTGTTTCTATATTATACATGCATATATAATATATAAATAATTGTATCCATACCATAATTAGAATATTTTCATATATTGCGTAAATATAATTATGGTAAGACTAGGATTCCTCTTTTGTATAACCTTAAGATTCCTATTGTATAAGAGGTGAATATTGTACTCTATATATACTTTGATATTAATGAGAAGACTCCCTAAGGGAGATTAATATCATCTTACATGGTATCAAGAGCCTAAACTTCAAAAATCCTAGAAATTTTCTTCCCCAGCCGTCGGCACCATCCCCCCTCCCACGGCGCCGCGACTCCCTTCTTCTCTTCAAGAAATTTCTTGGTTTTTCTTTTCTTACTCTCTTCTCTAAATGGATATTCAGGATTCTTCCACTGTTGTTGACACTTCTACCTCCACAAATTCCACCACCAAGTCGTCACCTTATTTTCATCCCGCTCTCACTGTTTCCAACATCAAGAACCATATCCCCATCCGTCTTGATCAAGAAAGCAGTCAGTATTATCCTTGGGTTGAACTGTTTTGCAATTATGCATGTCTCTATAACGTGCTTGATCATATTGATGACACCATTCCGCGCCCTTCGGGGGTTGATGATTCTACTTGGCGTCGTTTAGACGCCGACGTCAAACAATGGATATATGGTAGTATTTTCAGGATCTACTTCTTACTATCATGAAATATGACTTCACAACCCGTGACTTGTGGAATCGTTTGGAGAAAAATTTTCAGGACAACAAGCACACTCATGCTGTGTATTTAGAGGAGCAATTTAACAATACACGTCTTGAACACTTTTCCAATGTGATTGAGTACTGCAAATAGTTAAAGCTCCTGACGGATCAACTTGTTGCTGTCGACTCGCCTGTTACCGACACCAAAATGGTGTTACAATTGATTGATGGTCTCCCTAAAGGCGAATATGATACATTGGCTACCATGATTCAATAGGCGGATCCGTTACCCAGCTTTAACAAAGCTCACTCACAGTTGCTGCTCGAAGAAACCCATCGTGCTAGCGGCGGGGACAACAACCGAACCCGGCTGGCGGCTCGGCGTCGATAACGCGCGGTGCCTCGATCTGAGCCGCGACACGCCCGATTTGATGCGGCGATGCTTTTCAACCCTTATTCCCACTACGGGTTGTTAGGTTCAGCTCCAGCATCACATCAAGCCCAACCGTGCGAGGGCGGTTCAGCGACCCTCGCCGTCGCGACACCCACTAAGTTGGGTCAGTCTTTCAGCACCATCAACATGCAACAGCCTGACAACAATTGGTACATGGACTCCGGAGCCACATCTCACATCACCCAGTCTGCAGGTACTATTCTCAAACTGTGCAGTTTAAAACATCATCAATATGTTACAGTTGGTAGTGGACAACGCATTCCAGTAAATGGTTATGGTACATTGTTGACAGTCAATTTTGACCCATTTTTTGTATATTTCGTGCAATTTTAAGTATTTTAACACACCGCATTTTAATCGTTATTTTGCATATTTTTACATAATATTCTATGTTTATTTTTTCACAAAAATGGCATTGCATCTTTTATTTTTAAAATTAAGTATTATGTCGTTGTTAATATTATGTTTTTATTATTGTTATACCGTCGTTTTAATTTAATAATATTTGCATCTCTTTAAATAATTAATTGGCACTGCGTTTTTACTTAAATCAGGCATTAAACATTTCTTAAATATTGCATTTTAGTATTATTGCGTCGGCATTTGCATTTTATAATCTTGCATCTTTTTGAATAATTTTGTTTTAAATAATTAGTCCGCCTTGCATTTTGTCAAACCAGTCCATTTGAGACCCAATTTAAATCAGTCCAAAATTATTTTCAAATCCCATATCATATCCCACAAAATCTGAAAATCAATCTTTTATTTTTCCTCACAGCCCATACCCACTTCACATCATGTCATTCTTTCATTTTCTATAATACCTACCCTATCTCTCATTTATTGAGAGGACAACACTCAATGACGACATTTATCATCACCAGCCAACATTAAAATCACCTCACCCCATTTATCTCTCACTCTCATTGACCCCACCGCGCGTCTCCTCACCTCTCTTTCGCGTCGCCGCGAACCCTGCCTTACCTTTAACCCACAACCGTCTCTCACCCTACTTCTACCCCTGCTCCCTCCCCTCTCTCTACCTTTACTCCTGCGACTCCGTCGACCTCGCGCATCCTCTGCTCCGTCATTGTCCCAGTGCTCGTCGGCGTCGCTCAGGTGTTCGCTTGATGGATGCCGCCACATCGCCACTCATTTGGGTTTGGTTTCATTTTTAGATTTATTGGCATATTTTTATTTTGGGTGATTTCCTTTATTTGTGAATCTCGCCGGAGTTTAAGGAACTCCGTGATGGTTAATTCTTGTTTTACATTGTTGGTTCGATTTGGAATAATTCCTTGTATTTTTGCCGGAGTTTTTAAACTCCGTGAACCTCGACTTTACGGCGAATCGCTCCTGCTGTTTCATTTCTTTGGGTAGTTTTGGCCATTGTTCTTTGGTGATTTTTCGCTATTTGCTGGATTGACTTTCGGCTATTTTTCGCTACTGATTTTCGCCATTTTAATGGACTGATTTTCAGTCGTTGTTGCTACTATTTTTGTTGTTGGGCTGATTTCTGAAGTTTTGATATTTGGCCGGAGTTTGCAAAACTCCGGCGATGTTCGTCGGCATGCTTTGTTAGTTGGACTGGTTCGTTTGCATTTTATGTTGTTGCTTGCCATTGCTACTGATTCGCTGCCACAGTTCATTTTCCGCTACTGTTCCGCCATTTCTTTGCACGATCTGGCCCTTTTTATTATTAATATTGGTAACTTAACTGACTTGGAACAAATACCATATTTGGGGTCTACTACTACCATATTTTTAGCCATTTTAAAGCTGGATTACAGGTGATTTTGGCTATTTTTAAGCTCTTTGTTTTGGTCATATTATTGGACTGGTTTTGGCCATATTGCTATTGATTTTGCTACATTTTGCTGGTTTACTGATTTAGAACAAATACTACACTGTTGGTATTTTACTGATTTGAACAAGATGCTACACTTGTTTGGCCGATGAAGGAATCTCCGTCTGATTTCCAAGGTCTCCCCTGTGCAAAAGACGGATTTATTTTTTGGCTTTATTTATTAATTATTGCTATTACTTTAAAAATTGTTTATTTTATTACTAACACTTTTACTAAGTGTCTATGCAGGTACCCGGAGATCATCTTGTGCAGAAGGCCTAAAAAGGGCTAAAGATGTCCCGAAGTTTTATCTTGCGTCTCATTTAAATTTTAGTTTTACCATTTTTTGTATTGCATTTTATTTTAATTGTAAATTATATAAAAATGCTTAGAATAGGTAGGATAGAAAACCAATATAATTAACCTAGGTTTGAACGGATAAGCATGAGTTAGCGGATCTTAAAGGATGCCTAACCTCTTCCCTTTAGGATAATAAAGAACCCTGATCCAGAATCTCATCAATTTCGCAGACTATTAAATGGAGATTAATTGCAGTATTTTTATTGCAATAAATCAAGTGTCCTAATTCACTTAAATAATTAGGTGGCGACTCCTTTAAATACATTTAGGAATAAACCATACGTAGTACTCCCGTTTTCGACTCCGGTTAAAATGGGTGTTACAGATGGCGACTCCGCTGGGGATAATCAGGTTATTGACCATAGCAAACCTAGGTTTATTATTGCTTGACTTTATTTTTATTTGTTTTAAATGCCTTAAAATTGTTTGCTTTAATTTTGTATGTTTAACTGTTTTAATTGCTATTTATTTTTACTGCTTTCCTTAAATTGGCATTCCGTTCATATTTCTTCCACTCTGGAAAATTCACACTGTCACACACTACACGCGCTGGTGTGCTTCGCGCACCCGCAAATTTCTTTCAAGAACACCCAAAATTTATGAGAGTTGGCGTTTGCGTGGAGTTAGATCGGTTCGTCTGATCAGCCACGTAGCCTTCTCACTCGAGTTGTCCGCTCGGGAATCTTGCGTCTAATAAGCCAAATCATAGAAAGCTTAAGATAGAGCTATACCACCCTTTTATATTAGTCATGCATGCATAAACCTTAGGTGGGTTAATCCTTGGTATTAACGCCACAATTAGAAATCCACCAAACTTGTCGTGGGTTTCACAACCCAACGACCGTTAGCATACTATGTGTGGCGTGATGGTGATAGAGCGGATCAAGTCTGGTTATAACACACTGAAATTGGAAAAAGTGCACCGTCATTTGGTCGCCATTTCCGACAAAACATTGCAATTTAACGGCTTGGACCTATTTATCATAATCTCGCATATTTGGCGTTTAGGCCTACCTCTGGCATAAGAGAGGTCCCATACATATTAGACGCGCGCTTGATTTGCATGCTTTTGTTTACTATTTTGTTGCTAGCAATTTTGTACATATTATTTAATGCAATAATTACCCTTTTAACCCATGTACATATCATGCTATGTGCTTACAACTCTGGCCACGAGCATTTGCATTTTTGCACTTTTGTTGTCATATTGCAATCAGGACTTCTACTGCGTAAATCTCTCTTGAACAACGCGATTTGGACTTTGTGAAGCATCAACCACCGATCCGGTTGAACCAGCGAAGTCTTTGACTATATTGCCACGCCCTTACATCTTACTATTTTTTGTGGCTTGCCTACTCTCACCTATTTGTCATATTTTTTGCAGGAAAACCGTCCTTGCAAATAGTCGAGGGCGGACAACAACAAAAAAGAGGAAGAAAAAGAAAAGAAAAAAAAATCATCCCAAGAATGAATTGAGTTATGTTGACGGAAAGAAGTCAACTTATATCCGATTCAACGAAGCATCACTCTGGGTCCTATATTTTGCATTTTATACATATTTGCAAATGCAATTGATATGTTTAATGTTGACTACATAATTCTCCAATATCACGCATTTTACAACATAATCATTTCCGAACTACGCGTGTCTGATTTTCACCACACGGTGTGATACGTAGGCAACTCATTTTGGGTTCGACACCACCACAAAAATAAAAACCACAAAAAATAATAATAATAAAGAGCGCATGTCTCACTCATGCATCCCATTCATCATGTTTTCGGGCATTCATTTTACTTTGCATTCGTCCACAGTGGACAATCATTTTTTTTGCACAACTTTACATTGCTATTTTTTTGATATATGTTTTCAAGCATACATTTTATAACATATTTGAATGAACTACGCGCACCTGATTCCCTCGGCGGGATACGTAGGCAACCCTATTCGGGTTCGGTACCATTTATTCAAAAAATACAAAAAAAAACAATTATTCAAAAATACAAAAAAATTATTTTATTCAAAAAAAAAACAATGTTATTCAAAAATACAAAAATATTTTTTTTAGCATCATTGTTTGACTCGGTTGATACCAACACAGTTAGGAGTGTGCATAGTAAAATTAAAAAACAAAAAAAAACAACAAGTGATAATCAGTATGGGTTGACTTTGTGGTAAACCATTGATTCTTTTGGTACATCTTATTCATACCCGCAGATGACATTGTCTTGCATGTTTCCAAGATAAGAATGAAACCGACCTCATCGTTTCATATGCATTGTGTGGTGAGTTATTTGAATAAGTTCAATTGCATTGCATTGTGATCTAGAACTTGGCCTGAATGTTTGTTGGCGAAATCACGAGTAACACTCGGTGTAGGAAATGATCGTAGGCTTTCTTTGGACCCGTTTGAGCATTTTGACCTACCAAATAACATTATCCCTAGTACACCCTTTGAGCCTAAAACCTATTTTTTGACAACCGTATTCCACCTATACCGCTTTTTGAGTGCGTCGCACTATCCCTCTCTTGGCCGACCTCGCCGCGCTTTATAAATGTGAAAGTGGCTGAAAAAATTCTAGCTGAAGTTTGCAAAGACAAATTGTCAAAGTCTCAAAAAAAAAAAAAAAACAGAGACGACTTCACACAAAGAGAAAAGCAAAAGCCCTGATAATAATAAAAAAAAAATACATAACCCGAAAAAAAAGGGGCTCCAAATGAAAGATTCAAAAGAAGTCGATCTGAAAAGCGAGACAAAAGCGAAAGCAAATCGGCGTTAAATCGCACTGATATCAAGCACGAACATAGTCGGCGCTCGAGGAAAGATTAGTCACTTTTTACCCAAATGATATCCATCCCTTCCCCGAACCTGCGTTACAAGCGGTGACAAGCCCTACATGATCATATCTGAGGGTTCTCACATTAGTGGATACTTACATGACGAGCCTATGGTATCACAATTGCATCGTTGAACATCTTTTTGAGTGTGAGAGTAATTCTCTCAGCGTCGAAATTCAAAATCTTGGAATATATGTGAGAGCGGGACTTTCTTTCTGAGGCATTTGAAGCGTGAGATTACGTGTAGTTGAAACCTTGGATGCAAGCGGTGTGTCGATACTCGGTATGTACGAGTCTTATCTGAAGGTGTGAATTACACCAGAGTCAATCTCGGTTAGACTGAAAGCAATAAAATAAAATCTTTATGTACAATACTAATTGTCGGTATCAACTGAAGTCGGAATGTAATTTTGTCTTCCACTTTTTCAGAAAATAAAATAAAATCCTCATTTTTTGCATCACGAACTACGTCTTGACCTGATTCCTCGGCGGGATCGTGGCGCCACATTGCGTTGGCGCGCGAAAAAACATAAAAATCATTTTTTTGCATCACGAACTACGTCTTGACTGATTCCCTCGGCGGGATCGTGGCGGCCACGTTAACCGGTCTCATTTTTGAAAATTATGCGATCGTCTTTGCATCACGAACTACGTCTTGACTGATTCCTCGGCGGGATCGTGGCGGCCTAAATCGGCCGATCACGCATCGTAAATCTTCCCGTTGGCTCGTGTGCGACAAATGCGTTTGGTTATTACGAAAGAGATATGAGCAATTTCCGCTAGAGTTAAGTCTTGCCCGTCGCCCGCATGTGGCTGGGACAATTTTGGAAAATGCACCGTGAAGAGATCATAATAAGGATCCCAAAGCAATCGACAATCGGCGTTCCAGCGTTCGGCGTCCGGCAAGTCGTGCGAGACTACGTCAGTGATCGGCGTTGACAAACCTTGGCGTCGGCCAGTCGTGCGAGAGACTACGCCGGCAATCGCGACGTTCGACCAATATTAGCGGCGTTGGCGAGCGTGCGAGCATTACAGCGTTCGCAACATCCGGCAAGTCGCGGAGGCGTCGGCGCTCGCAACGTTGACAAGCTTTCAACATTAACACGCGCGTGGAAGGGCGAGACTCAACATTTGCGTCGCATCAATCTGACCACCGTCGCGTTTCACGGGATAACATTTACTCGTGCTATTACATTGCTTATAAATTCATGCGTTGTCATTTTGGTTTAACAATTATGCACTAACCTTTCTTTGAAATCCCGAGCATCTGGCGTCGAGACAAAGCTACTGAGTCGCGCTAATCAACGCTCGCTCATTTCTAAAACTCACTAAGTTTTCTTTGAGTGCGAGTCTTACATGCTCGAAAGCGGGAACACAACAATAGGCTCATCGTGGGTTACAAGCGCTGGCGTCTATCTGATAGCGTTATCTCAATCGAGCGAGTCATGGCGGTGCGCTCGTAAACAGCGCATTTCATTAAAAGCCTGTCTGGCGGCGTCCGTATTTCGTCTATGCTGGCGGCGAACATCGGCGTGCGTCTACAGCAGCGGCAGCGGCAATACGTCCGAACAGCAGCGTCGTGGCGTGCGTCTCGCGGCGGCGCCCGGCGGCAATACGTCCGAGCGGCGGCGTCGTGGCGTGCGTCTGTAGCGGCGCCCGGCGGCTACGTCCGAGCGGCGGCGTCGTCGGCGTGCGTCTGCAGCGGCGCCCGGCGGCTCGTCCGGCGGCGGCGTCGCCGGCGTGCGTCTGCGCAGCGGCGCCCGGCGATACGTCCGAGCGGCGTCGTCGGCGTGCGTCTGCGCAGCGCCCAGCGGCAATCGTCCGAGCGGCGGCGTCGTGGCGTGCGTCTGCAGCGGCGCGGCGGCAATACGTCGACAGCGGCGTCGCCGGCGTGCGTCTGCGCGCGGCGCCCGGCCAATACGTCGAACAGCGGCGTCATCGGCGTGCGTCTGCGCGCCCGGCGCGCAATCGTCCGAACGCGGCGTCGCCGGCGTGCGTCTGCGGCGGCGCCCGGCAATAATCGTCCGAGCGGCGGCGTCGTCAGCGTGCCTGCCTGCAGCGCGGCGCCCGATGCGTCCGGCGGCGGCGTCGTCGGCGTGCGTCGCAGCGGCGCCCGGCAACAATGCGTCCGGCGGCGGCGTCATCGGCGTGCGTCTGCGGCAGCGGCGGCGGCGTCGTCCGAACGGCGGCGTCGCCGTGCGTCTGCAGCGATGCCCGGCCAGCGCGTCCGAGCGGCGGCGACGCCGGCGCTCGGCGTCTGCGATGGCGCCCGTGACATTATGTTGAGCGCGACATCGCCGGCGTGCGTCTGCAGCGGCGGCCCGGCGGCAACCGTCCGAGCGGCGGCGTCGCCGGCGTCGCGTGCAACGGCAGCGCCCGTGGTGTCGTCGAGCGGCGGCGTTATCGGCGTATGTCGAACGGCGACATCGCCGTGCGTCTGCGCAATGGCGCCCGGCGACAACCGCGTCCGAACGCGGCGTCGTCGTCAGCGTCTGCAGCAGCAACGCCATCGTATTCGTCCGAGCGGCGTCGCCGGCGTCGGCGTCTGCAGCAACGCCGTGGCGTCGTCCGGTTCGCAGCGTTATCGGCATTATGTCCATGCGGCGACGCCGTGGCGTGCGTCTACGCAGCGGCGCCCGGCGGCAACGGCGTCCGAGCGCGGCGTCGTGGCGTGCGTCTGCAGCAGCGCCGCGGCCAATAAGTCCGGCGGCGCGGCGTCGTCGTCCGGTAGCGGCGTCATCGACATTGCGTCTGCAGCGGCGCCCGGCAATACGTTCGAGCGGCGGCGTGTCGGCGTTATGTCTGCGATGGCGGCCGTGTCGTCACAGGCAGCGGCGTCAGCGTCGTCCGAACGGCGGCGTCATCGACGATGCGTCTGCAGCGGCGCTGACATCAATCGTCTAGGCGGCGTCGGCGTCAACACGTCCGTTCAACGGCGTGATCGGCGTATGTCTGCAGCGCCCGGCGTCAACCGTCGAGGCAATGGCGGCGTGATCGGCGATATGTCTGTGATGGCGCCCGGCAATCGTCCCGGCGGCGGCGTCGATGTCAACCGTTAAATGCGGCGGCGTGATCAACGTTGTATCCGTGCGATAACGCCGTCAACATCTACAAACACCGTATACGGCATCGCGCATCGCGCTGCGACCCGGTGCCGATCATGCCCGACCGGGATATTTTCGTCGTCGACTTTGCTTTTTATTTTACGTCCGGCGACCGATGTCGTCATGATCGACAGGACATTTTAGTGCATCGTCCGTATTTTGAGTTTATAGTTTATAAAGCAGGACAAAATTGGCTCTGAGTCAACATCTTTGTCAGAAGACTCTTCCATCGTCTCGTACAAAGAGGACATCTGTTGTGATCGATTTTGACCCATTTTTTGTATATTTCGTGCCATTTTAAGTATTTTAGCACACCGCATTTTAATCGTTATTTTGCATATTTTTACATAATATTCTATGTTTATTTTTTCACAAAAATGGCATTGCATCTTTTATTTTTAAAATTAAGTATTATGTCGTTGTTAATATTATGTTTTTATTATTGTTATATCGTCGTTTTATTTTAATAATATTTGCATATCTTTAAATAATTAATTGACACTGCGTTTTTACTTAAATCAGGCATTAAACATTTCTTAAATATTGCATTTTAGTATTATTGCGTCGGCATTTGCATTTTATAATCTTGCATCTTTTTGAATAATTTTGTTTTAAATAATTAGCACTTTTGCATTTTGTCAAACGATCCATTTGAGACCCAATTTAAATCGATCAAAATTATTTTCAAATCATATCATATCATAAATTTGAAAATCAATCTTTTATTTTCCTCGCGACCATACCAGCTTCCACGTCATGTCGTTCTTTCATTTTCTATAATACCTACATCTCTCATTTATTGAGAGAATGACACTCAATGACGACATTTATCATCACCGCAACATTAAAATCACCTACCCCGTTTATCTCTCTCACCCGGCCCATGCGTCTCCGCCCTCTCTTTCCGTCGCGCGCCGGCGAACACTGCCTGCCCACAACCTCCGTCTCTCGCTCTACTGCTCCTCCACTCCTCTCTACGCTTTTACTCCATGACTCCGTCGACCTACGCGTCGTCCTCTGCTCCGTCATTGTCGTGATCGTCGGTAGCGTCGCTCGGTCGCCGTGGATGACGCCATGCCATTTGCTGAGTTTGGTTTCATTTTAGATTTATTGGCATATTTTTATTTTGGGTGATTTCCTTTGTTGTGAATCTCGCGGGTTTAGGAACTCGTGATGGGTGTTCTTGTTTTACATTGTTGGTTCGATTTAAAAACTCAGTGAACCTCGACTTTCCGTGACTGCTCTCTTTGTTTCACTATTCTTTGGGTAGTTTGGCCATTATTCTTTGGTGATTTTCGCTATTCTTTGAGTTGACTTTGGTATTTTTAAGCTCACGATTTTCGCCATTTTAATGGGTGATTTTCGATCGTTGTTGCTCTTATTTTTGTTGTTGATTTGATTGAAGTTTTGATATTTGGCGGAGTTTGCAAAACTCGGCGATGTTCGTCGGCGTGCTTTGTTAGTTGGGTGGATTCGTTTGCATTTTATGTTATTCTTTGCCATTCTTCTTGATTATTGCCTGATTCATTTTAAGCTCTTTGTTCCCATTTCTTTTACGATCGGCCCTTTTTATTATTAATATTGGTAACTTAACTGACTTGGAACAAATACCATATTTGGGGTCTACTACTACCATATTTTTAGCCATTTTAAAATTTGGATTACGGGTGATTTTCGGCTATTTTAGCTCTTATTTTGGCCATATTATTGGGTGGTTTGGCCATATTGCTATTGATTTTGCTCATTTCTTTGGTTTCTTGATTTAGAACAAATACTACATTGTTGGTATTTTCTTGATTTGAACAAGATGCTACACTTTTTGGTAGATGAAGGAATCTCAGTCGATTTCCAAGGTCTCCACTGTGCAAAAGCGGATTTATTTTTGGCTTTATTTATTAATTATTGCTATTACTTTAAAATTGTTTATTTTATTACTAACACTTTTACTAAGTGTCTGTGCAGTAGGAGATCATGCTTGTGCGAAGGCACTAAAAGGGCTAAAGATGTCCAGAAGTTTTATCTTACGTCTCATTTAAATTTTAGTTTTACCATTTTTGTATTGCATTTTATTTTAATTGTAAATTATATAAAAATGCTTAGAATAGAGGATAGAAAACCAATATAATTAACCTAGGTTTGAGCGGATAGCATGAGTTAGCGGATCTTAAATGATGCCTAACCCGCTTATTTAGGATAATAAAGAACCACGATCAGAATCTCATCAATTTCATGGACTATTAAATGGAGATTAATTGCGATTTTATTGCAATAAATCAAGTGTCCTAATTCACTTAAATAATTAGGTGGCGACTCGCTTTAAATACATTTAGGAATAAACCATACGTAGTACTCCGTTTCGACTCGGTTAAAATGGGGTGTTAATCACATCATCATTACTGACCTCTACATCCACGTTTCTCCTTAAAATACCTTATATGCCCCGCGATTAAGAACCTAATATCTGTCGCGATTTACTCAAGTAATAGTGCATCTCTATTGGCTTTGACCGCTTTTGGTTTCTTGTAAAGGATCTTGTGCGGGGACACCTCTTACGAGATCACGATACGGGGATCTCTATCCGTTCACATCCACCTCCATTGCGGATCTTGCTCTCCGTCTCTCTCGGCTATTTCTTCCGACATGGCATAATAGGCTTGGTCACTTTAGGACTTAGTCTTTAATTTTCTTAGAGCCAATAATTTCATTACTTGTAATGAAAAACTTACCCAAAATTGTGTTCTTGTTCTTTAGGCAAACATACTCGTCTTAGTTTAAATCATCTACTAGTGTTACCTTTGCGCATTTGATATAATCGTATCGATTGTATGCATCACGTGTTGCTAGTTCTCTCGGTCATAAATATTATCTTGTCTTGCTAGATGATTTTTCTCACTTTATCTGGTTGTACCTCTCAAATATAAATCGGAAGTGTTTACCAAATTTCTTGAGTTTAAACAATTCATCCAAACCTGATTTGAAAAGGTATTAAATTATTTGGTCACGATAATGGTGCGTGAATTTAATAACTTTATGTTTAGCCATTTTGTACCAATAATGACATGATTTTTAAGCTTCTCACCTTTCGCACCTTACTTGCGAAATGGTAAAAGCTGAAAGAATTATCCGCACATTAACAATATAATTCACACTTTATTGATTCGTGTCTCCTCCTCCGTTCTTACGGGTATATCTTTGCTAAATGGTGAATACATTCTCGATATTCTTCCTACTAGCACTCTTACAGCATGACCCTCTGAAATCCTCTGCCGTAAGTCTCGTCACATGATCATCTACGAATTTTTGGTTATGTGCTATCCCAACCTTAGCTCTGCAGCCACTCGCGGCTCGCTCCTAGGTCCAGCTCCGTGTCTTCTTAGGCTTACGAACCGTATGGGCTATCTATGCTCACGACTGTCCCGCTCGTCAAATCCCGTCTCTCGTCACGTCACGTTCGGCGAGACCGCGTCCGTTTGAATCTTCAAAAATTCCAGCGGATTACTCATTACTTAGCGAGCTTTATTATCTTTCCCATCATCCTTGTCGACTTATCTCTTGACTGCGTCGACGATTATCGCGACCAGTGTTGGCGCGCGGCGTGACTTTCGGAGGTTTGTTCTCTCGACCGTCGATAGTCGCGACCCAGTGATGAGCGCGCCGCTCATATTTCGAAGAGGCTGTCGGCTCGGGCGGTGGCGTGGGTCGGCGCGCGTGGCGCCTCAGATAACCGCCCCCTTATCTTTCGAGCCTACCGTGGTGACCCTTCCTACTCGGCCACGCTCCTGTCCCATTCGCCAAATGGGAACTGCGTGTCAAGCATGGAATCTTCAAACCCAAAGTCGATTTAACATGCTGTCAAATCATTTCTCGATTCCCAAAACCATATTGGCTAATGAAGACCACAATTGGAATGCGGCTATGTCTGAGAATTGATCTTTAACTAACAACCTGCATGGAATCTAGTACTTAGACACGAGAGGGTGAATGTGATTCGTTGTCACGTGGCTTTTTAGTCTAAATTCGAGAGGCGGTGGATATCTTGAGAGGTATAAGGCCTTCTTGCATGGATAATGGCCAAATCGTGAAGAAGGCGTTGATTGTGGTGAGACGCTTGACGAGTTGTCAAGCGGGCTACCGTTCACGCGATTTTGAGCATTGTCATGGGCAAACCTTTGGTCGATCCGTCAACTTGATGTGAAGAATGCGTTCTTACATGGGGATCTGAGAGAAAAAGTCTATATCATCCAGTGATCGAGTTCACCCGTCAATGATTCCTCGCTATGTGTGTGTCGTCTCAGTAAGTCACTATATGGCACAGCGACCCCGCAATGCGTGGTATGATCGCTTTGTCATGTATATCTTGCAGTTGTGTTTGTATCGACAAGAGTGATACATAACTATTCATTTTCATCGAGTGGTAAGCGCTTACTTTGTACTTTGTGTGGATGATATTGTTCTTCTTGCCTCGTGGATTGAAAAATTAGATTATTGTCTTACTTAAGTGCGAATTTGCAATGGTGATATGAAAAAGCCGAGTTATTTTTGGGGATATCGGTGACCAGTGCGCGATCATACGTTAACGTATTAGGCGTAAGTATCGAAGAGATTGTGTCTGAGGCTAAGATGGAGGCTGCAAAGAGTGCCTCTTTCAGGTTGATTAAATCTAAGCTCGGTGTCATGGATGATGCTCGATGCTCGATCTACTACATATTGGAGCCTTCTTTGGTGCGATTGATATCTCTTTATGTTGTTGTGGTGTGCTTATTAAATGCGTGCCCAGTGAGTCTCGTTTCCTTGCTTTCTTGGCGTGTCGTTCGATCATTAAAGGGCTGCTTGATTATGGTTTGAACTATGCCTCTGCGCCGAGCAAGTTGCTTTCGCCTCCCAGATCTGATTAGGCGGGGTGTATGGACCTGTGATGCTCCCTTCTGAATAGGCGGGGTGTATGGCGGCGACGAACTACCTATTTCGATCAGTCTGAAATTGATGCGAAGACATTGCAAATGTAGTATGAGAATTGTTGGCTCGAAATTTCTTATTAGAACGATGTTCTTTGCGTCGATCATCTATTGTGTATTGTGATAACATATCATCATCTATCTTTCATGTCCAGGTTCAACATCGGTGAACCAAGCGTATTGAGATAGACTTCCTACCGTTAAGTGAGAAAGTTCGCTAGAGTCATGTCGAGTGTTACATGTTCCGTCATCCTGTCGGTATCTGAACATATTTACGAAGGACTTCTCGACAGTTGTTTCTTGACTTGAGATCGATCTCATTTGTCAGAGCCTCCTCCGCTCAGTGAGGGTGTGTAAACATGTATATTATAGAAATAATTGTATCCACACCCATAATTAGAATATTTTCAATATTGTGTAAATATAATTATGATAAGACTAGGATTCCTTTTTGTATAGGCTTAGGATTCCTATTGTATAAAGAGATGAATATTGTACTCTATATATACTTTGATATTAATGAAGACTCTCTAAAGAGATTAATATCATATTACAAATAATCTTTGGTGCTTTTTCTTCTCGATAATTACATTAAACACAAAAATAGAAGAGAACTTTCTAGGAAAAAACAAATAAAAGAGAAAATAGAGAATAGGCATGGTAAGAAGGGGAGGAAGAGAGATCAAGACAAGTAAAACAAGCTGAAGTACTTACTATAATTCGATGTACATTAATTTGCATTTGATAAGTCATTAACTTAAAGAGATCCAAGGTTCTGAAATTCTGGACATTTGTCACACACACATTGCGCGCACATATATATCTATATATATCATCTTAATTGCAACGCTCTAATTTAATCTAATAGGTGACAAATGGCAATGGTTTCATTCATAACTATAATTTTTATTTTTCTTCCAATAGAATAGCAGACGAAAAATATAAAATTTCTTTCTTAGTTGTAGGAGAGGTGGGTGAGATGAGGTGGTTCTCACATTCTTTTCAATTGCCATATTTCTAATTAGATAGATCTATAGGGTCTACAACATTAAAATCATTTTCAAGGGTTTGGTAAAGAATGGATCTTTGTCTGCTTCAATAATTTAGTTTGTAGGGTGAGGATTGTCAGTCATATAAGAAGTCAAAGTGTTCTTATTCCGGGTTTTACTGATGTGGGACCTCAAGACTCACTCGCCATGCGCGCCTTGTTAGTTGGGCGTGGATAATATAATTGGGGACTGGCGTGGTGAACAAAATTGGAATGATGCGACTCGATCAATGTAAAAAAATGGATCTTGGGCTGACTCAAAGCTAGGCATGCGGTGAAAATTGTCAGAATACATATAAGGAGTCAATGTTAAATTCCATTTTCGATGTGAGACTCTTAACGTCGAGGAACTATATTCTTGTAGGCGTGAGAGGAACTATGTGACCGAGAATGTCGCGAGTTGGCCAGTGAAAATAGCATACGGAAATCTGAGTAGGGCGGCGTGTAATGAGGCACGTGGTTGATCTTTTTATCATAGCTCATGGAGGAGGCTTAATGCTTGGACTACTGCTCTTTTACATTATTGTGGCGAGTTATATTCATCTATTTTCATGGTGGTATTTGATTGTTGTTTTCACTTTTGAAAATGGTTGGTATGTTTTTTCCTTTTTTTTTTTGGTTATTTGTTACGAAAATGCAAACTTCTAAGTTCTGTTTCTTGAAATAGTTCGTTAGAATAAGTTAAATATGCAGTAACAAACGGAATTGACTCCAAAAAATTATATCTACAAATAGGTATCAAACCAATAAAAGGTATTTTGGGAGAAACAACTAGTTGAAATCTAAGAGCTCTTGGTAAAATAATGTGTTATATATGAAAATATTCTTAGGAATAGGATAACAAAATTATCCACTTTTGTATTTTTATTTGCCAACAACAACAACATATCTAGTATAGTTCCACAAGTGAGATATAAGAGAATAGAGTATCACATGTGAACAATTTTGGAAGGTGAAACATACTATTTACGGTAGATTCTAGGCTCAGAATAAAATAAAAACAAAAGCGAGGTTAAAAGAAAAAAAACAATAACTACAACAAAATTTTGCCGTCGTGATTTTTATAAAAAGTGATTTGATTGTTTTGCAAGTAAATGAACAAGTTAGGAGTGCAAATTGCTAAAATAATAGAATAAGATGCAAATAAAGAAATAAAAAAAGATGTAGAAATGCAAAGAAATCAAAAAGATATCTTCATATTGTCAAGTATATCCCAAGGAATCTTTCAGTCTTTGATCAATCTTTGTCTCATTAACGTTGAATCAGTATGTGATATCACCCTTCTATTATCGGACTTAAGGCAACATTATAAAATCATTTCAATAGCATAGGCCTCAGATTACTCCTTAATCCTCTATCCGTGTTACATTTTTTATTATGAAATATAGAAAAGTGTAAAGTTTCAACTTTCAACACACAAGATTTGCGCAATGGAACTGATGTGGAACAATTGTCTTGATTTGGATTTTTGTCAATAACAATTACTCATTCCGTTCAATTTATGTAGTATTGTTTAGCGTGTATGGAGTTTAAAAAAGTTGAACTAAAATAAAATTAAAACTTATATTACTATAAATTATCTCATTAAAAGTAAATATGAATTTTAAAGTTAATTTATTTATAAAAGACAACATTCTTTCCTCAATAAATTAAAAAAAAGTGAGACACGTAAACTCGAAACCCGTACGAAAAGACGGCGGAGTCGAGACAAGTAAAAGGACCCTTAGAATCCAATTTCATTTTCACTTGACATAATATAATCATCTATTTTTGAAGAATTTGCAAAACTTCTATTAGGCTTAACACGTAACAACTCACTCAAACTTGTCATTAAAATTTATAATTTGTTTCAATTGAACACTTGAACACATTATAACATGTTCCTATTAGATACTTTTTCAAATTTTAAAATTCTTTTTGTGCGTACTCTCAAATGTCCTACTGGGTATGTTGTTATTGTTGGTATTCTCAAATCATTACGTAATAAATTAACCATTTAAAATATATTATCTCAACTTTAACTATTATTAACACTAAAAAATAATTTAAGTGTTTAAGCGAAATTGGTGACAATAGAACTTCAATCCTGCGGGCCGAATTTATCCTCAGCCTCGACTCTGAGGAAATTCGCCGACTCTTAAGACATCTTAGCCAGGAAATGCGTTAGTTAAGTGCAGTGAGACATTTCAGAATCTGAGCCTCAATGACCAGTCAAAAAGGTTTACGGACCACAAGCGGTAACGATACAGCGGTGAAAGCAAAAGCCATTACTTTCGAAGCGAGAGGAGTAGAGGCGAGAAAATCGACCCACTCCCAGTGGTGACCGTTGAACTTAGTGGGTTACTTGATGGCTGACATAGGGGGAGGGCCCGTTTGTACATTTTTTTCTTCCTTTTTGTATTATAAATAAGAACATTCTTTTGTATATCTGGACCTGATCAATCAAGCTGATGTGAATATTCTTCAAATATTCGCGGTATATATTGTATTTATTAGTATCATGTATTTAAGGTAACTTAGGATTCTTCTTGTATTAAGAATCGCTTTGACACAATACAACTATATATATTGTGATTAATGAAAAATTTCTAATGGAAATTATTCCAACATCTTACATGGTATCGATGGCTCAAAACCCTAGAAATTCCTCACTCCTCTCGTGCTTGATCCCTCATGCATGGTGCTTTCTCTTCGAATTTCTAACTTTGTGGCCGTCATGTCTTCTCTAAATCTAATGGTTGCCTCTGGCGTAGATGACACCAGCTTCCTCCGCAGTCATCTTTTAAATCAAACTTTTTCTTTGTCGCGAATGTCAAGAATTATGTCCACTATTATTCTTGATCGAAAAGAAGGCTGTCGATATTCTATGTAAGGTAGAGCCATTTTATATTCATGCTTGTCGTACAACATGCTCGACCATATTGATGAGTCAATCTATGCCCCTCGGCGTTGATGATTCAACATGGCGGCGTCTTGTATTATCGTCAACGATGGATCTATGGTACTATCTCAGAATTTTGCTGTATCCAGCAAGCGGTGATTCGACGCGAACTTTGGAGTGCGCTTGGAGGAAATTTTTAGGGATAACAAAAAATACGGGCGGTGTATTTAGAGGAAGGCGTTCATGACAACGCGCGAGAATTTTAACAACGGCCCAATGGCGAGAATCTGCGACGGCCATTTGAGGAAACATTGGCGTGACTCTCGTATTGGGACATACATTTACGAGACTAAGATGGTGCACTACAACATGTTGCTGAGGATTACCAAAGGGAATATGATACTCTTTACTGCGGTAATAATTCAACGGCGAGATCGGCCTTGTAATGCTCGTGAACTGCGTTCGGTATTTGTTGGAAGAAACACGGCGTGTTGCTAAGCAGAGGATGAAGCGCGATAAAAAGCATTAAGCTGGTTGAAAATTTGCGATCCGCCCGACCAACGCTGCCACCCATCGTTGGACCCGGCGGCCAGCGGAACCGCGGTGGGAGGCATAGGCAGCGGTGCGAGGCGAGAAAGCGAAGGGAAAGGAGTGAGAACAAAGGAAAAGCACGTCCCGGCTGACGATCGCGGCACGCCACCGGCGGTGGCGAATACCAACCGAAAGCCCGGCGATGGGTGAGAGATGTCAGCTGGCGGTCAAGCGTGATCCGATAAAGCCGGGCCCGATTTCAACGTGCGGCGGCAGCCGGTATCCTCGGTCGAAGCGCCCAGCGGGACCCGTCACCATCTCGCCGGCAAGCCCGTTTGATGCTCCCGGCCAGCGGTTTCCTTTAGCCGTGAGATCTGAATCTGACATTTGATTTAGGCCAAGAGCAACTTTATTCTGTTCAGCTCTGCAACAATGGCGGAGCAATGGTGGGTATATGGACTCGGAGCCACGTCAGCGCACGACCCGACTCTTGAGTAATTTCTCTCTGTTGTTATTTCGATTAAGTATCCTCAATACATTCTGAATGTGGCAATGAGTAGCTACGTTCAGTCATTACGGTTGTAAGCGATACTGCGGATCAAAAATCTCCGTCCTGATTTCTCGACTTAACACGTGTCCTCTACGCCCACACATCAAATTTATTAAAAACTTATACATTGCACATTAGAAATTCACTTACATAATAATTGGGTGTCTATAGATTTTGACCACTTTTGGTTTCTCTACGCTGAAGGATCTCAATCGAGGAGAATTCTTACTCGATCGCGATAGTGTGAAGACCTCTGCCAGCTTTATGAACTCTTGTTGTCGCCGAACTTCAACAACTTGATCTCCACTTGCTTTGCATTATCTCCCATCCAGCCGCAGCACGATAGGCTTGGCGTCAGGAGAATCGTGTTTTTCTCTTATCTTACGAAACAATGTTGCAGTATTAAATGTAATAATGGAAAACTTGCCCCAGCGTTGTTTTCTTGTCCGGGTTTGACTCAAGCGTACGATCTTCCTTTCATTATCTTGATAGATATTGCAGGTTCGCATTTGACATTGTTCGCTGTTGACTTGTGGACCTCTCTTATTTGTTAGCTCTGGAGTCGCATCAAATTCTATCTTGTGCTATTGGATGATTTCTACGCATTTTGTATGAATTTATCCTCACAAATTCAAATATGAAGTTTTTGCTAAATTTCTTTGGAGTTTCACGATTTATTAAAACTCGGTTTGAAAATCCATCAAATCATTTTCAATGTGATACTTGGACGTGAATTTAATAATTCGGTTTTCCATAATATTTGCTCAATGAGGCATGGGTGTTAAAACACATTGTCTTTCATAACTCGCTTTCGAAATGCGGTAAAGGCGGAGCTTGAACTATTCGTACTATTAATAACATGGCGTGCATCTCAGGCCTCATTTCGTATGCATCCGTGTCACATGCATGCGTGTCTTTTGCGGGTCTATTTAGTCACAAAATGGTAGGAATACCTTCTAAATATTTTACCTACTAGCATGTACATTTACAAAAACAAGACCCCGCGAGACATTCTGTATGCTCGTCGACTCAGTTCTTATGACCACCTACGGATCTTGGTACATACCTGTCTTTATCACAATCTTTTGGTACATTCGTCACGCATCGCGTCATCGCCGGTTGGCTCATAGAACTACACCCTGTGTAATTCATAAGCTTCCCGCACTCCAATCATGGAGGTTATCACGATGCTACATGACATTCGTTCTACCATAAAATTCCACGTCTCACGTCGATACGTTCGTGAGATGATATTTTTACGATTTTCAAACCCTCGAAAATCACGAAAACCGGACTATTTTCGTTTCTTGATAAACCTTGATGCATATCCCCAACCGTTTCTAAGTGACTTACCCAAATTTACGACTTCAGAATCACGGTGGTCCATAGTAGATGCATGGCGGCAGTCACCGATCCTTCCAGTGAAGCCACTCTTCCCGCAGCATGAGCTTTGCAAAGCATCGTCGGTCCCTCAGAAGATGCGGCCGCGATGTCACCGCGCTTCGGTGAAGCTCTGTCTTCGCTCAGCGATTTTTTTAGCACCGCTGTGATCCATACCAGAGATGCACCACGCGTGCCCCTCATCGATGAGTTCTGCTCGCCACTGCTCGGGCCTTAACGATCTTGCGGTCCCCGAGGATGCGTGGCGCGGTCTGCCGCGCTTCGATGAACTAACACTCACGAACACCTTCAACCCCGATAAATGCCATCACCCAATGTCCGGGTCGCTAGCCGAATAGAAACTGCGTGCCGAAATCACGGAGATTTTCAAACTTAAAGTCAAATTTAACACGTCTGGGGTCCAGAACCGTTTCTCCACGCTACGAGAACCCCAGGTGGCCAAACTTTCGACCACTAATTGGAATGCAACCGTATGCCCGAGAATATAATGCTTTAACTTCATTAGCATACTTGGAATCTTATCAACTAGAACCCGGAGAGGTGAATGCTTGATCAGATGCTTGTGGCTTTATGCTTAAATTCGGAGAGATAGTGGTGTTTTTGGAATGCTCTGAGATGTTATTAGACTTGTGGCAAATGCACAGCTGTCAATCGTGATGAGGAGCATTGGCGTGGTGATACGCTAGTTCTGCCAGTTAAACGCCGGATATGGATCGATACTCTTCAAAATTAGCATCATGCTATGGCGTAAAAGTGGTCGATTCATCCGGTAGCCGGATATCCAGAATGCATTTCTTCACGCGGTTGAAAGAAATTGTACACGTTCGTATCACCCGGCGCGGTTTTGTTCATCCGGTTGTTCCTCGTTATAATATGCATCAGTGTCAGTCGCATCATGATGTAATTAGCTTGCCCAGCAGACACTGCGTCGTGCTTGGTATGGCCGGCTTGCGGAGTATATTATGCAGTTAGGTTTATTTGCGGCGAGGCGTGACATCTCTCTGTTCATTTTCTATCATCAGCATCACTTACATTATTATATGTTGATAGCGTTGTTTCTGACCGCCTCATCCCGATAAGTTGAAAAATGACATTATTGCTCTTCTAAAATCGGAATTTGCTATGACCGATTTGGGTAAGCGAGGATTCTTACTTCTTAGGTATATCGAGTCATTAGATGCAGCAGATACTATGCGTTCCCGAGTCATTGTAAGTATCGCGGTAAGAAATTGTGTTGAGAAGCCTAAGATGTCGAATTGCAAGGCTATGTCTACCCGCGCTGATTGAAAATCCAGTTCAAAGGTCTTATGAGGGTGATTGAGTACTGGTCGATCCCACTTCAGCTATCGAAGTCTTGCAGGTGCTCTTGATCTTTCGCTTTCACCAGGGCAAGCGTTGCGTATGTAGTCCAGCGAGATGCGGATCTGTTCGTCGCATTCGTACTCAGGAACTCCCATTTCTTTGCTCTCTTAAGCGTATTATCGGATACATATAAGAACGCGCTCGACTATGGGTTGCATCTCTACCCTTCGCTACTTAAGCGTATTTACTCCCCATAGATCTTTGATTGGGCGAGGTACCCGACGAACCATGTAACACGCTCACTTGAGGAACTAATTGTGTGTTGCCCAGCGAGATAAATCGATCTTTGATACATGTGCGCTGACTGTGCTCTGGCGTTATCCGATCCGGTCTTGAAGCGGAGTATATAGGTGTTGGCTAATGTAAGATTCTTTGAGATCCTACTGGATCAGGAATCTCTTGGAGTGAGAGTTGTCCATTCATGTCAAGAGCATCATAGTCCCATTGTGATAACGGCATCTGCTATCTTACGTATCTACATGGCCAGGCCCAGAGTCGATGTCAGTAGTGGACCAAACATATTAAGATGGATATTTATTTTGTTCGTGAGAATGTACGATGATCTTGGTAAAATTCTACATGTAAGCCACTTCACTGCTTGTCGGTATCTTGCGCACATCTTACGTTGTGCATCAGGGTTGCCCAGACAACCGTTTCCTGAACTTGAGACCCGAGCTTCTAGATTCGAGCTCTCTCATTTCGAGTCGGAGGGTGTGTTGCAAATATTAACTTCAAATATTCACAATATATATTGTATTTATTAAAGTATATAAAAGTCGTTAAGGTTAACTTAAGATTCTACTCGTATTAAGAATCACCTATTTGTCTATATATATATGTTGTGATTAATGGAAGAAAAAAATCCACAAGTAGAATTTTTCCAATACTCTTACACAAACAAATCAAATATCGTATCTATCTTTACTTTATCCTTTACTTTGCACTTTATCCTTTTATTATACTCAGATTTGGAGTTGTATTAGCACCTCTTAATTTACTAATACCATCGTCCCTAACGTTTTGCAGGTAGTTGGAAACTCGACTGCTGGAAATCGTATTTCGCCAGTTCAAATTTAATCACTTGAGTTAAGGAATCAATTTGTCTCCGATCCCGATCACCCAATACAACGCATGGTAAGAAAGAAATTGGAAGTAGAACAACTATACCACACTAAATCGGAACACGCTCGAGTTAATGACTTATCGGCACTCGGTTAGTATAATTAAAGGATATGATATATTTTACAAGCGGATTAATTTATCTACGTAATGGTAAGTGATCTCCAAACAGTTAATGCGTAAAGAAAATTTAAAAAGTCGAACAAAAATGTCTCATAGAAATCTGCTTTAGTACGTGTTGATCGTGCTCAATCGAATAAGTATTAGTTGATGTAAATGAAATTTTGCAGGAGCAAGTTTGAGGATCACGATGTGATAAACTAACTTCAACTTTTTAGCCGTGAAAAATCTGAACTTCCAACTTAAAGCGTTAACATTAATGTGTGAAATGATTCAAGAATATTATAAACCTCCGGACAGTGCATACTTACTACATTGTAGGGATTTTATATGTAAACTGATGAATTTTTTTTTCCAAGTGAGTAGAGAGAGAAATTCCAACTAGAGCGAGCTTGAAGTAGATAATTCTTGCTGACGACTATGAGAGAGACTAGCAGTAATATGCTAACTCGAACGACTTAATAAGGAGATAAGAGAGAAGAGCTCAAATCAACTCCAAATTTACTTTTGAGTTGAAAGAGCAGAGAAACCATGTGTGATAGATGATGGCAGAAAGGGAAAATCTTATGGGTCATGATCAGTTTTTGAATGGTGGTAGAAAGTTATAACTGGATGTTTGAAATATACAGATTGAAAGAGAGCCAATTTTCAATCACGGATATATTTTACCCTTATCTTCTTTTAATGGTCAGAGACATGTTTCTTCGTTTCAGTAGATATTCAAACTTTTAGTGACATGAGTGTGGAGTGTTGGCTTTTATACCAGGAAAATTGTCATATGTTGCACGTGTTTGAAGAAGGCGTGTTCATGGTTGCTCCTCCAGTGCAGCGCAGGTCACCGTGCCCTTCCTGGTAGTAGGCTATCACATTTGCCCTTCATTGGCGGATTTAGTATCACGCTGGACGCCCACATGAGATCCACGCTGGAGTTATTAGGAAGCTGAGAAAGCGAGTGGGACCCACATCACCACACGGCTGAAATCACTGCCTGGTTTCAAAATCCGCCGCCATTCAAGCTCCGAGGAGGTCTGCGGCTTTCCGGTGAGCGGGCGATCCCAGCACGCCCAGCGAACATCACAACGTCGACCACCCGGCTACCACGTGCCACAACAATCGGCGGGGCGCATGTACTTAATGAATGGCATGTAATATCAACAAAATAATCAAATTCTAAATCGCCAAAATGGAACGGCAAAAACATCATTGGAGTAAGAAATTTTCCCGGCCAAGAAATCTATGTCGCGATAAAGGGATTTATGTAAAGAAAAAGGGCTGCGATGCATTCGCTTTCCACCACAAAGATCGCGCATCGCCATCGCTGCCGGAAATGACGACCGACACGACGTTACTTTTAACGATTATGTCATTCATCGGCGCCATTTAATTCGGCAGCAAAACGCTTGAGCGACGCTACGGGAGCCAAAATACGATAAGATCTGGGGAAAGATTCCAACCGGATTCTTATACCCCCGATACGCTGTTGCTCCATCACCCGAGCGTTGCTAAGCACGACAGAGGGTCGCTGGCTATTTTATGGGGTCATTCGCCAGGGCCCGCCATACGCTGGCGCGCGTTCGGGCTGTCGGGCCATCTGAGTAAGCGGAGCACAGAGATAACGCGATATATGGCTTGTTTGGTATTGGTTTTCACGACTGAGGTCACGGTGACGCAGAATGCGGTGAAGCGAAACAAAATAGCGTGGTGTTCCAGATAGTTGATGCGGTAGGAGAAAAAGTTAAGAAGACGTGTTGTCGAGTTGCGTTTGCTCCGTTCACCGAGCGCCGTGCAGTATCTGAGAGAAAGAGGGAGGAGTAGAAGAAGCTCGTGGGGTGGTGATGCTGGAAACCACTCGCCACGCATCGATGCGTGTCTGTCCACGTGGATCTCGGAGCATGGTGTCCACGTGGAATTTCTACGATTACTGAGGGCAAATGTGACAACTTTGCTAATTCTTGGAAATGGTATATTTGACCCAGTAATATTTTAACGGAGGAAAATATGATCCTTTTTCGAAAAGTTCGATGACAAACATGCATACTTTTCCCTTTTATAAATAGTAAATTCTAAAATATTATCATAGTTCAGTTTTTGGGCCACAATTCAAAACTCCCAAAAGTTCTTCGAACATTTCATAAATTTTATTATGTGAATCTCAGTTTTGTTTGAAAAAATGAGTGTAATATTTCAAATCAAAATCAATATTTGTGTTGAAAATGAAAATATGCACGAGGTTTCTGAAATATTTTAAAAAGAAAAAGAAAACACAAAAAAAAAAAGGAAAAGTTTTTGTATTAAATTGACCAAGTCAACTAACTTTAAGAGTGAAGTCATCATTTCTTTACTCCTTAAAAACAAAATTGGCAGGTTTTCTCTCTGACAATTATTGTAAGTAAATGAAATAAAACAGTCACCAAAAGGTTTAATCTTTCAGTCTTCACATTTCAAGACAGCTAATCAGCTGTGCAAAACTTCACTCCTCTCAAAGTTGCCCACTTCCATTAACTTCCCAAGGAGAACTAAAAAATGGTTGGTTTCCTTGTTCTGGACCATCCAAACAGAACTCAAAGAAAGAAAAAACTGTCGATTCGGTTCAACACTCTTCTGGTATATTTATCAATCTGTAAAGTTGTGATTTTTGTGTGTATAATCAACAGATTGTTGATTTAGTGAAATGGGGTTGTTCTTATATCTGTTTTAATTCTTTGTGGTTTTGGTTGTTTTGGGTTTTTACTTGATTCTTGAATATTCTAGCATCTTGATAATCTGTAAAGTTGTGATTTTTGTGTGTATAATCAACTGATTGTTTGATTTGGTGAAATGGGGATGTTTTATATTTGTGGGTTTTGTTTTTAGTTATGATTCTTGGATATTTAGATGTTTTATCATTTTGGGGTACTTTGACCTTTGGATCTTGATATCATAATCAGTGACTTAATATTATACTACTTTCAGATTGTTGTGGTACATTATGTTATGGAAAGTGCCCTGATTACCTGCTCCTCTGGGTTAATTTTGTCTAGGTTGTAGTTGGAACAAAAAAACATTGAAGATCAGAGTTCAATCACAGAAGAAAATAAAAAGTTAAGCGATTTTTACCTATTTGGCTAGGCTTTGTGGCAGGAGTAACCCGGTACCGGTGCTAGGCTGTTGGAGGAATGCAGGTATCCGGAGGAATAGTTGAGTGGTGCGCCTTAAGATGGCCTCAAAACTTGTCATATTAACAAAAGTTTAGGTTATAGTCATGGAAGAATTAATTGGAATTGGATATTTCAGAGGCGATGTCTAACAATTAAGATGATTCTGATGCAGAACATTTGGGACAAACTATGGTTCAATTCTGCTAAATGGTAGTCAATGAAGTGGGTTGAGAAATCCATGATGGCACGTTCAAATCCCAATCTAGGTGATTACTTCTTATCTGGTCCTAACCTTGGTGGACAGAGTTACCCGCATGTACTTGCAGTTACTTGTTATCAAGTATCGTGTGAGGTGCGCAGGTGTATTCGTGGAATTACTCGAGGTGTGTGCAGTAAGTCGGCTAGATGACAACCAATGGTTAAAAAATGGCAGTAGTTTCAGATGGACGTAGTACTAGTGCTTCATTTAGTATCTAATAAGAACTTAAGTGGTGTGAATGATTTCAATTACTTTGTCATTTGTGTGATGCCTCTTAGAACCAGAAGCAAGGTCAGCTTGTAACATGATAATGTGATGAAATGTTAGAGGAGCCTCTTGGTAGTGCCCTCAAGTCAATGGTTCCAATCTTCCTTCTGCAGATGAGGCGAGATATCTTCCACACACACCTCCAACCCTGCCCTCTCCAAGACAAAATAAGAAAAGGACAAACCAGACTACCAGGCTTTGTTCATTGTGGTGTAAGATTTGTTCAGCAGTATGGTGACATGATTCTCACTTTGGCCTCCAAAGATTTGTGGCTTTTCCATTTTACAAAAATGGATTTTGGGACTTTAACTTTTTATTTCAGTATGTCATAATCAGTTAACTTGGTATTTGTGTATCAATTGACAACATGTATTGTGCATAATTAAATTTTTGAAGTTGAAAATGGTTGTCTCAATGTACAGAGAGAACTGTCACAGATAAATTATTGGTGTACCATTATCCGTGTGAGCTTGTCAGTCTTGGCTGTTTTTGGTATTGTACATCATATTAGCTAGTTCTTATAAATAAACATCAGCTAGTGAAGTTTTATAGTTCAAACTTCCAAGCAACCTTTTACAGTTAGCACTAAGTTTCATAGTTCAAACTTCAAACAACCTCCCATATCCCACAGTTGAAAGAATACAAAAAAGCTATATCTAACAATTTTCCCTGTTTTCCAATCATCGCCTTCTTGTTTCTGAACACTAGTTGCCTATTTCAATTTTTAAGCTTTGTTTACTATTCTATTTTTTATGTTCTTCTCTTCAGATGGCGAAAAGCAAAGAATTCATTACACACAAAGGAAGTTGATAATGATGCAGGGTCCTTGTGAAACCAAATTGCAGCCAAGACTTTTATATTTCGTGTGGAATTAGCGGCTGCAACAAAAAATTTTCGAGGTGATTATCTTCTATGGAGAAGGAGGCTTTGTGGTAGAGTATACAAAGGGTGATTGAGTCCAATCAGGTCAATTCTCATCAAATCTTTTTCTTTTGCTAGTAATGGAATTTTCACAAAAGAGATCAATAGATTGGTTTGCCTCTAATTGACCAAATTCTGTTGATCTCAGTATTCTCTGAATAGTGTTCACGGGTAAATCTTTTCAGTATTTAAAATTTTTCTTCTTGATTCTTACTGAGCCTTTATCCTTCCCGGATGAGCATAGCTATGTTATCTTCAGTTGGCTCATTTGCAGAGGGCAAAACAATTGAACTTCTTTCCCGGTTTGTCAATTGGCAAAAAGTTGAACACTGGGTCACTTCATAGTTTGTATTTACATGAGAAATCTAAAATGAAAATGCCACTTTTGTTCTTTTTAGCATGTGCAAAATGTGAGTCTTAGAGGCCTTACTATATGTAGTTGTGTCGTGGGCATGGTAAGAATCAGGAAAAGTACTTTTTTACTACTTTCTAACAAGCTGCTAACGTATATTTCATGGATACCTTGGTTTCTATTATACTTTTTACCATATTTGTTAAGCTAATTGGGCTCAATTGTTCTTTTTTCCACACATAAAATGTGTTTGGAGTTGAAATAAGTTAAAAGGTATAATTGACTAGGATTATTTAACTTTTTTTCCAGGGTGGTACTTCATGCTTGATGGTTTGCATCTTACTTGGGTTGTTGGCTGAAGCTGGACGCTTACACACCTTTTTATTGGTTTTGATTAAGTGCAGGTTGTTGCCATCAAGCAACTCTGATCGTGAATGGATTGCAAGGCAACAGGGAATTTCTTGTCTAAGTGCTGATAAAAAGTTAAGTCTCGTTACACCATCCTAACCTTGGTAAATCTAATCGCTATTGTGCTGGATGGAGATCAGAGACTTCTGGTCTACGCAATATATGCTTATTATAGGGTCATTGGAAGACCATCTTCATGGTAACCTTCTTAGGTAGACTTTTCTTTTTCATTTTATTTTGAAAGTCTCGGTTTAAATTTGAAATTGAAGTATTTTTCTGCAGATCCCACGCCAGGTAAGGAGCAAAGCTAGATTTAAACACAAGAATGAAAATTGCTGCCGGAGTAGCCGCAAAAGGTTTGGAATATCTACACAGTGCAAACCCCTGTAATATACCGTGATTTAAAATGCTCCAACATTTGCTTGGTGAGGGTTATCACCAAAAGCTTTCTCTGACTTTGGCTTGGCAAAACTAGTCTGTGAGGGAGATAATAACCCATGTTTCTGTACGCAGAGTTATGGGTATCTTGAGCGGTACTGCGCACCAGAGTATGCCATATGACTGGACAGTTGACTTTGAAGTCAGATGTTTATAGCTTTGGGGCAGTCCTCTTCTGGAGATCATTACAGGGCAGGAAAGCAATTGAAAGTTCAAAACTGGGAGGAGATTTCAATCTGTTATATATGGGTAAGATTTTCTTATCATACAAGCTTTTTTTGGTTGCTGTTGTTCTGCTGTGGGCTTGTTGTTTCATTGATGTGAAAGTTATGATCCTCGTAGTTGTTCAACTATAGAAGGGAAAAAAGTATTATGGGATTAGTTAATAAAATGCTTTTTTACAGTAATCTTGCAATGCATAAGATGAGTTCAATGAACCTTATCAAAAAAATAATAAGAAGAAGATGAGCTCAATGAATACAAGCTGGTAATTGCTGATATAATATGGATACAATAGTTTGAAAATTATCTACTGCCCTATCTGGAGGCAAGATGCATTTGAGTGGGACTTGAGAATCCTCATGGAAGTTCTAGAGTATTTTACTTGTTCTTGTAAGAAATAACAAAATACTATTATTCTTGAGGCTCGGTGCAACTTTGTGTGTTTTTACCATTGTGGGTAGGGGCAAGGTTGGTATTTCAATTGATTTTGACGTGTTGTTAATGGAGTGTTTAGAGCTGGAAGGTTGTAGGGAGCATTTGAATGTCTGGAAGGCTGAATTTCTTTCAAGGGCCTCATATATGTGATGTTTAAGGGAAATTTTGATCCTCTCATCGTGTGGCAAAATGGAGCAAAGGGAGATTTATAGAGTCTCAGTTTCTCTCTTTTGCTTTTGCTTTTCTTGGGGCATTGTGTGTGTGGGGTTGTGCAGAGATTGCTCCCTTTTCTCGTTAGCACAAACCATAAAGAGAACCAAGTTTCTAATTTTACACATTGTGTCTGATATCAGGCCAGACTCATTGTTCAAAGATCGGAGGAAGTTCTCGTGAGATGGCTGATCCGATGCTGCAAGGCCATTATCCAGTAAGGGGGCATGTACTAAGCTCTAGCTGTTGCAGCAATGTGTGTGTTCAGGAGCAACCTAACATGCACCCAGTGCATGCAGATGTTGTTTTCACGGGCTTTGACTCTACCTGTTGCTTCACACAAAAATTTGATCATGAAACTCGGGACAGCATCCAAACTTCACTTACTCAGGACCTGCTACTTCACCCTATGAATGAAACGTAGATGGTGATAAGTGGCAGCAAAAATGTTAAATTGAGCTATGGAACTAGATGGTGATGAAGACAAAAGAGATCATCTAAAAAGGGGGAGCGAAGGCAGGGACCTCTTGAATACCAGCTAAGTTGGAAAGTAACAGATAACAAAACCACTGGCACTCCGATTGCAGGTTCAATCATATGACTAAAATTGGCGCGACGCATATTTTTCCTCAGAAGTCAGACCAGCTTTATAAGGTCCTTCCTTGGATTCTTTCTCTGTTGAAGGCTGCTTTGTTCCCTTTTTAGTTATTGCATTTTATAGGTGATTTGCGTTCATCAGATTTGTGGTTTTGGTCATTATTCTCGTAGACCCTCCAAAGCCTCCGGTATTTTTTGTGTGTGGTTGTACAGACATTGGCTTGTATTTGCGAGTGCAAGTATGTAAGTATAGAATAGCTCAGCTATGATGTGGCAATATTAAGTGATGTACAATCGCGTGATTGTGTTTATTTCCTGTAGCCAGTATAAGTTGAAATGATATTTTCGAGGAAAACGCATAAAATTGTAATATTACACGTTTGCATATGATTCTTGAATGTTGCTGGCAAAGTAGACATATTTTGTATGCATCTTTTAGTTAGTATTTTCCTCACTTCTCGTTGGAAATCTAGTGTCGGTTAGGTCGTCGCTTTTTCTTTCTTTTGAGCCACAACTACTCCTAAATGGAGAAATGACAAAAAGAAGATGAAATGCAGTTTAATTTGAGATGGAATTCGTACAATAAAAGACTCAAGAAATGAAGTCTAAGAAGTCCCGGAAGTGATAGAAAAAATTGGACTAAAAAAGACACGAAGAGTCGGTAATTGAGAAATTAACGCTTCTGGGGTCGCGGGCGCTAAATATGTTGAAATTTGATTTTCAAGCACAGATTTACGACGCTGCATACCAAAGAGGGTCAAGGGCGTAACCGAGGCGGAAAATTGACAGTTTTAGGTCGTACATTTGACACGCTGTGGTCCGCAATGCAATTTTTCCCAACTATAAAATCCCTAAACCCGAACTTTGGAGGCACTTCTGGACATCCTCAGACATATTTCACAACACAACTCACGCTACAAGATCGAGACATTAGTTCTAAGTATTTTTCTTTCTTTTCTCATTTTAATTCAGCCATGTTTGGATTGCTATTAGTTCTTATCGCCTACGCTGGTGAGCTAAACACTTTATGCGCTTATCCTTTTTGAATCGCTTGAAACTCTTATTCATTTAATTCAATGCATTAGTTTGATTTCTTCTTTACTTGATTAAGATTTATTCAATATTAGTATGAATGTTTGATAGTTAACTGATCACTAATTATCATAATCTATATGATTTCAAATCAAGAATCGAGATGAGAGATTTGGATATGCTGTAATTGAATAGACATAGGTTAAAATCGCGGACGAAAGTACTCGATATTTGTGTAGCATTATAGGTTATTGTTCTTAATCCTCCTGTGTGGTAAAACCTATCATAGAAATATGAAGGTTTCAGAGTTGAGTGATTATATATCCTAACCTAATATAAGATACCTAGTTAACTTGCTATCTTAACGTAGAAGAAGAAGTCATTCTTGTTGCATTAAGGATTGAAAAGAGTGGACAATCGATGATATTGAAAGCCCTATCTCCATCATAACTGATTACACCAAAGCAATTTAGTTTAATTCTTGCAATTACTCTAGTAGTGTTAGATAAAAACCCAAATCAATTGTCGTTAGCCAAATAGATAACATAGAGTCTGCGAGGGCGAATGCGATTTATATTCTGGTCTTACTGCACTATATTACTTGTAACGATACGTTCACTTGCGTGAGCAATTAGAAATCGGCCTAACTGAAGAACATTTTGTTTTCTTCTTTTAATGTTACTGTTCAATTTGTTCTCATCAGTGTCAT